>CM060929.1:886334371-891134371 GCA_030765085.1 Allium cepa
CATTTCATCACATTCACTCCTCCTCAATCTCCTATTCCAAAGCACGAACGCTCAACCCCCTTATTTAATTTATGTATATACGTAGGTATGAACATTTCCGTACTTGTGTTATTGGGTCGTGAATTTTGAGTTTGGGTGGGTTTGAGTGTTTTCTAGGTACATAGCCTAGGGGATTCCGTTAAGTCAAGTGAGAGAGGAGGATGAGATGAAGGAGGAGGAGAAGGAGGAAGAAGAAAGAGGGTTCGGTTGGTGTCCTTAATGGGTCGGAGGAAAGTTAGTGGAGAGGGGTTGGAACGGATAGGTTTAGGAATTGATGTGGATTATCTAGCATAAGGGTCGGTAATGTTTGTAGAGAGGGGTCGGTAAGTGGTCTTGAGTTAAGGGATCAATGTTGGCAGCTGAAGAGTAGGGATTAGTAATGGTAGCTATATTGTAGGGATCGACATTGAGGCTGGGGTGAGGGATCGGCATAGAAGAATAGGGACCAATACAGACAATAAAAGGCTAGTTTAACTTAAGTCCTCCAACACATAACTTCATAGTGTTTCACTTGAATACATGATGACTACGGACAATACGACTTGCATATCCGGACCGTCAAAGTTAAGCTTAAATGAACTTACTTCTAGATTTCTTGAGGTGGACTAAATAAAGAACCGATTAACAAATTTAGGCAGTGGACTTTATAATTCAAAATGTCGATAATCGATCCTAAAGCTTCTACTGTCGATTAACTTTATTATCGATTTAGACGGTCTGCGATGATGGTTTCTCTGGATAATACTCCATTATTTTACTTTTACTTGTCTGATTCCAAACTATTTATACTTGTTTCACACTGCACTGCACTGGTCCACACACTACATGAGGGGAATAGGTTATTATTTCTAATGTTGATTGTCTACTGAGTATAGCTGACATAGATCTTAGATACACGAAGCACCAATCGACATGTCTTTCGAATCAGCGGTGAGATCTATTGGCTCCGAAGTGAGATCAAGCTCTTCCACCATATCTAATAGGCCTTCTTCGAGTCACCGTGTAGGAAAACCGAAAGCATCTAATCCTCAAGTTAATCTTTTCTTCGATATCCCAGTTCTAACAATAGAAACCATCAATCCGACTCTCGATGCCGTTGAGGGTGCCATCGTTCTAGATAACTCTATCGACTCACAAGCTTCTAGAATCGGTTAAGCTGCTCTTCGTCGATTGTGCTCCATTCACGGATCCGTTCAAAGATGTTTTGGTTTCAACGAGGCAAGATAGGCCTCACTTGCCCCTAGCCGGATACACTGCTTGCAACAAGTTCATGTGCTGGGCTAGATGTGTGCCACCTTTTAACTCCTTCACCAGGGAGATGCTGAGGTACCTTGGGATCACCCCTACTCAGTTGCATCCCAACAGATGCCCCTTTATTCATGGGACTTTTCTTTTTTTTTATAAACGTCCTGTTCCGCATGTTGACTCCCAGGGATATTAGATTTATCTATAATTTCAAATGACGATCAGGGAATCCTTCTTATGTCTTCCTTGAGCTTTCTCCGAACTACCAAGTCTTAACGGGCGCATGGAACAAGCTTTCCTTATTCAAGCACGAGTGATTTTACATGCGATGTCCTCCTGGCTTCGCAAGGAGATGGTTAGAAGGACATAAGTGTTACTTCTTCTTTCCAGTTAAATTTGACGACTCAAGTCATAACTTCTCCTCTAAATATACTAACGTCTGAATTTCTTTCAGGTGTTCGTCTATAATTTAAAGGCAACGAGTTTTCTAGAGCCGTCATCACCATTCCTCCTACTCCCATTAAGGATTGGGATATTAAACTCCTCGTAACAGATAAGCTGCTATCATTATTCGGGCTGTTGGAAGACGGACGCATAATTGGACTCCCTAGGAGCAAAGCAGTCCTAAAGATTGTTGCTGATCAAAGAGAAGAAACAATCGTCCCCGTCGTGCCTCCTTCTGAGAACGGGAGATGATATTATAGGCCTTGGAAAACCACCGGTGGTTGAACAGCCGCAGGTCAATCAATTGCAAACACCCTAGAAGGGGAAGAAAAACTTGGTGTATCGGCTGCGCAAGAGTAAGCCTAGCTCAAATCCAGAGTTTATCATTACTCCGGTTGAAAAGGAATCATGTTCTCAGCACATGGAAAGCTCATTAAAAGGATTGTCTAATCTTAAAATTCTAGATGACATAATGACTTATAAATTTTCAATATCAACATTGAAGGACTCAACTCCCCTGCTAGAAGTGATGAAGGCGTCCAACCTTCCAACAAAGGGGAGAGCACTCCGTTGAGTAAGGCCACCGTTAGAGGTCCATCAGGGGGAACACAAGGACACACATTAACACTTGCACTACACTACACCTGCTATTAATCCTCTATGCGGCAACTTTTAATATGCTCTTATTTGGTTCTTTACAGATGCAATGTCTCAATCTCGCGCCTTTGATTGTCTCTGGGGTTCTTCAACTTTTTACGCTTAAGCCGAGACTCCGAGTCCGGGCGATGTAGAGGGAGATGATAGATGATATAAAGATTATTATTCAAGAGGATCCTCTTTTTCATCGAAATGGAAGTCTCAATCCCATTCTTCTTGCCATAATGAACACTCCAATCTCCCTGCCCGTGTGGAGAAAAATCTTCGTATCGCAGTCCTCACGCCGCCGTGTCCCATAAGCAACATTCTGGCTTGTCTAGCTCAAGGCAGTCACGTGAATGCCACTTCGATAAGCATCCACTTGCTACTTCTGATCCACTTCCACCGGTTGCCGCTCTCGACCCTACTAAAGTAGAAAAGTTAGTTGAACTTCAAGTTATTTTTCCAAAGATCTGCTTTGATGGTCTCAAATTCCTCCCCTTCATACATATTATTCCCAAACATGCCAAAGAAAGATCACTAGCATGTATGAATGATGTATTCGTCTAGCATGAATCATTCATCCATTTGCCAAGAAGGTTTCTGAAGTCTCCATTGAGCATCAACATGAAACCGACCATCTCAAGTTGGAGGCTATCCATGATAAAGATATCATCAAGCATCAAGATGCTGAGTTGCTTGAATACAGGACCCAACTTACAGAGGCCAAAAAAATGCAAAGGACACAGTAAAGGCGGTAAGTATCTTGGAGATTTCCATAAAAAGTAACTTGAAGCGGCGCTTCAATGTAGCAACACGCTTGCCTTGGAAAAGGACTCCTTGCGAAAGGAGAAAGTCGTCATGGCTCGCCACATCAAAGAGCATGAAGAATTGTTAAAGAATGAGAGGGAGAAAAAAATTGAGGCGCAAGGGGAGTCGTAGAGATACTATAAGAAAATCGTTGAGGCAAGGAGCTTAAGAATAAAGCTCAACGAACAATTCATCAAGATTGAAACTTTGAAGCAAGAAGCCCGGGAAGAGGGCAGAAAAGAAGAGCTTGAGCAAACCAACTCCCGGATGGAGGCTGCAATCGAGTCCAAGAGGAATGAGATTAAGGACCTTTTCGATCCTTTAATTGTCGAATATAACACGAAGGTCCTTCTCCGCCACGACTTAAGCTTTCTTGGTGAGGGATATCTAGAATCGCTGAAGCCTGGGAGCTCATCGTCAAGAAAAAGAAGGAAGAGTTGGGAGAAGTGGAATTCAATGAAGAGGAACTTATGAGATAAGTTCTTTGAGGTAACGATCCGTTTGATCTAGCCACCGCCAAAGTTCAATTCTTTAAAGCTCCTAAACCAACTAAAGAAGGAGGGGATATCGTTGATTCAGCTGGAACCGGTCCTAAAAGTTCCTCTCCTGTCTAAGTAGCCGGACCATCTTCTTCTCGTGATACGGAGAAAACCCTTGCCTATGATACGAATGTGCCTGGCTTTGGACCACATATGCTATTTTCCATTCTCGAAGGAAGCACTCCATTGACACAGAAAGCCAATGAGATGCTGGTATTGTACTAAACTGCTTTGAATCAGGAGAAGTTTCTATTCTCAATGTGCAACGTCTTTTAATTAATGCTTATGCTTTGACAAATTTTTGCAAGTCTTCTAGGCCCTGATCAGACTCCCAGGAGCGGTGCCACCATGAAGCAGCAGGAAAAGATGGCCGAAGACTTGACCACTGTTGATATCCCAAGGCCCGATGCTCAAGTCAACGGCTTGCTCGATGAAATTAAGCTCGAGATTCGCCCTCCACTGATGAATCGAAAGACGTATTGATCACAGGTGCTTCAGGGCACATTACTAAAACTAGCATGAAGGAGCAGATCGAGTGGGAGGAGAAATCAAAGCATAAAGTGAAAGGCGTGCCCATCGAGGTGGAAACTGAAGATCTTGAACTTGTACCACTGCTGGTTATTCCACCAGATGGGACAATTCCAGGAAAAATCCTTCCTTCTTCTTTATGCATTCCGACCAAGGGCGGAAAAGGGTCCTAAAAGAGAAGCTCGACCGAATCTACTCCTGAAAAATCAAAGAGGGAGAGAAGGTCGAAGAAGTAGTCACTACTTCATACTGTTGTACATAGTTCTAGTAGTTATCTCTTTCCTTAGTCATGGGTGTTCGGATAAGAATCCGGTTCTTGTTTTTGTTTTTCTTTTGAAGTAACTTGTACTGGGATTATTGGACTTTTGAATAAATTTTTTTGCTTTTGATTAATCGTCGTATGAACTATTACTTTGGTACTTGAATAATTACTTTCCCTATTAATGTACCGGAAATCCATTGGTTACAAATTCTGTTAACTATTCACAGTCTCCATCTCAAGGCTCCTTTGCGGTAGTTGCCTCAAGCCGTAAAAAAAGCGCTTAGTCACAGCTGTAGTGAGCTGTCGTATTTAGTCTTCAGTAGTTTGTACTTCTCCCATCGATTTCATGTCGAAGTTGGTGTGATAGCGAGCAATTGTAGTCCGCTCATCTATCAGTTTGGGTTTACCTGTCAGTCCGCACTCTGGGGACTTAGAGTTATTATGCGAGCGTTCCGTTCATGCTCGATTTATTTACACTCTGGTCCACACTCCATGGACCTAAAATTTTCTCATGGGAAATCGGTATCCCCCCGGATTGTTTATACTCTAGTCCACACTCCGGGAACTTAGAGTTTTCTTATGAGTAGTCGGTATCCGCCCAAATTATTTATACTCCATACCACACCCCAGGGACTTAGAGTTTTCTCGTAGGTAGTCGATATCCACCCGGATTGTTTATAATCAAGTCCACACTCTATAGACTTAGAGTTCGCCCAGACTGTTTATACTCCAATCCATACTCCAGGTACTTAGAGTTTTCTCGTAGGCAGTGGGTATCCTCCCGAATTGTTTATACTCTAGTCCGCGCTCCGAGGACTTAGTGTTTTGTCGTGGGCAGTCGGTATCCGCCCGAATTGTTTATACTCCAGCCCTCATCCTAGGGATATAGAATTTTCTCATGGGCAGTCGATATCCGCTTGGATTGTTTATACTCCAGTCCGCATTATGGGAACTTAGATTTTTCTCATAGGCAATCGGTATCCACTCTGATTGTTTATACTCCAGTCCGCACTCCGAGGACTTAGAGTTTTCTCGTGGGTAGTCAGTATCCGTCCGGATTGTTTATACTCCAGTCCGCACTTCGTGGACTTAGGAATTTCTTATGGGCAGTCGGTATCTACCCGGATTGTTTATACTCCAGTCCGCACTCCGAGAACTTAGAGTTTTCTCGTGGGAAGTCGGTATTTGCCCAGATTATTTATACTCCGGTATGCACTTCGGGGACTTAGAGTTTTCTCGTGAGCAGCCGGTATCCGCTCGGATTGTGTATACTCCAATTCGAGCTTCGGGGATTTAGAGTTTCCTCGAGGGCAGTCGATATCTGCCCGGATTTTTTATACTTCAGTCCGCACCACGGGGACTTAGAGTTTTCTCATGGGCAGTCGGTATCCGCTCAAATTGTTTACATTTTTACTTCTCTTGGTCGCCTGAATGTCCTTCCGGTCCTACAGTCCAGAAAGGGGATTTCTAGTCTCTAGATTATCGACGATCCTTGTTCCTTATCGTGAGTCCCGTCCTTTGGTTTATCTATGGGAGTTGTTAGTCGAGCAAATTTACAGAGCTCATCTTGTCGGTCCCATTGAGAATTGGCAAGATCGATTGATTTCAAACTTCGTGAGCTTGTTCACACATCACACATATCGATATCAATCAGTTTCATTATATACTCAGCATAAAATGCAATGATGGTTATTTATGAAAACAAGGAAGTTCAACATTTTATTCATCAAATGAGAAGGGACGGAAAAATCTATCTTATTACATATTCAAAAGGTCAAATACCAAAGCAAATATCAAAAGTAACTAGTACAGAAATACCAAAGAAATGTTCTAAGTGAAATAGCATCATAAATGTTCGCTATTCCATGCTCTTAGAAGAGTCGTGCCATCAATAGTTGCTAGCTTGAAAGTTCCTTCTCCAAGCCTCTATTTAATGACATACGGTCCTTCCCATGTCAGATTCGTGTGTAATGGGACCTGAAAAACTCATTTTAGGATGAGATCGCCAACTTCAAATGTTCTCGATTGTACTTTTGTGTTGTAATATCGGGCGACTTGATATCAGTGTACAACTGCTCTTAAATCAGCTTCTTCGTGCTTCTCGTCAACAAAGTCCAAAGATTCCAAGAGGAGATCTTTTTTTGTTCTAGGGTCATAGTAAGTCACTGGATGAAAAGGGACTTCGAGTTCTACTGGAATAACTGCTTTGGTCCCGTAAGCAAGGGCGAATGGAGTATGACTAGTTGTGGAATTGTGAGTGGTTTTATGTGCTCAAAGTGTCGTAGGAATTCATCCACCCACTTGCCTCTAGCCTTTTCCAAATGCTTTTTTAGAATATACCTAATAAATTTCGTTTATAGCCTCAACCTGTCCATTTGTCTGAGGGTGGGCAACCGCTATAAACCTTTTCTCAATGCGATAACTCCATCAAAATTCTTTAAATTCAGCACTATCAAATTGAGTCCCATTATCTACTACGATTGTTCGTGGAAGACCGAAGTGACATATGATGTTTCGAACAATGAAATTGATTACTTTCTTGGTTGTGATTAAGGCTAAAGGTTCCGCCTCGGCCCATTTGGTAAAGTAATCAACCGCGATGATAGTGTACTTCACACCACCTTTAGAGATTGGAAAAGAGCAGATGATGCCAATACCTTACGCGAATGGCCGTGGACTGACCATTTGCGTGATCTCTGTCGGCGGAGCTCTTGGGATTTTTGTATATATTTGGCACTTGTCGCATCGTCTCACATAATCAGCAGTGTCCTGTTTTAGAGTTGCCCAGTAATATCCGTAGTGGAGTATCTTCTTTGCCATAGTTTGCTCCCTAGTGTGATCTCTGCATTCTCCCTCATGAACTTCTTTCAGAACATGCTTTATCTCGTCATGAACGATACACCAGAGTAAGGGAACGGAAAACCCTTTTCTATACATAGTTCCTTCTTGCATAATATACCGTGAAGCTTTACGAAGGACTTGTCGCTTTTCGTTTCTCTTTTCAGGCAAGATTCCATGCAATAGGTAATCTTCAAATGG
Source organism: Allium cepa (assembly GCA_030765085.1). Lineage (NCBI taxonomy): Eukaryota > Viridiplantae > Streptophyta > Magnoliopsida > Asparagales > Amaryllidaceae > Allium > Allium cepa. The sequence continues at coordinate 886,341,914 of CM060929.1, forward strand.
AGTCATCCACGATTCCCTCTCGAGCTCTGTTTCCAAACTCGATCAACTTCCATCATATTTATGCTTGGGATTTCAATGTCTCAATTAGAACCAAGCCCATCTGCTGCGCATCATCAGTACTAGCAAACTTTTCCAATGAATCGGCTTCTCCGTTCTGCTCATGTGGGATATGTGAAATGTCATAGTACTCGATATCCGCCAATAATTCTTGAACTTGGGTAAGGTACATGGCAAGCTATTGTTCCTTAACCTAATAGTCTCCTCTGACTTGATACACCTCCAACTGTGAGTCGCAAAAAATTTCAAGGGACTTCACTCCGAGCTTTCTAACAAGTTTAAGTCCAGCGATCAACACTTCATGCCCGGCCTCGTTGTTTGTGTGGGAAAATCAAGCTTCAAAGTATAGCAAACTGACCTGTTCTCAATGGTTACAAGAACAATCCCAACTCCAAAATAGTGATCATTGCATGCTCCATCAGTGTACAGCTTCCATCGCATAGAAGGGATTCCACTACTTTCTGGAAGCTTTTCTTGGACGGTAAATTTCGCTATAAAGTCCACCAATGCTCGTCCCTAGATAGCTCTTCGCGGAAGATATGTAATGTCGAACTGGCTGAGCTTGATGTTCCATTTAAGCAACTTCCTTGACGTCTCAGGTTGCCATAGGACCTGTCGTAACGGATGGTCGGTGTAAATGTTAATTGGATGTGCCTAGAAATACGGGCGAAGTTTTCATGATCCGATTAGAAAGCAGTATTTCAATTTCTCTATCTTCGAATAGTTCCTTTCTGCACCTGTTAATCCCATGCTGACATAATACATCGGTCTCTGAATCCATTTCTCCTTGCGAAACTAAGCATCACTTATATCATGTAATGATACAACCAAATAAATGTACAACTCGTGATCAACTTGCTTTGACAAAACTGGGGGTCTCTCCAAATGATTTACCAGAGCTCGAAATGCTTCTTCACAATCCTGCGTTCATTCAAAGTTTCTCTTTCCCTTCTTGATCAAATCAAAGAAAGGAACGCATTTGTCAGTTGCCTTGGAAATAAATCGACTTAAAGCTGCAACCTTCCTTTTAGACTTTGCACTTGTTTAATAGTTCTGGGCACTTGGATATATCGGATAGCCTGAATCTTTTTTGGATTTACTTCAGTTCCTCGAGCGTTGACAATAAAGCCCAAGAACTTTCATGACGCAACAACGAATGAGCATTTCGAAGGATTAATCTTCATGTTATAAAATCAGAAGATGTCAAAACATCTTTGCCAAGTCTCAAATGTGGTCGTTTGATCGTCATGACTTCACAAGCATATCATCCACATAGACTTCCATTGTCCTCCCAATTTGATCTTTAAACATCCAGTTAACTAAGCCTTTGTAGGTTGCTCCAGCGTTCTTCAACTCAAATGGCATCACAACATAACAGTATAATCCAACATCCATCATAAATCTGATGTGTTTTTGATCAGGGACATGCATTGGGATTTGGTTGTACCCCAAGTACGCATCCATAAAGGATAACAATTCATGCCTTGTAGTTGAATCAACTAGTTGATCAATCCTTGGAAGGGGAAAACTATCTTTAGGACACACATTGTGTAAGTCAGAATAGTCGACGCACGTTCTCCACTTCCCGTTTGCCTTCTTCACCAGCACGGGATAAGATATCCATTCAGGATAGAGGGGTTGTGTATAAACCCATTAACTTTCAGTTTATCCACCTCCTCTTTAAGGGGGACGGATCTCTTCGGATCCATGCCTCGCCTTTTTTGTTTTATCGGTACATACTTTGGGTCAACTTCAATGCATGGCTCGCGACGGCAGGCGAGATCCCACAAATGTTAGAATGAGTCCAAGCAAATACATCTAGATTCACTTGGAGAAAATCAGCAAGTTCTCTCATCATCGAGGGGCCAAGCTGCGATCCAATCTTCAAGACCCATGATGGGTCATCGTGGCTGACTATTATATCAATCGTCAGTTCAGCCGACGCCACCTTGGTCTCCTTGGGCTCCTCTACGTTGTCCCTCGAATCCATATCTCTGTAGGATCGATTGTGGTCCCAAGCCAAGGCTTAAGCGCTACTTATCAATCTTCAGTAACTTGGATAAGGACAGATTTGTCCATACCTTTTCCTTTCTCCTTACACTGAGCTTCAATCAACTCAGCCATATAACAGGCGCATCTAGTCGCCTGATCACCATGCACCACTCCTGCTCCATTATCGATCATAAATTTCAAAGTCAAACAACATGGGGCAAGAGCTGCTCAAAATTCAGCCAGGGTCGTTCGGCCCAGAAAAATGTTGTACGATGAGTCAGCATCCAACACAATGAATAGTAGGATCTGCACTCTCCCACGTTCACCTTCCTCCAATTCTACTGACAACTCCACATAACCAACTACCTCAGTCGCCACACCATTGAAACTATGTATGTGAGCCTTAGATGGTTTCAAATCTTTAGCCTCCATTCTCATTTGATCATAAGCCTTCTTGAAAATAATGTTTACAGATTTCCACAGTCAATAAAAATTCTTCTCACTAGAGCAGGGACAATCATGGCAGAAATGACCATCCGGTCAATTATAGGAGCCTTTGCTCTATCCGCATCCCTGCTCATGAGCGCTATATCATCAATCATCGTACGTTGTTTCTTGGCCAGAGTTCCATCCTCCGTATTTGAACAATGCTCAAAATCCACATGCCTCATCGCACTAGCTTAGAGCTCCATTTCCTGCCTACTTCTATCAACAGGATGTGGTCCTCCGGCTATCATGTTTATCACTAATCTTCCTCCCGTCCATGTGGGATCCTCGCTCTCATGTGGATTTGTGCTTGATTGAGGTCGGACGCCCCCTATCCGACATCCTACGGGGCTTTCACAAACTGCTGCAACTTCTTTTCCTGAATCAACTTCTCAATAGCATCCTCGATATGCCTACACTTGTTTGTATTATGCCCATAACATTCATGAAAATGACAATATTTTCCAGTTTGTTTCTTCGCCTCTGTTGACTCTTTTGGACACGACTTCTTATATTGAAAAGTATTACAGGTAGATAAGTATATATTCTCCAGAGATGCATTTAGAGGCGTTAAATTATCATATATAGGAATCCTAGGCCTTGGTCTTCCAAGCTCCTTCTTCCGGTCTCGATTCCCTTCGCTACTTCTCTTCTGTTGATTCGACTTATTTTGAATATTGACCTCCCATAACTCTTGTTCGATTGCTTTATTTCAATGTTGCTTTGTATCGCTTCTCCTCCCAGTCCCACATCATTACTTTTTATGAAGGACTTGGCTTCCTCATTCCTCATAAACTGAGCTTCCTTTTAATAGAAGCGCTCCAGCATGGTCGACGGTTTTCTAGCTTGCCAATCACCAAATTCGGATTCCAAGTCAACCCCTCTCGTCATAGCCATAAGTATAATATTGTCATTTGGGTTACTAACTTCAGCGACAGTGACATGAATCTTTGCACGTGGTCCTTCAGTGATTCCCCCGGAGTCTATATCACACTGGACAGTGACATCACGTCTTTAAGGCGGGTAGCGTGGAGCTGAAATTACTCCACAAACTTTGTTTTCAATTCATCAAACCTTGAGATCGATCGTGGGGGTAATCTTGTGAACCACATCATTGCGATCCCAGAGAGATTTATAGGGAAGCATCTACATTTGGTTGTGTCATTTTCTTTTGCTAAGTCCATCAACCATTAGTACCTTATGATGTGCTGCCTGGGGTCAGTTTTTCTCTCATAGGGAAGCATCGTAGGCATGTTAAACCTTCGCGGATACTCCGCATGTAAAACACTGTCAGTAAATGGGGTATGACTCCTCAAAATTCCCCAACCATCATTTGTCAAGACTTGGTTATCCCTCACTAAATTTCTGACCACGGCTGATAAGTATAGTGTTTGGATAGGTGGTGCCAAGTGGTGGTCGCGCTCTACCTCGTGTGAGTGTTCTGGTCGATGTCAACGGGCCATTTCACGCCTACTTGGCCTATCATCCTCCTGACGTGCGCCATGAATATTCATTTCGTCGTCATTCCAAATAAGTAGTTGGTCAGCGTTCAAACGTACTCCAACATCCAAACTCTCGATACCAGCTCCAACATGACTCCCCATATGCATCTGGGAAACACCCCCTTTAGCAGAGAGATTGGTACCAAACCCTAGGGATGCATCGACAATGATCCATCTTGGCAACCATGTAGGTCTGCCAAGTGATGCTCTAATGTCCTAGATTTCTCTCCTATAACCCTACAATGTCTACGCATATGATGCTCATCTTCTGATGAGGCTGAACTCTTCGACACCGAGTAAGATGTAAGATCCACTCTGACACTCTAACGCTGCTATTGAGCAATCTAGTTCATTAGATTAGCATTAGTTTGGATTTTCTCATTCAGCGGCATATGGCTCTCCATCAACTCCCTTATCAAGTTGTTGAATTCAGCTCTAGTTATGGAATAAGCGGGGTTCTGGACTTTAGTAGGTTCCACAATGACATTAGCAGGCTGGTTACTTGGAGATCCTTATTGGATGCTGGAAGTTTCATTTGTATCAATGTTCTGGGAAATTGATTTGTTATGCCTCACCATTCTAAAAAAATTCTTAGATTTTGGTAAATTTGAGTAGTATCTACAAGCTTCTAAAAATGAATCTAGATCTCCTTTGAGGGATTTCCTCAATCTAGTAGTAGCAAAGGGGATCCTAATGGGTCGAGAATCAAGTTTCTCAATCACAACACAGAAATTTTTACAACCAAATTGGCCACAAACACCTAATAACATATTTAATTAGTGAAATAAATGAAGAAATTAAATGAAAACGGAGGAATATATCAAAATAACAGGAGAAACACAACAGAAAGCAAGAACAACAAGATTTATTTTGGTTCGGCATTGATTGCGTACGTCCACTTTGAATATTCTCTGTATTGCTTTTCAATTTACTTGATTACAATTAAAAACAGCAAGATATAAGATAATAATGGAGGGAGTTGATTACAATAGTAGTGCAGTCTAACCAGCTACGTAAAAGTTCCTTAGAACGACCCCATAGGCCTGTTTTTATAGGTGAAGGCAACCACCAATCTAACTGGATACTTGACAACAGGACTTTCTCATCCATATGGGCCCACCATAGGAAGCGCTAGGCCTAACTCATAATGGACAGTGATCGATACCGATCCTGCCATATGTCGAGTTTGGGGCAGCGACCCCTATGGTAGCTTCCTATGCTCTAATATGGTGGTGTCTCAAATATCAGGGAGTTTGGATGTGTGGAGCTCTTGCTTTTGCTTAATCCTTGGTTTAGTTCCATATTAGTCTGAAGAATGCCGATCCCTTCATAGAGTGACATGCCGAACCCTCTATCTTTGTAGGTGTATACCGATCTAGTGTTATGTCGATCCATAGTGTCCCTAGGATATACACCGACCCCTGGACTTACTACCATGCCGATCCATGCCCGTTCGTACATAATCCTTAGCTTACATCATAATATGCTGATCCCTTTAGTGCCAGAGACATATGCCAAACCCTCATATCCTTAATGTTATGCCAATCCATCTAGCATCATCAAATCATGTTGAACTGAGTACTCCAACCGCGACCGACCCCTTTACATCTTCATCTTAGTTTACTATCTAGCCAAGTAACCATGCTGATCCCTCATGCTTCATCCAGCCATGTCGATCCCTCAAGTGTTTCATCCTTGTTAACAAATGACTATGTTGATCCCTATTTCATCCTTGTTAATTCCCACCTTTCTGACATACTTCGCTATTTGTCTACCAACCATGTTCAACCCGGGATTCGTATAACTGGCCAGACTATATATCTTGGTCCTGTAGCCATTGGTTCACGGTCATCCTTTTTGAAAATAATCGGGTATGTCTTGCATGACCAGCCCAATATAGCCGGTCCAGGGTACTGGGTAACATCAATATATCATTCTGACTAGAAAAATGAGCTTTACATAATGGTATAAGCCCCATCACCTAATTCTAATATTTGTAAAATTAACATTTTCCTCTAAAAAAACAAAATACCGATTAAATTCAATGGGGTAAAACAAAATCGTACCATGTGTCAACATTCTAAATATCTCTAGTGGCAACATTAACATGGATTTCATTCTAGAGCAGTGTCCAATAATAGTGTAATGACCTGGATTTTTGTAATGACCCGTAAAATTCGGTAATTAAATTTCTTAATTTAAGAAGATTTTGGTAACTTAATGATTTAAAAAAAATAGTGAATTATTAATGGAAATCATAACTTGGATAAGATTGGTAACTTAATTTTTAATGACTTGAATGTAACAGTATAAATGTAAGTTAATTGTTAATAACTTGGATGTAATTCCAATAAGTGAAATAATGTAAATGTTAATTATATTCTTATTGTAATAAAAAAATATTACCAAGATGAAGTGATTAATTTGATTAAGTTTTGATAATTTAATATATAAGGAATGGAAAAAAATTAGTTAAATTAATAAGATTTTGTAATTTATTTAGAAAGAAATAAAACCGTATAATTTATAAATGGAATAATATTGAAACAAATAAAATTTGTAGATGAGTAGTGAATAATAACCAGGGTGAAGTATAACGTGGTTATTAAAGCTAAAACTTTGATAGATTGAACGAAACTACAATAAATGAAATAGTGTAGATGTTATGACTTAGTTATAAAGGGGAATATGAGAAAAACAAGTGTAATTATTGAATTAATTTGTGAAATATTATTTTAGATAGTAATTGTTTGTGAAAAATAAATATACAAGTATTATAAAGGATATAATGGTTGTGTTACTAGTTAATTCACCAAGTACCAAAAAAGATAATTAAATGTACTTTAATGATAATTAATAAAATAACGGAAAGGGTGAATGTAAATTTAAATTAGAAACGTAAACTTATTATAAGGTAGTAATTGGTGTAATAGAAGCATGAGACCAAGTAAGTAAATTTATCTGGAATATTAAATGTAATTGGGTGTAGATTAATGGAATAACGTTAATGCAAACTAATTTAGCGCAATCACTATTAATTGAAACCTATTGCAATAAATGGAATTAAAAATTACGTTAGGGTGGATTTAAGGTAATATTTGGTAATAATGTATTGTTGTGGTTTATGAATGAATTGATAATTAAAATTAAAGGTAGTGATGTTGATATAAATTGACTATAAACAAGTTGAATGAAATCCCAATAAAGGAAGAAATGCAAATGCTATATTTGGCAAAGATTTCAATACTAATGGAAATTATAGTTAATACACAATAAAGAAAGTAAGTTGAGTATATTTATGTAATATAATGTAAGAACCAGCATTAACTATATTATTTGAAATTGGTGGATGTGATATAAAGATTTAAATCAAATAAAAACAATTTGTTGGAATAAACATTCCATAATTGGACTAATAGCAAATGAATGAAATTAAATATTTAATCATTCGTTAATTGAAAATTTAGTTAAAAGTAGAGAATATTAAAGTTGTAGATCTTGAGTCCAAAGTTAATTTCATCCATCTAGCCTCAATGAATTGAATAATAGAATGAAAAGTAAATTAATTGGAATTATTGTAAATTACATTATATTTTCTTAATGTAAGGAAAATGAAGGTTAACGCTGAAATTGATGGATGAATCAATGTTAAATTGACATTTAAATTTGTTTAAATCATTCTAAATGATTGTGAAATATAAAAGTGGTAAAATTTGTAAATTATATAATTGAAAGTTAAAAATTGGGTTTAATTAATTAATTATTAACTTATTTAATTAACTGGAAAATAGTGTTTTTGGCCACTGACTCAGATTTCGACGAAACCAATTTCATCGGATCTGTAACGGTGAATTATTGCAGGATTTCAAGTTTCATAGCGATCGGACTGTCGTTTAATCGTACGAATGCGAAACGCCTTGAAATCGATGAAATTGAAATCAATTTGAAAATATTGATTTTAGCATAACTTCTTCATACGATGGAATTTGGACTTGAAACCTGTTCCGTCGCATTTAAAATATTTTAAAATATCTATTTCGATATATGGGTTGATCCAATTTCGTTCCGGAGTCGAAACGGGCTTTTCGAGCAATATATCGTTCAGCACGTTTATTAATCGGGTCCATCTATTCTATTTCAGTTGTCTATAAATACCCTGTTATAAACCCTAGCAGCCTCTATTCCTCATTTCTATACGTAAAGAAACTTCTGTGCTCCTCTTCCTCAATGGCTGTAAACCCTAATTTATCCAATTCAAAATTCAATTCAAAAATCACCTTCAAAAATTGAAGCTCCTCAGAAAAATTTGGAAAAATTATATATCGAAGCTCTCGAAGAGCGTAGCCTTCTGGTGCTATTTGTTTTTCGATTCGAAGCACCGTTTATCCAGAAATTGAGAATGAGCCGTGGCCGTTCATATTGGATTTTTGACGATCCAACGGCGGATCGTCAACCGTTTGACGATCTGGTAGTAGAGTTGGGGAGCTGGTGTCGAGCAGGTTCTAGGATGGTCGTCGCTCAGTGTAAGACGCTCGAAATTCACCAGAAATTGGGGAAATGGGGTCGCCGCGGCGGTGGTGATTCGAGCCACCAGAGGGGTGCGCGAGTCCGTGTTAGGGTCGGCCTGGGCCGTGGAGCCCATCGGTGGCGTTGGATCTGGGGTCCATCGTGCGTGGAGGCGGCGAAATTCACGTATATGGCGGCAGCTTCGTGCAGTTTTGGTACGAGATAGTTAGGGTTCGTGAAGATGAGGCGATGACGTGGCAAAAGTGTGAGTTGTTTGTTTTTCTATTTATTTATTTTAATTTCAATTTCAAATCGTTTAACAATGATAACTTTCACATACAGACTCGATTCACGCGCGGTTTTCTCCGCTAGGTTCGTATTGGAATTCCAGACATTTTGATGCTTTTTTGGGTGGATTTGGAGACTGTTGAAATTTTGGGATTAAATTGGATTTAAATTCAATTTAAATTCAAAAGGTGAGTGTTTTAATCCACTCTAAAATTTCTTATGTTTGTTAAATTGAATTTTTGTTGTGATTATGCATTTATTTATGACTTTTCCATATATTTAAATCCTTATCTCAGTTAATTGCATTTATTTAAATTCAATCGTTATTTAATTTATTTTGAATATAACTGCCAGTTAAATGCCTGTTATATATATAATCAGTTATCTATGATATTGATTGATTGTTTTGGATGATGATTGTGATGGATTATGATCTGTTGATGGATGAATGGATGTTGTATTATATATTATTATAAACTGCAAGTTATTATGCATTTTTATTTCATTCGGGATTGCAGTTTGAAATGATATATAACCGTAATTTTATTTTAAATTACGAATTGAAATGATAAATATCCATATCACTTGGCCATAGGATAGAAAATTATATACAGGCACCGCGGCCTATATATATAAAAATATTTTGAAATGATTTTCTGTGGTTTTGGAAAAGAATATACGGTTTAATAAATATTAATTTTTGATGTTGTATAAATATTACTATATATATATATAGTTAAAATTCTTGAATTAAGATATGTATAAAATTGTTAAATAAAAATAAGTTTAATAATGGAGTTTGATTATTTTATATTATATGGTTAATCACCTATTTAAGATATTGTATATATAGAGAGTTTTTAACGACTTAAAAGAAATTTAAGTTGGAAGATAAATATGAAATTGGTTTGAATTGAATTATTTAAGAATTGTACTTGAATAAATTTGATTTGAGATTTAAATAAAAATGGAGATTTTAAAGAGTATGATCTTTACAACTTGATTTGGTTTAAAGTGATTTAAATGAATATAAAGTTGAGATAAATGAATATATCAAGTTATATAAATTGAAGAATATCCGGTTGTTTGAAGTTAAAAGTTTTACTTAAATTGTATCGGATTTATTAAGTAAACAATTCAAATCTAAATAATAGTAATTGAATTTGATATATATGGAATTATTAAAGAATTAGTTTTGAAATGGTGGAATATTTAAAGCTTTGAAATACAAATTGAAATGGTTTATTTGGAGGTTTAAATTGGTATTTGGAATTTATTTGTGAAATTAAAGAAGCTATTTATTATATAAAGTAAATTAATATTTAAGTCATTTAAGTATTTGAAGTTATGTTTCAAAGCTATGGGTTTTAAGGTATATAGATTTGAAAGTGCTGTGATTTAAGAAAAAGATATATTTGAAATAAAAATGATATCATATTCATTTGGGTTTTAAAATAGAAATGATATTGTATTTATATGGATTTGAGATGGATATTATATTCTGGTTTTAAAGTATAAACTATTTTGAAAAGACCGCGGTGTTATAGTAACATTTGGTTGCTAAAGAGACCGGGATCGGAAGTTGTCATACTCTCTGCCAACTCCGAAAACCACTTTAACAACCGTGTACGCGGTGGAGATTCCAGAATGAAGTAGGATGGCATAAGGTGGCTAAAACAGGAGCGATTTTCGGTCCAATGAGGTAGCACATTTGAGTGGACACATCCCTTCGATATTATACTTTGACTTTTTGGTTGATTCGGTGGCCACTTTTGATTTTTTTATTTGGGGGTGTGGCTTGAGGTGGGCGGTAACTGCGCGCTACACGTTACCACCAGCCCGGATAGCAATTGGTATATCTACCCTGGCATTTCCTAGTTGTGTCGTGTCACCTACCCTATCGCGCCTTGTACGAGTTTGGTTTTCTCCCGTAGCCCGTGTGGTATCCTCTGGTGGCTTCCCGATCAGGAGGGACTATGATATTGGATGGACTACTGGGACTATTATTATGTTAAGGGGGAGATTGGGTAACTCCTTAACGCTATTTAAAAGTAAGTTTATTTTACTATAGACATTATTATAATAGCGAAATATTACTACATAGTAAATAGTTTAGCGAATCCTTAGGAGATGAAAATCCCGAGCATCTCTTAAGTTACTACACTCATATTATTTACAGCTGATTTAACTTACGTAAGATCTTTTAGTTCTGACTCGAGTGTTTTGTCTTTTCAATTCGCTCGGGTCACCTTAAGCATTTCAGGATTCGAAGACTTTAGCTCTGGAGGACGAAGACGAGGATTTATATTATTATTATCTATTATAGTATTCCACCGCATTCTTACTGTTTCCGCTGCATTAATTATTATTCTCTGGTATGTGTAACTCTGATATGTATTGTAAGTAAAATCGAATATTTTGTAAAACAGCTTCATGAACTGTATATTTTATTATTATATTTTATCGGTCCGCTGCAAAATTCTGTTTTGTTTTATTTCTTCCTTCTTTTCTTATTTACCCCATAACAATCCGCCCTTCTGTATGGTTTGAGTCCGACGTGTTTGGTTTATCGTCGATTTAAACCATGAAAAAAAGGAGGGATGTTACATCTGGTATCCGAGCTTTGGTTTAGCGATAAACCTTAGCTTTGTGGGGTCTGACTCTTTATTAATAGGGTGGTAATACCCTATGATGAGTCGCTGAGTGTATATATGAGAAAGCGTATTTGTTAGTGTTATAAAAAGGTTTTAATATTGTGTTAATCTGTTCCGTTTTGTATTTATAAATTCTGGTTGGTGCATGGGATGCTATGACATCAATAGGGATTTCTAAATACTTAATAGGACAGACCGACACAATATTTGTTTTGAATATAGGTGAATGAAATAATTTTGCCTATTATATTTTCTATATATATAAAATAATTTTTTTTTAAGTGATATATATTTGGTTGCAATATATTAGTTGTTAGGTAATGAAATTTATAAATAATAGCGGAAATAAAATTGAAAATAATAAAGAAAATGAAAATTGGAATTTAGAACTTAAGTTCCAGGGTTTTAAAAATTTCTTTTGAATGATTTTGGAATATAGTAAAAGTATTTTAGAAGTATTTTCTCATATAAATATTTCAATACAAGTTGAAAGAATTGATTTAAAGAATTTTTGGAAAGAAATAAGTTTTGTACTCCCCTCTCTGTCGTTGGAAAATAATTTCGGTGATGAGTGCACGCATCATCGACATTCATTTTCAAGTTTCAAAGTGGGAAGGCCACTGTAGTAGTTTTACTGCAGATTTGTTTGATAAACAAAATAGAAATTTTAAATTGTTTTAATTACAATTAGATATATAATTGGAAGTATATAATTATCTATTATTTTAAAATAATTTGGAATTAAACCTGGTATTTAATTCTTAAGTTTCCATTGATTAATAGTTTCAGTTATTGTAGTGAAATTGAATGTAACTAATTTAAAATTAGAACCTTTAATGAAAATAAGAAATTTAATGCTAAGTTATGAATGAAATTAAAAAGAAATCTGAAATATGTAACCTATAATACAAAGTATATAATTATTGAACATTGAATAATTTTAAAAGAAATAAGATAAACTAGTATGATTTTCAATTGTATTCTTAAAAAGCATATATATAACTTACCAAAAGATTTAAAAGTTTGAAATGTTAATAAGAAATGTAGTAGAAGATTATACAAGTAATACTTAAATAATGAAGGGTTCAATAAAAAAAAATTTGCTTTATAAATTTTGATAGAGATTAAGCATTATAAGATAGTAATTAAAACTTAAGTAAATGTTGAAGTTATTTATAATAAGAATAAATAGGAAGGTAAATACTGTAAATAAATGAGATTAAGTAATGAATAAATGAATGTAATGTAAATAAAAGAAATTTGCAGTATATGGATAAAAGAAAATGAATTTGTTAGCAGCGGATAGAAATAAATGAATAAATGAAATTAAGAAAGAGAAAAATTTGAATGAGTAGAAATTGAAAGTTTGCAAGAGATAAATGTAAATTAAAAAGACAAATCATTATATGGATGAAAAGGAAATCAAACAACGAATATTATGAAATGAAATTAAAAGAATGAACTTGATATATTGTTTGAAATGGTTGTGTTTGGTTTGTGGTTGTTTGGGCAATGATGCTTTAAAATTGTTCAAATGAATGAACAATCTATTTAGCTCCACTTAAGACTGTTGAGTAAAGGGTGCATGTAACAACCCTGGTTTGGAGATTGCCATAATTATTAAATTATAATGAGAATTATAAATAATAATGGAGAAAATAAATTGATAAGGAGAAAATGATGTGAAATGTTGTTTAATTGAAATAAAAAATATTGTATGTATAACTTTTGGGTGAATGTAATAAAATGACATTTATTTCAATTTTTAATGGTTGGAATAAATTTAAGATGGTGAAAAATAAATTTAACTACTTATTTGAGAATTTGGGTGGATAAATATCAATTGTTAGTATTTATTATGGTTAATAAAAGGATGTGGGTGATGTATACCAATAAGCACCTTTTAATGCTTAATAATAAAAGTAAAAAAAGAGATAACTGTGAGTGTGCCTAAACATGATGAACATGTATGTGAAATAAAGTATTTATTTTATTTCATGAATTCGAATGTAGTTAGTGGCAACATTTGATTAAATTGAATAATTTAAACAATATTGTCTTTGTTGCCAATATTGTCATTTTATTTAATTAAATATATATATATGTGAGAATGAGTAATAAAATAATTAATCATGATAAATATGATAAAAAATGTGAGAAATAATCTAATAATGTCTAAATATGTATTTGTTTTGTTTTGGGTGCATAACATCTTTTTATTCAATCAATTGTATTAAATTTGCAATTTATTTTTGCAATTATGGGAAAATTGGTCAAATTGAGTAATAAATGGAAACTTAATAACAAAATTGTTGAAACTTATGTTTTGATAATTTTATTAAAAACTAGATGACATAACGAATTCAACGCATCCAAAATCATTAAAAACAGATTGAAAATGTAGAAGTTATGAAGATTTAAACATTTGTATAAGTGTAAATAAACTTAAACAAATTTTTGGTCAAGAAAAATTAATACGGGCTATTAGGGTTAAGCCCAAACCCAATATCCACTAGAGAAACTTAGCCAGGAAAGAAGTACGTACGTTCTTCTTCTCCTCAAAACTTCTGAAACCTAAAAAAAAAAAATGGCTGTCTTCTCAAACCCTAGCCCTAATTAACAAATTCTTTGCTAAATCAATAGAATTTTGGGTCTAATTCAACAAGAAGGTCTCCATCCTTCGCTATCTGGAATTTGAGGAGAAATTCATATTAGTTTACTGTATTTCTTGTTTTGTAATTTTTCTTCTTTGCATGCCTCTTTTCCTAGGTTCTGCAGGTGCTAGAGCTCCGCTACCTTGTTAAAGACCTCATCTTTGCTCCAATTTTTGCTTCATAATCTACTCTTTTCGCTGCCAAAGGTAAGTTAAAAGCTTATGCAAACTGAATTGGTTATCTATCAAAAATGAAAATAAAATCTGAGGCTATAATGTTGGTTTATGCATAGAATTTTCCTCTTAGTGTTTGTTGTCTTGCTGAAAATGGTGCAACCTTGTTGCCCATATCTTGTTCATCCTGCTTCGGATTGCGGTCAATTTTTTTTCAGTTGTATTACATTTGATAAGGTTCATTGCTGCAGGTTTTCATTGAGTTTTGAGTCCGTTTGGACCTTTTTTTTGCTGTCAAATGCGAAAATCCGAGAGGAAATATGCACAGAAAATTTTATTCGCTGAATAGTATTTTTGGCATAACTTTTGCATTTCAAATCGGAATTTCAAAATCTTAGATGTTCTGGAATCCTTGTGAAATATTCCACAACTTTCATTTGTTGAGTTTTCGTAATTTTGATGTTTGCTATGCAAAAATTGACAATGTTTATCACTGTCACGAAGATGTATCAATCCAGGCTTAACTTTTAACTTTTAGTAATTTTGGCATAACTTTTGTGTTTCAAATCGGAATTTCAAAATCTTAGATGTTCTGGAATTCTTGTGAAATATTTCACAACTTTTGTTTGTTGAGCTTTTAGTAATTTTGATGTTTTCTATTCAAAAATTGACAAAAATTTTCACTGTCCTGAAAATGTATCAGTCCAGGCTTAAATTTTAACTTTTAGTAATTTTGGCATAATTTTTGTGTTTCAAATTGGAATTTCAAATCTTAGATGTTCTGGAATCCATGTGAAATATGCCACAACTTTCATGTTTTTTGTTTTGAATAATTTTGAAGTCTACATAGACAAAAATTGATTTTTTTTGTTGCTGGTCCGTGTTAATAACCAGTGCATAATTTTTTTTTCTATATAGTATTTCGATCATAACTTTCACGTTACTGATCAGAATCTTGAAATTCAAGATGTTCTGGAATCCTTAGGAAATATTCTACAACTTTTATGTTTTAAGTTTTATAATATTTTGTTATTTACATAGTGAAAAATTGATGTTTTTACTGTTGGTCTGTCATTGACAGCCACAATATTTATATATTTGTCCGATTTCGACAATTTCATTTGCATTCTTTTGCAAATTTTTATATATGAAATTTGATGCTAATATTTGATTATTATGTCCAGCAATGGACTAGTCAAGTTAGGATAAGATTTGGATTTAAATTTAATTCAAATTCGATTTAAATTGGAATATCGATTTATACCGATTAAATTGCAAATTGTTGTCTTTTGAGTTTTAAAAATCCGAATAAATTGCATAAAATCTTCTAAAATCATGGTTTGTATAATAAATGTTTTTACACATTTTTAAAGGTTTTTAAACAATCATTCTTTATTTTCTAGGCTTTCAAAATCATTAAAATTCTTTTAAATGATGAGTTTTCTCTCAAAATCCTTTAGATAAATTTCTAGAAATTGGTTTAAAATCCCATTTTCTCTAGTAAAATATATTATTATTAATTTTATTAATTTTAATTACTTTGATTCTTTTTCGGACGTATGAGAAAGTAAATTAAACGATTTAGTAAAATTACGAGGTATGGGACTCGTAAATTTACTTTATCGGTTAATTTCGGACTTGTACGATCGAAACGACTTTTGGGAATTGTTTGAATTCCTCTTTGATGACAACCACTTCATGGAATGTTTTTGATGTATTTAAATCCTAATTGGGGCATTATTCCATATCAATTTATTTGGTATATATATATATATATATATATATATATATATATATATATATAGTCCGAGAACCCCTAAATAGGAGTATATTCGATGATGGGCTATATTGATAGAGATGCTCTTGCCAATGATATGAGGCAAATATTTCGATGGAATTTGATGATGATTGATGAATTTATGGTATTTCTTACTTGTCGATGAGATAAGACAAGTTTGGCATTTCATACCATTCGCCGATGACATGAGGCGATTTTTTTTTATGATGATTTTCATAGTGTGGCATCGACTAGCGGCTAGAAAACCGCTAAGTGAGAACGTGCGGTATGGGACGTACGTTACCACTTTTCGGGTTACTATCCAAGAGTTTCTGACACATTCTAAAAGGACTACCAGTACTATGAGTCCCGATCAGGCCAAGCAATGTTTGGCTCGATCACTGTGATGGCAGGGGCTCAGCGGACACCGACTGGAGTGAAGACTCCAATCACTATGATGGCGGGTGTTCGGGATGGATATAGATGACGTCATAGACCGAAACAATTCGATGTGAGGATTTCGGTCAATAGATGGATATGGTACCATAATGATGGAAGTACTGGTAAGTAGCACGTGCAGCATTGCTTCGGCATGCGGGATCTGGCCAATCCGAGGTTTCTTTTGATGATTCATGATGATTTCAATTTTGCCACCTTTTTATGTGTTTTCTATAGCTTTATAGATATGAGAAAGTCATATATGATTCCTTGGTGGATTTCGGTAATTTCGAATTTATGAATTGATACTTGGGATTTTATATGATTTTGGAAGGATGATTATTTAATGAATGATTGTTAGGAGTTTCCCTTATACCCTACTCACTCATTCTCTTTTGTTAAACCAAGTATATACATAGTTTCAAACCACCTGTAGTGACGTGTAGAAGTTATATGATATCTACTCTAGTAATTCTTATCTGCTTATGTTTCCCTTAAGGCTGTAAGGGGAAAGTTCCCTTTCACTTTATCGTATTTTTTTCTAACGATAAGATTCAGTTTGTCTGACCCGTGTGTTTGTCACTCGGGTCAGACCGAGTTGCAGGTTAGGTTGGATATCTATCTTTTGTGCTTGGACCCATTTTGATTTTTGAGGGGCTCATGACTATGGACTTGGCTACATCTTTCGTGTTGTCTCTTTTGTGTCAGCTTATTGTACATATTCTTTTATAGAGACGGAGATGTATGTATATTGTGTGGTTATACGCCACTATGATATAGGGTATTACATTTGATGTTCGGCTGTATTAGTATATATATCTTTGGCTGCTGTTCTGTAATGTGATTGTTATATTTATTGCATTTTGTTTCTGAATAGATCCTACAGCCGTGTAGTATCGTATTAGTTAAACATTGAGTATGTCGATCACTTGATATACACAAAAAAAAATATGGTAAAAATCGACGTACTTAGTCTTTAGCTAATGCATTACTATTCGGTCGCCCTTAACCAGCCCTATTCTCTGCATTAGTAGACGGAATAACTCATTAATTCTCTTTACTAATGTGGGTCTCGGGGTGGGGTGTCACAGCTTGGTATCATAGCAAGAATTCAGAACAAAATGAAATAAACGCAGAACAGTGAACACGATGAACCGTACATCAAGTATAATACCCTTGTACATCTTATCCCTTAATCGTGGCCAGCCTAGTCATATCCCTATCCTTTTCAATTCCTTTGGGGTAGATAGAAAGGAATACGTCTAGAAATGTTAAATGTTATTCCGTAGTATTCCTTAATTATTTCATTTCAATTACTTTATATATAAATCTACCCTGTGCATGATCTTCTCTCATTTTTATCTTTCAGCTATGTCTGGAAGAGGTAGAGCTCGCCCTTCGACATCGGGACCGTCCAGTGGTTCACGACCCGAAGGTGTTTATATGACTACTGATCAGATTCGAGAGCTTCTTGGGAGCACCCAACCTCCCGCTCCTATTCCATCTTCATCTCCTCGCAAGTCTGTATTTGCAAGACTATGCAGTGACTTTACTAATCTTGGAGGCAAGCCATTCAAAGGCTCCGAGTCGGTTCTTGAGGTGCAAGCCTGGCTTCGCACTTGTGAGCGTGTATTCTTACGTATGGAGCTTTCAGATCATCATCGAGTTCTTGTGGCATCTAGTATGCTACAAGAGCGTGCTTTAGATTGGTATGAGCTTCTTATCGCTGAGGTGGATGAGACTAACCTCACATGGCAGCAATTCCGAGACAGATTTGAGCTTAAGTTCGTACCAGAGTCGGAAAAGGCTCTTCTTACTCATCGCTTCATCGAGTTGAAGCAGGGCAACTCTTCAGTTTCAGATTATGTTTCTTCCTTTGAGTCCCTCTCTAAGTATGGGTTGGAGTTCATTAGTACCCCATACAAGAAAAATCTTAAGTTCGTATCCGGACTTAAGAAATATTTGAAGAAGTCTTTAATGCTCCAACTCAAGCTTTCTTTTGAAGAGTTAGTTGATGCCGCTCTCCATCTCGAGACAATTGAGAATGAGAAAGATAGTGATGGCGAGGGTGGTGTTCAGTCTAATCCAAAGAAGAAGAAGTTTCCCTTCCGTAAGCCTAAGTTCTTTCCTTCCAAGAAAAAGAAGCAAGTTGGATCTTCTACTCAATCTCAAGCCACTCCTCAAGCTAAGCCTTTTGCTTGCTACAATTGTGAATCTCCTAACCATCCAGTCCGAGAATGTCTTAAGCCCAAGAGATGTAACCACTGCAAAGCTGAAGGACATTTGGTTGCTGCTTGTCCTAAGAAGAATAGAGGTTCTCGTCCGGGGAATCTCAATGTAGCAGCTTCTAGTGATGCGACTGAGTCGAAAGGTATATTTTCTTCCATCTTAGAGGGTTCCATTGTTTTCCATGATCAATCGATTAGAGTGCTCTTCGATACGGGTGCGTCACACTCATTCGTATCGAAGGAACTCGTGGATGCCTGTTCTTTGGATGTTTCTTGCTTGCTTGCTTCTTTGAGGATTGCGAATCCCATCGGGGGTTCCGCAACCCTTAGCTTATATTGCGATAATGTTGAGATTCTTCTTTGTGGATTCTCTTTCCGTGCGAATCTACACGTGATTCCTTCACTTGGTTTTGATATGATATTTGGTATGGACTGGCTAGTTCGATACGATGCCAAGATTCTTTGTTCTGATAGAGTCATTTATCTCCGCCATCCAGACTCTCCTTCACAGTTATCTCTTATGCTTCGGGATACCGATTGTGATTCTGTAGCATCCTTATATGCTCTTGATTCTCGAGACGATGAGGATGATGTGTCTCGAATTCCGATCGTTTGTGACTTCGCTGATATTTTTGAGCCTGTTTTGGGATTGCCACCCAAGCGGGCCATAGAGTTTCGTATTGACCTCATCCCTGGTGCGCAACCAGTTAGTCGTCCTCCCACGAGGATGTCCACTAAGGAGAACGAGGAACTTAAGAAGCAACTCCTCAAGCTCGAAGCTAAGCACTTCATTCGATCTAGCTCTTCACCGTGGGGTGCCGCGGTAGTATTCGTGAAGAAGTCCGACGGGACTCTTAGGCTTTGCGTCGACTATCGCAAGCTTAACGAGTTAACCATCAAGAATCGTTACCCTTTACCAAGGATCGACGACATGTTCGATCAGTTAAGTGGTGCTAAGGTCTTTTCACAGTTAGACCTTGCCACTGGTTTTCATCAGCTCCGAGTTGCGGAGGATAGTATCCCTCTCACCGCATTCCGCACTCGCTATGGCTCTTATGAGTGGCTTGTCATGCCGTTCGGATTGACGAATGCACCTGCCTACTTTGTCGATCTTATGAATCGGGTATTCCGAGAATATCTCGATAAATTTGTTCTTGTATTCATCGATGATATCTTAGTATATTCCAAGTCCGAAGAGGACCATGCTCGACATCTTAGAATTGTTTTGAGTACTCTCCGAAAGCATCAACTCAAAGCAAAACTTTCTAAGTGTCACTTTTGGGAAAAGCAAGTGAAGTTCTTAGGCCATGTTGTATCTTCAGAAGGTATTTCCGTTGATCCTTCTAAGATCGAAGCTATTCAGAATTGGAAGAGACCTGAGAATGTTCATGAGATTCGTAGCTTTCTGGGTTTAGCGGGTTATTATCGCCGTTTCATTAAGGATTTCTCTCGCATCGTGCTTCCTCTTACAAACCTCACTAGGAAGGGTGTTCGTTTTATCTGGTCTGACAAGTGTGAGGCTGCCTTCCAGCGATTGAAGGAGCTTCTCACACATGCTCCTGTGCTTGTTGTTCCTGAAGGGAACCAAGATCTCATTGTTTATACTGATGCAAGCCACAGTGGGCTTGGTGCGGTTCTTATGCAGAAGGATCGTGTTGTTGCCTATGCTTCAAGGCAATTACGTCCGAACGAGGTTCGATACGCGACCCATGATTTAGAGCTTGCAGCCATCGTCTTCGCCTTGAAGATATGGCGTCATTATCTCCTTGGTGAGCATTTCGTCCTTTATACCGATCATAAGTCTCTCAAGTACCTCTTTTCGCAGAAGGAATTGAATATGAGGCAACAACGATGGTTAGAGTTCCTCGCCTCATATGATTTCGATATCGAGTATACCCCAGGGAAGGGTAATCGTGTAGCTGATGCGCTTAGCCGCAAGCATTCGGCAGTCGTTTCCATGATGTTAGCCGAATGGGATGTTCTTGAGACCTTATCCAGCTTCGACATTCATGATCGAGCACCGTCATCTGATTCACCGGTCTTATTATTCAGTATGGTGGCTCGACCTTCTCTTCTTGATCGTATCTCTGAGGCCCAGAGACGTGATGCTTATATTATGCGCCTCATTCAGTCTTGCTCATCTGAGTCCCGTGATGAGGTGTTGCGGGATTATTCGATTGATTCTCATGGTTGCCTTCGTTTGAGGAACCATATAGTTGTTCCATCTGATTCAGCACTTAGGCGTGACATACTTGATGATTGTCATCGCTCTAAGTATACCATCCATCCGGGTAGCAGTAAGATGTACGCGGATATGCATCGCCTTTACTATTGGGAAGGCATGAAGCGTGATATTGCAAGTTATGTAAGCAATTGCATGACCTGTCAGCTTGTTAAGGCCGAGCATCAACGGCCATCCGGTCTTCTTCAGCCTCTTGAGGTTCCACAGTGGAAGTGGGACCAAGTATCGATGGACTTCGTTGATGGCCTACCTCGTTCGAGGTCGGGTCATTCTAGTATTTGGGTTATTGTGGATCGTCTTACTAAATCCGCCCATTTCATCCCTATTAAATCTAACAGGAATGCTCTTATGTTGGCAAAGATTTATATTAAGGAAATCGTACGATTACATGATGTTCCTTCTTCGATCGTATGTGATCGTGATCCTTTGTTTACCAACCATTTCTGGACAAGTTTTCAGCAAGCTTTGGGAACAAAGCTGAATCTTTCTACAGCTTATCATCCCCAGTCTGATGGACAGACTGAGAGGGTGAACCGTATTCTTGAAGACCTTCTCCGTGCATGCATTCTTGATTTTAGTGGTTCATGGGAAGATCATCTTCCATTAGTAGAGTTCTCCTATAATAATAGCTTCCAATCCAATATCGGTATGGCTCCATTCGAGGCACTATACGGAAGACCATGCCGTTCTCCTTCTTGTTGGTTAGAATCTGGAGAGAGGCTTATACTCGGCCCCGATTCGATTCGTGATTCTTCGGAGAAGATATCTCTTATTAGACAGAGAATGAAAGAGGCACAGAGTCGCCAGAAATCCTACGCGGACAACCGTAGGAAGCCTCTTGAATTCTCCGTGGGTGATCTTGTTTATATCCGTGTATCTCCAATGAAGGGAGTAATGCGCTTTAGCTCCACAGGGAAATTGGCTCCTCGTTTTATAGGACCATTTTTGATTACTGAGCGCATCGGTCCAGTTGCTTATCGAGTGACTCTTCCATCTCATTTATCTGGTATTCACAACGTCTTCCACGTCTCTCAGCTTCGGAAGTGCATTCGAGACTCTGATTCCGTTATTGATCCATCCGAACAGCTTAAGCTTGAGATCTCACCGAGTCTATCTACTGTTCAGCAGCCTATTCGCGTGCTTGATTCGGAGGTGAGACGCCTTCGAAGCAAGAATGTACCTCTTGTAAAGATTCAATGGACAGAAAACCCCAATGATTGTACTTGGGAAACCAGAGAATCTATCGAGCGATCTTTTCCTGGCTTTCTTTCTTCTTCCAGTGACGGTGAGTATTTATTATCTCAAGCTATTTCTTGTTCCTTTTAGTTGAATCGTCATAAGTGTTACGAATTTTCCTTAAGAATTGCGTGGACGCAATTTATTTAAGGGGGGAAGTCTGTAACAACCCTGGTTTGGAGATTGCCATAATTATTAAATTATAATGAGAATTATAAATTAATAATGGAGAAAATAAATTGATAAGGAGAAAATGATGTGAAATGTTGTTTAATTGAAATAAAAAATATTGTATGAATAAATTTTGGGTGAATGTAATAAAATGACATTTATTTCAATTTTTAATGGTTGAAATAAATTTAAGATGGTGAAAAATAAATTTAACTACTTATTTGAGAATTTGGGTGGATAAATATCAATTGTTAGTATTTATTATGGTTAATAAAAGGATGTGGGTGATGTATACCAATAATCACCTTTTAATGTTTAATAATAAAAGTAAAAGAAGAGATAATTGTGAGTGTGCCTAAACATGATGAACATGTATGTGAAATAAAGTATTTATTTTATTTCATGAATTCGAATGTAGTTAGTGGCAACATTTGATTAAATTGAATAATTTAAAAAATATTGTGTTTGTTGCCAATATTGTCATTTTATTTAATTAAATATATATATATATATATGTGAGAATGAGTAATAAAATAATTAATCATGATAAATATGATTAAAAATGTGAGAAATAATCTAATAATGTCTAAATATGTATTTGTTTTGTTTTGGGTGCATAACATCTTTTTATTCAATCAATTGTATTAAATTTGCAATTTATTTTTGCAATTATGGGAAAATTGGTCAAATTGAGTAATAAATGGAAACTTAATAACAAAATTGTTGAAACTTATGTTTTGATAATTTTATTACAAACTAGATGACATAACGAATTCAACGCATCCAAAATCATTAAAAACAGATTGAAAATGTAGAAGTTATGAAGATTTAAACATTTGTATAAGTGTAAATAAACTTAAACAAATTTTTGGTCAGGAAAAATTAATATGGGCTATTAGGGTTAAGCCCAAACCCAATATCCACTAGAGAAACTTAGCCAGGAAAGAAGTACGTACGTTCTTCTTCTCCTCAAAACTTCTGAAACCTAAAAAAAAAATGGCTGTCTTCTCAAACTCTAGCCCTAATTAACAAATTCTTTGCTAAATCAATAGAATTTTGGATCTAATTCAACAAGAAGGTAATCTCCATCCTTCGCTATCTGGAATTTGAGGAGAAATTCATATTAGTTTACTGTATTTCTTGTTTTGTAATTTTTCTTCTTTGCATGCCTCTTTTCCTAGGTTCTGCAGGTGCTAGAGCTCCGCTACCTTGTTAAAGACCTCATCTTTGCTCCAATTTTTGCTTCATAATCTTCTCTTTTCGCTGCCAAAGGTAAGTTAAAAGCTTATGCAAACTGAATTGGTTATCTATCAAAAATGAAAATAAAATCTGAGGCTATAATGTTGGTTTATGCATAGAATTTTCCTCTTAGTGTTTGTTGTCTTGCTGAAAATGGTGCAACCTTGTTGCCCATATCTTGTTCATCCTGCTTCGGATTGCGGTCAAATTTTTTTCAGTTGTATTACATTTGATAAGGTTCATTGCTGCAGGTTTTCATTGAGTTTTGAGTCCGTTTGGACCTTTTTTTTGCTGTCAAATGCGAAAATCCGAGAGGAAATATGCACAGAAAATTTTATTCGCTGAATAGTATTTTTGGCATAACTTTTGCATTTCAAATCGGAATTTCAAAATCTTAGATGTTCTGGAATCCTTGTGAAATATTCCACAACTTTCATTTGTTGAGTTTTCAGTAATTTTGAATTTTTCTATGCAAAAATTGACAATGTTTATCACTGTCCCGAAGATGTATCAGTCCAGGCTTAACTTTTAATTTTTAGTAATTTTGGCATAACTTTTGTGTTTCAAATCGGAATTTCAAAATCTTAGATGTTCTGGAATTCTTGTGAAATATTACACAACTTTTTTTTGTTGATATTTTAGTAATTTTGATGTTTGCTATGCAAAAATTGACAAAGTTTGTCACTGTCCTGAAAATGTATCAGTCTAGGCTTAACTTTTAACTTTTAGTAATTTTGGCATAATTTTTGTGTTTCAAATCGGAATTTCAAATCTTGGATGTTCTGGAATCCATGTGAAATATGCCACAACTTTCATGTTTTTTGTTTTGAATAATTTTGAAGTCTACATAGACAAAAATTGATTTTTTTTGTTGCTGGTCCGTGTTAATAACCAGTGCATAATTTTTTTTTCTATGTAGTATTTCGATCATAACTTTCACGTTACTGATCGGAATCTTGAAATTCAAGATATTTTGGAATCCTCAGGAAATATGCTATAACTTTTATGTTTTAAGTTTTATAAGATTTTGTTGTTTACATGGTGAAAAATTGATGTTTTTACTGTTAGTCTGTCATTGACAGCCACAATATTTATATATTTGTCCGATTTCGACAATTTCATTTGCATTCTTTTGCAAATTTTTATATATGAAATTTGATGCTAATATTTGATTATTATGTCCAGCAATGGACTAGTCAAGTTAGGATATGATTTGGATTTAAATTTAATTCAAATTCGATTTAAATTGGAATATCGATTTATACCGATTAAATTGCAAATTGTTGTCTTTTGAGTTTTAAAAATCCGAATAAATTGCATAAAATCTTCTAAAATCATGGTTTGTATAATAAATGTTTTTACACATTTTTAAAGGTTTTTAAACAATTATTCTTTATTTTCTAGGCTTTCAAAATCATTATAATTCTTATAAATGATGAGTTTTCTCTCAAAATCCTTTAGATAAATTTCTAGAAATTGGTTTAAAATCCCATTTTCTCTAGTAAAATATATTATTATTAATTTTATTAATTTTAATTACTTTGATTCTTTTTCGGATGTATGAGAAAGTAAATTAAATGATTTAGTAAAATTACGAGGTATGGGACTCGTGAATTTACTTTATCGGTTAATTTCGGACTTGTACGATCGAAATGACTTTTGGGAATTGTTTGAATTCCTCTTTGATGACAACCACTTCATGGAATGTTTTTGATGTATTTAAATCCTAATTGGGGCATTATTCCATATCGATTTATTTGGTATATATATATATATATAGTCCGAGAACCCCTAAATAGGAGTATATTCGATGATGGGCTATATTGATAGAGATGCTCTTGCTAATGATATGAGGCAAATATTTCGATGGAATTTGATGATGATTGATGAATTTATGGTATTTCTTACTTGTCGATGAGATAAGACAAGTTTGGCATTTCATACCATTCGCCGATGACATGAGGCGATTTTTTTTATGATGATTTAGATGATTTTCATAGTGTGGCATCGACTAGCGGCTAGAAAACGGCTAAGTGAGAACGTGCGGTATGGGACGTACGTTACCACTTTTCGGGTTACTATCCGAGAGTTTCTGACACATTCTAAAAGGACTACCAGTACTTTGAGTCCCGATCGGGCCAAGCAATGTTTGGCTCGATCACTGTGATGGCAGGGGCTCAGCGGACACCGACTGGAGTGAAGACTCCAATCACTATGATGGCGGGTGTTCGGGAAGGATATAGATGACGTCATAGACCGAAACAATTCGATGTGAGGATTTCGGTCAATAGATGGATATGGTACCATAATGATGGAAGTACTGGTAAGTAGCACGTGCAGCATTGCTTCGGCATGCGGGATCTGGCCAATCCGAGGTTTCTTTTGATGATTCATGATGATTTCAATTTTGCCACCTTTTTATGTGTTTTCTATAGCTTTATAGATATGAGAAAGTCATATACGATTTCTTGGTGGATTTCGGTAATTTCGAATTTATGAATTGATACTTGGGATTTTATATGATTTTGGAAGGATGGTTATTTAATGAATGATTGTTAGGAGTTTCCCTTATACCCTACTCACTCATTCTCTTTTGTTAAACCAAGTATATACATAGTTTCAAACCACCTGTAGTGACGTGTAGAAGTTATATGATATCTACTCTAGTAATTCTTATCTGCTTATGTTTCCCTTAAGGCTGTAAGGGGAAAGTTCCCTTTCACTTTATCTTATTTTTTTCTAACGATAAGATTCAGTTTGTCTGACCCGTGTGTTTGTCACTCGGGTCAGACCGAGTTGCAGGTTAGGTTGGATATCTATCTTTTGTGCTTGGACCCATTTTGATTTTTGAGGGGCTCATGACTATGGACTTGGCTACATCTTTCGTGTTGTCTCTTTTGTGTCAGCTTATTGTACATATTCTTTTATAGAGACGGAGATGTATGTATATTGTGTGGTTATACGCCACTATGATGTAGGGTATTACATTTGATGTTCGGCTGTATTAGTATATATATCTGTGGCTGCTGTTCTGTAATGTGATTGTTATATTTTTTGCATTTTGTTTCTGAATAGATCCTACAGCCGTGTAGTATCGTATTAGTTAAACATTGAGTATGTCGATCACTTGAGATACACGAAAAAAAAAATATGGTAAAAATCGACGTACTTAGTCTTTAGCTAATGCATTACTATTCGGTCGCCCTTAACCAGCCCTATTCTCTGCATTAGTAGATGGAATAACTCATTAATTCTCTTTACTAATGTGGGTCTCGGGGTGAGGTGTCACAGTGCACTTAGTAGTTTATTTTTCATTCCGTACGATTTAGAGTTTTTAATCCGAACAACTATTTTTTTTGTTTGATTGGATAGTTGATTTGTGTTGATTTTGTATGATGGTTGTATGCCTTATTGCAATTGATTGTTGTTGTTTGTTATTGACTGAAACAAGTTAGACATTTCATTTTATATAATTATTAACTCTTTTAGATTATACAAGTGAAATGCAGGTTATGGAAGCAATTGCTACTGTTTTTGGTTCCATAAAATAAGCATAAATTGCCCGACAAATAGGTACGTTTTCGGATTACGGTTTATAGCGTTATTATATTGTTTTCCCGTGTTGGGATATATATTATTTTGGAAAATATATGTTGTATATTGTTATATTGATATTATAATTTTTTTGAGCCTCTCCGTACAAAGGAGACTCTGCCGAAATTTTCCGTAAATTTTGGACTTAGAAAAAATTGAAAATGTTTTCCCAACTTTACTAATTCGAGTATAAAGGGATTTAATAGTTATAAATTGATATTTTATTTAAATTATTAAATTTTGTAAATTTATTTATATACAAATCTAATATTTTAAGTAAGATATATTGATTTCTTAATTTCTCTTATCCCTTCTTTTTCCATTTCGGGAACGAAAAGTTTTGAGTGGGGGAGAGTGTAACGACCCGTAAAATTCGGTAATTAAATTTCCTAATTTAAGAAGATTTTGGTAACTTAATGATTGAAAAAAAAATTAGTGAATTATTAATGGAAATCATAACTTGGATAAGATTGGTAAGTTAATTTTTAATGACTTGAATGTAACAGTATAAATATAAGTTAATTGTTAATAACTTGGATGTAATTCCAATAAGTGAAACAATGTAAATGTTAATTATATTCTTATTGTAATAAAAGAATATTACCAAGATGAAGTGATTAATTTGATTAAGTTTTGATAATTTAATATATAAGGAATGGAAAAAAAATTAGTTAAATTATTAAGATTTTGTAATTTATTTAGAAAGAAATAAAACCGTATAATTTATAAATGGAATAACATTGAAACAAATAAAATTTGTAGATGAATAGTGAATAATAACTAGGGTGAAGTATAACAATGGTTATTAAAGCTAAAACTTTGATAGATTGAATGAAACTACAATAAATGAAATAGTGTAGATGTTATGACTTAGTTATAAAGGGGAATATGAGAAAAACAAGTGTAATTATTGAATTAATTTGTGAAATTTTATTTTAGATAGTAATTGTTTGTGAAAAATAAATACAAGTATTATAAAGGATATAATGGTTGTGTTACTAGTTAATTCACCAAGTACCAATAAAGATAATTAAATGTACTTTAATGATAATTAATAAAATAACGGAAAGGGTGAATGTAAATTTAAATTAGAAACATAAACTTATTATAAGGTAGTAATTGGTGTAATAGAAGCATGAGAC
Source organism: Allium cepa (assembly GCA_030765085.1). Lineage (NCBI taxonomy): Eukaryota > Viridiplantae > Streptophyta > Magnoliopsida > Asparagales > Amaryllidaceae > Allium > Allium cepa. Next base: position 886,370,293 of record CM060929.1, read on the forward strand.
CAAGTAAGTAAATTTATCGGGAATATTAAATGTAATTGGGTGTAGATTAATGGAATAACGTTAATGCAAACTAATTTAGCGCAATCACTATTAATTGAAACCTATTGCAATAAATGGAATTAAAAATTACGTTAGGGTGGATTTAAGGTAATATTTGGTAATAATGTATTGTTGTGGTTTATGAATGAATTGGTAATTAAATTAAAGGTAGTGATGTTAATATAAATTGACTATAAACAAGTTGAATGAAATCCCAATAAAGGAGGAAATGCAAATGCTATATTTGGCAAAGATTTCAATACTAATGGAAATTATAATTAATACACAATAAAGAAAGTAAGTTGAGTATATTTATGTAATATAATGTAAAAACCAACATTAACTATATTATTTGAAATTGGTGGATGTGATATAAAGATTTAAATCAAATAAAAACAATTTGTTGGAATAAACATTCCATAATTGGACTAATTGCAAATGAATGAAATTAAATATTTAATTATTCGTTAATTGAAAATTTAGTTGAAATTAGAGAATATTAATGTTGTAGATATTGAGTCCAAAGTTAATTTCATCCATCTAGCCTCAATGAATTGAATAATAGAATGAAAAGTAAATTAATTGGAATTATTGTAAATTAAATTATATTTTCTGAATGTAAGGAAAATGAAGGTTAACGCTGAAATTGATGAATGAATCAACTTTAAATTGATAATTAAATTTATTTAAATCATTGTAAATGATTGTGAAATATAAAAGTGGTAAAGTTTTTCAATTATATAATTGAAAGTTAAAACTTGGGTTTAATTAATTAATTATTAACTTATTTAGTTAACTGGAAAATAGCCTTTTTGGCCACTGAATCGGATTTCGACGAAACCAGTTTCATCGGATCCGTAACGGTGGATTATTGTAGGATTTCAAGTTTCGTAGCGATCGGACCTGTCGTTTGATCAAACGAATGCGAAACGCCTTGAAATCGATGAAATTGAAATCAATTGAAATCAATTTGAAAATATTAATTTTAGCATAACTTGTTCATACGATGGAATTTGGACTTGAAACTTGTTCCATCGCATTTAAAATATTTTAAAACATCTATTTTGATATATGGGTTGACCCAATTTCATTCCGGAGTCGAAATGGGCTTTTCGGGACATATATCATTCAGCACGTTTATTAATCGGGTCCATCTATTCTATTTAAGTTGTCTATAAATACCTGTTATAAACACTAGCAACCTCTATTCCTCATTTATATACGTATAGAAACTTCTGTGCACCTCTTCCTCAATAGCTGTAAACCCTAATTTATCCAATTCGAAATTCAATTCAAAAATCATCTTCAAAAATTCAAACTCCTCAGAAAAATTTTGAAAAATTATATATCGAAGCTCTCGAAGAGCGTAACCTTCTGGTGCTATTTGTTTTTCGATTCGAAGCACTGTTTGTCCAGAAATCGAAAATGAACCGTGGCCGTTCATGTTGGATTTTTGACGATCCAACGGCGGATCGTCAACCGTTTGATGATCTGGTAGTAGAGTTGGGGAGCTGGTGTCGAGCAGGTTCTAGGATGGTCGTCGCTCAGTGTAAGGCGCTCGGAATTCACCAGAAATTGGGGAAAAGGGGTCGCGGCGGCGGCGGTGATTCGAGCCACCGGAGGGGCGCGCGAGTCCGTGTTAAGGTCGGCCTGGGCCGTGGAGCCCATCGGCAGCGTTGGATCTGGGGTCCATTGTGCATGGAGGCGGCGAAATTCATGTATATGGCGGTAGCTTCGTGCAGTTTTGGTACGAGATAGTTAGGGTTTGTGAAGATGAGGCAATGACGTGGCAAAAGTGAGTTGTTTGTTTTTCTATTTATTTATTTTAATTTCAATTTCAAATCGTATAACGATGATAACTTTCACATACGGACTCAGATTCACGCGCGGTTTTCTTCGCTAGGTTCGTATTGGAATTCCAAACATTTTGACGCTAGTTTGGACGGATATGGAGACTGTTGAAATTTTGGATTTAAATTGGATTTAAATTCAATTCAAATTCAAAAGATGAGTGTTTTAACTCACTCACAACTTCTAAAATTTCTTATGTTTGTTAAATTAATTTTTTTTGTTGTGATTACGCATTTATTTATGACTTTTCTGTATATTTAAATCATCATCTCAGTTAATTGCATTTATTTAAATTAAATCGTTATTTTAATTTATTTTTGAATATCACTGCCAGTTAAATACCTGTTATATATATTATCAGTTATCTATTGATATTGATTGATTTTTTTGGATGATAATTGTGATGGATGTATAATCTGTTAATGGATGAATGGATGTTGTATTATATATTATTATAAACTACAAGTTATCATGCATTTTTATTTCATTCGGGATTGCGATTTGAAATGAAATATAACCGTAATTCTATTTTAAATTACGGATTGAAATGATAAATATCTGTATCACTTGACCATAGGATAGAAAATTATGTACAGGCACCGCGGTCTATATATATAAAAAAAATATTTTGAAATGATTTTCTATGGTTTTGGAAAAGAATATACGGTTTAATAAATATTAATTTTTGATGTTATATAAATATTACTATATATATAGTTAAAATTCTTGAGTTTAAGATATGTATAAAATTGTTAAATAAAAATAAGTATAATAATGGAGTTTGAATATTTTATATTATATGGTTAAGCACCTATTTAAGATATTGTATATATATATATAAAGTTTGTAATGACTTAAAAGAAATTTAAGTTGGAAGATAAATATGATGTGATATTCTAGAATTTCAAACCCAATTTAAAGATGATAATCTTTGTAATAAATTAATTTAAATTGATAAATTTGTTATTTTATTCAACAACAATAAATGAATTGTAAATGTACATTGATTCTAATTAAAACTAATATATACATAAGGGTAATGAATGTGTTAAAATTGTACTCTTATCAAATTTGATATTGAATTGACTTTAAAAATTTAATTGAATTTGAATTGTTAAATTAAAAGATTTAAAATAGGTAAATTATATTCTAAATTATACTTTGAGTTTAAAGGGATATTTTCATGATTTTATTTAAGATATAACATTTGTTTTATATTTATTTCTTTAAGGAAAATTAATTTTTTATGAATTAAAAATGGATTTAAATTAGGAAAAATCAATTAAGAAAACCTTTTAAAATTCTTTTTGCATGAAAATAAGACTTGTTTAAATTTAAAACATACTAATAAACATGTGTTAAAGAAATAGCTAGATATAGTGAAAAGAGTCATAATTTAAATTTATTTTCTTTAAATTTTTATAAAATAAATTTTTTATATAAAAAGCCATTTCTTATGCTTTTGCTCATTTCTAATTTTTCTTAAGCAAGAAAAAATTTACAATCCTCATTAATAAAACTGAAAATCTTCACTTCAATCCAAAAATTAATCCAATTCAAACCTTACCTAAAAATCTAAAATCTGCAAAACATATTACAGAGAAAAAAAACCTGCATTCAAATCACTTTTGAAAACTGCAATCAAGGTTCCTGCAAACTTCAAAATTTCTGAAAGCAAAGTTTCAAGTTTTTCAATCCTAGTATTGACTGATTCAAGGATTTGAAGCATCATCATCAAGCAGAACAATCTAATCAAGCAATTTCAAGTAAAAAGGAAAAAATCTGCAATTATTTTTCCCGGGAATTCAATTCTGTCACTCTGCTTAGTGAAAATCAGGTGAGTAAATATTAAGATTTAAAAATTTAGTAAAATATGTTTGCATGTGTATTTTGATTTGGTAGATGTTGCATGAATCTATTTTTGTAAAATCTTTGTTTATATGTCTAAAATTATCTGTGCATGTTAAATACTACTGATGTTCTCTATATCTTCAATGTTCATAGAAAGTTTTAAACAAAAACTTCAAATTTATATGCAGTAAATCATTTTTAAGTTGGTATCTTCAATGCAGAAGTTTGATTCAACATGAATTAAGTATTAAAAATGATATTCAAAAGAAAAACTGTTAAAAATCTGCAGAATCAAGTCAATACAGTAAAACAAATTTTTATGTCATGAAAATCATGTTTGAATTTTGATGAATTAAGTACACATCCTAAATCTATTATGTATAACATGAATTTTAGGATAAAAATCAAAATTTTTAATTTGAATTTGAAGAAGAATTTTGTGGTAAACCGAAATTGGGGTTTTTAGCAAATTCTTGTTATTGGGTTGATTGTAGACTTTGAAATTTGGATGGAAGTCGTGTTAATGGTTGATTAACATGACAAAAATAATGGATGCAATAATCATTCAACAGAAGCTTGGGAATTTAGATTTTTAGGCTTTTATACTCTGTGTTTTTCGAACTTGAGGAATTCGAAAGCGTAAATCAGGGGATTGATCAAGTTGCGATCGGCTTGGGGTAAATGTGCGTCAGAGTCATGCGAGGGTATGGCCAGAATCTGGGAGAGTTCGGTGGTCGGCATGTCGAGGGACGATGGATTTTCTGGTGACTGCAGTTTTGGGTTCGAGCGACCTTTTTTTGATCGAGCTCGTGTAAGTGAGAATTGGGGGCTGGAGATGAATCGATGGCTGGAATGGAGTTTGCGCGTGGGGTCGTGGGTGGTGGCTGCGGCGTCGGAGCAACGTGCATGTGCACGGGTGTTGACTGTGTCAGTGGCGTTTGTTTCGTGTGTGTGGGGGTTACGACTCGAAGCAACGTTCGTGTAATTGGGAGTGTGGCTCGCGTGTGTGCTCGGAGGAGTGATGGTTGTAGCTCGTGTAGGGGTTTGGGAAGAGGGGTGTGTTTCCAGTTTTTTTCTTATTTTTGGGTTTGATGTAGTTTAAACTGAGAAGAAAGGTAGGGGAGGACATGGAGTTTGTGTCTTGTGTTTAACTTGAGTTTTGTCGAGTCAAAACAAAGGAAACGAAGTCGAAGCTTTATGACTTATTTTAAATTTCAAATTTGTTTCGAGTTTAAAACTTTAAAAATTTATTTTAACTACTTTATAAAATGTTAAATATTTTAATTCAAAGTAATTCATATTTTATTAGTTGAAGTTTTAAAATGATTCTACATCTTTTAAATTTTAACTTTTAAAAAGTTAATTAATTTTTAACAAATTGAAAATGTTTTAAATATGTAATAGTTTTTAATAATTAATGAAGTTATTTGGTTTTGAAAATTAATTAAGTTTTGAAATTAAAGTTTATTTTAATTAATTAGTAATTAAGGTTGGAACAAATTAATCAATTTAGATTAATTAATTTGTTAAGATTTAATTAATTACTTATGGATTATTTAATTGATAATTAAGGATTAAATTAAATAACATTTAATAGATCATTAATTAAATAATTAATTAATTAAAGATTAATTAATAAGTGATTAGTAACTAATTAATTAAGTGGTTAATGATTAATTGATTAGTAATTAATTTAATGAATCGATTAAGAGTTAACCAATAAAGTAATTAAACATTAATTAACTTATAATTAATAGATAATTAATTAATGGTTAAGATTTAATTAATTAAATAATTAAGGTTATAATTAACTAACTAATTAAGATAAATTAATTTGTGATTGATTAAGAAATTAATTAAGGTTAATTAATTATAAACTAAGGGTTAATTAATAACCAATTAAGGAATGATAATTTTAAATCAAGTTTTAATTAATGAATAATTATAGTAGTTAATTAATAGTTAAATAAAGGATTATTAATTAATTAAAGATTAATTAATTTATAATGAGGATAATTAAGAAGTGGTTAATTAATTAAATGATTATGACTTATTAATTAATGCTTGGTTAAGCAAGATTAAGTGATCAATTCTTAAGTGATTAATTTAAATTAATTAAATTAATTATATGAATTAAAGTAGTGCTTGCTTATGGATGATTGTTTGAATTGAATATCTGTATATGGTTGATATCTGTTGAATGATTGTTGAGATATTCTGTGATGAGATATTGTATATCTGTGATAAATATTGGTTATTATCTGTGGATAATGCTGTGTGGAATCAATGTTTAAATTTGAATTGAATTGTTTAAATTGTTTAAACAACTTGGCCTTTAAGACACGTTTGGATTTCGATGAGACCGGGATCGGGAATCAAATTTGATTTTCTGAAAACCACATCGATTTAAGTTAAACGCTAGGTCGTGACATCTCAAGTGAGGATCGAGTGGAGTTTTAGAGTGCACGGGTTATTGTCGTTAACTCTGAGGGTGATTCCAAAATGAGTGTAGCAAAATAATGCCTTCGGTTTCGTTTGAACCCGGAACGAACTTGTATGGATTGAACGCTTTCAGAACATCGTCAGGTGGACGATGAGCATTCTAAGAGATGTGTTCTCTAAAGGTAATCGTAGACTCAAGCCTCATCAACCGGGAATGGCTAAAATAGAGGAGGTGCAGCAAGGCTTCGTGGGTAGCCCCCACTTGAGAGTAAGATTTACCCCTGTCTAGAAGTCCCTTATTATTTCGGCTTTGTGGGCAGTTGTTGGCCACAACTGCGGGGTTGTCTTGTTCGGGACTGTCCAGTAAGGGATGGTTCCCGCCTTGTGTTGCAGGGGATCGGGAATGGTCCTTGGTACGGTGATCTAGGCCCCGTACTATGATGTGAGGTACCCCAGTAGCCCTGCCGTTGATGGAAACTCATTTTCCCTACGAGACCCTACGGTTTTGATTGTATTACCCACTTTCGTGGCTAGTAGCTGGAATTTAATAGATGTAACAATTTCGACTATTTTCTATTTACTTGAAAACCCTAGACCCTATTATAATATCACTGGATTTCCTATCAAATGTTTTGGTTAGCGTAAGGTAAAAACTTACCCGTATTTATTTATGGAAAGTCTTACGTGATACCTTTTGTTTCAAATGATTTTAAAGTTAAACAACTTTAACTGATTTACTCACACCAGACCCATGTCTGACCCGAAGTTTATTTTGTTTTTTATAAACTCTTGGGTACTCAAATTTTTATGAGTAGCCAAGTGATTTAGGTTGGGATTAGCAAATGTTTTGGAAGCTGGAGCTGGATTCCGAACGTACTATCTATCTCTTTCGCTGTGGTGACATTTTGATGTTGTGTTTTGAGTTGTATAGTTTGGGAAAAAAACTCTTATGAATGTCCAATGTAATGAAGTCGTATTATTTTGTGTACTCTGATATGTAAAACCATGTAATGGATATGTGTAATATTATATTTTGTTCGTTTCCGCTGTGAGATTCTGATGATTGTTGTTCTTTTCTTTCTATCTTTCTATTTCTATCTCTTTTCTTATTGATGATACGTCTTTCTAGGTATTGAAAGACGAGTCGTCGCGTATGAAATTGGTTTGAATTGAATTATTTAAGAATTGTACTTGAATAAATTTGATTTGATATTTAAATAAAAATGGAGATTTTAAAGGGTATGATCTTTACAACTTGATTTGGTTTAAAGTGATTTAATGAATACAAAGTTGAGATAAATGAATATATCAAGTTAAATAAATTGAAGAATATCCAGTTGTTTGAAGTTAAAAGTTTTACTTAAATTATATCGGATTTATTATGTAAACAATTCAAATATAAATAATAGTAATTGAATTTGATATATATGAATCATCGAAGAGTTAGTTTTGAAATGGTGGAATATTTAAAGCTTTGAAATATAAATTGAAATGGTTTATTTGGCGGTTTAAATCGGTATTTGGAATTTATTTGTGAAATTAAAGAAGCTATTTATTATATAAAGTAAATTAATATTTAAACCATTTTAGTATTAGAAGTTATGTTTCAAAGCTATGGGTTTCAAGGTATATAGATTTGAAAGTGCTATGATTTGGGAAAAAGATATATTTGAAATAAAAATGATATCATATTGATTTGGGTTTTAAAATAGAAATGATATCATATTTATATGGTTTTGAAATGGATATTATATTCTGGTTTTAAAGTATAAACTATTTTGAAAAGACCGCGGTGTTATAATAACGTTTGGTTGTTAAAGAGACCGAGATCGGAAGTTGTCATACTCTCCGCCAACTCCGAAAACCACTTTAACAACCGTGTACGTGGTGGAGATTCCAGAGTGAAGTAGGATGGTGGCGGCGTTTCCTTTGAGGTAAATACGTGGACCCGACTCCCGTGAGTTGGCATAAGGTGGCTAAAACATGAGCGATTCTCGAGCCAATGAGGTAGCACCTTTGATCGGACACATCCCTTCGATATTATACTTTGACTTTTGGATTGATTCGGTGGCCACTTTTGATTTTTTTTATTTAGGGGTGTGGCTCGAGGTGGGCGGTAGCTGCGTGCTACGCGTTACCACCAGCCCGGATAGCAATTGGTATATCTACCCTGGCATTGCCTAGTTGTGCCGTGTCACCTACCCTATCGCGCCTTATACGAGTTTGGTTTTCTCCCGTAGCCCGTGTGGTATCCTCTGGTGGCTTTCAGATCAGGAGAGACTATGATATTGGATGGACTACTGGGACTATTATTGTGTTAAGGGGGAGATTGGGTAACTCCTTAACGCTATTTAAAAGTAAGTTTATTTTACTATAGACATTATTATAATAGCCAAATATTACTACATAGTAAATAGTTTAACGTATCCTTAGGAGATGGGAATCCCGAGCATCTCTTAAGTTACTACACTCGAATTATTTACGGTTGATTTAACTTACATAAGATCATTTAGTTATGACTTGAGTGTTTTGTCTTTTAGATTCGCTCGGGTCAGCCTGAGCATTTCAGGATTCGAAGACTTTAGCTCTGGAGGACAAATACGAGGATTTATATTATTATTATCTATTATAGTATTCCACCACATTCTTACTGTTTCCGCTGCATTAATTATTATTCTCTGGTATGTGTAACTTTGATATGTATTGTAAGCAAAATCGAACATTTTGTAAAACAACATCATGAACTGTATATTTTATTATTATATTTCATCGTTCCGCTTCAAGATTTTGTTTTGTTTTATTTCTTCCTTCTTTTCTTATTTACCCCATAACAATCCGCCCTTTTGTATGGTTTGAGTCCGACGTGTGTGGTTTATCGTCGATTTAAACCGTGAAAAAAAGGCGGGACGTTACAATTTTCGAACGTTTATAATTAAATATTGGAATTATTTAAAAAAATGAATCTTTGATTTAATTCGAATAAAAAAATTTGTAGGCTTATTTAAATTACATTTAAATAATAAAAGGTTATTGTAAATTTTAATTTGTAATTTGAGTGATTAAAATTGTTTTAATAATAATTTGTTTTAATTAACGTGCCAAATTATCATTCCAGGACACTGTCTTAAATTTTGACGAAACTAGTGTCGTTGGATCTGGAATAATGAATTATTATACGTCAATGAGTTTCGTGATGATCGAACGTGCTGTATGATTGTGTGTGCTCAAAACGTGTAGCTTAAAATCTAAGAGAATAAAATATATTATAATTTTCCATATAAGCACACCTTAAAAACTTAACCTATTTTCTTATCCTCTTTCTTTCTTCTTTCATCAAAAACTTAGCTGCCCCATGTTCATTCATCCTTTCAATTAAATCGAACGCCATATTTAACAGATTCAAGTGATTTTGGATTCAATGGCTTTGTATGGGCAAGTTCTTGGTATTGGTGTGTTTCATTTTGGTTGTAGTGATAAGTTGTCATGTTAGACCATGTATAGGCTGTACTAGGGTAGAGGATTGTCTAAGCTAGAGAAGGCGAAAGGCTATGGCGAAGAGAGCGTTGCACTTGTTATGCGAAATGAGTGGAATAAGATGCTCAATGAGAGGTGCATCATCGTGGTGAGATGCGTGCCATTTCTTTGTTGTTTAATGGTAGGGGATGGTCACGAATTTGTAGGGGACACCAAAGTCGAAATCGAGGCTATGAGTAAGCTTGTGTTGGCCAGGGAAGAGTTTTGACGATGGTCGTCGACGAAATAGGGAAGGAAATCAAATTGCAATGGTTTGGGCAACAAAGGTGGGATGAAGGTTGGAAATTGAAGGGCATGGCCAGAGGTGGAAGCATGGGTGTAGTTGGACTCGGATTGTGGAAAGGTGAACTTTGGGGATAGTTGGAGGTTCATAGATGGGCGATGGTGGTGGCAACATGGTAAAGCAGTGGGCTGAAGGAGGTTGTGCATAATTATGTGCACATGTACAAGATGCGGGAAAGATGAATTTGGAAGGTAATTATTGAGTAAAGTAGAGAATGGTAATTATAATTAGCTTAATTAATTATTTAATTAAATTCAACTCTTATAAGTATCGTATCATGTACATATGAGGTCCGATGAGGCACTGTTTTTGCCATTACGCTTGTATCAATGATATCTATGCATTGTAGTTGGATTCCTTGGGTTTTGAGCTTGTGGAAATTTTAGTCATAATCGAACGACATTCGATTTTGGACTATTCGAGAATGCATAAACATTAGCTAGAGCTTGGGTGAGTTTTCTCACCAGTTAATTATATATTGTTGTGTATATAATTGTTGTGTATTGAAAATATAAACTGTATAATGAACAATACAAGTTATTACTTTTGGACCCCGCCTTATTTTGTAAAACAAGTGAGAACATTATTTTGAGTATAATATCTCTGTTGATCATCTACAACACATATTGTGGCCCAGACAACATGTTTACATGTTTAATATTGCTTTGCAAAAAGTGATAGTATATTATGAATGTTAGAAATGATATAGTCGTTATAAACATGCTTTGAAATCCCTGATATTTGACATATGTTAAATTGGATAAAATGTAATATATTGTGGATATATATATATATATATATATATATATATGCATATATATTAGGTTGCTCTGTACACATTTTAGTGTGTCAGCCATAAAATGGAATTGGTTTGGACATTTGTGAAATTTGAAAATGGATCTTATAAACATCAGAAGCAAAAAGGTCGTGATGGATGAACTTTGAACTTGCTATGATCTACGATTTCAAAGTTAAATTTAGAAGACATCCTAGTGCCTCTTCATATTGATTAATAAGTACTGTTAGCGTACTTAATATGGGAAAACATCAAAGTTTAAATATATTTTTGAAAATCATTTGTGAATTTATAAAGAGATGGCTTTAAATTATAAAACAGGTTTTAAATGGTTTAAAATATAGTATAAGTATTTTAAAAGTATATTTTAGTATTATAAATTGTTAAAGATTTATTTAATAAATAAAAGGATATTTGTATTATAATATTTTACAAATGGTTTATAGTATTTTATTAAATATCTTTGTTTTACAAACAAATTAGTATATATAAATATCTATATTTTCAAAGGAATTTTAGTACATTTAGAAGTTTTAAAAATAAAGTTTAATGTTTTGTAAAAGGATTTAAAAGGAGTTTTTAGATTATAATTCTTATGTTATAATGGATTGTTTTATAAATTGATTAAAAAGTTATAGTACCTTGTTTAATAAGTAAAGCTATACTTATAAATTCAAATGATATTTTAAAATAAACTGAAAGTATAAAAAAGATTTTGGATTTATGGTATCAATGTTTGTGTAACATCTATTGTAACCCATTTAACAATACTTTTGGAAAGTGACTGGATCGTTGAAACGAAAATGTAAAGATAAAGGGATAGTAAGGTGCTTCGAGGTTTTCCGTAAACAATGTTTTAGTAACATCTATTTTTAAACCATTGGATAATATTTTAAAGTGTAAAAATATTATTAAATGAGTTTGGATAATACTTAGATCTTTAACAATGGAATTTTAAAGATAATAACAAGTATGATTTGGTTTATGGTTTTTGGTGGCAACGTGTTAGTAACATTCGCCTTTGACCCTTTTTGATTATACTTATGATCGTAAATGGATCTATAAAAAGAATGTTTTAAACATAATCAGAAATGAAATGGTTCTGGGTTTATAGTGACAGCGTTTGAGTAAAATTTACCTTAAGCCCTTTGAAATTGATTTGTGAATATACTTAAACAACTGAGATAAGCATACAAATTTTTCTGGGGAGTATTGACTGAATAGTAATGTTTTAATTAAATTACGAATTTAAATCAATAAATGGAGATTCATTTATAAAAGAGTATTAGGTCAAATGAGATTTAATAACGAAAGAGGTTTTTAAATAATAATGGAAGATTAATAACTAAAGGGATTAGAAGTCGTTTATATAACTAGGTTGTACTTGTGTGTTTCGATTACTTGCTTATGGAAAGTATATGGGAACTAGTTTCCCGTATGCGATTATTGTCATTGTTATTTGATTTGATCAAATATACTCTAGAAATATCTAGAAGAAAAACATGAATTATATGGTAAAGTTATCTTCGTTGATACTATATTATACATATAAACTTGTTTTTTTCTTCTATGGCAAATGATAAAGAAATCCATCCACTTAAACGGTTAGAAGGTGATCTTCGATCTTATGTATTACCTGTTTATTTCCCACAGAACCGTGATTGAGATTCCCCTAAAATCGATCGATTGGTTTTAGAGCATCCAGTAAGTGGGGGTGTGTACTTATATGATACGACTTGAAACCATAACCACTCCAAAACCGTATTTGTGTTCTTGGTTCATGATTAGTTTGTGATTGCTTCGTGATTTCTTCATTATTGGTTCATGATTGTTTCATGATTGCTTTATGATTGGTTTGTGACTGCTTTATGATGTTGGAATCTATGTGAAGATTCAAGATCTGTTTGATATGCTCAAACACATGTAGTTGTTTATGATCTATTCAGGATGTAGGGGTCCATGTATGATTTTGAGATCTGTTGAGGTATGGGAATCCATGTGTGATTTCGAGATCTATTGAGATATGAGAATACATGTGTGGTTCCGAGATCTGTTCGATTTGGAGCTCGTGTGGAAGATCTGTTCAAGTGGTGACTTGTGTGCTAGAATGACAGACTTAGCTTTACTAGCGGATTTGACAAAAACCGGAGATATGAGATATATCGTACGGGGTTCAGCTAACTTAAAGGGTGAAGGAACTCCAGTCTAGTGTTACTTATGGATTTGCGTGCGGGCGTGATGTGACCCAGTGCCACGTGTTCGGGCGTGGACCAAATATGTTTTCTTATAGTATATTTTATCAAGAGATATACGATGCTCGAAAAGGCATCTCTATTCCTTATGTAGTAGTTCAGATTCAGTTTCACCGAAGAGATCTACGTAGAAATCCTACACAATTAGCGAATGTGCCTTAGCGCTTCTGATGGTATACCTGTTATTTTGTGTTGTACATTCACTTGAATTGCAGCTATGTGATTATTTATATTCCATACCTTAGACATTATTACATAATCACTGGATTTTATTATAGAAATGGTTTGGTTATCGTAAGGTTAAAACTCGTCCGCATTTATTGGCGGCATGGTCTTACGAGATAACCTTATTTTGAAGGGTTTTAAGATGCAATTAATGTATGTGATTCTAGTTTCTTCTGCTGGTTTACCAAACTGATCCAGACTTTATTTTCTTATTGCTCAGGTCAGCTCGAGTTTGTTTTTAGATTTAGTTGTGGTTCATTGGAACTCTTGGAGAGAAGCTGGATGGTTTCCTATCGTACTTATTTTCCACTTCATTACTTGACTTGTTTCTATCAATATTTGTGAGGACAGGTTGTCATAGCTATTTAGGCTGATGATATGTTAGTTTACTATGTCTGCATATCAAACTTTTCTTTGTAATAAAGACCTTTTGAGATATTATATATTATCGTTCCGCATGTGAGATTTTGATATTGTATCCTCTTCTTTCTTGTTCTATTTCCCTTTCTTTTTATTTTACCCTAACAATTAGTCTTTTCAGCACTTGGATGCTCGATACACAAAGAAGATTCACCCCATCAGCGCCTGTGAATACCATGGATGTATTAGTGTCGACATTCGAGGGTTCAAAAGGTAGATCGTTACATGTGGTATCAGAGCTGAAGGTTAAGTGAGAACCTTAGCTTTAGTGGGTATTACTCATTTAGAGTTAAGGTAATGGAATACCTTATTATAAGTTGAGTGTATATATATAAGAGTGCGTATATGCTATTGTTATAAAAAATTTTTGCTTTATGTTGATTGGTTTGTGGAGTGGCTTATGGATTCTGATCAATAAGAGTTGCTATTGTTATTGACAGGGGTCTGTAAATACATGGACAGGGAAAACCAACACAATATTATTTTTGAAATGGTTAAATGAAACAATTTTACCTTAACTCTAGATGTATGATGTGTTTTTTTGTTAGGAAATGATAATATTCTATTATTACCATTTATTGTTTGATTAATTACGCTCGACTATTTTATGAGCCGTTTTACATTTTCAATGCACGTGTTGGTTAGATAGTAAATTGTGGGAACATTGAAATGAACATCCTGTGAACTAAGTTTCACAGCATGACAATAAGGTGTTTGGTGATAATGTTGGGTTAAAAATTTTATTTTAACAAAAGTTGTTTATTATAGTCTAAACAAGGTAAAAATGTGAAAGTGACTTATATAAATATGATTTATAAGTATGGAAAGGATTTGAACTGAGAATCTGAGAACTTAAATCCCAGTGTTGTAGAAATTGGGATTTTTTAGATTTTGGAAGAAAATATTTGGGGTTGGTTTATGAAATTAATATCATGGTGCTTATTAATATTTACGAAGTATTTTATACCATTTTGGAAATGATTTTGGTTAAGTCCGAAAGGCATGGTTAGGATGTACTGAACTAACTTCTATCGCTAGAAAATGATTATGGTAATGACTGCAGCATCATCGATATCTATTTTCGAGTTTCAAAGTGGGGGATGAAACTGTAGAAATTTGCTATAGAATTTTTTTGGTAAAACAGATTTTGATTAAATCCTAAAAGTGTGATTTGGTATACAAAGTTATAAGTATATAGTATTTCAAAATGATTTGAAATGAAAATCATAAGTTTAATTCTTAAGTTGTCGGTTAAGATATTTTATGGGCTCATGTATCCTATGCATTAGTGTAAGTTTATTTGTGCATCTGGTTTGATATGTCGATCGGAAGTTTTCATTTGTTAAAATGAAATGGAATTCTTGACAATTTTGGACAGTCGAAACTTCGAATTTTTTAAAAACAAATTTGAAGCTAAGTGTTTTGTGAAAGTATAAAGATGAGTTTATATAACACTTGCACTTAGAAGATAGTATAATTTAAACAGGTTTTAAATTGACTGAACATCCGTGTTAAGTAAAACTAGTTGGATGTTTTTGTATATACTCTGATTATATAGTGGAGTATTATACGAGTATGAACATAAGTTATATAATGTTTAATAACTTGAAGTAAATTTATGAAACGGTTCATAACGATTTTAGTATTAACTGAGGAATATTGTAAGTGAAAAATGAATATGAATTAAAAAGAGGAGTAATTGGTATAGTTAGGAAACCAATTGGAATGGATTACATAAGTTGTACGTAGGTCATTTTATTTGCTTGACAGTTCTTGATCTAGGATTCGAGTACAGGATTTCAAGGTTATTTACACAAGTCCAAGTTAGGATTATTCACTTGATTCTTGACGACAAACACCTGATATATATTTTTGATTTAATACTAAAGTTTACTATCATAGTATATGGCTATGTAAGGAGGAGGTTTCTAATCAAGGAACTAGATCGAAATCGCAATACAGAGGTCAATTGGTAGATACTAGTTCAAAAGTGGAATTTATGTGATCGAGTTGGTGATCAAATTTGGTATTGCGTACAGACGGTATATATCCATCGTACGAGCTTCGAAATATTTGTATGCTATGTGTGTTGGCTTGTGAGAGTTTGGTGATGACTCTTCGAATTACTTGAGGTAGCATAAGTAATCGAATGAGTAACACTTGAGACTGTTAAGCATAAGGTAATGTTTAGCAGATGTTTGTCATCCTTGTGCGATGAGAAGGATTTTAAACCTGGGCGAACCATGAGTTTTGGTTGCTAGCGATTACAGTACCTTATAGTATTTTATGTGATTGTTTCTATGGTTGCCACTAATTGCAATACCATTAGGTATTAATTGGTGGTTGTTGCTCTTGTTGCTTGTGTCAGAATTTCGAGGGCGAAATTATTTTAAGGGGGAAAGAATGTAATGACTTGGATTTTTGAATGTTTATAGTTAAATATTGGAATTATTTAAATAATTGAATCTTCGATTTAATTTGAATAAAAATGATTTCAAAGGATTATTTAAATTCTTTTTAAATAATAAAAGGATATTGTAAATTTTAATTTATAATTTAGGTGATTCAAACTGTTTTAATAATAATTTTTTTAATTAATGTGTCAAATCATCATTCCGGGGCACTTTTTCGGATTTTGAGGAAACTAGCGCCATTGGATCCGAAATAATGAATTATTGTATGCTGATGAGTTTCGTTGCGATCAGACATGCTTTATGATCGTGCGTGCTCGAAACACGTAGCGTAAAATCAAAGAGAATAAAATATGTTATAATTTTCCCTATACGTACACCTCAAAACCTCAGCCTATTTTCTATTCCTCTTTCTTTCTTCTTCCATTAGAATCATAACCACTCTATGTTCTTTTATTCTTTCAATTAAATCGAATGCCATAATTAACTGATTCAAGTAATTTTGGATTTAATGGCTATGTGTGGGCAAGTGCTCGTAATTGGTGTGTTTTTTGTTGGATGCGGTGATAGACTGTCATGCTCGACCATGTATAGGACATACTAGGGCAGAGGATCATTGAAGCTAGAGAAGGCGATAGGCTTTAGCAAGGGAGAGTCGCATTTGTTAGGCTAAAAGGAGTGGATTGGGGTGCTCAATAGGAGGTGGGTCGCCATGGTAAGATGTGCGACATTTTTTCTCATTTACTGTTGGGGGATGGTCGCGATCGTAGGTGACACCGGAGTCGAAATCAGGGCTATGGGTACGCTCGTGGTGGCTGGAGAAAACCTTTGATGATGGTCATTGGCAAAATAGGGAAGGAAATCAAATCGTGATGGTTTGGGCAGTAAAGGTGAGATGCAGGTCAAAAAATGAATAGCATGGCCAAAGGTGGAAGCGTTGGTGTAGTCGGACTCGGAGTACAGATGTAACATCCCGTACCTGGAGGCCAAAAGCTAAATGCTACGGATGCTGCAATCATCCATGGTATTAACTTCTGGTGACAAAAAAGGGCAATGATAATGGTATCCATAATATCAAAAGCACTTGAATATGAAAAAAAATCACCGATTTTAAAAAACAATATTTTATTGATTACATTTTAGAACAAATTCATATCCATGATACATAATCAAATAATGCTTCCCAAGAAATATTGATAATAATCATTACAAAAATACTCCATGCGCGATATATGACGATGCCCCTTTGGTTGATCAAAGTAATATAGTCATATCTAACTTAATATACGCAGCAGAATCAAAACAAAATGAAACAACGTATCCTAATTAGCAATCCGTCAGCCACCTGCTCATCTTCGGATGCTTTATTCGCCAAAAGACTAAAACCTAAAACCCCTAACCCTCAGCCTACTCAAATCAATTTTGAGTCCTCGAGAGTTTAAGGGGAAATAAAAACTTCAAGTTAGACATAAAGCCTGGTGTGAATAATTCTGTTACATCTCGGTTTACTGATATTAAGCGAGCCGCTTAGCGAAATGGGTTTCTCCTTACTAATATCCTTTTCAAAACATATATATTTTGCAAATCCTTTCCTGCAACCAAACTGGTTAATCAAAATAGCAATATCCTTTTTGCTAATAAATGGACTATCTGTCCGTAAAACAAGTAATTTGTGAACTATCTGCCTACAATATAATAGCAAGTTTCGTTATGCTACAAATGGCTATCTGTCCATATAATTGGGCTGACTGGCTGCAAACTGGACCTACTATCCGAAATTTAGGCTGGCAGCCTGCAAAATGGACTAACCGTCCAAATTATTTTCTTAGGGTTAACTACCTTTAAATTTTCCTTGAAAACCTTTTTAGAATAATTTATTCCTTTAAATCATATATTTACAAGGAAAATATACCTTTTTCCATGATATATACACTTTACTCAAAATATTGTTAATGAGATTTCATAAGGATTAAATATCCTTTAAAAACAAGTCAAAACCCTTTTTAACTTGAAAATACATAGGCTATATTTCCTATTCAATACATTCGAAACCTTTGTTTAAAACCTTTAAACAACCCTTTCGAATCCTTTGAAGGTAACCCATTCGAAACCATTGAAAGACTCTTTCGAAATTGTTAAATATTGCCTTTCAGAAACATTGGAAAACCTTTCCTTTCTTTTCTCCGAAAGTTTCAAAATATCAGACATCCTCCTTTAAAACCTTTTAAGTATTGCCTTTCAAAAACATATGAAAACCCTTCCATTCAACCCTTTCGAAACCCTAGGGAACCACCCCTTTGGAAACAATTAAACTCAATCCTTTCAAAAGCACTTTCGGTTCAATTTAAAACACGTGGAAACCTTTCGAAACCTTTGAGAAAATGTCTCGGTTGAAACCTTTTGGATTCTGCCTTCAGGTAGAGCAAAAGGATCAAAAACCTATTAAAGTCGAAAGCATCTGTTTCTAAACCATTTAAAACTATCTCCTTCAAAACCGATTTGGGTTTTACTTTACTTATAGAAAAAGGGTCTTAAAATTTTTTTAAGTCAAAAGAATCTGCTTCGGAACCAATTCGAGTATAGGGTTTAAATTGATACCATGTGCATTGGTTTCGACTGTGTCGGAAACGAAGATGAGGAGGTGGAATCTGGTGCCTACGGTGTCCAAATAGTGCAAAATATGTAGCAAATACTTTTCACCTAACCTGCCTTACATGTATAATTGTGATTGGTTTCCTCTTTTTTTACTAATAAAAAATGCTACACTTTTTCAAAAGTGTTGTCGACTTTTCAGATTTTATAATTCAAATTATTTTACAAAAGCTTATTCTCCTCTTTTAATTATATAAAACATTTCAGTTCCATACCTTAAATAATTTTGTGTAACCCTTAAAACTCTTAGGAAAACTCTACAAAAATTCCAAAAAAATATATTTAATATATTTCCCAAAATATAAAAATTTCAAATCGTAATCTTTTATTATTTAACCGAAAATAATTATTAACCCAAATTAGCATTTTCTTTACTAAAAAAATCATATAAATTCCACATAATTTCAAAAAATTCCAAAAATTGAAACCGATCTCTAAAATATTATTTATGGCCTTCACAAAAATTCTCAAGGCATTTGGATGTCATTTTATAGGGTTTTCACCTTAAAACATATCAAAAATCAATATGAATTTACTTAAATCATCAACATGTATATATAATCATTCCATCACTCAAAATCATGGCAAATCAATGCAAAATATTCATCAATCATCTAAAAACCATAAATACAATAAAAAATGAGATGTAAACCTTATTCACCTTAGTTTTACATATTATAAAATTGAGATGTGAATAGGTTTGATTTGAATTAGCTTCTTCCTAACTTTTCATCCTCTTTTCCTTGTTAATGGTGGCCGACCTCTTGTTTTAAAATTTTCAAAATGAAATGAACGTGTAAAATTTTATACGACCAAGGTTTAGTGGATGTAGGAATGGCCTCTTTTCTATTCACCCCCCTCTATTTCCATTTGAACTCTTCTTTAGTTCATTGTTAAATGACACGGCCACCCTTAATTGAAAATCAAATCTCAATCCTAGAATCAACAAATTATTTTATTTAATTTAGCTAATTAAATATTCGAAATAATGTTATCAAGAATCCGAGGTGTTACCCTCTCCTTAAAGAACTTCGTCCTTGAAAGTACGATAAGGTATACAACAAATCAATTAAGAAGATAAAACATACCATCAACCAAGTCTGGATAAGTATCCCTAATCATGCTCTCTATCTCCCAAGTACAGTCCCTATCATCGTCGCTCCACTGGACCTTGACTAATCTGACCGTCTTAGTTCTATGCCTCTTCTCATCTCTTGCAACTATACAAATTGTCTTCCTTACTATAGTCAAATCTGGTTCTATTGCTAAATCATCTAGCACAGTCGATGCAATAGTAGTCTTTGGGTCTCTAACACACTTTCTGAGATAAGAAACATGAAAAACATCGTGGACTTCTTCCAAACTGCTTCGTAACTCAACTCTATATGTGAGTTTCCCGATCTTCCCAACAATAGGAAAAGGTCCAACGAATCTCGGTGCTAACTTCCCCGATTTCCCAATCTAATCACACCCTACATCGGTGACACTTTGACGAAAACCTAATCTCCAACAGAGAATTCTTGATCTTTTGGTCTCTTATCTGTATAACTCTTCTGCCTATACTGACCCCTCCTTCATTCTAACCCGAATGACCTCAATCTTTTATGCAGCTTCTCCAACTAAATTTGGACCATGAACCAACCTATCCCTAGTCTCAAGCCAACATACGGGAGATTTGCATGGCCTTCCATACAAAGCTTCAAACGATGCAATCCCAATACATGTTTGATAACCATTGTTATATGAAAACTTGACTAAATATAGACGGTATTCCCTTGATCCCCCGTAATCTAATACACAAGCTCTTAACAAATCTTTCAAGATTTTGTTAACTCTTTCCTTTTGCCCATCTGTCTGTGGATGGTAATCGGTACTCATCTTGAGCTTGGTTCCCGAAACTTCCTGTAGATTCTTCAAGAACTCGCTAGTGAACAAAGGATCTCTATTACTAACTATGCTACTAGGAATTCCATGCAGTCTAACCACATTTTTCACAAGCATCTTCGCCAAAATAGTTGTCGTTCTATTTGACCTAACTGGAATGAAATGGGCACTTTTTGTCAATCTGTCCACTATGACCCATATACTATCATTTTCTCTGTTCGATCTTGGCAACCCATCAAAAAAATCCATGGAGATAGAATCCCACTTCCATGTTGGAATATCTAATGGCTGAAGCAACCCTCTTGGTTTCTAGTGTTCGGCCTTTGCTTGCTGGCAAATCATGCACTACTTCACACACAATCCAATATCCCGCTTCATACCTTCCCAAAGGAAACTTCTCTTCATATCCTGATACACCTTAGTACCTCCTGGGTGAATAGAGAATTTTGAACGATGGCACTCCTCTAAAACTTCTTTCCTTATGTTTCCTACACTCGAAACACATAATCTTCCTTTCTTTCTCAACCTCCCATTCTGGTCAAGACTGAAATCTTTCAAGTCATCGCTTTTGGTTCCATCCTTTACCTTCCTATTCCATTTAGCTAATACTGGATTCTCTATCTATTTAGAAGCAATCTTTTCAATCAGCACCGTCGAACTTCCAAACAAGATAAGAAAACTGTATCTCCACTAGACCCAGCCTCTGATCTCCACTGCACTCTGCAATCTGCTAATACTTCTAAATCCTTCCACTCAGCAATCATTCCCAATACTGTATTTTGATGTTTCCTGCAAAGTGCGTCTGCAACCTTGTTGCCATTGCCTGGTGTGTACTCAAACCCATAATCATAAGCAGTGATAGACTCTAACCACCTCTATTGTCTCATATTCAACTCCTTCTGCGAGAACAAATATTTCAACGACTTATGATCTGTGCGTAACTCAAACCTTTCTCCCAAAAGGTAATGTCTCCACACCTTCAATGCAAAAATCACTTAAGCCAATTTCAAATCATGCGTCGAATATCTGACCTTATGCGGTCTAAGCTGCCTAGAAGCATAGGCAATCACTTTACCCCTCTGCATCAGCACAAATCCTAATCCTATTCCACACGCATCGGTATAAACCACCAAATAATGTTTTCCTTTCGGAACAACCAAAATAGGTGCATGGTTCAATAAGTATCTCAAAATCTGAATGCTTCCCCACACTTACCGGTCCATGCAAATTTCACATCCTTTCTAGTTAGCTTGGTCATCGGTGCCGCCATCCATGAAATATCCCTAATATATCTAAGATAATAACCAGCCAACCCAAGGACACTCTTTATCTCTGTCACTGTCTTGGGTCTCTTCCATCTGTTCACTGCTTCAATCTTAGTCGATTCTACTGACTGCTTTTCCTCTGAGAGTACATGACCAAGAAACTTCACTTATTTCTTCCAGAAATGACATTTTGAGAACTTTGCTTTCGGCTGATGCTGTCTCAACGTCTCAAGCACCACTGTAAGATGAACTTCATGCTCTCTTTCATCCTTAGATTATATCAAGATATCATCTATGAAAGTGTGACGACCCGGAATTTTGGATATTTGAAATTGGAATACTTAATTGATTTTAAATGTTTAAATGTTAATTTTTTTTAACTTGAATTTCATATATAACTATTTATTGGACAATTTAATTATTGAATTTAATAGTTGAAAGGTGGGTTAAATATGGAATCTTGAGTTCTAAGCTTGTTAAAATTATTTCAGAGGCTTATAAAATTTATATTAATGATACTGTTGGGTTTGGGTTTAAGTTTGAAGCCTGTATATATTCTTTTAAGGTGGAAGAATGTAATGACCCAGGATTTTGGACATTTCAAATTGGAATATTTAATTGATTTTAAATATTTAAAAGTTAATTTTTAACTTGAAATTCAAATATAACTATTTACTGGATAATTAAACTATTGAAATTAATTATTGGAAATTGGGTAAAATATGGAATCTTCAGTTTTAAGCTTGTTAAAATTATTTTAAAGGGCTTAAAAAATTTATATTGATAATACTGAAGATAATAAAATTTTTGAAATTGAATTTGGAAATGGTTTGTTCGGTTTTAAAAATATATCGTTTAAATTAATATTTAAAAATAGCTTTCCTAGGCATAGTCTCGGAATTTGACGAAACCAGTTCCATTGGATCTATAATAGTGTATTATTATCGTATTCCATTTTTGTAGTGTTTGGGGTTAATGTTTGGCCGTACAGTAGATAAACGCGCTGAGATTCATATGGAAAATTCAATATAATAATTGGGTCCAAAAAGCCATCTTCTCCATACGATCGAATTTGGACTCGAAACATTTTCCATTGCGTTCGGAATAGGGGTATAACAGTATAACGCCTAGCGGCATGCCTCGATAGGAGTTTACGATTTTAAGTTGCCTTTATCAAGACAATTTGAATTTGAATTCAATTTAAATATATATATTCCCATAAAACCCAACATTCAACTGCAATTCTTTCACCATCACACGTTTTTCTTTCTCAGCAGCTTTTGCTTTTCAATGCACCGTAGCCTTCTTTTGCAAGCCACCTTCTATTCAACATCACATCTTGTTCCCTCCGTCTTCTTTAGATCACACGAGCAGTTTCTTTGTCGTTCAAAAAATAAAAGAAATCGAATAAATGCCCGATACTTGGAAACGAAAAGAAGAAAAAAGGTTAATGGCCGAACGAAATATAATTGTCGCGTATTACTCCTCCAATTCAAATTGAACCACAAATTCTTTTCCCTTCCTCCAGTTTTTTATCACGAGATCGTTTCAGAAAAAAGAGAGGCTATCAAGATCGGAATCGCTCGCAATTTTAGGCGTGGAAATCATAGGGGGGAAGGTTGATCGAGAAAGAGGCTGCTCTTTTCTTCGAAGTCGAAGTCGAAGGGATTATCTTAGGTCAATCTCGAGTTGTCGAATGAGGGGACTTCGACTAGGGCTAGGGGTAATTTTTCACGTAAGGAGCCGTTGCATGACGAGGTTGAGGTGGCATCGAAGTCTTGTAGGGAGTGGCGGTTGAAGGTAAAGGGGGAAAGACTCGCAAACGAGGTTCTCTGGCTTTGGGGTGTTATCTGGTCATGGTGCTCGCGAGGAGGTTAGTTTGGGTGAGGGTTTCTTCTTCTGTTTTTAGTTGAGTTCATTTTTGTTCAATAAAAATTTGGTTAAGTGCCTGTTAAAAAGAAATTTAAATTTTTATATAATAGTTTAATTTAATTTTACAGTGAGGCTTATATGACGGTTATTTTTCAACTTAGTATATATACATTTGTATCTATATACAGAAAAAGGAGAGTTTTTACAGAAAGTAGAAGAAAAAAATGGTAACCTGTGATAGATGATATTGAAAATTGAAGCTATTCAATGTTATGGTTTGACTGAATATATTATGGATATTTGAGATATCAAAAGTAAAAGTATTGGATTTTTGGAAAGAAAGAAAATGGAAAGAAAATGAAAAGAAAATGGTTTCAAAGTAATTAGCTTATGGTTATATAAATTAAGTAATTGAAAACCTTAATTTAACTTAAACCTTAGGATTAGTAATAACCAGAATAAATAAAATAGTTTAAACTTAAAATTTATTAAGTTAAGGTAAATATGTACATGTTAATTATTTACTAATTTCTAAGGTTTATTAAAGTAAATAAATAGTTGTAATTAGTTAATAATTAATGATAAAATAAAATGATCTAAACCTTTAATTTGTTAAAGGTCTTAAGTTGGTTATACCTGTTAATTATTAGTTAATTCTAGATATTTAACTAGAATAAAATAAAATGGTCTGTAAATAGTTTAGTGATAATTAAATATGATTTGAAAATAATTTACTAATTCTGTTTTAAGTAAATTAATGATTTGTGTGACTAGTTAATCTAGTCTATGAATAGTTTAATTGGAATAACATGAAATGAACAGTTAAATATAAAATGTGAGACATTTTATTTGAATAGATATTATGATGGGATTTTTATATGGAGGTTGACATTTCGAAATTGAAGTGTGTTGTTAAAAACAACTTGGCTTAAAGGATGGCGTTTGGATTCGAAGTGACCAAGATCGGATATCAGCGATATTTGGAACCACTTCGATTTAATAACTACTTCAATCTTTACGTGTCGATTTGTAAAATCAAAAAGGCCGGAATTAAATAAGTTAAGTCCGACTATATTTGAATAAGTAACTGAACTTAGATAATATTTTAAATAATGGATTTGGCAACAAGTGTGGGTTATAACAAGATAAGAACTCGTAATGTCGGACGAGTTACCTTGATTTTCAAAGACGTTTTTACAACTTTAGTATTTCAAATTAAAGAGGTTTACTCACATTAGTTTCCAGCCTGACTCGGGTGTTACTTTATTCTAATGCTCGGGTCAGACCGAGTATTACAGATTTTCAAGTTAGGACGTTGGGAGCTTAGGAGACGAGCTGGATGGCAGAGACATATTGATTTTATTCCGTTGTGTATTGTGGGCTTTATAGACAGCAGTTTAAGGGCAAGTTGTTACAACTGTCCAGTTTTTGTTGTACTTATATGTATTGATAGTTACAGCTTTTCATTGTATAAAATGTTGTTATTTGTATATTATACTTATTCCACTGGGATTATGAGATTCTGTGCTGTTGTTTTCTGTTCTTCTTCTACCTCTTTCTTCTTTTTCCCTTACGGTCTAGTATTCCGGCATTCGATTGTTTGGCATGTAATACAACAGACGTATTGTTGTCAATTTTTGGAGGTCGAAAAACCGAGTCGTGATATTTTGGTATCAGAGCTAGAAGTATAAGCGAGAACCTTGGCTCTGGTGGGGATTACTAGTTAGAGATAGGGTTAGTAGTACCCTAGAATGAGTTGATTGTATTATATGAGAGTGTACTTGTTATTTTCTTATATAATGATTTTAAAAATGATTTTTATATAATCTTAAATTTTTATATATAAAGAAGTAGTTTTTCTAATTATTATATATATTAAAGTAATTGGTTGTTATTACCAAAATTAAATAAGACTATAAGATTTAAGTGGTAAAGCACGTATAACCAAATAGAAATTTAGGTAAGGATTACTTTGCAAATAAGCTAAGTAAAAATGGATTCAAATCTGAATGTAAATCCTGGAAATTCAAGAGAATTTTCGAAGTGTTCGAAAATAAGTTCTGAATTATATTTTTCCATAAAATCATTATAGAATTTATGGGTTCGAGTTATGATATTGGGTCTTTCTAAAGGGATGCTTATTTTGGAATAAACAACAATAGAACAAAGTCAAATGTTATAAGCTGAATTTATAAGTGTGACTTATAAAATTAAAATGGTACTAAAAATGGATCTTTAGTGGGAAGTTTTAAAATTTAAGTCCTAGAAAAAAGGAATGATGAACTTGTCAACTGGAATTGGATAAGGAATTGGGTCTAGAATTTTGAAAGTATGATTGGGAAATAATTGAACTCCGAAAATTTACTTGTTTAAAAAGATTGAACTCTCACTCGAACCTTGAAAAAAGTTTAAGTAGGAGTACTTTAAAAAGAATATTTAAATTCAGACTTAGAATTGAATTATTAAGGGATTGGGTTGTTAAATTAAATATTAAAGGTTAATTTGATTTAACAACCCAAATCAACATCAGAGAATTTAAGTCGAATTTGTATAAATCAAGATGGTTTAAAATTTGAAAATGGAATTGGAATTAATTCAAAGGTGGAATTGAAATGAATTAATTGGAATTGTAATCGAAGTTTAATAAGTTTAAATTCAAATGGGAGTTGATTTGAATTAAAATGGAAATCGAAGTTAATTCAAATTGAATTGGAATTGAATCAATTTAAATGGAAGTGGAGATTTAAATTGAAAATTAAATTGAGACGGAGATTGGGAGATTGAACCAGTTTGGCTTTGAAACTATTTTCAAACAAATTATTTTAATATAAACTGTCTTCAAAACTCTTTTTCCAAGCTATTTACGTTACAAACCTTTCTTTTTAATACTCAAACTATTTAAAATAATAATTTAACTATTTCTCAACTATTTAACTACTCTACAACCATTTAACTATTTTAAAACTATTTAAGTCATTTGCTAAATTCAAACTGGTCAGAGTGGAAACTGTTTATATTTGATACCAATCGAGATAAGAATTGAAGTTATAACCCAAATGGAAATTTAAGCAATTGCTAGTGAAAGCAAAATCGGATATTGTAGCAAAAATGATTGTAAAGTGAAATAATAAATTTTGAGGAAATATGATGATTAAAATAAAAAGGTGGATAGCGCTATAATTGAAAACTCACTTTATAAAGAGTAAGTAATGTGGAAAATAACTTTATAGTTGGAAATCGAACTTGAATGCTGATTTGGCATAAATAAAGTTAAATATATTTGTTATATATGATAAAATCCCCTTGTTGAATCTATAACCAAAGGAAAAGATCTTTGAAGAATATTTGAAATATAAAATGGAATTTATAGAAGTGAAGAAAATTATTCTAGTTGAAAGGATAAACTTATATATACATATATATATAAGAATGATTTATGTGAATGAGACTGAAAAGGGTTTTGGAACTCACTAATTTTTAAAGGCTTTGATTTTGGGGAAAAACAATTTTGGAAATTTGGAAAGCCAAGTTTGAGAATTATCGATTTTGAGATATAAATTTTGAAGTTTAATTGTGATACATATAAAGAGTATGATTTGAAAGATACTATATGTGTATAGTATAAAATATTTTGAGAATGCAATAAGGAAAAAGGCGCCTCCATTTAGAGTTGAAACTTATAGTAGGATATCCACTGGGTGGTTCTGCCTTGAGCCCTAAGGGGGGTTCTAAATTTTGATCCCAAAGGACGTCCGGACTAAACTATAGTTCCTGTGGATTGTGATTGGGGTAGCGAAAGCCGAGGGCGCTGATGCCTACAGACATTGGGGTGTGCTTTAACGGCAGTGTAACTCTGGTGTAACTATGATCTATTGTGTTTCCATAGCGTAAGTCGAGGGGTAGTGATTGCCTAAAGTATACGTTTGATTTCGCTGGGAGAGCGACGTAACATCGGTAAATTGCAATCTATGTGGTCCATAGCGAAAGTCGTGTGGCAGTGAGTGCCTCCAGGCTACATTAGGACTCGACTGATGTAGCCTACGATCTATGTGGTGAAGTTTCATTTGGCAATGAAATTCGGGGGTGTTGATGCCTATAGTTACATGGTTTTTTCCGTGATGTCAACGTAACCCTGGGTGTAGCTGCGATCTGTGGCGATTCCATGGTGTAATCGATGGGTGCAGATGCCTACAGTTTTCTATGCATTTCGCTGGGATGGCGACATAATCATCGGGCTAACTGCTATCCGTGGAGGGGGTGATGATTTTCAGAGCATTCTCACAAAAGTTTTTTCCAAGTATTTTCACTGGGCGTTGAAAACGGGAGTACTAAGTACATGTAGATTTTCAATCCTGCGCCTGATCAATGTTTGCCTAAATTTCTATGAGAGCAAGGATGGACTTGTTGAGACACCGAGTTATAAAAAGTATTTTCATAAAGATAGTTTTGGCGATGAATAAAAAAGAAAGGTAACTCAAATTCGAATAGAATTCGAAATTTAAATTAAATGAAAATAGGTATAAAAGCTTAAGTGGTAAAGTGAAAATAAATATAAGAAGTATATAAAATATTTGTACTGGACTTAAGAAATGGATGGTGAAATTCTTAAATAAATTTGGAGTTGAGAATTATACTAAGTTAATATTTGAATGAAGATTTAATAAAAGTTGTAAAAAGGGAAATTGTAAATAAGTGAATAGAAACCAAAATAAATATGAAAAAAAGAATTGATATAAACAATAATCAATTGGAAATTAATAAGTAGGATGTACATATATTATTTTCGCATGATGATTTGATCCAGATTCGGGCACAGAATTTCGAGATATTTATATCGATTCGAGTTGGTATTTTTCACTCGATTTTTGACGGCGAACCCTGGATATGGATTTTTGATCGATCCAGAAATTCTCTACCATGGTATATAGCTATGCAAGGAGGATGATGGTTTCTGATCAAGAAAACAGATCTGAGTCCGCACTAGAGAGTTGGATGGACGATACTAGTTCGGAAGTGAAATTGTGTGATCGAGTGAGCGATCGGATTTGATATTACGTATGGATGATATGTGTATATCATACTGCTTAAGTAGAACAAATATTGAAATTTTGTAAAGAAATGAATAAAATGATTTTGAATTCTATGATCAGATATTATTGCTAAGTAGGGTGCAAGTAATTAAAATCAAAGCTAAAATTGATGTTTTAGATGTCAAAAGATAAATTGAATTACACGACAGAAAGGTATGTATTTCAAATTATTGTATGAAATTTGATGATTTTATGATCCAGCCACTCGGCTTTTGTTTTCTTTTGAAAATTTAAGGCCCGTAGAGGCATTTTGTAGTTGTGCCGAGCTAGCCGCGCAAATGAGACTGGCGAAATTTTTCGCAAATTTAGGGAGTTAGAAAAATTTTGCGAAAATTTTGACAATTTAAAATTTGGTTTAAATATAATTTGGATTATCGAGGGGATGATATTATTGAGAATCTATGAATGAGCTTGGAAGGTTAGTAAGGGTAATAGGGTGTTCCTAAAGAAAGATTGTTTGAGATGTTGTTTAAAACTGTTTCGTTTTGGGAAATAGTTAACCGGTTTAGGACCATTTTTCTTAACTAGCAATTTTGGGGACGAAATTCTTTTAAGGCCGAGGAATGTAACGAACCAGGATTTTTAATATTTTAAATTGGAATATTTAATTGACTTTAAATATTTAAAAGTTAATTTTTAACTTGAAATTCAAATATCATTATTTACTGGACAATTAAATTATTGAATTTAATTATTGAAAATTGGGTAAAATATTCAGTTTTAAGCTTGTTAAAAATATTTCGAAGGGCTTATAAAATTTATATTGATAATACTGAAGATAACAAAAGTTTTGAAATTGAATTTGGAAATAATTTGTTCAGTTTTAAAAATATATGTTTAAATTAACATTTAAAAATAGCTTTCCGATGCACAGTCTCGGAATTTGACGAAACCAGTTCCATTGGATCCGTAATGGTGTATTATTATTGAATTTCAATTTTTGTAGTGTTTGGGGTTAACGTTTTGCCATACGGCAGATAAACGCGCTGAGATTCATATCGAAAATTCAATATAATAATTGGGTCCAAAAAGCTATCTTCTTCATACGATCGAATTTGACTCGAAACCTTTTCTATTGCATTTGGAATAGGGGTATAACATTGTAAATGCCTAGCGGCACGCCTCGATAGGAGTTCGCGATTTTAAGTTGCCTTTATCGAGACAATTTGAATTTGAATTCAATTTAAATATATATATTCCCATACAACCCAACATTCAACTGCAATTCTTTGAACATCACACCTTTTTCTTTCTCAGCAGCTGTTGCTTTTTGAAGCACCGTTGCCCTCTTTTGCACGCCACCTTCTATTCAATGTCACATCTTGTTCCGCTTCATCTTCTTTAAATCACGCGAGCAGATTCTTTATCGTTCAAAAAATAAAAGAAATCGAATTAAAGGATGATACTTGCAAACGAAAAGAAAAAAAATTAATGGCCGAACAAAATATAATGTTCGCGTATTACTCCTCCAATTCAAATTGAACCGCAAATTCTTTTCCCTTCCTCTATTTTTTTTTATCACGAGATCATTTCAGAAAAAAGAGGCTATCGTGATCGGAATCGCTCGTGATTTCAGGCGTGGAAATCAGAGGGGGAAGGGTGATCAATTATGAGGCTGCTCTTTTCTTCGAAGTCGAAGCCAAAGGGATTATCTTAGGTCAATCTCGAGTTGTCGAATGAGGAGACTTCGCCTAGGGCTAGGGTGAAATTTTTTGGGTAGGGAGCCGTTGCGTGACGAGGTTGAGGTTGCATCAAAGTCATGTAGGGAGTGGCAGTCAAAGGTGAAGGGGGACTTGCGAACGAGGTTCTCTGGCTTTGGGGTGTTATTTGGTCGTGGTGCTCGCGACGAGGTTAGTTTGGGTGAGGGTTTCCTCTTCTGTTTTTAATTGAGTTTATTTTTGTTTGGTAAAAATTTGGTTAAGTGCCTGTTAAAAAGAATTTTAAATTTTATATAACTGTTTAATTTAATTTTACAGTGAGGCTTATATGTCACTTATTTTTCAACTTAAAAATGTATATATACATTTGTATCTATATACAGAAAAAGGGGAGTTTTTACAGAAAGCAGAAGAAAAAAATGGTAACCAGGGAAGCATAAAAATAATTCTGTATACATACAATCATGTACATATTTTAAACTGAAAACTATATTTATATATAGAGGTAAGATCTTAAAAAATGGAAACTTTAAAATGTTTAAAGAATTTATATGAAATTAGATTTTTGAATCTATATGGATTATTTTAGTATACATGGAGTTTCCAAAAAGAAAGAAGTGAATCTGTATATTAATTTAAAAAGGAAACGAACTTGTATAAAAAAGAAATAATTGAATATAAACTGTTTTAAGAAGAGTGAAAGAAAGGGAAAATTAGTTTTACTAAATTATTAGTTAATCAAGTTTACATAAATGATACTTGATTGTTCGATTATTTCAAAATGTTAATAAACCCTACCATATTTATACAAGGTCTGAAATCGTGAAGAAAACAAGCTGGTTTGGGTCGGATTGCGAAACAAAAGTCAAAGGTGAGTAAATCTCACTCAAACTGGATTACCGATTAATTTAATTAGTTAAAATAAATCATTGGTTGATTGCTTGGATTGAAATTAATTATCAGTCTGGTTGTGATATTATATATAGTAGTGTGTGTGTGTGTGTGTATATATATATATATATATATTGAAGTGATTGGTATTCCCGCATTATATAGCAGATGAGACCCGATGTGCCCCGGATAATAGCGGATGACCCTGTATACCGCGATATCCCGCCTTGAAGCGGGATTGGAATTTTCATATTGTGCTAACATCTGTGGATGAAGGAAAAACAGGTTGGGGGGATCCAACTGGATTCCTCGAAAATATTGAAATTTATTTTCATAGTCTGTAATGGTGATTTATTTGATAACCTATGATAGATGAAATTTGAGATATCAAAAGTAAAAAGTATTGGATTTTTAGAAAGAAATAAAATGGAAAGAAAATGATTTCAAAGTAATAATCTATGGTTATATAAATTAAGTAATTTAAAACCTTAAGTTAACTTAAACCTTAGGATTAGTAATGGCTAGAATAAATAAAATAGTTTAAACTTAAAATTTATTAAGTCAAGGTAAATATATACATGTCTATTATTTACTAATTTCTAAGGTTTATTAAAGTAAATAAATAGTTGTAATTAGTTAATAGTTTATGATAAAATAAAATGATCTAAACCTCAAATTTGTTTAAGGTCTTAAGTTAATTACACTTGTTAATTATTAGTCAATTCTAGATATTTAATTAAAGTAAAATAAAATGGTCCGTAATTAGTTTAATGATAATTGAACATGATTTGAAAATAATTTATTAATTCTGTTTTAAGTAAATTAATGATTTGTGCGACTAGTTAATCTAGTCAATGAATAGTTTAAATTTGAATAACTTGAAATGAACAGTTAAATATAAAATGTGAGACGTTTTATCTGAATAGATATTGTGATGGGATTTTTATGTGAAGGTTGACGTTCTGAAATTGAAGTGTTTTGTTAAAAACAACTTGGCTTAAAGGATGGCGTTTGGATTTGATGTGACTAGGATCGGATATGAGCGATATCTGAAACCACTTCGATTTAATAACTACTTCTACCATTACGGGTTGATTTGTAAAATAAAAAAGGCTGAATTAAATAAGTTTAGTAAGTCTGATTATATTTGAATGAATAACTGAACTTATATAATATTTTAAATAATGGATTTGGCAATAAGTGTGGGTTATAACAAGATAAGAACTTGTAATGTTGGACGAGTTACCTTGATTTTCAATGACGTTTTTACAACTTTTGTATTTCAAATTAAAGAGGTTTACTCACATTGGTTTTCAGCCTGACTCGGGTGTTACTTTATTGTAATGCTCGGGTCAGACCGAGTATTACAGATTTTCAGGTTAGAACATTGGGAGCTCAGGAGAAGAGCTGGATGGCAGAGACGTATTGATTATATTCCGTCGTGTATTGTGGGCTGTATAGACAGTGGTTTGAGGACAACTTGTTACAACTGTCCAATTTTTGTTGTACTCGGATATCTTGTGTATATATTGACAGTTACAGCTTTTCATTGAATAAATGCTGTTATTTGTATATTATATTTTTCCGTTGCGATTGTGAGATTCTGTGCTGTTGTTTTCTGTTCTTCTTTTACCTCTTCTTCTTTTTCCCTTACGGTCTGGTATTTCCGGCATTCGATTGTTAGGCATGTAATACAACAGACGTATTGGTGTCAAATTTCGAAGGTCGAAAAACCGGGTCGTGACATTTAATATAAATTTTATATTAAATGTTCATTCAATATTAACTTAGTATATTTCTTATTCCAAATTTTACCTAACAACTTCACCATCCATTTCCTATGTTCAATATAAATATCTTACAAACTTAAATATTTATTTTTACTTCACCACTTTAGTTTATATCTACTTCTATTCAAATTGGATCTCCAATTTCCATATGAATTCAATTTACATTTCATTTTTAAATATTGAATTCAAATCACCTTTTCTCAACCCATATTTAATTAATCATTTCTTTAATTAGTTCCACTCACTAATTTATATCTCAATCAATTTTTATTTCCAAATCTTTCATTTTATTTAACCCATTCGAACTAGTTTTCCGATTTCACTTTACTTACACAACTTAAATTAAGTATCTTTCCAATATTCAATTTCAATTCATTTGCTTACCCATTAAATTAATTAGTTTACTTACTAATTTTAATTTCAATCCTTTGTTTTATTTAGTCCAACTTGACTAACTTTCCATTTCACACAATTCAAATTTAATTACAGTATCCAGTTTCATTTACTTACAAATGTAAATTCATTTGTTCATTCACAAATTTATTTCAAACTTAGTAAATTTTATTTCAATGACCATTTCACTTAGACTTTTCCTCAAATTCACTTTTATTTACTAGATTCAATTACATTCCACTTCCATTCAAATTTTGATGATTTGAATTTGGATTTTGAATCATAGTTTGAATGGTTGAGTAAGTAATATTGTTTGGAAGTTGTGGATGAGTTTGAAAAGCTAGTATGGGTGATAGTGTGTCTTTAATAAAAAGATTCTTTTAAGGAAACTATTTGGTTTTGGGAAAATAGTAAACGGGTATTGGATCATTCTTATGAACTAGTAATTTCGGGGACGAAATTCTTTTAAGGGAGGAGGAATGTGACGATCGAAATTATAGCCATTTGAAATTGGAATAATTAATTGATTATAAATTTTTAAATGTTAATTTTTTTAACTTGAATTTCAAATATAACTATCTATTGGTCAATTTAATTATTGAATTTAATAGTTGAAGGTTGGGTAACATATGGAATCTTGAGTTTTAAGTTTGTTAAAATTATTTCAGAGGCTTATAAAATTCATATTAATGATACTGGAGATAATAGAACTTTTAACATTGAATTTAAAAGTTTTTTGTTCAATTTTAAAAATATATCGTTTAAATTGACATTTAAAAATAGCCTTCCGAGGCACAGTCTCGGAATTTGATGAAACCAGTTCCATTGGATACGTAATAGTGTATTATTATCGGGTTTCAAATTTCGTAGTGTTTGGAGTTGTCTTGTGATCGTACGGTAGGTAAACGCGTTGAAATTTCATATCGAAAGATCGATATAATAATTGGGTTCAAAAGCTATATTCTCCATACGATCGAATTAGGACTCGAAACTTTTTCCATTGCGTCCGAAATAGGGGTATAACATAATAAACGTCTAGCAGCACGCCTCGATAGGAGATCGAGATTTTAAGCTATATTTTTTAGACAATTTAAATTTAAATATTTTCACATCGATACTTTTTCTTTTTTTCCACTTCAGAAACACGTATCTCTTTCCTTTTCAAATCACATACCAGATGTCCCCCTTCTCCTTCTTTTTATTCAGCCATGGAAAGGATTTAAAAGCTTGAAAAATAAATGGAAGCCAAATTAAAAATATACTTGGTCCCTTCATAATCAATGACATAAATCTCCCCTCCTCCTCCTACCTTCAGTTCAAAAAGATAAAGTCAAAATCGAAATGGCGGAACGACGGCCATTCTAAATCGAATTCAATTAACATCGTATAAAAAAAGAGGAAGGCCCGCGATTTGATATCACGATTTCGTGAAGGCTGGGAAGCGCGTGGGTTGCACTGCGGCGCAGGGGTAGACGCGAGGCTAATGTCGCAGCTCGGGGAGGAAGGCGCAGGCTCGAAGTGGTGGCACCGCGGTGGTTACGGCATCGTCAAAGGTTTAGGTATCGGCCACGTGCTGCTGCGGAGGGCGAAGTCCTGGCGATCTTGATCCGATGGGTTGTGGAGAAATCAGGCGCGAGATGGAGGCACTCGTCGGCGTGATCAGCGACTGGTTGTGCAGCGACGTTTGAGTGAGTAATCGTCGATCTGTATTTGTGTATATGCATATCGATTTTGGTCTTCAAATTTAGATTCATTTGCTGGGTGAGAGAAAAAAATAAAATAAAAATAAAAATAATAATCATATACATATGAATTAGTTAACCTTTAGGTAATTTGGTAGATTTATTTGAGAAATTAGGATACATATATAACCTGTCACAAAATTAATAAATGGGGCAAAAAAGGAAATGTAACTAGGTTAATTTAACAATTATTTAAAATTAGTTAATTAAATTTATTAATGAGTAAAAAATTTTTTTGAATATTTCAAATATTAATAAATCATAAAATGTTTGTATAAGGTCGAAAATCGTGAAGGAAATAGCTGGTTTGGGTCGGATTGCAAAACAAAAATCAAAGGTGAGTTAATCTCACTCACATCTAGATTATCGGTTAATTTAAATAGTTGAAATTTAAATTATGGACTGGTTGCTTAAATTGATAATTTATTATCAGTTGGATGTGATATTATGTAGAGTACATATTATATATTGGAGTGATTAATTTCCCGCATTATATAGCGGATGAGACCCTATGCGCCTCGTATAATAGCGGATGACCCTATATGCCATGATATCTATTTTATTTGTTGTGCTAACAACTATGGATGCAGGGAAATAGGTTGGAGGGATCCAACTGGATTCGTTGAAAATGTTGAATTGATTTCCATACTCAGTTATATAAAATGTTGAATAATCTGTGATATTATGATAGAAAATTTATTTATTTGATGTTAATATATTACTGGATATATTGTGACATTTAAAAGGCTATAAATATTGAATTTTTAAAGGGAAATAAAAAGGGAAAAATTTAAAGTAAGGAATTTATAGTAAAGATGGATAAATTTAAAACGGAAGGAATCAAAAAAAGTAAATAGTTTTATTTTAAATCCTATTTAATAACTCCAGAAATATGGGAAAGAATAGGGTCTTTGAAATAAATGTAAATTAAATGGTTTTAAAATTAAGGACTTAAGCGAATATTGTTAAGAATAAAAGGATTTATTTTTTAAATTCATGATTTAAAATGAGTTGGGAAAAATAAAGGGAAAAACCTTGAAATAAAGTAAGAAATTGGTATTTTCGATTTAAGTAAGATTTTAAATCATAAACAGTGGTGTGAAAATGGGATAAATGGGTTTTCGAATAAATTTTGGTAAGTAAAGGAATTTATTTTAAAATGAAGCTAACTTTGAAAATCGATTTGAAACCGACTAACTGTTGAAACTCCGATTAAAGGAGAATGAGATTATGGATTTATAAACGGAGTTTGTAAATAAAGTGAAATATTTATCGGTGGATAAATTTGAAAGCATAAATTCAAGGTAGGAATTTATAAGCAGATGATAATTTGTTTTAAAAATAAATAGTGGTTTTATTTTTAAAAATATGAAAACAAAATTTATGGGATTGGGACATAAATTAAACTGGAAATAAATCGAGAAGGATTTATAATGATAAGACGGTTGTATTGGAAGGGAAAGTGTATTTTTTCTGAAAAGCTAAGTATATTTCCAAAAGAAAGTTTAAGTATAAATTAGAAGTTTTAAAAGACTTTTTAAAAGAAGAATGTCTTTAGAGAAATTTATTATCTAAAATTGTTTTAAATTTTTTAAAGTAAACATTTATTAAATTAATTATAGTAGTGATTATTTTTAAAGGTTAAATTAGTATTATGATTAAAAAGATAATTATAAGTGTTTATACTTTATACAATAGATTTATCTAAAAACAGTTTTGGCTAAAGTTTTTCTTGGAAAATTATTATAGAACTTTATAACTAATATTTTGAATAAAATGATTTAAATAGTTTTATTTCAAACGTGTTAAGTGTATATTTTTGGGTAAAGTGATTTAATTTGTTTTAAAATCTGAATTCAATAAGATTTGGCGTTTTCAGTGGAAATATTCAGTGGAAATAAACAATTGGTTGGAAATTATCCCACGAGAGGAAAAGGTGATTTGAAAACTACTATCAAAAGGGTTGAAGTGTAGAAAAATAATCTTATGAAGATATTTTGAATAATAAGGCCTGATGGATTGTTTGTGGATTTTATTTGATAGTGAAATAACAGATTATCAATATTGGCTAATGCGCTGATCGTTTTGAAGAGACCGGGATCGGGTTTAATTACCTGAAAACTACTTCGATTTGGTTTGAACGTTTGTGAATGAATACCGTGAAGATGATGAAGACGGTGATTCGGTTTGTACAGACCCAGGGCGACTTGTATGGATGAATACTATTAGAACGTTGTCAGGAGGACGATGAGCATTCTAAGTGATTGTGTGCTAAAAAAGGTAACGCATAGCCTCAAGCCTCATCAACCGGGAATGGATAAAACAGGAGAGATGCAGCAAGGCTAAGTGGATAGCACCTAATTAGGGTAAGGTCATCCTTTTCTAGATGTCCCTTTCTAATTTCGGCTGTGTGGGCATTTGCTGATCCCAACCGCGTGGTGATCTTATTTGGACTATCCAGTAAGTTGTTAGCTCTGATCTTGTATTGTAGGGGATTGGGAGGGGTCCTTGGTACGATGATCTAGGTCTGGTACTATGACGGGTGGTACCCTAGTAGCCCTGCCATTGTATGAAATCCAATCTCCAGTAAGTGCCTGCACGGTTTTGATTATGCCCAACTATGCTGGAATGTGAGATGCAAGCATTTCAGCTATATTCTACTTTACTTTCAATAGACACTATTATAATATCAGACGAATTTGATAGAAAATGTTTTGGTTATCGTAATGTAAAAACCCGACATGTTTATTTGTGGCATGGTCTTAGGAGATACCTTTGATTTCAAAGGATTTTGAAAACTTTAATAATCCAATTGAGTGTGCTTTCTCACGCAGGTTTTCCAGACTGACTCGGGTGTTATTTCGCTATAATGCTCGGGTCAGACCGAGTATTATATGATACAGGATAGGATGCTGTGGAGCTCAGGAGACGAGCTGGATGGAAAGACGTATCACACGTACTTGATATACATTCCGTTGTGCAGTATAAGATGTATAGTCAGCTTTTGTGAGGACAAGTTAATATAACTGTCTAGTATTTTGCTATTGATTGTGTTGTATTCTGTAGATGTAATGTATTAAATAGATATAGTTCTTTTGTATAAAGATTAGTCATTTAACTATTATATATTGCTCCGCTACAATTGTGAGATTCCGATGATGTTTTGTTTTCTCTTCTTTTACCTCCTTCTTCTTTCCCTTTCGGTCTGGTTTTTCGACATTTAATTGTTCAGCTTTTAATACAGTGGACGTGTTGATGTCGATTTTCGGGTGTTGAAAAATCGGGTCATGATATTTTGGTATCAGAGCCAGCTTAAGCGAGAACCTTGGCTCTGTTGGGAATTACTCATTAGAGATAGATTCAGTAGTACTCTAGAATGATTTTGAGTGTATTAATAGATATGAGCGCGTATTTTTTAGTGAATATAAATTTTTTTATATTGTGTTGACTGGTTTGTTAAGTGGCTTATGGATTCTAGTCAATACGAGTAATTAACATTATTGATATGGATCTCTAAATACTTGTACAGAACAATTCGACACTTTATTGTTTTTAAATAAGGTGAATAAAATAATTTTACCCAAATTATTTTTTATATATATAAAAGGAATAATTTTTAGAAATTATTATAAGTATATATGGTTGCTTGGTTGTTAGGAAGTGATAATATTAAGTTATTATCATTATGCTGTAGAAATTGAATAAGGAATTGGGAATTATAACCGAAGTTAAGGAAAAGAATTTATATAACAGAATGGAATTTGTAAATGTAAATTATAAATGTGATTTATAATTGAAATGGGATAAAATCTTAGAGTAATATTTGATTATAGGTTGAAAGGTTTTGGAATTTGAAATTTTCGAAAATTTAAATTTCCTTTGGGTTTGAAAATGATTTCAAAAGGCTTTGGAATAATAATAGTGATATAATTTGGAAATATTTTTATTGGATATGAAATCTGGTGAGATTTGGAATTTAAAAATATTTGAAATGTTTCAAGGGAGGTAAAAGCACTAAACTCTTTTCGGTCGCTGGAAAATAATTTCGGTGATGACTGCAGCATCATCGATGTTCATTTCGAGTTTTCAAGAGAGGAACTGTTACCTGAATGTTTTAAATTGGAGTTGTTTGCAAAGGTGGGTTTAGTTTTGAAAATCAAAGGGATAATTTGACATGGAAATGAATTATGTATATATAATTGATTTCAAAAATGATTTTGAAATGTTGAGTAATTGTTTAAAGGACTCTGGAATCTTATTTAAAATGTTTATGGAATATAAATAAGTTTGATAACTAATAAGATTTGAAACTAGAATATGAAAATTTAAATTGAAGGAGAGTTAAATTAAAATAAGTATGAAAACTAAATAAGTTAGAAAAGCAAGTCAATTAAATGAAGTAAATTAAAAGAAGTTAGCAAATGGAATTTAAATAAGTGGAAAACTTATGGAAGTTTAAAAATTGGAATGGAAGTGGAATGTAATTGAATCGAGTAAATAAAAGTGAATTTGAGGAAAAGTCTAAGTAGACTAAGTGAAATGGTCATTGAAATAAAATTTACTAAATTTGAAATAAATTTATGAATAAACAAATGAATTTACATTTGTAAGTAAATGAAACTGGATATTGTAATTAAATTTGAATTGTGTGAAATGGGAAGTTAGTCAATTTGGACTAAATAAAACAAAGGATTGAAAATAAAATTAGTAAGTAAACTAATTAATTTAAATGGGTAAGCAAATGAATTGAAATTGAATATTGGAATGATACTTAATTTAAATTATGTAAGTAAAGTGAAATCGAAAAATTAGTTCGAATGGGTTAAATAAAATGAAAGATTTGGAAATAAAAATTGATTGAGATATAAATTAGTGAGTGGAACTAATTAAAGAAATGATTAATTAAATATAGGTTGAGATAAGGTGAATTGAATTCAGTATTTAAAAATGAAAGGTAAATTGGATTCATATGGAAACTGGAGATCCAATTTGAATAGAAGTAGATATAAACTAAAGTGGTGAAGTAAAAATAAATATTTAAGTGTGTAAGATATTTATATTGAACTTAGGAAATGGATGGTGAAGTTCTTAAGTAAAATTTGGAATTAAGAAATACACTAAGTTAATATTGAATGAAGATTTAATAAAAATGGTGAAAAGAGAAAATTGTGAATGAGTGGAGAGAAATCAAAATAATTATGAATAAAAAAATTAACATTTAAATATTTAAAATCAATTAAATATTCCAATTTCAAATGTCCAAAAATCCGAGTCGTCATAGTTGAGTGTCGTTCGACCTGCAAATATCGCTCGGCCTAAGTGCATCGCTCGGCCTAAGTGCGCTCGGCCTAAGTGCGCTCGGCCTAAGTGCGCTCGGCCTAAGTGCATCGCTCGGACTAAGTGCGCGCTCGGCCTAAGTACATCGCTCGGCCTAAGTGCTATGTGCATCGCTTGGGCTGTGTGCATCGCTCGGCCTAAATGCATCGCTCGGCATCCTTAGTTCGAACGCCACGCTCAGTATCCTTAGTTCGAACACCATCGCTCGACATCCTTTGTTCGAACACTGCCGCTCGGCACAGGAGGGTTCATCTCAAATGAACATTACCAAATATTCCAGAGCACACCACTCTGTCAAGGGAGTGAAGCCATACAATAGAATTCACTGTTCGGCATGACTCCACTCCGAGTCAATCTGCTACTTGCTTCGGTTCTCCTGAGGGTTTACTTCGAGTCACTTGATGATCGACCAGATAATTCTCGACTGGCATTCCTCGCTCGACAACTGCCATTCGGCATCCCTGGGACGGTGCGCAGAAGTCACTTACTACGGGCCGAAGTACCTTGTTCCTAGGCCCGCGATCGAAGTCTGGCCTATCTTCGCCTATAAATAGAAGGGCAGGGGCATAGTGAAATGGACCTTTTTTCGAGAACACTGGGGAGACTCTGCCATTTTCAAGACTTATTCTTTTTCAGTTAGAACTAGTATTCAAGTTGTTGGTGTATGGATTGTATCTGTATTCGATTATTTGGAAAAGCAATAAAGATTAAACTCAAAATGGACGTAGGCGGTTACGCCGAACCACTATAAATCTGGTGTTCTAGGTTTTGCAATTAATTCTGCATATATTCCTCTATTTTAATTTACTATCTTCATTAATCTCTCTACACAAATTCTTCTTTGGGTGTTAGTGATCAATTTCGGTGCTAACAATTGTAAACCTATTCCTTCAAGTCAATAGAGAGTTTTTGGTTAGTGGAATACCGGATGGGAGCTTTGGGATTGGACACAGGACTAGATGTTCGAACTATTATAAAAACTCCGTTGTGATTGTTTTATCTTACTTTTCCTTATCTTGCTAACTAGTGGTGCTTATATTATTTACACATACAAGATAGAATTACATTATTAGTTAGCCATTGCCAATCCACACATTCTTTCAT
This sequence comes from Allium cepa, assembly GCA_030765085.1. NCBI lineage: Eukaryota > Viridiplantae > Streptophyta > Magnoliopsida > Asparagales > Amaryllidaceae > Allium > Allium cepa. Next base: position 886,412,075 of record CM060929.1, read on the forward strand.
TTCGTATTATAGTAGAATTTTACAAAATCAAAACATAATTTTGAAAAATTTAATATGAAAAATGATTTATAACACATTTCAAGAAGGACAATCCACTGCACTTCCTTCTCTTCTCATTGATTATAGTTATTTTTTATGGGTACACATATGAAAATTTACATGGAAACAAGCGGACTTGAGATATGGCATGCTAATCAAAATTAATATGTAGCACCACTACTCATATGGGTATTTGTATGGAAGCTTAAAAAACTTTTGCCTCCAACAATGCAATAGTCATGAATGTAATATTTTTTGCACTAGATAAGAATTAATTTTCAAGAGTTATTGTAACATCTTGGAAATTTTAGTAACAAATTCAATAATCAATCAGGGTGAAAAAAGAATTTAACATGACATAAATTTAAATTTTTATCAATGTTGGAATTGGGCTACAAGACCTATCCCATTGCATTTGAAATATCATTCGCATTTAAGAAATATATATAACTTTTTAAATTTGACGAAACTAGTCCAAAATAGCAGAAAATATAACTAGTGCCATTTTCATAAATATGGATTTAGGGCTTAACTCAGCAAAACCTAAGATGTCAACAATAAACTAGCACCTAACCCTCATTTTCTCTTACTTAAAACCCTAGCCACAAAACTATACGCTATATCTTCATTTCTTCTTTCTCTTTCTTAGATACATCTCAAAATGAAAACAATACATATTCTCTCATCTTCCAGACAAAAATAAAACAATGAGAAAATCTAATTACAGAAAAGAAAGTGAGGAGTTACGAATCAACCACTAGAAAAATGACATATTTACGGAAAAGGAAGGGCCTCTACAAATAAGGTGAGTGGGATATCTACAAATACGTATGATGGAGATAAGTAGTTAATTTTCAATTATACGCCTACCTAGTAATAAAAATACATTTTTCATTCTTAATTTTATGAATTTATTTTGAAATTACTTGGTAAATGAGTAGTAACCGAAATAAAAATAGATTTTGTCTTGTAGATCGAATTTTATATAACATGTTGAAGTAGAATTTGATAAAGAAGAATTAATTTCATTTGAAAATACCTTTAGTCGCATAGATGATAGATCTGATATATATGGTGAACTTTAAATGATATACAGAGGCAAATGAACATATCCTTTGAAATTTATTTGGACGCGATACGATCTACGCTAAAATATAAGTGATAATTGATTTGAATACGTAGATAACTCTTTGAAATATGCATAGAAAACTTAAGGGAAAACTACGTGTAGATGTTGGATTAAAATTACTTTAAGTTGGATGCAATATTTTAGAAGTCTTATGCAAATTTTGAATGTTTGATATTCAGGCATTTACAACTCGAGAGTAACTAGTGCCATTTTAGTTTGATCCATACATCTGAATTCGTTTACAAATGTCTGGAATCAAAATCAAATGTATAAGAAAGAAATTTGGACATCTGAAAAGGCAATGCATTTTTTTATTATGGTTACGTGTTTGAAGCAATTTTTCGGATGCCTAAATTTTACCTACTAACCTAGCTTGAACCTGGACCTGACACAAACCAAGTAGGAATGACCGTGGGGAGCGTATCTCTACGTCCTTGTCCACGTGGTTGAGTGGAGTTCTGAAGCAAGTTGAAAATGTAATCGCCTTGGTGAAATCCTAGGTTCGCGCTTTATGAAGTTGAAGGTTGTGGTGCTTTAATGTAGCGAGTGATAAAATCGCAATTAGGAGCTCTTATCAATCGTAGCCGGTTCTAACCACTAATTGGTAGGATCTACAAATAGGGATGGCAAAGAAATCCATCATAGTAGGAATAATTAATCCTATAGGGAGTTGGAACCATTAATCCACTCCAGAATGCTACTTGTGTATTGATAGAGACCGTAAGGTATAAATACCAGTAAAGGAGACAGATTAGGATTGTTAACCCAAAAGAATACATATATAGGAATGTTAACCAAAGAAATAGAATTGAGTATGTTAACATATATAGGGAAACTCGGGACTGTTAATAAGTGTATATATAGAGAGTTAGTATAGTAAGGTATACTTGAATCAGAGTAGATCACATAATTACAAATAAGAATGTTAACTCGATAAGTAGCCATATAATTGAAATGTGTTTCTATCAAACATCCAGTTGATATGTTCCACCAATGAGTTGAAATATTCATGATAAAAAATGGAATATTATTGTCATAATAGGAAGAGTTAAACCACACTAGAAAAATAGTTAATTACTTATGTACAAAGAACATGCACACTAAAGAACACCCTACGGTATTAATTATAAGTGAATTTCAACAACTTGCCTACACCATAGCATTAGTGATATAATTTACTCACTAAACTATGTCTAACCCTCTCCATTTCTCTCTCTATCTCTATTATAGGAGGACAGGCTGCTAGTGATTTGGTTAGAGCCCAGTATGTAGAGAAGAAGCGTAGAGCCACAAAGTTACATCCATTCGCTATTACTCTCCATGTATTTCATTTTTTATTACATTGTTCCTATTATCAGACTTTATTTATTATTGTTTACAAACACCGTTATATGGGCTACGTTAATTACGAGACCATCTATGTGATTTCGTTATGTTCTGTATTTATATTTTATTCCTCCAGCCATAAGATCTAAAAATGTTGATTGTATTAAATTTATATTTGTCACTATATCATGTAATGTTTTCATAACCCAACGATTTGAACTTGTTGGCACGATACGAATTGAAATGCCACTTTGGCTTTGGACCAGTGCGTCCTGTGGTGTAGGTTATTATAGTTGGTATTTGAGCTCAGGTTCAAGATTCTTTAGGTATAAGGCACGTATTAAGAGAGCATACTTGTATATTTCTCAAAAGTTTTTACATACACTCACATACAAATATATATATATAGTATATATGTATATATGAGTATAACACAAAAAAACCCCACATTCCAGTAATGATTAATACCATCTCAGGAAAGTTGATAATAATTAATATTTACATATATATAAAATAAGAAACCAAATTATAAATAGTTTAGCGAAGTAGCTAAGGTTCCGAGCATGAACATTCCCCTATGGTTCTGCCAAAGTCTGCAAGCAAGAGACCGAACTGAACTTAAGCCTAATAGAGGACCGTGGCACCGACACATGAGGCAGCCTTAGCCCCTTGACTGATGTAATGCCAGACCACTAGACTCACACTAACAAAGGATATTACTATATAATATTAACTATTGGTGTAGAGAATAATGCTAGTTAGGAGAGACTATCCGTGAACATTGATTTAAGCGAGTATTGACACATCAAATTAAGCAATAATTCTTTTTTCCAAAGGGGATTCGACGTATACAATCCAGGCTTAAAACGATATTATGGTGGCTATAATTATTTCTCAGAACAACATAAGATATCATAGAACACAGAATCACAGAGTGCATAGCAGAATATACTTATGTTATACATCGAAAGAATACATATGAACATATACCAAAAGATAGTCTACAAAATAGTGGACATGAAAGTTTCACTCGATATACATACATAACTACCTAAAATGATGTACGTACAAAAAGAGTCTCAAGCTCGATAAACATATACATAGTGTACAAAATCATAGTCTAGGCAAAATAATGAAACATAAAGATAGAAAGGAGCATAGAATATAAGATTCAAGCTAGACATCTCTAAAGGTCAACGAAGGATACCAGAAATAACCCGATCTGACCCGAGTATTATAAAAAATAACAAATGGGTCAGTCTTGTACTAATATATATAAATGAGAGTAGAATAGCATGAAAAGGTGATATCCATAAATGTATGTGTGTGTGTATATAGGCAACGTGATCGCGTGAACATCGAGTGTTATCCACTTAAAAAATTGTAATCCAAGAAATAGTCACCATCCACCAAAAATCACAAATAAATAAAATGGTATCAACGAAACCCAAAGAATTCACATGCCAAGCTCTATAAAAATTTACCTTTCTGTGAAAACCCAGATTTTGAACATCCGTTAATTGGATAATTGAGATACTTATTTTATTTGGTTAAAAAAATAAAATTTTGATAATTAAAGATGTCTGGATGTATATATAAGTGGACTCGAAACTATAATAATAGTTGGATTAAAATGATGAATCTTATAGTAAATTATTAAATATATAAAAAGATATGTGTAAACTTTATAATATTGAAATCTTAATTGAGTATATATACAAATCCATTGTGGATATATAATCACAGTAAGCATATTTATATAATAATTTAATTCGGCAATATTAATTTGATAATCTCCTAATATAATCATTTAAATGGGCAAAATTTATCTTTTCAAAAACAAATAAATTATGTGTTCTTTTTGTATGTATATATAAGTAGATGGCAAATAAAGGTTTGGATTTGAAATTCAAACATCTTAGAATAAATTGGCTCTAAAAATTCTATATTTTAAAAAAAAGCTAGTGTGTGTGTGTATATTATTATTTATAAGTGTTTAAATTGGGTTTTTAATTCATTTTCTTTAAGTAATATATAGATAAATAAAAGAAAGGTTAAATATAAAGACATAAATAAATATAAAATAAATTATAGATACTATATAAATATATATAAAACATATTAATACATTATAATTACACATTTAAACTAATTCTCTATGCATTAATACAAGTGTAAATTAATTTTAGCATGCTTATGACAAATGTAAATAATTCAACATGTGTCATTTATCTCCTTTACAATAAATTAAGCAAAGTTATATTAACTTCTCTCTATCCCTCTCTTTCAATTTCTTTATTTCTTGATTATCAAAACAAAGAAGAAAAGAAAAAAGCCTGTATCATAAACCAAAAGAAAACAAAATCAAAGGGGATTCAAAAACAATCTCCTTTTAAATTCAAACCTGAACTAAGCAAGGATCAGATTAGCTCAACAAATCAAATTCTACTCAATCTCAAAGCTTATTCATCAAGTGAAGAAACAAAGCAGCAGTTCATAATCAAGCAATTTCCAGGTTGCAGGAAGAAAACTTTCTCTGTTCATACATAAGGTGATTAAACTTAAGCTTAAAATAGTTTAAAATTTTGTGCATGTAGTAAATGCTTGAGGTAAAATTGTGATGTATGTTTGAATATATGTTTGCATGATTGTTTTAAAGCTGAACGTATGTATGTATGTGTATAGATAATTGAGTGCATGTCTGAACACTAGAACATCTACTTTGTTCTTCATTGACAAGCTTCCAATATGATCAAAATCCAATTGCTACTCCCTTGATCTTTTTCAGGCTTATATATATAAACAAGCTATGTTTGTAACAATAAGATTTCAATATTAAAAATATTTTAAACAAGAATCGAAGATAGTTTTAACCAGGATGTAAACATTACAGTAAAAACTTATATATATCAAAATTCCAACTTGAATAAATTATGGATTCATGTATATAATCTGTTTGATCTTCGAAAACCAGGATTTTTAAAGAAAGAATCATGATTTTTAAAGTTGAATTTCGAGGGAAATGCATGTTGAAAGGAAATATTGTTTGAGTCGATTTCTGGTGATCGGGGTGATCTGGGTGGTCGAGGCTTTTTCTGAAGCAAGATCGGTGGTCGGAGGTCACGGTAAAAATGGTCGTTGGATTTTACTATCATCGTGGCGGCGACAAATCATCGATTTAGGGGTTTAGCACGAAATTTGGTCGAGGTCGAATTAGGGGATACCGCGTCGCCGACATGGCATCGGGAAAGACCGGCCATGGGGGAAAAGAGAGAGGAAACTCGAGTGTAGCTCCAGGAAAGTCGACATGAATTCCAGTGATCGAAAATAGGTGGTGCAAGGTGGTTTAGGTGATCTGGTTACAGCCTGCTAGGTTCAAATATATTCGATTTTGTTCTTCGAGGTGGATGGGGATTTGGGGTGGTCGATCAGGTCCAGTTATTCGTTGTCGACTTGCGGAGGGTCTGGGTGACGATCGGAGGTGGTCGGGGAGGTCGTGCACGTGCACGCATGCATTTGGATATTTGGGATGATGTTTTTTGGGGAAGACGGGGACCTCTTGGGTCTGGCTCGTGGAAATGGGTAGTTGACTCGAAGTTGAGTCGATGCGAGAGAATTCACGGGGTTGACTCGGGGTTTTTATGGGTTTGGCCCGGGTATGTGTGAGTTGTTGTGAACTAGCATTAAAGCTTATCAAAATGTGTAAGTTCGAAGGAAAATGTAAACCAAGTTTTTACGCAAAGTATTAGCAAGTTTAAAAAACGAGTTTCCAAAGCTTCAAAATGTTTTCAAATTGTTGTAATTGGGTAGTTATATAATAGGTCAAATCCTATATGTTTTCAAAGGCAAATAAAATGATGAAATTTAGTAAAGTATTAATTATTTAATGTATTAATGGTTGTACAATAATGGTACGCCCGAGGAACTAGAAACTCGAATAATTTGAAACAATGGCGTAGTACAATAACGGTATGCCAGATGATCGAAAACTCAAATAATTTGGGAACACCGACATAGTACAAAAACGGTACGTCCAATGAATCGAACACCATAAAAGAACATCAGACGCTAGGCCATGAAAGAAATGAGATGAAGCTCAATAAAAAAAAGTACATCGAAACGTCTGATGAACTTGGTAAAAAGATCATTCCATTCGGATATCATCAAAGAAACATCCACTTGTTGCTTACGATTAAGTGCATTGGCAACACGATTCTCCCTTCCCGGGAGTATATAAAGAATATCAAGATCATAAGATACAAGGAACTCAAGCCAACATTAAGGTCTTTATGAGAAAATAAACATTTCAAAGATTTATGATCGAAGTGGGGAACGAATTTCTCCCCCATAAGTAAATGATGATGCCAAACTCTAAAGGTGAAAACAATAGCCGCGAGCACTAGATCATGAGTGGCATACCTAGTATCGATAGGCTTTAATTGTATAGAAACAAAAGTGATAGCACGTTCTCTTTCGCAAGAGGACGGTACCCAAACCAATACGACTAGCATTGGTATAAAAGATAAAGTCTTGGTTTCCTTCGGGAATCACAAGAATAAGAGTATCGGAAAAGAGTCCTTTTAAATAATCCTCTTTCCCAAAAAGCTAAAACTTTCAAAATCACAATTATCTTTATGTAATTATCTTTTTAGAAAAAAAAATTACATTTTTACAAGTCAATATATCATGTTTGACTATCTCATCGAAGCGTTTAGGAGATTCCTATCGATAACGTTGATCAAGCGCATCACCAGAGTCCTTAAAGCACTCAATGGGCAATACAATCACAAAGTCATCTTTTATATGATAAACATGTTTCTTAAAAACTTTTAAGAATACTCTTTGTTCGTTTTAAGAACAAAAGTCCAATTATACTTATAAATAAATCTTATGAAAAAGGTTTGCAAAATTTTAAATTGCTATTTTCATCCAAAATCAACAAATACAAGAATGGAGTCATTGAGATGTTCGTAGAATACTCGATACATAAAATGGATGAAATAAGCCGGACAAACTGAATGACATCATAAGTCATTCACAAGAATCATAACGAATGTGGAATGCTAACTTCCGCAACTCGTAGCAAATAAAAATCGATGGCAAGGTGGAACTAAAAAGACCTTAACACCACTCAAAAGATTGCTTAGGAGATAATCCTAAGACAAACTCAAAAATACCAAAAAGTTCACAAACTATTTAAATGAGAGAAATAACACTTTCCTCATCATGTGAGCTTAAAGAATAAAAATGTTGCCACCAAAAATTTGAAACCGAAATCACAAAGAAAAATAAAAATCTGCTTAACAGATAGAAAATGTCGAAGATGAATAGTCCACACGGAAAATAGGATATGGGCTTCATAACGATTAAGCAATCCTTACAAAAATCAATGCCGAAGCCTAAGTAAAAAAATCGGCTCGGAAAGAAAATTCACATAAAACAATTTCGACATCAATAAAAAGCAAATTGAGTGTTGCAGATCCATCAACCGGATTCGCAATTCTCAAAGAAGTCTTCAAGCCCAAAAATGTTTAAAGAAAAAGGATCAACAAGTTCTTTTGATATGAAATAATGAAATGAACTCATATCAACAAGAACTCGAATAAGATAATCACAAAACAAATGTCATCAAAGATTGAATGAAAAAAATACCTTGACCAAGAGAAGTGCCACCAGGGGCTTGCACTACATTGAGCTTTCCCTCCTTCCTACTTTGAAGTATGGGACATGCAGTTATATGGTGACCCGAATTTTTGCAATAGCGACAATAAAGGGGTTTCGGACACTCCCTTGCATAGTGGTCCGTGAAACCACAATTGTAGCATTGTCCACGACTAGAGGTAGGAGTCTTTACTACCGGAGTTTGTTGCCTCCCTTTCTTGTTGGGAGTGGGGCCTTTGAATTTGATAGGCCTCTTCATGTTATTGTTGAAGTTCTGTTGGGCACCCACAACTTCAACATCACCTTCATTATCGGCCTCTTCAAGTCGAAGAGCGATATCAATGAGACGATCAAAAGAAACTTCTAATTTCAGAAGTAAAGGCTTTTTAAGGTTCTTGTTCAACCCATAGACAAACCTTTGATTTTTCTACAATGGGGTATTAATATACTCGACCCCATACTTAGAAAGAGATTCGAAAGATGCGACGTATTCCGCCACAGAAGATTCACATTGAACAAGGTCAATAAAACTCCGGGCTAAAGTTACTTTTTCTGCCTCCGGCACAAAATTTAATTCGAATCATTCCCGGAATTGCTCCCAAGTAAGATCCGCTTCGATAATCTCTGAAGTTAAGTGCTCATACCAATCTAACGCTCTTTATTGGAGCATGCTAGAAGCCACTTGGACTCGATGAAGGTCAATAAGATTCATGCGAGTAAAGATGCGATCGCATGATTTGAGCCAAGCTAGAATTTCTATAACACTCTCGGATCCCTTGAATGGCCTTCCATCCAAATCGGTATAGTCTCTACATAAGCATGCAAAACCGGATCTAGGATGAGTAGGCTCTGGAATGGGACCGACAGCTTGAGCATTCTTTACCAGATCAAGAAGATGCTGGGCAGACGTAAATACTCCATCCTGGGGAGTAGCACTAGACTGACAGGCGCTGGGACGGCCTGGTCTAACCAATTCTCTTCTTTAAGAAAGAAAGAAAAAAGAGGAAAAATTTATTCTCAAAATAAATTTCAATCAAACTTGATTGATAAAACCAGGAATCATAAAAGAAAATAGGATAGAATGGGTCCTATGACTCGAATAAAATCCTAAAGCATGACTCCTAAGATGGACTTAGGAAGATGATCCTTGCTATAATATTTCATATTGTTCTAAAGTTTGGCTCTGATACCAAGCTGTGACGCCCCACCTCTATACTCACGCTAGCCAAGGACACTACGGAGTAATGCCGTCAGCTAGCTTGAAGAATAAGGCTGTTGAGGAGCGACCATCCGTATAATTGCTTTGTGCGAGCACCGATATGTCAGATAGAATAACAAGAGGAAATCCGACATACTGATACAAACTCAAAACTACTACACAGTGGCTATATTGTCTTCAAAAACAAATATAGAAATAAACATAACACAAATCAGTCACAGATATCCATATTACAAAGGCGGAAATAGATATGAATATATAACACTTAAAAGTGCACATCAGAGTAGTGGTCATACAAGATCCACAATATCATAAAAGAATAGATACAAGTGCTAGTCAAAAGAATAAGTATACATCAATGAGTCTATATCTCGAGTGTATAACAATAAAACTACAAATCTAATGTAGTTAGACAAAAGTTAGATGATGGCTCCAAATAAAGAGTCAAGCAGAAGCACCTGTTACATCTCGGTCTGACCCGAATATTATTTTAATAAGAAAATAATAAACGGATCAGTCTAGCTATAATTATCAGATAAAATGAGATGTAAGAAGAGATATAATAATAAAACGTATGATAACCAAAAATGTCATACTACGACAAGTATGCATTAGAAAATCCACAAAAGTCATACAATATCTCAAGAGTCTCATAGCATCAAAAAGAATGCCATATTCTTTATTTAATTCACCAAGCCACAAAAAATGACATACATGTCAATGCCAATTGTAAAAGTTGGTGAAACATAAATTCCAAAATCAAAAATTAGAAATCTAGAAATCACAAGAAAAGGATGGCCAATCACAAACGGAACGCTATTCCATGGACCGAACATTGACGCACCTAAATAGAGACGCCCCATGCACAGTCAAACATCGACGCACCTAGATAGATATGCCATATGCATAAATAAACATCGACGCACCTAAATAGATACGCCCCATGTAGTGTCTAACATCGATGCACCTAGAAAGATACACCCCATGCAAAGTCGAACATCAACGCACCTAGATAGATACGCCCCATGCATAAACAAACATCGACGCATCTAAATAGGTACGACCCATGCATAAACAAACATCGACGCACCTAAATAGGTACGACCCATGCATAAACAAACATCGACGCACCTAAATAGGTACGACCAATGCATAAACAAATATTGACACACCTAGAAAGATACGCCCCATGCGGACAAAGAGACATCGCATATCGCTAGTCTAAACCATAAAATGATCATCATCGATCATCAAGAAGTGTCAATTACACTAAGCTAGTAAATATATGAGTTTAGATTCATATCCCATAACCACTAGCTTAACTTAAATATTTACGAACAAACTGTAGAACTCCACTCGAAAATTATCACATGAGATTCAATCAAACAAGTCCAAGAATTAAAATTAAACGCAAGCGTTTCATACCACTTGTTTTACTAAGCCGTTTAATTAGATTTCTCCTACGAGTGAGGTAAAGGTATGTATATACTAGTAGATTGGAAATCGGTTTAAGAAACGAGCTTTGTAATAAAATAGTATTGAAATCATTTTGATCAAAGAGTTTTGACATTTACTACCAGTATAGAAACCTTTGTAATTTAAAGTGACAAAGTAGAAGAATGATTGTAGAAGCAATTAATCAAAAATTCACATACGTAGACGTGAATCAAACCCAAAGAAATCGATAATAAATCCATCAAAATGGATGTTCACAAAAATCCCGAAGAAGAAGTCATCAAAGTTGATAAATGATAACAATAAGTCGGATCAACCCAAATCGATTAAAATTGGAAACCCAAACACTTAGGCAAATTGGGCAGAAAATAGCAGATTCGGACGCCTGAAATAAATGGTTCAGACGTCTGAATCTGGAAAATTAAATGTTTTCCTGAACACATATTCAGACGTCTGAACCCTATATTGCAGACGTTTGAAATAGGAATTTTTAGCCTATTTCCTTTCTGGTTGCTCACGAGTAAATTCAGACGTCTGGAATTTTGATTCAAACATCTGAATACTGAGAAATAAAAATTCCCAATATAATATTCAAACGTCTGAATCCTCAGTTTCAGACGTCTGAAACTGAATTTCAGGGCATTCCCTGAACCTAGGCCAATAATGGCGAAAACGATTATCGGAAGCGATCGGACGAGAAACAACAACTAAGGATTTGTGTCAAGCGACAACCCAGCCTTAAAGGCTTTTCGATACGCCTCGAATATCAATGTCCAAATATCCATATAAGGATTTTCAAAAATTTTGCTTTCAAAACACCAAAAATTGGAATATTCACCAAATCAATCCAAATCAAAAGCAAATGCACATTAATAAGTGTTAGGAATTCATAGCTAACACTAGGATGGATATAGACATAGATGTGAGATAAAAATCTCACCTTTAAACCCGAATTAATGAAGGAGAAGCTTTTAAAACAAGCTAAGATCAATTCCTCTTCAATAACAACTCAAGAAGCATCAATCTAAGCTTAAAAGAAGAACATTTCCTAAGTTAGGTTTAGGAATTTTCTAAAATTGAAAGGAGAATGAGTTGGAGAAGAAGAATGAGATGCTTACCAATAGCTTCTTCTTGAATTTGGAGATAGAACTTGGATTTGCAAATTGAAACTATGGCTTGGAGTTTCTAATTTCCAATCTCTCCCACCATTGTTGCTAAATATTGAGTAAAAGAAATGAAAATGAGTGAATGGAGAGGAGAGGGTGTAACAACCCGCATATTTAACGATTATATATTTAAATGTTTTATTTAAATATAGCGTCGTTAGTCGGATTTTTGGGTCCGAAATGTTACTTTTTGCAAACGGCCGAATTGGAACTCGAAACTACCTCCATTGGTTCCAAAATGGAGTTTGCGATCTTTTTGAGTATAATCTTTGATATGTTTGGAGTTTGTGAAATTTTGGCTACTTTTTCTATTGGGTTTTGGGTTTGGGTTCAGCCCACTAGCTTAACTAATACTCTAGCTTAGCCACTTCTCTTCATTCATCTTCATTTCATTCTCATTTCTTAAGCTAAAACTGAAATGGTGGAAGGGAAAGAGAAATGGAAACTCCAAGCCCTAGTTCCATTTGCAAACTCCAAATTCTTGCTCCAAAATCAAAGAGAAGCCATAGGTAAGCTCTTCTTCATCTTCTCCAACTCTTTCTTCTTCAATTTCAGAAAATTTCCTAAACCTAAATTGGGAAATATGTGTTTTATTCTTAGATTGAAGCTTGTTGGGTTGAAGTAGTGTTTGGTTGGTCTTCTCCTTGTTATTGAGCTTATTCTTCTTCTTCTTTGTTTGGGATAAAGGTGAGTTTTGAACTCACATCTACTTCTCTTGATTTCATTAATGTTGGGTATGAATTCCTAACACCTTGTTCATATGCACTTGCTTTTGGTTTGGATTGAATTGGTGAATATCCAAATTTTTAGTGTTTGGGTTCAATTCTTTAAAGATCCTAACTTTGATGTTTGAATATGTTTTTGGTTGCGAATCGGAGAGCTAATGGAGCCGAGGTATCTATTGGCTAAAGCTCCTTAGGTCCATTGCTCGAACGGTCGCGGTTTGGAAGAATTTGCATTTCATGGATATAGGGCAGGAATTGCAAATTCATCAGGTTCGGCCGACCGAGCCCTGCAACCGGTCGACCGACCTGCTACCCCCGATTCATGTCTTATTTCCTACATCTGGCCTGCCGACCGAGCCCTGCAACCAGTCGACCGACCTGCTCCTATTTTGCTGTTTGCCTATTTTTGCATATTTTGATTTGTTTTCCAAATTTTATTGATTCAAGTTGCTTTTTAGTGGTTTTCAATGCATCTTTGGCTTTGATAACTTATTTTTGACTTCATTCACGGGTTTTCATAAATAATCCCTCTAAATCGTATTAAAAGTTTCCTTCTCCAATTCTTAAATTCAATTTATAATGCACACACAATTTCGCACTTCAAGCGAAGTGGAAGGAAGATTAAATGGTTAGGTAAAACACAGACCATGAATCCCTGCATTTATCTTTCCGATTAGTCCCCGACCTATTCGATTGATTGTTTTGACCTTTTTGTCTGGTTTACCGATGAGATGAGGTGAACTTTGTACTGCTTTGAGTGTGAAAGTGGCTGACGGATAGTAAATCGTTTAGTACGAACGAGTGGTTATGGGACATACGTTAACACTTTTCGGATTCCTTTTCGAGAGTTGTGACACATTCCGCCAGTTAGTGGTGTCCAGTACCGGGTCTCTGACCTTCACCACTATGGTTTGTTGCCTTCGGGTATGTGCCTTCGGGTTTGTGCCTTCGGGTTTGTTGCCCTTTAGTATCGCTTCCGATGTTGGTCGTTATGAGCCGCATGGGTGATATTGGGTTGCCCTTTAGTATCGCTTCCGATGTTGGTCGTTATGAGCCGCATGGGTGATATTGGGTTTGGAGTCTTCGGGCTCATGGATCCTTGTTTGTACAGTACTGAGCTAGAGCAAATCTTCTGATGTTTCATTCATATGTATATTCCCTTGGTATCGCCCTTCGGTGTTGGTCATTATGAGCCGCATGATGCGTAGCGTTTACCTTGCGGAACTTGTGTACCTTATTGGTATTTGTTATTGCCTTATGGCTTGCTTTGGGATATTCTTATCCTTTGTTTCTATATGTTCCCGATGATATGAGGCTTGTTCTATATGATTCATATTTTGTTAGATGATTGTGTTATCTCCTTTAGAGATATTTTTTATACTTTGCAACCTTGCAGGTTTATTGTTGTTCAGTTTATCTAACTGATTTGTTTAGCTAGACTGACCCGTGTATTTTATATTCGGGTCAGACCGAGATGTTTCAGGTTAGGTACATTTGGACTTAGCCTATTTTGCTTCCGCATGGACTACTCCGCTAGCTTCTTTTTGTCATAACTTTTTGTGTAGTCCCATTTTGTAGTAACTCTGAGATATTCTATTGACTCGTCTGTATATTGTGGTCTGCTATACCACTTGACTTGTATTGTTTTGTAAACCCTGTTATGTATTCAGTATATGTGTATATGATGATCTACTGTTCTGTGATGTATATTACATTTGATTTGTTATATTCTGTTCTGATAGATCCTTCAACCACCTATGGTTTTGTTTTAAGTATTCATTGAGTATGTCGACCTGCTTGGTATGTTTATTGTCGAGGTATTCAATTGATAGTTAGAGCAAGGCTATGGATGGTCGCTCCCAACTAGCCTTATTCTCCGTGTTAGTTAACGGCATTACCCTGTAGTGTCCTTGGCTAGCATGGGTATAAAGGTGGGGCATCACAGCGTGGTATCGGAGCGAGGTTCATAACAAAATATGATAAACACAGAATAGAGCACATATTACGGTACATCAAAGTGTACAAGTGATACAAATCTTTGAATCATCGTGTTTCTTTATTCCATCAAGGTTAGATAGAATTGGGGGGATATGTCTAGGAATGCATTTTTATTCCGTAGTATCCCATATTGTAATATCTACCTTGTGAATAATCTTGTTCTTATCTTACCTTCAGCGTATGGCTGGAAGAGGCAGGGGACGACGTTTGGATGCTGGGCAATCCAGTGGCACACATCCGGATGGCGTTTATATGTCTGCTGATCAGTTTTTGGAATTGTTTAGGAGCACTTAGCCTCCAGTTCCTCCTCGAGTGTCTCCACCTCGCAAGTCTGCCTTTGCACGTCAGTGCAGTGATTTTGCTCATCTTGGAGGAAAGCCGTTTAAAGGCTCTGAATCCGTTCTTGAAGTCCAAACTTGGTTTCGCACATGCGAGCGTATCTTCTCTCGTATGGATCTTTCTGACCATGATAGAGTTCTTATAACTTCTAGCTTATTACAAGAGCATGCTCTTGATTGGTATGAGCTTCTTATAGCCGAAATTGATGAGTCTACTCTTTCTTGGACTCAGTTTCGGGAGCGATTTGAACTTAAGTTCGTTCCTGAATCTGAAAAAGTTTTATTGACCCGTCGCTTCCTTGAGTTGAAGCAAGGGAAATCTTCTGTTTTTGAGTATGTTGCATTATTCGAGGCTTTATCTAAGTATGGTCTTGAATTCATCAGTACTTCTTATAAGAAGAATTTGAAGTTTGTTTCTGGTCTTAAGAAATATCTTAAGAAGTCCTTGTTGCTCCAACTTAAGCTTTCTTTTGAGGAGTTGGTTGATTCGGCACTTCACCTCGAGACCGTCGAGAAGGAGTGTGATAGTGATGTTGATGTTGAGGTTTCCAAGAACCCCAACAAGAGGCCGTTTTCAATTCAAAAGTCCAGGCCTTTTCCTTCTAAGAAAAAGAAGACCGGTGGTCCTAGCTCTCAGCCTCAGTCTTCTGGAACACCTTTCGTTCGAAAGTGTTTCAATTGTGGTTCTCCGGATCATGTTATTCGAGCTTGTCCTAAGCCTCTCTTCTGCCGTTATTGCAAGAAGGAAGGTCATCATATTTCAGCTTGTCCTACTGTTCCGGCTGGTGCCAAGTCTAGAAATCTTTATGCTACCAAGGCTTCAAAAGGTCCTTCTCAACCCAAAGGTATATCTCCATCTATTTTGGAAGGTTCTATTTTATTTCGTGATCATAGTATACGAGTTCTTTTCGATACGGGAGCTTCATATTCTTTCGTATCGAAGAAGCTCGTTGATGATTTATCTTTGGATGTTTCTTGTATGGTTACTTCTTTAAGGATTGCGAATCCTATTGGGGGATCCGCGACCCTTAGTTTGCTTTGTGATGATGTTGAGATTGTTTTATGTGGTTTTTCTTTTCGTGCGAATCTGCACGTTATTTCTTGTCTGGGATTTGATATGATTTTGGGTATGCACTGGCTAGTGAGATATGATGCCAGGATTATTTGTTCGGAGAGAATTATATATCTTCGACATCCGGATTCACCTACTTAGCTATCTCTTGTTCTTCGGGATGTGGATAATTCCGAGATGGCTTTATATTCTCTTGATTCGTGAGATGATGATGATATATCTCGTATTCCTATTGCTTGTGACTTTTCTGATGTTTTTGAGCATGTATCGGGTTTGCCACCCAAGAGGGCAATTGAGTTCCGCATTGATCTCATTCCAGGCGCACAGCCAGTTAGTCGTCCTCCCACGAGGATGTCTACAAAGGAAAATGAGGAACTCAAGAAGCAGCTTTTAGAGCTAGAGTCCAAGCAGTTGATTCAGTCTAGTTTTTCTCCGTGGGGATCCGCGGTTGTCTTTGTGAAGAAGTCCGATGGAACTCTTAGGCTTTGCATTGACTATCGCAAGCTTAACGAGTTGACCATTAGGAATAGGTATCCATTGCCTAGGATCGATGATATGTTTGATCTATTGAGTGGTGCTAAGGTCTTTTCTCAGCTTGACCTTGCCACAGGTTTTCATCAATTACGAGTCGTGGAGAATAACATACCTCTTACAGCTTTCCGCACTCGATATGGTTCTTTCGAGTGGCTCGTTATGCCGTTCGGTTTGACGAACGCTCCTGCTTTCTTTGTTGATCTCATGAATCGAGTATTCCGGGAATATCTCGATAAGTTTGTCCTTGTCTTCATTGATGATATCCTTATTTATTCTAAGTCTGAAGCCGAGCATGCTAATCACTTGAGAATTGTCTTGAGTACTCTCCGTCATCATCAGCTTAGAGCCAAATTCTCCAAGTGCCACTTTTGGGAGAATAAGGTTAAGTTCTTAGGCCATGTTGTATCTTCCGATGGCATTTCTGTCGATCCCTCAAAGATCGAAGCCATCCAGAATTGGAAGAGGCCTGAGAATGTTCATGAGATTCGTAGTTTCCTTGGATTGGCGGGTTATTACCGTCGGTTCATTAAGGATTTTTCCCGTGTTGTGCTTCCTCTTACTTGCCTTACTCGAAAAGGCATTCGTTTTGTTTGGACCGACAAGTGTGAAGCTTCCTTTCTGATATTGAAGGAACTTCTCACTAATGCTCCTATTCTTATGGTTCCCGAGGGGAATCATGATCTTGTTGTCTACACTGATGCTTGTGGTAGTGGTCTCGGTGCTGTTCTTATGCAGAAGGATCGGGTAGTTGCTTATGCTTCTAGGCAACTGCGTCCGAATGAAGTCCGCTATGCCACTCATGATCTTGAGTTAGCCGCCATTGTCTTTGCCTTGAAGATTTGACGACGCTATTTGTTGGGCGAGCGCTTCATTCTCTATACCGATCATAAATCTTTGAAGTATTTGTTCACTCAGAAGGAACTCAATATGAGACAACAACGTTGGCTCGAGTTTCTTGCTTCTTATGACTTTGATATCCAGTATACCCCTGGTAAGGGTAATCGTGTTGCTGATGCGCTTAGTCGCAAACATTCGGCTGTTATTTCTATGATGCTTGCCGAATGGAATGTTCTTGAGACTCTATCTTTTTATGAAATTAGTGATCGAGGTTCATCTTCTGATTCTCCTATTCTATTATTTAGTTTGGGAGCTCGACCTATTTTATTGGATCATATTGCCGATGCACAGCGGTGTGATCCTGATTCGTTGCATCTTATTCAGCTTTATGAGTCTGGATCTTATGATGAGGCGCTGCAAGATTTTAGCATTGATTCTCAAGGGTGTCTTCGTAAGAAGAACCGTCTTTTTGTGCCTTCTGATCTTGCACTTAGGCATGACATTCTTGATGACTGTCATCGTTCTAAGTATACTATTCATCCCGGTAGTAGCAAGACGTATGCCGATATGCATCGTCTTTATTATTGGGAAGGCATGAAGCGCGATGTGGCGAGTTATGTGAGTAATTACATAACTTGTCAGCGTTTTAAGGCCGAACATCAGCGTCCTTCTGGTCTTCTTCAGCCTCTTGAGATTCCATTGTGGAAATGGGATCAGATTTCTATGGATTTCATTGACGGCCTACCTCGCTCGAGGTCAGGCCATTCTAGTATTTGGGTTATTGTTGATCGCCTCACTAAGTCTGCTCATTTTGTTCCTATTAAGTCTAATAGAACTGCTTCGCATTTGGCTAAATTGTATGTCAAGGAAATCGTGAGACTTCACGGTGTTCCTAGTTCTATTATGAATGATCATGATCCTTTATTCACGAGTCATTTTTGAAAGAGTCTTCAGCAAGCTTTGGGAACAAAGCTTAATTTTTCTACAGCTTATCATCCGCAGTCTGACGGACAGACTGAACGGGTGAATCGTATTTTGGAAGATCTTCTTCGTATTTATATTTTTGATTTTGGTGGTAGTTGGGAAAATCACCTACCTCTTGTAGAATTCTCCTATAACAATAGTTTTCAATCTAATATCGGTATGGCTCCTTTCGAAGCCTTATACGGAAGGCCATGTCGATCACCTTCTTGTTGGTTAGAATCTGGGGAGAAGCTTATTCTTGGCCCAGATTTTGTTCGTCATTCTTCCGAGAAGATTGATCTTATTCGATTGAGAATGAAAGAGGCACAAAGTCTCTAGAAATCCTACGTGGACAACCGTAGGAAGCCTCTGGAGTTCTCGATCGGCGATCTTGTTTTTATTCGTGTTTCTCCTTTGAAGGGGGTTATGCGTTTCAGTACGACTGGGAAATTGGCTCCTCGTTATATAGGACCATTTTCTATTACGGAACGTATTGTCCCTGTGGCTTATAGAGTTTCACTTCCTGCTCATTTATCTGGTATTCATGACGTGTTCCACGTCTCGCAACTTCGGAAGTGTCTTCGGGAGTCGGATTCAATTATTACTTCTCCTGATTTGCAAGAGCTTGAGATCTCACCGGACTTATCTATTGTATAGCAACCTATTCGCGTACTTGACACGGAGGTGCGACACCTTCGAAACAAGGACGTGCCACTCGTTAAAGTTCAATGGTCCGCTAATCCCAATGACTGTACTTGGGAAACCAGAGAGTTTATTAAGCGATCTTATCCGGGTTTTCTTTCTTAGCTTGAGAACGGTGAGTATGTCTTTTCATCTCAAGCTTATTTTCTTTTCTTTTGATTGATTGTATGTAGTTGTTACAAATATCGTCTCTAGGAATTGCGGGGATGCAATTTTGTAAGGAAGGGAGATCTGTAACAACCTGTATATTTAACGATTATATATTTAAATGTTTTATTTAAATATAGCGTGGTTAGTCGGATTTTTGGGTCCGAAATGTTACTTTTTGCAAATGGCCGAATTGGAACTCGAAACTACCTCCATTGGTTCCAAAATGGCGTTTGCGATCTTTTTGAGTATAATCTTTGATATGTTTGGAGTTTGTGAAATTTTGGCTACTTTTTCTATTGGGTTTGGGTTCATCCCACTAGCTTAACTAATACTCTAGCTTAGCCACTTCTCTTCATTCATCTTCATTTCATTCTCATTTCTTAAGCTAAAACTGAAATGGTGGAAGGGAAAGAGAAATAGAAACTCCAAGCCCTAGTTCCATTTGCAAACTCCAAATTCTTGCTCCAAAATCAAAGAGAAGCCATAGGTAAGCTCTTCTTCATCTTCTCCAACTCTTTCTTCTTCAATTTCAGAAAATTTCCTAAACCTAAATTGGGAAATATGTGTTTTATTCTTATATTGAAGCTTGTTGGGTTGAAGTAGTGTTTGGTTGGTCTTCTCCTTGTTATTGAGCTTCTTCTTCTTCTTTGTTTGGGATAAAGGTGAGTTTTGAACTCACATCTACTTCTCTTGATTTCATTAATGTTGGGTATGAATTCCTAACACCTTGTTCATATGCACTTGCTTTTGGTTTGGATTGAATTGGTGAATATCCAAATTTTTAGTGTTTGGGTTCAATTCTTTAAAGATCCTAACTTTGATGTTTGAATATGTTTTTGGTTGCGAATCGGAGAGCTAATGGAGCTGGGGTTTCTATTGGCTAAAGCTCCTTAGGTCCATTGCTCGAACGGTCGCGGTTTGGAAGAATTTGCATTTCATGGATATAGGGCAGGAATTGCAAATTCATCAGGTTCGGCCGACCGAGCCCTGCAACCGGTCGACCGACCTGCTACCCCGAGTCATGTCTTATTTCCTGCATCTGGCCAGTCGACCGAGCCCTGCAACCGGTCGACCGACCTGCTCCTATTTTGCTGTTTGCCTATTTTTGCATATTTTGATTTGTTTTCCAAATTTTATTGATTCAAGTTGCTTTTTAGTGGTTGTCATTGCATCTTTGGCTTTGATAACTTATTTTTGACTTCATTCACGGGTTTTCATAAATAATCCCTCTAAATCGTATTAAAAGTTTCCTTCTCCAATTCTTAAATTCTATTTATAATGCACACACAATTTCGCACTTCGAGCGAAGTGGAAGGAAGATTAAATGGTTAGGTAAAACACGGACCATGAATCCCTGCGTTTATCTTTTCGATTAGTCCCCGACCTATTCGATTGATTGTTTTGACCTTTGTGTCTGGTTTACCGATGAGATGAGGTGAACTTTGTACTGCTTTGAGTGTGAAAGTGGCTGACGGATAGTAAATCGTTTAGTGCGAACGAGTGGTTATGTGACATACGTTAACACTTTTCGGATTCCTTTTCGAGAGTTGTGACACATTCCGCCAGTTAGTGGTGTCCAGTACTGGGTCTCTGACCTTCACCACTACGGTTTGTTGCCTTCGGGTATGTGCCTTCGGGTTTGTGCCTTCGGGTTTGTTGCCCTTTAGTATCGCTTCCGATGTTGGTCGTTATGAGCCGCATGGGTGATATTGGGTTGCCCTTTAGTATCGCTTCCGATGTTGGTCGTTATGAGCCGCATGGGTGATATTGGGTTTGGAGTCTTCGGGCTCATGGATCCTTGTTTGTACAGTACTGAGCTCGAGCAAATCTTCTGATGTTTCATTCATATGTATATTCCCTTGGTATCGCCCTTCGGTGTTGGTCATTATGAGCCGCATGATGCGTACCGTTTTCCTTGCGGAACTTGTGTACCTTATTGGTATTTGTTATTGCCTTATGGCTTGCTTTGGGATATTCTTATCCTTTGTTTCTATATGTTCCCGATGATATGAGGCTTGTTCTATATGATTCATCTTTTGTTAGATGATTGTGTTATCTCCTTTAGAGATATTTGTTATACTTTGCAACCTTGCAGGTTTATTGTTGTTCAGTTTATCTAACTGATTTGTTTAGCTAGACTGACCCGTGTATTTTATACTCGGGTCAGACCGAGATGTTTCAGGTTAGGTACATTTGGACTTAGCCTATTTTGCTTCCGCATGGACTACTCCGCTAGCTTCTTTTTGTCATAGCTTTTTGTGTAGTCCCATTTTGTAGTAACTCTGATATATTCTATTGACTCGTCTGTATATTGTGGTCTGCTATACCACTTGACTTGTATTGTTTTGTAAACTCTGTTATGTATTCAGTATATGTGTATATGATGATCTACTGTTCTGTGATGTATATTACATTTGATTTGTTATATTCTGTTCTGATAGATCCTTCAACCACCTATGGTTTTGTTTTAAGTATTCATTGAGTATGTCGACCTGCTTGGTATGTTTATTGTCGAGGTATTCAATTGATAGTTAGAGCAAGGCTATGGATGGTCGCTCCCAACCAACCTTATTCTCCATGTTAGTTAACGGCATTGCCATGTAGTGTCCTTGGCTAGCGTGGGTATAGAGGTGGGGCATCACAGAGGGGCTGAGTTAGGTTATTAAGTTAAACTAGTGGGCTGAACCCAAACCCAAAACCCAATAGTAAAAGTAGCAAAATTCTACTTACTCCAACCATATCGAAGTTTACACTCAAAAAGATCGCAAGCGCCATTTTGAACTCAATGGAAGTGGTCTCGACTCGTAATTCGGCCGTTTGCAGAAAGTAGCTTTTCGGACTAAAATCCGACGAACGATGCTATATTTAAATAAAATATTTAAATATACATTCGATAAATATGCGGGTTGTTACAGACTCCCCTCCTTAAGGAAATTGCGTCCTCGCAATACTCAAGAAGAAAATAAATAGTAACAACCATAAAAGAATATCAACACAAAAGAAAATTTGAAATAAGAAGTTTACCATAAAGAGTACGGAAGAGTAAATCCGAACGTGTTCGCTCGATAAATTCTCTGGATTTCCAAGAGCGATCCTTAGGATTTGAGAACCATTGAACTTTTACCAAAAAGAATATCTTTATTTTGAAGGCGCTCAACCTCTGAAGCGATGATGCGAATAAAATGTTGCTCAAAAGTCAAATAGGCAAAACTTCAATTTCTTCAATAACACCGGGCTCAAGAATAAAATCGGACTCCATAAAGCATTTCCGTAGATAAAAGACGTGGAAAACATCATAAATAGTAGAAAAATCAAGCCGGTTCAACGACGTAGTTCAATAACGGTACGCCCGAGGAACTAGAAACTCGAATAATTTGGAACAACGGCGTAGTACAATAACGGTACGCCAGATGATCGAAAACTCAAATAATTTCGGAACACAGACGTAGTACAAAAACGGTACGTCAAATGAACCGAACACCATAAAAGAACATCGGACGCTAGTCCATAAATGAAATAAGACGAAGCTCAATAAAACAAAGTACATCGAAACGTCCAATGAACTTGGTAAAAATATCATTCCATTCGGATATCATCAAAGAAACATCCACTTGTTGCTTACGACTAAGTGCATTGGCAACTTGATTCTCCCTTACCGGGAGTATATAAAGAATATCAAGATCATAAGATGCAAGGAACTTGAGCCAACATTAAGTTCCTTGTGAGAAAATAAACATTTCAAAGATTTATGATCGAAGTGGGGAACGAATTTCTCTCCTATAAATAAATGATGATGCCAAACTCTAAAGGCGAAAACAATAGCCGCAAGCACTAGATCATGAGTGGCATACCTAGTCTCGATAGGCTTTAATTGTACAGAAACAAAAGTGATAGCACGTTCTCTTTCGCAAGAGGACGGCACCCAAACCAATACGACTAGCATTGGTACAAAAGATAAAGTCTTGGATTCCTTCGGGAATCACAAGAATAAGAGTATCGGAAAAGTGTCCTTTTAAATAATCCTCTTTCCCAAAAAGCTAAAACTTTCAAAATCACAATTATCTTTATGTAATTATCTTTCTAGAAAAAAATTACATTTTTACAAGTCAATATATCGTGTCTTACTGTCTCATCAAAGCGTTTAGGAGATTCCTATCGATAACGTTGATCAAGCGCATTAAGCAGAATTCTTAAAGCACTCAATGGGCAATACAATCACAAAGTCATCTTCTATATGATAAACATGTTTCTTAAAAACTTTTAAGAATACTCTTTGTTCGTTTTAAGACAAAAGTCCAATTATACATATAAATAAATCTTATGCAAAAGGTTTGCAAATTTTAAATTGCTATTTTCATCCAAAATCAATAAATACAAGAATGGAGTCATCGAGATGTTCGTAGAATACTCGATACATAAAATGGATGAAATAAGCCAGACAAACTGAATGACAACATAAGTTATTCATAAGAATCATAACGAGTGCAGAATGCGGTAAGTGGAATGCTAACTTCTGCAACTCGTAGCAAATAAAAATCGGTGGCAAGGTCGAACTAAAAAGACCTTAACACCACTCAAAAGATTGCTTAGGAGATAATCCTAAGACAAACTCAAAAATATCGGAAAGTTCACAAACTATTTAAATGAGAGAAATAACACTTTCCTCATCATGTGGGCTAAAAGAATAAAAATGATGCCACCAAAAATTTGAAATCGAAATCACAAAGAAAAATAGAAATCTGCTTAACAGATAGAAAATGTCAATGATGAATAGTCCACACGGAAAATAGGATATGGACTTCACAACGATTAAGCCAATCCTTACAAAAATCAATCCCGAAGCCAAAGTAAAAAAACCGGCTCGGAAAGAAAAATCACATAAAATAATTTCAACATCAATAAAAAGCAAATTTAATGTTGCAGATCCATCAACCGGATTCGCAATTCTCGAAGAAGTCTTCAAGCCCAAAAATGTTTAAAGGAAAAGGATTAACAAGTTCTTTTGATATAAAATAATGAGATGAACTCATATAAACAAGAACTCGAATAAGATAATCACAAAACAAATGTCATCAAGGATTGAATGAAAAAAATACCTTGACCAAGAGAAGTGCCACTAAGGGCTTGCACTACATTGAGCTTTCCCTCCTTCCTACTTTGAAGTATGGGACATGCAGTTATATGGTGACCCAAATTTTTACAATAGCGACAATAAAGGGGTTTCGGACACTCCCTTGCATAGTGGTCCGTGGAACCACAATCGTAGAATTGTCCATGACTAGAGGTAGGATTCTTTGCTACCAGAGTTTGTTGCCTCCCTTTCTTGTTGGGAGTGGGGCCTTTTTATTTGATAGGCCTCTTCATGTTATTGTTGAAGTTCTGTTGGGCACCCAGAACTTCAACATCACCTTCATTATCGGCCTCTTCAAGTCAAAGAGCGATATCAATGAGCTGATCAAAAGAAACTTCTAGTTTCAAAAGTAAAGGCTTTTAAGGTTCTTGTTCAACCCATAGACAAACCTTTGATTTTTCTTCAACGGGGTATTAATATACTCGACCCTATACTTAGAAAGAGATTCGAAAGATGCGACGTATTCCGCCACAGAAGATTCACCTTGAAAAAGGTCAATAAAACGCCGTGCTAAAGTTACTTTTTCAGCCTCTGGCACTAATTTTAATTCGAATCGTTCCCGGAATTGCTCCCAAGTAAGATCCGCTTCGATAATCTCCGAAGTTAAGAGCTCATACCAATCTAACGCTCTTTCTTGGAGCATGCTAGAAGACACTTGGACTCGATGAAGGTCAATAAGATTCATGCGA
This sequence comes from Allium cepa, assembly GCA_030765085.1. Lineage (NCBI taxonomy): Eukaryota > Viridiplantae > Streptophyta > Magnoliopsida > Asparagales > Amaryllidaceae > Allium > Allium cepa. The sequence continues at coordinate 886,437,209 of CM060929.1, forward strand.
GTAAAGATGCCATCGCATGATTTGAGCCAAGCTTGAATTTCTATAACACTCCAGATCCTTTGAATGGCCTTCCACCCAAATCGGTATAGTCTCTACACAAGCGTGCAAAACCGAATCTTGGATGAGTAGGCTCTGGAATGGGACCGGCAGCTTGAGCATTCTTTACAAGATCAAGAAGCTACTGGGCAGATATAAATACTCCATCCTAGGGAGTAGCACTAGATTGACCGGCGTTGAGACGGCCTGGTCTAACCATTTCTCTTCTTTAAGAAAGAAAGAAAGAAGAGGAAAATGTTATTCTCAAAATAAATTTCAATCAAACTCGATTGATAAACAAGGAATCATAAAAGAAAATAGGATAGAACGGGTCCTATGACTCGAATAAAATCCTAAGGCACGACTCCTAAGATGGACTTAGGACGATGATCCTTGCTATAATATTTCATATTGTTCCGAAGTTTGGCTCTGATACCAAGCTGTGACGCCCCACCTCTATACTCACGCTAGCCAAGGACACTACAGAGTAATGCCGTCAACTAGCGCGAAGAATAAGGTTGTTGAGGAGCGACCATCTGTGTAATTGCTTTGTGCGAGCACCGATATGTCAGATAGAATAACAAGAGGAAATCCGACATACCGATACAAACTCAAAACTACTACACAGTGGCTATAATGTCTTAAGAAACAAATATAGAAATAAACATAACACAAATCAGTCACAGATATCCATATGACAAAGGCGGAAATAGATATGAATATATAACACTTAAAAGTGCACATCTGAGTAGTGGTCATACAAGATCCACAATATCACAAAAGAATAGATACAAGTGCTAGTCAAAAGAATTAGTATACATCAATGAGTCTATATCTCGAGTGTATAACAACAAAAACTACAAATCTAATGTAGTTAAACAAAAGTCGGATGATGGCTCCAAATAAAGAGTAAAGCAAAAGCACCTGTTACATCTCGGTCTGACCTGAGTATTATTTTAATAAGAAAAAAATAAACGGATCAGTTTAGCTATAATTATCAGATAAAATGAGATGTAAGAAGAGATATAATAATAAAACGTATGATAACCAAAAATGTCATACTACGACAAGTATACATTAGAAAATCCACAAAAGTCATACAATATCTCAAGAGTCTCATAGCATAAAAAAGAATGTCATATTCTTTATTTAATTCACCAAGCCACAAAAAATGACATACATATCAATGCCAATTGTAAAAGTTGGTGAAACATAAATTCCAGAAATCAATAATTAGAAATCTAGAAATCACAAGAAAAGGATGGCCAATCCTAAACGGAACGCTATTCCATGGACAGAACATCGACGCACCTAAATAGAGACGTCCCATGCACAGTCAAACATCGACGCACCTAGATAGATACGCCCCATGCATAAATAAACATCGACGCACCTAAATAGATATGACTCGTGTAGTATCTAACATCGATGCACCTAGAAAGATACACCCCATGCAAAGTCGAACATCGACGCACCTAGATGGGTACGCCTCATGCATAAACAAACATCGACGCACCTAAATAGGTACGACCAATGCATAAACAACATCGACGCACCTAAATAGGTAAGACTCATGCATAAACAAACATCGACGCACCTAAATAGGTACGCCCCATGCATAAACAAACATCGACGCACCTAAATAGGTACGCCCCATGCATAAACAAACATCGACGCACCTAAATAGGTACGACCCATGCATAAACAAACATTGACGCACCTAGAAAGATATGCCCCATGCGGACAAAGAGGCATCGCATATCGCTTGTCTAAAGCATAAAATGATCATCATCGATCATCAAGAAGTGTCAATTACACTAAGCTAGTAAATATATGAGTTTAGCTTCATGTCCCATAACCACTAGCTTAACTTAAATATTTACGAACAAACTGTAGATCTCCACTCGAAAATTGTCACAAGAGATTCAATCGAACAAGTCCAAGAATTAACTGATGAAGTAAACGTGAGTGTTTCATACCACTTGTTTTACTAAGCCATTTAATTAGATTTCTCGTATGAGTGAGGTAAATGTTTGTATATACTAGTAGATTGGAAATCGGTTTAAGAAACGGGCTTTGTAATAAAATAGTATTGAAATCATTTTGATGAAAGATTTTTGATATTTACTACCAGTATAGAAACCTTTGTATTTTAAAGTGACAAATTAGAAGAATGATTGTAGAAGCAATCAATCAAAAATTCACATATGAAGACGTGAATCAAACCCAAAGAAATCGATAATAAATCCATCAAAATGGATGTTCACAAAAATCCCAAAGAAGAAGTCATCAAAGTCGATAAATGATAACAATAAGTCGGATCAACCCAAATCGATTAAAACTAGAAACCCAAACACTTAGGCAAATTGGGCAGAAAACAGCATATTCCAACGTCTGAATCTGGATAATTAAATGTTTTCCAGAACACATATTCAGACGTCTAAACCCTATATTTCAGGCATCTGAAATAGGCATTTTTAGCCTATTTCCTTTCTGGTTGCTCACGAGTAAATTCAAACGTCTGGAATTTTGATTCAGATGTTTGAATACTGGGAAATAAAAATTCACAGTATAATATTCAGACGTCTGAATCCTACGTTTCAGACACATGAAACCGAAGTTCAAGGCATTCCCTGAACCTAGGCCAATGATGGCCAAAACGATTATCGGAAGCGATCGGACGAGCAACAACGAGTAAGGATTTATGCCAAGCGACAACCCAGCCTTAAAGGCTCTTCGATACGCCTCGAATATCAATATTCAAATATCCATATAAGGATTTTAATAAATTTTGCTTTCAAAACACCAAAAATTGGAATATTCACCAAAGCAATCCAAATCAAAAGCAAATTCACATTAATAAGTGTTAGGAATTCATACCTAACACTAGGAAAGATATAGACATAGATGTGAGATAAAAATTTCACCTTTAAACCCGAATTAATGAAGGAGAAGCTTTTAAAACAAGCTAAGATCAATTCCTCTTCAATAACAACTCAAGAAGCTTCAATCTAAGCTTAAAAGAAGAACATTTCCTTAGTTAGGTTTAGGAATTTTCTAAAATTGAAAGGAGAATGAGTTGGAGAAGAAGAAGGAGATGCTTACCAATAGCTTCTTCTTGAATTTGGAGATAGAACTTGGATTTGCAAATTGAAACTAGGGCTTGGAGTTTCTAATTTCCAATCTCTCCCACCATTGTTGCTAAAGCTTGAGTAAAAGAAATGAAAATGAGTGAATGGAGAGGAGAGGGGCTGAGTTAGGTTATTAAGTTAAACTAGTGGGCTGAACCCAAACCCAAAACCCAATAGAAAAAGTAGCAAAATTCTACTTACTCCAACCATATCGAAGCTTACACTCAGAAAGATCGCAAATGCCATTTTGAACTCAATGGAAGTGGTCTCGAGTCGTAATTCGGCCGTTTGAAAAAAGTAGCTTTTCGGACTAAAATTCGACGAACGATGCTATATTTAAATATACACTCGATAAATATGCGGGTTGTTACACTATCATTTGTATTTTTAAATTAGTGCATTGCAAGAATGGAATATGACGAATGATAATTAAAAATATTTCTTGTATTTTTAAAGTGCATTACAATGTGTCGAATGTGCCGAATGATAAGGAAAAATATCATTTCTATTTTTTAAAGTGTATTAAAATGTATTGAATGTGGAGAATGATAGTTAAATAGTTTAATGTAGCATTTTAGTATGAAGTTCACTATCATGTTTAAAATATTCAAAATGATATTTTAATATAACATTTTAATCACCAAGTCCATTAGCATGTTTATAATATGCAAATCTATAGTTTAATGTAACATTTTAATTATGAAGTCCACTATCATGTTTATGATATGAAAAAAATAGAGCGTAGAATATTAATTACAAAGTCCGCTGACATGTTTAGAATATTCAAAGTAATAGTTTAAAACAACATTTTATTTATGAAGTACACTAGCTTTATGATATCTCTAACAATCAAAATAAAGAAACTCAATAAACAAATAAACAAGAACCTGAAGCATTATGTTTTATGCATATTTTATCATCTTGTGAAACATATGTGTAATTTTATCTAATCAAAATCACATCTTGTGCAGGTTCTTAAAACAAAACTTACTCCAGCTCGTTGAAATTTAGAAACATTAAATCATGTTATTACAAATGCATAAACTATAACAACAAAAATATAACGTTCAATTATGCATTATACATATAGAATGATAAGTTCATATAGCATTTTTTTCTTAGTTCATTTCAACACACTTAATCGTCATCGTTACCTTCAGCACCACTAGCAACCTTAACCTCCACTCTACCGTCTCTCATCTGAACTCGGCTATTGAAGTCATTGCCCAAGTCACCACAGGTCTTCAATTAGTCGCCACCACCTATAGTCCATTGCCTTCGCCTGAACAATTTTCACCTTCGCCTGAACTAGCTCCGACTTCGCTTGCGCTTGCACCGCCGTCGCCTGTTTTTGTGATGTCGTGCCACTTGTACTAGTGATTTGAGAATGAGATTTGAGAACAGACTAATTTTTCTGTAAAAAATTTCCTTCAGGCAAAAGAATAAAGATTGCGTCCTCAAAACATAAAAATAATTGCCACGTCTTTCATTTCAAAACAATGCTATATTTTTCCTTTAGCCGATTTTTTTATTTCTATAATTCACAAAGCTATCACTAAAATTTATTATTATACAAACCAATAGGGAAAAACTCAACCACCTTTGTATTGTTTAACTCCTATTCTTTTTGAATTATAAACTTTCTTGTATGATTCAAGAATTGCTTCATACTAATTTCCTAAATGGAGTAATATTTATAAATTCATAATCGTATAAGATGTCCCTTATTCACAAAATAAATTGCTCAAAGCTCATCGCCTCAAATTAATTAAGTAAAGAAATCAAATTTTAATTCAACTTCCTTGATTTACACATATATGGATTTATGCTTAAATATTCACTTAGACTATGATGGATCATGCATAACCCACCAAAAATATTATATCAAATTCATTTTTAGTATCTGTCTTATAAATGCTCCCATGTAAATTTACATATCCTAAACAATGTGACGGTGTTACTTTGTCATCCATCTATAGCAAATTGCCTTGTCCATTGGCTGCGGTGTTGATTATGAAATCAACAACGCTTTGCCACTGTCCTCGACTATCGCTAATACTTGGCAACCATATTCATCATCAAAACATTATAGTTTATCTTCATTGATATTTCTTTTCACCCACAAAATTTTAAATGTATTACATAAAACTACTTTCATGAGGTCACTATAATTATTATTCATATTATGTACATATTTATATATTTTCAGAATCTTTGTATATGCGTACCTATGTATGTAACTCCAAAATAGCATTTCATTTTAAGCAATATTGGATTTAAAATTTATTTCCTGTTTAATTTTCATTTTTCCAAAAATATAATTTCTCAAAATACTACTTTATTACCCAAAATATTATATCCAATTGTCTCGATCAAGTGTTTTGGAATCCCCACCGACAACGTTGGCCAGATGTCTTAGCTAGAATTCTTAAAGCACTCAACGGGCAATTTAACACACACACATAAACATAGATATATATTCTATAAATTCTTTTTAAATATAGAATACTTACATCTTTTACACTCTTGTCTTTACAAGTATTAGCATGCTTATACTAATCATAATTAAACACCCCATATAAGTATGCTCTTGATCTAGAGGATAATAATATATTTTTCCAATTAGATGATTGCTTTTACTAAAACTCTTCTCAATTAACCTCTATGTTTATAAACAACAGATAATTCATTTTCACTGATTGATCGGTAATCTAATACCATTATTTTAGCTTCATTTCCATTTGATTAATTTATAATTACAAGGTTTGATCTTGGTTTAGATTCAAAAAACCCAACATCCCTTGTGGTGATTTCTAACACGGAGACAATGCTAGGTTTAATTATTAATTTCAAATAGATTACTATTTAAAATAATGACCCTTGCTCAAATTTAAAACCTAAATTGTTGTTAAAAATTCCTAAGCAACCATGCATCCAACAACCAATCAATCATACATACATAAAACAAACTGGATAATGTGCTCGGTGGAAAGTAGTCTATCCGCTTCCGCTGTGCAACTCTAACCACTAAGGCGTTGAGACATAATAGGTTATTCAAGAGCTATATAACTCAGTGGTAGAAATTACAAAATGATCAAACGAGTACGTCCCTATAATTCCCCAAGATATTTCTTATTCATGTTAGGAAGGGATCCTAATAGGCTAATGAAAACCTCAAGGGATGGTCTCTAAGACTTGCCTATGCCAAGATTCTCGTCTTCAATATCGTATATTGTTTTGAATACAACTCTAATACCAAGCTGTAATGCCACACCTCTACACCATGACTAACAAAGGATATTACTAAGTAAAATGTCTACTAGTTCAGTGTAACATCCCAATATTTTCAACCATTCGCATCTACACATGTCGGACTTGACTTGCTCAAAATATCAGATTGTTAATTTATATTTGGCAAAACTCAGCATATACAGTAAATAAATAATCACAGAATCACAGACACAAAGTAATATAACAATAAGTAGCGGAAGCAAATGGATAGTAGTTCATGAAGCTACTATATATATAACAGAGTTAAAGTCTCGAATACATAGAAGTCTCAATACAATAGTCAAGTAACAAAAGCTGGATATATATCACTGGATCAACTGAATAACTGAATAGATGAAGATGGATCTCCAAGCGAAACTCCAACTCCAAAGGTGAGTCTTAAATGCTGTGACACTCAGTCTGACCCGAGCGTAAAGCAAAATACAAAACACTCGAGTTAGGATTAACATTCTTATATCAATAAATATAACTCAAGTGAAATATCAACTGAAATACAAGTAACTTAAAGGATGTTTGGGATACCCATCCTCTAAAGATCCATGGAACTATCTATTATGTAGTAATGTACGCTATTATAATAATGTCTATAGTAAAGTAAACTATTAAAATAGTATTAAGGCGTTACCCATATCTTCCTTAACACATTTTTATATATTCTCATAGTCTATACAGTACCGTAATTCCTCCGTAAACTGGAGGGCTATCAGAGGGCACTCCATAGTTATGGTACAAACCAAACTCATAGAAGGCGTGGTAGGGCATGCGAGAAGGCACTCGAGGCAATGCCAGGGTAGATATACCATTTTCACTCCCGGAATAGGGATAACGCATAGCAGCTACTACCACCCACTTTGTGACACACTCCCAAATCAAAGGGTGCAACCAATCACATCATAAAGCAATAGAATGGTATCGAAGAAATGTGTACGATAGGGGGAATGACCCTACTTCGGCCGGTATAGCTCCTGTTTTAGCCACATCAAGCTAACTCACGGGAGTCAGGGCTACGTAAATAGCATATAGAATCATCACCAAACCATCCTACTTCATTCTATAATCCGCATTATGTACATAGTTGTTAAAGTGGTTTTGGCTATTGGCAGAGAGTATGACAATATCCGATTCTGGTCTCTTTAACAACCAAACATTATTATAACACCTTGGTGATTTCATTTCAAATAGTCCATACTTCAAAACCAAATATCATATCATTTCAAAACCATATCAATTCGATATCATTACTCACTTTAAATAATATTCATCTTCAAAATCGTAAAATTAAAAATTACAACACTTTCTAAATCAAAACACTTGAAATCGTAACACTTCGAAATCATAACACTTTGAAATCATAATAATTTGGAAAACCATGACACTTTCCTTTAAACAGTTTACATATTAGTAATAGTGTATATAATAAGTAGTTTTGAAAAAGTTAGTTTATATAAAATAGTCATAAGTTAAAATAGTTTATATTAAAATAATTAGTATATTAAAATAGTTTGTATTAAAAATAGTTTATATCAAAAATAGTTTATATTAAAAATAATTTATACAAATAGTTTATATTAAAATATATAAATCGTTTCTAAATATAATTTAAAAATACTTTATAAAATAAAATAGTTTCCTCAAATTTCACAAATCGATTCAAATCTAATCGAATTTCAAAATTCAATTTAATTCAAATATCTGTGTCTGAATATTGCATACATCTGTGTTCAAATTAACATAAACTTAAAAAGATTTAGTAATTCTTTATAAATACTATTCACCCCGCCCCCTCTAGTGTTAATCCTAGCCTTAAGATCCGTAATACGCATTTCTCACAGAATAGTGATAGGATTTTTGTTACAATGAATGTGGAGGATGTAGTAAAGAGATAGCTTCCTGGCATTTACAATGAGAGGCATTAAACTAGTAGGAGATTGTCATCGTCGAGATAAATGAGACCGGTTTGCTTGGACTGATTTAAGATAGTTAGAAACTAAGTATATTTTTGAGGCTGAATTGGGAGTGGATGTAGAGAATTTTATTCATTTGGAGCAAAGTGGTCGGATGTTAAGGAATATGTTAATGAATTTAATCAGCTGGCAAAGTATGGTTTAGACCTTATTGATACCCCCAGTGAGGAAGGCGATGAAGTTTGCCAAGGGGTTGAATCCCACTTTAGAGAACATTATTTTGAGTTATGTTCTTACCGGAGCTACTTTTGAAAGCTTGTGGAGGCGGTTTTACTGAATTCTATTGGGAAGAAAGGGACGAAGAAAGCAAAAGGAATGCCAGTTTAGTAGAATCGGTGCAAAGGTGGAATTGGAGCTAAAGGAAAGATAAAGAAGCGGGAACTTGGGCGTAGGAGATGCAATTAAATAGGGCATTTGGCTAGGAACTGCAAGGCAGATTTATTAAAGATCAAATGCCACAACTACAAAAAATTGGGTCATATAAAGAAGGAGTCTCCACCTAGGTGGTTTCATCATATGCATTAGATGTTATTCCTAGCTCCATCTATAAAGAAAGGAAAGAATGTTGTCATTGAAGGTATGTTAACTCTTTATGATTAATCTATTCACACTTTATTTGACACCGAAGCATCACACTCATTTATTTTGAGTAGATTGGTATAGGGACTAATATATTTGTAGACCCTATAGTAGTATTAAACCTTGTTAGAGGATCGATTCGTTTATCCATTATTTGCAAGGGCTTGAAGGTTTATATTCTGGGTGTCAAATTTGATTATGATACTTTTGTATTGGGCTTTTCTGGGTTTGGCTTGATTTTGGGAATGGACCGAATGGATGCGTATGGAACAGTATTAGATAGTGATAGGAAGGTAGTTCGTTTGAGTACTTGTGGAGGATGTAGCCTAGAGGTTTATTATGATCCTAGGAGTTCGGTTATGTTGAGTTACCTACATTCTCTTGACCTATCACATGATGAGTTAGCTTCTGTGCATATGGTTCAAGATTAACCAGATGTCTTTTTCATTGTTTATGGTCTTCCACCCTACAAGGAGATCAGATTTTTAATTTATCTTCAAGAATATGGTAGAACTACTGTCTTACCCCTTCGGCATATGGCTTTTAAGAAAAGACGCAAGCTAAATAAGAAGTGAACGAATTATTGGAGAAGGGATTTTTTTCGAAAAAAGTATTTTAGAGTGGGGAGTACCATCTATCTTTGCTACTAAAGCAGATGGCTCTTTGAGGCTTTGCATTGATTATCGTGAATTGAATAAGTTAAAAAACAAGAATCGTTATCTATTGCCTCATATAGACGATCTCTTTGATCATTTAGTTGGAGCAAATGTATTATCTTAGCTTAACATGGCTAACTAATTCCATCAGTTGCATGTCGCTGAGGATAGTATTAAGAAAACCATTTGTCATACACCCGATGACTTTGTGAGTGGTTAGTGATGCCATTTGGACTAGCCAATACCCCATTTCATTTTGTTGACCACATGAGTCGAGTCTTTAAAGGACCACTGTATAAGTTCATGGTGGTATGTGTTAATGACATGCATTTCTATTCAAAAAGCAAAGAAGAGCACAAGTTGCATTTAGGAGAAGTGCTCAATACTCTTCATATGCATGAGCTAAAGGTGAAATTTTCCAAATGTCACTTTTGGTGCAAATAAGTTTGCTTTCTAGGACATGCTATTTCTGAGCATGGATTATTAGTCGATCCTAATAAATTTACTGCAATTTAGGATTGACATATAAGAAAGAAAGCTATGGAAAAGATTGAAACATAAAAATGGCGACATCCTCTCCACGATTTCAAAAAAATGGTTAGGCCGATCGATTTGGCTTGTCTCCTTTCTTTTTTAATTCTGATTATAGATATTCTTCTTAGCCGCATCGACAGGATAGCTCAGTTATTAATTTCAGTTCTTTTAATGGAGTGGAGAGATTTTCTCGGTCAAAATCTCAATTTCAAAAATCTCAAAAATCGTATGCTCCAAATCGAAAAAGGGTTTTTTTTCTGTTACAGATGTGGAGATAAAAATCACAAGGCCAAAGAATGTTTAAATCCAATTCATTGCTTCAAATGTGGTGTGTTTGGTCACAAGAAAACGTCTTGCCCTTTGTTGTTTAATCCATTCTTAAATTCAGACCACCCTTTCAATTTTTCCGATCCTATTTTCTCAAAACCTTTGAGTCTTAAGGATCATCATTTCTATTTTGTTCTCGAATTCTTGAGATTGAGAATGTTATTATTGGATTGTTGTTTAGGGAACAAAAAGGAGTGGAACTATCTTTTTAACAAAATTTATTGGCATTTCGACTATTTGACTGTAGATAACATTAATAAATACCCGGATAAAGGTAACTGGGATAGGTACCAACCTGAAAATTTATCGAAAAGTGATAATGTTTTTCTTGATGTTGAGGATTTGCAATGGATCGACATAGAGGAATTATATGTGAATGACTTGAATAAGGATCTTCCAGCTGATATTATACTTTTGGATCCTACTGTCAATGATAATTGCTTGTCTAAGTTTGAGATGATAGATGGAATTTCAGGTGATTTCGCTATTTCAGGTGCTTCGGTTTCATCTGTCAATGATGTTAATGTAGTTTCAGATAAATCCTTTTCAGTTGATAGTGTTTTTGCAGAGGTCAATGAAATAGTAGTTTGCAATCACCAACGTAATCTTGATACTGATGGAGTGATTCATTTAACTGATTGTGTTGAAGAAGTAAATAAGATCAGTTGTTATGGTTTTAATGTTTCTCTTTGTGTTGATTCTAGCATAGATGGTTTTTGTTCTACTGAGATGTCTGCTTTTACTGGGAATAAAGAAGATGGTGGTTACTTTAGCGATGACGGTATTTTGACTGGTTGTGCCTTTTCAGTGAATAAAGGAAGTGATATTTCGGGTATTGTAGATTCTATACTAGAGTTTTTTAGGTTTGATTCCAGTTTATCAGTTGCTCCTATTGAGAATTATGGAGTTGAATTTGTATTTGTTAATGATGACCCTTTCATGGATAATAAGGATAAGAAAATGGATTGCCCTATTAGATCAGAGGATGAAATCATATCAAAATGTGCACACGGTTCAATTGAGGCACAATGTACACAATGCACATCAGATAATAATAGAATTGTTGTTGTCTCCCATGATATGGTGGAGTTTTAGAAACAATTAGGGTTATTGATTCTACTTTTGACGGTTCCAATTCACCTAATAGGAAAAGAAACGATTTCGTTCTATTCAGGGAAGGTTTTGTGGTAATTGAAGAAATTGGGAATTTTCTCTTTTAATTAAATAAGTCTGTTTCCACTAGAGAAGTCAACGGATCAGAGGGAGGTTATGTTGTTGATCATGTTGTAAGTGGTTTAGAGTGCAATGCTTTCGTTGACATTGCGAACGGAGATTTGGAAAGTTCCATATTGCAATCTTATTGTCTCTTAGATGTTGATTCTGATCTACCTGTCTATTATTGGATCGAGGGTTTTAGATTTGTAATGTACGGTTTTCTTGCTTCTATTGGTAAATTTCCTCATTCTCCTGCCATTGCTAGAGAATTGATTCGCTCCGAAGTTGGTAGAAGGAATAGTAGGGGCCATTCAACTGGTAATGTTAGAAGAAGTCCTCGCTTAATTCGTAAAGCTTTTAAGTCTTTTGCTTAAGGGTTGTTGATATTTTGGAGAACTTTTGCGATATTTGATGTTTTGGAGTTTGTTCATGGTTTGTGTAGATGCAGTATATTGTAGTTGTTCAGCTCGGTTGTTGAGATAGTGATAGCGAATATTGTTCAGATAGTAGCTTATCTTTTGGTGTCGCCTCAGGCCTTGGATTCTGGATGGAGTTGTCAGTTTAGGTTTAGTCTTTAGTTCCATATGCGTTTGGGAGGGTTTGATTTTTCTTTTGTGCGGGGTTTTTTTTGCTACCTGTCAGACATGTTGGCAGCTCCTTTACTATTGTTGTTATATATATGTACATGTGTTCTCTTCTCTCCTGAAGAGAATCACACATTTTTCTCCAAAAAAAAGAAAGAAAACTATGGAAGTGAGGAGTTTTTTGTTTTGGTCGGCTATTATAGGAAGTTCATTAAGAACTTCGCTGGGATTTCCACACACTGACACGCCTTACCAAGACGAATTTAATTTTCTTGCAAAACACAAAATGCAAGGATGCTTTCATTAAGCCGAAAGAGTTGTTGACTAGCGCATTTGTTTTATTACTCCATGGTTCGAAGATGTTCATACTATATACCGACGTTTGTGGTAGAGTGTAACGACCCGTATTTTTAACTATTTTAAATTATTAATTTAATATGATTATTGAATAAAAATTTAGAAATAAATATTTAATGATTTATTAATGTATTATTTAAATATTAACTTAGATAAATTCTTGAAGTAAACAATCTCGAAGATTTAGGCAATAACAAGTAATGAATGAAATTCTATGTACTGGGAGTGTTTATAATCAATATATTAATTGAATAATAAATGTTAAATTATTTAGATGTAAATAAAATAATTGTTTGATAATAAAATTCATTTGAAATCTAATATTAGGATTTATTGGAATTTTAATATTGGAATTTGTCGAAATTGGATTATTGTAATACTTTCAATAAAGAGTGTAGTTGTTCATTATTTAAAAGTGACTTATGAGTTAAATTTCATAAGTTTAATAACTAGCATTTCGATTTTAGCGATTTATTGGATAGTGAAATTATTTGAATTTAATATTGGAATTTTTTTATATAATTGAATCCTGAATTTAATGTGAATGAAAAATGATGTCGGAAGTTGATTTAAATTTTATTTAAACGATAATGAAGATTGTTAAATTTTAAAATTGAATTTAAAGTGATTAAATTGATTTTAGAAATTTCTTGTTTTAATTAACATGCAAAAATAGCCATTTTGGCCGCTGTTTCGGATTTTAACGAAACTAACTTCATCAGATCCGTAATAGTGAACGATTGTAAGATTTCAAGTTTCATAGCGATCGGACTTTTCATTTGGCCGTGCGAGCTTCATAAATGCGTAGAAATTAACTAAAGAAATTTAATTAAAATAATTTGATGTTGAAATGCTATCTTATGAATATGATGGAATTGGCCCCCGAAACTAGTTCAATTATTTCGGAATGAGGGTATAAGATATAGAACGCCAGGTGGAACGTTTTGTTTGGAGTTCGAAAATTTCGTGGGTCAATTGGATCGGAAACGTATATGATGAGTCGTTCGTTTTCATTTTCGTCTAACCCTAGTTTACACAGCCGCTTCTCAAATCGTTAATGGCTGATATTTTCTATTCTTCTTCCATGATTTCTCCAAATCCACACATCGAAATCAAAAATTTCCAAAACGAAAATCGTAGATCTCGATGAGATTTACACGTTGAACAGTTGGATCGTGTTATGTTGCGATCGGGGGGCGATTTTCTGCCACGTTCGATTGTTGGATTTTCGGGTTTTATGCGTCATATTGCATGCTGGTGGACAAACGGCGGCTGGCGATGGTAGCTCTGAAGGAGGCAGTGGCAGTGGCATGCTTGGATGGAGGTCGGATGACCTGAGGTTGCGTGCGCACGATGGAAGTTCGATCGCGTTTGGGTTTGCATTCAACTGGTAACATGCGTGAGCAGAAGAGAAGCGGGAATGAAGGTGAGGGTTTGTTTTATTTATTTTTTTATTTTGTTATGTTAATTTTATTTTAAATTATCATTATATCAATAAAAATCGAAACTTTGCATACGAGGTCCGTTTCGAGTGAAATAAGTCACGTTGTGATCATATCGATGAAGGCTACGTCATGGAGTTGGTTTGAAATTTATTTAAAGTTGTAAAAAAAATTAGTTTCAAATAAAGCTCAGTGTTTTAAACGTTAACAACGTACTAAATATTTTTATGTTCGTTGAATTGATATCATGAAGTAATTTAATTTCATTGATTGTTGTTTGGTAAATTAATTGACATTTAAATTAATGGATGGATTGAATTGATAAGAATTTAAATGGGTAGTTAAATTTGAAATATAGATTAAATTGTCAGTTAAACACCCGATATTGATAACTAACTAATTGTTGTGTTATATTGATTGTTTAGATGTTGATTGTGATGGATGCCTATTAGTTGATATTTTGGATGATTTGGATGTTTTTTTATTTATATATATTTCTGTAATCACCCAATACATTATTGATAGTATATAAATTATTATTTGAATTATTTTGAAAAAATTAAGAAATGGGTTGAAATGATGTATACGTATGACACTATGATTTGGATTGAAATGATATATATTCATCCTTGAAATTAAAATAAAATAGCTATCCACTTGGCCATAGGATAGAAAATTATATACGGACACCGGATTGGTTAAATTAAATGATTTTAAAAAAAAATAGCTTGAAATTATTTACATGATTTTGATTTAAAGAAATAGAAATTGAATTTAGGGAAATTGAATTATATAAAAACTTGAGCTCGAAATGTTGAAATTGAAATTTGTTACGAGGAATTGTTTAAATAATCGAATTTGAAATTTGAAGTTATAATTGAAATATGATTTGAGTTGTGGAAATTGAACTGTTTTAAAGTTTGAACTTTTATTCGAACATTGAAATCTACTTTCGTGAAAATAATTAAAAATCGATATTTCCGATTTGAGCTCGGAATTGAATTACTTTGAAGATTTGAATCTAAGTTCGAACATTGAAGTTAAATTTAATATAAATGATTTAGATCGATATTCTGAAAGTGAACTCGAACTTGATGTAAATTGAAATGGTTTAAAGTTAGAATTGAATTGAAATTTAAACCATTGTAGCGAATTGTTGAATTGAATTTGAATTAAAACGAAAATCGAAATTGAAATTGATCTGAATTGAATTTGGAATCAAAGTTAATTCGAATTAAAATCGAAATTCAATCGATTTAAACTGAAATGGAAATTGAAATTGATTTGAATTGGAAGATTTGGAATTGAATCTTTGACTTTCAAATTATCTTTAAACAAATTATTTTAATATAAACTGTTTAAAACCTGTCTTTTAAATATTCAAATTATTTTGATTTTCCAAGATATTTTACTACATAAACCATTTCAATACTCAAATTATTTTATATTAATACTATTTTAACTATTTAAACTATTTTAAAAAATATTCAAATTATTTTCTAAAAATTCAAACTGGTCGGAGTGGGAATTGTTATATTTAAATCATGGATTTAAATACAAATTGGGTTAAATTGAAGTTATAAACTAAATTGTAATTCAAATTGAATTTTGAAGTAAATATGATGATTTTGAATGAAATGATAATTTGAAGCGAATATTATATTTTGATATCAAGTATGAATCGTTTTCGAAATGTAAAAGTACCAACCAGTGTGTAAAACGATGTTTGGTTGTTAAAGAGGCCAAGGCCTCTTATTAGCATACTCTCTATCAATATTGGAAGCACTTTAACAACTGTGTACGTGGAGGAGACTCCAGAGTGAAGTGGTTGGATTTGGCATACGTTTGCTAGATTTGAAGAAAGAGAACGAAGATGTATAGACCTAAGCACTTGTACCAATTTGAATGACTGAAACATGATGGCTTGACAATGCCAAGCGGGCTAGCTACCCCTAGCGGACATCCGTTCTTTGATTTTATTTGGACTCGGTCCATATTATATTCCTTGTTGTTGGTTTCGATTTGTGCACCTTTATTTGGGATGACCTCCCTTTGACTCGATATGGGATGGATGGATACGGTGGACGACCATGGCTATGATGCGTTATCACTAGCCCTGCGATCCGAACTGGTAGTATCATACCTTGGGTATTGTCTCACATGCCTTGTCATACTTTTATCCCTATACGAGACCACTATGATTTTGGTTTAGTGTTGTCGTATCACGGCGCATCCTTAACCCCGACATGCTATTGGAGCGTTATATGCATATTGTACGATAATGCTTAAAAACGCGTTAAGGGGGATTAATTTAAAGCCTTCATGCTAAGAGAAATATTTATTTTACCGGTTAGACATTATATATATAGCGTATTCTACTATATATAAGTATTTTGATGGATCCTTAAGAGATGGAAAATCCCGTAACATCTCTTGAGTTATTGCATGCACGTTATACACTGGATAGGAGATGTGAAACCCCATAAACATCTCTGACACTATTACACTTATGTTATATGTGATACCGATTTGACTCACATAAAAATATTTTAGTCCTGACTCGAGTGTTTAGTCTTTTCATTACGCTCGGGTCAGCCTTGAGTTATTCATCACATTGAAAATTATTTTTTGGAGGACGAAGACAAAGATTTGGTATATTATATTACTATTATTATTCCCTGCATCATGTTGTTCCACTGCATTTTATATTTTTTATTGTTGTATATATAACTCTGATAAATGTTGTATAAATTATAATATAATGTATAGTTAAATAGCTTCATGAACTGTTTATTTGATTATTATATTTGGTCATTCTACTACGAGATTCTATATTTGTTTTCTTCTCTTCTTATTTTCTACATTATCCCATTGATTATCCATGTTTCGAATTTTTTGAGTTGGACATGTGTGGATTATTATCGATTTAAACCTTTTGAAATATGGGTCATCACATAGAGGATTGGGCAGCTTGTTGATGCTGAAGGGTAGAGTTGTTTGTTATGCTAGTCGACAACTAAAATTACATGAGAGAAACTACCCAACCCACGATCTCGAATTGGCAGCTATTGTGTTTACACTCAAATCATGGGTGTATTATCTTTTAAGGGAGTGATTTGAGCTATTCATAGACTATAAGTCTCTAAAGTATTTATTCTCCTAAAAGATTTAAATTTAAGGCATTAGAAGTGGATAGAGTTATTGGCGTCGTATACTATTAGCTTTTCATATACTCCAAGCAAGAGTAATGTGACAATCGCCCTACATCACCGACATCCAATATAACATGTATAGTGTGCTGTAATGGTGCATGGCTAATGCAAGATGGTAATCAAGGTTGTAGCAAAGTAAAGAAAACCTCGCAGAACATATTGTATAATTCATAGCACATCGAATAAGGTATAACAATCATCGCAGATATAAAACAGGCGAGACGATAATAACTGAATGAACCATAGAAATCAAAGTATATAGATCCATATAGTTATACAACATAAGTGATAGAGTTTATACAAATGATAATAAACTCAAAATAGATAATTGCCTCTAAATAGATTAAAGTACCAGTAAGTTCCATAATGCTGCATGATGGAATAATAGCGATAGCAGCTGAATATAATAATACGTGAGAACGTTCCCTCTTGCCCTCCACATGTCTAGGTCCACATGCTCACTAGACCTGATGTCCCTAATCTACTCATTTAAGAGTACCTTGAATAATAGGAAGAAAAGCTTAAAATCCCAAGTTAGGCAATATTCTGGTGTGAGCGGTAGAAAATATCATATATTAGATAGTCAATATACTAGGACAAAATAATGAAGGATCATACCTAACCTGTCCCTACATCCACAAGATTCAGCACATGACATATGCTACTTTATATCGTAATAAACATAGGTGTACTATATTCCAGTACGAATGGGTGTCCAGATATCTACATCGATTATCTCTACATCATGCGAAATCCCTAGGGTGATAAGCAATCAAAGAAAATATAGCATCCATCATCCATTTTCGCATTCGCTCACTCAGCGCCTTAGATATATGATGCTTGTATAACCACCTTATACAATCAAGAACTACTCAATCTCTTAGTTTATCGGGATTCGAATCCATGCATCTCAGTTTATTAGGAACTGGACCGCATCCTCGTAAAAAGCCTAAGATAAAATAGATCGAAACATTGTGTGATGCAGGGCCTATCATATGCCTTAGTGAGATCCTCACATACCCTTGCTTTATGAGTACACTTCGAGACCTTCAAGTACCAGCTATCCCTTTGCATGCCTCATTCATAGTAGAGCATATCCTGGAACTGATCTTGCAACTCCAATCTGAAATCATCGTGGTTGGGACGACTTTTGACAATATTGTTAATCGTAGGATATCATTGTTTGTCCCATAACCTTCCTAGAACAGTTCCTTCAATCTGACTCATAGTCCTACACTCTACATCTTAAAGTAAATCACCCTACTGTCGAGCCATCACTTCCTATCATGGAATCATCATCACCAAATCATGTGTCATTGACTATTCAGCATCGGGTTGTAAAACTCGACGCTGATCGGGGACTTAGCCCAAAGCGAGAGTGCTAAGGATTCAAAGCAATCACAGGTCATAAGCACCCCGATGTTCTACAAGCTAGGACTCGAGGCAAACATAATGAATCCCCGAAGTAGATATGCAAGTAAATCGAAGCAACTCCATTCCTTCTACCCCGAAACAACAATAACTGATCCTTGACCCTCGATCTAGTACTACTAAACTGTAGCTACCAAACCGACATTCACCTAACTGCAACCATCACTGAACCATGATCCCACCAAACCATGAAGCCACTGATCCAACACTTATCCAATTTTCTTCCTAAACTGTAGCTCAAAGTAAGTAGGTAAGGGACACGAAGTGATGCCCAGATCATCCCATTCATAGTACAGTGCCGACCTCACTTCACCAATCTAAGCCTTCAATAAATTTTTCCCTAATAAAAATCCAAGCAATCCCAAAGCAGAGATCGAAGAAAACCACCATATCACTTGATTATGGCTCAGAGCAACCACCACCGATCCAACTCCTAAACACCATCGTTGATGCAACTTCATTTTCCCATGACTCGAGCAAACGAACTCCAAATAACTTGAAACTTGAAATATAGCTTTATAAGGCCTTCCTTGTTGCCCCACATAACTCACATCAAGTTTCATCACTATTACTTCCATGGATCGGTGATGAGTTGCAAATTGATTCCTATTTTTAAGTCGTCATTCGATCAGCATTTTCAACCAAACGAACATCATATATTCAAGCAACTAACCTGCAAAATACACTTAACTAAGAAAACATTCACATACATCAAATTAGAGCCAAAGGAGTCCATAAGAATACTAATTTCACTAACCTTTATAAAATCATTTCAAATTAATATGTGATTTTTTAAGGTTTAAAACACGTTTTTGGGTTCAAAAATCATTTTAAACATCATTTTAAGGTGTATATTAACTAATTAGCTAGTAAGAGGTCCTAACCACTCACCTAGACTCCAAAGCAATCCAAAAGAGCTTAAATCCCAACATAAACCGAAAATCTAAGATCTCTCCAACAGAAAATCCCCCAATCCAAGTGTTGATTTCGCAAATCTCCTTCTAATGATAATTTTGTGGCTAATTAAAGTAAGGTTTAGAGTTTTTTTAGGCTAGAAAATGTTATTGGTGTCTCTTCAACTATTTTGGGAAGTGTGTAATGATAAGGAGAAGTCCCCTTGGCCCCTTATAGGTGTTAATCTCAAAATGGGCCTTGGGCTTAGCTACTAGTCTCCTTAATCACCCACTAAATTATTCAAAATTGAGTGAAAATTCAAACATCCATGTCTCCCAAATGGTCAGTCTATTTTCCTCTTATGACTATTATACGAAAAAAGAAACCATCATCCTAATCTAATGAAAGTGATTTCAGAACCCAATTAGGCCTCCATCAAAAACTGTAGACCATCAAATATTTTTGGTTATAAAATTGTCCAATAAGATTTCTAATGGTGGAAATTGTCTCTAGTATTCATTTCCTAAAGTTATAGAATCATACGTGTTTGCACCTTAAATGGTCACAAACACCCAAAAATAGTTTTTGTAGAGAAGCAAGTGAATAAAAATAAAAATAAACTGCGTAGATGAATAGGTAAGCAATATAGAATAAGCGTAATCAAAGAAAGAGAAGTTTATAGTGGTTCGGCGTTGTATGCCTAGGTCCACTTTGAAGATTATCCTTTATTAATCACTTTTTAATCTGATTACAACAGTAGAGATAGCAAGTGCTTGATTACAACTGAGTCCAGACTTTAGAGTAACAAGCAGCATAAAAAATCTTGAAAATGAACCAAAAGGCCAGTATTTATGGGAAGAGATGATGAAATATTTCGCTAAGATTTCTGCAGAAGGCTCTCTAGGTCCATAGGGCCCCACCATAACGATCAGTGGCCCTAACTTGATATCTTGGAATGATTGGTCAAAGTTACGCCGATCATTACTTTTGGTCTCCAATTTTTGTGCGGCCGTTTTTGGGGGGTCCCACATGCCTCTTGAACTTATTCCTAAAATATGAAGTCATTCTGAGTTGTAGATTGCGAGATATAGATCAACCTTTGCTACATTTGGAACGTTCACTGAGCTACACCAATCGTTATGAAGGATTGGCAAAAACGCTCAACCTAAAATGATTGGCTATCTTCATATCTTATGGTTTTGACTTGCGATCGTTTTTATGGGCTCCACTCTTCAATATACCGATGCTCTTAAAGTTTCTAGTGAGTTGGTCTTATGATTTTTGAGATATCGACCTATCTCCACTGATTTGAGCTGTTTTATGGATCGTTCCCGATTGATCCATATAAATTCTTGATTCGTCTGTAACTCGAGCATACGAAGTCCGATTGTCTCCAAATTTGAAATGTAACTTCATTGGGCTATACCAGTCACTCCAAACTAATTACACCTTGATTGGGACCTGGTCCGGATCTGCCCGACCATTGTCCATAGTATTGTATATAATTTATTCTTAAGGCTGATAACCATCTATTCCTAGCTAAGTCGATGATATCACGGCCTTACCAAAAGACGAGATAACATTTTTCTCCCAAAATACATCTTGTTTCAAACATGACATTCTTTGAATCGTTGCAAGCTAGAATCATCAGAAAGAAATCCATCTAGTTCGTCGAATAGTCCTTATCCTTCCATTGAGTTGTTTTTTTGTCGAAGGTCGTGCTTTCCTTATTCGTCATGATGATCGGTCAATTTCCAATATTATAAATATGGGATCACAACTTGCTGGTGATCATCTTGTTTTGTTTGTGGCAATTTCTAAGCTTCAGCAACTTGGTTTTAATTTTTCTCCAATTGATTTCATGTGAACATTCAATTTTTGTCAATTTCAAAAAATTAGATTTTGAAATGTATGCTAGCACGTATACATATTCATACCTAACTCCCGATCACGGTTACATGTTCATGGGTCATTGTCAAGTTTTGAAATTTTTATAAACAATCTCTACCAATCATTATTCTTATTTACATATATATATTTATAAAAAATGTCCACTACCTATCGTTATTTGCTCATTCATATTCTCCCTTTATTTTTTTAATCACCAATCATTTATTTATAGATAGAAATTTCGGATCGTTCCTAGTTATGGAACGATCGGTGTAAACCCTTGCTTTAAAACAATCGGCATCTAGCCTAGTTATGGACTGATCTGTATAAGATCGTTACCTCAAAATGATCGGTATAACTTCGGGGCCACGAACGATCGGTATATGACCTTCCTATTTAAGCATCTGTAC
The DNA here is from genome assembly GCA_030765085.1 of Allium cepa. Taxonomy (NCBI): domain Eukaryota; kingdom Viridiplantae; phylum Streptophyta; class Magnoliopsida; order Asparagales; family Amaryllidaceae; genus Allium; species Allium cepa. The sequence continues at coordinate 886,459,162 of CM060929.1, forward strand.
TTAGCCATTTTTTCTTGTTCTATCATTTCATATCATTTCCAATAGAGAAGAAAAAACAAACCGCTCCACTTCCTCTCCTTATCGATCAAAGAAACGATCTGATTTCCTAAAACTTAACCGCATCTCTTCGAGTAAATCACTATTCAAGTACTCCTTCAGATCTCACCTTGCTTCGAATTTGAACCCATTTCCCTTTCCAGATTCTAACCTAGGTGGTTTAATTTGAATATGCTTTATGATTTGAGCATTAAACTTTGGGTTTCATCAATTTTGTGATGTTAGAATTAAACATTGGATCACTTGAAGGTTGTAGGAGATGAAAATTTAAGGAGATTGTGGCCTTAACAATTATTTTGAGTCATTTTTGTGCTTAGGTGTGTATCGTTCTTGAACGACCAGTTGTACCCCATACTTAGTGAACTTTGAAGTGGATAAGTCAAATTTTCCGATCGTTCTTGAATTAAAGTGGAGGAAAATATTGATAGAAGTGTTGAGTTAAACAATCGATGGGAGGAGTTGAAGTAACGATCAGATAAAATGAGTGGGTGAACAATTGGTGGGAGTGTTTTTATGATCAATTGGCCTAGTTTGGGAAATGATCGGCTGTCAGCAAATGAACTTTAAAAATGAACTTAAATAAGTGAATTTGAACTAAACGATGAGCTTCGGCCTTGCATATGTGAACGGACATTTGAACTTGCATATGACTTTTATACGACTTGAACAACATATTATGTAACAAATGACCTATGAACTACGACACGAACCAATGCCTTTGACTATTCTTCTGAAGCTCATTAGTGACTTACATATAAAAAATCAAACTTTTGCATGCTGACGATCGATTATGAAATTCAAATTGCATGGTTCACTGATGACATAGAGAAATGGTTGAGATGGTCAAGAATGATGGTCTCTCAGGTCGAACCTCAAAGTTTCGTCGTCTCTTTCGTCTTTAGTTTCATTAACTTATTACTGTATTGTACAACACTTCACCGCACCACACTAGCCTCATTATGCACCGAGGGTACAAATTACTTTATCTAACCATGATTTTTACTAAGTTTAATAGCAATGGGCTCTAGATATTTTGGGTGTCTTGCTGCTGTGCCATCTTGATCATCTTCTCAACAGGATAACCCTGACGTATCATGGTTGATCGTTGGAGCCTCCACCTTTTCTACATCTCTATTTCTAAACACGATATCATCTGTCATCGTATGTTGTTGTTTCGCCGGAGCTCCATCCTCCATGATTGAAAAACATTCGTAATCCATATTCTTAATCGCACTAGCATGGCATTTCATCACATGTTAACTTTTATCAGCTAGATGCAGTCCTTTGACTATTGTGTTAATCACTAATCTTCCTCTGGTCCACTCGGTTCCTCAGCCCTGTGTGTTACTTGTCCTTGGTTGCGGTCGGAAGTCCCCTTCTTGCCATCCTATGGGTTTTTTACGAACTGTTGTGACTTCCATTCTCGAATAATCTTTTCAATTACATTATGGAGATGCCTACGTTCATTGGTGTTATGCCCATAATATCCGTAAAACCGGTAATATTTCCCAGTTTGTTTCTTCTTCTCTGTTGATTCTTCTAGAGACAGCTTTCTATACTGCATGGTATTGCAAGTTGACAAATAGACATTCTCCAAGGTCATATTCAGTGGCATGTAAGTGTTTTACATCAGAATCCTAGGCTTTCTTCTTTCAAAATCCCTCTTTCGTTCTTAGCTCCTATCTCTGCTTTTCTTTTGCTAATTCAGTTTGTTTTGGGGATTCGCTTTTCACGATCTTTCATCAAACTACTTTACTGTAGTATTACTCTGCAATCCCTCTCTACTTGGTCCTGCGACATTCTTCTTCTTAGAAGATCCGGCTTCCTTCTTTCTCAAGTACTAAGCTAATTTTACATAGAAGCATTCCAATGTTGCGGGTGGCTTACCAGCTAGCCAATCACCGAAATCAGATTCTGGATCTATCCCTCTCATTATGACCATCAATATCACATGGTTATTTGGCTTATTGATTTCTGTAATAGTCATATGAAATATCTTCAAATAATATTTTAATGATTCTTCTAGAGCCTGGACCACACTGGACGGGGACAATACATCCTTAGGATGAGTTACATGCATTCGAAACTGCTCCACAAACTTTGTTGCTAAATCATCAAATCTAGATATTGATCGTGGGGGTAGCTTTGTGAACCACATTATCGCTATTCCAAATATAGTTATAGGACAACATCTACACTTGGTTGCATCATCCGCTCATGCAGAATCCATTAGTCATTCATATCTCATGATGTGCTGCTTGGGGTCGGTGTTTCCCTCATAGTCAAGCATCGACGGCACGTGGAATCTCCTTGAATATGCTGCATGTAGGACATTATTAGTGAACGAGGTATGGCTTCTTGAGATCCCCAGTCGTTATTAATCAAGCCTTGGCTCTCTCTCACCAACCGTCTGACCATTGTCGATATGTCTGGTGTTTGAATGGTGGGTGCCAAGCAGTGGTCGTGTTCCACCTCGCATGAATAGTCTGGTCGATGCTGGCTGGCCATCTCATGCCTTCTTGGTTCACCATCTTTCCGATGTGAATCTCATAAATTCACTTCATCATCATTTTAAGGAAGCATTTGGTCAACATTTAACTAAATTCCATGATTCAAATCAGCCGTAGCAGCTTCAGTTTGAATCCCAGCATGCATAAGTAAGTTCCCTTCTCTAGTAGAGGGATCGGCACTGATCATTTCTGGCAGACCACGATGGTCTGCCTGTTGACATCCTAAAGTTTCTACATGATATTCATCTGTTCTACGACACCTATCTCCATGATACCCATCTGATGAACTAGAGCTTTCCAATGCCGAGTAAGGGGTGGGGTCCATCCTAATTTCCCCCGTTGTTGCTGAGTGAGTTGGTTCATTAGGTCAATATTGGCCTGGATCTACTAATTTAACTCTCGACAGCTATTTATTAGCTCTCTCATCAGATTCTAGAATTCGGATCTCGTAATAGAGTCAGTTGGGTTCTAGACTTCAACTGTTGCGGCATTCACAATTGCTGGTTAACAGCTCGGGCCGCCTTTTTGGATAGTAGCATTTTAATTTCCTTCAACATTCTAAGAAGTAGATTTAGTATTCCTTACCATTATTAATAGCTTTACTTAGATTTTTGCAAGCCTGAGTAGTATGAGCAACTTTCTGAAGATTAATGTAGATCTCCTTGGTGGGATTTATCCAATCCAGTAACAAAAAAGGGATCCAAATAAATGGAGAATCAATGATTTCAGTGAAAACAACAAAATATTTGCACCTAAAATGGTCACAAACGCCTAAGAATAGATTTTGTAGAGAAGTAAGTGAAGAAAAATAAAATTAAACTGCGTAGATGAATAGGTAAGCAACAGAGAATAAGCTGTAGTCAAAGACCCAGAAGTTTATACTGGTTCAGCATTGTACGCCTATGACCACGTTAAAGATTATCCTTTATTAATCACTTTTTAATCTAATTACAATAGTAGAGATAGCAAGTGCTTTATTACAATTGAGTCTAGAGTAACAAGCAGCGTAAAAAAGCCTGAAAATGAACCAAAAGGCCTATGCTTACAGAGAGATGATGAGATATTTTGCTAAGATTTCGGTAAAAGGCTCTCTAGGTCCATAGAGCCCCACCATAATTAATCGGTGGCCCTAACTTGATATTTTGGAACAATCGGTCAAAGTTACACCGATTGTTATTTTTGGTCTCTAATTTATGTGCAATCATTTTTGGAGGATCCCACATGCCATTTGAACCTGTGCCTAAAATATGAAGTCATTCTAAGTTGTAGATTGCAAGATATAGATCAACCTTTGCTAAATTTGGAACGTTCACTGAGCTACACCAATCGTTATGAAGGATCGGCAAAAATGATCGGCCTAAAACGATTGGCTATCTTCGTATCTCATGGTTTTGACCTGCAATCATTTTTACGTGCTTCACTCTTCAATATACCGATGCTCTGAAAATTTCAAGTGAATTGATCTTATGAATTTTAAGATATTGACGATCTTCACCGATTTGAGCTATTTTACGGATCGTTCCCAGACAATCCACATAAATCCTTGCTTCAACCATAACTCGAGCATATGAACTTCGATCAACTCCAAATTTGAAATGTAACTTCATATGGCTATGCTAGTCACCCCATACTGATTGCACCTCGATTAGGACCCGATCCGGATCTGCTTGACTATTGTCCATAGTATTGTATGTAATCGATTCTTAAGGCCGATAACCATCCGTTCCTAGCCAATTCAATGATATCCGGCCTTGCTAAAAGGCTGGAAACTATACGGCCCTATATAATAATAATATTAGCATTTTATGATCCTCTAATAAGTAATATGTGGGTCGTTATAGGTAACATTGTATCTGAGACATTGAGTAGAAAACATGCAATGTTAAGCCCTATGTTCTTAGAATGGAAGCACTCAGAGTTCGTCTTTACATTTGACTTTTTCTTGTCGTCAGACATTACACCGCGATTGTTGGCAGCTTGAGATGATTAGCCTTCACTTAAAAACCACATTGGTTCAAGTTAGAAGCCAGATGCAGGATATGTTTGAGAAGTTGAACATAGGAGAGCATTCAAGTCATTTAAATCGCTATTCCATTGATTCAAAAGGATGATTGCGAAGAGATGGTAGGTTGGGTGTCCCTCTTGTTAAGGAGTTGGTGGACATGGCACTAGCAGAGTCCCATTGTTCTAGGATGACTATTCATCCCATTGGTGAAAAACTGTATCATGATATAATGAAAGCATTTTATTAGCCTAGTATAAAGAGGCGAGTAGCGGAGTATGTTTCCAAATGTATTACTTTTCAAAGGGTAAAGGCAGAGCAAAAGAAACCTAGTGGATTTTCTAGCCGTTGGACATTCTATAATGGAAATGGAAAAGTATCTCTATGGACTTTGTTCATGGGATACCCAGTAGTAGAAGTAGATATGAGAGTACTTGAGTTATAGTCGATCCAATGACCAAGTGTACTCATTTTTTTCAGCCAGGAGTACGAGAATAGCTGCATCTTTAGTGACCTTATATGTAAGGAAGATAGTTCGGTTACACAGAGTTCCTTATAACATAGTTAGTGATTGATACCCGCTTTTCACTAGTGAGTTTTAAAAGAATCTTCAAGAGGCCTTGGGCACTAAATTAAATATGAGTACCCTTATCATCCACAGACGGATGAGCAGATCTAGAGGGTGGATCGAGTACTGAAGGACTTGTCGTGAATGTATATTTTGGAATTTTGAGACTCTTGAGAGGATCACTTGCAATTAATAGACTTTGCTTATAACAATACTTATTAGGTAAGTATTGGAATGGCACCATTTAAGGCATTATACAGTAGGCCTTGGTGATAACCGCCATACACCATCGGCACCCAATAATATAGTAACCTATATAGTGCACTGTAATGGTACTCGGTCAATGCTGGATGGTTGTAATTATTGTAGTAAAGTAAATAAAACAGTCATGGAACATGTTGTATACCTCATAGCACATCGAATATAATATAATAGTCATCATAGATATCAAACAAACAAGATAGTAATAACTAAATGAACCATAGAAATCAGAGTACATAGATCCATACAACTAACAATCATAAGTGATAGAGTTTATACAAATAATAATGGACTCAAATAGATAACTGTCCTTATATAGATAAAAGCACTAGTAAGCTCCATAGTGTTGCACAAGAGACTAATAAGCAGCAACAGCTAAATGCATCACTACGTCAGAGTGTAGCCTCCTATCGTCCAACTGTCTAGCTTCATGTGCTTACCATATCTAATATCCCCAATCTACTCATTTAAGAGTGCTCAGAATAATATGAAGCAAAGCATAAATCTCGAATTAGACAACAGCTGACGTAGCGATAGAAAATCTAAAATACTATAAAGCAAATATACTAGGAAAAATAAGTATCGAAAATCATACCTAACCTGTCCCTGCATCCACAGTGTTAGTACATAACACAAGATATATGCTACTCTACGTCATGATCATCATGGGTGTACTATACATGAAAATATTGCAAACGTCCAAGTATATGCATCAATAATATCTACATCACGTGGCATCCCTAGAGTGATAGATAACCAAGCAAACATAACATCCATCCCACATCCACTCACTCGGTGCGTTGGATATATAATACATGTATGACCGCGTCCCAGTTCAGAGACTACTAAACATCTTGGTCTCTCGGTACTCGAATCCACGCCACTTATAGGCCAGGAATTAAATTTTGCATCCTAATAGTCTAGGATAAGTAGATCCTAACATCAAGATATTTGGGCACGTCCTAGCCTAGGTGAGCATCCTTACATACCCCTACTTTATGAGTACACATTGAAACCTTTGAGTATCAACAATCCTTTTGCACACATCGTATTCACGGTAGAGTGCGTCCAAGATCTACTTCACAAGTTCATTGCCTTTAACTTGTCCTCTATATAATCTTTGACTCCCATCATTGAATCATTAAATCCAAAACAACTCTTGACTTCCCTTATTTATTGTAAGGACCCATATTTTACATATCCAAGGATTGCAAAATTTTATTCTTAAATTTATGTGAGGTCCTATGAATATGACTTTGGAAAATGTCTATTAGTGACATTTCTTATCTTTAGAATTCATCCAGAGGATTTTACCCCTGAAAACTTATAACAGCTATAATTTGATAGAAGCTAAATTAGCATTTGATATCACTTCCATTGGAAAGATATGGTTTCCTTTTTTCGCAGAGTGGTCATGATGGCAATTTAGACTATCTGGCTAGAAGATATGGCTGTTTAATGATTGACAGTTTTGGAGCAGATTAGTGGGTAATTAGTGAGTTTAGGAGCAAGTGCACTAACCCATTTTAGGCTTGGAGACCTTATTGTAACACCCCTAATATTAAATGACATTGTTCAGAAGATTTAATTAGATAAATTAAATAAAATAATGTAAAGATTAAAGTGGTTAAGAGATTGAGATTTGTATAATCATAAGGTAGCCTTGCCTTAAGTAATGAATAAACAAATGGAAATCTAAAATGAAGTAAGTAAAGGTAATAAGAAGGGCAAAATATGAATAGGTTATATTCGTATACCCTAAACCCTTATGCTATTCTCATTTTCAACATTCACAAACAAAAACTAAACCTAGAGCTTGGCCGACCACTATTAGAAGAAAATAAGAGGAAGTTAAGTAAGAATACAAGAAGGAAGCTTAATCAAATTAATTTAAAGGAAAATCTAAAACTCCTTAACAAAGCTAAGGTGAATAATAGATTACATCTCATTTTTATATCTTTTGGCTTCTAGATGATATCCAAATTTATTTTGCAAGAAGTACCATGTTTTGATTGTTTAAATGGATATATATATATATGCTTATTGATGATTTATGTTGTTTCATATAGATTTTACGATAAGATTTGATTTTAATAAATGACATCCAAATGGCTTGTGTCTTTTATATAAGGTCAGAAACATTATTTTAGAGATGGGTTTCTGGTTTTATAATTTTTTATGTTAATGCGAATTTATTATGAATATTCTAGTATAAAAATGGTTAAATTGGGTTTAAATTATTTTCGGCTATCGTATGTTAACTATGGGTCAGAAATTTAAATATGTTAGAAAAAATAATAAAAGTGAGTTGTGGGAATTTTTGGTGAATTTTCCTTAGTATTTTATTAAAGATATAAAATTATTTAATAAATGGGACTTAAATGTTTTATATGTTTAGAAAAGAAGAAGGGGCAATTTGTTAGATGATTTAAATTGTTAATTACTGAATTCAGCATCACTTAAGAAAAAAAGTTTTGTAAAAGAATTGGCAACCAATTATATGTTGACAAATTAGGCAAGTTAATGGGAAAGATATTACTTTAAAAAGGTTAAAAATCAGTTTTGTAAATTACTGCTTCGCCACTTATAGCAGCCGCATCTCGACACCATACATCTGCTTCCTATCAAGTTGAAACCAATACACATGGTATCAATGCCTTGGTATGTAGTGGATTGGAGAAAGACGGAAGGTATAGAGTCAAAACATGCTTTCGAAGCATTAGAAATAGCTCCTATAAACGTGGAACTATTTTGATTACAAATGAGGCTTTCGAAGGGGTTAGAGTTTGCTTTCCACTTAACCAACTTGTTTCTGTTTACATAAAGAAAGGGCTTTCGAATTGTTTGCCGCCTTTGTTTCTAAAAGAAGCTTACGAAGGATTCGAAACCCATACTGCCGCATTTAACCCTTCGAACCAATGCTTTCGAAATGGTACTTTTACTTTTAAACTTGGAAGACGCTACTCCATGCTTTCGAAAGTGTTGGTTTCGAAACCACCCACTTTCTTTTACTTGGGAATAATGCTTCCGAACATAATGCTTTTGCCCCATTCTTCTAGGACCCTTAGATATATTGAAAGTTAAACCCAAAGGTTTTGAAATGAGTGGTTTTTAATGGTTTCGAAGCTATGTCCATAAAATTTTACTTGAACCCAATGCTTTCGAAAGGTTTGTTTTAAGTTAAGGACTTTAATGCTTTCGAAAGATAAAAAATGAAGGTATCGAAGGGGAGATTCCCCAATGTTTTCGAAAGGTTCACTTTTAATATTTGAATGGAAGGTTTCTAATGCTTTCGAAAGGCAGGTTTAAAGTGTTTTGAAAAGAGGATGTCTAAGATTTTATAAAGCTTACGAAGGGACACTTTCAATGATTCCAAAAGATCTGTTTTTAAAGATATCGAAAGGTATGTTTTGGCTTTTCGGCCTAATGTTTCAAGGTAAAGTTAGCTTATTTTAAAAGGGGTACTTTCAATGGATTCGAAAGGGACTGTTTAAAATTTTTAAACAAGGTTTTTGAAGGTGATATCTTAGATTTAAAACCTAATATTTTCTAAGTTAAAGAAGGGCTTTAACTTGTTTCAAAGGGATAGATAACCCTATTGATTTAGGTTTTCATCAACATTGTTTTGTGTAAAGCATATATAATGGAAAAGATATTTGAGCAAAGTAAAAGGTATATTTTCCTTGTTTAAGTATGATTTAAAGTGTTAAATCAATTTGAAAAAAATGTTTTCAAGGAAAATTTGATGGGGTAGTTAACCCTAAGTAAATGACTCAAATATTAGAATACCAGATGGGATTGGTATAGGGCCACACCATATAGTTTAGCTAATAGCCCTTAGCTAATATAAGTCCAAAAATCCAGTGTGTAGGGCTTTGTCATGGATAAGACTAAAATGATGTAACACACAGAAAGGAATATACAGAGAAAGATAGGTTATTGGTGAGCCTGCAAAACAATTAGGATTAGTTGACCTGTGAGAAGTAAGTTGAGGACAGACCGCCAAGAGTGTGTCTTATAGAAGTTAGGTTATTTATTTTGTCTAGTGGGCCCGAGTCATCCAATGGTTAGTAGTCAGCCAAACAAAACTACATTGTTCAGACGGATAGTCCATTGATTACTTGATTTGTGTGCATATCTGATATTGCTATTATTGCTTTAATCAGTTTGATTATATGATTTTGATTGGCAAAAGATATGTTTTAAAAGGAATATTAGTGAGGGGAAACTCATTTTGCTAAGAGTTGTGGTCTCATTTAATATCATTAATATGATATGTAATAGTATTATTCACACCAAGCTTTATGTCTGACTCGAAGTTTATGCTCCCCTTAAACTCTTGTGTGCTCAAAACTTAATTTGAGTAGATTGAGAGTTAAGGTTTTACGAGCTTAGTAGTTGGACGAATAAGCTTTCAAAGACGTGCAGGAGGAAAAGTTAGCTATATAGGAGTAATTAGTCTATTTCTGCTATGATATATTAAGACAGATATATCTATCGAATACTCTGATCAACCAAGGGGCATCTTCATATGTCGCTCTTGGCGTAATTTGTAATAATTATATTCGATTAAAACCTGGAAATCGTTTTAGGATTATGTATCTGAATATGAAATATTTATTTGAAATGAAATCAGAAAAGTTGTTTTTAAATCTGTATTTATTTTTATTTCATATTCATGTACTTATGATATTATGGATACCATTAACATTACCATATTTACCACCGGATGTTAATACTATAGATGACTGCTGCATTTGGAGCGCTTAGCTTCAGGCCTCAAGATAGGGGATGTTACAACTTGGTATCAAAGCATAGTTTTATGAAAAATTAAAAGAAAATTTCAAACTTAAAATGATTTTGAAAACATAATCCTAAGGAATCAGAGAAAAGATTGGGGTATGGGATAATGCTATAGTAACGTACTTGTATTTTCTATATCTAAGTATACACTTTATCTCTATTCTTCCATTTCCCTTAGGCTATGCTTCTGTATTGTACAAAGAGTCTAATGTAGATTTTACGGAGGTAAGATATGGATCCTAGAAGTGGAAGAGTTAACATTGGTGGGGGAAGCACCACAACTAATAGGAATGCCAGAAAAAACACTGTTAGGAATCGCGATCAGACACAAGCTGCTAACGTGGGTGCTAGAATGCCGCAAGTTGATACGGGAGCTATGTATCATTCTTCATTAACATGATGAGGCTGTATGTGTTGCGGGTTTAGTTAGAGGAAATTCAGAAGGAGGAAATCAAGGAGCTCCAGTGGTCAATAACTATGTTATATCTAGTAGAGATTATGCTAGGCTGGGAGGAAAACTATTTATCGGGATGGAGGATGCAATTGAAGAGGAGAATTGGTTACTTCATTACGAAGAGGATTTTGCTGATTTAGGGCTCAATGATGAGTAGAAAAGGAGGCATGTTTCTAGGCAATAATAGAGAGCAGCATTGTACTGGTAGATGAGTGTTACAATAAGAGTTAATGAGGAGACCATAACTTAGGCTGAGTTCAAAAGAAGGTTTAAGGAGAGGTTTATGTCGCAGATTGCAAAGTCAACTCTACTTAGGAAGTTTGCTAAGTGGAAGCAGGGAGATATGACAGTGCTTGAGTATGCAACCAGATTTGAGGAGCTATCAAGATACGGATACACTACGATTGATATTATTATCAAATGGAATGAGAAGTTCATTCGTAGGTTTAAACCTAAGCTTGCTAAGGCCACATTATCACATATTAGATATTCATGTGATGTTGTTGTCGAGACGACTTTGAGGCATGAAGAGATGTTTGCTTTTCTTGAGGGTAACAAGGCAGGGGAGCTCAAGAAGGGCAGAACCAGAAGAGGAAATTTTTCCATTAGAAGGGAGCTCGGAAGGGTGGAGCTGCCAAGAAAAGAAAGATAGAAGATCTGTTATAAGTGTGATAAGAAGGGAAACTATGCTTATGAGTGCCGAACAGGAAAAAGGAAAAAAGCTGATGATAAGAAAGGAGTGAGTTGTTTCAACTGCGATCAAGTTGGACATTATAAGAACCAGTAAAGACCAGCCAAGGGTGGAAAAGGTAAGATATTTGCAGTGGACCAGCTATTCGAGACCAACAGCAGAAGAAAAAGTAAAAGCTATGTTGGGAGGTACATTTTTGATTCATGGTGTATCAGTTAGAGTTCTATTTGATACAGGTGCATCACATTCTTTTATATCTCATTGTTTGGTGGATAAGCTTAACCTAGAACCCTCATACATAGTTAATTCCTTAAGGGTTGTGAATCTGATTGAAGGTTATGCGACTCTTGGGATGAGATGTGATCACCTAGAGTTTGATTTGTTAGGTTATACATTTGTTTATAGTTTGCAGTTTGCATATGTTTGATTTCGTAGATTTTAGAATTATTTTTGGTATGGATTGGTTGTAAATAAGATGCTACAATATCTTTCCATAAAAGGAAAATATCACTTAGACACCTTGACTGTAGTGATCGGATGATATACTCCATAAAAAAATCCTAGTTTTGAGGTTAATGGTTTGTTGGGTATTGTGGAGGCAGAAGACGAGTTAAATCAAGTCTTGTTATTAGAGAATTTGTAGATGTCTTTGAACCCGTAGTAGGATTGTTGTCGAAATGAGCTACTGGTTTCAAATAGATTTAGTACCAGGAGAAGAACCGGTGAGTAGACCGTCAAGCAGAATGACACCTACCGAGATGAGGGAGCTAAAGATGTGATTGGTGGATTTGGAAAATATGAACTTTATCAGAAAAAGTAGTTCGCCATGGGGAGCAGCCGCAGTGTTTGCAAGGAAACATGATGGATCGTTAAGGTTATGTAACGATTATCGTAAGTTGAATGAGAAGACAAAAAAATCGATATATGTTACCTAGAATTGACGATTTTTTCGACCAGGTGAGTGGAGCCAAAGTATTTGAATTTGGCAACAGGATTCTATCAGCTTAGAGTAGTCGAGGATAGTATTCTTTTGACGGCATTTAGAACCAGATATGGATTGTACAAATGGTTAGTAATGTCGTTCGAACTAACTAATGCGCCATCATTCTTTGTAGATTTGATGAACCGAGTTTTCCGAGAGCACTTAGATAGGTTCGTTTTGGTACTAATAGATAAAATTTTGATATACTCTAAAGATGAAAGAGAGCATGAAGTTCATATTAGAGTAGTGCTTGAGATATTGAGGCAGCATTAACTGACAGTGAAATATTCGAAGTGTCATTTCTGGAAGAAGAAAGTGAAGTTTCTTGGTCATGTAGGCTCAGAAAAAGGGTTGTCTGTAGATCCAGCAAAGATTGAGGCAGTGAATAGTTGGAAGAGACCCAAGACAATGACTGAGATAAAGAGTTTTCTTGGACTATCAGGTTACTATCGGAGATTCATTAAGGATTTTCGCAGATAGCGACACCGATGACTAAGCTGACTTGGAAAGATGTGAAGATTGTCTGGACTGATAAGTGTGAGGAGGCATTCCAAAAGCTGAAACACTTATTGACAAATGCACCTATGTTAGTTGTTCCAAAGGCGAATCGGGACTTAATGGTGTACACGGATGCGTGTGGAATAGTATTAGGATCTGTGTTAATGGAAAGAGGTAAAATGATTGCCTACGCTTCTCGACAGCTCAGAACGTATGAGGTTGGATATCCAACTCATGATTTGGAATTACCTGCGGTTAAGGAAGTTCTTAGAGAATGCCATCGTTCAAAATTCACCAATCATCCGGGAGGAACTAAGATGTATCAGGACATGAAAAGAAGTTTCTTATGGGAAGGCATGAAGAGGGATGCAGGCTTATGGGTGAAGCAATGTTTAAATTGTCAACGGATAAAAGCGAACATCAGGAACAAAGTGGGTTACTTCAGCCTTTAGATGTTCCTGTATGGAAATGAGATTCTGTCTCAGTGGATTTTATAGTCAGGTTGCCAAGGTCGAATCAAGGAAATGAAAGTATTTGGGTTATAGTGAACAGATTGACCAAGAGTGCCCATTTCATTCCAATTAAGTCAACCAGGACGACACTTGTTTTGGCTAAGTTGTTTATGAATAATATTGTTAGACTGCATGGAATTATCTAGTGGTATAGTAAGTGATAGAGATTCTTTATTCATTAGTGAGTTATGGAAGAGTTTATAGGAGACTTTGGGTACCAAGCTCAAACGAGTACCACTTACCATCCGCAGATAAATGGGCAAACAGAAAGAGTTAACAAAGTCTTAAAAGATTATTTAAGAGCTTCTAACTAGATTTCTGGGGATCATGGGAAGATCACCTACACGTAGTCGATTTTCGTATAACAATAGTTATCATGCTAGTACAGGGATAGCACCGTTTGAAGCTTTGTATGATAGGCCGTGCAAATTTCCCGTTTGTTGGTTAGAGATTGGGGATAGGTTAGTTCTTGGTCCAAATTTGGTTAGAGAAGCTGCAGAAAAAATTGACTTCATTCGAGCCAGAATGAAGGAAGCCAGTCTAGGCAGAAGAGCTACGTTGATAGAAGACGGAACGACTTAGAGTTCTCAGTTGGAGATCATGTTTTCATCAAGGCATCACCGATAGTAATTCGATTTGGGAAATCAGAAAAATTGGCACCGAGATTCATTGGATCATTTCCTATTGTGGAAAGGATTGGAAAACTCGCGTATAAAGTGGAGTTACCAAGTAGTTTGGCAGGAGTCTATGATGTTTTTCATATTCCTCATCTAAGGAAATGTGTTCAAGGTTTGGAGACTACTATAGCACTGACTATGTTAGATGACTAAATAGTGGAACCGAATTTGACTATGGATAGAAAACCTGTTCCTATAGTCACGAGGGAAAAGTAGAGAATAAGGAACAAGACAATTAGGTTATCAACGTCCAGTAGAGTGACGACGAGAGAGACTGTACTTAGAAAACTGAGAGCAGGATCAAAGATACTTATCCTAACTTACTTCATTGTATGTTTTACTTTTATGATTGATTGTTATTAGTATCTTATCGTAATTTCTAGGACGAAATTCTTTAAGAAGAGTGGTCTGCAACATTCCTAATTTTAAATAACATTATTCAGCAGACTTAATTAGATAAATAAAATAAAATAAGGTAAACATTAAAGTGGTTAAGGGATTGAGATTTGTATAATTATAAGGTAGTGATACCTTAAGTAATGAATAAACAAATGGAAATCTAAAATGAAGTAAGTAAAGTAAATAAGGTAAGAGCAAAATAGGAGTAGGTTATATTCTTATACCTTAAACCCTTATCCCATTCTCATTTCTAACATTCACAAACAAAAACAAAACCTAGAGGTCAGTTGGCCACCATTAGAAGAAAACAAAAGGAAGTTAAGCAAGAATTCAAGAAGGAAGCTTAATTAAATTAATTCAAGGGCAAATCTCAAACTCCATAACAACAAGCTAAAGTGAATAATAGATCACATCTCATTTTTATTACTTTCAGTTTCTAGATGAGACCCGAATTTATTTTGCAAGAAAAATGCTATGTTTTGATTGTTTAAATGGATATATATGCTTGTTGATGATTTATGTTGTTTCATATAGATTTTACGATAAGATTTGATTTGATGAACCCACTAAATGACATCCGAATGGCTTGTGTTTTTTATATAAGGCCAGAAACATTATTTTATATCTGAGTTTCAAGTTTCATAATTTTATAAGTTAATGTGGATTTATTATGAATTTTTTATTGATGAAAATGGTAAAATTGGGTTTAAATTATTTTCAGCTATTGTATGTTAGCTTTGGGTCAGAAATTCAAATATGTTAGAAAAAAAATCAAAAGTGATTTATGGGGATTTTTGGAGAATTTTCCTATGTATTTTATTATAGATATAAATTTATTTATGGTATGGGACTTAAATGTTTTATATGTTTTGAAAAGGAGAAGGACAATTTGTTAAATGTTTTTAAATTGTTATGCACTGAACTCGGCAGCACTTTAGAAAAGGATTTTGTAAAAGAATTGGTAACCAATTATATCTATACAAATAAGGCAAGTTAGTTGGAAAGATATTACTTTAAAAAGGTTAAAAATCAGTTTTGCAAAGGATTACTTCTTCGCCACTTATAGCAGCCACCTTTTGACACCATACACCCACCTCCTATTAAGTCGAAATCAATACACATGGTATAATGCCTCGATACGTAGTGGATTGGAGAAAGGCGGAAGGTATAGAGTCGAAACATGCTTTCAAAGAGGTAGAAGTAGCTCCTATAAACTTGGAACTGTTTTGATTACAAATGAGGCTTTCGAAGGGGTTGGAGTTTTCTTTCGACTTAACCAACTTGTTTCTGTTTATATAAAGAAAGGGATTTCGAATGGGTTGCCGCCTTTTGTTTTTAAAAGAAGCTTAAAAGGGCTCGAAACCCTTGCTGCCACATTTAACCCTTCGAACCAATGCTTTCGAAAGGGTGCTTTTACCTTTAAACTTTGAAGCCGCTTCTCCATGCTTTTGAAAGAGTTGGTTTCAAAACCACCCACTTTCTTTTACTTAGGAATAATGCTTTCGAAGGCAATGTATTCGCTCCAGTTCTTTTAAGACCTTTAGATATATTGAAAGTTAAATCCATATTTTTCAAAAGGAATGGTTTTAAATGGTTTCGAAGCTATGTTCCATAAACTTTTACTTAGACCCAATGCTTTAGAAAGATTTGTTTTAAGTTAGGGACTTTAATGCTTTCGAAGGTATAAAATGAAGGTTTCGAAGGGGACATTCCTCAATGTTTCGAAAGGTTCACTTTTAATATTTGAATGGAAGGTTTCCAAAGGTTTCGAAAGGCAAGTTTAAAGTGTTTTGAAAAGAAGATGTCTAAGGTTTTGTAGAGCTTTAGAAGGGACACTTTTAATGATTTCAAAAGGTCTATTTTTAAAGGTATCGAAAGGTATGTTTTGGCCTTTCGGCTTAGTGTTCCAAGCTAAAGTAGGTAGCTTATTTTGAAAGGGGTACTTTCAGTGGATTTGAAAGGAACTGTTTAATGTGTTAAACGAGGGTTTCAAAGGTGATATCTTGAATTTAAAACCTAATATTTTCTAAGTTAAAGAAAGGCTTTAGCTCGTTTTAAAGGGAGATAACCCTATTGATTTATGTTTTCATCAACATTGTTTTGTGTAAAGCATATATCATGGAAAAGATATTTGAGTAAAGCAAAACGTATATTTTCCTTGCTTAAGTATGATTCAAAGGGTTAAATCAATTTGAAAGAAATATTTTCAAGGAAAATTTGAGGGGGTGGTTAACCTAATAAAATGACCCAGATTTTAGAATACTAGATGGGACTGGTATATGATCGTGCCCTATACTTTACCTAATAGTCCCTAGCTAATATAAGTCCAAAATTTCAGTGTGTAGGGCTTTTTCATAGGAAAGACTAAAATGATGTCACACATAGAAAGGAATATACATTGAAAGATAGGTTATTGGTGAGCCCGCAAAACAATTAGGATTAGTTGACCTTAGGGGAAGTAAGTTAAGGACGGACCGCCAAGAATGCATCTAACAGAAGTTAGATTATTTATTTTGTCTAGTAGGTCCGAGTCAGCCAATGGTTAGTAGTCAACCAAACAAAACTACATTATCCAGATGGATAGTCCATTGATTACCTGATTTATATGCTTATATGATATTTCTACTATTGCTTTCATCGTTTTAATTGCAGGATTTTGATTTGCAAAATATATGTTGTAAAATGAATATTAGTGAGGGGAAACTCTTTCCGCTAAGCGGCATGGTCTGATTTAATATCAGTAATCTGATATGTAATTGTATTATTCACACCAGGCTTTATGTCTAACTCGAAGTTTATGTTTCCCCATAAACTCTCGGGTGCTTAAAATTTGATTTGAGTAGATTGAGAGTTAAGCTTTTATAGGCTTATTAGTTGGATGAATAAGCTTCCAAAGATGTATAGGAGGCAAAGTTAGCTATATAGGAGCAATTAGTTTTATTTCCGCTGTGATGTATTAAGACTGATATGTCTGTTGAGTACTCTGATCATCCAAGGGGCATCTTTATATGTCGCTCTTGGCATAATTTGTAATAATTATATTTGATCAAAACCTAGGAATCGTTTTGGGATTATGTTTGTGAATATGAAATATTAATTTGAAATGTAATTGAAAAGTTGTTTTTAAATCTGTGTTGATTTTTATTTCATATTCATGTGTTTCTGATATTATGGATACCATTGACATTACCGTATTTTGTCATCGGAAGTTAATACTATAGATGAATGCGGCTTCTGTAGAGCTTAGTTTTGGGTCTCAAGATAAAGGATGTTACACTTCTTAGGCTGAACCATCATCCACAAGTCGCTTTTATCACTTCTCAAACAGATCTAAGCCTCCATTAACCCATTCTTCACCCAAAAGCTTCTCTTTTCTCCTCCAAATCAAGTTTAAATAGTAGATTAAGCGTAGATTAGCAAGGGGATTCACTAGAGATCTTTAAATCTGTACTTTTGGGGAGGAAAAATTCATCTTTGCTATTGATTTTTGGATTGGCCTCGATTAGCATTCAAATCTTCACTTTTTGGTTGTTTAGTGAGTGATTTATCATCTCTCACCTTATTATATATGCATCTATAAGTTTTAGTATGTCTTGAATCCATTAATCAAGTCAAAATTAAGTTTTAATTCTATTTCTAAACCCAACTTGTAGTAAAAACATGAATAAATGGGTTTTTGGTGTTATAAACATGTTGTTTAGATATGTGATTGCTTTAAAAGATATTAATCTATGTTGTATACACCTTATATAATGATTGCTATGATTGATTGTGCATTTTATACGTTTAGATGTTGTTTGGTTCATGTATGGTGTTTGTTTGTTTGCTTGTATGGTTGAAACGCTCATTGGAGCGAGCTAGAGGTAGGAACCATGAAATTGGGCTTCGACGGATAGGCTTTAGAGTGTTTGGAGTCATATTTTTGTATAGACAATGCATGGGGATCAAAATGTTGAGTGTAGCGATGAAAATGGCGTGATGTTGATATGCTGAAGGGGCTACAAGGCTCGGTTCAGTGGAAGCTTTGTCCGATGGTTGGCTTCAGGAAGGGCAGTATTTTGGTTTGGCATTGGTTGGTTTGGCATTGGATGGCTTGGCAAGTTAAGGGCCGGACAAAAAATCATGTCCGGTATCTGCTCGGTAGATAGTGGCATGGAGGATGGCTTTGGTCAGTGGTGGATTGGCATGGGGACCAGACATGGAATGTTGTTCGATGGGTAATCGGTCCGCCTATGGCCGGTGGAAGCTATCCATGGGGTGTTGGTTCAGGGAGTTGAGCATGAAACTCTATTCAGGTGTTGGGTTAGCTTGGCTTTGGGGATGGTTCAGCTCAGGTCATTGAAATTGGTTCCACTTTGGGGAGTCTGGCTTAGCTTGTGTGAAGGTTAGGCCGAAAAAATGGAGTGAAGCTTTTAGAAGTGTTGGCTTTAGAGAAACACTTGGAGTTGCTTGGTGGTTTTTGAAGCTAGTTTGGAGTAAGGATGGTTGACTCCGAGATAGCTGAGATGACCTTGTAATAGCAACCAACGAAGTACGATGACTTTGATGAATCGATGTAGCGAGTGACTGTAGCATCTGGTAATGGACCGAACGGACGAGTTGTGCATGATAGCTCATAGGGTAGAACATGAGGTTGTGATGTTCGTGAGTAGGACAGGGTAGCCTATATGTACCCCGGGTAGTCTGCGTGTACCTATGTGTTTGGTCGTCTGCGTATCTTCAGTCGTTGGCCATCTATATGGGCATAAGTTGAGCATCTATAGGGTAGCTATATTGTTGGTACGCGTGCTAAAGGATTGATGGATGACTTTGTAGTTGTGATGCTCATTATTGGGATAAGGTAGCATGCGTGTACCTAGGATAGTCTGTGTGTACCCGTATTTTGGACATTTGTGTGTGTCCGGTTCTTTGCCACCCGCATGGATAATGAGTTTAGCATCTGAAAGAGTTATCATACATAAGAAGCACTTGAGTGAAAGATGCGAAGCTATGCTATGTATGTTATGTTTTCTGTGTGCTTAATATGTTGTGTGATACCCCTATACCCCATGTTTTCCTCTTGTGATAGTAGTTTAGCATATACTGTGTTTATGTGCTATCTCTTTGAATGCAGGGATAGGTCAGTTATTCATACCCTATACCCTATTCACTATATGGTGTTTATAGTATTTTGAGATGATGTACCACTAACACCAGAATGTTGTCTGACCAAAGGTTTTATGCTTTGCTTTTATTATATCTAATACACTTAAATGAGTATATTAGGGATAATAGGTATGGATAGTTCATGGACCTGTATGGTGTATGAGTAGGAGGCTATGATTTCATATATCTATACTTGGAGCTTACCATCTCTTATATTCCATAGTGTAGGACCGTGGAGCTATGTCAGTACTTGTATTGTAAGAGGTAAGTATAGAGTTTATTTTAGAGATTTTGTATGTATAAACTCTTTCTTTCAGTTTTTGTATATCAATGGACCTGATGCACTTTATTGTTCTATTTATGGCTCATCTGATTATATCAATATTTCTCCTATTTTACATCTATGTCATTATATTATAATTTGTCTATGCGATGTGAGATGTTCTATAGGTTCAGTTTTTGCATTTTTCTCTACTTTATATTCTTGACAACCATCCTACATCAACCGAGTGCCTCCACAGCGCATCATATAAGTATATTCGATTCTGAGGATGTAATGTGGTCGTCACGTTGGTATCAGAGCTTAGATTACATAAAAACCTAAGTTGATGCCTGGATCCATTAGAGATAAGGAAGGAGCTATCACTTAAGAATGGGTCAGCGATATATGAGAGAGTGTACTCATTATATTTTGGTTTTCAAAACTATATAGTAGTATATAAGTTATATTGCACTCACGAACACCACTTATTCCTTTTAGGGATATTGATCATTCTTATTACAACTTGTAAGAATGAGCCGGCTAACAAAGAATGCTACTAGGAATTCCATTTCTAAAGTTTAGGATGGGGCAAGATCGGGGGCTACTAACCCCGACTTACAGAACATGTTTGTTGAGATGGTGCATAACATGGTTTGAAATGCCTAAGTTGCTCCTGCTATGACTGTTAGTGGCAGTGCTCCAGTGCAAGCGCCGAGGGCTAACTTTGCCAAACTGAACAAGGGTTACTTTACTTTAGGTAGGAAACCTTTTCTTGGAACGGAATCAGCCATCGAAGTTCAAGATTGGTTGGACACTTGCGGAGGCATCTTTGAGAATATGGAGTTAAAGGATGTTATGAATAGGAAGTTGGCCTCTAGATAGCTTCAGAGAAGAGCTATGGGGTGATGGAATGCCATTAAAATTACTAGTCCTAAGGACTAGATTACTTGGGAGTAGTTTAAGGCAAGGTTTGAAGAGAAGTATATACCGACCGCTCAGAAGTCGTTGCTCTTCCAGTGATTTGCTGACTTAAGACAGGGGGATATGTCTGTGATGGAGTATGTGGCCGAATTCGACATGCTATTGAAGTACGATCTATCTTTTATCGATACTCTGCTCAAGAAGAACGAGAAGTTTATCATAGGCTTGGATGATTATCTTGGAGAGAAGCAAGTATGGAATATTGATGAGCCATTTGGGAGGCTGGAGGAGAAAGCTTTTCGATATGAGGGTCTGCATCCTAAGCCTAAGTTGGTTGATGCTCTTAAGGATGAGCCAAAGCCACAAGATGGCGGGGGAGGCAAGAGGAAGTGGGAAAACAACAACAACAACAAGCAATAGTTTCAAAATGGTGGCTAGAAGAAGGGAAAGTAGGAGCCTACTTGCTGCAATTGTGGAGAGAAGGGCCATCTTAACAATGATTGCAGAAATGAGAAGAAAGGATGTTGTAACCGCAACAAGCCAGGACACATGAAGACGGATTTCCTAGAACCATTGTAGAATAAGCAGGTTGTGTTTGCTTGTTCTTTGAATGATGTTCCATCTTCGTTGAGTGCTCCATCTACAAAGAAAAAGGGGAAGAATGTCATTATACAGGGTATGCTTTCTATTTTTAATACACTTATACGTGTTTTATTTGATACCAGAGCTTCACATTCCTTCATATCTAATGATTTGGTAGATAGATTGGGATTGAGTCCCGAGATGGTTGAACGACCTTTGATTGTCACAAACCCCATCAAGGATCGACTAACCTATGCATGGTTTGTCGAGACTAAGCCTTATCGAGTCATGGATGATTGTTTTCTTCTGATTGCTTTATCTTGGGTTTTTTGGGATTCGGTATTATAATGGGGATGGACTGGCTGAGGAGGTATGCGATAGTGGCAGATTGCGAGAGGCTATTAGTAACGATTGGGGCTGTGGAGGTGCAATAGGTAGAGATTAGCTGCCTGCCAGAGAATGGAGTTGTGGTTAGCTTCCTATATTCGCTTGATATTCCACAGGATGAGCTATCATTTGTGCCTATCGTGAGAGAGTATCTGGACATGTTCGAGGAGGTGATCGGATTACGCCACACCGACATATTGAGTTCGGCATCAACTTAGTGAAGGATGCCAAATTGATAGTTATGCCTTTGAGGCATGTGGCACCCAAAGAGCAAAAACAGTCAAAGGTGTAAGTGAGTGACCTTTTGAAGCGGGAGTTCATTCGTAAGAGCATTTCTAGTAGGGCGCACCTATAGTATTCGCCACTAAGGCAGATGTCTATCTGAGGTTGTGTGTAGATTACCGTGAGATGAATAAGGTGATGAAGAAAAATAAGTATCCACTCCAGCGTACGGCATGAAGGTGTTCTCTTAGTTGGACCTTGCGATGAGGTTTCATCAACTGAGAGTGGCGAAGGAGAGCATGACGATTACAGCGTTCCATACGCCATCTGGATTCTATGAATGGTTGGTTATACCGTTCTTGCTAACCAATGCACTAGCATACTTTGTTAATCTTAAGAACCGTGTTTTCAAGGATCAGCTATATAAGTTTATACTTGTGTTCATGGAAGATATCCTTGTTTATTCGAGGACGGAGGAGGAACACAAGGAGCATTTGAAGATTATGATCGAGGTGTTGAGGAAGCACCAATTGAAGGTGAATTTTTCGTAGTGTCACTTCTAGAGTAGGGAAGTGCGATTTTTGGGTCACGTTGTTTCTAAGCAGGGTATTGCTGTAAATCCTCTTAAGGTGGCAGCAGCATAGGACGGGGATCGACCGAAGACCATTACAGATGTGAGAAGTTTCCTTGGCTTAGCGAGATACTATAGATGTTTCATAAAGGACTTCTATAAGGTAGTAGAGCCATTAACCAACTAAATGAAGAAGAATCAAACTTTTATTTGAGACGCGAGGTGTGAGTACGCATTCACGAGTCAGAAGGAGAGGTTGATGAGCGCATTGATATTAGTCATTCTGAGCAGGAATGAGAAGTTGACAGTATACACAGATGCCTGTGATACTGGAATAGGTGCGGTGCTGATGCAGAGAGGAAAGATTGTTGCCTACGCCAGTCGATAGCTGAAACCGTACGAAAGGAAGTATCTAGCTTATGATTTGGAGTTGGCAATGATAGTTTTGCATAGAAGATATGGATGCATTATTTACTTGGAAAGAGGTTTGAGTAATATGCAAACCAAAAGTCATCGAAGCATTTCTCCTCTTAGAATGATCTCAACCTTCGTCGGTAACAATGATTGGAATTCTTGGCCTTCCACGACTTTGACATTTCCTATATTTGTGGTAAGGGAAATGCAGTCGTTGATGCATTCAGTAGAAGCATGCCAACTTGGGAACAATATTCCTAGAGTGGAAGCTGTTGGAGTTTATCGCTAACTATGATTTTAGACCTCCGTGTGAGTTAGAGCTCGAAGACGATCGAAATTACCTTGATCGAGCGGATCGGTGCTACTCAGAGGTGAGATGCTAGACTAGCGGAGATCATTACAAAGATAGGGGAAGGGCTAGAGTCTGAGGAGATGAAGCAGTATGGGATGGACCACGATGGTTAGCTCCGAATGAATGAGAGATAGTTTGTTCCCGATGTCGATGGATTGAGGGATAAGATGCTTCATGAGTGCCAACATTCAAGATTGACTATACATCAAGCGGCAATAAAATGTACCTTAATAAGTAGCAAACATTTTATAGGGAAGGATGGAGAAGGACGCTTGGGCATTCATCTCAAAGTACATGAATTGTTAGTTGGTAAAGGCAAAGCAGAAGAAACCGAGTGGTTTGCTGCAACCACTCATAGTTCCCAAGTGGAAATAGGAACAAGTTTTGATGGACTTTATATTAATGGATTGCCCAAGATTAGATGTTGGTATGATAACATTTGGATCATAGTCAATAAATTGATGAAGAGTGCTCGATTCATACCCATCAAGTCAAGTAGAACGACATCCAAATTAGTTGAGTTGTATGTGAAATGGTTGTGTGATTCCATGGCGTGCCAAAGAGCATTGTGAGCGACCGAAACTCTTTGTTCACTAGCGGGTTTTGGAAGGGCTTACAAGAAGTGTTGAGGACAGAGTTGCATCTCATTACATCTTATTACCCACAAATAGATGCTCACACCGAGAGGGTGAATCGTATCTTAGAGGATCTCTTTTGGGCTTGCATTCTCGATTTCAGTGGCTCATGGGATGATCATTTATACTTAGGAGAGTTCACATATGACAACAATCATTAGTTCAGCATCAGTATGGCACCATTTGAAGCATTATATAGCTAACCACGCAATGCTCCTTCATATTGGTGTGAAGCGGACGAGAAACTGATACTAGCGCCCTATATGATTAGAGAATCTTCATAGAAGATCAAGATCATCCGACAACGAAAAAAATTCTTAGGATAGAGAAAAGAGCTATGCTGATAGGAGAAGACATGATTTAGAGTTCTCCATCAATGAAATGGTGTTTGTCAAGATCTCACCATTGAAGAATGTTGTTAGATTTGATACTAAGGGGACGTTAGCATCGAGATTCATTGGTCCTTTTTTAGATATTTGAGAGGATTGGAAACCTGGCTTACAGAGTCGACTTACCTCAGAAGATGGCGGATGTGCACAACATGTTCCATGTTTCCACTTACGGAAGTTTGTGCATGACTCAGGTATCATAGTTCAACTAGATCATCTTGATGACATCAAGATTAAACAAGAAGCTTTGAGACCCGTAGGCCTATAAGTATCATCGGATGTGATACGAAGCAGCTTAGAAGGAAGACGGTAAAGCTGGTGAAGGCTCAATGGAGTCAGAGCGAAGACTACTATACTAGGGAAATTGAGGAAAGCATAAGAACTGCTTATACATAGGTCTTTACTTTGTGGGACCTTTCTTTAGTCCACTTACTTTCACTTTCAATATCATATAGGGTAGCTTAGTATCTTATGTGCTAGCGTAGTGTCGATATACCTGCTTTTGTGTGGTGTTTGATGTTTTATATGGTTGCTTGGGGATGTTAAGCATGTGAGGTAGGAATGGGTGGATTTTTGAGGTCGTATGAATCTATGACATTGGGAAATTCCGTTTAGAGACATTTCCTATCTTTAGAATTTTTCCAAATGATTTTACCCTTGAAAACTTGTAACGATTATAACTTTTGATAGAAGCCGAATAACCATCCGAGACTACTTCCATTAAAGAGATATGATGGTTTCCCTTTCCGCGGAATGGTTATAATAGCGATTTGGATTTCTGTCTAGGAAATATGGCTGTCTGAAGATTCGCATTTTTTGGAGCAGCTTACTGGTATTGAGTTTGGGGGCAAGCCCACTAACCAATTTCTGGTTTGGAGACCTTATCAGGTTGAACCATCATCCCCAAATCAGTTTTATCACTTCTCAAATGAATCTAAGCCTCCATTAACTCATTCTCCACCAAAAACCTTCTCATTTCTCCTTCAAATCAAGTTTAAATCATAGATCAAGGGTAGATTAGCAAGCGGATTCACTTGAGATCTTCAAATCTACATTTGGAGGGAAAATTTTATTTTGCTATTGATTCTTGGATTTGCCTCGATTCGCGCAAATCTTTGCTTTTTGGTTGTTTGGTGAATGATTTATCATCTCTCAACTTACTATATATGTATTTATGGGTTTTAATATATTTTGGGTCCACTTTTAAAGCCAAAATTAATTTTTAATATGGTTTTAAAACCCAGCCTGTAGTAAAAACGTGAATAAATGTATTTTTGGTATTCTAAACATGTTGCTTGGATATGTGATTTCCTTGATAGATGTTAGGCCATATTGTATACACCTTCTATGATGATTGCTATGATTGATTATGTGTTGTACATGTTTGAATGTTGTTTGGTGCATGTATGGTGTTTGTTTGTATGCTTTTATGGTTAAAACGATCATCGGAGCGAGCTAGAGGTAGAAACCGTGAATCTGGGCTTCGGCGGATAGGCTTTAGAGTGTTTGGAGTCATATAGTTGCCTAAGTGATGCATGAGGATTGAAGTATTGAGTGTAGCGATGGTATCAGCACGATCTTGATTTTTTGAAAGGGCTATAGGGTTCGGTTCGATGAAAGCTTGGTCCAGTGGTTGGCTTCACGAAGGGAGGTATTTGGTTCGGCAGTGGTTGGTTCGACATTTGATGGCTTTGCAAGTGAAGAATCGGACAGAAAATCTTGTTCGGTAGATATTGGCACGGTGGATGGCTTTGGTCGGTGGTGGGATGGCCCGAGGACCGGACATTGAATGTTGTTCGATGGGTGGTCGGTCTGGCTCTGGTCAGTTGAAGCTGTTCGGGGCGTGTCGGTTCAAGAGGATGAACATGAAACTGTACTCGAGTATTGGGTTAACTTAGCTTTGGTAATGGTTCGGCTCGGGTCATTGAAATTGGTTAGGCTTTGAAGAGTCTGTCTTCGCTCGTATGAAGGTTTCCGAACAAAATGGAGTGTGGCTTTTGGGCGTGTTGCTTTTGGGGTAACACTTAGACTTGCTTGGTGGTTTTTGGAGCTAATTTGGAGCAGGGATGGTTGACTTTGGGATAGCTCGGGATGACCTTGGAATAGCAATCAACGAAGTATGGCGACTTTGACGACTCGATGTGATGAGTGACTATAGCATCTGGTAATGGACCAAAAGGAAGAGTTCTGCATGATAGCTCGTAGAGTAGAATATGAGTTTTCATGCTTGTGAGTAGGACATGATAGCATACATGTACCCACAGAAGTCTACGTGTACCCACATGTTTGGACGTTCTACATGTGTCTAGTCCTTGGCCATCTACGTGGGCATGAGTTGAGCATCTATGGGTTAGTTCTACTATTAGTACATTTGCTAAGGGGTTGATGGATGAATCTATGGTTGTGATGCTCATTGTTAGGATTGGGTAGCATGCGTGTATCCTAGGTAGTGTGCACCCATATTTTGGACATCTGCGTGTGTCTAGTCCTTTTCCATCTACATGGACAATGAATTGAGCATCTAAAAGAGTTATCGTACATCTGTAGCATTTGAGTGAGAGATGCGATGTTGTGTGATGGATGCTATGTTTGTTATGTGCTTAATATGCTTGTGATACCCTATGCCCCATATTTTCTCTTGTAGTAGTAGTTTAGTATATACTGTGTTTATATAATAACTCTTTGGATGCATGGACATGTCAGCTATGGTTGTTCATGCCCTATACCCTATTTACTATACGGTTTTTATAGTATTTTAAAATGATGCATAGCTCACACTAGATTGTTTTCTGACTGAAGGTTTCATGCTTTGCTTCTTATTACCTCGAGTACTCTTAAATGAGTAGATTATGGATAACAGGTTTAGATAGCGCATGGAGCTGTACAGAGTACGAGCAGAAGGCTACGCTTTCATATAACTGTACTTGAAGCTTACTATCGCTTGTATTCCATTGTGCAGTACTGTGGAGCTATGTCAGTACTCGTATTTTGAGAGACGGTTATAGAATTTATTTTGGAGATTTAGATGTATAAACTCTTTACTTTAGTTTTTGTATAGTCCGTGGACCTGATGCACTCAAATATTTTATTTATAGTTTATTTAATTATATCACCATCTTGCATGTTTTACATCTGTGTTATTATATTATATTTTGTATGTGTGCTATAAGTGTAGAATATAACGGTTTATGAGTTTTGATTAATGATAATAAACATATATATATGTATGTGTGTGTGTCTATATATATATATATATATATATATATATATATATTTCTAAATATGTTTGTTACACTACCATTGCAAAATCACATATAGAAGTAAGCAAATGAAATTTAATTTCAACAAATAGTTTATTTCATTAAAATTTCAAGTAGTACACATTTACAGCATGGCTTCCAATATATTTTACATTTTCATATACAACATTATTTTTCACTTTCATATACGATACACTCTCATATGCAATACACTCGCTCGCTCACTCGAATTCGATTGGTTATCTTCTTGGTTCAACCGTCTTCTCTCTAATCAACTGCTTTGCCTATTAAATAACAACGCAGTAAAAAGCAAAAGGAACGAACTAAAACTGCAAAAATAAAAATATAATTGAATACGATATTGTCACAGTTTATGGGTTTGTTTATTTTCATATTTTAAATAGGAACCAAAAATAATTATGCACAAACAACCTAGGACATGAACAGTGTATCACTGTACATGCCATAAAGCCAAGCTTTAAGGCTCAAGACAGTGCAAGTAACAGCGTACACATAGTCAAACCAAAGTTATACTTCAGGCTCACAACAGGCAAAGCAAGGTCAAGCGACAATGGTTCAACATAAGCAGAGCAAGATCAACCACACTGTCTCAATGCAAGTGCTCAAGTGAATAAACCCAAAAATGCATGGTAGTAAAAAAGAGCAAACACGAAGGAAAATACACAGTCAGTACACAAGCAACAAGATGCCAGCAGGAAGGAAAATGTAACAAGGACATGTACAGAGTGATAAATGTGCAATCAAAACCAAAATAACTCAGAGAGAAGTCTGATGCAACAGAATGCAACATCATGTACACCAAGACAAAACCAGGAAACAAGCTCAGTTCATATCATCAATTCAAACCATATTTGATCATAAATACTTGGTTCGTTAAACCCAATGTGTTCATCAATGGAGTATCAATTTTGAGAAATATCGACAATAAAAAAATCTTAATAACCAAAACTGATGAACTTCCGTATATTACTCACTACATAGACCTCGGAACCAAATTCATCATCATTGCAATGCAAACAAGATATTCAATAAACATACCAGAATATAACTATAACAAAGGCAGTTTTATCTATGAAATCATCATGTCTACGCCATCAATTAAGGACAACACAGATATCATCATACAACACACTCAATATATCTAGCAACCATTAAACCAAACAAAACCATGGGTAAGCAGTTCACATTCAATTACCAAGAAAGACATGAAGTATTCATCAACCTATTCTATCACTCTGACATGTACACGCACGCACATACATATGCAACATTTTTCAGACATAATTGGAGGTGCACGCACAAAACTACTAGTAGCAGAAAACTAAAATGCAAAATTCAAAGTCAATTTTATAGAGCGAAGAACAAAGCATCAGAAAAATCGCATAAATTTAGATAAGGAATGCATACATAGGTTGAAAATTCAACCAACATATATCAACGATGAACAGGTTAGAATATCACAAATTCGTTTAACTAGAAATTAGTGGCTAAATTTAAAAACCAAAGTCAAGATTTGAAAATTTCAAATCGAAAATCATGTAATCTATTTCAGAATCAAAGTCTATATAAACATGATATCATCATCGGCAATTATGGATGAGTCGAGTTCAAAGCAGCATAGTAACCCTAAAAACAGAAAATCAAAAATCATACCAACGTATCAATCGAAGAACTACTCAACGGATTGGAGCAGCCGAGCTTATGAATCGTCAGGGAATCGAAGGATTCGATCGATAAGGAGATAAAGTCGAACAGTTATCAGTCGAAGACAAAATCGATGGCTCTTATAATTTGAAACACTAATTTCAGATTGTAAGAGAGAAAAACTTCGGCATGAAACAAACTGAAGTGGGCTGAAGAGAGACTGGGAGAATGTGTGTTTAATTTTTAGTTGGGCCACGTCTTTTTATTTGAATGAATTTGTGTTGGGTAAATTAGTATTAGGGTTACATTTTCATTATTGTTTGTATTTTATTTTTAAATTTTATGAAACCCTTATTTGTAATTAGGATCGAACTACGGGACATAGTTTGAAGAATTCTAAACTCGGTGATAGAGTTGAGGCATGGTGTTGAGCGTAGGATTAGAACAATCAAGTGATAGTCGTAAGTGTGCAAGGTCTATAAGCAGTCGATTATTTAATCTTAGTAGAAACCTTAGGGGCAGCAGTGGGCAAGTATTGTCAAATCTAGGTAAATTTGTGTGTTATTTTTATTTCTGCATTTACTATATTATTATCAATGCTGCAATTTTTATTATTATGTGAATTTAATATAAACCTTATTCACCCTCTCCCTCTAGGGTTAGTTCCATCCTATAAGTGGTATCAGAGCTGGGTAGTCTAATTTACTTTTTTCAAACTATGGCTAATTTTAATAATGCTTTTTCTAAAGGACGATCTATTGTTAGGCCACCAATATTTAATGGTACTGATTATTCATATTGGAAAACTAAGATGAATTTTTTTTTTTAGATACTATAGATGTATGGGATATAGTTGAAACTTGTTATAATCTGCCTATGGTAAATGTAGATGGTCAAGAAATCCCTAAGGAAAAAAGATAAGTTGGATGCAAATGTGCTTAGTTTATGTCAGTCCAATGCAAAAGCTATGAATTCTATTATTTGTGTCTTAGATAAAATTGATTTAATCGTTTTTCTCACTATGTGACTGCCCAGGAAATTTGGCATACGCTTAAAGTAATTCATGAAGGTACATTATAGGTCAAGGAATCTCATCTAGCCAAGCTCTGCATTGAATATGAAAACTTCATGATGACAAAAGGCGAGAATATACAGGAGGTGTATGGATGATTTTCAAATGTTGTATTCAAATCCAAAAGGCTGGGAAAAGCTTACACATAATTGGAGATGGTCCGAGAATTCTTCCGAGAAGCAATGAAGCTAAGTAACAGTAATTAAGGAATCCAAAGAGTTATAACAACTTATAGTAGAAGAATTAATAGGTAATCTCATCACCTATGAGATGGAGCTGAAAGTCAGAGAAGAATGTGAAAGGGGATATTCAAAAAAGAAATCAATTGCCTTAAAAGGAACAATTGATAGTGAAGACGACGATGAAGCAGTAGTAGAGCTAGTTGTTATTGAAGTAATTCAATACATGGATAAAAGAACATGGAAATCTAGCAATAAACCAACGAATAAAGACCAAAATTGTCAAATTTCTGGATGATTTTGAAGGAAGAAATCATGTCATAGATGTAACAAGCCATGTCATATCAAGGAAAATTATCCGCTGAATCGATTGGACAAAGGGAAGAAGAAGAGAAGAAGTTTCGCAACCACTTGGGATGAGTGCAAAGAAGAAGAGGAAGAGAACACTAACAGCGAGAAAGAAGATGCAAACTTGTGCTTAATGGAAAAATCAAGTGACAGCAACAATGAACCTAGTGAGGTATCAAAATTATCACATACTAATTTATTAATTTTATATCATTGTTTAAATAGAGCTATGATAGACTTAAACAAAAATATGATAAACTAGAATTTAAGAAAAATGGTCTAGTTGGTGCCAACAATGAGCTTGAGCTGATATTCAAAATATTAAAATACTCAACTCAGAATGTGAGAAGTATCAGTCTCTAGAGGAAGAAATAAATAGGACTAAGACTAAAATTGAATGCTTGAAAATGAAATTTTGACTTTGAAAAACAGAGATGATACAATAAGAGAAAATTCCATCAAAAGATGCATCTCACTTTTGAATGAAAACAATGCTTTCAAATCTAAGGTTCAACAACTTGAATCAACAGTAAAAAGAATTTTGAAGGGAGAAAAATCATTGAATATGTTGTTCGAAAGTCAGATAGTCATTGCAAATAGAAAAGGACTTTGAGACAAGCACCTTTGTCCAAGTAGTTAATTGATTCGGCTTTGGTGCAGAATGTCACAAGTTCGAAACTTACTTTCGAACGTTTATTTGACATAGGATATGTTGTCCCAATGATTCGTTGTATATAAATTACCAGTTCAAAAAAAAGGACTTTGATATGATAGAGTTGAACCGAATAAGAAAATAAATTCTGATAATGTCAAATTTCACAAAGATTTTTCAAAGTGTTTAATTTGTGAAAAAAAATGGGCATGAACAAAATAAATGTTGGAATAGAAACAAGAATAAAAACGTTAAACAAATTTGGGTTCCAAAAGGTACAAATGTAAATTCTCTTAAATTTAAACAAGTTTGGATTCATGTAGATACAGTTGTAAATGCTAACAGTTTGTTATATAGACGGATTTGGGTACCAAAGGCTATAAAAGAAAATAAGAGTAGTTCTACATCCATTGTTAGACCACTCGACTTTTCTAACATTTAGGTATAGAAATGGGCTAAGAAACAACTACGATGAAAGTGAATGCGAGTTGTTCTATATGGTTGAAACCTATAATTCCAACGTTCCTTATCCTAGAAAAATGAGGTGGAGATTCACATACTTTGACAAAAAATGTTAAACCAAAAGCCGAATTCAAAGGTAAGTAAAGGTATGATCTCTAAATCCTATTTTTTCTTATTGTTAATTCTATTTTTGTTAACACTACTGTAGTATAATTTTCATATCTTGAATTCCTTAACTTTGATTTGCAAAATTCAAGATGATCTGAAAATAAGTAGAAATTCTATAAATTTTACTTTATGTGTTTTTGTAGAACTTAAAATTAAACTGATGAAAAACTGCAATTCATTCTGAAAATTGTTTGAAAACCATTTCAAAATTTCTTAACAGAGCTGGAGTAAGTCGATTATACCTTGAACATCTTCCCTCTGAATTTTAAAACTATTGATGCTTTGGAAAGCTAGTTGATAGCACTACAACTTTAGTATTTTGAGTTTTTGCTAATTCATTATGTAAAATATTGAAAAACAGCAATCATTTCAGTACATCACTTGAAAATGTTTCTCCAATTTATGCAAACAAGTTGCAGTATTTTAGATATATGCTTTGAATGATCCATCATCTTGACTTGAAGATGAGTAGAAATTTTGAATACCTAAAACTTTATGTTTTGCGCTGAATCAAATTATGGACTTAAAATTTTCAAATATTGATTTCAAATGGATTGAATTTACAAAATAGGAATGGTAAGTTACTTTGGTTTGACCATTAACTTTCATTTCCTTTCTTCACGATAACAAATAAGTGGTTAAAGAATTATTAACTGTGTGTATTTTTGCTTGATATAATTGATTTACCTCCATATGATACAAATGAATTTGCTGAAAATTGTGTGAACCAATCTGAGTGATACTGAAGAGTACATGGTCTGCTTGTTTAATAATATATCATTTTAGGCAACTAGAGTACAAGTGGTATTAGACATCACTTCATTTGAAATCATATTTGTATTTTCAACTAGTTTTAAAATTAGCAGACATCATTATTTACAAAACCCATTGTAGAAAATTGATTTTCACAATTTTTGGATTTAGAAATTTTCAAAGAACTCAGAATTTTGTTTCGATTTTCTTTAATAATAATAATACTCTTATTTAATTTAGTAAGCGATTTACTCTGAAAAGATGGTTGGAGACTACTTGAACCATTTGAAATTTATCAAAAATTAGCAATAGTGATCGAGAAAGTGACGCGTAGTGATTAAGTTATACTTCATAGCGAGAGGAAGTATATGTTAAAATTTCAAGAAAATTGAATAAGTTTATAATATTTTTAAAATTAGTACATATTTCGTGATCACTTCTATCACTATCATCATTCTCGCAGTCCATGCACCAAATTTTAATATAGTGTATAAAAATTGGTATTTCAAAAATAAGGAATTATATATTGGTGTAATTCATAAATCTATCTCAATGTATTTACTCTCATTTAAAAGTCCTTACGTTTATGCATGGGTAAATAGCTTTACTCCCTATATATGTGAATTCATTCTCATTTAAGAGTCCTCACCGTTATGCATGGATGGAACTCGTATACAAGAGAGGGATAAATATTCATGTAGTTTCTAACCTCATTTAAAATTCCTCATGGTTATGCATGGTTAGAAAATGATTGACATTCTTTTTTAAGTAACTTCCGACCACATTTAAAAGTCCTAAAGGTTATGTATGGTTAGAAAGTGCTTAACTTTTTTTGTATAATATTTAAACGAGTAATTTACAAATTTTTCCTTTATTAAAAATACCACACTACTGTCACTGCATAAGTTTTTCGTAAACCGTAACTCATTTGTCACTCTAAAGTGGAATTTGTGTCTAATAAATAAAATATTATGATTTTTATTGATTAACTAGAATTTTTAATATATATTTATTTCTATACGATTTATGGTTTTAATCAAAATTTATCACTATTTCAATTATTATTATTATTGATGGTAACAAAAGAGGGAGAGAGATTAAGATTTTGATGGTTGAGTAATAACCTTACTGATATTCGAGAGTTGTTTCTTTTTGTAATTATTTTGATAATCAATTTTTTCATTTCCATTACATGCATCTTTGTAGGGGGTCTAATTGTAGGGGGAGCACATTAATTGGGGGAGCTTGATCACAACACATCAAACACATTTGCTAGGTATAAAATCTTAATATATATTTGTTATCATCAAAAGGGGAAGATTGTAGAATGCAACAGTTAATGATTTTTGTTTGATGATATTAAACATATATATATTTCTTAATGTGTTTGATATAGTACTATTGTAAAATCACAAATAACCTATTCATCTTCTCAAGAATCAAGAATTATTCACATAGCAGAAAAGGTAGGCAAAAATTTATCATATTTAATGGGTATTTAGATCAACCTTACATTAGCAGTAAATAAATCAAACCTCTTAAGATTTAAAATCTAATTAAGCCTCTTCTTTTGATGTTGATCCAACCATTCATAGCAAATATCATGATTAGCCAGCTCCTTTCGACCCATAAATATAATTAACGATAGTAACTACTATTTTTAATATAATTTGTTTGTATTGTGTCTTATTACACTCCACACGGAAATGTCTTCTTATGAAAATCTTTTTTTCAACATAAATGTAATGACCAAAAAAATTTATGATTTTAATATCAAAGAAATTATAATGAATTTTTAATAGATGAGAGAATTGAGTGTTGTATTTATAAGTATTGCGATGGACATTCTGAACCGATCAATTCGATATATAATTTTAATATATTTGGAGTTACAGTTTACAAAATAGAGGCATTATAGTGTTTAAACAGCGTATGTAGCTGTTTGGGTCAAATTGGATACATGGCCCATAGCCCAGCCTAACAATTATATATGTGAGGCTACGAAACTTTAGTCGTCGCCTCTATCTTTGGTTTTCTTCCCTAATCCCGAAATTTCTTAATTGTCTGCTAATGGTGATTAGAAAATTAACAAAAACAAAAGTGATTAAAATTCAGACTATCCAAATTTTAAAAAAAAATTGTTGCAAAGCTTTCGATGAATGAGGTTTACATATGGTGTTCACTTTTTGCAAAAATGCTTAGATCAATGGCAAATCATGGTCAATGGTGCTGCCAGTGAGCTAAGTTTACCAATTTGGAGATTTTTGATTTCGGCGATGATTAGCAAAATTGAAAGCATGGGGTCATAGAGATCGTCGAGGTAGTAGTCTTTGAAAGAAGCTATGCGGTAGGATCGTATAATATGGAATAGTGGAATGGTATAGGTAAATAGCAGTAAGCAATAAGTAAAGTGGACACCAAGACTTTATACTAGTTTGGACCTCTTGTCCTACGTCCAGTCCCTAAGCTCCTCTTAGGAATTCTAACTAACAACGCTCACTTAACCCGGAGAAATAGGTTTACAACTTACCCGAACAACCGAACGGGATTTCTTGCCTCAACTACCGAAGAGGACTTCAACTAGATACAAAGAGTATTTTTGACTTGTTGTGTTCTTGATAACACTAATGAGTCTAATTGAGTACAACTTTTCTATAATCTAATCCTCAAGAATATGAAATGTGATTATGAAGATTTAAGAAATATAAATAGCTATGAATCAAAAGAGTATTAAAAATAAATCAGAGATTCAAGCAATTGAAGTGGTTTGTGAATGCTTTTGAAAACATAAGTAATCTGAAAATATAATAGAGAGATTAAAGTAATTAGAATTGGTGATTTTTCAAATGATAGAAACATGTTTTTATATGCGTAGACGAGGTGTAACCATTTGTAAAAGGTGCAGGCAAGAGATGCATCCATTTCCATTGGAGAATGGATGCAACTTTTGGGAAGAAGAAGGTGTCTCTTTAGAAAAAATTCGCAGGTTCAAATTCAGTCGACTGAATAGGGATTTCAGTCGACTGGAACTGTGCATGTTGTAAAATGTGTAACAGGTTCAGTCGACTGAAATATCCTGTTCAGTCGACTGAACTGGTAGATTATGCACAATGAACACTTAACTGAAATATGAAGTTGTGTTATGTGTTTTTTATGTTTGTGCAAGTTTCTTGAGGATATATTTTAACAATAAAACTAAGACTAAGACCTATGTATGATAATTACTCATGATATCCTTGGTCTTCATAGTCCTTCCTTTAGCTTTGCACATTTCTCTTCCTTTTTGTTAAAGCACATTGTCATTAATCAAAATATAGCATATCAACATTCTCCCTCTTTTTGATTGATGACAAAAATTATGTTTGTAAAGATGTAATTTATGTTTCCTCCCCCTGAATATATGCACTATTTTTCCTATAAAACAAAGTTAGTGACCTTTCTCCCCCTTTGTCATCGACAACAAGGAAGTAATATATATATAATTGTCAAGAAAAAATAATCTCATACAGACATAACCATAGTATGAATTAAACAAACCACAGAGTTTCATAAAAGAAGGCTATTTATACAAGCCTTATCAGAAATGTTTGAGAATAAATAAAGTTTCTGGAAATCAAACCAAAAAATGATCACTGATCCTTGTCCCAATCATAAGATCCTTCACGTCCTCCCTCTGGTTCTCGAATAACCGGGCTACCGGTTGGTTGTTGAAAAGTTCTACTTCCTTGACCACCACTATTACCACTAGTGCCGCTGCTTGGATTTTCTTCGGAAGATGTCCATGTGAATGTTGGAGTCGGACGCTTGCCGCGTGAGGTCGGAGCAGAAGTGGAGCTTGTGCATGAGATGGCATCCCATAGCTTGTTGAAGAAACCTTTTATTCTATCAAGTTTGTGATCAACCTTTTTGAGGCGATTATCAAGAATTTGTTGATTTCTTGATAGAATTCCTAATGACTGATTTGTACTATAATACGGTTGAACAAGACAAATATCATTATCTTGAATATGAGGTTCTTCTTGTTGGGCCTGAGGAGATTGGTGAGGTTGTTGATTACGTGCTTCCCATTCGGTTAGAGACATGATGCGAGAAGGTCTTGTCGGGAGTTGCATGAGGCTTATAGTCCGTTGGTTGATTTGGTGAACCATTGTAGATTCGGACTCTGGTAGTGGCGAATCAACGTTGAGAAGTAGTCGCATGATATACTCGCCATAGTATATTGTTATCATTTTTCCATTATTGAATGTAAGAAATTCATCAAGAATTAATTGAACCCAATTAACTTTAATGTTACCACAAATGGCATAAAGTGCCCGATAGTTATTTGGGTATACGATTTCATATGAGCCTATGCGAGGAGTGATGGTATGCATAAGAGCTTTGTGTAGAAGCCTAGCTCTTGGTCGTAAAGAAGTTGATTTGTTATCCCGAATATTAATGTTATCATCCAAAAATTGATGATTGATGTTGTCCCGAATATGAGGATTAAATTATATTTCCTCAAGCTTTCTACCAATGTTAGGAGATCCTAGAATATGTGCAATGCGGTCTAGAGAAAACCATACCTTTTTACCGCACACCATACTCCAAACACTATCGTTTGGATTTCGTGGAGTTTGGTGTCCAAGATTTAGATTAGCGTAGAAATTTTTTACCATAATATGATTAATGGCAAGATCATTGCGTTTAATATCTAGTAGGGATGTCAAACCTGCTTGATCGGTCAAGGCTTGAATGTTGTAAGTTTGAAGACTCTGGAAATCGATGAATGAGTGTTCGAAAATCCTTGAATTCTTCATTTTATTCCATCTAGTGACGGCCACTCCATCATAAATCCATTGAGCAATTTGAGAATCAATTGGCTCGGAGGATGTTGAAGTAGAAGCTCTTGATCGTTTGGGAGGCATTTTTGTGTAGTATGGAGGAGAACTTGAAATAAAAAGTTAAGATTGGGAGCTAGGGTTTTAGGAGAAATGGTGATGAAGCTTGGAGAATGGTAAAAGTAAAAGGTAAAGTGACAAAACTGATGGGTAAAAAGAGAAAAGTAATCTGGGAAACGACGTTCAGTCGACTGAATTTTCTGTTCAGTCGACTGAAAAGGTACCCGAAAATTTTCTGGGTAAGATTCAATCAACTAAACAGATTTTTCAGTCGACTGAATTCGTGAATGAGAAGTTTCTGTGTAAAGTTCAGTTGACTGAGCAGAATTTTGTAGTCGACTGAACTTTTGGCTGAAAGTTTCTGTGCTAATTTCAGTTGACTGAGCAGAAAAATTCAGTTGACTGAATTTTGCATTTTCTTTTACAAAATAATTCAAATGATTCATTTTCAAATTCGCCTCCATGATCACTCCTTATATTTTTGACTTTTAAATTCTTAATATTTTGAATTCTTTTGACAAATTTTATGAAATATTCAAAAGTATCACTTTTATTTTTCATAAATATCATCCATGTATATCTTGAGAAATCATGAACTATTACAAAAACATAGCGATTATGGTTAATAGATTGAACCTGTGTTGGTCCGAATAAATCCATATGTAATAATTATAATGGTTGTAAAGTTGAAATGACTTTCTTCGATTCAAAAGATGATTTAGTTAATTTACCTAGTTGACAATCATCGCAAATATTATTTATTTTAAAATTTATTTTTGGTAAGCCTTTGACTAATTCATTTTTTGAAAGTTTTTGAATAGTCTTAAAATTAATATGACAAAATCTTTTGTGCCATAACCAAGGATCATTATCTTTGACCATTAAACACATATCTTTGTTATTATTAATTTTCATGTTTAAAACATAAATATTTCTATCTCTCTTTCCTTCAAAAATAAGATTTTGATTTTGATCAAATATACAACATTTATTTTCAGAAAAAGTTATTTTAAAACCTTTGTCGCATAGTTGACTTATGCTTAATAAGTTATGTTTTAAGTTTTTAACTAAAGAGACATTTGTAATAATGGGTAAATTTGATATACCGTAGTTGCACACATCTCCTTTGCCAATGATGAAGCCTTTTGAGTCATCGCCGAAGGTAACAGAGCCACCATCAAAGTATGAAATATTTGTAAGCATTCCTTTGTCTCCGGTCATGTGTTTTGAGCAACCACTATCCAAAAGCCATTTTCTTTTCTTGAGTGGGACCTGCAAAAAATATTAATAAATACATTGGTACCCACCTTTTAATAGGGTACTAA
This sequence comes from Allium cepa, assembly GCA_030765085.1. Lineage (NCBI taxonomy): Eukaryota > Viridiplantae > Streptophyta > Magnoliopsida > Asparagales > Amaryllidaceae > Allium > Allium cepa. Next base: position 886,498,220 of record CM060929.1, read on the forward strand.
GAGTTAGATCTTAGGAAGCCAAACCCAAGTGGGTTTAGTATCCCTTTTATAAATATAATTTTTATTGTTATGAACAGTATTCATAAATGTTTTAACATATTTGTTCCTAATTAAATTATTGTTAGTCTTTGGAACCCAAATTTTAATTATCTTAGTTTCTACTTTTGTTTTAGTAGGTGCTCTTAATGATATATTATGTTTTGAATCATTATTCTTCTTAAGATTAGTATTTTTCTTTTGAGAAATTTTTGACTCCATTTTATATCCTAATCCATGTTTATTTGAGGAAGATTGAAAATTTTCTAAAATCTTAGATAAATTTTCTCTTCCTTTGTTAAAATTAGAAACATTTTTAGTAATGTTGTCTAATTTAATTTGAAGACTAGTATTTTCTAATTCAACTTGTTTTATTTTATTTTTTAAATTGTGATTTTCAGAAATAATTTTATCATTCTTTGTCTTTTGAGTTTCAATTTCTTGGCTCAAAAGTAAAAGTTGACTGTCTGAGTTTGAGAGAGATTCTTGAACTTTTTCAAGTTCTTCTTCCAATATTTTTTTCTCGTCTTTTAACATATCTCTTTCAGATTCAGCTTTGTTCTGATTTTCACGTGTCTCTTTAAGTTTCTTTTTGAGAATTTTTATAGTATTTAAAAATTCAGTGTTTACTTCTATTAAAACATTATAAGATAAATCACTAACCTCGGATTCTTGAGCTATAAAGCATACATTTGCTTATTCATTGTCGCTATCACAATCACTTTCGGATGAAGATGAATCTGAGTCATCCCATGTTACAGAAAACGCCTTCTTTCTTATTTTTGTTGTTGAAGATTTTTTGATTTTCCTTCTTTTGTCCTGGACAATCCTCGTGCATGTATCCTTTCTTGTGACAATTAAAGCATTCTATATTTGAAGATGAAGGTTTGTTCAAGAAATTCTTTTTGAAACCATTTTTATTTCCTTTTCTATATTTTAAGAATTTCTTGAAATTTTTGGCAATAATGCTAAATCCTCATCTTCAGACTCCGATTCTTCCTTTTCTGCGTGAAAAGCCACATTTTTTCTTTCCTGTGCTTAGTTTTTCTTAGCTTGCATGTTAACTTCATAAGACATAAGGTTTCCAATTAATTCTTCTGGTTTCATTGTAGACAGATCATTTGCTTTCTTGATTGCTAATACTTTTCTCTCACATTCATCAGTGAGTGAATTTAGGACCTTAGATACAATATCAAAATCCGTAAATTTTTCTCCTAATCCTATTAAGGCATGATGAATGTCTTGAAATCTCCAGTACATGTCATTGATAGATTCATTTTGTCGCATTCTAAAGTTTTGGAACTGGTTCTTTAACATGGAAATCTTTGTTTGTTTGACCTTGTTTGTGCCTTCGAGTATGGTTCTAAGTGTATCCCATATCTGATGTGCAGTAGTACATATGCTAACACGATTGAACTCATTTCTATCCAAAGAGCAAAATAGCATATTCATAGCTTTGGCATTTGCACTGGCTTCATTCTTCTAAGTTTGTGTCCATGTAGGATAATCAGTTGTTGGTACAACGAACTCTGTTTGAGTTGCATTCCAGGCTTCAAAAATTGTTGCTTGCATATAAATCCTCATTCTTGTAGCCCAATAATTATAGTTTAATCCATTGAATAGAGGAGGTCTTTGGGTAGATTGTCCTTCTGCAAATGTAGAGCTATAGGCAGTTATTGTGCTTGTGCTTGTGTTATTTTCCATATTATCAATATGTCAAATAACGGTGTTATGGTTATAGGACGGCCTTGCTCTGATACCAATTGAAAGAAGCTATGCAGTAGGATCGTATAATATGGAATAGTGGAATGGTATAGGTAAATAGCAGTAAGCAATAAGTAAAGTGGACACCAAGACTTTATACTGGTTCGGACCTCTTGTCCTACGTCCAGTCCCTAAGCTCCTCTTAGGAATTCTAACTAACAACCCTCACTTAACCCGGAGGAAGAGGTTTACAACTTACCCGAACAACCGAACGGGATTTCTTGCCTCAACTACCGAAGAGGACTTCAACTAGGTACAAAGAGTATTTTTGACTTGTTGTGTTCTTGATAACACTAATGAGTCTAATTGAGTACAACTTTCCTATAATCTAATCCTCAAGAATATGAAATGTGATTATGAAGATTTAGGAAATATAAATTGCTATGAATCAAAAGAGTATTAAAAATAAATCAGTGATTCAAGCAATTGAAGTGGTTTGTGAATGCTTTCGAAAACTTGAGTAATCTGAAAACATAATAGAGAGATTAAAGAAATTAGAATTGGTGATTTTTCAAATGATAGAAACATGTTTTTATATGTGTAGACGAGGTGTAACCATTTGTAAAAGGTGCAGGCAAGAGATGCATCCATTTCCATTGGAGAATGGATGCAACTTTTGGGAAGAAGAAGGTGTCTCTTTAGAAAAAATTCGCAGGTTCAAATTCAGTCGACTGAATAGGGATTTCAGTCGACTGGAACTGTGCATGTTGTAAAATGTGTAACAGGTTCAGTCGACTGAAATATCCTGTTCAGTCGACTGAACTGGTAGATTATGCACAATGAACACTTAACTGAAATATGAAGTTGTGTTATGTGTTTTTTGTGTTTGTGCAAGTTTCTTGAGAATAGATTTTAACAATAAAACTAAGACTAAGACCAATATATAATAATTACTCATGATATCCTTGGTCTTCATAGTCCTTCCTTTAGCTTTGCACATTTCTATTCCTTTTTGTTGAAGCACGTTATCATTGATCAAAATATAGCATATCAACAGTCTTATGGTCCAAAGAATTGTAGATCGACCGAAATAAGGGGTTTTAGGGTTTGCAAAAACCTAACTAAAGGTGGTTGTGGCCATTGATTTAAGCCAGTTGGGGCAATTTAGGTGTTCGGTCAGGTGAATGGTAGCAGCGACGTTCGATTGGAGGAGATTGGAGGCGTAACCATGGTGATCTGGAGGAGTATTGGCCGATCAAAAGGTTGCGGCATCATCGGTTTATCAAAAACATGTTTGAGTTGGGGAAGGAGGCGATTTTATCAATAAGCTTCTACATTTTATTAAATTATATTTTAAACTCTATAACTTCTAATGGTGATATCTTCTGCATATGAACTTCGATTCACTCGTGTTTTCTTCCATCAGACTCATAATGGAATTCTGGATGATTTTGCAATGGTTTTTTGGGCTTAGAGGCTGTTAGAAAACTGTGTTAGTATAAACTATTTAATTTAATTTAATTAATTGAATTTCAAATTATAAAATGAATATATATTGATGAAAAATCATAACTATTGGTATTAGTTGTATTTCACAGATGACTTTTTTGATTATTGTGACAATCTACATGCGTGGTGTCTTGATTGGATAGTTTACTGTTGATTGTAGTATTTTTGGGTGTTTAATAATTGATTGTTGATTTGAGTTGGAAAGTAATTGATTAAAATGAAATGAATAATAATGAGAAAAGTAAATAGATAAATGATAATTAAGCTTATATACAGATATTATATGGTTATTATAAATAAAGATAATTTAACAAATCTTACTAAACCAAAGTATGAAATTAAATAAAGTCATTATTTAATGCATTTGTGTGGAAATTCATAAATAACAACACAAATTATACTTAATCGATATTTGGGATGTTTATCATTTAGGATGAGGTTTTAAATAATAAATGAATTTTTAAAGAGCATACTAGTGAAGATTGTTATTTTTGATTTAAAACACGATGTTTGGGGTATTTGAAAAATGGAATGCAATAAAGGAAAACAAAAGTTATCATTTCTAAAGAAGTATTGTTGTTTTAAGATGCAGTAAATAACGGAAACCTTTGTAATAAACAATAATGAAATGATTTTATATTTAAAAAATAAAGGATGCAAGTATATTGTTTGGATGACTGTTGAATATGTGATTGATTATCTATTATTAATATTCACAAATGCTTGATCATTTGATGACAGCATAGCATTAGCATGTGGATGCCATATTTTACCCTTTTTAACACTAGACAGTAGGTAGTTGATTATGGTTAATTGATGACTGATGTTATATACTATTATTATTAGATGATTGGTATGCATTTAATGATTTATACTTACATTGGTGATGCGTTACTATAATGAATGGTTAGTATAAATGTAAGTGTATTTATGTTATTGTTATTTTTTATTTGGATTGACGTTGGATGTTGTTTAGGTTTAAAGCCTATGATTTATTTTTGTTATTGCCCTAAGTTATGATTTGTTATGATGGATAATGTTACATCCCACGATTTTAACGCTAATTAATTTAAAAAGAAATACAATAAATAAGTAAAATGCTAAAAATAATTTTTTTGCAAATTTCAAGATTTGACTACGAAACTTATATTGTTGGATTCATGGTGATTGTCTGACCAATTTTCATATATAATGTTTTCCAATCGGAGTTCAAAAAGAAAAGTTATTAATGTTTGAAATTTTAGCATCGAAAATAATTATATATGTAAATATGGTAATAAAATTAGTTAACGCTAATTGTTAACATTAATGGAAGACTGGACATTAGAGAAATGTTAACACTAAATTAATTAGAGAATTTATAAAAGGGGAAAGAATTGAACGAGATCAATTAGTGGAGGAAATAGATACAGAAGATAATTGAATCAAGGAAACAAATTAACAAAAATCAAAGAACGAAGTAATCTTACCGTGTAAAACAGCATATGACGACCTTACACTTATCCAGGTCGGCCGTTAGAGGTTTATTATGGATACAGAAGGTCGACCCGTGTATGTTTAAAGATGGCTATTAAATTGTTTTTTTAACTGGCGGATTTAAATCAGTTTAATCTAGTTGTCGGCATTCATTTGAACCTCTATAAATTCAGACCTATGGCTTACTTCCAACTCATAATTTTCTAATGAGCGCATAAGCCCTACCATTTTCACTTCTCATCTAAAACTTTAAATTAATATAAATAGATCTATGTTGCTAGTTTGCACGTATATAAATGGATGATTATAGAACATGATAGAGATGGAGAATAGGTTCAAATAAAGTCGCTACGACCAAGGTAAACTATAAACCCGAATCTAAATTCATAATCAACCTAAATTCTTCTTTTAATCCTAATTCTGATAGATCTGTATGTATATGTTATAAGGAAATCAAAATAGGGAGTGAGAAGTTGAAATACAGATAACATAGAATAGATTTGGAAATTTGGGAACGCTTGAGAAAGTGAGCGGGAAAAATTACATATTTTGTAATAAAATTAGATTTATTCTGTTAACCCACCTTTTTCCAAGGCAGTATACAGGAGGATTTAACCCCACGGACTTCACAGTTATTAAGGCTAGTAGCCTAGAGCGTTAACTATGAGGTCTAGAAATCAAGCGTATGCAATGATATGAAGCGACGATCAACCGCGACCAAGAGATAGACTCTTTCGAATATTCTAAGTATGGATTAGTACCTCCCCCAGGAAGGGGATTGGTGCTTATCCCTTCTCCTAGATGATTGGTACATATCCTTGATTTTTGTCCTAAACTAGGCGTGACCGGTGTAAAGTGACAAGGAAGGCCCCATGAGGCTACATTTCAAATCTCAAGTCGTTTGGAGTTTATATGCCCAAGTTATGGGCAAATTACTTCACCTAAGAAAGAGATCGGTATAAAAGGGATCGATATAAAAGGGATCAGCATATTTCAGCCAAGCAAGTACAACTTAATGGCAAACAATCAATATCTCAAAATGCATAAGTCCAATGCATAGAAATTTTTTGAGCAAGATGTAGGGACACTAGGAAGCCTATCCTAGGGATCGCACCTCAAATGGATGAAGAAAGAAAGATCTGCCCTCTTCCCCTTAGGAATCGGCTAAACCCAACTTTTTAGCAAAGATCAATCAATATCTCAACATCTACACATCCAATTGACATGAAACTTTGAGCACAAACTAATTACAACATGTGGAACATCCTACATGAATCGCACATCATTTGGAGTAAGTTGGAGGGATCAGTCCCTATCCCTCCATAGGGATCGGCTATATCAGACTTCGCAGCATATTGCAACAAAGATTGATCTTTAACTCGAGTTCTACTAATCTAATTTGCATGAAACTTGGAGGCTATACATAATACAACATGGAAGAGCTCCCCTAAGGATGCATTTAATTTGGAGAAATTTAAAGGGATCGACTCCCATCCCTCTAAAGGGATCGATTAAAATCAGAATGTATGCAACACAACTTTACGGAAAACGTGATATCTCACATTTAGAGGGAAAGTAGTTAACATTATGAGGAACCCCCCAAAGCGATCGCACCCCATTTGGACATCAAAATAGAGATCATTATCGATCTCTATTGTGGGACCTAATGGGCGTGAAAATTCTTGTGTGGCCTCGTCATGGCCTGGAGGTTCTTCTGTCGAAATTTCAGCATGATCCATGCACGTCTTCCCTTATATATATATAGCAAGCATGACATCGGAAAAAGGGTCTTCTTTTTGCTTCTCGTTATCTTCAACCTAGGCTACACTCTGCCAATTTTATTCTTGGATTTCTGATTGTAACTGTAAAAAACTACAGTACAATAATAAGGATTATTCTGCAGTGGACGTAGGCCGCAGTAAGCCAAACCACTATACATCTTGTCTTTTTTTACTTGCTTTCATTTTTAATTTGTTTGTTCTTTATATTATATTCTCTGTAGTAGATCCTATCTGAGATCTGTGATTTGGATATGGGTGCGTTCACATAATTGGGTGTTGGTGGCCAATTTTGACGCTAACATTTTGGTGTTTTAGACTTGCACATGCGGAATTGGAATCTAGGATCTTAGATTTGAAAGATTGGATACTTTGATCTAGGAAGCAAGAGTTAAGCAATCAACAAGGAGATTGCTATGGGAAAGGATCCACCATGGAGGGAGTCAGGAGGCTTCCTCAGGAGATAGAGCTAATTAAGCATTTATCTTCATCACTAGAGATGAAATGGAAACGATGATGATGCTACAGAGGAGAGGATGCTGAAAAGACAGGAGGAGATGATGTAGAATTTACTCTGATAGATTGGACAAGCTAGAGCACAGAATCAAGGGAATAGAGAAGTAGGAGCTAATGACAACTTAGATCAAAGTGTTGAAGCAGCAGGAATCATTGGAAATCTAAACCGAGAACATGGAAATGGAGCCAATGGACAAAGGAATTGAACAGAGCAGCTAGGGGCAGTTTCTCGGCCATCTTAGAGGGATCGACACCAATCCCCAAAGAGTAGAGGGCAAGCCCTCGGGTTGGTTGATCGCGATGCCGAAGGACCTGTGATCAATCCCATAGAGCTTGGTGTTAATCGGAATTTGGATGCTCATCCGGAGGTATACGTTCTAGAATCCCCTCGTAGACTCGAGGGCATCTTGGACATGATGATAGTAGACCATCATTGGAAGACAATGACATGTTTGCAGAGATGATCAGGTGAGCTATGTGTGGAGGATTGGTGAACATGGATCTCGGGGGTGTAAATAGAAGTACATTCGCTCCTAATATCAGGAATGCTAGGAATCCACCAAAATTCAAACTACCAACAGTGGAAGTTTATGATGTAAAGTCGGATCAGACTATGCATATGATGAGGTATATATAGTACATGGAAGTACTGGGGGCACTAAAAGAAGTCCTAGCATGATGCTTCCCCTTGTACTTAATGGATGTAGCTTTGTTATGGTTCAGACAGTTGGAAAGCAGTTTTATTAGCACATGACCAGAATTAGTCGAAAGATTGATGAAGCAATTTTGGGTTCACAATACGAGATCCAAGAATGTGATGACATTGACATCAATAAAGCAGTGGCAGGAGAATCACTCAAGAAATTCTTAATCAGGTTCAATGCGGTAGTTGTTTTGGTGTATCGACCAGATCCATCGATGCTTTTGTTGGCGGTAGTGTTAAGAGTTGCAGATAATTCAGATTTTAAGATATCACTAATACAAGATCCACCGATGGATATCGGGGAATTCTACTATGAAGTAGAAAGGTTTCTAGGATAAGAAGATACGAAAGCCGATAGAGAGGCAACGGTTTTAATATAGTACGGGGTGGAGAGCCGCCCGGTGAAATCTCAGGAAAGGACAAGGGTAAATGGAACATAGACAATAGCTTTGATGGACTGAAGTGACAAAGGGGAGAACCCAAATCTCTTCTTACTTGAAATTGAATGAAACCTTAAAACGGATATATCTAGATACTCGAGGATGCCATCCGTATCGAAGGCCGGCAAAGAGGGAACCCTTCGAACGCGAACGGACATCAGGAAAGCACTGCCTATTCCATGAGCTGGATGGGCACAATACAAATGAACGTAGGCATTTGAAGGATATCATTAAGGAACACATGAGGAATGGCCAGTTACAACAATATGTAAGGACTCGGGTTGCGGCGGTGGAACAGGAGCAGCCACCGTCCACCTGAAATGAAAATGGCACTAGATCAAGGCATCATCATCAACTTGTCATCAATTGATCAAGATGGCATGGACTAAGTAGCAAACTCCATAATGGGATGATTAGGTCACTTAAACATGCATGGGATCAAGGACGGTCCCTAGGCATGCTCTAAGATGATGATCAACCGTAGTGCTCGAGTTTGTGAAATTTGTTTTTTCTTCTTATTTGCTTTGAACTCTCGTTTTTCTAGTTTTATTTGAACTCTGGTGTATTGGTTGTACGGACTCTTATTCTATATTTTGGCAAATGGAATTAGAAATGCCATAATTTGGATCAATGTTATAGATCACACAGGTCCTGGTTGTAGTCTTGTCCGGAGATATGGGATAATAAGCAAGGCACGAGTCTTTTCGTCGGGTGAACATGATAAACGGACTCCTACATCATGGATTAAGTCCTCAAATGGGTATCGAGGCCAAAGAATAAAACCCAAAAAGTCATTAGGTATGGAATATTCCTGGCAAGGGGTAGGCCACTTCGCTTGAACGCGAAGGATCGATCTAATCAGGTTAACGAGTATGGATTATGCTCGGCAAAGATCTGGAGAGATCAAGGTTGTCAGGTATGGACTATGATGGCAAGGGGTAGGTCGCTAAACTTGAATGCGATGGATCAACCTACTCAAGTCATCGAGTATGGATTATCCTCGACAAGGATCCGGTGAGATCGAGGATTTGGATTAGGATAACAAACCGGAGAGGTCATTGATTTGGATATCAGTTTTGAACAGCAATGGATTTGGCTTTGGCTGGATTAAAATTCAAGTAAAATGATCCGGAGAGACTGTGAATTTGGATTGGATTCTAGATTGGAAAACACGATCGTCAATGGATTATGGATTTCAGATTATGGATTTATGGATATTCAAAACACACCGTCCTAACGCAAGGCATGTTTTGGGGGGGAAAGTGTTAACCCACCTTTTGCTAAGGCAGTACATACGCGAATTTAACCCAACAGACTTCACGATCATCAAGGCCAGTAGCCCAAAGAGATGATTGTAAGGTCCAAAATTCAAGCGTAGGTAATGATATGAAGCGACGATCAACCGAGACCAGGGGAGACTCTTCATAATATTCTAAGTACGGATTAGTACCTCTCCTAAGCAGGGAATCAGTGCATATCCCTTCCCTTAGGGGATCAGTACATATCCTCAATTTTTGTCCCAAACGGTGAGACCGATATAATGTGACAAAGAAGGCCCCATGAGGCTACATTTCAAAGCTTAAGTCGTTTGGAGTTTGTGTGCTCAAGTTATGGGCAAATTACTTTACTAAGAAAGGGATCGGTATAAAAGGGGTCGTATAAAAAGGGAGCGGTATAAAAGGGATCGACATATTTCAGCCAAGCAAATACAACTCAAAGGAAAACAATCAATATCCCAAAATCCATAAGTCCAATGCATATGAAATTTTATGATAAGATGTGGGGACCATAGTTAGCCTACATTTGGGATTGCACCTCAAAAGGATGAAAAAAGAGGATCGACCCTTTTCCCTCTTAGGTATCGGCTAAACCCAACTTTATTGCAAAGATCGATCAATATCTCAACATCTACACATCCCACTAACATGAAACTTGAAGTACAAGCTAATTACAACATGTGGAACACCCATAGGGATCGCACATCATTTGGAGCAAGTTGGAGAGATCAGTCCCTATCCCTCCATAGGGATCTGCTATAATCAGCCTTTGCAGCATATTGCAATAAAGACCGATTTTTAACTCGAGTTATACTAATCCTATTTCATGAAACTTGGAGGCTATACATAATACAATATGGAGAAGCTCCCCTATGGATCGCATGTCGTTTGGAGGAGTTTGGAGGGGTCGGCCCATATCCCTCCAAAGGGATCGGCTGAAATCAGAATGTATGCAACACCACTTCATGGAAAACGCGGTATCTCACAAACCGTAAGTCGAAATGGCATGAAATTTGGAGGAAAAGTCGCTAACAATATGGGGAATACCCAGAGGGATCGAACCCTATTTGGACACCAAAATAGGGATTGATACCAATCCCAATTATGGGCCTAATGGGCTTGAAAATTCTTGTGTGGCCTCGTCATGGCCTGATGGTTCTTTTGACGAAATTTCAGCTCGATCCATGCACATCTTCCCCTATATATACAATAGGCATGATGTCAGAAAAAGGATCTTCTTTTTCTTCTCTTTATGTTTAACCTAGGCTACATTTTTCCAATTTTATTCTTATATTTCAGATTATAACTGCAAACAAACTACAGTATAATAAAAAGAATTATTCTGGAATGGATGTAGGCCGGGGTTAGCCGAACCACTATAACTCTTGTCTTTTTTTTACTGGCTTTCATTTTTTATTTGTTTTTTATACATATTATATCTCTACTTTAGATACCATCTGAGATCTATGACTAGACATTTGGGCGGCCATACAAATCGTCAAAATGTGGGTGGGAAACCAACGACAAATTCTACTTAGACCAGATTTGTATTGCGAGACTTTGGGAAGTCAGAATTAATTAGGCAACGTATGATTTGGATAGTTGGAAAGTAAGCACCAGATTTATTGGGCCTTTTTCAAATACAGGGAGAAACAAGAAAACTTTTATGTTGGCTGGAGTCCATGACGTTTTTACACCTGAGGAAATACCTTCGTAGCATAATAATTGTTGTAGAGTCTAATTAATTGGGAGATTTAAAGATGGTGCCAATAGCATCATGCGCCACTACATGCATCGTAGAGCATGGAACTTGGAAGTTTCGCAAAAAAGAATTAGATTGGTTTGTGTAAAATGGTGAGAAAATCTAGTGGGAGGCATGAGGACTCTTCGTCCTAAACCTTTATTTAAAAAAAAATCTCTCCAAAATTAGGATTTTGGTTGCATCGTGGTTGCTAGATTGGATGGTATGAGATGTTTATTACAATCTTTCACAACCACTTTACACTCATGTAGAAATTTTTATGCATGTTTAGGGTATTTGCATACATACTTTCATGATACGAATACACACCCACGCTAGGATTGACTAGGTTTTAGTATGTCTGCATTACATAATCACATTGCACTATTGGTCGAGTAGATGGTTGTGTAGATAACTTGGTTGTATAACATGGATGATATTACGTATTACGTTGTTTGCCCCTTGAAAGATTTCTGGACGAAATCCTTTATAAGGAGGAAAGAATGTAACACCCCATAAAATGTACCATAAACAAATGAAGTAAATTAAATTAAATATGATATGGAAGAAAATGAAAATTTTATATATTTGGAATTTGACCAAGAAATCTATGTCATTGCATTCATGGTGAAATTTTGATTTATTTTGATGTATAATATGCTGAAAACGAAGCTCGAAGGAAGAAGTTATGAGTGTTTGAAGTTTTCAGATTTAAAATAATTTGAATAGGATTCAGATAAATAATTAATTCCCTCATTTGAAATTTGAAATTAATTGTGATTAGACTTGGGAGTTAAGTAACGTTAAAAGTTAATAAGGGAATAAAATAATAAGGCAACGGAAATAAATAAACGTCCCTTGAATAAAGGAGCCGTCGACCTGAATATGTCAACCGGTCGACCTTAGCCATCGACCGGTCGCCCAAGGGCTGTCGACCGCTTGGCAATGATAGTTGTCAGTGGTAGGTACAGTTTTACGTTACATTCTATTCAGTTATGCATTCCAGATTTACCTGTTTTCTACCTACTTCCATTATATGGCTCTAGTGCGTTTCAACTCCTATAAATAAAACCCTAATCTCACCACTTTTATTTATATTATTTTGGGGAATACAATGAAACTCTGCCATTGCTATCTCATTAATAAGATTCAGAATTCTATATAAAATTCCGGTAAGGATTCAACTTATTTCTTCCTCCAATCTATTCTTATCATATTCTTCTCCAATTATTCTGAATTTAATAAATATATACACATCTTCCATATTTTTTGTGTGTGTGTATCAAAAGAGAGAGATTCTAGAAGAGATCGGAGGGCTACAAATCCTTTTTCGTAAAGCTAAGACGTATCTATGGATGGAAACCTTAGTATATCTTTTCAGCGATTGTTTAGTTTATTTCTTTTGGATTTTAATATGCCCTAAGAATTTTGGAATTTCGAAAATATGATAAATAAAATCCCCTAAAATCCATTTTATTTCGAAGTGTCAATTCTATGTTGAGATTCTCAATTATTTACATTAATTTGATGGGATTTGTTTCGTTTATGTAATTTTTGATAATTTCATAATTTATTCCACTTCTCCTTCTTCTTTAGGTAAAATTGTTATCCATCGATATAATAAAGGGTTTAGATTACGAATTCTATTCGTAGTTTACATCTCTTATTATTATCTATTTCTTTGAAGAAAAGAGGAGTTGAATAGAATATGGGGTTTAAATTGCCATTCTTATTGTTTAAAATATTCCATTGAGTTGGTGTAATAAATTGAGTTTCTATTTTATTAACAAGTCTGCTATTGCATTTTTTATTATAAATATTTATTCCCTATTTTGAACATTTGAATTTCATGAAATCTTGGAAAACTGAAGAAAAAGGACTTGTAATACTAATTGGTCAGAGAATTGACATTTAGCGCTAGTTTATGGCGTAAAGTCCATGCGTTTAGAACTTATTAGGTACAAATATTTATTTATATCTATTTACGTAATTAACGTATAACGAATCGTATATGGCGTAGTTAGTTAGGCATTTATTTATATTTATTACTCCCATTAGGAAGGTAATTGACTTTGAGGCGAAAATAAGAGGAAACTCTTATATAGCCTAATTATTATTTTAAGGCGTAATAAGGAAGATTCCTTATAAGGCCTCATTTATAAAACGGTGAGATGAGAGTGTGTGGAGAGAGTAATTGATTTATGGCTAAGTTATAGGGATGCGAGGTCAATAGAGTTACATAATGGAAGTCCGCCCTTCACTTTGAGGCTACTAACACTTGTGTTCACTTTTACTGATGTGAGATATCCTTATGATAAATATTTGTAATGACGTAAGATTAGTTCCAAATTCTGTAAGAGAAATCTACCCAGCTAATCTGGCTAACAGTTCCTACAAATCGGGGAATAATGTGAGGCGTCATTATGGGTATGAGCCATAAGACGAAGGTTCTGCTTTAGGGTTTGAGGTATTAAGTGGTTGGACCCGCTTTTTTTCCCAGACGAAGTATTAAATAGCCAAAGGGTTACGTTAGGTGGTATCTCTATAGGGGCCGCTTTTGAAATTAAGCCTTAAATGTCGGGGTCCATCTAATTTCTACTAGGAAGTACTAATTGGCCTATGAGATTTAATATGATGTCAACTAGATGGTACCATTGAGGAGAACGTTTCTGGAATTAGGCCTTAAATGATAGCGTCTGCCTATTTTCCACTGGGAAGTATTAAGTGGTTTGGGTACCGTCTCTTACATTATTAGCTATTTATGCCATATGATTGGGATATGGGATGTACTTCTTGAATGGAAGGTATTAAGCGGTTGGACCTGCATCCTTTCCTTATAAAGTAGTATTAAATAATTTTAATGGTTTTATGTTCATAGACATATTCTTACTTTGTATACTGCCCAAGTACTGAAAAGATAAGGCTCTAGGCTTTCATTCACCGGACATTATTGTTCTGACTCCTTCCTCATTACAACACAGTTTAAGGGAGGAGTGATGGCAGTTATGCTTAGAGATGGAGAAGCTTATCTTGTGGTAGTATTTGTTAATATTAATTGCTTTTTGTGTACCCATGTATTTATACAATTGTTGTATGATACGGTTTTAATGGAATTTTGTATTATGACATTTTTATGGTTTTAAAAGAAATGAGTACACTTTACGATTATATTTTGTTCCATCTATTGTGATTTATGAAAGTTTAGTTATGGCATTATATTGTTATTTTCTTAGTTCTACCAACAACTTGTCTAAGAATATATCTAAGTTTCGATGGACTTTTTTGTGTCGAAATTTGGGCATGTTTTGAAGTGGGTTGTTACATTCGGTATCAGAGCTCTAGGTTATCCGATCTACGGGAAGTATATTATGCTTATGAGTGGCGTACTTATTATTTTTGAAAAGGTTTTCAAAAGATTTTTCTAAAACTCATAATATATAAACTCGTTTTGAATTTACACTTAACGCTATAAATTATGACTATAGAATTAGTTACAACAATATTTTGAAAGGATGGGTGAGGCGATTATGATTTGGAAGAATAAAAGAGGTAATTTCTAATCCTACTTCGATTACTCATGGAGTGGAGATCATATCTTTAGGAGCAAACTAGGAAGAACATGACCTCAACTTATGGAAGCACCCTAGAAGCTAGATAGTAATTGACACCTTGATAGGACCTAATCTTCCTTATCATTGTGGATCTTATAGACATATTTCATAATAGGGGTAACCATAGATGGAAAGTTTGATAGAAAATAAATACCTTAAGGAAATGTTCATTAGGCTGACGGTTAATATGGACAAATTAACATTTATGGAGGTAACAAATGAAGGTGTTATATATGAAAGTAAGGCAAGGAGCAAATTTCCGTAAAAAGGAATACATTTATCGCCACAAGAAGGAAATTGGATTTTTAAAGGTTAGAGTACAAAGGTTTAAAAGAAAGAACAAATTTTAATCCTACATTTTGTGACATAATTTGATAAAAAAGTTTCTTTGAAAACTCTTTGAAAATTTTGAAAGTGCCTTTTAAAAGATTTTGAAATGAAAATCTTATAATTTAGAAATTTTGATAAAAAGTGGTTTTAGATGACTTTTAAATTATACCACTGTTTATTTTGTAGAAAATTTTAAAAGAGTTTGTAAATTCAAAAAGGGCGACGAAACATTTTTGGTAGGTGATTTTTACTTTAAAAATTTTGGTTACTTGAGAAGTTGAAAAAAAAAGTTTCCATTTATTAACTTCTCAGTTTAAATTTTGATTGAATTAAAAAAGCTTTCATTTTCTTCATTTTTGCATTCTTCCATTTTTTTCAATGGTATATTTCCTATGCAATAAAGTTGAAAGTTCTTTCCTCTATAACTTCTTAGAGGCTGTATAAACTGGAAATTTTTAGAATCATAATTATGGTTTTAGACAACTTTGGAAATATAACGCCATTAGTTTTGGAAAAGTTTGAAAAGGTAATGCACTTTTTAAAAGTGATGAATTTCTTTAAGACAAAATGGTGGGATGGTTTTAACTGTAAATTAATGCCTTGAAAAGTTTTCATCTGTTAACCTTTTTAATCTTATTAAAAAGATTTCAATTTTTTATTCTTTGATTCTTCTATTTTTCCTTTTTTGTAAACCTAAAAGTTCTTTTTTAGAACTCTTTTTAGGGGTTTATAGATAGATATAACACCTATTTTGGGATAGAAATAGAAGGAATATCCAAATGTATAGGAAGGAGAGCATTCTCATATACGATGATGAATAGAATAATGGCTAGAATTTAGGTAATAATAGAATTGTGAATTCTGATGGATGAGATATTGAAAGGAGTAATAGAGTAAGATAGATGTTATCTTTGTCTACTCCATCTATTTTTCTATCATATAAAGTTATAAAAGATGTCTTTGACCATTGATTGGATTAAATGACGATTGATAAATAAGTTAGATGTTTTTGTATAAAGAAAGGCATTTATGTGAAGATGAGAATTTTATATTCTTTTCCTAATATTAATAAAAAGTTATTTAAATAATAATATTATTATATTTGATAAAGAAAAGTGTTGCAAGAGATTTTAAGAGTTTTTGAGCAAAGTTACGAGATATATTTAAAAAATAACAATATACCTTGAGTAATAAGGTAATAAATATTTTCGTATGCTTTAGAAGAAAATAACTGTTATTTTGAAATGTTGATGGTGAACATTTTACTATTTTGTAAACTATAATTCTTGTAGTTATAAAACTTTTTAAATTAAAAATGGTTTAACATATTATTTTGGAAAGATAATTAAGTCTTGAATCTTTTGTGTTAAAATTCCTATTTTCAAAAAGGAATAAATCCTTATTTTAGTAAGCTATTGACAAGGAAAGTTTTTCATAAGTTCTTTTTTGAAAAACCAAGAGAATTTTGAATGTCATAAATTAGAAAGTCTAGCTTTTAAGAATAAGTTTTGATAAAGAAAGTTTTAAAAAAGGAGATTATTTTATTCCTATTTGGGAACAAAGAAATTTTGAATCTTTGATAAAGGTTTTTATTAAAGTTTAAATTTTCAAAGATGGAGATATTGAATTTCACATTTCATATTTTAAGTATTACAAGAAATGAATTAATAAATGCTTATTTTTAAATAAGTTTATTTGTCTGAAGATATTTTATTTTGTGTGCGAAAGTTATGATTTTATAAAAATTATGGAGTAGATACGGATCATGACCTAGGTCGGATAGATTAAGGTTTTTTTTGAAACTGGTTTAATTAATATTGTGGCGGGCTATGCGGCCAAAAAGCATGTACAAGTACAAAAAACAGCAAACATAACTGAGTTAAAACACCCGACAGATCAACACTAACTTATCACAAACTCACAAACTTTCCTAATTTACTTAGGGTTCTTCCATTTCGATTGCTATGGAGGCTCCTCGACACTTACTTGACTTCCTGGCCTCTCAACCTTCCACTTCCAGTTCTCCAATAGCAGTTTTTCTCTTGCCTCTAAGTTGGTAATCCTCTTGATTCTTCCAATGTTAATTTTTACATCTCTAGCAATATTTTCCGCAAATGCTAATTCATTTTTTTCTTTGTTGCTTTTGAAAGCCCTTACATTCTGTTCTCTCCAGAGATGCCAAACAGTTGTCGTCAAGGAAATTTTCACGGTTTCCTTCATAAAGTTCGTGAGATCTGTCCTATTACTCAGGTAATTTATCTCATCTTCTAGGCATAGTACTGCTTTTGTTTGCAATTTTTTGAGTTTTTGGGTAGCCCATACGTGTTTGCTATATTTGCAATCAAAAAATAAGCGGCGGTGTGTTTCAATTTCCTTTCCGCAAAGGTTACATGTGTCTTCATCAAGAATTCCATAACCTTTAAGTCTATCTTTAGTACCCAGTCTTCCTTTAATAGCTTTATATGCAGTGTGCGCCATTTTAGGACAGTTTGATTTGCTCTAAACGACCTTGTACCAGTTGACAGTTTCATAATGTTGCTGGTTTCATCCCATACTTCACTCATTTTGAATTGACCTTTCTTGTTGTTTTTCCAGACCCATTTATCAACTTCTCTATTTGTATGAATAGGAATTTCCTTAATTTCTTGTTTCTGATTTCTTGTTATCAGTTGCCTTTCTGGTTCCCATTTCTTGTTATGAATTATACTAGCAACTTGGATTTTTGGAGTGTTGTTTGCTGAGAAGCTTTCCCATCCTACTCTCTCTAGAATACTTTTGTTATTAATCTAAGGGTCCCTCCATAGGTTTGTGTCTCGGCCATTTGCTATTTGTCTTTCCGCCGATTCTTTAAGTGTTTCTCTTTGTTTGAGGATATTTTTCCATATTACTGAAGCATTGTTATCTGCTTGTATGGCCCAGATATTCTCTTTTAAGTATCTTGCTCTCATCCATTTAGCCAAAGATTTCCAGAATTAAGTATTTTCCAAGCTAATTTGAGTCCATAAACTTTTTAAGTTCAAATAGATTTTTTTAGACCAACTCCTCCTTCACTTTTAGGTCTGCACAGTTCATTATAACTCACTTTGTGAACGCCTCCTCTCCATATGAAGTTAGCACAGACTGTATTTATCTTAGCAAGAGAGCAGTCTGGTATCTGAAAGGTTTGCAACCAAAATCTAACCTTTGAAGTGATAACAGTATGTACCAATTCCACTCTCCCTGCAAAAGACAATAATTTTGATCTCCATCCTTGCAGTTTTTCTCGAATGTTGTCTATCAATTTCCCACATTCTGCATCGGTAACTTTGTTATTTGACAATGAAACCCCTAAATATCTCACTGGCACTTCTCCTTCACCTACTCCAAGTTGTGCAAATATGTTTGTTTTACCTTTATAGTACTTGTTCATATAGCACTTAGTTTTGAATTCATTAGCTTTGAGTCCTGCTAGTTCTTCAAGTTGCTTAAAGATTCCCTTTACTGTGTTAATCCCCATGTTAGTAGATTTGAACACTACCAATAAGTCATCAGCATATATGAGGTGATTGACTTCTGGAATAATCTTATATATGGGTTTAATTAAAGATTGGAAACTTGCAAGTTCCATTTGAAGAGAGAACCACTCCATGGCTACAGCAAAGAGATAGGAAGATAGAGGATCTCCTTGTCTAATTCCTCTATTTGTCTTTAGGTATCCTTTAGGAACCCTATTTATAATCACTGAGAAGGTAGGAGTACATATACAATGTGTTATGAGTTTAAGTAGCTTAGCCAACACTCCCATTTCATGTAGCATATGTAGGATGAATTGTCTTCTCACTTTATCGTATGCCTTGTGAAGATCTATTTTTAAGCACACCCTATCTGCCTCTTTCTTATTAAAATCCAGTATTAATTCATGTGCCAGTAAGGAGTTTTCAGATATATGTCTTTCCTTTATAAAAGCACTTTGGCTTTGTGAAATGAGTTGAGGTAGGACTTTATTGAGTCTCATGCAAATAATTTTGCTAAGAATTTTATATGTAACATTGCAGCATGTTATTGGTCTATACTCTTCTATTTTCCTGGCTTTTTAACTTTTGGTATCAGAGTAATAAATGTATGATTTATTTCTTGAATGAATTCACCTGAGTTTAATGCCTCTTGATAACCTTTGAGCATTGTATCTTTTAGGTCTTCCCATTGCATTTTGAAGAAGAGTGCGCTCATGCCATCGGGGCCAGGACTAGACTCGTTATGAATAGAGAAAGTGGCACTTATCAACTCCCTTTCTGTAATCTCAGCTGTGAGCATTTGAGCACCTTCTTTGGAGATTATTTTCCTGCGGTTGATATGAGGTATTTGTTGTACATAATCTCCATTGTAAGTGTCTGTGAAATATTCTATGGCTTTTATTTCCAACTCTTGCAAGTTCCCAGCAACTTTTCCCTGTTCATTTAAATAGTTTAGTAAATTATTATTTTGATTTTTCCTCTAGGACATTTTAGTATAAAAAAATTTATTGCACTCATCCTCTTGTGTTAGCCATTTTTCTTTTGCTTTTTGTTTTATCTCCATTGCTTGTATACCCAGAAAATTCCTTAGCTGCTGTTGTTTGTCAAAATATTCTGCATTCATCTCTTCATTTAACGGCTCTTCTTCTAATTGATATTGGAGTTTTTCCAGCCTTTCTTGTAGTTCTTTGATGTCTTCATGTGACTTGGGCCTGACTTTATTCCACTCCTTCAACTTGTTTTTCATTTATTTCACTACTATTATGTATTGGTACATGTGGTTCCCTTTTGGAGTTTGAATTTTCTTTAAATCTACTATTTATTTATATCCTTCCATTAGATGCCAATGATTTGCATATCTGAATGGTTTACCTTTATGTGACTGTATTTCATTATTAAATTGTACGTAAAGAGGACAGTGATCACTTGTCAAATTTGGAAGCACTGTAACTTTAATATTTGTAAATCTGTTCAGTAGATCTGCATTACCCAGTGCCTTATCAAGTCTTGAATTGATTTTTTTTCATCTCACCACTTTTCCATGTGTATTTCAGACCCATATGGAGCACTTCAACAAGTCCTGCTATTAGTACATAATTGTTGAATTCAAAGATTTGGCAAACCTTCATAGTGAGTCCTCCTTGTTTTTCATGTGTTTTCATAACTGCATTAAAATCTCCAAATACTATCCACGGTTTTGATATTATTTTTGAATTTTCATTTATCTTTTTCCATAGTTTTTTCCTTTCTGATGCCAAATTGTTTGCATAAACTATTGTTGCCATGATTTCCATCCCTCCTATATCCTTCATGTCTAAAGTAATTTGTTGCTCATCTACATTTAGCAAACTACATGTCCAGACATTGGAATTCCAAAGAATAATGATTCCGCCCTTGCTATTGTTTGTGTTATTATGTATGATTTTCCTATGTGCTCCCATTTGATTATTTAATTCCTCCATTCTATCTTCTGTAAGTTTGTTTTCTAATATTGCTAAGACTGTAGGTTTATATTTATTATTGAGATTATAGAGGTCTAGTCTTCTAATATCACCATTAAGACCTCTAACGTTCCAACATATAATAGTCATTATGATTTGGTAGCTCTGCTCCTAGTAATCGGAGCTGATACTACTTTAGCTTTTTTCCCAGCTACTTTATTTCCTTTTCCAGAAAACATATCTTCATAACTATCATTAGCTTCAGTATATTTTTGCAGGTTTTCTTCCATTTCTTCTTCTTCTTCTTATTCCAGTTGTATATCTAATTTTTGTATTTCATTTATTGATCCAGGGATATCTTCATCATCACACGACTCCTCCATACTATGCTTCTGTGGTTGCTGACTATGATCCTTTAATTCGGAATGGTCCTCCTGTAACTTTAGAGATTGATGATCTTCTTGTATCTCTACTGCATAGTCCTTGATATCACTACCCTTAGGCCTTGGATGTGGGCTCTCTATTATAGCATTTTGTTTGTTTGTGTGCTGTAATATCCTTTTGCGGTAGTATTTCAGTGTTACTAATGGAAGCTGTCTGAATAGGTTCAGCAATTATATTGTCTATGTGGATAGTATCTGTAGAAGTTGTAGCTTTTGGTATCCATACTTTTTTGGGTTTATTTTGATCACTGCACTCTTGAGTGGCTGCATGGCCAAAACATTTACATTCCGAACATCTCAGAGGTATGAATTCATATTCTACTTCTTGCATATAGACATTACCTCTTTAGTCAATGGCTTTCACAGCCTGTGGTAGGGTAGAGTCTGCTTTGAGTTCCACCAAGACTCTAGAAAACTTGATTCTTTTAACTTTCCTTGTATATTCATCTATATCAAGAGGTTTACCAATAATGCTTGCCAGTTTTCCAATGCATCTCATATTCCACAATGCTAGATTAAGATTATTGAATTTGATGTAGATTGGGTATGTTGTTAACATCACTTTTTCAAAGTTAAAGTATGCTTCTCATTTTTCTAATGATTATCAATTTACTATCCATGAACCATGGACCCCCCTTAACGATTTGTTCATAGTCTTCTTCCTTTACAAATTTAATGAGATAAAACCCATTTTCTCTAGTAAATACATCCCAGGATCCTGAAGATTTCCAGACCCTCCTGATATAGGCATTAAAATGGACAAGATATGGTCTTTTACCTACCACGTACACGTACAAAGAGTTCTTCCACATCTGATTACATTCTTCATAATCTTGCTCGTCTATTAGTTGATAAGTCTATGTCCCATCCTTTATTGGTTCGAAGTAATCGAGTTTACCTTGTATTTTGATGTTGTTATCTACCACCTCAACCCACGATTTTAGGTTTTTGCTTTGTTTTTTGAGATCTGGGTTTGATTGTTTGAGTATGTCTGCAAAAGTTGATTTCCCCTTACGTTTAACCGTCGTCCAGCCGCCTCCTTCATCATCTTCCAAATCGCCTAGGTTTTGGGAAATTCGTTTGTCGCCATTATTTAACTATATATATATATATATATATATTTAGGATATGAGTAAAATAGAAATAGAATGTACAATCTGATATGGAAAGTTGAAGTCAATCCCAAACCCCTATTTGAAGAAGTTGGTAAAGTATAAAGATATTCCGGATCTGTATTTGGGTTGTGAAGTAGGTTGCACATTGAATATGAATTTCAATATTTTAATTTTAGAGCAATTTCCACAAAATTTCCATAAATTATCCAATTTCAAAATAAATGTAAAAGTGCATTGTTTGAAGTAACAAGGAACACACTAAAAAAGGAAAGAGATGTGTAAGAGATGGATATTCATTTTTGTAGTTTACGCTGTCTATTTTAATAACAAGAAAATAAATGATTCCTTGTAATTTCAAACAAA
Organism: Allium cepa; assembly: GCA_030765085.1. Taxonomy (NCBI): domain Eukaryota; kingdom Viridiplantae; phylum Streptophyta; class Magnoliopsida; order Asparagales; family Amaryllidaceae; genus Allium; species Allium cepa. The sequence goes on from CM060929.1 coordinate 886,520,696, forward strand.
GCAGAAATCTTAATTGTAGTTAATTTATGATAATAATCTTTTTGGAAGGATAGCTTCAATGAATTCAAATATGGAAATTAATGTTTTAGTTGTAGAATTAGTAGTTAGATATAGATATCGTACAACTATGCTAAAGGACTAGAATATATATAGATAGCATTGACTACGACTATATGTGTATTTGTTAGTATTTGACGGATTAGAATTTATGGATGTTAGTTACAAGTTTAATGGGCAATAAATTTGTAATTAATGAAAGGAAAAGTAATCTAAAGGGGGACTGATTAAGGAAACTTGATATTGCATTTGTAGAAGAAAGAAATTTGAGTAATGAAAAGATTTTGGAACCGAAAAAGTTTAAAATGGTTGAAGAAGGGTAAATTGGAAATGGTCCAATTCTGATAGTAATGATCAGTTGCTATAGATATTAATTGAAGCAATAAATAGACCACATATATGAAAGACCGAAAAAGGGGAAATTAAAAAAAAAGGTAGCAATGGAATGAAATATTAAAGATATCCCATCTTAATTTCGAAAGGAGTGGTAGGACTTCAACACCATTTATATTAACTGATAATAAATGGCAACTTCCAGTATAATTTTCTTTTGGAGTTCTTGGATTATAGTCGCTAGTTGTCTTGCTAAGTTATCAGAAAAGTGGATGATGTGGGATAAGATATATTCCCATTTTAGCCTTTATGAATGGGATTTAAACCACTTAATATATGTTGGGAAGCAGATTAAATATGAAAATTTTATGGGAACACTTAACTAGCGATAGACCAGAAGTAAAACTGGAAGTTAATGAGGAAATTAGGTTAGCAGCCTAAAGTGAGTAAATGTTTCAATCTCAAACTTTAGTTTTTGTGAAACACAAGGGATTCAGCTCACAAAATGCCATCATATAAGGAAAAGAGAAAAGTATAGGAATGAGAATGGAATTTCCTATTGATTAAGGATTAAGAAGAAGGTGACAGAAGTTTTTCGTTAAATGCAGTGGAACCATGGCACTCCAACACTGCTTTATGGAGTTGCACTCTGCATCGTTAGAGATAAGGACCCTTAGTCTACTAGCAAATTTGGAAGGGTTTTCTAGTAGCTTTCATAGTGAAATTCTGATTTATTTCCATATATAATATGCTCAAAACGGAGCTCAAATGAAGAAATTATGAGCACCTGAAGTTTTCAGATTTAAAATAATTTGAAAAGGATTCAAATAAATAATTAATTCCCTAATTTTACATTTGAAATTAAGTGTGATTAGACTTGGGGGTTAAGTAACGTTAAAGATTAACAATTAATGTTAAAAGTTAATTAGGGAATAAAATAATACGGCAACGGAAAAAAATAATTGTCCCCTGAATAAAGGAGGCGATCGACCTAAATAAGTCATCTAGTCGCCCAAGGGCGGTCGACCGCTTAGCAACGATATGTTCTAGTGGCGGCTAGGGTTTTATGATATGTTCTATTCAGTTATACGCTCCAGATTTACCCATTTCCTACCTACTTCCATTTTACGGTTCTGATGCATTTCAATTCCTATAAATATAGCTCTAGCCTCTCTACTTTTGTTCATGTTATTTTGGAGAATATGATGAAACTCTGCTATTGCTATCTCTTTAGTAATATTTAGAAGCTCCATAGAAAATTCAGGTAAGGATTCAACTTATTTCTTCCTCCAATCTATTCTTATCGTATTCTTCCCCAGTTATTCTGAATCTAATAAATATATATACCTCTTTCATATCGTGTGTGTGTGTGTATCAAAAGAGAGAGACTGGAAGGCTACAAATCAATTTGAGTAAAGCTAAGTCTAATCTGTGAGTGGAAGCCAAGGTATTTCTTTTCAGCAATTGTTTAGTGTATTTCTTTTGGATTTGAATATGCCTTTGGGATTTCTAAAATATGATAGATAATATCCCCTAAAATTCCTATTTATTTTGAAGTGTTAATTTTATGTTGACATTCTTAATTATTTATATTAATTTGACCGGATTTGGTTCGTTTATGCAATTTTTGATAAATTGATAGTTTATTTCACTTCTCCTTCTTCTATGTGTCAAATTGTGATCCTTCAATAAAATAAGGGTTTAGATTATGAATTATATTCGTAGTTTACACCTCGTATTCTTATATATTCTTTGTAAAAAGAGGAGTTGAATAAAATATGGGGTTTAAATTGCAGTTTGTGTTATTTAGGATATTCCGTTGAATTGGTGTTATAAATTTAGTTTCTATTTTATTTTCAAGTCTGGTATTGCAGTTTTGATTATGAATATTTATTCCCTATTTTGGACTTTCGAATTCCATGAAATCTTTGGGAATTAAAGAAAAAGGACTTGTAATACTAATTGGTTAGAGAATTGACATTTAACACTAGTTTATGGCAAAAAATCCGAGCGTTTAGAACTTATTAATCGTGAATATTTATTTATTTCTTTTTACGTAATTAACGTATAACTATTGCGTATATGGAGTAGTTAGTTAGGTATGTATTTACATTTATTTCCTCCGTTATGAAGGTAATTGATTTTGGAGCGAAAATAAGAGGAAACTCTTATATAGCCTAATTATTGTTTTAAGGCATAATAAAGAAGATTCCTTATAAGGCCTTATTTATGAGACGGTGAGATGAGTGTGTGTATGTGTGTGTGGAGAGTGATTGATTTACGGCTAAGTCATAGGGATGCGAGGTCAATAGAGTAGCATGACGAAAATCTTCCCTTCACTTTTAGGCAACTGGTAGTTGTGTACTCTTTTATTGATATGAGATATCCTTATGATAAATATTTGTAATGGAGCGAGGTTAGTTCCAAATTCTGTAAGGGAAATCTGTCCAGCTAATCTAGTTATAGTTCCTACGAATAAAGGACTAATGTGAGACGTCATTTGGGTATGGGCCATAAGACGAAGGGCCTGCTTTGAGGTTTGAGGTATTAAGTGGTTGGACCTGCCTTTTTGCCTAGATGAAGTACTAAATGGCCAAGGGGTTACGCTAGGTGTTATTTCTACGGGGGTCTGCTTTTGGAATTAGGCCTTAAATGATGGGGTCTGCCTATTTTTCACTTGGAAGTATTAAGTGGCCTATGAGATTCCATATGATATCAGTTATATAGTACCACTTAGGAGCATGCTTTTGGAATTAGGCCTTAAATGACGGGGTCTTCCTATTTTCCACTGGGAATAATTGAGTGGTAAGGTACCATCTCCTATATTATTAGATATTTATGACGTATGATAAGGATATGGGATCTACTTCTAGAATGGAAGGTCTTAAGTGGTTGGACTAGCCTCCTTTCCTTATAAAGAAGTATTAAATGATTTTAATGGTTTTATGTTTGTAGACATATTCTTATTTTGAAATATACTGCCTATATACTAAAAAGGAAAGATTCGAGGTTTTCATTCACCAAGTACTTGTTGTTTTGACTTCCTCCTCATTACAACACAAGTTAAGGGTGGAGTGATGATGGTGATGATGCTTAGAGATGGAGAAGGTTCATGTGGCAGTATTTGTTATTATTACTTGCTTTTATGTGTACCCATGTATTTAGAAAATTGTTGTAACGGATATTATGTTACGGTTTTTATTGAAATTTGTATTATGACATTTTTATGGTCCTGAAATAAATGGGTATATTTTGCTATTATATTTTGTTCCATCTGTTGTGACTTTTGAAAGTTTATTTATGTCTCTATACTATTATTTCATAGTTCTACCAATAGCTTGCCTCAGAATAGACCTAAGTTTCGATAGATCTTTTCTAGGTCGAAATTTAGGCCTGTTCCGAGGTGGGTTGTTACAGGACTGCCCATTTCGATGTTTGAGATAATCACCTTGTTGGTTGTATTCATTTACTTTGGATGAATTATTTTTATTCATTGTCGTTTGTTAAATTGATTAAAATTAAGAAAATTTAACTACTTATTAATTTAAGTCGTGCTTATTTGAATTAATTTCTTATTGTTGTATCGTGCTGTATATAGTTTACTATGATTGATTTTAAATGTTACTTTTTGATTGTTTATTCTATGTCATGCTTATTTGAATTATTTTTCTTAGTTGCCTTATGTTGTTAATTGTTTGTTATATTATGATTGATTTTTAATTATTTATTTGCTTGCTTATGTATTTGATGTTCACATATTAATTCATGTCATGCATGTTGAGATTAATCTCTTTTACTTTTATTGGTTGTTGTTTGTTTGTTCAAATTATGTGTTCGTTTGCTCGTCGTTTGTTTTGATTGGTTGTTTGTTTAATTGTTTACTTGTTCACTTAGTTGCTTATTGTTTGACATATTGTAATTGTATATACCTTTTTAACTAAGAAATGTGAAGAGGTTCCATGAAGATGAGTAATAGTGGTTAGAGGATTTTAATGACTAAAGGCTTGATGGATACCATTAAGGAATCAAGGATAGGCGGATGTCCATTATACGGAATTTTAATAACATGCATTTCAAAAACCTATTTTTGGCTTCCATAAATATTTTAAGACAAAGAGTTTCTATTTCAAAGAATGATTTGATTTCTTATATAAGACGATGTTTTTTTCAAAAAAAAAACTAATTGGTTTAAGATAACGGAAAATATTAGAGAAATTGTTTTATAAATTAATAGTATATTTTTAGGAAAAAAGAGATCTGTTGTTTTAAAGGGAGATAGAAGCTTTGATTTGAAAATAAAAAATTATTGGCAAATATTTTGCTTTATGGTATATTGGAACTCTCCTTGCTAGAAGATCTCTCTTTGGCATTATTGGTGGGTTATCCTTGTCATTAGACGGAGAAATCACCATGGAAGATGGAATGAGGACAAGTCCGAGGAAGGGAGCTCATGAGTAGAACAAGGAAGGGTTCTACTATAGAAAATGGAATAAGGATGAGTTCAAGGAAAGGAGCTCGTGTGTAAAATGAGGAAGGGTTCTACCATGGAAAGTGGAATAAGAAATGGTTCTATTATGGAAATTAGAACAAGGAAGGGTTCTATTATGGAAAATTGAAGCAAATGGAGTAAGGAAGGGCTTATATATGCTTACGAAGGGGCCGTTGATACCGGAGTGTTTTATAGTATACTCGTTAGCATGGTACTGCGAGGAAACTCAATTGGTACTTGGAGCGGTTACTTGGATCATTGAAGGGATTCGTAAATTAAGGAAGGGATCTACTGTCCTCTTCGGGCTGGTGTTTGGGTATATAGAAAACTAGGACTTTTTCATTAATCCTTCGCAGAGGAATGGTCATATGAGTTATCATATATCCAATTCATGCAAGTGATATGAGGATTGATGTGGTTGCAGCATAAGAGGATGATCAAATCATTTGAAGAGTGTAGTTGTGACCAAACACAAGCTATTTTGAGGGTGTGACCATTAGTAGGTGTACATGATATTTGGATGGTATAGACATGATATGGTACACTAGCTTTCATATAGATGAGACTATGAGGAAGTTCATCGACAGTTTTCAGGATACGCATACTACGAAGGATGTATAGTCGACGTAGGAATTAACGCACGTGTTATTGGTTGGTCAGTTAATATGTTGTTTGTACCATATTATTTTGAATGTATGCTTTATTTTAAGTTATAATGATGGTTAATTTATATTCATTTAATTGTACATGCATGTTTTGGATCTGCCTATGTTTTATGGTGGACTTTAATTATAATCAATTATGGCTGAATTATATAAATGTATGAGTTAATCTTTGATTGATATTGTTTCTCCCTTATTGATAAAGTATTATTAATTTAGATTGTATGGTTTAAAAAGTGTATTTATTACAATAGTGTGTAGGTGGAAATTTAAATTCAGTTTATAAATGAATTTGACTTTAGCATTTTTAATGTCATATGATCATTATATACTACTTTATAAGTAATTAACTTGTGTTTGTATTTCCCCTTATTTTGTGATCAGACCAAAAATTTATTAATTTTAATTAAAAGTTGTATTTAGGGAATTACGAGGGCATAATTCTTTTAAAGGCAAAGAATGTAGCGACCCATAAATTTTACGCTTTTGATATTAAATTAATCAATGAATTTTTAGAAGGGTGAATTGGGCATCGCATTTACAACCATTGCGAATGTCTTTTCGAGCCGATCAATTTGATATATTTGGAGTTAAGGTATACGAAATAAAAGCGTTATGGTGTTTAAATAATGTACGTAGTTGTTTCAGCCTGGATACACAGCCCATAAAGCCTAACAACTACGTAATAAGGCAATGAAACCCTAGCCATCACCTCTATCTTTAGTTGTCTTCCTTAATCTTGAAATTTCTTAATTATCCGCTAATGGCGGTGATTAGAAAATTAAGGATAAAAAGTGATTAAAATTCAAAGTGTCCAAACTATATCAAATTATGTATTATTTCATTTGTTGTAAAAATGCTTAGATCAACGAAAATCGTAGTCGATGCTACCAATAAGCGAGGGTTTGCCAATTTAGGGATTTACTATTTCGGCGACGATTAGTGAAATTGAAAGCATGGTCTTGTAGAGTTCGTTGCGAGGAAGTTAGTGGTAGTGTATCATGGTTTGAATCATTGTAGATCGAGTAGAATCGGGAATTTAGGGTTCGAAAAAACCTAACTAAAGGTGGTGGAGACCACTGATTTAGGCCGACGAGGGCAACTTGGGTGGTTTAGTTTGGTGAATGGTGGTGGCGATGTTCCATTGGAGGTTGTTGAGGTTGTAACCAAGGTGATTTGGCGGAGAATTGGCCAATCAAAGGTTTCAACATCATGGGTTCACGGATGGCGTGTTTGAATTGGGAAATGAGGTGATTTTGCCAGTAAGCCCTTATATTTTATTAAATTGCATTTTAAAACCTATTACTTCTAATCGTGATATCTTCTGCATATGAACTCCAATTGACGCGCGGTTTCTTCTGTTGGATTCATAATGAAATTTCATATGATAAGACACTATGTTTGCTGAGATTAGAGGCTAATAGAAAAGAATATTTGAATGAACTATTTAATTAATTGAATTTTAAATTATAAAATGGATATCTGTTGATGAAAAATCATAAATACTAACATATTATATTATATGTATGACTGTTTTACTATTATGATAATCTAGATGTGTTGTGCCTTGTTGGATAGTTTACTATTGATTGTAGTAATTTTGGATGTTTAATCATAATCAATTGTTGATTTGAATTGGAAAGTGAATAATTATAATGAAATGAATAATAATGAGAAAATTAAATAAATTAAAGACGGACAAGGTTATTTACAGATTTTAGATGGTTTCTATAAATAACGATGATTTAATAAATTTTACTAAAAATAAAGTATGGTATTAAATAAATAAGGTTATTATTTTTGAATATATAAAAATAATTCATAAATAATAACACAAATTATATTTAAATGATATTTGAAAAGTTTATTATTTAGAATGAGGTTTCAATTAATAATAAAGTTTTAAAGAATGATTTGGTAAAGATTATGATTTTTTATTTAAAAATGATATTTTGGGTTATTTGAAAAATGGAGTACAATAAAGGAAAAAAAAAGTGTATTATCGTTTTTAAAGAAATATTATGTTTTAAGATCCAATAAATAAATGAAACCCTTGTAGTAAATAATAATGAAATGATTTTATACTTAAAAGGATAATGGATGCAAATATATTATTTGGACGATTACTGAATGTGTGGCAGATTGTCTATTATTAATTATCACAAATACATGATTGTTGGGTGACGATATCGCATTGGGATGTAGATGTGATATTTTACCCTTTTTACTAATAGACAGTGGGTAGTTAATTATGATTGATTGATAACTGATGTCGTGTTACTATTATGACGTGACTAGTACATAATTGAAGATTTATATTTACACTGGTGATGCGTTACTATAATGAATGGTTAGTATAAATGTAAGTGTATTTATAATGTTGCTATATTTGTTTTGGGTTTACACCGAATGTTGTTCGTGTTTAACGGCTATGTTTTATTTTTGTTGTAGCCCCCACGGATGATTTGTTATGATGGATAAGTAGGAATACAGTTATTTGCTTCTATTATTACCATTGGTCGCAATGGTTGCATTGATTACAATGGTTGTGATGGTTACAATGGTTGCATGGATGCTATGGTTTTTATGTACTAACAAGTATTTGGATGTAAGAGAAAGTAGGAAATAGAAGTACATGGGATTGATCCCTCAAAAAGGGTACATAGGCAGTCTTTTCCTATGCAATAGTTATCGAGCCTATGGTCATAGTGTATAGGGTTAGCACAGTCCAAACATAGTTGAAATATTTTCCCTTTATTACACACACAGAGATGTGAAAGTTTTAGGGAGAGCAAAAGAGATAATGGAAAGGTGGATGAAGGCTATATCACGGATAGCTGATTTGTTATATTCTTTTGTATCATGGTTATACCATTTACGAGTTGACAATAATTGATGTACTGAAATACAAATTAATGCGATAATGTTTTATAGTAAATTTATTATTGAGATAACGTCATTTCTATTGATGTTTGATTCCGTTGTGAGGTTTTCCCTTTTTATTCATTATCTTAGATTTATTTTATCTACTTATGGTACAATGATTTTGATATTTGAAATTAGTTGTAACGTATTTTGATGCCATTTATAATTGATTTTATATTTTAATAATATTAGGTCGTCACAGTAAGACATTTTTGGATTGGTCGATGGATGAAGATCGGTCGATCGATATAAGAAGAAAATTTTACATTTAAAAATATTAATTTCATTAATAATTACACTTCTACTTTTAAATAAAACTTTCTTTAGAAACTTTTTGAAAAACAACATGGGTCAAACATCTGCCCAAATGGATCAACAATCTGCTTATGGCATCACACGTTTGATCAAATTAGTCAGACATTTAACCAACACGGGAATCATTTATTTATTTATTTCCTCTTTGATAAAGTAAATACTTTATTTTCCTAAAACCTTTTCATTTTAACTAGTGTCTTCATCAATTCATATTCATCCTCTCCTCTCTTTCACTTTTCACATGAAAGTAAAATTCCTAGCCCCCAAAATTCAAAAGTTGGCTCCTAAAAATCCCAAAACTTCAAATAAAAGAAAACCGGTGAATATTCATCTACTCAACCTACTATCATCTCTCAAGATCAAATAAATAATTGGCTCCATTATGATTCAACAAGCATTGATGATTACATAATGCTAAATAACATGAAATTCTTTAATAATTTTTTTAATAAGATTGATGATTTTTCAGCCTATCAATTAAAACTCTTAACCGAAACCATCAAAATTATACCTTTGGTTGAGTTTGGATCAATTTTTGTAAAAATAGATACTTTAGGGGCAAAATTATTTCCTGCAAATATGAATGAGAAATTCATTATGATGAAGGGTATATATAGTCAAGCATTTATGGAAAAATTACCGAACTTCACAATAATAATATTGGTGACATCCTTGGAATAAGCTATAGTGGAACAAAATTGAACGATGTGGAAATGCATAATAGGAGAAGAAGTGAGATTAGTCCTTACATTTGGGTTAATCAAGTTACTAAGGCAAATTCTAAGGATTTAAGACCAAGACCTAAATTCTTTAAAGAATGATTATAAACAACTTCATCCCTCAAACCAGTAGTCATGAATATAATAAAGATTGCAAAGCATTGTACACCATTATTGGCAATATTGAGATAAGATAGGCTAAGTTTCTTCAAGTAGAACTATTTTCTTTCTTCGATCATGCCCACAAAAGCTATCCCATATGCTCCTTTCACATGCCTTATGATCCATAATAAAGTTCGTCCTTGTTATATTGATGCCGAGGAAGTATCTTATGCCCAAAAAAAAGTTTTTTAACCTTACGAAGCTTCCAGCGAGAGTTCCTCCCCATATCTCTTCTGAAGAATTTTTACAACGATTAAAACAAGCCCCTGAACAAAGTGCTTCTAAAGGGAAAAATGTTGAAGTAGAAGAAGAGGGAATTAGTGAAGAGGAAAATGGTGAAGAAAAAAGTAGTAAGATAGTATGAATCGAGAAAAAAATATTTCTTCTACCTTACCTTAATTTGAAATGCCTCAGCTTTGTCAAACTCATATTTTTATTTCCAAAAATCAAAAAAAGCTTAAAATACAAATATCTAAAAAAATTGTCGAGGACTAAAAGGGTTGAAAAGGATATTACTAGAATTAAGTGTTTTCTTGGTAAAATATTGAAGATACTTTATGGAAAATCAAGATCTCCATCTCTATCTAATCCTCAACCAACCGGAACTTCAGCCCAAGGAGAAAAACATAAATATGATGAGCATGAAGATTGTGAAAGTGAGGATGAAGAAAGTGAGGAAGATGAAAGTGAGCATGAATAGTATTAAGGAGCATGGGTTTCAGGTAAAACCTAAAAATATTCATATAATTTCTTCTACCATAATAGTTCCTTTAAATTTTAGGTCCTTTTGGATTAATTGCATAATGCATTTTGGTTGCATTCATGGTCAGGTGATGGATGCATTTTCCTTTATGTGTTCTGTAATGTGTGTACATGATGTTAAAACAAATGTCGTATGTTGTTAATGTGTACATGATGTTAAAATAAATGTCATATGTTGTTATTTCTAATGTTCAAACAATTAGGTACTATGTTAATTATGTCATATATTGCTCTGTCATATGTTGACATTTTACATTTTGTAATGTCGTTCTATATTTGTCTACAGTGACATTTCTATGTAGGAGCAATTGAACTATACACTCCTATATGGTACTATGCTAATCTTGCCTTTTTGATTTTGATGAGATTACTATACATTCCTATGCACTTTTTGATTATTTCGAGAAAAGTGAACCATAAAGCTAAGGCAAACGATTACAGCCGAAGAGCTCGATTAATGAAGACCAAATCTCAGTATAGTTGTTGTGTTTGTAAGTCTAGAAATACTTGTACAATATCATTTGATGTTGTGCACACAATAACTTTAAGATTGATTTCAAATGAATTTTAACATAGAAATATTCTCAAAAGAATAAATTCAAAATCGACAGGAGTTTGATGTCTGACTAAATTATTTAGACGTTTGAATATAGGGGATTTTTAACTGTGAACCCTCGAGTTTCAACTATGTAAACTATCAAACATCTAACATAAGTGTTCAGATGTACGATGACCGAAAAATATTATCTTAATTATTCAGACTTCTTGTTGATTTAGTCAGCTATTTGATTAGGGCATCAAACGTCCGAACAAACAAACCAGACGTCTGAATCAAATGTATTTTAAACAAATTCCTTTATGTTTGGTGTTCATATGTCTGGGATTTTTTTCCAGATGCCTGAGATACCTTAACTGTGACGACCCGGAATTTTAAGCAATATCAATTTAATAATCTTTGATAATAATTAAATTGATGTGATCATTTCACATTATAAATTGACAAGTTAAAATTATTTCAAGGGCTGAAAATAATAATTTGTTAATATCTATTAATATTTTTCTTTGCAATATAAATAGGCAAGATTAATTCTTTTGAAAGTTTATAATAATTTGATTTGGAAATATTTATTTTGGTAAATAAGAAGTTTTTAATGTAATAAAACTTTATATTCAAATTGTAATATATATAAATGTATATATTGTGATTTGAGATTTGTTTTAAAAATTTAATATGGTAATTAAAAAATTTAATGTTAAAATGTTTTTCTATTTAAAATGTGTATATAGATTTGTATATGTATGTTTGAAATAGGAATTCTATTAATTTAAATTTAATAAGTGTTTTCAAACTTTAATATATATAAAATTTGTGATTTGAAAGGTTAATTTGATTTAATGTTTTTTTTAAAATGATATTTGAGATTTAAATTTTAAATAACAAGGTTAATTTCTTATTTAATATAGATACATATATATATTTTGTACTTAATAAGATTTAAATTAAAAGTTTAATTGTTTTTAATATCCTTTCATTTTAATTTTAACACAAGATAAATTTGTTTTGAAATCTTAAGAGTTAAAATAAATTTAATTAAAAACATGAAGACATTTTTTATTTATCTAAAAGCTTATTTTAAAAAAAAATAAGTATGCACATTTTACAATCATATAAATATTACATAATAAAATCAACAAGTAAGCATTAGAATATATTACATACATATACACATTTCATACAAGGTTTAAAATAAATTATAAAAGGAAAATAACATTTAAAACATTAATTAAACATTAAAATAACACTTGTAAGGATATTTGGCTTATTAAAAGACATTTGTAAGAATGTAAACATATAAGGGACAAGTGGCAACTCTATTGATAACTTAATTTAAAATTTAAAGTTTGTAAAATATGAAGAAGGATTTTACTATTAATTTTTAGCTAAGAAATTATTTTCTTCTTTTCACAAAAAAAAATGAATACAAATCTGAAGCTTGTAAAAAAAAAGGGAAGAAATAAAATCTGGAATTCAAAAACATGAGGAGGAGATGCTAGAAAATTCAGAAATCAATAAACAATTCTGGAATTTATCAACAATTCAACATGCAAATGAATTTCAAAGGCCTGGGAAGCAATATGCAGTTCTGTTCTCTGTTTTCTGGAAATTACAGGTGAGTAAATGAATTTCTTTTAAAAACAGTTTGAAATCTGAAATTCATCATGTTTGGAAATTTAGCATCTTGATATCATTTGAACACTTGGATTAAAAATTTGATGCATGTTTAAACTTTGTATATTGATTGTCTGTAACATTATAAAGAAATGTCACTGTGTTTATAACACAGTTTCAATATTTCATAATAAAATTCGATATCTAAATTTTTGATTTGAATTGGCCTATAAGTTGTAAACAATAGTTGTGTGGAATCATGCTATCTTCCTTCTAAAATAATTATAGGTTTTTATAATGGGTATTTAGTTCAAATTTAGAGATTTACAGTAAAAAAATTAATATGGGTCAAAACGAATCGAACCAATTTTTGAGTTTGAACTATCTAATTGATTTCGTAATGCCAAATTATGATTTTTGGAATTGGAATCATGATTTTTAGAGGCGGATTTCGAGGGCAATTCGTAGTTGATCGGAAATGGAAGTTTGACCATTTCCGGCGTCACAGTGGCTGGGGGGGTCGTGTTGGTGTGTGGAGATAGAGGGGCCTATGGTGGTCTCTGGAAAAATACAGTGGGGGTCGGCCGATGGCCATGGTGGCGGCGGAAGGCAATTGAGTTCCGGTGCCCTAATTTTATCAGAATATGGAACCATGGTGATTTCATCACCACGAGATGATCGAGTGTAGCAGGCTTCGGGTTGATGGAAGTAGGGTGGGTGATGAGTTCACGGCTGAAGGTAGTGGCACTCAAGGTGGTCAGATTGTCGAGGGGAACTCGGTGGCAGTGATGAAGTGGTGATATTGCTTCAGGAAATTTGGGGTTCGATGGCTCGTATTTCGATTTTTGATCGAATTTGGTTTACTGGGTTTCGAATATTGATGTTGGGGACGAGAGCGACTGGGGATGGTCGGTATGGAGATGGCCAGCGTCCACCGGCGCTGTGCACGTTAACGTGCACGGTGACATGTTTGGCTTTGGGTTCTGGGGAGAAGAGGGGAGGAGACTCGAAGAAGGACTCGTGTTTGTTATGGGTAGAGCTCGAAGCGGGTTAGGGTGGATTAGCTTGGAGTAAATCGTCTGTTAACTCGGGGTCGACGCGTGAGTTTCTGAGTGTTTTGCTCGAGTTGCCCAGCATGCTTTAGTTTGGGTTCATAAAGTTTTTATAAGTTTAAAAAAAAAGATTAACAGTAAGGTTTTAAAAGGTTTTAAACAAAGATACTATGATTTTGTAAATGATTCTAGATTAAAAACAAGAGTTAAACAAGTTTGTTTATAAAACTAAATTGTTTTAAACTTGGTTAAACAAATTCTCTAGATAATAAATATGAAAGTTTAAAAATAATAAAATAAGTGAATTTTGGAAATAAGTTATATTAATTGCTATTATATAACTTTGGAAAAGGTTTTAGAAATTTTAAAGTTCAATTTAAAATATGTTTAATTATAATTGATTTTTAAATGTTATATTTTATTCAAATAAAGTTTAATGATTTAGAATTTGATAATCAACTGTAATAAAGATTATCTTATGTAAATTGGAATTTTGATTTAATTAAAGATAATTAAATTTGGAAAGGTTTTAAAGATTTAAAAAGCTTAATTTAAAATGTGTTTATTTATAAATTGATTTCTAAAAGGTTATATTTTATTTTAAATAAAGTATAATGATTAAGAATTTGATAATCAACTATAATAAAATTTTATATTATGTAAATTAGAATTTTATTTATCTAAAGATAAATAATTGTGAGAATAATTGTGATAATTCAATTATAATTTTTAAATAAGTGTTATTAATTAATATAAATGATTTAATTAAGATGATGTTTTCTTAATCAAGAATCTTTATAATATAAGAAGTTAAGAATCATTTAATTAAATTTAAATGATTAAGTTAAATAATTAATTAAGTAATTAGTTTGTGATTAATTAAGATAATCACTTATAGGTTAATCTAATATAATTACTTTGGAAAGTAATTAAGTAATTAAGTGGTTAATTACTAAAGGTAATTAAGTAAAGGATAATTACTTTATGGAAGTAATTAAGTAATGTGATTTAGGATTAATCACTTGAATTATTGATTAAAGTATTAATTAATACAATTAATTAAAGGTTTAAACTATTTAATTAATGATTAATTAATATGAGGATTAAGAGTAATTAATTAAGTGATTAATTACTTGTTAAAGTAATTAATTAAGAAAGAAATTTAATTAATGAAGTAATCATTAATTAATGAAAATAAATAATTAATTATTAATTAATAATTTAAGAATAATTAATTTATAATTAAGTTTTAATTACTAAATGTAATTAAAGTAATTAATTAAAGGTGATTATTAAAAGTAATACTTAAAGATGATTAATTAAAAGTAATTAATTAAATATGATTAATTAAAAGTAATTAATCAAGTAGTTTTAATTAGAAGTAATTAATCAATGTGATTAATTAAAAGTGATTAATTAGGTGTAATTAATTAAAGGTAATTAAGAAATAATTATCAGGATAATTAAAGAATAATTAATCAAGGTTGATTAATTTAGAAGGTAATTAAGAGGTAATTACTTAGTATAATTTGGAAGTAATCAATCAGGATGATTAATTAATATGGTAATTAAGTAAGAATTACTTAAAGTAATTAAGTAAGAATTACTTAAAGTAATTAAGTAATAATTAATCAGGGAAGATTAATTGAAATGGATAATTAAGTGATGTTAGTTAATTAATTTGTAATTAATTAATGAATAAGAAGTTGAATTGAAGATAATACAAGTGATTAATTAAGGATTAATTTAATTTAAGGATTAATTAAATTAATCAAGTTTGAATCAAACTTGTTTATGAATGATTAATGATTGGATGACATATATCATTGGATGAGTTAATGATATTGGTTGTTGTTGGATGACATTGATTGATGGGTGATGATGTGAATATGCTATATCTGAATGTGATATATATGCTGCTTTGTGATATGTATAGATGCATGTGATAATAGATGCTTATCTATCTGTGTAACATGGTACATCCATTTATGTTAAGTGATATTTTCTGAAATATCTATTGTTTAAATCCCTTAAGTATAACTTGGACATTAAAATGGCGTTTGGATTCAATGAGACCGGGATCGGGTTTCCATATTGTGATATCCGAAAACCACATCGATTCCAATTAAACGTTAGGTCGTGAATCCAAGTGGAGCGAGTGAAGACTCGAGGTGTAAGGGCTATATGTCAGTATAACTCTGTGGGTGATTCCGTAATGAGTTTGACGGAATAGTGCTTATAGGTTCGAGATGGAGATTCAGAGTGCAAGGGCTATGGTCGTTAACTCTGAGGGTGATTCCAAAATGAGTGTAACGAGATAGTGCCTTCGGTTTCGTTCGAATCCGGAACGAACTTGTATGGATTGAATGCTTTCAGAACATCGTCAGGTGGACGATGAGCATTCTAAGATAGATGTGTCCTATAAAGGTAATCGCAGCCTCAAGCCTCATCAACCGGGAATGGCTAAAACATGGGAGGTGCAGCAAGGCTTCGTGGGTAGCTCCCACTGGAGGGAAAGGTACATCCCTGTCTAGATGTCCCTTTTTATTTCGGCTTTGTGGGTAGTTGGTCTGCAGCCAACTGCGGGGTGGTCTTGTTCGGGACTGTTCAGTAAGGAATGGTCCCGGCCTTGTGTTGCAGGGGAGTTAGGGTGGCTCCTCGGTACGGTGA
This sequence comes from Allium cepa, assembly GCA_030765085.1. NCBI lineage: Eukaryota > Viridiplantae > Streptophyta > Magnoliopsida > Asparagales > Amaryllidaceae > Allium > Allium cepa. Next base: position 886,537,012 of record CM060929.1, read on the forward strand.
TCTAGGCCACGTACTGTGACGGGCGGTACCCCAATAGCCCTGCCATTGTATGGAATCCAAAATCCAATAAGTGTCGTACGTATTAGTGTGCCCAACTATGTTGGAACGTGAGATGTAAGCATTCCAGCTATTTCTGTATTTTATTTGAAAACCCTAGACACTATTATAATATCACTGGATTTCCTATCAAATGTTTTGGTTAGCGTAAGGTAAAAACTTTTCCATGTTTATGTGTGGAAAGTCTTACGTGATACCTTTCTTTTCGAAGGATTTTCTAAAGTTAAGCAATCTTAAACCGTGTACTCACACCAGACCCCTGTCTGACCCGAGTGTTTTTTTTCTGTTTTATTAAACTCTTGGGTACTCATATTATATATGAGTAGTCAAGTGATTCAGGTTATCTCTTGACGAATTCTGGAGGAGCTTTGGAGCAGGAGGCTTCAGCGTGTAGATATATGGTTAGAGTTTCCGTTGTGTGGTATTCTGTGTTGATATCTTGTATTATATTAGACGGAAATGTTATAACTGTCTAAATTTGAGTTGTTTAGTTGTGTACTCTGATGTATATGATACTATGTATATGTTCTATATTATATTTAAATCGTTCCGCTGTGAGATTCTGATGTGTTGTTTTCTCTTTCTTCTCTTTCTTTTCTTCTTCTATCCCTTTTTTCTTAATTAGTGATGCGATTTTCTGGTGATAGAAAGTCGGGTCGCTACAGTTGGTATCAGAGCGTTAGGTTGAGTGAATACCTAGGCTCTGGAGTGGTGTCTATCTTGAGAGAGCGTACTTGTAATTTTTATATAAATATATATTTATATAACTACCTAATATGTTGGGTTGTCTGTTCGGATTTTCCAACATAGGTTATAAAGGTAGATAAGGTAGGAGTGTGTGTAACATGACTACCACTAATGGAAGAGGTTTATATGTTGTGGATGGAGATGTATCTGTCGAGATTGTAGACCTAATGCCGTCTCGAATAAGTTTTGTAGATTGGTAAAAGGATTTCTTTAAGTCCAGAGGAAGTATTTTCAAGAACTGGTGTATATTCTAGAAGTGTGAGGTTGATTTGCTCTCAAGTGAGCGGGATTTCTAAAAGTTGAATCTGTCCGCTGAGGAGAAGCAAGTGGTGGTATCTTGATAGCTTCAGGAAGGAACAGCTGTGTGATGAGATGCAGTTTCCATAGATGGTTCTGAAGATGTTTATTTTGGAGCCAGATTTAGATGGTGTTGGAAGAGCAATTGATGTCTACTGCAATAAAGATTCGAATGTTTAGAGATTCTCTGGATCTCAAGTAAGGGTATCTTATCTTTATTGAAGATTGAGACTAAGGTCGATGAGTTACCTCATTTCATACATGGTCTCATTTGTTTTCTTAAGAAGATAAGTGGTCGGTGTTTGGTTTGGAGCCGAGTTTCTTTAGAAGATGTCTACTCGTCTCAAGGATTTTTAATGGAATTGGGTGATAGTTTTGTGTTTCAAGGAGCTTTTGGTTAAGGAAGATCTTTTGGATTAGCAGTATAATTAAAAGTGAAGTTTGGAAGCAGCAACATGGACCTATTTCTTCGATGATTCAGTAATCTTTGGGATTCTACCATCAACAGACCAGGCAGATGGTGAAGCTTATCCATTTCTTTGGGGAGGCTCAGCAGAGCGGGATATTTGTTGGAAGTGATCTATCGGTTTCTGATAGGTAAGCCATTCTTGAAGATTGGTCTTGAATAGGAAAAGCTATTCTAGTTGGGGAGATAGTTCTTTGGAATCAAAACTGAGTGGGATCGCAAAAGTGACTTGCGATTAGTTGGGAATCTTTGAGTATTCTTTGGCTTGGGAATTGAGGCATCTCGAGTAGAGGTGAAAGATATGAAAGTAGTCGGAGATTCTCTAGATGCTTTTTGAGGGAATTAGAATTTACCCGAATCGGAGATTGAGTTTTCTTATCAACTTGGAATTCAGGAGTAATTTTGATGATTCAACCATATAGTGGAATGACTCTTAGAAAAAGAAGAGTTTGGTGAGGCAGCTCAGGATTCTTTGGAGAGGGATTGATCATCTTATTCTAAGTTGAGATTCTGCTAAGATGTTTTGACCAAGAAGAATGGTCACTAAGATTTTTATGAGTCGGATGAACTGTGTATGGAGAAAGATTTTGCTTGTGTTCTTCGATGGCATTCTTATCTGCTCTAGATCAGAGTTGTGCATCGGAAGCGAGTTGGCAGTTATTCTAGTATGGAGCAACCGGATGTTGTAGTAGAGGGTTTCTATTGGAAATTCAAGTATGAAGGAATTTTCCGGATTTGGAAGGCAAGGTTGTCAAGTACAACTGTTTGGCTATTTAGATATGAGATATAGGTTTGAAGTCCATTGATGCTTATAGTATAGAGTTGTATTTTGGATTTCAGCAAATTATTTTTGGGAAAGCCACTTTGTTGAGTAGGACCTGGAGATTTGGTTTGAGTTTGTACTGTTGTTTCATGAAGCAATCAGCAAGGGTTAGGCTGATCAGGAATATTGAAGGTGACTCAGGAGCATCGGAAGAGTTATGCAGTTAGAATTTGGATATTACTTTAGTTTTATCCAATCAAAGGAGATATAAGACTGGGTAAAACTGGAGAGATAGCTCTGGAAATATTTTGAGTTTTTCTGTGTTCTCTGAAGATTAGATTTTAATCTACAGGATTTAATTGCCAGTTTGGATAGCTGGAAATTCATTATATTTCACATATCTCTAAGGAATATGTGTATGATTCTTTAAGTGATAGAATCAGCAGTTCAGAAGGATCTGGTAGTGAGCTGGTTTTGGGTTTAGTCTGATATCTTGTTCAGATTTGTAGAATCAGATGAGGAAGTTCTTGGTTTTAATAGTGTAGTTACTTAAGGTTTGTAGAGCGAATATTCCAGTATAGGTATCTGGAAACTCTAGATAATATTAGGAAGTTCTATTCAGAATTTTGTCTGGATAGATAAAGTTATTTGTTTGAATTGGTTGCTATGATTGATTTTGTGATTGCTGTTTGAAATTTAAATTCTTTAACTGGGTTATTAAATTATCTTTGCTTTTAAATTTCGAGGACGAAATTCTTTTAAGGGGGGAGGAATGTGACTACCCGGAATTTTAAGCAATATCAATTTAATAATCTTTGATAATAATTAAATTGATTTGATCATTTTACATTATAAATTGACAAGTTAAAATTATTTCAAGGGCTGAAAATAATAATTTGTTAATATCTATTAATATTTTTCTTTGCAATATAAATAGGCAAGATTAATTCTTTTGAAAGTTTATAATAATTTGATTTGGAAATATTTATTTTGGTAAATAAGAAGTTTTTAATGTAATAAAACTTTATATTCAAATTGTAATATATATAAATGTATATATTGTGATTTGAGATTTGTTTTAAAAATTTAATATGGTAATTAAAAAAATTAATGTTAAAATGTTTTTCTATTTAAAATGTGTATATATATTTGTATACATATGTTTGAAATAGGAGTTCTATTAATTTAAATTTAATAAGTGTTTTCAAACTTTAATATATATATAAAATTTGTGATTTGAAAGGTTAATTTGATTTAATGTTTTTTTTAAAATGATATTTGAGATTTAAATTTTAAATAACAAAGTTAATTTCTTATTTAATATAGATACATATATATTTTTTGTACTTAATAACATTTAAATTAAAAGTTTAATTGTTTTTAATATCCTTTCATTTTAATTTTAACACAAGATAAATTTGTTTTAAAATCTTAAGAGTTAAAATAAATTTAATTAAAAACATAAATAGTTTATAAACTAACATGAAGACATTTTTTATTTATCTAAAAGCTTATTTTAAAAAAAAATAAGTATGCACATTTTACAATCATATAAATATTACATAATAAAATCAATAAGTAAGCATTAGAATACATTACATACATATACACATTTCATACAAGGTTTAAAATAAATTATAAAAGGAAAATAACATTTAAAGCATTAATTAAACATTAAAATAACACTTGTAAGGATATTTGGCTTATTAAAAGACATTTGTAAGAATGTAAACATATAAGGGACAAGTGGCAACTCTATTGATAACTTAATTTAAAATTTAAAGTTTGTAAAATATGAAGAAGGATTTTACTATTAATTTTCAGCTAAGAAATTATTTTCTTCTTTTCACAAAAAAAAGAATACAAATCTGAAGCTTGTAAAAAAAAAGGGAAGAAGTAAAATCTGGAATTCAAAAGCATGAGGAGGAGATGCTAGAAAATTCAGAAATCAATAAAAACTTCTGGAATTTATCAACAATTCAACATGCAAATGAATTTAAAAGGCCTGGGAAGCAATATGCAGTTCTGTTCTCTGTTTTCTGGAAATTACAGGTGAGTAAATGAATTTCTTTTAAAAACAGTTTGAAATCTGAAATTCATCATGTTTGGAAATTTAGCATCTTGATATCATTTGAACGCTTGGATTAAAAATTTGATGCATGTTTAAACTTTGTATATTGATTGTCTGTAACATTATAAAGAAATGTCACTATGTTTATAACACAGTTTCAATATTTCATAATAAAATTCGATATCTAAATTTTTGATTTGAATTGGCCTATAAGTTGTAAACAATAGTTGTGTGGAATCATGCTATCTCCCTTCAAAAACAATTATAGGTTTTTATAATGGGTATTTAGTTCAAATTTAGAGATTTACAGTAAAAATTTTAATATGGGTCAAAACGAATCGAATCAATTTTTGAGTTTGAACTATCTAGTTGATTTCGTAATGCCAAATTATGATTTTTGGAATTAGAATCATGATTTTTAGAGGCGGATTTCGAGGGCAATTCGTAGTTGATCGGAAATGGAAGTTTGACCATTTCCGGCGTCACAGTGACTGGGGGGGTCGTGTTGGTGTGTGGAGATAGAGGGGCCTATGGTGGTCTCTGGAAAAATACAGTGGGGGTCGGCCGATGGCCATGGTGGCGGCGGAAGGAAATTGAGTTCCGGTGCCCTAATTTTATCAGAATATGGAATCATGGTGATTTCATCACCATGAGATGATCGAGTGTAGCAGCCTTCGGTTTGATGGAAGTAGGGTGGGTGATGAGTTCATGGCTGAAGGTAGTGGCACTCAAGGTGGTCAGATTGTCGAGGGGAACTCGGTGGCAGTGATGAAGTGGTGATATTGCTTCAGGAAATTTGGGGTTCAATGGCTCGTATTTCGATTCTCGATCGAATTTGGTTTACTGTGTTTCGAATATTGATGTTGGGGACGAGAGCGACTTGGGGATGGTCGGTATGGAGATCGCCAGTGTCCACCGGCGCTGTGCACGTTAACGTGCATGGTGACATGTTTGGCTTTGGGTTCTGGGGAGAAGAGGGGAGGAGACTCGAAGAAGGACTCGTGTTTGTTATGGGTAGAGCTCGAAGCAAGTTGGGGTGGATTAGCTTAGAGTAAATCGTATGTTAACTCGGGGTCGACGCGTGAGTTTCTGAGTGTTTTGCTCGAGTTGCCCAGCATGCTTTAGTTTGGGTTCAGAAAGTTTTTATAAGTTTTAAATAAAAGATTAACAGTAAGGTTTTAAACAAAGATACTATGATTTTGTAAATAATTCTAGATTAAAAACAAGAGTTAAACAAGTTTGTTTATAAAACTAAATTGTTTTAAAGTTGGTTAAACAAATTCTCTAGATAATAATATGAAAGTTTAAAAATAATAAAATAAGTGAATTTTGGAAATAAGTTATATTAATTGCTATTAAATAACTTTGGAAAAGGTTTTAGAAATTTTAAAGTTCAATTTAAAATATGTTTAATTATAATTGATTTTTAAATGTTATATTTTATTCAAATAAAGTTTAATGATTTAGAATTTGATAATCAACTGTAATAAAGATTATCTTATGTAAATTGGAATTTTGATTTAATTAAAGATAATTAAATTTGGAAAGGTTTTAAAGATTTAAAAAGCTTAATTTAAAATGTGTTTATTTATAAATTGATTACTAAAAGGTTATATTTTATTTAAATAAAGTATAATGATTAAGAATTTGATAATCAACTATAATAAAATTTTATATTATGTTTATTAGAATTTTATTTATCTAAAGATAAATAATTGTGAGAATAATTGTGATAATTCAATTATAATTTTTAAATAAGTGTTATTGATTAATATAAATGATTTAATTAAGATGATGTTTTCTTAATCAAGAATCTTTATAATATAAGGAGTTAAGAATCATTTAATTAAATTTAAATGTTTAAGTTAAATAATTAATTAAGTAATTAGTTTGTGATTAATTAAGATAATCACTTATGGGTTAATCTAATATAATTACTTTGGAAAGTAATTAATTAATTAAGTGGTTAATTACTAATGGTAATTAAGTAAAGGATAATTACTTTATGGAAGTAATTAAGTAATGTGATTTAGGATTAATCACTTGAATTATTGATTAAAGTATTAATTAATAAAATTAATTAAAGGTTTAAACTATTTAATTAATGATTAATTAATATGAGGATTAAGAGTAATTAATTAAGTGATTAATTACTTGTTAAAGTAATTAATTAAGAAAGAAATTTAATTAATGAAGTAATCATTAATTAATGAAAATAATTAATTAATTATTAATTATTAATTTAAGAATAATTAATTTATAATTAAGTTTTAACTACTAAATGTAATTAAAGTAATTGATTAAAGGTGATTAATTAAAAGTAATTACTTAAAGATGATTAATTAAAAGTAATTAATTAAATATGATTAATTAAAAGTAATTAATCAAGTAGTTTTAAGTATAAGTAATTAATCAATGTGATTAATTAAAAGTGATTAATTAGGTGAAATTAATTAAAGGTAATTAAGAAATAATTATCAGGATAATTAAAGAATAATTAATCAAGGTTGATTAATTTAGAAGGTAATTAAGAGGTAATTACTTAGTATAATTTGGAAGTAATTAATCAGGATGATTAATTAATATGGTAATTAAGTAAGAATTACTTAAAGTAATTAAGTAATAATTAATCAGGGAAGATTAATTGAAATGGATAATTAAGTGATGTTAGTTATTTAATTTGTAATTAATTAATGAATGAGAAGTTGAATTGAAGATAATACAAGTGATTAATTAAGGATTAATTTAATTTAAGGATTAATTAAATTAATCAAGTTTGAATCAAACTTGTTTATGAATGATTAATGATTGGATGACATATATCATTGGATGAGTTAATGATATTGGTTGTTGTTGGATGACATTGATTGATGGGTGATGTTGTGAATATGCTATATCTGAATGTGATATATATGCTTCTTTGTGATATGTATAGATGCATGTGATAATAGATGCTTATCTATCTGTGTAACATGGTACATCCATTTATGTTAAGTGATATTTTCTGAAATATCTATTGTTTAAATCCCTTAAGTATAACTTGGACACTAAAATGGCGTTTGGATTCGGTGAGACCGGGATCGGGTTTCCATGTTTGGATATCCGAAAACCATATCGATTCCAATTAAACGTTAGGTCGTGAATCTAAGTGGAGCGAGTGAAGACTCGAGGTGTAAGGGCTATACGTCAGTATAACTCTGTGGGTGATTCCGTAATGAGTTTGACGGAATAGTGCTTATAGGTTCGAGATGGAGATTCAGAGTACAAGGGCTATGGTCGTTAACTCTGAGGGTGATTCCAAAATGAGTGTAACGAGATAGTGCCTTTGGTTTCGTTCGAACCCGGAACGAACTTGTATGGATTGAATGCTTTCAGAACATCGTCAGGTGGACGATGAGCATTCTAAGATAGATGTGTCCTATAAATGTAATCGCAGCCTCAAGCCTCATCAACCGGGAATGGCTAAAACAGGGGAGGTGCAGCAAGGCTTCGTGGGTAGCTCCCACTGGAGGGCAAGATACATCCTTGTCTAGATGTCCCTTTTTATTTCGGCTTTGTGGGTAGTTGGTCTGCAGCCAACTACGGGGTGGTCTTGTTCGGGACTGTTCAGTAAGGAATGGTCCCGGCCTTGTGTTGCAGGGGAGTTAGGGTGGCTCCTCGGTACGGTGATCTAGGCCACGTACTGTGACGGGCGGTACCCCAGTAGCCCTGCCATTGTATGGAATCAAAAATCCAATAAGTGTCGTACGTATTAGTTGTGCCCAACTATGTTGGAATGTGAGATGTAAGCATTCCAGCTATTTCTGTATTTTATTTGAAAAATCTAGATACTATTATAATATCACTGGATTTCCTATCAAATGTTTTGGTTAGCGTAAGGTAAAAACTTTTCCATGTTTATGTGTGGGAAGTCTTACGTGATACCTTTCTTTTCGAAGGATTTTCTAAAGTTAAGCAATCTTAAACCGTTTACTCACACCAGACCCCTGTCTGACCCGAGTGTTTATTTTCTGTTTTATTAAACTCTTGGGTACTTATATTATATATGAGTAGTCAAGTGATTCAGGTTATCTCTTGACGAATTCTGGAGGAGCTTTGGAGCAGGAGGCTTCAGCGTGTAGATATATGGTTAGAGTTTCCTCTGTGTGGTATTCTGTGTTGATGTCTTGTATTATATTAGACAGAAATGTTATAACTGTCTAAATTTGAGTTGTTTAGTTGTGTACTCTGATGTATATGATACTATGTATATGTTCTATATTATATTTAAATCGTTCCGCTGTGAGATTCTGATGTGTTGTTTTCTCTTTCTTCTCTTTCTTTTCTTCTTCTATCCCTTTTTTTCTTAATTAGTGATGCGAATTTCTGGTGATAGAAAGTCGGGTCGCTACATTAACACTCTTTTTTATTCATAAACCATGCATCTGATATTTTTTATTAGACATATGAGAAGTTTTAAATGACTACTTTTAAAAAATCAACATATTTTTATTGAAAGGTTAAATTCATTTACGAAGAGATGAAACTTTTCTAACTGTTATTACTATTCAGAAATAAACATTTTAACACTTTACATAGAGATCAATCTAAAACTTTTCGTTTAACTATTCTCTTTGCTTTCTAAATTCTATATTCGCTGAGAAATCAAAAGATCTCAAAACGATCTTTTACTTCCTAAAATATGCACTTTCACATCACTATCATCAAAGGAAATTATAAGAAGGGTCTACTGACTTGGCAAAATTAGCGCATTAGAAACACAATGATTGTCAAAGCAATTATCTCTCACACTAAAGAGTAGAAGTCATGTTTCGTAAGAATCGGGCATCACTATAAAACTATCCCTTGAAGTTAAGAGAGTGTTTTTGGTTAGTATAATACGGAAGCGGAGCTTATGGACTGGACATAGGACGAGAGGTCCGAACCAGTATAAAAACTCTAGTGTGATTGTTTTATCATACTTTTCTTTATCTTGCTAATTAGTATTACTTGTATTATTTACGCATACAAGATAGAGTTACTATTAGTAAGCCATTATCGATCCACGTGTTCTTTTGGTATAGGCCAAGTAGGATAGATCAGAGAAACCTCTTCCCACCTCCTTGTCTTTTGCGAGTTCACATAGCTAAATGGAGTCATGCAGCAAGTTGAAAAAGTATCACACCGAGTGACATCCTAGGCTCTCACTTCACTAAGTTGTTACACGTGACACTCAATGCAGCGAGCAATTACATCGCAAGTATAAGCTTTAATAATTCTTAGCCGGTCCTAACCACCTATCAGTGGAAGATGGAAAAAGTAAGTGAAGAAATTAATTATAATAGGATCTATTAATCCTATAGAGGAGTTGGATCGGTTAATCCACCCGTATTTCTACTTGTGTAATGGTATAAAGCATAGGACATGAACACTAATGAGAAGGTTAATCGATGTTTAAGTGACAAGTTGTTATTGGGATTGTTAACCAAAAAGATTATATTGGGATCCTTAATCCAAAAATTTATAGCAGGATTGTTTACTTGAATATGTAAGCTTAGCATGGTGAGTTATACTCAGTTAGGTGTAACTCAAACAATTATCAGTGAGAATGTTAAGTCGATATATAGATAGGTGGTCAAACACTAGAGATGTTTCTAGGAATAATTCAGTTGTCATGTTCCACCCATGAGTGGAAAGCTTCATAATCAAAATTGAATTGTCAAATTCTTGAATCTCTTTTGTTCTCTAGTCTAATTCTTGTCCTCCTAGCCTTAATTCTTCTAGGCCTTCTTATTTTTTCTTGAATTCTTCTATTGATCCATCTTAATGTATAATCAACCTATACTTGTATATTTCTACAAGAAACATAAGTAGTATACCTATATTTCATGCATTATAATTTGCATAGCTTGGAAAATTGTGATAGCAATGTTTATATGGTTGTTGTCATCAAAATCAATACCTATGGTGATAATGGTTTGGTTTTTTATATAATAATAAAGGATTCCTTTGGTTAAATATTAATCAGACTCTATGTTGCCCTTGCAAAAAGCTATGTGGACAGATCCCAAAATTCAACATGGTATTAGAGCCGATTGTAACGTGTGGGAAAGTAATAGTGCACAAGTGATCTATAAATCATGGTGGTACGCTTGGTTAGACTTAAAATGGAGCAAGACCATGGTGTGTAGGGTCTGTGAGACTGACACATGAACAAGTCTTGATATGTTGTAAATATCAAAGTTGGCATAGCGGAAGACACTTAAAGGGATGGGATTCAAAGTGGAGATTCACCAGGGTGTCTTGCATTGTATGTAGATAATAGACCCAAACTGGAATAATGCAACATCATGAAAAGCAATAGAGGTAGAGTGGTATATATATGAGCTTGATCGCATCTAACAACAAGGGATTCCTTTTGTTAACCAATGTTGGCCAAACTCAATTTGATAGAGTTCGGGGTATGTCTTAAGGGTAATTCTGTAATTTATTATAAATTATTAACTCTATGATAAAATCTTGTTTGAAATAATAGGTATTTATCTTTCTATCATATGCTTATTATAATGTGTTATGATTAATTGATTATTTAATTTATGTATATTTAGAAAATCAATAAAGGTGTGTTTTGTGATAGTAATTACAATTGTTGTAATCATCAGTATTTTGCCATAATATAATAAAATCATGTTTTAAATATTCCTAATCAAGATGTATCGAGACTATATATTGATGCATTCATAAATATTAGAGTACGTAACGCTCTCCATAAATGTATGTATTTGTTTATATTCCCTAATGTACTCACATTTATTCTTAAGTTGTCGTGGAATGGTGGCATAATGAATAATCTCTTTTGATTTATTGATAATCCTCAAGGTTGAAATGAGATTAGGACAAGAAACAACAAGTTATACAACCGATAAGAAGTTATCTAGTATTTGCGGGAGTATAATTTGTTGATATTCCTTGAGGTTAGAATCTCAAGGCATACAAGTCCTAACACCCGCTATGAAGTCGGAAGACTTTTATGTTTCGTCTTAGGCTTTGGAGATACATAAAAGACTAGTGGGAGCTTACTAGTAAAATGAAACATAAAGTTTAACCCTATTAATACTATAAGAGCATCTACTATGAAATTGTCTTATCTACTAAGTTAAAACCTGTAGAAAAATATCTACATCCAAGCTATTTTCTAAAATCGACAAACTCACTGGACCTAACTACGTTGATTGGCTAAGAGAAATAAAGATAGCATTAACATATGAATGTCTTTGGTCTTTGATAATTGCACCTCTAAATGAACAACCCATTGATGATGTGGACTCCAAACTAAGATTGCTTATGATAAATGGCTTTAGACCGAGAGATCGTCTAGGTTTTCATGTTGTCTACATTAAACAAGTCATTACATATGCAATACAAAAACATGTATGTACATGAGATATTAGATAGTCTTTAAGCTCTATTTGGTGAACGGTTCCATTCCATAAGGTATGTACTTTTGAAGCAACTATTTGATACAAAATGATCGAGGGACACAAAGTGGATGATTATGTTCTAATGATGAAAAGCTATATTTATAAGCTGGCATAGTTAGACGTAGCGATAAGCAATGAGATGCAAGTAGACTTGATCCTTAGGTCTCTTACTCTCTAATATGAGCCATTTATATTAAACTATAATTTGGATCAGTTAAACATAAGCCTTGAAGGAAATGAGGCATCCCACATCGGAAGAAAATGGTGAATTTCAATATATTTTTTACCATTTTGGATCTTTAATGGGGCCATGAAGTCTAAATTTCATTTAGAACTTCTCTAAATTTGGTTGAAATAAAATCTTGTATTCTATTTAAAACAGTTAAAGGGAAGTTTAAATAAATTTAATTTCAAACGTAAAGTTTATCAAATACACCTAACATTTATTTATAAGTGTTAATGTATATGGAATGAAACCTTTTATTTCTTTCCCTAAAACAAAATTTAATTGAGAGCATTAATTTTGTTAAATGAAGAGAGAAATCTTTTATTTTTCTCTCTTTAATTTGAATTGAATTATTCGTTAAATGTCATTATTAATAATTTATTCATAGCAATATTTATTACTATGTCCATATGTATTCTAACCGTACAATTTGTAGTTATAGATTTATTTAATTTATTTACACAAGTATGCATATATATGTGTGTGTGGGGGTGTGTATCATATACATATGTGTGTGTGCACGCGCATGTGTAACATTTAGTCCATGAAGGATATAATATGCCAGTATATAGTTGTTGGGATTTACATTGCAACGAACACATTAGCTCATTTTCTATGTACTACAATTTGTCCAAATATGTGCTCGTATAAATGTCAAAACAAAATACTAATGTGTGTGTGTGTGTTTATACATACATACATATATACATATATACAATTTATTGAATAGAACAGTTTCCACCATAACAAATTAATGTAAAATAATTATGTGATTATAATACAAGTTTTAAAATTTCAAAAAATTTGGAAACACATTTCGTGCTTAAGACTAATTTGTTGAAATTTTACTATTAAAATAATAATTGATAATAGACCGAAATCAAGTTATTTCTTAAAAATAGAAAATCATGTTGAAAAATTCTACAAAAAAATTTGAACGTATCTAAGACATATTTTGGGCATAGGAAAAATTTCTAAAATTTTCTCAATTGAAAATTTATTTTTAATTAAATAATTAATAGCATTTCGAAAATAAATTATTTCAAAAAATTAATAAATTAAGTTATAAGAATTTGAAATTTTTTGGAAGTTCCAGATATATATATTCCAGCCTTAAGAAAAATTTCTAGAATTTTCTCAATTGAAATTTTATTTTTAATTTAATAATTGATTACAGGTTGATACTAAATTAATTTTAAAAATAATAAATTAAGTTTGGAAATTTTGAAAATTTTATTATAATCTTATTACATGGTGTAGTAAATATAAAATATATAAAATTGAAATTTTGAACCATTAGTTATTTTATTTATAGTAAAAAAAATTCACAAAATCATTAAGTAATAATAAAATATGTATAAACATATTTAATAAAATATAAAAATATTTTATGATTCACGATAGGTACAAATCATTATAAGAAAATTATATATATATGATATATAAACACATATATACATATTCATAGTTTGTAGATCTATACACATTTAATATATATATATATACATACATACATACATATATGTATGTATGTATGTATCGAAATTAAAACTTTTTTCCTTCAGAAAGTCAATTCCACAGTAAATTAATAAACAAAATATCATAACAAGCACATAACCAATCTAATTGTAACAAACACATGTACCCACAAAATCTCACATAATTTAAACAATAAACAGATCTGGATACAAATAATGGATTTGGATTTAAATCAACTTATATGTGATAGATTTAAAATCAAAACAATGATAATAAATAAAAGTGCACCTCCTAATGAAGACTTTGAATCCACGTTGAACAATGATTTCTTTTTTAAGAACAATTCACAATCCGTCGGGTTGCTAATCAGGCATTGGAGACCATCTATTGCAATTAATATTTTTTTAATTTTAATTGAATTTGAGAAATTTTGGGGATGATTTTAGAGAATAGTTGCTACAATTAAAATGAGAAAAAAGAAGAAAACGAAAGTTGCGGCTCAAAAATGAATTAGCTTGTAATTAGGGTTTTGAGATTGGCTTTTATATGGATAGGACAAGAGAGCAAACAATAATCTCAATCGCACATCTCAAAACCTAATCACACATGTCGCAGCCACCTCCTATATTTCTCTAAAGCAATGCCTATTCTCTCTAAATCTCATGGGTTATGAGCCTATTTATAACGACCCGCAAATTTGTCACTTTGATAAATTATATTTATTTTTAAATTTATTCAATTAAAAGGTAGATGGTACAAATAATATTGTTTTGGGTGATAATCAGTAATAGTAATATTATTTTGAATAGATATTTACAAAAATATTTTCCTCGAAATTTAAATCGATAAATGGCTGAAAACTGTTTTATCGATAACATGTTCTATAATCGTAAAACTCGCGCACGGAGCTGGATACATACGCTTATTTTATAATTGAACAAGGATGTGAATTTAAATTAAATATTTTATTTTTGAAAATTAAATGTATTTATGACATAGTTAGTAATGCCCTTGAATATAATAATTGATTTATTAAATTAAATAGAGATTTAATAATTATTATAATTATTCAAATAATGATTTTAAAATGGTTATAATTCATTTTTAATAATTTATAAAGTGATAATAAATTATTTATAATAATTTTATAAAGATATATATTTGATTTAAAAATATAAGAAAAAATCAATATCGCTTTATCGGTATAATAGCAATTAATGTAAATAATTTTTATTATTAATTTATATGGTTTTATAATTCAAATATGATCATTATACATAAAAATAGTAAGAAAATAGTTTTCAATTTTTTTTACAAATATATGTATATAAACTAAGAAGTGAAAATGTGACTGATAATTGGTTTCCTGGTTTTCAAAGGTTTGACGAACGAAAGTTGTTTTAAATCGTTGCAACCTTGTTTTTGTGTCATGTGCACATATACAACATACACATACATATCCTAACATGCACATAAACATACATATATTAATATATTTAAGTATATAAATATAATATAAAAATATATAAGATATTTTAAGTTTCCTTACTTCTTAAGCATACAAAAGTCAACATATGCACACCCTAAAGTGATGGAAGTGATTGGCACATGGGAGAGAGGGTTGTAGCCATGCATTTGTAGGGGACAAGTGACGATGATGGTGCCATGTGATGGTGATGCAAAAGATGATGTATGCATAGATACTTTTGCTCTCCTCTTTGCCTATAAATACACTACCCTCTTTCATAAATTCCTAAGCCATTTTCTACTTTTTTCTTCCTCTTCTTTTCAAGATACAATGGTCTCTATAATGGCTTAGTATTCATAGAAAATGATATAGAAAAGTTAGGAATTTTTTTGAGAATAAAAGAGAAAAACATACACAATAGTTTATAATATCAATCCACTTCAAAACTAGTTCAAATCACCTCCTCGTCACCATTCAAACCCCCTGATACAACCCACCACCACCATGGCCGAGCCCTTCCACTCTTCCAAGCTTGGTTGTGCATATCTAGGGGTCTTAGGATCGATTCCATAAACTGTGGTGCGATGGTAGCAGAGCTATAGCCGATTTAAAGTTAGATCATTCGAATCTAAGATGAGAAACTCTTACTTGTATTATATTCTTGGATGATGATACGATGTTTGCAATGGATGTTTAATATTATTTGATCATCAAGTTTGGTTGTCTAATGTTGTTATTGAATATATATGCAAGCCATGGAAATACACCTCGATAAATACAAAGGAAATCACTTTTCTCTTTTTAATGAATTGGCGTATATGGAATGTTAAGCCTCCTTAAAAAGATTTAAAAATGAGTTTGAAATGTTTTATAAACGTTTGAATGTGTTTTGGTGAAGTCTGAAAAGTAATTAAAGATTTAGTCAAAATAAGCGCTTCGTGTAACGGCAGTTCGCGACTTCGCACCATAAAAGCCAAACGAGTGTATAGAATGGAATATAGCTTGGAATTCTTCGATATAAGAATTTTTCGAACTATTATATCCATAGTTTTCAAAAAAAATAGAAAATTAAGATTTTGGCAAGTAGATTTTTAAATATGAGTAAAACTAGTTTTTGGAAAAATCGTGGTTTTGCAGTTCAAAATCCATAACAAAATTTCTTTGAAAATGATATTTTAAAATTGTTTAAAAATATGAAACAAATTCTAAAAATCTTTTATTTTTTTTAAGTGATTTGACTTATAATAATGAGTTTCCAATGGTAGAAAAGTCAATTTGATCAATATAGCTTAAAAAGCACATTTTACATCACTTTTTGCAGCACTTTCCTATAACCTTTGAAATATAGTTTTGAACTTAACAATTCTTTTGGTATTAGAATGAATAATTAAGTGCTTTCAAATGAATAATTAAGTATTTTAATAATAATTTGGAGGTTTTTATAACTTATTCAAAATAAGTTAAATAAACGATTTAAAGAAAAGCTAATACAAATTAAGTAGTTTAATCTTAGCTCTAAAAAAGCTGATGAGTAGACTGAATTTTTCTATTCGTGAGACCCGAATGTGAGGTGCTTAAACTAAGGAGATGTTCAGGAGCAACCAGTGCCCTGGATCACCTAGCATCTTCCCTGGACGAGGGATAAACAAGGTCGAAATGTCGAAAACGGGTTAAGTATAAGTAGATTAAATTTTACAAATTTAAATTAAATACAACTTTGATTTATAGAAATGATCTTCTTACACTCGGTGTTAAATCCTGAAGAGGGAACTTGTACTATTCGTTGAATTTAAAAGGTGATTTCGCCATTATTCCGCCTATGGTATTTGTTGAATACGGAAATTGATATTAAGTAGAATAAGATGATGTCTATAGATTCTGCTCACTTATTATTTACTGATTTTGTATTAACATCCTAGATAACATGGTTTTAACTAAATTAAAATTATGAGTTTTGAATTAAGAAATTTATGTTAATATTTAAATAAAATGATTTGAAAATGTTTTCCTAAGTGAAAAATGAAATGATTTCGAATTTATTCCCAGTTCTAAAATGGTTGAAACCAAATGATTTGATGAGAGAGGTTTAATTATTCTATATATACCAGAAAGAAGTGTTTTAAAGTTAACATGTCTCCAAAAGATATTTTTATAAAAAAGACTTAACCAATTAAAGAATGATTCCCTATTGCCAAAGCATCTTTTTACGATGATTCGTTCGAAGGAACCGGGGTTGGATTTGGGTAATCCCAATCTGAAGACCACTTCGAACCAGTTTACATATTTGAAGGGAAGACATGGATATGATATTTAGGATTTTCGAAATGAAGGACTGCTTGTTGATCATTTGGGGATAAACTCCCAATATACGCATAGTAGCGGTAATCTCTTCATTATGAAGTATCCAATGCAAGGACTAATTGCTACTAATCCTAGGGGTACTCCCGATAGGATGTGGTAGGAGAGTTCCTTCGGTTTGTCCTGTTCCTGGACAACTTGTATGGACGAATGTCTGACGTTGCATTTCTGGTTACATAAATTGATTTCTATGAACGTATCATCTGTTTGGTGGCAGTGAAGGGGACTTCTCTTAGCTTAACACCCTTTTTTGAGACATACGAGCTCTGAAGTTGTACGTTTGTAGAAATCAATTGTCTGACCATGGAATGGCAGTGTGGCATTCAAAGTGAAACATGTAATGTGAAAGGTAATCGTTACCTCAATCCTCACTCCCAAAAATGACCAAAACAGGGTATATGCAGCAAGGTATGTGTGTTTGCATAAAAAATGGGCAAACATTCAAATCGTTGTTGTAGAGATGTGAATATTGTTAGTAGTATATAGCTATTGTTTGATGAAAATTAGTTGCGGATGTTTAAGGTAGAAAATCAGTAATTTGCAATGAAGAACATGTAAATGACTTAAATGTAAAATGACACCGAATTTATAGTGGTTCGGCCTGAATGTGCATACGTCCACTGTTCTTCCTTTACTACCGCTTTCATTTTTGATTACAAGTACAAGCTTTGAATACGAGTAAACATGCTATTAGAACTAAGATTTTTCCCTCTCGAAGTTGTCTACCATTGTTGTTGAAAGCTTCGCCCTTCAACATCCTCCCTTTTTCTAATGCCATGTGCTTGGTATTTACAGAATTAAGATATGAGGAGAGGCAGCTGAGTATATAGTATTTGGAGTTTGGTTCAACCTTCCTTCCTCCAAGATTTGGTTCAAACTTCCTTACATGATTGTCAAGCTATTCCACTTGTGACGACTGCCATACACCCCCAAAAACCTCGAAAGGCGTCATGAAGAAATCCCCAAAGTATCGTCGTGCCATGATGAAAATCTCCAACTTTTGTTTTTAAGACCAGTTGTACCCGAGTTGAGCCCCAAGCAAACCTTTACCTAACTCCAAGCAGTATTACTCCCAACCGACTCCAAGTAAACATTTAAATTTCTCATGCCCGACTCTAAGCAACCACCTAACCAAAGATTTGGTTTGGTCATCGGACAGACTTCAAGCAGACTCCACATTTTCAAGGCCCGACACCCAGCAAACACTGAACCATCCAACCGACTCCAAGCAGACTCCAGATTTTCAAGGCCTGACACCAAGCAAACACCGGACCAAAGTTTTGGTTCGGTCATCGGACCAACTCCAAGCAGACTCCAGATTTTTAAGGCCTGACACCAAGCAAATACCGAACCAAAGTTTTGGTTCGGTCACCCATCCAACTCCAAGCAGATTCCATATTTTCAAGGCTTGCCACCAAGAAAGCGCTGAACCAAAGTTTTGGTTCGGTCATCGGACCGACTCCAAGTAGACTCCAAATTTTAAGACTCGACTCCAAGCAAACATCAAACCAAAGTTTGGTTCGGTCACCCAACCGACTCCAAGCAGATCCATATTTTCAAAGCCCAACTCCAAGCAAGTGCCAAACCAAAGTTTTGGTTCGTTCATCGGACCGACTCCAAGCAGACTTAAAATTTTCAAGGCCCGATTCCAAGCAAGTGTCGAACCAAATTTTTGCTTTGGTCATCGGATCGGGGATCCTGGCTTGCTGTTGGACTGTCGACCTTGAATGGTGGTAGAGCGTCTCGGTATTGGCCTTACGGGATGGTGGTTGAAAAATCTTAAGATCATCATATCTCTCAAATGCGATTTTGACCTATGTCCATACCTTGATCTCGAGAAACCTCCAAACTAGTTTGAGTCCGTTCCAGAACAATGACGATTTTGACCCTGACTCATCATATTCACCATTAGTGTGCGAAAATGCCTACAACATTTTCGTCCCAAAGCATACTTTCGTCAATACAAAGTGTGCTTTGTTTAATCCAAGATTGTCTTCTTAGTCTTGCAATGGTTATTTTCATATCTGAATATCTATATTTCATCTTCACCTCTGATTTTTCGATGAGCCTCCTTTTTCTAGTTTGATTTGTACTTTGTTTGTTCAAAGGAGGACTTGCTAAATTTTTGAAGTCATCTTTGATTACTCTTCATCCGACAGGATGTTGTTTTTCTTGGACGTTCAGTTTCGTACGTCGAGGTTTCATACAGTATATGTAACAACCCTGGTATTGGAGATTACTGATGACATTAAACTATAATGATATTTATAATTTAATATGGTGAATACAATGTAATGGAGAAATAAATTTGATTTAAATTCTGTATTTCAAATAAACAATACGTATGGAGTTAAATATTAGGTTTAAAATTCATTGTTTGGTGTTTTGGTTAAATAAAATGGAAAATATTGGAATTTAGGTAAATTTGAGTTAATAAATTTACCAAGTGATGTATTTCAACATTTAATTATTGAAATAAATGCAAATTGATGTAAATAAAGTTTTAAAAGCTTTATTTTGAGGTATTGGAGTGAAATTAGTCGTTTACTATATTTTTAATTAAGTCAATGTGATAATATTGATAATTATTGCCAATATTAGCCTTTTATTGAATATAAAAGGAAAAATATGAAGAAAACATGTCTTTTAATAAAATAAAAGATGATATATTTTGCAAAAATATTATTTTGTTGTTTTAAAAGGGTTAGAATGATTTATTATAATTTATTTGACTAAGAGAATAAATTTTGATCAAGTTATACTTTAAAAATAGTGTTAAAAATTATATTTTTATTATTAAAATAAATTTTATTTTGTCACAATAACTATTTTATTTCAAAACAAATTGACGTATGTATTTTATTTGGCTTGAAAATGTAGTATTGTATGAATATAGTGTAAAATAGGTTAATATGTATACATAACCTTGCATTTCCACTAAGTATATTTTTCTCATGTGATTATTTGGGTAGAAAATTGACCCAGTAGCCTTTACTAGAACCTTCTTGCTTGAGAAAAAGAAAACTTTCTGTGTACGTAGATCATTTGTCCTTCTTCTCCAAAAACATTCAGAAAGAAAAATAAGAAAAACAATGGCTGCTTTCATCTAAACTCAACTTCTACCCAACTTTTCTACAAATTAAAGGGGGAAATCACCTAAGTTAAGAATAGAAAGGTAATCTCCTTCCAATACCAGATAATTTTCATCAAAATTTGAGAGCTTGAGATGTGATTTATCTTTTATTTGCTTATGTTTGTTTTGCATGTCTACATTCAAGTTTCTACAAGTGTTTAGAGCCTCAAATCGCCTCAAAAGATCAAAAATTTCTATCAAATCTCTACTAGATCTTCCTAAAACAATTTGGTAAGCAAGGTAAGAGTTTCTTACAGCAAGCTAAAGCTAAAAAAATTAAATTTTGCTATCAAAGTGTTGCTTGAAATGTTTAATTTATTTAACAAGTTTTCTCTTTTGTGGGCTGAAATTATGCTATGTTCAAAAAATCATATCTTCTACAATTTACAGCCAATTGCTCTCAATTTTCGATATGTTGCAGTGGTTGGTCTAGAAAACCTTTCTGGAAATTTTAATTTAATTTTGATCTATTTTGGTGTAGAAAATTATTGGTTGAATTCGGCCAAATTTTGATCTCTGTTTGTTGGCCGAAAATGCACCATGTTCATAAAATCATATCTTTCTCAATTTATTGCCAATTGCTCCAAATTTTTGACATGTTCAATTAGATGGATTTTAAAAATTTTATGAATAGTTTTATTGAATTATGGTTTGTTTTGATATATAAATTTGTTGGTTGAATTCGGACAAATATTGATCCATGTGTGTAGGCCGAAAATGTATCATATTCAAAAAATCATATCTTTCTCATGATACAGCTAGTTGCTACCAATTTTGGATATGTTGTAGTAGTTGGTATGCTAAAAAGTTACAGAAATTTTAATTGAATTTTGGTTTGCTTTGATATTAAAAATTGTTTGTTGAAATCGGCCAAAAATTGATCTCTGTTTGTTGGCCAAAAATGCACCATATTCAAAAAATCATATCTTCTTCATTTTAGAGTCATTTGCATCCAATTTCTGATTTGTTTCTGTAGTTGGACGGTGAAATGTTTCTAAAAATTTTCATGAAATTTTGAGTTGTTTTGTTACAGAAAATTGTTGGTTCAAAACAGCCAAAAATCTTGTTTTTTGTGCTTGTTGAAAAGAGCTATGTTTGGAAAATCATAACTCTTTCATTTTGCAGCGAATTGCTCCAAATTTGGGATATGTTATACTACTCATGCCATAGTATAATACAGAAAAATTAGCCATAAATCTGGTTTGTTTTGGTACCCCAAATTACTGTCCAAAGTTAGCCAAAAACTAAGTTGTTTGGTAGATTGTACTTTTGCTTCTATTTGCACTTTCGTTAACTGTTTCACTGCAAATTTCGATGATTTTAAATATTGATTGAATAAGTTTGATGAAGAATGTTTAAGTATTTTTATCCGACAATGGATTGGCTTGGTTTTGAAAATTTTAAGAATTTAAATTTTATTTAAATTTTATATATATCGATAAATTTTGATATTCGAAGAATTCGACGGTTTTAATTGATTTTGGTTTCAAATAAGTTTATGATTTTTTTTATAAATTATGGTTGATTAAATAAATGTTTTTAAGACATTTCAAAGGGTTTTTAGCAATTATTTTTTTAAAAGTATTTTATAAATAGATAATCTATTTGATAAATGAATTTTTCCTTATATAACTTATTTAAAAATCTTTAAAAATTGTTTAAAAATTCTGTTTTCTCTATAAAATTATTCTAAATATATTATAGCCTACTTAGATGTTCGGCGTATAAGAATGAGAATTAAACGATTTGGCAAAAATACGTGGCATGGGACATGTGTTTTCGCCTCATTGCTTAATATCGGACTTGTACTGTCGAATCGCTTTATATACTATTTTATGATATTTTTGCTTGCCGAGGACATGAGGCGGGGTTGTTATGATGAATTGATGATGGTTGTAATGTTTAAGATGGACTTTTGCTTGTCGATGAAATGAGACAAGTCTTGACGTTACTTTAAACTCATGAAAGTATCAGACACAATGAGTTGGGTGCTTTACACTCGCCAATGAGACGAGGCGGTGTATGTTTCTTTTGGATTTTTATGAATGTTTTCTAATATGGCATCGACTGACGATTAGTAAACCAATAGGTGTGAATGTATGGTATGGGACGTACATTAACACCCATTGGGTTTCTATTCGAGATGTTGTGACACATTCAAGATGTTATTAGTACTACAAACTGAGTATAAGATTAGAATCATTACTATGCTTTTGATGTCATTACTAGATTCCAATCATCATGATGTTTTGCTTGGATTTTATGATTTGGGTGTCATCGCGATATTCGACTATAGTCAATCAAGATGATCACGATGCTAAGATGTTAATGACCCCATGTCATCACGATGTATGGTACCAAATAATAGTAGTACTAGTCAAGATGAAAAGCACATGCAATTTTCTATGAAGTTTTCTATGTTCGATTTCACCTTTTTGTGATGTTGTTATTTGAATACGGCCTTGAGTATGAAATGGGCTACATTTACATTAAGCCATATGGTGATTTCGATTGTGATTGCCTTTAACTCTTATTGAGTTCTTATGGTAGATTATGATGATTTGATGTTTCTTTATGAATTTATTATATGTTTCTCATCCCTTATCCACTTTACTTAGAGATGTCCTTAAGAGGAACCATATGCATGTTACTTATTGAATTCCTTTGAAATAGACAGATGAATCACCGATGTCACCTTTCTTATAAATGATATGATGAATAACATGTCGATCCGTTGGCAACAACGAAGTGATTCTCTCCATTCCGCTTATTATAAGATCCTTACTACTGATAAGTTTAGCTTGCCTGACCCGTGTGTTTTTCACTCGGGTTAGACCAAGTTGCAGGTTAGTTTGGATTGCTTCACTTCTTGGATCAGCTCGAAAGCTTTTGATGGACTTATCATTTTGGCTTGGATGTCCTTTTTTTTAGAGTCGTCAGCTTTTATGTCGTCTTATTGCATATTATTTTGTGGGATGGGTGTATATGTGATTCAGTAGTCCTTGCTACTTATGTATAATGTATTACTATGGAGATGTATGGTGATGTATGTATTTATATATATATATACTCTGATCTGGGTTTGCTATTCTGTGACTGTTGTTTCCTATCTGCATGTTTATTACATTATTTCTGAAATGGTCCGAATCCACCATAGTGTGCATTAGTTAGGGACTAAGCGTGTCTATCACTTATGAGGTAATGAAAAAAAATCAAGACATAATTGGCATGCTTAGCTCTTAACTAATATATTATTATGATGGTCATCCTTAACCAGCCATATTCTCTACATTAGTAGACAGGATTACTTAGTAATTCTCTTTATTAATGTAGGCCTCGGAGTGGGGCATTATAGTATACGGACCAACTGATTTATACTTTGCGTTATCGACTTTGGATCTGTGATGTGGTACTCTGGTTATGTTCATTATGTGGTTGAGTCAAGCTATCCTGGCCATCTCATTGGATCGCCAAGTTTGTGTATGTCTTTACTAATTCCTTCTCCACTCTTGTGTGTGCTTAGACAAGATCAACCATTGATGAATTTGATAGAGTAAGAATCTCTATTGAAGGGTCTTTTTATGTAGGAGATGATGTAGAGAATTATCGAGTGAATGTTGGTTATGACTTCCCTAGCCCATGTTTTGTATATTTTGCCTGAACATTTGTACAAAGATATGCATACTTTATATAAATTTTGGTTGGAATCCTCATACTTGATAAGGTGTAATTGGTTTGTGCGCATATAGTCTGGTAAAGTGATGATCAGTTTTACCAACTTCTTCAATAGCTTGGTTTGATAATCCTCAATGTACCTATATAAACTAGATTGTTGGTAAGTTTTGACGGATAAACATTGAGTTATTGAGAAGCTTGGTGAAAGAGCAAGGATAGTCGAACCATGGAATTGGGTTGGTGGAGTTTATTAGACCGAAATAATTTGGTTTGAGAGTGGAAGATGATAGCCGAACCACTTGGTCTGGTATATGGAAAGAGGCGGACCGTAGTGCGAAAAGGGGCTGGACGAAAGTGTTGGTAGGTTGCATGGTCCAAGGTCGAAATAATGATTTGGTGCACTGCATGTGCCAATCATAAGCTTGTGTTTAGTGTCTAACAATTGTGATTGAGTCAAAATTCTGGTTTGGCGCTAACACAAGACTATAACTAAACCAATCTTTGAGAGAGTGACATTAGCTTTTCTGTCTAGGGTCTGCGAGGAATTGTCCGTGCTAGGAGCACTTCATTATTCTCGTACGAAGTCATGGTCGTGGCAAAATGTGAGTTATAGATGGCTCGATTGGAAATCATACTTTGATTGTGGGTAAGAGTGATTCATTATTGCTTGTTTGAGCTATGCCAAAAGTGCTGATGTAGGATGCCTCCAGTATGTGGTGTTTAGCTGGAATAATCTTTGGACATTGGAAACCTTGATTAGTATCGGTTTATTATTTCCTGTTGATCAAGTAGAATTAATCTTTTAATTCATACGTCCAGTTCATGTCCGAAGTAGTGTATTATCAAGTTCCCTCGGACTCACCTGCAAACCAATGGTCTCTTTCAACCCTGTAGGGTTAAGGACTTTCATCCTTGCCTTAGGATTAGTCAAAAGTTATCGTCCCGTTTTTATTTGGAGTTTTATTTTATCATAGGAATGTGTTAAAGTCATCTCGCATTCTCCGCAGATTGATTTATTAGGTAAAGACATCAAGTTATTTGAGTTAAAATAGGTTTGTGAAATAAATTGACTAACGTTTTGAGGGTTAGAGATAGAAATACTCATGTTTAGAGGGGATCATATCATTTGGAGTATTTTCCTTTTCTTAGGGTTTAGAGAGTAGTTTGGGGGACGTGGAAGTTCATAAATACTTATCATATCTTTCAACGCACTTCCCGACAACATCGTCAAGAGTTGGTCGGGAGCGCTTACTACTTGTCAAGGTTTGTCCCCAGTATAGTTCTTTCAGTTACTTCTAACAACTTGTTGCTTTGTATCATGAACAAGTTTTAAACTTGCAAACTTAAGGTTATGATTCCAATGTGCTATTACCGAACTGAGTGGTAGTGTATGTATATAATCAAGGGGTAAGGTGGTGCTATGCCCCTAAGTATTTTTATCGAATTTAGCTTATCTTACAAAAGCTAGTCATACCTTTGCATCGAGTTTTTCTCAGGTTCCATAAGTGTGCTCAGCTTTGGGAGAACCCTTATAGTTTCTTGAGTGAAGTTGGCTAGAAGGGATATTCTAATTCTTGCGGCAATGTTGAATTGATGTTCCGCTATTTCTGATGGAGTTGGGTCGATGCTCCATTTCCTCTGGTGGAGTGGAAGTAAATGAATATCCTGTTATGGTTGGTAGAGTGCAATTCATATTTCTACTATGTGTATGTAATGCCACAAGACTAAAAAAATTGTTAGAAGCTTCTAGTTTAAGTACAATGAACTATATTCTCCGTTAAGAGAGTCCTTCTAAACTTAAGATTCATGGCACATAAGTTACTTGCCCTGATTGTGGATTTCAGTGACATATAGTTTGTCAGCCCAACCTATGTTCCAATAGCGTTTAACGTTTGCGACTTTCAAACATAAGACTTAGAGCCAGGATTTGCACACAGTAACTACCTGGGCCATTATGGCCTGTATCGTGAGTATTATTCGATTTACTGTGGCCCGGCTAGCGCAGGTGCCGATCGTCAACTACGAACTATCCCTGACTACAGCCATGCCTTAATCGTGGGATTTATTATCGGTTCGCGGTTGTTGGCGATCCTAACGCTAATGATAAACTGCCTAGGCTATAATCGTGCCTAATCCATGGCTTATAGTCGGTTTATCATTGCTAGCTGGGGGGGCTGATCATCAGCAGTGAACTATCCAGGCTATTTTTATGCCCTTATTCATGGTTATCTTGCTTTCACTGCTGCCGACGAAAGCTTACGATTGATCGCAATAGGAAAAATATCAGACACACAATCGAGCAAAACATCAATTTTTATTGTTGTTTGGCCAGAATATGCCTACGTCCATTATCTTTCTTTTATAGTTTCAGGTGATACATGCTTTTTATAAGCTGAAAGAAGTAATGGAGGAGATGCTGGAGATTCCTTCCTTTCTCAAAACCTTTTTCATCAACTGTCTACGGAATGTAAACACCGTTGTGGAGATCCTTATGAACGACAAATGGTCCTTCCCAAACTGGATCTAGTGCGCCTGGATGGGGAAAGACTTGCTTGAGAACAATATCTCCCTCTTGTAATTCTTGGCGCTTTCCCTTAGATTTGTATTGTTTTGCCACTTTCGGTCTGTGTGCGGCGGTCTTGAGAGCGGTGTTATTCCTTCCCACTTCAATCAAGTCTAAGGACATGCCAAGAAGCTCCTCACTTTCTTCCGGATTATAATGTGTCCTACGATGTGAAGGGTCAACTGTTTCGACCAGAAGCATGGCCTCAACCCCTTATGCTTAGAGAAAATAGAATATGTCCTATTGCGATTTTGTAGAAGGCTTGATAGGCCCATAGTGTCGTGGGTAGTTCGTCAACCCACGCTCCTTTGGATTTATCTAGTTTTTCCTTAATTGGTGTTTGCAATACTTTGTTGACAGCTTCAACTTACCTATAGGCCTGGAGCAACTCACGTTATAAGTCAATCCATGCTAGGCTTCGAATGCATTTATTACTTGAGTTACTAGAGCTTGATCTGAGCCCGAACGCCCGACTGGTATGTCATTGCCAGGGAAAGGGGCGGTCATCAGCATTGAACTGCCCAGGCTAGTGCCCTTAGTCATGGCTATCTTATTTTCACTACTGCCGACACATGCTTGTGATCTAGGTTGCTAATCACAAAAGAAGTAGTGGTTATAACAGCATAGGTGTTGAGTGAATATAACTGCATATGTGTTAAATGAATATAACTGTATATGTGTTAATTGAATGCATTAGTCTCCTATCTCGGTCAAAGGGAAAGAGTGGTTTAGACCAAACCTATGGCTTCGAAAGAAGTGCAAAGTACCGAGTTGTGTAGTATGCACGGTTTAAGATGTTCTCTTGGATAGGAATTTTTGTTTGGTATTTTTGTAAGACTCTGTGGAATGCAGGAGCTAATGGCATTGTCCTGAAATGCCAACAACTGAGTTAAATAAAAACGAAAGAAGAGGTTTGTTATGGTACCTCCTTTGCATGATAATCTATTGTCATGCGTATGACATGTTTATGCGAGCATATTGTGTGACCGGAGAGCTCTTTATAAGGATTTTCTGCATACACTATTTGACAATGGGGGTTTTACTGGACCAAGATTCTTGTTTGGCATTTTAGTGTTGCCTCCTAGCGGTCATTGGTCTAGTCATTTTATCAAGTTGATTCCGGCTAGTTTGGTGGACTTATAGTGGATGTCCCCAGCGTGCATCCTGCTATCCTTAGTTTTTAATCAATTTGAATTATGTTTTCTGATTATTGAATCATGATGGAGTGGTGAAGCTAGTATCTTGATTAGTGACTGTAATGTCCTAGCGGTTTACTATATATATTGCTGACTCATGTTGAATTGTGATATGAGGGGTAGTGGTGGTGGTTCTGGATATCTCTCGCCTTTCTACTGTTGGCCAAATATGTTGGAATTGCTGGAGCTCGGTCTTTCAAAGCATTTCTGTATAAACTATTATGTTATCCAAGTTCTCAGTAGATGTCATTTCCATCACGTCCTCTTCCTTAACCTTTGAGGTAACACTATACTCAAATGGATGGTTTTCGCTAATCATTGATCATTTGAGCTTTAGAGGCAGAGAGTTGTATCTCTTCCACTTTGTTATAGCATTTGTACTGTAAGCTGTGCTAGCTTCCCTAGGTGACCACCTACCTGAACTCCTGATAATGATGTTTCCTTATCTTTATGTGCCTTTCTGACCTAATGGAGAGGTCATGCATAGTTGTAGGGGCAAGTTTGAATTTTTGTCTTTACTTCGTCTTGCATGTAAGCACCCTCAGGTCGATCAGAACATGCAACAGATTTACGAATCCTTTCTTCACCTTTTTCCAAGGATAGGGATCCAAGAGTAGATGGAAGAGCCCTGCAATAGCTTAAGATTTATTAGAATGAAAGAAAAGCAATTATATAGTACCTCCATCGTGCCCCTCGTTTATCAGCAAGTGTGGAGATCTTGGCAAGTGTCTAGGAGGCCGGGTTAACCCCTTATAAAGGTTTGTAGTGGGCACTCAAAAGTTTTTGTTTTCTTGGAGGGTGGATTAGTAATTCTTAGTCTTGTCTACTTCTCTTTTCACATTTTTTGAACATATCCCTAGGTAAGGAGAGCTATTGACATTATCTGAATCATGTCCAGTACACATTGGATTGGTGACGCCTTCGTGCATGATAGGAGTGACAAAGTGTTGTGCTTGTCATATCTAGACTTTGAGTATTCAATCATCATAACTTTGGTCTTTAAGTTGTGATATTTCGATCCATTAGTAGGATCCCAATTGTAATACTTTGATTTGATGCTGGATGGAAAAAGGGTTGTGCTTGGGGTTCATTTGATTATGTGGAATGTCGCATTTGTTCTCTAGGCTAGGACTTTCCTTGTGTTATGACGTTGAGGTCGAATACTTCTGTCTGCCCTAAGCATGTCAAGAATCTATCCACCAAAGCTTTATGTTAAGTAGTGAAGTGTTTACTGATATCAGTCGCAACCATGTTGAATTTACGTCCGATAATTTTTAGCACCAGGAGGTTATTAGACTAGTGTTCCAGCTTTTTCACATCTGGATAGCAGTTGCATTCTTTGCAGCGGAGTTCTCTCACTTTAGGCGGCATATCGGTAAGTTGTTCTCCTTCCCTTCCTAGACAGTTTGTACATTTCGAGAGAGAAAATTCAATTTTCGGAAAGGAATGGGAGGTTTTGTAGCTTCGAAGGGTTGATGGTCCAACTCTTATAATAAAGAGTGAATCTTGAGATAAGAGGTATAGCTTCTCAATTCGAGAAATGGTGATTACAAACTTGAAAAAAGAAAAAGAGAAAATCTCTAATTTTAAAGAGACAATTACTTTAGATCAAGAGAAAGGATTCCGAGTTTGGAGGGAGAAAAGGATTTTCTTAGAACCGTAATTTTATATTTTACTATGGGAATAGATTCCTCTTATACAAAAGAGGAAGATAGTTTTCTTATGTTAAAGAAGCAGTGCTTTCGGATGGAAAGAGAATAAGATTTGATTTTAGATCTAAAAAATGACTAAGTGTTTCTTTTGGTCAAAATATCGTTTTTTGATCTGAAATGAGAAAAAGAAGATAGAACGATTTCGGATCTAAGAAATAAATACATGTTTCTTTTTGGTTGAAAAACCATGTTTGCAGATCTGAAAGGAGATATAATGATTTCAGATCAAAGAAGTGAATACATGTTTCTTATTGGTTAAGGAGCAGCGTCTGTAGAACTGAAATAAGAGAAAAGAAAGATAGATTTTTTTATCTTAAAGGAATAGTGATTGCAGATCTGAAAAGAGAAATAGATTTTGCTAAAGTATCGGTTTCAGATCTGGGAGATATAGAGTATCTTAATCCAAGAAACAATGATCTCAAACTGGGAAAGTAAGAAAAAGAGAATCTCTCATGCTAAGGAGATAGTGACTTTAGATCTGAAAAGAAAATGGTAAAAAATTTATTAAAAAATGCAATTTCAGATCCCAAGACTAGAAATAGGTTTTCTTTTATGAAAGAAAATAACTATCCATATCTAAACAGAGGGGAAAAAGGGGGTTTCTTATGCCAAAAAACCATGTTTTTTGATTCCAAATGATAAAAAAGTGGTAGCTTGATTTTAGATCCAAAGAATGGGTACACGTTTCTTTTTGGTTAAGGGACATGTGTTTGTGGATCCGAAATAGTAAAAGTAGTATGTAAGGATTTCAGATCTAAGGGATGACATTTTTTGCAAATAAACAGTATCCGTGGATAGTAAAAGTAAGATCTAAAAAATGGGTAAGGGAATTTCTCTATGTAGTAAAATGGATGTTTAGATCTGAAGAGAAAAGAATGATTTTTTATTTTATGTAAAACAGTCGCGGTAGATCTGAAAAGAAACATAGATTTCAGATCTTAGAAAAGGGGAGAGAGTTTCCTTAGAGAAGAAACAATAATCTCTAGTCGGAAGATTAGAACTAGTAGGCTTCAAAATAAAAGGAAAAGTAAGAAAGAGAGAATTTTCTTTTGAAAAAGGAAAGTTCGGTTCTCAGTGAAAGCACCAAAATGTTGGCACAAAAAATGGCAAACACTCAAATTGTTGTTGTAGAGTTGTGAATATTATTTGTAAGTATATAAATAGTGTTTGATGAAATTAGTTGCGGAGGTTTAAGGTGGAAAATCATTAATTTGTAATAAAGAGTATGTAAAGGACTTAAATGTAAAAAGACACGGAACTTATAGTGGTTCGGCTTGAATGCGCCTACGTCCACTATTCCTCTTTTACTATCGCTTTCATTTCTAATTACAAGTACAAGCTTTGAATACGAGTAAACATGCTATTAGAACTAAGATTTTTTCCATCTTGAAGTTGTCTGCTATTGTTGTTGAAAGCTTCGCTCTTCAGCATCCTCCCTTTTTATGATGCCACGCGCTTGGTATTTATAGAATTAAGATATGATGAGAGGCAGCTGAGTATATAGTATTTGGAATTTAGTTCAACCTTCCTTCCTTCAAGGTTTGGTTCAACCTTCCTTACATCATTGTCAATCTATTCCACTTGTGACAACTGCCATACACCTCCAAGAACCCCAGAACGTGTCATGAAGAAATCCCCGAAGTATCGTCGTGTCATGATGAAAATCTCCAACTTTTTCTTTTAAGATTAGTTATACCCGGGTTGAACCCCAAGCAAACCTTCATCCGAATCCAAGCAGTATTACTCCCATCCGACTCCAAGTAAATCCTTAAATTTCTTATGCCCGACTCCAAGCAACCACCAAACCAAAGATTTGGTTCGGTCACCAGACAGATTCCAAGCAGACTCCACATTTTCAAGTCCCAACACCAAGCACACATCGAACCAAAGTTTTAGTTCGGTCACCGGACTAATTCCAAGAAGACTTCGGATTTTCAAGGCCTGACACCAAGCAAAAACCGGACTAAAGTTTTGGTTCGATCAGCAGACCAACTCCAAGAAGACTCCAGATTTTCAAGGCCCGATACCAAGCAAACACCGAACCAAAGTTTTGGTTAGTTCACCCAACCGACTCCAGGCAGATTCCATATTTTCAAAGCCCGTCTCCAAGCAAGCGCCAAACCAAAGTTTTGGTTCAGTCATCAGACCGACTCTAAGCTGACTCCAAATTTTTAAGGCCCGACTCCAAGCAAATGTCGAGCTAAAGTTTTGGTTCAGTCACCCAACTGACTCCAAGAAGATTCCATATTTTCAAGGCCCGACTCCAAGCAAGCGCCAAACCAAAGTTTTGGTTCGGTCATCGGACCAACACCAAGCAGACTCAAGATTTTCAAGCTCGACTCTAGCAAACGTTGAACCAAATTTATTGTTCAGTCATCGGATCAGGGATCTTGGCTTGCTGTTGGACTGTCGACCTTAAATGGTGATAGAGCGTCTCGGTATCGGTCCCACGAGAAGGTGGTTGAAAAATCTTAAGATGATCATATCTCTCAATCCGTAGCTCAGATTGAGATGCGATTTCGACCTATGTCCATATCTTGATCTCGAGAATACATCCAAAGTAGTTTGAGTATGTTCTAGAACAATGACGATTTTTCCCCTGACTCCTCACATTCACCATGTAGTGGGCGAAAATTCCCACAACAATGTGGTTCGCAACAATTAGGGTATGATCATCCCCTTCTAGATATATTTCTACCTACTATGACGTTCGGGTTTAGATTATTGTGGTGTATACAAGGAGAACTCTCGGATAAGTTAGTAACAACTAGGGTGATGACATATTCGGTACTATCTAGTGAGAAATGTAGGCTAGTCTTGTATTGATAGAGGTGCAGATGTTATGTTGACCTCGGTACATTCCTCTAGAGGTGTATCCCTTCACCTGGTCATTTGTATGGAATCCATTATCCAATAAGTCCCTGTCATTTTGTTTGTAGAGCATAGTATGCTGAAATTTAATAATGGTAACAATTTTGGCTATAATGAATATAATTACTTGAAAAGTGTTTTCAAAAAAGAATGTCAATAAAAATAATATCAAATGATTTTGCGTAGCAAGTGATTTATTTATCATAAGGTAAAAATTGGTTCTGTGTTTATGTGCGGCATGGTCTTATGAGATGTCCTTTTGTTTTCAAAGCATGTATTTTGAGTTCTCAAACTAGTTACATGACTGACCCGGAGTTTATTTTGCTTTTTCTTAAACTCTGGGTGCCTTAATTTCCCTGTGCAGCATCGTAGACAGGTTTAGTATAGAACAAAAGCTAGATGGAGCTCAAAGAATGGAGTTGGAAGATTTATATGAAAATTGTTTTCTATTTCCACCACACACTAGTGCTATAGTATTCTGCATCTGTAAGGACAGAAATTTATAACTGACCATTTTTAAACTCTGATAAATGAATTTTAAATTTCCGCTGTAAAGTTTATGTTGAAATAATATATGTGAGATTTTGTTCTGTCTTTATTTTCTTTCTTACCCTTAAGAATCCGCTTTCCGGCACTTGAATTTGCGGCATGTGAATACCGAGGATGTATTAGTGTCGATTTTCAAGAGTCGAAGAAACGGATCCTCACATCATTTAACCTAAATTGAATATGTACAATCATATTTAGTATATTTTGTTATCGATATCCCATATCGATCAATATATTCATAACTTTTATAAATATATGCCATAATTTTATTTCTCTAATCACATTCAAAATTCATAATTAATATTTGATAAATATTAATTTAATTAATTTATAAAAATTATAAACTAATCAAATTGTTTGGTCCAAAGAGAATTCATCGTTGCGGTTGTGTGACTCTTGGGTGTAAATTCGTTCAACGATTAACGTGGAACTATTCGAACGTTAATGTTCACACTTCACTTAGCAAGTAGTGTGATATAATGACCAAATTTATCGCTTACTCATTTTCAAAAAAACTTCAATTTAATTTAATAAGTGTTACGCTATTGTGACTATTATTTACACCAATTCTCTTCGACAAAATTATATCATTTTAGACTTGTTGAATTTGGTAATGGTGAAAATTCCAACATCATCTACATTCAAGTCTATAATCCAAACACAAAGCCCTTGGTTCAGTAATAAAAATTATTATCAACCTAACAACTCTGGCTAGAGATTTTGACTTTGGGTTGACTTGCGTTGACCGAGATACTAACCCCATATAACTAAGGAGACGAATCCTCTCTTGAATAGTGTTTCACTCCAATACTTCCATAACCCAACTATAGTCGCTCGATGGACGTTATGTCATTATTTGATTGTAATCAAAGCAGAGCTTTTATATTGAAGATTCACAGTATTCTCAAGTCGAAAAAACTATGTAAATTAGTCACATCGATATTTTCTGTTTGACCTTAGTTATATTAACCAACAGAAAACTACCGAGTGAGTTGTTTCATAGTTATCTAAGAATTATTCGTACGTAACCCCTATGTTCCCCAGCAGTCATGAGTAATACATTGCCCAACATTTGAAGAGCGTTACGTACTCTAGTCTTAACTAATACATCGATATCTGATCTCGATGCATCTTGACTAGGAACATTTAAAATGATATATTTGTTTCATTGTGATAAATTACTCACGATTACAACACTTTGCAACTACTATCACAAAACATACCATTTATGGATTTTCTATTAAATATACTTTTAATTAAATTAATTAATTAATATAACCTTATCATATTAAGTATATAATAGAAAGAAAACACCTTTATTTCGAACATGATTAGTCAACGAGTTACATATATGTAAAAAATTACATAATTTATCCCTACGGTAAATCCCTAACTCTATCAATCTCCCACTTAAAGTCAATTATGGAATCTTATTCCAACATCTCTAATCGGTTTTTCTCAAAACCAATATTGGGTCAGTCCTTTGTGAAGGGGTATGCTATTATGTTTCAATTATCTACTCTGTCAATCAACTCTCTCCGATGGTGATAAACTGTTTTATCATGTGGAATAATTCAGAGTACGTCTCTCGACTTCTAATAAGCTCTAAGTTCTGTTATAAACTATATCACGATATTATTATCATATTAAAATGTTATGAGATTCTCAACATTTGGAATCGACTTAGTTATAAATTTATGCACTTACATATTTATATACATTGTTTTTATGGCAGCGCTATTCAAGATGACGTACTTAGCCTTTTTCATTAAACCAGCCACGATCTTTCATTTGAAACATTTCCAACTTAAAGATTCTTAACTTGAATTTATTATTGACATATTATACTCGATATCTATGATGATGTTTGAGTTCGAACACTCCTTCATAAAGAGTTTTTGTTTTTGTAAACAATTCTCTAGTATTTCATAAATACACGAGAAACACTTCAAAAAATCACTTAGTGATATCAATTTGGATTTGATATTTTCTTCATGTATCAAATACATAAACAAATCACGATATCGTAACCAATATATATGATAATTCTTATTGCCAATGCACAAGGAACTCACATGTTCCGTGTAATACAATTTAATAAGGTGTATTTACATATTGATTTGGGACATTCTCAATATCTTTTATACTCGCTATAAAATACATCATTTACAATCCAAATTTGAGTATTAAAATAATTTAGGTTGATTTCAACGCAAGTACACCGTTAAAATCAACAATGTGTTGTTTACTTATAGTTTAGAAATGCCAATGTACCTTTTAATGTTCTTCCATATGAACACACGCTTCCTATGCACTTTGATTGAAAATCAAACTATATGATTTCTATTAAAATACTTATTCAATCTTAATGCTTATAAAATGATACTTTCATATCATTTCTTGGATCATATTCAAACACTCACAAACTCAATATCGCTCCTTCTGACTTCGAGACATTTTTGGTTAATATGTGTAAACAGCTTACTTTAAATCGTTATATAGAATTTTTTGTTTCAATACATATGTACCAAAACACTAAGTCTTATTAAGCGATAATTTTGTGAGTAAATCCGAAATAACTCGAGCATGTTGAATACCAAATCTATTACGCTAATTTCAACAATTGAAATTTGTGATAATATTCATATCAAGATTTCTCATTTGATTCCAACTGCATTAGTCTTTCTTATAAAGACACAATGTCGACCGATGGATAACATCCTTTCGGTTACGACCACCAAAATCATATTTTGATATCATACTTCAAATTATTTTGGATTTGCGCATCATACCGTATAGGGTCAACACTCTTAATGGTTTAACTAAACAACCGAGGATTATATAATTTCGACATTAATAAGAAACCCATAGTTTCTCTTCGATGTACGAGAATACTTATTAGACATTCTAATGCTATGTGTTCATTTAGGTTAGTTAATTTCATCTCATATAATTAGTACTATCTATGGATTATATCTGATTCCATTTAACAACCAATAATTCCTCAAAGAAATTCCTTCACAATGAAGTTGGTATATCTTGAAATAACAATTGTTTCTCGGTGTAAATAGAATAAGGGTTCATAAATGTCTTATGAATTTCTTTATTTATAAAACTGATTCGATTTTAGTTTACAAATATCTTGTAAGATTTTGTAAATTGTTATTCGGATGAAATAATATTAATCTTGTGTACTACTCTTAAGCACATTACCTTATAAAAAGAAATTAACTCAATTTCACTCACAATTAATCGTACATTGCCCAATAAAGTTTGGTTACTCCATATCGATGCATCATTATGTATCGCATGAAGGAGTTATTTTGAGATTGAATCTTTATTCATTTTAGGTACCTTTGGAACTTTTTCCAATATACTCACTTATTCGATCAAATCGAATCATTTCTATCGCATGTTATTTCTACTTCTATTTTATATTCAATGAGTTTACCATAAATATACTACATGTGTATCAAATACACATGTCCATGTCGATGATGACTCATCAGTAAATATGACGAAGTACATGGAACCATTTTGGTATTTATAGAATTACGATTTCATATACCTATATGTATCAAATCCGAAGAGTTCATCGACTTTTATGATGCTCCCACTAAATGGGTGCATAGCCCTTTATTATTTGAGATATAATTAACAAGTATCATATGATTCAAAATCATATAATAAATTATTTTCTCAAAACTACGGCTTAGTTTATAATTCCAGAATAACTATAAATAATATTGGATTCTTTTGTTTTTTCCAATGCATCACTTTTTTTATGAAAAAATATACCACGTTATAGTTTTATTTCATAACGAACATTCATAATGTTCGTAGAAATATAGCTATGTCTATTTTTTCGGTCAATAACCAAAAATAGTTATTATTTCATAAATAATGTTCGGTGCGCTTTAAAAAAACAATTTTCATAATCTGATGCAATCAATAACTGCTATATGACATGCTCCCACAATTTTTGCCAATACTATAATAGCATACAAAATTCGAAGGTCCATTATTCACTTAATATATATTTATTTATTTTATATACTATAACTAATTTACCGTTGAGAGTTCTTTGATCAAACGTCTTGAATTCAAAGAAACAAATCTCATAGAAAATAATTTTTTATATAGAAATACATTTCGGAATAGAAATCATTTTTCTCATTCCAATGTTAAGTATCAATCACTATTATTATAATTTTTGTTTCCGTTGTTCCTTTATGAAGAAGAAATGACTATTTATTCTCTCCATCCCAACTATACCTTGAATCACATTTACTTTTATACATTCATTTTCCTTTCTAAATAGTCAAACCATTCAAAAGAAAACCCTTACTACAATATCATAACGAACTCTTTATGAAAGCACATTTGATTATCCTTAACATTTAAGGACGTCAAATATGTTACTCTTTGCATAAACTAATTAAACTAACATTTCAACGATCGAGTTCTTAGATATATCTTGCAGTTTAGGT
Source organism: Allium cepa (assembly GCA_030765085.1). Lineage (NCBI taxonomy): Eukaryota > Viridiplantae > Streptophyta > Magnoliopsida > Asparagales > Amaryllidaceae > Allium > Allium cepa. The sequence goes on from CM060929.1 coordinate 886,574,593, forward strand.
CTTGTGGTACAATTACATAATATGGTCTTTTATGTAATCAATCAAATCGAATACTCAATCTCATAGTATAATTTATTGGCTTATTTCGAATGGACTATATTCATTGAAGTAGCGTATATTATGAACTGTGACCGTTCACCATATAATAATTATATGTGATAGTATAATAATCAAATATCCATCCATAGTCTTGTATTGCTTTTAGGTTTGGAAACTCATAAAATGCAATACACAGTCTAAACCAAATAAACACATAAGTGACCATTTTATGAATGTATTAAGTAGTTGTAAAAATTAGGCACTTGCATATGCAATAGGCAATTAATAGTGGGTATATATCCATTTGTCAACTTTCAATTTAGTTCATTTTATATATTAATTGATAAACGTTTTATCAATCATATTAAATGCATAAATTTTTCATTATAGATAATTATAACATTATTTAGCATATGTTCTTACAATATTAGAAAGGTTAAATGTTACCATTTCATTTTTCTAATAAGACTCCCAGTGGTAATTTTTATTTCACCAAACCCTAAGCGAAACATAGATGTCTTTCAACTTCACTAGTGGGTGTTAAGACTCGTATGCCTTAGGATTCTGACCTTGAGTAAAGCTCAACAAATCATAGACATACATACGATGGGTAACTCTTTATCGGCTGTATCACATACAACTCCTAATCTTTGGTACCTTGTTTCAATCCCGCCTTTACTTTGAGGAAAGTGCAATATTCACTTGGACCTATCATTTAGCAACGGCCTAAGTATAATGCATGTACCTTGAGGAATGTTCAACAAATACATGCGGTTATCTTACCTCGTCTATTTAATATATAAATAGTACTAACATAACATCCCTAGCGTGAGGAAAGCTCAACAACTAAGGGGTATGCAAGTACTCTATTAACATATAATGATAGAGGATAACTTTATATTAAAGATTCATAATCTTCGATATATTATATCGAGTGATATCGACTTATGGAATAATGCATTTCTTATGAAATACTCTCATGATTCAAGTGTCAGACACATTAGAAATCATGGTATACGTACATTTACTCTATATTTATTCCTTAAGTCAATTTAGTGTTTCTTTAAAGTTCTACCTTTTGTTATACATTCATATTACATAAGCTGAATTATTATATAACTTTTATAATTTAATTAATTTATATAATAGTCTTATGTATAATATTATATTAGTTAATCTTATTTAATTAATTTTAACTAATTAACTCTTTAATTAATTTTACATTATAACCAATACAACATTTATATTGGACATATCCACATAACCTTTATAGTGCACACTGTAGTCTTTATAGTATAAAACAGATACACACACATCTTATATATGTGTATTTCATTAAATTAATTAAACTTTAATTAAATTATTCAATTAAACAATTTTGATTAAGTTTTATTAATTTCAAAATTTATCTTACATACATACATGTATGTATCAATTAATTAATACATACATGTATGTATCTTATATATAACGTATGCATATATGTATCAATTAATTAACATATTTAATTAATTCATTTTATTAATCATATTAATAAATTTTAAATTTGGAAGTTAGTATATAAATATTTTCAAACATTTTTGAAAATATCGCTATCCTTTTAAACATTTTGAAAATTTATGGTGTATTATGACTTTTATAATAAATATGTTTTTATTTTAATTTTCAAAACAGTTTTGAAAACTAGCCCAAGGCTAGGTCTTTTCTATTAGAGGCAACCTTTGGACTCACTCACCTTTCAAGATGGTAACCAAGTAGGGTAGGGTACTTAATTACCCAATTCCAAGCCTAGACATTACCTTTCTAGATGCCATATTTAGTGGGCAAGTTTAATTAGTTAGCCCTAATACGACTAATTTAGACCGCATAGGCTATTAGGCTCTGATACCGTTGAAGGAACGGGGTCAGCTCGCATCGAAAGAAATTGGTGAATTTCAAAAGAATTTACCATTTTAGATCTTTAATGGGCCTACGAAGTCTAAATTTAATTTAGAACTTCTCTAAATTTGGTTTAAATAAAATCTTGTATTCTATTTACAATAGTTAAAAGGAAATTTAAATAACTTTAATTTCAAACATATAGTGTATCAAATGCACCTATCATTTATTTATAAGTGTTAATGTATAGGGAATGAAACCTTTCATTTCTTTCCCTAAAACAAGAATTAATTGAGAGCATTTATTGTGTTAAATGGAGAGATAAATCTTTCATTTTCATTCTTTAATTTGAATTTATTGATTCATTAAATGTCATTATTAATAATTAATTCATGGCAATATTTATTACTAGGTCTATATGCATTCAAATTGTACAATTTGTAGTTTGAGATTTATTTTATTTTATTTTATTTATTTACACAAGTACACATATGTGTGTATGTCATAAACATACGCGCGCGCGTATATACGTGTGTGCATGTGTAACATCATAATCCGAGAAGGATATAATGTGCCAGTATATAGATGTTGGGATTTACATTGCAACAAACACATTAGCTCATTTTTTATGTACTATAATTTGTCCAAATATGTGCATGTACAATATTTCAAAACAAAATACTAATATATGTAGGTGTGTGTGTGTGTAATATTTATTGAATAAAACAGTTTCTGCCATAACAAATTAATGTAAAATAATTATATGATTATAATACAAGTTTTAAAAATTTATAAAATCTGGAAACACGTTTTGGGCTTAAGATTAAATTGTGGAAATTTTAAAATTAAAATAATATTTATCATTAAATAATTCACAATAGACCGTAATCAAATTAATTCTTAAAAATAGAAAATCAAGTTGAAAAATTCTAAAAAAAATTCTGAAGGTATTTTAGACATGGCTTATGAAAAATTTATGAAATTTTTTCAATTAAAATTGTATTTGTAATCAAATAATTAATTGCATTTCGAAAATAAATTAAGTCAAAAAATTAATAAGTTAAGATATAAAAATTTGAAACTTTTTTTGAAGGTTCTAGATATATATTTCAGTCTTAATAAAAAATTCTAGAATTTCTCAGTTGAAATTATATTTTTATTTAAATAATTGACTGCAGGTGGAAAGTAAATTAAATTTTAAAATAATAAATTAAGTTTATAAAATCTGAAAATTTTACTGTAATCTTCTTACATGGTGCAGCAAATATAAAAAAATATAATTTAAATTTTGAGCCATTAATTATTTTATTCATAATAAACAATTCACAAAATAATTAAAGAATAATAAAATATGTATATACATATTTTATAAATATTTTTTATTTTATGATTCATAATAGGTGCAAATTATCATAAGAAAATTTTAAGATTAAATACGTATGATATATAAAAACATATACAATTATACATATTTGTAAATTGTAGATCTATACACATTTAATCTATACACGCACACACATATTACTATAAATCGAAAATAAAACCTTTTTTTATAAAATTAGTTCAACAATAAATCAATAAACAAAATATTATAACAAGCATATAACCAATCTAATTGTAACAAAGACATATACCCATAAAATCTCACCTAATTTAAACAATAAACAGATCTGAATACAAACAGGGGATTTAGATATATATCAACTTTTATATGATAAACTTAAAATAAAAATAAAAATAATAAATAAAAGTGCACCTCCTAATGAAGCCTTTGAGTCCACGTTGAACAATGATTTATCTTCTAAGAACAATTTACAATCCGTCAGGTTGCTAATCCAGAATTGGAGACCTTCTACTACAGTTAGTATTTTTTAATTTGAATTGGATTTGAGAATTTTTGGGGATGATTTTAGAGGATAGTAACTGCCATTAAAATTAGAAAGAGGAAGAAAAAGAAATTGGCGACTCAAAAATGAATTTTCTTCTAATTAGGGTTTTGAGATTGGCTTTTATATGAACAGGACAACAATGATCTCTACCACACATACCAAAACCTAATCACACATGTTGTAGCCACCTCCTATCTTCCTCCAAACCAATGCCTATCCTCTCCAAATCTCATAGGTTGTGAACCAATTTAACTTAAATTAAATATGTGCAATCATATTTAACATATTTTGTTATCGATATCTCATATCGATCAATATATTCATAACTTTTACAAATATATGCAACAATTTTATTACTCAAATCTCATTCATAATTAATATTTCATAAATGTTGATTAATTTAATTAATATATAACAATTATAAACTAATTAAATTTTTTGGTCTAAAGAGAATTCATCGTTTCGGTTGTGAGACACTTCGGTGTAAATTTGATCACCGATTAACGTCGAACTATTCGAATGTTAATGTTCACACTTCATTTAACAGGTGGTGTGATATTATGGTCAAATTTATCGCTTACTCATTTTCGGAAAGATCTCATTTTAATTTAATAAGCGATACCCAGTTGTGACAATTATTTACACTAATTATCTTCGTCAAAACTATATCACTTTGGACTTGCTGAATTTGGTAATGGTCAAAATTCCAACATCATCCACATACTCTATATTTCAAAAAAAAGTCATTCGTTCAATAATAATAATAATTATCAATCTAACTACTTTGGCAAGAGATTTTGACTTTGGGTTGACTTGAGTTGACCGTGATACTAACTCCATATAAGTGAAGGGATGAATCCTCTCTTGAATAGTGCTTAACTTCCAATACTTCTATTCAACTCGACTATAATCACTCGATGGACCCTATGACATGATTTGACTATAATCAAAGTGGAGCTTTTATAATGAATATTCATAGTATTCTTAAGTTGAATGAACTGTGTAAATTAATAACATCGATATTTTCTATTTGACTTTACTTATATTAACCAATAGAAAACTACCGAATGAGTCGTTCCACAGTTATCCAATAACTAAGTACGTAACCCCTAGGTTCCTTCAGCAATCATGAGTAATACACCGCCCAACATTTGGAGAGAATTACGTACTTTAGTCTTAATGGATACATCAATATCCAGTCTCGATGCATCTTGACTGGGAACATTTAAAACGATATATTTGTTTCATTGTGGTAAATTACTCACGGTTACAACACTGTACAACTATCATCACAAAATGTACCATTTATGAATTTTCTATTAAATATACTTTTGATTAAATTAATTAATTAGTATAACCACATTATGTCAAGTATATAATAAAAGAAAACACCTTTATTTCGAACAAGATTGGTCAACGAGTTAGATATATGTAACAAATTATATAATTGCCCCCTAAGGCGTACCCCTAACTCTATCAAGCCTTGTGGAGCTCCTTATTATGTTGAGATTGACCAAGTCTTCATCCAAGGATCAAAGAGTTGTACTTGCTATTATGGAAAATGCATCATCTTTGAAAGGTTTGAATAAGCGGAATAGTCCAGAGTACTAGAAGTTAATATCGGTATCAGACACGTACCAGTCAAGTACCGATATGAGATATTTCAACATATCATGATAACAGCAGATAACATTGCTAAAATATCAGACATGTGTAGAACATGTTGTAAACAATATTGTACCATGTTATAATAGTATATTAATGTTATGTTTTTAAATATTTGGATAAATAATGTAACATCAGATTATGCTTTAAAAAAAATTTAAGGTTTAAATTCCTTTTAAGCACATAAACCATGCTTTGATACCAACCTGTAACATCCCGTATCTGTAGCAGTTAGTTTTGGGCTGTGGAAGCGGGATATTACAAACAATGTCAAATTACAATCAAAGACTGATTGCATATAGTTTATAGATTATAATTCATTTACCAAGATATTCTATTAAATACAAATCATAACATAATCTCATAAAAAATGAATTTTTTGTATGCTGCACATCTTTATTATTTTCTTCATTTTTGATATTCATTGTTTCTTCAGCCATTTATCGTCTATACAACTTTCCTAAATTTTTCGTATTTATAGTTTCATCATTTTCACTTAATTTGTCGAATAAGCAATGTTTATTTGATATCAATTACTATTTTAGCTCGTTCCTTATTTCTATGTCAAATATATAACTTTACTGGTCTTCAACTTTTAGTTCTTGTGCATGGTAATAACTAATAAAATGAATTTTACCAATTAGAAATGGTGAAAAAAACAACTAAAAAGAGAAGTAGTTCTTTCACGATCTTGTTTTTAGTGGTAATGTCTTTATAGAAAATAAAACATATAAAATCATGGAATGATTAGAGTTTTCTTCATTGAAAGACTGATGAAGGAAACTAAAACTATATGGTTAAAACCGAAAAATTAGTTCATTGGGATTTCTATTATGGTCTATATATTATCATTTGCCTTATATGAAAAAATAATGAGAATGTGAAGATATTTTTTTGTAAATACAATTTCTCCAGCACATACAATAATGAACGATATTCTTAATAAATATCGGTATTTCACACTAAATATCGGAGCGATATATCGACAAATACCGAAAAATACATCGGCAATGATATTTTGAAAAAATATCGATCTAGGAGCGATATAAGATATATCAATAATATATTAGTGATATTATCCGATATTTACTATATAGACTTAAAGATTGTTAAGAAGAAGCGGAATGGTTCTGGCACTCCATTAGGTATATTTATGATTCAAAATTGTTTTGAAATTAATAAATTATCTTGGGTTTTATGCACTAGATCTGGAACTCACATTTATAATTCATTACATAGGCATAGAAATTGGAATTTCATGGAAAAGGGAGAAATAATGCTTCAAGTTGCTAAGAAGCAACGATAGTTGAAGATTTTCATTTGAGTTTGCCAGGTAGATTTTTTTGATATTGAATAATTGTTATTATGTAAAATATTTATTTGCGGGCTATTTCTGTGTCTTCATTGACTGAGACTGGTTAAATTTTTCATTGCGCTAATAATGTTATGAACATTTTAGGTGGAAATAAAGTATCTGATGGTATTTTAGATAACGATATTTGTAATCAATACAAATTATGTATTTTTTTATAAGTAGTTCTTTGAATAAAATATAAATAAAATTTATCTTGGCATTGTAGGTTAGGTCATATAAGCGAGAAACAACTGCACAAATTGAAAATCGAATGTTTACTACCATCACTTGATTCTGAATCATTTGGTACATGTGAGTCATGTCTCAAAGGTAAGATGACCAAGCATCCATTTAGTATGAGAAATGAAAGAGTTGATGAAGCCTTAGGTCTCGTACATGGTGATGTATATGTCCCAATGCTTATAGTTACTACAGATGAATGTTCTTATTCTTTAATATTTACCGGCGCTTTCTCAAGACTATGATGTGTATCTTATGAAGAACAAATCTGATGTCTGTGAGAAATTTATTAAATATAAGAGCAAGGTTGAAAAACAAACAAATCGAAAGATTAAAATACTTTGATCTGATTGAGGAGGTGAGTATGTTGGATAAGAACTCGAATGGTACTTAAAAGGTAATGGGATTATCTCTCAAGTTACTCCAATATGTACCCCACAAAACAACGGTGTTTTGGAACAAAGGAATAGAACCTTATTAGATGTGGTTCGTTCCATGATAAGTAAAATTGTGTTACCTCTATCCTATTAGGGATATATGCTAGAAACCGCAACACATATGTTGAATTTGTTACCCATTAAATTTGTGCCTAAGATGCCATATGAGATGTGGCATGGAAAGAAACTTCATCTCAATTATTTAAAGGTATGGGGTTGTTCATCGTAAATTAAGAATGTTGATCCCAATAAGCTTAAGGCAAGATCGATCTTGCGTAAACTCATCCTAAGAACTCCATGATATATTTTCTACAACACCAAGGAACAAAAGGCGATTGTTTCTCAACATGTTGTCTTTTTAGAAAAGCAATTTCTATCAAAAGAAATTAACAGTGAAGCTATGGAATTGGATGAGATTCGAGAGCAAAATACGGAGGTTGAACCAGTGGGAGAACCAAGTTCACCCATATATGAAAACACACAACCTATTAGAAGGTCTAGTAGGGAATTTCATGCACCAGAGAGATACTATGGTTTTCTTATGGATGTCAAGAAAGAGGAATGTATCTTAGATAACAACACTCCTCTATCATTCCAACAACCATTGAAGAGTAAAACTCTGCACTTTGGCTTGGAGCAATGACAACCGAAATGGACTCCAAGTATGAAAAGAAAGTATCGCCTTTGTCTATCATACCCAAAAGCATAAAAACCATCGGCTGCAAATTAATTTTAAGAAAAAGATAAATGTACATGAACAAGTAGAGACTTATAAGACTGGGCTAGTTGCAAAAGGATTACATCTAATTTAAGGTGTTGATTATGACGAGACTTTTACGCCCGTAGCTATGCTTAAGCTCATTAGGAAAATGCTACATAACGACCCGTAATTATTGATAATTAAAAATAGTTAATTTAGATAAGGTTTAGTGATTTAAAATTGGAAGAAATAAAATTTGTGAATTATTAATGAAATAATAACTAGAATGAAAGGTAACAATATTAATCTAAGTAAATTATTAACAACTTGAATGGAATTCCAGTTAATTGGAATGATTTAAAATGTTACACTTGATTATAAAGTGAATATAAGAAAACAATTGTAAATATTGAATTAACCAACGAAATAGTATATAGTTAATGATAATGGGATAAAATCAGTGGTATGTAAGCAATTGTAACATCCGTTGTAAATAATAACTTATAAGAGTGATTGAAAGTTAATGGTAACAATTATTATATGTTACCTATTTATTTAGTCTATTAAATTGAATTGAAAATCAACAAAAATTAAATTAAATTAAATGTTACATTAATGAGAATTAAGACAATAACTGAAATTTGTGAATGTGATAAAATGAATGAAAAGGTTAAATTTTATCCATAAGGTAATAATTGATTTAATAAAAGAATGAAACCAAGATAAATAAACTTCATTGGGATTTTTAAATTTATAGTTAATGTATAAAATTGACAAAATCCAATATAATTGAAATTTAGTAATTAATACAAATAAAAGATTGAAATTGGAGGATATTAATGTAATGAAATATAAAACAATGTTAAACATGTTATTAGAGTAATAATTGATTGAATATAAAGATTGAAATCAAATAAAATCAATTTACTGGAATTAAATTTTAATTAATTGGATTAATTGCAGTTGAAATTGAACACTATAATTATTGAAATAATTAACACTGAAATTGATATGTAAATTTAATTTAAATTATTCTAAATGTCCAAGCAATCAAAAATGATGGATATTATTAGTTATTAACTTTAAAATAAAAAGTGATTTAATTATTTTAATTATTAATTTATTTAATTAATGTGAAAATAGCCATTTTGGGCCACTGACTTGGATTTAGACAAATCCAGTTTCATTGGATCCATAACGGTGAATTATTACAGGTTTCAAGTTTCGTAGAGATCAGACTTGTTGTTTGATCGTACGGGCTCGAAATGCCTAGAAATCAATTTGAAATAAGATGATTTTAACATAACTTCTTCATACGATGGAATTTGAACTTGAAACCTATTTCATTGAGTTTAAAAATATTGAAAACATGTATTTTGACATATGGGATAACCCATTTTCATTCCGGAGATAGAACGGGTTTATCGGGTCATTTATCGTTCAACGTGTAAATCAATTGTAACGACCCATGATTTTTAGAAATTAAAATTTGAATATTTAATTAATTTTAAATATTAAGAAGTGAATTTATAAGTCAAATAAATTTTTATTTGAATTATTGGATTTAATTGGATAATTAAATCGATAATTTAATATGTGAAATTATGGAAATAATTGAAAATTGAGTTAAATATGATTGAAAATGATTTGTAAAATTTTATTTTATCATATTGAAGTTAGAATGATATTTTAGAACTTTTAAAATCGAATTAAGAGTTAATTTGTGAAAATTGAATATTTTAATATTAAAATCGACTAGTGAAAATAGTCAATTTTTGAACAGTCTCAGAATTGAACGAAACTAGTTCCATTGGATCCGTAATAGTTAGTTATTACCGGATTTCAAATTTCGTGACCGTTTGAGCGTGGCAGCTCGAAACGCATCGAATTATTTTTATTATTAATTTGGCGAGTTAAAATAGCCATTTTTCAAAAAGTCTCGGATTTCGACGAAACCAGTTTCATCGGATCCGTAATGTGATATTATTGTAAGGTTTCAAATTTCAAGTCAATTGGATTTACCCTTTGTCCGGTACAAATTAAAACGCCTAGAAATCGATTTAAATCGGTTTAATTTAAATTGAACGTTGTTGCCATATCTCGCACAGATGTCCGAATTAGCTTCCGAAACCTGTTCCATTGTGTCCGGAACGCGGGGTAAACCCTAGAAATGATGGTTACGGCGTGTAAATCGGAGTTCGGAATTTCCGGATGAATAGTGTTCGATTTTTTCTTATAAATAGCCCCAACACCTTCATAAATAAAAAAAAAAATTAAAACCCTAATCTATACAGCAGCCGCCACCTCCCTGATAAACGGCCAGGAACTCACGACCTTTCCCCCTCGATTACTCCAAATCCGTCGACAATTAGGCTAAACTTCCTGAAGCAAAATCGAAGAGCATAGTGAGATCTTGGAGATCAACGGTTGAGATCGTGTTTGGAGCATCAGAGGAGGAGCAGGAGGAGGCCGACCGTGGCAACTTGTGCATGCAATTCCAAGCACATCAGGTGGCCGAGCTCAGAGCCACTTGGGCCGAGTGTTGTGGTGGTGGAGGGCTTCAAGATGGTGAGGGTATGATGAAGTATTGTCGAGTGTTGATGATGCAAATTGAAAACCTAATTTGTGCTATATGGGTTTGTATGTTGTGCGTGTTCCTGTACGTAAACGTGAATGAGGAGAGGGAGAGATGATGGTGTGCACGGCCAGATCTGATGCAAATAGAAATGGATGGTGGATGATGGTTGTATGTTTATAATTTTAATTTAAGTTGTAAATTAGTTAATATAAATACGTGTAATCTTAGAAAATTCATATCTTTTTCATACGAGGTCGAAAACGCGCGAAACCAGTTGCGTTGGAATCGTATGGACGAGCACTACGCGATGAAATTGGATTGGAGTCGTTTGGAGCTAGTGAGAATTTTGGGTAAAATTAAACGTCCGTTTAATTTTATTCGAAATAAATCGCTAAAACTAAATTAAAATCAAGGTGAGAACTTCTCACTCAATCGAATCAGTTTCGATTTTATTTTAAATAGTTAAATTTAAAATATTTGAATGCATGTTTGAATGATGATTATTATCTATTGATTGTTAAAATAGACATTATGCGCCGTTAGTAAGCGGATGTTATTTATTAAAAACATATACCGCGAATATTTCATAAACAGTGAAATTGGTATTATATATGATAGCAATATATATATATTGGCATATATATATTGGAGTTATTGATTTCCCGCATTTTTTGTTTAGCGGATGAGACCCTATTGCGCCGTCTATTAAGCGGATAATATTTTAAATCCCATATACCGCGATAATTTCGTACTGGAGCGAAATTGGTATTGTGCTAATGTTTGTGGATGCAGGAAAACAGGTTGGAGGGATCCGACTGGATTCCTCAACAGTTTTTATTTGATTTCAGATATTTTGATATTTGATGAATTATCATATCGATATATGATATCGTTGTAGTCGTGATTGACTATTTTGGTGTGTAGCATCATTGGACCAAATTTTGGAATTTTAAAATGATTTTTAAAGTGATTTTTGAAAATATACTATATTTTTGGAATTGATCCATGTTAAATAAATAAACGTTATAATTTTAAAAGTTATAAAATTATGGTTTTTGTAAAATATAGTTAAAAGCTGATTTTTGAGAAATAAGGGTTAATGATTTTATAAAATAGTTTAATCGGGATTTTAGAATTTATTGTGAAAAGTTTAAATATAGGATTTATAAAATTTAATTATTTTATGAATCAAAATGGTGAAATAATAAAGGAGATTAAATACGTTTTAAAGAATAATATAAATTGATTTATATTAAGAGATTTATAAATGGATATTTATAAATTGAAATATTGACATTATAAAACGAGTTTTTATAAGTGTTTGAATGAAGTGAAAAGGAATTTTTGTAAATGAATGGAATTTATAAAATTATAAATGGTGAAGTTATAAATGAAATTTATAAATACTAAGATTTATAAATTTTGTGAAATTATTAAAGAATATATTTGGATAAATAATCGTATCTTATAAGTTATAAGGTTTATAATTATGAAGTTCAAAGGAACGATTTTTCAAACAAATAAATTATAAGTAAAATTGTAATATGAACCTTTAGTTTATAATTGAGTTATAAATCGAATAGATTAATAAAGGAATTATAAAAGGAAGTTATTATAAAATAAATAGAAATGGAATTTATAAACGTTGTTTTATAAATTCACAAACGACTTATTTTGATAAGAAAATTGTTGAAACTTATTTATGGAGTTATATTCACATTTTTGACTGTGAATAATCCTTTAAAATGAAATGTATAGAAATGATGAAATTGATTAACGTAGTATATTCACGTTTTTGAATAGTGAATAATATGTTAAAGAAATTGTTTTGAATGTGATATTTTAAACAGAATTAAAACGATCTAACGATCATTTAAATGCATTGAGATTCGAAACCATAGATTTCAACATTTATTGTTGAAATAGACGTTTTCGAGAAATAAAAGGAAATGGTGGACTATAACACTGTTGTTATAGTAAATGATTTCCAAAAGGAAATGTTTTGTATAGTATTGGGATTTATATATCTATTTTAATTTCGAATCCCTATACTAGTGATTTTGGGTTGTCGTAACGATGTTTTACGCAACATTCGTTTTGGCCCAAATAAGTATGTTTAAGAGAATGATTTCCTTAAAGAATGAAATATATACTTAATCTCGATTTAAGTATATTGAATATTTTCCAAGTGTTGAAAATAAATAGATTTGTGAATTACTTATTTAATAAGTATGGAAATGTTTTCCAATATAAGGTGAATATTAGAGAATTTATCTTTTTGAAGATAAATTGAAATGATAAATTGAAATCGTATATGCATGGATATTTTGGAATATAAATTCACTATTGAATTTATAAAAGAAAGTGGAATTTGTTTAAAAATAAATATTGATTTATTTTTGAAGTGTGAAAATTATATATCTAGTAGAGATATTCTGGAAAATAAATAATTTGGAAAATTATTTGGAATCTGGTGATGTGTGCATATCCATTGATAGTTCAATAACCGACTATCAATATTTCCCTTTGAATGGGTAATTGATGTGATTTGTTTGAATTTGAATGCCACACTTATTTTTGAATAAGCGCTCACTATTCGGGTTAACCGGGAAAAGACCATGGGGTCGTATAACCCATTCCGAATATGTGATACGTCGTTGTGAATTGCATTGAAGATCGGTGTTGAAGACCGAGTATTTGCGAAAGCGATAGGATGACCTATCGATTGTCTCTGCACTGGGTAGCTCCTGGTATAGAGATCTCCTAAGTGATGGGAAATTCGATCGGGATTGTGAATACCCGGATTGCAAGGGCTTCGTAAGAAGTGCCTTCGGTTTTGTTCGAGCCCGGAACAGACTAGTATGGATTGTATGTCTGACATTACAAGTTGAGATATAAAGCCGATTTCTTTCAAATATATTTCTGTTGGTGGCGGAGAATTTATTCTTTTAGCTTAACACCCTTCTCTGAGACGTACGAGCTCAGAGGTTATGTAGTTGAATGTTATCAGCGATATATTCCCAATTTGGTAATGTGACATGCTGAGTGTTGCTGTAAATGATCATTGTGTTGATTATTTGTGATAGGATCGTTTATTTGATCGTCTATCTTGGTGATCATTTCTATGATCATTTGTTGACCCAAAGCATGGCTTTTGTATAAAGTATGTTTTTGTGGACGTGAATTCGTCGAGCCTCACACCCCGGAATGGTCAAAACAGGAAAGATGCGGCAAGGTTATGAGGGGTAGCGCCCTTTAGGATATGTGCATTTCCTTCTAGAAAAGGGTGGTATCATGGTATGGATCCCAGATACTTACTCATGTTGAAAACACTTTGTTATGATTGTGTGAATTGATTACGAGCGCTCGGTGAAAGGTCCCAAAGGACCGGGGGATGGCATATTCGGTCAGTTGTTACTCAGTTAGGGGTAACCCGACCTTGTGTTGGTAGAGATCCGGTTTGGTTCTCGGGGATGTCCATCCAGAGGCATTCTCATGTGGCAATGGGAAGTTCCTTGGCCTGATCATTCGTTGGAAATCCAAAGAAACAATACGAGACTTGTACGGTTTTAGTTGTAGAACCTGCCATTTAATATGGTAGCTATAGTAAGCATACTATAATGGTACCTATGCTGGCTAAGATTTATATTCTACTTTCGAAATGATTTTTTCCTACACTATGCACTAATAATAATATCAAAAGTTTCTTTTTAATGCGTATCAAGCATCTTTGACTATCATAAGAAGAAATCTTCTCCAAGTCTGCGTTTGCATTGTGTGTGTGGCAGGAGGTCTTATGGTAGTCTCATTTTTAAAAGCATTGCGAATTGACTTTAAAAATATTCCTCTATTTTGATTTTAAAAATAAATAAACTGTTTTGAGTTCTCACACCAGTCACATGACTAACTCGGAGTTTATTGTTTTCCTTCCTAAACTCTGGGTGCCCACCAATTTCCACACGGGCAGTCAAGAGTTTAAGGTTTATCAGGATATTCTGGATATTCTGGAGTTGCTGGAGGCAAGATGGATGGCATGGCGTAATACTAGTTTATATAGTATTTCTTTTTCCGCTGCACTGTTTGATGTTGTATGATGTTGTACACTCTGATGATATGATGTAATGAAATGTGATGTAATGTAATAACTGATACAGTTCTTTGTTTAAAGATTATTCATTTATTTATTATATGTTGTTCCGCTGCGAATTGTGAGATTCTGATGTTGTTCTGTTGTTTTTCTTTCTGTTCTATTTTCTTCTTTCTATTTTCTTTCTTCTTCTTTCTTTTTCTTTTCTTAAATTCTTTTTAAAACCCTCAGTGTTCGGTTTTCCGTCGTTCGATTCCTCGGCAGTCGATAAAGTGAGTATCGATGTTGAATTTTCGGAAGACGAAGAATCGGGTCCTGACAATGTGGTATCAGAGCTTATGGTTAAGCGACAACCATGGTTTTGTTGGGTATTACTCATTAGAGATAGAGTCAGTAGTACTCTAGAATGAGTTGAGTGTAATAATAGATATGAGAGCGTATTTGTTAGTGGATATAAAATTGTTTTATATTGTGATGATTGGTTTGTTGAGTGGTATATAGATTCTGGTTAATACGAGTAATTAACGTTGTTGATAAGTATCTCTAAACATTTGTACAGAACAATTCGACACAATATTGATTTTAAATTGGGTGAATGAAATAATTTTACCTTGATTATATTTTTATATATAAAGAAATAATTTTTCAAAATTATTAAAGTGTATATAAGTTGATTGTTTAGATGTTTGAATAATCTAAATTGAAGAATAATTGTATAAGCAAATGAATTATAATTAAAGTGATTTACAATTGTGAATAAACTTATATATATAAGAAGTGAAACTAATGAATATATTTATGAATATGAGTTGTAAATAAAAACGAATTTAAAGTTAAATGGAATATAACTTAAGAGATATTGAATGAAGTTGATATTGATATCAAAGTAAATTAATGAAGTTAAGTGATAAATGTGAACTTAAGTTATGTAAATGAAATTCAACTTTTATAATTGGATTGAATGTAAACCAATTAAATGTGAATAATTGATATGAAAAAATCAATGTAAGTGTTAATTCATTAAAATCTAATGTTGTTGAAAGTTGAATAATTGAATGAAAATCAATTAATTAAACCAATTGAAAGCAAAGGAATTTTGTTGTAATTAATAAACATTGGTTGTTATTTGATTGATTAGTTGATTGTATGTAATTCATTAAGTGTTAATGAAAGTGAATTAGCGAAATTGAAAGCTAAAATAATTGAAATCCAATTTGAAGGTTAAGTGAATCTTGAATAGAATTGAATTTTAATTGGAAGTGAACCAACTTAAATATAAATTAGTGAATATAAACTAATTGAAATTGAATGTTAGTAAGAACATCCACTGTTAATGAATCAAATGTGATTAAATTGAAAACCCAATTCATTTAATATTAATGAGAATATGAATGAATATTGATTTGGTTATGGATGATGGTTGAATATATTGCTTTTACTGCATTTGCTATGTTGACATATATAGTTATTATGTTGCTATATGTTGTGTATTGATACTATTTTCATATATACATGTTCTCATGTTGTTTGTTGAGTAATTAGTAGGTGTGGATCGCGTTTGCTTCGCATTTGGAGCTCGCTTTCGCGCTATATTAGCCGTATATGCTCGCTAATAAAAATATAAGGTATATATCTCGGATTACATACCGTACTTTTATAATTTTTCCCTTCGGGATGCCTCATTACTTGATGAGATGTATATTTGTGATATATATACTGTCATTTTTTTTCGGATCGAGCCGCGCAAAGGAGACTATGGCGAATTTTTCCAAAAATTTAAGGCGTTAGAAAAAATTTGAGAAAATTGGAAAATTTTGAAAACTATAACTTTGATTTTGGAGTTGAAAGTTAAATAATAATAGTTGTTTTTGAATGGATAACTAATTATGATTTGAAAACTTAGTAAAGTTATTATAAGAAGTTTAACTATGGATTTATGGAAAATTAATAGATTCTGTAACTTTCTTACTTAATAATTTCGAGGACGAAATTCTTTTGAGGAGGGAAGATTGTAACGACCCAGGATTTTTAGAAATTAAAATTTGAATATTTAATTAATTTTAAATATTAAGAAGTGAATTTATAAGTAAAATAAATTTTTATTTGAATTATTGGATTTAATTGGATAATTAAATCGATAATTTAATATGTGAAATTATGGAAATAATTGAAAATTGAGTTAAATATGATTGAAAATGATTTGTAAAATTTTATTTTATCATATTGAAGTTAGAATGATATTTTAGAACTTTTAAAATCGAATTAAGAGTTAATTTGTGAAAATTGAATATTTTAATATTAAAATCGACCAGTGAAAATAGTCAATTTTTGAACAGTCTCAGAATTGAACGAAACTAGTTCCATTGGATCCGTAATAGTTAGTTATTACCGGATTTCAAATTTCGTGTCAATCGGAGTTACCGTTTGAGCGTGGCAGCTCGAAACGCATCGAATTATTTTTATTATTAA
Source organism: Allium cepa (assembly GCA_030765085.1). Lineage (NCBI taxonomy): Eukaryota > Viridiplantae > Streptophyta > Magnoliopsida > Asparagales > Amaryllidaceae > Allium > Allium cepa. The sequence goes on from CM060929.1 coordinate 886,591,929, forward strand.
TTTGGCGAGTTAAAATAGCCATTTTTCAAAAAGTCTCGGATATCGACGAAACCAGTTTCATCGGATCCGTAATGTGATATTATTGTAAGGTTTCAAATTTCAAGTCAATTGGATTTACCCTTTGTCCGGTACAAATTAAAACGCCTAGAAATCGATTTAAATCGGTTTAATTTAAATTGAACGTTGTTGCCATATCTCGCACAGATGTCCGAATTAGCTTCCGAAACCTGTTCCATTGTGTCCGGAACGCGGGGTAAACCCTAGAAACGCTGGTTACGGCGCGTAAATCGGAGTTTGGAATTTCCGGATGAATAATGTTCGATTTTTTCTTATAAATAGCCCCAACACCTTCATAAATAAAATAAAAAAAATTTAAAACCCTAATCTATACAGCAGTCGCCACCTCCCTGATAAACGGCCAGGAACTCACGACCTTTCCCCCTCGATTACTCCAAATCCGTCGACAATTAGGCTAAACTTCCTGAAGCAAAATCGAAGAGCATAGTGAGATCTTGGAGATCAACGGTTGAGATCGTGTTTGGAGCATCAGAGGAGGAGCAGGAGGAGGGCGACCGTGGCAACTTGCACACGCAATTCCAAGCACATCAGGTGGCCGAGCTTAGAGCCACTTGGGCCGAGTGTTGTGGTGGTGGAGGGCTTCAAGATGGTGAGGGTATGATGAAGTATTGTCGAGTGTTGATGGTGCAAATTGAAAACCTAATTTGTGCTATATGGGTTTGTATGTTGTGCGTGTTCCTGTACGTAAACGTGAATGAGGAGAGGGAGAGATGATGGTGTGCACGGCCAGATCTGATGCAAATAGAAATGGATGGTGGATGATGGTTGTATGTTTATAATTTTAATTTAAGTTGTAAATTAGTTAATATAAATACGTGTAATCTTAGAAAATTCATATCTTTTTCATACGAGGTCGAAAACGCGCGAAACCAGTTGCGTTGGAATCGTATGGACGAGCACTACGCGATGAAATTAGATTGGAGTCGTTTGGAGTTAGTGAGAATTTTGGGTAAAATTAAACGTCCGTTTAATTTTATTCGAAATAAATCGCTAAAACGAAATTAAAATCAAGGTGAGAACTTCTCACTCAATCGAATCAGTTTCGATTTTATTTTAAATAGTTAAATTTAAAATATTTGAATGCATGTTTGAATGATGATTATTATCTATTGATTGTTAAAATAGACATTATGCGCCGTTAGTAAGCGGATGTTATTTATTAAAAACATATACCGCGAATATTTCATAAACAGTGAAATTGGTATTATATATGATAGCAATATATATATATATTAGCATATATATATATATATATATATTGGAGTTATTGATTTCCCGCATTTTTTGTTTAGCGGATGAGACCCTATTGCGCCGTCTATTAAGCGGATAATATTTTAAATCCCATATACCGTGATAATTTCGTACTGGAGCGAAATTGGTATTGTGCTAATGTTTGTGGATGCAGGAAAACAGGTTGGAGGGATCCAACTGGATTCCTCAACAGTTTTTATTTGATTTCAGATATTTTGATATTTGATGAATTATCATATCGATATATGATATCGTTGTAGTCGTGATTGACTATTTTGGTGTGTAGCATCATTGGACCAAATTTTGGAATTTTAAAATGATTTTTAAAGTGATTTTTGAAAATATACTATATTTTTGGAATTGATCCATGTTAAATAAATAAACGTTATAATTTTAAAAGTTATAAAATTATGGTTTTTGTGAAATATAGTTAAAAGCTGATTTTTGAGAAATAAGGGTTAATGATTTTATAAAATAGTTTAATCGGGATTTTAGAATTTATTGTGAAAAGTTTAAATATAGGATTTATAAAATTTAATTATTTTATGAATCAAAATGGTGAAATAATAAAGGAGATTAAAGACGTTTTAAAGAATAATATAAATTGATTTATATTAAGAGATTTATAAATGGATATTTATAAATTGAAATATTGACATTATAAAACGAGTTTTTATAAGTGTTTGAATGAAGTGAAAAGGAATTTTTGTAAATGAATGGAATTTATAAAATTATAAATGGTGAAGTTATAAATGAAATTTATAAATACTAAGATTTATAAATTTTGTGAAATTATTAAAGAATATATTTGGATAAATAATCGAATCTTATAAGTTATAAGGTTTATAATTATGAAGTTCAAAGGAACGATTTTTCAAACAAATAAATTATAAGTAAAATTATAATATGAACCTTTAGTTTATAATTGAGTTATAAATCGAATAGATTAATAAAGGAATTTATAAAAGGAAGTTATTATAAAAGGAATTTATAAACGTTGTTTTATAAATTCACAAACGACTTATTTTGATAAGAAAATTGTTGAAACTTATTTATGGAGTTATATTCACATTTTTGACTGTGAATAATCCTTTAAAATGAAATGTATAGAAATGATGAAATTGATTAACGTAGTATATTCACGTTTTTGAATAGTGAATAATATGTTAAAGAAATTGTTTTGAATGTGATATTTTAAACAGAATTAAAACGATCTAACGATGTTTTAAATGCATTGAGATTCCAAACCATAGATTTCAACATTTATTGTTGAAATAGACGTTTTCGAGAAATAAAAGGAAATGGTGGACTATAACACTGTTGTTATAGTAAATGATTTCCAAAAGGAAATGTTTTGTATAGTATTGGGATTTATATATCTATTTTAATTTCGAATCCCTATACTAGTGATTTTGGGTTGTCGTAACGATGTTTTACGCAACATTCGTTTTGGCCCAAATAAGTATGTTTAAGAGAATGATTTCCTTAAAGAATGAAATATATACTTAATCTCGATTTAAGTATATTGAATATTTTCCAAGTGTTGAAAATAAATAGATTTGTGAATTACTTATTTAATAAGTATGGAAATGTTTTCCAATATAAGGTGAATATTAGAGAATTTATCTTTTTGAAGATAAATTGAAATGATAAATTGAAATCGTATATGCATGGATATTTTGGAATATAAATTCACTATTGAATTTATAAAAGAAAGTGGAATTTGTTTAAAAATAAATATTGATTTATTTTTGAAGTGTGAAAATTATATATCTAGTAGAGATATTCTGGAAAATAAATAATTTGGAAAATTATTTGGAATCTGGTGATGTGTGCATATCCATTGATAGTTCAATAACCGACTATCAATATTTCCCTTTGAATGGGTAATTGATGTGATTTGTTTGAATTTGAATGCCACACTTATTTTTGAATAAGCGCTCACTATTCGGGTTAACCGGGAAAAGACCATGGGGTCGTATAACCCATTCCGAATATGTGATACGTCGTTGTGAATTGCATTGAAGATCGGTGTTGAAGACCGAGTATTTGCGAAAGCGATAGGATGACCTATCGATTGTCTCTGCACTGGGTAGCTCCTGGTATAGAGATCTCCTAAGTGATGGGAAATTCGATCGGGATTGTGAATACCCGGATTGCAAGGGCTTCGTAAGAAGTGCCTTCGGTTTTGTTCGAGCCCGGAACAGACTAGTATGGATTGTATGTCTGACATTACAAGTTGAGATATAAAGCCGATTTCTTTCAAATATATTTCTGTTGGTGGCGGAGAATTTATTCTTTTAGCTTAACACCCTTCTCTGAGACGTACGAGCTCAGAGGTTATGTAGTTGAATGTTATCAGCGATATATTCCCAATTTGGTAATGTGACATGCTGAGTGTTGCTGTAAATGATCATTGTGTTGATTATTTGTGATAGGATCGTTTATTTGATCGTCTATCTTGGTGATCATTTCTATGATCATTTGTTGACCCAAAGCATGGCTTTTGTATAAAGTATGTTTTTGTGGACGTGAATTCGTCGAGCCTCACACCCCGGAATGGTCAAAACAGGAAAGATGCGGCAAGGTTATGAGGGGTAGCGCCCTTTAGGATATGTGCATTTCCTTCTAGAAAAGGGTGGTATCATGGTATGGAGCCCAGATACTTACTCATGTTGAAAACACTTTGTTATGATTGTGTGAATTGATTACGAGCGCTCGGTGAAAGGTCCCAAAGGACCGGGGGATGGCATATTCGGTCAGTTGTTACTCAGTTAGGGGTAACCCGGCCTTGTGTTGGTAGAGATCCGGTTTGGTTCTCGGGGATGTCCATCCAGAGGCATTCTCATGTGGCAATGGGAAGTTCCTTGGCCTGATCATTCGTTGGAAATCCAAAGAAACAATACGAGACTTGTACGGTTTTAGTTGTAGAACCTGCCATTTAATATGGTAGCTATAGTAAGCATACTATAATGGTACCTATGCTGGCTAAGATTTATATTCTACTTTCGAAATGATTTTTTCCTACACTATGCACTAATAATAATATCAAAAGTTTCTTTTTAATGCGTATCAAGCATCTTTGACTATCATAAGAAGAAATCTTCTCCCAGTCTGCGTTTGCATTGTGTGTGTGGCAGGAGGTCTTATGGTAGTCTCATTTTTAAAAGCATTGCGAATTGACTTTAAAAATATTCCTCTATTTTGATTTTAAAGATAAATAAATTATTTTGAGTTCTCACACCAGTCACATGACTGACTCGGAGTTTATTGTTTTCCTTCCTAAACTCTGGGTGCCCACCAATTTCCACACGGGCAGTCAAGAGTTTAAGGTTTATCAGGATATTCTGGATATTCTGGAGTTGCTGGAGGCAAGATGGATGGCATGGCGTAATACTAGTTTATATAGTATTTCTTTTTCCGCTGCACTGTTTGATGTTGTATGATGTTGTACACTCTGATGATATGATGTAATGAAATGTGATGTAATGTAATAACCGATATAGTTCTTTGTTTAAAGATTATTCATTTATTTATTATATGTTGTTCCGCTGCGAATTGTGAGATTCTGATGTTGTTCTGTTGTTTTTCTTTCTGTTCTATTTTCTTTCTTCTTCTTTCTTTTTCTTTTCTTAAATTCTTTTTAAAACCCTCAGTGTTCGGTTTTCCGTCGTTCGATTCCTCGGCAGTCGATAAAGTGAGTATCGTTGTTGAATTTTCGGAAGACGAAGAATCGGGTCCTGACATCAATCTGGTCTATTCTTTCTGTTTTCAGCTTTGCTATAAATAGCCCATTATAAACCCTAGCAACCTTTTTATCTTTCTATTGTCTGTACGCGCATTTCTTTCTCATCTCCTCTTTCTAATGGCAGACAAACAAAACCCAAATTCCCAAATTGCAAATTCAGTTTCAAATTCAATTACAAAATTAAAACTCCTCAAACTATATCGAATTATATATCGATTCGAAGCTCTCAATGAGCGCAAGTCAAATTGATTGTCTGTTTTTCGATTTGGATCATGATTTGGTCAGAATTGGCCAAACATTTACGACCGTTTGTATGTGGGTGTTGAAGTGGATGGTGGATCCTCGTCCTGGGTTCGATCGGGTTATATGGGGTTGTGGAGGAGGTCGAGGCAAAGGGATCTGGCGGTTTGCATCTCACCTCTGACAATCGATTGTGCCAGAAATCACGTCATAAGGTTGCGGCGGTGGGAGCGTTATGTAGAGCCGGAGAGAGTGGCGTGGTGGGGCACGGGTCGCCTAGACGTGGGCAAGTTGGCGCCGGTCGTGGATCGTGGAGGCGTGGGCCGTAACGGCAGCCTTCGCGGGTTAAAGGTGGCGGCTACGATGGATAACGCAAATTCGATGCGTGCAGTAGGGTTTCGAGCATGCTTTATGCTGACATGTGAGGTAATACGATTTTTATCTTTTTTTTCATATAAAAATTCAAATGTTCTAACGATGGTAACTTTTACATACTAGGCCCGATTTACGCACGGTTTTCTCGACTAGGATTGTATCGAAATTCCAGACATTTTGACACTGATATGGATGAATTATGAGACCATCGAATTTTGGGCCTTTATTTGAATTTCAAATCGACTGAAATTCAAAGGTGAGTGTTTTGACCCACTGACAACTTCAAAATTTTCTTATGTTAGTTAAATTATGTTTATGATGTGATTAGGATTTTATTTATGGTTGTTTGGTATATTTAAATTTGCTATTCCTGTTAATTGGACTTATTTTGAAATAAATTTTCGTTTAATTTATTATTGAATTTAAAATTACCAGTTAATTACCAGTGAATAATAATCAGTCATTTGTTGTAATTTATTTGGTTGATTTGTATGGTTATTGTGATGGATGTTTGATTGTTGATATTTGATGATTGGATGTTATATTTTATATTGTTATACTATTGCAAGTTCCCTATGGGTTGAAATGATACATACTCGAATGATCTATAGATTAGGGAAAAATCGTTATGGGTTAAAATGATAGAATCGACCGATTTTATGGATTTTTATATTGATTTGGGAGTGCGGTTTGAAATGATATATAACCGTAAAATTTTAAATTGCGGATTGAAATGATAAATATCCGTATTACTTGACCCTAGGGTAGAGAATTATATACGGACAACGGATTGGTTAAATTAAATGATTTTAAAATTTTTAATTTTGGATTTAGTTAAGTGATATTTTGGAAATAAAAGTTGATTTATACAAATTGAATTATTATTGAAAAATCAAGTCTTATGTTGAAATGTGAATTGGTATAAAGGAATTGCTTAAGAAACTAAAATGAGAGTTTAAAGTCGAATTTGAGATATAAGTGAAATTTGTCAGAATTGAGTTATTTGGGTTGTTTGAAATATAACTTTGAAATGTATCGAAATTGGAGTAATTTAAATTGATATTTCTAACATGGATTGAAATCGATATAGAATTTAATAGTTTATTTAAAATTTGAATTGAAAGATTTGCAATTGGGTTTGTTGATTTGTAAATTGAAATGGTTTAGATGTGTTAAAATGAAATAAATATTTTAAACTGATATTAATTCCAAATTCATATTGTATTATAAAATGTTTGAAAATATATTGTTTTAAATTTCTAATTATTAAGATTTTCAAATTATTAAACTACTTTAACTTATGCTAACTCAATTAAATCATTTTAACCTATTTTAAACAAATTAATTTGTTTTAAAACTAAGTAACCCATTTAACTTATTTTAGATCTAATTAATCTATTTTAAAGCTATTTAATCTATTTTTATTAAATTTAATCTATTTTAAATCTATTTAACTATCTTAAATCAAGAAAAATATTTTTAATCTATATTAAACTATTTTAGAGTATTTTAACTATTTATAGCTATTTAAACTATTTTCTAAATTTTCAGACTAAAAAGGGGAAGTGATCATATTCAAATTCACTGGTTTAAAAGCGAATGCGACTAAATGATGTTATAATTTAGGTTGGACTTAAATGACATATTGATTGAATATGATGATTTTGAAATGAGGGTTTAACCTAATTTGGAAATATGATTTTTGAAAGAATTGTGATTTCGAAGACGATATGATTTGAAAGCGAATATGATTTGAAAGCGATATGGTTTGAGAATATGATATTTTGATATCAATTGTAAATTGACCTTTTGAAATGTAAAAGAACCATCTGGTGTGAAATAAGCGTTTGGTTGTTAAAGAGATCGGGATTGGATATTGTCATACTCTCTGCCAATACCGAAAACCACTTTAACAACTGTGCACGTGGTGGACATTCTAGAAATGAAGTAGGATGGTTTGGCGAACGATTCTGTATAAGTTATTTACGTGACCCTGACTCCCGTGAGTCAGCTTGATGCGGCTAAAATCAAGAGCCACACTGGGCCAAGTGAGGTCATTCCTCCGATCGGCTACACTTCTTCGATTCTATATTCTGACTTTGTGATTTGACTTTGTGGCCACCCTTGATTTTGATTTGGGAGTGTGTTCTGAGGTGAGCGGTAGTAGCTGCTATGCGTTACCACCAGTTCGGATACGCAAATGGTATATCTACCCTGGCATTTCCTCGTGTGTCGTGGCGCATGCCCTATCGAGCCTTCTACGAGTTTGGTTTGTACCATACCTTTAGAGTGCCCTCTGATATCCCTCCACCCATCTCTTAAGTTACTGCACTCACGTTAGACATTGGATAGGAGATGTCAAAACCCGAAAACATCTTTGACGTCATTCCACTCATATTTATTTGCCGTTGATTTAACTTACATAAGATCTTTTAGTTCTGACTTGAGTGTTTTGTCTTTTAATTCGCTCGGGTCAGCCTGAGCATTTCAGGGTTGAAGACCTTATTTCTGGAGGACGAAGACAAAGATTTATACTATTATTACTTATTATACTTATTCCACTGCATGATGTTGTTCCTGCATTTATTTATTTCTTCTGTTTATGTAACACTGACGTTTGTGTCGTAAAGAAAAAATCAAATGTATTTTAAACAGCTTCATGAATTGTTATTTGATTATTATATTTTGGCATTCCGCTGCGAGATTCTGTATTTGTTTTATTTCTTTCTCTTTTCTTGTTTACCCCATAACAATCTGCCCTTTTGGATGGTTTGAGTTTAGCATGTGTATCTGCTTAAAATGTTTAAAAAGACAGGTCATTACAGTTGGCATCAAAGCTTTGGTGTAGCGATAACTTTAGCTTTATTGGGTCTGACTCACACGAAATAGGGTAGTAATACCCTAGAATGAGTCGCTGAGTGTGTGTGTGCGTGTGTGTCTATATATATATATATATATGTGTGTGTGTGTGTGTGTGTGTGTGTGAGAGAGAGAGAGAGAGCGTATTTTCTAGTGTTATAAAAAGGTTATTGTATTGTGTTTAATTTGTTCCGTTTTGTATTTATAAATTATGGTTGGTGCATAGGATGCTATGACATCGATAAGGATTTCAAAACAATTAATAGGGAAGACTGACACAATACTTGTTTTGAAATATATGTAAATGAAATAATTTTGCATATTATATATTTTTGTACATAAAATAATAAATTTTATAAAAGATATAGTTGGTTGTTATAAATGTGTTTGTTAGGCAGTGAAATTTTATAAATACTGATGGAAAAACAAGTTTTACAAATAAAATAAATATAAACCGGAAATTTTAGAACTTATGTTTCAAGATTTTTTGAAAAATTTCTTTCGAATACTTTTGAAATATAATAATAATAATATTATTATTTAGAAATATTTACTGATAAAAATATTTCAATATGATTTGAACGAAATGGTATAAAGAAATTTTGAAAAGGAATAAGTTGTACTCCCCTCTCTATCGCTGGAAAATAATTTCGGTAATGAGTGCACACATCATCGACGTTCATTTTCGAGTTTCAAAGTGGGGAGACTACTGTAATAGTTTTACTGCACAATAATTTTGATAAATTAATCTTAATATTAATTCCAAATATGATTTGATATATATAGAAAGATATGGTTATATATATTGTTTTAAATGATTTGAAATGGAACCTGGCATTTAGTTCTTAAATTCCTATAAATTAGAGATTTCATTTATTGTAATAAAATAAAATTTGACTATTTAATAATTGGAACTTCTAAAATGAAAATAAGAAGAATGCTAAGTAAATGAAATCATAATAAATTTGAAAATTTGCAAAACTTAAGGAAATGAAAATGAGAAATGATAACTACTGAAAATTAAGTTAATTAAAATAAATAAGATAAACTTGTGTAACTTTCAATTGCATTCTTAGAAACATAAATATATAATTTACCAAAATATTAAAAGTTATAATGTTTAAAAAGAATATTTTTGGAATATTATACAATAAAACTTAAGCAATGAAAGTGTTCAATGAAATTTCTTTTATAAGTAAGAATTTTGATATAATAATAATTTTAAACTAAAGTTAATGAATTGATATGCTAAGTAATTGAATTGAACAGGAATACTATAAATAAAGGGTTATAAACTTAAATAAATGCTTGAAGTTATTTATAATTAAAATTAGTAGAAAGGAGGAATACTAGAAGTAGATGATTTTAAACTTAAATCAATGATGAAGCCATTTATAATTAAAACGAATGCTATATAAATTAAATGGTTATAACTTCAGGAAAGTTGAAATGATTCAGAAAATAGATTTAATTTCAATGACATTATATAAGGAAATTCATGTGAATTAAAAAGTAAGAAACTTAAGTATGAACTTATGCACTAATGCATATAAATATCTAATGGAAACCAAGTATATTGATTAATTAATGTAAACTAAACTGTAATAAAATGTATATAATAATTAAATAATGAAATCATAGATTATTATAAAAATTGAATGGATATAACTTATGTAAGAAATGAATGTAAAGCAATGAAAAGAAATTGACATTATATGAATAAATGAATAAATGAATTTTGTAAATAGTGAATGAAAATAAATGAAAATATGCACTGAATGAATGAATGAGATTTTAATTACAAAGAAACCTATATGGTACTTTAAGAATTGATTTACATATGTTTAAATAATTGTACTAAGTAACATATGTAAGAAAATGTAAATAACATATGTAAATAAATGAATGTGAATGAATGAAATAGTCATTGTACGAATGAAACTGAAGAAAGGTAAATAATAAGAAATGAAACTAATAAGAATGAACTTGATTTATGCTTGGAGTCATTGTTTGTTTTCGTTTATGGGTTTTTTGGGAAGGGATACTTCTAATTTTAGGATGTATGAATGACCTATTGAATTTTATCTAAGACTGTTGAGTAGATGGTATACTTAGTAGTTTATTTGTCATCATACGCGATTAAAAGTGTCTAAACCCAAACAAACCATTTGTTTTGGTTGTTATGGATGGATGGTTGATTTCTTTAACTATATGTTATGATTGTATGGTTCTATTTGCAAGTGCTTGTCGTATGTTGTTTGCAAGTGAATATTGTTATGATTTGTTTGTTATTAGTTGAAGTAATATAAATATTTCTCTTATATAATTATTAACTCCTTTGGAATGCATAAGTGAAATACATGTTATGGAAGCAATAGCCATTGCTTATGGTTTCATAATTTAAGCGTTGTTTACCAGAAAATAGGTACGTTTTCGGATTGCGGTTTTATAACGATGTAGATGTTGTATTATTTTCCCATGGTTTGGGATATATTATTTTGAAATATATGATATATATTGTTAATATTGATATTTTTATTTCTCCCAGACCTCTCCGTATAAAGGAGACTCTACCGAAATTTTCCGTAAATTTTGGACTTAGGAAATTTTGTAAAATATATTTCAAACTTTATCAATTTGAGTATAAAGGATCTAATTGTTAGTAAATTTATATAATTTATTTAAATTATTTAATTTTGTCAATTAATTGTTTATAAATTTAATATTTTGACTAAGATATATTGATTACTTAATTCCTCTTTTCCCTTCTTTTCCTTTTTGGGGATGAAAGGTTTTGAGTGGAGGAGAGTATAACGACCCGTAATTTTCGATAATTAAAAATAGTTAATTTAGATAAGGTTTAGTGATATAAAGTTGGAAGAAATAAAATATGTGAATTATTAATGGAATATTAACTAGAATGAAAGGTAACAATATTAGTCTAAGTAAATTATTAACTACTTGAATGGAATTCCAATTAATTGGAATGATTTAAAATTTTACACTTGGTTATAAAGTGAATATAAGAAAACAAATGTAAATATTGAATTAACCAACGAAATAGTATATAGGTAATGATAATGGGATAAAATCAGTGGTACGTAAGCAATTGTGGCATTGGTTGTAAATAATAACTTATGTGTGATTAAAAGTTAAGGGTAACAATTATTATATGTTATCTATTTATTTAGTCTATTAAATTGAATTAGAAATAAATTAAAATTAAATGAAATTAAATGTTACATTAATGAGAATTAAGATAATAACTGAAATTTGTGAATGTGATAAATTGAATGGAAATGTTAAATTTTATTCATAAGGTAATAATTGATTTAATAAAAGAATGAAACCAAGATAAATAAAATTCATTGGGATTTTTAAATTTATAATTAATGTATAAAATTGACAAAATCCAATATAATTGAAATTTAGTAATTAATACAAATAAAAGATGAAAATTGGAGGATATTGTTGTAATGAAATATAAAACAATGTTAAACATGTTGTTAGAGTAATAATTGATTGAATATAAAGATCGAAATCAAATAAAATCAATGTATTGGAATTAAATTTTAATTAATTGGACTAATTGCAGTTGAAATTGAACATTGTAATTATTGAAATAATTAACACTGAAATTGATATGTATATTTACTTTAAATTATTCTAAATGTCCAAGCAATTAAAAATGATGGAAAATATTAGCTATTAACTTTGAAATAAAAAGGTGATTTAATTAATTTAATTATTAATTTATTTAATTAATGTGAAAATAGCCATTTTAGGACACTGACTCAGATTTCGACGAATCCAGTTTCATCGGGTCTGTAACGGTGAATTATTGAAGGATTTCAAGTTTCGTAGCGATCGGACTTGTCGTTTGGTCGTACGGGCTCCAAACGTTTAGAAATCAATTTAATTGAAATCAATTGAAATCAATTTGAAATAAGCTGGGTTTAACACAAATTCTTCATACGATGAAATTAGGACTTGAAATCCACTCCATTGAACTTAAAAATATTGAAAACATCTATTTTGATACATGAGATGACCCGTTTTCGTTCCGGAGACAGAACGAGCTTTTTGGGTCATTTATCATTCAACGTGTAAATCAATCTGGTCCATTCTTTCCGTTTTCAGCTTTGCCTATAAATAGCCTGTTATAAACCCTAGCAACCTTTTCATTTTTCTATTGTCTATACATGCATTTCTTTCTCATCATCTCTTTCCAATGGTAGACAAACAAAACTCAAATTTTCAAATTGCAAATTCAATTTCAATTTCAAATTCCAAAATTAAAACTCCTCAAACTATATCGAATTATATATCGATTCGAAGCTCTCGATGAGCGCAAGTCAAATCGGCTGTCTGTTTTTCGATTTGGATCATGGTTTGGTCGTAATTGGCCAAAATATTTACGGCCGTTCGTATGTGGGTTTTGATGTGGACGGTGGATGTAACAACCCGATATTCGTGTCGAATTATAATCGACAATTTAAACGATTAATATTGACACAAATTTCCAATTGAAGTTTTTAAATTTGGATTTAAAATTCTTTTACAAATTTTAAGTAAAATTTTATCGGGCTTTAAAATAAATTCTCGGCCCACATTTAAATGTTTGAAGCCGTGGAAAATAATTTGCAAAAAAAAAAAAAAAAAAAGAAACCCGTTCCCCTTTCCCCTTTTTATTTTCACTTTTCATTCCTTCGGCCCGTCCCCTTTTCTTTTGCTTGTGAAAAATGGCGGTCTCTCTTTGTCGAATTAGGGCTTCGGCTTCTTTCTGGAATTAGGGTTTCGATTCCGATGGTTGCTCGTCTCGCGTGGCTGCTGCGGTGTGCTTGGCCTCAATTCGTCGACTAGGTGAGACTTTCTCACATCTAATTCACTCAAAATATGAGATTTCGTTCGTTTTTGTTTTCGTGGTCATCTTTGTTTCGATATTGGGTTATTGACTGTGTAAATTCGTATATGTGAGTGATTTTCATTCACGCCCTCTAATTCAATCTTAAGTATTTCGTGCATGATTTAGATGATTTCGGGTGTGTGTTCTTTGGCCTGAGATTATTGATTTGTTCATACTTATAATTTGTGATGGTTTTGGCCTGACATGGTTGACTTGTTTATTATTTGCTTTGGCCTGAATTTATGGATTCATTCAACTTATGGTTTCAGCCTGATATTGTGGACTTGTTCAACATTCTGAATCATCATTCTGAGCTTCACCTGTACATTTAATTATTTCTGAAATTTCAATCCTAACTGGTTTTGAAAATAATGCTTTGTTGTCCTATGTATTTGAATATCCCTTGTGACTTGTTTGCATTGTTGGGTTCATTATTTTATATATGTTTACTGATACGATTCGTAGCCTTGTCTCACTTGCATTGCTTCTGATCATATGTCACTGTATATCCCAATGCCACCAGAGAATACTTTATACAGCATCACATATTCATTCACTACTACACTTTTGAGCAAACATCACTATGAAATTCCACTGCTATTAACTCACTTCAAGTCCATTGCTTTCACATTTATCAAACAACTGCCCACTGCAATTATGTGCATTTGTGTTTGGTTTCATCTTGAACCGGGTACTTGCTGCATTTTCAAACTATTGCAGTATATATGAGCTGCTTCATGCTTTATTGTGACCTTCATGTATGTGCACTGGCTGTGCATACGTGGTCACTCGCACTTTAAAACTGATCTGGTTATGCATGTCTTGTGTGTTAGAGTATTTTTCTTGGTCCAACAATGGCAGCACTTTGTTTTACTTTGGCACTTTTATATTGCATTTTCATGACTCTGGTCTGGTGTGCATTTCTGTTTTTGCACCTCTGCACATTTTGTAGTCCCGACTTGCTGTTGCACTTTTACATAGCTATGTATGCATATGTTCTTGAGCCAGTTTCATTGTGGTTGTGTTATCACCATGTTGGTTTGACTTGAACTCGATTCACTTGATACTGTCACTGCTTCGAACTCTTTTATACATGTATACATGTATGTGCATATATGTATATATGTTATTTGAAGTGGTAGCCTATTTGGGATGTGTTCTTCTGAAGTGATTTTCAGTCAGGTTTGCAATTTTATATTCCAGTGTGCCTGGATCTGTAGCTTCGTTCTTTGACTTGTTTCATATAGTAGATGCTCTATTTCCTATTCACTCGTATCAGCTTTTGGTTGAGCTTGAGTCTTGTTTAATTCATAGAGGCACTGTGCATTGTTGCCAGTTGCTTCTCTCTGTTCACTTGAGCTGCTGCACTGTGCATCTGCACCTATATACTTATCATTCTTGTTGCCACCGCAAGTTTCAATATGCTTGTGCACTTTGATTCAGCTTATTTTGCTGGTGCACTTGTTGCGCCTGCATCTTTGTTGCTTGAGTTGTTTTGCTTGAACTTTGTTTTCTGGTGAATTGTTGTGTGTGCATTTTCATGTTCATGTGTATCATTGTGTACCGCTGTCGTGCTGGCACCCTGCTCTGTTACACTATCTTGCTCTGTGCATCCTATTGCATATGTACACTTGATGATGTTGCCACTTCATATCTGTGTGCATGCTGGTGTATTCATGTCCGCACGTATATTTGGTTTGAACTGAAATAATCCACTTGCATTGAGCCCGAACTTTTTTGGGCTTGACCTTGCATTTGTCTCTGCAATTTTAATCGACACTTGGCCTTATGATATTCACGGCGACGCTTGTGAATATTTATTGGGTACATCATCACTATAGTGGCAAGGCAGTGCACGCAAGCGTGAACTGCAGCCATACGGTATTGAGTTTTTGGGCACGACATCACTATAGTGGCAAGGCAGTGCACGCAAGCGTGAACTGCAGCCACACGGTATGGCGTGTATGATATTCTTTTTGTTTTGACTTATGGATCTTTTTGCGTATTCCATATTCCGTAGTGGCGAGGCAGTGCACGCGTGCGTGTACTGCAGCCCTACTTGAATTAATATTTTAATGGATATTTCAATGGTTTGAACTGTTTGTTCACTTCAATTCGATATTCTGAATTGCATTCTGATTTGGTTTAATTACTGTCGTCTATTCAGTATTTAATTATTATTGCTTCTGTGCACTAATAACCGAGTTTGAATTAGACTGACCCGAGTATTATTTTCTTTTGAATTTAATACTCGGGTCAGACCGAGTATTTCAGGTTGTAGATATTCTGCTTTGGGTTGCTGCTAGAGCTATGAAGTTCTTTCATATCTTTTGGAGTAGTCGTCGTTATTTGTAGTAGTCTGTAAAATTGTATTGGAAGATATGTGTTCATGTATATTAAATACGTTAATGTACTTGTATATGTAACTTCCTGAGTCGACTGTTGTAGTTGTATCATATGTACCGTGTCAAATGTATTGTAACTGACATCAGTTATTGTATATATGAGACTTTCTGTTCCATCTGTGTTCCGCATTTATATTATCTGTGTTGTTATTTTATATTTACTGTTCTAAACTATTACGAACCATCGTAGTTCGTTTTATACTGGAATTGGGGTATGTCGATGGGAGAAAATAAATCAGAGATGAAAAATGAAAGAATATATATATTTATATCACTCCCATCGAGATAACCAATACTAGTGTAAGGCCAACTATTGATGGCCGCTCCTCAACAGCCTTATTCTCCGTGCTAGTTGACAGCATTACACCGTAGTGTTCTTGGCTAGCGTGGGTATAGAGGTGGGGCGTCACAGATTGGTATCAGAGCCTGGGGTTTAGAACAAATATAAAACATAACTTAGATAGTACATGTGTTACAACTATTTGTCGATGTTTTATTTCACATCTTTGTCTTAAGATCATCTTTGATTGTTATGAATGAATTCCTAACGCTTATTCGTGAGCATTGCTGCTATTCTCTATCGCACTTGCTCACTTGAGTTTACACTTCTAAGTATCAGTGTATATATGCTCTACCAAGTGCATATTGCTGCAACTAGTACCCACTTCGATTTGAACTCGCATTGTTTATTCGAACTGCTATATATATGCATTCTTATCTCTGATTCGTGTACTTAATGCAGTTTCCATACAATTGGGTTTTGGGTATCAATCTTTGAGACAAATTGCATTCCAATTGTCGACTCTGTCTGTTTATCCATGGTTTGTTGGTTTTCATGTGCCTCTCTCTGATAGTTTTAAAATTTCTTTGGTATAAAAGAAATTGTCTTGGTCTTTGCCTTGTCGATATCGACGTTGACTTGACTTTTACTTTTGCTAAAGTCATTCAAGCATTTATACTCGTTCTGCTTTGTTTTTCCAATTGTTGATCGGTTCTTCTTTTCCGGTTAGTTGTTATCACCTTTGTCGACTTTGATAACTTCTATTTCAGGAATTTTGGGTATTCCTACTTTGATGGATTTGGAATCGAATTCTTTGTATTTTATTCACGTCTTCGAATGTGAATCTTAGTGAATTGATTTGGTTTTCGAAATTTAATCGATTCTTGATTATTTCCCGATTTGTTGCTATCATTTATTAGCAACTTTGATGACCTTTTCTTCGGGATTTTTGTGAACATACCTTTCGATGAATCCGGTATCGATTTCTTTGGATTCTATTCACGTCTTCGTATGTGAATTCTTGTGATTGATTGTTTCTACAATCATTTTTGTGATTTGTCACTTTAAAAATATAAAGGTTTCAATACTGGTAGTAAATATCAAAAACTCTTTTATCAAAATGTTTTCAACTCTATTTTCAATACCAAACTCGTTTTTGAAACTGTTTTCCAATCTATTAGTATATACAAATCTTTATTTCACTCGTATGAGAAATCTAATTAAACGGCTTAGTAAAACAAGTGGTATGAAACGCTTGCGTTTACTTCGTCGGTTAATTGTTGGACTTGTTCGATTGAACCTCTAGTGACAAATTTTATTAGTGAAGATTTACAGTTTGTTCGTAAATATTTAAGTTAAGTAAGTGATTATGGGACATGATGCTAAACTTTTACATTTACTGACTTAGTGTAATTGACACTTCTCGTTGATCATGACGATCATTTTTACGGTTAGACTAGGCCTCATCGGTGTGATTTCGTCTCACACATATCTCTTGGGCTTTGAGGATTGTCTAGACACCACTTGTGTGATTTCATTCACACATACTTTTCTTTTGATTGTGAGGTTAGACTAGACACCACTTGTGTGATTCCACTCACACATACCTCTTTTGATTTTTTTGGTTAGTCTGGACCTCAATCTGTGTGATTTCGACTCACACATGTGGGGTAGCGCCCCACGGTCTTCGGGCCATTCGTGTGTCAAAATTAATGGCTTGCAACCATGAGATAGCGTCTCGTTATGCGTTGCACGTGTTGATAATTTTTCATGCTCGCGGGTAGGTGAGATTCCGTGCTCCCGTTCTCGCTTTGCGTTGCACGTGTTGATGATTTTTCATGCTCGCGTGTAGGTGAGATTCCGTGCTCCCGTTCTCGCTTTGCGTTGCCCGTGTTGGTGATTTTCATGCTCACGTGTAGGTGAGATTCCTTGCTCCCGTTCTCGCTTTGCGTTGCACGTGTTGATGATTTTTCATGCTCGCGGGTAGGTGAGATTCCGTGCTCCCGTTCTCGCTTTGCGTTGCACGTGTTGATGATTTTTCATGCTCGCGTGTAGGTGAGATTCCGTGCTCCCGTTCTCGCTTTGCGTTGCCCGTGTTGGTGATTTTCATGCTCACGTGTAGGTGAGATTCTGTGCTCCCGTTCTCGCTTTGCATTGCACGTGTTGGTGAGTTTTCATGCTCGCATGTAGGTGAGTTTTCGTGCTCCCGTTCTCGTTATGCGTTACATGTGTTGATGAATTTTCATGCTCGCGTGTTGGTGAGTTTCCATACTCTCCGTTTGAGTTTTCATACTCTGTTTGAGTTTTCATACTCCGTTTGAGTTTTCATACTCTGTTCGAGTTTTCATACTCCGTTTGAGTTTTCATACTCCGTTTGAGTTTTCATACTCCGTTCGAGTTTTCATACTCCGTTCGAGTTTTCATACTCCGTTTGAGTTTTCATACTCTGTTCGAGTTTTCATACTCCGGTTCGAGTTTTCATACTCGCGTTCGAGTTTTCATACTCCGGTTCGAGTTTTCATACTCGCGTTCGAGTTCTCATACTCTTAGCTTGTGTTTTCTGGATTTCTTGTGAGGATTTCTAGAATTTGTGCTTCACCAATTTTCGTGATTTCTATTGATAAGTTTTATCAATTCTTGTGCATTGGTGAATTCGTGTGTTATTGACTTGTTATGAATACAAGTTTAGGGTATGATACCCCTTTCTATCTTTGAGAAGATTCTTGTGACATTTTTGATGAACGAAAATTCATTGGTATTATATTTTGATGCAAATTATTTCGATGAAATTTTGACGTATGTCGAAGTTGCTACTGACATTGCTATTTTAATCATGTGTTTAAAAAAAAAAAAATTATTCTTCAAAATATTTCAAAATATAAATCAAAATTGTTTTCAAAATCTTTACGATTTGCGCTTTCAAAAGAATGAGGAAGCGAATTAAACGTTTCAGAAAAATCGAGGACTATGACCCCTTTCTTTTACTGATTCGCTTAATTCCGGACTTGTCCGTTTGAGAACGTAAAATGTTATTTATTTAAAATACACAATTTAACACTTTCAAGGAAACGATGAAGTGAATTAAACGATTTAGTAAAACTCGTGGTTATGAGTCATGTGCGTTTGCTATTTCGGTTAATTTCGGACTCGTTAATTGAAAAATTTGTAATTTGAAATTTGATTACCGTTGTGGTAATTTGAAATTATCGTTTTGATAATTGGATGTTTATGATTTCTGATTTATCGTTTTTGATAATCAGATATTTATTGTTTCTGATTATCGCTTGTGATAATCAGATATTTGAGATCTAATTATCGTTTGTGATAATTAGATATTTGTGATTTGATTATCAATTGTGATAATTAAATAATCGTTGATTCGTGATTTCTGATTTATCGTTTTTGATAATCAGATATTTATTGTTTCTAATTATCTATTGATAATTAGATATTTGAGATTTAATTGTCGTTTGTGATAATTAAATATTTGTGATTTAAGATTGATTTTCGATTTTGATAATCGAATACTTGTTGATTTGATTATCGTTTTTGATAATCGAATATTTGTGATTTGAGATCTCTGAATTATCTATTGATAATTAGATTTTGTTGATAATTTGTGAATTTCCTTTATGAAATTAAAAGATTTCTTTGGCGTTTATATTGTACTACGCCAGTGTACCGGCTCAATTTTCTGCTATTCATGACGTTTTCCACGTCTTCCAATTACGGAAATGCCTTTGGGATTTCCGATCTTTATTCTTGAGCCCGGTATTATTGAAGAAATTGAAGTTTCACTAGATTTGACTTTGAGCAAACACGTTCTGGCTTGCTCCTTCATGCTCTTTATGGTGAACTTCATATTTCGAATTTCTTCATCTTGTGATGATATGCTCTTTTGGTTGTTACCTTTTGTCCATATATTCCTTAAGATTGCGAGGACGCAATTTCTTTAAGGAGGGGAGTCTGTAACAACCCGATATTCGTGTCGAATTATAATCGACAATTTAAACGATTAATATTGACACAAATTTCCAATTGAAGTTTTTAAATTTGGATTTAAAATTCTTTTACAAATTTTTAGTAAAATTTTATCGGGCTTTAAAAAAAATTCTCGGCCCACATTTAAATGTTTGAAGCCGTGGAAAATAATTTGCAAAAAAAAAAAATAAAAAAAAAATAAAAGAAACCCGTTCCCCTTTCCCCTTTTTATTTTCACTTTTCATTCCTTCGGCCCGTCCCCTTTTCTTTTGCTTGTGAAAAATGGCGGTCTCTCTTTGTCGAATTAGGGCTTCGGCTTCTTTCTGGAATTAGGGTTTCGATTCCGATGGTTGCTCGTCTCGCGTGGCTGCTGCGGTGTGCTTGGCCTCAATTCGTCGACTAGGTGAGACTTTCTCACATCTAATTCACTCAAAATATGAGATTTCGTTCGTTTTTGTTTTCGTGGTCATCTTTGTTTCGATATTGGATTATTGACTGTGTAAATTCGTATATGTGAGTGATTTTCATTCACGCCCTCTAATTCAATCTTAAGTATTTCGTGCATGATTTAGATGATTTCGGGTGTGTGTTCTTTGGCCTGAGATTATTGATTTGTTCATACTTATAATTTGTGATGGTTTTGGCCTGACATGGTTGACTTGTTTATTATTTGCTTTGGCCTGAATTTATGGATTCATTCAACTTATGGTTTCAGCCTGATATTGTGGACTTGTTCAACATTCTGAATCATCATTCTGAGCTTCACCTGTACATTTAATTATTTCTGAAATTTCAATCCTAACTGGTTTTGAAAATAATGCTTTGTTGTCCTATGTATTTGAATATCCCTTGTGACTTGTTTGCATTGTTGGGTTCATTATTTTATATATGTTTACTGATACGATTCGTAGCCTTGTCTCACTTGCATTGCTTCTGATCATATGTCACTGTATATCCCAATGCCACCAGAGAATACTTTATACAGCATCACATATTCATTCACTACTACACTTTTGAGCAAACATCACTATGAAATTCCACTGCTATTAACTCACTTCAAGTCCATTGCTTTCACATTTATCAAACAACTGCCCACTGCAATTATGTGCATTTGTGTTTGGTTTCATCTTGAACCGGGTACTTGCTGCATTTTCAAACTATTGCAGTATATATGAGCTGCTTCATGCTTTATTGTGACCTTCATGTATGTGCACTGGCTGTGCATACGTGGTCACTCGCACTTTAAAACTGATCTGGTTATGCATGTCTTGTGTGTTTGAGTATTTTTCTTGGTCCAACAATGGCAGCACTTTGTTTTACTTTGGCACTTTTATATTGCATTTTCATGACTCTGGTCTGGTGTGCATTTCTGTTTTTGCACCTCTGCACATTTTGTAGTCCCGACTTGCTGTTGCACTTTTATATAGCTATGTATGCATATGTTCTTGAGCCAGTTTCATTGTGGTTGTGCTATCACCATGTTGGTTTGACTTGAACTCGATTCACTTGATACTGTCACTGCTTCGAACTCTTTTATACATGTATACATGTATGTGCATATATGTATATATGTTATTTGAAGTGGTAGCCTATTTGGGATGTGTTCTTCTGAAGTGATTTTCAGTCAGGTTTGCAATTTTATATTCCAGTGTGCCTGGATCTGTAGCTTCGTTCTTTGACTTGTTTCATATAGTAGATGCTCTATTTCCTATTCACTCGTATCAGCTTTTGGTTGAGCTTGAGTCTTGTTTAATTCATAGAGGCACTGTGCATTGTTGCCAGTTGCTTCTCTCTGTTCACTTGAGCTGCTGCACTGTGCATCTGCACCTATATACTTATCATTCTTGTTGCCACCGCAAGTTTCAATATGCTTGTGCACTTTGATTCAGCTTATTTTGCTGGTGCACTTGTTGCGCCTGCATCTTTGTTGCTTGAGTTGTTTTGCTTGAACTTTGTTTTCTGGTGAATTGTTGTGTGTGCATTTGCATGTTCATGTGTATCATTGTGTACCGCTGTCGTGCTGGCACCCTGCTCTGTTACACTATCTTGCTCTGTGCATCCTATTGCATATGTACACTTGATGATGTTGCCACTTCATATCTGTGTGCATGCTGGTGTATTCATGTCCGCACGTATATTTGGTTTGAACTGAAATAATCCACTTGCATTGAGCCCGAACTTTTTTGGGCTTGACATTGCATTTGTCTCTGCAATTTTAATCGACACTTGGCCTTATGATATTCACGGCGACGCTTGTGAATATTTATTGGGTACATCATCACTATAGTGGCAAGGCAGTGCACGCAAGCGTGAACTGCAGCCATACGGTATTGAGTTTTTGGGCACGACATCACTATAGTGGCAAGGCAGTGCACGCAAGCGTGAACTGCAGCCACACGGTATGGCGTGTATGATATTCTTTTTGTTTTGACTTATGGATCTTTTTGCGTATTCCATATTCCGTAGTGGCGAGGCAGTGCACGCGTGCGTGTACTGCAGCCCTACTTGAATTAATATTTTAATGGATATTTCAATGGTTTGAACTGTTTGTTCACTTCAATTTGATATTCTGAATTGCATTCTGATTTGGTTTAATTACTGTCGTCTATTCAGTATTTAATTATTATTGCTTCTGTGCACTAATAACTGAGTTTGAATTAGACTGACCCGAGTATTATTTTCTTTTGAATTTAATACTCGGGTCAGACCGAGTATTTCAAGTTGTAGATATTCTGCTTTGGGTTGCTGCTAGAGCTATGAAGTTCTTTCATATCTTTTGGAGTAGTCGTCGTTATTTGTAGTAGTCTGTAAAATTGTATTGGAAGATATGTGTTCATGTATATTAAATACGTTAATGTACTTGTATATGTAACTTCCTGAGTCGACTGTTGTAGTTGTATCATATGTACCGTGTCAAATGTATTGTAACTGACATCAGTTATTGTATATATGAGACTTTCTGTTCCATCTGTGTTCCGCATTTATATTATCTGTGTTGTTATTTTATATTTACTGTTCTAAACTATTACGAACCATCGTAGTTCGTTTTATACTGGAATTGGGGTATGTCGATGGGAGAAAATAAATCAGAGATGAAAAATGAAAGAATATATATATTTATATCACTCCCATCGAGATAACCAATACTAGTGTAAGGCCAACTATTGATGGCCGCTCCTCAACAGCCTTATTCTCCGTGCTAGTTGACAGCATTACACCGTAGTGTTCTTGGCTAGCGTGGGTATAGAGGTGGGGCGTCACAGTGGATCCTCGTCCTGGGTTCGATCGAGTTGTATGAGGTTGTAGAGGAGGTCGAGGCAAAGGGATCTGGCGGTTTGCATCTCACCTCTGGTGATCGATTGCGCTAGAAATCACGTCATAAGGTTGCGTTGGCGGAAGCGTTATGTGGAGCTAGAGAGGGCGGCGCGGTGGGGCATGGGTCGCCTGGACGTAGGCAAGTCAGCGTCGGTCGTGGATCGTGGGGGCATGGGCCATAGCGGCGGTGTTTACGGGTTGAAGGTGGCGGCTATGGTGGATCACGCGAAGTCGATGCGTGCAGTAGGGTTTCGAGCATGCGTTATGCTGACGTGTGAGGGTAATACGATTTTTATCTTTATTTCTTTTATTTCATGTAAAAATTCAAATGTTCTAGCGATGATAACTTTTACATACGAGGCCTGATTTACACGCGATTTTCTTCGCTAGGATCGTATCGAAATTCCACACACTTCGATGCTAGTTTGGATGAATTCTGAGACCGTTGAATTTTGGGCCTTTATTTGAATTTCAAATCGATTGAAATTCGAAGATGAGTGTTTTGACCCACTCACAACTTCAAAATTTTCTTATGTTAGTTAAATTAAGTTTATGATGTGATTAGGATTTTATTTATGGATGTTCGGTATATTTAAGTTTTCCATTCCTATTAATTAGAATTATTTTGAAATAAGTTGTCACTTATTTTATTATTGAATTTAAAATTGCCAGTTAATTACCTGTGAATAATAATCAGTCATTTGTTACAATTTATTTGGTTGATTTGCATGGTTATTGTGATGGATGTTTGATTGTTGATATTTGATTACTAGATGTTATATTTTATATTGTTATATTATTGCAAGTTCCCTATAGGTTGAAATGATACATACCCGAATGATCTATAGATTAGAGAAAAATCGTTATGGGTTGAAATGATAGACTCGAGCAATTTTATGGATTTTTATATCACTTCGGGATTGCGGTTTGAAATGATATATGACCGTAAAATTTTAAATTGCAGATTGAAATGATAAATATCTTTATCACTTGATCCTAGGATAGAGAATTTTATATGGACACCAGATTGGTTAAATTAAATGATTTTAAATGTAATGACCTAGAATTTCTGTCATTTGAAATTCGTATATTTAATTGATATTAAATATTAAAAGTAAGATTTGTAAGTCGAATAAATTTTATTTCGAATATCTAGACTTAATTGGATAATTAAATCGATAATTTAATATTTGAAATTTCAGAAATAATTAGAAATTGGGTTTCAAATGATTAAAATTGATTTGTAAAGTTGTATTAAATCATATTGGAGTTAGAATGATGTTATAGAACTTTTAAAATTGAATTAAAAGTTAATTTGTGAAAATTGTATATTTTAATATTTAATTGACGAGTAAAAATAGCCATTTTTCAAACAGTCTCGGATTTCGACGAAACTAGTTTCATCGGATCTGTAATGTTATATTATTGTATGGTTTCAAATTTCGTGTCAATCAGACTTACGGTTTGTCAGGGGCAAGCTAAAACGCGTAGAAATCGATTCGAGTGAATTTTGAATTTAAATAGTAGATTCAAAAACTTATCTTTCAAATTTAATCGTATTGGCTCCTAATATATATTCCATTGCATTCAAAATGGGGGTAAAACATTATAAATGCCAGGCGGCACGCTTCGTTTGGAGTTCGGAAAAATTTCGGGTGAATAGTGCGCGAATATTTTCTATAAAAGGCCCTCCAATTTTTCATTATTTCACAAAACCCTAGGGTTTCAACAGCTGCCGCCACTTAGGTTTTCAATGGACGAAAATACTCCCTTCTTCTCCCTCAATTTTTTCAAATCCGTAAGTCAATTCGACAAACTTCCTAAATGAAAGTTGTAAAGCACAGCACGAACCACATATCCGACGGTAGTGATCGTGTTTCGAGCAACGTGGATGGAGAAATCGAGGCTGGAACGTGCCACGTTCGTGCGCGTTTTTCAAGGGAAAGGGATAACCGAGCTTCAAGTGGCTCTGGCCGTGGGTGAGCCTCGCGTCGAGCTATCGAATGGCGCTACCTGATCATCGTGAAGTCGAGTAGTTTGGTCGCGTGCATTAGGGTTAAACGGCGGCTTTTGGGTTTGTTCGTGCACATTTATCTGGAGATGGGGAAGAAGTAAAAGGGACGACCGAGATGGTAGGGGTTTGCAATGTGCGGCCTAGATGAGATTTAGGGTAAAAATATAAAAAGAATTGTAAATTATTATATTTAAATTCGTTCAAACTTTGTAACGTCATAACTTGTTCATACGAGGTCGGAATTTGACGAAACGAATTGCGTTGGCTTCATATTGACGAGCACTACGCAATGGATCTGGATTGGAGCTAGTGAAAATTTTGGGTAAAATTAAACACACGTTTAATTTTATTCGGAATAAAACGCTGCAACGATTATTGGAAACAAGGTGAGAACTTCTCACTCAATCGAAATTGTTTCGATTTAAATTTTGAATGGTTAGATTTAAAATTGCTTGATTGTGTGATTGAATGATAAATTATCATCTATTATTTTGAAATAGACCCTACGTGTCGTATATTAAGCGGATGTTATTTATTAAACACATATACCGCGATATTCCATCTTGAAGGGGAATTGGTATTATATATGTACTTGGAGTTGATTTTCTCGCATTATATAGCGGATGAGACCTTATTGCGCCGCATAATAGCGGATAATATTTTATATGAACCCATATACTGCGATATTCCGTATTGGAACGGAATTGGTATTGTGCTAACATCTGTGGATGTAGGGAAACAGGTTGGAGGGATCCAACTAGATTCCTCACCCGTATTGATTTATTTACAGATATTGTGATATATTTTGTTATCATATGATATATGATGTTTTGGATGCTGTGATTGTTATATTTAGTGCTGTTGCAGCATTGGGCCTATTTTGAAAAATTAAAAGTGTTAAAGTGATGATTTTCAAATTTAAAAGGATTTTAAAGTGATTTTTGAAAGTATACGTTTTATTAAATTTTGGAATTGATTCATTTTAAATAAATAAACGTTATAATTTTAATGTTATAAAAATTATGTTTTTTGAGAAAGTTGAAAATTGATTTTTGAAAATATGGGGTTAACGATTTTATAAAATAGTTTAAATAGAGATTTTTGAATTTATTATAAAAGCTTTATATATAAGATTTATAAAATTTGATTTTTACAAATCAAAGTGATGAAATTATAAAGGAATGTTGAAAATGTTTTAAAATGATGTTATAAATGGTTTTTATAAAAGAATAGAATCTTCGATTTGTGAAGTTATAAAAAGAATGAATTTGAAAATAGAGAATTATAAGTAGTTTGCTTATAATTTGGATTTTGGCATTTAAATGAGATATAAATAGAATGTGTTAATTAAGGGATTTTATAAGTTGAAGTTTTATAAAATTATATAAATGTGAATTTATAAACGTTTTTTTATAAATCCGAAAACAATTGAATTTGACAAGTAAATATGAAAGCTTATTAAAGGAGATATATCCACGATTTTGGACAGTGGATAATCCTTTAAATTAAATATGTAGAAAGGTTGAATTTGGTTAATGATTTATATTCACGATTTTGGACAGTGAATAATATATTAAAGAAATGTTTTAGGAAGTGATCTTTTAAATGGAATTAAAATGATTTGAAGTTGTTTTAAAATGTGTTAAATATCGAAACCATAGATTTCAACATTCATTGTTGAAATAGACGTTTTCGAGAAAGTATAAGGAAATGATGGATTATAACACTGTTGTTATAGTAAATGAATTTCGAAAGGAAATGTTTTTGTATAGTATTGGGATTTATATATCTATCTTAATTTCGAATCCCTATACTAGTGTTTTTGGGTTGTCGTAACGATGTTTTACGCAACATTCGTTTTGACTCAAATGAATGTGTTTAAGAGAATGTTTTCCTTAAAAGAATAAAATATATACTTAATCGTATTTTAAGTATATTGAATATTTTCTAAGTATTGAAAATAAATAGATTTATGAATTACTTATTGTTAAATAAGTATTTGGAAATGTTTTCCAATATAGAAATTGAAATGGGTTGGAGAATATATCTTTTCAAAGATAAATTGAAGTGAATATCTGGCAAGTTATTTAATTTATGGAAGATTAATAACAAGGGCCTAGTGATTGTTATGGTGCTGAATATTGGTCGGTTGGCTTTGATAGTTAAATAACCGACTATCAATATTTACCTTTAAATGGGTATTTGTGTGATTTGCTTGAAATTAAATGCTACACTTATTTTTAAAATAAGCGCTCGTTATTCGGTTTAGCCGGGAGAGGACCTTTGTGTCATAAATCCCATTTCGAATAATGATATGTCGTAATGGATAGCATTTGAAGACTGGTGTTGAAGACCTGATATTTTTGAAAACGGAAGGATTACCGTCGAATGACTCTGCATCGGCTGATCTCCGATATAGAGATTTTATCACCCTTTGTGATGGGAAGTCCGGTCGTGATTAGTGAATATCCAGATTGCAAGGGCTTCTTTGGAAGTGCCTTCGGTTCTGTTCGAACCCAGAATGGAATTGTATGGATGTGTGTCTGACATTACAATTTGAGATGTAGAGCCGGTTTCTATCAAATATATTTCTGTTGGTGGCGGAGAATTTATTCTCTTAGCTTAACACCCTTCTCTGAGACGTACGAGCTCAGAGGTTATGTAGTTGATGGTTACTAGTGATATATTCCCAAATCGGTAATATGGCATACGAAGTGCTGTTGAGCATTTGTTGATCAAAGCGTGGCTTTTGCATAAAGCATAGCTTTATGGACGAGACTTGCTTGTCTTAGTGAAACGTGATGGGGTGTTCTCGCTTCGCGTTAGGTGGCCCGGTCTTCAAATGCTATCCATTTTGACATATCATTATTCGGAATGAGATTTATGACACAAAGGTCCTCTCCCGGCTAAACCGAATAACGAGCGCTTATTTTCAAAAATAAGTGTAGCATTCAATTTCAAGCAAATCACAACAAATACCCATTTAAAGGTAAATATTGATAGTCGGTTATTTAACTATCAAGGCCAACAACCAAGTATCCAGCACCATAACAATCACTAGGCCCTTTTTATTAATCTTCCATAAATTAATAACTTGCCAGATATTCACTTCAATTTATCTTTAAAAGATATAATCTCAAAACATTTCACTTCACATTGGAAAAACATTTCCAAATACTTATTTAACAATAAGTAATTCATAAATCTATTTATTTTCAATACTTAGAAAATATTCAATATACTTAAATCATAATTAAGTGTATATTTCATTCTTTAAGGAAAACATTCTCTTAAACACATTTATTTGAGTCAAAATGAATATTGCGTAAAACATCGTTACGCCAACCCAAAATCACTAGTATAGGGATTCGAAATTAAGATAGATATATTAATCCCAATACTATACAAAAAAACATTTCCTTTCGAAAATCATTTACTATAACAACAGTGTTATAGTCCATCTTTTCCTTATTTCTCAAAAACGTCTATTTCAACAATGAATGTTGAAATCTATGGTTTCGATCTTTAACACATTTTAAAACAACTTCAAATCGTTTTAATTCTATTTAAAGTATCACTTCCCAAAACATTTCTTTAATATATTATTCACTGTCCAAAATCGTGAATATACTTCGTTAACTAAATTCAACATTTCTACACATTTAATTTAAAGGATTATCCACTGTCCAAAATCGTGGATATATCTCCTTTAATAAGCTATAATAATTAACTTATCAAAATAAGTCGTTTTCAGATTTATAAAATAATGTTTATAAATTCCATTTATATTTTATAACAACTTCAACTTATAAAAATCACTTTATTAATAGATTCTATCCATATCCCATTTACACGCCAAAATCCAATTTATAAGCAAATTAATTAAATTTCTTTATTTACCATTTCGTTCATTTTTTATAACTTCATAAATCATAGATTCTATTCTTTTACAAAATCCATTTATAACATTATTTTAAAACATTTTCAAAACTCCTTTATAATTTCATCACTTGATTTATAAAAATAATCCAATTTTATAAATTATATATATATAAAGCTTTTATAATAAATTCAAAAATCTCTATTTAAACTATTTTATAAAATCATTAACTCCATATTGCAAAAATCAATTTTAAACTATATTTCTCAAAAATCATAAATTTTATAACATTAAATTTATAACGTTTATTTATTTAAGATAAATCAATTCCAAAATGTAATAAAACGTATACTTTCAAAAATCACTTTAAAAATCCTTTTAAAATTTGAAAATCATCACTTTAACACTTTTAAATTTTTTCAAAATAGGCCCATGCTGCAACAGTACCAAATAAAACAATCACGGCATCCAAAACATCATATATCATATGATAACAGAATATATCACAATATCTGTAAATAAATCAATACGGGTGAGGAATCCAGTTGGATCCCTCCAACCTGTTTCCCTGCATCCACAGATGTTAGCACAATACCAATTCCGTTCCAATACGGAATATCGCGGTATATGGGTTCATATAAAATATTATCCGCTATTATGCGGCGCAATATGGTCTCATCCGCTATATAATGCGGGAAAATCAACTTCATTCAACATTACTTAAGTTATATTCACAAATACTGATTGTATATGGATTTATTTCTTAGTTTTTTTGTTTTTGATTTCAGTTTCTTATTCAACACCCAACGATAATTTAATATTATCATCTCCTTGGCTCTATTGGAAATTACTCATTAGAGATAAAGTCAGTAGTACTCTAGAATTGGTGTGAGTGTAATAATAGATATGAGCGCGTATTTGTTAGTGAATATAAAAATTGTTTTGTATTGTGTTGGCTTATCGGTTGATTGTTTATAGATTTTGGTCGGTGCAGTCTGGCCAATTGTTTCAGTAGGGGTTTCTAAACTCTTAAACAAGATAAACCGACATAGTATTGTTTTGAAATAGGGTAAATGAAATAATTTTACCCAAAATTATTTTCGTATATAAAAGAAATAAATTTTCTGTAAATGTTTATAATATATGGTTGTTTGGTTGTTGAAAATGTAAGAATATATATAAGTTAATTAAAAGAAAAATTGTATAAGCAAATGAACATTAAGTATGGAATTTTACCCTAAATCTCATCTGGGCCACACGTTGCAAACCCCTACCATCTCGGCCGTCCCTTTTACCTTCTTCCCCATCTCCAGATAAACGCACACGAACAAACCCAAAAGCCGCCGTTTAACCCTAATGCACGCGACCAAACTACTTGACTTCACGATGATCAGGTAGCGCCATTCGATAGCTCGACGCGAGACTCACCAACGGTCAGAGCCACTTAAAGCCCGGTCATCCTTTCCCTTGAAAAACGCGCATGAACGCGGCACGTTCCAACCTCGATTTCTCCCTCCACATTGCTCGAAACACGATCACTACCGTTGGATATGTGGTTCGTGTTGTGCTCAACAACTTTCATTTAGGAAATTTGTCGAATTGACTTACGGATTTGAAGAAATTGAGGGAGAAGAAGGGAGTATTTTAGGCCATTGAAAACCTAAGTGGCGGCTGCTGTTGAAACCCTAGGGTTTGTGAAATAATGAAAAATTGGAGGGCCTTTTATAGAAAATATTCACGCACTATTCACCCGAAATTTTTCCGAACTCCAAACGAAGCGTGCCGCTTGGAATTTATAATGTTTTACCTCCATTCCGAACGCAATGGAATATATATCAGGAGCCAATTCGATCAAATTTGGAAGATAAGTTTTTGAACCGACTATTTAAATTCAAAATTCACTCGAATCAATTTCTACGCGTTTTAGCTTGCCTCTGACAAACCGTAAGTCCGATTGACACTAAATTTGAAACCATACAATAATATAACATTACGGATCCGATGAAACTGGTTTCGTCGAAATCCGAGACTTTTTGAAAAATGGCTATTTTTACCCGTCAATTAAATATTAAAATATTCAATTTTCACAAATTAACTTTTAATTCAATTTTAAAAGTTCTATAACATCATTCTAACTCCAATATGATTTGATACAACTTTACAAATCAATTTTAATCATTTTAAACCAATTTCTTATTATTTCTTAAATTATCGATTTAATTATCCAATTAAGTCTAGATATTCGAAATAAAATTTATTCAACTTACAAATCTTACTTTTTAATATTTAAAATCAATTAAATATATGAATTTCAAATGACAGAAATTCTGGGTCGTTACATTAAAATTCTCAATTTTGGATTTAATTAAGTGATATTTTGGAAATAAAAGTTGATTTGTATAAATTGAATTATTATTGAAAAATCAAGTCTTATGTTGAAATGTGAATTGGTTTAAAGGAACTGTTTAAGAAATTAAATTGAGAATTTAAAATCGAATTTGAGATATAAGTGAAACTTGTGAGAATTGAGTTATTTGGTTGTTTGAAATATAACTCTGAAATGTATTAAAATTGGAGTAATTTAAATTGATATTTCTAACATGGATTAAAATTGATATAGAATTTAATAGTTTATTTAAAATTTGAATTGAAAGATTTGCAATTGGGTTTGTTGATTTGTAAATTGAAATGGTTCAGATGTGTTAAAATGAAATAAACAGTTTAAATTGATATTAATCCAAATTCATATTTTATTATAAACTGTTTGAATTTTTTTTTAAATTTCTAATTATTAAGATTTTCAAATTATTAAACTACTTTAACTTATGCTAACTCAATTAAATCATTTTAACCTATTTTAAACAAATTAATTTATTTTAAAACTAATTAACCCATTTAACTTATTTTAAATCTAATTAATCTATATTAAAGCTATTTAATCAATTTTAATTATATTTAATCTATTTAACTATCTTAAATCAAGAAAAATATTTTTAATCTACATTAAACTATTTTAGAATATTTTTACTATTTAGAGCTATTTAAACTATTTTCTAAATTTTCAGACTAAAAAGGGGAAGTGGTTATATTCAAATTCACTGGTTTAAAAGCGAATATGACTAAATGATGTTATAATTTAGGTTGGGACTTAAATGACATAATTGATTGAATATGATGATTTTGAAATGAGGGTTTAACCTAATTTGGAAATATGATTTTTGAAAGAATTATGATTTCGGAGACGATATGATTTGAATGTGAATATGATTTGAAAGTGGTATGGTTTGAGAATATGAAATTTTGGTATCAGTTGTAAATTGACTTTTTGAAATTAAAAGAACCATCCGGTGTGAAATAAGCGTTTGCTTATTAAAGAGACCGGAATCAGATATTGTCATACTCTCTGCCAATACCGAAAACCACTTTAACAGCTGTGCACATGGTGGACATTCTAGAAATAAAGTAGGATGGTTTGGCAAACGATTCTATATAAGGTATTTATGTGACCCTGACTCCCGTGAGTCAACTTGATGCGTCTAAAATTAGGAGCCACACCGTGCTAGGTGAGGTTATTCCTCCGATCGGCCACACTTCTTTGATGCTATGTTCTGACTTTGTGATTTGATTTGGTGGCCACACTAGATTTTGATTTGGGAGTGTGTTCCGAGGTAGGCAGTAGTAGCTGCCATTTCCTCGTGTACCGTGGCGCATGCCCTATCGAGCCTTCTACGAATTTGGTTTGCACCATACCTATGGAGTGCCCTCTGATAGCCCTCCAGTTTACGAGGGGAGTTACGGTGCTGTATAGGCTATAAGAATATACAAAATGTGTTAAGAGGGATATTGGTAACGCCTTAACGCTATTTTAATACTTTTACTTTGCTATAGACATATTATAATAGCGTATTATACTACATAGTAGATAGTTTAACGGATCTTTAGGAGATGTAAATCTCGAACATCTCTTAAGTTACTGCACTCACGTTAGACACTGAACATGAGATGTCAAACCCCGAAAATATCTCTGACGCTGTTCCATTCATATTTATTTACCGTTGATTTAACTTACATAAGATCTTTTAGTTTTGACTCGAGTGTTTTGTCTTTTCAATTCGCTCGAGTCAGCTGAGCATTTCAGCAACCTTATTTCTGGAGGACGAAGATGAAGATTTGTACTATTATTACTTATTATACTTATTCCACCACATCATGTTGTTCTGCTGCATTTATTTATTTATTCTTGTTTATATAACTCTGATGTTTGTATTGTAAAGAAAAAAATCAAATGTATTTTAAACAGCTTCATGAACTGTTATTTGATTATTATATTTTGTCATTCCGCTGCGAGATTCTGTATTTGTTTTATTTCTTTCTATTTTCTTATTTACCCCATAACAATCTACCGTTTTGAATGGTTTGATTTTGGCATGTA
Organism: Allium cepa; assembly: GCA_030765085.1. Classification (NCBI taxonomy): domain Eukaryota; kingdom Viridiplantae; phylum Streptophyta; class Magnoliopsida; order Asparagales; family Amaryllidaceae; genus Allium; species Allium cepa. Next base: position 886,625,693 of record CM060929.1, read on the forward strand.
TGTTTGCTTAAAACGTCAAAAAAGGTAGGTCGTTACATGCTAAATAGTAGTGCATTCTATGACTATGAAATATGAAAAATAGACATAAAGATGACATTTCTAAGTGGTGATTTAGAAGAAATTGTCTATATGTCACAACCTGAGGGTTTCAAGTTGTTAAAGACTATTTATGTTTAAGAATTTGGAATAAGTATTTGATAAAGTGATCAATCGGTTGGGTTTTCATCAGAACATGGAGGAAGCGCTGTTATGCCGAAAGGAATGGGGAAATGCTATCGTATTCTTAGTGTTATATGTTGATGATCTTTTGTTGATTGACAACGATGTTTCATTATTGCAATCAGTGAAAGCTTGGGTTTTCAAGAACTTCTCCATGAAGGATTTGGGAGAAGCAGCTTACGTACTAGGTATAAATATATACAAAGATAGATCTAAGTGATTGTTGGGATTGTCCTACCATACTGAAAACGTTTAGTATCAAGAATTCCAAGCATGGAAATGTTCCAAAGAAATATGCAATCATTTTTTCTAAGAAGGACGCTCCTCATGCTGATGAGGAGAAAGAGTATATAAAGAGAATACCATATGCTTTGATGATCGATTCCATGATATATGTTATATTATATAGTAGACTGGATGTGGCAAACGCATTAGAATGCATAAGCTGATATCAGACTAATCTTGGAGAGAAGCATTGAATGGCTGTAAAATGTATACTGAAGTTTTTGAGAAATACTAGGGACTTATTCCTGATATTTAGGAATGGTGACCTCCTTATGAAGGGGTATACTGACTTTAGCTTTTAGAGTGATATCGACGATAATAAGTTAATGTCGGATTACGTATTTACTATTAATAGTGGGACAGTTAATTTGAAGAGTTCCAAATAGGGAACAATAGCCAATTCCATAATGAGGGAGAGTACTCGCTCTTAATGAAGCAGCTAAAGAAGTGGTCTGGATGCATAAATTTTTAAGTGAGTTCGGAGTGATTCCCAAAACGAAGAATCTAATGGTATTGTTTTGTGACAACAGTGCAGCGATATAGGTCACAAAAGAGCTTAGAGAACACAGGAAGCTACGACATATTCTTCAAAAGTTCCACCTAGTTAGAGAATTCACTTAGAAGAAAGAAGCCGTGATACAAAGAGTAGATGCCAAGGACAACATCATTCGGGAAGGGGCTAGCTTGGTCGGTTCTCGTGAAGCTAGTTAAAGGGATAATATTGAGATTCCATAATTGACCCCAAGTGCAAGTGGAAGATTGATAGAGTTAGGAGTATGTCCTAGGGGTAATTCTCTAATTTATTGTAAATTATTAACTCTGTAATAAAAACTCGTTCGAAATAATAGGCGTTTTTCTTTCTATGTTATGCTTGTTATAATGTGTTATAATTAATTATTTAATTTAAGTATGTTTAAAATAAAATCCATAAATAGTGTGTTTTGAGATAGTAATTACAATTGTTATAATCATGAGTATTTTATCACAATATAATATACACATCATTTTAAATATTCTCAATCAAGATGTATTGAGACTAGATATCGATGCATCTATTGAGACTAGAGTACGTAACGCTCTCCAAATATTGGGCAGTGTATTAGTCATGAATACTGGAGCACTAAGGAGTCACTTGTTGATAATTATTGGATAACTATGAACTCACTCTATAGTTTTCGATTGGTTACTACAACTAAGATCAAACAGAAAATATCGATGTGAAACTATTACACAGTTCTCTTGACTTGAGAATACTATTGATTTTCAACGTAGAAATTTTGCTTTAATTATAGTTAAATTGTAGTACGACATCCATCGAAAAACTAAAATTGTGTCAAGTGGAAGCATTAGAAGTGAAATACTATTCAATAGAGGATTCGTCTCCATGATTATATGAGATTAGTATCACGATCAACTGAAGTCAACTCAAAGTCAAAATCTCTAGCTATAGTAGTTCGATTAATAATAATAATAATTATTGAACTAAGAATTTTGTGCTTGGATTATAAAGTTGAAAATGGATGATATTGGAATTTGGACCATTTTCAAATTCCATAAGTATATGATATAGTTTTGACGAAGAGAATTTGTATAAATAATTATCACTACCGGGTAACGCTTAAATATGTAAAATTGGATTTTATCGAAGTCAAGTAAGTGATATAGTTGACGATAATGTCATACCACTGGTTAAGGTGATACGTGAACGTTAATATTCGGATTGTTCGATGTTAATGATCAATTTTACATTGAAGAGCTGCTTCATGATACATTTAATCGTGTTATGTAATAAACAACATCAATGAGAAATTTTCTGCATTTCGCATCATTTTAACTGAATTTTTGGACTATATTTATAATCATGTACTTGCTTCTAAATGCCTATAATGCAACATATGACATGAATATCCATACATTATAAATGGACCGTTAAATTACCGTTGCTGATATTTTTGAAAAAAAGTTATCAATATTTTACCATAGAAAATGATAAATTTATCGTTATCATATCAATTATACTAATAACACCGATCTTACTTATAAATGATAACTGATTGAATGGTAGATGTATGATAATGGAAAATTTATCACTATCATAACAGCTTTAAATCCATCTTCACTGTAACAAAAGTTAATGTCTTCAACTAATTAAGTTTAACACACCTCACTAACAATATATATAAGGCTTAGTGTTATTGTAAAGTGAATATGCATATCCATTAAGTAAAGCCATCTGAAAAGCTACCGATGTGATATATCTCCAAGTAAGGAAGTGCAAGTGCTCTAGTCCAAGCACCAATTTATGAAGCACCATACGAGTAAGATGTTTGAAATCTCGAATCTCCTTTTTTCAAAAAGCTTATTCCTAATGATATGTCTGACTATATATAATAGTCGATTCTTTGGATATGTTAATGTCTAAAACTCCTTAAATTAAACTAGCCCACTTAGGCGATCAAAGAGGATTTCAATTAGTAGAAGGTCTTGCAATCCAATTTCAGATAATTCGGATAATCCGGTTAATTGAAGAATATGATTTTATAAATTAAAATTCTATGCAAAACCATCAATGATGTTGAACTTGTCACGACTAAAAGAAGTGGAATTCTAGACTATTCAAGCTATATCGATGGAGTAAAACAATTTTTGAATGATCATAACATATGCAATCTAAATGCCTATTTATGTATTAGTAGAATATCAAGTAAATTATTAAAAAAGAAGAAGAAGAAGTAATAATGCAGATGTGATTACCAATTGAAAAAGAGTAATCATCTATATCTATTTTATTTAATTTATTTCATTGATTAACCAAAATTATTAATAATTTTAAAAATAATTGGATGGATTGAGACTAGATGACTCCGAGATATGAAATCACATTTCTGGAACATGATCCCATGCTCCTTTAAAACACAAGCATGCTTAGGCCTGCCTATATTTTCGGATGTGGATAGTGTCATATCCATATCCGTATATAGAAACGGATATCAGATAATTATCTTATCCAACGACCGATAAATCACTAAACATAAATAAAAAATTAAGTTTAACATAAACTTTTTCAATCTCATTGATTATTAAGTGTTAAAAATAAAATAATAATAAATATGATGATAATAAATAGTTGTGAGCATTTAATATGCATCTATTGCATATAATATGAACTTCCAACTTGATAAACAATAAATAGATATCTTTTCTTTATTAAAACGCACATAATTTAAATTATAATTTTGAAAAAAATCCGATGGATAATTTTCGAATGTCGTAGCCTTTTTTCGAATATGAGTATTTATCCGCTTTTCGAATACGGATGCAGACAGATTTTGAATTTTACGGATGCTAAGCAATCCTATGCATGCTCCATGTTAGGTTAGATAGCCATATGTGACAAGTTAGACAATCGTATCTCAAGTAGACGCCGTGGACAACTTGTAAAGCACAACCTTCGACTTGTATTTTTACGGATAATCATCAGTTTTTACTACCACCATTAAGAGATTTAAAGAACAAAGGCGATAATGGATGCAAACTCTGAACCTGCAACAATAATTAACAAGCTCTTAAAAGTCAAGGATGAATCAGGGAAAAGCCACACACAAATTGCAGAGGAAACGGGATTAACAAATGTCTACGTTGCGCAGCTATTCAAAAGACAAGCCCAACTCAAGCCTGAAACTGTTCCAGCTTTGAAAAATTCAGTTCCTTCTTTGACCGATGACGTCATCCAAGAGATGATGAAGCCGCCTTTTCGATCTTATAAGCCCAATCTTCTTCAAGAGCCTGCAGTTTATAGGTTCAGTTTATTTTTTTATTTTTTTTGGGTTTCTTGGATGTTAACAGTAAAACTGTGACCGTGTTTAATTCTTTAAGCGATTTTGTATTCGATTTTCGTTAAAGGACCGGATAGTTATGCATTTCTGTGGTGGGGATGAGCTCTTGGTTGGTGTTGTTTATCCAATGATAGAAGATTATTTAACCGAACTGAAACCAATAAAAATGAAAACCAAACCAAAATAGCCAAACCAAATTTGCTTGGTTCAGCTGGTTATCTATTCATAGTTATCAAGGGACACGCCTAGACTCAAAAAAGGCTCATGCGTATGTTTTGCGCCTTTTTGTAGTTTGAGTATGCATTTTTGCAGTTTAAGGTGCCTTTTTGCAAAATTCAAATTTTAGTTTACAAAATGGTTAAATAAAAAATTTTAATAGTTAAATGAATTATAAAATATGGTTTAGAATTTAATTTGTAGTTAGTAAAATAGTAGATCAAACTTGTATAAAAAGCAGTCATAAATGCCCAAGGCTTAAAAAATCCCAAGGCTCAAAGCTTGCTTCTTTTTGCGCCTTAGCACCTTAACCACTATGATTTGATTTAACCGAACTAAAAATGATTCACATTTTATGTTTAAAATATTCATTGCAATTTGAAAAAAAAACCTAAATATATGATCAAAGTATTCTTATTTAGCATTCTTATGCTTGTTAATAGTAATTTTGATGCATGTATGATAAATACAATTTATTTAAATCACTAAATCAATCTAAAAAAATTATTATTATAACATTAATAATTTTGAAAATATAATAAAAATTCGGTTAATTCGGTTAAACCGATAACTAAACTAAAATTTTCTACTGGTCGATTATAAATCAATTTAGTTTCAAAAGCAAACCAAACCGACCAAAATGAATTGGTTTGGTTGGTTTGTTTGGTTTAACCAAATATTGTTCACCCCTATGTGAATGGAGTGCGAATTTATATTCAACGCAAAAAAGTTAAATTCTTGGCTATGTAAAGTTGAAGAATTTAATACAATGACAACTGATGATAGTGGAAAGGTTTGAGTTAAATTCATTTGAATATCTTCAGGGAAGCTGTATGTTTCATCAATTCATGATTTTTGTGGATGGCTTTAGTTAAAGTGTGGGCGCTGCCCTTTTGGCTAACGACATCATGGTCGGCGGTGAAAAGCTGACCACGGTGCCCTAGGGCGGCGTTAAACCGGTAACCAAGTAAGGTGCGGTGATGAAAGCAGACCGTGGATTCCTAGGGCGGCATTAAACCATCGACCAAGCAAGGTGCGATAGTTTAAGGATGCCCTAGGCCACTGTAGCCAAGAGCGTGATGCCCTTAGCACCACACTTGGTTAAACCTAGGTTTCAAGTATATCTATGCTATAAATAATATTAAGCAAAAGTTAAAAATCTATACTTTTGATTGAAGTCCAAATATATTAATTCTTAGGCTCCACTTGGGAGTTTTCCATTAGTTTTCATCTTTTATGGATAGTTCTGTATATGAGGGATGATGAGGACCTATGATTACAAGGTTTTTAAAGCACGGGTTTGAGATGTTGTATAAACTAGTCAAAACCATCATAGTGTAATTTTAGTTCTTTTTTTTCAATTCATCAAATTGTTGGTTTTTGGTGGTTTTTCATATTTTCTTCCAACGTTTACCCATTTTGGAAGTATTGTTGTAAATACTTCGAACTTAACAATATAATTTTAATTTATTTTATACTTTGAAAGAATTGTTAAAAATATATTATTATATTGATGATTTATTGACATATTTTTACCAAAGAAAACTAAAAGAATTGTTAGTTTAATACTTTTAGACATTACATTGTGTTATATCTTATCTTCTAATTGAAATAGACATTATCTAATTTGATTTTTCTTTTTAAGATATAGTTTATTATGGATTTATGATACAAATTTTGTAATGTAACTTACTAATTTTGTAAACTTACCTTTTTCGTAGTATTCTTAGTGTAATATATATTTTTTATATAGATATATGTATGTAATTTCACTATTTGAAGTGGTTTACCTAAGCCATGAAAATAAGACTTCCAATCATAGTTTTATACCTTACAAAACCGGTCATAAAATGCTTTCAATACTGAACCTTGACAATCAAAATCGGTACCTCCCATACCCCTCACCAACGATGCAATAAAACTCCAAAGCGGAGTCTTATCGTCCAAAACATAAGGCAAAGCTCGATTGTCATTTTTTTAACATGGTTCATTAATGTCACATGAATCGATCTCGAGGATCGAACTCATGATCTTTAATCTCATAGTATGAACGACCAACCAACTGAACCAAATATGTCGGCCAAGCTTAATTGTCATTTGTTTATCTTATCTGTAAAAGTTGATCAGAGAAGACCTATTTGTTGTTTATCCTTAGCTGTATATTATCTTGGTTTGTTCAGAATGCATCGACTCTTCCTGGATTCAGTTAATTTCTTTCATATGTCCATATGTGCATACATGTATGATGATGATGTTATGCTAGTTTTATACTTCCATTGTTTATATGCGTACTTGACTGTCACCTAGTTTTTCAAGAATTCCGAAATCATGTCACCGGTAGCTACTAGTAATTAGAAGAGAATCCTGAAATCATGTCAAGGTAGCTACTAGTAATTAGAAAATTTATACAAACTGTGCTCAATTATGATACAAATCGGACATTTTTGCCATTAGCAATAGAGATTTTACACAATTGTCAGTATGCCATATTTGTGCAAAACTTGTGTATATATTGAACATGCTCACCTTATGTTTAGAAAGAAATATATGGCTGATAGGGTTGTCAATTTAGTTGTCTTAGTTACTATCATGTTCTACTAATGCAGGATGTATGATTAGTTAATATGTACTGTATGCACAAATGAGAATAAGTTAGGTTAGGACCCAGACCCTTAGCATAAAACCATCTATTTCTCCCGATCTTTGTGCAATTTCTGTTGATTGTCCAGTTCAATTTTCCGATAATAACTTGATAACTTTCCAATATTACATAAAATAGACGTAAGCAATATTTTGTGGGTAATATGAACAATGTAACAAATTTTGGTTTCCATTCTACTACACTAAATTCCTTGATTGCTTGTGTGTGCATATGATGTTTCTGGATAAAGGTATATTAAGAGAATGGAATTATATAAGATGAGTTGAATTGAATAACACAGAAGTCGTACAATTTTTTTTTTTTTTGATCATCAGTGAGTACATTCTTTCATATTTACTTACACTGCTATGAAAGTTACTGTGGTTTTATATATAAACAAATTACAGATTGAATGAAGCTGTAATGCACTTTGGAGAAAGCATCAAAGAAATCATCAATGAAGATTTTGGTGATGGGATGTAAGTCTGCTTTCATATACATGTTCTTCAAACTCATGTGTTACTTATTTTTTTATTTAAATTACGTAAGACTATATTATATTCATGATTCCTCTTTAAATGCATAATTAGCTCCTGTAACTTGCTTAATCTTTACTCATCTCTCTGAGACTTAAAAACTGCCCTATACAGATTTGGATTAAAAAAATATGGTGTCAAACCATAGAGGCAATATGATGGGACCAAGTTAATCAGATAAACTATATGTACAATTAGTGATATTACAAAAAGGGTGCAGAGAAGCATTATGTGTGTACACATTATGTGTGTTAGCGTGTACAATAATCCTCACTGCAAACTTCACATGCCTTGTTATTGTAGATTACTTAGTTGGAGATGTGGATGCCCATAAGATAATTATGTAATTAATCAGTTAATTATATTCACGGCTCATATATAGTTTATACTACGGCTGTTTTGAAATAATGGTATGTTATTTGATTTAGCTTTATTGATACATGATTATGTTGGAAAACAATGATCTTCGGCTGAGTCGTGGACAACATCACTCTCTTGAAGACGTTTCGGCAATATGCAGTGCAAATAGTTTGGATCAATCGCCGCCGCTTTTAGGATAAAACAGCCTCTTAGTTTTAGAAGTATCGGATCGCTTGCACGTACGAAACGATTCTGTTTGTACTCAAAATATTGCTCGGATTTGAAGTTTTTTAAAAATGAATTTAAACAAGATTTAGTTCTTTCTGTTTCGTCTCCTTATCAGTTAAGATGGCGGAATAGCAAAAGAACGTTGTTGGTTGTGGGAGACGCGGTCTGTAAAAACGGATCTGAGAAAATAACGGGTCAAAAAGAGCGAACGTTACATAACGTTCTCTAATACGGGTCTGACCGTTCCAGCACGGTCTAAAACAGTTAAGAAATTTTGTACCAAAAATGTAAGTGCTACACCACCACAAGGTCGGGTCGGTCGGCGTGCGTGTGGTGGCCAAGCATGGTCTCCCTCCTCACAAAAGAGCATCATTGGGTGCCCAAAGAGCCCAACTTAGCTTCTTTGGCCCCAACTTAGCTTCTAACCATTTTTTCATATAATCGCACAATGTGGGACTATTCATATTCTCATATAGGAGCCTTTTATACTTAGTTAATTTTTTTAAGAATTCACTTATTTTCTAAAACAATTTTCAACAATCCACCACTTGAATTTTTAAAAAATATTTTTGAGCAATTTCGAAAAAACATAAGATTGTGCATAAACAAAGGTGTCTTTCGACTTGAATCTTTGCGTAGTGGATATGATTCAGTTTTTACTAGAGTGACACGTAGTCTTGAATTCTATTCCTGACATCAGACCATACACAATATTTCTAGAGTGCAATCAAATAAGCTCGTGCATTTATGACCATGCACGTCATCCTAGTTTAGTGAATGTTTTAGGAGTTTGCCCAAAACTCCATAGGAAACGGTCAAATTTCCACATTCACACAGGTGAGTCTATCAAGAGTACTTCTGAAGTTAGGTATTCCACTCCAAATAGAGTATATATCTCATTAAGAGTTTCCATTAATCCATCCTCTAATCACTTCAGAAATACATGCTTCTATATATCTGAAAATAGCATGTTCAACTCATGTCACTTCACAACTTTTTTTTACCCATTGAACCTAGTTATTGGGATATTCAGTCATTAGGTCGGATTACCATTGTGCGTGATTCAACGATCTAAGAGCAATAGTTCCATTTTTCTAAAAGTTGTAAGGACTTCCTCTCTGGTCAGTTCTTTCGTCAAAAGATCTGCCAAATTCTCATCACTGCGTATGTGATCCACTCTAACAGCTCCGGAAGAGAGTAGTTCTCTAACAGTGTTGTGCTTACGACGTATCTGTCGTCTCTTACCGTTATAATAACGATTCTGTACTTTTGCGATAGCCGCGGTACTATCGCAATGGATCAACACAGTCGGTATCGGTATTTCCCATAAAGGAATCTCAGCTAGCAGATTTCTTAAATATTCTGCATCTTCAATAGCTGTGGCTAGTGCTATCATCTCAGACTTCATAGTAGACTGAGTCAAAATAGTCCTTTATGGGAACTGTCTATTCTGTATCATATCATGAATGTTTGATCCAAAAATAAGTAGATCATCTACATACAAACATATTATAATGCAAATGTCATTCTCAGATTTATAATAAATGCATTTGTCACTTTCATTAACTTTGAAACCATTTGAGATTATTAAGTTATCAAATTTTTCATGTCATTGTTAAGATGATTGTTTTAAACCATATAATGATTTATCTAATTTGCGAACTTAATGTTCATGGCCAGGAATAACAAAGCCTTCTGGTCATATAAATTTCCTCTTCTAATTCACCATTTAAAAAAACAGTTTTAATATCCATTTGGTGAATTATTAAATTATGAATAAAAGATAGTGAAATTAGTACTCGAATGGATGTAATTCTAGTTACAGGTGAAAAAGTATCAAAAAAGTCTACATTTTCTCTTTGTCTAAACCTTTAGCTACCAAACAGGCTTTATTTTTTTCAACTGTGCCATCAGGTTTTAAATTCTTTTTAAGTACTCATTTACAGCGTATAGACTTACAACCAGGTGGTAAATTTACTAAGTGCAAAGTCTTATTGGATTTCAAGGAATCCATCTCATCATTTATAGCCTCTTGCCAAAAATTGACATCTAATGAAGATAAGGCTTCTTGGAGGTTTGTAGGATCCTCCTCAATGTAATAGTGCAAAAATCCGAGCTAAAATCTTTATCAACACTTGCTCTTTTACTTCTTCTAGGCTCGATTTCAGAAGGTTCATTAAGTTCTGTTCTAATAGGCACGGTGTTATTTGACGTGCCCCCGCTATTCCTCAATTTAAAAGGATATTTACTTTCATAAAAATCAACATCATTGGATTCTATTATATTATGTGTATTCATGTCATAAAATCTAAATATTTTGCTATTAATTGCATAGCCAATAAATACACATTCATATGCTCTACTTGCTAATTTTATTTTCTTAGGGTCAGGTATACGAACATATGACAAACATTTTCAAGTTCTAAAGTAAAATACATTCGGATTATAATTTCTTAAAATTTCAAAAGGCGAAGACTTACCTTTTGATTTAGGGATTCTATTCAATACATAACATACAGTCAATAAAATATCCCTCGCCAATGTTTTGCTGCACCCGAATTTAATAAAATAGCTACAACTAATTCGGTAAAGGTCTTATTCTTTCTTTCAGCTTTACCGTTCATTTCAGGTGAATAAGGTGCAGTTCTCTTATGAATTATACCATGCAATTTATAGAAATCAAGAAATGGACTAGACTCGTATTATGTTCCTCTATCACTATGAAGTCTTTTAATTTTCTTATTAGATTGATTCTCGATTTCAGTTTTAAATAATTTAAGCATATCAAATGCATCACTTTTATTTTTCATAAGATATACATGAGTGAAATCAGAGTCGTCGTCAATGAAAGTGATAAAATAACGGTGTCCATGTCTAGTCAAAGTGTCATCAAGCTCACATATCTCAGAATGAATCAAGTCTAAGGGTTCAGAAATTCTATCATCTGATTCATGGGTTTCTTAGTGACTTTTGCTTGACTACAGATTTCACATTTATCAAAATCAGTTTGTGATATTTTAGGAATCAAATATGAGGTGATCATGTTATGAATTATACGTTTATTTACATGATAAAATATAGAGTGTCAAATATTAAAGTCACACAACATATAAGCAGAACTGGTTACTTTATTAGAATCAACATTAAGTCTAAGCATACCTTCACAAGCATAACCCTTCCCTACAAACATGCCCTCATAAGTCAAAGTATACATATCAACCCTTATAAGTTGAGTAAAACCAGCCTTATTAAGGAGAAAACCAAAAACCAGAAACCAGATTCTTTCTCATCTCTGGAGCATACATCATGTCTTTCAGGAGAACTGTCTTTTCAGAGGTAAACTTGATTTTCACATTTCCAATGCCAGCAACTGTAGTGGTGTGAGAATCTCCCAGCAGCACTTTCTGATCATCAGCAGCCGTGTATGTACTGAACATAGCACGATCATTGCAGACATGGCGGGATGCACCAGTATCTACCCACCAACCCTTTGATCCACCAACAAGGTGAATCTCAGAAATCATAGCCGTAAGAGGCTCCTCAGCCAGGTTAGCCTACGGTGCAGGGCTTGGTCTGTTTCTACACTTGCGTGTCATATGACCTGCTTTTCCACAGTTGTAACACAGAAACAACTGTCCAAAGTCGTTCTTTTGAGTCGGTTTCTGCTGTCCCTTTTAGTTCCCTTGCGGATTCCAATTCTGTTTGTTGCGGTTGCGGTTCTGAATCTTAAAGGTTTTTGTATTTGGTTTCAGAATTGCGGGTTTGGTCTTTTTAGTGGTGTTGTTGGTGACAACGAGCACTTCCTCTTTTTAGTCTGCTTACGAGCCTCCTCCTCAATACGGAGGCGAGTGATCAAGCTCTCTAAGAAGAATTCCTTAATCTTGCGCCTAAGCACATTCTTAAAGTCTTTCCAAACCGTGGGCAGTTTATCAATAATAACAGCAATCTGAAATTGTTTGTCAAAGCTCACACCTTCGGAGATAATCTCATGAGCAATTTTCAGAAGCTCATGAGACTGCATCTCTACCGACCTGTCATCTGGTATTTGAGGTAACGGCTGACTGCATATTTCTTTGCTCCAGCCTCTTCTGTATCATTCTTCTTTTGCGGCGCTTTCCAGATTTTCCTGGATGTCTTGTCGGAATTGTAGTAGTCGTAGAGGTCATCACTGAGGCCGTTGAGTATGAAATTTCTGCATAGGTAATCTTGCTCTGTCTAGTTCTGCAGTTCCTTTGGTTTTTTCGTCCAGGCTCGCATCAGATATGTGTCTGCTTCGTCTGGTCTATCCGGTAGCTGCGGTTTGTCGATTGTCAGCACAACCACCACCTTTCTCATGGTCGGAAAGAATTCCATCTTCTGTTTCCAGCATTTGAAGTGGAGGCCATCGAATCTGAAAGGCACAGCGGAGACCATTGGGATCGAGAAGAATGAAGCGGGAGCAGCGGCATCTAAATCTGCAGCGAAAATCATCATTGCTGGCGACGTCTTCAAATTGTTGAAAAACAATGATCTTCGATCGAGTCGTGGACAACGTCACTCTCTTGAAGACCTTTCGGCGATTTGCTGTACAGTGCAAAACAATTCGGATCAATCGCAGCCGTCTATAGGATAAAACAGCCTCTTAGTTTTAGAAGTATCAGATCGCTTGCACGTACGAAACGTTTCTGTTTGTACTCAAAAAATGTTGCTCGAATTTGAAGTTTTTAAAAAATGAATTTGAATAAGATGTAATTCTTTCTGTTTCGTCTCCTTATCAGTTAAGAAAACGGAATAGCAAAAGAATGTTGCTGGTTGTGGGAGACACGGTCTGTAAAAACGGATCTGGGAAAATAACGGGTTAAAAAGAGAGAACGTTGCATAACGTTCTCTAATACGGGTCTGGTCTGACCGTTCCAGCCTGGTCTAAAACAGTTAAGAAATTTTGTACCAAAAATATAAGTGTTACACCACCACAAGCCCGAGCCCGACCGGAACCGGATCGGTCGACGCGTGTGTGGTGGCCAAGCATGGTCTTCCTTCTCACAAAGAGCATCATTGGGTGCCTAAAGAGGTCAGCTTAGCTTCTAAGAATCAAGTATAAATACTTGATTCTTTCATATAATCGCAAAATGTGGGACTATTCATATTCCCATATAAGAGTCATTTTAGACTTAGTCAATTTTTTTTAAGAATCTACTTATTTCCTAAAACAGTTGCCAGATTATATATAGAAATATATATTTTATGTTGCTTTACATAAAAGAACCAAAGACTTCACAACTAGTGATATTACAAGAAGGATGTGGAAAAACCTTATGTATGTGTACTATAATCTTCATTACAAACATCACATGCCTTGCTGCATTACTTTGTTGGAGATATGATTGCCTTATTACGTAATTAATTATTTGTGATTATGACTCATGTGCATTTGATACTATGATTCTTATGTATTTATAAATATATGTTATGTCAGAGTTGCATATTTGTGTATTAGTAAAGTCCATGGTGTTTGTGCTGTGTTAATCACATCTACGGTAAGTTTGTAACCATGAGTTATGAAATTACAAGCTGAAACAGAAATCACTGAATGTTCCTAGTTGCTGTTATATTAAGACTAGGTATCAATATATCAGACAGACTGGGTATGTAACATTTTCATGTCTAGAACAATGTATACACATGATTGATGGTGTAGAGAAATACTAAGTGGTTTTGTTTTTATATGGTTACATAATGCAATGTTATCAAGGCGTGCACCTAGGCAGAAAAAAGGCCCTGGCACAGCCGCTGTGCCTTTCAGCGGTTTAAGGCACATACAATGCACAAGGCATAAATAAAGCGCACACAAAGCGAAAAGTTCCAAAAATGTGCCTTTACCGTAATTTCTAGGTTTTTGGTTGTAGGTTTAAGATGAATGCCTTTGTGATTTCTTATTTTGATATGTCTTGGATTCATGATGTTCTACTATCAAATTGCATAATTTAAATCTCAAAAATTTAGTTCTAATGGTAGTTTTTTACTGTATATTTATGTGTAGAAAATACAATAAATGGTGCATAAGGTGAACCAAAAAGTGCAAGCCTTGCACCTTTTTGAGCCGTTTCGCCTTGATTGCTATGACAGAATGTTAAATAGATCTTAAATAATGATGTACAATCGTCCTTTGACTTAAAGAATATCGTCAGATTTGTGTATGGAGTTCATATTTTAGTTAAGCTTAGTCACATTTAATTTGGGTGTACTACTATAGCTGGGTATGATTTGAAGCACATGAAGCAGAGTAATATTCATAAGGTGATTTGCCTTTTCAACTACACATGGTTAATATCATCATAGGTGAGGTACAACTCGAATTCATGAAGTTTTTAGCAACTGCCGATAGAATTTGATTGATAAATTTGTTATTTGTTGATATATGCCGCTAAATACAAACGCTGGTAGTTTTGATGATCTACTAGCGTTTGACAATCAACCATATCCTAGCCCATCTCGTTGATATAGTGATATCAAATAGGCATATGCGTGAAAATACATCGTTGTTTACTGGTGGTGTTGCTTGAGATCAAATAGGCAGACGGTATGCATCTAACCTTGCTTATACTGATATTGAATGTAACTAATTACTTTTGAGTTAATGACACTCAAATTGTTCAAATCTTTTCATCTTGGGAGAATCACATTCATTGACCTGGGGAGTCGAATAGTTTCGAATATTTTACCATTGCTACAACTTATCTCTCTATACACATCTTTGTCCATAATCCTAGTTTTGTAGAACAATTATAAATACGAAAATTGGGAATTAGCCTTTTTCATGATCGTTATTTTAAAGAATTGTTGAGAACAAAGCATATGTTGTGACCTATGTTCAAGTTGTTTGTTACAAGGTTCAAACTTATGACCTATGGTCAGTTGATTATGCTACATACCAACTGATCAGATCAACTAAAGTCAAGGTCTTGTTTTTGGACATGGTAGACACATTGTTTAGATGATCGGAGATGATTTACGTTAGACGTAAGCCAAGACACCTTGGATGTAACATCAAAGTCGATTGTGTTGCGTTCAAGCGGTCCATTATGGAAAATTTACTACAGATACGATGTAATGCTAGGTGCGTCGAACCTAAACGTCTTCACGTTTTGAATATTTTCCGTATAAAAAGGGGTTTCTATTAACTTTCTTTCACATTCAAACTCGATCAAATCAATTTTTTTTCTAAAAAAAATTAGCCTATATAGCTGCAATGTTTGATTAAAACTTTGTAATGAATTATCATTTATAATTTATTAATTGTTGGTATTAATTATTAAATTAGTAATTATTTTTATAGCTTGTTTATCATTATTTTTAATTATCAATCATTATTTATATTTTATTAACTATAAATTATAAATCATCATTTATAATTCATTAATTATTATTTAAAATTTACGTTTTACTATATTTATCTTCTATTAATTCTTATTTATAATTTATTATTTACTAATTACGTTTTAATTAATCGTTGATTATTTATTCGTAATTAATAACGATAAATTATAGATATTTATTATTTATAATTTAAAGTTATTTAGTTAATAATAATGATTAAGTTAATAAAATAAACAACATACCATTGCGTCCAAACTTAATCCTTATCGTGCAAAGTGTCTAAGAATGCAAATTCATTAAATCACCCATGGTTCGAAATCTCGATTTCCGTCTGATTTCGGTATTTTGTAATTTTAAGAATTTCGATAAAATTTGTAAATTCTGGAAATTTCGGTTTCAGAACGTTACACAGATGCTTATTTAATTCATTGAAACAAAATGTATAATTTAGCTTTAATTGAAAAACAAGGTATAAACGAAGAATATTGGTTAATCATAAATCTGTAACATTAAAAAATGTTTATTCGTCACTTCGTTTTTAACTTTTTATAATTACATCATTTATATATTTTGTGATTTTAAACGTTTCTAAGTTAAAATGTCAAATGAATATTCGTATATTTGAAACTCAGAATATATTTTTTAATGTTTTTCTGTACAATTTGAAGTTCAATGGTTATTTTATCGAATCAGGTTTTCGGTTTGGTTTTGTTTCAGGCCCTATCGAAACCGAAACGAAACGACCTAAATTTCAGTGTTTTGGTTGAAACCTCAAACCTTAATCACCGTTGTTCACTGAATCCTGTATCCAAACTTTCTACCGTAGTTGAAGTCAATCAATCGGCGCGTTAACAGCTGGAATGATTGTTATAAGGAATTGTGACCGTAAATTTGATTGATGAAACATGTTTGTTGTGATGTATTTACCAACCTTGATATGAATATCTCTTATTCGACTTTCGTACATAGGTAAACTAATTAGGAATGTAGCATTGATGAGCCTTTCAGCGTTCTTGAGAAGTGCATCTATACCATTAGGGATTTCACAAGTTCAAAATCTCCATGCGAGTCTATATCTATATTATAGTGTGCATAGCCTATGGTGTGCGGCTAAACCACTTCTAATTTTTTGTTCTTGAGACTGAGTGGGTTTATAGGTCACTAAAACTAAAGATACAACATACAAGATTCAATGATGACCTATAATATTTCTGCATGTTCTCTCTTTTGCTACCTTTATTTATATCTACCGTTATATAGACTTTGTAGCTAACTACCTAAATAATGTGTGTTTTCTTTTTTTCATCTTAGCATGTCAGCCATAGATTTTTACTGCTCCGTCGACAAGGTTCAAGGAGTTGATGGGAAAGATCGTGTGGTTATAACATTTGATGGCAAATATTTGCCATATAGTGAGCAGGTAAACGCCACGTGTAGTTACTTTTACCTACAGAGCAAAGATAACTTTCTCTTATATCATCCTTCCTTGCTCTGCTAAACACAGTTAATAAGTGTTATTTTGTCGTGAATGCCCAGAAATCTGAAGCTATGGTCTCAAAGCACAAGCAAAAGTGAATGTTATGTTGCACAAGCAAAAGTGAATGTGCAGTTGCCTGTAATTAAAAATCTGCGTTTGGTCCACTGTATTTTAATTTGTATTGCTTGCTGTTGTTAATTCGACAAGTTCAGTTTGTATAAATAAGCAGTGGACTCGGCTTTATTTGGATTCAGCAGATTATATTATGAATAATGCTGCAGGGCCTTTTTTCCTAGCTTCTTTTAACCAATATGTTACTTTAATTTCACCTTTCAGCCTCCAATATACTACCAGCACTTTCTACCCAGCTGATTATTTCTGTACATCTTAGAAAGGGTATGAATTAAAGTTGAAATATAATCCTGAAATCAAGAAAAGATGAGCTTAAAGCATCTATGATAAAAACTGGATGATTATTTGTGCGGTCACAAATCACTTAAGTAGTGAAAGCACCAGTGTTTGCACACAAATCAATATTCAAACACAGATCTTAGATCCAGATGATGTAGAGAGAAAGTGAAGAAATAACAAAATTAAAATGGAAGAAAGCAAGAGAAGACATAAGATTTATAGTGGTTCGGCTGTATTCGACTTATGTCCACTTTGAATCGATCCTTTTATTTCTTTTATACCATGAGTACAGTTACAATCCTTTGAATATCAATAACCAAAATGACAGAGTCTTGCCTAAAAAGAAGAAGATCCCCTTATAGCCGCCATGGAATTGCTATTTATAGGCGTAGATCTAAAAATATCTACCCCAAAACTCGAAATACCCTTTCTCACGCGCATGTGGACGCACATGATCGATCTAGAGTGGTTTGAGATCGATCCCTGATCGATCCATATGAATTTCGTACCGATCAAGAATCACTTCAAACGAGCTGAGATCGATCATGGTGAAAGATGATAGTGCAAAGTCCTTGCTCTTCAAATTTCAGGAAATTATAGCATGTAGTTTGTGAGATATGATCGATTCAAGTTTTAATCTTCCAGTTCTAGCTGATGGCTTCGTATCCATGATTCGTATCCATCACTTTTGCATCGATCCGCTTCTCATGCTGCGATCCATGTTTCGTGCTCCATCTTGATCGTTTTCTTATATGAAAGTATCGATACGAAACCATTTTACACTAATATTGATCTATTCATAACTTGAGCGTACGAACTCCGATTGACCTGAAATTTGAAAGGTAGCCTCACCAAGCCTTGTTTATCATTTTCTATTGATCCCACCTTGATTGGAGCTTCGTCCAATTTTGACAGTTTCGATCATAGCCTTGTTTTCGATCGATATTCAATCCTGATGTCCATCCTTTTTAGCAAATTTGTTGATATCCCGGCCTTGACCAAAAGACGGGGTAACATTTGCCCCCCAAAACATGTCTTACGGTAGGAAGACGTGTTTTGAACAGCTTCAAATCCGACATCCAAAGTCCATATTCCATCCGTAGCCATATGATCCGAACCATAATCCAATCCATTACCAAGCCATTCTTTCAAGTGTCATATCCTTATCCAAATCCACGATTGTTCTAAGTCGACATCCGGTTCCGAATCCAGTAGCCAATTCCATGTCCATCCGAACCCGACAGCCGAGTTCTAATCTATCTGTATCCAATAACCGATAACCAAATCCATGATCTTTTGGGTCGATATCCAAATCCAAGACCGCTCCAGGCTTTTAGCCAAATCCGGGACCGCTCTGGGTTCATAGCCAATCTTAACCATTCAAAGCCGAAACCCAAATCCGCAACCTTTCCGGATTCTTGCCGAGCATAGCCCATACTCGACGACTCGTGTGTCAAATCCTGCGTAATAAATCATAACCTAAGTCCTAAGACAAAACCTAGTCATCCCGGACCCTTGTCGAGCATAGTCCATACTTGACGACCTGAAATGATATGGGGCCTAAGTCCTAGGCCGAATCCTGGTCTCTCTGGACCCTTGCCGAGTATAGTCCATATCGACGACCTTTTACCAAAAACCAGATAAAAATCCAATTAAAATCCAATCCGAAATCCAGATCGAATCAGAAAACCAGAAATCCATATCAAAAATCCAAACTAAGATCCAGACTAAAGGACAAGCATCCAAACCAAAATCCAAACCAAAAAATAACAAAACCTAAAGTTTAAACTAAATTCCAAAACCAAACCAAAGAAAAGCAAATATCCAAACTAGACAGAAAAGGCAAATTTCACAAACTAGAGCATCATGGTTTATCATTTTTTCAAAGCATACCTAAGGGCTATCTCCGTTCTCGTACATGAGTAAGTGACTTAGCCGTCTGTCTAGAGTTTGCTACATATTCCATGCCATCCCGATTAGTCGGTGACCAACCAACCATCATTCCTAGGCCTCGCGTCGTCGTCGTTTGAAGTAGACGGCGGCGCTCCTGTTCCAGTGCCGCATTCCGAGTCTCGACATATTGTCGCAACTGACCATTTCTTACATGCTTCTCGATTATATCCTTTAGACGGCTGCAGTTGTTAGTATCATGCCCGTCCAGGTCATGAAAGAGATAGTGCCTTCCTGATTCCCTCTCGCGTTCCGAAGGTTCCCTCCTTGCTGGCCTTTGATAAGGAAGGCGATCTCGAGTTTCCATGTATATTCGTTCCAACCTCTCATTCAGTCCCATGTAAGTGGAGAATTTTGGTTCTCCTAGCGCTTTCTTGCCCTGCCAGAGTCATCATTCGACTTCCTCTTTCCTTTATCCTTATCCTTACCCAAGCTTTCACCGGATGGCCCTCTATCCTTAGCCACTTTTACTTTCTTTGATTTCATATCCAAGCTTGCATCCTCCTGCCGAAGAAATCTCTCGGCCTCCTGAAAGATTACCCTGAGATCTATTGGTGGTTCTCGTATCAACGATATTTTGAAGTCTGAGTTGTCCATGACTCATGACACTGCCGCCATTAGAACCATTGATGGATCCTACCGATCTACCGAAGCAACCGCCGCATAAACCGGGTTAAGAAAGTCCTGAGCGATTCCACTATCCTCTGTTTCACCGACGTCAGTGTCATCACATTCTTTGGCCTTTTAATATGAACCCAAAACTGCTTTAGAAACATGTCCACCAATTCTGTCGATGTTCTAATAGATCCATTTTCCAACTGTCTGAACCACATAGCTACTATATCCGTCAAGTACAGGGGGAAACATTAAGTCATAACCTCCTCTGATGCCCCCAGCACTTTCATGTGTCTTTTATACCGCATCAAATGACCGGTAGGATCCGCCTTACCGCTGTATACCTCCAGAGTAGGCAGCTTGAACTCTGGTGGATTCCTAGCCATCCTGATGTTACGGGTAAATGGACTTATGTTTACTCCTTTCAGATCTCCGTTTGTCAGACCTCCGCGCATGATTCGCCCAATAATTTCTGCCAATCCAGCATTGTCCATCAAAGGTGGTCTTCCGTTTTCATTTCTTAATTGCCCCCAAGTCCTTGAGGGAATTTTGGTACGTACTCCTCGTCACACACTCCTGTATTCTTGTTGGCGATGGGTTGTGCCGCGTCAGCTAGTATCCTAAATCCATCCAGATTGATAGTTGTGTGGTGATTGGGGGCTGCCCCTGCTGAACTTCTCTATCTGGTTTCCTGTTGAGTTCCTCTGATCCAGCTCCATGTATCTGACTTCCTGCAGCTCCTGCTGCTCCAACCTGTCTAAATTGTCTAAGAAGGTTCTGAAAACCATCTCCTCCTGCCTTTTCATCAATTGCTCCTGCATGGAATCCATTATAGTCTGCATCTCATCCCTGGTGATGTAGATGGATGCCTGATCTGCTCCAGCTTCAGAGAAAGCCTCTTAACTTCCCTCTTAATGGCTTCTTTCTAGTAAAGTCCTTCTAGCCGATTGCCTAACCATAGCTTCAGATCCAATCCTTCAGCTTTCCAAATATGAACTCCAAATCCGATGTAGCGGATGCTAGTCTTCTCAGTGAAAGCACCAAAGTATTTGCGTGAAAATTGATCACAAAACCCCAGAAGTAGTGAAAGCACTAGTGTTTGCGTACAAATTCTCCCAAACACAGATCCAGGTGATGTAGAGAGAAAAAGTGAAGAACTAACAAAATTAAAATGGAAGAAAGTAAGAGAAGACACAAGATTTATAATGGTTCGGCTATCTCGGGGTCACGTCCAATTTGAATTGATCATTTTATTCCTTTTATACTGTGATTACAGCTACAATCCTTTGAATATCAATAACCAAAATGACAAAGTCTCGCCCAAAAAAGAAGAAGAAGATCCCCTTATAGCCGCCATGAAGTTGCTATTTATAGGAGTAGATTTAGAAATATTTGCCTCAAAACTCGGAATACCCTTTCTCATGCAGGTGGGCCCACATGATCGATCTAGAGTGGTTTGGAATCAATCCATGATCGATCCATGTGGATTTCGTATCGATCAAGAATCACTCCAAACGAGCTGAGATCGATCATGGTGAAAGATGATAGTGCAAAGTTCTTGTTTTCCAAATTTCAGAAAATTCTAGTGTGTCGTTTGTGAGATATGATCGATCCAAGTTTCGATCTTTCAGTTCTAGTTGATAACTTCATATCCATTATTCGTATCCATCACTTTTGCATCGATCCGCTTCTCACGCTGCGATCCATATTTTGTGCTCCATCTTGACTATTTCCTTCGTATCAATCGATACGAATGTGATCGATACGAAATGGCTCCTTCCCTCTTGCTGCTTTTCGTAACCATCCAGCATAGCTAACCCTGAGTGTGTCATTCGTATCGATCAATAAGTGATCGATACGAAATGCTTTTCCAAACCCTTGTAGCCATTACCTCGTATCAATCAAGTCTGCTTCATCCTCGGTTGCTCTTGTATCGATCTAGCCTTGATCGGTACGAAGCGCACCAACATGTTCTGCCGCATCCATCCAATCGACACGTATTGTATCGATACGAAACCTATCGATCTGTTTCCTTCCAGAAGCTGCATGATCGATATGAATTCGATCGATACGAAAATGTATCGATACGAATGTCGATCGATCCAATCCAAACACCATAATCCATCGATGCGAAAGTATCGATACGAAACCATTTTTCACCAATATTGATACATCCATAATTTGAGCGTACGAACTCCGATTGACCTGAAATTTGAAAGGTAGCCTCATCAAGCGTTGTTTATCATTCCCTATCGATCTCATCTTGATTGGAGCTTGATGTAGTTTTGACGGTATCGATTTTGGCCTTGTTTGCGATCGATCTTCAATCCTGATATCCATCATTTTTTGCCAATCCGTCGATATCCCGGACTTGATCAAAAGACGGGGTAACAATGATACAATATTATTCTTTTACAGTAGTTGATGATTTAACAATGATACTCCAGCGGATTGAAATGAAACGGAGAATTTTGCGTGGATATGAGTTTTACACTGGACGTAGACCTCTTGTATCAGATGTAAACTTCTATTTTTCCTTCTCGCAAATATTTCATTAAACTTCCTCATAACAACAATAAACTTTTCTCCTTAACAATTAAATTAGTTTCCTCAATTCAATGGTCAATTCATCACACAGGCAAGAAATCAATCCAAGATCGACCAGTTTCTGAAATAAAAGATCTTGTGAATGCTTGCATTTTAGTATATAAAATATGCAATCTTGATAGTTAGAAAGATTTTTTTTAACGCGTATATAAGATTATCTGCTTAAGGATGACTCGTTAAAATGTGTGTTCATTCGGCGATTAAATATAGTTCCTGCTTCCATCGTTTATCAAGTAAGAGGAAGCAAAATATTTGGTCCACCATTTCGAGCAATAAAGAGCTCACGGTTTTGCCGATAATTCATTTTCTCCCGCGTCCGTGCTTAGTACGCAACGTGAACGATCAGTATTACGACACCATTTTAGACAACTAACAAATGTCCTATTAGATCTTTGTTACTCCTACCCCTAGCCGTAATCTTGTTGTTGCTCATACCACATCCATCCTTACATTTTTTACCAATACATCGATGGATGCTTTGACCGTTTCCACTGATTTTGCACAACGGAAAAGATGACAATTGCCTTTCGATGTTTAGCGATCCACGTTAAGTGACGAACTTTTTTGAACGAATTATTCACTCCTTACGACTACCACATGCTGTTTAGGAATTGACATCTTTTGTAGTAGATGTTATGCAGTACTTTTCTCTCTACTTACTGAAAAATTGTTCTTAAAAATGGTAGTTTTAATTTTTTCATCCATTTAATCACTATGAATTACTAACTATTGATTATTTACATAAGGGATTCATAAGCTAATAATGGCTAGTTAAATTAATAAAATAAACACCATACATTCAAACCAACTTCAATTACTCTAACCAAATTCAATCTTAGAACTTACGATTCACCAAATTTTAAAGTACAAACCCTAGAATTTCACACTTTTATCTGAGGATGCACACTCAAACAAGATCAAGTTATTGAGGAAAGAATGCAAGTAAGCACACACGAATCTTTTCTTTTTTCTCTTTAAAAAAAATTTGTAGTAAATTATATGTCATAAGGGAACATTTTTAAAATTTGTATACAATGAATATGCCTAAAATATACAAGTAAACAGCAACTCATTTATAACATTAAAGAACTATATCATCTGATGTATACAGAGTAAGAACAGCTCCATTGCTACAAATATCATCTGAAAGGCTCAACAGGTGCAGATTCTTCAAGAAGTGCAGCAGCCTGAAAACATTCGGCAGCCTCAGCAAGAGATTTGGTGTGAGAACTATAAAGCTGTCCAAGCTTATACCATGCAACGTGGTTATTTCTGTCTATCCGCAATGCATCTGTAAGCAAACTTCTAACCACCTGCAGGCAAGCGCCAGTTTGTCTAAGTACCGTAGCTGCAGAGATCAAGCTTGGTACATGAGTTTGCTCAAGATCAAGAGCTTTGTAATAAGCAGCCAGTGCTTCTTTCTGTAGGCCTTTCGCTTCGTATACGTTTCCTGGAGTTGGAACAACTACAAATAAGATATTCGAATTTCGAAAAATCAATAATAACACTGGTTTCAAGCATGTGAATGATGTGTATGTGTGTTTTTGGGCATGGTGGTAGAAGTTATGCCTATATATTATATAAAACAGATCAGAGTCACGACTCTGTACTTAATCATAACTGTACAGTGGAATTAGTTGATGGAAGATACATAAGTTTCTGTTTTCAATCATATTTTTCTTAAATTTAACTTTTTTAAATCATTTTAATACTTTTTCTCATACTAATTTAGTCTTTTTTTCCCCATTGCATACAACAATTACTTTCTCATTGCACCGATCCAATGTTTTATGTATTCATACCATCTAACAGATATCACATTATCTTTCTTTTTTTCCTTTTGAAACTTGATCGTTTCTAATAATTCCTATCACCCCCTTAACATTTTGCTATGTACGTTATATTTCCAATTACTGTTCAATAGAACTTTTCTTCCAAATTGATTTTTTTCATATTGCATAAAACAACATTAGCTTGTCTCCATTTTATTCAGCTTACATTAATTTGATTTGTTATGTTCTTCTCTACGTCTCTCTATTTTAATATCGATCGAAGGTATTTAAACATATCTTTTTTAATAATTTGCTTTTGTAAATATCTAATAATAGCATTCCTAATTTCCTTACCAAAGCTGTATGATATATAATCTGTTTTAGTCCTACTAAGTTTCAATCATTTTGATTCTACAGTATTTCTCCATATTCCCAACGTTTGTTCTGCCTTTTTTAAGGTGTCTAGTAGCATGATATCATACGCAAACTTCATGCACTGTGAAATACCTAGACTGAGATTCTTTTTTCTTTTCTTTTTTGTTCTACTTTTTTTATCTGTTCTACTTTTGATTTGTTTTTTTTTTCTTTTTTCTTTTATAAATTTCATCCAAGGTTAATGCAAATATGTAAGACTCAAAACCCGATTTGGTGTAGGCGTATTTCTCAAAAACTCGCTAGTCTCTCAACATGCTGATAGATATTGTACTTTCATTTCGGAGTATTCATACATATCTTGAATTAGTTTTATTATGTGGATTGAAATTTGTTTTTTTACCTAAAGTCCACCATATTATTTCTCTTGATCTATGTCTAAATCTAAGAATATCACAATGTAGATCTCTTTGTTTACTCGTAAGTTGTTTTATTAATCATATTATTGAGCGTATAGCCTCTATTGTCAACCTATCCACATAAAATTAAATTGATTATTTGATATTGAGATTCATTTATTAAACTTTGTTCTATCGTTTCTTAATATTTTTCTGTCCTTTTTTTAAAATTTAGTTTTGGTAAAATTCATCCAAGGTTAATACAAATAAGGACACTAGTCTCTCTACTTGTCGACCATACTATCATTTCCTTGTTTACATACATACATTGAATAAATTTTATTATGCGTTTTGATATTTGTTTTTTTGCAATGTCCATCAAATTATTTCTCTTGGTACTCTATCATATATATTCTAAATCTATGAATATGATAAACAGATGATCTCTTTGTTTACTCCTAAGTTTTTCTATTAATCATATTATTAAGTGTACAGTCTCCATTGTTAACCTACCCACATAAAACCAATGGATTATCCAATACCGATGCTTCATAATTTAATCTTTGTTTTATCACTCTCTTCCATGGTTTCGTTGCACAACTCGTTGATTTAATTCCTCTATCGTTACCATAATTTTCACAATTTTGTGTATCTCCATTATTTTTAAATAGTGGTATTGTCATGCGCTTCCCATTCATTTGGAATTTTTTTCTTCTATTAACATTTTAATTTATACGTTTTTTAGTTTTTTCATTTTCTTTACTTCCTAATAAGCTTCACACTTCCATAGGTATTATCTAGACGTACTGCCTTATTCTTTTCCGCGTTTTAATTGCTGTCTATAACCTTCTATTTTATAGACCATAACCATGCTGTTACTGATTTGTTCTACTTTCACTCTATGATTTCAGTACCGAACAAGGACGTTATTTTACACAAAACCTCTTAAATGCATAGCAAGGTATAGTTATGAATAAGTATGCACAGAGTGGGTTCTAAGGGTAGGCATGCTAGGCAAGCGCATAAGGAAACCCCAAGAGCTGGCAACCGTCTATGAACTAGACTATTAAACAAGATAAAATGGTGGTATACAATTTTGAACTTCTGCCAACACAATTCACGCATTAAACAAAGTATTGATGGTATAATTATAACTTCTAGTTGATTGCTCGACCACAACTATTGGTGATAAATAAAGTTCTGGGATGTGAATTTTGCAAGTGTTCAATGTCCGTTTGGATCTGTAGTCCAAAAGTGTTTGTGGCTTTGATCTTCATCAAGGAGTTGTATAAGAAAAAGGAATTCCTATTTGTACGTAAAGACGTTTGCGGTGATTGCAAGTGTTAAATGTCCATGGGATCATTCCAAACACGTCCAAACTTAATGCTTGTCCAATCCAAATCCCCTGGAAATTTTAGTTACAATTAAATCATTTGATTTCTCTTCCTTCTATATTGTTTGATACCTTCCCTTTTCATTGGCATGCAAGGCAATCCTTCTTCATGCTTTCAGATTGTTCCACTCATTGCATCCATAATTAACATGCTAAGTGGTGGAGTTTCACATTTCAACTCTTTTACAATCTCGATCCACTGATTGATAATCACATCCAAGCTTTAAAAAAATTGGTAAAATTATTTGCTACCTTATTTTCTTATGAAATTCCGTTGAGTAATACGTGGATGCAACCACATGAGATACTAAAATCAATTTCTTCATGTTCAACAATATCAAGCAGGACTAACGGATGTTAAAAGTGTTAATTTTAGATCAAAGACTATATTTGTCTCAAGAACTTTACATATGCCCATATATATGAAATTAAGTAAAATTTATTATATATGACAATGGAAAGCGCATGGTATCATGATGAGTTTTCATTTGAACAGAAAAAAAAAACTTCAAAGTGAAGGCAACTGTGCTGTCTCGAGCAACCAAATCTCAAGGGCCTGCTTTGTGCATGCTCGTGCATGTGAACTTCTAAATTTCGCGCTGTCGTGATAATTTGCAATATACAATAGAAAAGAAAGTCACCTGTAGCATGCATTCCTAATGCAGAATATGGATTGATAGACTTCATTTTTGAAATACAGTCATCAACGTCCTTCCATTGCATCATTGTTATGTAAACATTGGCAAGATCATACCATGCTTCAATTTCAATTCTTCTACCCTCTCTTCCTCCCTGCAGACAAAACAGATACAGAATTGAATAGATGTACATTAACGAGAAGGCTTATCTTTTAAGTCATGGTACCATATAAACAAAGAGATATGCCAATCTATGTTATAGAATGGAGAGTTAAACACAGAATTTAGTTATGAAAAGCGCGATACAGCGATTGCGCATTTCTTCCATATGGCGTGGCGCACATGGAAAGGCGCGGCGAATGGCGCATATGACGCAATTATGGAGCACCCTTTTACAATTTTATTGTTTTTTTTACTTCATATTTATTTATTCTTCATTTTTCACAATTCAAACTAATCTCCAACAATAGTTGAATGTATTATATATTTTTTTATACAATAATACGATTACAATTTAAACTAATATCCAACAAACTTTGAACTATTTATTTACATTATTGCCGCACTAAATTAAGAAAGGAATTGAAACAAAGATTCGCAAATCCAAAACAAACCGATCCAAACCCAACTCGAACCCAATGGATCCCAGATTGGGTCTAGTTGATGAAAAGTGACATAGAACCGATCTCACCAGGAAGATTAGACAAAAAGCGAGGAAATATATGCATTTTTAATGTTATTACCCAATCAGATACGAACCGAACTGAATCTCGGGTCGGGTCAAGGTTCCAAAATATACACGTTAGACTTGATAAAATCCAACCCAACTGAAATTGAAACCCACTGGATAGGATTCAGATCCGACCCGACGGTTATAATTACCACCTTTGCACCGTACAAATAATCTTGAATGGTCGTATTCTCCAAATTAATCTCGAACGAATTTCGAACTATCTGTTTTAATTATTGTTGCACCTTGGATGCTTTTTTCAAATCAATTCCCAGCAAACCTCGAATTGTCTGTTCCGGTTATGGTCGCATCGAACAAATTGTTAATCAATATAAGACAAATAAGGAAGATATTGAAACTTATGAATTCGATGATGCAAATATTGATTTAAAAAGCATGATTGCTTAATCAAATTAAATATGTATTATTATCTTGAATTTTGGCTTTTGAAGACTATTATTTTAGATTTTGTCTCTTGGAGACTATTATGCTTGAAATTCGCTTATGATATTACATTTGATGATGTTTTTTGCAAAATATCCAATAAAATTTGTATTACATATGTTTTAGTAAAAGAAAATATAAATTATATTAAACTATTTATATTAATTGTTACACATATTAAATTTATAAAAAAAATTCTAAACGTGGTCGGTAAATTAAAAAAGCATGCGCCATTTGCCATGCCATGCCGTGCGCCAAGGCTCCATGGATGCTTTGCGTCTTTTTTCGCCATGTGCCATTTATAAATAATAACTATGATTACTATACATCTTATGGTCAACAGAGGTCTGGAAGTATTTCAATAGTTTATCACTGTGTTAACATGTTCGATTTTCTCATGAAGTAAATAACAACAATAGCACAATGGCTGATTAAGGATGAAATCAGCAAGAAACCTATATATAAACAATCCATACTTCACAAATTCTTCGATTCTCACTTATTTGCTAGTGGCAATAAGTCAAGTATGCATTTTCAAGATTTTAAAATTTTAACAATAAAATTTTTAATTTATAAAAAGAACGTAAAATCAACAAGTCATATGTTTTTATATGTCTAACCTTTAAGGACTTGATTCCAACGCTGGAGCCCTTTGATTTCAACTGGACAGTAGCAATAAGATCAGTATATGTCTCAACTGCACTTTTCCATTTTCCCTGAGCAATTTGAATTTTAGCCTTGGTTCGTAGTAAGCCACATTGATTCAGCTTTCCAGTCTGATCCAAGGAAGCATCGACGATAGTTTCAGCATCGATGTATCTTTTTAGAGCAGATAAAATTCTAGCCAATAAAACCCATCCTTCGATATTTGATTGACCTTCCATTTTCAAAAGCTGCTTCGCATATCCAAGCGCTGCATCCAACTTCCTTTGCTCTGCATATTCCATACTGAGATTGTATAAAATTTGACAGTCCTTCCCTTGTGATATCTCATTTGCCTTCTCAAGAGCTTCTAGTGCTTCTTTCTGACTCCTATCTTTTTCTATATCCGAATTTAAAATTTTACCCAGTGAAGAAAGAGAGATACCTAACAAACAATTAGCGACACCTTCAACTTGCTTACAACCGTTACGTAAATTAGCTAGGGCCCTACGTGAAAAGGCGACACCATCCTTAGCATAATCACTCTTCTCACTGCAAACCTTTGCAGCTAGTAATAGAGCTTTAACACAATTAGGATTCTCGCTTGAACTTAGTATCTTTTTTAATAAATTTAAAGCAGTTAAATCATCACCATCGCCTAAATAACATAATGCGAGATTATAGTAGCGCTCTTTACGTTCTATAACACCAGGAAGTAACTCTTCAAATTGCTTGGCTAAAGCATTGCATTGTCCGGATACAGATAATGCAAATGATAGGTGCTCTATGATGGATTGGTCCCACTTAACTCTCTTCAGAGTGTATTTTCTCAATAGAATCATTAGCAATAGGGTGGCCTCCTCTATGTTATTTTTAGGAGTAAATGAACCATCGATATGAGACCTAAGATTTGGACTCGGAGGGCTTGCATCATAGCCACTATAAAGAAGAAAAATTGCAAAATCTTTCTGTATTTTTGCAATAGTTTCATTGTCGAGGTTCCAACTTTTAAGAAGAGCGCGGCGGTATGACAGAACTGCATCATGGAAAAATCCTGCCATTTTCCATAGTTCTGGAAGTAACTGAACAGATCTATTGATTGTTTCTTGCAATTTTGAATTGCTACCAAAGTTTTCTGGAAGGCCTTCTGGCAATGCAGATTCTAATGTATCTAGAATAATGCTCAATGATTGAGCTGCTTCTGCAAAATACAAAGATGAGGAAGTTCAAGATTCATTATCTGACAACTATATAACCCACTTGTCAACATTAAATAATAATAATTAATACTGCTACTAAGCAAGATAATAATTCAACTTCTCGAATGAGCTAGTTATAAGACAGTATCATATGTTTTGTTTTGGCATCTAGCAGTTCATGGGAGCAAGGGCACCTTGACATATATAATGGTACATCAGTTTTATCTTCTTTTCCTTTTGTTATTGTTGTTGTTGTTGTTGTTGTTGTTACTATTATTTTGGAAAAAGAAACGCCGTCCTTCATAACAATTTAATGAATGAATACTGAATTCTCATATGTACACACATCGTGTTGCATATAGCCCAAGACTTGTTCAGTATCACAGTTGTTGATTGCCATTTAAATGTTGAATGGTGCAAGTTTCTAAACACCCACATTAGAGTATCGCATTTTTAGTGAAGAGAACAAAAATTCATCGATGAAAATAAAACTCAGCACCACAGTTTGATTACGGAACATACCTTTATATTTCCCAAGGTCATGGAGTGCACATGCTTTAAGATATATTGCTTCAAAAAGTAAACTAATTGCATGTATCGACATTGGTGGAGTCTCCCAATGTGAACGTAATTTATGACTTTTTGCCTTTTTCGAAATCGAAATTTTAATTTTAGGCATGATTGCACGAATGTCTATTCCATCAAATACATGAAGTGCAGCATCTACATTTCCTCTTTGATATTCTAACCTTCCAAGCAATGCTCGTGCTTCCTGCAAATGTTACACATTTTCAAAACAATGCCGTAACTGGAGCCAATGAATTTGAAATCAATCAAATGTAGTGGTGCACACTGTGCATTAGTTTACACCAATAATTTTCATTCATAACTATCAGAAGAGCAATTTAGGGTTACAAATGAAATGCATATTCAAACCTCATTATTCAAGCAACCTCCCTCACGCAACGAAGATTCAGCCTCTTCAATGTTATAGGTATCTATTCCTTGATCCACTTCACCAGTTTGAGAAGAATAACCACCCTTAGATAAGTCTTTAGGGGCTAAAGGCTCGGATGAATGAACAATGTGCCCTTTATTCTCTTCGCTCATTTTTTCTTCAGAACGCAAGCATTTTTCCATATGGTTTTCCTCAAGCAACATACCTAGTTATAAACAATTTAAAGCTAAATATTTTCGAAAAAAATATACTTTATTTTATAACCTAACATTTTCATAAATCCAACTGAAAATTATTCGCTGTATATATTAAGAAAAATATATGGCTTATTCGAGAAGAAAAGTTAGCAATTAAAGCAAAAGATGGATAAAGCAAAAGGGGAGAAAAAAACAGCAGTAAATCTTAAACCCACAGTTACTAGTTTAACTATTGAACTACAAGAAAAAAATAAAAATCAAGGTGAACAAACTAGTTCCCAATAAAACAACAAAAGTGCAAATAGCAGAAAATCAATTAGAATCGGTTCTATTCACAAAACTAAGAAAACATACACAGAAAATGCTCCAATGAATTTACAAAGGTACAATTTTGGTTTCATTTTCATAGAATTAAACTGAAACCTACTAATTAATGAAAATCAATAAATTCCACCCAAAACAAGCCCCACGATGTAGAAATTTAACCTCTTTACAACCGTACAATAATCAACAGTAACTGGCCGTAAATTCTAAATTTAAATTGGACAAAACATCAACGAAATTGGGTTCGACATTAAAATTTTCACCTGGATGTCACGAGACTAAAACTTTCAAGCAGACAAATTCGCCAAATCATCTAAGTAGCAATACCGCTCAACCAAAACTGGATCTTTGCGACTATTTTAAACGAATCTGACGAATCGTCTGTTTACTGGATGACATGGGGGCGTTGTTCCTTTGTGAAAGTTTTGAAATGGAGAGGTTTGAAAAGGAATTTATATGGAGATTAAATCGAGGAAAGTCCGAGAATGGAGAAATTAATAAATTATTATTTTTAAATAAGAAAAGGAAAAAGGACTAACAAGGAAAAGTAAAAGTGTAAAGAAATATGTGTGGGGACTGCTTGGAGAGTCGACTGGAGGAAATGAATCAGCGTTGTAGAGTAGTAAATTGTGATTCGGCTGCTTTGCTTGAATACTTGAGCTTAATTTATTCTTGTATATGCTTTTTAAAGGTTGAGGGTCAAGGGTGCTTAGGGACATAGTATTTGATGTGTATTTAAAGGGAAAATTTTGTCATTTAGGCTACATTTTAAAAAAAATTCAACATTAGACCGCTTTTGAAAATAATTACAAACATAGGTCTATTTTGACTATATCATTGCCTTTTTTCGTTGAATGTGACTTTTGAAAGTGCGTCCATAGGTGATTTTTGAAAAACCGCCTTAACATTAATTAGGTAAAACAAGTGGACGATTTTTCATATATCGTCTACGGACGCACCTTCAAAAGTCGCCTTCATTAATGTCTGCTTTAATCCTGTCAGTATTATTCCTTCTCTCCCACTCTTCACCTTGCCAAAATCCAACCAAAACGAAATAGATTACTCTAAAACACTCTTTTTTTTCCATGCAATCCAAAATCAAGTTAATTCCATCAAAATAAAGCCAAGTTGAAGACGTCTTCTTCATTGCAAGGTTATAGAGCTAATCCTAATTGTTTATTAATTTTGTTTAGCATATTTTGTATATTAATTTTGTATAACATATTTTGAAGCTGTGTAGTAAATGCCCCGCTATTACCCCGCAATATCTCATAGCGGATTTCAACCGCTACGATTTTTCCATATAGCCGCAAAATATAGCCTTTCCGCTTTAATCCCCACTATTTCCGCTATATCCTGTTGTTCCTGCTATATTTTGTTATTTCCGCTATATCTTCTTTAATAAAATGAATTAAAAATTTGCATTTATACATTATAAAAATTATGAAACTAATTTATTTGATTTAATTTTTAATATATTTTCAGAAATGAAAATACTCTAATATTCTACTAATTCAATTATGTTATATGACATTTTTACGTTTATTTAAAGTATATTCGCACTTGTTTTTTTGTTTAAAATCATTTTTATATTAATTATAATTCAATTGAATGATAAATTTTCATTTAGTTACCATTTATATATTTGTAAAAACATTAAGTACGAGTTTTATATGCTATTTTAGACCTATCCGCTATATCCTCGCTGTATCCCCGTGATGACTTTTTGCACCTCCACCGCTTTGAATCTGCCGAGCGCTTTAACTGCATAGTTTTGAAGTTAGATATGGATGATTGGAAGATTGACGATGAAATTTTATGATGAATTTGAAGTTGAAAGCGTACTGTGGCAGAGAGTCACATTTGCGTTGAAGCTGATTTTGTTCCGGAGACATAATTTGATAAAATAACGCAGAAATTTGATTGTGGAACATAGAGAATGGAGACTCGTGGATGCGAAGATGTAGTGAAACAAAGACCGGGTAAACAAATTTGCTTTGGTGAGGATGTAGTTGATCGTCAACATGCAATTCGTGCTATGGCAAGAGCAACCTCCATATCCAGTTTGTCATTGTGGAGTTCGGGTGAAGTAATTGTTTGTAGGAATAAAAATAATGCAGGATATCGATTTTACAGATGTAGTTTGTATAATGATCACAAGAAATCACTTAATCATGTTGATTGCTGTAATTTTTTTCAATGACTAGATCCTCAAATGTATCGTAGGAAAGTCGAATATGCCATTGCGATGCAAGCTGAAGTTAGTCGTTTAGAAAAGCTGAATCATAAACTAAGGGAAGATAGTTGGTACGCGTAAGCATTTGGCACCAACTTTGCATCGTATGGGTCGAGTAGAGTATCAGATAAACAATAAACTATTGATGATTATATTGTGAGACAATGGTTATTCAGTGATGTTTGTCGTACTGTATTTATGTATTAGCTAGTCGTCGATCGAATTACTATATAACATCGTCTACTATTTGTTTGAATCTATGTACTAGTTGAATCTATGTATTAACTATTTGTTTTTTTGTAGTACTATGTTTGTTGTTTTGAATTTATGTTATTAATTGTTTGATTATGTAATAGTTAACAGGTATTATCTGATGGAAGTTATGAAGTGGTTGTGATGTGCTTGAACTGATTAAATGTTTGATCTTGTATTAGTAGCTGTTATTGTTGCGTCATTGAGGAGGTTTAAGAAAATGGGCAAATATCAACCTAGGTAGTATAGAAGGCGATTTTGAAATTTCGTCTTTAGGCGCATTTTGAGAATGCGCTTAAAGGCGAATTTTCAAAAATCGCCTTCGGTCATATACCTGATACAAAACAGAAACCATCCCCCATTCTTACCTTATCAATTTCAAACCCAAAACGCCCAAAAATCCCCTACACCTAAAATTTATCAATTTCTTCACTTTTTTTGTCAATTCAACCTCTATTTGGATCATGGCTAACACATCTGACATTGAAGAGGACATGGATATGATTTTAATCTCCGATTTGGTACTTTTCGAAAATTAGGGTTTTATAGTATATGATGTTTTGTTTATATATCATGAATGGTTAGCTTGTAAGTCAAATAGCTTAGTTTGGTTACTAACAAGAACGATTCCATTGAGAATTAATTGGTGTAGTGAGAGGAGTTCAATTTAGATTTGAGTGAATGGGACAAAACTAATATTGTTTAATTACTTAAGTGAAAATTTGTGATTGAATGTAAATATACTGAATTTATTACGACAATTATGAGTGAATGAATTAATGAATGTATGCATTATCGCTTTTGAATGTAATTATGTCGAATGAGATCGATTATTAAATCTTATTTCTTGTAGAGTATGTTGAGTTAGAGCCAGGTCCAGTGGACTGTAACGTACTCTAAACCACCCTAGAATTTTGGAAGGGATTAGACTATCGATCACTCCACTTCTTTGAAGAAAGTTCTTCACACCACCCTAGAGTTTTGGAAGACATTGAGAGAGCATGATTTTTGCATATGATAAAGTTACATTACACTCAGCTAGATCACCATTTATTACTGCTTTAGTAGATAGATGGAGACCAGAGACTTCTACTTTCCACTTCACCGTCTGAGAGATGACTATCCATTAGGAGATGTGGTTGCGTTGTTATGTCTGCCTATTAAATGCAACCCATTGAATCTTGGTGAGCAATATGATTACATGCAATTTTGTGAGGAATTACCGGCTTCTTCTCCTGAATAAACGAGGGGTAACGAAATGGTGAAGGTAAAGTGGTATCGAGAAGCTTTATCACATGATATACAAGTGATACTATAGATGCTCAGATTCATCAACGTGCAAGAGCAGCTATTTTGCCCGTTATTACTTCCCCGTTGATGTGTGATCATTCCATGAACGGAGTGGATCTAAAATGGCTACCATTCCTAACTAATTTAGATGAGTGTGGAAAATATTCTTGAGGTAGCGCGGTGCTGTGTTACACGTATATGGGGCATTTTAAACTCTCTATTGAAGACTAGATTTATTGGCAGTTATTTGATGCTAATACAAGTCTGCAACCAATTTCCATAGCTCATTTTTTCATATGAAATTTCTCAATTTATTTTGTGATGGTTTCTTATAAATGCATCTTTGGTCACAGACTTATCTTCCTATGGGTCGGATAAATGTAAAAAATGTTGCTATTAATCATTCGTTGCCACTTAGCTCTCGGTATAATTATTTATTCGTTAAAACAAATTAACTACTAAAATATATGTCTATAGTATTATTTTGTTAATACGTTGTTTGATAGGTTGGTTGGTCCCAAAAATACTTGACAAACTCCAAAAAGGAATGATAGATTCTATCGCAATGAGTTGGATGTGAATGAAGTATTACTCGGTGACATGGGCAATGTACACACAAAATGTGCTTGAACAACTTCCAACTGTTTGTACACCCATTAGATACCTACGGACCGCTTGGGTTTCTCCCATTTGCTTGAGCCAGACTGCATAGAGCTTACTTGATCGGGTTGTGCGATAGTTTGGTATGGCACATCATATAGCGGAAAATGGGCCATTATGCAGCGGGGAATACAGTGGAGAGGACTACGTCCTTGCCATTGAGCTATGGAATTGGCAACATATGTTTACTCAGGTCGAGAGAGCCCACCGTTTCCGTTAAAGAATAAAAGAAATGGTATTGGAATATCGGATGCTGATATGTTCTTAAGATGCCAACAAAAGCAGTTGCCAAAAATCCATACACCCCTTGAGCACCGCTTGAGAGGAATATTGTAAGTTTAATGTATAATGATAATTTGAATAAAATGTACTAGCATTGTGTACTGCTAATTTACAATGAAATGTACAAGCTGATGGTATTACAAGGCATCAGAAAAGACAGAAATGCTTCAAGAACATCAAATCGACGAGGAGTCTACAGGGATGTGCTTAAACATCAAGAATATTCTAAGGGATGTTTTGGGGAAGAGTAAACTTGAAAGACCAAGACCTCTATCTCTGTAATAACCTGTCTCGAAACACGCCTAAATTCTGACCCAAAAAAGGTCCATCAGAACTTAGATCTTCAAAGCTGGCTATTGATTGGTAAAAAGAACAATACAAAGCTACTTTTCTTCCATTTCGAACTCACAACGAAAGAATAAAATATAATAGAATAAACAGTATCCATTTTATTTCAAATGTCATGAAACAAAACCATAACATAATGTCAACAACAATTGTTTGCAACTAAATTGGTCACAAACACTTAAGAATAGTTTTTGTAGAGAAGTAACTAAAGAAAAACAAAATTAAACCGAGTGGATAAATTAACAAGTAATAGAAAATCAACTATAATAAGAGACATAGAAATTTATAATGGTTCGGCATTGTATGTCTACATCCACTTTAAAGATTATCCTTTATTAATCACTTATAAATCTGATTACAGCAGTAGAAATCTGTCTACATCCACTTTAAAGATTTGAACTCGAGTTGTTGCTTGATTTCTGATTCAACATAGCTTCATTTCTGCCTTCTGCTGATCCCTCCCAAAGGATGTATACCGATCCCTCCAATTTTATCCTTCTGATGTGCGATCCCTCGGATAGGTTCCATAGGGTCCTCATATCTTACTCCTTAAATTTCATATGCTTTGGACTTGTAAATTTCTAGATATTGATTGTTTTTTACAAGAATGCTCTTGTACCCTGATGCATGTCGATCCCTCCTGTTGGAGCCAAACTATGCCGATCCATCCTATGCATTGAACCATATCCCATGCTTTGAACATTCTACTTGCACACTTACCAATTCCATTCAATCCTGACTTAATATACCATCTATACTCGACTTTTGGGCCCTACAATAATCACTTTAGAGTCGTCGGCCTTAACAGCCATCAAAAATAACTCGTGCAATCAGTTCAATATAGTCAGGCTAGAATGTTGGATAACACTTGCCCCTAAAGTACGTCTTGTAATGAATATGACATGCTTTGAATCATCGAGAAGAGATCCATCTAGCTTCCTGAATGGTTGCCATTCCCTTGTTAAATTATTTTCTTAAGGTTCCACTGATAGTCATGATGCTTGGTCGATTTCCCTTTGTATAAATCCAGGGCTATTTTTCGTCAGTTGATATACAAATTCGGTTCTACAAAAATAAGAAGCTTTTGCTATCTGGTTCAGCCTCGAACTTAGAAGTTTCAGGTTTTATTTCAATTCTTATTGACTTCAACGATTGAACTTTCGGGCCACACACGTTCATGCCCATATACACGTTTTAGTTGCTGACTCCTGGACGTGTTCATACACTCGCGAGCCTTCGTCAATTTTCATGGCATTTCGTATATACATGCTTTCAATAATTTCTATGCCCATATTTATTTGTGTATATACCTATAGTCGATCCGTATGATTCATCATTTTTTTTAAAAAGGTGTTTACAAGGATCGGTGTACGTTGTGTCGATCCCTCTATTTATTATATTTATAGGGATCGACATCTCCCTAGCCGATCCCCCTCTCTCTTTATATGCATATGCTCATGCGCATAGGGATCAACATCTTTATGGCCAATCCCCTCCTTCTTTCTGTCTTCTTCTCTCTTCCCTCCTCTTTTTTAAACACTTATAAGGATCGGTATATGTTTAACCAATCCCTCCTCTTTCTTTTAAGGTTCACAGGGATCGGCCTATTTCTCTACTGATCCCTCCCAACTCACACGTGCCGACCCTAGTTCCCATATATAAGCCAGCACTTCCTTTTTTTACACTTCACTTATCCAACTTCCAATTTTACACCGAACCCTTCTTCTTTCACTCGCAAAACAAACCCTCTAATCCTTAGCTTGAAATTCATTTGCAATCTTTCCTATCCCATAAGCTTATCTCTTCTCTCCTTTCACTTCGCACATCCCAAACCATTCGTCCACATCCTAACTCTAATACTCATATAGGTAAGCCTTCTCGCTTTTATCTTTTGGTTATATGATGAGGCAAACGGTTTTGGAGTTTGGCGCAATGATGGAATAACGGTTGAATTTGTTTTGAAGAGATACGCTGGTTATGGAGGGATTCGACAGAATGAAGGATGGGGAAGGAAGAAGAAAATAGGGCAGGGGATGGGTTGGTGTTGTAGGCTTGGATCTATATTGATCCCTAGTCATAGAGGCTTGATGTTGCAGGGATCGATAGGAATAGGGATCGACAGTTTTTGGTGTGAGAGAAGAGTCGGCGAGTTTTGTAGAAATGAAGGGGTCGGTATAACTATGTTATAGAGAGGGATCGACAGAATAGCTTTGGGATAGGAATCGGTATAGAGGGTTCGACATATAGGGGTCGACAAACATATTTTATGAATTCAAAACTTAATCCAAGTTGACTTTTTGGATAATCACTACCAATTCCTCTCAACGAACTAAAATACATGATATCAATGAACAATAGAACTTGCATATTCACCATCGAACTTAAGATTCAAACAATCAAATCCTTGGAACTTTTATCATGAACCTAAACAAGCATATGGACTTGAATGACAGATTTTGCACTTTGATGTGCCGATAGTCGATCCTAAAGCTTTCACAACTGATCAATCTCCTTACCAATTGAGATGGTCAGCGATGACGGTCACTCTGGTCGGAATCCAAAGACTGGTCATTTAACTTTATTCTTATTTAAAGTTATTTATCTTTGTTATACACAACACTAGACTACAGTAGTTCACACTTAGCATGGGGAGATTAGGTAATTTTTTTCTAATCTCGATTGTCTATTGAGTATAGTTAATATGGAGTTCGGATGCTCAGAATGTTTATCTACAATGCCTTCTAAACTGGCTCTGCAACATAGCAACCCTGAAACAAAATCGAGCTTCGCAACTATATTTGGAAAGCTTTCTCCTAGCCAATAAGCCAAATAAACGAAAGTTTCTGGCCTGTCTATCAACCTTTTTTAGATGTTTCGACCCTTTCGGTGGAGGATGTAATCCCTGCTCCCGACGTAGTAAAAGGTGCCATTCTCTTGGATAATCCGATAGATTCTCAATCTTCCCGAATTGATGAGGCTACCTGTCGTAGGCTATGTTCTCTACATGGAATTCCGTTCGTTGATGTCCTAGTCCCATCGATAAACGATAGGCCTCACCTGCCCCTGAAGGGTTACATAGTGTACCGCCCTTCAATTCGTTTATTCAGGAGATGTTAGGATATCTTGGAATAGCTCCCACTCAACTTCATCCAAACTTTTACGCCTCCCTCCATGGAACTTTTCTACTATTCATGAGTTCGGCCACCAACTCCCAAGGACATAAGATTCATTTACAATTTTAAATGACGATTAGGAAGTCCTTCCTACGTCTTCCTTGTACCTTCACCTAACTGCCAAATCTTAACGGGTGCTTGGAATAAACTTTCTCTGTTCAAACACGAGTGGTTCTATGTTCGATGTCCGCCGGGCTTCACAAGGAGATGACTAGAAGGACATAGGTGTTTCCTTCACTTCATTCTTAAGTCTGTCAATCGAAGTCATACATTAAATCCACTAATATGTTGAATTTCAATATGTGTCCACCCATGTCTTGAGGGCATTAATTTTCAAAGAGCAATCTCCACTATTTGCGCTACCCCTATTGAAGACCGAGATGTCAAACTTCTATGAGTTATTATCTCTATTCTGGCTATAGGAAGACGGTCGTAGCATTAGGCTCCTTGAAAGTCCAGCATTATTGAGAAACATCGCAGAACAAGAAAGGGATGTAAATAATCCTGTTGTGCCCTAAGCCGAGGGGACTTTGGATGACATTAAAGAAAGTGAAACTAGGGATGCCCAGGCCAATAAACCCAGCGAAGCTAATGCAGACCCAGGCAAGGCGCTTGCGATCGATCCTCTATAAGGTACATAATCCCAAATGCTAGCCAAGAGAAAGAAGAAGCTGGCATATAAACTTTGCAGAAGAAAAACTACTGTAGATCTAGAATTTGTCATTGCTTCTATTGACAAAGCATAATCTTCCCAACATTTGAAAAGTTCACCGAAAGGATTTTCCAATCTCCAGATCCCTGATGACATTATGACCTATGACATTCCAAACATCAATATCGAGGGGCTCAATTATCCTACTAAGAATGGTGAAGGCATTCTTCCTACTGACAGAGGAAAGAAAATAACCATGAGCAAGGCTACATCTACTGGTTTGTGAGAAGGAACACTAGGACACTCACAACCACATGCACTTCACTACACGCTCTTCATCAATCCTTCACATAATAGTTACTTGCACATTCTCATTTGGTCTTTACTGGTGCAATGACTCAATATTGGGCTTTTGATCGCCTAAGGGGCTCTTCAACGCATTATGGATCTAGCGGTGACTTAGAATCTGGCAGGAGTAGGGAAAAAGATGACGGATGGAAGAAAAGCTATCACTCAAGGGAATCTTCTTCTTCCAAGCGAAAGTTCCAGTCTCAGTCATCTCGCCAGGGAGACCAGCCAAATCTTCCTATTTACAATGGAGACCAGCCTTCCTTCCACAGCCCTCAAATTGTCACATCACATAAGCAACACTCTGGTTGTTCTTGCTCTAGGCAATCTCACGATCGTAGATCGAGCAAGCATCCAATTTCCACTTTCAATCCATCCTTGCCGACTGCTACTTCCAACACTTCCACAGCGGAGATATTGGCTGAACTTAAGACCACCTTCCCAAAAATCTATTTCGATGGGTTCAAATTCCTTCCCACAGTACATATGATCCCGGGGCACACCAAAGAAAATTCTCTCATATGTGTTAACGACTTGTTTGTGCGTCATGAATTGTTTCAACACTTGGTGGAAAAAATCTTCGAAGTGTCAATCGAGCGATAATATGAAATAGATCGTCTCAAGCTAGAGTCGATTCATGATAAAGACATAATCACGCACTAAGATAATGAACTATCAGAGTTGACAACAAAACTTGCTAAGGCAGAAAAGAATGCCATGGAAATGTCAATGGTAATGAGTTGTTTGGAAGTTTTCCAAGAAAGAACTCGATGTTGCCTTCATTCGCAGCAGTGCACTTGCTTTGGAAAAGGATTCCTTATAATGGCCATTGCATCGAGGAACTTGAAGAGCTCCTTA
Source organism: Allium cepa (assembly GCA_030765085.1). Lineage (NCBI taxonomy): Eukaryota > Viridiplantae > Streptophyta > Magnoliopsida > Asparagales > Amaryllidaceae > Allium > Allium cepa. The sequence goes on from CM060929.1 coordinate 886,667,596, forward strand.
AGAAAGAAAGGGAAGAAAAATCGAGGATTAGGAAGAATCAAAAAGGTACTACGAGAGGCTGTTGAAGTCAGGAGCCTGAAAATTAAACTTGATGAGCAATTTGCCAAAATAGAAACCCTTAAAGAAGAGACACGAGAGGATGGTTGTAAGGAGATGAAGGAACAAACTGAAACCCGAGTAGAAGATGCTAAGCTGTCTGGTCGGAATGAGATCAAGGACTTGTTTGATCCACTAATCATCGAGTACAATGCCAAAGTCCTTATCCACCATGACTTGAGTTTTCTTGGTGAAGGTTATCTCGAGTCACTTGTTGAAGCCTGGGAGTACATCATTAAGATGAAAAAGAGGGAGCTAGGCGAAGCTAAGTTAGATGAAGAGAAATTGGTGCAGGAGATCCTATGTGGAAATGAACCCCTAGATCTTTCCATCGTGGGACTCTGATATTTTGATATTTCAGTGCCTTTTGATAAAGGGAAACATATTGCTAGATCCTCGAAAGCCGATCCTAAGGTCCATCCTCTTTCCAAGCGGCCGAAGCATCGGTTTTCTTTAACCTGGGCAGGAATTGAGCTATGATCCAGATAAGCCCGGTTATCAATCCAAAGTGTTGACCGCTATTTTGGAAGGGGGCACTCTAGTGATAACCAAGAGCCAACCGAATATAGGTATTATACTTTACTTTCCACTCTACGAGAGGTTTTGTTCTTCGTGCCCAATGGTTTTAGGCTTATCTCCTTATTTTAACAAATTTGTAGGTCCTCTTGGTCCCAGCCAAACTCCTAAAAGTGACACTGTCGCGGAGCAACAAGAAAAATTAACAATGATTCCAACGGCCACCGATATACTGGGGCCATATGCGTAAGTAATCAGAGCACTCGACAATGATAAGGCTGAAGATCCACTACTGGTGGATGAATCTAATGATGTTATAATTACCAGCACCTCCGAACAAAATGACGAGATCAACCTGAAGGAGCATATTGAGAAGGAGGAGGTGCTAAAGAAAAAGGCCAAAGCTGAGCCTACCGAGATGGACATTAATGATCCACACCTTATCCCACTACAAGTCATTCCACCCGGTGTGTCAATTCCTAAAGAACTCTCTCTAAGCTTCGAATGCTCCCCCGCTAAAGGCAGTAAGGGATCAAGGAAGAGAACTAGCAGAAGTTTAGGTAGCACCACTCCCAAAAAATCCAAAAAGGAGAGAAGATCGAAGAAATAGCTGTCACTTCGGCTAAGTGTGTACATAGTTTGCGTAACTATTTATTCGTCGTTTTCTTTCATTAGTTGTGGTTGTACGGGTATGACTCTCGATTTTTTGAGATAACATGTACCACAATTTTGAAATATATCATGTGAATAATAGTTTTTTTCCTGTTGAGCGCTCATGAGAATTATTATTTAAGTAGTTGAACTATCACTTTCCATTCAATGTACTTGTAATTTGTTGTTCACTAATTCTGGTAACAATCCAGTAGCTTTATCCCAAGGCCTCCGTGTCATCATGGCCTTGAGTTAGATCAAATGTTGGGCTCGAGCCTTAGTGTTACGCCATCGAATTCAGTGGTTTTGAGTAATTATACCTCTGCCACCAGTCTTAGGTTAGCAGGGTTAAACGTTGGATGGTCGAACTCCCTCCTTAGCGGGTTTATACTCTTCCTGTCGATTTCAGGCGGGAGTTCATGGAATAGTGAATGGTCGAATCTCACTTATCTATCTATTTATACGCATACTCGCGCTCTGAGGATAAGAGTTAGTTAGCGGGGGATCGTATCGCACCAAATTCGTGTTTATACTCTAGTCCACACTTAGAGACTTAAAGTTATTTCACGGGTGGTTGATTCACATATGATTTATGTTTATACTCCAGTCCACACTCTGAGGATTAGAATTATTCCGAAGAGCAGTCGAATCGTACTTTCCTTAATTGATTGATTCGCCCCCCAGGGTCCAGGATTTGATTTAGTGAGCGATTAGTCATGTCATGATCGCTCTTATTTTATTTTGGTCCCATCGTTTGGCAGGATTTATTCGATCATCAGATGGTCAAGTCACATCCATTCCTCACTGTGTATCCTGTCCATTAGATTATGAACGATAGTTTCCAAATGAACAATCAGACCAAGCCAATCTTGTTTAGTCCCATTGGGAACTAGCGTAATTGATTAATTTCAAGCTCTAGAAACCTGTTCGAACATATCGACATCAATCAGTATAGTCATATAACTAATACATAATGCTATAACAAACAAAAATATAAAGGAAGTCTAAAACTTTATTTGCTAAATGGAAAGAAATGACATAATCTGTCTTATTACACATCTGGAAAATCAAATGCTAAAAGAAATTTCTGAAAGCAAATACAACTAAATGAAAAAGAAATAAACCAAGTGAAATAACATCGTAAATGCTCGCTATTCCATGTCCTTGGAATTGTGATGCCATTGATAGTCGCTAGCTTAAAAGTTCTCTCTCTAAGCCTCTGTTCAATGACATATGGTCCTTCCCAGATTTGATTCATGTACGATGGGGTAGGAAAAACTCGTTTCAGGATGAGATTGCCGATTCCAAAGGTTCTAGGTCTAACTTTACTGTTGTGATATTGGGCGACTCGATGTCGATGCACAGCTGCCCTCAGATCGGCTTCCTTGCCCTTCTCATCTATAAGTTAAGAGATTCCAAGAGGAAATATTTATTCGTTTTGGGTTTGTAGTAAGTTCCTCAATGAGAAGGAATCTCTAGCCTAATAAGAATGATGGTTTTGGAACCGTAAGCAAGGGCGAAGAGAGTATGGCAAGTTGCAGACTTACTGGTGGTACTGTAAGCCCATAGTGCTATAGGGAGTTCATCCACCCATTAGTCCCTAGCATTTTAACGCTTCTTTAGAATAGACTTAATGATTTTATTTATAGCTTCAACCTATATATTCGCTTAAGGGTGAATGACTGCTGCAAATCTCTTTTCGATATGATACCTTAGACAGAAGTCTTTGAATTCTGTACTATCGAATTGAGTCCCATTATCTGTTACAATAGTTCATGGAAGTTTGAAACGAAATATGATGTTCCGACAATGAAGTTGATCACTTTCTTGTTTGTGATCGTAGCTAAAGGTTCTGCTTCGGCCCATTCGGTGAAGTAATCAACTGCGATGATAGCATACTTTTCCCCACCTTTAGCCATTGGTAAGGAACCAATAGTATTTATACCCTATATGGCAAACGACCATGGGCTGACCATTTACGTGATTTTCGTTGGTGGAGCTCTTGGGACTTTTGCATATATCTAGCACTTATCACATCATCTTACATAATCAGCGGTGTCTCAATTGATAGTTAGCCAATAATACCTATAACAAAGTATTTTCTTTGCCAGAGTTTGCCCCAGTGTGATTGCCGCATTCCCTTTCATGAACTTCTTTTAGGACACGTTTTATCTCATCATGAGTGACACATCAGAGTAAGGGAACAAAGAAACATTTTCTGTACATAATTCCTCCTTGCATGACATATTGTGAAGCTTTACAAAGGACTTATTGCTTTTTATTTCTTTGATCTGGTAGGACTCAATTTAGAAAATAGTCTTTGATAGGAGTCATCCACGATTCTCTCTTAGCCTCCGCTTCTAGTGTCCGATCTATTTCAATCATGTTTATACTTGGAGCGTTTAATACTTCGAGTGGAACCAAGCTTATCTAATGTGCGTCGCCAATGCTAGGTTAGACTTTGCCAATGAGTCAGCCTCGTTATTTTTTCCCATGGAATATGTAAAATGTCATAGTACTAAAATTTAGTCAACAACTCTTGGACTTGGGTAAGGTATGGAACAAGCCATTGTTCTTTAGCTTGATAATCTCCCCTGACTTGGTACACTATCAACTGTGAATCGTAAAAGATTTCAAGATACTTTATTCCTAGTTCTCAAGCGAGTTTAAGTCCAAAAATCAGAGCTTTATACTCAGCTTCGTTGTTTGTCACTGGAAAATCAAGCTTTAAAGCATAACAGTGTGACGACCTGGCTTTCAGCGCTCGAAAATCAACATCCATACATCACCCATATTCGAATGCCGCAGATTCAAACGTTGAAATCCGATTCGCTGGAGCTAATAACACATTAGGTCATAAAAAAACAGCGGAAACAAGAATGAATTTTATTGATACACAACAATTGATTACAACAATGGTACAATATGAAGTGATCAACACTATCATAGATATATACAACAACGAAAAACAAAGCAACAACATCGGAAAGATAACGTCTTCAACAGAGAGAGAGAGAATTCACCAATACTGCATTTTCAAAGCCAAAGCTCCAAAACTCCAAACCGAAAGCTCAAACCCAAAGGCTATCATGCTGTAGTGTAGCATAATGCGATCGCAAAATCCATAGACTTCGAAGACTTCCAAATGCCATCAAAACAAAGGCTGAAGGCTATCGAATTCTACATCTACTAGCTAACTATCTGATAATCTGATTCTAGGCTGCCCGTGTGGAAAATTGTGGACACCCATAGTTTAGAAAAAGAACAATAAACACCAGGTCAGTCATATGACTGGTGTGAGCAAACAAAAACAGTTTTATTTGAACAAAAAGAAATAAAAATAAATTCGCTATGCTTTTTGGAAAATGAAACTACCATAAGGCCTCCCGGGCACACACATAATGCAATCGCACAATTGGGGGAGATTTCTTCTTATGATAGTCAAACATGCTTGATATGCGAAAATCCTTTTGATATTATTATTAATGCATAGTGTGGAAAACATTTTGAAAGTATAATATTAATCTTAGCCAGCATACGTACCATTATAGTATGCATACTATAGCTACCATGTTAAATGGCAGGTTCTACAACTAAAACCGTATAGGGCTCGTATAGGGTGATTGGATTTCCAACAAATGGCCAAGCCTAAGGAACTTTCTTTTCGAATGGGTATGCCTCTGGAGGGACGCCTCGAGAACCTAACTAGATCTCTGCCAACACAAGGTTGGGTTACCTCTGTAACTAGGTAATTAACTGTCACGAGTTTGCCATCCCCTGGTCGTAACCAACCTTTATCCCGGATTCACCAACAAAATTCGACAACCACATAAGTTAAATATCTAGGCTCCATACCATGATACCACTTTTTATCCAGAAGGAAATGCACATACCCTAAGGGCGTGACCCCCTAACCTTACTGCAGCCTTCCTGTTTCGACCATTTCCGGGGTGTGAGGTTCGATGAAATCTCGTCCCACTAAGCTACGCTTTTCACAAAAGCCATGCTTCGATCAACCAATGATCAGCACTTAGCATGCCACATTACCAAATTGGGAATATATCACTAGTAAATATCAACTACATAACCTCTGAGCTCGTATGTCTCAGAGAAGGGTGTTAACTTGAGAGAATAAATTCTCCACCACCAAACAGAAACATATTTGATAGAAACCAGCTTTATATCTACAACGTCAGACATACGTTCATACAAGTCCATCCTGGGTCTGAATGGAACCGAAGGCACTTCAAAAGAAGTCCTTGCAAATCCGAATATTCACAATCTCGAACGAACTCCCCATCACATATGGAGATCTCTATACCGCAGCAACTAAGTGCAAAGGCAATCGACAGGTAATCCTTTCATTCTCGAAAATACCCGATCTTCAACCACCGTCTTTGATTGCTATCCATTTCATCATATCATTAATTCGAAATGGGCTTTATGACATAAATTCCTCTCCCGGCTTAACTGAGTAATGAGCGCTACCTTTAAAAACATATGGATACATTCAGATCTTAGTTATGTCACAACTTTTAGCCCAAAACCTTTCCTTTTGAATTGTTCAAACAAATTTCCATTTTTAATCTTTTAAACAAAAGATTCACCCTTTAAGATACTCTTCAATTTGAAATAAGATTTAACAAATCTTTAACAAAGATTCATTCATAGCTTTCAAAACTATTTCCATTTCAAATTTGATTTACCCACAAATAGAAATCCTTTCAACAAAAACGGGAAATTCTTTCTTTATATGAAAGCTGTTATCATTTGAAAACAAAGATTTTTCGTTTCGGAAAAATCCGATTAAATTTGCTCAAGTTATAGCCTTTTAAAGTATAAATCGGAAAATCAGTGAACTCCCGTACTCTCGGCAAGTTCTTTTCGGAATTAAATTTAAATTCCCAAAATAATTTAAATTTCAAAACTTCATTTTCAAAAGTTTTTCATATTCCACTCAATTCCACTTCCAAACCATTTTGGATTCAAAATTCAACCTTTATATTCTTTTCACTATTTTGAATACAATAATATTAAATTCAAAATATCCATGACTTAACCAATTTCCCATGAAATCCATATTTGTGTGTGTGTTGTGTGTAGTCCAGGGGTTCACAGGCAACAATAAAATATCAACCATCATAAATTCAAGCACAACAATATCAATAAGCGTTATAATCCTATAACACTTATCTTTCATTCACAGATAAACATGTAAATTCATTATATATAAATAAATTACATTTATCACAGCTCAATCCAAAGCAATCCATATCAGAGAATGTCATACATCAGAGATATCGTACAATTCAAGGCATTCAATATAATCCAGTCATCCATAAGCAAGATCAATTAGTCACATAATTTATAGTTAAACAAATAAATTAATTACTTATGAATTAATTACCCGCCCTACTTAATTAACATTAAGTAATTACAAACCATTTGTGATTATTATAGCTAATTAATGAAATTAATCAATCAACTTAATTATCCATCTTAATTAATTATCCTCAATTATCTTCATTAAGTCATTATCCCATTGGTTAATTATCCACAAATTAACTAACCTTTAATTACCAAGTTAATTATGCTTAAGTTAATTACATTAATTAATTAACCCTTAATTAATTACATTAACAAAATAACCCTTTTATTACTTACATTAAGTAATTATAGTCACTTGATTAATTAACCTTTAATCATTAATTAATTACCTCAATTAATTTACCTTAAGTTAATTATATTAACAAATCAACCTTTTTAATTAAGTAATTATCCTTTAATTACTCACATAAATAAATCATTCTTTAATTAATAACACTAAGTAATTATCCCTTAATTTCTTGATTGATTATTCTTTAATTACTAATCAATTAACCTTTAATTACTTAAATAAAATAACCTTTAATTATAAATTAATTAACCTTTAATCGTTAATTAATTATCCTTAATTACTTTCATTAAGTAATTAACCTTTAAGTAATTAATTACCTTTAATTTAATTTCATTAAGTAATTATCCCTTCATTAATTAATTAACGAATTAACCCCCTTTAGTTAAGCAAGACCCTAAATTAATTAAAAGATAAACCCTTCATTTTAATTAATTACATTATTTAAATCCCATTAAATAAACCTTTGAAATAAATTATCATTAACATATAATTTAACTTAAAACCCTTTAAGTTACTTAATAATCAAAATCATTTCACCTTCTTTAATTAACTATTTAATTACATCTTTTAAACTTATTTAAAAAAAATTAAGAATTTATTTAAAATAATAGGTATAAAATGAAATACCTTAAACTTAATAAATTTATTTTAAACTTTTAACTAAGTCTAAAACTAGAATCAAACATTCATTATTTTACAAGAATTAATCAAGAAAAAATTTTAAACTTGATTTAACTTTAAATTAAAAAAAAACTAGTTTTATTTAAATTTCAAAATTGTTAACATATGAACCCGAGAAGACTTCGAGTTCCTTCTCGAGCTAGTTATGAATTTTCCTGAGCAAATCCCCTAGTCACCTTCCCTTTTCTTTTTTTTCTTTTTTTATTGTAAACTTTGTTTTAGTTTAAACCTGTAACACTTACGAACACACCTGCATGCCTACCCGAGCCATCAACCCAATTCCTCGAGATCAACTTCGAGTTCAATTTCATCTTCCCCAAACTCAGATGAACCCAGACATACATACAAGCACACGTGCACGTGCACACAATGTCCGACCATCTCCGATCGACCTCGTCGCCATCTACAAGTCATCGATGATCTACACGATCAGCCTAAGCACCCAGATCGATCAATTCATTTGAAAATCGAAAACGAGTATTCGATTACAACCTAGAACACAAACTCGAAAAACGAATCTCCCCCGCACCATCGCCTCCGACTACCTAGAATCACGTCAGTCAACCCAGAGCTGCGTCACATCCTCACACATCGATCCCCCTGGTGTGATCGCTTCCAGTTCACCCACGACGTCGCACGAACCCGATGAACAACTTCGATCAAATTTGATCGTAAAACCCTAAATCGCCATCGCCCGATCATCATAACGACCTAAAAATCCTTCGAACATTTTTCCATGGATCTCTACCACCTGAACTTCCTCTAGCACTAGACCCGAAATTTGATTCTTCATCAATCGTCGGGAATCGACGAATTTGCGTTTCCCGTTCAACTCGAGGATTCTCGACATACCCAACACTAAAAATCATGATTTTCATTTCAAAGTTCCTTATTTTCACATGCGAATCAGATTATATAATCCAATCTTGAAATTGTATTCATTGATTTTTCTGATTTAAAAAAAGATTTCACTGTAATATTAAAATTTTGAAATAGTTACTAAATAATTCCACTTGAAATTATTTTTAAAAAGGGTGTTACCTTGTTTCAGACATTTTCTCTTTGGAAATCATAGTCTATAATTGATTTATTGGGAAGATATGAATTTTTCTTAGTGGATCAGAGACTGTAAAAAAACAGAAATACACACACACACACATATACACAGACATGCATACATAAACATCAACATATATATACCTGAAATCATACTTAAACAATCATGCAAAGCATTTCACATCATTTCATCTACAATTTATCAGGTTAAAAATAGATTTAAACTTTTATAAAAGTAGTTTACTCACCTGGGAAAAAGGAACAGAGAAGCAGGAAGTTTGATTTCAAAACTGGAAATTGATCTTTGAACTTGTTTGATGCTGAGATGATCTTTATTTTTTTAGCTTCAGGTTTAAATTGTTTGAGTTGAATCTGATCCTTGCTTCAGGTTTTAGATGCTTTAGAATAAAAATCTAGAACTTTGAAAATCTGAAGGAATGTTTTGATGTCTGAGGTAATCTTTGCTTTGATTTGTTTCCAGGTTTTGAGAATTCGAAAAAAAAGATTGTTTGATCTTTGATCTCTTGTTTTGTTTTGGATTTTCAGGTTTCTGTTTTCAGATTTTTAACTTTTTGAACTGTATCAAAGAAAATGAAATGTAGAAGTAAGGAGATATGTATATATAACCTTGTTTTTCCCTTTTATTTATTTTTAAAAATGAGAATTTAAGTGACATTTGTTATTTTGCACGCTAATCTTAATCATACTTGTAAACACATGTCTTTAGAAGCTTACACATGTTTAATTTCATGTTTAAAATACTTACACATGTCTTTGCATGCTAATTAATGTTTGTAATATTATAATTTCCATTTAGTTTTAAATATATATGTGTGTGTGTGTGTGTGTGTTTTATATTTTTATAAATCTTTATATCATGTATAAATTTAAAAGAAAGTATTTAAGCCTTTTATAAATCTTAAAATCAAGTTATTATACTTTTTAAATTATTAAATATTTATCTCATGTTTTCGAATATAGAATTTAACTTAATTAGCTTTTGAAAATTATTAATTTCAAAATATAACTTCCAAATCACAATGTATATACATATCCATATACATATATACATACACACATACACACATATATATATATATATATTATAATTAGAAAACAAAATTTTTACTAGTCTTGAAACATAGAGTTTTAAATCCAAATTTATTTTTGAATTTCAAATCAAAATTCTATCTACAATCTATTACATACATATATATATAAACAAACACTTATCTCATTTATTTTGGAAAAATTCAAATTTATTCACAAATTGGTCCAAAAGTTTATATTAATTACTAAATTAAATTGGGCTTAAAAATAGGATCCTTACAGATTTCCCCCTTAAGAAAATTTTGTCCTCGAAATTTGCTAGACAGGAAGACAACCAAAGAATAGATGAACACATCAAAGATAGAGAATTGGTTTACCTGATCAAACCGAATATCTATTCTACATTTGGCTTACCAAATCAGAATATCATCAATAGATACGAGATCAAGCCTATTTAATACTTTACCAAATACTCGGATCACCAGATCTACGAAATATGCAGGGGCATTGGTTAGTCCGAAGGGATGACTAACCATTCGTAGAATATATCTGGACCCCAAAAACAGACAAATGGATTCTTAACTGATTTAATCCTTGTACTAAATCCATCTTAGAAAAGAATCAAACACCTTGCAATTGATCGAACAGGTCGTTTAATTCAGGGAAAAGGGAATTTTTAAACAATATCGATTCCAAACTCAGATCGAAATACCCTAAAGTATACATTAGCTTGTCCTCCCTTCGGACTTGGATCCTTACAAGAAATCACAACAAAATTCTTAAGTTTGGTTTTGATCGAAATCGTTTTATCGATACAATCTAATTTAGTTCCATATTTTATTAACCAATTCATTTCAATTAAAATTTGAAATTCATTAAAGTTAAAAACGAAAAGACTGAGAAGAAACCGATGATGAGAATACGAAATAGGAACCTTTCTATAACGTAAACAAAAATTCGTAGGGCCACCACCTCTCCAAAGCTTCTTCTTGTAGCTGCCAGGAAGCCATCAAAGAATTGAAATTGGATGACGATCAGCGAAAGTTGATGGAAAAAAGTTGTTCCTTGTTGTTACAGGGTATCGACCATTTGTAGCGGTACTCCCCTATCCCCCATCTCGTCTTCTTCTTACACTAAATTGACTTAGGCATATGGAAAAGATATCTTAGGGATACTCATTCTAGGGTATTTGTTACCCTATCTCTAATGAGCCACCTAATGCATTATACTCCAAAAGCTGAAGTTCTTACTCAACCTTTAGCTCTGATACCAAATGTGACGACCTGGATTTCAGCGCTCGAAAATCGATATCCATACATCACCCGTATTCGAATGCTGCAGATTCAAACGTTGAAATCCGATTCGCCGAAGCTTATAACACATAGGTCATAACAAAACAGTGGAAACAAGAATGAATTTTATTGATACACAACAATTGATTACAACAATGGTACAATATGAAGTGATCCACAGTATTAGAGATATATATAACTACGGAAAACAACGCAACAACATCAGAAAGATAACGTCTTCAACAGAGAGAGAATTCACCAATACCACATTTCTAAAGCCAAAGATCCAAAACTCCAAACCAAAAGCTCAAACCCAAAGGCTATCATGCTGTAGTGTAGCACAATGCGATCGCCAAAATCCATAGACTTCGAAGACTTCCAAATGTTACCAAAAAAAGGCTAAAGGCTACCGAATTCTACATCTATTAGCTGACTATGTAATAACCCGACTCTAGGCCGCACATGTGGAAAATTGTGGGCACCCAAAGTTTAGAAAGGGAACAATAAACACCAGGTCAGTCATGGGACTGGTGTGAGCAAAAAAAATAATTTTATTCGAACAAAAAGAAATAAAAAGAAATTCGCTATGATTTTTGGAAAATGAAACTACCATAATGCCTCCTGCACAGACACAATGCAATAACACACTTGAGGGTGATTTCTCCTTATGATAGTCAAACATGCTTGATACGCGAAAATCCTTTTGATATTATTATGAGTGCATAGTGTGGAAAACATTTGAAAAGTATAATATTAATCTTAGCCAGAATACGTATCATTGTAGTATGCCTACTATAGCTACCATGTTAAATTGCAGGTTCTACAACTAAAATCGTACATGGCTCGTATTGAGTGATTAGATTTCCAACAAATGGCCAAGGCTAAGGAACTTCGTTTTCGAATGGGTACGCCTTTGGAGGGACGCCCCAAGAACCTAACCGGATCTCTGCCAACACAAGGTTGGGTTACCTTTGTAACTAGGTAACTCAGTGTCATGAGTATTCCATCCCCCGGTCGTAACCAACCTTTGTCTCGGGATTCACCAACAAATTCCAACAACCACATAAGTTAAATTTCTTGGCTCCATACCATGATACCACTTTTTATCCAGAAGGAAATGCACATACCCTAAGAGGCATGGCCCCTGTAACCTTCTGCATCCTTCTTGTTTCGACCATTTCTGGGGTGTGAGGTTCGATGAAGTCTCGTCCCAAAAAGCTATGCTTTTCATGAATGCCATGCTTCGATCAACCAATAATTAGCACTTAACATGCCACATTACCAAATTGGGAATATATCACTAGGAAATATCAACTACATAACCTATGAGCTCGTACGTCTCAGAGAAGGGTGTTAAGCTAAGAGAATAAATTCTCCGCCACCAAACAGAAATGTATTTGATAAAAACCATCTTTATATATCAAAGTGTAATGTCAGAAATACGTCCATACAAGTCCATCCTGGGTCTGAATGGAACCGAAGGCTCTTCAAAAGAAGTCCTTGCAAATCCGAATATTTATAATCCCGACTGGACTCCCCATCACATATGGAGATCTATATACAGGAGCAACTCAGTGCAGAGACAATCGACAGGTAATCCTTTCGTTCTCGAAAATACCCGGTCTTCGACCATCTTCTTTGATTGCTATCCATTTCATCGTATCATTAATTCGAAATGGGTTTTATGACATAAAGTCCTCTCCCGGCTTAACCGAATAATGAGCACTAATTTTAAAAACATATGGATACATTCGGATCTTAGTTAAGTCATAACTTTTAGCCCAAAACCTTTCCTTTTGAATGGTTTAAACAAATTTCCATTTTAATCTTTTAAACAAAAGATTCACCCTTTAAGATCCTCTTCAATTTGAAACAAGATTTACCAAATCTTTAACAAAGATTCATTCATAGCTTTTAAAACTATTTCCATTTCAAATTTGATTTACCCACAAATCGAAATCCTTTCAACAAAAACTAGAAATTCTTTCTTTATGTGAAACTGTTATCATTTGAAAACAAAGATTTTTCGTTTCGGAAAAATCCGATTAAATTTGCTCAAGTTATAGCCTTTTAAAGTACAAATCGAAAATTCAGCGAACTGCCGTACTCTCAGCAAATTCTATTTGGAATTAAATTTAAATTCCCAAAATAATTTCAATTTCAAAACTCATTTTCAAAAGTTTTTCATATTCCACTCAATTCCACTTCCAAACCATTTTGGATTCAAAATTCAACCTTTAAGTTCTTTTCACTATTTTGAATAAAATAAAATTAAATTCAAAATATCCGTAACTTAACCAATTTCCCGTGAAATCCATATTTTTGTGTGTGTTGTGTGTAGTCCAGGGGTTCATAGGCAACAATAGAATACCAACCATCATAAATTCAGTAATATCAATAAGCGGTATAATCCTATAACGCTTATCTTTCATTCACAGATAAACATGTAAATTCATCACATATAAATAAATTACATTTATCACAGCTCAATCCAAAGCAATCCATATCACAGAATGTCATACATCAGAGATATCAAACAATTCAAGGCATTCAATATAAACCAATCGTCCATAAGAAAGATCAATTGGTCACATAATTTATAGTTAACCAAATAAATTAATTACTTATGAATTAATTACCCACCCTGCTTAATTAAAATTGAGTAATTACAAACCATTTGTGATTATTATAATTAATTAATGAAATTAATTAATCAACCGTAATTATCCATCTTAATTAATTATCCTCTATTACTTTCATTAAGTAATTATCCCACTGGTTAATTATCCTCAAATTAATTAACCTTTAATTACCAAGTTAATTATCCTTAAGTTAATTACATTAATTAATTAACCCTTAATTAATTACATTAACAAAATAACCCTTTTATTACTTACATTAAGTAATTATAATCACTTGATTAATTAACCTTTAATCATTAATTAATTATCTTTAATTAATTACCTCAATTAATTAACCTTAAGTTAATTATATTAACAAATCAACCTTTTTAATTAAGCAATTATCCTTTAATTACTCACATAAATAAATAATTCTTTAATTAATTACACTAAGTAATTATCCCGTAATTTATTAATTAATTATTCTTTAATTACTAACCAATTAACCTTTAATTACTTAAATAAAATAACCTTTAATTATAAATTAATTAACCTTTAATCATTAATTAATTATCCTTAATTACTTTCATTAAGTAATTAACCTTTAAGTAATTAGTTACCTTTAATTTAATTTCATTAAGTAATTATCCCTTCATTAATTAATTAACGAATTAACCCCCTTTAGTTAAGAAAGACCCTAAATTAAATAAAAGATAAACCCTTTATTTTAATTAATTACATCATTTAAATCCCATTAAATAAACCTTTGAAATAAATTATCATTAACATATAATTTAACTTAAAACCATTTAAGTTACTTAATAATCAAAATCATCTCACCTTCTTTAATTAACTTAAAAATTTATTTAAAATAATAGGTATAAAATGAAATACCTTAAACTTAATAAACTTATTTTAAACTTTTAACTAATTCTAAAACTAGAATAAAACATTCATTGTTTTACAAGAATTAATCAAGAAAAAGTTTTAAACTTGATTTATAAATATAAAAAAACTTGTTTTATTTAAATTTCAAAATTGTTAACATATGAACCCGAGATGACTTCGAGTTCTTACTCGAGCCAGTTACAAATTTTTCTAAGAAAATCCCCAAGTGACATTCCTTTTTTTTGTTTTTTATTTTAAACTATTTTTTAGTTTAAACTTGTAACACTTACAAACATACCCGCATGCCTACCCGAGCCATCAACCCAATCCCTCGAGATCAACTTCGAGTTCTACTTCATCTTCCCCAAACTCAGACGAACCCAGACATACACACACATGCGTGCATGTGCACACAACGTTTGACCATCTCCGATCGACTTCGCCGCCATCTACAAGTCATTGATGATCTGCACGATTAGCCTAAGCACCCAAATCGATCAATTCGTCTGAAAATCGAAAAGGAGCACTCGATTACAACCTGGAACCCAAACTCGAACAACGAATCTCCCCCGCGCCATCGCCTCCGACCACCTGGAACCACGCAAGTCAACCCAGAGCTGCGTCACATCCTCACACATCGATCCCCCTAGTGCGATCGCTTCCAGTTCACCCACGAAGTCGCACGAACCCGATGAACAACGTCGACCAAATTAGATCGTAAAACACTAAATCACCATCACCCAATCATCACAACGACCTAAAAAAACTTCAAACATTTTTCCATGGATCTCTACCACCTGAACTTCCTCTAGCACTAGACTTGAAGCTTGATTCTTCGTCGATCGTCAGGAATCGATGAATTTGCATTTCCCGTTCAACTCGAGGATTCTCGACATACCCAACACTAAAAATCATGATTTTCATTTCAAAATTCCTTATTTTCACATGCGAATCAGATTATATAATCCAATCTTGAAATTGTGTTCATTGATTTTTATGATTTAGAAAAAGACTTCACTGTAATATTAAATTTTGAAACACTTACTAAATAATTCCAATTGAAACTATTTTTAAAAATATGTTACCTTGTTTCAGACATTTTCTCTTTGGAAATCATAGTCTATAATTGATTTATTGGGAAGATATGAATTTTTCTTAGTGGATCAGAGACTGTGAAACAAGAGAAATAAATAAATAAATATATATACACACACACACATACATATATAGAGACATGTATACATAAACATCAACATATATACCTGAAATCATACTTAAACAATCATCCAAAGCATTTCACATCATTTCATCTACAATTTATCAGGCTAAAATAGATTTAAACTTTTATAAAAGTAGTTTACTCACCTAGGAAAAAGGAACGGAGAAGCAAGAAGTTTGATTTAAAAACTAGAAATTGGTCTTTGAACTTGTTTAATGCTGAGATGATCTTTGTTTTTTAGCTTTAGGTTTAAATTGTTTTTAGTTGAATCTGATCCTTATTTCAGGTTTTAGATGCTTTAGAATAAAAATCTGGAACTTTGAAAATCTGAAGAAATGTTTTGATGTCTGAGGTAATCTTTGTTTTGATTTGTTACCAGGTTTTGAGAATTTGAAAAAAAAAGATTGTTTGATCTTTGATCTCTGGTTTTTTTTTTGCATTTTTAGGTTTGTGTTTTAAGATTTTTAACCGTATCAAAGAAAATGAAATGTAGAAGTAAGGAGATATGTATATATAACCTTGTTTTTTCCTTTTATTTGTTTTTAAAAATGGGAATTTAAGTGACATTTGTTATTTTGCATGCTAATCTTAGTCACACTTGTAAACACATGCCATTAGAAGCCTACACATGTTTAATTTCATGTTGAAAATACTTACACATGTATTTGCATGCTAATTAATGTTTGTAATATTATAATTTCCATTTAGTTTTAAATATATATATATATATGTGTGTGTGTGTGTGTGTGTTTTATATTTTTATAAATTCATTTTATATTTTTAATTAATGCTTTCCTTTTACATTAACATATGTTATATATTTATATATATACATATACAAATTATCTTTATATCATGTATAAATTTAAAAGAAAGTATTTAAACCTTTTATAAAATCTTAAACTCAAGTTATTATACTTATTAAATTATTAAATATTTATCTTGTGTTTTTAAACATAGAATTTAACTTAATTAGCTTTTGAAAATTATTTATTTCAAAATATAACTTCCAAATCACAATGTATATACATACATATATATATTATAATTAGAAAACAATTTTTTTATTAGTCTTGAAATATAGAGTTTTAAATCCAAATTTATTTTTGAATTTCAAACCAAAATTCTATCTACAATCTATTACATACATACATACATACATACATACATACATACATACATACATACATACATACATACATACATACATACATACATACATACATACATACATACATACATTCATACATATATATATATATATATATATATATATATATATATATAAACAAACACTTATCTCATTTATTCACAAATTAGTCCAAAATTTTATACTAATTACTAAATTAAATTTGGCTTAAAAACGGGATCGTTACAAACAAATTGACTGATCTTCGGGAGTTACAAGCACAATTCTAGCTCTAGAACAATGATCATTGGATGCACCATCAGTACACAATTTCCATGTAGTTGGGATTTTGATGCCCTCCGAGGAATCATCTTGCGTAGTGAACTCTGCTATAAAATATGCCAGTGCCTGACATTGGATAGCCCTCCGAGAAAGATATGTGATATCAAATTGACTGAGCTCGATATCCACTTGATTTAGGACATCTCTAGTTGTTGTAGGACCTGTTCACAACAGTTGGTCGGTGTGTACATTGATCGGGTGTGCTTGAAAGTATGGCCGAAGATTTCATGATGCAGTCAATAAGAAAAATGCTGGCTTCTCTATTTTCGAATAGTTCCTTTCAGTTTTTGTCAATTGCTTGCTGAGTAATACACTAGCCTCTTGATTCAATAATCCTCATGAAGCAATGCGGCATAGATAGCGTGTGCCGACATGGCCAAATAAATGTACAAATCTTCATGATCCACCGGCTTTTACAAGATGAGCAGTCTCTCCAAACGATTCACCAAGATTGAAATGCGTCTTTACAATCATGTGTCCATTTGAAGTTTCTTTTCCCTTTTCTAATCAGGTCAAAGAAAGGAATGCATTTTTCGGTAGCTCTGGAAATAAATTGACTTATGGCAGGAACTTTCCCATTCAGACTTTGTACTTGTTTAATTGACTTTGGCATTTGGATATCGTGGATAGCCTGAATCTTCTCGAAATTAGCTCTGTTCTACGGGCATTAACAATAAGGCCCAAGAATTTTCCTGATGCAACACCAAAAGAACACTTCAAAGGATTAAATTTCATCTTGATGTTGGAGGATGTCGAACATTTCTTCCAAGTCTTTTATATGGTTGCTTGATCGCCGTGACTTCACGAGCATATCATTCACATGTACTTCCATTGTCTTTCCAGCCTGATCTTTAAACATCGACTAGGTGCTGGTAAGTGCTCCTGCACTCTTTAGTCTAAACGCCATCACCATTAGCAATATAATCCAACAATGGTAATGAAACTGGTGTTCTTTTGATCGGGAATGTGCATCGGGATTTTATTATATTCAGAGTGTGCATCCATGAGAGATAGCAATTCATGTCCACGGTTTAATCCACTAGCTGGTCGATCCTCGAAAGGGGAAAACTATCTTTTGGACATGCCTTATTCAAATATAAGTAATCAATGCATGTTCTCCATTTCCATTTACCTTTTTCACAAGTACAAGGGTTAGATACCCACTTAGGCTAGAAGGTATCGTAGATAAACCCATTATCTTTGAGTCTACCCGCCTCCTTTTTAAGAGTGGTAGATCTTTCTGGATCCATGCTGCGTCTTTTTTGCTTCACCGAGACATACTCGGGTCTATATTCAATGCATGGCTCGCAATGGCAGGTGAGATCCCATACATTTCAGAGTGAGTCCAAGCGAACATGTCTAGATCCGCTCAAAGAAAACCAGCAAGTTATTTCATCATTGGGGAGCTGAGCTGTGATCCAATCTTTAAGACCCATGACAGGTCGTCGTGGCTGACCGTGATATCAATCATCAGCTCAGCTCGTGCAACCTTGGTCTATTTGGGCTCCTCCTCCTCATCCCTCAGATCTATATCTCTATAGAACTGACTATGGAACCCAAGCTAAGGCTCGGGCGCTAGTTATCAATCTTCAATAACTTGGATGCGGACAATCTTATCCACACCTTTACCTTTCTCTTTGTGCCGAGCATCCTTCAGCTCAGCTACATAACAGGCATGTCCAGTCGCCTGATCACCGTGAGCAACTCCAACACCGTTATTTGTCGAAAACTTCAAAGTCAAACACATGGAGAAAAAGCTGCCCGAAATTCGACTAGGGCTCGTCGACCTAGAAAAATGTTGTAAGGAGACTCAGCATCCAAAACAACAAATAGCAAGATTCGCACTCTCCTATGATCACCTTCTCCCAACTCTACAGGTAATTCCACATAACCCACAACTTTAGTTCCAACACCGTTAAAACCGTGCATGTGGGCTTTAAACGGCTTTAATTACTTAGCTTCCATTTTCATCTGATAATAGGCTTTTTTGAAAATTATATTAATGAACTTCCATAATCAATCAGTATTCTTATCATCAAAGCGGGGCCAATCATGGCCGAAATGACAATTGGTCGATCGTCAGAGTCTCTACCTTGTCTGCATCTCTATTTCTAAATACGATATCATCTGTCATTATATGCTGCTATTCTGGCGGAGCTCCATCTGTTGTACTTTAATAATATTCAAAATCCACATATCTATTCGCGCTAGCATAGCGCTCCATCTCTTGCCAACTCTTATCTACTGGCTGCGGTCCTCCAATTATCGTACTTATCATCATTCTTCCACTAGTTCATGTAGGCTCCTCAGCCCGATACGATACTTGTCCTCGGTTAAGGTCAGATGTCCCCTGTCCGCCACTTTGTAGGGTTTTTACGAATTGCTGCAATTTCCTTTCTCAAATTATCTTTTCGATAATGTCCTGGAGATGCCAGCATTCATTTGTTCCATGTCCATAGCATTCGTGGAATCGACAATATTTTTCGGTTTGTTTTTGCTTCCCAGTCGATTCTTTTGGAGGCGACTTCCTGTATTGCATGGTATTACAAGTAGATAAATAAATATTCTTCGAGGACATATTCAACCATGTGTAAGTATCAAACATTGGAATCCTAGGCTTCCCTCTTTCAGAATCCCTCTTTCATTCTCGGCATCTATCTCCGCTTTTCTTTTGCCGATTCGGCTTGTTCTGAACATTCACTTGAACTTTTCCTAAGCTATCATCAGACTGCTTTACTGCATGTTACTTTATACTCCTTCTTTGCTTGGTCCCACAACATTCTTTTTCTTGGAGGACCTGGCTTCGTCCTTTCTCAAATACCGAGTTGCCTTCTCGTAAAAGCGCTCCAGCATTGCCGGCGGCTTGCCAGCTAACCAATCACCGAAATCAGATTCTAGATCTGTCCCTTTTGTCATAGCCATCAATATCGCATGGTCCTTTGGATTACTATTTTCCATAACAACTGGATGAAATCTCTCCAAATAATTTTTCAATGACTCTCCTAGAGCCTGAATCACGCTGGACAGGGACATCACATCTTTGGGACGAGTTGCATGCATCTAGAACTGCTCCACAAACTTTACTGCCAAGTCATCGAATCTAGTAACTGATCGTGTGGTAAATCTTATGAATCATATCATTTCTATCCCAGTGAGAGTTATGGGAAAGCATCTGCACTAGGTAGCATCATCCGCTCGCACAGAATCCATCGGCCATTTATATCTCACGATATGCTGCCTGGGGTCGGTTTTTTCCTCATAGGCGGGCATTGATGGCATGTTGAACCTCCTTTGATACTCCACATGTAGAACATTATCATTGAATGAGGCATGGCTTCTCGAAATTCCCAATCATCATTAGTCAAGCCTTGGCTCTCTCTCCCTAACTATTTAACCATTGCTGATAAATCCACTATTTGGATGGTTGGTGCCAAAAGGTGGTCGCGCTCCTCCTCATGTGAAGAATTCGGTCGATGTCTGTGGACCGTTTCATGCCTTCTTGGTTCACATCTTCTCGATTTGTATCTTGTATATTCACTTCATAGTCATTCTAGAGAAGAGCTTGGTCAACATTTAATTGAACTCCAACATCAAAACCAAGCGTAGTAGCTCCAACTTGATTGTCATAAGGCATGGATAGATTCCCACTTTTTGTGGAGGGATCGGTATCGATGCCTACAGAGGGGTCGGCATCGATTGTTCCTGGCATACTACGATGGTCTGGGTTGACGCTTCGAAGTTTCTACGCGATATTCTTCTGTTCTGTGATGCCTATGCCTGTGATACTCGTTTGATGAGCTAGAACTCTTCAATGCCGAATAAGGAGTGGGGTCTCTCCTAGCTTTCCCCTGCTGCAGCTGATTGAGTTGGTTCATCAAGTTGATATTGGTCTAAATTTTTTGATTTATTATCGATGGCTCTTCATCATTTCTCTCAGCAAATTATGAAATTCAGCTCTTGTAACAGAACCAGTGGGACTTTGAGCTTCAACCAATTCAGCATTCACATTCATTGGTTGATTGCTTGGGTATCCTTGTTGGATGTTAGTATTCTCATTTCCTTCCATGTATAGAGAAGTAGATTTAGTATACCTCACCATTATTAATAGCTTTGCCTAGATTTCAAAATATTAGAGTAGTTTGAGCAACTTCTTGAAGATAACTGCAGATCTCCTTTGGAGGATTTATTTAATCCAATAGCAACAAATATCATAATAAACTAAGAATCAAGTTTCTAGGTGAAAGCACCAAAATTTTTGCAACTAAATTGGTCACAAACACCCAAGAATAGTTTTTGCAGAGAAGCAAGTGAAGATAAACAAAATTAAACTAAGTGGATAGATTAACAAGTAACATAAATCAATTAAAATCAGACATGGAAATTTATAGTGGTTCGGCATTGTATGGCTACGTCCACGTTGAAGATTATCATTTATTAATCACTATAAATCTGAATACAACAGTAGAAAATAGCTAATACTTGATTATAATAGAGTCCAGAGTAAGAAGTAGCGTAAAGATCCTCAGAATGACCTTTCAGGCTAGTATTTATAGGTGAAGACGACCATGTATCTCTCTGAAATTTTGGCTAAAGGACCTTCTGATTCACATGGGCCCACTAAAGGGATCGCTTGGCCCAATTCCCAAAGAGGATGAATAACTACCGATCCCTTCTTTGGTCGAATTTTGGGGAGCAATCCTATGGTGGCTTCCTTATGCAAAAACATGCTTAGCCTCTAATTTTCATGCCATTTGGGTCATTTGGATCATTTTAACTCGAGTTGTTACTTGATTTCTAATTTAACATGACTTGATTTCTGCCTTCTGCCGATTCCTCCCAAGGGATGTATAATGATCCCTCCAAATTCGTCCTTTTGATTTGCAATCCCTATAGTAGGTTTCCTAGGGTCCTTATATCTTGCTCCTCAAATTTCATATGTTTCGAACTTGTAAATATGCATGTCGATCCCTCCTGTTAGAGCCAACCTATGTCGATCCCTCCGATGCATTGAACCATATCCCATGCTTTGAACATTATATGTTGCACATCTACCAATTCCATTCAATTCCAGCTTCATATTACCATCTATACTCGACTTCTAAGCCCAAAAATCATCACTCTATAGTCATCGACCTAAATGGACATCCAAGCTAACTCGTGCAATCAGTTCAACAGAGCCGACCTAGAATGTCGGATAACAACAACCATTACATCATCCGGTTCAAAGGTACATTTTTAACTTCATATGGGTACAACAGAAAATAGCATAAATAGATAAATAGACTACCGTCATAAGCTCCTCTCATCGTCATTTTCATCTTGATCATCGTCTCCTTCCTGAACTTATGTTGTAATGAGGAGGGAGTCAGAACAATAATACCTAGTGAATAGAAAATCTCGAGCCTTTTTATGTCAGGCGGTATAATTTAAATAAGGATATGTCAATCACATTTCAAATTATAATCAAAACCATGTAATACTTCATATAAGTAAATATTGGCCCTCAAACAACCATTTAATACCTTCAATCCCCAAAGCAGGTTTTCCATACTCAATAACCCAACTATCGTTATTAATGTCTACCAATGTGAGAGATAGAATCCAAGCCATTTAATACCTTTGATTGGGAAATACACAAACTTTGACCATTTTAAACCACAATTAAGATAGACCCTCATCATTTAGTACCTATTCCTAAGGCAAACTCCATACAGGCCTCTATCTAGTTGACATTGCATGGAAATCTCTTCAGATACTTAATACTTCCTATTGAAGTGAACCTTTCAGAGATATCTACTGCCTTGCCTAAACCTAATCCCGACCATTCAATACTTCACATAAGGGAAAGAGGTGGTCCCTCAAATGACCATTTAATACCTTCAAATCTCCGAATCAGGTACTTTGTATTATGACCCATACCTTATGGAGACGTCTCATGTTCATCTAACTATTTATAGGAACCGATAGCCAGATTAGCTGGAATAGATTTAACATACAAAATTAGGACTAACCTCGCATCATCTTTGGTTACTTATTATAGAGTATGTCTCACATCAGCCCCAAAGTCATACTGCTGGTAGCCAAATTAGCTGGGAAGACTTCTGTGTGCTTTTGACTAACCTCACATCCCTATAACCTACTCATATTTCATAACTCTCTAAGTGTATAATCACACATCTCACCGTATTCATTAATTAGGCCTTATAAGAAATCTTTCTTATTTTGCGTAACTAATTACATTCCTAAGAGGGATTTAAATTACCATTATTAACCTAATTAACTATGTAATTAATATGTTATAATCATATATTATTTATGCTAGTTTATATATATATATATATATATATATATAAGTACATGTTTATTAGGCATATGGAGATATATGCACTAAACTAATGTTCAAATGTCAAATCTTTCAATATTATACAAGTCTCATTTCCATAATAACGTTAATAGCATATTTACCATAAATCCAATACTCTAAAATCAAATCAATAGATTTATACTTAGAAACCAATTCCAACTTATTTTATATTAAAACAATGGAACAATAGCATAATAATGGAAATTTACAATTTAATCGGTCTTATGGTCTATTTAACTCCATTGTACATAAAATTAGACAAGGGAAATTTTATTTAAAATTTGTGGAAATAGTCAGTGTACACTACAAATAAGAATTTGTATCTTACACACCATTTTCAAATCAAATCCCTTAATTAAATCTAGAAAAAAGGAATAGAAAGTGGAATAGAAGGCAAATATATATACTGCAAAATCAATAAAAAATTCCATTATTCTAGTCCAAAAAATTAAGATTCCAACATAAGAATTGGATTTCTCTTTAGGGAAATTTTGAGGATTTTTATTGTGATGTTTTCATAATCCAAAACTCCCTAAGACATATATCAAGTCCAAACTACACTATTCAATTACTAAAATAGAAAAACTAAGATTTTCATCATAGAGGTCCTTAGCTCTACCTTCTCTTGAATTTGACACGTCTTCAATGAACACTTTCATATTTCTTCTTTTCAATATATACAATAAGAGATTTATATATGTTAGATATAGAAAAGTAGAGGTTTGAAGGGAATAGATTGAGAAAGTAAACAATAAACAAAGATGGATATATAGGATTTCTTACCTAAAACCCTAATGGGGTTTTCTGAATCTACAAAGGGATAAACTGATAGAGCTTCGCTAATGTTTCCAAAATATTGTACGAATAAAAGTGAGCGGGCTAAGCTCTTACTTATAATGGTTCGAATGCACCAGAATCATTGGTTGAAGGTCAATTAAAAATAATAAAATCTGGTACGTTAAAATAGCCAAAACCCTAGCCTCCATCAACAGAAAGTGATTAACTATCGCCTTTCCACCGATCGACCGATCGTGGGTAAGTGGTCAACAGCTCTCCCTATTTTAGATATATTTTGACTGCCGTTAATTTGTTTTTATTCGATTTAATGTTTACTTAACTCCTAATTATAATTACCGTTAACTTTTGAAATTTCAAATTTGGAAATTAAATATTTATTTGAATTTGAATATTATTTAAATTATTTTAAACTCAAAAACTTCAAACGTCCATAACTTCTTCTTTAAGCATCGTTTTTCGTATATTATATATGGAAATTGATCAGAACTTCACCACGAATGCAACAACATAACTTTCGTCGTTAAATTCCAACTTTTGCAAAATTTTAATTTTTATCGCTATCTTATTTAAATCAATTTATCCAATTTATTTATTTATGGTTATTTTTATAGGTGTTACACTCTCCCCCTTTAAAAAGGATTAAGTCTTCGAAATCTTTCTAACAGACGAGTGCCATAACATGCAATAAACATCCATGTTATACCACCAAGTTATCTACGCAACAATCTACTCAACCAAAGTTCAATGTGATTATATACTGTAGACACTATAGTGAGCTCAATCCTAACATGAGTATGTGATCGTGACATATAAGTATGTATAAAAATGCCATAAATATGCATAAAGATTTCTCCATAAGTGCAAAGTAACAGTGAAAAGTGTAGCAACCATATCTTACCATCCAATTTGGCAACCATGATGCAACCAAAAATCCTAATTTTGAAGATAAAAGTTTACCAGTAAATAGCTTAGGATAAGAGATCCTCGTATTTTCTTCAATTTTCCTTATGCTTTCCACCGGGTTATCTCTCCATTGTACTCGGAACAACCTAATTTCTTTGTTGTAGAGCTTTCTAATTCCATGCTCCATAATGCGTATGGCGCATATGATGCTATTGGCTCCATCTCACTATCCCCCAATTGACCAAACTATACTACAACGGTTGTGTTATGAAGGCATTTCCTCAAATGTAAGATATGAAAAACAACGTGGACTCCTGCCAATCTATCTGGTAGCTCCACACAATAAGCAAGCCTTTTTATCCTTTTCAAAATTCGAAAAGGCCCAACAAATCTTGGTGCCAACTTGACAAACTTACCAAACCTTATGATTCTTCTAAGTGTAATATCCAGGAATTTCAAGGAGTTTAAAATGTTGATAATCACTTATTTAAATTATTTGAAATTGATAAAATTGTTATTTTCAAAAATAATTAACAAAGTAATAAAAATACAATGTTTTAATTATGGTTATAAATTGGTTTTAAAATAATAATTATTATTTTGTTTGTATAAATCAATTCTAATTGGCTTATTGTTTTCAAAATCGATAAGTGTGTTTAAAAACATTTATATCCGTGTATTTTAAATTGATTTTAAAATAGGATATATTATTTATAAATAATAATGTGCTTATATAAAAATTGATATTTATATTTATTTAAATTGATTTTAGTGACTTTGAAAATGAATATAAATTTGAATTCAAGGAATATACATACATCTTAAATAAAATAATATATATAGTTTGGTTTTAAAATATATAGATAATGTTAAGATTTGTTTATTTTTCTTTTTATAGAAATTTATCTATAGAAATTTGACTTGTGTTTATTTAACAATAATAAATACAAGGTTTTTAAAATAGCATTTTTAAGATGAGTTTGAAATATTGTATATAAATTTTATTTAAATTATGATTGATTTTATTTTATGTTCTTTTTAAAGGTTGTATTTTATATAAATTTAGCATACATTTATAAAGGTAAAAATGTATTTGTTTATTAGATATTCAAAATAGAAAAGCATTTTTTTAAAATTAAGAAAACATGTTTGTTAATTAGGAAAATAATTTTAAAAGTTTCTAAATTTCTTTTAAAATTAAAACAAAACTCAATTTGAAAAATGTTTTGTTTTAAAACACTTTGTTAACAAGTGTAAAACATTTGAGTAATTAAATGACAAGTGTCCATTATTGCTTTTAATTTTCTTTTTAATTTATAAAATATGAAATTGCTTATATAATCACCTTTTCTCTTCATCTTTCTTTTTCTTTAAATTCCTTGTTTATTTCTTAGAAGTGACTTGAATATCCATGCCAAACTTTTACTCATTCTAAAAACTAGAAATTCTTCAAATCCTCCTCAACATCCAAAAATCTGAAGCCTCCTCTAAAGTGAAATTCTGCAAATTATGTTTTCCTGAAAAACATTTTCCCAAACCTGCATTTACTCCTCAATTCAAACCATGGTCATATCAAAAACCTGAAGTATTGTGTGCCTGCAGTTGTCTTCAAAACAAAATCACTATTGTTTTCAAAAAATTCAAGAATCTGCTAAATGTTTTTAAAAGCTTGATGAAAATTCAACCCAGTTCTGCAAATCTTTCATATGCATGCATGGGTCAAAGTATTACCTGAAGCATTTCTGATGCAAGCTTTCAATCCCCTGTCTGCATCAATTTTCTTATGCATGCAAGTAGGGATTTGGTTCAATAGCACTTCTGTTCAAAAGAGGCTTCATCTTCAAAATTCAAGCATTTTGACAATTCCAGCTTATCATCAAGATTTCAGGCTCTGCATTCCTTAATAATGGTGAGTAAACATTCTAATTAAAAGCTTAAGTAGTTTTAGATTTTGCTTTCATATGATTTTTGTGACAAACTATCTTTGCATGTGAATATATGTGTATGAACACTTTAGTGATGTTAGTTTTAGATTGTGCATGATGATATGACTCTGTTCCAGGTTGCAGTATTAACAAATAAAGTTAAATTCATATCTTTTATTTATTCACTGATGATACTTGGATCAAGAAAACAAAATAGAGTAGATTGGCATAAAATAGAAACTAAAAATATT
Organism: Allium cepa; assembly: GCA_030765085.1. Classification (NCBI taxonomy): domain Eukaryota; kingdom Viridiplantae; phylum Streptophyta; class Magnoliopsida; order Asparagales; family Amaryllidaceae; genus Allium; species Allium cepa. Next base: position 886,695,055 of record CM060929.1, read on the forward strand.
AATAAGTATGTAAGTGATAAAATATGCCTGCATTTGAAATTAACAGTAAAGAACAGTGGGAATTTCCAAATACATTAAAATCAAATGTTAAATTTTATTAATTCAAGCCTATATCCTAGACCAGTTTGGAAAGTTAGGATTTTAGAAACAAATATTACAATTTTTAAATTTGTATTAAGCTAGCATTTGGGGTTTATCTGGAAAGGTGGTTTATGGTGATACCTGATGATCACGAGGTCTGGGTTGTTTGAGATCATCACTGGAGTTAGATGGATGGTCAGGGAGGTGGGTAAAAATGGTGGAAGAACTTGTAATCCACTGTGAAGGTTTGGATTGCTTGATTTTAATTTTTAACCTAGTTTTGGGGTCTGCTGTAAATTGGTCTACTGTGTTTTCCTCGGTGCATCGAGCTTGAAAAAAATTTGTGTAAAGGAAGCATGGTGGGTCGGTGATCTATGGCCGGAGTTGTGGTGCTTAACGTTGATCGGAGGTGATGATTTTGGGTTTGCTGATGATGGTGTTTGGGTTCTGTACACCCAGAGATGCTCGATTTTGATTTGGGGTAGATGTTGGAGTTTGGTTGGTCATGGAGGCTTGTAGGGTGGTAGAATGACTTGTCGGTGGGTTCGACGTTGGGCGGAATGGATCCGGCACCGGTGCAGGTTGCACAAGGATGTGGTGTCTGCAGTTTGGGTTTTTGTTTGGGTTTCCTTGTTTTCCTCGAAGTAGGACTCGGGTAAGGGGGATAGCTCGGGGAGGAACTCGCGTGATCTCTGGGGTTTTGTTTGCAGGGGTTTAAACTGTTATGTATTTAACAGTTTTTAGTTTTAAATTTAAACAGTTTTTTAAAATTTTCAAATCAAATTTGTTTAAAAAAAAAGAAAAGAAGATGTACTTTGTTTTCTTAGATTCTAGTAAACATGGGTTGAACCCAAGTTAATGTTCAACAAAATTTTCAAATTTAAATAAGTAAGTTATAAACTTTAAATAGTTTAAGTTAAACTAAAATTCTTGTTTTTGAAATTGAATTGTTTGTATAAATGAAATTTGTATGATTTGTTTAAATGTTTAAGTTAATGTTATTTTCAAACTTACTTTGGAAATATAAAGGAAATTTATAAATGTTTTTAATTATTTAACAATTAAAGTTAAGATAATTTATTAACTTGAAATTAGAATTGTTAATTAATAACTAAGGAAAGTAGTTAATGATTTCTTTATAATTCTATTTAATTAATGAATTAAGTTAAGTAAAAATTTCAAAGTTAATTTAAGATAATGTTTTATCTTAAATATTAATTAAGTATTAATGTTTTAATTAATTAGGTTTGATTAAGAATTTTAAGTTTAGTTAATTAATTTAATTAATTATTTTAAAGGGGATAATTAAGTAATTAATTAGGTATAATTATTTATTTAATTAACTATTAATTAAGATGATAATTTAATTAATGACAAATGATTAATTAAATTATAATTACTTATTAATTAAGTAGTTAAGAGTTAACTAAAATAGTAATTAATTAATACTTAATAAAGGTTTTATTAAGTTTTAATTGGGTTTTCATAATTAATAATGAAAGGATTATTAAAATATAATGCTAATTAATTAAGAATTAATTAACTATTTTTATTTAAGGTTAATTAATTTTAATTAAGGATTAGTTAATTATATTTATGGATTAATTAATTTGTAATTAAGATTGTTAATTAATAATTAAGTTTATTAATTAATGATTAAGAGATAATTAATTAGTTAATTAAGGTTAATTAATTAATTATAAAGTAATTAGTGATTAATTACTTTGTATTAAATAACCGATTAATAATTAAGGTTTATTAATTAATAGTTGAAGATAATTAATCTGTTAATTGAAGATTAATTTGGTTAATAAGTAATTAAAGGATGAATTACTCAATTATAATTTATGAGATAAGTATGATCAAGTAAGTTAATTAATTTGTTAATTAATTAATTAATTATAGTCACTTGATAAATGATTAAGTATGTTTACTTAATAAGTTTTGATAAGAGTAATTACTTAAGATAAGTAATTAATAAATTACAAAGGTAATTGAGATAAGTAAAATTACTGACTGGGAAGTAATTTTAAATGGGTTAAAGTAATTAAGGGTTTATTGCTTGATGTAATAAATCAATGAATTTATACAGTAACTAAAAATAATTAAGAAGTAATTAAGAATAAATAATTACTGTTTATATTTATTTAAGTAATTAATTGAAGTAATTAATTTAACATGATTAATTAATGTAATTAATTAAGCAACAATGTAATTTATTATAGTTAATTAATTTATGGAAGCAATTAATTAAGGTTCATTAATTGATATGATTAATAAGAATAATTAAGAATTAATTACTTGATTAAGAGTTAATTAATCAAGGCTGATTAATTAGGATGATGATAAATTAATTGGTTCAATTAATGAGTAAGTAAGCAAGATTTATTTTGATAAAGGTAATTAATTTAATTAATTTTAATTTAATTAAGAGATGAACTAATTAATTTAATTCACTTTAAATTAATTAGAGATAGAGATAGTTAATTTAATTCATTTTAAATTAATTATGTTTTGATTAAGTAAATCATTGTTTATGTATGAATGGATGACACTGATTGTTTTGAATGGATGTAATATCAGAAATGAGATAAATAATGTTGTGTGATATGAATGCTTGGTTGCATTGTGATGGTAATATAGATTATCTATTACGATAATGATATGGATTACCTATTTTGTTATGAATCATCTGTTTATTTGATAATGTAGTTATCAATTGTGACTTGTGAATTATCTATCTGTGTGTATATAGATAGTTGAATTAAATTGTTTAACTTTAAAACAACTTGGCCTAAAAGGCACGCTTTGGATTTCGATGAGACCGGGATCGGGTTTCCATATTTGGATATCCGAAAACCACATCGATCCCAATTAAACGTTAGGCCGTGAATCAAAGTAGAGATTTGTGAAGACTCGAGGTGTAAGGACTATACGTCAGTATAACTCTGTGGGTGATTCCGTAATGAGTTGACGAACTAGTTCTTATAGATTCGAGATGGTGGTTTAGAGTGCAAGGGTTATTGTCGTTAACTCTAAGGGTGATTCCAAAATGAGTGAAACGAGATAATTCCTTCGGTTTCGTTCGAACCCGGAACGAACTTGTATGGATTGAATGCTTTCAGAACATCGTCAGGTGGACGATGAGCATTCTAAGTGATATGTTCTATAAAGGTAATCGTAGCCTCAAGCCTCATCAACCGGGTATGGCTAAAACATGGGAGGTGCAGCAAGGCTTCGTGGGTACCCTCCACTTGAGAGTAAGATTTACCCCTGTTTAGAGGTCCCTTTTATTTCAGCTGTGTGGGCGGTTGAATAGCTACATCCGTTGGGGTTGTCTTATTTGGAACTGTTCACTAAGGAATGGGTCCGACTTTGTGTTGCAGGGAAGCGGGCGTACTCCTCGGTACGGTGATCTAGGCCACGTACCGTGACAGGCGGTACCCCAGTAGCCCTACCGTTGTATGGAATCCAAAATCCAATAAGTGCCATCGGATTTGATTGTATTACCCACTTTTGTGGCTAGTAGCTGGAATTTAATCATGTAACAATTTCGGCTATTTCATATTTATTTGAAAACCCTGGACACTATTATAATATCATCGGATTTCCTATCAAATGTTTTGGTTAGCGTAAGGTAAAAACTTTTCCATGTTTATGTGTGGGAAGTCTTACGTGATACCTTTTCTTTCAAAAGTTTTAAAGTTAAGCAACTTTAACCGTTTACTCACACCAGACCCATGTCTAACCCGGAGTTTATTTTGTTTTTCTTAAACTCTTGGGTACTCAAATTTTTATGAGTAGCCAAGGGAATTCAGGTCAGCTTTGACGAATTCTGGAGGAGCAAAGGAGCAGGAGGCTTCTGCGTGTAGATATAGTATTCCGCTGCATATTCTCTGTGTTGTTGTCTTTGAGTTGTATTGAGTTGTATAATTAGACAGGTGTTTATAACTGTCTAGTATGTGTTGTTTTAGCTGTGTATCTCTGATATATATGATACTATGTAATGTATTACGTGACTAATATAATTTATTTGTTCCGCTGTTTAGATTTTGATGTTGTTCCTTTCTTCTTCTCTATCTTTCCTCTTTTCTATCCCTTTCTTTATTAAAGATGATGCGATTTTCTGTGGTAAGAAAGTCGGGTCATCTCAGTTGGCATCAGAGCTTTAGGTTGAGCGAATACCTAGGCTCTGTAGTGGTGTCTTTCTTGAGAGAGCGTACTTGTAATTTTTATATATAACTATATATATATATATATTTCTACCTATCTGTTGGGTTACCTGTTCAGGTTTTCCAACATAAGTTATAAAGATAGATGAGGTAGTGGTGTGTGTAACATGACTACCTTTGGTTGGAGTTTGAATGTTTGAGATTGGAAGTGTATTTGTCGAGACTATAGACCTAATACCGTCTTCAGTAATCTTTGCAGTATGGTGTAGGATTTCATTTGATCTCTGAAGGAAACCTGTTAAGGTTCAGAATTCATCTTTGAAGTGTAGGTTGATCACGCTCGTGTGAGCGGATTTTTGATGATTTGGATCTATCGGTTAGGCAGAAGTAAGTGATGGTATTTTGATACCTCAGGGAATAGTAGCTGCGTGATGAGATGCAGTGACTATGGATGTCTCCGAAGATGTTTTCTTTCGGAGCAAGTTTAAGAAAGTGTGTCTTCTTCGGAGTTGTAGCCGAGTTCAGCAGGATGTATGTGTTTAGTTGGAAGTCCGAGTTTCTCAAAGAACTCTGGATAAGAAGTCTTTGGCATCTGTGTTAGCAGTGCAGCTCGGAAGTATTCTGTGTTTCAGCAGGAAGATCTTTTTGGCTTAGTATTTCCTGGAGGTGGAATTCAGAAGCAGCAGTAAGGATCTGTTTCTTCGATAGATTAGTTGGTCAAGGATAAAATGTTCTGATTAGTGGAGAGGGAACAATATCTTGAATATTGGATTGGGTGATCGCAAAAGTGACTTGCGATGGTTTGGTGATTATCTTAGATAATCTTTTGCTTGGATTTATGGCATCTCTAGAGGATGTAGAAGTTATGGAATTGCTGAAGATTTCTTTGATATATCTTCAGGAAAGTTAGAGATTTGCCTGCATCAAAGATTGAGTTCTGAATTGACTTGATAGGAGTGATACCGGTGATTCAGCTGGGTAGAAGGTTGTCTCCTAGTTGATTGTTTGGTGAAGCAACTCTGTATCTCTTGGAATTTCTGTTGAATCTTATTTCCGAGATGTGATGTTTAGTCTGTACCTATGTTCATTCGATGGCATTTTCATCTGCTCCAGATCAGAATTGTGCAGCGGAAGCAAGGTGGCAGTTGTTCTTGAGTAGAAGCAGCCGGAAGTTGCAGTGTTTTGGATTAGAGAGTTTCTTCTGAATTTATTTTTCAGAATCTAAGGCAAGCTGGCAAGTGATTCTGTTCTGTCTTTTCCAGATAGGAGGAGTTGTTTTCTTCTGTTGATAGTAAAGTTTGGTTTTGATTTTTGGATTGATCTTGAGAGGATCAGTTTGTTGAGTTGTTTTGATCCAGTTTGTTTATAGAAGCATCAGCGAAGGTTGAGCTGATCAGGAAGGATCTGTAGGCAGCCCGGATCATCCGGGAAGTTTTGAGGTTAAGAAACGGAAGAATTTGGAATCCGAAGTTGGAGGCTTCGATGTTGTTGAGGTTTTCTCTGGTAAAGGGAGCAATAAGTTTTGGTGAGCTTCGAGGCATATTGGATTCTTTCGAGTTTTTGTAGAGATCAGTGCTTTGGTTTGAAGAGTTGAATTGCCAGTTTGGAAGACTCGAATTCAAAATATTTCACGTGTCTCTGAGGGAGTACGTGTTTGGTCCATCACTGGTTTTGAGACCAGTAGTTCTGTGAAGGATTTAGTTGTTGATCAGACTTGTCTGTGGTCTGGTATCTTGTGTAGATTATAGGTCTAGTTGAGTGGAACTCAGTAGTAGCAGTATAACTAGTTTAGATTTAGTAGAGCGAGTATCCCTGTGTTTGTACCCGGGAAACTCGAGATAATTTTAGGAAGTTTATCCGGATCTGTGTCCGGATAGCTAGTGTTATTATTTATTTGAATTGGTTGTTTGGATGAAATTGTTTGTTTGATTGATAGTGTATGGCTGTTATGTGTGTTGATTTGGTTAAAATAAAATAAAAACTTTGGATTACCTTTGTTTTAAATTTCGAGGACGAAATTCTTTTAGGGGGGAGGGTTGTAATATCTCGGAATTTCAAGGAGTTTAAAATGTTGATAATCTCTTATTTAAATTATTTGAAACTGATAAAATTGTTATTTTCAAAAATAATTAAAAAATTAATAATAATACAATGTTCTAATTATGGTTATAAATTGGTTTTAAAATAATAATTATTATTTTATTTGTATAAATCAATTCTAAATTGGCTTATTATTTTCAAAATTTATAAGTGTGTTTATATACATTTATATCTGTGTATTTTAAATTGATTTTAAAATAGGATATATTATTTGTAAATAATAATGTGCTTATATAAAAATTGATATTTATATTTATTTAAATTAATTTTAGATTTGGATTTTTAAATTTGACTTTGAAAATGAATATAAATTTGAATTCAAGGAATATACATACATCTTAAATAAAATAATATATATATAGTTTGGTTTTAAAATATATAGATAATGTTAAGATTTGTTTATTTTTCTTTTTATAGAAATTTATCTATAGAAATTTGATTTGTGTTTATTTAATAAGAAAAAATACAAGGTTTTTAAAATAGCATTTTTAAGATGAGTTTGAAATATTGTATATAAATTTTATTTAAATTATGATTGATTTTATTTTATGTTCTTTTAAAGGTTGTATTTTATATAAATTTAGCATACAATTATAAAGGTAAAAATGTATTTGTTTATTAGATATTTAAACAGAAAAGCATTTTTTTAAAATTAAGAAAACATGTTTGTTAATTAGGAAAATAATTTTAAAAGCTTTTAAATTTCTTTTAAAATTAAAAAAAAACTCAATTCGATAAATGTTTTGTCTTAAAACACTTTGTTAACAAGTGTAAAACATTTGAGTAATTAAATGACAAGTGTCCATTATTGTTTTTAATTTTCTTTTTAATTTATAAAATCTGAAATTGCTTATATAATCACCTTTTCTCTTCATCTTTCGTTTTCTTTAAATTCTTTGTTCATTTCTTAGAAGAGACTTGAATATCCATGCCAAACTTTTACTCATTCTAAAAACTAGAAATTCTTCAAATCCTCCTCAACATCCAAAAACCTGAAGCCTCCTCTAAAGTGAAATTCTGCAAATTATGTTTTCCTGAAAAACATTTTCCCAAACCTGCATTTACTCCTCAATTCAAACCATGCTCATATCAAAAACCTGAAGTGTTTGCGCCAAAATTGGTCACAAACCCCGAATATCGTGAAAGCACCAGTGTACGAATACAAATCAATAGTATTCAAACACAAATCTCAGATCTCAGCAAATTTTAAACAGCAATCCAAAAGTAAAGCACAGAGACACAAGTTTTATAGTGGTTCGGCTATCTCCGGCCTACGTCCACTCCAAAGTTTTATCCTTTTATCGATTATACTTGATGATTACAGATGGTTACAGTAGTTACAAAGTCCAAAACTTAAAATGAATTGCAGTAATGATGTTATGGAGTGACTCTGGCAGCGTCCGGGCGTGCTTTCTCTCTCCAAATTCTCCCACCCCTTTTCTGAATGACCAGGGGCTCTATTTATAGGCGTAGGAGGCTGATATTTCTCCTAAAAATCCGGTAGACCGCTTCTGGCACGTGAGGGGGGCCCACGCGCCCGGCCTCAGGAAATTGGGCCCACTATGGGATCGATTCGAACTCCATTCGAATCGATCAAGAAATCATCCAATTGAGCTGAAATTTGGTGGAACATTCTTCAACATGTATGTAAGCTCCTGTAAAAATTTCATTGCATTTGGATCAACGGTTTGGGAGATATGATGGATTCGAATTTGGGGTTGTCCGCTGCCTGTCGCCTTCGAACCCATGCTTCGAATCCATCCAAAGCCTGTGCGTACCGATGACGTGGCGCTATTTCCCTGGGTCAATCCCCCTTTGTCGCCGTGTTGAATGCTTCCCTTCCTGAAGACGCGTTCGTATCCATTTTCCATGCTTCGTCCTTATCCATAACTTCACAACGTTCATGTTCGTATCCATTAACTTGCGTCTTCGGTTCCTGGAGTTCACTTCGAATCGATCCCACGTGATATGGTATGGGGATATCGATACGAAGTGGTCGTGAAAGATGGATTCGAACGAAGCTCTCACCTGATGGATTCGAACGAGACTGGAGTCGAAATGAGCCATCTGCACCCATCCTGATCGATGCGAAGCACATCGATTCGAAGAACCTCCACATGCTTGCTACCACTCTGGGTTTGTTGCCATCGAACCGAGATCCATCTACCCTTCCTATCTGATCGATACGAGCCTATCGAGTCGAACCAGTAACTCGATCGATTCGAACACCATCGAGTCGAACCAACACCTGATGCGAACTTCACAGAGCCGAATCCATACCAATCGATACGAAGTGTATCAATTCGAACCTTGTGTGCCTTCGATCGATTCGAACCTGATGGGTTCGAAACGAACATCTTGATGGGTTCGAACAGCCATGCCCTTCCTACCTTGCATCAATCATAACTCCTTCATATGAACTCCGATTAACCTGAAATTTTAAACATAGCCTTTCCTAATCCTTATCATCATCTCCAATTAATTTCGTCCCGATCGGAGTTCAACCAAATTTTGACGATATCGATCGTAGCCTTGATTCCAACTGATCTCCAATCCTGACATCCATCATTCCTTGTCCATTTGTTGATATTCCAGTTTTGACCAAAAATGGGATAACACTTTGCCCCCTAAAACATGCCTTGTGATAACAAGGCGTGTTTTGAATAGTTTCGAATCCAATATCCGAAGTCCATAGCCATATCGCCAGAGTATGTCATCCTTGACTGCTTCGAGTCGATGCCCAATTCCAAATCCCGTAACCAAGGCCTTAGCCAATTCCATATCCATTCGAACTCGACAGCCGAGTCTTAATCCATCCTTATCCAATAGCCAATAACCAGATCCAGGACCTCTCCGGGTAGATATCCGAATCCACAACCTCTCCAGGTTCTTGCCAAGTGTAATCCACACCTGACGACCGTGGTCCAGTGTCCCTGGACGTTGAGCTATGCCGTGGCTTAAGTCCTAAGCCGAATCCTGGTCTCTCCGGACCCTTGTTGAGCATAGTCCATACTCAACGACCTGAAGCAATAATCGATAATATGGGGCCTAAGTCCTAGGCCGAATCCTGGTCACTTCGGACCCATGTTGAGCATAGTCCATACTCAACGACCTGAATGAGTCAATTTACCATGTTCGTGCAAAGTGACTCACCCCTTGCCAGGCATAATCCATACCCGACGACCTTTTATCAAAAACCAGATGAAAATCCAATCAAAATCCAACCCAAAATCCAAATCCAAACTAGAAAACCAGAAATCCAAAGCAGCATTCAAAATAAAAAACAACCATCCAAAGGAAAATCTAAATCAAAAGAAAGTAAATCCGGGAGCTCAATCCAAACTCCAAAACCAAAATCCAAAAAGAAAAGCAGTGTCCAATCCAAAAGCAAAAGATAAATTTCACAAACCATAGCATTGTAGTTTATCGTCATTCAGAGCATGCCTAGGGGCTATCTCCGTCCCCGTACATGTGTAAATAACTTGGTTGCTTGCCAATAGTTCGCTACTTATTCCATATTATCCTAGTCAATGGATGATCAATCGACCATCGTCCCTGGGCCTCACATCATCGCGGTGTGAGATGGTTGGTGGTTGCTCCTGCTCCACCATTGCATTCCGAGTTCCAACATATTGTGGTAGTAGTCCCTTCCTGACATGTTCCTCTATTATGTCCTTTAAATGCCTACAGCTGTTGGTGTCATGCCCGTCTAAGTCATGGAAGAGACAATGCCTCCCTGATGCCCTCTCTCGTTCGGAGGGCTCTCTCCTGGTTGGCCTCCGGTAGGGAAGGCGATTCCGAGTGTCCAGGTATATCCGCTCCAGCGTCTCGCTCAATCCTGTATATGTGGAAAACTTTGGATCTTTCCATCGCTTCCTAGCGTTTCCAGGATCATCGTCCAACTTCCTTTTCCCTTTGTCTTTATCCAATCCTTTGCTGGATGGTCCTACATCCTGAGTTGCATTAACCCTTTTCACCTGTAAATCCGCACTCGCATCTTCCTGTCGAAGGAACCTTTCTGCCTCGTGAAAGAATTCGTCGAGATCCTGTGGGGGATCTCGTATCAGAGATACCTTGAAATCCGAGTCTTCCCTGACTCCTGATACTGCTTCCATTAAAACCATCGATGGATCAGGCCGATCCACCGAAGCGACTGCCGCACTGAATCGAGTTAGAAAAGCTCTAAGCGATTCATCCATCCTTTGCTTTACCGATGTCAATGTCATCACATTCTTGGCCTCTTGACGTGAACCCGAAACCGTCCCAAAATTTTTTCCACCAATTCCCTCCAAGTCCTTATAGATCCTTCTCCCAGCTGCCTAAACCACATTGCAGCTAAGTCCGTTAAATATAAGGGGAAACATCGGGCCATCACTTCCTCCGATGCCCCCAGCACCTCCATGTGTCTGGTGTACCTCATCAAGTGATCAGTTGGGTCTGCCTTACCATCATATACCTCCATGCTAGGTAGCTTGAACTTAGGTGGATTCTGAGCCATTCTTATTTCCCGAGCGAACGGACTCCTATTCACTCCTTCCAAGTCTCCGTTGGTCAAACCTCCCCACACAGTTTTTCTGATGATTTCTACTAATCCGGTATTGTCTGTTGGGGGTTGCCCCCCATGCCCCCGAGGGAACTCTGGTACATATTCCTCGTGTGGTTCACTAGCAGCAACGTTAGCTCTGGCTTGTTGTATCCCTTCCGGAGGTCCTCCTGTGTTGGATCCCGTGGGCCTGACCCCAAGCCCTTGTTGATTACCTTCTGGCTTCGTATCTTGTCCTCCATTGGGTTCCACGACCGTAGTTCCCTGTCCTGCATCCACAGCGGCTGTAGCTGTTCCTAAATTCTGCATCCCTGTAGCTCTCATTTGCTCAAAGAAAGTCTGCATCATTTCCTGTTGGCTCTTCAATAATCTCTCTTGCAAAGAATTTGCCATAGCCTCCATTTCATCCCGGGTTATGTAGATTGAAGCCTGTCCTTCCCCGGCTCCGGAGGATGCTTGTTGACTTCCTTCCTGTTGGCTTCTCTCATCCCTTTGCCTTCTGCTATTTTGCCTAGTCATTGTCCTTGAATCCAAACTCTTTTAAAATCTTCAAATCCAACTTTCAAATCCGATGTAGCGGGTGCTAGTCCTTCTCAGTGAAAGCACCAAAGTTTTTGCGCCAAAATTGGTCACAAACCCCGAATATCGTGAAAGCACCAGTGTACGAATACAAATCAATAGTATTCAAACACAAATCTCAGATCTCAGCAAATTTTAAACAGCAACCAAAAGTAAAGCACAGAGACACAAGTTTTATAGTGGTTCGGCTATCTCCGGCCTACGTCCACTCCAAAGTTTTATCCTTTTATTGATTATACTTGATGATTAAAGATGGTTACAGCAGTTACAAAGTCCAAAACTTGAAATGAATTGCAGTAATGATGTTATGGAGTGACTCTGGCAGCGTCCGGGCGTGCTTTCTCTCTCTAAATTCTCCCACCCCTTTTCTGAATGACCATGGGCTCTATTTATAGGCGTAGGAGGCTGATATTTCTCCTAAAAATCCGGTAGACCGCTTCTGGCACGTGAGGGGGGCCCACGCGCCTGGCCTCAGGAAATTGGGCCCACTTTGGGATCGATTCGAACTCCATTCGAATCGTTCAAGAAATCATCCAATTGAGCTGAAATTTGGTGAGAACATTCTTCAACATGTATGTAAGCTCCTGTAAAAATTTCATTGCATTTGGATCAACGGTTTGGGAGTTATGATGGATTCGAATTTGGGGTTGTCCGTTGCCTGTCGCCTTCGAATCCATGCTTCGAACCCATGCATCGAATCCATCCAAAGCGTGTGCGTACCGATGACGTGGCGCTATTTCCCTGGGTCGATCCCCCTTTGTCGCCGTGTTGAATGCTTCCCTTCCTGAAGACGCGTTCGTATCCATTTTCCATGCTTCGTCCTTATCCATAACTTTACAACGGTCATGTTCGTATCCATTAACTTGCATCTTCGGTTCCTGGAGTTCACTTCGAATCGATCCCACGTGATATGGTATGGGGATATCGATACGAAGTGGTCGTGAAAGATGGATTCGAACGAAGCTCTCACCTGATGGATTCGAACGAGACTGGAGTCGAAATGAGCCATCTGCACCCATCCTGATCGATGCGAAGCACATCGATTCGAAGAACCTCCACATGCTTGCTACCACTTTGGGTTTGTTGCCATCGAACCGAGATCCATCTACCCTTCCTATCTGATCGATACGAGCCTATCGAGTCGAACCAGTAACTCGATCGATTCGAACACCATCGAATTGAACCAACACCTGATGCGAACTTCACAGAGCCGAATCCATACCAATCGATACGAAGTGTATCGATTCGAACCTTGTGTACCTTTGATCGATTCGAACCTGATGGGTTCGAAACGAACATCTTGATGGGTTCGAACAACCATGCCCTTCCTACCTTGCATCGATCATAACTCCTTCATATGAACTCCGATTAACCTGAAATTTAAAACATAGCCTTTCCTAATCCTTATCATCATCGCCAATTAATTTCGTCCCGATCGGAGTTCAACCAAATTTTGACGATATCGATCGTAGCCTTGATTCCAACTGATCTCCAATCCTGACATCCATCATTCCTCGTCCATTTGTTGATATTCCAGTTTTGACCAAAAATGGGATAACATGAAGTATTGTGTGCCTGCCGTTGTCTTCAAAACCAAATCACTGTTGTTTTCAAAAAATTCAAGAATCTGCTAAATGTTTTTAAAAGCTTGATGAAAATTTCAACCCAGTTCTGCAAATCTTTCATATGCATGCATGGGTCAAAGTATTACCTGAAGCATTTCTGATGCAAGCTTTCAATCCCCTGTCTGCCTCAATTTTCTTATGCATGCATGTAGGAATTTGGTTCAATAGCACTTCTGTTCAAAAGAGGCTTCATCTTCAAAATTCAAGCATTTTGACAATTCCAGCTTATCATCAAGATTTAAGGCTCTGCATTCCTTAATAATGGTGAGTAAACATTCAATTAAAAGCTTAAGTAGTTTTAGATTTTGCTTTCATATGATTTCTGTGACAAACTATCTTTGCATGTGAATATATGTGTATGAACACTTTAGTGATGTTAGTTTTAGATTGTGCATGATGATATGACTCTGTTCCAGGTTGCAGTATTAACAAATAAAGTTAAATTCATATCTTTTATTTATTCACCGATGATACTTGGATCAAGAAAACAAAATAGAGTAGATTGGCATAAAATAGAAACTAAAAATATAAATAAGTATGTAAGTGATAAAATATGCCTGCATTTGAAATTAACAGTAAAGAACGGTGGGAATTTTCAAAATACATTAAAATCAAATGTTAAATTTTATTAATTCAAGCTTATATCCTAGACCAGTTTGGAAAGTTAGGATTTTAGAAACAAATATTACAAATTTTAAATTTGTATTAAGCTAGCGTTTGGGGTTTACCTGGAAAGGGGGTTTATGGTGATACCTGATGATCACGAGGTCTGGGTTGTTTGAGATCATCACTGGAGTTAGATGGATGGTCAGGGAGGTGGGTAAAAATGGTGGAAAAACTTGTAATCCACTGTGAAGGTTTGGATTGCTTGATTTTAATTTTTAACCTAGTTTTGGGGTCTGCTGTAAATTGGTCTACTGTGTTTTCCTCGGTGCATCGAGCTTGAAGAAAATTTGTGTGAAGGAAGCGTGGAGGGTCAGTGATCTATGGTCGGAGTTGTGGTGCTTAACGTTGATCGGATGTGACGAGTCGGATTTTGCCCGCTCAAAAATCGACATCCATACTTCACATCGTACTCGAATGTCATAGATTCGACCGTTCAAATCCGATTCGCCGGAGCTTATAACAATCATTAAGTAAACAACACAGCGGAATAAAAGAATAATACATTGATATACAGTGATACACGTTTACGTGCACGGCCCATCGGAGCTCTTCCGATCAACCACGATCACGTTGCCAAGTCGACGGCAACTCCTTCAAGCTTCACGACCACCCAAACAAGTGAGAAATTCATCAAATCAAAATCGAGCAGTTCGATTGAATTAAACCCAAATCCACAAACCTGGCATCGCCTCCCCTTCGCTCCTCCGTCCATCAGAAACGCTGCACTTCCGGCCACGAACGCTCTGACCATTCACGAACCCATCCTCAGTGGTCCCATCGAACTCGATGCTTCAAGGAAGAAACAGCGACCCATTTAACAAGCTAAACCCAAAATTAGGTTTAGAAACTTTGAACCACGGCCATCGCCACCACCGTCATTACTGACGCCACCACCCATTTTTCCCAGCACCTCCATAAGCTCCCGCGTCTCCAGCCCAAATTCTGACCTCTCCCATCATCGCTACCGACCACGGCAACTCGAAATTCCCAAAATAGATAAACACAAATTGCTCTTAACCCCAATCACTAAAAATCTGAATTACTGCTTTAAAATTCATATTAATGTGTGTGAATTCGACTTACCTACCTGAATTCATGGAACCAGAGATTTATATTTTGACACATTTTGAGTTTGCCCAGTTTCTTCTTGGTTTCCAGAAGTATTTCTAATTTATCTAACTTAAATAATTTAAAACTATAATCTATGATGCCTTTAACATAATTTGTTTGAAATTTTAAACCTTAACATAAATTAGATTTTGAGGTAATGATTATTGATCAGAACCTATTCTTTTTATTATTGGTTATAAACAATCAGAACAATTGAAATGGAATTCCTTTGAACTAAAAGTATAACCTGTACTTCTTATAACAGGGTTTTATTCCTTATTACCAGATATATATTCACACTAACAGGCATTACCAAAACCATACCGACATATAACTTTAAATATGACAGCATAAAAATCAATGATTCAAACTGAACTCGGGTTTAAGATGAGTTTACTCACTTTCCAGATCACCATTCAGAATTTTTTTTTTAGTGGATGTTGAGATTATAATCAGGTTTTGATACTGAAGCTTCTTTGCTTCCTGATGTCCAGGCCTTGATTTCTTTGATATCACTTCTCCTCTGGTATAGCTACCAATTCATACACTTGAAGTTTAAATTTTGTTTGAGCTTAAAGGTTTCTTACTTCAGTCATATATATAAATTTTTTTTTTTTAATGAAGGAGCTGAGATGGAGTTGAGGTATATAGAAATCTATAAAAATCTAAAAGTTGTACAGGTTAATATTTTTTTGTACAGAGTGATATAAATAGGTTTGTAGGTTGATACATATTATATTATGTACTTTATTTTGTTTATTACGGTAAAGATTATTATTATTTTTTTCTTTCTTTTCTTCTTGCAGGCTAAGGAGGCTGAGGTGATCTTGTACCATGGCTGATGTCTTCTTGCTTCTGTGCTAGTGTACTGGTTACAGTAAATGCATGTTTCCCCCATGCCTACATCCTTATCCCATTCTCCTCTAAGTACATAGATATTTTCATTTTATACTTTGTTTCCATGCTTGCATGTATTTGCTGTCTTTTATTTGTTTGATTTATTTCTTGGTTTTCTTATACAAGTTAATTCATATTCATCTACTTACTTTTGTTCAACTTGGACAATAACATTGTCTTTGCTTTTATATTGCCTTGTTTTATATGCTTATGCATATCACTTTTTTTTTTCTATTTCCATTTGTTTGCTTTGTTTATGTTTCGATAGATATTTATTTTACTTTATGTACATTTTATTGCCTACATATATTTTATTATTTTGTTTATTCTAGATAATGTGTTGTTTTAATTTAGCAAATTTTTTTATTTTATTTTAAAGACTTCGTTTTGAATTTTCAAATCAATTTATAAATAGATTTCACCATTATTAAATTAAATAAAAAATAATTTTATCTTTAAATCGTTTAGTTAAAAGAATAACTCAAACTTAATGTATGTTCATATATACATATATATTCATATTATCATATATTTATTACTTTGAAATTCGAATCCAAATCACATATGCAAAATGTTTAAATTCATATGATTTAATATATATGTTTATTTGAATTTTAGGAAACTCGCTACTATTTAGAATAAATTTTTGCAAATTTTAATTCAAAAATCCATTTAAATTATCAATTTAGATCCATAAAAATCTGGGGTCGTTACATCGGAGGTGATGATTTTGGGTTTGCTGATGATGGTGTTTGGGTTCTGTACACCCATATATGCTCGATTTTGATTTGGGGTAGATGTTGGAGTTTGGTTGGTCATGGAGGCTTGTAGGGTGGTAGAATGACTTGTCGGTGGGTTCGACGTTAGGCGGAATGGATCCGGCACCGGTGAAGGTTGCACGAGGATGTGGTGTCTGCAGTTTGGGTTTTTGTTTGGGTTTCCTTGTTTTCCTCGAAGTAGGACTCGGGTAATAGGGGGATAGCTCGGGGAGGAACTCGCGTGATCTCTAGGGTTTTGTTTGCAGGGGTTTAAACTGTTATGTATTTAACAGTTTTTAGTTTTAAATTTAAATAGTTTTTTAAAATTTTCAAATCAAATTTGTTTAAAAAAAAAGAAAAGAAGATGTACTTTGTTTTCTTAGATTCCAGTAAACATGGGTTGAACCCAAGTTAATGTTCAACAAAATTATCAAATTTAAATAAGTAAGTTATAAACTTTAAATAGTTTATGTTAAACTAAAATTCTTGTTTTTGAAATTGAATTGTTTGTATAAATGAAATTTGTATGATTTGTTTAAATGTTTAAGTTAATGTTATTTTCAAACTTACTTTGGAAATATAAAGGAAATTTATAAATGTTTTTAATTATTTAACAATTAAAGTTAAGATAATTTATTAACTTGAAATTAGAATTGTTAATTAATAACTAAGGAAAGTAGTTAATGATTTCTTTATAATTCTATTTAATTAATGAATTAAGTTAAGTAAAGATTTCAAAGTTAATTTAAGATAATGTTTTATCTTAAATATTAATTAAGTATTAATGTTTTAATTAATTAGGTTTGATTAAGAATTTTAAGTTTAGTTAATTAATTTAATTAATTATTTTAAAGGGGATAATTAAGTAATTAATTAGGTATAATTACTTATTTAATTAACTATTAATTAAGATGATAATTTAATTAATGACAAATGATTAATTAAATTATAACTACTTATTAATTAAGTAATTAAGAGTTAATTAAAATAGTAATTAATTAATACTTAATAAAGGTTTTATTAAGTTTTAATTAGGTTTTCATAATTAATAATTAAAGGATTGTTAAAATATAATGCTAGTTAATTAAGAATTAATTAACTATTTTTATTTAAGGTTAATTAATTTTAATTAAGGATTAGTTAATTATATTTATGGATTAATTAATTTGTAATTAAGATTGTTAATTAATAATTAAGTTTATTAATTAATGATTAAGAGATAATTAATTAGTTAATTAAGGTTAATTAATAAATTATAAAAGTAATTAGTGATTAATTACTTTGTATTAAATAACCGATTAATAATTAAGGTTTATTAATTAATAGTTGAAGATAATTAATCTGTTAATTGAAGATTAATTTGGTTAATAAGTAATTAAGGGATGAATTACTCAATTATAATTTATGAGATAAGTATGATCAAGTAAGTTAATTAATTTGTTAATTAATTAATTACAGTCAATTGATAAATGATTAAGTATATTTACTTATTAAGTTTTGATAAGAGTAATTACTTAAAATAAGTAATTAATAAATTACAAAGGTAATTGAGATAAGTAAAATTACTGACTGGGAAGTAATTTTAAATGGGTTAAAGTAATTAAGGGTTTATTGCTTGATGTAATAAATCAATGAATTTATACAGTAATTAAAAATAATTAAGAAGTAATTAAGAATAAATAATTACTGTTTATATTTATTTAAGTAATTAATTGAAGTAATTAATTTAACATGATTAATTAATGTAATTAATTAAGCAAAAATGTAATTAATTATAGTTAATTAATTTATGGAAGCAATTAATTAAGGTTCATTAATTGATATGATTAATAAGAATAATTAAGAATTAATTACTTGATTAAGAGTTAATTAATCAAGGCTGATTAATTTGGATGATGATAAATTAATTGGTTTAATTAATGAGTAAGCAAGCAAGATTTAATTTTATAAAGGTAATTAATTTAATTAATTTTAATTTAATTAAGAGATGAAGTAATTAATTTAATTCACTTTAAATTAATTAGAGATAGAGATAGTTAATTTAATTCATTTTAAATTAATTATGTTATGATTAAGTAAATCATTGTTTATGTATGGATGGATGACACTGATTGTTTTGAATGGATGTAATCTCAGAAATGAGATAAATAATGTTGTGTGATATGAATGCTTGGTTGCATTGTGATAGTAATATAGATTATCTATTACGGTAATGATATGGATTACCTA
Source organism: Allium cepa (assembly GCA_030765085.1). Lineage (NCBI taxonomy): Eukaryota > Viridiplantae > Streptophyta > Magnoliopsida > Asparagales > Amaryllidaceae > Allium > Allium cepa. The sequence goes on from CM060929.1 coordinate 886,713,815, forward strand.
TTTTGTTATGAATCATCTGTTTATTTGATAATGTAGTTATCAATTGTGACTTGTGAATTATCTATCTGTGTGTATATAGATAGTTGAATTAAATTGTTTAACTTTAAAACAACTTGGACCTAAAAGACACGCTTTGGATTTCGATAAAACTGGGATCGGGTTTTCATATTTGGATATCCGAAAACCACATCGATCCCAATTAAACGTTAGGTCGTGAATCAAAGTAGAGCTTAGCGAAGACTCGAGGTGTAAGGACTATACGTCAGTATAACTCTGTGGGTGATTCCGTAATGAGTTGACGAACTAGTTCTTATAGATTCGAGATGGTGGTTTAGAGTGCAAGGGTTATTGTCGTTAACTCTGAGGGTGATTCGTTCGAACCCGGAATGAACTTGTATGGATTGAATGCTTTCAGAACATCGTCAGGTGGACGATGAGCATTCTAAGTGATATGTTCTATAAAGGTAATCGTAGCCTCAAGCCTCATCAACTGGGAATGGCCAAAACAGGGGAGGTGCAACAAGGCTTCGTGGGTATCCCCCACTTGAGAGTAAGATTTACCCCTGTCTAGAGGTCCCTTTTATTTCGGCTGTGTGGGCGGTTGAATAGCTACATCCGTCGGGATTGTCTTATTTGGAACTGTTCAGTAAGGAATGGGTTTGGCTTTGTGTTGCAGGGAAGCGGGCGTACTCCTCGGTATGGTGATCTAGGCCACGTACTGTGACGGACGGTACCCCAGTAGCCCTGCCGTTGTATGGAATCCAAAATCCAATAAGTGCCATCAGATTTGATTGTATTACCCACTTTTGTGGCTAGTAGCTGGAATTTAATCATGTAACAATTTCGGCTATTTCATATTTATTTGAAAACCCTAGACACTATTATAATATCATCGGATTTCCTATCAAATGTTTTGGTCAGCGTAAGGTAAAAACTTTTCCATGTTTATGTGTGGGAAGTCTTACGTGATACCTTTTCTTTCAAAAGTTTTAAAGTTAAGCAACTTTAACCGTTTACTCACACCAGACCCATGTCTGACCCGGAGTTTATTCTGTTTTTCTTAAACTCTTGGGTACTCAAATTTTTACGAGTAGCCAAGGGAATTCAGTTCAGCTTTGACGAATTCTGAAGAAGCAATGGAGCAGGAGGCTTTTGCGTGTAGATATAGTATTTCGCTGTGTATTCTCTGTGTTGTTGTCTTTGAGTTGTATTGAGTTGTATAACTAGATAAGTGTTTATAACTGTCTAGTACGTGTTGTTTTAGCTGTGTATCTCTGATATATATGATACTATGTGATGTATTATGTGATTAATATAATTTATTTGTTCCGCTATTTAGATTCTGATGTTGTTCCTTTCTTCTTCTCTATCTTTCCTCTTTTCTATCCCTTTCTTTCTTGAAGATGATGCGATTTTCTATGGTAAGAAAGTCGGGTCGTCTCACTAAGAGAGGAGACTTAGATAAACATTGAATCTCTTACCTTAAACTCTAACTCTTTCCTTCTCCTGTCTGTGTAGGATTTCTCGTGGTCTTGCTCTGCTTTCATACGTTTCCTGATCAACTTTACTTCTTTTAAAGTATAGCAAATTAAATATAGTCCGAGCAGAACTTTATCGGTATTTTCATACCAATAATTTGGCATTTGCATGACCTCTTATAAAGTGCCTCAAAGAGGGCCACACCAATCGTCACTAGGTAAATATTATTATACGCGAACTCAACTAATTGTAGATGTTGCTCCCAGTGTCCTTTGAAGTCCATGATGCAAGCTCTCAACAAGTTCTCCAAGATTTTATTCACCCTTTCAGTTTGACCATCAGTCTATGGATGGTAAGCATGCAATGCTAAGATTCATCGAAGTACCCAAAGCTGCCTACAAACTCCTCTAAAACTCGCTAATGAATAAAGGGTTCCTATCACTAACAATACTCGTCGGAACTCCATATAGTCAAACCAACTCCTTCATATAATTCTGTGGTAGAGATTCTACAGTCCTATTGTTCCTAACATGAATAAAATGGGCACGCTTAATGAGTCTATCTACTATGACCCAAATAGCTTCATTGCCCTTCTGACTCCTAGGTAATCATTCTACCAAGTCCATTGAAATGTGTTCCCATTTCCAATTCGGAATCTCCAATGGTAATAACAATCCTTCAGGTTTCCCTTGCTCAACTTTGTCTTTTGACATGTTAAACATCTAACAACAAACTCAGCTACTCTCTTCTTCATTCCTGGCCAAAAGAAAATTCTCTTCATATTCCTATACATTTTATCTTCTCCAAGGTGAATGGTCATCTTTAAGTGATGGAGCTCTGCCAGAACTTCCTCCAACACACTATAACTCATTGGGGAAAAAAGTGTTCATCCCTTCTTAAACATCACTTCTTGTCAATTGCATATCTATTGACATAGGGAAAAAGTTATCCTCTTCTCAACTTATCCAGAATTTCCAATATCTTCGCATCCTTCTTTTCCTCAAGCCAATGCAGTCCATCAAAGCCGATCTAACCTCCATCATGGAAAAAAAAATCCTTGGATAGGTTTTGTTGTCAGTTTAGAGTTAAAATTTGAGAGGAACTCCAACCGCCTTCATACATATATAGCACCCAAGGTAGGGTGCTTCCAAACGAGGGTGTCGGGGATGACGTTCACTTTTCCGAGGATATATTGTATACCAAAGTTGAATAATGCTATATACTCCATCCACCTTCGAGGCCTAAGGTTTAGATAACTATTTGAGTGATTTATGGTTAGTGAATAACTCCAATATTTCTCCCAAAAGATTGTGCCTCCACATCTTTAAGGCATAGACGATAGCTGTCAACTCCAAGTCGGTAACTGGGTATATTTTCTCTGATCCTTTAGTTGCCTACTAACATAAACTACTTCTCTTCCTTCTTGCATGATAACTAGTCCCAATCCTATGTCGCATGCATCATGAAAATTGTAAAAAGGCTTTGTTCCATTAGGAATGGTAAGCACATGTGCACTTGTTAATAGTTCCTTAAGTTTCTCGAATGCTTCAATGCATTTATCATCCCAAGTAAAGACTGGATTCTTCTTAGTCAAGTGGGTTAAAGGGACTGCTATTTTTGCTAAGTTCTTTATGAACTTTCTATAATAGCCTGCTAACCTGAGACTCCTAACTTCCATTGCATTCTTTGGAACTCTCCACTCTTGACTAGCTTCCACTTTTGTGGAATCCATCGCCAATCCATTCTCAGAAATGGTGTGCCCAAGAAATCTTAACTCGTTCTTCCAAACTGGCATTTTGCAACTCTAAGTCAATGCCTTAAGGTCTCTAGTACCTCCCTTAAGTGATAGTCATGCTCTCCTTTACTCTTGGAGAATACTAAGATATCATCAACGAACACTACAACAAACCTATTAAGTTGTCCTCTAAATACTCTACTCATCAAATCCACAAAGTATGCGAAGGCATTCGTCAATCTGAAAGGCATTTCTTCCCACTCATATAGTCCATCTGGTATGCGAAATGCAGTCTTTGACATGCTATCCTCTGTTATCCTCAACTGATGAAATCCAATTGCCAAGTCCAATCGGGAGAAAACTTTGGCTCCCACAAGTCGATCGAACAAGTTGTCTATCCTAGGTAAGGGATACCTATTCTTTCTTGTCAACTTGTTAAGTTCCCTATAGTCGATGCATTGTTTCAATGAGCCATTTTCCTTAGTGGCAATAACAACAGGGGCTCCCCATTCCGAAGTACTCCGTCAGATGAACCTTTCTACAACAATTTCGAGATTTGCATGTCCAACTCACGTCTCTCTTTGGGAGACATTTGTCTTAATCATAGAGCGACTGGTCTAGCATCCTTCTCCAAATTAATTCTAAACTCAATCTCCTTTTAGGGTAGGAGACTTGAGACTTCCTCAAAGGCATCAAGAAATTCTTGGACTACGGTATGGATGAAAGCTCAATATGTGATAAGCTCAATGAGTATAAATAATTTGACTCGACTGAGTCTTGAGGTGTAAAGTTGGCCTCTAAGTCTTGACCTCTACCACTCTTTTAATGTACAACCCTCCTATCACAATCTAAAATTTCCTTGTAGTAAGATAACCAATCCATTCCCAAGATAAGTCCATACCCTTCAAAATTTAGAACGTATGCATTACATATGAAATCAACATCGCATGTGTCCACAACTAGGTCTTTTGTAAATTAAAGAGAGATATGCCGAAATCCCCTTATAGGATTAGACACTACTATCAGGCCGGTGACATATTAGGTTTGAAGATTTAAGTAGTTAACTATATTCCTAACTATAAAAGAATGCAATGCCTCGAAATTAAATAGAGCATGAATTGTAGCCCTAAAAAAATTAGAGTTATACCTTCCAATGCTGACTACCCTTGGTCTCTAAAGGTTGGTCTACTTGAAATAGGGGCAGCCTGAATGATGTAGGCTTGTCCATTTGGCCTTTCCTTTGCCAGCTTTGGACATTGATTCTTGAGGTGCCCTTCCTCGTGGCAGTGATAACACTTTTCCTTAAAAGCTTCCTCCAACAGACTCATCCCATAATCTTTGGCAGCATGATCCTTTTTATGGCATCTCTTACATACCTTACTCTCTTTTCTGAACTTATCTTTTGACTTCTTATTTGTCCAAGAGTTCCTCTTCTTGGTTTGATTTTAAGTAGGTCCTACCTTCTCCTTCTCCACCTCCTTTTCTTCCTTACTAGCCATCTACAGCAAAGCCATCTCACCCGACATCTCATATGTGGCACCAGCGGGCACTTGGGTTAACAATAATTGTCTAAGCTTGGAGTTTAGGTCCTTCACAAATTTTAGGTTTGTTTTCCATAGGTGTATCGATCATGCTCATCCCGAACTTAGCCAACTCTTTAAACTTTCCAATATAATCTTTTAAAGTGGAGCCTCCCTGCTTAAGCTGTATAAATTTCTCCAGTTGTAAACTTATTTCTATCCTCGACATAAACCTTGACTCAAATATGTCCTTGAATTCATCCCAAGTGAAAATCCTACCAACATTCTCCTAGGTCATAATACTCTATTAATCTTAGACTTCTCACTTGAGGTGCCAAGCTACCATTCTCCTCTTTAGCTGATCCTCCCAACCAAGCTCTCGAAATATCCTCTCGCAGTCATTTATCCAAGTCATTGACCCTATAAAACCCTCCATTCTAGACTATACTCTTCCTTCCATATTAAGAATGTCCTTACATATCTTTGGAAAGTCAACAGGATGGATGCTGCGATGGCAGGTGGGGCAACGGGTGCAATCAGTGTAGGTTGAGGAATATGGGCGTCACTTACTTTCCTGAGGTATTGTTTAAACCATTCGGGCATCCTTTGAATGGCGGCTCTTCCTCGGCAGGGTTCCCAACTGTAGTAAAAGAATGATTACCTGCCAAATCAACTATCTATAGGCTGAGCTTTTAGTTATAACTTCCTATTATATGCTAAAAGAAAGATTTTCCTACTATGTGCATATGTTCAAAAATAGTGGATATATAATAGGGGTTTAGGAAAATATTTTCAAAAATAAAAAATATAGCACCTATATGTATACTTTTCCCCGTTGATCGGGTAACCTAGGCTCTAATACCAAATGTAACTAACTGCCCCAAAATATGCCTAATTCTGACCCAAAAAAGGCTAATCTAAACTTAGACCCATTCTAAAGTTGGCTTTTGGTTGATAAAAAGAAAAATACAGAAACATCTATATATTCGTTCAAAACTCACAACAGAAGGATAAAATATAACATAATAAACAATAACCATTTTATTTTAAATTTCAAATGTCATAAAACAAAATCATAACATAATGTCAACAATAACCATTACATCATCTTGTTCAAAGATACGTTTTGAACTCAAATAGATACATCAGAAAATAACATAAATAGATAAATAGACTACTACCGCAAGCTCCTCTCATCATCATCTCCACCTTGATCATTGTCTCCTTCTCTAACCTGTGTTCTAATAAGGAAGGAGTCGGAACAACAATGTCCAATGAATAGAAAATCTCAATCCTTTCTATATCTGTACTTGGATAATATAATTTAAATAAGGATGTGTCTTTCGCATTTCAAAATATATCCAAAACCATTTAATACTTCATATAAGAAAAGAGGCGGGCCGCCAAACATCCACTTAAAACCTTCAGTTACTCGAAGCAGGTCCTTTGTATTATGACCCGTACTCTACGGAGACGTCTCAAATTAGTCCAACTATTCATAGGTACTGATAGCCAAATTAGATGGACAGAATTACACTACAGAATTATGACTAACCTCGCATCATTTGTGGTTACTTATTATAGGTGATATCTCACATCAGCACCAAAATCACAATACTGGTAGCCAGATTAGGTGGACAGACTTCTCTGTGCTTTTGATTGACCTCGCGTCCCTATAACCTAATCATATTTCATAACACTCACTAAGTGTATTATCACACATCTCATCGTATTCATTAGTTAGGCCTTATAAGAATTCCTTCTTATTTCACCTAACCAATTTACTTTTCTAAGAGGGAATTAAATAACAATTATTAACCTAATTAACCATGTAATTAATATGTTACAGTTATATGTTTTTTACACTAGTTTAAGTACGTATTTATTAGACGTGCAGAGGTTACGCCCTAAACTAATGTTTAAATCCAATATTCCAAAATCAAATCAATAGATTTATACTTAGAATTTAATTTTAACATATTTTACATTAAAACAATGGAATAAAACCATAATAATGGAAACCTATAATTTGTAAGTTTTATGCTCTATTCAACTCCTTTGGACATAAAATTAGATAAGGAAAATTTTATTCAATTTGTAGAAATACATAGTGTAAACTACGAATAAGAATTTGTATCTTATATACCATTTCCAAATTAAATCCCTTAATCAAATCCAAACAAAAAGAATAGAAAGTGGAATAGAAGGTAAACACATATATTACAAAATCCACAAAAAATCTATTTTAGTACAAAATATCAAGAGTCCAACATAAGAATGTTGGGGGATTTTTGAGGATTTTTATAGTGATGTTTTCATAATCCAAAACCCCCTAAGGCATATATCAAATCCAAATCACAATATTTAATTACTAAAACAAAAAAAAAGATTTCCACTCGTAGAGGTCCTTAGCTTTGTCTTCTCTTGAAACTTTCATACCTTCAATGAATCCTTTTAGATCTCTTATTTTCGATATATATAGCAAGGGATTCTTATATACGTTGGATTCAGAGAAATATAGGTTTGGAGGATAAGAGATTGAAAGAATAAAGAATAAAAAAAGGCAGATATATAAGATTTTTTACCTAAACCCTAACGGTTTTTAACGAATCTATGAAGAGACGAATGACAGAGCTTTGCTAATGTTCCAAAAATATTGTACGAATAAAAATAAAGGGGCTATAGTCTTATGTATAGTGGTTGAAACATACCAGAACCGTTAAATGTTGGTCAGTTAATAATAAAAAAATCTTATACATTAAATTAGCCAAAACCCTAGCTACCATCAACAGACAACTGTCGACCCTTTTAAGTGGTCGACCGTTAGTGGTCGACCAGTTGTGGGTAAAGGGTCGGTCGCACCCCTTATTCGAATAATATTTTGATTTTTTATTCAGTTCCTTAATTATAATTTAATGTTAATATTAATTTTATCGTTTACTTAACCCCCTTTTATAATTACCATTAACTTTTGAAATGAAAATTTTAAGGATTAAATATTTATTTTAATTTGAACTCCATATAAATTATTTTAAATCCAAAACTTCAAGCGCACATAACTTCTTCGTTTGAGCTCCGTTTTCAACATATTGTATTTCGAAATTGATCAGAATCTCATTACGAATGAAATAGCATAAATTTCATGGTTAAATTTCAACTTTTGTAAAATTTCCATTTTTCCTCTATCTTATTTAAATTAATTTGTCAAATTTATTTATGGTTGATTTTACAGAGTGTTATGATCTCCACCTACTTTATCTCCTCCACCGATGTTTACATATAGACGTCATCATAAAGGGGGTGAAGGTTCGTCATCATAAGAGAAATATAGTCATGGCCCTTCTAACCGCCATCTACACTTGAACCCACCGCCGAGATCAAGGAAGGAGCGACCTGTGATTCACCGGAATAGCAATGTCGTCGTCCAAAAAGAACACCGCAAGAAGTTCATCGCTCGAGAAATTAACTTGCGATTTCATTGCTTGATAGTGTATAAGTATGAATGTAGGTTATTCGCTTTCTTGAATTTTTAGATTTTCGGGTAGTTATCTTGTTGAAAGTTGAACGAATTGCTTGATGATGTGTAACAGAATTGTTTGGTGATGATGAATTGAATTTCTTGTAGATGTTGTACACTGATATGCATGTATATTGAACACAGATTTTGTAACGACCCGGACTTTTCGACGGTTGATTTGTAATATTTAAATAGTTTTAAGTGTTGAATTTAATTTTAGATTAATTTTTGAATATGAAAAATTGGTTTTATTTTTGAAATAAATTCAGAATTTAAATATAACGATTTATCGGATAATTTAATTATTGAATTTAATGATTGAATATTGGTTAAATTATTATATCTTGAGTTCTAAACTCAGTAAAAACAATTTAGTGAAATTTATATTCAATAATAATGAAGATAATAAAACCTTTTAAATTGAATTTAAAAGTGATTCGTTTAGTTTTAAAAGTATATCGTTAAATTAATGAATATAAATACCCTTTTGGAGCACAGTCTTGGAATTCGACGAAACCAGTTCTGTTAGGTCCGTAATAGCGTATTATTATCAGATTTCAAATTTTAGTGTTTGGAGTTATGGTTTGGTCGAACGGGGTATAAGCGCGCTGGAATTAATATAAAACATTCACTATAATAATCGGGTCCAGAAAGCTATCTTCTCCATACGATCGAATTAGGCCTCGAAACCTTTTCTATTGTGTTCGATAGGGATACAACATTATAAACACCTAGCGGCACGCCTCGTTAGCGACTCGAGATTTTGAGTTGCATGGATCGAGATATTTGAAATTAAAATAATACATTATTTATTCAATTTTCCCTTTTAGCTACTATTCTATCTTTTCACTGTAACTTATACCCATTCAAACACGTCTCCTTTCGTTCCATCAGTTCAAAGATAGAATCACGGCTTTCCTCCCCCTTTTAAGAACATTTTCAAAATCGAAAAAAGAGGAAGAAGGAAAACGTATTTAAACCGCATTCGTTATTTTTCCTTTCTATTCCAAAACAAAAGCACGCATTCGTTTCTTCTAATTCACAACCAAAATCGATAGTTAAAAAAAGGAGGGATCGGAGAAATGGCACTCGAACGCTTGGAATAGGAATTCGAGCAAATCTTAGTGCGTGCGTAGAAAAAGGGAGGTCGTGGCTCGGGGCAATAAGAGAAGGCGCGATGGGGAAGCTCGAAAACATGGCGGGGGTCGTGAACTAGGACATGCGAGCGTGGTTGGTGATTCAAGGTTAGCAAATGGAGAGTGCGACATCAGGAAAGTCGCGAGTTAGCTAGGGCATAATAGAGGAAGGTGGAGGCCATGGAGTCGCTTAGAGGGCTGTTTCACACACGTGAATAGGCGAGACCAGTAGTGGTTGGCTATGGTGATCAAGCGATGGCGACGGCAGGTCAGGGTGTCAAGGGCTTTGCATGCACGTGAACTGGTGGGGTGCGGTGCTCTTAAGGACAAGTTCGCGATTACTTAGGGCAGATGTCGAGTGCGACATGGTGGTTTCGAGCATTTCGATGGGAAACAAGTGTGGGAAAAGTAAAATTTGTTTGGTGATAATTAAGAAAAATTTTTAAGTTAATTATCAGTTAAATTATTTCGAAGTCCATTAATACATATAAAATTTTCATACGAGGTCTAAAATCAGGGAACAAAAACAAATCGGGAGTGGAATGAATTGCATATAAATATCAAGGTGAGAAAATTCTCACTCTTTTGGATTACTGGTATTTATTTTAAACAGTTAAATAAAATGTTGAGTTTTGGTTGTATCTATAAATTTTTATCTGTGGATGCTAACTATATATAGTAATATATATATATATATATATATATATGTATATGTATATGTATATGTATGTATATTAATATTTGGAGTGTTATTCCCACACATTATAGTGGATGATACCCTATGCGCCCAAATAATAGAGGATGATCCTATATACCGCGATATCCCACGTCGAAGCGGGATTGGTATTTTTATGTTGTATTAACATATATAGTGATATATGACTTGTTTTAAATAATATGTGGTAGATTATTGTTTGATTTAAACTGATTGGATGTTATGGTAGTTTTGACCTAGACTTTGGTATTTTAAAAAACCAATAATACATGTTATAGATATGGAAAGGAAATAAAAAGAAAATTTGGAAGGGAAACATTTATAAAGGATTTGGATAAATAAATAGAAATGAATTTGGAAAATAAAAATGAAAATAGTTTGGCCCTAAATTAATATTTAACTATTTGGGATTTGTATATATATGTGTATGTGTATATATATATATATATATATGATTTTTAAAAATAAATTCCTAATGGATACTCATTTTAAAATAAAGGATTTTTAAATCAAGATGTTTAATAGAATTGGAAGAATAGAAATGAATTTGGAAATAAGTATAAAAAGTGGTTATACTGGACCTTAGATAAGATTTCTAGATTACGGAGTGGAAGCGGAATTTAGTTAGTTTGGAATATAGTTGGGTTACTTAAAGAAATTGATTTATAAAAGAAAAATTAGATTAGAAATCAATATGTAGTGGAATTTATGTGATAATAAACCGTTATAACGGAAAATGAGACTGTGAGATTTATAAACAATGTTTATAAATAAAGGAGAAATAATTATCGGGTGATAAATGGAAGATATAAATTCACGGTGAGAATTTAAAATGAGATTGGTAAATCGGTTTAAAAATAAATAATAGAATTTATTTTTAAAAGTGGAAGAGAGGATTTACGAAATTGGGCCGTGAGTCAAATTAGATATAAATCGGAAGGAATTAATAAATATTGGATGGAATATATTAGAGTTTGAAGATATATAGCAAAAGGAAGTTGATTTTTTGTAAAAGTAGGATTTTAAACATTAACTAGGCAATATAAAAAGTGTTTTAAATTATTTTAGAAAAGAAAATAGTTATTAAATTTGTTTAAAATGTTGAAGTATATTAATTAAGTTAGTTATAATGAGTGATATTAAACTAATTATTATTGAAGAGTTAAGTAGTATTATTATTTTAAAGATAAAATATTCAATATTAAGATAGTTTATATATTAACTTATATTTAAAGGATTTCCCTAAGTTAAACTTGGAAGAATTATTATAGAAGCTTTATAAACATTTATTTTTAGAATTTTTTAAATAAGTTTTGGAAGTAATGATATGCTTTCATGGCAAAATAGGAGGCTAAGATTGTCTGCAGTTAAGACTTGGATTTCTATAGGATAGAGATGTAACCATTGAACTGTAAATCCATGGTTAATAATGCATGGTACATTTCTGTATTCACCTTAGAAGTTCAAATATTTTTAAAACAAATGGTTTGTGAATATACTCATTTCGGTGAGATAAATATTTACTTTTGGATCAAGGGATTTAAATTAAGGAAACAGAACTTATGGGATTTGTTATAAACAATCTAAGGAATTTACTATATTAAGCGTAAAAGGCTTCGAGGAAGAGAAATAAGTGGAGAATCTCCTAAGTGTTAGGAGTAAGGAATTTATAAAATATTTTTAAATATTTTGCTAAGTGATTGAAGAAGGAGATTGTTTGAAAATATCCTATTAGGATTACGAAATTTAATTTGGTTCCGAAAAATTGAAATATTGAAGAAGATTTGGAATGTATCTTATAAAGGTATTTTGGAATAAATTTTGGAAAATTTATATAAGGCCTGGTGACTGCTATGGATGTTTATTTGATAGTTAAATAACCGACTATCAAGTTTGGTCAAAATCGCCGATCATTTCGAAGAGACCGAGATCGGGTTTAATTATCCAAAAACCACTTCAATCAGGTTTGAACGTTACGAATGAATACCATGAAGACATAGAAGACAGTGATTTTGTTTGTCCAGACCTAGGATAATTAGTATGGATGAATGCAATCAGCACATCGTCATTGGAGGACGATGAGCATTCTAAGTGAAATTATTCTGAAAGGTAATCATAGCCACTAGCCTCATCAACCGGAATGGCTAAAAATCAGGGGGTATGCAGCAAGGCTAAGTGAGTTATACAAAAAAGCTTGTTGAATATGCTAGTTGAATATGATGCATGCAAAAGAGCTTGTTGAATATGTTATATTAGAGGGATGTGGTGCATGCGAAAAAGCTTATTGAATATGCTAGTATATGATTTTTGTTTGATGATAATAAAAATATATGTATACACACACACATACACACACACACACATTTAAATGTATTTTTTAATGTACTATTCTATTTTTCACATAATTAAATAAATATTTGTTGAATAAAATAAATAACACAGAATTTAAATTCAAACAGATATTTCATTCAAACAAATATTTATTACAATTTTGAATAGTACAATTTGAGCTCTCACTATATATATACACAATTTCAATTACATTACAATTTCAATCACATCACATTTTTCACTATACATACATTTGCATCTTGCTAAATTTCACTCATTCACTCGTATTTGATCTTCAACTGTGTTCCAGATTGAATCCAACATCTGAGTTATCTGCAAAATACACATCGTTGTAGTAAAATTGAAAAAGAAATATTTGTACAATATAAAATAAAATGTGTATTTTGAAAATGTTATTTGCCTTAGTTATTTGGGTTGTTCGTCATCTTATTTATTCTGAACTCATCATACACGAACAGCTTGTGACATGCATTGTGTATCACTGTACATGCCACAAGGCCGTGCACACCAATGTACACTTGATAAAATTGCAGTGATAGGTGAGCACAAGGTCAAACCCGAGCCAAATCTAGGTTCAACTCAAGTGCAATACAAATAAAGTCATGATATGAGCATAAGGTCAACCCGAGCCAAAGCTAGGTTCAACTCAGGTGCATACAATACAAAACAATGGGTCAAGATACATAAAATAAGCCTCGACCAATCAGTAAGCACGCATGAAAACAGAGGCTAGATAGTCCAGCTAGACTTGAGCACACATGAAGACATCGTGAACCAGTGGACTGTACTCAGACTCGAGGACGTATGAAACAGCAAATTGATCAGGCCACTAATTTAATTCAAAAGTCCACAAAATCATGACAGCTAGCTCAATGAACCAACTCAAACACAATTGAACCAGACACAATGCAACAGTGTGACACACATATACATCAGAACACAATAAAGCATGGATTCAAACAACAAAGACAAGAAAAAACTGCAACAAGCCTCAACAGGTAAAATGTACGCATATATGGCGGGCTGCATGCATGCACATAAACAAGTCTGGCCATAATAAACAAAACCACCAGACTCAAGTGGATATACAACTACAAATGCACATCAACACTGCACCAGATCAGCTAAACCAGACTTCAAGCCTGAATATAGATGTGTTAAGACTTGAATTGGGCCACATACATATATACTGCGCAAAGACACATGTATACATATACATGCAACTACCACTAGATGAAGCAAAGTCACGAAACCAGTAATTAAGTGAAATCAAATCAGACCAAAACCAGAACTCCAACCAACACCAAACCTCATGCAAGTATGAACAGTTTTAGTCAAGTGCAACATCAACACAAACTATCATAGCAGCTAAACCAGATAAGCGAAACAAGACCAGACCAACATATACAACATACATATGTACATGTATGATCACACATGTATATACACAGTGCATATATACAACAAGCACATAACATCATCAATGGAACTAGACTCAAGCAAACGTACGCAGTGGAGTCATGATACAACTTCAAGATCAAGTTTAAAGCAGACTACATGGATAACACATCTACATAAGCAACATGAAAACTCAGCTAAGCGGATCAGGTAGACCAAAGAACAACAACTATGAAGTCAACAAAGCATCCAGTACACAAGACTCAAGTCTGCAATATATAACTGAATATATACATGCAAGAACATATATATATATATATATATATATATATATATATAGTGAAACCAAGTACATATAAGCTACATGAAGACCTACATCAGTGCACATGAGTTCAAATGCAATGCAACCAAGTGGATAGAGGTAACTTCAAACTACAGATGCAACCAAACAGTCCAGACAGTAAAAATATCAAACAAGTCAGAAATATTCAGACAGAGATGTTTTTAAATATCATCAAATGTAAGTGTCAAAGTTACAGATAAAAATCCAAATGGCTGAGAATAATTCTAAGCCATGGTTACACAATGTACTCATCATAAACTCAAATACCAAAGAATCAAAATCGTGGTGGGCAAGGAAAACTTCGTCAAACAATTTAAAGCCGTGATAATCAAGCAAGAAATTACACAAATTGACGAAGTCATAAAACATCACTTGCGTTCAATCAAAAATCAGTGGTCGAGAAAAATCAATTGACGAATTCTAGTAAAAATATTCAAACGAAATTATAGGAATTCAAATCCTATATAACCTAATCATCATCGGCCTAAAACAGCATCGAGTTCAAGCAAGCTAGCCAGTAAAGTAAAAAGCATAAATCACATACCATTAAAATCGAACTCGATCGAGAAGCAGCCGAAGCTAAGCAACGAACGATCGATCAATAGAGTAATGCGAGAACATAAATCGATCAACCATCCAAGCGGTGGCTTCAAAATCACAAAACCTAATTTTTGAAGGAAGAGGAATGAACGAGTAAAGAGAAACAAGACAACCATTATCACAAATGCAAAGGAAAGCGGGACGAACAATATAAAAAGGAGAAAGAGAAATTGTTTTATCAAGTTTTTATTTGGGCCGGCTTATAATATCTTTTGGGCTAAAATAGTTATTAGGGTTTTTTATTGTATTTATCTTGTATTTTACTTTTAAAAATTTTAAATTCTTGCCGTATCACTAGGGGACGAACTACGGTGGTGTAGTTCGAAAATTCGCAACTCAGTGGTTGAGTTGTGGCAGGCTTTTGAGCGTAGAGTTAGGTTAGTCTAGGGGGTGTCGCGAGTTTACATGTGTAAGCGTCTAACTATTTGATTTCTAGTAGAAACCTTGGGGGCAACATGTAGGCAGGTTTTTTTTCCGAAGCTGGGTAAATCTGTGTTGTTCTATTTCTGCTTTTTATATTCTGCCATTATTTGTGTATCTATTATTCTGCTATTATTAGTGCTGTGATTATTTTATATACTTCCACATTAAATTTTTATAATTAATAACATCATCCTATTCACCCCCTCCTCTAGGGTGAAATCGATCTTACAAGTGGTATCAGAGCTAGGAACAAAATTGAATTTTTGTTTTAAAAAATTCGATTTTTCAAAACCAATTTTTTTTTTATTTTATTTTATAAAATGGCTTCTTTTTATAATGCTTTTTCTGAGGGTCAGTCCATAGTTAGACCACTAATGTTCAATGGTGAATATGCTTACTGGAAAAATAGAACAAAAATCTTTTTAAAAACCATTGATGCTTGGAATATTATCGAGACAGGTTATAGGACCCCAATTATAATTGTAGATAATCAAGAAATAGATAAACCGATGGATCAATGGACAGATCTTGAAAATAGACTATAAAATACTAATCTAAAGCTATGAATTCTATTATTTGTCCATTGGATCAAATCAAATTTAATCGTGTCTCACATTGTCTAACTGCGCAAGAAATATGGCACACACTTGAAGTGACTCACAAAGGAACATCTCAAGTCGAAGAATCTCTCCTTGCCATGCTTAGTAGCGAATACGAGAACTTCACATTGGCCAAGGATGAAAATGTCAAAGAGATGTATGGATGACTTTCCAATATCATATACAAATCAAAAGTTCTCGGGAAATCATACACAGAATTGGAAATAGTCCGAGAAATCCTCAGAGTCCTTCCACTAAGCTTTGAAGCGGAAGTTACAGCCATCTAAGAATCAAAGATTTGAAACAAATCAAAATTGAAGAACTCATGGGAAATCTCACCACTTATGAACTAGAGATGAAATTCAAGGGAGAACGAGAAGGAGGTGATACTCGAAAGAAATCAATAGCTTTTAAAGAACAACGGAAAGTGATGATGACGATGGAGCAGCTGAGCTGGCACTATTAATAAAGAAATTCAAAAGGTGGAATCACAAGTACGAAAATCCATCTCTAAATTAAAAATTGAAAAGCAAAATAACCAAAGAACTAGACAACTCAGAAGAATAGGAGATCATCTATCACAAATGCAACAAACCCGGTCATATCAAGCACAATTGTCCACAGAATCGATTCAGCCATGGAAAGAAATCAAAAAGGAGAATTTTTGCAGCCACTTGGGATGAAACTAATGAAGAGGATAAAAGCACTGGTAGTGAGAGTGAAAAATCAGATCTGTGCCTTCAAGGTGATATAACTGACAATGATGATAACGAGCTAAGCAAGGTATCAAAACTTACCCATTCAGAGTTGCTTATATGTTTTCACGAAGTAAATGGCTGTTTCGAAAGACTTAGGGAGAAACACTAAAATTGAATCACAAAATGAACTTTGATAGATTTAAATAAACAGCTTGATCGATTGGTTAAAAACTATCAATGCAAGAGCCCTAAGTGCGAATTGTGTCCATCATTTGAAGAAGAAATTAAAAAAAATCAGAATTTAAAATTAAATCGCTTGAAAATGAAATTCTGATTTTTAAAGAAAGTGAAAATACGAGGAGAGAAAATTCTATTAAAAAATGCACACAATTATTAAATGAAAATGAATCTCTCAAAACATAAGTCCAACAATTGTCTACGACTTTAGGAAAATTTTCAAAAAGTGAAAGATCATTAAATATGCTATTAGGGAAACAAATTGTTAATACTGTTAGACAAGGACTTGGGTATAATCAATTTGAACGTGTTAGAAATGAAATTAATCAAGTCTATTCAAAGTGCACGATATGTGGAAAAATTGGTCACAATCAGGATATTTGCTGGTATAGACCCAAACATGTAAAAATCATTCCAATTTAGGTTGCAAAGGGCATGAATATAAAATCCCTCAAAGTCAAATAAATTTAGGTGCCAAAAGGAACATATATAAGTAGTTTTGGGTCTACTCAAACATATTTTTCAAAATCATTTGCCACTAACAACCATGGACCTATAAAAACAAATAGGTTGGAATTTTTTTTTTGCATATAAGTGTGGTGGCAGGCTAAGGAACAACAACAGTGTTATCTAGATTCTAGTTGTTCCAAGCACACAACGGGCGACAAATCAAAGTTCCTCAGCCTAGTATAAATGTTACAGAATCACAATGGGCAACAACGAAATATTATCAGTAAACGTAAAATAGGTAACGGTATATTCATCTTGAATGATTTATTAAATGTGAAAATCTACACCATAATCTGAATTAAATCAGCTATTTATGTGATAAAGAAATGAATGATGATATTGATTCTGACTTTTTCAAAATAGTTGGCCAATTATATTTTTATGCCGAGAATACAATAAGTATTTCTAGAGACTTTGAATTAATTCATATAGATGTGTTTGGACTAATGATGGTGTGTTATTGATTGTGGTACAGGTGGATATATTTATTTATGTTATCTGACACTATATTCACTGTTTGTTTGCACGGTTTCAATTCAAATTCAAAAGAAATTCATTCAAAAGCGGTTAAAAATGATTTTAAGATATTTTGTTGCACACTACACGGTCTGGTCTATGACATAATAATCTTGAGTCAAAGAGAAATTCAGATGTAGATAACACTGGTAATCTAGTTGATAGAAAAATTACTAGTGGAAAGTGATTTGTGTTGAGACATTCATTAGCTACGTCGCATTTTTCGAAGATTTTTTTTTGCATATTTTTCATTTCAAATAATTTTCGAATAGCAGACATTTGTCTTATAAAACCCCTTTCAGAAAATCATTTTTGTTGACCTTGTTTCAAACTAGCCATTTTAATTATTCTTGGATTTGATCTTAAATGACTATATTAACTAATCTGACTCCCTACTGATTATCAAAAAGAAAATAGTGACTGAAAAAGTGAAGAGTGTTGATATTGATCATATATATTATAACTTGAGACAGTATATTTAGTAAATTTCTTTAGAAATTTAGACAAGAGTTATAAAAACTTTTTATTGGTAAAAATTCCATGATCATCTCTATTTCTATCAAATTTCTAACGACCATCACTTATCAAAATCCAATATAGTATGTCAATATGTGGTATTTTAAATGGGAAATTATTCGGTTTTCATTTTACTATATTTTAGCTATAAAAACATCCAAAGCATTCACTCTTATTTAAATGTCCTCACGGTTATGCATATGTGAATTACTTGGAATTTTTGATTATGCGCTTTCATGCTCATTTAAAAGTCCTTACGGTTATGCATGTGTGGAACGCATATCAAAATTGATTATTAAATAGACAAGTTGATTCTAATCCCATTTAAAAGTCCTCACGGTTTCGTGGTTAGAAGATTCTTGAACTTCATTTTTATTTTGAAAAAATTGGGAATACTACTAATCTCATTTAAAAGTGCATATATACAACAAGCACATAGCATCATCAATGGAACCAGACTCAAGCTAACGTACGCAGTGGAGTCATGAAAGAACTTCAAAATCAAGTTTAAAGAAGACTACATGAGTAACACATCTACATAGGCAACATGAAAACTCGGCTAACAGGATCAGGTAGACCAAAGAACAACAACTATGAAGTAAACAAAGCATCCAGTACACAAGACTCAAGTCTACAACATATAACTGAATATATACATGCGAGAACATATATCTCTCTCTTTATATATATATATGCATATATATATATATATGTATATATGCAGTGAAACTAAGTGCAGACAATCTACATGAAGACCAATATAAGTGCACATGAGTTCAATTGCAATGCGACCAAGTGGACATTGGTAACTTCAAACTACAAATGCAACCAAACAGTTTAGACAGTAAAAATATCAAACAAGTCAGAAATGTTCAGACAGAGATGTTTTTAAATATTATCAAACGTAGGTATCGTAGTTACAGAGAAAAATCCAAATGGTTGAGAATAATTCTAAGATGTGGTCGCACAATGTACTCATCATAAATTCAAATACCATAGAATCGAAACAATGATGGGAAAAGAAAACATCGTCAAAGCAATTCAAAGCCATGATAATCAAGCAAGAAATTATACGAATTAAAGAAGTTAGAAAATATCACATGCGTTCAATTAATAATCAGTGGCCGAGAAAAATCAATTGACAAATTCAAGTAAAATTATTCGAATGAAATTATAGGAATTCGAATCTTTTATAACCCAATCATCGTCGGCCTAAAACAGCATCGAGTTCAAGCAAGCTAACCAGTAAAGCAAAAAGCATAAATCACATACCATTAAAATCGAACTTGATCGAGAAGCAGCCGAAGCTAAGCAACGAAGATCGATCAATAGAGCAACGTGAGAACATAAATCGATCAACCATCCAAGCGGTGGCTTCAAAATCATCAAGCCCTAATTTTTAAAGGAAGAGGAACTAACGAGTAAAGAGAAACGAGACAATCATTATCACAAACGCAAAAGAAAGTAGGCCGAACAATATTTAAAGGAGAAAGAGAAATTGTTTTATCAAGTTTTTATTTAGGCCGGCTTATAATATCTTTTGGGCTAAAATAGACATTAGGGTTTTTTTTTATTGTTTTTATCTTGTATTTTACTTCTAAACTTTTGTAAATTCTAGTCTTGTGACTAGAGGACGAACTACTGTGCTGTAGTTCGAGAATTCGCAACTCAATGGCTGAGTTGTGGCAGAGTTTTGAGCGTATAGTTAGGTTAGTCGATAGCGGGTGTCACTGTTTACGTGTGTAAGCGTCTAACTACTTAATTTCTAGTAGAAACCTTGGGGGCAACACGTAGGCAGGGTTTTGCTGAAGCTGGGTAAATCCGCGTTGTTCTATTTTTGCTTTTTATATTCTGCTATTATCTATGTTGCTATTATTCTGCTATTATCAGTGCTGCGATTAATTTATATACTTCCACATTAAATTTTTACAATTAATATATCACCCTATTCACCCTCCTCTTGAGTGAAATCGATCCTACAGAGCTCTCGGTATGGGTGGGAACACCCCGGGTGATAACATATTCGGTTTTATCCAGGTTAGGGATAGGGACGGTCTTGTGTTGCAGGGAATCCCAATGAGGTCCTTGGTACATGGTTCTAGAAATGTACCGTGATAGGTGGTACCCTAGTGCCTAGTCATTATATGGAATCCATTCTCCAATAAGCACTATATGATTTTGATTTTGCCCAGCTATGCTGAAATATGAGATGCAGGCATTTCAGTTATTTTCTATTTACTTGGTTTAGACACTATTATAATATCAGACGATTTTGATAAAAATGTTTTGGTTATCATAAGGTAAAAACACGACATGTTTATGTGTGACACGGTCTCAAGAGATACCTTTGTTTTCAAAGGATTTTGAAAGTATAATAATTCAAATTGAGTGTGTTTCCTCATGCCGGTTTTACAAACTGACACGGGTGTTGTTTTATTATAATGCTTGAGTCAGACCGAGTATTACAGATCCAGGATATGTTGTTATAGAACTCAAGAGACGAGTTGGATGGCAAAGGCGTACTTCCGTACTTGATTATTGTTCCGCTGTATAAGGACAAGTTATTAAACTGTCCAGATTGATTATTGTCTATTGTACTCTGATGGTTGTAAGTATATAACAATTACACATTTCTTCGTATTTAAATTCTGTTGTTATATATTATATATTTTGTTCCGCCATGATTGTGAGACTCTGATGTTGTTGCTTTCTATTTTTTTCTTCTTACCCCTAGAGATTCGTATTTTCTTCCAATTTACGTTGAGCTGATATGAAATATTATCAACTCAAAAGGGTACGAATTTTCGGGCCTTTACACTTGGTATCAGAGCTGAAGGTTTAGCGAGAACCTTGGCTCTGTTGGGGATTACTCATTAGAGATAGAGTCAGTAGTACTCCAGAATGAGTTTGAGCGTATTAAAGATATGAGCACGATTTGTTAGTAAATATAAATTGTTTTATATCGTGTTGGATTTTTGGTTGAGTGGCATATAAATTCTGATCGAGTAGGGATCGTCGCTAATTCGATAGGGGTTTCTAAACACTTGAACATGATAAACCGACACAGTATTATTTTAATAGTGGGTAAATGATTACATAGTGGTGTGTTTGGTTGTTATTATATAATCAAAAGAAGATTATAAAATAACAAAACAAAAATTTTAATTGGTATAAGAATGAATTATAAAAATGAATAAAACAAAAAATGATTTCAAGTTGGAATTTAAATCCCAAAATTTTTTGGAAGTATTTTCCAAAGTATTTGAAATGAATAATAGTAATATTATTTTTGGAAAGGATTTTGAATAGAAAATTGGTTTTAAATGGATTTTAATGATGTTACAGCATTGAAATCACTTTGATCGTCGGAAAATAATCCCGATGATGATCGCGACATCATCGCTGTTCATTTTCGAGTTTCTAAGTGATGGATTGCTGCCGTGGTCATTGTTTTTGGATTTTTTTGAGGAAAAACAAGTTTTGTTTTGTAAATTTCGAAGGGGAATTGTTTTGGGATAGAACCAAGTGAATTTTTAAAATTCCAACGGAATGATTTATTGAAACAAATGGTTATATATAAGTATATAATTGATTTCAAAGCGATTTAAAATAAATGCCGGGTGTTTGAATTTCGGAATCCTTATTTAAATAATTTAGAAATCATCAGGAAATAAGTTATAAACTTATAAATTGAGAATAATTCTAAATAAGGAACGAAAAAAATATGGGAATTGAATTTTGGAAATAAAATTTTAACTTGAGAAATTTAAAATGGATGAAATTTAACTTAAGATAAGGAAAATAAAATTGAGTTGAATTTGGATTGAACTGGAAGTAAAATTGAATTGATTTATAGATGGTATTGAATGCAATTAAATTCTTACTTCAATTAATGAAGAGAAATGGTATAAAGTTTAAATTTAACGCAAGTTAAATTAAATAAAAATTAAATTGGAATAAATAAATTTCAATAGCTTATAAAAAATTGAAATCAATGGAATAAAAATATACTTGGGCCATAAATAAATGTATAATATCAAGTTAAAAGTAAATGTTAATATACTTGAGTATAGAATTTATGAAATGAGCAAAATAAGTTGTGTGACTTATAAAATTGAAAAGTGAAATAGAAAAACCAAAATAAAAAGAGTTTGATATTTTGGAAATGAAATAAAAATTCAAACTGGAATTATGAAGTAAATGTGAACTCGAGTAAATTTATTGGAGTGATTTTTGAAATAGAAGTCAGATTTTGAATTATAACTTGGAAGTGAACTAATTTGATAATTAATTAGTTAACTGAATATAGTAATGGAACTTAACTTGGTTGAATAAAATTGGATTGTGGATTAAAAATGGATTTTTGAAGTGAAAATTGAGTTATAAATAAGATTTGGCTTAATTGTAAGTGAATTAAATATAATTGGAAATGTGTCGAATAAAATGGAGTTGGATTGAAATGGAAATGGCTTAAGTAACAAATAAATCCGATTTGAGTGTAAATAAATTAAACATAACTTGGAATATTAATTGAATGGATTTGAATATGGAACTGAAATTGAAGTGGAATAAATGAAGGAACTAATTAAATTAATTAAGTAAATGAAATGGGATTTGATTGGATAAGGATCAAATTAAAATGAAAGGAAATTTGTTTGGAAATGGAAATGAACTTAAGTTGTGTGATTGAAATGATTGAAGTAAAATGAATTAACTTGAGTTAATAATCTTGGATAAAAGCTTGGCTTTAATAAATTTATGAAATGGTTCTTAAGTAAAATTAGCATGGAATAAATTTAAGTAAAATGGGTAGGAATGCAATGAGAGTAGATATGGATGGAATGCAATTGAATTGATTGAGAATCGAGTTGAAAAAGAATAAAATTAAATATAAATTGAGTTGGAATCAAATTAAATAGTTATAAACTAAAGTAGACATTTTATTTAGCGAATATCGCCAAATTTGCATAAAAAAGTTGGTCGTCTGACGTAAACGGAAGTAAATAAAATTATACAAATCAAATGGAAGGTGAATAAATTGATCTTTAATCAATTTGGAATGAATATGTCTTTCTTTGGTTTAAAATAAATTGAATGCATATAAAGTGACTGTAAATCATTTCAAATTGAATGAAATGGTACATGAATTAATCGAAAGCAATTAAATTAGTATTGGAACATTGTGGTTACTTATGAATTTTTGCTTAGCATGTTAGTTTGTGAAACTTATGTGTTTGCACTAGTTAAATAAATGAATTGTTATTAAAATTTCTTATATTCGTACTAATGTGTTTAAATTGAGTAATTATAGGTATTTGGAGGCCGTTAGGCTACAATTTGATCGCCCTAATTGCATGTTAAATAAGCCGCTTGCTTAAAAATGTTAAAATGAGGCACATTTTCAGATTAAATACAGCAAATATATAAAATGATGGTATATATTTTGTTTTTCGATCGTGTGGGTTGATGAATATATATTTATCTCTCTTGTCATATTGCAAAAGGCTCTCCGTACAAAGGGGACTCTGCCAAAAAATTTCAGGAATTTAAGGTGTTAGATTTTGAAATTTTTTGGGAAATTGTTTGTTAGCGACAATTTGAGTTCGAATTTATAGTTGAAATAAAGAATCTTGGAATTAGAATTGAAAACTAACTGTTTTGGGTTGGAACTAAAGGAGCAGAAGAGTGGAATGTCAAGTTTTCATTAAGTGGGTTTTGTTAGGTTAATGGATTTGAAGAATTCTTTCTGCCTTAGCAATTTCGAGGACGAAATTCTTTTTGAGGGGAGCAATGTAACGACCCGAGTTTTTCAACGTTTGATTTGGAATGGTTTTAAGTATTGAATTTGAATTTTAGATTGATTCTTTGAAAATGAAAAATTGGATTTTTATTTATGAAATAAATTCAGAATTTACATATAACGATTTATCGTATAATTTAATTATTGAATTTATTGATGAAATATTGGTTAAATTATTATATCTTGAGTTCTAAGCTCGATAAAAGTAATTTAAAGGCTGTTAAAATTTATATTTAATAAAAATGAAGATAATAAAATCTTTTAAATCGAATTTAAAAGTGATTTATTCAGTTTTAAAAGTATATCGTTAAATTAACGTATATAAATAGCCTTCCGGGGCACAATCTCAAAGTTTGACTAAACCAGTTCCATTAGATCCATAATAGTGTGTTATTGTCGGATTCCAAATTTTGCATTGTTTAAAGTTATCGTTTGGTCTTACGGGGTATAAACGCATTGGAATTAATATCGAGAATTCGATATAATAATTAGGTCCAGAAAGCCATCTTCTCCATACAGTTGAATTAGGCCTCGAAACATTTTCTATTATGTTCGAAATATGAATATAACATTATAAACACCCCGTGGCACGCCTCGTTAGGAGTTTGAGATTTTGAGTTGCATGGATCGAGATATTTGAAATTAAAATAACATATTATTTAGTCAATCTTCCCATTCAGCTGTGTAGGATCTAGATTAACCCTAGAGGGGGGGGGGGGGGGGTGAATAGGGTTATAGCAAATTTTCTCGATTTTAAACACAGAAATAAAAACTGCACAAATAAAAGTAAATCACACACAAAATTTACCCAGCTTCGGCAAACCCTGCCTACTGCTGCATTCACAGATTTCTATTAGAATTAAACAGTATCACGCTTACAAACACTATACTAGACTCGCAGACATCTGCTCCACGCTCACAAACACTCTACTAGACTCGCACACCCTGCTCGCAAACATCTGCTCCCGCTCACAAACGCTCTACTAGACTCGCACACCCTGCTCCGCCTATAGAGCTTCGATCACTCGCAAACTTTGCCTCCCGCCTATAGAGCTTCGATCACTTGCAAACTCTGCTCCCGCCTATACAGCTTTGCAAACTCGCACACCCTGCTCACTGAACTAATTCTACCTAGACAATCTGACACTACCTAAACCCTAGGTGGTGATTTACCAGTTTTCGTTTTGAAAAGTAAAAACAATTTAAACAACAATTAAAATAAACAACCCTAATTAATAACTAAAGCCCCCTTTTAAAAAATTATAGACAAAGCCCTTTTTTTTTAATTAACTAAGCCGACCCCCTTTTATTATTTCAACCCGTTCTATTTCTCTTCGTTGCTCTTCTTCTTTGGCTCGGTGAAAAAGAATGGCGGCCTGTTCCTCACGTTCGTTCCTCTTTCAATTTTAGGGCTTCGTCCCTTGATACAATTTAGGGCTTTTCAAAGCGCCGACAGTATGTTAATTTATTCGAAGATCTCTTGCGTGTATCCTTGATTGATTGATGCTCACTTCGGCTGCTTTGAATTGATGGAGTTCGATTTGTGCTTCAGGTGAGAATTTTTGTTCGGTTGCCTTTCGTTTTTCGTATTCGAACTCTATGTTATTTGCCGATGATGATGTAGGGTTTTATAGGATTTGATTTCCTATATTCTCGTTCGTATATTATCAGTTTGAATTTGTCAATGATTTGTTCGGCCGTTCGATTTTACTTTGATGTTGAGATTGATCTCTGACTGGTTCATAATCGTATGCTTGCGTCCCACGGCTTCAATTTTGTACCTGTTCAACTTCGGCCTTGACTCGTTCATCTTGGCTTTGAATTTGATAATCATGACTTTGATAAAAGAAAAACTTTGACTTGTTTAACTAGACTTCGGCTTGTTGATTTTCTACTGTAACAGATGCTACACTTGTTGATTCGATTCCAGTATATATTTTTTTACTGTCGCATGCACTTGAGTTTGTAACTTGACTTGTTCTGCACTGCCTGTTGCACTTGTATACATGGTAGAGTTCATCTTCATTCTGTAGTCCTGAACTTTGAGTTGCTGTTGCATATGAGTTTGGGCATGGGAATTTGCAGTTTCATGTTGGCCATTTGGTCGTTATGTTGATTGTTGAGTTGCTTCATGTTTTCTTGTTTCCATGTTTTAACTGCTTCAATTGCTTAGTGCATTGCTGTTGTAGCTCCATATTCTTCATTATTGCATTTTGCACTTGTGTAGTTGTATCATTGAGTTGCTGTATGAACTTGCATTCATCCATTCAAGTCACACTTGTAGTTTGGTCGAGCTGTGGTCTTGTATCACTGCAAAACTGTAGCTTGGTCATTGCTTCAAATATTGTTGCTGCACATGTCTTCATTGGTTATTGTAGTGTTGAGTTGCTGTGTTGCATTTGTATTCATATGCATGCATATAGCCATACTGTT
Source organism: Allium cepa (assembly GCA_030765085.1). NCBI lineage: Eukaryota > Viridiplantae > Streptophyta > Magnoliopsida > Asparagales > Amaryllidaceae > Allium > Allium cepa. The sequence goes on from CM060929.1 coordinate 886,740,342, forward strand.
GCATGTTAGTGTGCTTCATCACTTGATTCATTCCACATTGAACTAGCTTTTGATGTTGGTCTATTCTTTACATACGTGCACTTGCACACTTTCATTGTTGAGTTGAGTTTGATTTGCACTGCACTGCGTCTTGTTCACCATGTTGCATATTGGATATTTGCAGTTGGTATTTGAATTTGAGTTGTGGCTTTTGTGCTTGCATTTTGATGCAGTCTTCATGCTACTGATTTTATTGAGCTCGACATTGTTGTTCACTTATGTTGCAACTGCACTGTTGCCTTGTTGATTCCACTGTTTCATGATGGCTTCGGCCTTTGCAGTTTGTGCAGCATTCAATTTGTTGCATTTTGTAGTTGCTGTCATGTTCTTGCATCGACTTGTTGCAGTCCATGTTTGCTGTGACATTGTGTGATGTTGTACATGCATGTGGTCTTTGTTGTTGGCATTTCTTCCTTTACTTGAGCACATGGTCGAGTTCATTTCCATTCTGGTCATTGCATTATGATGAAATGTTACATTTTTGAGGCCATGTTCTTGTGCACTGACCATATGGTCTTTACTGCCTCTTTGTGTATGCACTTGCATACTGCTGCACTGTTCCATTGTTGCTGCTGTGTTGTAGCCGTGGTCTTTGCATTGCATTCATGTTGATTTCTGAACTTTCACTTGAGTTGAATCCAGTTTCAAAAACTCGGGTTTGACCTTGTGCTGAGAATTGTGACTTTTATATTATTGCACGTGAGTTGAACCCGGCTTTATATTTGGGTTTGACCTGTGCTCACCTGTCCCTGTAAATCAATCAAGTGTATATATCGGTGTGCACGGCCTTGTGGCATATACAGTAATATACTGTGTATGTCACAAGTTGTTCGTGTATGATGAATTCAAATTTAAATTACGACGAACAACCCAAATAACTGAGGCAAATTATATTTTCAAAATCCATCTTTTAATTTATATTGCAAAAATATTTTCTTTTCAATTTTACTGCGTTAGTGAATATTTTTGCAGATTGCTCAGATGCTGGATTCAAACTGGAATGCAGTTGTAGATAAAAATACGAGTGTGAGTGATATGTAGTGAGGTGAATATGTAAATGTGAAATGTGATGTAATTAGAATTGTATATGTATAGTGAGAGCTTGAAATTGTACTATCAAAGTTGTAATAAATATTTGTTTGAATAAAATATTCATTTGAATTCAAAAACTGTGTTATTTATTTTTATGCAGCAAATATTTATTTATTCTGTGAAAAATAAAATAGTACGTTAACAAATACATTTAAGTTAATGTATATATGTTTATTATCATCAAACAAAAATCATATAGCGCAAAGCGCATATTCAACAATCTCCCCCTTTTGATGATAACAAACATATATTTAAGATTTTGAATATATTAAATGTATTTGATAATTTCAATTTGCTCCCCCTATTTGAATGCTTCCTTTTTATATGATACTCCCCCTACATATATGACTCCCCTACATATATGCATACAAATAAAATTATGTGAATAAGCCTATATGCAAATGAAAAATTAATTGACCTTTTCTCTCCCCTTTTTACAAAATCTTAACTTTCTCTCCCCCTTTTGTTATCAGCAAAAGAATAATAGTAATAGAAAAATAGAAATATAGTGATCAATATTAATTCAACATTAAAAACTCAATTGAATATAAAAATTAAATTTCGATAAAAAAATCAAACAAAAATCATAAATCCTTTAATTGGCGCATATTCCACTTTAGAATGGTATGAGTGATTTCATCAAATAAAACTATATAGTAGTGTCTATTTGTGGTATATTTATTTCAGGAAATTTGAATATCTACTAACCATGCATAACCGTTAGGACTTTTAAATGAGATTAGTAGTATTCATAATTTTTATTTTTATTTTAAAAATGAATTCAAGTATCTTCTAACCACGCATAACCGTGAGGACTTTTAAATGGGATTAGAATCAACTTGTCTATTTAACCAATTAATTTTGATATGCGTTCCATACATGCATAACCGTGAGGACTTTTAAATGAGCATGGAAGCACATAATCAAAAATCCAAGTAATTCACCCATGCATAACCGTGAGGACTTTTAAATGAGAGTGAATACTTTGGATATTTATATATTTTTTTTTTATTGCTAAAGATATAATAAATTGAAGCACAAATGATTTCCCGTTTAAAATACCACATATTGACCTACTATATTGAATTTTGATGAGTGATGGTCGATAGAAAAATGAAAGAAATAGAAATGGTCATGGAATATTTATCAACAGAAAGTTTTTATAACTCTTGTTTTAAATTTCTAAAGAAATTTACTAATCATACCGTCTTGAGTTATAATATATAATTAATATCAATACTCATCTTATTTTCAATCACTATATATCTTCTCGATAATTATTAGGGGGATCAGATTAGTTAATATAGTTATTTAAAATCGATTTCAAAAATAGTTATAAAATCAAGTTTTCTTAAATAACTAATCCGATACAAGATCAAAAATGTTTTTTCTAGAAGGAGTTTTCAAGAAAAAATTTCTGCTATTAAAAAAAATTTCAAATGAAAAATATGCAGACATTTTCTTTGAAAAACGATGCAGTAAATGAATGTGTCAAAAATTAATCACGTTTCACTAGTAATTTTTCTATCAACCATATTACCAGTGTAATCTGCATCTGAATTTAAATTTCACTCAAAATTCACTCGTTGAATGTCAAAGACCAGATTATGAAATTACAACAAATTTTCTCATGATTATTATTAACAAATTTTAAATGAAATTCTCTTGGATTTGAAATGAAGACCGTGTCAACAATCAAACATATATTAAAGTGTCAATTTTAGAAGCCATCAAACATCATTTTTATTTCAAAGCAATTTCTTGAAATTTCAAAAAATTTCTTAAAGATAACTTCAAAATTTTCTTAAAATCCTTTTTACAATTTTTTTTAAAAGGTTTCAACAATTTCAAAAAATCTCTTAAAATCCTTTTTATAATATTAAACAGAATTCTTTAGGATTTTAAATCGACGCCGTGTCAAACCATGAATATTGATTTAGCCAAAAATATTATAACAAATAATATTATTATCCAATCAAAACACTATTTTTATCCCAAACTTATATATCAAGTAATTCTAGAGAATTTTATAGTGTTTTTGGCATAAGAATATAATTGGCTAACAATTTTGAATAAAAAATCAGAATCAAAATCATTAAAATCATCATCATATCAACATCATATAATTGGCTGATTTTATTCAGAAAATGGTGCAGATTTTCACAATTTATATATCGTTCAAAACAAATTTACCTGATTTACCTTTACGATATTTTCCGACGTTGCCCATTGTGATTCTGTCACCTTTATACTAGGCTAAGGAACTTTGCTTTGTCGCCCGTTGTGTTTCTGGAACAGCCGAAATCCAGAGCACACTGTTGTTGTTCCTTAGCCTGCCACCTCACCTACACGATGAAAGATTTATGTGACCTATTTATTTTCATAGGTCCATGATTGTTAGTGGCAGAATATTTAAAATATGTTTGTGGAGACCCAAAACTATTTATATAAGTTCCTTTTGGCACCCAAATTTGTTTGACTTTCAATGATTTTACATCTGTGCCTTTTGGAACCCAAATTGGTATAGTTTTCACGTGTTTTGGTCTATACCAACAATTATTTGGATTGTGTCCAAATTTTCTACAAATTGTGCCCATTGAATTGACTCGATTTGTGTTCTTGTTCATGTGACTATAATTTTCAACACAATGTCCAATTATTTCCGATCGAGCAAAGACATTCTTTTCTTTTGCATTATCATCAACTTGTGTTTTTCCAAAACCTAGTCCTTTTCTGTTGTTAGCAAAAATTTGATTTCCCAATAACATTTTGAAAGATTTTTCTCCTTTTGAAAAGTTATTTAGAGATTTCTCAAGATTTTGGACTTTGGTTTTAAGAGATGTGTTCTCAGTTACTAGTGAGGTGCATCTATTTAAAAAATCCTTTTTCCTAGTTTCAATATTTTCCTTAAGATTCAAATTTTCTTTTTCAAGATTCTCAGAGTTATTCCTAATTTTTGATAGTTCCGAATCTAAAATTTTACATTGGTTACATTCTAGGTTTTGAATATTTTCAAGTTCAGTTTTTAACCTAAAATTTTCACGAGCAAATTCTCTCCTATCAGATTTCAGTTTTTCTATTTTAGATTCAAGAGTATCCACTACCTTAGTAAGATCAGAACACATAAAAACAAGTTCTTTATAAGAAAACTCACCTGCCTCACTAGATTCGTCGGAGGTTGCTTCTGATTCTGATTTTGCCATGCAACACAAGTTAGCCTCCTCTGGGCTGCTATCCGAAGCTTCCTCTCCTTCTTCATCATCCCAAGTTGCTGCAAATACCTTCTTCGCCTTTTTCTTTTCTTTATTGTTTTTGAGAAGTGGGCATTTTGGTTTGATGTGGCCAGGCTTGTTGCAGTTATAACATATCAGTTCATTATCGGAATTTTCGGAATCTTTTGACCTATTGCCCTTGGTTTTCTTCTTGCGTGGCTTGAATCTAGACCATCTTCTAAGATTATTGACAGCCATTGCAAGCTCTTCAATTGGATCTTCTTCATCGCTTTCTTCTTTACTTTTTAAAGCAATCATCTTCTTCTTTGGTTCGGAGTTGTTGCGTTCTTCCTTTGCTTTTAACTCAAGCTCATATGTCATCAGGTTACCAATCAACTCCTCCATGCTTAGTTTGCTCAGATCTTTTGATTCTTGGATTGCTGTGACTTTTGCCTCAAAGTTCATTGGTAGAACTCGTAGTATCTTCCGCACAAGCTCTACCTCAGTGAATACCTTCCCAAGCGCTCTAGCATTGTATACCAAGGTTGAAAAGCGTCCAAACATATCCTTTATGCTCTCGTCTTTGTCCATTACAAAGTTTTCGTATTCATTGCTGAATAGGGCTAGCCGAGACTCCTTGACTTGAGAAGTTCCTTCGTGTGTCACCTCCAAAGTATGCCATATTTCCTGTGCTGTTGTACAATGAGAAATTCTATTAAATTCATTTTTATCAAGAGCACATATCAAAGCATTCATGGCTTTAGCATTTGTCGTTTTCAATTTCTTATCATTTGCATCCCACCTATCCTTAGGTTTAGGAATCTCAGTACCACCAACGATTATAGTAGGAGGTTTATAGCCAGTTTCAATAATATCCCAAACATCATAATCAACGGAACTAAGATAAATACTCATCCTAACTTTCCAATAAGCATAATCGTTCCCGTTAAACATGGGTGGCCTAGCAATAGATTGCCCCTCAGAAAAAGCATTATTTTGTAGACTCATGACTCTAGAGTTAAAAAATATAAACCTGGCTCTGATACCACTTGTAGGATCTAGATTAACCCTAGAGGGGGGGGGGGTGAATAGGGTTATAGCAAATTTTCTCGATTTTAAACACAGAAATAAAAACTGCACAAATAAAAGTAAATCACACACAAAATTTACCCAGCTTCGGCAAACCCTGCCTACTGCTGCATTCACAGATTTCTATTAGAATTAAACAGTATCACGCTTACAAACACTATACTAGACTCGCAGACATCTGCTCCACGCTCACAAACACTCTACTAGACTCGCACACCCTGCTCGCAAACATCTGCTCCCGCTCACAAACGCTCTACTAGACTCGCACACCCTGCTCCGCCTATAGAGCTTCGATCACTCGCAAACTTTGCCTCCCGCCTATAGAGCTTCGATCACTTGCAAACTCTGCTCCCGCCTATACAGCTTTGCAAACTCGCACACCCTGCTCACTGAACTAATTCTACCTAGACAATCTGACACTACCTAAACCCTAGGTGGTGATTTACCAGTTTTCGTTTTGAAAAGTAAAAACAATTTAAACAACAATTAAAATAAACAACCCTAATTAATAACTAAAGCCCCCTTTTAAAAAATTATAGACAAAGCCCTTTTTTTTTTAATTAACTAAGCCGACCCCCTTTTATTATTTCAACCCGTTCTATTTCTCTTCGTTGCTCTTCTTCTTTGGCTCGGTGAAAAAGAATGGCGGCCTGTTCCTCACGTTCGTTCCTCTTTCAATTTTAGGGCTTCGTCCCTTGATACAATTTAGGGCTTTTCAAAGCGCCGACAGTATGTTAATTTATTCGAAGATCTCTTGCGTGTATCCTTGATTGATTGATGCTCACTTCGGCTGCTTTGAATTGATGGAGTTCGATTTGTGCTTCAGGTGAGAATTTTTGTTCGGTTGCCTTTCGTTTTTCGTATTCGAACTCTATGTTATTTGCCGATGATGATGTAGGGTTTTATAGGATTTGATTTCCTATATTCTCGTTCGTATATTATCAGTTTGAATTTGTCAATGATTTGTTCGGCCGTTCGATTTTACTTTGATGTTGAGATTGATCTCTGACTGGTTCATAATCGTATGCTTGCGTCCCACGGCTTCAATTTTGTACCTGTTCAACTTCGGCCTTGACTCGTTCATCTTGGCTTTGAATTTGATAATCATGACTTTGATAAAAGAAAAACTTTGACTTGTTTAACTAGACTTCGGCTTGTTGATTTTCTACTGTAACAGATGCTACACTTGTTGATTCGATTCCAGTATATATTTTTTTACTGTCGCATGCACTTGAGTTTGTAACTTGACTTGTTCTGCACTGCCTGTTGCACTTGTATACATGGTAGAGTTCATCTTCATTCTGTAGTCCTGAACTTTGAGTTGCTGTTGCATATGAGTTTGGGCATGGGAATTTGCAGTTTCATGTTGGCCATTTGGTCGTTATGTTGATTGTTGAGTTGCTTCATGTTTTCTTGTTTCCATGTTTTAACTGCTTCAATTGCTTAGTGCATTGCTGTTGTAGCTCCATATTCTTCATTATTGCATTTTGCACTTGTGTAGTTGTATCATTGAGTTGCTGTATGAACTTGCGTTCATCCATTCAAGTCACACTTGTAGTTTGGTCGAGCTGTGGTCTTGTATCACTGCAAAACTGTAGCTTGGTCATTGCTTCAAATATTGTTGCTGCACATGTCTTCATTGGTCATTGTAGTGTTGAGTTGCTGTGTTGCATTTGTATTCATATGCATGCATATAGCCATACTGTTGCATGTTAGTGTGCTTCATCACTTGATTCATTCCACATTGAACTAGCTTTTGATGTTGGTCTATTCTTTACATACGTGCACTTGCACACTTTCATTGTTGAGTTGAGTTTGATTTGCACTGCACTGCGTCTTGTTCACCATGTTGCATATTGGATATTTGCAGTTGGTATTTGAATTTGAGTTGTGGCTTTTGTGCTTGCATTTTGATGCAGTCTTCATGCTACTGATTTTATTGAGCTCGACATTGTTGTTCACTTATGTTGCAACTGCACTGTTGCCTTGTTGATTCCACTGTTTCATGATGGCTTCGGCCTTTGCAGTTTGTGCAGCATTCAATTTGTTGCATTTTGTAGTTGCTGTCATGTTCTTGCATCGACTTGTTGCAGTCCATGTTTGCTGTGACATTGTGTGATGTTGTACATGCATGTGGTCTTTGTTGTTGGCATTTCTTCCTTTACTTGAGCACATGGTCGAGTTCATTTCCATTCTGGTCATTGCATTATGATGAAATGTTACATTTTTGAGGCCATGTTCTTGTGCACTGACCATATGGTCTTTACTGCCTCTTTGTGTATGCACTTGCATACTGCTGCACTGTTCCATTGTTGCTGCTGTGTTGTAGCCGTGGTCTTTGCATTGCATTCATGTTGATTTCTGAACTTTCACTTGAGTTGAATCCAGTTTCAAAAACTCGGGTTTGACCTTGTGCTGAGAATTGTGACTTTTATATTATTGCACGTGAGTTGAACCCGGCTTTATATTTGGGTTTGACCTGTGCTCACCTGTCCCTGTAAATCAATCAAGTGTATATATCGGTGTGCACGGCCTTGTGGCATATACAGTAATATACTGTGTATGTCACAAGTTGTTCGTGTATGATGAATTCAAATTTAAATTACGACGAACAACCCAAATAACCGAGGCAAATTATATTTTCAAAATCCATCTTTTAATTTATATTGCAAAAATATTTTCTTTTCAATTTTACTGCGTTAGTGAATATTTTTGCAGATTGCTCAGATGCTGGATTCAAACTGGAATGCAGTTGTAGATAAAAATACGAGTGTGAGTGATATGTAGTGAGGTGAATATGTAAATGTGAAATGTGATGTAATTAGAATTGTATATGTATAGTGAGAGCTTGAAATTGTACTATCAAAGTTGTAATAAATATTTGTTTGAATAAAATATTCATTTGAATTCAAAAACTGTGTTATTTATTTTTATGCAGCAAATATTTATTTATTCTGTGAAAAATAAAATAGTACGTTAACAAATACATTTAAGTTAATGTATATATGTTTATTATCATCAAACAAAAATCATATAGCGCAAAGCGCATATTCAACAAGCTGCTATTCTATCTTTTCACTGTAACTTATACCCATTCAAACATGTCTCCTTTCATTCCATCAGTTCAAAGATAGAATCATGGCTTCCCTCCCCCTTTCAAAAACATTTTCAAAATCGAAAAAAGAGGAAGAAGGAAAAACGAGTTTAAACCGCATTTGTTCTTTCTCCTTCCCATTTCAAAACCAAAGCACACATTCGTTTCTTCCAATTCAAAACCAAAATCGAAAGCTAAAAAAAGGAGGGAACGAAGAAATGGCGTTCGAACGCCTGGAATTGGAATTCGAACAAATCTTCATACGCGTGTGGAAAAAGGGAGGTCGCAGCTCAAGGCAATGGGAGAAGGCGCGATGGGGAAGCTCGGCGACATGGCGGGGGTTGTGAAACATGATAGGCGAGCGTGTTTTGTGGTTAGCAAATGGAGAGTGCAACATCAAGAAAGCCACAATCTCGCTAGCGTTTAACAGGGGAAGGTGGAGGCCATGGAGTCGCTTGGAGGGCTGGTTCGCACATGCGCATAGGCGAGGCAGGCAGTGGGTGGCTGTGGTGATCATGGGCGGTGTGGTGCAACGTTTGGTAAGGAGGTGGATTCAAGCGGCGACGATGGTTGGTCAGGGTGTCGAGGGCTTTGCGTGCACATGAACTGGTGGGGTGCGGTGCTTTTGATGACGAGTTCGCGACGACTTAGGGCAGAGGTCGATTGCGATATGGTGGTTTCGAGCAGTTTGATGGGCAACGAGTGTTGGGAAGGTAAAATTTGTTTGGAGATAATTAAGAAAATAAATAAATTAATTATCAATTAAATTATTTCAAAGTCCATTAATACATATAAAATTTTCATACGAGGTCTAAAATCGGGGAACAAAAACAAATCGGGAGTGGAATGGCTTGCAAATAAAAATCCAGGTGAGAAAATTCTCACTCTTTTGGATTGCTGGTATTTATTTTAAATAGTTAAAATAAATGTTGAGTGTTGGTTGTATCTATAAATTTTTATCTGTGGATGTTAACTACATGTAGTAATATATATATACACACACACACACATATATATACACACATACATACATACATACATACATAAATACATATATATATATATATATATATATATATATATATATATTAGTATTTGGAGTGTTATTCCCACACATTATAGCAGATGAGACCATATGCACCCTCATAATAGCGGACGACCCTATATACCGTGATATCCCACGTCGAAGCAGAATTGGTAATTTTTATGCTGTACTAACATATATAGTGATATATGACACGTTTTAAATAATCCATGGAAGGTTATTGTTTGATTTAAAATGATTGGACGTTATGGTAGTTTTAACCTAAACTTTGGTATTTTAAAAACCAATAATACATGTTATAAGTATGGAAAGGAAATAAAAAGAAAATTTGGAAGGGAAATATTTATAGAGGATTTGGATAAATAAACAGAAATGAATTTGGAAAATAAAAATGAAAATAGTATGACCCTAAATTAATATTTAACTATTTTGGATTTGTAGATAGAGATTTTGGAGTATTATTTATGGACATAAGATTTTTAAAAATAAATTCCTAATGGGAACTCGTTTTAAAAATAAAGGATTTTTAAATCAAGATGTTTAATAAAATTGGAAGAATAGAAATGAATTTGGATAAGTATAAAAAGTGTATATACTGGACCTTAGATAAAATTTCTAGATTACAGAGTGGAATCGAAATTTAGTTGGTTTGGAAATAGTTGGGTTATTTAAAGAATTTGATTTATAAAAGAAAAATTAAATTAGAAATCAAATTTTAGTGGAATTTAAGTGATAATAAACAGGTATAAACGGAAAATGAGACTGTGAGATTTATAAATAATGTTTATAAATAAAAAGTGAAATAATTATTGGGTGATAAATGGAAGACATAAATTCATGGTGAGAATTTAAAATGACATCGGTAAATCGGTTTAAAAATAAATAATAGAATTTATTTTTAAAAGTGGAAGAGAGGATTTATGAAATTGGGTCGTGAGTCAAATTGGTGATAAATCGAAAGGAATTAATAAATATTGGATGGAATATATTAGAGTTGGAGGATATATAGTAAAGGGAAGTTGATTTGTTGTAAAAGGAGGATTTTAAATGTTAACTAGGCAATATAAAAAGTGTTTTAAAATATTTTAGAAAAGAAAATATTTACTATTTTTTTTAAATGTTGAAGTATATTAATTTAGTTATAATGAGTGATATTAAATTAATTATTATTTAAGAGTTAAGTCGTATTATTGTTTTAAAGAAAACTATTCGATATTAAGATAGTTTATATATTAACTTATATTTAAAGGATTTCCCTAAGTTAAACTTGGAAGAATTATTATAAAAGCTTTATAAACATTTATTTTTAGAAATTTTTAAACTAGTTTCGAAAGAACTGGTATGCTTTCATGGCAAAATCGGAGGCTGAGATTGTCTGCAATTAAGACTTGGATTTCTCTGGGATAGAGACGTAACCGTTGAACTGTAAATCCATGGTTGATACTGCATGGTACATTTCCATATTCAACTTAGAAATTCAAATATTTTTAAGACAAATGGTTTGTGAATATACTCATTTCGGTGAGATAAATATTTACTTTCGAATAAAGGGATTTAAATTAAGGAAACAGAACTTATGGGATTCATTATAAACGATTTAAGGAATTTACTATATTAAGCGTAAAAGGCTTTCCAGGAAGAGAAATAAGTGAAGAATCTCCTAAGTTTCGGGAGTAAGGAGTTTAGAAAATATATTTTAAATATTTTGCTAAGTGATTGAAGAAGGAGATGGTTTGAAAATATCCTGTTCGGATTAAGAAATTGAATTTGGTTCCAAACAATTAAAATATTGAAGAAGATTTGGAATATATCTTATAAAGATATTTTGGAATAAATTTTGAAAAATTTATGTAAGGCCTGGTGAGTGCCATGGATGTTTATTTGATAGTTAAATAATCGACTATCAAGTTTGGCCAAAATCGCTGATCGTTTTGAAGAGACCGAGATCGGGTTTAATTGTCCGAAATCCACTTCGATCCGGTTTGAACGTTATGAATAAATTCCATGAAGACAGAGAAGATGGTGATTCGGTTTGTCTAGCGCCAGGACAACTTGTATGGATGAATTCCATCATCACATCGTCATTGGAGGATGATAAGCATTCTAAGTGAAATTATTCTGAAAGGTAATCGTAGCCTCTAGCCTCATCAACCAGAATGGCTAAAAATCAGGGGGTGTGCAGCAAGGCTAAGTGGTTCATACCCAATTAGGGTATGTTATCACCTATCTATATAACCTCGGATGTATTATATTAGGTGGATACGGTGCATGCAAAAGAGCTCTCAGTAAAGGTCAGAACACCATGGGTGATAACATATTCAGTTTATCCAGGTTAGGGATAGGGCCGGTCTTGTGTTGCAGGGGATCCCAGCGAGGTCCTCGGTACATGGTTCTTTAAGTGTACAGTGATAGGTGGTACCCCAGTGCCTAGTCATTGTATGGAATCCATTCTCCAATAAGCGCCACATGGTTTTGATTGTGCCCAACTATGCTAAAACGTGAGATGCAAGCATTTCAGCTATTTTCTATTTACTTAGTTTGGACACTATTATAATATCAGACGATTTTGATTAAAAAAAATTGGTTATCGTAGGGTAAAAAACATGTTTATGTGTGACACAGTCTTACGAGATACCTTTGTTTTCAAAGGATTTTGAAAGCAATAATAATTCAAATTGAGTGTGTTTTCTCACGCTAGTTTTCCAGACTGGCTCGGATATTGTTTTATTATAATGCTCGGGTCTGACTGAGTATTACAGATTCAGGATAGGATGCTATGGAGCTCAAGAGACAAGCTAGATGGCAAAGGCGTACTTCTGTACTTGATTATTATCCCGCCGTGTAAGAATAAGTTATTAAACTGTCCAGATTGATTATTGTCTATTGTACTCTGATGGTTGTAAGTATATAATAGTTAAAGATTTCTTTGTATTTAAATTCTATTATTATATATTATATTTTGTTCCGCTGCAATTGTGAGACTCTGATTTTTTTTCTATTTTCTTCTTCTACCTTTTTTCTTCTTACCCCTAAAGATTCGTATTTCCATCCAATTTGAATTGAGCTGATGTGAAATATTGTCGACTCAAAGGGGTACGGATTTGCGGGACTTTACAAATTCTACTTGTGCACTTGTAATTGGTGGTAATGTTGCTCTGTTTTTTGCAATAGCAAGTTTGAAAATTGCAATTTTTTGAAAAATCGCTAGTGGGCGATTTGGAAAAATTGCCTTTTTCAACCTTGTTGCTGCAAAAAACGGAACAACAAAACTTGTCAATAGCAAAACTTGCTTCCGATTAATGAAACTTACAAAATACTTCGTTGGATATGTAGAGTAGATAATAAACATTATTACATAGAGAATAAAATCAAGTTCATCACATATATAATATAATCAAGTTCAACTCATAGAAAATACAATCAAGTTCGATACATAGGGATTACATTTAGATGTTATGTTATGGAAGTACATCTCTTTCGGTTATGGCCTTGCATCCCACTTTTGCTACACCTATTTGCTTTCGACGTCTAGTGCTCATCCATCGCACCTTTGATCCTTGTAGAACATGGTCTTCCCGGTTGTCTTTTAGCAGGGGTGGCAATATTCTTCAACTTTTGTATGCACTCCAATATATCTTATCACACACGGGATGTAACTCTGGTTTATATGAAACTTTGTAATTCTCAACAGAGTACCACTGTAATGCAAATTCATAGTTTTCTCTATTAGCACCATTTTCCTGCATCGAACGAGCATCATTACATGAGCATAAGGTAACTTCTATAGTAGTGGAAAGTTGCATGTGCACGAGAAATTATTATCATCAATTATAACTTTATATTCATCACTGAAATAATGAACCACTTTCTATTCGGTTTGGCTAAACCTTACAGGTCTACAACAACGTGCTTCACTTACCTTCTCCACTTTTTTAGCTTCCAACATTAGAGTCAAGCATGTTGTTAAATCATCTGCAATTTCACATTTCTTAACAGAAATATTCAACCAAACGAAAGAAGGTTTGTGCAACCAAAGCTTTTATAAGTAAAGATCGAGCACCTTTTAGTACACCTTAAAACTTTCAGATGCATTACTAGTCATAACATGAAAGCGTCCTCCATCATCTTTGCATAGTGCCCAATTTTCCACATAATTGCCCAAACTTATTTCAATCCAATCATGAGCCTGTTGATTTGTAGCTTTGATTTCTTCTCTGATTTGATGTATTCAACTTCCTCTAAAGCACATGCTGTTGAGTAAAATAATCCTATTAATGTTTATCACTGAAGCCTATTACTTGAAAATTTGGTTTTAGATGTCTTGCACAATACCTATGCTTGTGTGGTTCTCCCCATTTATATTGTAAAGCTTTCGGAATTCCTTTCATCTGATTTAATATGAAAGTAATACATCGATTACAAACACTATGAATGAATTCACGCATGCACGAAATAAACCAACCCCAAATGTCACAGGACTCTGACTCAACAACTGCATAAGCCAAAGGAAAAGGATAATCATTTGCATCTACCGTAGTTGCAACAAGCTATGTCCTTTTGTATCGACCATACAAATGCATCCCGTCAATACATAGCAATGGGCGACAGTGCAAAAAAACCTATAATGAAAGGCCCAAATGCCCAAAAGGCACGACCGAATGCCCCAAATTCATCGTGGGTCACATGACCAACAGTCCCTGGATTAGTCCGCTTTGTCTCCTCCAAATACTATAGCAATGTCGATTCAACGCAATCACCATATAATTTTCTATTTCTTTGCTTAGTGCTCAGCATGCTGTCATATAACAAATTTTAATGAACAACTGGTGGTCTGCAAGCATTTGCACCATACCGGCTGAAATGTCCAAATCTGCCTTGATAATAGAAATGATCTTTGTGATAAGAAATTTGAAAGTGGCTTGCTTGTGGTTTGAATTATCTATTGGGTTGACACAGTTATGTTCATTTGGATATTTCCCACCATCCAGACTATGATTTTTCAATACTATTGCATGTATTCTCCATGGATAATTATTATCAATGTTACACATAGCGGTGTATTTGTTTTTATTGACTTGATTGGCTTGTACGAAATTGCATGTAGAATGGACCATTCAGTTAACTGTTGAAGGATTTTTTTCTTTTGTCTCAAACCATTCCAACACTAGATCCATTTTGAATGCAGGCAATTGAAAATCGTTCATCGAAGAATTGAAGATTTGAAAGAACAAATCTTTCCATCATCTATGCAGTACAAAGATCATCATCCAAAGTTACTTCTATATTTAGTCCATCATTATGACCATCGATGTCACCTTCGTTCGGAAAGTCATAGTTCAAAAGTCTGTTGTTCACTTGCATCCTTTCAATCAAGATCTGTCATTACCATTCCTAGTAGAAACAGCTATACTATTGATTGGAGGATCATCACCAATTACTCTACCCACATCAACATCTATATCAACGTCAACATTTGAATTCGAAGAATAGTGCAATGGTACGACACTACATTGCACAACAGTATCAAATGTCATACATCTATTAAAAAAGGAATCAATTTACTACCAAGCGAGAAGAAAAGGCATCAAAATACAAAAATATTTAAAAGCACACCTCTAAATCATAACATGGAGTTCAAATGTGGTTGGATATATAGAATGTAATAAATGAATGTTTAATGGTTTTGCACCATTGTGGTGTGCGGTTTGTTGCTAGAAGCTAATTACATAACAAGATATGATAAGAAAATTGAAATATGAACCATTATATTCAAAAATTTATCATATCAATGTTACCTCTGACTCATAAAAGGATCTTTATACGGTGTGTAATACGGAAAGTTCCATTGCGCAGAAGGTTGCGAAATCATGACATGAATATGTATTTCATGGGAGGAGGACCATTACTTCCGGCATTTAAGTGTGAGTTACTATAACTAGGAGAAATTAAGCCCGCGTAGGGATTCATCATCTCCAACAGTTGTGTACAATACCCAATTCCATTACTAACCATAAGAGATGGCAACCGCTCTTTCGATCAATCTTTTGTAATTTTCCTCACATATAACTCAATCGATTCTGTAACGGTAGAAAATATTACTTCAACATCATCATCGTCTGAAGTGCTATTGCTTCTGTACCCAAGTCTGCAGCCAATTAACCACTAATCCAGTATTAAATTCATTTATATTCATTTTTGTAGTTTTGTAAATAGATTCTTTCAATTTGAATAAGTTGCAACCTTTGCAGACTCTTTTTGGTTTACAAATACCTTTAACATATTTTTTTTATTTTTCTGCCCATCGATGATCAATTCACCATCATAATAGCAAAGTGTATGACTAAATTTTTCGCCATTCTACATAGTTTGAAAAATTGGAAACATTTCTATCAATATATACGTAATTTCACAACAATTAACTAATTCCATTACCCATTTTAATTCCCCTACATTAAATATTTTACAAAAACGCTTTCATAAAACTTTTAAAAAAACTAAGGTTTTGTAATTGTACATTCTACTTTGATGAACTTTGTTGAAGATATTCATCTAGATCTACGAGTATAATACTTAACCAAAAATTTAATGAAACAACTAAGTTTTTGAGTTGAGTGACTGAATACAGGAAATTTTAGTTCTCAAATCGATAAAGTGAGAAATGAGAGAGGAGGAAGAATGATGACTGGATTAAAAGTAGAAAACTAAAAATTCGAATTTTCAAAATGTGTCCATAGGCGATATTTGAAAAATCGCCAACTTATTTTACCTAATTAATGTGAAGGCGATTTTTCATAAATCTCTTTTGGGCACATTTTGAAAATGTGCATTCATCAAAATTTCAGCACAAGAATGACGTGGCTAAAACTGTCTATTTTTTTAATTATTTTCAAAAGTGGTCTAATGTTGAATTTTTTTAAATGTGATCAAAATTGGCAAAATTTCCTTTTAAAGGGGTGGAAATGAACATGTATCTTTCCTTATTTTTCTGGAAAAATGAGTTTGTACTGTCCACATAATTATTGAAAAATCATTGTAAAACTATAAGCAATGATCGGTGATGATTAATGAATATACATTCTTCATCAATCATATGGAGAATACGATCATGTTCTTTTTCAAGAGAGTGTGTATAACATTTTCTTAAAATTAATACTAAAGCCACTCTTTTATTAGTTTAATTTTTGTTGGTAACAAATGATATTAGGCCCATGCAAGTGTATCTCTAACCTGTAATGTAATCTAAAGGTATCATAATTAATGAATGTTTGTTTAAGAAATGTATACTTATTCAACAAAAGTTTGGTTGTTGTGCACAAATATACATAGATAAACACTGTATAAGCACTTAAATGGGATGAACCCATTTTTAGCTTTATATAGAATGAACAGATATTGATCATTATTTAGAAGTTTACAACAAACAGCTGAGACCTAGGTGCTTATTCAACAAACATCCGACTTTTTATGCAATTCACACATGTCCTACAGATGCATGCAAAATTCATAATCATGTTTCATAATATTTTTGTAAAGTTATGATGTTTAACCAATTTTCAATAAAGAAAAAAGCTTTAAATTTATAACAGATTCATAATATCACAAAACTAGTAGAGACTTTAGCAATTCATTTTTTTTGTTAAGTAGGGAATTTTCCATTTAGCATCCCAAGACACAAGTAAAACTCAGTAATCATTTCTAGGTTATTGAAAATCGATTTGATGATGTGATTATAAGAAGAATATAATAATGACATTATTTTCCACTTGAATTGCATCATTTTTTATTCGTAAACCTAGACGTAATGTGATATTTAAGTTTATCGTTTTATATGATCATAACATATGATCCTAATTTTGCTATTTAATTTGAATTGTCTTTAACTCATATTAGTTGAGATTAGTTATAATTATTGCTATACTTCTTTAAATTCTTATCTGCATTAAGTATGGTTGTAGACCATTAATAAGAATGAATGAACAATGATGAGAATTGGATGTAAAAGAGGCTTTGTACATCAGATCCATATTTATGATGTTGCTGTAAAAAATTCTCTGTAGAAATAAAGTTGCAAAGTAGGTCCCTATTTTTCTAAATTAGAAAGCGCAAATTAGCTTGCAGTTTTCTAATAGAAAGTGTAAATTAACTTACGCTTTTCAAAGCGTTTTTAAAAATTTGAAAATCAAATTTCTTTATTCATAAATAGTAATAATGTTTGTTTAAGTATAATTTTGGTAAGTAGCTACGATTTTTCATCATTATCAAATTTGTAAATTTTTTTGTCTTTTGTCAAAAACTACAAGTCAAATTACATTTTTTTCCAGAAAAGTGCAAGTTACCTTGCGTTTTCTATTTTCTAGAAATAGGAACGTAATCTACAAATTCATTGCTATATGGTCTTTTCTTAACAACATCAAAAACAAGGACTTGTGGCTTTTTTTTTTAAATATAACATTTTAGTCTGTAATTAATTATTTGGTGAATTTAATATTCTAATACACCCTTCTCTAGATGGAGCTTGGGGGAAGATGTCAAACCTAACTCTAATTCTTTAAAGAAGCTCATTGGAACGGGTTCAGTAAGAGCATCAACAAGTTGATATACCTCAAAAACATTAGTTACACAAAGTGCACATGATTGAGCTTGCTCCGGAATAAAGTGACAGTAATTGCTATAATCTTCATATGCGAATGAAAAAATGGACTAACTCATAGATAATGGCACAAATATTTTAACAACATATAATGGGCTATGTAGGAAGAGTTATGCCAAGTTTCATTAAAAGAGAGAAAATTCAATTGTTCTTTGAAGTAGTGGCATCTACTGTTCGATACTTTGTTTGTGTTGTTGATCGAGCAAACGTATGTTAATTCTTAGATGTTTAAGGAATAAGACGATGGCCATGATAGATAATGTAACCACTCATAGGGGTATAGTCATCTTTGTTTCCATTCCAATATGCATTTGATAAAGTACAAGGAAAAATGACTTTTACTCATTAAGAAATGATTCATGGGCTAATATACAACATGTGTGTGTTTGTGTGTGTAAGAAGCCATTTTGCAACAATCTAATGTTTAGAAAATTGATGATGCATGATTCAAGAAATATTGTTAACAACATATGCTATGTACGAGTGAGTGAGACAAAGATATATCCATCTAAAGCAAGTGGTCTACCAACGGGTTTAGCATAAGAAATTTTAGTTTGGATAAGAAGTGAAAGTGCACGATATATATAATATGCTGAAAACCAGCACTTATGTATAGATTGTATGACTATGATGATTAAGAATAAACAACTACCATGTAAATGATAAAGTAAGTTAATAAAGTTAAGTGAAAGATACCTTAAATTTTTTGTAAACATCATAAACTGTTTATCCTATTATTGACCTTTTACAATCCTACATCCACTCCCATAGTGACCCCCTATGGATTTCCACTAACCCTCTCTCGGTTCGAAGGAATAGGCATACAAGTCCACTACTCTTTGCCCCTCTCTAGAGTGAAATCAACTTCTTGATTCCTCAACTGCAAAAGACATTTCTCCTCTTTTCATACAACAACAATACATAGGGAACAAATTATAAACTGAGAAATGTTGAACCTTCAAAATAATTTAGGGTTTGAATTACAGGATCTATTTGAGAAAAGGATGCGAGTGTACCTTCATAGAAGTGGCGAGTTGATTAAGCGGATGCTAGCCCTCTAGTGCAAGCACCAGAGCACAATGGAGCCATGGGGATTATAACGACCCTGACTCGAACTTCGAAAATCGGCACCGAATATGAAACTCGTATTCAAATTCCGCAGATCCAAACGTCGAATCTGGTTCGTCGGAGCTTATAACACATTAAGTAAAACAACACAGCGGAAGAAAAGGAAATAATACATTTGATATACAACATTAGGTACAATATCCAGATACTACTAAATGATACAATGAATATACATCAGAGATATGATACAAGACAATAGCAGCAGAAAGAAAATATAACACCAGCAGCGGAACAATATCTCCAATATGGTCTTCAAGAGAGAACTCCAGCATCGGTAATCTCCATCTCCAAGGAACCAATCCAAAAATGGCTCAAACTCCCAATAACAATGCACTAAGCTAAGGAAGGTCAGTCCTAATCCAAAGACTGAACTAGCTCCATATAATCTACTAAACTTGACTATCTGAAAAACCCAACTCTAGACTGCCCGTGTGGGGAAATTGTGGGCACCCAGAGTTTAGGAAGGGAACAATAAACTCTAGGTCAGTCGTGGGACTGGTGTGAGCAAACAAAAACAGTTTTATCTTTTGAAACAAACAACAAAAGCCTTAAAAGTTCAAATCCGCAATGCTTTTGGGAAAATGAAACTACCATAAGGCCTCCCGCCATATACACAATGCAAACGCAGAATTGGAGGAGATTTCTCCTTACGATAGTCAAAAATGCTTGATACGCGAAAACTATTTTGATATTATTATTAGTGCATAGTGGAAAAGCATTTCGAAAGTGTAATATTAATCCTATTCAGCATAGACATTCCGAACTATGCCTACTATAGCTACCATCCAAATAGTGGGGCGCCACCGTAAGTAGATGGTAGGTAATACAACTAAAACCGTACAAGGTGCGTATTGGATGAATGGATTTCCAACAAATGGTCAGGCTAAGAAACTTTCTATTGCCACATGAGAACGCCTCTGGAGGGACGCCTCGAGAACCTACCCGGCTCTATGCTAACACAAGGCCAGCTACCCCCTTCTCGGGGAGTAAAACCTAAGATATGCCACCCCCGGTCGTTTGCGACCTTTATCGAGAGCTCTCAACACCAACAACATCATACAGTAATAAATATACTACAGTGTCCACATGAGTAAGTATCTAGGCTCCATACCATGATACCACCCTTTTCCAAAAGGAATGGTCATACCCTAGGGGAGCTACCCTTGAAACCTTGCCGCATCTTTCCTGTTTCGACCATTACCGGTTTGTGAGGCTCGGTGAGGTCTCGTCCACAAAGCTACGCTTTTTCACAAAGCCATGCTTTGATCAACAAATGATCAGCAACACTTCATATGCCACATTACCAAATTGGGAATGTATCACTAGTAACCATCAACTACATAACCTCTGAGCTCGTACGTCTCAGAGAAGGGTGTTAAGCTAAGAGAATAAGTCTCCGCCACCAAATAGAAATATATTCGATAGAAACTGGTTTTACATCTCAAAGTGTAATGTCAAACACACATCCATACAAGTCTATTCTGGGTTTGAACAGAACCGAATGCACTTTCTAAGAAGCCCTTGCAAATCCGGGTATTCACAATCCCGATCGGAGTTCCCATCACTCAGGGAATCTCTATACCGGCGCGACTTAGTGCAGAGGCAATCGATGGGTTTTCCTTTCGTTCTCAAAAATACCTAGTCTTCACCACCGGTCTTCAAATGCTATCCATATCGACGTATCATTATTCGGAATGGGTTATATGACACAAGGTCCTCTCCCGGCTAAACCGAATAATGAGCGCAATATTTAGAAAAAACTTATGGATTTGGGATTTCAGTTAAGTCACAACTTTAAACCAAAAACCTTTCTTCAAATGGTTAAACAAATTACCATTTCAAATCTTTTAACCAAAAGATCCATTTCACAAAGTTTGGTTGCTTTGAAAACCTGGTACCAAGATTAAAATTGACAAGCCTGGCATATGCTAATCAAACCAAACTCGAAGTGGAACCCGAGCTGGTACCTTCTTTCCCTGAGACTGCCCCCGAGCCTCCCAATTCTTTGTTTTTTACCTTTCTCTTTAAATTTTATAACTGTTCAATATGTTAGCCCATTCCTAAATATGCTCGAGTATGATCTGGAGCTAAAAACAAAGTTTCACGACGTCGACTTCGAGACGATCATCTTCTTCTCAATTGACACGGCTGACACCACGTAAATGCGGTGCACGTGTACCCTCACCATGATCACTTCTGGCCGTCGTCAAGATCACCCGCAGGTCACTGGTGACCTCCCGCAAGCTTCCGATCATCCAGAGTTTAGGTTTGATCTCTACATCGAATTCAAACACATGAACACCCACCTGGAACCACTCAATCAACAACAACCACTACGTGTCCACGATCCTGATCATCAG
The DNA here is from genome assembly GCA_030765085.1 of Allium cepa. Classification (NCBI taxonomy): domain Eukaryota; kingdom Viridiplantae; phylum Streptophyta; class Magnoliopsida; order Asparagales; family Amaryllidaceae; genus Allium; species Allium cepa. The sequence goes on from CM060929.1 coordinate 886,762,051, forward strand.
AGTTCACACCTCCACGCCTGAAGACTCGCCTATCCATCCCCTTCCTAACCCCCTTGGTCCGGCTTCGATCGATCACCCCACGCCTTCAAAATCGCCTCACAAACCTTGCCGAACCGGAAACGTCCTTAAACCCAAGATTAACATCGACAATCTTCACCAGTGATAAAAAAATTATTCACTAATTTTCTGATGATCACAAACTCTAAAGCAACCTTCAATGTCAAGCTTGTTCCACGAATTGACATTGATCACCGGGAAATGATGATAATCAATTTTTCTGTTCAACCTAAATTTCTCGATGATTATATACTTAAAAATCATGAAATGATTTTTAAAAATCATATCCTTCTAGTACAAATCGAATTATAGTATCAAAACAACTTATTACGATTATCAAGTTTTAACATTTATATGATTCTTTTCTCTGTATATTCTGAATTTCCAGATAATACTAAATAAAAAAAAATTCTCAATAAAATATCTATAACCTCTAGTTCTTGATGATGCAAACCCATTTCATTCAGATCACGAAGCCTAAAATCGAATCAGAGAAGTAGGTTTTAGTTTTTCTTCTATATTTTATTTGCTTTAATAGGTCTAAAACCTGTAAAATTCAGAACAGACATTCATGTCTGTTCCAAACATGCATAATTCAATCAATACATTCAAACATGTAGGCAAGTTCACACTATCATTCAACCATATTTCATATCATACTTCAGAAAACATCAAGTTAAAATCAGGGTTAGATGGTTTGCTTACCTGAAGTTGCAGCAGAGACAAAGAACAGGGAACATAGAAGCATTTTTTTTATTTTTTGTTTAGCTTGCCTGAAGCTTTGAATCTGAAACTTGTAGATAAAAAAAACTTTGCTTATTCACTATTGTATTTGTTTATTCTTGATTGTATTTATTCACTTAATTCATCAAATACAAACAACTTTAAATTACTTACTGTTTGAATTTTTTTATACACAGAGAAGCTTTTCTGCATTTGATAACAGAAATCTATTTTGCCCTGAACTTGATTTTCTCCCTGCAACTGATAAATTTAATTGCTTAGATTCTTACTTTACTACTGATTAACAACATTAAATTCAAATTTTTAAGAAATATACTTGCCTTTATTTATTTTCAGAGAAAACTGCACTATCAAAACCTGAAGTCTATTCCAGGTTGAAAGCTTTTGCATTCAATCTTTTGATTTCCAGGCTTTAATTCTTGTTTGAGTTGAATTTGTTTGATATTTGCTTTAATTTGCATCTTTGTACCCTTCAGGTTTTAACTTCCATTTTCTTTTCTAGATTGATGTGTTTTATTGAGTTGCTTGCTGTCTTCGATCTATTTCCAGATTGCAGTTCAAACAGACCTTGATTTTTTTTTGTTTTTCTGGTTTTTGTAAGTTTGATTGCCTTTGATATTGAGATGTGTGATTCTCAATCTTTGTTACCGTTTCTTTTCAGAGATTGGGTGGCTAAATAAATTTGAATATGGGGAGCTGAAAAGTTTCTTTGTAATTTTTAATTCTATTATTTTATCCAAGCAATCATAGTGAATGTCATTTGTAAACAATGATCACGAGGCCTCTATATATGTTGATTTCTTTACTCATCTCCTTTATGTATGTTTACATTGTAATTTTACAAGACAAAAGAATTTTTTTAATAGATTTTTTTATATCATATCCACTTTATAAATAAATGCACTTCTTTATTCATTTGTGTATATATATACAATGTTAAAAGAATTGCTTTAACCAATATTTACTTTTTATAAAATATAATTACACCTTAATGATTTTCAAAAGCCAAATATTTTTTTCTAAAACATTTATTTTGAATTTAAATTCAAATCCCAATTCACTTGAATTAAAATCCATTTATGTCTATATCTATACTCCTATCCACACTTATGCAGTTTAAATCCAAATTCAATGTTTACATTCAAAACTACTCATATGTACATTATATATATATATATATATAATTCTAAACTCAAATGACTTTTTTTAAACATTTGTTATTTCAAGAATTTTTAAACTCAAAAGAAATTGGAGTTTTATTCATATACACTTTATTACTTCTTTTATCTGTTTGAGATTTTTTAATATATTTTCAAATTAAATTTCAAAAGTTTAAATATATTATTAATTTTAATTGATAAATTTTTGGGATGCTACTTTTTATTTATTGGATACTAAATATAGAATTTCAAATCAACAATTAAATTTAAAAATCAATGTCTAAATAAACAAATATTCTATTTAATCTTGGAAAAATTAATTTAATTTACAATTTAAATTCATAAATTTTTATCAATTACCTGCTTTAAATCTTACTAAAAAATCGGGATCATTACAGGGATCTCTTCTTTAATGACATGGGCATAACAGAGAAGCGTCATTTAAGGATTAGAACAACGGAGGCATGGAGAATTTAGGTTTGGAGGAGCGGGCGCCTTGAGATATAGGGTTGCTTATTTTAGTGAAGAAGGGGAAAATTAGTTTACGTAGTGAATGCAATTAGAAAGGGAAGTTAAGTGTGCATACTTTTAGTAGAGAGTGGATATGACACACAACATTATGTTAGGTAGTCTTTTATTTTTATCATTTGCATAAGGATCAACAACAACAATTACCATCCTAACGATGTGTACCATTGTTTTCAAAAATAATTTTCTTATAGTATACGTGCCGCATTCTATTCTAGTTTCTGGTTATCTAATGAGGAGTTGCTTATGAATCTCAGTTACAGACAAACGAAGTATGAATAATTCAGAGAAAAGTGGAATGCAGACCAATTTTGGTAAATATCAACGCAGGTGCGAGTACCTGAGAGGATGTCCCTGAGGTTCCTGGCCTGAATACGCCGCTTTGGTTCCGTAGGTATCTCTAAGCAACTGTACAAACTAGTACCCTCTTTACTAAACCAATAGCTACTAATCAGAATAAGAATATGATTACCGCCCAACCACCAACCATAATGGATTTTCCAAAATTATGTAATGACTTTGCTAGTTTGGGTGGAAAGCCTTATGCCAGGACATAACCATATGCACTAACTTAGGCTCGGCTTAATAGTTGTAAAAAGGTGTTCAACTTAATGGGATTAGGTGATGTGACGAGAAGACAACTTACAGCTTGGCATTTGCAAAGGGAGGCAAAAAATTGTGGGCAAATAGTTACACCCGAGAATGATGAAATTGGTATAAGTTGGGGAGCATTTAAGATGAAGTTTGAGATTAAGTTTTTCTCTGGGATAGAGAAGTGTGTGATGATGGGGAGGATTATACATTTATAGCAATGAGATTTGTCGATAAAGGAGTATATAAATCAGTTTATTGAATCAAAAAATTTTGGGTTTGAATTGGTGGATACCCAAGAAAAGAAGTATATAAAATTTGCAAAGGGACTGAACTCATCTTTAAGAGAATTGGCATTGCGCCAAATCCCAGTTGGACCAGCATTCGAGGGTTTTGTCGAAGCGGCACTATTGTATGACTTTAACCATGGGACGTCTAAAATGGAAAAATGTAAGAAAATGAGGAAGCCAAGGATGATGAAAAAAACTTATCTGAGGGTAAACGCTAGGAGTAAGGGAGTGAAAAAAGGGAAACATAAATTGTTATAAATGTGATATTAAGGGACACCTCACAAAGGAATGCAAAGATAATGAAGTAAAGTGGAACTGTAAGATATGTCAACAGGTTGGACAATTTCAAGGGAGTGCCCCTCGAAAAATAAGGAGAAGAAATTTTTTAAGGCATATGCATTGAGTACCACTCCTTCTTCAAATGCACTTACTCTTAAGAAGGAAATGATTTCTAGATAAATAATATGCCTAAATTATGATTTGGTTATTCCTATATTCTATGTGATTAGGAATCCTTATGGATTTTATGTTTGTTTGGAAAAATAATGATAATAAACACTATTAGGAATATGAATTTAATAATAGTTTAGATTGAATCCCCTAAACGGACGAATAAATCATTCAAAGATGGAATTGTGTTCCGAGCTAGGTTCTCATAATATCAAAATTTGTTTGTTTGTAGAGCTATGTGTTCTAAGCTAGGTGCTCATAATATTGAAACTTCTTATTATGGAAACTATGTGGTCTAGGCTAAGTGCTCATAACGTAGAAATTGTTGTTAGAGAACAATGTGTTCTGGGTTGAGTGCTCGTAATATCCAAATTGTTGTAAAGGGAAATATGTATTCTGAGCTAAACCCTCATAATAAATATGTGTTAGGAACTGTGTTTTCATTGCTATGTACATATAATTATTTATATATAATTAAATATGATTATGAGGGATGGTTTAATATAAACTAATTTATAAAATGGGAAAGTTTGGTTTACTAAGGTATAAAAGTTAGGATGTTCAGATGGGACATAGTATTTCATTTGATTTGGAAATTTAATGACAGCCATGATATTAAGAAGGATGGTAGTATCCTCACTATTTGTGTATAAAGGACTTACGAGGCATAAATAAAAAAATTACAAAAATTGGGCAATAGATATTAGAGATCGTTGATGTTTGTTTGATGTAACCTTGAAGTTTTTGGAGGATGCAAGACATTTGTAACAATAGGGATATGACAATCGTTGTTTGGGGTACAAAAAATAATTAATAAATCAAATGGAGGAAGTTAAAGTAAGGATTGCAATAGGTAAATGTTTATAAGTATACTTGGAGGAATGTGAGAGATTGACTAATAAGATGAAATGGCTAATGGTAAGAGTTAAGAAGGCTAAGTCATATGTGAATACATTTTATATAGTGGTTGTATGGATGGTGTAGTGCTGAAGAAGCTACAATAGGATATGAGTCGATATAAGACTGATTTAGTTAAGGCTCATATTCTAGAGTAAGGACCTCTATCCCAAGATAGACATGTACATACACCGATGAATATCGATTATATAGAGTTACAATTTATCAACATCTTATAAGGATGATGGTGTTTTATCTATAAGATCATTGGTAGAGATTTTATAAAATTGATATAAAGGTTGAGACTTGAGGAGTTTCAATTATTTGATAATGAAGAATAATGAAAAATTAATCGAGTGTTGTGGTATTTGCTAAAAGTTGTTAGTATAAAAATTTACATGTTAATTTTCGTAGACCAAAATAACTTAAAGCAAAAATGATATTACTTGGGAATGGAAATGGATTATTAAGAATCCGTCTAGATAATTTTATATAAGTAGTAATAATAATAATAAATCTTGCGTAGAAAGTGTTGGATGAATGTGTGTGCTAAGTATATTTGATCATTTATCTACTTGAGGGCGATGTTTGTTTTAGTTGTTTATATTATTTTGTTTGCTTTCCTAGAATTAATTTCTTATTTGGGTCGTTGCCATGCCTGGATAATTTTGCTAACTATTTCGATCACTAAATTGCTATAATTTTTGATATATATAGTTAAGCATGTACTTTGTTTTATGCTATGATGGTTTGCATTCATACAGAATTTATATGCTCGCTCGAGGATGCTTGCATCATGTCGTATATGTCATATCATCCCATTCATACAAAAGGGCCGAATGATAGAAAATTACACACACACACATATATCTATATTGATATCTGACTTTTTGATTCAGCGGATTTCAATTGAATTAGAACATCAAGATGAAGATGAAATGGTTTGCAAACTTGGAAACATGCTTGTGAGGGTGATGGGATCATGATCAAGAAGTTGCAAAAGCAAAGGACTAAAGTGGAATACTCGATAATAAGCCCTACCACTTGGTACCGAGTTCCTTTTACTCCACTTTGACTCCCAAAGCAACTTGTACATGATGCTAGGGTATAAGTGATTTCCATGGAGTGCTTTTCTTGAAGAATAGATAAACGACTCTAAGATCCTAGACAATAAAGCAAAGAAATCAGAGATGAACAAGTGGTGTTAGAACCTCTCAATTGTAACTCAATTTCAAGGAGAAGAACTCAAAACATCTCGGAATGAAAATAGAAGATCGAAAAGGAGAAGGATAAGAAAATTCCCCTTAAGAAAACCGATCGGTACCAAGTGGTTTCACTTGGTACCCAATGGTCTTTCTTGACGACTGGGCCTTATTTCTCTCCTACATGATTAGGCTTGGAACTAGATTTGATGTTTAGCAGGCCTCTAATTTTATCGACTAATCCCTCTATAAATGTAGGCCCTATGAATACTAAAAAAGGACCTATTTGCACTTCATGTTCTTTATCTCCTATCTCTTCTCCATGGAACTCACTAAGGAAGCTACTATTTGCTTTTCTAGGCTTTAGTTTATTAAATCCATTCTATGCAGTTGAAGCGCTAGGCGGATTCAATACGGCAGAGGTGTAAAAAGTCATAGCGGGGATACAACGAGGATGTAGCCGGGATATAGCGGATGAGTCTAAAATAACATATAAAACTCATACTTAATGTTTAAAAATATATATAAACGGTAATTAAATGAAAAATTAACATTCAATTTAACTACAATTAATACATATTTAAATTTAAACAAAAACATGTGTAAATATATTGTAAATAAACATAAAATGTTATTTAACATGATTAAATTTAATAGAATATTAGAGCACTTTTATTTATTAAAATATGTTAAAAAATTCAATTAGAGAATTAATTTCAAAATTTGTATATTGTATAAATGACATTTTTCAGTTCATTTCTTTTAAAGAAGATATACCAGAATAGCGAAATATAGCGAGAATAATGGGGTATTGCGGAAATAGTGGAGCTTAAAGAGGAAAGCCTCTATTTAAGGCTATTTTGGAAAATCGTAGCCGTAGGAATCCACTATGGGATATAGCGGGGGTAATAGCAGGGCATTAACTGCACAGAATCCATTATACCAGTGACTCTAAATCGCTCCACTCGCTAAAAATCCCTCAAATCTACAAATCAATAAAAGATACAGTTGACATAGGCCCAAGATTACCGAACCGCTATAAAAATCTTGGTGTTCTTACTATTTTTCTAATACTTTATACTATATCTCAATATTTTCAATAGGTTTTTAGGTGTTATGCCAGTTTTGATGTCGACATTTGGGTGCTTTCACTGAGAAATCAATGTTTTTAAGGTTAGATCTAGCTTACTCTTTCGGTTTTAAGAGATTCGGTGGTTAGACCCAGAAGGTTTGCTTTAGGAAGTTTGGAAACTTGCCGATATAAATTAATGGTGCCTAGGAGATTTAGAAGATCGCCAGGAGCAGTAGCTGACGGTGATGAATGCTACTAATTGGAAGTTAGTAGACAGCAGGCAGTACCAAGGTCATTGGCTTGGCAAGAGATGTTTGAGGGTGAGTTTGACAAAATGATGCAGGAGTTAGATCAAATTTGATTGATAATCAGAAAGCTTTGATGGAAAAATGGATGCTAGCATAGCATTGTTAACCCAATAACCACAAATACTAAGGAGGAACAGAAGGGAAGTTTCTCCTTTAGGATCTAGAGAAAAAATTCATCCATTTCTAGTTAGATTAGGAAAAATCAAAGACAAAAAAGAAGGTAGTATTTGTTGGAGAAGCAGAAGGGATTGTTGGATGAAGTTGGCATACTCCCCCTAATAGGAGACCACTCGGTGCGGACCACAATTAGGTCGATACTCAAAAGAATGGTGCAAGACAAGGGGAGTTGGAAGCTGAGGCTATAGACTTATCTGACTATGAGGATGGCCTACAGGACGAAGACAATGTTATGACCAACCGAGCATCAACGGAAGTCCGGAGGAGTGGTTCTCCCAAAGACAAAGAACCTAGATGTTAGCAGGAAATTGATATCATTTGCAGAGCCAAACACTCAGTGTAGCCCTTAATAGTCTACCTTTGAAAAATAAAGAATATATAGCAGATATGGTTAAGCGGTTGGTCGAGGAAAGCAATGGTAGAAAAAAAATGAGGATTGGGGTTCAGTGCAAGTAGAAATCCCTTCAAAGAAAACATTCTAAGGGAAGAGTATCCCATGAAGTTTTACAATGCCGACAATGCCATTATATAATGGGACTACTGATCCTAGGTGGCACTACTCAAGTATGAGTGGCACATGGATAGAGCTAGGGCAACGGATGCCATATGATGTAGGTGTTTTCTTATTTTCCTGGAAGGTGTTGCATCATTGTGGTTCGCTACGCTTATGCTAAGATCCTTATCGACCTTTGATGAGTTGACTAGAAAGTTCTTGGAGCAGTTCCAACTTCAAGCTACTTAATCTAAGGACGTGATTTTCATGTCGAGCTTATCTCAAGGACCCAATGATTCGTTAAGGGAGTTCCTAATAGATTTAACTTTGTTCTTACGGAGGTAAGCAACCCGAAAGAAGATCTGATATTTATGGCATTGGCCCGGGGCATACACCCGTATATGGCGAACGAACGTTAAGGTGGAATACTCCTTCCGATATGCCCAGTGTACCTGCTACAATATGATGAGAGGCGATTTGCCCGGAATAAAAGGATCAAAACCTTCCACGCCCCATACCGGACTTACAGATTGTTCTTTTCCAGTTTCTCCATAAGGACCAAACACCCATATTCCAGGACCACATAAACTTGTTACATGAATTGTGCCAAAGCCAAAGCATGCCACTCCTTAGATATATAAATGAATTCCAAAGATGACATGGACTTAGTAGATGGATGAAAACTAAACATCCTACAACTATGGAGGAGTTCCATCGAAAGGCTAATCGTTTTCTACGGTTGAAAGAAGGAAGTCTAGCTATAGGAAAAGCCAGTGATAAACAACGAAAGGAAGTTATCCAGAGCAACATGGCAATTAAACAAGCTGTAAGCTCTGGTACCGTGGCGGTAAATGTTGGAAATTCTGGTAACAAAAAAAAGGAATCAAGATCCTGGAAGTAGGCGTAGCAAAAACAAGAAACACCATAGAAATATGAAGTCGATATGCCCCTAAATGATACACTGCAAAACATATACCTTGACTACTCAAGGAACAAAATGATATATAAAGAAGCTTATGAGGGAGGCAACTAAGTAGGAAAGGCACTCTAGAAGGTACTGTCATTTCCATGATACTCATAGACACCACACAAACGAGTACCAGCATTTGAAGGATCTCATTAAAGAATTGATAAGGAAGAATAAACTCCAATAGTATGTTAAAGAGCCATAGGAAGGTGGTCAAGCCATGTGACCCCAAGGGCCGCCTACCTAAGGGAATCGACCTAGACCTAGCGGAGAAGTGTCTAGGCAAAATAAAGTGAAGTTAATTATCAACACCATAATTGGAGGACCTCATCCAGCAGAGGAGTTATTGGGAAATGGAACAGTACGCAAGCTCGCTAAGGAACGTACCATGGGAGGATTGCTTAGCCATAGAATACGATGCTCTAGCTAAGCTGCAAAGAATGATAACTGATGATAGCAATTTAGAAATAGGGATGTTGATGGAATCAAAGTGCCAACTCTCAACCCCCTGGTGGTAATAGTTGGAATTGGGCTTGTAACGGTGCAACAGGCCTTGGTGGATATAGGGAGTTATGTGAACATACTATTCAGGAAAACATTTGATCAAATGAAGGTCAGCATGAAGAAGGTTACAGCTTGTAAACCAAAATTCAACTGTTTATATGCAAAGCAAAACAACCAATCAAAACGATCGATCTGCCCAAGGAATTTGATAAAGGAGATTGCAGGATAGTTCAAATTCAGAAATTCATTATCGTAGATGAGTACTCGGCATATAACGCCTTTTTGGACCGACCGACCCTTGCTGATTTTTGAATAGCACCGGCTCCTTAGTGCTTGGTGATGAATTTCCCCATGGAGAATGGGGTCGAATCGGTAGTCCCATTATACGATGACATTATTGGCATCGTAAACTCCCAAGATACTCTTCCCTTAGAATGTTTTCCATGAAAGGAGTTCTTCTTGGCTCAGAACCCTAATCCTCCTTTGTTCTACCTTTACTTTCCTTAATCAATCGCTTAACTATATCTGCTAAATTTTCTTCATTGGCTTGGTACCTCAAAGGTCAATTATCTGGGGCTACACTGAGTGTTTGGCTCTGCAAAGGATCTTGATTTTTTTGCTGCGTCTAGGTTCTCTAGTCTTTGGGAGAACCACTCCTTCGGTCTTCCATTGATGCCCAGTTGGTTCCACCATCGCTATTTGAATTCCAACTTTGTTATCTCCAACATCCTATCTCGTAATCATCACTGTCGTGCTGCAGGTCATCCTTAGAGTCAAATAAGTCCACAGCCTTAGTTCCCGACAACTCCTTCTTTCACCATTCCTTTCTGTACTGACCTAATTGTGATCAGCACTGAGTGGTCTCCTTTTGGTGGGAGCATGCTGACTTCTCCAACAACGCCATATATTGCTTTAGCAACTACTTCCTTCTATTTTTTCTTTGATTTTGCCTATTCTAACTAGAAATTGATGAATTTTGTAACACTCCACCTTTATACCCATACCGAGAATGAATACTACATAGTAGCATTGTCTGTTAATATAGAGAATAAGGCTGGATAGGAGTGACCACATCTGAATAATCCCTTGGGAAAACATTAACACATTTAGTTTTACCTCATAAAATCATAAATGATGTGTACGGTATCGGCATAAAGCAATAAACACGTTGGCTGTATAAGAAAAAACAATATATATTATATCATATAGAACACAAAATCATATAATAAAGTGGTATATAAAAAATATATAAGAAGATACATACATAAATGAGTCTACAAAATAAAAGCACTAGACTTACATAATACAGATATAAAGATAGACTACAACATATTTCAAAAATATAGATGACATATTAAGTCAGCGGCTCATACAAAGTATGCAACGTGCATTAAGGTCTAGAATCTAAATGACAAACATACACACATGCACGCGTGTACAGACGCACACACATACATATATATGAGCTTGCCCAACATTCATGGTCAATGAGTGCAAGTAACTAAAATCTCTCAGTCTGACCCGAGTGTTAATAAATAATAATGGGTTAGACTATTTCTAATTCAACAATTGTACGATGATAGGTGTAACATACGTAACTTTGGACAATATTGTCATAAATATACATTATGCCAACATCCAAATAATAAATGCTACATCATAATAATTCACCATGTCATAATAATATATTATGCTTATTACAAGCAATCATCTCAAATATGGTGAATCAAAATATCTCACAAATCAAAATCATGAACTTGCATGAAAGCAAGTTAAAACCATAATACAAGCATGAAAGCGAGTCAAAACCAAAAGACAAACATGAAAGCAAGTCAAAATCAAAAGAACAAACCTGAAAGAAAGTTATCTAAAGATGAGCCTGAAAGCATGCCAAGTCCTGCCTGAAAGCGAGCCACTATAAGAAGAGTTTGAAAATAGGTCGGGTATGTCTCAAAACAAGCCACTATAAGGCGGTCCAAAAAGCACGCCTGACAAGGCTGAAAGCAAACCATGCAGCTATATACATATAGAAATCTAATACGCACACATATATAAATCTAATATACACACACATACATATATTTAAATATACATACATACATACATACATACATACATACATACATACATACATACATACATACATATATATATATATATATATTGTGTATGTATGTATCTTTATTGTCATTTTTTAGAATACTATTATTATTAAAATATCCATAATAATCTTTCTTCATAAATTGCTTATAAATATATAATTCATAGCCATATTTCGAAACTCAAAGTTGGAGCTAATAGTATATATATTTTATATAAACCCTAAAAGTGACTTTTAAAGAATATACTTCAACGTACTAGTTTAAAGATAATTTCTTCTCATACTATATATAATTGATATATATTATTTTAAATAAACTATAATAATGAAATTCCTTAAAAATATAATGCTATAGAAATTCTAGAATTTATAGAAATCAAGAAAGAAAAATTCACATAAATCCAGAAAGAAGAAAAAAATCAAAATGAAACTAAACAAAACATAAACTGCCTGGAGCTTTGTAGGCTCCACGTTCTTCAACCCGTCGACCGTAATGCACCACCGATCTATCACTAGCGGTCGAATGGTGGAACTTACCCGTCGACTCTTGCCATTTGCCGGACCTTGTAAAGTCCAACCAAGGATTCTAATGTCGAACGCTTTGATTCTAGCAACTAGAAATGATTAGAAGGGACTAAATTCTACTGATACAGAACATGCAAGTATATAGCATCAACAAATCAATGTAATTACTCAATTGCAAGTTATAGTAAAGTTTTAACGAATCAGGTTTAATTGTAAGTGTTTAACATATAGTGATTCAAACAACGATCATCCAATATCTACAACAATTATCAAAATCAACAAAATAGAACTAGAATTAGAAATAGTGATGAGAATTACTCACCTTTCTTCCTCAATTTACCAGCTAAAACTACCAATTTCAACCCAAATCTTCAAACCAGCAAACCCTAAATAACCCTCAAACAAAATAGGCACAAAACCCAATTAAATATACTATAAAAAAATAAAATGAGCTTTTTAATAAGATGAACCGGATTTCAAGATCATTACCTAAGACTATTATGCAAGATATTTAATTTGAGCTAAATTGAGAAAATTGTAACTTTGCTTCTAGGTTTACAATAAGGGGAAACATAGTTTCTATGTGTTTTCTATTTACCATAAGTGATAATACATACAAAATTTGTTTAAGGATAATTTCTTCTTATGACAAATTGTTTTGGGCTTTGGGTTTCAACTTACAACCCAACTAGAGAATAAAATAAATTCATTTTAATTTATTAGCGACACAGGCCATAATATTATTACCATTTCTCAAATGCATGAAAACAACAACCCAATACTACAATGAATTAAATTAACCCAACTATCTTTTAATCGAAGAACTGCTTATTTTTAATTAGTTTACTTCTCTCTAAATTTTCTTTTATTTTAAAAATAAGAGATTAAACCCTATTAAGGTTTCCAGTCAAATTTTAATTCTATAAAATCTTCAATTAAAAACCGTTGGAAAGTTCTATTACCTTTTCTATAATAATAAAAATGTCCCAATTTCTTATTAATTTAAAAATGAAAAGAATAAAAGAAAATCCCCATTTTCATTTTAAATTCAATTTAAAATTTATTTTATTCTTTATTCAGGTATATCTCAAATAGGGTTGTTAATTTTCTTTTTCAGACCATTGAGGTGAAACTTCCCTTCTGCTCCTCCTTGGTCTTTGGGGTTGCTTGGTAATCAGTGCTATGCTAGCATCCATTTTTTTAATCAAATATTTTTGATTATCAACCAAATTCTAGTTCAATTTCCACATCATCTTCCCAAACTCACCCCTAGCAATCATTTCTTATTAAGCAGATGACTCTTGTATTGCCCGTTGATTACTAGCTTCCAATTGGTGAGCATTTCCTTCATCACCACCAAGTACTACTCTTGATGATCTTTTAAATCTTTTAGGCACCATTGATTTCTATCAGCAAGTTTCCTAACCTCTTAAAGCAAATCTTCTGGATCTAACCACCGGATGCCTTAAAATCCAAAATAGCAAGCTAGTTCTAACCCTATGAATCGATCTCTCAACGAAGGGAATGTTACATCATGGAACTAAAAGAAGCAAAGCGACATGAGCAAGGTAAGAATATGAATAGGACCCACCACATTTAGGATTTGCAGGCATAGCAATTATTGCTTGGATTCTGGCCTAGGAACCATAGCAAGATTGATAAGGTAATGGATCCCCGGAAGAAGTTAAGGGAAAGGCGACCAACACTGTAACGACCCGCAAATTTATCACTTTGATAAATTTTATTTATTTTTAAAATATTCAAATATAAGGTTTTTAACATAGATTATGATGTCTTGAATAATAAATAATGATAGTAACCTTGTTTTGAATAAGTATTTACAAAAATATAAACTTTAGGAAAGTATTGATAAAATGCCTAAAAACTGTTTTATTGATAAACAACTCTATAATTATCAGAAGTCGCGCATGGAGTTGGATACATGCATTTACTTATCCGTTTAAATAAGAACATGAGACAAAATTATTTATTTTATTTTTGGAAAATAAAATGTATTTATGACATCATCAATAATGACATCATATTTATAATTGATTTATGAATTTAAATTGAGATTTAATGATTTAATAATTATTATAATTATTCAAATAATTGTTTTTAAATGATAATAATTCATTTTAATTATTAATGAAGTGATAATAAATTATTTATAATAGTTTTATAAAGATATATACTTGATTTAAAATTTAAGGAAAATTTATTTCGCTTTATCGATATAATAGCATTTTTGTAAACAATTGTTTATATTAATTCATATGGTTTTATAAATCAAAAGTGATCATGTTAATTATTTAAACATGATAAGAAATTAGATTTCAATTTTTGTTTGCATTTATGTGTAAATTTATTTACAGGCGAAAATATGTTTTCAACGGTTTAACGAACGAAAGTTGTTCAAAGTTATTGCAACCTTTTTTATATGTCTTATGTACATATATAATGTACACATGCTCTCCCTAACATATAAACTAACGCATATAAACATACAAATATACATATACACTTATATGTATATATTCGATCCGATCCGGTCGTTCGTAGAGCTATTTACTCGATCGCAGACATTTCTGCAACATTTCTAAGAGAGGAACGAATAGTCAATTTTGAAAGAACTTATTGTCGGCCTCTTTCAGATATGAATCTATCTAATTCAGAAGGGAAGAACTTGCATCAGTATCTTAGTTTCAATTCAAACATGGGTTTGATTCACACTCCATGTTCTGAGAAATATTTACCATCCGGAAAGAGGAAAAAACGGAGTCTTTGTCTAAAGAAATACGTTGAGAAAGGGTAGATGATGGAACCTTTCAATGAGATAGTGCTTTTTCAAATCTCTCAAAATGGAATCTGTTCCAAACATATATGCCATGGTTCCTTACTTCGACAGGGTGCAAATATCTAAATTTCGCCCTTGTAGATACTTTTTCAGACCCATTGCCAATACTAAGTAGCAGTCAAAAATTTGTATCCATTTTACGTGATATTATGTATGGATCAGATATATCATGGACAATTCATCAGTGGATTCTTCCACAATGGACTCTGATAAGTGAGATTTCGAATAAGTGTTTACAGAATCTTCTTCTGTCCGAAGAAATGATTCATCGAAATAACGAGTCACCCGTTCCATTGATATGGGCACATCTGAGATCAAGAAATGCTTGGGAGTTCCTCTATTCAGTCATTTTCCTTCTTCTTGTTGCTGGATATCTCGTTCGTATCCATCTTCTCTTTTTTTTCCCGAGCCTCTAGTGAGTTACAGACAGAGTTAGAAAAGATAAAATCTTTGATGATTCCATCATACATGATTGAGTTGCGAAAACTTCTGGATAGGTATCCTACATCTGAACTGAATTTTTTTGGTTAAAGAATCTCTTTCTAGTTCCTTTGGAATAATTAGGAGATTCTCTGGAAGAGATAAGGGGTTCTGCTTTTGGTGGCAACATGCTATTGGGTGGTGGTCCCACTTATGGGGTCAAATCAATATGTTCTAAGAAGAAATATTTGAATATAAATCTCATCGATCTCATAAGTATCATACCAAATTCCATCAATCGAATCACTTTTTCGAGAAATACGAGACATCTAAGTCGTACAAGTAAAGAGATATATTCATTGATAAGAAAAAGAAAAAATGTGAACGGTGATTGGATTGATGATAAAATGGAATCCTGGGTCGCGAACAGTGATTCGATTGATGATGAAGAAAAAGAATTCTTGGTTCAGTTCTCCACCTTAATGACAGAAAAAAGGATTGATCAAATTCTATTGAGTCTGACTCATAGTGATCCTTTATCAAAGAATGACTCAGGTTATCAAATGATTGAACAACCGGGATCAATTTACTTATGATACTTAGTTGACATTCAGAAAAAGTATCTAATGAATTATGAGTTCAATAGATTCTGTTTAGCAGAAAGACGGATATTCCTTGCTCATTATCAGACAATCACTTATTCACAAACCTCGTGTGGGGCTAATAGTTTTCATTTCCATCTCATGGAAAACCCTTTTCGCTCCGCTTAGCCCTATCCCCTTCTAGGGGTATTTTAGTGATAGGTTCTATAGGAACTGGACGATCCTGTTTGGTAAAAAACCTAGCGGCAAACTCCTATGTTCCTTTCATTACGGTATTTCCGAACAAGTTCCTGAATGACAAGCCTAAAGAGTATCTTATTGATGATATCGATAGCGATCTCGGGCCAAAGGAGGTAGCACCTCTGGCTGAACACACTTCTTCGATACCATTCTATTACTGTTGTGATCGGTTGGGTGCACCCCTTGATTTTGGAGTGTTGTTCAGGGTGGGCGTTTGCGCCTGATCAACGCATGGCCAGAGTCCGCAAGAACGAGGATAAACTTGTTAAAACATTGAGTTATAAAAGTATTTTCGAAAGAAAAATTGGTTTCGATATAAAAGTATTTTATTTATAAAGGTATTTTATTATAAAAGTATTTTCAACAAAGAAATTATGTATTAATATTTGAAATTTAAACTCTTATGGTTTGAAATAGATTACTCGTGCCCGATTCTATTCTTTTGAATCTACCTCATCTTCTCAGCTTTATTTTTCACATATATTCCGTTTTCGGAATCTACCTTCCTTTCCTTTTTGAATAAATCTTTTAAATATTGCTTATTTGTATACTACATTGTTTTATATAAAATTTTAGTGTTATAAATATTTTTGAAGTTATAAATTAAATAAAACATCTTTAAAGAAAATGATTATTAATTTATTGATAATATTTGAAAGGTATCTTGAGAAAAATTAAAAATTTCATAAATTTTGGATTTTATATTTTCAATAGTCTTTGTAAATAGAAGTAATAATGTAAATAATTGTTTGCAAAGGAGTTTGAGAAGTATTAAATATTAAAGAAAGTTTAATTTCAAATGAAATTTTCAAATAAATATTTTAAATAAAATTTATATAGTTTTAAAATTTATTGTTTATCTTGGCTTTCAATCTTTTTTTTCTGGTTGTTTTATTCTCCTACCTCCTTACTTTTCGGGGACGAAAAGTTTTGAGTGGGGGAGAGTGTAACGACCCGGAAAATTTTAAAAATTTTAATTGATTCTATAACGTATTTAATTGAATATTTGTGAAATCTTATAATAATTGAATTTTTAAATAAAATGTTTATATATTTATAATACGTATATTTAAATATAGCAGATTGTAAATTTTCAAATAATTTTATGGAAGTTTATTTAATTGAGAAAACGTGCTGTCCAATTCAAGCTATTAATTGCTTTAATTGATTTCTGAATCAGTGCGTAACGGTTTCTTTTTACTACCGTTAAAGATTTCTATTGCTTAATACTTTTCCAATCCAGGTAGACTTTTCCATTCGTAACCATTAATAAATTTGAGATCATCGACCTTGCTTTTATTATTCCTTGTAGTTTCGTGCACCGACTTTACCTTTCCCACTACCCATAATTTTCTCTATATGTTTCTTTTGTAATTGAAGCGTATATTTATATTTATGGTGGTGCGTTTATTCTGGTCTCTCTTTATTTTTGTTTTTAACGCTTGAAAGAATCTCAAATCATCAAGCTAGTAGCATCCGTTCCTTCCCTCACTTTCATAAGGCCTATAATATATAAACCACTTGCTTATAGATCCGAACACAACTTTGTCATCAAATTTAATGTGCCTTCCTCTCCCTATTATTTCGGTTCCAACCTTCCTAGTAAATGGCTTTAATAAATTTTGGCTAAATCATAGCTACGGACTTTTCGAATTTCTTTCATTTTATATTTATTTCCAATTCCTTCATTGCTTCAAAAATTTTGAACGTGCCTAATCATCTCAACATGTATATATAATGTAAGCCTACCTTTCCTTGGAAAGCTATTGCTCACAAAAATTTCCTGATTTCTTTCCTTTTATCCATTTTTATATCCTTGACTTTGAAAACTCATTATGTGTTGTACAAACAAACAAAAATTTATTGCTTTAAGTGTATAGCTAAATCAACTATTGACCGTTACAATTACTTTTTTTTTTCATTTCAATTTATTACTTAAATAACGTTTTGATGAATTAATGGACAGCTTTACGTTTCTTTTGCTTTTGAAAACTTTATATTTATAGTGTATGTTTCTTTTGCATTTCAAAAATTTGAAACATGCTGCCCCATTTAAGCCATTAATTGTTTTAATTATTTTTCTTAATCAACATATAACCGTTGCTTTTTATTATTCTAGGATTTACATCCATACTTTAATCTCTGTTGTTCCATTTATTTCATTTGAAATCTAAATTTATTTACCATTCATTTATACGCCTCTTTCTCTTCCCTCTTTTACCTATTCGTTTCCGTGTTTCTAGGAATATATATATATATATATATATATATATATATGTATAGTATAGCATAGATTGCATCTTCTTTTCTCTCTGTAGGCTATTCGTTGCCCTCAAATTAATATTAAAAGAGGAGAGAGCTTTGTAAATATTATATAAAGTCATATAGCACATTCACATATCAGATGCAGACCTACCTTTATATTTAAGAAACTAGCATTTTCTCTGTTGCCTGAAGAATGCCCTTCGCCATGTCATGTTGCTTGAATCACGCATGCATTCTTCCTTTAAAAATCGCCTGTTCTCATCTCCCCTCCATCTTTTCTTATTTCTTCCAAACCTGAGCATGAGCTCTCTCTTTTCCTTGGCCTGCCTCCTCCCCATGGCCGCATGCATTAGTTGGCAAAACATTTCCTCTCTGGTTTTTAAAAGTAAGTACGCATTTTATTTGATATAAGTCTATTTTATATATTAAGAACAGTATAGATTGTGCATAAGTTTGTTTTATATGTTTACTGCAACTATGGGGATTTTGAATTCCCTAACAGTTGAACTTTAAAAATAATAATATATTTCATAATAGTATATATATATGATAATTGTTATATTTATAAACGTGTATATAAATATTTAACTTCTGTTCATATATAAAGGTTAATATATATTTATACTGTATTATGTATATTATTTTAAGATTTTACGGTATATAGTTTTTGACTTTTGTTAGCATATAGTTATCGTACGGCTTTTAGATACGTATGTTTTACTAACTAGTTGATAAGTTAAATATATATATATATACGCGTTTTATTTTACTATTGATAGCTTACGGTATATATGGTATAAGTTTGGCAGCCTTCTATTAATATACGTATTTTTATATGTTTTATATATTTGTTATAACAGTTTCAACTATAATAAAATATGTTATTTTATTAGCTTTCATATGTTAGATATATAAAATATAGTATTTCAATTTTCATTACTGTTTTGGTATATATATTATATAAAATTGGTGGGTACAAGTTTGATAGGTCAATTTATAATATATATATATTTATGATTGTTTTAGTATTTTAGAGTCTACCGTACTATATTTTATTTTATTTTCAACAATTTACATAAGTTATATTTAAATGTAGGTATATATATAAATTTTCTATGGTAGTTTTACAGTATAAGTTATATTAATATTTTATAATTTCAACAGTATATGCTTTCAAAAGTTTATTTCATGTCAGCCTTAAAGTTGTTTGCACTGACTGACATACGTTGGATTTTTTTTAAGGGATGTGTATTTTGATTTCAAGTATAGTCATATGTATAGTCATATACAAATTGGTAGAGGAAATGTCATATAGTATATATATGGTTATATTAATATAGTCGGTCTGCACACCTATGTATATATATTAACCGAGGCATTCATATTTTGTTGCATATTTTATAAACTGTGTCTGCATATGTTGGCTAGTTGTATATAAGCTCACTTATCCTATTTATCTTCCTTGATCCAATTCTGATTTGAATTCGTCTATTCCTATTATCAGCTTTGATCATTGAACTGTGTCCATCTAGCTTTGTTTTGGAATTCGGATCTGGATTTCATAACTCACTTCTTTTTCTCTGGCCTCGAAAGGTGAGAAATCACTCACGATTAACGTTCTTTTATTTACTAAATTTGATTTCAATTGAGACGACAATTGAAATATGAGGCTGTAGTTATTTAAATTGTTATATATGCTATTATCTGTAACTATTCACTTATGGGATATGACACCATATCCTATTGTTTGTATATTTATTTTGATGATATATGCCTGTTGTTATTATTATTTGTATATCTGTTATCGCTCTGCAAGTTCCCTGTTAGTATAGAAATCACTATGGGTTGAAATGATACATACCCGAACAGACTTTAGAATAGGAGAAAATCGTTATGGGTTGAAATGATAAACCCAAGCGATTTTCATTTAATTGAATTGGGATTACGGGTTGAAATGCTATCCACCCGTATACATTTAGTGTACGGATTGAAATGATAAATATCCGTAACACTTGACCATATGATAAGAAATATATACAGACATCGTTGGTCCATATATATAAATATTTTGAAATTTAATTCATTGTTTTGGAAAGAAATATATGGTCTTATTAAATGTTAATCCTTAAATTTTTTTTATATATAAAGGGTAATGATATATAGATTTAATAATATTTAATTTAGTCAAAATTTGATTTAATACATAAATTATGATAAATATTTATGTAAATTTTATTCCAAAAAGTATTCTGCAATTTACTAAGATTGGGAGATAAATGTAGGTTTATCTAAATGGTATTTAAATAAGGATTTATTTAATTAAATCAATTTGAAATTATTGAATGGGAAATTTAAGGGTATGATTTTGTAACTGGATTTTTATTTAAGTGATTTAATGAATATTTCACGTTTAAATAAATTAAAGAAAATATTGAGTAAAATGTAATTTAAGGTTACTTAAATGATATTGTATCTAATGAGGGATTATTTTAAGACTAGATAATAATGAGGTTAAATCGAGATCTATATGGAACTATTAAATTGAACATTTAATTAAATATTAAAGCTTTGAACTATATTGGGATTTAAATGGTTTATTTTGAGATTCGGATATGTATTTGAAATCAGTATAGTTGAATTTATTATTTAGAAACTAAATTGATTAAAAAGTTAGTTTGAAACGTTGAATATTTAAAGTTTTGAAATATATTGAACATAAAGGCTATTTTGTGATTTCAAATCCGAATTTGAGATCGATAAAATTGAAGTGGTTATTTTAGAAATTGAGTTGAATTTAAATTAATAAATTGAGATTGAAATAGATTTAAATGGGGTGGTCGGGTTGATGTTAAACGATTTGTTAAGTTGTGGGAATTGAAATTTCTTTACTGTACAAATTATTTAATATATAAAAATACTATTCGGGAAGTATAGAGATATTTGAAGTGAAAATGATATTTGGTTTTGAAGTATAAATTAAGTTGAAAAGACTACGGTGTTATAGTGTATATTTCTATCTTTTAGATAGTTCCATGGACCCTTAGAGGATGGTCCCAAACATCCTCTAAGTTAATTATATTTCAGTTGATATTTCACTTGAGTTAGATTTATAGATATAAGAATGTAAATCTTGACTCGAGTGTTTTGTGTTTTGCTTTACGCTCGGGTCAGACTGAGAGATACAACATTTGAGACTCATCTTCGAAGTTGGAGCTTTGCTTGAAGATCCAGCTATCTATCCCTTCAGTCATCCAGTTGATTGGTTCAGAGAAGCCATCTGTTGCATTGGAGACTTCATGGCATTTGAACTATTCGGTTGTATTTTATTTCTAATTCTGAGGTATATAGTAGCTTCATGAACTACTATTCTTTGTCTATTCCGCTGCATTGTATTACTCTGTGTAAGTGATCTATGATTGATTTATTTACTGTATATTTTAAGTTTTGCCAAATTTTATTAACAATTCGGTATTTTGAATTATTCAAGTCGGACATGTACGGTTTTATTGTCGATTTGAATGGTCCAAAATAGCGGGTCGTTACAGCGTATGTGGCTGCTGCGTTACCACCAGCCCGTGTGTGTAATTGGTATATCTACCCTGGCATTGCCTTGTGTGCCGTGTCACCTACCATACCGAGCCTTTACTACGAGTTTTTTTTTCTCCCGTAGCCCGTGTGGTATCCTCTGACAGTCACCCGGAGTGGAGATGGCATGATATTGGATGGACTACTGGGACTATTATGTGTGAAGGGTGATATGGGTAGCCCGGAATGCTATTTAAAAGTATGTTTATTTTACTATAGCCATTATTATAATAGCGAAATATTACTATATAGTAAATAGTTTAACGGGTCCTTAGAGGATGGGCGGTCCCAGGCATCCTTTAAGTTACTTGTATCTTTATTACAGTTCACTTGAGTTGGTTTACATTATATAAGTATATATTGTCCTGACTTGAGTGTTTTGTGTTTTGCTTTACGCTCGGGTCAGCCTGAGTATTCACAGCTTTGGATTCTCTTCTTGGAGCTGGTCTTTCACTGGAGTTTCTGCTCATCTGCATATATTTCTATTACTGTTTCAGCTGTATTAGTTTATCTCATGTATTAGTGAACTTCTATGTATTTGAGATTTCTATTCTGTTGTTTTCAGACTATATTATGTATTTGGTTTGAGACTCTGTTATAGTAGCTTCATGAACTACTATGTTATTTTATATTCCGCTGCGAGTTATTCTGATTGTTCCATGTCTGTGATTCTGTATATTTGATTTTATTGCTCCAAATTTTATTTACAATCTGTTATTTCGCATCATTCAAGTCTGACATGTGTGGAATATTGTCGATTTGAATGGTACGAAATTGGGGGTTGTTACACATTCTAAAGCTAGATGTTGGTTGGTAAAAATAACAAAATAGAGCTATTTATCCATTCTTACAGAATTCAAAGCTAAAAGAATAAAAAAATAACAATAATAGTACCCATTTATTTCAAATAATTCAAATGTCATAAAACATTACATAATGTCAACTGTTACAACTTTTTGTTCAAAAATACATTTTATGGGTACAACAGAAAAAAAACATGAAAAGATGGATAGCAACTGCCATAAGATTCACTCTCGCCATTTTCAAGCATCATCAACTCCTTCGCTAACCTGTATTGTAATAAGAAGAGAGTAAGAATAACAAGTGTCTGATGAATAAAATTATCGAGTCTTACTATTTCAATACTTGGGCTACATAATTTAAATAAGAACATGCTTGCGTATTTAAACCATTTAATACTTCATTTAAGGAGGCAGGTCTCGAACAACCACTTAATACCTTCCATTCCTAAAGCAGGTTTTTGAATCACATAACCCGTAACCAACTTCATAAATGTCTAACAATGTAAGAGATAATATCCAAACTACATAATGCCTTTTATAGGAAAATAGGCAAACTCTAGCCATTTAAAACCTCAGTTGAGGCAGATATCATCATTTAGTACCTATTTTCAAGGCGGACTCTTCAATGGTGACTATCTAGTTGACATTGGATGGAATCAGTTGAGCTACTTAATAATTCTTTATGGAAAGATAAAACCTCGATCAATCACTTAATACCTTATTCCTGTAACGACCCAACATTCCGAACCCTAGAAGTCGATACTAATACATTCATGGTATTCACGTACCGAACAACTAACTGCCAAAAAGATAGATTATTAAGAAAAAAAGGAGATAAAGGATGAGAAGAAACTAAATAATCATGGAATCTCACAACGCAAAAAAGTCATTTCAAAAATGGTACATCAGAGTCATACTAATATAATTATACTCTTGGACAGTTATAACATCTGTCCCTACTTAACTGATACAAGATGCATATAACGTGGTGGAAACAAGATAATAACTAGTTGTAGATGAAGCCTCCTACTCCAAGCTCCTCCAAAATTCATCCATAGGGAACCTGAACAACTTAGACGGCTATAAAAATTTGAGCACATAAGAGTTTTAGGGAAAGCAAATAAAAGCCCGGGTCAGACATGATTCTGGTGTGAGTAAAATCAAACAACTGAATTATCATGTTTAAAACCCTTTTAAAATCAAAGGTATCTCATAAGACCACGCCGCACATAAATAAGATGGGCTTTTACCTTTGACAACCAAACCATTTCATATGAAATTCTCTCATATTATAATAGTGTCTAAGATACAAATACTTATCAATCATAGCCCAAATTGTTACATTAATTAAATTCTAGCATAACATATATACAACTAAAACCGTAAAGGCACATATTGGAGAATGGATTCCATACAATGACCGGGCTACTGGGGTACCTCCCGCCACAGTGCATCCCTAGATAAACACACCAAGAACCTCGCTTGAATGCCCTACTAACACAGGACCACCTACCCTTGCTGGATAGTACTGAATACACCACCACGGTTGGGATCAACAAGAATATCGAAGCATACAAAAATGGGTCAAATATCGACTCTAGGTTAGGAGATAATATACCCTAATGGGTGCGACCCTCATGGCATTGCCGCATCTCCCTTACTATAGTCATTCTTGGTTGATGAAGCCTGAGACTATGTCTTTACCTTTTTGAATAGCAATCCCACTTGGAATGCTAACACTGCCTTCCAAGCAGCAATGCAGTGCCAGCATTCATCCATACGAGTTGTTCAAGATAAGGACAAACCGATAGCACTACTTCTGTTGCATCCATTTTGAAATAATCCTTAAGATTAATAGCAAGCAACTCTTGCACTTCAATGGCTCCGTCTTCAGTTACATACCCTTCAAGATTTCTTCATTTCAAAATTCTTGAGTTGGATCGAAGTGGTTTTCAGATAATATACCCGATCCCAGTCTCTTTAAAACAACTTTCGATAATTTCTGGTAAACTAAACCCCAGTTCGTTAGGAAATAATTAGATAAAAGATAAGAGCGGAGTTCACCTTCTAACCATTTGTGGACGGATTTCCTTATCATTTGCCCTAGAAGAACGAAACAAGATTTATACGCACAGTACAACATCAGTGGGGATGACTGTGCCATATAACTCACATGTTTCTTCTATATATTTCCAATTTTACGTTTTGGTCCAGATTTGATAGTCGGTTATTTAACTATCAAATAAACAAATATTCAAATAAGAATTTAATTCCAATCCACTAAGCTTTTGTTAATTAATCTTCCATTAATCAAAATCACTTTATAAACATTCGATCAAAAGGTCTTTTACAAAACGCTATTTTCAGAACACCTTACATCCCTTTTCTACTCGTAAAAACATTTATATGCTTACCTCAATGATATAAGTATATTACAAAAACTTTATTAGAGATTTCCTCTCTTCATAATCCATATTAAATGACTAAGCATATTTCGTGTAGAAAACATTTCTTCCTACAAAACCATCCCACTTAACCTTCACAAAAAGTTTCTTTTCTTAAAGGTTAACTTCATAACTAAAAATACCTTTACAATCTATAAAATCATTTATACATCATTTTCCTATTTTTAAAATGCTTTTAATAAACCCTCTTAAAGAAAAATCCTTTACAAACCTCATTTCGAAAACATCACTTGAAAATTACTTTAAATAAACCCTTTTATTTAGTAAAGACCCTTCTATAAACAAGTTGTTATTTATAAATACCTTTGTTAAAGAATTATATATCTTGAAAATCATTTATGAACTTTAAACCCCAAAATTGATTAAGTAATTAAAGTCAATTCGAAATCATATTTTATAAATTCAAAAAGAAGCTTAGCGATATATTTTATAATTCGAAATCATATCCCAATGGTACTAGTTAAAGTTACCATTTAATTTTCATTTTCACTTTCAAGTCATTTAGCAATTTATTTACATATGCCAACATATATGTAAATACATTTAATATCCAAATCAGGAAAAGACATGTCAATATAAATTAACTGGCATATACATGTCTAAATAACACGATAGCAGGATGGTGATTTGTCCTGCTAAATAAATGCCCAACAATCAAACAATTAATCTATAGCTGAACGAGGATTTATTCTGCTAATACATATGTCCATACAGTCAAACAACCAATCTATAGCATAACGGAGATTTATTTTGCTAATCAATGTCTACGATAATCAAATCAATTACATTATAGAAGAGCAGGGATTTATTCTGCTATTAGATGTTCACACAATACAAGCAATTACATTGTAGTTCATTCATAGTTATTTTTCTACTTAATGGTACTGATATTTGAATCCCTTATGTTCAAACCATCTTTGAAAAGAAGTACCTTAAATACAATTTGATTCTTGGAAATAAAAGGTTTAAAACTTTATACTTATTTTCAAAATAATTATTTACAAGCTAAACCCTTATTTAAATCATAATCAATCTTATTTAATTCTTAACTTAATTTAATTGTAAATTAAGAAATAATTAAACATTTAATGACTAATTATTTAATTAACTATTATATAAATAACTTAAACCCTATTTTATCCTTTATTAATTATTAAATAATAATTTAAACCTTCATTAAGAATTAAATATTAATTAATCTCGTTTAATTTATCAAATAATATTTGATTAAACTTAAATAACAAATGTAATTTAAATTAAGCCTTAATTAATTTAAAATAATTAAATAATTGATTTATTTAAATAAATAACCTTATACTTAATTAATACTTAATTAAAAATAAATCATATATTTAAATTATATTTAATTAAAAATTAATCTTACTTAATTAATAATTAATTAAATTAATTTTATCTCTAGAAGATAATTAATTAATAACTAATCTTTACTTAATTATAATTAATAAACCCTATTTAATCTTAATTAATTATTTAAACTTAATTAATAAAAATTTAGTCATTAAAAAATTTATTACCTTACCAAAACATCATTATTAACTTTATATAACAATTTCAAAACAAATTAAGTTAATAAAACTAAATTTTGCAAAAATCGGATTTTTAAGCGAAACTGCATCCATAGCGGCTTTCGCTATGGGTACTCGTAATCTTGAACTTGTTTTACAATCCAACACTCTTCGAACCCTTTACCTTTAATTTTCCAAAAGGTTTATAACCAAAAATTAAAAACTAAAATCAAAGTTCAAAACTTGAAAAAGCTTTCAAAATCCTTTTTAACTAAACTAGTTTTTAACTCACGGAATTCTAGGTCGCACACATTTAAATTCAAGTGCTAAACTTTTCCTAACCTATATTCATGTTTTACACATTACAACATACTCAAAGTTGCAGACCACATAATATCCAAGTTACACACAACATCATACTCAAGATATATACAACATCATATTCACATCCAAAATTTCCAAGCAATGTTGCTACAACATCACCTCGTATCAACAATACTATAAACAACCACGACATATAATAATTCACATAATTCAACATATCATTTCACAATATATTCAACATATAAAAGTTTAAAAATTTTATATTTATAAAAAATAGTTTACTCACCAAAAATTTTTAGAACTGAAATGCTTTGGACTTGCAAAGCTTGGAAACCACAAAAATCCACTCGAAAATGGGTCATCTTCTCACTTATTTTTGATCATGTTAGTCTCAAAATTTGGCTAATAAATATTTTTTGGAAATTCTTTTCTCTACAATTTTTTAAAAAAGAATCACTCAATTTTGATTTGTTTTGATGGAATATGGTCAATAGAAGGACAGGTATTTCGAAATAGAAAATCCGAGTCCAAAAACGAGTCTAAAAGAAGTGCATTTTGACATAGAAAAGATCAAAATTTGAAAAATGATACAAATAAAAGTTATAGCCGCTGAAATTTTGCATGGTTTGATAAAAATAAAACCTCCATTTGGATCGAAGATAAGGAAAATATGATCGGAGGAAGAGGAGGAAAAATGAAAGAATGGAAGGCTATTTATAAAGAAGAGAAAAAAGAAAATTACCTATCTACCCTTGTACATCTACCCACCACATTACCTTTCCACCTCAAAACCCTCCACTACACATGCCATTTCAGCCCACCACATGTCCCTCCTCATCATGTCAAAGAAAACATGTTTATACTTGAGTCTTCGAAGTGTCACATCGTGTCTCTTAAGGCACCTTTTAGTATATACAAATATATACTTAAGTATATATACATATGTATATACCAATATATACTAACTAATTTATATTCTTAACCATTTAAATTTTGTTTCAAATATAAACAAGGCTCACAATGTTTCAAACAACATTTATAAGATGAAACGTCGAAATTTCGAAAAATGATTTCCAGTCACATTTTCTGTTTTTCATCGAACTAAATATTTTTGTAAAATTTTTTTGAAAACTATTTCACTATTTTGATTTATTATTTAAAAGAGTTTTATTTTCATTATAAAAAATATATATTGAATAATTAAAATTAACTAAATATTCGCAAATCAAAGTAGTGAAATTCCGGGTCGTTACAATCCCGAAGCGACCTCTTATCGAGACATCACCTATGTGCCTAATGACCAACCCCTTGGCCATTTACAACTTTATTTGAGTCAAAAAGGCGGGTCCTCAAAAAACCACTTAATACCTCAAGACTCCAAAGCTGGCCCTTCGTATTATGGCCCTTACTCATAATGACGTCTCACATTAATCCGACTATTCATAGAAACTGGCAGCCAGATTAGCTGGGAAGATTTACCCTATAGGATTTGGAACTAATCTCGCGTCATTATAAATACTTATCATAAGAGATGTCTCATATCATCCCCAAAGTCACACGCTGGTAGGAAGATTAGTTGGGCAGACTTCTGTATGTCTTTTGACTGACCTCTCATTCCTATGACTTAGCTATAATTTAACACTATATATATGTAATACTCATCTCATCGTTCCATAATTAAGGCCTTATAAAGAATTTTCCTTATTATGCCTTAAAATACTAATTACTTTTCTAAGGAGGATTTTTGACAATTATTACCTAATCTGCTACGCAATTATACGTTATAATTATACATTTATTAGCTAATGTATATATAATCAAATATGCACTTATTATTCTATGCATGCAGAGATTGCACCCTAACTAACATTAAAAACTCAATTCCTTTTTTAACCATAATAATACAAGTCATTCCTTTTCTTCCATTTTGCCAATACTGTCCAAATTCCAATATCCATAACAAGAGATTCTAATATCCATAATAAGGATTCAAAACTCATATCCAAAATTGCAATAAGTGGACTCGTATATAGAATCTAAATCCTACTTATCTCATATTAAAATAACGGATAGACCAAAAATGAAAACTTACAATTTAATCAAATTTATGCTCTATTCAACTTCTTTTACATGGGTTTAGACAAGTGAAATTCTATTAAATTTTATAGAAATAGGCAGTGCAAAACTACGAATAAAAATTCATCTTTATGCACCATTTCTCAATTAAATCACTGAATTAGATCCGAGTAAGAAGAATAAGAAGTGGAATAGAAGGTAGAATATATAAACTGCAAAATCCACAAAAATCCATTATTTTAACACAAAACAATTAAAATTCCAATCCTCGGAATTGACAATTCGCTTTGAAGGAATTATTGGGATTTTTAATACGATGTTCTCGCAATCCAAAACTCTCCAAGGAATCTATCAAATCCAGACTATACTATTCAAGTACTAAAATAGAAAATTTTAGAATTTCACTCATAGTTAGTACTTAGCTTTGCTTCTCTTTGGATTTACAACACCCATAATAATCTCCTTTAGATTTATTGTTCTTGATATGTACAATAAGGGATTTTGTGTATATAAATACATACATACACACACTATAACGATCCAGTATTTTCAACCATTCGCATCCGCACATGCCGGGCTTGAATTGCTTAAAATATCAGATTGTTAATTTATATTTGGCAATACTCAGCATATACAGTAAACAAAATAATCACAGAATCACAAACACAGAGTATTATAATAATAATGCAGCAGAATAGATAAATAGTAGTTCATGAAGCTACTATATAAACATCAGAGTTAGAAATAAAGTACAACAGAATATCTCAAGTACACTGAAGTCTCAAATGCAAACAGATGACATCTCTGAACAAATCAACTGGAAAAGCTGAAAGCTGAATCGATAGTTGGATGTCCAAGCGAAGGTCCAAACTCCCAAGGTGAGTCTCAATTGCTGTATCACTCAGTCTAACTCGAGCGTAAAGAAAAACACAAAACACTCGAGTTAGGATTAACATTCTTATATCGATAAATCCAACTAAAGTGAAATATCAACCGAAATACAAGTAACTTAAAGGATGTTTGGGGTAACCATCCTCTAAGGATCCGTGGAACTATCTACAATGTAGAAATATACGCTGTTAACAACCAAAAGTAATTATAACACCGTGATCCTTTCAAAATAATTTATACTTCAAAACTAAAATATCATTTCCATTTCAAATATATCTATTTCCAAATTGTAGCACTTTCAAAGTTACGACACTTTTGAAACCCAAAACACTTTGAAATCATAATACTTTGGAAAACCATAACTTCCACCACTTAATAGTTTAATAATAGTATATAAAATAAAATAGTTTATGAAATAAATAGTTTATATAAATAGTCATAAGTTAAAATAGTTTTTATTAAAATAGTTTTAAATTAAAATATTATATATATTAAATAATTCATAAAGTACAATATTTATAATCTCCTCAAATTTCACAAATCGATTCAAATCAACTCGAGTTCCAAATTCAAATTTAATTCAATCTCACTTTATAAATTTCAATTCAATTCAGTTTCTAAATAAAAAAATTCAAATTATATCGATTTTAAATACAGGTTTGAACCACAAAATAAACCATTTAAATTTCAATATATTTCAAAGCTTTAAATATTCAACATTTTCAAAACTAAATTTAACAGTTTCATATAGATCTTGATTTAACTACATTATTATTTAGTCTTTGAAATAAAATTCAATATTATTTAAATAACCTTAAATTACATTACTAAATATTTCCTTTGATTTATTTAAATGTGAAATATTCATTAAATTACGTAAATCAAAATCAAGTTATAAAATCATATCTTTAAATCTCAATTTCAATAAGTTTCAAATCGATTTAATTAAATAAAATTCTTAATTAAA
Organism: Allium cepa; assembly: GCA_030765085.1. NCBI lineage: Eukaryota > Viridiplantae > Streptophyta > Magnoliopsida > Asparagales > Amaryllidaceae > Allium > Allium cepa. The sequence continues at coordinate 886,793,138 of CM060929.1, forward strand.
TATAATTTCAAATAAATTCAAATTTATCTTCCCAACCTTAACTTATTCAAATTATTAAAAAAATCTATTTTTGAAATATAAGTCTTAATAAATACATAAACATATTATATTTTACTCAAATCAAACTTTACTAAATTAAAGCTTATTATTAAATTTATTTTATATTAAACTTATTCGTATACATAAAATATTTCAATATTAAGTAAACCAATATTTTTAAAAAAAAAACCATATAAATCATTTTCAAAATATTTATATATAGGCCAACGGTGTCTGTATATAGTTTTTTATCCTATGGTCAAATGATACAGATATTTATCTTTTAAATCCGCAATTTAAAGATATACGGGTATATATCATTTCAACCCGCAATCTCAAATTCAACTCAAATGAAAATCGTTTGGGTTTATCATTTCAACCCATAATGATTTTCTCCTATTTTACAGATCGTTTGGGTATGTATCATTTCAACCCATAGTGAATCCTATACTAAGAAGGAACTTGCAGAGTGATAATCGATATGATAATAATAATAACATGCATATGTCATCAGTAACAATATAGAATATACAACAGGATATAGTGCCATATCCCACAGGTGAATAATTACATATAAATGCATATCATATATATAACAACTTAAATAATTAACAATAGCATATTTCAATTGTCATTTCAATTGAAATCGAATTTAATATATATAAGAATGTTAAATGGTGAGTGATTGCTCACCTTTCGAGGTTAGATAGATAGACAATAGATTAAGCTACGAATTCCAAAGCAGAGCAAGATTGGCACGAATTTGACTACCAAAGTAGGGCTGGGATTGAGAAGAACAATTTTGAATCAGATTGATATAAATGAAATATATATACCATTATTATTAATAATACTTTCTTGAAATCAATATTTCTAAAACTAACATATTACACTTTAAAATCTATATATATACCATTCTCCAGATTTAGATACATATTTAAAAATGACGTATTATATTTAAATTTAAGTTAAAGTTTATACTTTCTCAACCCAAAATTTAAAGATGACGAAACCATATACTCAAAATCTCCATATTAAATATATAATAAAAATAGTACAGCCACTCTATAATTATATATTCTTTTTAAAATAGAATAGTCGAATAGTATATACAAACTTAGTTAGATTTTTTATATATAAGCAGATTATATATAAATACACACACACACACACACACACACACACATACACACACACATATATATAACATATGGAGAATCATACTAGGAATAGGTTTTTTTTGTGCAGCTTGTATAAGGATGTATGCAGACAGAATGACACACATATTTATACCGATCCTGCTATATATAAATGAAAAGGTTACTTACTTATATACACATATATCTGTAGGCGTTAAATACTTATATAGCGTATATATTTAAAAGGGAGGGTTGTACATACAAACAATATATATATATATATATATATATATATATATATATATATATATATATATATATATATATATATATATCGAAATTAAATACTTTTGAGGTAATAGTTTTAAATCATATATATACAAACTATTATATATATAACATATATACATATATTACTGGAAACAATAAAACTGCAAAAATATAAACACTGCCATGTGAAAATATATGCTAGCAAAAATAATGTTTATAAACAACATATATATAACTGTAAACATATATACTTTAATATATATTAATATATACTTACGTATGCCTCTATATTATATACAATAACTAATATATACAATCAACACGTCTTAGCAGTAGCATATAATAATATATAGACCAACATATATATATATATATATATATATATATAGTGACTTAGAGAATAAAACAAACATATATAACTCTCAGATCAAAGTTATATACCAATGTATATATATACAGTAAACTTTTTATAAAATAATATAACATGCCTTTTTATGAAAATATGAAAAGAGAGCGCAAAGAGGAGGGGACATGACATATTCGGGTGGTTCTAGGGGGAAGAGGGGTTGCGCGTAAGGGAAGAGGCTGGAGAAAAGGGGTCGGAGGCGGTCAGGCTGAAGCAAGTTGGAAGAGGTGGCGAGTTGATTGGTTTTGGCGAAGGATAGGGAAGCCAAAGTGGGAGGTTGATGTGGCGGCTGCATCTAGTGGGCAGGGGGAAGGGCTAACGACAAGGCGGGGGAAGATGGGTTGTGGCCAGCTAAGGCGAAGGGAGGAGCAGCTGAGGTGGCAGTTGCGTGAGTTGATGGATGAAGAGTAGTGGAGTGGGAATGCAGAGAGTAAAGGTTCATTTGCTTTGGGACAATTAAGAGACAGGCTGGCCAAGTAAAAGAATAAGAGGCAAATGAATATATACTAGTAAAAGAATTAAAAGAAAAGTGAACGGTCGAGCTATGATTCAGCTGAAGGTTTAAAACAATTTATTATTCTGGTTCAGCCTAGCCTATATGTTTCAATTTGAAAAGTAAAGGAAAGTTAAAAGTCATAAATTTTTGGCACCGTTACACGGATCGATAATCTCATTTTCGTCATGTACCAAACTTCGAAATACAGAAATAAATATATCAAGTTGATCAACGCAATGAGACGAACAAGAGGAAACAGAAATATCTGTGTCAGGACCTTCCTATCAAAAGTCCATACGGACACCGATATACATTGCTATTTTGTACGGAAAAATCCAAACGGACTAGAAACGTCTGAATTTCACGAAATGAATTTCGCAGCCTGATTCAGAGTGTTCTAAATTAATTTTCTCATGTTGACATATTTAGGTATTGGAATACTTTTAAATTCAACTGCTATTAACTGATTTAAACTGAATTTTTAGCGACTGATAGAACATTTGTATTATTCAACGAAAATTTGCCATTTGCTATGCCCAGATGGACGCATAGCAAATATCAAATTTTTGTCATAAAATTCTGTTGTTTGTTTAAATGGTAGATTTCGGTTTATTATATTCAAAAGAAATTCACCTTTATTTAATTTCAAAATAAAATATATTTCAAATTACTATAATTGAATATATCACAGAGATCAGCATGAAGAGACGATCAAAACGGTAAACATATATCAGTGATACGATTGAATTATAGAAAATCGAATTTCCGCTAGCGGAAAATGCAGCTAAAAATCAGAAAATAAGATCGACGGAGCTATAGAAGTCTGAATTTGATGAAATGAAATTTGTCGTCTCACTCATAAGATGATATACAAATTTTCTGTATAAAAATATTCAGGTTTGGAAATTATTTTATTACCATCAATTTTTAACTGATTTAAATTGAAATAGAATTTCATAATAAAATAAAATCAATACTGTCAGATGAAAATCTACCCATTGCTACGTTTAAATAGACGTATTCTAAATAATAAATTTTTATTTTCAAATTTTATTATCTAATATTTCACAAAATTTCAATAAATTTAATAAATAAAATCACTAAAATTTATGGGTCGTTGCACACATACATACATACATATTAAATTCAAAAAGATTGGAGGAGAAGAGTTTTAGAAATTAAATAATAAACAAATATATGTTAGGATTTCTTACCCGAAACCCTAATGGAGTTTTCCGAATCTAAGAAGATATAAACTGATAGAGCTTCGCTAATGTTCCCAAAATATTTTCGAATAAAAATGAATGGTCTAGGCTCTTATTTATAGTAGCCTAAACACATCAGAATCATTGGATGAAATAATGTTGAAAATGGATAAATTTGGAGCGTACAAAGAAATCAAAACCCTAGCTGCCACATACGAAGCAGTCGACCTCTTCCCTTATTTTGGGAAGGTTATTTAATTTTTGAGTCGTTGTTTATTTAATTCCTAATTACTCTTAACGTTAATTGCCAACTTTAATGTTTATTTAACCCCAAGTCTAGTCACAATTAGTTTCAAATTTAGAATTTTAAAATTAATTATTTTATTTGAATTTGAATTTTATTTAAATTATTTTAAATATGAAAACTTCAGATGTCCATAGCGTCTTCGTTTGAGCTCCATTTTCAGCATATTATATATAGAAATTGATCGAATTTTTTTTATGAGTGCAATAGTATAATTTTCATGGTCAAATTCCAACTATTGCAAAATTTTCATTTTATCCTTACCCTAATTAATTAAATTTCTCTTAATTTACTTATTTAATTATGGTTGATTTTAAGGGATGTTACATTCTCTCCCCTTAAAAAGGATTTCATCTAAAATCTTTTAAGGGGCGAATAACGTACCATGCAGTGGCATCCACGTTATACAACCAAGTTATCTATATAACCTTCTACTCAACCAAAGTGTAATGTGATTATGTCCTGCAGACATACTAATAATGAGCTCAATCCTAGCGTGACTGTATAATCATGTCATGCAAGTATGTATGCAAATGCCTATAACATGCATGAAAATTTATACATAAGTGTGAAGTGATAATATAAAAGTGTGGAAACAATCTCTAATCATCCAATCTAGAAACCACGATGCAAAAAAAGTCTTAATTTTGGAGAGAAAATTTATTAAAGAAAGCCTTAGGATAAGTAGTCCTCATGCCTTCCACTAGAATTTCTCTCCATTGTACTCGAACCAATCTAATACTTTATTATGGAGTTTCCTAGTTCCATGCTTCAAATGCATGTAGTGGATGGAATGCTGTCGGCTTTGTCTCAATATCCTCTAATTGGTTAGGCTCTACTACAATTGTCATGCTATGAAGGTATTTCCTTAAATAGAAAACATGAAAAATGTCATAGACTCCAGCCAACTTATAGCTTTTCTTATTTTTCACTAATATTGGGAAAGGCCCGATAGATCTTGGTGCCAAGTTTTCCAATTACCAATTCTTACAACCTTCACATGCTGCCTTATCAGCTTTGACTTTCCAAAATCTCACAATCCAAATCTGGTATGAGTAGAATTTATCGGTGCTTTCCCACCCATACTCTGGTGATTTGTATGGCCTTCCAAAAATTGCTTCAAGGGTTCCATATCAATCACTACTACTATATGCGAATTCTACCAAGGATAAGTGCTGCTCTTAATGTCCTCCAAAGTCCAAGATGCAAGCTCTCATCAAATCCTCTAAGTTCCTATCCATTTCTTCAGTTTGTCCCTCGATCTTCAATTAGTAAGAGATGGTCAACTTTAATGAAGTTCCCAAAGCTACCAACAAACTCCTTCAAAATTTGATGTAACTAAGGTCCCTTTCACCGACGATGTTAGTCGCAACTTTATGAAGCTGTATTAGAGACGATGTAGTTATATTGGTTCTAATGGAAAATTCTGCCAACCTCTTCCTCATCCTTGATCGGTAAGAAATTCTCTTCACATTCCTATATGTTTTATCTTTTCCTTGAATGGTGATAGTCTGTGAGATAAATTTTTTTTTTTCCAAATTTCTAAAAATTGAGATTGAAAAATCTTTTTACTTTAGGTTGCTAACCTAACTTCCTCATTAACTTCCAGTCTTACCTATGGTTTATGTGACGACCCTGACTCGACCTTCGAAAATCGGCACCGAATATGACACTCGTATTCAAATGCCGCAGATCCAAACGTCGAACCTGGTTCGCCGGAGCTTATAACACATTAAGTAAATAACACAGCGGAAAAAGGAAATATGCATAGAACATTCGACATATAACATTGATACAATATCTGATACAACATGAATGATACAACAGAATGGTACAATAGATATCAACATTATCAGAGATACAAAGAATAGCAGCGGAAATAAAAGATAACACCAGCAGCGGAACAAATCTCCAAATATAGTCTTCAAGGAAGAACTCCAGTATCGGTAATCTCCAAAGCACCAATCCAGAATAGCTCGAACTCCCAAATCAAAATGAAGAGAAGCAACTCGATCCAAATGCGATTGCCAAATCCTAAGGCTGAAAGCTATCGAATCTACACCTATTACTGATTATCTGAAAACCCCAACTCTAGACTGCCCGTGTGGGAAATAGTGGGCACCCAGAGTTTAGGAAAGGAACAATAAACTCCAGGTCAGTCATGGGACTGGTGTGAGCAAACAAAAGCAATTGGTCTTTAAAACAACAAAAGAATTTAAATTTGAAATCCGCAATGCTTTTTGGAAAATGAAACTACCATAAGGCCTCCCGCCACACACACAATGCAAACGCAGAATTGGAGGAGATTTCTCCTTATGATAGTCAAATATGCTTAATACGAGAAAATTTCTTTGATATTATTACTATAAGTGCAAAGTGTGGAAAACCATTTCGAAAATATAATATAAATCCTAGCCAACATACGACATTTCGTCGTATGCCTACTATAGCTACCATGTTCAATAGCAGGTTACCGCCACATTCCATGGCAGGTTATACAACTAAAACCGTACAGGGCTCGTATTGGATGAATGAATTTCCAACAAATGGTCAGGCTAAGGAACTTCCTATTGCCACATGGGTACGCCTCTGGCGGGACGTCCCGAGAACTAACGTTACGGTTAGATCTCTGCCAACACAAGGCCGGGTTACCTCTGTAACTAGGTAACTACTACACGAATATGTCATCCCCCGGTCCTTTGGGACCTTTATCCGAGCGCTCGCAACAACCACAAAGTATCACAAAGTAATAGATCTGCAGTATCCACATGAGTAAGTATCTGGGCTCCATACCATGATACCACCCTTTACCAGAAGGGAATGACATACCCTAAAGGGCGCGACCCTCATAACCTCGCCGCATCTTTCCTGTTTCGACCATTTCCGGGGTGTGAGGTCCTGATGCAGTCTCGTCCACAAAGCTACGCTTTGTGCAACAAAGCCATGCTTTGGGTCAACAGATGACCAAAGCAATGATCACAAAGATAAATGATCAAACAAATGATCATATCACAAATGATCAACCAATGATCATCACACAGCAGCACTCAGCATGCCACATTACCAAATTGGGAATATCATTGATAAATATCAACTACATAACCTCTGAGCTCGTACGTCTCAGAGAAGGGTGTTAAGCTAAGAGAATAAATTCTCCGCCACCAAGCAGAAATGTATTTGATAGAGATCAGTTAACATCTCAAAGTGTAATGTCGGGCATACAACCATACAAGTCTGTTCCGGGTTCGAACAGAACCGAAGGCACTTCCGAAGAAGCCCTTGCAAATCCGGGTATCCACAATCCCGATCGGACTTCCCATCACTAAGGGAATCTCTATACCGTAGCTACTCGGTGCAGAGACAATCGATAGGTTATCCTATCGTTCTCACAAATACCCGGTCTTCACCACCGGTCTTCAAATGCTATCCATAACGTCGTATCACTATTCGGAATGGGTTATATGACACAAGGTCCTCTCCCGGCTAAACCGAATAGTAAGCGCCATATTTTAAAGCATATGGATATGGGATTTTAGTTAAGTCACAACTTATAAAAATCCAAAACTTTTCTTTCAAATGGTTAAACAAATTACCATTTTTAAATCTTTAAGCAAAAAGATTTATTTCACAAAGTTTCACCCGGTTTCACAAAGATCTACTCATAGATTTCAAAACAATTCCCATTCAATTGGATTAACCCAATTAAATCTTTAAAATTAAGATTTATAGCTTTCCAAACACGTTTCCAAAGATTTATCTAAAACTTGGAATACTATTTTCATTTTTAGACTTGAAATCCTTTTAGCACACATTAGGAGTTCATTTCTTATGTGAAAGCTTTATTATTTGAAAACAAATAGTTTCCGTTTTAGAAAAATCCAATTTATACAAGTTGAAATCTTGGCTTGAATTTAAATTCCAAAACATCACCTTTAAAATGGTTTAAGAACCCATATGAACCCATTTATAAGCTGAATACCCTTTTTAACCCTAGTTCCCAAATTATAGAATTCAATTTCAAATATTGAATTCAAATTTAAATTAAATTATTTAAATTTCAAAACTCAATCAAGTTATTAAAAATCACTTTTATTTTTGAAACTCTTTTTCAAAAGCTTTAATTCTAATCCCAAAACTATTTGGATTTAAAAATACAATTTTTAAAAATATTTCAAAAATCTGTGACTTAACCCATTTCCACGTGAAATCCATATTTGTGTGTGTACGTGTGGTCCAGGGTTCAACACAAAAGTACACAACATCATAATCATATTGATAAGCGGTATAACCCATAACGCTTATCTATATTCACAGATTCATAGGTAAATTAAACTATCAATCACAAAGATTCACTAATACGATTCGATGTGGGTTTCGGATAACAAACTGAAATCCGACTCCCTGTCGCATCGAAATTCAAATGTCGTTTTACGGGTCAAAGGGTTTCATATTCATACGACAGTATATTCATCACAAATATAGCAGATCAGCACAAAGTATCACATAGCATCACATCACATATCAAATATATCAATCCATCATACAACATTCAATAACAATCAACATCTACAATTAAGATGAATAAACTGGGTGGTTTTAAATTTATTACCTACATGATTACTTTCATTTATTAGTCCTAATTAAATTAACTATCCATAATTATCCAATTAATAAATCTTCAATTATTAATTTAAAATCTAATATCATTCAATTAATGATTTCTTAATTACAAATTTATTTTTTTCTAAGAAAAAAATTAATCTTAAACTTTAATTAATCAAATTAAAACCCTTAATTACTTTAATTAATTATCCATTTCATTAATTAATTAATTATATTAATTATCCATTTGTACTACCTTAAAAATTAAATGAATTACAAATCATTAAATTTTTCTTTATCTTTAGATAAACATTCCTTATTTAAATTATGCATTTAAAAACAAAAATGTTTTTAATTTTACATTAAATTCCATTTAACATTTCTTTAAAACTTTAAGACTTAAATTTATTTAAAATAAGATTCTTAAAATAATACAAATCTAAATCTTATATGTTTACAAGAAACATATACTTAATTAATAAGTTAAAAAGGATTTAAATCTCAATTCAAATTCAAATCAAATTTAAAAATTCTTTAAATTTCAAAACTTAAATATAACTTCCATTCTCATTCTAGTTTAAATTCTTTAAAATGCTTCTTACAATTACCCCTTCCATTCAATGCAAATCACTTAATCATTTAAAAGAAATTTAAACTTAAATCTTTATTTTAAAACTGAAGTTTAAAATTTTAAATTCAGATTTAAAAACTCAGATTGAATTCATTTGAATTTCCTAATTTAAACATTTAACCTTTCAATTCAAATGCCAAAACACAATGCATTTATACTTGAGAGTTTAAAATCAAATTTGAATTTAAAAACATAAATGGTTTCAAATTTCAGACAAACAAAATTTGAATTCATACTCAAATTTTCAGACTTAAACCCAGTTTAAATCTCCACTTTCAAATTTAAACTTACCTTTACATAAAAAAAACAGAAACAGCTTTCTATTTATTTTGAAACTTAAACTTTGAAATTTTTCTAAATTTAAATTATTTCAAAAGAACAGAATTCAAACTCTTTGAATTCATAGCTAAATTCAGTTCTAAAAATCCTAAGTTAACAATTGTAGTTTGCAGTAATTTCAAATTTTATAAACTAGAAACAGGTTTCCTGTTCTTCTATTTTTTTTTTTTAAAAAAAATTTTAAAAACATAAATGGTTTCAAATATCTGACAAATTAAATTTGAATTCATATTCAAATTTCAACTAAAACTCCATTTCAATCTCCACTTGAAATTTAATTTTTCTTCACATATAAAAACAGAAACAGTTTTCTGTTTTATAAAAAATCAAACTTTGAAATTATCTGAAATTATTTCAACAGAATTCACACTTATTTGAATTCATATTCAAATTTAGGTTCTTAAAGCCTAAGTCCAAATTAAGTTTACCTTTTAAACTTTCACTTCAAATTTAAAAACTGCAAACAGTTTTCCTGTTCCTTTATTTTTTTATTTTTAACCAAACTTGAATTTCTGCATTTAAATTATTTAAATTTAGAATTCAAACTTTTTGAATTCATTTTTAGATTCAGTTTTACTCCTAAGTTCAGTTTCCATATTTAAATTTAAAACCTTACTTTCAAAATTCTAAAAACAGAATAGTTTCTGTTTTTTTTTTAAACCTGAAACAAAAATACACTGAACCTTACTATTTGACTTCGAGTAAATCCTCTACTAGCTTCGAGTCATTTCCTATTTCCCCCGAGACCAACCCGAGTCGAAATCCCTGCAACCCAAACATCAACCCACCACCATCACAAACATGCACACACCCCTGTGCATTTGTAAACCACCTCCAGCCACCTCTAAACTACATCTCCGACCATCCCCTACCTATCAGTGACCACACTCACCTAACATCCCTCCACCTCCAGGAAGAACTGCAACATCCCAAATCCCCTAGATCGTCAGATAAAAACCCAAAACCCTTCTTTTGTTCAACCCAGAAAAACTCACTTAATCCCAAATTGAAAAAAAATATATATATGATTTTAGTGTTAAAAATCATGTTTAAGTTTATGAATTCAAATCTTGATTCTGAACTTATGGATTACCAAGTTTGGATTTTTACACATTTTTATTTTTCTCTCAGTCATTTTTGATTTCCAGGAAATTTCCAAAGACACCTCAATAATTTGACTGAAGTATAGTTTTAAATCTTTACTTTGAGATGAAACAACCCAGTTCTGTTTATAACCTATGCTTAAACAGAGATTGACTCAAGAGTTTGAATTTAAACTAAACAAGAACCCCTTTTTCTTTTTCTTTTACTGTATATTAATATTTCTAGGTAGTCTAGAAACAAAACATACTCAAGCTATTTTTAAAACTTAAGTCTGGGTTGTATAAACAATTTCATTTAAATCCTAAAGTCTAAGATAAACTTGAGAAGGAGATTTTAGTTTAAGAACAGGGTTTGAGAGCCTGTAAACATAGGAGCAGATATACATATATCTGTAAAATAGGCATGAACTAATATACTCAAGTACACAGTCATATCAACAACATTTCCAGAACAAGCTTCAAGCATCAAGCACAACATCACAGAACATAGGCCAATATAAGTGAGTTTGCTCACCTGGGTATTTGTACCAGAGAAGAACAGAGAGGAAACAAGCCTGCATTTTTTTTTTTTTTACTTTAATTCCTGAAGTTTAGATCTGCAAATTCATAAATACAGATCTTTGCTTAATTTCCTATTGTATTTACTAACATTCCTTAACAATAACCAACACTTTTGATTTTTACTTACAGTTTAATTTTTGAACAGAGAGCTTTCTTGTCTGGAACTTGAAACTGGAAATGGTTTTGTCTTTGATCTTAAATTTCCTTGCAACTTAGATTTGATAAAGTTGTTTAAACCTTTGTTTCATTTTCTGATTACTAACATTTAATTCAAATTTTAAAAAGAAATTTTTCACTTGCCTTTATAATTTATTTCCAGAAAAATCTTGCATTATCTCTGGCCCAAACTGAAGCTCTTGTTTCCAGGGTGAGACTTTTGCATTTCTGGAATTTGCTTCACAAGTTTACTTTGTCTCAAGTTTTGGATTTGAACAGAGAAGCACCTGCATGCCTCAGGATTTGAAATTTGCATGTTTCCAGTTTGAAGCTTGTTGAAGTTGTTTGAATCTTAGCTTGATTTCAGAAACTAGAATTGCTTGTTGAATCTTGATCTGATCCTTTTGCATTAAGTAGATCTTGCATTTAATTTTTGATTTTCAAGCTATCTTGATTTCCAGGTAGATTTACTTTCAGTTTCTTTTTCTTGATTTCTAGTTTTGAACAGCTTTGTGATTTTGAGATTAGTGGAGGCAAATCTGTTTTCAGATTTTCTAAGATACCCATGATTACACATGGGAAGATGTAAAGTTTTCATAATTTTAAATTTCATTTTTTATATTCAAATAAATATTATGAATGCCATTTGTTAAAAATCATCATGAGGCCTAAACACTTGTACAAATTCAAACTTACATATGTATGTTATAATTTTAAAAACAAATTTCTATAAATTTTAAAAGATAGAGTTTCTCTTTCAAATCCAATATATATACTATTTAAACATTTATTTTTAAATTTTCTAATTCAAAAGTTCATATATAAAAAATCCATTTGTATTTTATTTGGAAAAACTCAATTTAATTCACAATTAAATCAAAAATTTATTTATTTATTTTGTTTGTTCAATTTTTTTAAAGTTTTTAATCTCTAATTTATTTTTAATACATTATATTTTGAAATTCAATATTATTTTACAATTCACTTATTCTTAAACTTGAAATTTAAATTTCTATTAAAATCAAAACTATTTATCTATTCTAAGAATTTTCTAATTAATTCACAATTTATTTTCAAAAATAAATTTAATTGCCAAATTAAACTTGATAAATTTCAGGAATGTTACAGATTTCCCCCCTTAAAAGAATTTCGTCCTCGAAATTGCAAGGAAGACGAGAAAGAAAAGATAATAGATAAAGAAATGATTGATCAGATCAGAATCGAGATATTTATTCTGCATTTGGTCTACCCAAATCAGAATATCAATAATATGAGAACGAACTCATACAATTATTACACAGATATTTGGGTCCACCGGTCTACGAATGTGCAAGGGCATTGATTAGTTCGAAGGGATAACTAATCGTTCGTAGACTATATCGGATCCCAGAGAATAAATAGATAGATTAAATCTTCATATTAGTTAACCAGTTTACTTAATTTAAAATTTCCAATTTATTTAATTTTTCAATTTCAAATTCATTAGAGTTTAGATCGAAAAGCTGATAAGAAATCGATGAAGATACAAAGTAAGAATTTTCTACAACGATACGTATGGCCATCATCACACCGAAACTTCTTTCTGGAGCTGCTACGAAGCAATCAAAAAGAATTCGAAATCGAATCAAAGGAGATTGATAGAGAAAAGTTGTTTCCGCTGTTGCAGGGTATTAACCATTCGTAGTGGTACTCCCCTGTCCCCTATCTCGTCCCCTTCTCGCACTCATACTCACTATCAGTGGATAGTAAGAGAATTTACTGAGGCGTTCGAACAGATATCTTAGGGATATACTCATTCTAGGGTTTACTTCACCCTATCTCTAATGAGTTACTTAATGTGTTATACTCCTGAGCTAAAGTTTTAACCTTCAGCTTTGATACCACTTGTGACGACCCTGACTCGACCTTCGAAAATCGGCACCGAATATGACACTCGTATTCAAATGCCGCAGATCCAAACGTCGAACCTGGTTCGCCGGAGCTTATAACACATTAAGTAAATAACACAGCGGAAAAAGGAAATATGCATAGAACATTCGACATATAACATTGATACAATATCTGATACAACATGAATGATACAACAGAATGGTACAATAGATATCAACATTATCAGAGATACAAAGAATAGCAGCGGAAATAAAAGATAACACCAGCAGCGGAACAAATCTCCAAATATAGTCTTCAAGGAAGAACTCCAGTATCGGTAATCTCCAAAGCACCAATCCAGAATAGCTCGAACTCCCAAATCAAAATGAAGAGAAGCAACTCGATCCAAATGCGATTGCCAAATCCTAAGGCTGAAAGCTATCGAATCTACACCTATTACTGATTATCTGAAAACCCCAACTCTAGACTGCCCGTGTGGGAAATAGTGGGCACCCAGAGTTTAGGAAAGGAACAATAAACTCCAGGTCAGTCATGGGACTGGTGTGAGCAAACAAAAGCAATTGGTCTTTAAAACAACAAAAGAATTTAAATTTGAAATCCGCAATGCTTTTTGGAAAATGAAACTACCATAAGGCCTCCCGCCACACACACAATGCAAACGCAGAATTGGAGGAGATTTCTCCTTATGATAGTCAAATATGCTTAATACGAGAAAATTTCTTTGATATTATTACTATAAGTGCAAAGTGTGGAAAACCATTTCGAAAATATAATATAAATCCTAGCCAACATACGACATTTCGTCGTATGCCTACTATAGCTACCATGTTCAATAGCAGGTTACCGCCACATTCCATGGCAGGTTATACAACTAAAACCGTACAGGGCTCGTATTGGATGAATGAATTTCCAACAAATGGTCAGGCTAAGGAACTTCCTATTGCCACATGGGTACGCCTCTGGCGGGACGTCCCGAGAACTAACGTTACGGTTAGATCTCTGCCAACACAAGGCCGGGTTACCTCTGTAACTAGGTAACTACTACACGAATATGTCATCCCCCGGTCCTTTGGGACCTTTATCCGAGCGCTCGCAACAACCACAAAGTATCACAAAGTAATAGATCTGCAGTATCCACATGAGTAAGTATCTGGGCTCCATACCATGATACCACCCTTTACCAGAAGGGAATGACATACCCTAAAGGGCGCGACCCTCATAACCTCGCCGCATCTTTCCTGTTTCGACCATTTCCGGGGTGTGAGGTCCTGATGCAGTCTCGTCCACAAAGCTACGCTTTGTGCAACAAAGCCATGCTTTGGGTCAACAGATGACCAAAGCAATGATCACAAAGATAAATGATCAAACAAATGATCATATCACAAATGATCAACCAATGATCATCACACAGCAGCACTCAGCATGCCACATTACCAAATTGGGAATATCATTGATAAATATCAACTACATAACCTCTGAGCTCGTACGTCTCAGAGAAGGGTGTTAAGCTAAGAGAATAAATTCTCCGCCACCAAGCAGAAATGTATTTGATAGAGATCAGTTAACATCTCAAAGTGTAATGTCGGGCATACAACCATACAAGTCTGTTCCGGGTTCGAACAGAACCGAAGGCACTTCTGAAGAAGCCCTTGCAAATCCGGGTATCCACAATCCCGATCGGACTTCCCATCACTAAGGGAATCTCTATACCGTAGCTACTCGGTGCAGAGACAATCGATAGGTTATCCTATCGTTCTCACAAATACCCGGTCTTCACCACCGGTCTTCAAATGCTATCCATAACGTCGTATCACTATTCGGAATGGGTTATATGACACAAGGTCCTCTCCCGGCTAAACCGAATAGTAAGCGCCATATTTTAAAGCATATGGATATGGGATTTTAGTTAAGTCACAACTTATAAAAATCCAAAACTTTTCTTTCAAATGGTTAAACAAATTACCATTTTTAAATCTTTAAACAAAAAGATTTATTTCACAAAGTTTCACCCGGTTTCACAAAGATCTACTCATAGATTTCAAAACAATTCCCATTCAATTGGATTAACCCAATTAAATCTTTAAAATTAAGATTTATAGCTTTCCAAACACGTTTCCAAAGATTTATCTAAAACTTGGAATACTATTTTCATTTTTAGACTTGAAATCCTTTTAGCACACATTAGGAGTTCATTTCTTATGTGAAAGCTTTATTATTTGAAAACAAATAGTTTCCGTTTTAGAAAAATCCAATTTATACAAGTTGAAATCTTGGCTTGAATTTAAATTCCAAAACATCACCTTTAAAATGGTTTAAGAACCCATATGAACCCATTTATAAGCTGAATACCCTTTTTAACCCTAGTTCCCAAATTATAGAATTCAATTTCAAATATTGAATTCAAATTTAAATTAAATTATTTAAATTTCAAAACTCAATCAAGTTATTAAAAATCACTTTTATTTTTGAAACTCTTTTTCAAAAGCTTTAATTCTAATCCCAAAACTATTTGGATTTAAAAATACAATTTTTAAAAATATTTCAAAAATCTGTGACTTAACCCATTTCCACGTGAAATCCATATTTGTGTGTGTACGTGTGGTCCAGGGTTCAACACAAAAGTGCACAACATCATAATCATATTGATAAGCGGTATAACCCATAACGCTTATCTATATTCACAGATTCATAGGTAAATTAAACTATCAATCACAAAGATTCACTAATACGATTCGGTGTGGGTTTCGGATAACAAACTGAAATCCGACTCCCTGTCGCATCGAAATTCAAATGTCGTTTTACGGGTCAAAGGGTTTCATATTCATACGACAGTATATTCATCACAAATATAGCAGATCAGCACAAAGTATCACATAGCATCACATCACATATCAAATATATCAATCCATCATACAACATTCAATAACAATCAGCATCTACAATTAAGATGAATAAACTGGGTGGTTTTAAATTTATTACCTACATGATTACTTTCATTTATTAGTCCTAATTAAATTAACTATCCATAATTATCCAATTAATAAATCTTCAATTATTAATTTAAAATCTAATATCATTCAATTAATGATTTCTTAATTACAAATTTATTTTTTTCTAAGAAAAAAATTAATCTTAAACTTTAATTAATCAAATTAAAACCCTTAATTACTTTAATTAATTATCCATTTCATTAATTAATTAATTATATTAATTATCCATTTGTACTACCTTAAAAATTAAATGAATTACAAATCATTAAATTTTTCTTTATCTTTAGATAAACATTCCTTATTTAAATTATGCATTTAAAAACAAAAATGTTTTTAATTTTACATTAAATTCCATTTAACATTTCTTTAAAACTTTAAGACTTAAATTTATTTAAAATAAGATTCTTAAAATAATACAAATCTAAATCTTATATGTTTACAAGAAACATATACTTAATTAATAAGTTAAAAAGGATTTAAATCTCAATTCAAATTCAAATCAAATTTAAAAATTCTTTAAATTTCAAAACTTAAATATAACTTCCATTCTCATTCTAGTTTAAATTCTTTAAAATGCTTCTTACAATTACCCCTTCCATTCAATGCAAATCACTTAATCATTTAAAAGAAATTTAAACTTAAATCTTTATTTTAAAACTGAAGTTTAAAATTTTAAATTCAGATTTAAAAACTCAGATTGAATTCATTTGAATTTCCTAATTTAAACATTTAACCTTTCAATTCAAATGCCAAAACACAATGCATTTATACTTGAGAGTTTAAAATCAAATTTGAATTTAAAAACATAAATGGTTTCAAATTTCAGACAAACAAAATTTGAATTCATATTCAAATTTTCAGACTTAAACCCAGTTTAAATCTCCACTTTCAAATTTAAACTTACCTTTACATAAAAAAAACAGAAACAGCTTTCTATTTATTTTGAAACTTAAACTTTGAAATTTTTCTAAATTTAAATTATTTCAAAAGAACAGAATTCAAACTCTTTGAATTCATAGCTAAATTCAGTTCTAAAAATCCTAAGTTAACAATTGTAGTTTGCAGTAATTTCAAATTTTATAAACTAGAAACAGGTTTCCTGTTCTTCTATTTTTTTTTTTTTAAAAAATTTAAAAACATAAATGGTTTCAAATATCTGACAAATTAAATTTGAATTCATATTCAAATTTCAACTAAAACTCCATTTCAATCTCCACTTGAAATTTAATTTTTCTTCACATATAAAAACAGAAACAGTTTTCTGTTTTATAAAAAATCAAACTTTGAAATTATCTGAAATTATTTCAACAGAATTCACACTTATTTGAATTCATATTCAAATTTAGGTTCTTAAAGCCTAAGTCCAAATTAAGTTTACCTTTTAAACTTTCACTTCAAATTTAAAAACTGCAAACAGTTTTCCTGTTCCTTTATTTTTTTATTTTTAACCAAACTTGAATTTCTGCATTTAAATTATTTAAATTTAGAATTCAAACTTTTTGAATTCATTTTTAGATTCAGTTTTACTCCTAAGTTCAGTTTCCATATTTAAATTTAAAACCTTACTTTCAAAATTCTAAAAACAGAATAGTTTCTGTTTTTTTTTTTTAAACCTGAAACAAAAATACACTGAACCTTACTATTTGACTTCGAGTAAATCCTCTACTAGCTTCGAGTCATTTCCTATTTCCCCCGAGACCAACCCGAGTCGAAATCCCTGCAACCCAAACATCAACCCACCACCATCACAAACATGCACACACCCCTGTGCATTTGTAAACCACCTCCAGCCACCTCTAAACTACATCTCCGACCATCCCCTACCTATCAGTGACCACACTCACCTAACATCCCTCCACCTCCAGGAAGAACTGCAACATCCCAAATCCCCTAGATCGTCAGATAAAAACCCAAAACCCTTCTTTTGTTCAACCCAGAAAAACTCACTTAATCCCAAATTGAAAAAAATATATATATGATTTTAGTGTTAAAAATCATGTTTAAGTTTATGAATTCAAATCTTGATTCTGAACTTATGGATTACCAAGTTTGGATTTTTACACATTTTTATTTTTCTCTCAGTCATTTTTGATTTCCAGGAAATTTCCAAAGACACCTCAATAATTTGACTGAAGTATAGTTTTAAATCTTTACTTTGAGATGAAACAACCCAGTTCTGTTTATAACCTATGCTTAAACAGAGATTGACTCAAGAGTTTGAATTTAAACTAAACAAGAACCCCTTTTTCTTTTTCTTTTACTGTATATTAATATTTCTAGGTAGTCTAGAAATAAAACATACTCAAGCTATTTTTAAAACTTAAGTCTGGGTTGTATAAACAATTTCATTTAAATCCTAAAGTCTAAGATAAACTTGAGAAGGAGATTTTAGTTTAAGAACAGGGTTTGAGAGCCTGTAAACATAGGAGCAGATATACATATATCTGTAAAATAGGCATGAACTAATATACTCAAGTACACAGTCATATCAACAACATTTCCAGAACAAGCTTCAAGCATCAAGCACAACATCACAGAACATAGGCCAATATAAGTGAGTTTGCTCACCTGGGTATTTGTACCAGAGAAGAACAGAGAGGAAACAAGCCTGCATTTTTTTTTTCTTTTTTCTTTTTACTTTAATTCCTGAAGTTTAGATCTGCAAATTCATAATTACAGATCTTTGCTTAATTTCCTATTGTATTTACTAACATTCCTTAACAATAACCAACACTTTTGATTTTTACTTACAGTTTAATTTTTGAACAGAGAGCTTTCTTGTCTGGAACTTGAAACTGGAAATGGTTTTGTCTTTGATCTTAAATTTCCCTGCAACTTAGATTTGATAAAGTTGTTTAAACCTTTGTTTCATTTTCTGATTACTAACATTTAATTCAAATTTTAAAAAGAAATTTTTCACTTGCCTTTATAATTTATTTCCAGAAAAATCTTGCATTATCTCTGGCCCAAACTGAAGCTCTTGTTTCCAGGGTGAGACTTTTGCATTTCTGGAATTTGCTTCACAAGTTTACTTTGTCTCAAGTTTTGGATTTGAACAGAGAAGCACCTGCATGCCTCAGGATTTGAAATTTGCATGTTTCCAGTTTGAAGCTTGTTGAAGTTGTTTGAATCTTAGCTTGATTTCAGAAACTAGAATTGCTTGTTGAATCTTGATCTGATCCTTTTGCATTAAGTAGATCTTGCATTTAATTTTTGATTTTCAAGCTATCTTGATTTCCAGGTAGATTTACTTTCAGTTTCTTTTTCTTGATTTCTAGTTTTGAACAGCTTTGTGATTTTGAGATTAGTGGAGGCAAATCTGTTTTCAGATTTTCTAAGATACCCATGATTACACATGGGAAGATGTAAAGTTTTCATAATTTTAAATTTCATTTTTTATATTCAAATAAATATTATGAATGCCATTTGTTAAAAATCATCATGAGGCCTAAACACTTGTACAAATTCAAACTTACATATGTATGTTATAATTTTAAAAACAAATTTCTATAAATTTTAAAAGATAGAGTTTCTCTTTCAAATCCAATATATATACTATTTAAACATTTATTTTTAAATTTTCTAATTCAAAAGTTCATATATAAAAAATCCATTTGTATTTTATTTGGAAAAACTCAATTTAATTCACAATTAAATCAAAAATTTATTTATTTATTTTGTTTGTTCAATTTTTTTAAAGTTTTTAATCTCTAATTTATTTTTAATACATTATATTTTGAAATTCAATATTATTTTACAATTCACTTATTCTTAAACTTGAAATTTAAATTTCTATTAAAATCAAAACTATTTATCTATTCTAAGAATTTTCTAATTAATTCACAATTTATTTTCAAAAATAAATTTAATTGCCAAATTAAACTTGATAAATTTCAGGAATGTTACAGTTTATCACTAGTTAAGTGTCCCTATAAAATTTTCTTATTTACTTTGCTTCTTAGTATGCATATATTTATAAGTGGTTTGATCACATTCAAAAAGTCAACATAGGAATAAAACTGGGATATCTTATACCACAATATTCACTTCTTCAATAACTAAAGGAGACAACTAGAAATTATAACCCAAGAAATCTAAAAGAAAATTTTGCTAGAAGCTGCCATTTATTATCATGCGGTATAAATGGTGTTGAGGTCCTAACAGTCCCTACTAAATTAAGATAGGTATTTCATAATATGTCATTCTATTATTACCCATTTTTCTTAATTTTCCTTTTTAGTTTCTAATAAATGTAGTCATCCTTCGCTTCAATTAATATCCATAGAAGTTGAAATTGGACCATTCCTAATTAATCCTTCTTTAATCCTTTTAACCTTCTTCAGGTTTCCAAAATCCTTTCAAATTTCTTTCTTCCATAAATGCCATATCAAGTTTCTTAACCAGTCCCCATTTAATTCCTATTTTCTCTCGTTAATTACAAATATATTGCCCATTAAATTTGCAATTAATGTCTATAAATTCTAATCCATTAATTACCAACTAATAGGCATATAATCGTAATCTATGCTATTTATACATATTTTAGTCGTTAAGCGTGGATATATATGTATATATTTCTAAATACTAATTTCTATAGCTAGAATCTTCATTTTCATATTTTAATTTTAAAGTTATTCTTCTAAAAAATTACCATCATAATTTCTTATAAATTAACCATAAGTGAAATTTTTACTTTGTTTGAAATTACAAGGGATTATTTCTTTTCTTTTTATTAAAATAGATAGTGTCAACTACGGAAAAGATATCCATCTCTTATACATCTCTTTCCTTATTAGTTTATTCCTTGTTACTTCAAACAATGCACTTTTATACGTATTTTGGAATTGAATAATTTATGAAATATACATGGAAACTGCTCCAAAATTAAAATATAGAAATTCATATTCTACGATAAACCTAATTTACCCAATTACAGATATGGATTATATTTACACTTTACCAACTTCTTCAAATAGAAGTTTGAAACTAATTTCAAATTTCCAGTTTAAGTTTTACATTCTATTCCTATTGTATTCGTATCCTAAAAACCTTGTCTATCCTACCTTGGTTGTGATCCCTATCTACTCCGTAATAACTATTCTTTATAAAACCATAATTTTTGTAATCATATAGAATAGTTTTAAATAAACCATTTTCATCAAATTCAAAATCAGCATTAATAACCTCATTTCTTGTAAAACTTAAAATTTCACAAACATGAAGTACCAGACTCAAAATTTCCTTCTTTGAAAATATGAAGTTAAAAACCTTTACCAAGACTTCT
This sequence comes from Allium cepa, assembly GCA_030765085.1. Lineage (NCBI taxonomy): Eukaryota > Viridiplantae > Streptophyta > Magnoliopsida > Asparagales > Amaryllidaceae > Allium > Allium cepa. The sequence continues at coordinate 886,814,553 of CM060929.1, forward strand.
AAATTTCTTAGCTCCAAATAGGAGCAAAATAATTTCTCCTTTTAATACTTTCTTCATTAAAGATTTATCGCTTTAAAAGTTGGACTTCAATTCATACCATTCAAAAACTGCTTTGTTTCAAAAAGGAACTATGGAAAACTTTACTAGTGCCTTACCATAATAAAGACTTGCTTATTTAAAAATAGGATCTTTAACACAAAACATTTGAAACTCAATTTTCATTCTAAAGTAATGAGCCGGACCTTTATTATTCTAAAGAGTATTCTATTTACGTGAATTATTATTTCAAAGATAACAGTTATATCTAAAATATAGATAAATATCTATTGCCTTATTACTCAAAATATACCATTAACAAAATGCTTTTTGTAATTTTGTTCAAAACTCTTAAAACCTTTTGCAATTCTTTTCTTATTAATTCCAAAATATTCTTATTCAAACAAGTTCTAAATTTGAATTTGGAAAAATGCATGTTTAAAATTTTCATCTTTACAAAATTGTTTTTCAAAAATACCCATCTCATTTATTAATTCAAATCTATTCAATTGTCAAAGATACTTTTTTATAACTTTAAATGATGGAAAAATGAAGTAGACGAAAAAATCCTATCTTTTTCCTATTACTTCTCTTCTAATGTATTTATTACTGGACTGAAATTCCCAATTCTATCACTTCCTAAATTCAGCTGTCATTCTCCACATTTCCTTATATGGTAATGTTCCTCTATCTACCTTGTCGAATAGTCTTATCCTTCTATTCTTTCTATCCTATGCTAATCAAGTGCCTTTTCCATCTGTATATCCTTTTAAAAGAAATTTATGGAAAAGAATCTCTAATTTTATAAGGTCGGAAAAATCATACATTTCTCAAAAGAAAATCCCTTATTAAAAATCTTTGGACCAAAAAATCTTGGCTTAACAAATTTAAACTAAGAATTGTAAGAATGCAAAATCCCTTTAAGTAAGAACTTTCTATCTCAACTATTTATAAATTATAAATCTTCAAATTTCCCAGCTCTTTTCAAAAGAACAACTTCCAAATTCATAAAGTAGAAGAATTTTCATAAAAAAATAGAAGATTCCAAAACTGGAGTATCCAAAAGTTGAAAACTTATAATTTAATAAATTTTAAATTGAAAAATTAACAGATGTCTTTTTTTTCTTCAGCTTTCAAGTAATTAAAAATCATTCATCATTTTGTTTTTAAAATATTTCATCACTTCTTTCTAAATTGTTTACAAATGGTAATATATTTTCAAAGCTATCGAAAATCACTTTCTATCAAAAAAAATTCAACTTAGAACACATAAGATTTTCACTTAATAATCTTTTGAAAAGATTTTTCAAAACTTTAAGGAGTTTCCAAAAACATTTTTTTCCACTTTCTTTCTCAAGGGGTAGGATTCTAAAAATTGGCTTTGATTGTTCTTCCCTTTGAACTCCGTACTCAGTCATCTTGAAAATTTAATTATCTCCTTGTGGTGCTTAATGTACACCTTCTTATCAATCAGCTTGTTTCACTATTATATCCTTTACTTCTGTATGTTTATGTATACCGTGTTGTATAACATATAACTATTACCTTACATAAATATTTACTACTCTCTTAAGTGTCACTTTGTCCGTAATAAATGGTTATTATCTTAATGGATGTTTCCTAATGAACATTTATTTGTTTATTCATCTTTACCTATTTAAGTTCTTCCTTATCCTCCTTTAATTACCCTAATGGTTTCACAAATCTATTTAATTCTTGCAACTCCTCACTTACTGCACATTCATTACCTATTAAAATTTTGAATTAAAACCTTTCCTTTGACAATTCCTGTGACGACCCAGATTTTCACGTTCGAAAATCGACATCCATACTTCACTCGTATTCGAATGCCGCAAATTCAAACGTTCAATCCGATTCGCCGGAGCTTATAACACATTAAGTACAACAACTCAGTGGAAGAAAAAAATTATATCATCGATACATAATATTTGATACAATAGATTGATACAATTAAGATATCAATATCAGAGATACAACAACGGGAAGGTACCAGCACAGCGGAATAATATCACCAGAAGACAGAAGAGTCTCCGAAAAAATCCAACTTCATACCGCAACTCCATCTCCAAAACTCCAAACCAAAGATAGCTTGAACCAAAAGCTCGAACCACCATCATCGATGCATTAAGCAAGTCAGTCATCCAAAGACTGAAGAAGACTTCCAGAGACTGAAGACTACCGAATCTACACCTACTATTCGATTATTTGAAAAACCGAACTCTAGATTGCCCATGTGGAAAATTATGGGCACCCAGAGTTTAGAAAGGGAACAATAAACTCCAGGTCAGTCATGAGATTGGTATGAGCAAACAAAAACAGTTTATCTTTAAAAGAAAAATAAAAGAGTTTAAAAGAAATCCGCAATGCTTTTTGGAAAATGAAACTACCATAAGGCCTCCCGATACACACACTACGCAATCGCACACTTGGGGGAGATATCTCCTTATGATAGTCAAACATGCTTGATACACAAAATCATTTTTGATAACATTATTATTAGTGCATAGTGTAGAAAACAATCACGAAAGTATAATATAAATCTTAGCCAGCATAGATACCATTATATTATGCCTGCTATAGCTACCACCTGAGGTGGAAGGTTATACAACTGCAATCGTAAAGGGCGCGTATTGGTGATTGGATTTCCAACAAATGGCCAGGCGAAGGAACTTCCTATTGCCATATGGGTACGCCTCTGGAGAGACATCCCGAGAACCTACCCGGCTCTCTGCCAACACAAGGCTGGGTTACCCCTGCCGGAAGTAACACCTACAAGTATGCCATCCCCGGTCGTTTGCGACCTTTATCTAAGAGCTCTCAACCACAAAGCAACCACAAAGTAATAAATTTGCAGTGTCCACATGAGTTAAGTATCTGGGCTCCATACCATGATACCACCCTTTTCCAGACGAAATGGACAAACCCTAAGGGCTCGAGCCCTGATAACCTTGCTGCATCTTTCCTGTTTTGACCATTTTCGAGGCGTGAGGTCCTAATGCAGTCTCGTCCACAAAGCTACGGTTTTCAAAAACCCATGCTTCGATCAACAAATGACCAGAAGTACTTCGTATGCCACATTACCAAATTGGGAATGTATCACTAGTAACCATCAACTATATAACCTCTGAGTTCGTACGTCTCAGAGAAGGTTGTTAAGCTAAGAGAATAAATTCTCCACCACCAAATAGGAATGTATTTGATAGAAACCAGCTTTACATCTCAAAGTGTAATGTCAGACATACATCCATACAAGTCTGTTCTGGTCCGAACAGAACCGAAGGCACTTTCAAAGAAGCCCTTGCAATCCGGGTATTCACAATCCCAATCGGACTCCCCATCACATATGGAGATATCTATACCGTAGCTACTCAATGCAGAGTCATTCGACGGGTAATCCTTTCGTTCTCGAAAATACCCGATCTTCACCACCGGTCTTCAAATGTTATCCATTTACGTCATATCATTATTCGGAATAGGTTATATGACACAAGGTCCTTTTCCGGCTAAACCGAATAATGAGCGCAATATTTTAAAACCATATGGATAATAGGATCTCAATTAAGTCACAACTTAAAGAGTAAAATCTTTCTTTAAATGGTTTAAACAAATTACCATTTTCAAATCTTTAAACAAATAGATTCACTTCACAAAGTTCACCAATCTTCCACAAAGATTCATTTATGACTTTCAAAACTATTTCCTTTTCAAATTAGATTAACTCACCTAATCATTAAATCAAAGACTCAATTCATAGATTTCAAAACCATTTCCAAAGGTTCATTCATAACTTTTCAAAACAATTCCCTTTTCAAATTTTTATATGAAAGATACACCATTTAAAATCATCTTCAATTTCAAAACAAGGTTCAACCATCTTTCACAAAGATTCATTCATAGCTTTCAAAACTATTTCAATTCCATTTCAAAATTAAAATATTCAACATAAATTGGAAATCCTTTCTTTATATGAAAGCTATTATTATTTGAAAACAAATAGTTTTCGTTTCGAAAAAATCCAATTACATTTGTACAAGTTAAAGCCTTTTAAATCTAAAATTTGGGTTAAGTTCAAATTTCCAAAATAATATTTTGGAAATGATTTAAAACCCATATAAACACATTTATAACTTGTACAACCATTTTAAAACATAATTTCCAAAAATTGAATTTAATTTCAAATCTTGAATTCAAATTTAAATCAAATTATTTAAATTTCCAAACTTTATCAAGTTATTCAAAATAACTTTTATCTTTAAAACTCCTTTTCAAAAGCTTTTCATATTTAACCCAATTCCATTTCCAAAACCATTTGGATTCAAAATTCAACTTTAAAACCATTTCAAAAATCTGTGACCTAACCAATTCCTCGTACAATCCATATTTGTGTGTATATAGTGTAGTCCAGGGGTTTTACTCAATAGTGCAATATCATCAATCATCACAGATTCAAGCACATCAATATTGATAAGCGGTATAATCTACAACGCTTATCTTTATTCACAGATACATAGATAAATAATTACATTCATCATAGATAATTAAATTACATTCATCACAGCTTGAATTAAAATAATTGATATCACAAAGCATCACACACCAAAGATGTCAAACAATTCAAGGCATTCCATGCAATCCAAACATCCATAAGTAAGATTAATTGATCATCTGATTAATTGAAACCAGATTAATCACTAATCCAGGTTAATTGACATTAATTAATTATAATTTAATTAATTATCCTTAATTAATAAGTGATTATCCTTAATAATTTGATTAATCAATCGTAAATCATTAAATTATTACCCTCAATTACTTTTATTAAGTAATTGATTAATTATTAATTATTTAAATTAATTAAACACACAAATTAATTATCCTTTAAATAATTAAGGAAGTAAATCTTTAAATAATCACATTAGTTATTCTTTTAAAAAAATTATCCTTAATTAAATTAATTGCTTAATTAACCTTTAACTAAGTAATTATTAAATTACAAATATATGATCCTTCATTCTTAAGATAACCCATTTACCTTAATCAATTACATTAACAAATTTCATTTGAAAACAAATAGAAATCACTTTGATTAATTACTTAATATATGATTATTTTAAAACACAATAATTAATCTTTAAAACATTTAACTTTTTGAAATAAAATTAATATTAATTCATAAATTAACTCAAGACTTTAAAGTCAAATAATAATTTAAAACATCACTCCTTAAAATTAATTTGAAAATTTTATTTTAAACCTTTAGCTAGTTCCAAAACAAAACAAAAACAGTTATTTAAAGAATTATTTAACATTTATTTTGAAACCTTTGATTTTGTTTTAAAGTTTTAAAACTGCTAATATACTTACCTGAGCCAAAGACCAACTCCCCCGAGTGCCACTTCGAGTCCACTACATAATTTTCCCGAGCCATCTTATATATTTTTTTCAAAAAATTGTTTTTATCTTAACATTTAAAACCGTTATGCATTCACGTACCAACTCGATAACCGACCCGAGACACAACATCTCTTTCCTATGACTAGACTCGAGCCAGCTTCTTCTTTTCCAAAACCATTAGTAATAATCGAAACCCACTTACAATCTGATACACGTGCAAGTGCACATGCGACCTCGTCATCTCTGACCATCCGGCAACCATCAGCACGTCGATGGCCATCACCACCTTTGATTCCGATCACCTATTCTCCACCACAATCACAAAATCAAATTCAAGCATTTCTTATTCCACTGGAACAAACCCACCGACCAATAATCATCTCTACCCGACGCCACAGACCACCAAAGGTCACGCAAACCTGACCAAAGCTTCGTCACATACCTACGCCTCTAACCCCCTGGTCTGGTCATGTCCGATGCTCCCTCAATGATGCAAATGCCTCGACTATGACGTCGACCAAAATGGTTCGTTAAACCCTATTTCGACCTCGTTGTGCCGCCTAGGCAATTAATAAAATTACGTACTATTTTTCCTCACATCCCCATACCTTCAGCCTCCTCTAGTGAAAATCCCAAGGTTAAATGATTACGGATCATCAGAAATCGAGCAAGTTCTCGATTCTGATCAACTTTCAATATCTCTTGATGCACGCAGTTAAAAATCATGATATTTGTCTTAAAAATCATAGTTTTTATATTCAAATCTGATGATATAATCAAAACTTGAAATTTTAATACTAGATTTTTCTGATTTAAAATACTCATTACTGTAATTTCCATTTTTCAAAATATTTATTCAATAATTATACTTGTGACCATTTTTAAAATTTGTATTACAACATTGCAATCACTTTTCATTTTGAGATTAAATCTTAGTATTGATTGTTTGGGTGATATGAATTTTTGAACTTATTTTTAAAACCTGGATATTTAACAGAGATAGACAGATGTGCACACACTAGAACACATACATATATACAGGCATTTTTTTCCACAAGTATACAAGCATATAACTTCAAGTAATAATCCAACCACTAAGATATGAAAATGGATTCAAAGGTCTGCTCATCTGGATGGCTTGAAAGCAGAGAACTGGAAATGATTTTTTTTCTTCTTTTACTTGAATCTAGAAATGTTGTTAAATTTGATCTGTAAGCTTGAATTACATTGCTATGGATATTGAACCAGGTTTTAGTTTTTGATTTCCCTGGCTTGATCTTTGGTTTGCTTGATCCTGTCTTAGTTGCTTTGAAACAGCAACCAGTTTTGAACCAAAACTTGAATGCTTTTGATTTTTGTTCTGGGTTGTTGTTTGTTTCAGGCTTTTGATTTGATGAGATAATTTTGTTCCTAGGTTTGCTTTGATCTTCTTTTACCAGGTTTGAAGAATTGTTTTAACTCTATAACCTGATCGTACTTGCATGTTTTCAGATTTAGAAATTTGAGAGTATCTTTAGTTTTAAAATGATTTGAACTTGTTTGATTTTTTTATTTGATCTGTATATTTTTTTTCTTGTTGCTTTAGATTTGAAACGTATGGAAAGAATTGGGAAAAAGGAAGTAGATATATTTATAAATCTTGTTTTCATTTTTATTTAATTTAAAAACAAGTGACACTCGTAATTAAAATCTATATTAAAGCAACACATGTAATATGCATGTTAGGATTTGGCTACAAATGTTAATACATGGCCTCATTATTTTACAAATGTCCTAGATAATGTATTTTTATAGTTTAAACCTTACTTAATAATTTACTAATTACTTGTAAATTTCAAACCATATTTATATATGTATTATGTATTTATTATTTCCTATTTAAATAAATACATTTTCTTTATTAATCATTTATATAATTATTTAAAGAAAAATGGTTCTAAAATTTAATTGCACATGAATAAATATATTAAAATATTATTCTTAATTAGCCTTTGAAAAATTTATTATATTAAATTCAAAATATCATTTTCAAATGAAAATGCATTTTTAATAAAATTAGAAACAAATTCGTATTAACTTAAAAATAAAATTTTAAATCCATTTTATTTCCAATATATTTACTTTTGAGTTTTCAAATTCAAATTTCAATTAAAAATCAATATATATATATATATATAAACAACTAATATTTTATTTTATTTTGGAAAAACTCAATTTAATTCACAATTAAATTTTCAAAAATTAAATTAATTATCAAATTTAAACTAGGCTAAAATCTGGGAATGTCACAGATTCCCCCTTAAGAAAATTTCATCCTTGAAATTTGCTAAGGAGACAACAGAGGATGGATACACGAAAATAGAGAATCAACTCATTAATCAAGCTGATTATCTATTCTGCATTTGGCTTACAAAATCAGAATATCATTAATAAATATGAGAACGAACTCATTCAATACTACAGAAGATACTCTGGCCACTAGATCTACGAAATAAGCAGAGACCTCAGTTAGTTCGAAGGATAACTAACCATTCGTAGAATATATCTAGACCCAACGGAAAAAGTAATGGATACTCAATCCAGGTTGGAATATCCCAAAGTATATACTAGCTTGTACCTCTTTGGACACACAAGAAACAAAATTCTCAAATTTGGTTTTAACCGAAATTGTTCTATCGATACAACTAAATTTTAACTTCATATTTCGTTAAGCAATTTATTTCAATTTTAAAATTTCAAATTCACTAGAGTTTAAAACGCAAGGCTGATAGGTATCTGATGAAGAGAATACGAAATTGGAGTTTTCTACAATGATTCACAAGGCCACCATCACACCAAAGCTTCTCCCCGGAGCTGCCACGAAGCAAACAAAGGATTGATATCGGATCAAAGGAGATTGAGAAGAATTATTTCTCCGTGTTGTTTTAGGATGTTGACCATTTGTGGTGGTACTCCCCTATCTCCTATCTCATTCTCTTCTTGCACTCAGATTCACTGTCAGTGGATAGCAAGAGAATTTACTGAGGCACATGGACAGATATCTTAGGGATACTCGTTCTAGGGTATTTACATCCATATCTCTAGTGAGTTACCTAATGTGTTATACTCCATAGCTAAAGTTCTTACTCAACCTTTAGCTCTGATACCAAATGTGAAAACCCAGATTTTCACATTCGAAAATCGACATCCATACTTCACCCGTATCCGAATGTCGCAGATTCAAACGTTCAATCTGATTCGCTGGAGCTTATAACGCATTAAATACAACAACTCAGCGGAAGAAAAAGATAATATCATTGATACATAATATTTGATACAACAGATTGATACAATTGAGATATCAATATCAGAGATACAATAGCGGGAAGGTACCAGCATAGCGGAACAATATCACCAGAAGACAAAAGAATCTCCAGAAGAATCCAACTTCATACCGCAACTCCATCTCCAAAACTCCAAAACAAAGATAGCTTGAACCAAAAGCTCGAACCACCATCATCGATGCATTAAGCAAGGTCAGTCATCCAAAGACTGAAGAAGACTTCTAGAGACTGAAGACTACCGAATCTACACCTACTATTCGATTATCTAAAAAACCCAACTCTAGACTGCCCGTGTGGAAAATTATGGGCACCCAGAGTTTAGGAAGGGAACAATAAACTCCCAATCAATCATAGGACTGGTATGAGAAAACAAAAGCAGTTTATCTTTAAATGTAAAACAAAATAGTTTAAAAGAAATCCGCAATGCTTTTTGAAAAATAAAACAACCATAAGTCCTCCCGGCACACACACCATGTAATCGCACACTTGGGGGAGATTTCTCCTTATGATAGTCAAACATGCTTGATACGCGAAAATCTTTTTGATAATATTATTATTAGTGCATAGTGCAGAAAACAATTTTGAAAGTATAACATAAATCTTAGCCAGCATAGGTACCATTATATTATGCCTTCTATAGCTACCACCTGAGGTGGCAGGTTATACAACTACAATCATAAAGGGCACGTATCGGTGATTGGATTTCCAACAAATGGTCAGACTAAGGAACTTCCTATTGCCACATGGGTACGCCTCTAGAGGGACACCTTGAGAACCTACCCTACTCTCTGCCAACACAAGGCTGGGTTACCCCCGCCTGGAAGTAACACCTGCAAGTATGCCATCCCCGGTCGTTTGCGACCTTTATCCGAGAGCTCTCAACCACAAAGCAACCACAAAGTAATAAATTTGCAGTGTCCACATGAGTTAAGTATTTGGGCTCCATACCATGATACCACCCTTTTCCAGAAAAATGGGCATACCCTAGGGGAGCGACCCCTGATAACCTTATTGCATCTTTCCCGTATCGACCATTTCCGAGGTGTGAGGTCTTGATGCAGTCTCGCCCATAAATCTACGCTTTTTACAAAGCTATGCTTCGATCAACAAATGATCAGAAGCACTTCGTATGCCACATTACCAAATTGGGAATGTATCATTAGTAACCATCAACTACATAACCTCTGAGCCCGTACGCCTTAGAGAAGGGTGTTAAGCTAAGAGAATAAATTCTCCGCCACCAAACAGAAATGTAGTTGAAAGAAAATAGCTTTACATCTCAAAGTGTAATGTCAGACATACATCCAGACAAGTCTATTCTGGGTTCGAACAGAACCGAAGGCACTTCCAAAGAAGCCCTTGAAATCCGGGTATTCACAATCCCGATTGGACTCCCCATCACATATGGAGATCTCTATACCGTAGCTACTCAGTGCAGAGTCATTCGACCGGTAATCCTTTCGTTCTCGAAAATACCCGGTCTTCACCACTGGTCTTCAAATGCTATCCATTTACGTCGTATCAATATTCGGAATGGGTTATATGACACAAGGTCCTTTTCTAGCTAAACCGAATAATGAGCACAATATTTTAAAACCATATGGATAATGGGATCTCAGTTAAGTCACAACTTAAAGCCCAAAATCTTTCTTTAAATGGATTAAACAAATTATCATTTTCAAACCTTTAAACAAAAAGATTCACTTCACAAAGTTCACCAATCTTCCATAAAGATTCATTCACGACTTTCAAAACTATTTCCTTTTCAAATTGGATTAACTCACCCAATCTTTAAATCAAAGACTCAATTCATAGCTTTCAAAACCATTTCCAAAGATTCATTCATAACTTTTCAAAATAATTCCGATTTCAAATCTTTTATATAAAAGATACACCATTTAAAATCCTCTTCAATTTCAAAACAAGGTTCAACCATCTTTCACAAAGATTCATTCATAGCTTTCAAAACTATTTCAATTCCATTTCAAACTTGAAATCTTCAACACAAATTGGAAATCCTTTCTTTATATGAAAGCTATTATTATTTGAAAACAAATAGTTTTCGTTTTGGAAAAATCCGATTACATTTGTATAAGTTAAAGCCATTCAAATCTAAAATTTGGGTTAAATTCAAATTTCCAAAATAAAATTGTGGAAATAATTTAAAACCCATATAAACACATTTATAACTTGTATAACCTTTTTAAACCATAATTTCCAAATATAGAATTTAATTTTAAATCTTGAATTCAAATTTAAATCAAATTATTTAAATTTCAAAACTTTATCAAGTTATTCAAAATAACTTTTATCTTTAAAACTCCTTTTCAAAAGCTTTTTATATTTAACCCAATTCCATTTCCAAAACCATTTGTATTCAACTTTAAAACCATTTCAAAAATCTATGACTTAACCAATTCCTCGTGCAATCCATATTTGTGTGTGTATAGCGTAGTCCAAGGGTTTTACACAGTAGTGCAACATCCTCAATCATCACAGATTCAAGCATATCAATATCGATAAGCGGTATAATCTATAACGCTTATCTTTACTCACAGATACATAGATAAATAATTACGTTCATCAAAGATAATTAAATTACATTCATCACAGCTTGAATGAAAATAAGTTATATCACAAAGCATCATACAGTAGAGATGTCAAATAATTTAAGGCATTTCATGCAATTAATACGTCCATAAGTAAAATTAATTGAACATCTAATTAATTGAAACCAGATTAATCACTGATCCAGGTTAATTAACATTACTTAATTACAATTTTGATTAATTATCCTTCATTAATAAGTGATTATGCTTAATCAATTTATTAATCAATCATAAATCATTAAATTATTACCTTCAATTACTTTTATTAAGTAACTGATTAATTATTAATTACTTAAATTAATTAATCACACAAATTTATTATCCTTTAAATAATTAAGGAAGTAAATCTTTAATTAATCACATTAATTATTCTTTAAAAAAGTTATCCTTAATTATAAATTAATTACTTAATTAATCTTTAATTAAGTATTTATTAAATTACAAAATAAAGATCCTTCAATCTTAAGATAACCCATTTACCTTAATTAGTTACATTACCAAATTTCATTTGAAAACAAATAGAAATCACTTTGATTAATTACTTAATAAATGATTATTTTAAAAACAAAATAATTGATCTTTAAAACATTTAACTTTTTGAAATAAAATTATTATTAATTCATAAATTAACTTAAGACTTTAAAATCAAATAATAATTTAAAACATCACTCCTTTAAATCAGTTTCTTAATTAATTTGAATTTTTTTATTTTAAACCTTCAGCTAGTTCCAAAACTAAACGAAAACAATTATATAAAGAACTAGTTAACATTTATTTTGAAATCTTTGATTTTGTTTTAAAGTTTTAAAACTGCTAATATACTTACCCAAGCCAAAGACCAACTCCCACCACTTCGAGCCCACTACATAATTTTCCCGAGCCACTTTATATTTTTTTTCTTTTCAAAAACATGTTTTTATCTTAACATTTTAATCTGTTTTACATTCACGTACCAACTCGATAACCGACCCGTGACACAACATCTCTTTTCCGAGACTAGACTCGAGCTAGCTTCTTCTCCAAAACCATCAGTAATAATCGAAATCCAGTTACGATCCGACACACGTGCACATGCGCATGCAACCTCGTCATCTCCGACCATCTCAGCAACCACCAGCACGTCGATGACCATCACCACTTTCGATTCTAATCACCTATTCTCCAACACAATCACAAAATCAAATTCGAGCATTTCGTATTCCACTGGAACAAACCCACCGACCAATAATCATCTCTACCCGACGCCACAGACCAACAGAGGTCATGCAAACTTGATCAAAGCTTCGTCAACATACCTACGCCACTAACCCCCTTAGTCTGGTCATGTCCGATGCTCCCTAGACGACGTAAATGCCTCGACTATGACGTCGACCAAAATGGGCCGTTAAACCCTATTTCGACCTCGCCACACTGCCACTGCAATTAATAAAATTACTTACTACTTTTCCTCACATCCCCATACCTTTAACCTCCTCTAGTGAAAATCCCGAGGTTAAATAATTACGCGATTATAAGAAATCGAGCAAATTCTCAATTTTGATCAACATTCGACATATCGTGATATACACAGTTAAAAATCATGATATTTGTCTTAAAAATCATAGTTTTTATATTCGAATCTGATGATATAATCAAAACTTGAAATTTTAATACTTGATTTTTCCGATTTAAAATACTCATTACTATAATTTCCATTTTTCAAAATATTTATTCAATAATTATACTTGTGATCATTTTTAAAATTTGTGTTACAATATTAAAACCACTTTTCAATTTGAGATAAATGCTTAGTACTGATTAGTTTGGGTGATATGAATTTTTGAACTTGTTTTTAAAACCTGGATCTTTAACAGAGATAGATAGACATGCACACACTAGAGCACATACATATATACAGGCATTTTTTTTCACAAGTATATAAGCATATTTCAAGTAATAATCCAACCATTAAGATATGAAAATGGGTTCAAAGGTCTGCTTATCTGGATGGCTTGAAAGCAGAGAACTGGGAATGATTTTTTTTCTTTTACTTGAATATAGAAATGTTGCTAAATTTGATCTGTAAGCTTGAATTGCTTTTCTATGGATATTGAACCAGGTTTTAGTTTTTGATTTCCCAGGCTTGATCTTTGCTTTGTTTGAACCTGGCTTACCTGCTTTGAAACAACAACCAGTTTTGAACCAAAACTTGAATGCTTTTGATTTTTGTTCTGGGTTGTAGTTTGTTTCAGGCTTTTGATTTGATGAGATAATTTTGTTCCTAGGTTTGCTTTGATCTTCTTTTACCAGGTTTGAAGAATTGTTTTAACTCTATAACCTGATCGTACTTGCATGTTTTCAGATTTGGAAATTTGAGAGTAGCTTTAGTTTTAAAAAGATTTGAACTTGTTTGATTTTTTTCTTTGATCTGTATATTTTTTTTCTTGTTGCTTTAGATTTGAAACGTATGGAAAGAATTGGGAAAAAGGAAGTAGATATATTTATAAATCTTGCTTTCATTTTTATTTAATTTAAAAACAAGTGATACTTGTAATTAAAATCTATATTAAAGCAACATGTGTAATATGCATGTTAGGATTTGGCTACAAATGTTAATACGTGGCCTCATTATTTTACAAATGTCCTAGGTAATGTATTTTTATAGTTTAAACCTTACTTAATAATTTACTAATTACTTGTAAATTTCAAACCATATTTATATATGTATTATGTATTTATTATTTCCTATTTAAATAAATACATTTTCTTTATTAATCATTTATATAATCTTTTAAAGAAAAATGGTTCTAAAATTTAATTGCACATGAATAAATATATTAAAATTTTATTCTTAATTAGCCTTTGAAAAATTTATTATATTATATTCAAAATATCATTTTTAAATGAAAATGCATATTTAATAAAATTAGAAACAAATTCTTGTTAACTTAAAAATAAAATTTTAAATCCAATTTATTTCCAATATGTTTGCTTTTGAGTTTTCAAGTTCAAATTTCAATTAAAAATCAATATATATATATATATAAACAATTAATATTTTATTTTATTTTGGAAAAACTCAATTTAATTCACAATTAAATTTTCAAAAATTAAATTAATTATCAAATTTAAACTAGTTAAAATTCAGGAATGTTACAATTCCTATCATTTTATTTAATATGCTTATCGGGTCTACAATGATAAGGAAATCTTGGTCCAACATAGAAGTATAAATTCAATTTTTTTATTTTTCAACTCATAGTTTTTTGCCAACCTTTCAGAATAAGGTAGCAACTACTTGTATAGTCGAAATTCAAAGAGTCAAATATAATCTAAAAATAAGTGTATGTAATAGTAAGGTTTTTGAAAATATTTTCAAAAACAATAAATATGCCACTTATACGTATACTTTCCCCGTTGATTGGGTAACCTAGGCTCTGATACCAAATGTAACAACCCTCTTCGGAACAGACCGAGCTATTTATATAATCTTTCGGAATCATAGCGAATGGAATAAAATATAATACGAATAATAGTGCCTATTTATTTCAAATCATTTCAAATGACAAAAACATTATATAATGTCAATCGTTACAACATTTTGATTAAAAATACATTTCATGGGTGCAATAGAAAATAACATGAAAATATATATAATTACTGCCACAAGCTTTGCACTTGCCATCTTCAGGCATCATCAACTCCTTCTCTAACCTATGTTGTAATATAGAGGGAGTCTTAATAAAAAGTATGTAGTGATAGAAATCTCGAGCCTTACTATTTCAGTACTTAGGCAGTATAATTTAAATAAGATTATGTCTTACGTATTTAAACCATTTAATATTTCATATAATGAAAGGAGGTGGGTGCTCACACAACCACTTAATACCTTCCATTCCTAAAGCAGATTTCTGCATCCAACAACCCATAACCAATGTCATATATGTCTAACAATGTAAGAGATGGCACCCAATCCACTTAATACCTTTTGTTGGAGTATAGGCAGACTCTGGACATTTAACACCTCGGTTGAGGTATATCCCATCATTTAATACATATTCCCAAGATAGACTCCTTAATGGTAATTATCTAGCTGACATTGTATGGAATCTCTTAAGCCACATTATACTTCTTTACGCAAAGGTGGCCCCTCAATTAGTCACTTAAAACCTTATCCCGAAGTGGACTCTATTAAGACACCACTTACCCTGCCTAATGACTAAACCCTTGGCCATTTACTACTTCCTTTAAGGAAAAGAGGTGGGTCCTCAAGAAACCATTTAATACCTCAAGACACCGAAGCAGGCCTTTTGTATTATTACCCATACTCATAATGACGTCTCACATTAGTCCAACTATTCATAAAAACTAGTAGCCAGATTAGATAGGCAGATTTACCCTACAGAATTTGGGACGAACCTCAGATCGTTATAAATAATTATCATATGAGATGTCTCACATCAACCTCAAAGTCACACTACTGGTAGCCAGATTAGTCGGGCAGACTTCTGTGTGTCTTTTGATGACCTCGCATCCCTATGAATTAGCCATAATTTTAATAATCTCTCTGTATATAATACCCATGTGATCGTTCCATAATTAAGACCTTATAAAGAATCTTCCTTATTACGCCTTAAAATATTAATTACTTTCCTAAAGAGAATTTAACGATAATTATTACCTAATTTATTATGTAATTATGTATCATAATTATATGTTTATTATGCTAGTTTATATATAAATAAATACGAACTTATTATTCTATGTGTGCAGAGATTACGCCCCAACTAATGTTAATTGTCAATTCCTTTTTAAAAAAACAATAATACATGTCTTTCCTTTTCTTCCATTTTACCAATAATGTCTTTATACAAGGGATTCTAATATCCATAACAAGGATTCAATACACATATTTAAAATTGCAATAAATAAAATTGTATATAGAATCTAAATCCAATTATCTTATATTAAAACAATGGGATATACCAAAAAATTAATACTTACAATTTAACCAATTCACGCTCTATTCAACTTCTTTTACATGAGTTTAGATAAGGGAATATATAAATAGGCAGTGCAAACTACAAATAAAGATTCCTCCTTTGCACACCATTTCTCAATTTAATCCCTTGAGTGGATCTAGAGTAAGAAGAATAAGAAGTGGAATAGAATGTAGATTATATAAACTGAAAAATCCATAAAACTCCATTATTTTAACACAAAACAAGTAAGATTCCAATCCTAAGAATTTACATTTCGCTTTGGGGGAACTTTGGGGTTTTTTAAAATGATGTTTTTGTAATCCAAAACTCCCTAAGACATAAATCATTTTCAAATTATACTATTAAATTACTAAAATAGAAAAACTAAGATTTTCACTCATAGTTGGTTCTTAGCTTTGCTTCATTTTGGATTTGCAACGCCTATTATAATCTCCTTCAGATCTCTTTCTTTTGATATATACAACAAGGGAGATATATATAAAATTCAAAAAGATTTGAGGAGAAGAGGTTTGGAAATTAAATAATAAAAATATAGATAAGGATTTCTTACCTGAAACCCTAATGGATTTCTTGAATCTAAGAAGAGATAAACCGGTAGAGCTTCGCTGATGTTTCCAAAATATTTTTGACCAAAAGTAAGGGTCTACGGTCTTATTTGTGGTGGTTGAAACGCATCTGAACCATAGGATGAAACTAAGTTGAAAACGGACAAATATAGAGCATATAAAAAAACCAAAACCCTAGTTGCCACACAGAAAGCGGTCGACCTCTTCATTATAAGCTATCAACCTCTAGAGGTCGACCTATACTCCTATTTTAGGATAGTTATTTAAGTTTTGGGCCATTGTTTATTTAATTTCTTAATTACTCTTAATTTTAATTATTAACTTTAACGTTTACATAGCCCAAAGTCTAATCACAATTAATTTCAAATTTCAAATTTGAAAATTAATTATTTTTTTGAATTTGAGTTATATTTTATATCTAAAAACTTAAAATGCCCATAACTTCTTCGGTTGAGCACTATTTTCAGTATATTATATATGGAAATTGATCAGAATTTCACCATGAATGCAATTCCATAACTTTTGTTGTCAAATTCCAAATTTTGAAAAGAAATTACTTTTATCCCTACCTTAAATAATTGAATTTCTCTTAATTTACTAATTTAATTAAGGCTGATTTTACGGGTGTTACGAAAAGTCATTATTTGTACCTCATGTCTACTTTTCGTGAAAAATGACCAATTAAAGGGGAGAGTTTCTTCAAAAAATAGGTAGCCGAGGCAATTATTTAATCAAGTGATATTGAATGCGTTTCCCATGTATTCTCGAGAAACAAGTGGACTATTTGTTTGCAAAGTTATGCTCAAGGTGCGGTGCCACATAAGGGAGACATTCAACTATTCGTTATGCACCTTGTTCAGATTCACATAATTTTGTATCAATTCGAAAATAGAAGACATCATGCGAGAAGAGAAAGCATCTACGATGCAAGAAGAGAAAGCGTCTAAAATAGATGAAAGCACTAGACCTAACTAAACATCATCAGCGAGAATTCACGTCTTGCTTGCTAACACAATATCTTAACTTAAGTAGTAAATGATAAATTTAATTTTTCTTTACTTCTTTCTCTTGCCATGTAGAAAATGGTTTTTATTTTGCTAGCTTGAAATCAAATGAAAACATCAAATAAAATAAAAGCTAATTGGTTCATCTTTTTCATTTAAAGTTGGATGTGGATTTACTTAGAGATCTAATGAGAAATCTCAAATCAAGGTGCTTTAATTAGCCAGACTTATAAAATTTCCTTTTGTTTTATTCATTCATGAAATCTAACCTTAGCCAGTTCACATATATGTATTGAATTACCACTTTGTAACGATTCGAACTTCAAACACATTGTATTTATGCATCTGAATATTTTAATATTTTAATCTTGGATTAATGTAGTAATAATAATTTAATAACCTTGTTAACCCCCTTTTTAAGTAATGACTAATGACGGTAAGATTATTTTTGAAAAATGTATACAAAAATATAGAGTTTGAAGAAATATCAGTAAAATGACTGAAAACTCTTTATCAATAAGCATCTTTTATTCTCAAAAGAAGTTATTCGAAATTTTTGTGCTTGTATCATTAATTAATTTTTGTGCCTGTGTAATTAATCAATGTTTAAGTAATTAGAGACTAAAAATATTTTGTGTAGAAATTAACTAAAGCTTCTAGAAGGACTAAAGGAAAAGATATTTTGATGCATAGTGTTTTAGATATTTATTTTAAAAGTGGTGAGGTGTATAGTACACATGGGAAAAGAATGAGGTGAGCTCTTTTTAGACGACCAAAGGAAACAAAGGGGAGGCTTAGGAGCTTTAGTGTTCAATTATTAATTCGAACGCTTGGGAAAAAAAATAAGAAGATCAAAAATGGTGGAAAGTGAGTAGCAATAATCCATATCTATTTCACTAATCTTTCTCTAATCAATCCAAATATCCTTTAAACTTCACCAAAATTTAACCATAGTGTTAGATCACCTTAGAAATCATAGAAAGAAAGTTAAAAGTGGAAGAAGTGAAGATAAAATGGGGGTTTATTTTGGACTGTGAGCAATTGGAAGAGATTGGGGGTGTTGGCTTGGCTTGTGTGTGCTAAAGCTTGGACCTTAGGTGTTTGGAGAGGAAGAATGTGTTCTTAGGTTTGTTTGTGCTAGTTTTGTGCTTGGATTTGGAAGAGTTTACTTGCTATCTTATATGTGTATATTGTGTGTGTATGTATAAATATAAAGTTAAGTAAGTTCATTAACTAATTAAAGTTATAACTTTGAACTCTCTTGCTTTTGAAAGTAAATGACAACTTTATATTATATAAAATCACTCCTATTACCTTCAATAACATGTTTCATGGTCTTGACCTTGTGTTTAGATGATTTTTTGGATTGTGTGTTGAATTTGGAATGATTATGGAATGGTCCGTATAACGGTATTCACTGTAAGTGCACTTTAAATCCCCTTGTGTTCAAACTTGTTCTATGTGGTTATTTGTGAATATATTGTAACATGGTATAATTTGGTTGTTATCTACACTTATTTTCGTGTATGGGGCAGCAAGAGATTGGTTTGTAAAGTTATAGAATATGTGAAACAAAGTTGTCAAAGTTTGAAGCGAAAAGGTCGTTATGGATGCACTATAAATATGCCTTATGTTCGACGGTTTTGAAAGTCAATTTTAAGAGACAACCTAGGAGTTTCCATGTTGTTTTAATAAGTACTATATGGGTACTTATTACTATAAAAATATCAATGTTTAAAAAGTCATAGAAGTGGTTGAACGAGGTGGTTAAAGTTATAGCTAGCGTGGATGGTCGCTATATGAGCACTTTGGAAATACCTTATTTTCTAGAATTTTTATAATTAAATTGGATGGTATCCTTAATGGTATCTTTTTAGGTTTTTAAGTACCCTAGGTGTAGTACTTAATGTAAAAATTTAAAGTCTTAAATCATTAATTTAAGCGGTGAAAACTGGCCGCAAAATTTGTGCTTTCTACGTAGTTCTTTGTCCAATGTTTTTAATATCACTTATAAATGCTGTATTAGGTTGCTTGAGGTTTTGAATGTTTAAAATGATATTTAAAACTAAGGATTTTCCCTAATCATTTTAAGGACGTTTTCTAACATATTTTAAAGTGTTAAAGTTGATTTGACATTTAAATATATTTTTAGTAATTATTTATGAAATTTTGAAGAAAAGGGTTTTAAAATATGAAACATGCTTTTGTTGATTTTGTCTATTTTCCAAATTAGTTATTTTTAAGTAATATTTTACATAGATATTTAAAACCTATTTATAAATATAAATGGTTTTGGGTTTGTAGTGACAATATTTAAGTAAAATTTGTCTTAAACCCTTTATAATAGGTTTATGAATGTACTTAGACCTTCTTAATGGATATTTTGAAGGTAATAACAAGTGTGGAATCTTTAGGAAAAGATAGCAAAAGTGAAGGTTTAAAGTAGAAAATCTTGTTAAAGATTTGTGGATATACTTATACCATTAGAGATAAGTAAATGAACGCTTTTTGAAACATTGAAAAGAGTACAAATGAATAGTGAAATAATGGAATACATACATACATATATATATATATATATATATATATCGTTTATAAAGGTATTTTAAATATATATACAAGTAGAAAAAGGAAGTGAATAAAAGCATAGCGTATTCATACGGCTTAAGATCCCTTAAGGAGGACTCATATGTTTGAATCATCTCTTACTTTTAGGACGTATGTATACGATATCCCCCAGGGAGGATTCCTATATATAGTTCGCTTACTTCCAAAGGATGTAGTAATTGACAAAAAAGTTTTGTTAGATAAAAGAAGTTTTACTAATAAAAGAGATTTTAATTAATAAATGAATTAATTAAGAAGTCACTTATGTGACTAAATGATGCTTTGTGTGATTTAATCGTGCTTTGTGTATTAACTGGTTTATGGAAAGTATTTAGTCATGTACTTAGCACTATAATCTGACAAAGTGGACTTGTTTAATCTGTGAGAGCTAAAAATGAAATGTCTAGGCAGGGCTTTGATGCAACCGATGCTCTAACCTACCGGGCACCCCTCTTGATTGAGGGATAGTACAAGTTGAGAAGGTTGAAAACATGATAAGTATATGGGACTTAGTTTCCATATCTAAGCATTTTTTATTGGTAAATTTGACCAAACTAAATTAGGAAATATCTAGCAGAAACATGAGGGTTATATGGTACAATTATCTTTGGTGGTGCTATACTGTACATATAAATTCATCTTGCTATTCTAGGACAAATGATAAGGAAGTCCATCCGGATAGGAGATGGTCACCACCCTTATGCATTTTCTGTTTAGTTCTAAAAGAACTTGGGTTAAGTTGATAGAAAATCTATCAATTAGTTTTGGAGTGTCCACTAAGTGGTGGAGTGTACTTATATAAGATGAATAAGAACCATAACTGCTTCATTACCTTATACATGATCTATATTCTAGGGGCGATTATGAAGCAAAATGTTATAGAGTTGCATTGTCTATCCTTAGGTTATGTCTAAGGGTGATGTCAGCATTAACATTTTGAATGATGCTATCATGTGTGACTGTCTATATTGAGGGTGATCCCAAGAGAGAGGACAACGTTAGCATTCATCGAAGGACTTATGCTGAAATTTGTATGGAGGTTCAAGATCTGATTAAGATGCTTGAATCCATGCAGAGATTCATGATCTGTTCGAGATGTTGGAATCCATTTAGGGATTTTTCAGGTTTTAGCAGATTTTGGCTAATAAAGTATTCAAAGACGAGCAGATTGTTGACGAATAGCTAATTTAGGAATTCTGTTTTAAAATTGTTTCCTCTATGTATTAAGACAATTATTGCTTTGATCATCCAAGAGGGCATCTCCATATGTCGCTCTTGACATATTGTTGAAATTTATATTTGATCAATGCTTGGGATTACATTTGAGATTTTTTGTAACTTGGATACGATTTATTTGAAATATAATCGCTGAAATTAGTGTTTTTGGAAATCTGTGATTTTGTTCATATTCAAGTGCTTTTAATATAATGGATACCATTAACACTACCGTATTTCATCATTAAAAGTTAATACTGTGGATGACTGTATCATCCATAGCGCTTAGCTTTTGGCCTCCAGATACGGGATGCTACAAAATTCATGGAATATCCAAGATGCTGGAACCCAAAGAGAGATTCGAGATTTGTTCGAATGATGATGACTCATGTGATTAGATGCTAAATGTGACTTCATCATCGGTAATGATAGAAACTAGAGTAGGGGGCATAGTTTAGGTGTTTATCTAACCAAGGGTATATTGTTTTGTATCTAGTGACACTTTCGAAGATGCCTGTGAGAACGATGTTACTCGAAACCACGTGATCGAGCATAGACCAGCTATTGCTTCTCTATGTTATCCAAAGATATATGATGCTCGGAAGGATATCTCCGACCCTTGTAAAGAGGACCATTTTCGATGTACTAAGGAACATCTAAAGGAAATCCATACACATATATGTACGTTCCTTAGCGGTATTTGATTGTATACTTAATATTATTGTGGTAAACATGCGATGTAGTTGTTTTCTGATTTATATCTGCACCTTAGACTAATTTTCTATTATATTACCATATGTACTTATCAGATGGTTTGGATCTTTTGAGCGAAAAACCATTGTAGTGATTTGATCGGTCTCAAAAGGTGTTGTTATATGTTGCACATATTTCTTTAGTTTCTCATGCCAGACTTCTGTCTGATTCGTGGTTTAATTTTTCTCTAAATCCCTCGAGTGCTCTTTCGAGCAGTTTGAGAAAGGAAGGTTTTAGTTGGATATTCTATGGATCTAGATACAGACTGGGTGTTTCACCTACCATAGTATTCTTGTTTCTATTGCATTATTATTATGTATATATGAGCAAATATGAAGATATGTTGTTATACTATCTAGGCTGATGATAATATTTAGAATATAACTCTTAAATGCAGTGTATCTTAGAATGATAGTTTTGTACTATCTTTTGATATTATATTTTATCGTTCCGCTGTGAGATTCTGATATTGTGTATCTTCTTTCTTATTCTTTTTCATTTTCCTTTTATTTTTACCCTAATAGTCTGCCTTTCTAGCACTTGGATGCTTGGTATAAGAATACTAAGGATGCATTAGTGTTGACGTTAAGAGGTCAAAAATGTGGGTTGTTACATACTTATTGAATTTAACTAAATCTCTTATGATTTGTCTTTTATTATAAAATCAGTTTTGTGTTTGTGATGTTTTTTGTATTGCTATTGTTCATTGGATCTGAAACAAGTGTTATTGTAGATTTGATTTCCTAAAATAGAATACCCATTTGGTTCCACAATTTAGTTTTGTTATATTTATGGATCTGATATTTAATTAATTAAATCATGACAAGCACCATTGTCCCAGTGGTTAAGTGAATTGGCTTTGGTACGAGAGGTCATAAGTTAGAAACTTGCATAGCGTGATTCAAACGTCTATTGACATGTGAAATGTTGCCACAGTGATTTATTATATGTAAAGTACCATTTCAAAAAAAACCATGTATGCGTACATTCATATGCCTCTTCTTTATTGTAAAGCAACATCAAGTTTGATTTGGTATATTCGATTTTGTTTATTGTCTAATCTAATATTTGTATTTTAATTTTAAATTTTAAATTATAGCGTACACATACTTGTATATTTATATATATATGGATTGTTCTAAAATTAATCATGATTGTTGTAGTAATATATTAGTTATGTTGTGATAATAATTTCTTTTACAAGCTAATGTGTATTTTCATGTTTGTAATTTTAAATTTTAGATATTTTATTATGATTATGCGTGGAATTTTTTTTGGGGTTGAATCTATTTTTAATCAGTGTTATGTAAAAAAGGAAATCAAAATAGGACTTTATTTTATTTCCATTTAATTATGATTTGGTTAGACCTAGATTCAATGTGAAACTTTATTTCCATTTTCACCTCCAATCAAATATTCTCTTATTATGAAATTATCTAATTTTAGTACACGAACTTTTTATATATATATATATAAACAGTAATAAGTGCATAAATATAAACATTCGTAAGTGGCAACATAAGCATAACACACACACATGTATGTATATAGGGCTATAAATATCAGAATATAAACTATATATAGATATTATAATATATTCGAACATATGTACATACAAGATATATATTCTCGATATTCATATGAAATTATCATATGTATGTGTAGGTATATTATATATGTATATACAATAGATATAAATCTCAATATCCATATGTGTGCATATAGTTATACATAAGTTCATATTTCACTATGTTTTGTTGTTATGTCATTGAATGCACACATGATACATTAATATAAAACATTTACTTATATTAAATAATGTGATTAATTAATAAATATAATGAGTTTCAATTAAAGTGTAATTTAATTTAATAATTATGATAGATCTTGTGCTAATTGATAAACTTCATATGCCCATTAAGATCAAATTAGGGGAAAACTGAAATTTACCCATTCCACTCATAGTGAAACAGATCGGGTTCCTTCAATGGTATCAGAACCCATATAGCATATGCAGTCCAATTTGCTAGCAGCATGGGATAATTAATAAACTATTCTATTTAATTAATGTCTTGAATAATAATGTCTAACCCTGATGACATGCAGAATGGATATAAGGTTAATGTAACACTATAGAGGGTAAATAATGGTTTTAAACTTATTATCAACTTAATTTGTAATATCATATTTAACAATGTATAATTAGTATCACATGAAGTAATATAATAAATGTAGAAAGTAAAAGTAATAAAAGTAAAGAGAAGACACCAAGAAAACTGGTTCAGATTCCCAATTCTACATCCAATTCTTTACCCTATACAGAATTTTATAGTAACCAACTTACACTTCAATGAGTGGAAAGCAAACATTTACAACTTGACTTTGAATTGGGTGGCAAACAACACCTACCCTAACTTTCCGCAGGTGGCAGTACACACCTATACCTTCCTAACTTTGAACTAGGCGGCAACAATGCCAATCATTACTATCTACTGGTGATAGGACACAATTATACAATCGTGACTTTCTACAGGTGGTATAATGCATCTTTACAAACAAATAGTCGAGCAATATACATAAGAAATCGAATCTTTTGATTTGGATTTCAATTAATCTTCAATACAAATTCATACAAACGTCTAATAGCAATATACCCTTGATTTCTTTGAGGAATATGATAAAAGAAAAGTAAATGATAGAGAATTGAATGTAGACTTTTATATTTTTAGTAGATTGCAAATCCATGAAGAAATAGAGAGAAAAAGGGTAGACTCGCAAAGTATAAGTATACATCGGTAGTAGAACTTTTCTACAAATTGTGAGACAGAAGAGAGTGAGAGAAATGATGGAGAATTTTTGTTAAAAACTTATTATCTTGAGCCTTTAGTTAGAAGATGAAGAGAATTGAATTTTTGAAAAAGGTGAAAGGAAGTGTCCGTTCGTTTAAAATGAAGAGTTGCATCCAGCAGTTAGTATATCGACACAATTACAAAGATATTTCGAGATATCCCCGTTCAAAATTGCAATCTCTTTGCAAATATATTTTCTCTTTTATCATGTAATAACACAATAAAGCTTTTATAAAATGATAAAGGGAAATACAATAAAAAGTTTAAAAGAGTGTAAAATCTTGCCTTTTGAGTTTCGATCAGACAACTATATATGAATTATACAAGTTGATCATTGTAGGATATTTACACATTAGAGACCAGGGAAAAACGACTAACTAATGCGCTCAAGCAATAAAGATCAAATATTAATAGATTCATTGTATTTGTAAAAAACTTGTATAACATCCTTTGAGGAAGCTCATACATGCGTGTCCATTAATCGATTTTTAAATTATTTTCAGGCTCAAAATTTTTGAAAAGAAAGTTTTTTAGATTTTTGCAGAAGTTAGACGTCTGATTATAAAAATTAGACATCTGAATAAATCAAAATAAGCCTATAACTCTTGGGATAAATTCTTGCAAAATATCAGACGTCTGGATCAAATTTCTAGACATTTGAGAAATAAATAGCTTATTTTTTAAACCATTCAGACATTTCTAGACGTTTGATTAGGACATCAAATGTCTGAATTAAGGCCAATTGAAACTATTTTCTTTTTGGTTTAGGACTAGACTTCAAAGGTATATAAAATAGACACTTGATTTCATTTCAAACTTTTTTTCATAAAACTAACCAGATGTTTGATTAAATAGGCTAAATGTTTGACTCAACCTAAAAATAAATGTTTTCTTTTCTACAACACATTCAAACATCTGACGCAATATTACCGGATGTTTGGCACTATTTTACATTATTTTTTAATATATAGTTCATATGTCTAAATAAACAAGTAAAGCATCTACTAAACATAAAACAGCTATATTTTTTAACAGTATTTATAAACCAAAAGGTAATATCTTTTGTTAAAGGATACGATTCTTCAAATGGTTATAACTTTCATAATATCTTCTCTAACACTGTAAGAATTGATCAGATTCACTCTTTTAATTTCAACTCTTTCTCTCTAGTGTCTAAAACTCTAATATTATTTATGAAATCAAAAGCATTCAAAACTATTTCCTGCTTCGAAAATTCTACACGTTCAATTCACAATCATTAAAGGATATTATAGAAAGGGTGTACACAAACTTGACTTGTCCATACTGTGAAGATGTAGCGACCCATAAATTTTTGAAAATTTAAATTGGTTAATTTAATAAATTTTGTTATTTAATATATGAAGAAATAGAAATTCGTGATTTATTAATGGGAAATAATAACTAGAATGAGTTGTAGCAATGTTGATGTAAGTTAATTATGAGCAACCTGAATGAGATTGCAATTAATCGAAATAACGTAAGTGTTATACTTGGTTTTAAAATTAGATATAAGAAACAAATGTAAATATTTGATTATTGTATGAAATAGATAGTTAACGGTAATTGAATAAAATTAGTATTATATAAGAACTGTAACAATTATGTGTGAATAATGAATTCATATCCGTGCATGTTTCATATTTTATTGCTTTTAATAACTACTATCTCATTCATTTTTTTCCTCTGTCTTGTTCACTTTCACATTTCAACTGTTCACATTAAAAAAACTCTCTTTGTTTCATAAAACTTTCATTTATTCTCAGTCTATTCATTTTCCATTCTTATTGTTAACTGTACATTCTCTTACCTACTTTTGGTTGGACTAATTCTTATGTACCTCTTGTATTTTCATCTAAGAATTTACTTTTACTGTTGCAACTTTTAGTATTTATAACTTCTGCCTGCACTAATTTGTCCATTAACTTTTCGTTTCCATTGCATTAAATGCTCACATGTTCATGCACATTAACTTATTCAAACTTGCTACTTTTCATTTATAAGCTTCCAATGCTCATATTCTTTTTAGTGTTAACCTTTTTACAAATTAACTCATTAGTGAATATTAACAATTCATATTTAATACACGTGCATCATTCATGCTAGCCCGTTCATATTTTTATTTATTAAACACATAACCACAACGTTTCTTTGAAAAGCTTACTGTATTTTTATATTCTTTTGTCATCTCCTCCTTTCACAGACTATGCTGCTCCCCTATATTTATTTCTTCTCGTTCTCTTTATTTTGTCTCTTTCTTCCGACATTTATACCTTCTGCATGCTTTAAATGAAAAGAATACACATGAGTGCCTAAGCCTTTAATGTTTTTCCAATCCTTCACCTATGCGTTTGGCAATGTGAGTCAATCAATGTTTTATTTTACATATTTTCTTATTAAATTTATGTATATATATATATATATTAATTTATTAATATTTCGTATAACTTGAATTTGAGTTCCGGATCCTCTTTTATTTTATGTAACGTTACATTGGTTGTTGTATTCAAATTTATTTATTATATGTTAATTTTGTTTAAAACGGGTGTGTAAAAAATACATTTGGTGCTATTATATTTAATTGAGTGGAACATGCAATTAATTAGATCCAAAGTGGTCCCTTCATTTCCTTATTATTCAATACACCTGCCATTATTTCCACATTTTGGTTTTATTGCAATTCTCTGATGTAGATGAAACGTGAATTCTCATCCTTTCTCATTCTTCCATTTCGTTTATTTTATTACCCAAAGCATTTATGAGATCATGTATCTTCATTTTATTTGTCCCTTCCATACCTGTTTCGTTTGTTACTTCGCTTTCTTTTTTTCATAACATATCTCATTCTTTCCCCTAGAATATCATTATTTTTCAAACATCAGGGCCTCTATTTTTTTTCCTTAACGTCCAATGCATAACTTTATACCCCTACTTCTTTACTGCCAATTCATTTTTACTGAAAATATGTTCAAAAAAAAGTGTGAGCATCTATTTCTTCCTCAACCACATCCGCATCTTTTCTCATCACCTTGCCTTCTTCTGTAAGAAGCCTTAAAAAAAATAAAAAATGAGAATTAGCTTTCATGGTCTTGGCTTTCTTCTTCTTGCCTCTGTTTTGGGTACATCAAATTTGAAAACGTTAGTTATTAAAGTTTCTTATTTTAATAATTAAATGTGTACGTATTTTTTCAATATATCCTTATAACCTGAATATCTTCACATAGGAGCCCCGATACATGTGTAGTTTCTTCCATTGGAATCGTATTAGAATTCCTGAGGTCATGAAATAGGTTTGGTTGAGTTTGGAGACTGTTGGAAAGGCATCTTTGTATGGATTTTTTCGTTCTAAATATCAAAGGTGAGTGTTTTGATCCACTCACGGATACTAAACTATCTTATGTTAGTTAAATTAAATTTATGATGTGATTAGAAATCTATTGATTTTTGTTTGGTATTTTTAGATTATAATTTAAGTTAGATTTTTATTTATATTGAATTGAATTGTCATTTAACAAATATTGAATATAAATTGTTAGTTAACACCAAATAATGATAATCAATTGATTGTTGTGATTTATTCTGGTTTGGATGTTGGATTGTGATGGATATTATTGGTTGACATTTTGGATGATTAAATGTTTATTTACATACACATCTCTGTTATCACTATGGATTGAAATGATAACCCGAGCGGTTTCCATTGGGTTAGAAATTTTGATCTTGAATATTTGTTGAAATGACATATACCCATGTAATTTCTTGAATTTGGACTATTTATTTGGAATTGAATTATTTGAAAGGTTTATGTTTTAAATTTAAACTTCAGAATTATTTTAATTAAAATGATTAAGATTGTTATTTTGAATTATTTAAAATCCTTTAAATAATTATATCCACGTTGTATACTTGATAGGAGATGAAAATCTTGTAACATCTCTGAAGCCATTATAGTAATATTTCTATTCTACTTATTTTGAATTGACTTACATAAGATCTTTTAGTCTTGACTCGAGTGTATTGTCTTTTCATTACGCTTGGGTCAGTTTGAGCTTTTCAGTGTATTGAAGACCATTTTATTTTCTGGAGGACGAAGATGAAGATTTAGTATCTTATTTCTATTTATTATTATTATTATTCCACTACTTCCTGTATTCTGCTGCATTATTCGTTCATTTTCTAACGTATGCATAACTCTGATTTGAATTGTAAAAGTGTAATCAAACGTCATTTGTAAAACAGCTTCATGAACTATTTATATGATTATTATATTTTGTCATTCCGCTGCGAGATCCTGTGTTTTGTATTTCCTTTTTTTTCTATTATTTTCTTATTTACCCCATTAACAATCCTTCCTTTTGAATGGTTTGAATTAGACATATGTGGTTTATTATCGATTTAAACCGTTCAAAAAGATGGGTTGTTACGAAAGAACACTTTGAAGTCGGTAAGCAAAGCTTCTGCTTTAGAGTTGTGTAAAGTCACGTTCGACTGCTTAGGAAAATTGTAAACTTATTGCTCCAAGTGAAGTGAGAATTATTGGATAGTAAAATTCAAAAAGAGAGCTTTGGAATTGCACGTAAGATGGAAGGACTGAACCAGCATAAAAAAATCTAGTATGATCATATTTTTACTAAACTTATTGATTTATGAACATATTCAAGTTAGCTATCTTGAATTAGATTTATTCATATGACTTAGGATCCTGTAGAATTTCAGTTGGTATAAGAGCAAGCTTTCATTAAACTACAATAAAGATTGTGATATTTGTTAAGTAATATAGACAACACAATTGCCACTTCCAATCCACAACACGACAATAACTATTCACTAGCTCTAACTATGTTACTGTAAACTAGGATAAGGATATATGCAAGCGAATGGGTATGAAATATATGCCACACAAGCCAAATATGTCGAACCTACCACTGATTGACACTTGGTCTAACACACAAAAAGCTGATGCCACTAATAATGCAAAAGCTAAGAATATATTGTTTTACTTAATAGACAAAAATGAATTTGATGGAGTTAGTATTTCCAAAACTGCCTGTGATATAAGGCACACTTTACTAGTCACACATGAAGGTACAAATAAAGTTAAACAAAGAAAAATTTCAGTGCTAAAAAATCAATTTCAAAACTTTAGAATGAAACCAAAGAAACTATTGTTTACAAATATTCTGTATTTCTAGATATCAATTATGCTTTAATTGCTGGGGAGAAAATTTTTCTGAATTTGATATAGTATCAAGGATTCTTAACTCCTTGATGGATGAGCGGGAATGGAAGGTGTTGGCCATTAAAGAGGCCAGTGATCTTTCAACACTTAAGCTAGAAGAATTAATTGGTAATTTATGTCTTATGACATTTATTTGCAGGCCAAAAGTCTCTAGCTCAAGAACAAAAGACTATTGCTTTCAAAGCTAAAATGATTCGAATAACGAGGAAGATGATTTATATGCATGCCAATAACTTAAAAAGTTTTGGAAATATGGTAAAAACAGTGTTTTAGCAAAATCATTGGCCCATCATCTTTAAAATTTATGAATGCAACAAAACCGATTATATAAAAAAGGATTGCCCGAATCTATCAAAGGAGAAGCAAAGTTTAGAATTAAGAACGATAAACAATTCAGAAAGAAAAAGCAAACTTTTCAAGATACATGGGATGATTCAAACTCATCCTCTTAATCGGATAGTGAGAGCGATTCGGGGTAAGCTAATGTATGCTTCATAGCCACGAATAATGATGTAAGTTCAAAAATTCCTTATGATGAATTTTTTTGAAATAAACTTAGAACTACCTAGAAAAATTAAAATCTCTCAAGAAGTCTAAAAAAGACATTACTACAAAATTAAATAGGGTTGAGTTGGAAATTAGAATGCTTAGAGATGAAAAAATTATTTGAAAGAAGAGCTGCAAAAATTGCAAGATTCTTATGCAAATTTGCTTCTCAAATCACTACTCTAAATAGTGAACTTAAATTTTACAAAATGAGAATATCAAACTGGCTAAAGAAAACTGTGAATTGCGTTCTGTTGTTGATTTTCTTAGTAATGTAATAGATGATCTTAAATATAATTTCAAATTTGTTTACAAATGTTTCTTATTTTAATAAGGTGGAGAAAATTTGTCAAAAATTATAAATACTTCAAAACCGTCTACAAATAAAAGATGTCTAGGTTTGGTCAGTAATAAAAATAAATCCTCTCAAATTAAAAACAGTTCTCTATATACAAAAAGCAAAAGGTTATTCATGAAAAACCTATTGCTATAAAAAAGGTAAAAATAATAAAAATATGGATGAAAAAGACTAATAGCAACTTGATTAAAAATAAATTTTTACAAGAATAATCGAAAACAATCCATAAAACAGAAAATTATATTTTTAAGGGATTACCAATCCCTCTTGGGTGTGCTTTCCTAAGATCTAACTCTTAGGACCATAACATAGGAAGTGGTACCACCTCGAACACTTTTTTTGTAAGTATTAGCAATAAAAAGGAGAGAAGGATTCTTGGTAGTCGATGTTCCAAACATATGACAGGGAATTGGTATATGCTTACAAATGTCAAATATATGGATGAAGGCACATCACCTTTGGAAATAATTCTAAAGAACATGTCATTGGCAAGGGGGATGTCAACCATAATGGTATATCTTAATCTCCTATTATTACAAATGTCCTACTTGTTGAAAATTTAAAACAAAATTTGCTTAGTATAAGAGAACTTTGTGATAAACGCTTTACAATCACTTCTGAAAAAGATAAATACAATAATTTTTTATCAATTTTTTTATTTTTGAAGGTATTAGAAAAAGAAATATTTATGTTGTAAACATAAAATTTAACTATAATAATGATATTTGTCTTTTAATTAGCCAATGATCATGTTCTTTGGCTATAGTATATACGATTTTGTCACATAAATTTCAATTATATTAACAAGCTTTCTGAAATTGATCTATTAAAAGGATTGCCCAAAATGTGTTTCAAAGTAAATAATTTATGTGACAAATTCCAATTCAAAAAAATTAACAAAATCCTCTTTCAAATCAAAGAACATTATTTCTACACTTCAACCTCTAGAATTGCTTTACTGTAACTTTTTAGACCAATTCAAGTAAGGTCACATAAGCATAATAAATACGTGTTTGTTGTAAAGACCCGTAAATCTGTACTCCTTGAATAGACACTAATCTCCTTTGTTTAATTCAAGATGAACGAAAATACGAACCCTTAGGGGTTTTAAGAAAAATTTAAGAAAAGAAAAAGTAGAAAAGAAGAGAGAAAAGAAAACAGAAAATTAGAAAATAGAATAGAAAAGAGAAAATAGAGAAGAGATAGAAAAACAGAACGGAACAGAAAGAAAACAACAGAACAATAACAGAATCTCACAATTCGCAGCGGAACAACATATAATAATAAATGAATAATCTTTAAACAAAGAACTATATCAGTTATTACATTTTATACATTTCATTACTTCATATCATCAGAGTGTACAACAACAACAACAAACAGTGCAGCGGAAAAAGAAATACTATATAAACTAGTAATACGCCATGCCATCCATCTTGCCTCCAGCAACTTCAGAATATCCAGAATATCCTGATAAACCTTAACTCTTGACTGCCCGTGTGGAAATTGGTGGGCACCCAGAGTTTAGGAAGGAAAACAATAAACTCCAAGTCAGTCATGTGACTGGTGTGAGAACTCAAAACAGTTTATTTATCTTTAAAATCAAAATAGAGGAATATTTTTAAATTCAATTCGCAATGCTTTTAAAAATGAGACTACCATAAGGCCTCCCGCACACACACACAATGCAAACGCAGAATCGGAGGAGATTTCTCCTTATGATAGTCAAAGATGCTTGATACGCATTTAAAATAACATTTGATATTATTACTAGTGCATAGTGTAGGGAAAATTCATTTCGAAAGTAGAATATAAATCTTAGCCAACATACGACCATTATCGTATGCCTACTATAGCTAACTATGTTCAATAGCAGGTTACCGCCACATTCCATAGCAGGTTATACAACTAAAACCGTACAAGTTTCGTATTGTTTCTTTGGATTTCCAACGAATGGTCAGGCCAAGGAACTTCCCATTGCCACATGAGAATGCCTCTGGAAAGACATCCCCGAGAACCAAACCGGAACTCTGCCAACACAAGGCCGGGTTACCCCTAACTGGGTAACTACTGACACGAGCACGCCATTCCTCGATCGTAAACGACCTTTCTCACGGGATCCCGATAGCCAACAACCACAAAGTAATAAATTCGCAGTAACCACATAGGTTAAATATCTGGGCTCCATACCATGATACAACCTCTATCCAGAAGGAAATGTACATACCCTAAAGGGTGCTACCCCTCATAACCTTGCCGCATCTTTCCTGTTTTGACCATTTCCGGGGTGTGAGGCTCGACGAAGTCACGTCCACAAAAACATACTTTATACAAAAGCCATGCTTTGGGTCAACAAATGATCAACACAATGATCACTAAGATAGACGATCAAATAAACGATCCTATCACAATAATCAACACAATGATCATTTACAGCATCACTCAGCATATCACATTACCAAATTGGGAATATATCGCTGATAACATTCAACTACATAACCTCTGAGCTCGTACGTCTCAGAGAAGGGTGTTAAGCTAAAAGAATAAATTCTCCGCCACCAACAGAAATATATTTGAAAGAAATCGGCTTTATATCTCAACTTGTAATGTCAGACATACAATCCATACAAGTCTGTTCCGGGCTCGAACAAAACCGAAGGCACTTACAAAGAAGTCCTTGCAATCCGGATATTCACAATCCTGATCGGATTCACCATCACATATGGAGAACTCTATACCGTAGCTACTCGGTGCAGAGTAAATCGACAGGTCATCCTATCGCTCTCGCAAATACCGGGTCTTCAACACCGATCTTAAATGCAATTCACATCGACGTATCACATATTCGGAATGGGTTATACGACCCCATGGTCCTTTCCCGGTTAACCCGAATAGTGAGCGCTTATTCAAAAATAAGTGTAGCATTCACATTCAAACAAATCACATCAATTACCCATTCAAAGGGAAATATTGATAGTCGGTTATTGAACTATCACTGGATATGCACACATCACCAGTTTCCAAATAATTTTCCAATTATTTATTTCACAAAATATCTTTACAAGATATATAATTTCAATACTTCAAAAATAAATCAATATTTATTTTTTAGACAAATTCCACTTCCTTTATAAATTCCTTAGTGAATTTATAATTCCAAAATATCAATGAATATTCGATTTCAATTATTCATTTTCAATTTATCTTCAAAAAGATAAATTCTAAATATCACTTCATATTGGAAAACAATTCCATACTTATTTAATAAGTAATTCACAAATTTTATTTATTTTCAACACTTGGAAAATATTCAATATACTTAAATCGAAATTAAGTATATATTTCATTCTTTAAGGAAATCATTCTCTTAAACATATTTATTTGGGCCAAAACGAATGTTGCGTAAAACATCGTTACGACGTCCCAAAATCACTAGTATAGGGATTCGAAATTAAAATAGATATATAAATCCCAATACTATACAAAACATTTCCTTTCGGAAATCATTTACTATAACAACAGTGTTATAGTCCATCATCTCCTTCTGTTTCTCGAAAACGTCTATTTCAACAATAAATGTTGAAATCTATGGTTTCGAATCTCAACACATTTAAAACATCGTTAGATCGTTTTAATTCTATTTAAAACATCCAAATCCAAAACAATTTTTTTAACGTGTTATTCACTATTCAAAAACGTGAATATACTTTGTTAACAAATTTCATCCTTTTATTCATTTTAATTCAAAGGGTTATTCACTATTTGTAACAGCCCTAGTTTTAGCTATTTATTTTATTTTAATTATTTAACTTTGAAATATATTTTATATAAATTGTGTTTATCAAAATAGTTAATTATTTTATTTGGAGATATATTTTATAAAATTTGTATATGTCAATAAAATTAAATAATAACTGTGAAAATTTAAGCTATTTTTGAACTGTTAAATTTCGCGTTTAAAGGACGCGTCAATTATAGGGTATAAGTGACGTAATAAAACGTGTGTTTTTAAAATGTTATTTTTATGAAAATTTTTGATGTTTTGGACTGCGTCTGTTTAGCGTAGTGTAAAAATCATGTTTTCGTAAAATTTTGGAGAAAAATATCAGTCAGAGATTTTATAACAAACGTTACGTTGCATTAACTGACAGTCTGATTTTAAATAAATTTGTATACGTTTTTCTAAGCTTTGCATAAATTCTTGCCATTCCATTTATTGTTTTCAAACTAAAATCAAATAAATAAAATGAAGTAAAAACTTAACATGGAAGTAACGTGTGAGACAAAAATCCAAGGAGAAATTTGTACATGCCTAAATTGATACGATACATATCAACTCTTTCGTTCATCCTCTGATGTATACTTACCTTTATTTCTCCCCATATCAACGTATGCCTTAATTAAACCTTTTGTAAATCAAAACTGAATTGAATATGAGTTTGCCTTTCCTTTTCTCAGAAATAAAATCATGCATTGATAACTTCCCTTGTTTATTTCTTCAATCACGTATAAGCATTTATTCAAAGAGAAAACTGAAGCAAATCTCTCGGCCTTCCAGTAAATTCAAAAATTTATAATTTTTGCAAACTGAACTAAAAAAAAAAAAAAGAACATAAAGTTACGTACAAACTTTATATCCAGGCTTATATCACGCAACTTTTCATTTTGTACGTTTCTTTTTAAAAAGTTTTGCATTAAGTCTGGCCAGTTTGTTTATTAAATCAAACATAGGAGAATCAAAGCATGCTGAAATCACGCATGCATATTTACATATTTTCAAACTTTATATGTTGTGTAACTGCCTAAATCTTATATCACGTAAACATATTTATAACTTTTGTAACTGAAAGCTTTAAATCTCTACAGCTTCCTCTTTTTCCCCTGTGTTTTTGCCTATGATCTAGTATGGTATCTGCGAACGTCCAAATACATTTGTAAACATATTTAATACAAATCAAAATTTATGTAAATATAAATGAATCATCACACACGTATTCATATTTACATATTTATATATATAAAACTGATACTTTAAACCATTTAAGCTGCTTGCCCTTTTCTCCCCATTTGTCCATTTGATTCCGCCTCAAACAAATCCTTTTATCTGCAAATCATCAATCTAAAATCACGCCTACATTAAATAGTATAAGATTTTGAAATCAAAGCTTCTCATAAAAATTGCAGTTATCGCATGCATTAAATCTAGATTTCAATTGGCAGTTTTAAATCACGCATTCATACTTAACCTTGCCTATCTTTTCAACTTCTCAATTCCCATGTATATCTCTCTATTTCACCTTTATTGTGCAATAAATAAATAAATAAATAAATAAAATTTTCCGTTCCTAATCACACATATAATTCAAGCAAAGTATCCTGGAAGGAAATTACACAGTCCATATTCATCAAATCTGGAAATTTATAAGGCACGCATGCTTTTGAAAAAAAAAAAATTCTTAAAAACATTTATATTTGGAAGATATATCACGCATGCATTAAAACTGGAAATGAATCACGCAACCTACAGTTAAAACAAATCTATATGTATTTGCTTGAATCACTAGTTGTATCAGCACCTCTGCCGTTTCTTAAGACCAAGGGATATTGCATTGTATCACTATTTGCCGTTTGTTTGCCTATAAATCAATGTATAAACTAAATCACGTATAAGCATTTATCATATAGAAACTGATGTTTTCATTCCCATTTATCTCTCCTTTAATTCATACGAAGATTTAAAGCAAATATTTACCAAATCAATGCTTGAAATGTGAACGTATTCCCTGACATCTTGTATAATTGATAACTATTGATTTATCTCCTCTGATTTAGCTCGTCAGTTATATTCAAAGCCCTATATATTTATCCCATTGCTTTAATCACGTGAGTAAACAATTAACATAAGAAACTGATGCATTCAATCAATTGTGTATAACTGGCAGCAGATTTGATTTCTCTTCCTCTTAATATTGAAACCTTTATTTCTTTGAAACTGAAAGGAGAAATCACGCATATATGCAAAACGTTCAGATTTCAAAGCAATGCTCCGTTTCTATTCTTGCCATTTTCCCCATAAATCTCTGCAACTACTTCAAAGCATGTTTGCTTTAACCATGCAACTGTTTAATTGGAACATATTGTGAAATCAAAATATATTCATAATGAGCAGTTTAAAATCACACATATCATCTGGAAAGAAAAAAATATAAATCAAGCACCCTTCAAATGCGCATCAGTTCAAATTTATGTGCCTTGCCGTTTTATCATTTAATCACACATCACATAAATTTGAAGTTATAACAATGTATACCTGCCAAGATACCAGTTCTCTGGTATGAGCTCAAATCACGCAGGAAATTAATCTGGCATTAAATTATCATCAAGCTTTATACGTTGTGAAACTCTTGGCTTCCCCTGTATATTTCGAAGATTTATCCTTTTGCAAACTGATCAGTAAATCACGCTCATAACGTTCTAACAGAGGAGTGGTAGGAGAGATCAACGCTTACATTAATACTCGTACGTTTCATATCTGACTATTTCGCAAAATCCATCTATATATACTTTGCTTTATCTTCTTTAGTTTCATTCTCTCTTGTCTGTTCTTCTCGGGCTCGAACTCTTATCAGGTAAATGGTCTATGTCATTTTCTTTTCTTTGTTCAGATATTTCCTCTTCCTCGAAAATTTTGTTTTATCTCTGCCTTGCTCGGCCACACTACCATTTATCCACTTTGTTTTCTCTAAGAATCTTATCATATGCCTTGAACAACATATGGATCTGGGTTTATAGAGTTTTCTTTTTTTTTTCTTTTTTTTTTAGTATACATAATTAAGTCAGAGGTACTAACTTTATAGAACTGAGAGGTTACTTTGAAAAAAAATTTTACATATGTAAAACCAAGTTCTATCAAACATCTCATTAACCTGAGTTTTCTTTTGATTTCAAAATCATGGGTTCGACTAGGGGTATAATAAGGAATTTGCTCATTTTTCTCCTTTCAGACAAACTGTATTTGTAAACTTAGACCAGGTTTGGGTTCTAGTTTGGGTAAGTCATTGCAAAAGAGGATAGAAGAAGAAAAGAGCATAGAGGCATATATGAGTGAATTAAGAAAAACGTAGTTGAGTGGTAGTCTGCATTTATAAAATTCATAGGCTGTGCATATCTG
Source organism: Allium cepa (assembly GCA_030765085.1). NCBI lineage: Eukaryota > Viridiplantae > Streptophyta > Magnoliopsida > Asparagales > Amaryllidaceae > Allium > Allium cepa. Next base: position 886,853,244 of record CM060929.1, read on the forward strand.
TGTATCACACGGTGCACGAATGGATCAGTAAAAACTTGCTTTGGATATGATGACCAAGCCTTGTGAGTGAATTCATCTAACCTGAGTGTTTAGTAAAAGGCTGGAGTTTGGGGATGCTAGTAATAGTTGAAGATAGGATGAGGTGTGTCTGTACAGTTTTTAAGCCTGGAAAGTTTAGATTGAAGATGGATGAAGTCATAAAGCAATGATGCAAATTAAGTTTAAAATGTAAGATAGTAGCTGGATTTGAAAAAGTGACTCTAAGTTTGAGGAAAATTTAAGCAACAACATTTTCATAATACATAGGAATGCAAGTGTGCACGTGTATGCGTATTCAACATTTTGCCGTTTTTGTTTTAGGAAATTTTGTCGTAATTTTTGTGTTAGCACGGTTCACGTTTGGGTATATTTAGGTCACATTATACGGTGGAGTGGTCGAGCAAGTCAAAACAATTTCCGTTCTATTTTAATCCTTTCTTGACCATACATTCTAAAGTCGCGTTTCAAAATATTTGAATTTGTTCTAGATTTGAATCTAGGCGACATCAGAAGAAATTTGATCGTTATTTTCTGTCGGTCTTTACCGGTGAATCGTCGTTTTGAATTCAAATTTTCTGCAACTTTCAGGTGAGTATTTCTCACCAGACATACGTATTTATATTTCGTAAATTATTGCAAGTGTATGTGTAAAATTTTATGTCACTATTATCTGTCTGTAGTGTAATATAAAATGATGAACCCCATTTAAATTGACACCTCATCAGTTATTATCTGTTGTATTATTTCTGCAGTTATATTATATTATTGTTTATTTACTGCTTAAATCACCACTGCAAGTTCCCTGTTAATTTAGATTGTTATGGGCTGAAATGATAGGCCTAAATGATGATTATTGTTAAACTATTCTGTTAACTGCTTAACTGATAACTTGGGATTGCGGGTTTGAAATGATAGAACCCGGGGTTTTGTAAATTACGGGTTGAAATGATATACATCCGTATCACTTGACCTAGGCTAGAAAACTATATACAGGCCCGTGGTTCTTATAATATTTTCTGAGATATTTAAAATTATTTTGGAAGTTAAATATTTGATTTAATATCTTTAAAGAATTTTATTTGATTTTTGAATAACTTATAAATGTTAATAAATAAATAAATAAATATTTGAATAAAATTTTGGAATATAACTTATTTTGGAAATTCTGGATTTTGAAAGAATAAGATTTTAGTTAAGAAATATATATATAAATAAATAAATTATATTTGAAAATATTTATTAAGTTAAACAATCTACTACAACATTTAAATGCTGTCTTTTGAAATTGGACTAGTTTTACCCATAACCTTATGTAGCATTTCCTAAGTGCTATGGAATCTAGAATTTGATTGCTTTAAAATTTATGGAATCTGATAAATTTTATTTTATGTTTAAGTTTTGGAAAATCTTAAGATATGATATTTATAACTGGATTTTCCTTAATAAATTTAAGATGAATATTCTAGTATTAAGTAAATTTTGAAAATATTTAATGGCTAAAATTTGGAGTTTTGGAATTTATGGGAATATTCAAGACTAAATAATAAAATATTGATTTGTTGAAAGAATAAAACCCAACCTTAGTTTTGAATAGTAATACTCCAATTGGATATATATATAGAAATTGAAATGGTTTTGGGAACATAAAGTGATATTTAAATTATGGGTTAAAACTTTAAATAAAGAAATATATTTGTAAAGCTATGTAAATTATCTTCTTTACAAAGTAACCATAAAGTTAAACCATTTATTCTATATACCGTTGAATGTCCAAACCATTGTGTTTGGGAGTTATGGTTTTAAAGTAAAATTTCCAAAATACTATGTTTGAAGATATAATTCAAATATTTGGTTTCCAGATATTATAAATTTTAAGCAGTATGGTTTTTGGAAAAGAATTATATTTGAATATAACGATATCATATTGTTTTGGGTTTTAAAATGATATCGTATTTATAGTTTTGAAATGGAAATGTTTATTCTGGTTTTAAGTGTAAACTGCTTTTAAATAACCACGGGTAATAATAACGTTTGGTTGGCAAAGAGACCGGGATCGGATATGGACATACTCTCTGTCGATACCGAAAACCACTTTGACTAACCGTGTACGCGGTGGAGATTCCAGAATGAAGTAGGTTGGTGGTGACGGTTTCTTGAAAGGTATATACGTGGACCCGACTCCCGTGAGTTGGCTTAAGGTGGCTAAAACAGGAGCGATCGACGGATTAATGAGGTAGCTCCTCTGATCGAACGCACTTCTTCGTATACCATTCTATTGCTTATGTGATTGTTTGGGTGCACCCTTGATTTGGGAGTGTTGTTCGAGGTGGGCGGTTGCTGCGGCTTCGCGTTACCATCGGTCCGGAAGCGTAATTGGTATATCTACCCTGGCATTGCCTAGTTGTGCCGTGTCACCTACCATATCGAGCCTTGTACGAGTTTGGATTTCTCCCGTAGCCCGTGTGGTATCCTCTGGTGGCTTCCCGATCAGGAGGGGCTATGATATTGGATGGACTACTGGGACTATTACGTGTTAAGGGCTATATGGGTAACCCCTTAATGCTAAGAAAAAAGTATGTTTATTTTATAAATAGACACTATTATAATAGCGCAATATATTACATAGTAAATAGTTTGACGGATCCTTAGAGGATGGGCGGTCCCAAGCATCCTTTAAGTTACTTGCTCTATATTACAGTACACTTGATTTAGCTTACATCATATAAGTATGTATGTCCTGACTCGAGTGTTTGTTTTATTTTACGCTCGGGTCAGCCTGAGTTGCAGCTTCAGTTTCTTCTCCGTAGCTAGGACACTCAATAGATCATTCGTGCTATTGGAAGTTGTTTCAGCCTTTATCCTTTCTGGAATTCAAGACTTTGAAGACTCTCTATCTGTGTATGTTAAAATTTGTATTGAGGATTATAGACAATGTAAGTTCTGTTTTGTTAAAGATGTATCAGTGGCTTCATGAACCACTAAATTTTAATTTCCGCTGCGAGATTCTGATATCTGTGTCTGCCACTGCACTCGGTGCAACATGATAGGGGGTTCTCGCTTCCTGGTTTGGGTAGCGAACGGTTGACTCTTACTCCTACATGTCCTCGTGGAGGTTGGTGGTGTAGTCGAGAGGCTAGCCGTAAAGGCAGAACAGAGGTACCGTTGTATGCTACGGTGGGTGTTACCCCACTGGCGCGGCCCGTTACATTTGGTATCAGAGCTTTGGCTCTAGGCAAACTTAGAATGTATGGTAAATTGATTTATAGAATCACCTTCATTCGAGCTTGAACCTCTTCCTTTTCGAATTTGGAACATTCCCTGTGGTTCCAAAGTTCATCCGTGTCCCTCACTTTCATCTACTTTAGATTCTGGAGTGTCCCATAACTCCACTTCGGATGATCTTTATAGTAAATTGGCGGTCTCGCCATTATTCTAATAAAGGGGCGAAACTCCTTTACCATTAACATTGATTCACCAGAGATTTATATTTATCCTCGGTTTATATGCCAGTATCTTTGGTTATTCCGAACTCTATCTCTTCGGATCAAATATAGATTTACCCAATCATATCGATCCGACTCTTCAAGTCACGGTTGACCAGGTCAAGGTTGTCCGCGATTTATATAGACTTACCCAGTTCCTTATTCTGTTATTTAATCATCGGACCTTCTGATTTTAACTAGCTTGGATTCTATTTGATTTGAGTTCATCAAATTTGAATTTCTATCCTTGTTTTGGAAATAGACATGTCTTGAAAAATGGATAATTATGATTAAGATGTATTTTAATATCACTAAAATTTGATAATTGAGAATTTGGTTTTCAAATGGAAATTTCAAGTGTAACTTATTAAAGGAATATCTTAATTATAAAATAGGTATTTTAAATAAAGTGTTAGGTTATTGCTAAATCAAGAGTTAAGTAGAATAATGAATTGATTGGAAAATACTATTATATCTACCGTAGCATATTATAAATGCTGCTGTTTTTAAAAATAAAATGTTTTGAAAATTTTATAATTGAATAAATGAACCTTAAAATATTTCAAATTTGAAATGAGTATTATTTGGCATTGAATTTAAAAGGTATAAATGAAGATTATTTTAAAAAGTGCTATGATTTTTGTAATATGATTTCCAGATGATGATACCTATAAATTTTAACGACCTTCAAAGTATTATAATCTCAAAAGCATTATGATTTCAAATTTATTATCTTATTTTGTTTATGAACTATTTTTAAGTGTCCTTGGTTTCCCTATCTGCTACAGAATGGGGAGGCGATTGCTTCTACCAGCCTATTTAGGAATCTTTCAATATTCTTTGAAACCTTTGTTACTCATCGAGACCTAAGCACCGTTTATCACCCATGGACTGACGGTCAAACTGAAGAGTAGAACCGATTCTGGAGGATCTTCTTCGTGTTTCAAATCCGGAACTATTCGTTTAAGATTCTTGTTTGTCTAGCTTATCCTCTTTTGATTCTTTTCCTTTCGTTCCTTTTCGAGGACGAAAAGTTTTTAAGTGGGGGAGAGTGTAACAGCCCTAGTTTTAGCTATTTATTTTATTTTAATTATTTAACTTTGAAATATATTTTATATAAATTGTGTTTATCAAAATAGTTAATTATTTTATTTGGAGATATATTTTATAAAATTTGTATATGTCAATAAAATTAAATAATAACTGTGAAAATTTAAGCTATTTTTGAACTGTTAAATTTCGCGTTTAAAGGACGCGTCAATTATAGGGTATAAGTGACGTAATAAAACGTGTGTTTTTAAAATGTTATTTTTATGAAAATTTTTGATGTTTTGGACTGCGTCTGTTTAGCGTAGTGTAAAAATCATGTTTTCGTAAAATTTTGGAGAAAAATATCAGTCAGAGATTTTATAACAAACGTTACGTTGCATTAACTGACAGTCTGATTTTAAATAAATTTGTATACGTTTTTCTAAGCTTTGCATAAATTCTTGCCATTCCATTTATTGTTTTCAAACTAAAATCAAATAAATAAAATGAAGTAAAAACTTAACATGGAAGTAACGTGTGAGACAAAAATCCAAGGAGAAATTTGTACATGCCTAAATTGATACGATACATATCAACTCTTTCGTTCATCCTCTGATGTATACTTACCTTTATTTCTCCCCATATCAACGTATGCCTTAATTAAACCTTTTGTAAATCAAAACTGAATTGAATATGAGTTTGCCTTTCCTTTTCTCAGAAATAAAATCATGCATTGATAACTTCCCTTGTTTATTTCTTCAATCACGTATAAGCATTTATTCAAAGAGAAAACTGAAGCAAATCTCTCGGCCTTCCAGTAAATTCAAAAATTTATAATTTTTGCAAACTGAACTAAAAAAAAAAAAAAAGAACATAAAGTTACGTACAAACTTTATATCCAGGCTTATATCACGCAACTTTTCATTTTGTACGTTTCTTTTTAAAAAGTTTTGCATTAAGTCTGGCCAGTTTGTTTATTAAATCAAACATAGGAGAATCAAAGCATGCTGAAATCACGCATGCATATTTACATATTTTCAAACTTTATATGTTGTGTAACTGCCTAAATCTTATATCACGTAAACATATTTATAACTTTTGTAACTGAAAGCTTTAAATCTCTACAGCTTCCTCTTTTTCCCCTGTGTTTTTGCCTATGATCTAGTATGGTATCTGCGAACGTCCAAATACATTTGTAAACATATTTAATACAAATCAAAATTTATGTAAATATAAATGAATCATCACACACGTATTCATATTTACATATTTATATATATAAAACTGATACTTTAAACCATTTAAGCTGCTTGCCCTTTTCTCCCCATTTGTCCATTTGATTCCGCCTCAAACAAATCCTTTTATCTGCAAATCATCAATCTAAAATCACGCCTACATTAAATAGTATAAGATTTTGAAATCAAAGCTTCTCATAAAAATTGCAGTTATCGCATGCATTAAATCTAGATTTCAATTGGCAGTTTTAAATCACGCATTCATACTTAACCTTGCCTATCTTTTCAACTTCTCAATTCCCATGTATATCTCTCTATTTCACCTTTATTGTGCAATAAATAAATAAATAAATAAATAAAATTTTCCGTTCCTAATCACACATATAATTCAAGCAAAGTATCCTGGAAGGAAATTACACAGTCCATATTCATCAAATCTGGAAATTTATAAGGCACGCATGCTTTTGAAAAAAAAAAATTCTTAAAAACATTTATATTTGGAAGATATATCACGCATGCATTAAAACTGGAAATGAATCACGCAACCTACAGTTAAAACAAATCTATATGTATTTGCTTGAATCACTAGTTGTATCAGCACCTCTGCCGTTTCTTAAGACCAAGGGATATTGCATTGTATCACTATTTGCCGTTTGTTTGCCTATAAATCAATGTATAAACTAAATCACGTATAAGCATTTATCATATAGAAACTGATGTTTTCATTCCCATTTATCTCTCCTTTAATTCATACGAAGATTTAAAGCAAATATTTACCAAATCAATGCTTGAAATGTGAACGTATTCCCTGACATCTTGTATAATTGATAACTATTGATTTATCTCCTCTGATTTAGCTCGTCAGTTATATTCAAAGCCCTATATATTTATCCCATTGCTTTAATCACGTGAGTAAACAATTAACATAAGAAACTGATGCATTCAATCAATTGTGTATAACTGGCAGCAGATTTGATTTCTCTTCCTCTTAATATTGAAACCTTTATTTCTTTGAAACTGAAAGGAGAAATCACGCATATATGCAAAACGTTCAGATTTCAAAGCAATGCTCCGTTTCTATTCTTGCCATTTTCCCCATAAATCTCTGCAACTACTTCAAAGCATGTTTGCTTTAACCATGCAACTGTTTAATTGGAACATATTGTGAAATCAAAATATATTCATAATGAGCAGTTTAAAATCACACATATCATCTGGAAAGAAAAAAATATAAATCAAGCACCCTTCAAATGCGCATCAGTTCAAATTTATGTGCCTTGCCGTTTTATCATTTAATCACACATCACATAAATTTGAAGTTATAACAATGTATACCTGCCAAGATACCAGTTCTCTGGTATGAGCTCAAATCACGCAGGAAATTAATCTGGCATTAAATTATCATCAAGCTTTATACGTTGTGAAACTCTTGGCTTCCCCTGTATATTTCGAAGATTTATCCTTTTGCAAACTGATCAGTAAATCACGCTCATAACGTTCTAACAGAGGAGTGGTAGGAGAGATCAACGCTTACATTAATACTCGTACGTTTCATATCTGACTATTTCGCAAAATCCATCTATATATACTTTGCTTTATCTTCTTTAGTTTCATTCTCTCTTGTCTGTTCTTCTCGGGCTCGAACTCTTATCAGGTAAATGGTCTATGTCATTTTCTTTTCTTTGTTCAGATATTTCCTCTTCCTCGAAAATTTTGTTTTATCTCTGCCTTGCTCGGCCACACTACCATTTATCCACTTTGTTTTCTCTAAGAATCTTATCATATGCCTTGAACAACATATGGATCTGGGTTTATAGAGTTTTCTTTTTTTTTTTCTTTTTTTTTTAGTATACATAATTAAGTCAGAGGTACTAACTTTATAGAACTGAGAGGTTACTTTGAAAAAAAATTTTACATATGTAAAACCAAGTTCTATCAAACATCTCATTAACCTGAGTTTTCTTTTGATTTCAAAATCATGGGTTCGACTAGGGGTATAATAAGGAATTTGCTCATTTTTCTCCTTTCAGACAAACTGTATTTGTAAACTTAGACCAGGTTTGGGTTCTAGTTTGGGTAAGTCATTGCAAAAGAGGATAGAAGAAGAAAAGAGCATAGAGGCATATATGAGTGAATTAAGAAAAACGTAGTTGAGTGGTAGTCTGCATTTATAAAATTCATAGGCTGTGCATATCTGTGTATCACACGGTGCACGAATGGATCAGTAAAAACTTGCTTTGGATATGATGACCAAGCCTTGTGAGTGAATTCATCTAACCTGAGTGTTTAGTAAAAGGCTGGAGTTTGGGGATGCTAGTAATAGTTGAAGATAGGATGAGGTGTGTCTGTACAGTTTTTAAGCCTGGAAAGTTTAGATTGAAGATGGATGAAGTCATAAAGCAATGATGCAAATTAAGTTTAAAATGTAAGATAGTAGCTGGATTTGAAAAAGTGACTCTAAGTTTGAGGAAAATTTAAGCAACAACATTTTCATAATACATAGGAATGCAAGTGTGCACGTGTATGCGTATTCAACATTTTGCCGTTTTTGTTTTAGGAAATTTTGTCGTAATTTTTGTGTTAGCACGGTTCACGTTTGGGTATATTTAGGTCACATTATACGGTGGAGTGGTCGAGCAAGTCAAAACAATTTCCGTTCTATTTTAATCCTTTCTTGACCATACATTCTAAAGTCGCGTTTCAAAATATTTGAATTTGTTCTAGATTTGAATCTAGGCGACATCAGAAGAAATTTGATCGTTATTTTCTGTCGGTCTTTACCGGTGAATCGTCGTTTTGAATTCAAATTTTCTGCAACTTTCAGGTGAGTATTTCTCACCAGACATACGTATTTATATTTCGTAAATTATTGCAAGTGTATGTGTAAAATTTTATGTCACTATTATCTGTCTGTAGTGTAATATAAAATGATGAACCCCATTTAAATTGACACCTCATCAGTTATTATCTGTTGTATTATTTCTGCAGTTATATTATATTATTGTTTATTTACTGCTTAAATCACCACTGCAAGTTCCCTGTTAATTTAGATTGTTATGGGCTGAAATGATAGGCCTAAATGATGATTATTGTTAAACTATTCTGTTAACTGCTTAACTGATAACTTGGGATTGCGGGTTTGAAATGATAGAACCCGGGGTTTTGTAAATTACGGGTTGAAATGATATACATCCGTATCACTTGACCTAGGCTAGAAAACTATATACAGGCCCGTGGTTCTTATAATATTTTCTGAGATATTTAAAATTATTTTGGAAGTTAAATATTTGATTTAATATCTTTAAAGAATTTTATTTGATTTTTGAATAACTTATAAATGTTAATAAATAAATAAATAAATATTTGAATAAAATTTTGGAATATAACTTATTTTGGAAATTCTGGATTTTGAAAGAATAAGATTTTAGTTAAGAAATATATATATAAATAAATAAATTATATTTGAAAATATTTATTAAGTTAAACAATCTACTACAACATTTAAATGCTGTCTTTTGAAATTGGACTAGTTTTACCCATAACCTTATGTAGCATTTCCTAAGTGCTATGGAATCTAGAATTTGATTGCTTTAAAATTTATGGAATCTGATAAATTTTATTTTATGTTTAAGTTTTGGAAAATCTTAAGATATGATATTTATAACTGGATTTTCCTTAATAAATTTAAGATGAATATTCTAGTATTAAGTAAATTTTGAAAATATTTAATGGCTAAAATTTGGAGTTTTGGAATTTATGGGAATATTCAAGACTAAATAATAAAATATTGATTTGTTGAAAGAATAAAACCCAACCTTAGTTTTGAATAGTAATACTCCAATTGGATATATATATAGAAATTGAAATGGTTTTGGGAACATAAAGTGATATTTAAATTATGGGTTAAAACTTTAAATAAAGAAATATATTTGTAAAGCTATGTAAATTATCTTCTTTACAAAGTAACCATAAAGTTAAACCATTTATTCTATATACCGTTGAATGTCCAAACCATTGTGTTTGGGAGTTATGGTTTTAAAGTAAAATTTCCAAAATACTATGTTTGAAGATATAATTCAAATATTTGGTTTCCAGATATTATAAATTTTAAGCAGTATGGTTTTTGGAAAAGAATTATATTTGAATATAACGATATCATATTGTTTTGGGTTTTAAAATGATATCGTATTTATAGTTTTGAAATGGAAATGTTTATTCTGGTTTTAAGTGTAAACTGCTTTTAAATAACCACGGGTAATAATAACGTTTGGTTGGCAAAGAGACCGGGATCGGATATGGACATACTCTCTGTCGATACCGAAAACCACTTTGACTAACCGTGTACGCGGTGGAGATTCCAGAATGAAGTAGGTTGGTGGTGACGGTTTCTTGAAAGGTATATACGTGGACCCGACTCCCGTGAGTTGGCTTAAGGTGGCTAAAACAGGAGCGATCGACGGATTAATGAGGTAGCTCCTCTGATCGAACGCACTTCTTCGTATACCATTCTATTGCTTATGTGATTGTTTGGGTGCACCCTTGATTTGGGAGTGTTGTTCGAGGTGGGCGGTTGCTGCGGCTTCGCGTTACCATCGGTCCGGAAGCGTAATTGGTATATCTACCCTGGCATTGCCTAGTTGTGCCGTGTCACCTACCATATCGAGCCTTGTACGAGTTTGGATTTCTCCCGTAGCCCGTGTGGTATCCTCTGGTGGCTTCCCGATCAGGAGGGGCTATGATATTGGATGGACTACTGGGACTATTACGTGTTAAGGGCTATATGGGTAACCCCTTAATGCTAAGAAAAAAGTATGTTTATTTTATAAATAGACACTATTATAATAGCGCAATATATTACATAGTAAATAGTTTGACGGATCCTTAGAGGATGGGCGGTCCCAAGCATCCTTTAAGTTACTTGCTCTATATTACAGTACACTTGATTTAGCTTACATCATATAAGTATGTATGTCCTGACTCGAGTGTTTGTTTTATTTTACGCTCGGGTCAGCCTGAGTTGCAGCTTCAGTTTCTTCTCCGTAGCTAGGACACTCAATAGATCATTCGTGCTATTGGAAGTTGTTTCAGCCTTTATCCTTTCTGGAATTCAAGACTTTGAAGACTCTCTATCTGTGTATGTTAAAATTTGTATTGAGGATTATAGACAATGTAAGTTCTGTTTTGTTAAAGATGTATCAGTGGCTTCATGAACCACTAAATTTTAATTTCCGCTGCGAGATTCTGATATCTGTGTATGTGATTCTGTGATTTATTTACTGTATATTATGAGTTTGCTAAATTTATTCTACAACGCAGTATTTTGAACAATTCAAGTCCGACATGTGCGGATGCGAATGGTTGAAAATATTGGGTCGTTACACTATTCAAAAATGTGAATATAACTCCACTTATAGGTTTTAACAAATTTTCTTGTCAAAATAAGTCATTTGCGAATTTATAAAACAACGTTTATAAATTCCATTTCTATTTATTTATAAAAACTTCCTTTTTATAAATTCCTTTATTAACCTATTCCAGTTTATAACTTAATTATAAACTAAAAGTTCATATTATAAGTTAAATACTTATAAAACGATTATTTTACAAAATCGTTCCTCTAAAGACTTTCCAAACCATAAATCTTATAACTTATAAGATTCATTTATTTAACCAAATCTATTCTTTCAATAACTTCACAAATTTATAAATCTTACTATTTATAAATTTTATTTATAACTTCACAGTTTATAATTTTATAAATTTCATTCACTTATGCAATCCATTTGCACTTCATTCAAACACTTATAAAAACTTGTTTTATAATGTCAATATTTCAATTTATAAATATCTATTTATAAATCTCTTAATATAAATCAATTTATATTATTCTTTTAAAACGTCTTCAAATTCCTTTATTATTTCACCATTTTGATTCATAAAATAATTAAATTTTATAAATCCTATATTTAAACTTTTCACAATAAATTCTAAAATCCCGATTAAACTATTTTATAAAATCATTAGCATCATATTCTCAAAAATCAGTTTTTAACTATATTTCTCAAAAATCATAATTTTTATAACATTAAAAATTATAACGTTTATTTATTTAAAATGGATCAATTCCAAAATTATTTTATAAAACGTATACTTTCTAAAATCACTTTAAAATCATTTTAAAATGTCCAATGATGCTACACACCAAATAGTCAATCACGACTACAACGATATCATATATCAATATGAAAATCCATCAAATATCAAAATATCTGAAATCAAATAAATACTGTTGAGGAATCCAGTTGGATCCCTCCAACCTGTTTTCCTGCATCCACAAACATTAGCACAATACCAATTTCGCTCCAGTACGAAATTATCGCGGTATATGTTCTTATTAAATATTATCCGCTTAATAACGGCGTAATAGGGTCTCATCCGCTAAACAAATAAATGCGGGAAATCAATAACTCCAATATATACATATGCCAATATATATATTGCTATTATATATAATACCAATTTCACTGTTTATGAAATATTCGCGGTATATGTTTTTAATAAATAACATCCGCTTACTAACGGCGTATAATGTCTATTTTAACAATCAATAGATATCAATCATCATTCAAACATGCATTCAAATATTTTAAATCTAACTATTTAAAATAAAATCGAAACTGATTCGATTGAGTGAGAAGTTCTCACCTTGATTTTAAAATTCCGTTTTAGCGATTTATTTCGAATAAAATTAAACGGACGTTTAATTTTACCCAAAATTCTCACTAACTCCAAACGACTCCAAACCAATTTCATCGCGTAGTGCTCGTCCATACGATTCCAACGCAACTGGTTTCGCGCGTTTTCGACCTCGTATGAAAAAGTTATGAATTTTTGAAGTTTGTACACGATTTATATAAACTATTACAACATAAATAAACCTAACTTTTAATCACAGCCATAGGATCCTTCATCATGCAAATCTGGCCGTTCCCCCACTCTCCCTCTCCCTCACGTTTCTTCTACAGGTCACTCACGTACACAAACCCATTCCTTAGCCAACTAGGGTTCCTATTTGCAATCTCATTTCTCGACGAAACTCGATCAAACCACTTGCAATAGGAAGCCCTTCGCGAGAGCTACCTCCACCACCAACCACCTGAAGCTCGGCCTGCTCTAGACCCCTCGAAATGCATGCGAAATCTGCAGGTTTCGGCCCCAATTGCTCCCTCCATGTCGCTCCAAACACGATCATCACCGTATGGATCTCTAGCTCTCGCCTTGCTCTACAATGTTGCTGTTGAACACTTCGCGTGAATGTCAACGGATTGTGAATGATTGAAGGATGAATTTGGGACAATTTCGGCCATCCATTGGGGGGAGGCGGCTGCAGATGTAAATTAGGGTTTTAAGTTTTATATTTTTTTTATTTATGAAGGGTGGGGCTATTTATAAGGAACCGACGAAACACTATTCATCTCGGAAATTCCGAACTCCGATTCACGCGCCGTAACCAGCGTTTCTAGGGTTTACCCCGCGTTCCGGACACAATGGAACAGGTTTCGAAAGCTAATTCGGACATCTGTGCGAGTTATGGCTATAAACGCTCAATTTGAATTAAACCGATTTAAGCGATTTTCTAGGCGTTTTAATTTGTACCGGACAAACGGTAAATCCAATTGACGCGAAATTTGAAACCTTACGATAATATCACATTACGGATCCGATGAAACTGGTTTCGTCGAAATCCGAGACTTTTTGAAAAATGGCTATTTTCACTCGTCAAATTTAAATTAAAAATAAATCGATGCGTTTCGAGCTGCCACGATCAAACGATAGCTCCGATTGACACGAAAATTGAAATCCGGTAATAACTAACTATTACGGATCCAATGGAACTGGTTTCGTTCAATTCTGAGACTGTTCAAAAATTGACTATTTTCACTAGTCGATTTAATATTAAAATATTCAATTTTCACAAATTAACTTTTAATTTGATTTTAAAAGTTCTAAAATATCATTCTAACTTTCATATGATAAAATAAAATTTTACAAATCATTTTCAATCATATTTAACTATATTTTCAATTATTTCCATAATTTAACGTATTAAATTATCGATTTAATTATTCAATTAAATCCAAAAAGTCAAATAAAAATTTATTTGACTTACAAATTTACTCATAAATATTTAAAATTAATTAAATATTTAAATTTTAATTTCTAAAAATTCTGGGTCGTTACAATCTTCCCCACTTAAAAGAATTTCGTCCTCGAAATTATTAAGTAAGAAAAGTTACTGAATTTATTAACTTTCCAAAATTCATAGTCAAACTTCTTATAATATCTTACTAAGTTTTCAAATCATACTTAGTTATCTTTTCAAAAACAATTACTATTGTTTAACTTTCAACTCCCAAATCAAAGTTTAAGTTTTCAAAATTTTCCAATTTTCTCAAAATTTTTCTAACGCCTTAAATTTCCGGAAAAATTCGCCATAGTCTCCTTTGCGCGGCTCGATCCGAAAAAAAAATGACAGTATATATATCACAAATATACATCTCATCAAGTAATGAGGCATCCCGAAGGGAAAAAAGTGTAAAAGTACGGTATGTAATCCGAGATATGTACCTTATATTTTTATTAGCGAGCATATACGGCTAATATAGCGCGAAAGCGAGCTCCAAATGCGAAGCAAACGCGATCCGCACCTACTAAACACTCGACAAACAACATGAGAACATGCATATAGATAATAGTATCGATATACAACATATAGTAACATAATAACTATATATGTCAACATAGCAAATGAAACAACAACAAATGCAATATATTCAACCATCAACCAACTATCATTCAACTAACATCCATAACCAATAAATATTCATTTATATTCTCATTAATATTAAATGAATTGGTTTTTCAATTTAATCACATTTGATTCATTTACATTGGGTTTACTAACATTCATTTTCAATTTGCTTATATTCACTAATTCATATCCAAGTTGGTTCACTTCCAATTCAAATTCAATTCTATTCAAATTTATTTACTTCTAATTTGAATTCAATTACATAGCTTTAAATTTCACTAATTCACTTTCATTAATACTTAATGAATTATATACAATCAACTAACAATCATATAATAATCAATGTATATTAATTACAACCAAATTCTTTTGCTTACAATTGGTTTAATTTAATTGATTTTCATTCAATTATTCAACTTTCTAATAACATTAGATTTTAATGAATTAACACTTATATTCATTATTTCATTCCAATTTATTCACATTCAATTGATTAATATTCAATCCATTCATTCAATTCTGTTACAAAAGTTGAATTTCATTTATATAACTCAAGTTCATATCTATCACTTAATTTTATTAATTTACTTTGATACTAATATCAACTTCATTCCATATCACTTAAGTTATATTCATATAGTTTCACTTCTTATATATATAAGTTTATTTCACAATTGTAAATCACTTTAATTATAATTCAACTCTTATAATTCTTTTTACTTATACAATTATTCTTCAATTTAGATTATTCAAACAACTAAACAATCAACTTATATACTCTTTAATAATTTTGAAAAATTATTCCTTTATATACAAAATATATAATCAAGGTAAAATTATTTCGTTTACCCAATTTAAAACAATATTATGTCGGTTTATCTTGTTTAAGAGTTTAGAAACTCCTATCTACGATAGTTAGCTAGACTACATCGACTGGAATCTATAAACAATCAACCGATAAGTCAACACAATATAAAACAATTTATATTCACTAACAAATACGCTCTCATAGCTATTATTACACTCAAATTCATTCTAGAGTACTACTGACTCTATCTCTAATGAGAAATACCCAACAGAACCATGGTTGTCGCTTAACCATAAGCTCTGATACCAACTGTAAAGACCCGTAAATCCGTACTCCTTGAATAGACACTAATCTCCTTTGTTTAATTCAAGATGAACGAAAATACGAACCCTTAGGGGTTTTAAGAAAAATTTAAGAAAAGAAAAAGTAGAAAAGAAGAGAGAAAAGAAAACAGAAAATTAGAAAATAGAATAGAAAAGAGAAAATAGAGAAGAGATAGAAAAACAGAATGGAACAGAAAGAAAACAACAGAACAATAACAGAATCTCACAATTCGCAGCGGAACAACATATAATAATAAATGAATAATCTTTAAACAAAGAACTATATCAGTTATTACATTTTATACATTTCATTACTTCATATCATCAGAGTGTACAACAACAACAACAAACAGTGCAGCGGAAAAAGAAATACTATATAAACTAGTAATACGCCATGCCATCCATCTTGCCTCCAGCAACTTCAGAATATCCAGAATATCCTGATAAATCTTAACTCTTGATTGCCCGTGTGGAAATTGGTGGGCACCCAGAGTTTAGGAAGGAAAACAATAAACTCCAAGTCAGTCATGTGACTGGTGTGAGAACTCAAAACAGTTTATTTATCTTTAAAATCAAAATAGAGGAATATTTTTAAATTCAATTCGCAATGCTTTTAAAAATGAGACTACCATAAGGCCTCCCGCACACACACACAATGCAAACGCGGAATCAGAGGAGATTTCTCCTTATGATAGTCAAAGATGCTTGATACGCATTTAAAATAACATTTGATATTATTACTAGTGCATAGTGTAGGGAAAATTCATTTCGAAAGTAGAATATAAATCTTAGCCAACATACGACCATTATCGTATGCCTACTATAGCTAACTATGTTCAATAGCAGGTTACCGCCACATTCCATAGCAGGTTATACAACTAAAACCATACAAGTTTCGTATTGTTTCTTTGGATTTCCAACGAATGGTCAGGCCAAGGAACTTCCCATTGCCACATGAGAATGCCTCTGGAAAGACATCCCCGAGAACCAAACCGGAACTCTGCCAACACAAGGCCGGGTTACCCCTAACTGGGTAACTACTGACACGAGCACGCCATTCCCCGATCATAAACGACCTTTCTCACGGGATCCCGATAGCCAACAACCACAAAGTAATAAATTCGCAGTAACCACATAGGTTAAATATCTGGGCTCCATACCATGATACAACCTCTATCCAGAAGGAAATGTACATACCCTAAAGGGTGCTACCCCTCATAACCTTGCCGCATCTTTCCTGTTTTGACCATTTCCGGGGTGTGAGGCTCGACGAAGTCACGTCCACAAAAACATACTTTATACAAAAGCCATGCTTTGGGTCAACAAATGATCAACACAATGATCACTAAGATAGACGATCAAATAAACGATCCTATCACAATAATCAACACAATGATCATTTACAGCATCACTCAGCATATCACATTACCAAATTGGGAATATATCGCTGATAACATTCAACTACATAACCTCTGAGCTCGTACGTCTCAGAGAAGGGTGTTAAGCTAAAAGAATAAATTCTCCGCCACCAACAGAAATATATTTGAAAGAAATCGGCTTTATATCTCAACTTGTAATGTCAGACATACAATCCATACAAGTCTGTTCCGGGCTCGAACAAAACCGAAGGCACTTACAAAGAAGTCCTTGCAATCCGGATATTCACAATCCTGATCGGATTCACCATCACATATGGAGAACTCTATACCGTAGCTACTCGGTGCAGAGTAAATCGACAGGTCATCCTATCGCTCTCGCAAATACCGGGTCTTCAACACCGATCTTAAATGCAATTCACATCGACGTATCACATATTCGGAATGGGTTATACGACCCCATGGTCCTTTCCCGGTTAACCCGAATAGTGAGCGCTTATTCAAAAATAAGTGTAGCATTCACATTCAAACAAATCACATCAAGTACCCATTCAAAGGGAAATATTGATAGTCGGTTATTGAACTATCACTGGATATGCACACATCACCAGTTTCCAAATAATTTTCCAATTATTTATTTCACAAAATATCTTTACAAGATATATAATTTCAATACTTCAAAAATAAATCAATATTTATTTTTTAGACAAATTCCACTTCCTTTATAAATTCCTTAGTGAATTTATAATTCCAAAATATCAATGAATATTCGATTTCAATTATTCATTTTCAATTTATCTTCAAAAAGATAAATTCTAAATATCACTTCATATTGGAAAACAATTCCATACTTATTTAATAAGTAATTCACAAATTTTATTTATTTTCAACACTTGGAAAATATTCAATATACTTAAATCGAAATTAAGTATATATTTCATTCTTTAAGGAAATCATTCTCTTAAACATATTTATTTGGGCCAAAACGAATGTTGCGTAAAACATCGTTACGACGTCCCAAAATCACTAGTATAGGGATTCGAAATTAAAATAGATATATAAATCCCAATACTATACAAAACATTTCCTTTCGGAAATCATTTACTATAACAACAGTGTTATAGTCCATCATCTCCTTCTGTTTCTCGAAAACGTCTATTTCAACAATAAATGTTGAAATTTATGGTTTCGAATCTCAACACATTTAAAACATCGTTAGATCGTTTTAATTCTATTTAAAACATCCAAATCCAAAACAATTTATTTAACGTGTTATTCACTATTCAAAAACGTGAATATACTTTGTTAACAAATTTCATCCTTTTATTCATTTTAATTCAAAGGGTTATTCACTATTCAAAAATGTGAATATAACTCCACTTATAGGTTTTAACAAATTTTCTTGTCAAAATAAGTCATTTGCGAATTTATAAAACAACGTTTATAAATTCCATTTCTATTTATTTATAAAAACTTCCTTTTTATAAATTCCTTTATTAACCTATTCCAGTTTATAACTTAATTATAAACTAAAAGTTCATATTATAAGTTAAATACTTATAAAACGATTATTTTACAAAATCGTTCCTCTAAAGACTTTCCAAACCATAAATCTTATAACTTATAAGATTCATTTATTTAACCAAATCTATTCTTTCAATAACTTCACAAATTTATAAATCTTACTATTTATAAATTTTATTTATAACTTCACAGTTTATAATTTTATAAATTTCATTCACTTATGCAATCCATTTGCACTTCATTCAAACACTTATAAAAACTTGTTTTATAATGTCAATATTTCAATTTATAAATATCTATTTATAAATCTCTTAATATAAATCAATTTATATTATTCTTTTAAAACGTCTTCAAATTCCTTTATTATTTCACCATTTTGATTCATAAAATAATTAAATTTTATAAATCCTATATTTAAACTTTTCACAATAAATTCTAAAATCCCGATTAAACTATTTTATAAAATCATTAGCATCATATTCTCAAAAATCAGTTTTTAACTATATTTCTCAAAAATCATAATTTTTATAACATTAAAAATTATAACGTTTATTTATTTAAAATGGATCAATTCCAAAATTATTTTATAAAACGTATACTTTCTAAAATCACTTTAAAATCATTTTAAAATGTCCAATGATGCTACACACCAAATAGTCAATCACGACTACAACGATATCATATATCAATATGAAAATCCATCAAATATCAAAATATCTGAAATCAAATAAATACTGTTGAGGAATCCAGTTGGATCCCTCCAACCTGTTTTCCTGCATCCACAAACATTAGCACAATACCAATTTCGCTCCAGTACGAAATTATCGCGGTATATGTTCTTATTAAATATTATCCGCTTAATAACGGCGTAATAGGGTCTCATCCGCTAAACAAATAAATGCGGGAAATCAATAACTCCAATATATACATATGCCAATATATATATATATTGCTATTATATATAATACCAATTTCACTGTTTATGAAATATTCGCGGTATATGTTTTTAATAAATAACATCCGCTTACTAACGGCGTATAATGTCTATTTTAACAATCAATAGATATCAATCATCATTCAAACATGCATTCAAATATTTTAAATCTAACTATTTAAAATAAAATCGAAACTGATTCGATTGAGTGAGAAGTTCTCACCTTGATTTTAAATTCCGTTTTAGCGATTTATTTCGAATAAAATTAAACGGACGTTTAATTTTACCCAAAATTCTCACTAACTCCAAACGACTCCAAACCAATTTCATCGCGTAGTGCTCGTCCATACGATTCCAACGCAACTGGTTTCGCGCGTTTTCGACCTCGTATGAAAAAGTTATGAATTTTTGAAGTTTGTACACGATTTATATAAACTATTACAACATAAATAAACCTAACTTTTAATCACAGCCATAGGATCCTTCATCATGCAAATCTGGCCGTTCCCCCACTCTCCCTCTCCCTCACGTTTCTTCTACAGGTCACTCACGTACACAAACCCATTCCTTAGCCAACTAGGGTTCCAATTTGCAATCCCATTTCTCGACGAAACTCGATCAAACCACTTGCAATAGGAAGCCCTTCGCGAGAGCTACCTCCACCACCAACCACCTGAAGCTCGGCCTGCTCTAGACCCCTCGAAATGCGTGCGAAATCTGCAGGTTTCGGCCCCAATTGCTCCCTCCACGTCGCTCCAAACACGATCATCACCGTATGGATCTCTAGCTCTCGCCTTGCTCTACAATGTTGCTGTTGAACACTTCGCGTGAATGTCAACGGATTGTGAATGATTGAGGGATGAATTTGGGACAATTTCGGCCATCCATTGGGGGGAGGCGGCTGCAGATGTAAATTAGGGTTTTAAGTTTTATATTTTTTTTATTTATGAAGGGTGGGGCTATTTATAAGGAACCGACGAAACACTATTCATCCCGGAAATTCCGAACTCCGATTCACGCGCCGTAATCAGCGTTTCTAGGGTTTACCCCGCGTTTCGGACACAATGGAACAGGTTTCGAAAGCTAATTCGGACATCTGTGCGAGTTATGGCTATAAACGCTCAATTTGAATTAAACCGATTTAAGCGATTTTCTAGGCGTTTTAATTTGTACCGGACAAACGGTAAATCCAATTGACGCGAAATTTGAAACCTTACGATAATATCACATTACGGATCCGATGAAACTAGTTTCGTCGAAATCCGAGACTTTTTGAAAAATGGCTATTTTCACTCGTCAAATTTAAATTAAAAATAAATCGATGCGTTTCGAGCTGCCACGATCAAACGATAGCTCCGATTGACACGAAAATTGAAATCCGATAATAACTAACTATTACGGATCCAATGGAACTGGTTTCGTTCAATTCTGAGACTGTTCAAAAATTGACTATTTTCACTAGTCGATTTAATATTAAAATATTCAATTTTCACAAATTAACTTTTAATTCGATTTTAAAAGTTCTAAAATATCATTCTAACTTTCATATGATAAAATAAAATTTTACAAATCATTTTCAATCATATTTAACTATATTTTCAATTATTTCCATAATTTAACGTATTAAATTATCGATTTAATTATTCAATTAAATCCAAAAATTCAAATAAAAATTTATTTGACTTACAAATTTACTCATAAATATTTAAAATTAATTAAATATTCAAATTTTAATTTCTAAAAATTCTGGGTCGTTACATTTGTCATGAAGGATGACCATTCAAGATTTACATGGACTCTGTCTATAAAACATAAAAGTGACGCCTTCGATAATCTTAAGACTTTTGTGAAAGAATTCAAAACTTAAAAACTTAAAAATTAAGAATATTAGCAATGACAATGATGGTGAAGTTGATAATGATTTATTTGGTCATTTTTGCAATAAAAACAGTACAAGTCAAAAAATGTCCTTTCCTAGAACAACATAACAAAATGGTCTTGTAGAATGAAATAAATGGACCTTATAGGGATGCTCAAGGACATTATTAAGTAGTAGGAAATTACCAAGAAAAAAATCAAGCTGAAATTGTAGCTCTTGCTTGCTATGTTCTAAATTGCATTTCTACAAGCCCATTAATGAAATACACCCCTTATGATTATTTAATGAACGAATGTTTCGTATTTTAAATTTTTAGTTATAAATGTGTTATACTTAATAAAAAAGATAATTTAGGAAAATTCAAATTGGAAGCCAATAAAGGTATATTTGTCGGATATTCATAAAAAAGTAAAGCATGTGGAATCATTAACAAAAAAAATCTAATATTATTGAAGAAACCTTGATTATACCTTTTGATGAAAATTTCAGATTAAGAACGATAAACATGAAAATATTTTAATAAATCAACCAATAATTCCTGAAAATCCCCTCTAACAAAATGAAAATGTTGATAATACTTTAAAATCATCGCCATGTATTTTATAAGACCATCCACTCGATAATGTAATCGATGAAGTAAATGTTTGAGTTGGAACTAGAAATCAATTAGATCAAATGGGACATGTTGAATTTATTTTACACAGCGAACCAAAAAATATTAAAGATGCTTCGAAAGATGATTTTTAGAGTTCAACAATGCAGGAAGAAGTAAATCAATGTAAATGAAATGACGTCTGTGAATTGGTTCCAAGACCAAATGATCAAACTATAATAGGTACAAAAAGGATTTTCAAAAACAAAGTAGACGAAATTTGTGATATAATTAGGAACAAAACAAGATTCGTGGCTCAAGAATAGAACGAAGAAGAAGGTACCAACTATGAAGAAACATTTGCTTGTGTCGCTATACTAGAAGCTATTAGAATTTTGCTTGCATTTTCTTGTCATCGTAATTTTAAAATTTTCAAATGGATGTTAAAAGTGCTGATCTAAATCTCTACTACTAATAATGTAAATTCAATGAATATGATTTCAACCACGTCTTTTTGAAATTTCGAACATACCCTTTCTACATATATGGAAGTAGTAGTATTTATAAATGAAGAGAAGACGAGCAAGCTGGAATATGACGGGAAGAAATTACATGTTTCAAAACATGCATAAATTACTTTCCAATTTCAGTTCATACATGTAACCCAAGAAAACAGCATGTAGCATGCTAATTTTTTGTGCAACCTTCTAATAGCCGATTCATCTCTACATACACTAACAAAGGATGTATCTTGGACGATGTAGGACTAATTGTCTCAACATCATATCATCGAATTTTTAAAATATAAAGAATTATAGATATCACGAAGAGTGAAAGTGGAGGGGATTTGTTTTCCATGTTTGTTAGTTCCCTTGGTATAAATAATTATACTTTTCTGAAATGGCCCCCCCTCAAAATCATGATTCTGGATAAAAAAAAAATGTACTATGCATACTACATCAGTAACTGCTAGCTTATTTGACTACATTTGATTCAAACTACCATGAAAAAAGATAGAAATATTTGTATTGTTCAAATTTGTGATGAAACTCTTTATTTATTCACATAGTACATGCCAACCCAAGGCTTAAAGAAACATTTGACATATCATTGGTTAAATTGGTCAGCTTTTGTCATCACTAATAGTCTGCAGCATATAGTGCATTTTCTTTTTTTTAAATATTGATTTTCCTTATTCAATGCTATTTCTTTTATCTGTCCATGCTCATACCTTCAGGAACTACTTCAAAACACTAACCTTTCATTTGGATTCTAAACATTTCCTGTATAGAGACAATGACAACTTATATAGATTATGGACATAGAAACATAGACAATATACATAATTGTAATATCTATATGTCTCTTAATTTCCAGTAAAATTTATCTGTGGAATTATTTCATATGCGCATTAAGGATTGACTGCTAAGGAAAATGAGTTTTGAATGTAGCAGCACATTAATCATACTAACATTAAGACATGTATTCAGGCACAGTAATGCACAAAGCATCATTACTGCTATGGGTTTCAACAGAAAAGTGGCTATTAACACCACACCATTACAGAGTTTTTAGGGTTTTTTTTTGGGTTGTGGAGTTTTCTGTGTATTGATGGGTCAACTTTAGGATGTAATATTTTAATACGTCATTTTAATGTCTGATTAGTTGATCTGTTTACGTATGGGTTGAAACAAATGTACAACGAAGTACATGTGACTACCAGAAAAGCACCGCATGTTTATTTTCAGCCTATATTGACCTTCAGAACAAACCATTTATTGAATATTGAAGCAAAACTATGCACTATCCATTTGTAGTTAATATTTAGTGATGTGGATATTGATTGATAGTTTGTAGTATGTTAACACAATTTAAACTTGCACTGTTCTCTATACCGATGAGGTGAAATTTCTACACTTACCAATATTACATGTCCATTGGACAACTGATATTTATGTAATTTTTGGCCATCAAGATTTGTGTTTCTAAATTTCAGATTATGAACATCACTTTTCGTTAAAATTCCCATCTATTTTCAACTATCCAATATTTTTAGAATCATCCATGTGCAACACACGGGTTTACGCTTGTGATTTGTAAAAGAATTTTTTTTGTTAAACAACCACTTTTATTCGAATGCGAAAAAAAATTCCTAATCATGTTTTCAAACTTTAAAAGGCTTTTTATGGTCTAAAGTAAGCACTGCCTACTTGGTACGATTGTTTGACGAGTTATCTTTTGGAATCTGGTTTTAAAATTGGAAAGATTAATTCTACGTTATTTATTGAAAGGAATGAAAATGATATTTTAGTTGTTCAAATTTATGTAGATGATATTATTTTTGGTTCTATGAATGAAACATTATGCATTGAATTCTCAAACATTATGAAAAAGCAATTTGAAATGTCTCATATGAGTGAACTAACATACTTTCTTGGCTTACAAATTAAATGGTTAAATAATGGATATATATTTGTGAAGAAAAATATTGTAATGATTTGTCAAAAAGATTTGGAATAGTAATATTTCTAGTAAACCAATAATGATGAGTAATGATATAAATTTAGATAAAGATGAAAATGGTAAAGTTGATAAAAAACTTTATAGGAATATGATTGGCTCTTTATTATATTTAAAAACTTGTATACCTAATTTAATGATGAGCATTTGATAGCGTGCTAGATTTAAAACAAATTTCGAAGAGCCACACATACATGCCGGAAAACAAAATTTTCACTACTTAACAAATACATGAGGCTACAGACTTCTATATCTAAAACGTTGCCTCTTTGAACTTATATCATGCAGCGATGCAAATTTTGGAGGATGAAAAATGGATAGGAAAAGTACAAGTGGTACATGCCACTTCATTGGTCATTTTCTTCTATTATGTTTTAGTGAGAAACAAAATTGTGTTTCACTCTCGACGTGTGATGTAGAATATATTATTGCAGCTTTGGCATGTGCACAAGCTATCAACATGCAACAAAAACTTCAAGAATTCTATGTTTTATTAAAAAAATTAATTCGTATATATTGTGATGATAATAGTGCAATATATCTATCAAAAATTCCATCAATCAATCATGTACGAAACATACTTCTAACATGATAATGTTGAGAAAGCCATCGTATCACTTGAATTTGTTAACTCTGAAAATCAAATTGTGGACATTTTCACAAAACCACTCAGTGAAAATATTTTTATACGAGATTAGGAATTTGCCTTCATAATAAGAAAGTTCAATATTAAGCTCAAAATAACAAGATGATCTATTCTCTGGTAATAACTTAACTGCAATTTCAATCAACAAACCAAAACTATTTTTAGCTTTCCCAAACTGTATTTATGTTTGACATTAATTTTTTTTTATATTAATATTTTTCCATTAAAATCAAAGATGGCTTTTAGAAACAGCTCCTCTTCTTTTATTAGAAAAACTTCTTCTTCATTAGAAGAATCTAGCGAAAACTCGCCTAAAGGAAAATGAGTTAAAGAAGCTATTGTTAGTCCGTGAGATGATGGTTTTGATGACAACAACCTTAGAATAAGATTATAAAATATAAATACTAACATTATAGTTTAGAAATATATGTATATGCAGGATTTAATCATGTAGGTACCAAGAATGAAGACTGTACAGTATAGAGATTCAAGATATCAAGATTGAAGACTCATGAGTATCAAGAATATCAAGATTATAAAGAGTTCAAGATTTCAAGAATAAGTAATTTTAATTAGGAATTTTTGTTAAAACTCCTAGAAAAACACCGGCATCTTAAAATCCTATTCATTCATGGATGGAATCCACTTCGAGCCTGTTAAAGGGATGGAACCCTAAGTAGGATGGAACCTACGAAATATCTAGTGGAACATTGTTTTGTATCCGCTAACTTTTATTCAAAATAATTTTACAAAATTATATCTTGTTTTCAAAATGTTTTTAAAACCTTCCTTTTAAAAGAATCAAAAATATCTATCCTGATTTCAAATACTTTTAGCCTCAAAATAATCTTCAATTTCAAAATCAAATTATTCTTAGTTTTAAAACTATCTTTAATAATAATATATTTAACTTTTAATATTTATACTTAGATTTAAATATAAAATTACATATATATATTATTCTTTATATTTACTTACTATAGTCAAGTATATTTATAAAGTTTAAAATAGTTTTTAATATAAGATAAAATTTATTTTCAAAAGAAAAATAAACCACCAAAATTCCTTTGGGATGTCGACACGCTCAATACACCCATGTCGACATAGTGTCAGTTAATTTCAAATTTTAAGTTTCAAAAGAAGCGTCTATTCGTCATATCTCTTCATGAATGGACATGGTTGTTGTTCTTCTATAAATAAGGGCTGTTTTCAATGAATTTTTAATCATATTTTCTGGTTTTCATTTCTCTTCTTCTTCTTCTTCCACATTTCTTTATACATATTTCTACCATTACTATGCCGAAATCAACATTGAATCTAACTAGATTATCTCTGGTTTGATTCTCTATCACTATCTCAACAAGATCCTCAGTGCTATTCAGAGTTATAGGCTTCTTTGTAATCAATTAAACGAGAAAAGGTGTAATTGTGGCCTTGGAAATCAATCAAGCGAGAGAAGGTGTGATTGTAGCCTTTGAAATCAATTGGGTGAACTTGTTGCCCATGAAATCAAGCATCTCCATCCAACGGATTGTGAATCTGGAGTGTGTACTCGTGGCCTTGAAATCGAGGGTGCAATTGTGGCTTTTGAAAGGAAATCCGTACTTGTGTGCGGGACTGGATGTATGGTAACTTCGAACCAGTATAAAATCCGGTGTGTTCTTTCCTTTACTGCTTTTACTTTATTTCTGCATCTGTGTTTGATTCTGTGATCATATCTGTGTCTGAATATTGCATACATTTGTGTTCAAATTAACAAAAACTCAAAAAGATTTAATGATTCCTTAAAACACTATTCACCTCCCTTTAGTGTTTATCCTAGCCTTAAGATCCGTAATCCGCATTTCACATAGATATTACTTTGATGGTTACTTAATATTACCAAATGATAATTTCGATGATATTAAATATTGTCATTGAAAATTAATAGTATAATAGGGTGCAATCTACTCAGAGCAAAGGGAGATATGTATGCAACAACGTAGGCAAGGGGAGAAGTTAAAATTAGTGAAAGAACCTTGATTGCGTTCTATGGTACAACACATACCAGAAACAGTATCATCAGTAAGGGACGCTTTCCATCAGTAAAATCAAATCCACTCAGAATCCTTTGTCCAAAGAAAACTTCTTTTTTGAAGTTAGATCCAATCACTACTCCCAGACTTAATGTTTAGCTTGGTCTGTTTGATCAAAAATGTAAACTTGTTTTATTTATAAAATCAAATATAATATAAAAATATATATATAAGAATATATAAAAATATATATTAAAAGCCAATATAATATTATTTTTAATAAATAAGTTCAGACGTCTAACCAGATTCAACCATACGTCCGAGCCTTCACCAAATGTCTAATTTAACTTCTCAGATATTTGACTTGCTTCAAATTTTTTTATGTATATACAACACATATTTATTTTTAGTCAAATTCAATATTTACCCAACCATTAACTCATTATCTAATCATTAAAACCTTTAACCCACTTAACTTCTACTTTCATTTATTTTACTTTTTATAATGACCTACAAATCTGCACAATTCTAGCCTACAATAAACCACACATGTCCTAACAAAATTGAACGAAGATGCAAATAGTTAGGGGAAAGGAAGAAGAAAAGAAGAGGAGGGAAAGAAACTAAAATAGCATAGGATCTCACAATCGCAGTGGAACAACATATAGTATAATATCAATCATCATTACAAAAGACAAACTGTAATATACATACATCAATTAGAATACAATAACAAAAAAAACATCAGCATCGACAGTTATAACAGCCTATCCTCGCAATGCTGATAATTTCAACAAAAATGCAGCGAAAAAATATAAAATATGGTAATACGTCTTGAAGACCTCTATCTCATCTGCTGAAGCTTAGAAGCATCCAAACTAAATCTGTAAATATACTCGCTCCGACCCAAGCATTGAAAGGGAAGAACGACTAGATCAGTTTGTAAAACCAGCGTGAGAAAACACTTCTGAATCTGAATTTTTAAAATTATCAAAAATATTTTCAAAACAAAAGGCATCTCATAAGACCACGCCACATATAAACACGGAAGAGTTTTTACCTCGCGATAGAAAAACCATTTCATATCAAATTCTGTTATATTATACTAGCGTCTAGTATGCAAATAAAATTAATTATAGCTGAAATTGTTACCACTATTAAATTCCACCATATTAAACTCTACAACTAAAATCGAAAGCTCGTATTGGGGAATAGATTTCCAACAAATGACCAGGTAAGGGAATGACTACCTTCTGGCAGTATATCTCTAAAGGAATGTACTGAGGCCCAACCGATGGTCCTCCACCAGCACAAGACTGGTCTACCTCTAACTAGATAGTAACGAATATGTCGTCACCCCGATCTTTACGACCTATCCGGGAGCTATCTTTACATACATCACAATAATTTAAAACCCGACATCATAGAGCGAACAAATATGTCTAGAAGGGGATGATCATATCTTAGTGGTTGCAAACCACATAGCCTTACCGCATCTGCCCTGTTCTAGCAATTTCCAAGTGTGAGGCCTGAGGTAACAATTACCATTACCATAGCATAACAAATTTCCCCTTTAAATGCCACATTGCCATTCTATAATCACACAACCGATTTCTACGAACGTATAACTCCTGAGCTCGTACATCTCAAGAATGGAAGTCATGCTAAGAGAAGTTGCATTCTCATTCACCAAATAGTTGATACGTTTATAGAGATCAATCAATGTGATCGAGGATGCAATGTTAGACATTCGCCCATACAAGTTGTTCAGGAATAAGACAAACTAAAGGAACTCTTCTACCATAACCTGCCGGGAATCAACCCTAGGATTAGTAGCGAGAAGACCTTGATTATCAAAGATTTTCATAACAAATCACTACTACCACCATACATATAATATGCATTGTAGGTTTAGTGGCAGGTAGCCCTGCATCATGATGATCTCCATCTTCAAAAATCATAATCATAATCATAAAAATGCATTTTCGAATGCATAAGTTGGCCCAAAGTGGTTTGTGGATGAATCAGATCCCGGTCTCTCCGGGCCAACAACGATAAAGAGGCCCTTAACCTCATATAGAAACCAAATCTCATAGACTTATCACGTTTGCAACTCTCAAATTGCTATCTTTTGGCCAAAAAAGAAGCCCGGTAGATTAGAGTACCATAGTCACTTCACATTACTCGAATTAACATTCTTAACCCAAACAATGATCAAGCAAACACAGTTGGCTTTGTGCTAAGTGCATGACTAATCAGCTCTCACATCAAGTCAAGGAACTAAAAATGGCCAAATTTGTAGTCGGTTATTTAACTATCAAAGCAACAATTGAAATTTGGCACATAAGAAGTCACTAGGCCTATTTAATTAATCTTTTATTCGATTAAATCACTTTCCAAATATTTAATCAAAATATCTTTAAAAGGATATATTCTCAAAACCATTCCAACTATTCGATTTTTCGAAAACATTTCTATGTACTTATAAAGCCATGTTTATAAATCTCCTTTTTCATTTATAAACTTCCATTTTATAAAATCACTTTATTTATAAATATCCATTTATAAATCCATTCTTTTCTAAATCTCATTCATTATTAAAATCCATTTACAAATCCATTGCACCATATATCAATTAAAAATCCATTTATATATATACATACACACACATATATTTATATTTATAAGCTCCGTTTATAAATCTAGTTCTTTATTTATAAAATAATAGTTTTATAAATTCTTCATATAAACTATACAGAAGTCTGTATGTAAAATATTTCGAAAAACAATATATTTTATAACATCAAAAATTGTACGTTTTTATTTATTTAAAATAAATATATTCCTTTTAATAGGTTAAAAATTATTAAAACATATAAAATTTCCAAAAGTAATAGGGTCTCATCTGCTCCAAGAGCGAGAATATATCCAAACCAACTAATAAAATAGTAGATCACCCAAATAGTCAACAAATAATTAATAATAAAATTATCCATAGTTATCTAGAAATATAAGTAGGCTAAAGGGGTGAATTAACTTACGTTGATTCCAGTTTTCATTAGGACGTTCCAGTTTGAATTAAAATTGAACAGACATCTAATTTTAACCCAAATTTCTACTAGGTCCAAATCAATCCAATCCAACTCCATAACTTAGTATACTTTGTAATGAGTGTAACGCAACTTGTCGCGTTTGATTTCGACACGTATGGAAAAGTTATGAATTAATGAACATTTAGATTATTAAAATTATCATAACTTTAAATTAATTAAATTTAACTTTATTTACCCTTCCCTCTCACGTTTGTTCTCAAGCAAACTCACTCTCAACCGTGACTCTATCATCCACCGCCACCAACCACGCTCCACCATCGCTCGATCCGACATCGCCATCATGCATCCCCTCCCTCTTCCATACATGGCTAAAGTGTGGCCGCCTCTGATCGCCTGAAATCACGCCACCAAACCCAAAAGTCGGCTATGAACGGAGCCAAAATCCAGCCCCAATCTTCAATGTTTGACGATCCAACCAAACGTTACGTAGAGCTCGTCGAGCTCTACGACTTTCCTTCATGCACCGCGACGTTTCTTTAAGTGGTTGATAAGGAATTAAGGGAGAAAAATTGGTAGATTTTGGCCATTGAAATTTAATGGCAGCTATGACCTAGCTAGGGTTTGTTGCAAAAGAGAATTCTCCAAGTCCTTTTATGGAAAATTTCACGACACTATTCACATTTAAATTTCTGAACTCTAATCGAGGCGTGCCGCCTGACGTTCTACATATAAAACCCCTATTCCAAACACAATGAAACAAGTATCGTGACCCAATTCCATCATAAACAGAAGTATAATTTTCAAAATCGAAGTATATTATTAATTTTCTTTAATTTATTTCAATGCATTTCGAACTTACGACTAAATGATACGTTCGATTGTCATGAAATTCGACGGTATACTATAATTCACTATTATGGATCCAATGGAACATGCTTCGTTGGAATCTGAGATAGTGTCCTCGAAAGCTATTTTCACATGTTAATTAAAGTGAATTATTATTAAATATGTCTAATCACTTTACTTATAAATTAAAGTTTACTATCTTCTTTCTTAGTCAAAATAACTTAAATCAGCTTTCGAAATCCTTTTCATTCATATTAATTCAAGATTCAATTATTTGAACAATTCCAAATATTCAAGTAACCATTATATTTGAAACTCAAGTTATTTAAGTTATAATATTAACTTTTTAATATTCAATATCAATTAAATATACCAAATTTGAATGGCCAAAATTTTGGGTCTTTACATTCTCCCCACTTAAAAGAATTTCGTCTCAAAAATTAGCAAGGAAGAAAAATGCCCCAAACCCATTAACTTTTCAAAACCAATTATTTAAAAATAGATTACCAAATTCTTTTAAGCCTTAACTTTTCAAAATCAATTAGCTGAAATAGATTGCAAAATTTCTATGTCTTTTAAAATCACCCACCTATACCAACTAATTTCCTTTTCTTCATTCATCCCAAGTTATAACTCAAAATCAAATTTTTGTTATCAAATTATTTTTAAAATTCTCAAAAAAATTCTAACTCCTTAGATTTACGAATTTTTTTGCTAGCGTCTCCTATGCGCGGCTTGATCAGAAAATTTACAACATATATATATATATATAATCATAAATATACATCTCGTCTTCAAGAATAAGGCACCCCGTAAGGAAAATATATATAAAAATACGATGTGTAATCCGAGATGTGTTCCTTTTATTAGTATTATCAAGTATTATAATCAATATAATGCGAAAGCGAATTCCAAATGTGATGCGTATGCCATCCGCCCCAGCTAATCACTCTACAACCAATGTGAACAAGTTCAGGAAAAGTAATATTAATATATATATATATATAACATAGAAAAATATAATAATTTTATGCAAATGTAACAAGAGGACCATCAAACAAGTAATATCCTTCCAATTAACTCATAACCATATCAATTTGCTTTTTCCAATACCAACATTTAATTTATTAGGCCCGTACGATGTACATATACCATTCATATGCAAAACCACATCTAATCGCTCATTCGATCACACAATTTCACTTTCGAACTAATATTGTTCACATGACCGCTCTATTGCGGACTTAGATCTGGTTCCTTAATTAGAAACCATCATCCTCCTTGGATAGCCATATGCTATGATAGAGAATATCAAAATCAATTAGAAACTCATATCTAGTGTTCGCCATCGAGAATCGAGTGAAAAATTCTAACACGGACCGGTATAATTCACCTTGAAGTCATGTATTCGAATTTCGATCAAATAGATATGCAAATGAAATGATGTACATAGAACTTACATATTTATTTCAACTGGTTCCTTCTTATATTCCATTCTTTTTTTCCTCATATTCTTTTATTTACATTCATTTATTCATAACCATTATTCACATTGCTTTATTTACATTCATTTACTATTTAGTATATTTCTTTCAATACTAATATCACTTAAGAACAATTCCATCAAATTTTACTTAAGTTTATTATAAACATTTTATACAACACTTCTCATGTTTATTTTTACTTAACAACTTAAGTTCATATCCATTTCAAATCAAATTCAATTTTATTTAACTCATTTCATTAATTCACTTCATTTACCTTTACTTGAGTCAAATTCCTTTGTAAAATTCATTTTATTTAACTTAACTTAAGTTAAATTTCATTGTTCAGTTTCAAATTTACTTTTCTTAACATCTATATTCAACGACTTTAAAATTTTGTTTTAACTTACTAATTCTCAAAATTTATAAGTTCTAAACTTGTTTTCTCATATTTTCACAAAATACTTGAATGAAAATTTTAGAGTTTAGACACCCTTTTCTTATTTCATATCCTTTTCAAATCACACACACACACACAGATATATATATATATATATATAATTCCACTGTATATCAAATCGTATTTTTGAATTTTAAAATCAAAACTAGTTTTACCAAAACTAAACTCTAATGGTAGCAATCCATCACTTAAAAACTCGAAAATGAATATTTATGATGTCGTAGTCATCATTTGAATTATTTTCCAACGACCGAAGTGAGTTCGATGCTTTCTATTTCTTTTAAATCCCATTTTATTTACAGATCATATTTATAAATTTTACTTATATATAATACCCCGTTTTTTATATAAACCCATTTATTAATTGTTTATATTTGTTTATATTATAATAGTAATAACTTTTATTAGAACACAAACACAAACACAAACAACAAATGATAATAATCGAATATTATCATTTACTGATAACCAAACACACCATATAATAATTTCTGAAAATTATTCTGTTATATATAAAATACAATTTAGGTAAAATTATTTCATTTATCAATTCTCAAAACAATACCATGTCGGTTTGCCTTTTTTAAGTGTTTAGAAACCCCTATCGATATCATAGCATCCCATGCACCGACTAGAATTCATAAGTAACTCAACAGATAAATTAACACAATATAAAACATTTTTATAATCACTAACAAATACGCGCTCATATCTATAATACACTCAAAATTCGTAATAAGGCATTCCATTACCTTATCTCTTAATGAGTTACCCCACCAAAGCCAAGAGTCTCGCTTACCTTTATGCTTTGATATCAGCTATAATGACTTGCAAATCTGCACAATTCAAGCTAATAATAAACCACATATGTCCAACCCAAATTGAATGAAGATGCAAATAGTTATGGTAAAGAAAAAAGAATGAAAAAAGGAAAAGAAACTAAAACAACACAGGATATCACAATCGCAGTGGAATGATATATAATATATTATCAATGATCTTTACAAAAGAGTAACTGTAATATACATACATCCATCAAAGTACAACAACAATAAACATCAGCCTAGACAATTATAAAAACCTATCCTCGCAATGCTGATAATTTCAACAAAAATGCAATGGAAAAAAAATACAGGAATACATCCTGAAGAACTGCATCTCGTCTACTGAAGCTCCAAAACATCCAAAATGAATCTATAAATACACTCGGTATAACCGAAGCATTGAAAGGGAAGAACGTCCGGATCAGTTTGGTAGACCAGTGTAATACCCTAGACTCCTTAGTATACCCAAAAAGGGCACACCAAAAGATGTGGTGCGTTATATGTATAACTAAAGCATCACATGGACTAATATTTACAAGAGAAATAAATAAAAACAGTGGAAACATTTAAATAATAACTAGACATTTAAAATTAAACTTCATTTCAAATAGAATATATCTAAAAAACCAAATACACATGTCTCGTGAAAAATACAATCTCAGTCACATTATCAGAGTACATAAACAATAAAAATCATGCCTCTCATAAAGTACTGGTACATTCAAAGTCAAATGAAAAGAAAACTGAAAAGAAGAATACATGAAGGACTCTAAGAATATATCTCTAATTAGTGGTCTGAATCTACTGTCCTTGATTCTGCTGGCCTATGGGGGGAAGGGTGAAATAGAGGAGTGGTCAGACTATAAGTCTGGTGAGTGAAAGTAACTACCGGTACTTTTAAGAAGGACAAAGATAATAGACTTAGCAAAAGTTCTAGTATGGAAAGAAATATTGAAAAGATAAAGCTAGGGTAAAATACTATTTCAGATTCTGTTTGACGGTTTTCCTTTGCTTGTTTGCACTTGTCTTTAGCTGCTTTGATTAGGCTAAAACCCTAATCCTATTTCAATTGCTAATTTGATTAGGTTGGAATTCTAGTTCTACCCATTGAACGATCTTCTATCTTTGTTGTGCCACTGTGAACCAGTCCTGTTGGTTACAGCAAAAGACACCTGTTTAGTGCTTGGAATGTAGTAGCGAATTATTTACCCTAATCGATGCTGCATGCACGGTCATCGTCGGTACACATAAAATGTCGCCCCTTATTTTGACCTGTTATTTACCCTAATCAGGATAAGCGTGTCCAGCCTCACCTAACTATTGTAAAACCATCGGTCCTAGTCTAAAAGGAAATGCTACCTAGCCTAACCTAAGTGTTGTGAGACCATCAGTCCTAGTCTGAAAGGGAATGCTGTAGGTACTGGTCCTAACAAACAAATTCTAGTTTGCGCCCTTTGCCCAAATCCCTAGATCTGAGCCTCTGTCTATTGGCCATTTATTTACCCTAATTAGCCTAAGCGTTTCCCTGCCTCACCTAACTATTGTGAGACCATTAGTTCCTGACTGAAAGGGAATACTGTTGGTATGGCCCTTCTTCTATGTTTACTTATTAACTTAGTGTAAATTTCAAAATAATCCTCTTCTATTATTTCTGCTATATTGCTTATTAACTTAATCTATGTTTTAAAATATGTCTTTTCTGTTCTTTCTGCTTAATTATAACCTATTTTATAATTGTTACTCTTCTATCCTATCTTTTTAGTTATAGCCTGTGATAACCCGGATTTCTGGACATCTGTAATTGATATAATAATTGTGTTAATTAATAGAAATACTGAATTATAGATTGATTTTAAATAGAATAATTATTTAATTTGTGTTATTTTATAAATTTAATTTTAAATAGACTAATCATTTTCAATTTAATTAGAGTTGTTTAAATGTATGACTTTAAAGTTAGAATTTAATATTTCCAAATTTAATAATATCTTTATTCAAATTAATATGTACTTATTTGGATTGATTTTTAAGTTGCATTTAAAATTGAATTTGAATTGGAAAATCAAAAAAATAAATATCTTGAAATATTTTGGATTTAAAGAAAAATAATAATAATATGTGTATGTGATTTTTTTTTAGTTTATGATTGATTTTATATCATTGTCTTTAAAAGGTTTTATAAATATAGGTAATTATAAGAGAAGTTCAAATATTAAACACTTAAGAAATTTATAAATATATAACTAAATTAAAAATTTAATATAAAATATATTTAAAACCATATTAGTTATTGAAATTACAAATGTAAGGTTAAATGTATATATATAATTACAAATGTAAGCTAAAGGATGTGTTTTGTGACAAGTGTCCCTATTTTCCCATGATTTTTAATAATTAGTAAAGGATAATAA
This sequence comes from Allium cepa, assembly GCA_030765085.1. Lineage (NCBI taxonomy): Eukaryota > Viridiplantae > Streptophyta > Magnoliopsida > Asparagales > Amaryllidaceae > Allium > Allium cepa. The sequence continues at coordinate 886,889,536 of CM060929.1, forward strand.
AAAAACCAAGAGTATAACTTCTCTACTCTACTATCTTATTTTCTTTCAATCTTCATTTCAAAACCAGAAAGAAAAAAAAAATCTGAACAACAATCTAAGGTCTAAAAACAAAGTTGAAGCAAGATTTGATCAGCTCAAAGCAAATTCAAGCTCAAATTGTCAAACTGGAAGAAAACAAATCAAATTTTTTCAAATTTTCAACAGCAAAGTAAGATCAGATGCAACTCTAACATCAAGCTAGATTTAAGCTTCAGATCAAAACAAGAAATCAATCATTTTCAAATCTGCAACCTGTAACAAGAATCATCTAGTATCTTCCAGTTTTTAAAGTCATCAAAGCATCATCACCTTCAGTTTTCAAAAGCAGATCCAGGGCCTCTATTTGCATAAATTAAGGTGAGTAAACAAATAAGCTTTGTTTTAAGTTGATACATGTGATGTTTTAGTCAGTAGGTGATGTGATATTTATTTTCACATGGAAACTTTGGCTTGCATGTTATAAATTTGTTAAATTGCAAGTGTGCATATCTGTAAACCATAGTATGTCACTGTTTAAGGTTTGAAAAAAAAATTAAGTTCACTTCATATAATCTCTTCTAGGCTGAAGAATTTAAAAAAAAGTTGGCATTTTTAAGTATATTGAAGGTTTTAAAAATATATTTATGTGATATAACTTTGAAAATTTTCTGGAAACAAAAAAGAACAGTGGAAAACTTGAGAAAAGGTTAAAATCAAACATTATAGTTTGTTGATTCAAGTATATAGCCTGAATATATTTTGAAAACTAGGATTTTTAAATTAAAAATCATAATTTTTAGTGAAGTTTTGAGCAAGCATTTCTAAAAGGATCAGAAAATGGGTTTTTGGCTATTTCTGGTGGCCAGAGGTCTCGGGGTAGTCAATGCTTCGTCGACTCTGGTGATGCGAGTTTCTCGAGGCTTTGGGAAATGGCAGCAGGGAAGGTCGGCAAGGTGTGGCCAGAGTTGTAGCATTTCCGGTGGTCGACGTGAGTAGTGCGAGGTGATTTGCTAGTGATGTTGAGTTCTAGGATTGCAATAGATTGCTCGATTGTGATTTAAATTTGGTATTGCCGAATTGATGATTGCAATCAAGTTCCATGACGATTTATGGCTTGTCGGAGTCAATGAGGTACGCCGGAGCAATGATGAACGACCGTCTATGCGCACGGCGATGATCTCGTGTGTCAGGGAGATGGATTCGTAGGCGACTCGAAGGATGCTCGGGTTAGTGTGGGTCAGGCTCGAATTTTGCTCGTGTTCGTTGAGTTGTGTAACAACAGGTTTTTTTTTCAATTTGACAAGAGTAAAAACAAATAACGATAAAATAGGAAGGGGGAAACTCGAAGCTAGTCTCAAGTAAGGTTCGGGTTTAACCCGAAGTAGATAATATACAAGTTTTAATAATATTTTCAAAATTTTTTTAAGGCAAGTTTTGAAATGAAATTGTTTTAAACTTATCTTAAATAAATTCATTTCCTTTATAAATGTTTCCTAAACCTTTAATTAAGAAATTATATGGTTATTTAACTTAAGTTTGTTAGGTTAAAATTTAAGATATTTTAAATTTAATTGTTATAAATAATTAAGTGATAATTAAAGGTTAAAGGTCTTTAAATAATATGATTAAGTAATTAATAAAGATGTTGATTTATCTTAAAGGCAAATAAGATTTTGATAATCAAAGGAAGTAATTAAAGAACAATTACTTAGTAGAAGAAATTAAAGATTAATTACTTGGTGTAATTAATCAATGGATTTTGGTAATTGATGATTACCTAATGGGATTGATAAGTGTAATTACTTAGTGAAGTAATTGATGGATAAATTACCAATTGTAATTAATATAAGGGAAATTACTTAATGGGAAGAAATTAAAGGTTAATTACTTAGTAGAAGTAATTAAGGATTAAATTACTTGGTGTAATTAATTAAAGGATTAATATAATTAATTAAGGAGTTAATTAATTAAGTTAAGTAATTATAGGATGATTAATTACTGTTTATGATTGATTAAGACTTATTAATTAAAGTGATTAATTAAGGATCATTAATTAATGTAATTAATTAATGTAATTAATGAAAGTAGTTAAAGATTAATTACTGTTAAGGATAATTACTTTGTGTAATTAATTGAGAGTTAATTACTTATTGTAATTAAATAATAATTAGTCAAGGGTGATTAATTAAGAAGGATAATTAAAGGATGATTGATTAATTGGTTTATAATTGTTTAATATTAAGTAAATGGTAATCTAAGTAATTAAGATTAGTATTAAATTAATTAGAGATAAATTAAATTAATTTTTAGAAGTGATCAATCTTGCTTATGAATGATTGAAGATTAAGTGCCTTGAATTGATTGATATCTCTAATATGATATGTTTTGTGATAAGATTGGATGGACAATGATAATGTGGTTATCTATCGATGATGAATTGCTGTGTAAAAAGTAACATCTTGTATTTAAAGTTGAATTGCATTTCACTTGAATAACTTGGGTTAAGATGGTATTGAATTCGAAGAGACCGGAGTCGGTATTAGTAAATACCTGAAACCACTTCGATACTTTATAGATTGATATGTGAAATCAATAGGCTGGTATGAAATGATTTAAGTAAATTGGACCATTTAATCTAAGTTTTTGGTACTTAGAAATTGATGTGTGAAATAGTGATGTCTATAACAAATTGAGAATTTGTAAATTGATACGAATTACCCGGGTTATATATAAGTTGTATTCTTTTGTAATTAATGTTTAGATGGGTTTATGCACGCTGGATTCCAGCCTGACCTGGGTGTTACTTTGATGTAATGCTCGGGTCAGACCGAGTATTACAGATTTTCACATAAGGACGTTCTGGAGCTCAGGAGACGATCTGGATGGAAGGAACATATGGAGTGTTTCCGCTATATTATATTATTATATATCTGGAACAAGTTATTTTAACTGTCCAGTGATTGTAAAATGATGTAACTCTGATGTATTAAAATGTAATTAACTGATACAACTTTCTTTGTGTAAAGAATATTATTTGATATTATATTTTATCCGCTGCGAATGTGAGATTCTGAGTTTGGTTTTCTGTTTCTTGTTCTTCTTTCTCTTTTTTCTATCCTAACTATCTGGAATTTTCAAGATCGAAAATTCCGAGCCGTTACATAACCAGTAGTTATAAACATGCTTGCAAATGTCTCGAATTTGCCTATTTCAGTCTATCTTCTTTTTATTACAGTTGTTTCTTATTTTACATCTAATTTCTATAAACTTCGTGTTGATTTCTATTTAATCTATAGTAGCGAATTATTCTCTTTTTAATATTCTATATTTTATTCGCGTAAAAAGAAACTAACATTTACATGCTAAATTTTAACACAAAACAGATGTAAATAAATACAAATGGCTATAAATAATGGAATAAAATAGCTGAATAAATAGAATGAAAAGAACTTTAAAAACAAACTGTAAATAAATTATATAAAACTGTATCAAAATTGTAGAAAACCTACAACTATTGAGGACCCTATTATTTTAAATTACTTAAAAATCTAAAATAATTACAAAACAATCACATGTGGTCCTTAGATCTATTCCTTGGCCTTCTTGGATCCACTTCTAGGGCGTAGAATTATTAAAAAAGTCTGCACCCAAGAAAAATTTTCATTTTAGGGTCCAGCCGCAGGCAATGAACCCAATTGGGAGAAAATCTGAATGAGAAAAATAGCTTGGTTTAGGGTCTTATTTATAGTGTAGCTTAGAGATCTTAGGCCATTGGATTTGAAGATTAAATCTGGTGTAAACACATGATAGGCTCGCGAGGAACCGTTGGATGGAAGCATGAACGCACAAGATTTGAAGAAAATTGAAAAACACGTCATACGGCTCGAATTTGGACGCTCCCTTGTCTGAAAACAAGGCGGGTCGACCTAGCTACTATGGGGGTTCACCCCTAGTTCGACCTTACACAAGCCTAGGTCGACATTGCTTATGGCATGGGTCGACACATGCCTATATTATTATTATTATTATTATTATTATTATTATTATTATTATTTTGTTTTATTTTCGATTTCTTATTTCTGTCATATCTTCTCCATACCGACTCGGATTTAAACAAGTTATATATGGAAATTGATCAGAAAATCGCCACGGACACAATGATGCAACTCCTGTAGCTCGATTCTGAAAATTTCGTAAACTTATTTTATTACTTAATTATTTCGTTAAATATTTATTATAGCTCAAATTTTGGGTTGTTACATTCTCCCCTCTTTAAAGGATTTCTTCCTCGAAATCTCCAAGAACAGAAGAATGAAACAAACATTTTCATCAAAATTCTACAACCACATATTCAATCATCATCTATTACATCCATTGTCATTAAGCTTTCTAATGCAATGTATGTTATATGCAATAGTGTAGTGTCAATGTCCCTAACTAATGCAGAAGATTAGGCGGTCTACTAATTCAGTCGACCTCCTTCAATGCAATCATGTCCACGCCATGTATCCAAATTCCCTAATGATAACTGATAGTTTATATGCCTGCTACAATCATCATCCAAATGCAAAAATCATATGATAATCATCCATTTATAACAACCATGGAAATAAAATAAAAATGCAAATGCACACACATCCATATGCATATGTTTTACTGACCTAGTTATGTCGATCCTTAAGAACTAATAGTGCCTAGTGTATATATATGCGTCCATTAGCATCCACTAGCAAACACTTGCAACCACTAGCGTCCAACATTTATAACATGTTCTAGTAACATGTTTACATTCAGTCCTACCATCCTTAGGTTAAATCCTAAGATATGCGCTCCCAAAAGATACTAAAGGAAAGAACCTATTCAAAACTAAAGATGGAAATAGGAAATTCAAGACATACCATCGAAAAGACATGGATAAGAGATGCTTATTTTATCCTTAGCCTCCAACATAGCGCCCTCAATACCGTCTCCCCGCTGCACCTTAACCAAAGGTACTTCCTTATTCCTAAGCTTCTTGATATCACGTCCAACAATCTTGGTAGGAACGGAATGAACCGATGCTTCTCTCTCCACTTCAACTTCTTCAAGTTGGCTAGGTTCCACTACCTTTACTGAATCATGTAAGCACTTTCACAAGTTTGAAACATGAAAAACATTATGAAATCCCGTGAGCCTCACTGGTAGCTTTATTCGATACGCCATCTTCCTACCCTTTCCACAATGGGGAACGGTCCAACAAATCTGGGAGCAAGTTTTCCACTTGATCCAAACCTTATCACCTTTCTTAGTGGAGATACCTCAATGAAAACCAAATCTCCAATCTCAAACTCAATATCACTTCTCCGCTTATCTTCATAGGAATTTTGCCTATCTTGGACCGTCTTCCTTCTTCTTCTAATCGAATCAATCTTTTCCGAAGTCTCTTTAACCATGTCGGGACCAAGTAGTTATCCTTATGTAGACTCCAACTAACATGCAGGCGACTTGCAAGGTCTTCCATAAAGAGCTTCAAAAGGTGTCATCCCAATGCTAGCTTGAAAACTATTATTATATGCGAACTCCACTAAAGGAAGATGTTCCTCCAAAATCAAGGATGCACATCCTCAATAAATTCTCAAGAACTTTATTAACTCTCTCCGTTTGCCATCCGTCTGAGGGTGATAGACCATACTCAATCTAAGCTGCGTCTCTAAAGCCTCTTGCAAGCTTCTCCAAAACTCGCTAGTAAAGATAGGGTCTCTATCGCTCACTATGCTAGAGGGAAATCCATGAAGTCGGACTATCTCACGGACATATAAGGATGCTAAATAAGGTTTCATCCTCTTACTCTTGACCGGAATGAATTTGGGCGCTCTTAGTCAAAAGATCTATAATCACCCAAATATTGGTATTCCCCTTCTTATATCAGGGTAAACCATCTATGAAGTTCATCGAAACACTATCCATTTCAATTCGGGTACATCTAATGGTTGAAGCAATCCGCCGGGCTTCTACTGCTCCGTCTTAACTCTTTGGCACACTAGACATTTAGCTACAAACTCTGCCACATCCTTCTTCATGCCTCTCCAATAGAACACTCTCTTCATGTCCCTATACATCTTATCACCACCCAGATGAATAGTCATTCAAGAATAGTGTGCTTCTTCTGGAACTGCTCTCGTTAAATCACTAGTGCAGGGGACAAAGTCTTCCATCTCTCCTTATCCACCCTTTACTATCAATGGAGTAGCGTTAGAGATGTCTAGAGACCTCTCCTTTGCTAATCCTATCCAAAATATCCAAAAGCATGATTCCTCTCACTGCCTTGAGCCAATATGATCTATGAGGGTAGGCTTAACCTCAAGTGCTGCCAATAATCTTGGGGTAAAGTCTGTAGAGGGCTAAAAATCAAAGGTGGAAATAAACTCTAGGCTTTTCCACTCTATGAACATTGGACTAAGGGTTGCTCTCTTCCTGCTTAATGCATCTACGACCATGTTTCCCTTGCCAGGGGTGTAAGCTATATTAAAGTTGTATGATGCTAGAAACTCCATCAATGCTGCTTCCTCAAGTTTAAATCCTTCTATGAGAATAGGTACTTCAATGATTTGTGGTTAGTGAAAAGCTCGAACTTCTCTCCTAGTAACTAATGTTTCCAAGATTTGAGTGTGAAAACAATAGTAGCTAACTCCAAATCATGGGTGGGTTAGTTCTTCTCATGAGTTCTTAATTGTCTACTTCCATAAAATACTACCCTCCCTTCTTGCATTAATACTACTCCAAGACCCATCCCACATGCATCAGTGTACACTCTAAAAGGCTTAACTCCGTCGGGTAAAACTAACACCGATGCACTAGTAAGGGCCCTTTTTAGCATCGTGAAGGAATCCTCATAATCTACGTCCCACACAAATGTCGTATTCTTCTTAGTGAGGCGAGTAAGCAGTGCTGAAATCTTAGCAAAATCTCTGATAAACTTCCTATAATAGCCAGCCAAACCTAGGAAGTTTCTAACTTTGGTAGCATTCTTGAGGATCTTCCAATCCTATACTACTATTATCTTAGCGTGATCCACAGCTAAACCCTCTCTTGAGACTACATGCCCCAAGAAACACACCTCCTCACATCAAAAGTGACACTTCGATAATTTTGCTTTTCAACTGATGAACACGAAGTGTATGAAGAACTTCCTCAAGATGAATAACATGCTCTTCCATACTCTTGGAAAACAGTAGAATGTCGTCCACAAACATTGCAACGAACTTATTTAGGGCATCTCGAAAAACACGACTCGTCAGATCTATAAAATAGGCTGGGGCATTGGTCATTCCAAATGGCATAACCAACTACTCAAAGAATCCATTGGGTGTCCTAAATGTCGTCTTATCGATGCTGTTGTCAGTGACCCTAAGTTGATGAAATCTAGTAGCTAAATCAAGCTGAGAAAATACTGAAGAGCCAAACAAATGATTGTAAACATCGTCTATCCTAGGAAGTGGGTAACGATTTTTTTTATGAGATTTTCAACTCTCTATAGTCTACGCAAAGTCGAAGGGAACCATCCACCTTTGTAGCGAAGACGACCAAGGCTCCCCACTCAGATATGCTCCTTCTGATGAAGCCTTTCTCCAATAGCTCACCAATCTACTTACTTAACTCTTTCCTCTCCTTAGAGCCATATGTCTCACAGGCAATGCCACTGGCTCAGCATTGTAATTCAGATAGATCCTACATTCAATCTCTCTCTTAGGGGGTAGTCCCCTAACCTCCTCAAAAACGTCTGGGAAGTCCCTAAAAACTGGAACTGAATCTAACTCTCTTGGTGATGAATCACCGGAATAAAGGAAGCTCAACATGATTGACCCTTGTGGGTCGCAAGAAACCTCGAGAGTCCTTTCGCTCCATGTCTCTAGTATGATAACTCCCCTCTTGCAGTCTAATATCGCACCATAAGTAGATAACCGGTCCATTCCCAAGATCATCCCATATCCCGAAAATCCATAGTATATATGTTATCCCGCTTTTTGGCAAAGCCGTGATATCAAAAGATTGGTCGAAAACGGGAAACAGTCCGTCTTAGAGATTGGTTATACATCACTTAGCTATGGATATCGATGAATTTTGCCCGAGTCCGGATCAGGCCACGATTGATAGGACACGACAAGAAAGGTTGTAGGAGCCATCATTTCAAGTTTCAAGTCAATCCGAGTTCGTATGCTCAAGATATGATGGATTCAGTGTGAAGAGAAATAGTCATTGTCCGGTTCGAAACCATGAATTTCGAACCCATCCTTTTCGAAACCATGCTGTTCGAAACCATCCACGCCCTCTCCTTCGAAACCACCTAGTTCGAACCCATCCACGCCCTTGCCTTCGAACCCATGATGTTCGAACCCATCAGCTAGTACCCAGCCTCGACTCCATCGCCTTCGACTCCATTACCTTCGAACCCACCACAGTAGCATACCTTCGAATCCACGACTTCACTCGGCCTCACATCCTCACTTCGAACCCATCGAATAACCCAATTCGAACCGATCAACTTCGAACCCATAAGAATTCCTGGATTCGAATGTCACGTTCGAAACCAAGAGTGCTTCCTATTTCGAATCCACCGAGTCAATTGGTTTGGAGGACGTGTTCGCCGTAGTTCACGGAGTCGAAGCGGTCCATTCGGAGATAAGTTAGGATCGATTCGAATATTGCGCGCCACGTCACTGCAAGCTCACGTGCACTGATGGATTCGAAGCGAAGGGTTCGAAATAATGGGTTCGAACGCCTCAGCCAACCGAAGGTGTCGATTTCGAACCGAGCATATCTCCTTAACCATAGATCCAAATGCAACCAAATTTTCACAGTATCTTCCATGTGAGGTAAAGATTGTTCCTGCCAAGTTTCAGCTCGATTGGACCATTTATTGATGGGTTCGAAATCACTTCGAACCGATGTCAGATCGAGACGAAACTTGGTGGGGTCGGTCGCGTGGGCCCACTCACGTGCCAGAAGGAGTCTCACGAAGTTTCAGCAAGATCTGGGCCTCCAACGCCTATAAATAGCACCCTGAAGCCTTCAGAAAAGGGGATCTTTCCGCCATTGAACGCCAAGACTCTGCCGGATTCAAGTTTAACTATCAGAATCGCTGTTGCATTCAGATTTCAAAGCAATTGTCAGCTGTAATCCATTGTAATCGATTGAATCGAGCAAAGCAATAAAGAGAAACCCTTCAAAGTGGACGTAGGCACGAACGCCGAACCACTATAAATCCTGTGTTTGTGATTGTTGCTTGTGAATTACTGTGATTTGTTACTTAGAGCTGAATTCTATACTGATTGTTGCTGAGTTCTGTGCTGAATATTATCGAATTGAACACGTAAACGGGTGCTTTCACGACCTTGGGTGTTTGTGACCAATTTTGGCGCAAACATTTTGGTGCTTTCACTGAGAACTGATTCAGGAAAAAGTTGATTTTGAAAATATAGGAGTTCAGATTTAGGAATTATGGCAAGACAATCGAGTAGGAGGCCAAGGACAGAGAGAAGCGAACCACAGGGAAGCCAAGAGGCTTCCTCAGGAGCAAATCAACCATCGATATACATCACGAGGGACGAGATGGAAACTATGATGAAGAGGCAAGAGGAAATGATCCAGAGTTTACTTCAACAGATAGGACAGCTTGGGGCACAGAATAGAGAAGCCAATGGAGCCCAGAACGGAGCGGGACCATCCGGCATAGCACCAGAGCTAGGGGGCACACATATGGAGAATGTTGACCCAATCTTGGAAAGAGAAAGAGGAGCATCTGCGCAACCCGGTAGTAGTAGAGATGCGAACGCTCAGTCAAGGGGGCAGATCCCGGGGTTACCTCGTGAGCTCGGGGGGCAGGTTGGAAGTAGTGAACAAGGATTACATCTCGGAGACAACGACCGATTGGCAGAGATAGTTAGGAGAGCTTTGAGAGGCGGTATGGTGAACAAAGATTTGGAAGATGTCAATAGAAGTCCTTTTACTTCAGCAATCAGGCAAGCTAGGAACCCACCTGATTTCAAACTACCATCGTTGGATATGTATGACGGGAGAGCGGACCCCACGGTCCACCTGACAAAATATATGAGGCATATGGAAGTACTGGGGGCATCGGAGGAGGTTATGGCCCGGTGTTTTCCATTGTATTTGACAGATATCGCCGCACTATGGTTTAGACAGTTGGAGAACGGATCCATCGGTACATGGAATGGTTTAGTGGAGAGATTTATGAGACAATTCAGGGTTCATATTACCAGACCCAAGAACGTGATGACTCTGGCAACCCTAAAGCAAAAGGCTGGAGAGACCTTGAGAAGTTATCTAGCACGATTTAATGCTGCAGCAGCTTCAGTGGATAGAGCAGATCCATCCATGATAGTAATGGCAGCCGTGTCCGGAATAGCTGACGGCACAGAGTTCAAAAATTCATTGACTAAAGATCCACCCATTGATCTAGAGGAATTCTATCATGAAGCGGAAAAGTTTTTACGATTAGAAGATGCGAATGCCGAGAGAGAAGAAGGAGATGGGATAGAAATTTTTGCACTCAAAGACGCCCCTAGAAGGGACTCGGACAAAGATAAAGGTAAAAGAAAGATTGAGAATGACAGAGACAGATCAAAGCGGCAACGGAGGGAGCCGCGATTCACCACCTACACTGAGTTGAACGAGAGCCTGGAACGAATTTATCAGGATACCAAAGAACAGATTCCGTACCGTAGGCCGATGCGAAGGGATCCTACCTCAGACGAAAGGAAATCAGATAAGTTCTGTGTATTCCATGAATTAAATGGTCATACTACTAATGATTGTAGGCACCTGAAGGATGAGGTGGAAGGGCATATCAGGAACGGTATGCTCCCTCAGTATGTAAGGAGGCGAGCTCCTGTGGCGGAACCAGAGCGACCACCATCCACGTCAGCTAGAGGCGATCCTGAATCAAGGCACCGTTTGGTTATCAACTGAATGAAATAACGATGAACAAGTCGTAAGCTTCCACTACCACAATTAAATCATTTACACATGCGCGAGATCGCGAACGATCTCCAGGCATGCTCTGAGTGATCACCGACCGTTTCGTAGTGGGAACTTACACTTTGACATCCATGCTTTACTTTCGTTTCATTTTGATTTGAACGTTTGGACTTTGTTTATCTGGACATTGTTTTTGGAACTCATCTGTTTGATAATTATTTGATTTTGATAACTCTGGAATGGCTAGGCTGCTTGCACATGTACAGGGTCGCGAACGGTCCCTAGGTAAGCTCTGAGACGGCGATGAACCGCCCCTATAAACGATCCAGGAACTCACCCGAACGTGACCCTGGCATCGATAACACCAAGCCCTCCCGGGCACACACACAATTCGCCTCGAACGGCATCCGACCTCGAACGGTCACAATCCGCCACGAACGGCACCCGACTTCGAACAGTCATAACTCGCCTTACCTCAAATGGCTTGATCGCGAACGGTCGTCACTTGAGGTCCGAAACCCGACCGCGAACGGTCACAAATTCGCCTCGAACGGCACACGATCGCGAACGATCACCCTCCGCCTCGAACGGCACACGACCGCGAACGGTCACAGATTCGCCTCGAACGGCACACGATCGCGAACGATCGCTTCCTGCCTCGAACGCCATTGATCGCGAACGGTCATGGCTCACTGATTATGAAAACCGACCTCGAACGGTCACCATTCGCCTTGAACGGCACTTGGTCGCGAACGATCATCATTTGCCACGAACGGCAGTCGACCGCGAACGGTCCCATCTCATCATTCGCCGCGAACGGCATCGACCGCTAACGGTCCTATTCGATCTTATGCCACGAACGGCACGGACCGCGAACGGTCCCGATTCACCTCAAGCAGCATACGATCCCGAACGATCGAAGCATGGATTTATACGCTCGACCGCGCACGGTCGCACTTCACCTCGAATGACTCGATCGCGAACGATCGTCATTTGAAGTTGACGCTTGACCACGAACGGCCGCGCTTCATCCCAAATAGCTCGATCTCGAACGATCGTCATTTGAGTCCATATGAAACTATCGAGTTCTTTGCAGGTTGATAACCGGATACGAACATCCAACTCGAAGCATTACAAAACACACCTTCCTACCGCAAGGCATGTTTTGGGGGGCAAAATGTTATCCCGCTTTTTGGCAAAGCCGTGATATCAAAAGATTGGTCGAAAACGGGAAACAGTCCGTCTTAGAGATTGGTTATACATCACTTAGCTATGGATATCGATGAATTTTGCCCGAGTCCGGATCAGGCCACGATTGATAGGACACGACAAGAAAGGTTGTAGGAGCCATCATTTCAAGTTTCAAGTCAATCCGAGTTCGTATGCTCAAGATATGATGGATTCAGTGTGAAGAGAAATAGTCATTGTCCGGTTCGAAACCATGAATTTCGAACCCATCCTTTTCGAAACCATGCTGTTCGAAACCATCCACGCCCTCTCCTTCGAAACCACCTAGTTCGAACCCATCCACGCCCTTGCCTTCGAACCCATGATGTTCGAACCCATCAGCTAGTACCCAGCCTCGACTCCATCGCCTTCGACTCCATTACCTTCGAACCCACCACAGTAGCATACCTTCGAATCCACGACTTCACTCGGCCTCACATCCTCACTTCGAACCCATCGAATAACCCAATTCGAACCGATCAACTTCGAACCCATAAGAATTCCTGGATTCGAATGTCACGTTCGAAACCAAGAGTGCTTCCTATTTCGAATCCACCGAGTCAATTGGTTTGGAGGACGTGTTCGCCGTAGTTCACGGAGTCGAAGCGGTCCATTCGGAGATAAGTTAGGATCGATTCGAATATTGCGCGCCACGTCACTGCAAGCTCACGTGCACTGATGGATTCGAAGCGAAGGGTTCGAAATAATGGGTTCGAACGCCTCAGCCAACCGAAGGTGTCGATTTCGAACCGAGCATATCTCCTTAACCATAGATCCAAATGCAACCAAATTTTCACAGTATCTTCCATGTGAGGTAAAGATTGTTCCTGCCAAGTTTCAGCTCGATTGGACCATTTATTGATGGGTTCGAAATCACTTCGAACCGATGTCAGATCGAGACGAAACTTGGTGGGGTCGGTCGCGTGGGCCCACTCACGTGCCAGAAGGAGTCTCACGAAGTTTCAGCAAGATCTGGGCCTCCAACGCCTATAAATAGCACCCTGAAGCCTTCAGAAAAGGGGATCTTTCCGCCATTGAACGCCAAGACTCTGCCGGATTCAAGTTTAACTATCAGAATCGCTGTTGCATTCAGATTTCAAAGCAATTGTCAGCTGTAATCCATTGTAATCGATTGAATCGAGCAAAGCAATAAAGAGAAACCCTTCAAAGTGGACGTAGGCACGAACGCCGAACCACTATAAATCCTGTGTTTGTGATTGTTGCTTGTGAATTACTGTGATTTGTTACTTAGAGCTGAATTCTATACTGATTGTTGCTGAGTTCTGTGCTGAATATTATCGAATTGAACACGTAAACGGGTGCTTTCACGACCTTGGGTGTTTGTGACCAATTTTGGCGCAAACAATATAGGCATCACAGTCAAATTCTACGCCTAGTATAAAAATTTTCAAACCCTACAAATCATGGATTAATGTGTTGATCCTCCTATGGGGTTTGAAACAACTATATGGTCTAATGCCAGAGAAATATCTAAGTGCAAACAACCAACCAAGGAACTAGAAATGAGAGAATGTGATGCTCTAGAGTTAAAAAGAGTCCGAATAGGAAAAATTTGAAATAGAGATCAGATCTTCTACAGAGACTTTCCTACCTCAATCCAGTCCATTAGAAGGTGTTGCATGCAAAGCCTGTACTTGCGCTGTAGATGCGCCTGCTCTTTCCCTGTTTTCGAGGATAAGCTCTACTAAGATTTCCGGGTTGCCCACAGTTGTAACACCTACCCTTCATCGCGTCCTTCTTACATCCCTTCGTGAAATGCCCAACCATCTACAACTATGACATTTCTCGCCTTTCTTGATCTGTCCCTTTTTAGGTCCTCCTCATTTTTTCTTGTCCTTATCCTTTTTATTCTTCCACCACTGCTTCTTAGAGTTTTCTGATTTAGAAACCTCCTTAACCTCTTCTTCCTTATCAACATTTGACATTAGAGCCATTTCCACAAGTGACTTATATGTCACCCCCATAGGTACATGTGTTAATGCCAATCCTTGGAGGGGCTGGTTCAAACCTTTAGCAAACTTGATGGTCTTCTTATTAGGTGTATAAATAAGATCCATCCCGAACCTCGACAACTCATTAAAGTGATTTATATACTCCTTCATCGAAAGACTCGCTTGCTTCAGACTAGCAAACTTCTCCAACTGCATGCTTTCATCGGCTTGCGACAAGAACTTTCTCTCAAACCTTTCTCGAAATCCAAACCAACAAATGTCTCTACCCTCCATCTTTGTAATCTCCCACCAGTAAGAAGCTTCTCCCTTTAACTGCCAAGATGCAAGCTGAACTCTCTGGCAGTCCTCCACCTAATAGTCCAAATATCTGCTCCATATTACTTAACCAAGTTCGTGCCTCCACGAAATCCTCTGTGCCAAAAAACGTCTTGCCTCCTTGATTAGTGAAGTCTTTGCATAGCTTAGAAAATCCGACTGCTGCAGGTGGATTAATGGGATCTGCAACCGCTGGTGCTGCATTGGGTGCTTTCCTTTGCACCTCTGGTGCCGTAGCTTGAAGGTATCTACGAAACCAGCCAGAGACTTGGACACCCTCTACAAGATTTAGGGTGTCTGCCATTCAATGCAAAGAAAAGTGAATTTAGGCTCGAAAAAATTGAAAGAAGGTTGAACTGGACTTTGAAGGGACTTTTATAAAAACCCTCTTATACTTAAAAACCATTTCTATAATAAGAGTTTCTTTCTAAAAAACACTTTTAGTTTGAAGATATGTTTTGAAAAACAATTTACTTTTAGAACAATTTTTAAGGAATCCTATAACCTTAGATTTTGATACCAAGTGAAACACCCCACACCTCTTAGTATACCCAAAAAGGGTACATTTAAAACATATGGTGTGTTATTGATATAGCTAAAGCATCATAGAGACTAAGATTCACAAGATAAATAAATAAAAATAGCGGAAACATTTAAATAATAACCAGACATTTAAAATTAAACATCATTTCAAAACATAATATGTCTTAAAAACCAAATACACATGTCTCGTGAAAAATACAATCTCAATCACATCACCTGAGTACATAAACAATAAAAATCATCCCTATCATAAAGTACCATTACATCCAAAGTCAGATGAAAAGAAAAATGAAAAGAAGAAGAAGAATACACAAAGAGCTCCAAGAATATATCTCCAACTGGTTTGAATCTACTGTCTTCGATTTTGTTGGCCTATGGGGTAAGGAGGAAATAGAGGAGTGGGTCAGACTATAACTTCGATGAGTGAAAGTAACTACCAGTATTTTTGAGCACGATAAAGATAGTAGACTTAGCAATATTTCTACTATGGAAAGAAATACTGAAAAGATAAAGCTGGGGTAAAATACTATTTCTTATTCTATTTGACTGTTTGCATTGATTGTTTCAATTGTTTGCACTTGTCTTTGGCTGCTGTTATTAGGCTGAAACCCTAATCCTATTTCAGTTGCAAATTTGATTAAACTGAAATCCTAATTCTACCCATTGATCGACTTTCTATCTCTGTTATGCCACTATGAACTAATCCTGTTGGTTACAGCAAAAGACACATGTTTAGCGCTTTGAACACGGTAGCGAATTATTTACCCTAATAGATGTCGAACGGTCGGTCATCGTTGGTACACACTAACTTTCGCCCCTTATTTTGACCTCTTATTTACCCTAAACAGCATAATCGTGCCCAGTTTCACTTAACTATTGTAAGACCTTCAGTCCTATTTTGAAAGAGAATGCCACACAGCCTCACCTAAGTGTTGTGAGACCATCGGTCTTAGTTTAAAAGGGAATGGTGCAGGTGCTGGTCCTAACAAACAAATTGTAGTTTGCGCCCCTTGCCCAAATCCTTAAATTTGAGCCTCTGTCTATTGGCCACTTATTTACCCTAATTAGCATAAGCGTGTCACAGCCTTACCTAACTATCGTGAGACCATCAGTTCCTGAATGAAAGGAATGCTGTTGGTACAGGCCCTTCTTCTATGTTTACTTATTAACTTAGTTTAAATTTTAAAATAAGCCTCTTCTATTATTTCTGCTATACTTGCTTGTTAACTTAATCTAAGTTTTAAAATAAGCCTTTTCTGTTCTTTCTGCTTAATTATAACCTATGTTATAATTGTTACTCTTCTATTCTATCTTTTTAGTTATAACCACCAGTTATAAACATGCTTGCAAATGTATCAAATTTGCCTATCTCAGTCTATCTTATTTTATTATGGTTTTTTTCTTATTTTTCATCTAATTTTTGTAAATTCAGTGTTTATTTCTATCTAGTTCATATTAGCGAATTCTTTTCTTCTTCATATTCTATATTTTATTAGCATGAAAAGGAATAAAAAGAAACTAACTTTTACAAGCTAAATTTTAACGTAAAATAGATGTAAATAAATACAAATAAGTGTAAATAACTATAAATAACTGAATAAAATAGCTGAATAAAAATAGTTGAATAAAATAGACTGAAAATAACTTTAAAAATTAATTGTAAATAACTTATATAAAAACTGTCTCAAAATTGCAAAAAACTACAACTATTGAGAACCCTATTATTTTAAATTATTTAAAATCTAAAATAATTACAACACACTCACATGTAGTCCTTAGCTCTATTCCTCGGCCTTCTCGAATCCACTTCTAGGGTGTAGAATATTTTTATTAAAAAGATCTCCTCCCATGAATTTTTTTCTGTTTAGGGTCCAACCTCAGGCAATTAATCCAAATGGGTGAAAATTTGAATGAGAAAAATAGCTAGGTCTAGGGTCTTATTTATAATATAGCTTAGGGATCTCAGGCCATTGGATTTGAAGATTAAATCTGGTGCAATCACGTCATAGGCTCGCTAGAAACCATCAGATAGAAGCACAAACGCACAGGATTTGAAGAAAATTGCAAAACACTTCACACGGCTCGAATCTGGATGCTTCCTCATCCAAAAACAAGGTAGGTCGACTTAGCTACTATGGGGCCGACCCCTAGGTCGACCTTACACAAAACTGGGTTGACCTATAGGTCGACCTGGCTTATGGCATGGGTCGGCCGATGCCTATATTATTATTATTATTTTCATTTTATTTTTGATTTCTTATTTTTCTCATATATTCTCTCCATACTGACTCGGGTTTCAACAAGTTATATATAGAAATTGATCACAAATCCCCAAACTCCATCCCTCCTCTCTTCAAAACCCTTCCATCCACTCTCCCCTTATCGTCGCCCTCCACCACAAGTTCCAACCATCTCCTCTCTCCTCCTCTATTTTATAAAAAAAGATGGAAACACAATTTGTTCGATTTGCATTGCCGTGGTTTGCTTTGCTTTTGGATCGTTGCTTTGGATTGGGTTGATTAGCTTATCATTTTTGAATTTCAACTTGGATCTATCTATTTATGTTGGCAAAAACTCTTTAACCTTGAAAGGTGAGCAATCACTCACGATTAACATTTTTACTGTTAGGTAAATAAACATCAATTAAAATGTTATGAGAAATGTTTGCTTTAGACATGAATATGTGATATATTTTGTTATGTTCCCTTGAATTTGTGCTATAATATTTACATGCACATGTTGTTTTATATGTGATAGATAGTATATTATGTTAATTTGAATAATTGTCACATATGTATGTTAAATATGTCACATATGATATGTTAGAAAATGTGATATGTTAGAATTTTTTTATATATATGCCATGTTGAAATATGTCACATATGCTATATTAAAAAAAAGTGTTAGGTAAATAAAATCATATGTTGCACATGCTATGTTAATAATATGTTACCTATGCTATGTGGAAATAATGTTTTATGTTTGGGAAAAACGATATGCCATGTTATTTATTGTAAATCACCTTGCAAGTTCCTTATATATATGTCATGTTGTATATTTATATGTTATGTTAGTGTATGTCATGTTAGAATTTGAAATATTCACTGACGCTATTTATGATATGTGACACATGTGATATGCTAGTTATGCATGCGTATATATTAAATTGTTAATTATGCATGCATATTGGTCATTCATATGTTATGTTATTTATGTTATTATTGTTCTCATACTCCAAGTTCCCTAATAGTTGGAAAAATAACTCTGGGTTTAAACGATATATACCCGATATAAAGCTACTTTGGGTTTAGATAAATTGATTTAGAAATAAAATTGTATTGTATGTTTAATTTATATTTGAACTTGAAATTATGAAACTGAAATTTAATTGATTAATGAAAGTTAACTGGATTTTTAGATTTAAAATTTTTGTTTGATTTTAACTTAATAGTTTTAAGTGAAACATTGAAATCTGAAGTTGAATTTAATAACGAATCGATTGGAAATGAACATGAAAGTCTTAACTGAACCGATTTATAATGTGGAAGATGGTGATCTTTATTTAACTTACTTACATAAGAATGTTATTCCTGGCTCGAGTGTTTTTTGTTTTACTTTACGCTCGGGTCAGACTGAGTATTTTAGTTTAGCGAAGAACTTATTTCTGAAGACGAAGACGGGGTCGAGGACTGTATCTACTAGTATTATAGCAATTTTCTATTCCGCCCAGAAAAGAAATGTAAATTTTGATTTTGTTGAAAAATAGCTTTATGAACTGTTTACGTATTTATTTTGTGTATTATACTTTATCCTTCCGCGGCGAGATTCTGTATTTTGTATTTTTGAATCTTATTTCATTTGAACAATCGCATTAATAATTTGTCTTTTGAATAGTTTGAGTTAGACATGTGTGGTATATTGTTGACTTAAACTATCCAAAAAGGTGAGCTGTTACAAAAATTTATTTCCAAAAATTAGATAACGTACTGTTAATCGAAGATGTAATTTGGTTTAAATTATTACTACCATTATAAAAATGTTTAGATACGATTTCTTTCCAAATAAAATTATCATTTATATCCTTGAGTTTCCACAATCACTTCTTGAATAAAGACAAATTCGTGTTACGTAAATTAATAACACCAAGTCCTCCTTCATTTCTCGATTTACAAAATGGTTTCCCAGTTAACTAAACATGTTAGACTACTGATAGGATTATCTCCATTCCATAAGAAGTCCCTTCTTATTTTATCAATTTTATTTATCACTCGTTCTGAAAAAAGATGCATAGACATCCAATAAATCAAAAGTGTAGATAAAACGTAACTGATGAGAACTACTCTACCCGTTCTCAATAAAAATCTCTCATTCCAATTAGAAATCCTATTTTTAATTTTATCTATTATAATTAGTTAGTCATCATGTTTAAGTTTAGTTAGTCTAATCAAAAATCCAAGATAATCGATAAGGAAATTCATGGTTTTGCAATTTAAAGTATTAGCTACTAAGCCCTTAACTTATCAATGTCATTTAAAACTAAAACTGACTTTTTTCAAAGTTAAATTTTAGTCCTGAAAGTAGTTCAAAGCTGTATAAAATAAATTTAAGGGTAATGATGTGATTAGGAAAATAAGCAGTAAATAATAAGGTATCGTCTGCAAATTAAAGAAGAAAGAGTCCGTTACGTGAAATATCGCTACCAACGCACCCTAAAGATCCATTCCCAACAACTTTTTTAGCAAAAACATCAGCAGCTAAATTAGATAAGGGAGGCGGTAAAGGATCACCCCGTCATAAGCCACGTTTAGATTGTATTTCATTCTCTAAAATCTCGTTAACCATTATACTAAAATTGCCAGTTTTTAGCAATGTCATAATCCAACCAATCCATTTACGACTAAAACCTCTATCCAATAGCATATCAATTCGAAAATCTCAACCAATTGAGTCAAAAGCTTTCGCAAAGTCAAGTTTTAGAAGCGCACAAGTAATGTTATTCTTACAACAACGATTAGTGTACTCTTGAACAACAGCCACTCCATCCGTGACGTTTCTACCCATAATGAAAGCGGTTTGTGAATAATCAATTAAATCATTCAATCTTATACTATGTCTATTCACTAAAACTTCTAAAATAATTTTAACAAAATAATTAAAGAAATTGATCTAAAATCTTTCAAATTATTAGCATCGATTTTTTTATGTAATAGAATGGCGTTTGCAAAATTAAATCTTCCTAGTTGTAGTTTCCCATTATAAAATTCATTAACATATTAATTAATTCAAATTTTAATACATTCCAAAATAGTTTGTAAAATAAAATAGGAAAACCATCAGGACCCGGGTCTTTATCACTAGGTATATCGTTGATAGCCTTCAAGATCTCCTCTTTAGAAAAAGGATAACCAATGTCATTAAAATTAATTCTAGACTCAATAGGATATAGTTCATTCCATCTAATGTTTATTCTATGCTTGTTTTTATTGCTAAAAATATTCCTATAATAATCAAAGGCCTTTAAGATCTCTTTGTTCAACCAATTCCACACTATTCACAAAAATAGAATTTATCGTGTTACTATATTTTTTGCCGTTAGTAATATTATGAAAAAAATTGAATTATTATCACCTTCATTAATCCATTGAATTCTAGATCTTTTTTCCATATAACCTCTTCTTTTTCTAAAATTGAATTAACTTCTTCTTTTAAATTAGCAAGTACATAATGTTGTCCAAGATTTAATTGTCTAGTTTATTCCATCTTATTAATTTTAAGCATTTCAGAAAATAAATTATCTATTTTTATTTTAATACTGGCAAATACATTTTTATTCCTATTTTTAAGAAAATTCCTAATACCTTTAAGTCTTAAAAAAATATTTGCTTGGTTATCTGTATTTTTGATATTATAAAAGTTTATTGATATCCATTTATTTATAATTATATTAGAGAAGTTAGATTCTAATAACCATAATTTTTCGAATTTAAAATTTTTTATTAATAATTTTATAATGATCACATATAAGAATGTTAAGACAACGGTCAGAATACGTATAAGGTAAACTAGTGACTCTACAAATAGGATATTTATCTTCAATTTCGTCACTGATGAAAAATCTATCTAAAAGAGCTATAGAAGAGGATTCCCTAGTATTGCTCCAAGTGAATTCTCTATTAGTTAGTGGCAATTCAATCAAATTACTACTAATAATAAGTTGATAAATTCTTCCATAGAAGAGAAATCACCTTTTCGAGGTGATCGTTCCCCTAAAAAAACATGTAACATTGAAGTGACCACCCATAATCCAAGATCCGAGAGAAAATGATCTAAATTCTAGACATCCACCCCATAGAACTTAATGATCAATTTTCGAGTTTGGTCCATAAACGTTAGATATATTTAATAAAGAGTTATCACAAAGGTTAATGAGAATTATACATAAAGAGTGTTGTTTAGTAATAATTTAAAGAAGTTTAAAATATTTATTAGGCCATCCAATAAGTAAACCCCTGAAACTCCAATTGAAGGTAAATATGCTCAATGCCTAAAATGATAACCACCTAGTCTTCTATAAAAATGTAGATCAGGACAACCTATTTTCATTTTCTGTAAAAAGGCGATATCAATAAAGTAAACTTTAAAAAATGCTCTAATTTTACCACATTTATTTAAATCATGAAGACCCCTAATATTCCAGCTAATAATCATCATAATCCAGATGATCTAACCCTCTCTATTTTCCTACTCCTAATGTAAGAAATATCTAATTCATCATTCGTAAAAAGAAAAGTGGTTTCCCTAGCTTACTGAGATAACTCACTAGTGGATAAACTACCTAGAGAAGAATAAGTACTACCTAAAACAGAAGCCATACCTAAGCCTAAATTCGTAGTGTCACTCATAGCACTTGAATCAGGTGACTCACCCATAAACGAAGAATGACTGCTATGGATCCTGGCACTACGACAAACAACACCATCGACAACAACTGATTTCCTACGTCTACCTTTTTTGTCAATGAAGATAAATGTGTGACTCTATTAACAATATTACACTCATTATCGTTTACTGTAGAAGAACTTGATGTGCCCATTGCGTGCAAGTAGTCCTTATGGTTCTCTACTACATCAGTCTGAATCTCCTTACCCACCATTGCAGCCTTTATTCCTTCATTATAAACTGCATTAACACAATTTATATCCCCATCTAACAGATCACCCTTGTGCATACCATCCCTATACAACATAACATCCTTGTGCACTCCATCTCAATCCAATGGAACACCGGATCCTGTCAACATACTCGCCGCCGCTCCATCTAATTACCTAACCACACCACTAAATTGATCACCATTATGCACATCTTTAACCCTGCGCATATCATCACCTAAAGTATCAATACCCTTATGCACATCATCACATAATTCACCGGGTTCACAATGTACATAATCCCTTCCAAACAGTAAGATGAAATATTCTAGTCATCAGAAACCTGATTAAAGCCTTCTTTATTATTACTTTCAGAAACTCCATCATCAGACACCATGTTAACATCTCTACCCTCAACATCCTCAATCAAACTGCCATAATTTACATTGTACTCAAGAATCCTACTCTCAAATCTATCCTTATATATCAATGGTTTAGAAGATGAAGGAACAACAACAGTACTGACATCGTTGCATTGAGTATTCACATCCGCTCCTTCAACTAATTCAGATTTCTTTCCTGAATCCTCCAAAGATTTAAGACAATCAAAGCGTTTAGCAGTGCGTAACTCAAACCTCCTCATATCACATGATTTAACTCTGGAACTTTTGCTATGTACATAAATGAAATCTTTACTCAATTCATGCAAATGAAATGTAGAATCAGAATCCCCCTTTGGATAATCAGAACACCTATAATCATATACTATAACATTTGTTTCCAGAGAAAGAGGATCCAATCTACAATGCAAAACAAAAGGTTTTAATAGCAGTGGATCAAAAAAGTTAGATTCCTCCCTTTGAACAACAACAGAAATATCTGAGACTTCCTTAACACCTTCAAAAATGATCAAATTTCCATTGTTCCCATTAGAAACCAGTAACATATCCACAGCTGAAACATCCTCGTCCAAAGAAGAAGCATATTTCCCAAAATAATCCTCAAAATTGCCAAATTTCTTAATATAATTTTTACCAAGAATTCAGTTCCTTCTTTCCTTGAAATCCATAAATGATCTAACATTATTCTCTTAAGTTTCATACATTTTAAGACAAAAAGAAATCCATGATTAGAGATAGAGAGATTACTACGCCTATTAGAATTGGTATCAAATTTCATCAAACACTCAATCTTTTTATGACCAAGCAATCGCACCAAAAACATCCGACGAGGTCGCGACAATCCTTAGCCATGTGAGAAAAGTCCCTATAATGAAAACATATTTTTCTCCCTTTTCTGGAATCGATCCAATTCTTGGATTTAGGTTTCGGATAAAAAAATTGAGCATAAGTATACATGGATTCCTTAACAACCTAAGCATATGAACGATAAGATGATGAATCACAATTGATAAAAGAAAAGGAACTGAGAAATTTAGATCAAAGAGAATGCGAAATTAAGGAAGATGAATGTGGGATCGAGAAAACATAAAATAGAAGTTTTATAAAATAGAAAGGAGATTTAAAAACATAGTTTTATAAACGTGGAAATGATTTATTGTGATATCCCAGAATTTTGACCCTATTATTATGATAAGTTTTTAATCAAATTTAAATAAAATACAGGATTTTCATTTATAAATAAATAATATTTTGGACATTATTAGTTGTATATGCGTTATAAAGGAATTTATGATTTCAAAATATAAAATAGACTCTTTTAACAATATTTAAAATAAATCTTTTTTATTCAATTAAATTAAAAGTTATGTATTACTGACATTTAATATCAGATATATGAATGCAGTTAATAATAATAACAAGTACAATAACACAATTATATTCATATTAAATATAAATACATTAACGCAAATATAAGTTACAAATCAAATATTGGAAATATTTAACTTTAAATAAAAAAAGAAATAAGATTTTATAAGTGTTTCTAACAATAGCTTTTGTAATTAAAATAAAATAAGCTTATAAATATTTAGCTTAAGTATAACATAAAATATGGATATTAATATATGTATGAAGACATAAGAAAACCATAATACATAAACATAAGTACAAAAATATGATATGAATAAGATATAAATAAAAATGTTAACTATGTTAAGACAAACACATAAAATCTGTAAACAAAGAAAGACAAATATCTTTAAACAAAATAAACTTGTCAGCAAACATTTATTTATATGTTAACATAAGTATGAAGACAAAATGAAACATGTAAGCAAACTTTATATGCATAAGTAAGCCAAGTATTCACATCAAATAAAACATCTTAGTACAAACTAAAACCTGCAAATATCTTTATACAAAATATATGTGTCAGCAAACATTAATGTTTGTGTTAAAAGAATCGTTAGTAAGCAAATGGAGGATAAATCTTTTGAGGAAATAATTCTTGGAACTAAAGACGGGCGATATTCGGATTTCAAGATGGACGATCAAGGTGCTTTAAGGATTAATGATCGTTTGTGTTTGCCTAATATAGATGGATTGAGGCAAGAAGTCTTAGCTGAGTGTCATCGCTCCAAATTGAATATTCACCCGGGAATCTCGAAGATGTATAAAGATATGAGGAGAGCTTTCTGGTGGCCGAACATGAAGAAGGATGTAGCTGCTTTTGTAAATAGTTGTGCCATTTGCCAGCAAGTGAAGGAAGATCAACAAAAGTCTGCTGGACTATTGCAACCTTTGGAAATTCCAGATTGGAAGTGGGAGATGATCTCGATGGACTTCATCGACGGTTTGCCTAGAACCAGGAAAGGAAATGAAGGAATATGGGTTATTGTGGATCGTTTAACGAAGAGTGCCCATTTTATTCCGGTTAAGGCAACTCGTACTGCAGTTTCCTTGGTAGAAATTTTCTTGAAGGAGATAGTTAGATTGCAAGGTGTTCCTGTCAGCATAGTAAGTGACCGTGATCCTATTTTCACTAGTAAATTCTGGGAAGCTCTGCAATCAGCAATGGGAACAAGTTTGAGGTTAAGTACGGCCTATCATCCTTAGACGGACGGACAAAAGGAAAGGCTTAATCGAATTTTGGAAGATATGCTACGAGCTTGTGTATTGGATTTTGGTGTATTATGGGAAGACCATCTTCATCTAGTGGAATTTTCTTATAATAACAGTTACCAAGCGATTATTAAGATGGCTCCTTATGAAGCTCTATATGGAAGACCATGTAGATCCCCATCTTGTTGGATTGAATCGAAGGATCGCCTTGTACTCAGACCCGATCTGATTCGAGAAGCTTCTGCGAAGGTTGAACTTATCAAGAAAAGGATGAAAGCTGCTCAAGATCTTCAGAAGAAATATGCAAATAAGAGACGAAGACCATTGGAATTTGAGATCGGAGATTTAGTTTTTATCAAAGTTTCCCCAATCAAAGGTGCTATAAGATTCGGAAAGACGGGAAAACTTGCTCCAAAATATATTGGTCCATTCCGAGTGCTAGAAAAAATTGGAACTGTAGCCTACAGGATTGAATTGCCAGAACGAATGCCTGGAATTCACAATGTATTCCATGTGTCTCATTTAAGGAAATTTATTCATGACCCATCATTGGTTGTAGAACTGGTTGTTCAAGAAGATTTAGAAGTAGAACCCAACCTGACTGTGGTTAGAGATCCTGTTCAAATTGTAGATCAAGACGAGAAACAATTCAGGAACAAAGTGGTGAAACTCGTCAAGGTGCAATGGAGTGAGGATCCTAGAGATTGTACCTAGGAAACTCTTGATAGTTTTAGAAAAGCTTATCCAGATTTATGTCCTGATAGCTAGTAATGTTGTTAGAATTGACTGTTTGATTGTTTGTTTTTGTATGGATGATATGTATGTTTAGATTGTTAATATTAAGCTTTTGAATTAACTGTTGTTTAAAATTTCGGGGACGAAATTCTTTTAAGGGGGGAGGAATGTGATATCTCGAAATTTTGACCCTATTATTATAATAAGTTTTTAATCAAATTTAAATAAAATACAAAATTTTCATTTATAAATAAATAAGATTTTGGACATTATTAGTTGTATATGTGTTACAAAGGAATTTATGATTTCAAAATATAAAATAGACTCTTTTAACAATATTTAAAATAAATCTGTTTTATTCAATTAAATTAAAAGTAACGTATTACTGACATTTAGTATCAGATATATGAATGTAGTTAATAATAATAACAAGTACAATAACATAATTATATTCATATTAAATATAAATACATTAACGCAAATATAAGTTACAAATCAAATATTGGAAAGATTTAACTTTAAATAAAAAAGAAATAAGATTTAAGAAGTGTTTCTAACAATAGCTTTTGTAATTAAAATAAAATGAGCTTATAAATATTTAGCTTAAGTATAACATAAAATATGGATATTAATATAAGTATGAAGACATAAGAAAACCATAATACATAAACATAAGTACAAAAATATGAAATGAATAAGATATAAATAAAAATGTTAACTATGTTAAGACAAACATATAAAATCTGTAAACAAAGAAAGACGAATATCTTTAAACAAAATAAACTTGTTAGCAAACATTTATTTATATGTTAACATAAGTATGAAGACAAAATGAAACATGCAAGCAAACTTTATATGCATAAGTTAGCCAAGTATTCACATCAAATAAAACATCTTAGTACAAACTAAAACCTGCAAATATCTTTATACAAAATATATGTGTCAGCAAACATTAATTATGTGTTAACATAAGTGAAAACACAAACATTTAATTAGCACAACATTTTTCCTGGAACAATCTTTCAGCCGGAATGGTTGAATTATCTTAGGTCTTAGTACATAAAAATAAAGCAAAATGTTATTATATCTAAGGAAGGCTTATATGAGAAGCTAATACCCTGTTCAAAAATAGTTTTTATCTATAAATAACACATTATTCTATCTGTTCTTATCATTTAGTTCATTTGTAACTTCAAAAGCAAAATTTGATAAAGCAAAAGAGGAGTTTTCAGAAATTCAGCACTTCAAACTGCAGACTTCTATCCTCATCATCCAATACTTCTCTGTTTCAACAGTATAGGTGAGTAAACTTATTTAAAATATAATTTTTAATAAGTAGTTCATGAAGAATGGATATGTTGATGTTTAAAGTTCTGGAATGTTTTGCTATGTTCTATCAGTGCTGCATATTATGTTCTTCCAGGTTTCAAATTTCTGTTGAGGCAAAGAAATCAGAGAATATAGTCATCTTCTTTAATTAGTAACTTAACTAAATAAAATTTGTTTAAGCTTAAGATTAAGGTTTGGGAAATGTTTTCTATGTAGCTGTGAAATGTAAAACACTGTAAACTTTACAGTAAAAATAAAACAAGGATCAAAATTCGAATAACTCAAATTGTAAACTTGAACTTATAAATTGAAACAACATATTAAGTTATGATTTTTAAGACTGAAATTATAATTTTTAGTTAACAATTCAGAGAGCAGTTTGATAGTAAGCCAAATATGCTTTTCTATAAAATTCTTATGATTCCTTCAATAATTGTTGATGAAATTTGACATGAATCTTGAGTGTTAATGTGAGATCAACAGAAAAATGTTAGAAAAAATTTTAATTGCAAGATTTTTGGGGATGATTGAAAATAGGGTTTATAGGTTCAACGTTTTGGGTTCGGTTCATTCGATGCTCGCGTCGCCATGGCTCAACCGAGTGCCATGAGACTTGGGAGGGTGTTAGAGTCTGTTGTCGGCAATGTATGGCCGAAGCCACATCATCACAGAAGGTCGAGACGGTGTGGACGAGGCGATTTCTTCCTTCGTGTTTTGTTACTGTTCGAATTTTCAAGTTTTTTTGATTGAGCTCCTATTGCATCAATTTGAGTTTAGTTTTCGATCGAGAGTTGAGATTATGGTTTGTTGATGAAGTCGTGGGGCGTTGGAGCGGTGGCGAACCGCCATGCATGTGCACGCCGGCGGGGAAGTGTCGCTGGGTGTCGACTCGAGTGAAACTCAAGTTTATTAAATGGATGCTTCGGGTTTTCGTTCTCTGGATCAGGGTTGAGCGCGTGTGTGAGTTTGTTTACAGTTTAAAAACTTAAGCTTTAAAAAAAAAGAGACAGAAGAAAGAGCTGTAGAAGGAGAAGAGGGGTAAAAGATTGACGCGGGAAAGTCCAGGGTTCGCTCGAGTTTCGCACGAGCTTTGTGTGTTGGTTTCTCGGGTTTTAAATTTTTCCGGAGGATTTGTTAATTTTAATATTTGTTGAAAAGGGTTTATAAGTTAAGTATCATTTAAAGTTATAATGTTGACAAATTGTTTTAAGCCAAGATGAACTTTAAAGCTTTACAGTAACAAAGATGAGTAATTAATTTAAAATCAAAGTTAATTATGAATGTAATAAAATTTATAATTTTAATTAAATAAGTAGTTCAAAATTTAATCAAATTTGTAATTAAAGATTTTAATGATAATCTTGTGTAAAATAATTTGTAATTAAGAATTTAATTAATCATTGAAAGTTAATAATTTATCAAATCGTAGTTAACTGATTAAGTAACTAATTAAGGATTAAACGATTAATTTTATTAATAATTAATGGTTAATTAAATAATTAGTAATAATTAAAAGTGTAATTGATTTTTATAAATCAATTAATTAATTAAGTGAATAATTAATAAGTAAATAATAAATTGAAATAAGTTAATTAATTAGTAATTGATTAAGAAGGAATAAAATATAGTTTGTTCTTAAGCATGCAATTAAGTTTAAGATAAATCAAACTGAATGTTGATATGAATCAATGATTCTATTTGATTGACTTTGATGTTTATTTATATCCTGTGATGTTCTGTGATATTCTGGATATTTCTGTGATGATTGTGTATGATTCATCAGTGTTAAATTGATATTTGAATTCAATTGTTGAATTTAAACTATATAAGTTAATTAGACAACTTGACCTTTAAAATGGCGTTTGGATTTCGATGAGACCGGGATCGGGTATCAATTTTGATATTCCGAAAACCACATCGATCCAAATTAAACGTTAGGTCGTGTAATCTCAAGTGAAGATCGAGATGGTGTTTTCAGAATACAATGGTTATTGTCGTTGACTCTGAGAGTGATTCCAAAACGAGTGTAACGAGATAATGCCTTCGGTTTCGTTCGAACCCGGAACGAACTTGTATGGATTGAATGCTTTCAGCACATCGTCAGGCGGACGATGAGCATTCTAAGAGATATGTTCTATAAAGGTAAACGCAGCCTCAAGCCTCATCAACCGGGAATGTCTAAAACAGGGGATGTGCAGCAAGGTTAGGTGGGTCATGCCCAAGCAGGACGAGGTATACCCCTGTCTAGATGTCCCTTTTATTCGGCTGTGTGGGCGGTTGGTCTGCAGCCAACTGCGGGGTTATCTTGTTCGGGACTGTCCAGTAAGGAATGGTTCCGGCCTTGTGTTGCAGGGGAGTTAGGGTGGCTCCTCGGTACGGTAATCTAGGCCACGTACTATGATGGGCGGTACCCCAGTAGCCCTGCCATTGTAAGGGATCCAATTTCCAATAAGCGCCGTACGTTTTGATTGTGCCCAACTACGTTGGAATGTGAGATGTAAGCATTTCAGCTATTTCTGTATTTTACTTGAAAACCCTAGACGCTATTATAATATCATAGAATTTCCTATAAAATGTTTTGGTTAGCGCAAGGTAAAAACTTACCCGTATTTATGTGTGGGAAGTCTCACGTGATACCTTTATTTCAAATGATTTTCAAAGTTAAACAACTTTAACCATTTACTCATACCAGACCCATGTCTGACCAGGAGTTTATATTTTGTTTTTCATAAACTCTTGGGTACTCAAATTTTTATGAGTAGCCAAGTGTTAGGTAATCGAAGTATAGATTTTACTGGAGGAGTTGGAGCAGAAGACCAGACGTATGTATTTATCTATATTGTTCCGCTGTGTTAGTTAGTATATGATGTATTTTGGATATATGTATGGTCATATATGTATATGACAGTCATGTTGTATGATATTGTATAACTCTGATGTGTATATAATTATGTAATAGATATGTTGATATATTATATTTAGTTCCATTCCGCTGTGAGATTCTGATGTTTTTATTCTTTCTTTCTATTCTTTTCTATTTCTATCCCTTTCTTGCTTATTGATGACACGTATTTCTGGAGTTAGAAAGCCGGGTCGTCACATTTATATTGAGATTTAAATATGGATTTCTATATAAAGGAAATACATTCAAGTTTTAAGAGTTAAATAACCTTTTAATGGAATGTTTTGAAAGTAATATTTTTGATGAAGTTAATGGTTTTTAAAGTGACAATCTTCAAAAGTAATGTTTTGAAAGTAATAAGTCCAAATAGAATTTAATAGTTTGAAAAATGATTTAAAATATAATTAGTATCGAAAACGTAGATTTTAAAATTTTTGTTGCAATAGACGTTTTCAGAGGAGTATGGAAGGCATGGACTATAACACTATTGTTATAGTAAATGATTTTCAAAAGGAAATGTTTTATATAGTATACAGGATACACATACATATACATAAAATTAATCGAATCCCTATACTAGTGTTTTCAGGTTGTCGTAATGATGTTTTACGCAACATTCATTTTGACACAATAAATGATGTTTTGATCTTCCATTGTGAAATACACGAATTGGTTCTTATGATCGTACTAAAGGCCTAATGGTATAGGATGCATTGCTTCTTACACTTAACACCTGTTCTGAGGCGTATGAACTCAAAAGTTGTACGGCTATAGAAATCTATTTGGCGTGTCTCCAAAATGGTAGGGTGATTAAATATACTTATACCATTGATGTAAGTATATGGAAAAGGTTTCCAATAATAAAAGATTGAAATGGGTTTTGAGGATATACTTTTCAAAGATAATTTGAAGTAAATATTTGAAAATTGATTTAATCAATAAAAGATTAATTAAATAGGCCTAACAACTACTTATGTTCTAGATATTATTTGTTTCTTTGATAGTTAAATAATCAACTATCAAATTGGCCATTTTTGGTTCCTTTATTTGATGTGGGAATCGACTAGTCATACACTAGCATGAAGCCGACTGAGGAGGCTTGATTTGGATTAAGAATGTTGATTCGAGTAGTGCAAAGTGTCTATAGTACTCCAATCTACCAGGCTTCCTTCTTGGTCGAAGGATAGCAAGTTGAGAGTTGGAAATGTGATAAGTCTATGAGACTTGGTTTCCATATGAGGTTGAGGGCCTCTTTATCATTGTTGGTCCGGAAAGACCGGGGTCGGATTTATCCAAGAACTGCTTTGGACCAATGTATGGTGTTCGAAAGTGTAGGTTTATGATGATGATTTTAAAGACGGAGATCTTTATGATGTAGGGCTACTTGATACTAGACCCACGATGCACATTATATATATGGTGGCGGTAGTGCTTTGTTATGAAAATCTTCGATATGCAAAGACTTCTTGCTACTAATCCTAGGGACAATTCCTGACAAGATGTGGTAGGAGAGTGCCTACGGTTAGTCATGTTCCTGAAAAACTTGTATGGACGAATGTCTGATGTTGCATTTCAATTACATAAATTGATCTATATGAACGTATCATCTGTTTGGTGGTGGAGAAGGCAACTTCTCTTAGATTAACACCTTTAAAACGTACGAGCTCAGGAGTTATATGTTTGTAGAAATCAATTGTGTGATTGTGAGAATGGAAATGTGGCATTCAAAGTGGAATGTGTTATGTGAAAGTAAACTTCACCTTAAGCCTCATCACCTGTTAATGGCTCAAAACTGGGTATGCCATAAGGCTATGTGGTTTGCAACCATAAGGGTATGATCATCACCTTTCCAGATAATCCTCTATATTTCGGGTATGCGATTTTTTGTCAGCTTGTATCGTGCGGGTTTATGGGTCGTTTTAGATTCAATTGTAAATTTATTTACAGTGATAAACAGCTCAAGTAAATAAATAAAAAATATAATTTTATTTTTACGACTCGATTTCTATTAATTTATTTGTAATTTAATTTATCTGATTTTTCCATAACTTTTAATTTGGAAAAAATTGATATTATTGTTTGACGATTTATTGGAAAACGACGGTATTTTTGTGATTTTACAGAACTCTATAACCAATGTATGCTATTATTGTTTTACGGTCGCATAGCTGTTCTAAGCACGATTGTATTTTTTTTGTCGATTAAGAATTCATATGTGAACGAAAATATGTAATGTGTGCTGCTGCTAATTTGAAATTAAGTATAACTTCCCCAACATCTCGTACACAGCATCCATAAACATTTCTATTACCCTTGTTTCTTTATTCCCCGTACTCTCTCATTATTCATGTTCTACAACAAGAAAAGCAAAGTCTCGGTTTACCTTCACAAATTAAAAATAAATTTTATACTCCAACCAAATTGATAAAACTAATATCTTCGAATCCATGGTGATAGATTTAAGATCTATGCAAGTTTTGAAGGGAAGCAGCCAAGTTTTATAGAGATTGACTTTTGAGCAGTGAGGGGTTTTGTATTTTGGTTGTTCGGGTTCGATCTTTTTAAAAATGGAGATGGAGTTGGGTTGTACGGCTGTCGTATTTGGGTAGAGGAGGTGGATTGGCATTGTCGGCCCAGACTTGGAGGTTTATGTTGGCTCAGGAGGTGGTTCAATGGGTGTGCGGATGGTAGGGGGAGGGCGCTGCCTGGTGATGTCGCATTTCCTAATAGGGGTCAGATGTGGTGATGTGATGATTGACGAGATGCTTAGTCAAAGAGAAGTTGAGTGGTGGTGATAGCGTGGGGTTTGTCGACTGAACGTAGAGGGGTTGATGATTAAAGGCTCGATTATGGTGAAGGTGAAAAATTGGTAATAAGCGGGATTAGTTTTTGGAAGGAGATTTAAGTTTCAAAACTTAGGTTATTAGTTAATAAAAATGTAATTAGCAAATTTTAATTATAATTTAAAACCGTTAACTTAAAAATATAATATCTTGTCCATACGAGGTCCAACTGATATGCATATTTTTGCATTGCGCTCGTAACAATAGAATCTACGCGAAGGAATCAGTTTGGTTGAATTTGAAGCAATTGAAATTTTGCGCTAAACCGAATGCAGGATGGAACCAGATTGCTTCGACGACTACTAGAACTTCGATAAGTTAAACTCAGCTTTTTCATTAATCAATATCTTATATAGCTGATAGAAATTTATTAATTGTGTTTGGTTGAAATTATTGGTTGATTGATAAAATTATTTGCTGCTGAAAAGCGATTGACATGTAAATTGAAAATATAGTAAATTTAGTAAAGAAATTCGGATTTCTTAATATCATTACTTTTAGTTTCCAGCTATATTCCTGTTGTTTATTTTAGTTATTTTTTTGTGATATAGATTGTTAAATTCGAAAAGGTTGATAGTTTGGCCATATTGAATGTGATATTGACAATTGTGAAATGTTAAATTTTTTAGTGAAAAAGGAAATAACAACATTTGCTCAGTGCTATAGCAACTATTGAACTCAATATAGTATTTTGAAAATACTGTTAAGTGATGATTAATTTTGGAAATGACATTCGATTTGGAAAATGTTATTTAAGTTATGACTTTTTATAAATTCTATGATTTTTTTTATTTAAATTAGGCTTTTAAACTTCCTTATTCTATTTAAACTTCTATATATGTTTTTTAATAAATATAAATATAGGTGTATAAGGTTTTATTAATTATTTTAAAAGTATTGACCTTTGTCTAAAATTATTTTAATAATAAATATTTCCTTCTCCAAAGTAAACAAAAATAGTTATCTTTTATTTAAAGGTATTTTTGTTTTAAAAGAAGATGGTAATATTTTGGAAAAATATGTGGGTGACATTTTAAAAATAATGTTGAAAGTAAAAGAACGTGATTTTAAATGGGATTTTATAAATCTAAGGAGAGATTCTCAAGTGGTATTTTGTAAAAAGAGAAGGTATTTCCCTTTGATAAATTTTAGAGATAAATTACGATGGTGGATTTATAATAAATTAAAGAAATCTCGTCTAAAGAAAGTAGTTAATTCCATTTTGGAAATTGAAGGGTGTGATTAATTCAAAGATATTTAAAACGATGTTTTATAATTAGAAATGAATTTATAAAAATAAATTATAAATACGAAAGAAATTTTAAAATGGGGATTTCCTTATAACTGTAAATGGAGATATGTTTCATAAAAATAGTTTTTATAAATGACTTAAGGATTTTATAACTATACTTCGATATTTATAAAAAGGGAAGTTTAAAAATGTTATTATGTATATAGTGGTATTCATAAATGATAAATTATAGTAGAGATTTATAAGTAAAGTTTTCATAAAGGAATATCATTTAATAGAAGAAATTTATAAAAGAGTTTATAAATGAAATGAAGTCTTGAATTTATAAAGAATTTTA
The DNA here is from genome assembly GCA_030765085.1 of Allium cepa. Lineage (NCBI taxonomy): Eukaryota > Viridiplantae > Streptophyta > Magnoliopsida > Asparagales > Amaryllidaceae > Allium > Allium cepa. The sequence goes on from CM060929.1 coordinate 886,924,158, forward strand.
TAAAGGCTTTATAAAGAATTTCTATAGCAGATGTTTAAAAAGAGATTTTTACAAGTATTTATCAAAAGAGTTTTATAAATGGTTTAGAGATTTATAAAAGAATTTATAAACGATTTTAGAAATTTATAAAGAGTTTTGTAAATTATTTTAGAGATTTATAATGGAATTTATAAATGATTTTAGAGTTGTATAAAAAGGAAATCCTTCACAGTGTTGTGAATATACTTAAACCATTGAGATAAGTATATGAATTCATCTTTTTAGCTTGTGGAAGTGAAAGGTTTTGTGAATATACTAATACTATTGAATAAGTATAAGATATTTTTCCAGTATTGAAAGGAGTGAAAGGGTTTTGTGAATGTATCTTTGTAAAAGTTTTTGGACATAAGGATTTTATACAGTGGTTTTAATTAATGAAAGGGATTAATTAAAAAGGCTAGTGGCTGATTGTGGTTAATCAGTGTTGTTTCCCATATGTAATTAAATCCCTAGTTTAGTTAATTGGTTATTTGGTAGTTAAATAACCAAATTTGGACTAAAATGTAACTTTGAAAATATTTAGGAGAAACATGGGAATTATATGATACAGTTACGGTCAGAGGTGCTTTATTGTATGCATAAATTCATTTCGTTCTTCTAGGATAAATTATAAGAAATTCTGTTCACCTAACAATTAGGAGGTGAACTTGGCTCTTATTTATTGTCTGTTTACTTCCTAAAGAACCAGACTGAGTTTACCGGAATTATTGGAAGTTATTTCGAAAAGACCAGATCAGATGTATTATCTAAAAACCACTTCGATCCAACTCAAGCGTTTTGAACTAAAATCATCTTGAAGAGCATGGAATCAAAGATGGAGCCTTTGAATTATATGGGCTACTTGCTATTAATCCTGAGGGTGGTTTTAAAATGGATGTAGTAGAAGTAATGCCTTTGATTATCCCTATCCTAGACAAATTATATAGATGAATGCCGACATTGTGTCATTGCTTGGAAGGTAGTGTTAGCAATTGAAGTAGATAATGCTAAAGAAAGGTAAAATGTAGCATCAAGCCTCATCTACTAGGCTAAACAGAGGATAACAGAAGGGCTATGTAGGTCGCATCCAATAAAGGTATGATTATCCCTATCTAGAGTCGATATTATATCTAATTGTATGCTTTGGCGCCTATTAATTGAGGGTGATCATATTTGGTGCTAGTTAATAAGGGTTAGGCCGAGATCCTCAGTGTTATTTTATCTAGAGATGCATCATAACGAGTGGTACCCCTATAGCTCAGTCGTTGTATGGAAATCCATTCTCCAATAAGCGCCATATAGACTTGATTGTAAACCTATTATGCTGGAATTTAATAATGTAATAATTTCGGCTATGATCAATATGTATTTGTATCCTAGATATTATTATTATATCATTAGATTTTCTATAGAAATGTTTTGGTTATCATAAGGTAAAAACCAATTCGTGTTTATATGCGGCGTGGACTTATGAGATACATTTATTTCAAAAAGATTTTTGAAACATTAAAATTCAATGTGTGTTTTATCACACTGGTTTACTAGACCGACTCAGGTGCTATTTTATTATAATGCTCGAATTAGTTTGGGTATATTTTCAAATTTAGATTGGGATGCTTTGGAGCTCAGGAGATGAGTTGGATATCCAAAACGTATTCTCATACTTGGTTGTTTCTGCTGCATTGGTTATTTAAATTATCAGCATTTGTGAGGACATGTTGTTATAACTGTCCAGGCTGATGATTAGGGATTTGTATACACTCACTGGAGGTATGTATGTTGCAAGTTTCTTTTATAAATATCATTGTTATATTATAGATTATCCGTTGCATTGTGAGATTCTGTAATTGTTTAGTTTTGTATTCTTTCTTCTTTTCCCTAACTATCAGCCTTTCCATTCAATTTGAGTTGGTCGTATATGTATTATTGTCTGCTATTAGCATCAAAATTAGACACCAACACCCAGTTATGCAAAAACCCCAATATCTAATCCAATCACAGAAACATGAAGAGGAATAAATGAAGAAAAAAATTAAAAAATTAGAAAGCATGTAAAAGGAGACAAGATTTATAGTGGTATGGCTAACTCTGGCCTATGTCCACTCCCAAAAAATCATTATTACACTGAAGTTTATTTACAGTTACAATCTGAGATCAAAAAAAAAATTTGGCAGAGTGTAGCCTAGGTTGAAGATAAAGAGAAGCAAAAAGACGATCGCTTTTTTAACGCCATTCCCGTTGTCTATATAGGGGAAGAAGTGCATGAATCGAGCTAAAATTTTTGCAGAAGGTGCAGGAGATCAAGACGAGTCCACCCAAAAAATTCCAGGCCCATTAGGGCGCACAATAGGAATCGATACCGACTCCTATTTTAGTTTCCAAATAAGGTTGATCCCTTTGGGTGATTCTCCATGACGTTATCTACTTGCCTCCAAATTTCGTGCCATTTAGACTTAAGGTTTGCGAGATATCGCATTTTCCATGAAGTAGTATTGATTGAATTCTGATTTCTGCTGGTCCCTCTAGAGGGATAGGTACCTCTTCCTTCAACTTGATCCAAATACTATGCAATCCCTAAGGGAGCTTCTCCATGTTGTATTTTTCTTAGCCTCCAAGTTTCACGCCAATTGGATTAGTAGAATTTAGGATATGGGTTATGAACGTCAATCCCTCCTTAATGAAGCCTGCCGATCCATCTTCTTTAATAAAGCATGACGATCCCTATTAATCAACTACGCTGATCCCTCCTTCATAAGCTAAAGCACGCCAAACCCTTCTAATTAATCATATTGATCCCTTCTTTATGAATTGAAGTATACCGATCCCCCTAGATCAAGCATGCTGATTCCTTCCGTTTGCTAAGCTATATTCCATACTTTGAACATTCTGCCTTGCATATCTATCAATTTCATTCAATATAGGCTACATACTACTATTTGTTCTTGGTTTATGTGTCCTACATTCATCGCTCTAGACTCATCAGTCTTGATAATTGTGAAGTCTATTGGGTTAAATCCAACTGTTTACTGCCTTGGAAAAAGGTGGGTTAAAACTTTACCTTCCAAAACATGCCAGGTGATAGGAAGGCGTGTTTTGAATTGCCATAAACCCAAAATCTGAAGTCGATCCATCGACAGCCATATTACCGAATCCATTGCCATTCCAAATCCATGATCACTCCTTATCGTTAGTGAAATCCATGACCTTTCCGAGTCAATATCCCATTCCGAATCCGCGATCTCTTCAGATCGTTTTATCCAAATCCTTAACATCACTGGGTCGTTAGCCGAATCCTAAACTACTTCGGTCCCATACCCAAATCCATAGCCGTTCGAAGCTAATATACAAATCCATAACCTCTCTAAGTTGTTATCATAATCCAAATCCATGATCTCATCGTATCCTCGCCAAGCACAATCCATACTCTTAGTAAGTCGATCCATGGAGTTTGGACGAAGCGACCTACCCCTTGCCAGGCATAGTCCATACCTCGATCTCTTCGGATCCTCATCGAGTACAATCCATACTCGACGACCTGAGTAGGTCGATCCATCGCATTCGGGCGAAGCAACCTATCCCTTGCCAGGCATAGGCCATAGCTGACGACCTTCGTTATCCATTACATCAATCCAAATTTAAGCATTCCAAAGGCCATAAAATAAGAGTCCTTACAACCAATAAACCAGAGTTCTAATAAAACCAGAAAAAAAGAGTGAGGCAAACAAGTAGAAAGGAGAAAAAAGAGTTTCACAAACCCTAGCACTATGCTTTATCATTATCTCAGAGCATGCCTAGGGACCGTCCTCGATCTCGTACATGTGTAAGTGACTTAGCTGTCTTACTCTAAATTTAGCTACTTATTCCAAACCATCCCGATCAGTTGATGACATGTTGATAATGATGCCTTGATCCTGTGCCATTTTCATTCGAGGTGGACGGTGGCTGCTCCTTTTCTACCGTCGCACCTCGAATCCTTACATATTGTTGTAACCAACCATTCCTCGTGTGTTCCTCAATGATATCCTTCAAATGCATGCATCAGTTTTATTGTGCCCATCTAGCTCATGGAATAGGTAGCCTTTCTTGATGTCCGTTCACGTTCAGGGGGTTCCCTCCTTGTCGGCTTTCGATATGGAAGACGCCCTCGAGTGTCCAGATATATCCATTCTAGTGTTTCATTCAATTTTGAGTAAGAAGAGAATTTAGGTCCCCTCTCTATCGCTTCAATCCATCGAAGCGATTATCTATGTTCCATTTACACTTGTCCTTTCTTGAGCTTTCATCGAGAAGTTCCCTACTCCATACCATATTAACTTCCATTGCCTTTTTTATCAGCTTTTGCATCTGATTGTTGTAGAAACCTTACTGCTTCATGGTAGAATTCCCCAAGATTCGTTGATGTATCCCGTATCTGTGATATCATAGCATTTTAATTATCTACAACTCTTGACACCGATGCCATCAAAACCATCGATGGATCTGTTTGATCCATCGATACAACTACCGCATTGAACTTGGTTAAGATATTCTTGAGTGATTCTCATGCCCACTACTTTACTGATGCCAATGTCATCACATTCTTGGGTTTTGTAATGTGAACTCAAAACTGCTTCATAAATATTTCGACTAATTCTGTCCATATGCTAATAGAACTGCCCTCCAATTGTCTAAACCATAGCGCAACTACATCCTTTATTTACAAAGGGAAGCACCAAGCATAGACTTCTTCTGATGCCCTCAGTACTTCCATGTGCCATATCTACCTCACCATATGCATAGTTGGATCCGATTTTCCGTCATAAGCTTCCAGCAAGATAGTTTAAATTCTGGTGAATTCCTAGCATTCCTGATATTAAGAGTGAATGGACTTCTATTTACATCCTCCATATACATGTTCACCAATCCTCCATGCATAGCTTGCCTTATAATCTCTACAAACCTATCTTTTCTTCTAATGGTAGTCTCCTATTATCATGTCCAAGCTGCCTCTCGAGTCTACAAGGGAATTCTGGAACGTATTCCTCCGAACGAGCATCCAAATTCCGATTCGCACCAAGTTCCATGGGATCGATCGTAGGTCCTCCAACATCATGATCAATCTGACCTGGGGGAAATCCCCTTAGCCTTCGGGGATCGGTACCCATCTCTCTAGAGGGATCAATACCGATCCCTCTAGGGTGGCAGGGGACTGCCCTCGACTGCACTGTTCCATTCCTTTGACTATTGGCCCATTTTCATGCTCCCGGTTCTGATTTCTAGCGATTCCTACTGCTTCAACTCCTTAATTCTGTGCTCTAGCTTGTCTAATCTATTGGAGTAAATTATGCATCATCTCCTCCTATCTTTTTAGCATCCTCTCCTGCAAAGCCTCCATCATCGTTTCCATTTTATCCCTTATGATGTAGACAGATGCTTGATTAGCTCCAGCTCTTGAGGAAGCCTCCTAACTCCCTCCACAGTGGCTCCTCTTCGATAGCACTCTCCTTGTTGATTGCCTAGTCATTGCTTTCTAGATCCAAGTATCCAAGTTTTCAAATTTAAGATCTTACTTTCCAAATCCTCAAGTGGAAATTCTTCCCAGTGAAAGCACTAAAATGTTGACGTCAAAATTGGCCATCAACACCCAATTATGCAAACCCGTATCCAATTCAATCATAGAAATACAAAGAGAAATAAATGAAGAACAAAATTAAAACAATTAGAAAGCAAGTAAAAGGAGATAAGATTTTGGTGGTTCGGTTAACTTTGGCCTAGGTCCATTCCCAAATAATCCTTTTTATTATACTATAGTTTGTTTACAGTTATAATCTGAAATCCAAGAATAAATTTGATTGAATGTAGCCTAGGTTAAAGATAAGGAGAAGCAGAAAGAAGATCCATTTTTGACACCATACCTGCTGTATTTATAGTGGAAGATGTGCAAGGATTGAGCTGAAATTTTGGCAAAAGGTTCAGGAGAACGAGTTCACCCAAAAATTTGCAAGCCCATTGGGGACCACAACAAGGATTAGTACCGACCCCTATTTTGATGTCTAAATGGGGTGCGATCCCTCTAAGTGGTTCCCCATGATGTTGGCTACTTGCCCTTTAAATTTTATGCATTTCGACTTACGATTTGTGGGATATCGCATTTTCCACGAAGTAGTATTGATTGAACTCTGATTTCTGCCGATCCCTCTAGAGAGATAAGTATCGATCCTTCTAAATTGCTCCAAATACTATGTGATCCCCAAGGGAGCTTCTCCATGTTTTATTTTGCTTAGCCTCCAAGTTTTACGCCAATTGGACTAGTAGAACTCAGGATATGGGTTGTTTTTTGCATGAATGCTCTTGCATTTTGTATTTGTCGTTCCCTCCTCAATGAAGCCTACCGATCCATCTTCTTCAATAAAGCACGTCGGTCCTCTTAATCGACTACGTCGATCCCTCCTTCATAAGCTGAAGCACGCAGACCCTTCCTAATTAATCATGTCAATCCCTCTTTTGTCAATTGAAGTACACCGATCCCCCTAGTTCGGGCATGCCGATCCCTTCCGTTTTCTAAGCTATATTCCATTTGAATATTCTGTCTTGCATATCTCTCAATTTCATTCAATCTCGGCTTGATATTACTATTTGTAATTGGTTTCTCGGTCCTACAACCATCACTCTGGACTCATCGGCCTTGATAATTTTGAAGTCCGTTGGGTTAACTCCGTCTGTTTAGTACCTTAGCAAAAGGTAGGTTAACATCCGCTTAAACTGTATGGAAAAGTGGGTCTTACAAGTTAGGCACATATGATTGACTCATTGTATTGAAGTTCATGTATCAATAATAAGACAAATAGATTGACATGAGTTATGTAATATTGATTTTAATTTAGCTTTTTATTCAAGAAATATCTCATAGCAATCTCTTTGAATGGTAAATCTCAATGGTCGATGAAATTGAGGTCCAATGCAATCGATAAAAGATCTTTAAAACCAATACCTTCATTCGACTTAAATGGAAGTTCATCTAGAATAAAATAATATGATATAGCTTTTCGAATTTATTTCACATTAAATTTCCCTGTGTTCAAAGATCTATCACTACCTTTTCTCCCATTAAAATTTATCTGTCTTGTGTTGCATCTTTGTTATAAGCAAAATCCTTACAAACAGATGTACAAGATTTTAAACTTGACATACTATTTTTATTTGTATCAGAACAATACTCTTTTTTATGGTAATTGCAATGAGCTTTAGATTTTCCTTCATCGTTTATGAGTGAAGTTAAGTGATCTTATAATTTTAATCATTTCCTAAGAGGTTTTCTCCTTCTTCTAGGTTTATTTTGAGAACTGGTAGCTAAATTGTTTACTAAATTAACTTCATGGTTGACCAATAAAAAAACATGCACAATATTAACACAAATAAAATAAATAAAAGTATAAAAAAAATGAGCAACATTTTTTGTGCTTTAAATCTATATTAGCCTACTAAATTCAAAAAGAAAAGGGCTAACAAACTTACTTACACATTTTTTGGAGTTGATGTTAGAGCTACATTAACACCTATAGTTGGATCAGCCGCTGAAGATAAGATTTCTTATGATGACATGATAATAATTTTCCTCTCTTTCAAAATAAATAAATAACAATAACTATTTCATAAAATAGTCAACAACAAATATTATGCTAAGTAATAATTCATGCTCATGATATTGAAATGAACTTTTCATTAGATAATATTCATTTCAAAATCTAGCATATTGATTATTCATCTTTGCCAAATTAGCCTTTCTCTTACATCATAAATTCACAACAGCAAATTGATAATCTATTAATTCCAAACCAAATTATAATACTAGTAACTTGAAATATTTCATCTACGATGATAACAACCCAGATCGAACCAAAAATTTAAGAGATCTAGAATCCTGGATGCAAAGAGGAAAGAGGCTCCAACTCAGCAACTTGCAGTCGCAGATACGGCATGAGGTGAGGGTTTTAACAAATGCAAAGTGCGAATCTAGATCTGGAATCTTGGATGTGAAACATTATTTTGATGGGGAAAGGGAATACTGTTGAATCTAGGGACAACATGGGAAAATATAAAGGTTAATGGGAGACCTGGATACATTGCTTCCATTGAATCCATGAGATGAATGGCTGAGTGCTTCGTATTCTTCAATAATCTAAAAATTCAAAAATGTGAAAAGTTAGGTCAGGATAATATTGAGAAAGAAAACATGAAAATCTCTAGTAACACAGATCTACTTTTATATCATATGAACCGAGTTTTCTTTGTTTATATCCAAAAACAACCAATAAACCAAATTCAATCAAACATAAAACCAAATCCAATCATTTGGTAAGGACAACTGAACTGAACCAAACAAATTAATTTGGTTTAGTCGATTAATTTGGTTTGAACCAAAAATGCTCATCTCTAGTCAACATCAGCATTCTTTGGATGACTTATGCTGGAATCAATAGAGAGATTCGTGAAATATTTACGTGATGAAGACTCGTGTGTTGAGATGCTGAATGTGAATTTACCATCAGAAATGGTATAAAACATAGTAAGCTGCCCAGTCAGTGGGTTTAGCTAACCTAAGGTTATATTAACCACATGTCTAGAATGCTTATCAATGTTGCTAATATGAGTTGATGATATTCGGTATCACATGTTCGAGCATGGACAGTTGTGCTTACCTTTGTGGTATATCTTATCAAGAGATACACCTCACTTCAGAAGGTAGTTTCTAACCCTTGTTAGGAGGCCGACCTCGATGTACTAAGGAGATGTCCATAGAAATCCTATGCGAGCGGATCTTAGCGGTTTTAGTTGTACTTATAATATTGTTGTGTTATGAGATGCTAGTAGCACAGTTATTTTCTAATTTATATTTTACACCCTAGACATAATCTATTATATTGCCATATGTACTTATTAGACGGTTTGATTGTTTTGAGGGGAAAATCATTTCGATAATTCGAACTGTCCCAAAAGATATTATTATATGTTGTTCATATATTTTTTCAGTTTCTCGGACCGGACTTATATCTGACTTGTGGTATTGTCTTTCCCTTAATTCTGTGGGTGCTCTTTCGAGTAGTCTGAGAAAGGCCAGTTTTTGTTGATATTCTTTGGAGCTTTAGGAGGCAAGCTAGATGCTTCTATTTGCCTATCTACGTATTTTATTTCTGCTGCACTACTAGCATGCGTATATTAGCGATTGTGAGGACATGCTAGTATAACAATCCAGGCTATTAATAGAACATAAGTTGGTAACTTCGAAATTACACTGTATCTTGGAGTAGCCCGCTGCGCTGTAATGTTTCAATATTATATATTATCGTCTCATTGTGAGATTCACATGTTTGGTTCTTCCTTCTTTGTTCCTTTTCCTTTTCTTTTTATTTACCCTAATAATTTGTCTTTCCAACACTTAAGTGATCGATACATGAATACTGTACATATATTTGTCAACATTTGAGGGTCGAAAAGGTGGTCGTTACATTGTGGTATCGAAGTTGAAGGCTTAGCGAGAGCCTTGGCTTTGGTTTGGTATAACTCATTTGAGATACGGCAAGTGATGCCTTAGAATAAGTTGAGTGTATTATACATATTTGTATTTGTTATTAAAGTATGTTTTTAAGGTGTTTCAACAATGAAAATTAAAATATCTTATGTATAGGTGATTTACATAAATATCATTTGGAGGTATAGTTTAATTGACGTAGGAATTAACTATGTTCATTTATTATCCCTCATTGACTGGATTAGTTGTGCTCGGCCAGTTTAAGAGCAATCATTTATAGATAGATTAATTATGCTCGGCTAGTTTATAAGCAATGTCATCATTTGTAAATTGATTAGTTATGCTCAACCAATTTATAAGCATTGATATCGTTTGTAGGTTGATTAGTTGTGCTCGACCAATTTTTGAGCATTGTTATCATTTGTAGATTGATTAATGCCTGACCAGTTTATGAGCATTGTTATCTCTTACTAATTGTTGATTTGTGCTCAACTAGTTTATAAGTAATTTACCTTCTTATTGCATAGGTTGGTTAGACAGTATTTATGAGTGCAATGAAATGAACACCTTATGAATTAAATTTCATAGTTTGGTTGTAAGGCATTTGACGATAATGTTCGGTTAGAAGTTAACTTTAATAAAATAGGTTAACTATAATCTAAAGAAAAGATAAGATATTTTAGGAATAAATATTTATGAGATGATTATGTATAAGATATTAATTTATATAAATATGGTTTATGAACAAAGAGGATTAAACTGATATTTTGAGAACTTAAATCTTGATGTCTTTTAAATTAGTTTCCAAGATTTTTGAGAAAATAATAATTGCATTTTTCGGAAGTATCTAAATGTTAACATCTTTAGAAGAATTTAGGATTTTTTCGAGTTTAATGTTGCTCTTGGAATTAGCGAGTCAATTCGAAAACGAAGTATTTTATGTTATCTAATTCGAGTGGCTTGAAAGTGACTTGAAAAAAGCACAATATGTGTTCAGTTGGTAAGCACTTCTCATGAGTATTACCCTTCATGGTAGGGGTATGTATTATACTACTTGGTATGACTCATTTTCTTGGTATCATTTTTGGTGTTACTCGATCTATATGTATATTTAAAATGGGTTTAAAGTAAATATTTAGGAAATTACTTTATGAAATTTTATGAGAATACATAATATGCTTATACAGAGTATTTGATACAGCTTTTAAAATGATTTGATTTACTTGATATACAAAAATATATATATGTATATATTATTATTTCAAAATGATTTGGAATAAACTCTAGGTGTTTAGTTCTAATATCATGTATGGTCTTTACATGTGTATCATATGGGCTTAAGTTTATGTATGTTATGTTTTTGTCAGCATAGGAGAGTACATGGAATAACTTTTTGATTTTTCTGAGGTAGCTTAAATAATTGTCTAAATAATAACCTTAAACTGATAAGCGTAAGGTACACTTAGTAGATTATTTATCGTCCTTGTGCGATGATAGGATTTTGAACCTGAGCGAACCTTAAGCTTTTTTGCTAATAATTTTGAGTACTGTTGAGTATTGATGTGCGCTTTTTTCTTCTTATTATTTATCTTGGAATTTCAATGAAATGTTTTAAGTAGGGGAGAATGTAACGACCCCTAATTTTAAACTCTTCATATTTAAATATTTGGATTATTTAAATATTTGAATCTTGGTTAAATGTGTTTGAAGACATTTTATAACCTTGATTAATCCCCTTTAATTTGTAACATAAGATGGTAAACTTATTTCTGAAATTTGTTTACAAAAGTAAATAGTTTGAAGGAATATCGATAATGTGACCGAAAATCGCTTTATTGATAAACGGCTTTTTACTCCATATAAGTTGTTTCAAACTTTTGGTTATGTCTAATATATTAATTTATAATCAATTAGCAACTAAAAATATTTTGTGGGTTATGGCTACTAATTATGATTAGTGAGGTAAGATGAAGTCGTGGGTGATATCCTAAGGGGAGTAGATATTTGTGGAAGATATTCCTGAGGAAAGCGAGGTGTAAAGTTGGCACATGGAAGGGAGTGTGCATGGTGACCGTCCTAGGAGGTTAGGGGGTAGTAGTGACCTCTTGTTAACTTCCACAAATACTCCCTCAAATCCACAAAAATCATTTGCCTAAGTATAAACATAAAAAGTAAGCTCGTCATTTTCTTCTTCTCCTCTCTTTATCTTTCTCAAGCCTAAGCAAATGAAGTCCAAACTCTCTCAAAATTGGCTAAGATCCTTGCATAACATTCGAGATAAGAATTACGACTCAAATCTTGAAGGAATGGAGCACAACAGCCCCATTTATGCATGACCATGAGCAAATAGTGAAGGAGAAGGAGGCCAAGAGCTTCTTTGAGGCAAAGGTGGTGTCCTTTTCTTATTTAGTGATGATAGGAAGTGTTCATGCATTCTTCTATGCTTTTGTTTGATGTTTGCAAGATTATAGGGTGAGTTAACTAACCATTGAAGTGTATATATTATGTGTCTGTATATGTATGTATACATACATACGTACATACATACATATATGCGTGTGTGTTCGTTGTGTGAATATAAAGTTAAATAAATAAAAAACTACTGCAAGTTGTAAGTTTTGGACCCAATTTACTTTAGAAAACGAGTGACGATGTTATATGTATTACAATAACTTCTGTTAACCTCTACAATATGTAACATGGTCTTAAATCTATTTTTACATGTTTGGTTCGAATGTGTGTGAATTTGAAGGGTATGTGAAACTATCTGAAGCGAGAAAGGTCATTATAAGTGCACCTTGTAATCCTTTGTCTTTAACTTATTTAAAATGGTAATATGTAAGTATATTATGATATAATATATTTTACTTGTGCTCAATACTTATAGTAGTGCATGTGATAGCAAAGAATATGGTTGCAACAGTGTAGAACTTATTGAACAAAATTTAAAAAAGGTAAGTAGCGAAAAGATCTGTAATGAGCACTTTCAAATGCCTAGTTTTTGGTGATTTCTAATTTGGTTTTGGAAAATATCCTAAGGGATTTCTGTATATGCCTTTTAAAGTACTCTATGCATAGTACTTACTATAAAAAATTTAGATATTAAGTAAATTTTTTGTATAAAGAAAACTAGACATAAACTTTCATGCTTTTTGAAATGCTTTCTATCCAATATCTTTTACAACACTTAATCCCTGCTATGTTTGACCTACTATAGCATTTCTAGCCTTTTATGACATTGTTTTGACGTTATGTTGTTTTAATCAAGTTTGGTGAGTTTAAATGAGTTTAAAATGATGTTTAAATTAATTATTTTTATGTGATCTTTTTACGAAAGTTTAATAGCAAGGTTTAAAGTATTTTAAAAGTGATTTTGGGTTTAAATATATTTTTAGTAATTATTTATGAATTTTTAAAGTAAATGGTTATATATATAACTTGTATTTTAAAGATTTTTGTTAAATTATAAATTAATTATTTTTAAGTAATATTTTATTTGGACACTTAAAATATACTTATATGTATTTTAAAAGTAATTATATATAAGTTTGAAAAAGTAAGTTAAGTAGTGTATAAAAGGATAAGTGGGTTTTGGTTATAACATTAAATTATAGTGAATGGTTTTGGGGAAGTTATTTAAAAGTATATTATCTTGCTAAATAAATATACTTTGGTCTTAAAATAATATTTTAAAGATAATGATAAGTATAAAAGGTTTTGGGTTTATAGTAAACAATGTTTTAGTAACATTTATTTTTAACCCTTTCTATTATCCTAAAGAATATACTTAAAACTTTAAAAAGAATATTTTAAAGGTATTATTAAGATGGAATATTTAGGAATGATAGAAAAAGAAAAGGTTTAATTTATAAAAGAGAGAAGGCATTTATAGTAATAATGCTTTAGTAACATTGGTTTTTAACCTCTTTGATTATATTTTAAAGTGAAAAATCTTATTAAGTGATTTATGAACATTCTTATACCTTTGGGATAAGTAGACGAATACATTTTAAGTATTAGAAAGAGTAGAAATAAATAGCGAAGTGGTAGTATACATGTATATATCTTTTATAAAGGTGTTGTACACATGTATTTATGAAAAAGTATAACTTAAAAGTGTGGGAATTAGAAGTTGCTTATGTAACTTAATCGTCTTTTTGTATTTACTCATTTGTATAAATATTTACTCCTATACTTAGCACTAAAAGCCGACGAAATAGACTTGTTCTATCTGTGAGATTTAGGAATGAGGTGTCAAGGTAGGGCTCGTATGCAATCGATGCTCTAATCTACCTGGCTTCACTCTTGACCGAAGGATAGCGTAAATCAAGAGGATCAAAAATGGTGATAAGTATACGAGACTTGATTTCCATATGCAATCATTTTATTTCTATTTAATATGACCAAAATTAACTTAGAAGTATAAAAAAGCTTCACGGCCCATACGGTTTGAGATCCCAGAAGGTGGATTCGTTGGTATGAAATATCTCTTACTTTAAGAATATGTGTGTATATATGTGGTCCCTCAGGGAGAACTCTATTATATCGTTTGATTACTTCTAAAGGAACTAAAATTGAGTTAATAAGAAATTCAGCGATTTAATTTTGAAAAGTCTTGGATCGGATAAGTATACTTATGTATTACTTACTAAAAACCACTCCAAAACTGATATACAAGTCTTATTATTTGGAAGCGATTGTGCGGTGGATTGTTATAGAGTTGAACTATCTACCTAAGGTTAAGTCTAATGGAGAGATCATCATTTAAATTTTGGACAAATGCTATAAGGTTGATGTCTTTCTTAAGGTTAAGTCTAAGGAATCGGTGTTAGCATTCCTCTGACGACTTATGTTGGAATCCATGGAGAGATTCATGAACTACTCAAGTGATGAAGACTCATATGTTGAAATGCTGAATGTGACTTCACCATCGGAAATGATAGAAAACATAATAGGCGGCATATATGGTGGGTTTAGCTAATCCAAAGGGTATATCAACTTCATATCAAGAGATGCTTATCTATGTTACTATTGGGCGTTGATGATATTCAGTATTACGTTTTCAGGCATGGACCAGTTGGTTTACCTTTGTAGTTTATTTTATCTTGGGTATACGTTGCTTCAAAAGGTAGTTTCTGACACTTGTCAAGAGGCCAACCTTGGTTACTATGGAAACCGCTATGCAAATCCATATGTCAGTGTTCCTTTGCGATTTTATTTATACTTCTAATATTGTTATGTTGTGAGGTGCAAGCATAAAAGTTGTTTTCTGAGTTATATTCTACACCCTTGACACTATCTATTATATCACCATATGGACTTATTAGATGATTTGGTTCTTTTAAAGGGAAAACCATTATGATTAATCAGACGATCTCAAAAGATACAGTTATATGTTCATCACATATTTCTTAAGTTTCTCATTCCAGACTTATGTCTGACTCGTGGTTTTATCTTTCCCTTAATTCCTCGGGTGCTCTTTCGAGTAGGCTGAGAAAGGAAGGTTTCCGTTGAAATTCTTTGGAGCTTTAGGAGAAAAGCTATATGCTTTCATTCGCTTAATTAAGGAGTTTTGCAATATAAATATTCCAAACAAGCAATGGTGCTGATTCAACTTAAACGCTACGTACATCACCTTAAATAGCGCTACAATGAAAGTGGTATAAATATAAAACCTAAAACTGAGCTAGGAGTGAACCCAATTGTTAAGAACCCCTTGATTTTTATTTGTGAAAACAACATTGCAAAAATGATCATGAAAAAACCTAGGTCTTATAAGATGTCTAAACACATTCTCCGAAAGTTCCTTATGATAAGGCCATTTATCAATGACAAAGAGATATTAGCTAACATAGTAGATAGTAATACAATATAGCAGATATGTTCACTGAAGGACTAGCTCGATCAGTTCTGAACTAACTGGACGAATGGAACTAAGATTCCATAATTGACCCAAGTGCAAGTGGGAGATTGAAAGATTTAATGGTATGATCTAGGGGAGTTATATAATTGGTTACATATATCTAACTCTGTTATCAATCTTGTTCGTAATAAAGATGTTTGATTTCGGTTATATACTTTATTTGTTGTGATATAATTAATAAAGCAATTAGTATAAAGTGTATTAACAAAAAAAATCGTAAAGATGTTATGTGGTTGTAGTTCCAAATAGCTGAAATCGTGAGTAGTTAATTAAAAAAATAACCTTTAGTTTTAATTATTCTCGGTCAAGAACAAGAAAGGATAACAAAACATCCATTGAGATTTGAGTGCATAATGCTCTTCATGTGTTGGACAGTGTATTAATGATGGTTGTTAGGGCACCAAGGGGTTATGTACTCATAGTTATTGGATAACTATGAAATGACTCATCCAGAAGTTTTTTCATTGTTGATAAAACTAGGCCAAATAGGAAATCTCTATATGACCATGTTACACAGTTCCCTCGACTTGAGAATAATGTGGAACTTCAATGTGAACACATCACTTTAATTATAGTTAAATCATGGCATGGAGATCCATCGAGCAATTATAGCCGAGTCTAATTTGAAACATTGGAAGCGAAGAACTATTCAATAGAAACTTTGTCTCCTGGGTTGTAAGAGGTTAGTATCATGGTCATCTGTAGTCAACTCAAAGCCAAAATCTCTTAGTAGAGTAGTACGATCAATAATAAATGTTATTATTGAACCAACGAATTAGTTTTTGAACTACCGAGTTAAATGCAGATAATCATGGATTTTTACTAATGTCAAATCTATATATCCTAAATGATATAGTTTAGACGAAGAGAACGTATGTAAATAGTTATTACTAAAAGCTACCACTTAAGAAAATATAAAATTAGATTCTATAGAAAAGATATATAAATGATGAATTTGACCAAAATGACACACCACTAGCTAAGGTAAAGTGTGAATGTTAATATTTGAATTGTTCATTATTAATAGCTGACTGAATTTCTTACTCTAAGTCTTACAACCGCATTTAGGAATTATCTGAAAAATCACATGATTTAATTGGTGTATAAATTAATTGATATTTAGGAATTGCTGACTTTTAATTTGTTTGATGTTTTGGGTGTTATTGGTAATCATTTACACACACACACACACACATGTTATGTATGCGTGTATTGATATATGATATATGTATGTATTAAACATGGCTTTAAATATAACGAATTGCTTAACAAGCTTTTTGAAAATTTTAGTTCGCATAAATAAGTTCATGGCCGGCCATAATAAAAGGGATAATGTTCAGCATAATTGAATATTAAATGGGATTAAAAGGAGAAGTTTTAACATAGAAACATGGAAAGGTTTTGTCCTCTCTATTCAAAAAAAATCCTCTAATATTCTCCAATTTGTGACTTTTTCCTTTCTCTTTTTCCTTCCCGTGCTCTCATGGTAGGATTCCTTGTCTTCCCATGGCCGAAATTTTTCACTTATTTTTCCCAAAAATTAAACCAAATAAAATTATACATGGTTGCAAATCCAGTTCTTGAAAAGTTGGATGTTGATTCTAGAAATCTAAGGAGAGTTCAAATCACCATGTCGTCGATTGGCCAGATCTACGAATACCAATTGCATTTTATAATTTTTTTTATTCTTATAATAATTGTAATATTGTTGTCTCACCATGTTTTATAACCGATATCAAAATCTAAATGATTAATTAAATGACTTGATTCAATTTTAACTTTTGTTTAAAATGATATATATATATATATATATATATATATATATATATATATGAAACAAATCTTAGTTTTAACCATAAATATGTTTTAACATGCTTGTGATGATTTTCTAAATAATACATAATTTTTTTTAATAATGTTGAATAAATATTTTTTTTTGACCAATCTAAAACATGAAATGCTTTCACATCTTGTTTAAAACTTAACGTATTAAAATTCCTTTGAATGTTTAAAAAAATTGCAAATTTTATATATATATATATATATATATTATAATCAAATTGTTAATAAATATGTGAATTTTATGCTTCTATTAAATAGCGAATTATGTAAAATTATTTTTAGAATTATAATTTTTTATATGCATACATATATATCTTTAATGTTATTATTTAGTTAATTAATGGTACTTTTGTTTGTCAACTATGATCTGGATTCGATTTGAATAATTCTTTCCATATCAAATTGAATAACTTAACCTTAAATTTGGAGTTTGAAATTTCAACTTGTCAAATTTTGTTAGGTTTTGTCAAATCCAATTTCATGTTATTAAATAAAGTTTTCACAATATTTTATAACCATACATATATCTTACATTAATCAATTAAATGATGGCAACTAATATATGCATAGTGAATATGTACATGATAGATAAAAATTCCAATATCTATACATGTATATATTAACCATGTCATTTTTTTTTCATTATATGCCTTTTAACATTTTATTATTACATGTCATAATTTTGTATGACGCTTGGGTACGGTGTTAATTGGAGTTTGCAAAAGGGAGGGAGGAATTAACCGATGATGTCACCTCTTATCTCTTTCCTCTTTAGATCTTGATGTGTTTAAACTTAAATCTATTACATGATTTTATTCACATCCCCTTTTCATCATCAAGCAATTGCCTTACTACATATTTCATTTGTATGTCCCATAATGCATATATACGAATATATTAGATACATTCTTATTTATTCACATATTACACTTAATTAACACAGATTTATTAATTAAGAGTGAACAATTCAAACAATATATGATTCTTATTAAAACAACTAGATTGGATCTAGTGTCGAATAATTGAATTCATAAGCCTGCTTATATAAAAATAGGGATTTTTTTTAAAAATTTACTCATCCAACCCACTGCAAAATGAATAGGCTTCCAGCACTAACCAATCATTCGAATAAGTCATTTACATAGATATTTTGTGAAAAAGAAATATATTTTATGTTATCAAAGAAATATTTGAACACGATATTCGTAACGAAAAACTATTGATAATTATTTATGGTTAGTCTAATAATGATTAATACAAACCATGATTTAATTTCATTACTTAATATTGTAAACTGAACAACTTTTACAAATACACTGGTATGTATATAGTGATTTCGATGTATAAATACTACAATATGGATACAAGAATAACTAACAACAGCAATATAAACAAATAGATACAATGTATACGCATCTTGCTTCAATTAGCTTGTCTCATATGGCATCTCAAAGTGTTAGTAGTTCACTGCTTATGTGTCATTCTGGTTCAAATTTTATTACGGTGTAACTATTAAGATTGTAATATTCATCGAGGTACTCTTTTGACAAGATCCAAATTATCATATAAGCAATAAAAACTTGATCGTCGTTATTGATATCCATATTGAATTATGTACAGTCATTTCGGTGATGATCATGTTTACTTTAGTTTAAAAACTGTATAGTGACATGTCCTTCAAACAGACCATTTTTCTATATATCAAAAATTCTTTGAATTATGAAACATAAGTTTGAATGGAATAAATTAAAATTTTCCTTTTATGTTTTAAGTGACTTATGTGGAGAATGTAATGTGCTACCCGAGTATATTGCGAGATGGATCTCAAGGTTAATGTACCACTAGAATGGACGAATAGTGTTCTTAAAATTATTATCAATTTACTTTGACATTATCAAAATTATCAATGCAGAATTAGAGTCATATGCAGTAAGAAAATAATTGTAGTAAATAAAAGCAGTAAAAGTAAAGAGAAAACACCAAAAAATTTCGTACTATTTTTGATTTTGAATCCTACATCTAGCCCTATACCTCATACGAAATTTCACTATCAACAAATTATACTTCCACGGGTGGCAAGCAAATCTTTACAACTTGACTTTGATTCAGGTGGTAAGCAACGCATATACTAACTTTCCATGAGTGGTCGGACATACCTAACCTCTTGAATTTGAACCAGGTTTCAAGAACACTTATCATAACTTTACATAGGTTGTAGGACATGCTCATACAATCCCGACTTTTTATGGGTGGCAGGATGCATTGTTGCAAAAAGTAGTACATTAATATCCATAAGAAATTGACCCTGTCGATCACAATTTCAAGTAGCCTTTAGTATAGATTCCTATAGACCTCTAGTTGCATTATATGTTCGATATCTTTGAGAGATAGGATAATAAAAGTGTAACGAACAGGGATTTTCGACCCTCGAAAATCGACATTAATACGTTCACAGTATAACATGCCAAATATTCAAGTGCCGGAAATACCGATTGCTAGGAGTAAAGAAGAAAGAGGTAGAAGAAAATAGAACAATATAGAATCTGACAAACGCGGCGGAACAAAATATAATATATAATAACATATGTTTATACAAAAGAAACATTATCAGTTAATATACATACCATTATCAGAGTACAATGGACAACAACCAATCTGGACTGTTATACACCTGTCGTCATATATATAACTTACATAGCGGAAATAACCAAGTACGTGAGATACGTCTGAAATCTTCCGGCTCGTCTCCTGAGCTCCATAGCATTCTATCCTAAATCTGTAATACTCGGTCTGACTCGAGCATTGTAATAAAATAATACCCGAGTCAGTCTGGAAAACCAGCGTTAGAAAACACAGTCAATTTGAATTATTAACTTTATCAAAATCCTTTGAAAACAAAGGTATCTCGTAAGACCACATAAATACGATGGGTTTTTACCTTACGATAACCAAAACATTTGATATCAAAATCATCTGATATTATAATAGTGTCTATAGAAAGTAAATTAGTAAATAGCTGAAATGCTTGCATCCACGTTTTAGCATAGTTGGGCACAATCCAAACCGTATGGGCTCTTATTGGAGATTGGATTCGACACAATGACTGGGCTACTGGGGTACCGCCTGTCACACTACACCTCGAGAAAAATGGAACGAGGACCTCTCTAGGATCCCTTGCCAACACAAGGCAGGCCTACCCCTAACCTAGATAGTATCGAATATGTTTTAACCCCAGGTGTTCCCATCCTTAATCGAGCGCTCACTTTTCCTTGCACAACCATATCCATAATTTTTATATATCTGAGGGTATCTAGAAAAGTGATAACATAGGACCCACTTGCCTTGCTGCATCTCCCCTGTTTTAGTCATTCTCGATTAATGAGGCTTAAGGCTAATGTTTACTTTTTAGAATAGCATTCATTCTTGGAACGCTAACACTGCCTTTCACGCAATAATGCAATAGTAGCATTCATCCATACATATTGTCCTGGGTCTAGACAAACCAAGTCACCGTCGTCACCATCTTCATAATATCACCATTCGTAACGCTTAAACCGGATCAAAGTGGTTTTCGGATAATTAAACCCGATCCCGACCTCTTCGAAACGATCAGCGAATTTAGCCAAATTTGACAGTCGGTTATTTAACTATCAAATAACATCCATAAGCAGTCATTAGGCCCTATATAAATTTTCCAAAATATTTATTTTCAAATATATTTATAAGATTTATATATTCAAATCTCTTTCAAATTTTCAATATTTGAGAAAAGTCAAATACTTATATCTATATTAGGATATTTCAAACCATCTCTTATTTCAACACCTAGAAAATATTTGAAAATATATTTCTAAACTCCTTACTTCCCAATAATTAGGAAAGTTCCATTTTTTTCTCTTTTCTCAAAATCCTTCACAATTTATATTGTAAATTCCTTAACTCGTTTATAACGAATTCAATAAGTTCTGTGGTTCCTTAATTAATTTCCTTTAATACTTCCAAAGTTAAAACTCTTGTCAACAATTTCAAATATCCATTTCTAACTTCTTTTATGAATCTTAATTCATTTTTCGAAGTTCACTTTTATTCAAATACTTCGGAAATTTTCCTTACATTTCCCCAAATTTCCATTTTGAGAATCTCTCTTATAAATCTCATCTACCGAATAAATCCCTTTTCCAAATCCCGAGAAGATTTATAAATAAATTTAAATCATTACAAAACTCTATATATATATATATAACATAAGTATTTAAAGAATAATAATTTATTTTTAAAACATGTTCAAGTAATTATTTAAAATATAAAAACTCTTTTTATAAACATCAATAACTCATTTTTTGTTAAACAAATCAATGTTCGAAGCTAATTTTAAAAATTAGGATTTGTTAAAATAAATATTAAATATTTGAAAAATTCACTCTTTGATGTATTTCAATTCTACTTGTTCAAAACTACATAGTTTAATAAAGAAAAAATTTCCTTTTAAAATCAACTTAACTTCTTAAAATTAAAAATATACTTTTAAAATCTCAATAACCAATTCAATTTATAAATTCCTCTCGATTCACATGCATCCCTTCCATTTCGATCTCCTAACCATTTCCACTTTTCAAAATTAGATTCCACTATTTTTTTCTCAACCTGATTTCCATACCCTAATATAAATTCACCTTATGAATTTATACCTCCAATTTACCATCTGATATCGATTTCCTTTATTTATAAACATTGTCTATACTTTATATCACCTTTGAGTTTCATTTTTTATAAAAATAATCTCATTTATAGGATTTCATTTTATAAATCCAATTCCTTATAAATTCTATTTTATTCTGCCATTATGATTTTTAATGTCGATTTTAACCCTTTTTATATTTTCCAGATATCATTTAAAAATCTTCTAGATAGATTATTTTCAAAGATCCCTATCTAAACTATTGTCGAATTTATTAAGCACAACCAAAAAACAAATTATTGTTTTATTCAATCAATTTCTTTTTAAAATAGTCCAAATTTTGATATAATTATTTTTATATTCAAAACCTCCTTTTAGTTCCTTAAAAAATTTAGAAATAATATTTATGATATTTAAAATACCAAAATCAAGGCCAGTGCCACTATAGCCTCCAAAATTCAATTACAACAAATCTATATTAGATTTATTTATGAAATTAATATATTTTTGAGAAATCCAGTTGGATCCCTCCAACCTGTTTTTTCCTGCATCCACAGTTGTTAGACAACATAAATGCTAATCTCGCTTAGAGGTGGGATATAACAGTAAAATAGGGTCATCCGTTATTATGCTGGGCGCAAAGGGTCTCATCCACTCCAATCTGTGGAAAATATGTCCAACTACTAATATATATACCAATATAAAAAATATAGCATCCAACTGATATTAATTTATAAATTCAACCAATCATCCAAAATTAATTTTAATCATTTAAAATTAATTGCAGTAATCCAAATGAATGAGATTTACTAACCTTGATTTTTAAATTGCAATCCATTCCAATTATAATTCTATCTTGTAGATTCCACAACTACGAATTTCATATGATTGATTTCGTTTGATCGAACCTCGTATGAACAAATTTTGGATTATATAAGTTAACGATTTCAATTTTAAATTATAACAAGTTAACTAACTACTTATTTTAAACTAATCGCCTAAAAATGAAATTTAATTTACCTTAATCCATTTAACATCCATTTGCCCAAATAGCAACATAGCAGCTTGAACATCAGAAATATGCACGCAGCTATATAGTCATCCCCTTCTTCGAAAAAAACATCATCTACATCGACAAACTTCTAGTTGATACTCCTTTCCTTCGTCGCCCACAGCCTCCTTAGAACCGTAGTCCCCACAAACAAACGCAACACATCATTGGTCGCATCTGATCAATGACATTACCATACCTTGCCACTTTCTACCATGTCGTCGCACTCGGCCAGCACCGTCTGTAAGCCTACACGCGCGCCTGCGTACACGACTCCACCTCCATCATCAAGAAACCCTCGATCGAAATCCCCTCCCCCCATGCTGATTCCTTATCGCGATGTCCATCCCAAGGTCAAGCTTTTGCTGTTGTGACTTAATAATGAAGTTCTTATATATATATATATATATACATATATCTGTGTGTGTGAATCGATTTGAACAGAACAATAAAGAAGGAGAGGCTCGCGATTTAATTCCATTTGATTTCGTTCTCTCTCCGTTTTTTATAATGAGACGTCGATCTAAAGATAAAGGAGAAGGAAGACTCGCGATTAAGTCAAAAAGAAAATGCATGATCAGATGCTAGCGTCTCAAGTTCGCTGTAGGTTTTGACTTTTTATTATTAATTTTATATTACAAATATCCTATTTACGTATCTCGAAATCCTGAACCTCTATCGAGACATGCCGCCTGGTGTTTCTAATATTATATCGCTATTCTGAACACAATAGAACATGTTTCGAAGCCTAATTCGACCGTATGTAGAAGATAGCTTTCTAAATCGACGATTCAAATTAATTCGATTAAATTATTTCTAAGCGTTTCCAGATCGTACAACCAAATAGTAAATCCAAATGTTACGAAATTTGAAATCCGATAATAATACATTATTATGGAACAAAGGAACTAGTTATTTTTAAATTCTGAGACCATGCATCGGATTGCTATTTAACTCGTTGATTAAATCGACAATTTCCAAAATTTACGAATTCACTTGAAATTTCAGTTTTAAAAACTTATTAACTAAATTAAAATTCCAAATTCAATATTTAAACCATTATATATTTAAAATCAAACGAAGAAAAATCTGGATTGTTACAAAAAGAGAGTAAATGATAGAGAATTCTATGTAAACTCTCTGAATTCTTAGTAGAGTGCAAATCTATGGAAAAATATAAAGGAAGAGAGTGGATTCACAAATCACAAGTATATATAAGCCACAAAACTTTTCTGCAAAATGTAAGAGTGAACAGAGTAGGAGAAATGAGAGGGAATTTCGTAAAAAAATTTGTTATCTAGAACCTTTATATTGAAGATGAAGAGAAATGACTTTTTGTGAAAGGTAAAAGGAAGTGTCCGTTCATTTAAAATTAAAAGTTGCACCTAACCGCTAGTATGTCGACATACACTGAAGGATATGTCAACATATCATCATTAAAATGTCAATTCCTTTATAAATATTTTCTAACTCTTTTAAATTATAAAATCAAAATAGAATTTTTATAAAATGATTAGGAGGAATAACATAAAGAGTTTTAAAATGGATTTTTCAAAGATTTTCTACAGGATCTTTAAGAATTAATTGTATAACTTGATATACTTTAAAACTGACTAATTTTTATCTTGTATTCTTTCAGCTTTTATTCCTTAATCTCATGTGTTCTCTGGCCTTACTTAAAATCTTCTATGTTTTTTTCGATCTTTGCGATCTACATAATTATTCTTGATCTAATTGAATCCTTTTGATCTTCCCAATCTTGCACTTGAGTTCTTTGCCTTGAGTAGCACACGACATCTCTACTTGATTATCCTACAATATATCTTGATATATTCCTGTGTTTCCTATACTATATCATTCATAATGGAAAATCATCAGCACTAATATTTATTAGGTATCATCAAAACCAATACACGCGTTCTAACAATCTTCCTTTTTTTACAACCATCTAAATATTCTTAGATAAAGCATGATATTAATTCAAATCTGACTCCCTCTAAATCCATTAACTCCCCAATTTTAATACTCCCTTATTTTTTTGATTATCATATACATTTTTATCTCCTTTTTTTGTCATCAACAAATATAGGATAAAATAATATATATTAAGACTTTGAGGAACATTAATAGAGTAGGTGGGTGTGTATATTTTTTGAATAAGTTATTAGTAAGTAGACATGTTAATTGTAATCATAAAATCCTAAATCTTAGAAATGGTTAATGTGAGTTAAGATAATTTGTATAAAATTTATTTAACACTAACAGAGTGATGTAGTGTTGATCATAGTAAGCATGAAATCATAGACAAATGTAAACATTATTTATTCATATTAGGTTAATAATAATGCGTATGTCATTTATATACAAATTAGTTTATACATAAATTACTGAATAATACATATGTAATGAGCAAAATAAAAATATACAAACATAAAAAACATACACATATAAATTATTTACATTTAAGATTTCTTTGAAGTATCTTTAACCCAACTGTTATGATTGGTTGATATCACTTTCATTCTTCAAGAAAGTCCTTATCAATATTTGTGTCTTCGTTCATTGTATCTCCATAATCAACATTCTCGGGAACATATACATTATTTCCTTTAAGAACATATACAATAAAGCATCAAATTGATGAAAATTGTCTTTCTTGTTCATATGCCTCTACGTTTGATTCTCCAGATGTTTCAATTTCTTTAAGATGTTATGAAGTGCTGTTTTAATATCTTTCAAAGTTTTCTTTAAATTTTCACTCGTATTATCATTAGAAATGTCCTTTTCTTTATTCATTTTAAGTACTTTTCTACGAAATGAATACGATTATTTAGTGAAGACGATTTTTTTGATTCAAAATCCTATACTTATAGTGTTAAAATTTGTTTATAACTATTTCCTTCCTACATTAATTAACAATTAATTTTAATCTTAAAAAAACTATCATTACCATTGTATGTCAACATAGTCCTTTGTGTATGTAGACGTAGGGTCATTTGTGACTAGTATGCCAACATATAATCTTTCATTTGTTGATATGTATGCCATTTGCAATATATTTAATTTTTCTTATATTTCTATTTTTGCATATATAATTATTTATTATATTTTTATTTTATGTTTATATATTTCTAGATAATATAACATGCATGTTATTCATATACGTGATAATTCAAATGATTGCATTAATTATAAACAAAGTACATAAGCAAAGAAAAAGAAAATGCAAATTACTATTTAAAAGAAACCAAAATACTAGGTTTAGAAAGAAGCAGATAAGGATGGAGAGTGGCCACCGGGTTTGATTATGATTTTTTCAAAGACGTTATCCATCTTTCTTGAATTTTTTGAGGACTTTTTGCTAAAGGACCTTTTAAGTTTCTTTTGATTATCAAGAAGCTTTTCTAAATTTTGTTGTAGGTCTAAGTTGTTTGGTCTACTTTTTCTTTCAGTACCTTAAAGAGAAGTGTCTTCCTTCTCGTCTTCTTCCTTCTCTTTAATTTCCTTGTGATGTTCTTCCTCTTCTTCCATCCTATAATCCATAACATCTTCTATAGCCAATCTTTATTCTTTTTCTTTAAGAGTTTCACATCACACAAATATATATGAAATATGCATAAGAGAATGATTTTTCTTGTTAAAATGTTTTCTTTTGGTAGTGTGTACTCTTTTAATGAATTCTAAAATAAATAAAGATTATTGTCAAATACATTTCATAATAAAGTGTATGTTCATGTTTATAAACTCCTTTGGAAACAAAGTCGGAAAGAATGATTTATTCCCAATTAGTATCCATTTTAGTTAAAATAGAAAATAAAGCTTTGCAAACTCTTGAAGTAAAATTGTTATAATTTTAGATTTGAGTATTTATACTTGGTTGCAAAATCTAGCTCATAAGTCTTGCTGATTTTTCCATTTAAATTCTACTTTAAAATAATTATTAAATAAATCATGTAAACTTCATAATTATCATAATCTATTTCTTCTCTCAAAAGATCATTTCCGCTACTACTGGAACTCAAAATTCTTCTAAGTAAATTTGCATCCAAAACAATAATAATGTCTTTTATGCTAATCCAAATTTGATCATTTCCTTGATAAAACTGTCATTTAAATTTGCATAAAATATTTTCATAATATTAGAATACAAGGAGAATTATTTTAAGTAGAATCACCTATACCAAAAATAACATTTTCCATACAAGTAAACGTGAATCAAAAGAAGGAAAATCATCAAGTTTTGGAAATCTACTAGAAAATAAATTACCATACTCTTTATAATCTATAATATATTTCATTGATTCTTCATCATTGTAAAGCCCATTTATGATTTTTGAAGATAGTCTACGAGTTTGAGAAGATGAATCCATAATTTGTAAGGAAAAGGTAAAATGAAGATTGTTTTTTATTTTGATTTTAGAAATAAATTTATATTTGATTGAATGAATGAGGTAAGAGTATTAAATAGACTTTGAGTAGGCATATGACAGTCGATAAAAGTGTTATTTTAAAATTTAAAATGGTGAGAATTTCAAAATTTTGAAATATGAATATATTTACTATTTCAAGCTTATATATATCAACAAATATTTTTGGGTATGTCGACATACGCATCAAAAATATGCCAATTCATTTTATTTACTTTTATTATGCTTTATATTAATTAACTTTTATCTATATGTGTTGTTGTTCTTTTCTATTATTTGAAAATATTATATTTAATATATTCATTTCATTTATAAAACAAATATTTTAAATATTTTTTTACAATTTTTTTCACTTCAAAAAATTTATTTGTTTTAAAATAATTTTTTTATTTATATAACGATCCAAAATTTAATCACTTTAATATGGATATTTAATACATTTGTAAATAAGTGCTAAATGGATTTTATTATTCTAAATACCCCTTTTTAAATAATAACTTGTGATGGTGAAATGAATTTTTAAATGTGTTTAGAAAAATAATTTGTTCAAAGAAAAATTGAAAATGCGACCTGAAATCGTTTTCTGATTTTCTGATTTTTCCGTGTCTAAAAGTTGTCGGAAATTTTTTAAACATTTTGATATACATACAAAATACATATATAAACAAACTAGGATTATATATGATAATATATATTTACTTAAGATTATTAAAAAGGTGAGATGTGACATTTTCTTAAGTTTAAAGTAAAATCAAAAGCAAATATCATATTATATGACACATAAGTACATGAAGCACCCTATTGTCCAATGTATAATCCCTAAGTACTATGGTGTGATGAGATGATGGAAAGGTGATAAGAGGGAGGAATAATGTGTACGATAAGGCTGGAAGGAGGCAGGATGGATAATGTGTCATTATGTGAGTGTAGGGCATTTTCATAAGGGTATTTTAGTAATTTACTAATTCATTTATTATAAAAGTGATTTCTATTTCTCTCTCTCCCATTTGTCTTTCATTCTCTTTTTTCCTAAAGGCTTCATCTTCTTTCTAAGCTTTGAAAACTCATTAATAGTATCCATTTTAAATTTTAATGATTAAAAATCAAAGCTTTTTCATTTTAATCCTTTACAAACTTGTTAAAAAACCTTTATTCATCTTCTTACTCGGTAAAAGGGGGGCACCCTCCTAGTCATTTATTGGAAAGTTTTCCTTCCTTTCCTTTGATTCCAAAATAAAATTTACTTCTTTCTTAATTGCATTGGGAAGTGCTGTGAGCACTTCATGATGTTTAATAATGTGTATCCAATGTTGTGATTGGATGATGTTATTGTGAAGGAAAACTTGTTCCACAGTTAGTGGCATGGTCTTACATATTGTGTTTATTTCCAGCGCTTTGTTTAGAGATTTACTCATACAGGACATATTGCCTGAACCAAGTTTTTCATTTCCCTAAACTCTCGGGTACTCAATTATATTTGAGTAGTCAGAGAGTAGCAAGTTACCTTTGGGCTCTTCGAAGACAATGGACGAGCGGAGGCTTCGTAGCTATCTAGTTATTTATTTCCGCTATTATGTCTATTTTGCATGTATATTTTGTATCATTATGTGTAAAGGCAGAGTGTACAACTGCCTAATCTGATAGTTGTAGCGCTGTTGTGTAACTCTAATAACTCCGTGTAAGGAGAAATCTTTTGTACTATACAATTTTGTATTGTATATAACCGTTACATTGTGTGGATTTTCTATTTCTTGCTATTCAATTCTTTATTTTACCCTATGCCACCTATCTTTAGGACGCTTGGGCAATGGCACATGAACACCGAGGTTGCGTTAAGTATTATTTCTGATACTGCTGGTGTAGACAGCATGATAAGGGGCTTTCGCATTATTAACTGCGCGACGAAGCTTTATTTCTTACCACTACACGTCCCTTTACGATTTGGTTGGCAAATGGCCTACAGTCAAGAGGATGGCTATAAAATAAGAACGAGGTACCATTTGTGGTCACCACCCTTAAGGCGGGTAAACATCACAAAGTTGGATCAGAGCTTAGGTTGAGCTAACATATAGGCTTCGGTTAGGGTAAACTCATTAGAGGTACAGTAAGTGACACCCTAGAATGAGTTTCAGCATATGTATGTAAGAGCGCGTATTTTTTATTTTTATAAAAATATTTTTTGATGTTGTGTTGATTGATCTGTTGGGTAGTTTATGAATTCCGATCAATAGAGTAACTAACGTTATTGATAGAAATCTCTAAAACACTTAAACAAGACCAACTATCACAGTATTGTTCTAAACTATGTAAATGAAATAATTTTACCTAGATTATATTTTATATATAAAGAATTTTTTTTAGAAAATTGTTATAGTTAATTAGGATATGCTTATTATTAGAGAATGATAAGATTTGATCATTATCATTTATTTTTGATTAGTTAGGCACAGGTAGTCTATGAGCATTTATTATTTTAGCTAAATCAAATACGAATACCTTGTGAATTTAGTTTCACAATTTGACTATAAGATGTTCGGTGATAGTGTTGGGATAAGATTTAAAATTTAAAATTGATTTTAATAAGAGTTGTTTGTTATAATCCAAACTAAGAATAAACAATGTGAAAAGTTATTATAAAAAGTTGAAATTATATAAGTATGGTTTGTTTATTTGGGTTATGAATGATAAAGGATTCAAATTAAGAATTTAAGAACTAAAAACATGGTGTTTCAGAAATTATTGCCAAAGTTTGGGAAATATAATAATGGTTTTATTTTAAAAAGTGAAACGGCCCGACTTTCTCACCACAGAAAATTGCGTCATTAATAAGAAAGAAAGGGATAGAAAAGAGAGAGGAAAGAAGAGAAAGAAGAAACGACATCAGAATCTCAACAGCGAAACGAATAAATTATATTAATATCATAAATATTACATAGTTTACAACCATTATCAGAGTTACACAGATTACACAACACATACTAGACAGTTAAAAACACCTGTCTAGTTATACAACTCAATACAATACAAGAGAACTACTCAGAGAAACCAACACAGTGGAAACTATATATCTACACGCAGAAGCCTCCTGCTCCATTGCTCCTCCACAATTCGTCAAAGCTAACCTGAATCCCTTTACTACTCGTAAAAATTTGAGTACCCAAGAGTTTATGAAAAACAAAAATAAACTCCGGGTCAGACATGGGTCTGGTGTGAGTAACAGATTAAGGTTGCTTAACTTTTAAAAACCTTTTGAAAAGAAACGTATCACGTAAGACTTCCAACACATAAACATGGAAAAGTTTTACCTTACGCTAACCAAAACATTTGATAGGAAATCCGGTGATATTATAATAGTGTCTAGGGTTTTCAAGTAAAATACATAAATAGATGGAATGCTTACATCTCACGTTCCAACATAGTTGGGCACAACTAATACTACGACAATTATTGGATTTTGGATTCCATAAAATGGCAGGGCTACCGGGGTACCGCCCGTCATAGTACGTGGCCTAGAACAACGTATCGAGGATCACTCCCAATCCCCTACAACACAAGGCGGGAACCATTCCTTACTGAACAGTTCCGAATAAGACAACCCCGCGGTTGTAGCTAGCAACCGCCCACACAGCCGAATATAAAGGGACCTCTAGACAGGGGAAAATCTCGTCCTACTTGGGCATGACCCACTTAACCTTGCTGCACCTCCCCTATTTTAGCCATTCCCTGTTGATGAGGCTTGAGGCTACGATTACCTTTATAGAACACATCACTTAGAATGCACATCGTCCACCTGACGATGTTCTGAAAGCATTCAATCCACACAAGTTTGTTCCGGGTTCGAACGAAACCGAAGGCATTATCTCATTACACTCATTTTGGAATCACCCTCAGAGTTAACGACAATAACCCTTGCACTCTGATTCTTCATCTTCACTTGAGATTCACGACCTATCGTTAATTTGGATCGAAGTAGTTTTCAGATATCAAAATATGGAAACCCGATCCTAGTCTCATCGAAATCCAAAACGCCATCTTTTAGGTCCAAGTTGTTTTAAAGTTTAAAATAATTCAATTATCTATGTACACACAGATAGATAACTCACAAATCACAATTGATAATCAACATTATCATAATAAATAGTTGATCCATATTATCATCAAAATAGGTAATCCATATTATCATCACAATAGATAATCTATATTATCATCACAATGCAACCAAAGCATTCATATCACACCGCAATACTTATCTCATTTCTGAGATCACAACCATTCAAGAAAATCAATGTCGTCCATTCATACATAAGTAAATATTTACTTAATCACAATATAATTAATTTAAAATGAATTAAATTAACTATCTCTATCTCTAATTAATTTAAAGTGAATTAAATTAATTACTTCACCTTTATTTAATTTAAAATAAATTAAATTAATTACTTCATCAATATAAACCTTGCTTACTCAACCATTTAATTGATTACAATCAATTAATTAATCATTCAAACTGATCACCTTAATTAATCACCCTTGATTAATTATCCTTTAATTACATTCAAGTAATTATCCTTAATTAATTTCCCAAATTAATTATTCTCAATCAAAAACAGTAATTAACATTTAATTGCTTCAACTAATTAATTGACTATAATTAATTACACTAAATCCTTAATTAATTACATTAATTAATTTCCCTTAATCACTTCTCATTGATTAATTAATCATAATTAATCAACTTTAATTACATCATTAATTGTATTAATTAATGATCCTTAATTATATTTTAATTAATTAATTACCTTAAGTAATTAACCCATAATTATTAATCCTTCTTGATTAACCATATTAAGTAATTAATTAAATTAATTACCTTATTAAAACAAATTAATTATTCCTTAATTAATTTCATATTTAATCCCTTGATTAATTACAAGTAATTTGATCCAAATTACTTACGTTATTAAACACCTTCCATTAATAACATCTTGTAATTACTAATCAATTACTTCACTATGTAATTCCAATCCATTAATTACTTTAAGTAATTGCCATCAAAACATCAAGTGTTTAAAATTAATTAAACTTAATTAATTAAATTAAACAATCATATTTAACACAATTAATTACCTTAAGTAATTTTTTTCTTAATTACTTCATTAAGCAATTATGCTTAATAATTCACAAATGATTATTATTAAATTAATTAATCTAATTAATTATTTAAATTAACCACATTAATTAATAATTAAATAATCCTACTTAATGACCTTCATTAACCATTCTCTAATTATTTTCATTAAGTAATTAACTTAGATTAATCACAAATTAAATTATCTTTAATTATCCATTAATTAAAGTGTAATTACTTAATTAATTAACCTTGATTATAAATTAATTGCTTAATTAAGAATTCTTAAATCATTAATTTAATATCTAATTAATGATCTTAATTTTAAATTGATTAATCATTAATCAATATTTATTAAACCTTAATCAAAAATTAATTAAATTAACTAACTATTCCTTAATTACTTATTAATTAAATAAATTTTCAAAACATTTATCTTAATTAATTTTAAGATAAAACAATTCTAAATTTTGTTTTTAAAAACAAAATTTATTTAAAACAAAGTACTTTTGAAAATTACCTTTAAATTCCATTTTAAATGTTTTAAAATAAGAATAATTTAAACTTATCAAAGTTTAAATAATTTAAAACTTTTTAAATTGCAAGACAAACAAATATTTGTCTTAGAATTTAAATTCATAAGAATTTTGAAAACAAAAACTCATTTCAAAATTTCACTAACTTCAATTTATATTTAGTTTAAAACTTCCAAATTTAAACCTTCTTTTAAATTTAATAAGTGAAGTTCATATTTAAATTTAAGATTTCCATATTTCAATTTTATTTTAAATCTTGCTCATACTTTACAAACTTCAATTTAAAAGATTTAAATTACTTCCCAAAATAATGTAGTTATACAAGATTAAGTTTAAAACCTTATTTCCTTTATTTTTTATTTATTTATTTAAAACTGAGATTTTTAATTAAACTTAAATTCGAACTTGAATTTAAATTTGATTTAAACTTTCCTAATCAATAAACTTCAGATTTTAAAAAAATTCAAAACGGAAACTACAGGTTTCTGTAACCTGAAAAACACAAAGCAAACCCGAGAACCCCTAAAACTACTTCGAGTCAAAAGCTGCTCTACTCCGAGTCTTCAATCCATCTACTTCGAGAAACTCTCCAGAACCTCCCCATTTCCACAAGCAAACCCAACATCACCAGGAAACTCATCGCCGTGCATTTGCACGGCGACTCCAGCCACCGTAAGTCACCATGGATGATCGCTACTTATCAGAATCCCACCCTACAACACATCACGCACATCCAAAACAAGCTACCACCCACGAAATCAAATCGAGCTCAACATCATCAAACCTGGGAACAGAAGTCAGGTTTTCCCAAAAACCTGTCAATGGCAAGCTTACGCCGCTCCGACCACCTGAGGTCCACCCACTCCGGCCTCGAACCCATCTACACACCAACTTCCCATTTCCCAAATATCATAGCACTCGATCCATCCTTTATCCCGAACTGACCCAATTCCTAAAACCCATCAAAACTAGGGTTTACAAATGAATTTCAAAACTGCAATTACTTTGGAAAATTAAATCATCATCCAAGATTTTTCTGAGCATCTACAAACCTTCCTCTACAACTCAGAAGAATTCTGAGCCTCCTCAGTCCAATGATCACCAGGATTTGGTTAAAATCCATTTTTAGTTCACTTCTAAACTATCACTTAAACTAACACCTAAAAATCCTAATACTTGATTTAAAAATCAAGTTTCAGTTAGTATTTTTGATTTATACCACTGAATTACTAAACCAACTTGTTTAGGTTTGGTAATAATTTTCGTGCATGATGTTTCCTGGGTTTACAGAGGCAATATCCTAAATTTTAACTCACTTTAAAAATTTAAATATTAACTTAAGAAAAATAAAACAACTTTACTTTATAAATCTGATCATCTCAGAAACTAAATTAAAAGATTAGTGTTATATATGAAGTTTTATGTCTGGAAAGTCAAACAGAACATGCAAGTAAAAAAAAATAGCATGCGCATATTACATCCTCACATCAGATTTTCACAATCAATACTTATTTATATCAATTATTCTAGTATGCCACCTATTTTAATTTTTAACTTTAAAAAAAGTTACTTACCTTTTAAATGCAGAGCTTCTGTTATACCCTTTTGAATTTTGCAGAATAAAATGCAGGCAGGATCTTTAAATTTTTTTTTTAAAAAAATTTGAGTTGCAAGCCCTGTTGAAATTTGAAATGCTCATGTTTCCTGACTTAAATACTTGCGTGCAGATGCTTAAACATGCTTCAATTTTAGGTTGTGCAGAGAGTAGATGCAAATTTGTACATGATTTGAATATGCAGGGTTTCATTTCCAGGTTTATAAAAATGCAGGTCTATTTGATTTTGCGGAATTTGTGTATGCAGATTTGAGCATGGTTTTGGGGTTTTCTGGTTTAGATTTGAACATGCAAATTTGATTTTGATGAGGAGTTTTGATATGGAGATGCTTTGAAGTTTACTGATTTTAAACTTTGTACAGGAATTGAATATGCAGAATTTTGAAGAGGTGTTACTGATTTTAGAATTTTGAAGTTTTCTTTTTGATTAAGGAAATGGAAAAAAAAAATATGAATGAAGATGCAAGTTTATGTAGATGCATTTCAGATTTAATTAAATAAAAGAAAATTAAAACAAAAATGTGCCACTTGTAAAAATTATTCAACATTTGTCAATTTGAATATTCATCTTTCTAAACTTGTTTAATTAATGCCTAAAAATGCAACACTTGTCTCTTTAAAATAATTAATACTTAATTTACAAATTAATGTGTATATTAAGCCTAATTAAATTTGTTAATTAATATTTGAATATGTGTATAAATTTATAAAAGAAATAAAGACAAATCATGTTTATAAAATAAAACTTATACATATAGAAATTAAAACATTTAAGATTTATACTTTGGAAATTTAAATTCAAATCAAATTCAAAATCAATTATTTTAAAATCAAGTTATGATTACAAATTTAATTTGAAATAACAATTGCAAATTTTATTCAAAATCTATTTATAAAGACAATACACTATTAATATTGTTATTATAAATATCTTATTATTAAATTAAAATCATTTTAAAAGAAATTATATTTTTATTAATAAATTATCCATTTTATTAAGCCATAAAACCTTTGTTAATTCATTCTAAATTTAAAACTCAAGCCAAATTATTTTAAACATTTAATATTTTTCTTATCAATTTTTAAAATCATATATTTATTTATTACATAGTTTTAAAAATTCAATACTAATTTAAATCAAAATTTCCAAATTAAAATGTGTATACTAGAATTTTTAAAACATGATTCATTTATTAAGTTTAAACCAAAATTTATTCATTTAACTTTGGAAAGCTTAAATATTAAATAAAATAAATTTTCCAAATTACTACAAATATTAAAATTAGAAAAAAAATATGCTTTATTTATTAAAATTAAACAATGCTAATCTATTTAAAATATAAACCATATATTTATATTGTAAATAGAAATCCATTTATTATTTTTAAAAGATAAAATAACCAATTAAATAATTATCGAAGAAGATTATTAAATCTATTTGAATTATTATAAACAAAATATCAATATCAAATTAATTTTTAATATAGATTATTAAATTGATATTGTTAAAAATTCCGAGATATTACAATCCTTCCCCCTTAAAAGAATTTCGTCCCCGAAATTCAAAACAAAGATAATTTAATAATCTCATTAAAGATTTAATTTTAAAACACAAGCATATATCAAGCATATGCTAACAACCATAGCAACCAATTCAACCAATCAAACAAATCTAATTATCCAGACAAATTCTGGATACAATTTCTTCGAGTTTCCCCAAGTATATATACAGGGATACTCGCTCTAGAGAATCCAAACAATCAATACTATGAAGTTATAAAAGCTCCTATTCAACTATATCTATACACAAGACAAGATATCAGACTACAGACGAGTCTGACTTCAACAACCAAAACTCCATAACTACTGGTTCCAAAACCAGAGATAGATCATACACGTACTCCCTCGGAGATACGTGAAACTCATCGAATCCCAGTTATCCAAACTGGCAATCCAATCCTATAGATCAATCACTTATTCTCCAAGAATACAGAAAAGATCCAAAACTCTTCAGAGCTAGCTTCTCAGCCTTATCCAATCTTATAGCTCCTTTACGATCAGAGAAAACTTATCCAAATCAAACCTCCGACTTCAGAATCCAATTTCCTTCGTCCCAAATCCACAAAACTCTTCAGATGATCCTGAGCTGTCTACAACCTTCCTGATCAGCTCAACTTTTGCTGATGCCTGTAGAAGCAAACTAGACCAATCAACACAACAAAATGATCTCCTCAGGATCAACCCTACTCTTCAAACATCAGAAGACAACAACTCACTTCTCCTGTCCGGGAAAAGAAAAAGCAGATACACTTTCCTACTGCTTCCGCTGCTCAACTCTGATCCGAAGTAGAAGAAAATGCTGGAGAAGAACACGAGCACAACTCAACACACATCCCAGAGATATGGTTCAACAAATCCATAAAAAAATAGAAGTTCCATCAAAACCTGAGCTGCTACACCAACTCAATCTCTAGGAACCATTCTCAACTAAGTTGAACCACCGGTACCACTCCTGAAATCCTAGTCGATAAGAAAACACAATCTCCAGATGCAGACAAAATTCTGACTTCTTTGAAGACATCCATAAAAAACTCTGATAACTCAAGAGAACACCTCAATTAATCGCAAGTCACTTTTGCGATCAGCCCTAACCAAATCCAAGGAAAACTATTCTCGCTTTACCAAATAGAACAGCTTACACTTATCTAGCCAATCCATCGAAGAAAAAAGTCCACTCTGCTGCTTTTGAACCCCACTTCAGAAAGCGCTAATCCAGAAAACTCCTTGCCGACACACCAAACACTCCGAACTGCCCTGCTGCCACAAATGCCAAAGAATTCCAAATCCAAAGCTCTTCGAGAAACTTGGACCTCAAAGCAAACAGAAACACCGTGCTGAACACAGCCACAATCACCGAAGCAGACTCATTTCCTTAAACTTGTTCCAAAGAAAACATCTTCGTGAACATCCATAGTCACCGCATCTCATCACGCAGCTACTACTTCCTGAGGTATCAAAATACCATCACTCGCTTCTTCTCAGCCAACAGATCCAAAAACTACTCATCCAACATCAAAGAAATAAACTCCGAACCTTAACAGGTTTCCTTCAGAGATTGATGAAATCCTTCATCACTCCAAAACTCAATCGAGACGGTATTAGGTCTACAGTCTCAACAAATACACTTCCAACCTCAAAACATTCAAATTCCAACTAATGGTAGTCATGTTACACACACTACTACCCCATCTACCTTTATAACTTATATTGGAAAACCTGAACAGGTAACCCAACGGATAGGTAGAAATAAATATATTTATATATTTAAAATTACAAATACATTCTCTCAAGAAAGACACCACTCAAGAGCCTAGGTATTCACTCAACCTAATGCACTGATACCAAGTGAAACGACCCGATTTCTCACCACAGAAAATTGCGTCATTAATAAGAAAGAAAGGGATAGAAAAGAGAGAAGAAAGAAGAGAAAGAAGAAACAACATCAGAATCTCAACAGCATAACGAATAAATTATATTAATATCATAAATATTACATAGTTTACAACCATTATCATAGTTACACAGATTACACAACACATACTAGAAAGCTATTAACATCTATCTAGTTATCCAACTCAATACAATACAAGAGAACTACTCAGAGAAACCAACACAGCGGAAACTATATATCTACATGCAGAAGCCTCCTGCTCCATTTCTCCTCCACAATTCGTCAAAGCTAACCTGAATCCCTTGGCTACTCGTAAAAATTTGAGTACCCAAGAGTTTATGAAAAACAAAAATAAACTCCGGGTCAGACATGGGTCTGGTGTGAGTAACAGGTTAAGGTTGCTTAACTTTTAAAAACCTTTTGAAAAGAAAGGTATCACATAAGACTTCCCATACATAAACATGGAAAAGTTTTTACCTTACGCTAACCAAAACATTTGATAGGAAATCCGGTGATATTATAATAGTGTCTAGGGTTTTCAAGTAAAATACAGAAATAGCTGGAATGCTTACATCTCACGTTCCAACATAGTTGGGCACAACTAATACGTACGACACTTATTGGATTTTGGATTCCATACAATGGCAGGGCTACCGGGGTACCACCCGTCAGTACGTGACCTAGATCAACGTACCGAGGATCACTTCCAATCCCC
The DNA here is from genome assembly GCA_030765085.1 of Allium cepa. NCBI lineage: Eukaryota > Viridiplantae > Streptophyta > Magnoliopsida > Asparagales > Amaryllidaceae > Allium > Allium cepa. The sequence continues at coordinate 886,963,050 of CM060929.1, forward strand.
TGCAACACAAGGCCAGAGCCATTCCTTACTGAACAGTACCGAACAAGACAACCCCGCGGTTGTAGCTAACAACCGCCCACACAGCCGAATATAAAGGGACCTCTAGACAGGGGAAAATCTCGTCCTACTTGGGCATGACCCACTTAACCTTGCTGCACCTCCCCTGTTTTAGCCATTCCCGATTGATGAGGCTTGAGGCTACGATTACCTTTATAGAACACATCATTTAGAATGCTCATCGTCCACCTGACGATGTTCTGAAAGCATTCAATCCATACAAGTTCGTTCCGGGTTCGAACCAAACCGAAGGCATTATCTCGTTACACTCATTTTGGAATCACCCTCAGAGTTAACGGCAATAACCCTTGCACTATGAATCTTCATCTTCACCTGAGATTCATGACTTATCGTTAATTTGGATCGATGTGGTTTTCGGATATCCAAATATGGAAACTCGATCCCGGTCTCATCGAAATCCAAAACGCCATCTTTTAGGTCCAAGTTGTTTTAAAGTTTAGAATAATTCAATTATCTATGTACACACAGATAGATAACTCACAAATCACAATTGATAATCAACATTATCATAATAAATAGATTATCCATATTATCATCAAAATAGGTAATCCATATTATCATCTCAATAGAAAATCTATATTATCATCACAATGCAACCAAAGCATTCATATCACACCGCAATACTTATCTCATTTCTGAGATCACAACCATTCAAGACAATCAATGTCATCCATTCATACATAAGTAAAGGTTTACTTAATCACAATATAATTAATTTAAAATGAATTAAGTTAACTATCTCTATCTCTAATTAATTTAAGGTGAATTAAATTAATTACTTCATCTTTAATTAATTTAAAATAAATTAAATTAATTACTTCATCAATATAAACCTTGCTTACTCAACCATTTAATTGATTACAATCAATTAATTAATCATTCAGACCGATCACCTGAATTAATCACCCTTGATAAATTATCCTTTAATTACATTCAAGTAATTATCCTTAATTAATTTCCCAAATTAATTATTCTCAACCGAAAACAGTAATTAACATTTAATTACTTCAATTAATTAATTAACTATAATTAATTACCCTAAATCCATAATTAATTACATTAATTAATTACCCTTAATCACTTCTCATTGATTAATTAATCATAATTAATCAACTTTAACTACATCATTAATTGTATTAATTAATGGTCCTTAATTATATTTTAATTAATTATCTTCTTAAATTAATTACCATAAGTAATTAACCCATAATTATTAATCCTTCTTGATTAACCATATTAAGTACTTAATTAAATTAATTACCTTATTAAAACAAATTAATTATTCCTTAATTAATTTCATAATTAATCCCTTGATTAATTACAAGTAATTTGATCCAAATTACTTACATTATTAAACACCTTCCATTAGTTACATCTTGTAATTACTAACCAATTACTTCACTATGTAATTCCAATCCAATAATTACATTAAGTAATTACCATCAAAACATCAAGTGTTTAAAATTAATTAAACTTAATTAATTAAATTAAACAATCATATTTAACACAATTAATTACCTTAAGTAATTTTTTTCTTAATTAATTCATTAAGTAATTATGCTCAATAATTCACAAATGATTATTATTAAATTAATTAATCTAATTAACTATTAAAATTAACCACATTAATTAATTATTAAATAATCCTGGTTAATGACCTTTATTAACCATTCTCTAATTATTTTCATTAAATAATTAACTTAGATTAATCACAAATTAAATTATCTTTAATTATCCATTAATTAAAGTCTAATTATTTAATTAATTAACCTTGATTATAAATTAATTGCTTAATTAAGAATTCTTAAATCATTAATTTAATAATCTAATTAATGATCTTAATTTTAAATCGATTAATCATTAATCAATATTTATTAAACCTTAATCAAAAATTAATGAAATTAACTAACTATTCCTTAATTACCTTATTAATTAAATAAATTTTCAAAACATTTATCTTAATTAATTTTAAGATAAAACATTTCTAAATTTTGTTTTTAAAAACAAAATTTATTTAAAACAAAGTACTTTTGAAAATTACCTTTAAATTCCATTTTAAATACAAGTTTTAAAATAAGAATAATTTAAACTTATCAAAGTTTAAATAATTTAAAACTTTTTAAACTGCAAGACAAACAAATGTTTGTCTTAGAATGTAAATTCATAAGAATTTTGAAAACAAAAACTCATTTCAAAATTTCACTAACTTCAATTTATATTTAGTTTAAAACTTCCAAATTTAAACCTTCTTTTAAATTTAAAAACTGAAGTTCATATTTAAATTTAAGATTTCCAGATTTAAATTTTATTTTAAATCTTGCTCATATTTTACAAACTTCAATTTAAAACATTTAAATTACTTCCCAAAATAATGTAGTTATACAAGATTAAGTTTAAAATCTTATTTCCTTTATTTTTTATTTATTTATTTAAAACTGAGATTTTTAATTAAACTTAAATTCAAACCTGAATTTAAATTTGATTTAAACTTTCCTAATCAATAAACTTCAGATTTTAAAAAAATTTCAAAACAGAAACTACAGGTTTCTGCAAACCTGAAAAACACAAAGCAAACCTGAGAACCCCTAAAACTACTTCGAGTCAAAAGCTGCTCTACTCTGAGTCTTCAATCCACCTATTTCGAGCAACTCTCCAGAACCTCCCCTGTTCCACAAGCAAACCAAACATCACCAGGAAACTCATCGCCGTGCATTTGCACGGCGACTCCAACCACCGTAAGTCGCCATGGATGATCGCTACTCATCAGAATCCCACCCTACAACACATCACGCACATCCAAAACAAGCTGCCACCCACGAAATCAAATCGAGCTCAACATCATCAAACCTGGGAACAGAAGTCAGGTTTTCCCAAAAACCTGTCAACGGCAAGCTTACGCCGCTCCGACCGCCTGAGGTCCACCCACTCCGGCCTCGAACCCATCTACACACCAACTTCCCATTTCCCAAATATCATAGCACTCGATCCATCCTTCATCCCGAACTGACCCAATTCCTAAAATCCATCAAAACTAGGGTTTACAAATGAATTTCAAAACTGCAATTACTCTGGCAGATTAAATCATCATCCAAGATTTTTCTGAGCATCTACAAACCCTCCTCTACAACTCAGAAGAATTCCGAGCCTCCTCGGTCCAATGATCACCAGGATTTGGTTAAAATCCATTTTTAGTTCACTTCTAAACTGTCACTTAAAATAACACCTAAAAATCCTAATACTTGATTTAAAAATCAAGTTTCAGTTAGTATTTTTGATTTATACCACTGAATTACTAAACCAACTTGTTTAGGTTTGGTAAAAATTTTCATGCATGATGTTTCCTGGGTTTACAGAGGCAATATCCTAAACTTTAACTCTCTTTAAAAAATTTAAATATTAACTTAAGAAAAATAAAACAACTTTACTTTATAAATCTGATCATCTCAGAAACTAAATTAAAAGATTAGTGTTATATATGAAGTTTTATGTCTGGAAAGTCAAACAGAACAAGCAAGTAAAAAAAATAGCATGCACATATTACATCCTCACATCAGATTTTCACAGTCAATACTTATTTATATCAATTATTCTAGTATGCCACCTATTTTAATTTTTAACTTTAAAAAAAGTTACTCACCTTTTAAAAGCAGAGCTTCTGTTATACCCTTTTGAATTTTGCAGAATAAAATGCAGGCAGGATCTTTAAATTTTTTTAAAAAAAAATTGAGTTGCAAGCCCTGTTGAAATTTGAAATGGTCATGTTTCCTGACTTAAATACTTGCATGCAGATGCTTGAACAGGCTTCAATTTTAGGTTGTGCAGAGAGTAGATGCAAACTTGTACATGATTTGAATATGCAGGGTTTCATTTCAAGGTTTATAAAAATGCAGGTCTATTTGATTTTGTGGAATTTGTGTATGCAGATTTGAGCACGGTTTTGGGGTTTTCTGGTTTAGATTTGAACATGCAAATTTGATTTTGATGAGGAGTTTTGATATGGAGATGCTTTGAAGTTTACTGATTTTAAACTTTGTACACGAATTGAATATGCAGAATTTTGAAGAGGTGTTACTGATTTTAGAATTTTGAAGTTTTCTTTTTGATTAAGGAAATGGAAAAAAACAAATATGAATGAAGATGCAAGTTTATATAGATGTATTTCAAATTTAATTAAATAAAAGAAAATTAAAACAAAAATGTGCCACTTGTAAAAATTATTCAACATTTGTCAAATTGAATATTCATCTTTCTAACACTTGTTTAATTAATGCCTAAAAATGCAACACTTGTCTCTTTAAAATAATTAATACTTAATTTACAAATTAACATGTATATTAAGCCTAATTAAATTTGTTAATTAATATTTCAATATGTGTATAAATTTACAAAAGAAATAAAGACAAATCATGTTTATAAAATAAAACTTACATATAGAAATTAAAACAATTAAGATTTATGCTTTGGAAATTTAAATTCAAATCAAATTCAAAATCAATTATTTTAAAATCAAGTTATGATTACAAATTTAATTTGAAATAACAATTGCAAATTTTATTCAAAATCTATTTATAGAGACAATACACTATTAATATTGTTTTTATAAATGTCTTATTATTAAATTAAAATCATTTTAAAAGAAATTATATTTTTATTAATAAATTATCCATTTTATTAAGCCATAAAACCTTTGTTAATTCATTCTAAATTTAAAACTCAAGCCAAATTATTTTAAACATTTAATATTTTTCTTATCAATTTTTAAAATCATATATTTATTTATTATATAGTTTTAAAAATTCAATACTAATTCAAATCAAAATTTCCAAATTAAAATGTATATATTAGAATTTTTAAAACATGATTCATTTATTAAGTTTAAACCAAAATTTATTCATTTAACTTTGGAAAGCTTAAATATTAAATAAAACAAATTTTCCAAATTACTACAAATATTAAAATTAGAAAAAAATATGCTTTATTTATTAAAATTAAACAATGCTAATCTATTTAAAATATAAACCATATATTTATATTGTAAATAGAAATCCATTTATTATTTTTAAAAGATAAAATAACCAATTAAATAATTATTGAAGAAGATTATTATATCTATTTGAATTATTATTAACAAAATATCAATATCAAACTAATTTTTAATATAGATTATTAAATTGACATTGTTAAAAATTCTGGGATATTACAAAAAAGTATTTATGAATTGAAGTAGTTTGGAATTATTTTAAAAGAGGTAGAGAGTGTTAGTACCATAGGTATCGGTTTTGATTACAACAACTATAAATGTTATAAAACATAAATACTAATGTTTTATCAAGTTATATATAGTATATAGTGTAAGATATTAGATAAGTGTTGACTAAGAAGACTGTACGGCATTAAGAGTAGATTCAAGATGTTGATATAGAGTTTCAAAAGTTGGAGAATGGAGACTCATGAGTATTGAAGAGTTGAAGATATTCCAGATAAGTTATGGAGTCATAGAATTTATGTTAAAACCTTGATAGTACTTCCCTAATCTCTCTCTCCTTCTCTAATTTTGTTTAAATTGTTTTTCAAATATCCTGGTTTAAAAAAAATCTTTTCAAAATATTTCTTAAAATGATTTTCAATCTCTTATACTTATAAAGATATTATTTTAGTTTTATATATAATGAATTTTTATTTATAGTTTAATAAATTATATGTTAATTATACACACACACACACGTAATCAAGATCGAAGATCTGAGTCTATAAAACTCTATCAAATCATAATGCTATACTTGTGGGTATGATTGTAGCCTGTAAAATCAATTAGGTATGCTTAGTAGCCTGTAAATCTAGTGGATGCGCTTATGGCCTGAGAATCAAGTGACTCTATTGAAAGGTCACAATTCTGAAGGGTGTGCCTTGTAGGCTGGAAATCGAGACTGTATTGACATCTACTAGTTGAAAATAAATCCGTATAGGGAATTGTGCAGGACTGGATGCTGGGTAACTCCAAACCAATATAAAATTCTGGTGTATACTTTCCTTTTTACTTTTACTGTATTTACATTTATTTACACTTCGATTATGCGATTGTTTCTGTGATTATTAAACACATCATTCCAAGTAGAATCTTAAAGAATTTGAAAAATATTCATATAATTCGTCAAACATTATTCACTACCTCTAGTGTTATTTTAGCCTTAAGATCCCTATTTCGCTGACTTACATTTGGTATTAAAGCATTGATTTTCAAAATATTCATAATTGATTTTTGAAGAAGTTTCAATGGAAATTTTTGATAATATTTTTAACACTATTTTCGAGAAGATAATTTGCTAAATCATCATAATGTTGTTTCACTGATTTGCATATATTCATTATAAAAAATCACGTGATCTTTTGAAAAGGTTTGAATAGTAGGAATAGATGTGTTACATGGATTTTGATGAACAAACACATGATGATCAAACTCCACAGATCAGAAAGGAAAAATAAATATTGTATAGTGGATGTTCAAGATACATGATTGGAAATCTAAAGATTTTGAAAATTGTAGTTTACAAATATGGTGGATCGGTAAATTTTGGAGATGACTCTAGAGGATATGTGATTGACATCGACAATGTCAATAATTCTAAAACTCCTATTATTTCTAATGTTTTATTAGTTAGGAATTTAAAGCATAATATATTGAGTATTAGTCAATTATGTGATAAGAGTTTCAAAATTAAATTCATAAAAGACAAATGTCACATTGAAGGTAATGAGTCAAACATTATCTTTGAAGGTATTAGGAAATGAAATATCTATATATTAAGTATGAAAATCTCAAACGTTAATTTGTGTCTTTTGGCCGAATCAAGTGATCCTTGGATTTGGCATAAAAGATTTGATCATTTGAGTTTCAAACTAATACATAAAATTGCTAAAAATGATCTAGTTAGAGGTCTTCCCAAAATGAATTTTAAAGTTAATTTGTATTCTGGATGGACTATTGTGGGTTAGACCGGGTATTATAGAGTACAGATTCTGGATGTACTGTTGTGGAGCACAAGAGACGAGCTAGATGATGAGGCATATTTCCGTAGATTTTTATTCCGCTATGTAGTGTAAGCTGTATATTCAGCTTTTGAGGACAAGATATTATAGCCATCCTGAATTGTAATGTTGATTTGTATTCTACTCTGATGATATAGTTTCTTTTATGTAAAGATCAGTTATTATCTATTATATTTTATTATGCCGCGATGGTAAGATTCTGTTGTTGTTTTGTCTTCTCTTCTTCTATCTCCTTCTTCTTTAACCCTAATGGTTCGGTTTTCCGACATTCGATTATTCGGCATTTGATGCAGTGGACGTATAAATGTCAATTTTCGGACGTCAAAAAATCCGGTCGTTACATCATCTCTCACGATTATTCTTAACTCTTGAAATAACGACAAGTCTACTTCTTCGACATTTAGTGCTAAGTATACAAATAAATTGTCCCAGTTAAGTGAATCACCTTACAGAAATTAATTCATTTCCTTAAACGAATGAAACGCTTTCTTTTAAAAACCCGAATTTGTGCTTGGCCTCATATTACAAGTATTAGCTTTGAAACAATTTGTTAAAAGAGTTCACTGACTTCAAAACATCAATTTAAAAAGGATGCAATAACTTAAAACATCCTTATTACATTGATGAATTAACTTTAAACTTCATCACAAAATTTGATTTTTGAACTTCAAATGTCTTTAAATAATTAAAAGGGTAAACCCCTTTTACACCTTATTAATTCAATTAATTAGTAAAATATAACTAATTAAATTAATTAATAATTAATTACCATTATTTAAAATGAATAACAAAGTCAAAACTTCGTTGTTACTTTGATAAATTCAATTTGAAACTTCATAAATTAAGATGATTAATTAACTCCAATAACCTTTGATTAAAAAGGGTAAATCGCCTTTAAAATATCATTAATTAAATTAATTAATTAATTTAAATATAATTAATTAATTAATTCTCATTATTTGAAAATGATTTACTAATTATAAACATCAATAAAGGGACGATTAATTAAAAATAAGTTAATAAATTTTAAAAATCATTTGATTAAAAGGATTAATTAATTTAAAAGCATTATTAGAAAATTGATTAATAACTTTAATTCATCATTATTGAATGATTAATTATCCTTAGATATCATTAAATAAAATGATTAATTAAATTTAAACCTCATTAAATAAAATTATTAATTAATTTAAATAATCAGTAACCAGATAATTAGTTAAATTTAAAATGCATTATTAACTATGTAAGTAGCAAATCTTAATCCTTATTAATCAAGTAATTAATTAATTGAATAATCATTCTTAAAAAAGTTAATTATTTATTTTGAAAAATCACTAATCAAAAACTTCCGTAACTTGTAAAATAATTCCAAGCACGATAATGAAATCAAATGGTTTCGATAAAAGGTGATTTTCCGAAAGTTTCGATATAGAGACTATCGCTATATGGTTAGTTCGACAAACAAACTTATGACATTAGACATACCACCAAACATCACATAGCAATGATTTAAGCACAATACAAGGTAACCGATGATGATATAACATGTAATAAATATTTACTAACAATTATATTAACTTTAACTGCCAACTTTCCATATAGCTAACCACATGCTTACTAACTTTCAAATGCGACAACTTTTTAAATCATGAAACAAACAAAAAACCAAACCATCACTTCAAATATACAACAAGTATTCATAGCCTATTAACATGAATATTAACATAGTATAAACATGGTTTAAGAAGGTGTAGTTTTACTCACCGAAAGTTATCCAAACCCTCGCTAACTTAGGGTACGACCTAGCACTTTCATTCCTAAGAAAAAGATGGAGTCTTGGACCCTTAATTCACTAGGTAGGCTCAGCCTTGAAAGAAGAAAGAAGTGAAACCTGTTTTGGTAAACTGGAGCGACTTTGGATAATCGTCGAATTCTCAAAAATAAATCCAAAAATAGGTTATTTTCCATGTGGTTTTTGGACTATTTATCTTGGATCTTGAGAAAGTGGAAATGAGGAAAGTTTTATAAAATTATTTTCTCTATAATTTCAAAAAATTAATTATTCAATTTCTATTAGTTCTGAAGAAGATATGGTCAAAAGAAGAAGGATCATTTTCGGACTTGAAATTATGGGTCCAAAAACACTCTATAAATAATTGATATTTTGACATAGCTATGCTCAAAATTTGAAGAAGCAATTAACATAAAAGTTGTAGACACTGGTTTTTTATGAAATGTATAACTTTATTTGGACAAAATATGACAGTGATCTGGTCGGTGGAAGAAGAGGAAAGTTTAAAGAGATAAAAGACTATTTATAAGCAAGTAAAAATGTGAATTACTTAAATACCCCTTGTCCTTCTCCCTTCACATTGTTTAGCCACCACAACATCCTCCACCAAACATGCTATTTCAGCCTTCACCTTGTTTCCCCCATCATGTCAAACAAAACATGTTGAAATATGTTTTGTACTCGAGTCACCAAAGTGTCAAATCATGTCTCCTGAGGCATCTTTTAGTATATGCATGTATATACTTAAGTATATATACCTATGTTTATACCAATATATGCTAACTAATTTACATTCATAACTAATTAAATGTTGTTTCAAATACAACCAAGGCTCATAACATTTCAAACAACCTTTATACAATGAAACGTTGAAAATTCGGAAAACGGTTTCCAATCACATTTTCTTTTTTTCATCGATCTAAATATTTTAGAAAAAAACAAAATTGGAAAAATATTTCATCATCGTTATTTATTATTTAAAATTTTTTTTTTTTTAACTATAAAACCTATTATTTGAATATTTAAAATTAATTAAATATTCATAAATCAATGTGGTGAAATTCCAACCCGTTGCACTCTTCCCCTTTAAAAGAATTTCCTTCACGAAACTTACGAAAATCCTATCCCAAAAAACAAACTATCCTAGAAATACCTAACACATTAATCAGATGTAATTTATCTAGCAAAAACTAGTATGATATAAATCTATTTGCAACCAATTTCAGAGAATACCCTGAAATGAAATATCGCCCATCCAATCATATTAAAGATAAATTTAGAACTAAATTCCCGGGCTCTTTTGTTCAAAAATTTATTTTCGAATTTCTTCCAAAAATGAATGCATTAAAACTAGAACAAAAAATGACTAAGAGGGGATCTTCCTAGCAAACATGTAAAACTCTAGAATCAAAACAACATGGAGCATCCAATGGTATATCCGGTTCCTCCAATTACAACAACTAGAGTGAATAATCATTATATTTTTACAAATAATTTTCAAAATCTCTTTTTTTTTTTCAAAAGCACTGGGATTTAAGTCCTCATGAACAATGATTCAGAAATCTTGATTATAGTTTTAGCTTTATAAACTATGGTACATATTACCACATAATCAGTTAATCAAATTCAATTAAATAAAAGTCAACCAAGTTCCGTAAAGGAATGCACTAACACTATCAATCATTCAAATTCCATAAGAAAAAATATAAAAATCAACATTATTTAAAATGTCAAAAGATCAACAACAAACTCCTAACTCAGGTCGAAAACTTTCTTGATTGCCCAAAATATGGATAATTATCTAAACGTACCATTCTTTCCTTATTAGCCTTTGGTTATTACTTAGAAGATTATACAAACTTACTTGGACAAAATTGAAAATCATATTCTAAAATTATTGGTTTCTTGACTACACCAATCTTTCTAATCTCATAATTTAATGTTTTATTTAGTACCAAAATTGTTTGAATTATTTTATAAATTTTTATATAATTTTAAAAATATTTTATTAAGTCATTTCTCTATAAAACACCAAATAATAACATATTCCACTTTATTTACTTATATAATGCCCTTCTAAATTCTAAGAGTATATACAAATCAAAAAAATTATTTTTTTTCTTTTCACAATTTAGGTGAAGGTCAAATAAAACTTTGGGTCTTTTAAAACCGAGTCAACCTCTCGGCCTTTTTAACTTAGAGTGTTAAAAGGATGATGTTTATGGGTTGACCCAAAATAAAAAATAATTTTCAACTTATATGTTTTAAAAAAGCTATGGTTTTAATAAAACCATGTATATTAAAAACTTCCTACTTTTTATCTTAAGGTGTTATAATGAATGATGTTTATCGACTGGCCTAATAACACCAATTAGTTTACACTACTTAGACGCTTAAATAATATCTATGGTTTTGATAAAACAATGTTGTCAAAACCTTCCTATCCAATCTAACCCTTTTAAATCAGTGTTAACTTATCCCTTATCTTGTCTAAGGGTAAAAGTTCATTATCCAAAATGATCTTTTACTAAAATTACTTTTTAATCTTTTTAAAATAAATTCCTATTTAAGGGAACTTAAAGATTAGATACCCAGTTATAAATTCCAAAACTCATCTTTGAAAGCATACTACATATTTTTTTACGAAATAACTTCAGACAATTTGTTTATTAAAACTCACTTTGGGTTCGTATGGATTTGAATTCATTTCGATCACACAATGATAAAGAGAATAATTTACTAAGTACTCCACAACATTCACCTAAGCAACATTTAATCGTCACTTAGAAGATTATTCAGATTACCACAAATAATTAAATATTTTCCACCGGATTATTTAAAGAAAAAGCATTCTACTTAAAATTTCTTTTCCAAAATACTTATACTTTAGAAATATTTCCAAATAATACCGCTACTACCTTTCTCAAAATCTTTTGAAATCATTTTAAACAATTTCAGGATTTAAATTTTCCAAAAACTCTTCGAAATGTTATTTGAAAAGATAAATTTATAATATAAGTGTATTAAAAAATGGTCAAAACAAATGTCATTTTAAACATTGTTTACTAAAATCCCAAACAATTTACAATTAGCTTTATTTATAAACAGTTCTATTTAAAAGTTCTCATTCAAAAACCATCATTTATTAATTTTAAACAATATTTATTATCTCAAAGGACAATATAACGGTTTAAATACCCTTTATAAATTCCAAATAATGTTAGTTGTCTTAGGAATGATTTATAATATTCTTTTTAAAACATTAAAACCTTATATTTCCAAAGAAAATAATCAAATTTAAATTCTCTTTTAAATTAAAATAACATTAATTATCCTGAAAAATAATAAATCACATTTACAATCTCTTGTATAAATCTAAAATAATATTTACTATCCCAAAAGATTATTAATCAAATTTACAATTTCCTTTAATAAACAAATCAATTATCTTTAATAAAATAGTTAATTGCTTCCAAAACAATTTCATCCAATCAATTATTTACTTTGAACTTACTATTAAATCAACCAACCAACTTAAAATATTGTTTACCAAATGGTTTTTTTAATTCAAATAATAAGTACTTATAATGAGTAATTAAATCTAAATCTCATTAATAAAAAAGATTAATTAATTTTAAATATCACTAATTAAAATGATCAATAAATTTGAATTATCATTAGTAAAAATGATTAATGAATTTTAAACATCTATTTTTGGAAAACACAAGCTAAGTTCAAATATACACAAGGTTTTGAGGGATGGTATTTAATAAATGAAGGAATAGTAGAAATTGCTATAACGATACTTAAGCGGTTTGAATGGAATATCCAGATTAATTTAATTATCAATTAAACAAATCTAACTGTCTCCAAGAAATCAAAAATAGTTTACAGCATCATAGATATAATATAGCAAATTTGGGTGTGTGTTAAACTTACATTTAAATTATTCTCCTTTATTATAATTAAATTTACTTCAATGTTTATATTCTAAATTTTATTTACTTATTTATTTTATTTATGTAATTATTTATTTATTTTCAAATTTTTTTGCTACTCTTTAGATTACATTAAACAACCTTCTATTACAGGTTTACTTTTAGCTTAACATTTTTAAAAGATGACTTTTAACTTAACCCTTTCGCTGAACATCTTATAATCAAACTGTGAAACTTAATTCACAAGGGGTTTGTTCCATGATTCATTTTTTCCCATCTTCTCGACCTATATCTTACTAAGGAAAATTTCTTATAAACTATTCAACAATAGTTAATGTTCAAAATGAACGAGTATAACTAATCAAATCCTAAATGATAACAATAAAATATTATCGTTTCTAAATAATCAACTCAAATATACAACTATATTAATTTTGAAAATCATTCTTATATATATATATATATACATATATAATATAATCCTAGGTAAAATTATTTCATCTACCATCTTAAAACAATACTGTATTGGTAGATCTATTCAAGTGTTTAGGAATCCTTATCGATAAAGCTGATCAGACGCATCGACTAGAATTCATACACTACTCAATGGATCAAACAACACAATATAAAACATTTTTATAACACTAAAAATTATGCACTCAATATATATTTATACTCTCAGACCTATCTTAAGATATTACTAAACGTATCCGTATAGAGTTTTCCCCACCAGGGCTTAGTGGTTCGTAAAACCTAAGCTCTGATACCATCTATGATAACCCACCTTTCTGACCTGTGTAGTTAATGCCCGGATATTACCCCACTACAACCCCGTTATATCTCATAGCGGATTTCTACCGCTACAATTTTTCCATATAGGCCCAGAATAAAGTCTTTCCGCTTTAATCCCCTCTATTTCCGCTATATCCCGTTATTTCCGCTATTCCCGCTATATCTTTTTTAATAAAATGAATTGAAAAATTGCATTTTTACATTATAAAATTATGAAACTAATTTATTTGATTTAATTTTTAATATATTTTCAGAAATGAAAATACTCTAATATTCTACCAAATTCAATTATGTTATATAACAGTTTTTCGTTTATTTAAAGTATATTCGCACATGTTTTTATTTAAAAATATTTATGTATTATTTATAATTCAGTTGAATGATAATTTTCATTTAATTACCATTTATATATTGGTAAAAACATTAAGTACAAGTTTTATATGCTATTTTAGAGCCATCCGCTATATCCCGCTATATCCCCGTTGTATCTCCGCTATGACTTTTTGCACCTCCACCGCTTTGAATCTACCGAGTGCATTAACTGCATAGTTTCTGACCCCCAAGAATGACCCTTAATACCTCCATGGTATTCATGTGTAGTTTCCTGAGCATCCAAAAGATAAGTTGTCTTAGGGTAAAATAATGAACATAACAAGACCAAATAGAAAAACCTCATTTCAGAATGCCTCCATATAATATAAAATGATATAGTATAAAAGGTTACTCCTTATAAGGAGTTATCAGAGTTATATAAAATGCACTACATCTAACAGATTGATAGCTATAAATTCCGACTTTTCATTAATTTGATACAAAATACACCTATATAATCATACAATGGAAATAAGTAACTAGATAACTAAGGAGCCTCCTGCTCATCCATCATCTTCAAAGAGCTACAAGGAAAAACCTGTTATTCTCAGACTACTCAAATATAATTGAGTACCCAGGAATTTAGGGAAAATAAACAACTCGGGTTAGACAAAATATCTGGTATGAGTAAAACTATGAAACAAACGGGGCGTATTTTAAACAATAACATGTGGGACCATGCCATTTCCATGGAACGAGTTTTCTCCCACATAAGCAACAACCAAACATAACAAAAATGGAAATGAACAATGGGGAACAAATCCAAACATAGATGATGGGAATAATTAGTATAACATTCAGACTTGAAAGAATGGAAATAGTCTAAATAAAAATACAAACTGGACAAAATGGATAAAACAAGACAATAGTCCAAACTCGAAAGAATGGACTAAACAAAATAACAATCCAAACTTGATAGAATGGATAAAACCAATAATTGAACGCAACGAAGAGAGGTTAACTATTCCCATTGTAATTAAATAAAAAAGATTCAAAGGTTCGAATCAAATAAGAAAAATCTCCAACAACGACTAGGAGGGTGCACCCCTTTTACCGAAAGTATACCTCTATATACTTGAGAACGCCGATGGATCTCGGAAACATCCAAGCTGGACCCTACCAACAGTTACCGAGTATCCAAGAAATTCACAACTTGGTACACAAATATCCGAACCAAATCTAGAGTTGATATGATAATATCCTAATGGGAGCAACCTTAAATAGCTTGGCTTCCACTTTCTCTTTGGGTTTAGTCATTTCCAAAAAATGATAATAAAGTTCAAATGAGTAACACATCATCTTAGAATGACGAAAAATAAAGAAGGATGGGGTAACTAATAGTTGAGAAACCAACTATCGAGGATATAGAACGATCGTTTATGGAAGTTAAGTCGGTATACTTATCACCGCTCATCGATTTCCAACTTGTATTATTTCTTGGTTAACAATAATACCGGACAAGTCAATGTAGTATCACCTCAAAGTCATGTCTCACGACGAATAGCAACAAGTCTACTTCTTCGACGTTTAGTGCTAAGTATACAAATAAATCGTTCCTATATAAGTGAATCGCTTTATGGAAATTAATTCATTTCCATAAACGATTCAAACCTTTTCTTTTAAAAGCCCAAATTTGTGCTTGGCCTCACATTACAAGTATTAGCTTTAAAACACTTTGTTAAAAGAGTACACTAACTTCAAAACATAAATTTAAAAAGGATTTAATAACTTAAAACATCTTTATTACATTTACTCACTGAAATCTATCCAAACCCTAGCTAACGTAGGGTATGACCTAGCACTTCCATTTCTAAGCAAAAGATGGAGTCTTGGACCCTTAATGCACTAGGTAGGCTCAGCTTTGAAAGAAGAAGGAAGTGAAACTTGTTTTGGTAAGGTGAAGTGACTTTGGATAATCATTGAATTCTCAAAAATGAACCCAAAAATAGGTTATTTTACAATTGGTTTTTGGACTACGTACTCTCGGATTTTGAAAAAGTGGAAAAGGAGAAAGTTTTATAAAATATTTTTCTCTACAATTAAAAAAAAGAATCACTCAATTTCGATTAGTTCTAAAGAAAATATGGTCAAAAGAAGAAGGTCCATTTTTGGACTTGGAATTCTATGTCCAAAAACACTCTGTAAATAATTGCTATTTTGACATAGGTATACTCAAAATTTGAAGAATTGGTAAACATCAAAGTTGTAGCCACTGGTATTTTACATGGTTTGAGAAAAGTATAACTTATGTTGGAAAAGATATGAGAGAGATCCGATTAGCGGAAGAAAAGGAAATTTAGAGAGATGAAAGGCTATTTATAAGCAAATGAAAATGTGAATTACCTAAACACCCCTTGTTTTTTACCTTCCAAATTATTTTGCCACCTCAACACCCTCCATCACATATGCCATTTCAGCCTCCATATTGTCGCCCTTCCTCATCATGTTAATGAAAACATGTTTAAACATACTTTGTACTCTAGTAGCCAAAGTGTCAAATCATGTCCCTTAAGGCATCTTTTAGTATATACATGTATACACTTAAGTATATATACCTATGTATATAACAATATATACTAACTAATTAACATTCTTAACCATTTAAATGTTGTTTCAAATACAAACAAGGCTCACAACATTTCAGACAACCTTTATATAATGAAACGTCGAAAAATCGAAAAAAAAATTGTTCACATTTTCTATTTTTCATCGAACTAAATATTTTTTTAAACCAAATTCGAAAACTATTTCTGCATCATTATTTATTATTTAAAACAGTTCTGTTTCAATTATAAAACCTACTATTTGATCTTTAAAATTAATTAAATATTCAAAAATTAATGTGGTGGAATTCTGGATCGTTACAAAGACCATTAACTAAGAAAACACCATATGAATTATTCTATAATAAAAAGCCTAAAGTACCATACTTTAGAGTTTTTGGTAGTAAATGTTTATTTTATATACTAAAGGTAATTCGGATAAATTTGGTGCTAAATCGGATAAAAGAATCTTTATTGGATATTAAAATAGAGGTAAAGTTATAGAGTTTTCAATATTAGAACTAATACTATTGAAAAAGCATTACCTATCTCATTTGATGAAAATTTAAAGTTTACAATCCCAAATGAAATTTGTAATAATGATATTAGTGAAAATGAAAATAATAAGATTCATAAAATTCACATCCAAATAAAAGAATAAGATACTTGAAAGATCATCCTATAGAAAATATACTTGGAAATATTGAATCTATTGTTAAGACTAGGAATAAACTAAATAAAATGAGTGATATTGCTTTATTTCAACCATTGAACCTAAAAATTCAAAGGAAGCATCAACTAATGATTTATGGATTTTTGATATGCAAAGGAAATTAAATCAATTTACAAGAAATGATGTATGAGAATTAGTCGTAAGACCTTAGGATAAATCCATAATAGCATCTAATGGGCATATAGAAACAAAATGAATTAACAAGGAGAGCTTGTGAGAAATAGAGCTTCGATCAGTTTCACAAGGTTATTTTTAAGAAGAAGAAATAGATTTTGCTAAAACCTTTGCAACGTAGCAAGATTAGAAGCTATACGAATTTTACTTGCTTTCGCTAATCATATAATTTTAAGATATATCAAATGGATGTTAAAAATGTATTTTAAAATGGTTTTCTTAAAGAAGTTATATATATAGAACAACCCTCACTTTTTAAAGATGAAAAATACCTGAACATGTTTACAAATTAAAAAAGGCTTCGTATGGTCTGAAACAGGCCACAAGAGCTTGGTATGACAGACTTAAATCCTATCTATTGCAATCAAATTTTGAAATAGGAAAAGTAGATGGTACACTTCTTATCAAAAGAGATAAAAATGAAAACCAGTTAATACAAATATATGTAGATGATATCATTTTTGGATCTACCAATGATAAAATAAATAAGGAATTCTCAGAAATAACGATTAAGGAATTTGAAATGAGTCATATGGGAGAACAAAATTATTTTCTAGTTACAAATAAAACAACTGTGTAATGGAATTTTTATTAGTCAAGAAAAATATGCTAAAAGATTTAGTTAAAAAATTTGGTATAAAAAATACAAGTGGTAAACCGACTCCCATGGCAACTAATAAAAATTAAATAAAGAAGAAAATTTAAAAGATGTAGAGAAAAAATTATACAGTGGAATGACTGGATCACTACTCTATATAACTGCTAGTAGACCTGATATAAAGCATAGTGTTTGTCTATATGCAAGATATCAATCTCAACCTAAAGAAACTCATTTAAAATCCATAAATTGAATTTTGAGATATCTAAACAACACATTAGGCTATGAACTTATTTACCCAAAAGAAGACTCCTTTTAATTAATTTCATATAGTGATGTTGACTACGCTGTTTGCAAATCAGATCGAAAAAGTACAAGTCAAACTTGTCACTTTTTGTGACACTCTCTGGTTTCCTAGTTTAGTAAGAAGGAAAACTCTATATCTCTATCTACGACAGATGTAGAATATATTTCAGTAGCATTGGCAAGTTCGTAGGTTATCTATATGCAGCAAACAGTAAAAGATTTAGGTCTAAATTTACTAAATCACCAATATACTTTGATAATATAAATGCGATCAATCTATCTTAAAATCCAACTCATCTTGCTAGAACCAAACATATTGATATAAGACACCATTTGCTTAGGAATAATGTACACAAAGAAATAATATCACTTGATGAAAATCAAATACTGATATATATATTAATAGAACCATTGAATCAAACATCTTTTACTAAGTTAAGAGGAGAGTTAGATTATTTTTTCCTCTATTGGAAATATAAAAATAATAAAATAAAAAATATGAAATATAAAGAAAAATAATAATCAACATTATAACATATATTTCGTATCCTATTACACTATGTCGGCATATAATGGTAATTTCTATTTTTTAATTTCCCTTTAAAATTCAAATTTGTGGTTATATAATAACCAAATTTCGACTTTCTTGTTCATTTCTCTATATTCTCTCTATTTTAAACTTTTGAAACAAATAAACCATGGCCTCCTCTAATCCCAAACGTTCTAGAAAAGAGAATTCATCGTTTTTCTTCCCTTCTCATACCCAAAGCCCCTTTCAAAACATTTATATAGCCAAAGTTATTAATTTGGAAGGAGGAATGAAGAATGTTCAAGAGATGTTGACTAAAATACAAGTTTTACAATTTTGTATGTCTAAAGAACAAGAAAAAAAAGTACAATTCTTTGCAATTTGCAAAAATATCTATTAGATAATCCTATGAATCCACTAGTTATTGAAGATGATTCTGTAAATTTGGCCATTCATAACCCATACATGGCCACGATGACGAGGAGGAAGAAGAAGAGGAAGAGCACATGGAGGAAGATGACGTAGCTTGATGCATCAGAAAAGTATGTTTCAATCAAAATGGAAATCTCGTCGAACAAAAGCGAAAATTTTGCCATCATTACCCTTATTGTCTTATTCACAAATCCTCGATCATTAGGAAATCATGTTAGGGTGGTACGTGTCTTCGTTAATTTGATTGTGTGATGTCTGTACTTAATTAAATTTAGCATTTTTTTACCTACTTATATGTACGTTTTAAAATGTGATTGGAATATATGGTGTGGTATTAAATGAATATATAGATCGGTTTGGTTATTACTAATGATATATGATATTACTTATCATTTCTTATATATCACTCCTATCATTATTAACATTTCATGATTATCTCATTTTAAATATCACTTATGTTCTTATATAAATCATTCTCATCATCACTATATGTCACTAGTCTATAATATTTTATTTATGGGAATTTAGGGTTAGAGTAAAAGTTATATTTTTAGGTGGATATTTTTGTTGATGACAAAGGGGGATAAATGTATAAAATCTAGGCATACATTAAGGGGGGGTCTTG
Source organism: Allium cepa (assembly GCA_030765085.1). NCBI lineage: Eukaryota > Viridiplantae > Streptophyta > Magnoliopsida > Asparagales > Amaryllidaceae > Allium > Allium cepa. Next base: position 886,983,009 of record CM060929.1, read on the forward strand.
GAACCCAGAGGGAATTATACTATATTTTATACACAGAGTTGTCATCAACAAAAAGGTGGAGATTGTTAGTACCTTAGATATTGGTTTTGACGATAACAACTATAGACGTATATAAAAATGAATACTAATGTTTTATCAAATTTTATATAGTATACTGTGTAGGATATTAGACAAGTGTTGATTAAGAAGATTGTACAGTATCAAAAGTAGAATCAAGATGCCGATGTAGAGTTTCAAGAGTTGGAGAATGAAGACTCGTGAGTATTGAAGAGTTCAAGATTTTAAGATATTCCGGATAAGTTATAGAGTCATAGAATTTATGTTAAAACCTTGGTAGCACTTTCGTGATCTCTCTCTCCATTTCTAATTTTGTTTTAAATTGTTCTTCAAATATCCTGTTTTTAAATTAATCTTTTCAAAATATTTCTCAAAATGATTTTCAAATTCTCATACTTATAAAGATATTATGTTAGTATTTTTTAGTTTATATATATATATATTGAATTTTTGTTTACACTTTAATAGTTACAATTATATTGATTATATATATAGATATTGATATTATTTACATTATATTAGAGTTTCCAAAATTATTATATAAAGTTTTATATGATTAAAATATATATAAACTATGCTTAAATGATTTTACAAAGTATCAAACTATTCAACAAAACAATGAGTTTTCAAAATAATCTTTTAAAGTATTTTCAATTTATAAAAACAGTATGTTGACATACTCTATGTATGTCGACATAGTGATTGATTTTTTTGAAAATTTAAATTTCAAAAGAAGTGTATTTTCATCATATCTCTTCGTGAATGGATATGACCGTTATTCCTCTATAAATACCAGACTTTCAAACGAATTTTTGATCATTATTTTCTTATTCATCTCTACTCCTTCCATTCTTATTTTCTTAATCAAACTATACCCAAAATCTGCCAAAATTCAACAAGAATCAAATTCAATCATCACCGGTTTGATTCTCCTTCATCTACTCTCTGATTTCTCTCGTCTCTCCTACTCAAACTTAGATAAAAGTGCTAATCAAGAGTTACAGGATCAATTTTAATAAAGATCGAAGATCTGAGTCTGTTAAGCTTTGACAAATCATAATGCTATACTTGTAGGTTGGCTTGAAGCCCAAAAATCAAATATTTTTCCAAAGACCGAGATTCTGGAGGGTATGTCTCATAGCCTTGAAATCCAGATTGTATTTTCATTTTCTAGTTGAAAAGAAATCCATAAAAGGAATTGTGCAGGACTAGCTGTAGGATAACTCCGAATCAGTATAAAATTTTGGTGTGTTCTTTCCTTTTTACTTTTACTGCATTTACTTTTCTCTACACATTGATTCTGTGATTATTAGTTACATCATTCCAAGTTCAATCTTAAAGAATTTGAAAATAAATCATATAATCTATTAAATACTATTCACCCCTCCCCCTTGAATATTATTTTAGCCTTAAGATCCATATTCTGCTGACTCACAAAGAGCACTGAACTCACTTTGGTTATTGGAAAATAATTCTGATGATGACTACAGCATCATTGTTCTTTTTTTTGGGTTTTTGAGGGGGAAGTGCTACCATAACAATTTTCTATAAAATTGTTTTGATTAAGTAGGTTTTGATTAAATCCAAAAAGAATGAGTTGACTTGAAGAAAAAAAATGTATACTATTATTTTAAATGATAATAAATAGTATTACTTTAATGTTTTTACAAGTATGAATATGTTAGAAAGAGAATTTTAAGTAAGAAGTATATATACATGTGTGTATGTATGTATTTTATAAAGTGGATTTTAAAATAGAGGAAGAATTTTAGTTCGAGTGACCCAAAATAACTAAAAATGAGAAAGAAATGTGTTCGGATGGTAAGTGCTTTTGTTAAGTATTTCTTTCTTTCTAAAGGAATATATGATACTATTTAGTAGTACCCAATTCCTTAGTGTCACTTTAGGGTTATTTGGGGTATATAAATATATTTTCTATGATAACATGTATAAAAACTATTTCAGAAGTTTTTTGAAATAAAAACAGGTATTTGGATCTCGAGTTTGCTTAAGAGGAATAAATTCAAAATGGAAAAGTTGAAACTAGATAGTGGTACATACTCTCAAGATATAGTAGAGTATTATAAAAAAAATTAAGCTTAAGTTAGTTCCATGAAATGTTTTCATAAATAATTTTAGTAGAAGTAGAATTAGTATTAGAGAAAACCAATAAGATAAGTATGTAAGTTAGACATAGATCTTTCCTCTTTTCATATAGATTGGATCCAAGATTCGAGTACATGACTTTAAGGTGTGTCACACCGTTCCAAATAAGGATCTATACTTGAATTTTGACGGAAAACATTTAGTAAGGGTTTCCGATATGGAATCAAAGTTTTCTTAGTATATGTCTATGTAAGGAGAATGAAAGTTCTTTATCAAGGAGCCTAATTGGAGTTCGTGCTAAAAAAAGATCGGGTGAGCGATACTAGTTTGGAAAAGAAATTACGCATTCGAGTATAGATCAAACCAGAATTTGCCTAAGGAAGATCTATGAACATCGTGTAGATCTGTGGATAATTTTGGATGTTTCTTTCTAGGTATGTGTTATGGTGGAATTTCGAGATCGTAATTCTTCAAAGGGGGGGGGGGGAATGTAACGACTCAAAATTTAATCCCTTTGAATATGGATATTTATTATATTTTTAAATAAGTAATTAATGTATTTTATTATTTAAAATACTCCTTTTTAAATAATAAATGGAGAAATGTTTTTAATATGTGTTTACAAAAATAATTAGTTCACAGAAAAATAGAAAATATGACCAGAAATCATTTTTTGAATTTTTGACTTTTCGGTGTCTAAAAGTAATTGGATTGTAAACATTTTGACATACATATGAACATACATAGATAAATAAACTAAGATTATATATGATAATATATATTTACTTAAGAATATTAGAAAGGTGAGATGTGACTTTTTCTTATGTTTAAAGTAAAATAAAAGGGAAATGTCACATTATATGACACATAAATACATGAAACACCCTATTATCCAATGTATAATCTCATGTATGCAATATGGTGTGATGAGATGTTGGAAACGTGACAAGAGGGAGGGGGATAACATGTATGATAAGGCATGAAAGGAGGGAGGATGGATATGTGTCATTATGTGAGTGGAGGGCATTTTTCATAAGAGTATTTTAGTAATTTAGTAATTCTGTTTATTATAAAAATGGTTCTATTTTTCTCTGTCTCATTTTCTCATACTCATTATTTTCATAAAGGGTGTTTCTTTTTTCTAAGCTGTGAAAAACTCATTAATGGTTTCCATTTTAATTTGAAAGGTTAACAAAGATTTCTTATTTTAATCCTTTACAAACTTGTTTGAAAACCTCTATTCATCTCCCAACTCCACATCTACTTAAAAACAAACCCATACTTACCACCTACCACCCATGCCCCACCATATCAAGCCTTGGTCGAACCCATTTTCAAAGATTCATGGCCAAAAATTATTTCTTTTAAACAAAGATTCAAAGATCCAGACGTATATCAAGTTTTATAAAAGATTTGGTTAGCTTGTTTGAGTTTGGTCAGTAAAACTCATATTCTTTGTTTTTGTTGTTGTTACTATGTAATTTGCTTGATTATTGGTTATTAAATGCTTTGTATGTGATTATTTTTGTATTGTACTTAAAAATTGTCTTTGGCTTGATGATTAAGTCATGTTATGAATGTGATAAAGCTTGGATTTTTATGGGTGTTTGTGGTTATTGTTACATTGTATGTTCTATGGACATGTGTATGTAAGAGTTGCTGAGAAAATTTAGCACCTTTGCATGGTTTGACAACTTGGAACCCTTGTGTGTAAAATAATGGTTATTAGTTTTAAAAATCAAATTGTTTTCAAGTTTAAAACTCTATTTTACTTCTAAAACTCTTACCTTATGTTTATGGAAAGTAGGAAAGTTTTAAAAAATGTTAGATTTTCAAAAGGAAAGCCAAGAAAACATTTCCTAGTTATGGCATCCATAGCGATAGCCCTTATGGATGCAGTTTCGATGAAAATTCAATTTTTGGCTAAATTAAGGTTTATACTTAAAAGTAATTTAGAAATATTTTATAAACTAAACAAATGACGTTTAAGGAAGTTAATGAAGAATTTAATAATTGATTATTTCTTAGTTAAGTTTGGTAATTGTAACAACCCGTATATTTGTACCATTTAAATTGACGATATACCATACATGTCAACTTAAATAATACAAAACACGAATCATTAATGGAGTGTATATATATAAATAAGAATCATCATAGAATCACAGAAATATAACATCACAGAATAGTGCAGCGGAAATACAATATAGTCATAAGAGTAGTTCATAAAGCTACCTATAAATACGATAATGTCTCAAATAAAAGAAATAGAACAACATAGAAGTCCAATAGTCCAAATAGAAAGAGAAATACTGATAAGATAAGACAGTGATAGTCTTCGGTCTTCAGCTCCAAGTAGAACAGCAACAGCATTCCTCAGTCTTATCCGAGCATAAGCATAAACAAGCACTCGAATCAGGACATATATTCTTATACAGATAATATGGTTCAAATTCACAATAACGATAACTCAAAGATGAATGGAATAATATCTTTCAAGATCCGTTAAACTATTTATACATTATAGTGTACGGTAAATAGATAATGTTAAAGTGAAATATCAAAATAGTGTTAAGGCGTTACCATTTGTCCCCCTTAACACATTTCATATTGCATTATAGACTATACAGCACTATAAACTCCACCGTAAACTAGTGGGATATCAGAGAGTACTCCATAGGTATAATACAAAACAAATTCGTAGTGGTCGCGTATATAGGAATACAAGTATGACAAGGCACATGAGGCAATACCCCAGGTAGTGAAATTACCGTTTGTCTGATCCGGACTGGTGAGAATGCATCGCCGCAATGATCGCAACCCCGCGAAACAACACTCCAAATTCAAGGGTGCGCTCCAATCAATAACAAAGTAATGAGTAGTTTACGAAGAAGTGTGTTTGTTCGAGGTAGCTAACCCCATTTGGCCCGGTACGGCTCCTGTTTTAGTCATTTCCAGTTTGATACAAGTGTCAAGGCTATCCATTATCGTTTCTTTCTCCAGTCATCGCGTTCGTCATTCCAACCACTTCATTCTGGATCACACTCCGCATATAGTTATTAAAGTGGTTTCCGGTTTAGACAGTGAGTATGTCCCTAACCGATTCATGTTCCTTTAATAACCTTCGTAATTATTTTACCGATTGGTCGTTAAATAAATTTCAAAATCAAATCAGTTCAATTACAAATAGAATTTTAAATTCAAGATTTCATTTGTCCTTTCAAAACAATTTCCAGAATTTACGTTCATAACTTCCCAATTTCATTTCAAAATTCTATAATTCAACTCAAAAGTTAAATTTAAACAATTCAAATATACACTTAAATTTGTATATAAGTTCCATTCCATAATCATTTAAACTTAATTTAACGTTCAAATTGATTTAAACTCATTTATCGATTTCATTCGATATTCATTAAATTAATTATCATTTAAATAATTTGCGTTAAATTTATAATTCATCTAATTTACTTCTTAAGTTCAACTTCATTATCAAATCTTACAAATTTAATTTAAATTAAATTTGTCAAATTCAATTCTTTAAATTTCAAGTCTTTCAGTTGTATCGATAAAACGCATTTTATTTCTTGTTAAAGAAATTCAATTTCATTCATTTATTACCTTCGTTACAATTTCAAACTTAGTTAATAAAGGGATTTAGTTTCACTTATTCAAGAAATTCATTTTCTCTTAATAAGAAAATTCAATTCAATTTAATTATTAAATAATTCAATCTCATTAACTTATCAAACAATTTCAAATCTTAATTATTACTAATTCCAAACTTAATTATTAATAACTTTAAAACTTAATTATTAATAATTTCAAAACTTAATTATTAATAATTAAATTTTTGACAATGTTCTTTCGTCAATTACTATGTTAATATTTTGTTCAGATTTCAAATATTCACATTTTCCGTTCATTTAAATTCAAATTCCCATTTATTCCAAAACCTTATTATTATTCAAATAAAATCTTTATTTTATTTAAATCAAATTATTGACCAATCGGGTTTAATTAAATTTTCTATCCTAATTCAAGTTATTTGGGTATTTATCATTTCAACCCGATTCCATTTCAATTCAAAAATCAAAGCATAGCAAAGGGAACTTGCAGTGTGATAACTGGGATGGTGTCAAAGTAAATAAACAAGCAATAGCATCCATACATAACAATTCAACAATTTATTTAAATAATCCTGAAATAATCGTATTAATTTACATTTGTTATTTATGCAAATTAATATAATTATTTCTAGAATCTACACTATCATTTCATGTAGATTAAAGATTATTCCACTAATTATTTATACGGTTTTTCACTTGTCATTAAATTTCAAATTTATACTACAACAATTAATCCAATATACGTTCAATGGTTCAAAGTGTAATTAACCAATTTCTACATGCCAATTTATTTAACAATTAAAGGGATCAAGTTTAACTAATCAATATTCAACATATGAAGGGGTCAAGTTTAACAAATCAATATTCAACATATATAATCTATTTTAAATTGTTAACTATCCTATATCAATTCAATTTAACTTTAACAATAAGAAATAGAATCCAATTTCAACATCACATAGCAAACATACATCAACCAAACTTGTATAAGAATATAAGCCGTGAAAATTTATTTCACCTTTCGTGGATAAAGAAATTGACAGCGAAGCAAAAGAAGCACGAATGAAGTCGGTATGACACGAACAAACGGACACTGTAAATATCGACAAAAGAGAGACGATATTAATTCAATGAACGTCATATATAATTTATAAATTATATAGATGTGCTTACCGATGACGGAGAAAAAGAACAAAAGCTGAAGATCGATGCCGCTGCAAAAAGCTTAGCCGGTTGCTTCTGCACACAACGAGAAAAGAAAAGTTGGTTACTATTTTTGGCAACCAAAGTAGATATTTGCGTAAATACTCTTCTGCAATATCTAAAAGCTATTTGAAAATCTTAGTTTCATTTTTTTTTACGCACGCAACACATTTTCTTTTTCTTTTCGATACTGTTTCAAATTTTCCACAAGTGGCACACCCCTTCTCCAAATCCTTCTACTTCATCAATCTGCAGTATTGCATACACTACGACAACTAGCCGCCTCCCTAAACCTTGCTTCGGTTTCAGCAAGCTTGGTCATTATTTCTAGTGCCGCGCACAGTTACCTTCTCCCCAAATTCAAGTTCTCCGATAAAGTTTCATCATTGCTGGAAGAAAATTTCATTTTTTTTTAATAAAAAAAACGAAGCCCCCTAACTCACATATACTTGGATTCCATTTCACGCATGCAACACACACATGCATTACCCCTTCATGCACGCACCATGTACATGCAACACACATGCACAGCCCATCACTAACCCCCAGCATGCTATAACACACACGTCTTTCTTTCTTCTTTTCCAACAACCGTGACCTTCCAAAAGAGTGCAGATTCCCATTATCATGCATGCACCCCCCACAGCGCGCAACTCATATATGCAGATTCACTTCATACATGGCACGCACCGCTTCTTTATTGACATACGCATCAAAATATGCACACGGGTGCACACACGTGCACGCGGAGGAGTTCAGGGAGGAGCGGTGCTGAGGTGGCTTCGGTGGAGGCAATGGAGAGGGAGGTGAGTGGAGAGTGTGAGCTGAGTTTTGCCATGCATTTTTTTGCAGAAAGAAGAATGGGAGAAGAAATGGGGAAGGGAAGGAGTGTGGTGTGCGCATGGGGTCCGGAGTAGGGGAGAGGGGGAAAGGTGCATGCTCGCTACCGTGTGTTCTTGTTCGGCCTGCATGCTAATTTCATTTTTTTTGAAGAAGAAAGAAAATATGAGGGAGAAGAAAAAAGAAGTACCTGAAGAGATGCGAATTTGTGAATAATGAAATGAACGAAGTGAAGTGTCTTAATTTACCTTTAAACTTTAGTACGGTAAATTAAAATTCTTGAATTCCACAAACGTCATGTTCATTCCCAAAGTAACCCCCCAGCTATTAGCTCCCAACTACCGTCTTAAATGCCTCAGCTGAGATTTATTTTCTAATTTTCTTTTGTAAACGGCTAAAGAAATTGGGCTGAAATTTGTTTAACCGTTCCGTCCGGAACGGTTAAATTAGTGCGACTATTTTATGTTGGTCTACGATTTGCACAAATAAATATACCGTTTTGATCAGTGCGACAAGGCGCTTCCAACGGTATACAGATAATTGTGATACAACAATTTTATAAAAATTCGATTCTACGCCGCTTAAATTATTCGTTTTGCAAAACAATTTAAACGGAACAGGCGATGACAGTTTTTGACGAAACGAATTACATCACCTTGATCAGAATAATTTTTACAACATAACTGTGTAAAAATATTTGGATTTGAAAGATAAATTCTACGTAGCTTTATATCAACTGATATACAGTAAAACGCGAACGAAATTTACTGTAATATTTTGCAACGAAACTTTTTCTATATTCATATCTAACTGGACGAATCTAATAAATAAAGTTTGGACGTTAATTGAGATCGTTTATAAATTCCAAAATTTTACATTAAAACGATGGATTTTACAATTTTAAACTGGGTCGGAAATTCAGGGTCGTTACAATCTCCCCCACTCAAAACTTTTCATTCTCGAAAAGGAACGAAACGAGTGAAGTAAGAATGAAATAAGCAGAAAAGATCAAGATATTTTTAAGAAATTTGAATTATACCTGAAATTAGTAATTCGGGGTTTGAATCCCAAATATTATCCTCAGTTTCCCATGTACAATCTCGCTCATTTGCACTCCACTGTACTTTGACGAGATTTACCGACTTCCTTCTGATTTGCTTTGTCTCACAATCGACTATCCGAAGCGGCTTTCGCTCAATAGTCAAATCAGGCTCGATAATTATTTCTTCCAACTGAGCAGTGGGAATGGTCATATATGGATCCTGCACAACTTTGCAAAGATGTGAGACGTGGAACACATTGTACACTCCGACGAACTTCTCTGGTAACGCAACTCTATAGGCCAATGTTCCGACTCTTTCCGTAATCTCAAACGGACCAACAAATCTCGAAGCTAGCTTCCCTTTTCTTCCAAATCGAACAATATTCTTCAAAGGCGACACTTTTAGAAATACTTTGTCTCCTACACTGAATTCGAGATCTCTTCTCCTTCTGTCAGCATAGCTCTTCGGTCTATCCTGTGCCGTCTTTATCTTCTTCCTGATTTCTTCGACTTTTTTCAGAAGCTTCCATAATTATTTCTGGACCAAGCACTAGTCGGTCACCAGACTCAATCCAACAAGCTGGCGATTTGCACGGCTGTCCATATAAGGCTTCGAACGGTGCCATACCAATGCTTGCCTGATTTATTAAAGGATAATTAATTCAAATTCAAATATACTTATTCAAATTTGAAATTCAAATTCTTTACCCGGTAACTATTATTGTAAGTGAATTCAACCAAGTGAAGATGGTCTTCCCAGGATCCACCAAAGTTAATAATACAAGGTCGAAGAAGGTCTTCCAAAATCTGATTCACCCTCTCAATTTGGCCGTCTGTCTGAGGATGGTAAGCTGTGCTCAGATTCAGCTTGGTGCCCACAGTATCCTGAAATGCTTTCCAGAATTTACTAGTGAAAATAGGATCTCTATCGCATACAATACTGCATGGTACACCATGAAGTTTTACAACTTCTCTCATGTATATCTCGGCCAAACTCGAAGCAGTACGAGTGGACTTGACTGGAATAAAGTGAGCGGATTTCGTCAGTCTATCGACAATCACGCAAATGCTTTCGTTACCCTTTCTAATCCATGGCAGCCCATCAATAAAGGCCATTGAAATCTGCTCCCACTTCCAACCTGGAATCTCTAGTGGTTGAAGTAAGTCTGTTGTCTTTCTATGGTCAGCTTTAACTTGTTGGCAAGTTGTGCATCTGCTAACATAGGTAGAAATATCGCGTTTCATCTCACTCCACCAATATAACTTCTTCATATTCTGGTACATTTTAGTAATACCGGGATGAAATGAAAGCGAAGATTGATGGTTTTCTCTCAGCACTTCCTGTCTTAGACCATCAACATTAGGAACACAAATTCGATTATCAATTCTCAAGACTCCATTACTATCAACATGTGCACTCAATTTGTTATCAGCATTTCCAACCCTACCGAGAACTATTTCTTTGATGCGATAAAGCAAAGTGTCCTCGTATTGCTTGGCTATAATACGATCCATAAGAGCTGGGGAGACGGAAAGCTGGAATAACATTCCTTCAACAAGATTACAACATGCCATTGCTTGGTTTCTGCTCAAAGCATCAGCTACGGAATTTGCTTTCCTTGGAGTGTAATTAATATCAAGATCATATGTAGCTAAAACTTCGAGCCATCGGACTTGTCTCTGATTCAAATCCTTTTGTGAGAAGATATATCTCAATGACTTATGATCAGTGAACAACTCGAATTTGGTTCCCAATAGATAGTGCCTCCATAGCTTAAGAGCAAATACAACCGCAAGAAGCTCTAAATCGTGAGTTGCGTAATTTGCTTCATGGGTCTTTAACTGACGACTCGCATAGGCAATAACCTTTCCTTTTTGCATTAAGACTGCTCCAAGTCCATCACGACAGGCATCAGTATAAACGGTCAATCCTTCACTACCATCAATAACTGTAAGAACTGGAGCAAATGTCAACCTTCGCTTTATCTCATTGAAAGCTGCTTCGCACTTTTCACTCCAAATAAATTTTACATTCTTTCTGGTCAGCGCGATAAGTGGGGCAGTGATGCAAGCTAAGTTTTCTATAAATCTGCGATAATAGTCGGCCAAGCCCAAGAAACTACGGATATCTGTAGAAGTTTTAGGAGTCTCCCAATCCTGCAAATTCCAAGGTCGAATTTAGATAGTGATAAGTTATTTAGATAGAATTGACAAATAAGGATAGAACTTACATTGATTACGACGATCTTAGCTGGATCGACCGAAATCCCTTTCTCTGAAACAATATGGCCAAGAAAACGAACTTCATCTCTCCAAAAGTGGCATTTCAAAAACTTGGCTTTAAGCTGATGTCTGCGAAGAGTTTCAAGAACAAAAATCAAATGTGACTTATGCTCTTTATCATCTTTAGAGAAGACGAGAATATCAACAATGAAAACAAGAACGAACTTGTTAAGAACATCTCGGAAAACTCTATTCATCAAGTCGACGAAATAAGCTGGAGCATTAGTGAGACTGAACGACATAACTAGCCATTCATAAAAACCATTTTCAGTGTGGAATGCTGTTTTAGGAATACTATCCTCAGCGATTTTGAGTTGGTGAAAGCCGGTAGCCAAATCAAGTTGAGAGAAAACTTTAGCTCCGTGAAGCTGGCCGAAAAGATCGTTGATGCGGGGCATCAGATACCTGTTCTTGTGTGTGAGCTTGTTTAGCTCTCTATAGTCCACACACATTCTGAGAGAGCCATCAGATTTTGTGACAAAAACAACTGCAGCACCCCATTCTGAACGACTACACCGAATCAAGCCTTTAGAAAATAAATCTTCAATTTGAACATTCAACTCTTCCTTTTCTTTAGGAGCCATTCTCCTGAGAGGGAGAACTACTGGTCGTGCACCAGGAATAAGGTCAATGCGGAATTCGATTTCCCGCGGAGGTGGTAGAGAATTGACTTCTCCAAACACATCAGAAAAGAATTAAACAACTGGAGTGGAGCTAAGTTCACTTGGATGAGAGTCAAGAGAAAATATAAAACTCCCAGCACATTCTTGAGGCGATTTGCCTTTAATAACTAAAGGTAAGCTCTTGTCGTTAATAAGAGAGATGGTTCAAGCTTTGAATGAGATAACGGCTTCGAACTTTCGCAGCCAATCAATACCTAATAGGATATCGAATGCTTCGAATCCAAGTACAAAGAAATCCCAAGTAAAACGTTGCATGCCATACATAAGTGTGACATATTCGCAAACCCTTCTGAGGTTAGCGGGCTCTCCAATAGGGTTAGATACACATGAGAAGGTGGATGTAAGAATAGGTTCCAATCCAAGTTTTTTACATAAATCAATAGATATGAAACTATGTGTTGCTCCGATGTCAAATAGAACTCTAACAGGTGAAGAATGCAACATAAAAGTACTCTGTAAAGTACCTTGATTATCTGGAACTTCCGGGGCAGCTGTGGAAATAGCAAAAACTCCAAATGGGGTACCTCTCTTCTGTGTTGGGCAGTCTTTCTTAATGTCCTGGCTGTAAGCAGATGTGACAGACGTCTCTCTTGGCCATCTGAGCCGGTGGCGGAATAGCTGCACCTTTTGGGGATGGGCAACTACTGGCATAGTGACCTTTCTGGTTGCAGTTAAAGCAGGTGATAGAGGAGATGTCTATGGGCTTCTTCTGAGAATATCCAAGCCCAGATTTCTTCTACCAGTTCTTCTTCTGTTGCTCAAAATTTGGCTTCCTCTTCCCAGTCTGACTAGAGGATGGCTGAGTAGCTGAAGCCTTAGTGACTGATGTTCCTTTTGGCTTTCCTTCATATCGAAGAGCAAAATCCATCAACTCAGTGAAAGTTCCATGGACATGAGCGGTGAGGAGCTCGTAATACTCAGGGCGTGCGCCATGTATGAACTTCTCATTCTTAAGCAAAGGTGTGTCGATCAAACAGGGTCTGAACTTAGATAGTTCATTGAATTTCCTTTCATACTCAGTAAAGGTCACGTTGCCTTGCTTGAGATCCATAAAAGACAGATAGAGTTGGGCCTTCTAGGAAGCTGACATCCACTGAGCCGTAAAGGAATCCCTATTTACAAGTGATATGAAAACGAGTCAAAATTTGACGAGATGAAAGGAATTTTATTTAGATAAATTTTAGATTGATTACTACCTAAACTGGGCCCAAGTGATGGTTTCCTCATCGGTACGAGAAGTGACTGACTCCCACCAATCCTGTGCAGCATCCTGAAGCTGCCAAGCCGCCAACTTACGCTTCTGAGCCTCTGTGATCTCCAAGCCAGTAAAGATCCTCTCCAAACTCTTTAGCCATTGTTGTGCTTCAATGATACTCTCGAAGCCAGTGAATTTGACTCCGCCAAGCTGAGTGTACTCCTTGCTAAGAGTGGATAATTTGACTACGGGAGCTGGGGCACATGGTTCGGGAGCGTTTCCTCTACCCTTGCCTCTAGCATTTCTTCTGGTAGCCATCCAGGAATACCAAAAGTGATTTTAGAATCAAAGATAGAGATTTATGAAATCTTAGAGAAATTCATATCGAATGAATTCAATAAGAAGAATGGAATCAAAGATAAGGATTCTGAAATGATTCTCCTTATTCTAGGGTATGGCTACCCTATCTCTAATGAGATTTAAACTCCACAGGCTAAGGTTTTCAGGAACCAAAGCTTTGATACCAACTGGAACAACCCGTATATTTGTACCATTTAAATTGAAGATATACCATACATGTCAACTTAAATAATACAAAACACGAATCATTAATGGAGTGTGTGTATATATATATATGACAATCATCACAGAATCACAGAAATATAACATCGCAGAATAGTGCAGTGGAAATACAACATAGTCATAAGAGTAGTTCATGAAGCTACCCATAAATACAACAATGTCTCAAATAAAAGAAATAGAACAACATAGAAGTCAATAGTCCAAATAGAAAGAGCAATACTGATAAGATAAGATAGTGATAGCCTTCGGTCTTCAGCTCCAAGTAGAACAACAACAGCAATCCTCATTCTGATCCGAGCATAAGCATAAACAAACACTCGAATCAGGACATATATTCTTATACAGATAATATGGTTCAAATTCACAATAACGATAACTCAAAGATGAATGGAATAACATCTTTCAGGATCCGTTAAACTATTTATACATAATAGTGTACGATACATAGATAATGTCTAACAGTAAAGTAAAATATCAAAATAGTGTTAAGGAGTTACCATTTGTCCCCCTTAACACATTTCATATAGCATTATAGACTATACAGCACTGTAAACTCCACCGTAAACTAGTGGGATATCAGGGAGTACTCCATAGGTATAACACAAAACAAATTCGTAGTGGTCGCGTGTATGGGAATACAAGTACGACAAGGCACATGAGGCAATACCTAAGGTAGTGAAACTACCGTTTGCCTGATCCGGACTGGTGAGAATGCATCGCCGCAACGATCGCAACACCGCGAAACAACACTCCAAATTCTTGGGTGCGCACCAATCAATAACAAAGTAATGAGTAGTTTACGAAGAAGTGTGTTCGCTCGAGGTAGCTAACCCCATTTGGCCCGGCACGGCTCCTGTTTTAGTCATTTTCAATTTGACAAAGGTGTCAAGGCTATCCATTATCATTCTCTTTCTTCAGTCATCGCGTTTTTCATTCCAACCACTTCATTCTGGATCACACTCCACGTATAGTTATTAAAGTGGTTTTCGGTTTAGACAATGAGTATGTCCCTAACCGATTTCGGTTCCTTTAATAACCTTCGTAATTATTTTACCGATTGGTCGTTAAATAAATTTCAAAGTCAAATCAATTCAATTACAATTAGAATTTGAAATTCAAGATTTCATTTGTCTTTTCAAAACAATTTCCAGAATTTACGTTCATAACTTCCCAATTTCATTTCAAAATTCTATAATTCAACTCAAAAGTTAAATTTAAACAATTCAAATATACACTTAAATTTGTATATAAGTTCCATTCCATAATCATTTAAACTTAATTTAACATTCAAATCGATTTAAACTCATTTATCGATTTCATTCGATATTCATTAAATTAATTATCATTTAAACAATTTCCGTTAAATTTCTAATTCATTAAATTTACTTCTTAAGTTCAACTTCATTATCAAAGCTTACAAATTTAATTTAAATTAAATTTGTCAAATCCAATTATTTAAATTTCAAGTCTTTCATTTGTTTCGATAAAACGCATTTTATCTCTTGTTAAAGAAATTCAATTACATTCATTTATTACCTTCGTTACAATTTCAAACTCAGTTAATAAATGGATTTAGTTTCACTTATTCAAGAAATTCAATTTCTCTTGATAAGAAAATTCAATTCAATTTAATTATTAAATAATTCAATCTCATTAACTTATCAAAGAAATTCATATCTTAATTATTATTAATTCCAAACTTAATTATTAACAATTTTAAAACTTAATTATTAATTATTTCAAAACTTAATTATTAATAATTAAATTTTTGACAATGTTCTTTCGTCAATTACTACGTTAATATTTTGTTCAGATTTCAAATATTCACATTTTCCTTTCATTTAAATTAAAATTCCCATTTATTCCAAAACCTTATTATTATTCAAATAAAATCTTTATTTTATTTAAATCAAATTATTGACCAATCGGGTTTAATTAATTTTTTATCCTAATTCAAGTTATTTGGTTATTTATCATTTCAACTCGATTCCATTTCAATTCAAAAATCAAAGCATAGCAAAGGGAACTTGCAGTGTGATAACTGGGATGGTGTCAAAGTAAATAAACAAGCAATATCATCCATACATAACAATTCAACAATTTATTTAAATAATCCTGAAATAATCATATTAATTTACATTTGTTATTTATGCAAATTAATATAATTATTTCTAGAATCTACACTATCATTTAATGTAGATTAAAGATTATTCCACTAATTATTTATACGGTTTTTTACTTGTCATTAAATTTCAAATTTATACTACAACAATTAATCCAATATACGTTCAATGGTTCAAAGTGTAATTAACCAATTTCTACGTGTCAATTTATTTAACAATTAAAGGGGTCAAGTTTAACTAATCAATATTCAACATATAAAGGGTTCAAGTTTAACAAACCAATATTCAACATATATAATCTATTTTAAATTGTTAACTATCCTATATCAATTCAATTTAACTTTAACAATAACAAATAACATCCAATTTCAACATCACATAGCAAACATACATCAACCAAACTTGTATAAGATATAAGCCGTGAAAATTTATTTCACCTTTCGTGGATAAAGAAATTGACAGCGAACAAAAGAAGCACGAATGAAGTCGGTATGGCATGAATAAACAGACACTGTAAATATCGACAAAAGAAAGACGTATTAATTCAATGAACGTCATATATAATTTATAAATTATATAGATGTGCTTACCGATGATGGAGAAAAAGAACAAAAGCTGAAGATCGATGTCGCTGCAAAAAGCTTAGCCAGTTGCTTCTGCACACAATGAGAAAAGAAAAGTTGGTTACTATTTTTGGCAACCAAAGTAGATGTTTGCGTAAATACTCTTCTGCAATATCTAAAAGCTATTTGAAAATATCGGTTTCATTTTTTTTATACGCACGCAACACATTTGCTTTTTCTTTTCGATACTATTTCGAATTTTCCACAAGTGGCACACCCCTTCCCCAAGTCCTTCTTCTACATCAATCTGCAGTATTGCATACACTACGACAACTAACCACCTCCCTAAACCTTGGTTCTGTTTCAACAAGCTCGGTCATTATTTCTAGTGCCGTGCACAGTTACCTTCTCCCCAAATTCAAGTTCTCCGATAAAGTTTCATCATTGCTGGAAGCAAATTCCATTTTTTTTAAACCAAGCGTCCTAAATCATGTATACTTTCATTCCATTTCACGCATGCAACACACGCGTGCATTACCCCTTCATACACGCACCATGTACACGCAATACACATGCACAGCCCATCACTAACCCCCCAGCATGCTATAACACGCACGTCTTTTTTTTTTCCAACAGCCGTGACCTTTCAAAAGAGTGTAGATTCCCATTATCGTGCATGCACCCCCCTGCAGCACGCAACTCATATATGCAGATTCACTTCATACACGACACGCACCGCTTCTTTATTGACATACGCGCCAAAATATGCACACGGGTGCACACACGTGCGCGCGGAGGAGTTCAGGGAGGAGCGGTGCTGAGGTGGCTTCAGTGGAGGCAATGGAGAGGGATGTGAGTGGAGAGTGTGAGCTGAGTTTTGGCCATGCATTTTTTTGCGGAAAGAAGAATGGGAGAAGAAATAGGGATGGGAATGCGTGTGGTGTGCGCATGGGGCCTGGAGTAGGGGAGAGGGGAAAGGTGCATGCTCGCTACCGTGTGTTCTTGTTCGGCCTGCATGCTAGTTTCATTTTTTTGAAGAAGAAGAATAAAAATATGAGGGAGAAGAAAAAAAGAAGTACCTGAAGAGATGCGGATTTGTGAATAGTGAAATGAACGAAGTGAAGTGTCTTGATTTATCTTTAAACTTTGGTACAGTAAATTAAAATTCTTGAATTCCCCAAACGTCATGTTCATTCCCAAAGTAACCCCCCATCTACTAGCTTCCAACTACCCTCTTAAATGCCTCAGCTGAGATTTATTTTCAATTTTTCTTTTGTAAACGGATAAAGAAATTGGGCTGAAATTTGTTTAACCGTCCGTCCGGAACGTTTAAATTAGTGCGACTATTTTACGTCGGACTCCGATTTGCACAAATAAATATACCGCTTTGATCAGTGCGACGAGGCGCTTCCAACGGTATACTGATAATTGTGATACGACAGTTTTATAAAAATTCGATTTTACGCCGCTTAAATTGTTCGTTTTGCAAAACAATTTAAACGGAAACAGGCGATGACAGTTTTTGACGAAACGAATTACATCACCTTGATCAGGATAATTTTTACAACATAACTGTGTAAAAATATTTGGATTTGAAAGATAAATTTACGCAGCTTTATATGAACTGATATACAGTAAAACGCGAATGAAATTTACTGTAATATTTTGCGACGAAACTTTTTCTATATTCATATCTAACTGGACGCATTTTGTAAATAAAGTTTAGACGCTAATTGAGATCGTTTATAAATTTATTTATTTTATACTAAAATGATGGATTTTACAATTTTAAACCGGGTCGGAAATTCAGGGTCGTTACAGTAATTAATAAATAATTAAGCATTAAACAAGGTTTATTATTTCGAACTATATGGAGATTAGTTACTAATTAATTATCTTTTAAAAGCAAGACTTTTTTTAATTAATTATTGATTAAGTAAGATTAAATTTTAATTAATTACGAGTTAAGTATAAGTTTAGTTTTCGATTAATTATTAATTAAGTATAGGGTTAATTAGAAGTTAATATTATTTAAGTGTTTAATTATTTTTAATTATCAATTAATTAAGGGTTTTAGTTTATAAATAAATTATTTATTAAAGGTTTGTTATTTATTAAGTAGTAATTAGGTTAAGTAAAAACTTAATTAAGATTTAACTATGATTTAATTAAGGATTTAACTTGTATTGATTACTTAAAAAGAGGTTTAAGCTTTTAACTACTTTATTTTTCAAGGATCAAATTGTTTTAAAGGTGACTTTCTTTCACAAAGAATGGTTTTGAATATAAGTGATTCTATTATCGATACCATTAAGTAACCATATAAATATGAATAGTTTACAATAAATTTTGACATTTGTTTTGCAGAATAAATCCATGTTATGTTATACCTTAGTTAAGCAGATTATTTGGACATGTGTATAGCAGGATAAATCACTGTTCTGCTATTATATTAGTTGAGACATTAAAATTTGTAATAGTAAATTCATATTGGATAAGAGATGTTCTCTATTTATGCTTAGTTGTTACTTGCCTTTGTATTTCTACTGCCCTTATGTTATGTTATGTGATGTTGGAATGGAAATGTAATCCCCTACGAAATATTTTTAAACCTTCTGCATGGTATTTTCAAAGATAATTAATTTTAAAATAAAGATGAATAAAGTTAATTATTTATCTTAATAATGATATTTTAAAATTAATTAATTACTTAAATAATGATGTGATTAAGATTAATTAATCATTTTATTAACGATGGTTTCAAATTAATAAATCATTTTAACTAATGAGATTTAAGGCTGATTAATTATTTAATCAATGATGTATTAAGGTTAATTAATCGTTTTGTTAATGATGCTTTAAGATTAATTAATCACTTTAATAAGAATGTTTTAAATTTAATTAACTATTTTAAATATCGATGTTTAAAATTAATTAATCATTTTAATAATGTTGTTTTAAAGAAAATTAATCGTTTAAACAAGGATGGTTTAAAGTTAATTAAGTTTTTAGTGTTGTTTGATGTAATTAATCAGGATTAAAGCTGATTGATTATTTTAAATGAAGACGTTTGAAGTAGTTAGTCACTGATTAAAGTTGATTAATCATTTTAGTAATAGTACTAAAGGAATTTATTAGTATTTAAAGTTAAAGAAATCATTTTGATAAAGTTGTATAAAGTTGATATTTTTAATGTGAAACCCCGACAAAAGTTTAGTTTTAAAAGTACGATTCGGTTATAGAAAAGTAGTTCCATAATCCAATAATGCTTACTCCTAACACTAAACGTCGAGGTAAGAACTCGGTTCTATCTCGAAGGTTAAAGATCTCATCAAGACAATACCTAGAGGTATCACTACCTCAACTTGCCCAGCTTCAATTTCAACCGAGGGATGATTTCGTTTAGAATCACAACTGGTGGTAAGAATATGAAACTTAATTTCCATATATGATAATTTTTTATTTATCCTCGATAGTTGATTTATTAACCATCGATTCAGCTTTCTTCATTTTGTATCGCCAATCTAAGACGATTTATTGCTCATTTGAGATTTGTTATCATTTGTCGGAAATGAGTAAAACCAAAAAAGGAGTGGGGGTCAAATTATTAGGGGTTGCTCTTATTAGGTTATATTCACATCTATTCTAGGTTGGTTTCAGTTATATGTGCAATGAGATGTGAAATACATGGATACTCGGCAAGGTTGGCAGGGTCCAGCGTAGAGTTCTCAAGAGGAGTCACAAGAGAGAATGACCCTTTCAGAGAATATTGACTAGAGATATACTTTTCAGTAAGGGGTGCGCACCCTCCTAGTCATTTATTGGAAAATTTTCCTTCCTTTCCTTTGATACCAAAATTTTAAATTTTACTTCTTTCTTAATTGCATTGGGAAGTCTTGTGAGCACTTCGTGATGTTTAATTATTTGTATCCATTGTTATGATTTGATGTTGTGACTGTGAGGGAAAACCTATTCCGCGGTTGGGGGAATGGTCTCACATATTGTGTTAATTTTCACCGCTTTGTTTAGAGGTTTACTCATACAATACATATTTTCTAATCCAAGTTGTTTATTTTCACTAAACTTTCAAGTGCTCAATTATATTTGAGTGGTCTGAAAGCAGCAGGTTTTCTTTGGCTCTTCAAAGACGATGAACGAGCAGGAGGCTTTGTAGCTGTCTAGTTAATCATTTCCACTGTTATATATTTTTCATCTACCTTTTGTACCAACATGTGTAAAGGCAGAGTGTATAACTGCCTAGTCTGATATGTAGTAGTTTTGTGTAATTCTGATAATTCTATGTAAGGGAAATCTTTTGTACTATACTATTTTGTATTATATGTAACCGTTCCATTGTGAGAATTTTATATTCTGTCCTATGCTATTTTAATTTTACCCTACAACAACTTGTCTTTCGGACGCTTGGACAACGACACATGAACACCGAGGTTGTGTTAAATGTCATTCTCAAGGGTAAGAAAGGTGGGTCATCACAATTTATATACTCAGTTATATTTAAAAAATAATTTATAATTATATTATTTTATTAACTCATCCATATATTTGTTTTAAATTTTAATTATTTATTCTTACTCTTAATTTTAAATGGAATGTTATATTTGAATTGTATTTTCAAATTTACTATTATTTTTTTATAACAAATTCAAATATGCCTATACCATCATGAACATTCCTAAGTATTATTAAGAAAATAAGTAGAGTTTATGGATACCAAATTATACGTAGCTTTGTTCTTCCTCTATCATAAAACATAAATACGTATTTCCTAAATCTGAACTTCTGTTGCTTGAAACGTTTTTGAAATCATCTCAAGTTGTTATGAATGCCCATTTCCTCTTTTTGATCGAATCTTTGTCAGGAAAGTCCTTTGATTTCTTCAGTGTTGGGTGGTCTCTTTTTAGATGTCTATTCTTGTCACGTTTGAAACATTTTACTAAACTTCAGGAGTTGTTATTTTGTCTATTCTCCTGAATTTGTTTCTCTTGCAGTAGAAATCTTCTGAAAGTCCTTGCCGTAGATGTTATCTCTTCATTGTCATCATATGATCCTTGTTCATGGGTTTTAGCATTGAAAACAAGTGAATTCTTTTCATTTATCTGCTTTTCCTTTCTTTCCTATAACTAAACTTCATATGACATTAACTTACTAATTAACTCTTCAACTCTCCTTGTACTATATCATTGGCCTCTTCTATTGCCAGCTTCTTTTGATTCCATTCACTTAAAAGTGAATTTAAAATCTCTCAGACTGGGTCTTCCTCATTAAAAGTTTTTCCTACTGAAGTTAAAGGATGTAATATATGTTGGAATCTAGAAAACATGTCAGAAATAGGCTCATTGGATCTCATATGTAGTAAAAGTAGAATTTTAGTGGAAGTAGAATTAGTATTAGAGAAAACCAATAAGATAAGTATGTAAGTTAGACATAGATCATTCCTCTTTTCATATAGATTGGATCCAAGATTCGAGTACATGACTTTAAGGTGTGTCACACCGTTCCAAATAAGGATCTATACTTGAATTTTGACAGAAAACACTTAGTAAGTGTTTCCGATATGGAATCAAAGTTTTCTTAGTATATGTCTATGTAAGGAGAATGAAAGTTCCTAATAAAGGAGCCTAATCGGAGTCCGTGTTAAAAAAAGATCGGGTGAGCAATACTAGTTTGGAAAAGAAGTTACGCACTCGAGTAGAGATCGAACCAGAGTTTGCATAGGGAAGATCTATGAACATCGTGTAGATCTGTGGATAATTTTGGATGTTTCTTTCTTGGTATGGGTTGTGGCGGAATTTCAAGATCGTAATTCTTTAAAGGGGGAGAATGTAACGACTCAAAATTTAATCCCTTTGAATATGGATATTTATTATATTTTTAAATAAGTAATTAATGTATTTTATTATTTAAAATACTCCTTTTTAAATAATAAATGGAGAAATGTTTTTAATATGTGTTTACAAAAATAATTAGTTCATAGAAAAATAAAAATATGACCGGAAATCGTTTTTTGAATTTTTGACTTTTCGGTGTCTAAAAGTAATTGGAAATAATGTAAACATTTTGACATACATATGAATATACATAGATAAATAAACTAGGATTATATATGATAATATATATTTACTTCAGAATATTAGAAAGGTGAGATGTGACATTTTCTTAAGTTTAAAGTAAAATAAAAGGGAAATGTCACATTATATGACACATAAATACATGAAACACCCTATTATCCAATGTATAATCTCATGTATGCAATATGGTGTGATGAGATGATGGAAACATGACAAGAGGGAGGGGGGAGGGGGAATAACATTTATGATAAGGCGTGAAAGGAGGGAGGATGGATATGTGTCATTATGTGAGTGGAGGGCATTTTTCATAAGAGTACTTTAGTAATTTACTAATTATGTTTATTATAAAAATGATTTCTATTTTTATCTATCTCATTTTTTCATACTCATTATTTTCATAAATGGTGTATCTTCTTTCTAAGCTTTGAAAAACTCATTAATGGTTTCCATTTTAATTTGACAGGTAAAATCAAAGCTTTCTTATTTTAACCCTTTACAAACTTGTTTGAAAACCTCTATTCATCTCCCTACTCCACTTCTACTAAAAAACAAACCCATACTTACCTCCTACCACCCATGCCCCACCATATCATGCCTTGGTCGAACCCATTTTCAAAGATTCATGGCCAAAAATTATTTCTTTTAAACAAAGATTCAAAGATCCAGATGTATATCAGGTTTTAGAATATATTGGGTTAGCTTGTTTGAGTTTGGTCAGTAAAGCTCATATTCTTGTTTACGTTGTTGTTACTATGTAATATTGCTTGATTATTGGTTATTTACATGCTTTGTATGTGATTATTTTTGTATTGTACTTAAAAATTGTCTTTGGCTTGATGATTAAGTCTAATTGTGTTATGGATGTGATAAAGCTTGGATTTTTATGGATGTTTGTGGTTATTGTTATATTGTATGTTCTATGAACATGTGTATGTAAGAGTTGTTGAGAAAATTTAGCACCTTTGCGTGGTTTGACAACTTGGAACCCTTGTGTGTAGAATAATGGTTATTAGTTTTGAAAATCAAATTGTTTTCAAGTTTAAAACTCTATTTTACTTCTAAAACTCTTACCTTATGTTTGCTGAAAGAAGGCAAGTTTTAAAAATGTTAGATTTTCAAAAGGAAAGCTAAGAAAACCTTTTCTAGTTATGGCATCCATAGCGATAGTCCTTATGGATGCAGTTTCGATGAAAATTCAATTTTTGGCTAAATTAAGGTTTATACTTAAAAGTTATTTAGAAATATTTTATAAACTAAACAAATGACGTTTAAGGAAGTTAATGAAGAATTTAATAATTAATTATTTCTTAGTTAAGTTTGGTAATTAATAAATAATTAAGCATTAAACAAGGTTTGTTAATTTGAACTATATGGAGATTAGTTACTAATTAATTATCTTTTAAAAGAAAGACTAATTTTAATTAATTATTGATTAAGTAAGATTAAATTTTAATTAATAATGAGCTAAGTATAACTTTAGTCTTTGATTAATTATTAATTAAGAATAGGGTTAATTAGAAGTTAATATTATTTAAGTGTTTAATTATTTTTAATTATCAATTAATTAAGGGTTTTAGTTTATAAATAAATTATTTATTAAAGGTTTGTTATTTATTAAGTAGTAATTAGGTTAAGTAAAAACTTAATTAAGATTTAACTATGATTTAATTAAGGATTTAACTTGTATTGATTACTTAAAAAGAGGTTTAAGCTTTTATCTACTTTGTTTTTCAAGGATCAAATTGTTTTAAAGGTGACTTTCTTTCACAAAGAATGGTTTTGAATATAAGTGATTCTATTATCGATACCATTAAGTAACCATATAAATATGAATAGGTTACAATAAATTTTGACATTTGTTTTGCAGAATAAATCCACGTTCTGTAATACCTTAATTAAGCAGATTGTTTGGACATATGTATAGCAGGATAAATCACTGTTCTGTTATTATATTAGTTGAGATTAAATTTTGTAATAGTAAATTCATATTGGATAAGAGATGTTCTCTATTTATGCTTAGTCGTTACTTGCCTTTGTATTTCTATTACCCTTATGTTATGTTATGTGATGTTGGAATGGAAATGTAATCCCCTACGAAATATTTTTAAACCTTCCGCATGGTATTTTCAAAGATAATTAATTTTAAAATAAAGATGAATAAAGTTAATTATTTATCTTAATAATGATATTTTAAAATTAATTAATTACTTAAATAATGATGTGATTAAGATTAATTAATCATTTTATTAACGATGGTTTCAAATTAATAAATCATTTTAACTAATGAGATTTAAGGCTGATTAATTATTTAATCAATGATGTATTAAGGTTAATTAATCGTTTTGTTAATGATGCTTTAAGATTAATTAATCACTTTAATAAGAATGTTTTAAATTTAATTAACTATTTTAAATATCGATGTTTAAAATTAATCAATCATTTTAATAATGTTGTTTTAAAGAAAATTAATCGTTTAAACAAGGATGGTTTAAAGTTAATTAAGTTTTTAGTGTTGTTTGATGTAATTAATCAGGATTAAAGCTGATTGATTATTTTAAATGAAGACGTTTGAAGTAGTTAGTCACTGATTAAAGTTGATTAATCATTTTAGTAATAGTACTAAAGGAATTTATTAGTATTTAAAGTTAAAGAAATCATTTTGATAAAGTTGTATAAAGTTGATATTTTTAATGTGAAACCCCGACAAAAGTTTAGTTTTAAAAGTACGATTCGGTTATAGAAAAGTAGTTCCATAATCCAATAATGCTTACTCCTAACACTAAACGTCGAGGTAAGAACTCGGTTCTATCTCGAAGGTTAAAGATCTCATCAAGACAATACCTAGAGGTATCACTACCTCAACTTGCCCAGCTTCAATTTCAACCGAGGGATGATTTCGTTTAGAATCACAACTGGTGGTAAGAATATGAAACTTAATTTCCATATATGATAATTTTTTATTTATCCTCGATAGTTGATTTATTAACCATCGATTCAGCTTTCTTCATTTTGTATCGCCAATCTAAGACGATTTATTGCTCATTTGAGATTTGTTATCATTTGTCGGAAATGAGTAAAACCAAAAAAGGAGTGGGGGTCAAATTATTAGGGGTTGCTCTTATTAGGTTATATTCACATCTATTCTAGGTTGGTTTCAGTTATATGTGCAATGAGATGTGAAATACATGGATACTCGGCAAGGTTGGCAGGGTCCAGCGTAGAGTTCTCAAGAGGAGTCACAAGAGAGAATGACCCTTTCAGAGAATATTGACTAGAGATATACTTTTCAGTAAGGGGTGCGCACCCTCCTAGTCATTTATTGGAAAATTTTCCTTCCTTTCCTTTGATACCAAAATTTTAAATTTTACTTCTTTCTTAATTGCATTGGGAAGTCTTGTGAGCACTTCGTGATGTTTAATTATTTGTATCCATTGTTATGATTTGATGTTGTGACTGTGAGGGAAAACCTATTCCGCGGTTGGGGGAATGGTCTCACATATTGTGTTAATTTTCACCGCTTTGTTTAGAGGTTTACTCATACAATACATATTTTCTAATCCAAGTTGTTTATTTTCACTAAACTTTCAAGTGCTCAATTATATTTGAGTGGTCTGAAAGCAGCAGGTTTTCTTTGGCTCTTCAAAGACGATGAACGAGCAGGAGGCTTTGTAGCTGTCTAGTTAATCATTTCCACTGTTATATATTTTTCATCTACCTTTTGTACCAACATGTGTAAAGGCAGAGTGTATAACTGCCTAGTCTGATATGTAGTAGTTTTGTGTAATTCTGATAATTCTATGTAAGGGAAATCTTTTGTACTATACTATTTTGTATTATATGTAACCGTTCCATTGTGAGAATTTTATATTCTGTCCTATGCTATTTTAATTTTACCCTACAACAACTTGTCTTTCGGACGCTTGGACAACGACACATGAACACCGAGGTTGTGTTAAATGTCATTCTCAAGGGTAAGAAAGGTGGGTCATCACAATTTATATACTCAGTTATATTTAAAAAATAATTTATAATTATATTATTTTATTAACTCATCCATATATTTGTTTTAAATTTTAATTATTTATTCTTACTCTTAATTTTAAATGGAATGTTATATTTGAATTGTATTTTCAAATTTACTATTATTTTTTTATAACAAATTCAAATATGCCTATACCATCATGAACATTCCTAAGTATTATTAAGAAAATAAGTAGAGTTTATGGATACCAAATTATACGTAGCTTTGTTCTTCCTCTATCATAAAACATAAATACGTATTTCCTAAATCTGAACTTCTGTTGCTTGAAACGTTTTTGAAATCATCTCAAGTTGTTATGAATGCCCATTTCCTCTTTTTGATCGAATCTTTGTCAGGAAAGTCCTTTGATTTCTTCAGTGTTGGGTGGTCTCTTTTTAGATGTCTATTCTTGTCACGTTTGAAACATTTTACTAAACTTCAGGAGTTGTTATTTTGTCTATTCTCCTGAATTTGTTTCTCTTGCAGTAGAAATCTTCTGAAAGTCCTTGCCGTAGATGTTATCTCTTCATTGTCATCATATGATCCTTGTTCATGGGTTTTAGCATTGAAAACAAGTGAATTCTTTTCATTTATCTGCTTTTCCTTTCTTTCCTATAACTAAACTTCATATGACATTAACTTACTAATTAACTCTTCAACTCTCCTTGTACTATATCATTGGCCTCTTCTATTGCCAGCTTCTTTTGATTCCATTCACTTAAAAGTGAATTTAAAATCTCTCAGACTGGGTCTTCCTCATTAAAAGTTTTTCCTACTGAAGTTAAAGGATGTAATATATGTTGGAATCTAGAAAACATGTCAGAAATAGGCTCATTGGATCTCATATGTAGTAAAAGTAGAATTTTAGTGGAAGTAGAATTAGTATTAGAGAAAACCAATAAGATAAGTATGTAAGTTAGACATAGATCATTCCTCTTTTCATATAGATTGGATCCAAGATTCGAGTACATGACTTTAAGGTGTGTCACACCGTTCCAAATAAGGATCTATACTTGAATTTTGACAGAAAACACTTAGTAAGTGTTTCCGATATGGAATCAAAGTTTTCTTAGTATATGTCTATGTAAGGAGAATGAAAGTTCCTAATAAAGGAGCCTAATCGGAGTCCGTGTTAAAAAAAGATCGGGTGAGCAATACTAGTTTGGAAAAGAAGTTACGCATTCGAGTAGAGATCGAACCAGAGTTTGCATAGGGAAGATCTATGAACATCGTGTAGATCTGTGGATAATTTTGGATGTTTCTTTCTTGGTATGGGTTGTGGCGGAATTTCAAGATCGTAATTCTTTAAAGGGGGAGAATGTAACGACTCAAAATTTAATCCCTTTGAATATGGATATTTATTATATTTTTAAATAAGTAATTAATGTATTTTATTATTTAAAATACTCCTTTTTAAATAATAAATGGAGAAATGTTTTTAATATGTGTTTACAAAAATAATTAGTTCATAGAAAAATAAAAATATGACCGGAAATCGTTTTTTGAATTTTTGACTTTTCGGTGTCTAAAAGTAATTGGAAATAATGTAAACATTTTGACATACATATGAATATACATAGATAAATAAACTAGGATTATATATGATAATATATATTTACTTCAGAATATTAGAAAGGTGAGATGTGACATTTTCTTAAGTTTAAAGTAAAATAAAAGGGAAATGTCACATTATATGACACATAAATACATGAAACACCCTATTATCCAATGTATAATCTCATGTATGCAATATGGTGTGATGAGATGATGGAAACATGACAAGAGGGAGGGGGGAGGGGGAATAACATTTATGATAAGGCGTGAAAGGAGGGAGGATGGATATGTGTCATTATGTGAGTGGAGGGCATTTTTCATAAGAGTACTTTAGTAATTTACTAATTATGTTTATTATAAAAATGATTTCTATTTTTATCTATCTCATTTTTTCATACTCATTATTTTCATAAATGGTGTATCTTCTTTCTAAGCTTTGAAAAACTCATTAATGGTTTCCATTTTAATTTGACAGGTAAAATCAAAGCTTTCTTATTTTAACCCTTTACAAACTTGTTTGAAAACCTCTATTCATCTCCCTACTCCACTTCTACTAAAAAACAAACCCATACTTACCTCCTACCACCCATGCCCCACCATATCATGCCTTGGTCGAACCCATTTTCAAAGATTCATGGCCAAAAATTATTTCTTTTAAACAAAGATTCAAAGATCCAGATGTATATCAGGTTTTAGAATATATTGGGTTAGCTTGTTTGAGTTTGGTCAGTAAAGCTCATATTCTTGTTTACGTTGTTGTTACTATGTAATATTGCTTGATTATTGGTTATTTACATGCTTTGTATGTGATTATTTTTGTATTGTACTTAAAAATTGTCTTTGGCTTGATGATTAAGTCTAATTGTGTTATGGATGTGATAAAGCTTGGATTTTTATGGATGTTTGTGGTTATTGTTATATTGTATGTTCTATGAACATGTGTATGTAAGAGTTGTTGAGAAAATTTAGCACCTTTGCGTGGTTTGACAACTTGGAACCCTTGTGTGTAGAATAATGGTTATTAGTTTTGAAAATCAAATTGTTTTCAAGTTTAAAACTCTATTTTACTTCTAAAACTCTTACCTTATGTTTGCTGAAAGAAGGCAAGTTTTAAAAATGTTAGATTTTCAAAAGGAAAGCTAAGAAAACCTTTTCTAGTTATGGCATCCATAGCGATAGTCCTTATGGATGCAGTTTCGATGAAAATTCAATTTTTGGCTAAATTAAGGTTTATACTTAAAAGTTATTTAGAAATATTTTATAAACTAAACAAATGACGTTTAAGGAAGTTAATGAAGAATTTAATAATTAATTATTTTTTAGTTAAGTTTGGTAATTAATAAATAATTAAGCATTAAACAAGGTTTGTTAATTTGAACTATATGGAGATTAGTTACTAATTAATTATCTTTTAAAAGAAAGACTAATTTTAATTAATTATTGATTAAGTAAGATTAAATTTTAATTAATAATGAGCTAAGTATAACT
Organism: Allium cepa; assembly: GCA_030765085.1. Taxonomy (NCBI): domain Eukaryota; kingdom Viridiplantae; phylum Streptophyta; class Magnoliopsida; order Asparagales; family Amaryllidaceae; genus Allium; species Allium cepa. The sequence continues at coordinate 887,012,467 of CM060929.1, forward strand.
TTAGTCTTTGATTAATTATTAATTAAGAATAGGGTTAATTAGAAGTTAATATTATTTAAGTGTTTAATTATTTTTAATTATCAATTAATTAAGGGTTTTAGTTTATAAATAAATTATTTATTAAAGGTTTGTTATTTATTAAGTAGTAATTAGGTTAAGTAAAAACTTAATTAAGATTTAACTATGATTTAATTAAGGATTTAACTTGTATTGATTACTTAAAAAGAGGTTTAAGCTTTTATCTACTTTGTTTTTCAAGGATCAAATTGTTTTAAAGGTGACTTTCTTTCACAAAGAATGGTTTTGAATATAAGTGATTCTATTATCGATACCATTAAGTAACCATATAAATATGAATAGGTTACAATAAATTTTGACATTTGTTTTGCAGAATAAATCCACGTTCTGTAATACCTTAATTAAGCAGATTGTTTGGACATATGTATAGCAGGATAAATCACTGTTCTGTTATTATATTAGTTGAGATTAAATTTTGTAATAGTAAATTCATATTGGATAAGAGATGTTCTCTATTTATGCTTAGTTGTTACTTGCCTTTGTATTTCTACTACCCTTATGTTATGTTATGTGATGTTGGAATGGAAATGTAATCCCCTACGAAATATTTTTAAACCTTCTGCATGGTATTTACAAAGATAATTAATTTTAAAATAAAGATGAATAAAGTTAATTATTTATCATAATAATGATATTTTAAAATTAATTAATTACTTAAATAATGATGTGAATAAGATTAATTAATCGTTTTATTAACGATGGTTTCAAATTAATAAATCATTTTAACTAATGAGATTTAAGGCTGATTAATTATTTAATCAATGTTGTATTAAGGTTAATTAATCGTTTTGTTAATGATGCTTTAAGATTAATTAATCACTTTAAAAAGAATGTTTTAAATTTAATTAACTATTTTAAATAACCATGTTTAAAATTGATTAATCGTTTTAATAATGTTATTTTAAAGAAAATTAATCGTTTAAACAAGGATGGATTAAAGTTAATTAAGTTTTCAGTGTTGTTTGATGTAATTAATCAGGATTAAAACTGATTGATTATTTTAAATGAAGACGTTTGAAGTAGTTAATCACTGATTAAAGTTGATTAATCATTTTAGTAATAGTACTAAAGGAATTTATTAGTATTTAAAGTTAAACATCATTTAGATCAAGTTGTATAAAGTTGATATTTTTAATGTGAAACCCCGGCAAAAGTTTAGTTTTAAAAGTACGACAAAAGTTTAGTTTTAAAAGTACGATTCGGTTATAGAAAAGTAGTTCCATAATCCAATATCGCTTACTCCTAACACTAAACGTCGAGGTAAGAACTCGGTTCTATCTTGAAGGTTAAAGATCACATCAAGACAATACCTAGAGGTATCACTACCTCAACTTGCCCAGCTTCAATTTCAAACGAGGGATGGATTTCGTTTAGAATCACAACTGGTGGTAAGAATATGAAACTTAATTTCCATATATGATAATTTTTTATTTATCCTCGATAGTTGATTTATTAATCATCGATTCAGCTTTCTTCATTTTGTATCGCCAATTTAAGACGATTTATTGATCATTTGAGATTTGTTATCGTTTGTCGGAAATGACTAAAACCAAAAAGGAAGTGGGAGTCAAGTTATTAGGGGTTGCTCTTGTTAGGTTATATTCACATCTACTCTAGGTTGGTTTCAGCTATATGTGCAATGAGATGTGAAATACTTGGATACTCGGTAAGGTTGGCAGGGTGCGTAGAGTTCTCGAGAGGAGTCACAAGAGAGAATAACCCTTTCAAAGAATATTGACTAGAGATATACTTTTCAGTAAGGGGTGCGCACCCTCCTAGTTATTTATTGGAAAATTTTCCTTCCTTTCCTTTAATACCAAAATTTTAAATTTTAATTCTTTCTTAATTGCATTGGGAAGTCTTGTGAGCACTTCGTGATGTTTAATTATTTGTATCCATTGTTATGATTTGATGTTGTGATTGTGAGGGAAAACCCATTCCGCGGTTGGGGGCATGGTCTCACATATTATGTTAATTTCCACCACTTTGTTTAGAGCTTTACTCGTACAATACATATTTTCTAATCCAAGTTGTTTATTTTCACTAAACTTTCAAGTGCTCAATTATATTTGAGTAGTCTGAAAGCAGCAGGTTTTCTTTGGCTCTTCAAATACGATGAACGAGCAAGAGGCTTTGTAGCTATCTAGTTAATCATTTCCGCTGTTATATATATTTTTCATGTATCTTTTGTATCAGCATGTGTAAAGCCAGAGTGTATAACTGCCTAGTCTAATATGTAGTAGTTTTGTGTAATTTTGATAATTCTATGTAAGCGAAATCTTTTGTACTATACTATTTTGTATTATATGTAACCGTTCCATTGTGAGGATTTTATATTCTATCCTATGCTATTTTTATTTTATCCTATAACAACTTGTCTTTCGGACGCTTGGACAACGACACATGAACATCGAGGTTGTGTTAAATGTCATTCTCAAAGGTAAGAAAGGTGGGTCATCACAATTTATATACTCAAGTTATATTTAAAAAATAATTTATATTTATATTATTGTATTAACTCATCCATATATTTGATTTAAATTTTAATTATTTATTCTTACTCTTAATTTTAAATGGAATATTATATTTGAATTGTATTTTCAAATTTACTATTTTTTTTTATAACAAATTCAAATATGCCTATACCATCATGAACATTCCTAAGTATTATTAAGAAAATAAGTAGAGTTTATGGATACCAAATTATACGTAGCTTTGTTCTTCTTCTATCATAAAACACAAATACGCATTTCCTAAATCTAAACTTCTGTTGCTTGAAATGTTTTTGAAATCATCTCAAGTTGTTATGAATGCCATTTTCCTCTTTTTGATCAAATCTTCGTTAGGAAAGTCCTTTGATTTCTTCAGTGTTGGGCGGTCTCTTTTTAGATGTCTACTCTTGTCACGTTTGAAACATTTTACTGAACTTCAGGAGTTGTTGTTTTGTCTATTCTTCCGAATTTGTTTCTCTTGCAGTAGAAATCTTCTGAAAGTCCTTGCCGTAGATGTTATCTCTTCATTGTCATCATATGATCCTTGTTCATGGGTTTTAGCATTGAAAACAAGTGAATTCTTTTCATTTATCTGCTTTCCTTTCTTACCTATAACTAAACTTCATATGACATTAACTTACTAATTAACTCTTCAAATCTCCTTGTACTATATCATTGGCCTCTTCTATTGCCAGCTTCTTCTATTTCCATTCACTTAAAAGTGAATTTAAAATCTCTCAGACTTGGTCTTCCTCATTAAAAGTTTTTCCTACTGAAGTAAAAGCATGTAATATATCTTGGAATCTAGAATACATGTCAGAAACAGGCTCATTGGATCTCATACTTAGTAGAAGTAGAATTTTAGTTGAAGTAGAATTTAAGTTGAAGTAGAATTAGTATTAGAGAAAACCAATAAGATAAGTATGTAAGTTAGACATAGATCATTCCTCTTTTCATATAGATTGGATCCAAGATTCGAGTACATGACTTTAAGGTGTGTCACACCGTTCCAAATAAGGATCTATACTTGAATTTTGACGGAAAACACCTAGTAAGGGTTTCCGATATGGAATCAAAGTTTTCTTAGTATATGTCTATGTAAGGAGAATGAAAGTTCCTAATCAAGGAGCCTAATCGGAGTCCGTGTTAAAAAAAGATCGAGTGAGCGATACTAGTTTGGAAAAGAAGTTACGCATTCGAGTAGAGATCGAACCAGAGTTTGCATAGGGAAGATTTATGAACATCGTGTAGATCTGTGGATAATTTTGGATGTTTCTTTCTAGGTATGGGTTGTGGTGGAATTTCGAGATTGTAATTCTTTAAAGGGGGAGAATGTAACGGGTCAAAATTTAATCCCTTTGAATATAGATATTTATTATATTTGTAAATAAGTAATTAGTGTATTTTATTATTTAAAATACTCCTTTTTAAATAATAAATGGGAAATGTTTTTAAAATGTGTTTACAAAAATAATTAGTTCACAGAAAAATAGAAAATATGACCAGAAATTGTTTTTTGAATTTTTGACTTTTCGGTGTCTAAAAGTAATTGGAAATGTTGTAAACATTTTGACATACATATGAACATACATAGATAAGTAAACTAGGGTTATATATGATAATATATATTTACTTAAGAATATTGGAAAGGTGAGATGTGACATTTTCTTAAGTTTAAAGTAAAATAAAAGGGAAATGTCACATTATATGACACATAAATACATGAAACACCCTATTATCCAATGTATAATCTCATATATGCAATATTTTGTGACGAGATGATGGAAACATGACAAGAGGGAGGGGGGGAATAACATGTATGATAAGGCATGAAAGGAGGGAGGATGGATATGTGTCATTATGTAAGTGGAGGGCATTTTTCATAAGAGTATTTTAATAATTTACTAATTCTGTTTATTATAAAAATGATTTCTATTTTTCTCTGTCTCATTTTTTCATACTCATTATTTTCATAAAGGGTGTATCTTCTTTCTAAGCTTTGAAAAACTCACTAATGGTTTCCATTTTAATTTGAAAGGTTAAAATCAAAGCTTTCTTATTTTAATCCTTTACAAACTTGTTTGAAAACCTCTATTCATCTCCCTACTCCACTTCTACTTAAAAACAAACCCATACTTACCTCCTACCACCCGTGCCCCACCATATCATGTCTTGATCGAACCCATTTTCAAAGATTTATGGCCAAAAATTATTTCTTTTAAACAAAGATTCAAAGATCCAGACGTATATCAAGTTTTAGAAAAGATTTGGTTAGCTTGTTTGAGTTTGGTCAGTAAAACTCATATTCTTTGTTTATGTTGTTGTTACTATGTAATATTGCTTGATTATTGGTTATTTACATGCTTTGTATGTGATTATTTTTGTATTATACTTAAAAATTGTCTTTGGCTTGATGATTAAGTCTAATTGTGTTATGGATGTGATAAAGCTTGGATTTTTATGGGTGTTTGTGGTTATTGTTATATTGTATGTTCTATGGACATGTGTATGTAAGAGTTGCTGAGAAAATTTAGCACCTTTGCATGGTTTGACGACATGGAACCCTTGGGTGTAAAATAATGGTTATTAGTTTCAAAAATCAAATTGTTTTCAAGTTTAAAACTCTATTTTACTTCTAAAACTCTTACCTTATGTTTGTGGAGAGTAGGCAAGTTTTAAAAAATGTTAGATTTTCAAAAGGAAAGCTAAGAAAACATTTTCTAGTTATGGCATCCATAGCGATAGTCATTATGGATGCAGTTTCGATGAAAATTCAATTTTTGGCTAATAGGTATTCTATTGACTTCATTTTTATCTAATGAGAGGGATAAAATATTCATTTCCATTAAATTGTTGAGTGCTTATGTGTAATGAACCATATTTTCAACCCTTGAAAACCGACACAATACGTTCATAGTATCACATGTCGAACATTCAAGTTCTAAAAATACCAATTTATTAGGGTGAAAGAATAAGGTAGAAGATAGAGGAAAACTAACCAACACAGAATCTCATAACGCAATGGAATAACATATATTAATCACATAATGTTTTACAAAGTCATCTCAAAACTAGTACCTCTGAGTTACACTAATATAATTGTAACCTAGGATAGTTATAAAATCCTATCCTTATACATCAGATATAGAGTACATAATGTATTGTGGAAACAAGTAATAACTATATATCAATGAAGCTTCCTACTCCAAGCTCCTCCAAGTACATCCGTAGAAAACCTGGATTGCTTGGCTGCTCATAAAAATTTGAGCACCCAAGAGTTTTAGTGAAACAAAAAAAATTCTAGATCAGACATGGGTCTGGTGTGAGTAAACTCAACGCAACCAAATTATTACTTTTCAAAACCCTTTTAAAATTAAAGGTATCTCGTAAGACCATGTCGCACATAAACACGGACGGGTTTTTATCTTACGATAACAAAACCACTTTTATATAAAAATCCTATGATATTATAATAGTGTCTAAGTACAAATACTTATTAGAATAAAAATTGTTACATTAATTAATTTCCAACATACTAGGCTCTACAATCAAAACCATAAGGAACGTATTAGAGATTGGATCCATACTATGATAGGGTAAGGAACTTCCTTCTGAAGGTACATTTCTAGATAAATGCACCGAGGTCTGACAAGAACATCTTATACCCCTGCCACATAGGACTGGCCCACCAATTACTAGTAGTACTGTATATGATCACCTCTCCATTAATGGGCCTCGAAGCATACAAATAAGAGATAATAATCGATCTAGATTTGGAATGACCATACCCTACTTGGAAGCGACCCACTTGGCCTTGCTGAATGCCCGATTTTTTTCATTTCCTAGTTGATGAGGTTCGAGGCTATGTTTTACCTTCTTAGAACCTTTACACTTAGAATGCTCATTACCTTCCAATGAAAATGTGCCGATAGCATTCATCCATACAAGTCCATTCTATGTCTGAATAAACCGAAGGAACTATTCCTACTACATCCATTTTGGAATCACCCCCAGGATTAGTAGTGATTTGCCCTTGTAGTTCACATCTCTACCTTCGATTCCATGCTCTTCACGATGCCTTCACTTCGTAATGAATTCGTTGGATCGAAGTGGTTTTTAGATAAAATATTCCATCCTGGTCTCTTCGAAACAATGTTCGATATTTCCAGTAAACTCAACCTATTGTAGGTCGAGCCAATGGCGACCGGTAGGCTTTGCAACCATCCCAGTCCCACCGTGGTAGATATTGGTACCTCGAATTTGCTTTTATGGCCAGCCTCTCGACTCGCAACCAACCCTCCCAGGGACATGCAGGGGTAAGAGTCTCTTGCTCGCCACCAAACAGGAACCGAGAAGCCACTATCATGCTGTAATGAAGCAAACACGATCCCGGGACCTATGGGTTATCGAAAAATCAATTTCCATTTAATAACTTAATTTAAACTAATAATTTAATTTTTTTAAACTAATTTCCCAATAAAAAGTCAAAGGTGAATTAATCTCACTCATTTGGATTACCATTTAAATTTATTTAGATAAATTTAAATTATTGGTTAAATGATTGAATTGACTGGATGTGATATTATATATATAGTATGTGTATATATATATATATATATATATATATATTGGAGTGATTGATTCCCGCATTATATAGCGGATGAGACCCTATACGCCCCGCATAATAGCGGATGATCCTATATACCACGATATCCCTCTCGAAGTGGGATTGATATTTTATTTTGTTCTAACATCTGTGGATGTAGGGAAACGGGTTGGAGGGGTCAAATTGGATTCCTTAAAACGTTGAATTTATTTTATATTCAGCGATGTGATTTATTTGATGATCTGTGATAGATTATATTGATTATATTGGGAATTGAAATTATTTAATGTTATGGCTTGGCTGAATATATATTGGTATTTTGAGAAATGGAAATATATGTATATAGTTTGGAATTTTAAAGGAAATGAAAAGAAAATTCTTAAGTAAAAAATTATTCGGAATTAGATAAATCGAGTAAGAAATTTTAAAGGGAATTTAAACTAGGAAATCGGTTTGAAATTGATTTAGTGTTTTGGAAACTGTGATTTAAAGGAAAATGAGAAACGGAAATTTGCAAACTCCGTTTATAAATGAAGTGGAATATTTATCAGTGGATAATTTGGAAGTATAGATTCCGGTGGAGTTTATAAGAAAAGGTGCAATTCATTTTAAAAATAAAAGGTATTTTATTTTTAAAAGTTGGAAAGTATATTTTTTTTGGAAAACTAAGTATATTTTCAAAGAAAAGATTTCAAAGTATAAACTTGAAGTTAATTTTTTTTAAAAAAATATTTTAGAAATTTTTTTTATTTTAACTATTTTTTAGTGAAAAGTCAATACTTATTTAAGTTAATTATGGTGGTTAACTATTTTTAAAGGTAAATTAGTACTATGATTTTTAAAAGGAATTTTTAACATAAATATTTGATATAATAACTTTATTTCAAAAAAGAAATTTAGTTTTAAGTTTTACTCAGAAACTCTTATAGAATTTCTTAAGTATTATTTTTATTTAAGTAATTTTAGTAGCCTTAATGTAAATAATTTAAATATATATTTTTGGAAGTGATTTTAAGGAGATGGGAAATGTGTTTTAAAAATAAAAGTTGGTTTTTTAAAGTGTTGAAAGAATTTACGAAATTGGAACGTAAATTAAATTGGGATAAATCATGTAGAATTTATAAAGGATTATATGGGTTATGCTGAAATGGAAGTGTATTTCCCTATAAAGCCAAGTATATTTTCAAAGGAGATTTTTATATATAAGTTGGAGATTTAAAGTTGTATAATAAGAATGTTAGGGAAATTTTTATTTAATAGTTTTAATGTTTTTAAGTAAATATTTATTATGCTAATTATAGTGGTAATTATTTAAAGTTTTAACTGGTATTATGATTTAAAAGATAATTATTTAATATTTATACCTTTCAGAATAACTTTTATTTTAAATTAGTTTTCACTTAATTTTTACAAGAGAAATTATTATAAAATTTCATAATTGATATTTTAAATAAAGTGTTTTAAGTAGTTTTTCTTTTAAGTGTTTTAAAGTATATATTTTTGGATAAAGTAATTGAAATTATTTAAAACTCTAAGATATTAAGACTTGGTGATTTTCAGTGGAGATAAAACAATTGGGTAGAAATTTATTTCCACAAGAGAAAAAGTGATTTGAAAACTATTTTCAAAAAGGTTGAAGTGTAGAAAAATATCTTGCAAAGATATTTTGAAATAAATAATTTGAAAAATTATTATCGCATGATGGTTGTTTGTGGATGTTATATGATAGTTAAATAATCGACTATCAATTTTGGCCAATGCGCTGATCGTTTCGAACGGACCGGGATTAGTTTCCCTAAAACAACTTCGATCCGGTTTGAACATTTCGTGAGGAAGACAAGAGCTTGGAGTCAAAGATGGAGCAGTGAAGTGCACGGAATAATCACTGCTGATCCTGAGGGTGATTCCAAAATGGATGTAGTAGGAGTAGTGCCTTCGGTTCCGTTCAGACCGGGAATGGACTTGTATGGAAGAATGCTATTAGAACATCATCAGGAGGACAATGAGCATTCTAAGTGAATGTGTTCTAAAAAGGTAACGCATAGTCTCAAGCCTCATCAAGCAGGAATGGCTAAAATAGGGGAGGTGTAGCAAGGCTAAGTGGGTAGCACCCAACTTGGATAAGGTCATCCCTATCTAAAGTCCCTTTTCGATCTCATCTTTTTGCGTAGTTGCTGATCCCAACCGCGAGATGATCTTATTCGGACTATCCAGTAAGGAGTAGCTCCGGTCTTATGTTGCAGGGGATCAGGGGTGGATCCTCGGTACTCTGTTCTAGACCAGGTACTGTGACAAATGGTACCCTAGTAGCCCTGCCATTGATTGGAACCCAATTTCCAATAAGTGTCTTAGGACTTGTTTATATACCTACTATGCTGGAATTTAATGAATGTAACAATTTCAGCTATTTGGATAAGTATTTATATATAGATACTACTATAATATCAGAGGATTTGGTAAGAAATGTTTTGGTTATCGTAAGGTAAAATTCCAACATGTTTATTTGTGGCGTAGTCTTACGAGATACCTTTGATTTTTAAAGAATCTTGAAAACTTTAATAATCTAATTGAGTGTGTTTTCTCATGCTGGTTTTCTTGACTAACTTGGGTGCCATTTTACAATAATGCTCGGGTTAGATCGAGTATTATAGAGTACAGATTCTGGATGGACTGCTGTGGAGCTCAAGAGAGGAGCTAGATGGCGAGATGTATCACATGTATTTTAATGAATTTTCTACTGTGTATGATTAGTTGTATAGCCTACTTTGGGTAAGGACAAGTTGTTACAGCTGTACAGTATTTGGCTGTTGTTTGTATGTACTCCGATGATGTAATATATTATTCAGTTACAGAATCTTTTGTATAAAAACTGTTGTTATCTATTACATATTATTCCACTGTGTTTGTGAGATTCTGATGTTGTTTTGTTTTCGCTTCTTCTACCTCCTTCTTCTTTCCCTTACGAATTGGTTTTCCGATATTCAATTGTTCGGATTTAATAAAGTGGACGTATTGATGTCGATTTTTGGGCTTCGAAAAATCGGGCCATGACACAACCCTAATCTTTTAATACAGAGAGTTCACCTTCTAAACTTTTGTGGATGGATTTCCTTATCATTTATCCTAGAAGAACTAAATGAGTTTATACATATAGTATAACACCTTTCACGGTATCTGTACCATATAATTCCCATGTTTCTCCTAGGTATTTCTAAAGTTAGGTTTTTGTCCGTATTTAATCGTCGGTTATTTAACTATCAATTTATACAAACAACCAAACATTGATTCCATTCCATATGGGATCCTCTAAGCTTTTATTAATTAAACTTTAATTAATAAAATCACTTTATAAAACCCGATCAAAAGATCTTTTCAAATCCTATTTACAAACCTCTTACATTCCTTTTTACTTGGAAAAAACAATATAAGTATTTTCCAAACATTTTGGAAATTCCGTTTCCTCATAATTCCATATCAAATGGCTAAATAATTCCCTTTCAAAAGCATCACCTCCTATAAAACACATTTACTTATTCCTTATAAAAATTCGTTTATAAGTTCACATCACGTTCTAAACCATTTAAAAGTTTTCAAACTTGATTTAAAACTTCTTTCAAAAATATCTAAAATGATTTATAAAATCTCTTTCTATTTTTAAAACTATTTAAAAATCTTCCATCATAATTTCTTTATATAATCTCCTTTATAAAACATCATTTTCAAGATGTCCTGTGTAAATCACTCTAGGTAAAACATTTTATTTAGTAAACCCCTTTTAAAAAAAAGATATTATTTAAAAATAACTTTATAAAATAATAATAAAATTTGAAAATCATCTTACATTCAAACCCAAATTGATTTAAGAATTAAAGTTAATCCAAAACATACTTTAATAATTCGAAAAGAGGCTTAGCAATCTTAGTGGTACTAAATTAAGTTACCATTCAAATTTAATTCCAATTCACTTAACAACTATTTACATAGGTCAACGTATATGTAAATACAACTCATATCCAAAACAGGGAATAACATGTCAAAATGAACTAATTATCATATACATGTCCAAATAATATAATAATAGGGTTGCGATTTATTCTGCTAAACAGATGTCCAAACAATTCAATCAATTCATAGTGGAACGGGGATTTATTCTACTAACACATGTCTACACAAACAAACCAACCATCAATCTATAGCAGAACGAGGATTTATTCTGCTAATACATGTCCAAACAACCAATCAATTTATAATAGAACAAGGATTTATTTTGCTAACACGTGTCCAAACACCCAAACAAACAATCAATTTATAGCAAAACAGGGATTTATTCTGCTAACACATGTCCAAACAACCAAACAAACAATCAATCAATTTATAGCAGAATGGGGATTTATTTAGCTAACACATGTCCAAACAAACAAACAATCAATAATAGTAGAACGAGATTTATTTTGCTAATACATGTTCAAATAACCCAACCATCTACATTATAACCCATTCATAGTTATACGGTTTCTTAATGGTATCAATACTTGAATCACTTGTATTCAAAACCATCTTTGTAAAAGAAGTACCTTTAACCAATTTTACTTTTGAAAACCAAAGGATTTAAAACTTTTAAACCCTTTAAAAATAATTAACTATAAGTTACATCCTTATTTAAATCATAACTAATTTTAATTGAATCTTAACTTAATTTAATTAAATAGTTAACAGTAACTAACTTTTAATTAAACCTAAATTAATCTTTTATTAATTATTAAATAATTAAACCTTTATTAATACTTAAACATTAATTAATCTCAATTAATTAATTAAATAATCTTTAATTAAACTTAAATAATAAACTAAACCTTTAATAAATAATTTATTGTAACTTAAATTTTAATTAATTTATAATTTAGAAATAATTAAACACTTGATTGATAATTAAATAATAATTAATCCTATATTTAAGTAATAGTTAATTAAAAATAAAACATATACTTAACTCATGATTAACTAACTTATTAATAATTAATTAAAACAATTTTAATTTTAAAAGATAATCAATTAACAACTAACCTTTAATTAATAAAAGTTAATAACCCTTATTTAATCCTTAATTAATTATTAATTACCAAAACATAATTAATAAAAATTTTATTATTAAATTCTTAATTTATCTTTTAAAATATCATTATTTATTTTATAAACCATTTACAAAACAATTGAAGTATAAAACTAAACTTTGCCAAAATCGAATTTTTAAACAAACCGCGTCCATAGCGACTGTCGTTATGGATACCCGTAATTTCCAACTTGCTGCTCACTAACTCTTCCATTTACTGATTTTACTTACTAACTTTCCATATCACTTCCAATTGCAAGTCAAATATCACAATTTTATAACCAAAACACCACTTAAACATCAATTCAAAGTTTTAATGCTAAACCACAAATTAGCATACATATATACATTCATACCATACCATAATCCTAATAATAACATCACAAATACGACCATATAACAACCATATATATAAATGTATATTCCTTCCTAAAAAGTTAAGGAATTTACCCACTGAAGGACTATCCAAACTTTCGCTGACTTGAGTACAACCTAGCACTTTCATTATTAAGCAAAAAGATGGAGTCTTGAATCCTAAATGTACTAGGTAGGCTAGACTATGGATGAACAAGGAAGTGAAACATGTTTTGGTAATGTAGAGAGACTTCGGATAAACATCGATTTCTCAATAATTAACCAGAAAATAGGTCATTTTGCAACTGATTTTTAGGCTATCTACTCATGGAATTTTAGGAAGCACTCTAAGCGAAAGTTATTGGAATTTCATACTCTATCATTTCTAAAAATAATCACTCATTTTCGATTAGTTTTGAAGAAGTAATGATCATAAGAAAAAGGGTAATTTTCGGACATGAAATTCTAGGTAGAAAAGTTGCTTTGAAAAGATTGGGTATTTTGACATAGCTATGTTAGAAATTAAGAAAAATGATCAACTAGAATATTGTAGTAATTAAAATTTTACACGGTTTTAAAAAAAGGAATCCTCCATTTGAGTTAGAAATGAGGAAGAAAAGGTTGGTGGAAAGAGGATGAAAAATGGTGAAACATATGGCTATTTATAGGAAAATTTCCTATGTCGTCATTATATCTAGTCACATCACAAATATTTTATAATATATATATATATAATTATATTTAATCACATTACTATTTAATATATATATATATAATTATGTTTAATATTTAGTTACATCATTTTCATTTATATATAATATTTTGTTTAGTCACATCACTTTCTTATATATATATATATAATTATTATGTTTAGTCGCATCACTTTCTTTACATATATATAATTATTATATTTAGTCACATCACTTTCTTTATATACATATATATAGTTTAATTATTAATTAACTAAGATGTGACAATTGATAATTATAGTTAATGATTGCAAATTCTAAGATGTGATAATACTTAATATATATTTTAAAATAATGTTTATTATTTTTAAACTATGTCTTGACACATCCTTTACTAATCTAAATTAATATAAGATAATTTATTTCTAAATGTATTATTATCTAGTTAATTAACTCATATATGTGTACATGTAGTACACAAAGACGAACAACATACCTGACAACTTTCCAGTGTCGAATGGTTGAAATTTTAGAAAACGTTCTTCGGTCATATTTTCTATTTTTCTACGAACTATTTAATTTGGCAAACAAATTTTGAAAATATTTTACCATCATTGTTAGTTAATTAAAATGAGTTATTGTCATTATGAAATCTATATAATGAATATTTAAAATTAGTTAAATTTCCACTAATCAAAGTAGTGAAATTCCGGGACGTTATATTATGCCTTTGATCATTAGATCATTGTGCATACTTAGTATGGGCACAGTGTACTCAGTTTGTGTGATATTCCATATATATATAATATTAAACTGCAAAAAAAAATTTATTCTACATGACCAATAAGCTTAATTATAACTAGTGAAAAGTGGTGGTCTAGAGGTAGATTGTCTTTTTACAAAAGCATTTAACTTGGTATTTGTGTTAGTAGCTATTTAAACTTTTCAAACCTCCAATTAAGAAATTTTAAAAACTAAAAGGGCTATGATAACAAGTTGGGGTATGTGATGTGCTAATCTAGTACAGTGCGGAATGGATTTTAAGGTTAATATAACACCATGTAAGGGTGAATAATGCTTTTAAACTTATTATCGTGTTACTTCGTGATTATCTAAATTCTCAAAACAAAATCAGATTCACGTGCAATAATAAAATAAATGCAGTTAGTAAAATCAATAAAAGTAAAGAGAAGACACCAAGAAATTTTATACTGATATGCTTCTCAATGATACATCCGTTCATGTACCCCATGTAGAATTTCACTATAACTAAGTTGCATTACCATGGGTGGGAAGTAAACGTTTACCACTTGACTTTGACTTGGATGGCAAGCAATTCCTTTTCTTACTTTCCACGAGTGGCAGGACACACCTAACCTCTTGGCTTTGAACCAAGCAACAATAAAACTTATCCTAACTTTCCATGGATGGCAGGACGCAATTTGTAACAACCCGGATTTTGGAGATTACCATTAATATTAAATTATAATGCAAATAATAATCTAATATTGTGATTATAAAAGAATTGGAGGAATGAAATGTGAGTTAATATTGTTTATTTTGTATAAACAATGTTTTGATGAATAAAACATGGGTTTTTACTTTATATGAGCTAATTTATTTCATAAGACGTCATTTTAACATATAGATGGTTGGAATAAATATAAATGAATGAAAATAAGCTTATAATATTTTATTTGTGAAATTGGGTTGAAAATAAATGATGTTAGTTATTTATTGAGTCAGAAAGGAAAATAATGGAATTTAGGTAAATATGAGTTAACAAATTTACTAAGTGATGTAATTCAACATTTAATTGTTGAAATAAATCCAAATTGATGGAAATAAAGTTTCAAAAACTTTATTTTGAGGTTTTGGAGTGAAGTTAATCATTTATTGTATTTTAATTAAGCTAGTGTGATAATATTGGCAAATATTGCCAATATTATCCTTTTATTGAATATAAGAGAAAAAATATGAAGAAAACATGTCTTTTATTAAATAAAAGATTAAATATTGTATGAAAATATTATTTTGCTGTTTTAAAAGTGTTAGGATGATTTATTACAATTTTTTTGACTAAGAGAATAATTTTTGATCAAGTTATATTTTAAAAATACTGTTTTTTCACTAAAATTGTGTAAATTGTTAAATATTGTTAAAAGTGGTGTTTTATTGTTAAAATAACTTTTTATTGTTAAAATAAATTTCATTTTTTTACAATAATTATTTTATTTCAAAACAAATTAGTGTATGCATTTTATTGGCTTGAAAATGAGTTGTTATATGCATATAGTGTTAAATTAAGTGGAAATATGTACATACTTTGTTTTTTTCTTCATGTTTTATTTGGGCTTAGAGGGTTTGGATGGGATCCGAAGCCCATTATCTATATCCTTCGTATGAGAAAAGAGTTGTACGTAATTTGTATCTCCTTCTTTCTAAAACATTCTTACAGTAAAAACAAAAAAGAGAAAATAATGGCTTTCTCAAACTAAATCAAATTCCCACTCAATTTGCTGCAAATTTCAAAGAGAAATCATAAAAATCAAGAATAAAAAGGTAATATCCATCCAATACAAAAGGTTTTTCATAAAAATCATAGAACTTGAGTTATGAATTATCTATAATACTTTGTTTCTTCTTGCATGTGTCTTTTCTAGCTTCTACAGGTTACCGAGGATCATTTCCCCACTAAAAGTCGTCAACTTGCTTCCAAATCGCTGCTACATCTTGCTAAAATCATTCGGTAGCAAGGTAAGAGTTTTCTTACAACAAGCTAAAGCAAAATATCAAAATTTTCTATCAATTTGTTGCTTGAATTCCCAATTTATTTAATAGGTTTTCTCTTATGTTGACTGAAATAATGCTATGTTCAAAAAATCATATCCTTCTCAGTTTACAGCTAATTACTCCCAATTTTTCATATGTTGTACTAGTTGGACTGTAAAACATACATAAAAAATTTCATTGAATTTTGATTTGTTTTGATATGGTTGTAATCGGCCAAAAATTGATCTCTGTTTGTTGGCCGAGAATGCACCATGTTCAAAAAATCACATCTTCCTCAATTTATAGCCAATTACTCCCAATTTTTGATATGTTATAGTAGTTTGACTTTAAACATTTCTATAAATTTTCAATGAATTTTGATTTGTTTTGATATAGAAAATTGTTGGTTGAATTCGGCCAAAAATTCATCTCTGTTTGTTAGCCGAAAAAGCATCATTTTCAAAAAATCATATCTTCTTCAATTTACAGCCAATTGCTCCTAATTTTTGATATGTTACATCGGTTGGAAAGTAAAATATTTTCAAAAATTTTCATTGAATTTTGATTTGTTTTGTTATAGCAAATCGTTGGTTTAAAACAGCCAAAAAATTTGTTTTTTTTTGTGCTTGTTGAAAAGTGCTATGTTTGAAAAATCATAACTCTTTCACTTTGTAGCGAATTGCTTCAAATTTTGGATATGTTATAGTCCTCATTTCATAGTATAAGCCAAATTTCGCTGAAACCTGGGTAGTTTAGATACCACAAATTACCGTCCAAAGTCAGTCAAAAACTCGGTTGTTTGGTAGATTGTTCTTTTGCTCTATTTGCGCTTTCATTAACTGTATCACTGCATATTTCGATGATTTTGAATATTGTATGAATATGTTTGATGATGAAGGTAAGTCTTTTTATTCGACAATGGAATGGCTTGATTTTGGTAATTTTTAGAATTTTTTTTAATTCTATTTCAATCTAAATAACGATAAACGTCAATATTTGAAGAATTCCATGTTTTTAATTGATTTTGGTTTGGAATAAGTTTCTGAAAATCCTTTATAAATTATGGTTAATTAAATAGATGTTTTTAAACATTTTAAAGGGTTTTTAAGAAATTATTTTTTGAATATTTTATAAATAAATGATCTATTTGATAAATGGATTTTTCCTCATATAATTTATTTAAAGATCTCTAACAATTGTTTAAAAATCCCTTTTCTCTATAAAATTATTCTAAATATATTTTAGCCTATTTAGATGATTTCTGACATATAAGAATGAGAATTAAACGATTTGACAAAAATACGTGGTATGAGACATGTGTTTTCACCTAATCGCTTAATACCAGACTTGTACTATCGAATCTACTTTGAAGTACTGTTCTATGATATTTTTACTTGACGAGGACATGAGGCAGGATTTTTATGATGGATTGATGATGGTTTTGATGTTTAATATGGATTTTTACTTATCAATGAAATGAGACAAGTCTCGATGCCACTTTAAACCCATCAAAGTATGGGACACAATGAGTTGGGTGCTTTACACTCGCCAATGAGACGAGGCATGTATGTTTGATTTAGATTTTTATAAATGTTTTCTAATTCGACATTGACTGACGATTAGTAAACCAACAGGTGCAAATGTATGGTATGGGGCGTACATTAACACATACTGGGTTCCTATTCGAGAAGTTGTGACACATTTAAGATGTTATTAGTATTATAAACCGAGTATACGATTAGAATCATTACGATGCACTTGATGTCATTACTAGATTCTAATCATCATGATGTTTTGCTCGGATTTTATGATTTGGGTGTCATCGCGATGTTCGACTATAGTCAATCAAGATGATCAACATGCTAAGATATTAATGACCCCAAGTCATCACGACGTATGGTACCATATAATTGTAGTACTAGTCAGGATAAATAACACATGCAAATTTCTATGAAGTTTTGATATTTCGATTTCACCCCATGGTGTTGATGATTTTCTTATCCTTGAGCAAGACAAAGACAATGGTTTATTATATTTATGGTGGCGAGCGTTACAGCATGCGCTTCGCACGTGAATTGTTTTCTATAAATTGTATATACTTCAACACATTAAAAAAAGCACAAATATTTAATCATATTTTACGTTGAAATCATGTGTAGTTTTTTTAATTTTTATTTAAGTTCCAATATCTACTTTGTTTTAGTTTGAATTTTTATTTCTGTTATTAATTAATAAAGAACGAATTTATAAAGGAAGTTTATTTGTTAGATATATTTTATAGTGATTAAGATTTGATATTATAGAATGCATTTTGAATTTGCAAAAAAAATTATTAGATCCTATTTTTATGTAATATTAAGGTTTGTTAATATTTGTAGAGGGAGATTATGAATTTGTAAAGTGAGTTTATTTTTAGATCCTAATTTTAATGAAATTTAAAGGGCTTTTTTGGTAGTTCACGTTGACACCAAAAAAATTGTAACACCAAATGTATTACAACTATTATTAAAGATTTCGACAACGAAGTTACACTTTTGAGTTCTATAGTGAGTTGTGAAAATTTTGATGAATTTTTATGATGCTGCCTCTATGTTTCTAAGTGCATGAATATGCCTTATAGATGATAGTTGAATAAGCTCTCTATACCTCACCTATGGAACCCTTTATCTAAGTTAGAAGAAATATTGATGCTTCCCTTTTGTGAATAACATGATGAACCATATATCGTTCTGTTGGCAACAATGTAATGGATATTTCACTTCCGCTTATTATTTTTGAAACCCTTACTACCAATAAGTTTAGCTTGCCTGACCCGTGTGCTTTTCACTCGGGTCAGACCGAGTTGCAGGTTAGTTTGGATTGCTTCATTTCTTGGATCAGCTTGTAGCTTTTGTTGGACTTATCACTTTGGCTTGGATGTCATTTTTGAGTCGTCTTCTTTTTTGTTGTCTTGTTGTATATCATTTTGTGGGATGGGTGTATATGTGATTCAGTAGTCCTTGCTACTTATGTATGATGTATTATTATGGAGATGTATGGTGATGTATGTATTTATATGTATACTCTGATCTGGGTTTGCTATTCTATGACTGATGTTTTCTATCTGCATATATATTACATTGTTTCTAAAATGGTCCGAATCCACCATAGTGAGCATTAGTTAGGACTAAGCGTGTCTACCACATATGAAGTAGCGAAGAAAAAACCAAGACAAAAATTTTATGCTTAGCTCTTAACTAACGTATTACTATGATGGTCGCCCTTAACCAACCATATTCTCTGCATTAATAGACATGATTACTTAGTAATTCTCTTTACTAATGTAGGTCTTGGGGTGGGGCGTCATAGCTTGGTATCAGAGCATTGTTTCAGAATATAATGTAATATATACAGAAAAGTATACGAGATACCATACATCCGATATAATACATCTATATACATCATCCCTTAATCATGATCGGTTTCACCTTAACCTTGCCTTGTCCCTATCCTTGTTTTGATTCGTGTCCCTTTTTAATTCCTTTGGGGTAGATAGAAAGGAATATGTCTACGAATGTTAATTATATTCCGTAGTATTCCAAAACTTCTATACTTGAATTGCTAGTATACCTATTTACCTGTGAATAATCCTATCTTATCTTATCTTTAAGCTATGTCGGGTAGAGGAAGAGGACGTTCTTCGACGGCGGGACCGTCCAGTGGTTCTCGTCCTGAAGGCATATATATGTCTACCGATCAGATCCTTGAGCTTATTCGAAGCACTCAGCCTCTCGCTCCAGCTCACTCTTCTCCGCCACGCAAATCCATGTTTGCATGCATGTGTAGCGACTTCACACATCTTGGTGGCAAGATCTTTAAAGGCACCATGGCGGTTTTAGATGTTGAGGTTTGGCTCAGTTCTTGTGAGCGTATATTTAGTCATATGCAGATCTCTAGTCATCACCGAGTCCTTGTAGCATTTAGTATGTTACAAGAACGAGCTTACATTGGTATGATCTTCTTGTTGCTGAGAATGATGAGTCCACTCTAGAGTGGGATCAATTCCGTGAGAGATTCAAACTCAAGTTTATTCCAGAATCCGAGAAGGCCTTGCTCTACGTTTCCTTGATTTCGAACAAGGAAAGTCGACCGTTTCTAAATATGTTGCATCCTTTGAAGCCTTGTCTAAACATGGTCTTGAGCACATCTCTACTCCTTATAAGAAGAATCTTAAGTTCGTCTCCTGGCTTAAGAAATATTTGAAGAAGTCCCTCATGCTTCTCCTTGAGCTCACCTTTGGAAAGCTTGTGGAAGCGGCCCTTCAGCTTGAAGCGGTCCAGAAGGAGAAAGATAGTGATGATGAGGGTAATGTTCGGGGAAACTCGAATTAGAAGAAGTTTTTCCGCAAGCTGAAGTCATTCCATCCCAACAAGAAGAAGAAATATAGAAGATCTTCTTCTCAGTCTCAGTCTACTCCTTCAACTAAGCCTTTTGCATGCTTCAATTATGGTGCACCTGACCATCCAGTGAAGGAGTGTCCCAAGCCCAAGCATTGTCTTTATTGTAATGAGGGACATTTGGTTTCAGCTTGTCCCAAAAAGAAGAAGGGTTCTCGTTAGGGTCATCTTAGTGTGGTTACTACTTCTACAGATGCTTCTCAGCCTCGAGGTACTTTTCCTTCCATTCTAGAAGGCTCTATTTTATTCCATGATCATTATTTTCGAGTGCTTTTCAATACGGGTGTATCTCACTCAATCGTATCGAAGGAACTCGTTGGTGCTTTGCAGTTAGATGTTTCTTATATGCTTACTTCTTTACGGATTGCGAATCCTATCGGAGGATCTGCAACTCTTAGTCTGCTTTGTGATGACGTTGAGTTTTCGATTTGTGGCTTTTCTTTCCATGCGAATCTGCATGTAATTCCTTTTCTTGGATTTGATATGATATTGGGAATGGAATGGCTAGTTCGATACGATGCCAGGATTTTATGTTTGGAGCGAGTCTTATATATTCGACATCCTGATTCTTCTAATCAATTATCTCTTTCGCTTTGTGATTTCGACTGTGACTCCATGGCTTCTTTATTTGCTTTTGATTCTCAGGATGATGATGATGATGTATCCCGTATTCCCATCGTTTGCAACTTTTCTGATTTATTCGAGCCCGTTTCTGGTTTACCTCCTAAGACAGCCATTGATCTTATTCCCAACGAACAGCCAGTTAGTCATCCTCCCACGAGGATGTCTACACGAGAGAATGAGGAACTCAAAATGCAACTTCTCAAGCTTGAAGCCAAGCATTTTATTCATTCTAGTTCTTTACCATGAGGAGCCACGGTAGTATATGAAAAGATGTTTGATGAGACTCTTAGGCTTTGCATCGACTACCGTAAGCTTAATGAGTTAACCATCAAGAATCGTTACCCTTTACCGAGGATCGATGACATGTTCGATCAGTTGAGTGGTGCTAAGGTCTTTTCATAGTTAGACCATGCCAGTGGTTTTCATCAGCTCCGAGTCATGAAAGATAGTATTCCTATCACCGCATTCTGCACTCGCTATGGTTCTTATGAGTGGCTAGTCATGCCGTTCGGATAGACGAACGCACCTGCCTAATTTGTCGATCTTATGAATTGAGTATTCCGAGAATATCTCGATAAGTTCGTGCTTGTTTCTCATTGATGACATTCTAGTATATTCGAAGTCCAAAAAGCACCATGCTCGACATCTTAGAACTATTTTCAGTACTCTCCGAAAGCATCAAATCAAAGCAAAACTTTCTAAATGTCAACTTCTGGGAAAAGCAAGTGAAGTTCTTAGGCCATGTTGTATCTTCAGAAGGTACTTCCATTGATCCTTCTAAGATCGAGGCTATTCAGAGTTGAAAGAGGCCTGAGAATGTTCATGAGATTCGTAGTTTTCTGGATTTGGCTAGTTATTACCACCATTTCATCAAAGGCTTCTCCCGTATTGTTCTTCTATTGACTAGCCTTATGAGGAAAGGCATTCGATTCATTTGGTTCGACAAGTGTGAGGCTTCTTTTCAGAAATTGAAGGAGCTTCTCACTAATGCTCCCATCCTTTTGGTTCCTAAATGGAACCAAGATCTTATCATTTATACTGATGCCAGTCATAGTGACCTCGGTGCTGTTCTGACGTAGGGAGATCGGGTAGTTTCCTATGCTTCTAGGCAATTGCGTTCGAATGAGGTTCGGTACGCTACCCATGATTTAGAGCTTGTAGCCGTTGTCTTTGTTTTGAAGATTTGGCGCCATTATCTTTTGGGAGAGCACTTCATTCTTTTTACCGACCTTAAGTCTTTGAAATATCTATTCTCTCAGAAGGAGCTTAATGTGAGGCAGCAGCGTTGGTTTGAATTTCTCACCTTATATGATTTTGATATTCAGTATACCCCGAGGAAGGGTAATCGAGTGGCTGATGCTTTGAGTCGCAAGTATTCAGCTATTGTTTCCATGATGATTGCTGAATGGAAAGCTCTAAAGACTCTTTCCATGTGTGATATTGGTGATCGTGCTTCCATATCCAACTCTCCTATTCTATTATATAGCATGAAAGCTCGTCCTACTCTTCTAGATCGGATTGTCGAGGCTCAACGACAAGACTCCGATATATCTACTCTTTTCAGAAGTATAAGTCTGAATCCTATGATGACATTGAGATGAGAGATTTTGGCATCGTTATTCATGGGTGTCTTCGAAAGAAGAACCGTCTAGTCGTGTCATCTATTCCAGAACTTAGGAAGGACATTCTAACTGAGTGTCACAATTCTAAATATACTATTCATCCTGGCAGCAACAAGATGTATGCTGATATGCGTCGCCTCTATTACTGGGAAGGCATGAAGCGAGATATAGCAAGTTATGTAAGCAACTGCATGACTTGTTAGCTTATTAAGGCCGAGCATCAGCGACCCATTGGTCTTCTTCGGCCTTTAGAGGTTCCACTGTGGAAATGGGACCAAGTTTATATGGATTTCATCGTTGGCTTACCTCGTTCGAGGTCAGGTCATAACATTATTTGGGTTGTTGTGGACTGTCTCACCAAGTCCGCACATTTTATTCCTATTAAACCGAATAGGACTTCATCTCTTTTATCGAAGCTGTATATTAAGAAGATCGTGTGATTGCACGGTGTCCCTTCATCTACTGTATGTGATCGTGATTCTCTTTTCATGAGTCACTTTTGGTAGAGTCTCCAGCAAGCTTTAGGCACGAAGCTTAATCTTAGCATAGCTTATTACCCACAGTCTGATGGACAGACTGAACGAGTGAACCGTATTTTGAAGACTTGCTTCATGCTTGTATCTTGGATTTTGGTGGTAGCTGGGAGGATCATCTTCCTCTAGTTGAGTTTGCTTATAATAATAGCTACCAATCTTTTATCGGCATGGCTCCTTTTGAAGCCTTATATGGAAGGCCATATAGTTCTCTATCTTGTTGGCTTGAGTTGGGGGAAAAGCTTATGTTAGGCCCTGAATCTATTCGAGAATCATCTGAGAAGATCCCTCATATTCATGAGAGAATGAAAGAGGCACGGAGTCGCCAAAAATCATATGTAGACAACCGTAAGGGGCCTCTTGATTTCTCATTGGGTGACCTTGTTTATATTCGAGCTTCTCCTCTGAAAGGAGTGGTACGTTTTAGCCAGACCGAGAAATTGGCACCATGCTATATTGGGCCATTTCTTATTACAGAGCGTATCGGTTCTGTTGCTTATCGTGTAGCACTTCCCGATCAATTTTCTGGAGTTCACGGCGTATTCCACGTTTCTCTGTTAAGGAAGTGTCTACGAGATTCAGATTCCATGCTTGATACTCGTGCTTTAGAGATGTTGGAAGTCTCTTCTGGTCTATCTTATATGCAGCATCCTCTGAGAGTTCTTGCTTCAGAGACTAGACATTTTTGAAACAAGAGTGTCTCGCTCGTGAAGATTCAATGGTCTGATAATCCCAATAACTGCACTTGGGAAACCAGAGAATTCATCGAGGGATCCTATCCTGATTTCTTATCTTCTTACTCCGATGGTAAGAATTTTCCATTTTAATCTATCTAAATTTCCTTTGCTTGATGACATAAAGTGTATTGAATACAGATTTCCTTTAGAAACTGCAAGGACGCAATTTTATTCAGGAGGCTATAACAATCCAGTTTTTGGAGATTTCCGTTAATATTAAATTATAATGCTAATAATATTTTAATATTGTGATTATAAAAGAATTGGAGGAATGAAATGTGAGTAAATATTGTTTATTTTATATAGACAATGTTTTGATGAATAAAACTTGGGTTTCTAATTTATATGAGCTAATTTATCTCATAAGATGGTATTTTAACATATTTATGGTTGGAATAAATATAAATGAATGTAAATAAGCTTAGAATATTTTATTTGTGAAATTGGGTTGAAAATAAATGATGTTAGTTATTTATTTAGCCAGAAAGGAAAATATTGGAATTTTGGTAAATTTGAGTTAAATAATTTACCAAGTGATGTAATTCAACATTTAATTATTGAAGTAAATCCAAAATAATGGAAATAAAGTTTTAAAAACTTTATTTTGAGGTTTTGGAGTGAAATTAATCATTTATTGTATTTTAATTAAGGTAGTGTGATGATATTGGTAATTATTGCCAATATTATCCTTTTATTGAGTATAAGAGGAAAAATATGAAGAAAACATGTCTAAAAGATGAAATATTGTGTGAAAATGTTATTTTGTTGTTTTAAAAGTGTTAGAATGATTTATTGGACTAAAAGAATAATTTTTGATCAAGTTATATTTTAAAAATAGTGTTTTTACACTAAAATTGTGTAAATTGTTAAATGTTGTTAAAAATGTGTTTTATTGTTAAAATAACTTTTTGTTGTTAAAATAAATATCATTTTGTCACAATAACTAATTTATTTCGAAACAAATTAGTGTATGCATTTTATTTGGCTTGAAAATGAGTTATTATATGCATGTAGTGTTAAATTAAGTGGAAATATGTACATAATTTTGTTTTTTCCTTAATGTTTTATTTGGGCTTAGAGGGTTTGGATGGGATCCAAAGCCCATTATCTAGATCATTATGGTGAGAAAAGATCTATACATAATTTGTGTCTCCTTCTTCCTAAAACATTCTTACAGTAAAAACAAAAAAGAGAAAATAATGGCTTCCTCAAAATAAATCAAATTCCCACTCAATTTGCTGCAAATTTCAAAGAGAAATCATCTAAATAAAGAATAAAAAGGTAATCTCCATCCAATGCAGAAGATTTTTCATAAAAATCTTAGAACTTGAGTTATGAATTGTCTGTAATATTTTGTTTCTTCCTGCGTGTGTCTTTTCTAGCTTCTACAGGTTACTGAGGACCAATTCTCCACCAAAAGTCATCTATTTGCTTCCAAATCGCTACTACATCTTGCTAAAACCATTCGATAAGCAAGGTAAGAGTTTTCTTACAGCACGCTAAAGCAAAATATCAAATTTTGCTATCAACTTGTTGCTTGAAATGCCCAATTTATTGAATAGGTTTCCTCTTATGTTGGCTGAAATAATACTATGTTCAAAAAATCATATCTTTCTCAATTTACAGCCAATTGCTCCTAATTTTTGATATGTCTTAATAGATGGACTGCAAAAAAAATTTGGAAGTGTTAATTGAATTTTTATTTGTTTTGATATAGAAAATTGTTGGTTGAAATCGGCCAAAAATTGATCTTTGTTTGTTAACCAAAAATGCACCATGTTTAAAAAATCATATCTTTCTCAATTTAAAGCCAATTGCTCCCACTTTTTGATACGTTGTAGTAGTTGGATTATAAAATATTTTTGAAAATTTTCATTGAATTTTGGTTTTTTTGTATAGAAAATTGTTGGTTGAAATCGGCCAAAAATTCATCTCTGTTTATTGGCCGAAAAAGCATCATTTTTAAAAAAAATCATATCTTCTTCACTCTATAGCCAATTACTTCCAATTTTTGGTATGTTATAGTAGATGAACTGTACAATAATTTTGAATATTTTCATGGAATTTTGAGTAGTTGGTTCAAAACGGCCAAAATTCTTGTTTTTTTGTGCTTGCTGAAAAGTGCTATGTTCAAAAAATCATAACTCTTTCACTTTGCAGCGAATTACTCCAAATTTTGGATATGTTATAGCCCTCATGTCGTAGTATAACATAGAAAAATTTCACTGAAACCTAGGTTGTTTTGTTACCCCAAATTACTGTCCAAAGTCAGCCAAAAACTCAGTTGCTTGGTAGATTGTTCTTTATCTCCTATTTGCGCTTTCGTTAACTGTTTCACTGCATATTTCGATGATTTTGAATATTTTATGAATATATTTGATGATGAAGGTTAAGTCTTTTTATCCGAAAACAGATTGGCTTGATTTTGGAAACTTTTATAATTTTTTTACATTCTGTTTCAATCTAAATATCGATAAATGTCGATATTTGAAGAATTCGATGGTTTTAATTGATTTTTGTTTCGAATAAGCTTCTAAAAATTCTTGATAAATTATGGTTAATTAAATAAACGTTTTTAAGACATTTTAAAGGGGTTTTGAGCAATTTTTTTAAAGTATTTTATAAATAGATAATTTATTTGATATATGGATTTTTCCTTATATAATTTATTTAAAAATCTCTAAAAATTGTTTAAAAATCCCGTTTTCTCTATAAAATTATTCTAAATATATTTTAGCCTATTTAGATGATTTTCGGCATATAAAAATCAAAATTAAATGATTTGGCAAAAATACGTGGTATGGGACATGTGTTTTCGCCAAATCGTTAATATCGGACTTGTACCGTCGAATCTGCTTTGAAGTACTATTTTATTATATTTTTACTTGCCAAGGACATAAGACGGGATTTTATAATGGATTGATGATGGTTTTAATGTTTAAGATGGATTTTTACTTGTCAATGAAATGAGACAAGTCTCGATGCCACTTTAAACTCATCAAAGTATGAGACACAATGAGTTGGGTGCTTTACACTCACCAATGAGACGAGGCAGTGTATATTTGATTTGGATTTTGATAAATGTTTTCTAATGTGGCATTGACTGATGATTAGTAAACCAATAGGTGTGAATGTATGATATGGGATGTACATTAACACCCACTGGGTTCCTATTTGAGAAGTTGTGACACATTTAAGACTTTATTAGTAGTATAAACCGAGTATACGATTGGAATCATTACGATGTTCTTGATGTCACTACTAGATTCCAATCATCATGATGTTTTGCTCGGATTTTATGATTTGGGTGTCATCGCGATATTCGACTATAGTCAATCAAGATGATCACGATGCTAAGATGTTAATGACCCTAAGTCATCACGACGTATGGCACCAAATAATTGTGGTACTAGTCAAGATGAATAACACGTGCAAATTTCTATGAAGTTTTGATATTTCGATTTCACCCCATGGGTTGATGATTTTCTTATCCTTGAGTAAGACAAAGATAATGATTTGTTATATTTATGGTGACTTCGACAATGAAGTTACAATTTTGAGTTCTATAATGAGTTATGAGATTTTTGATGAATTTTTATGATGCTTCCTCTATGTTTCTAAGTGCATGAATCTGCCCTTATATATGATATTAGAATAAACTCTCCATACCGTACTTATGGAACCCTTTATCTAAGTTAGAAGAAATATTGATGCTTCCCTTTTGTGAATAACATGATGAACCATATATCATTCCATTAGCAACAATGGAATGGATATTTCACTTTCACTTATTATTTTTGAAACCCTTATTACTGATAAGTTTAACTTGCCTGACCCGTGTGCTTTTCACTCAGGTCAGACCGAGTTGCAGGTTAGTTTGGATTGCTTCACTTCTTGGATCAGCTTGATAGCTTTTGTTGGACTTATCATTTTGGTTTAGATGTCATTTTTGAGTCGTCTGCTTTTTTGCTGCTTTTTTGTTGTCTTATTTTATATTATTTTGTGGGATGGGTGTATATGTGATTCAATAGTCCTTACTACTTATGTATGATGTATTATTATGGAGATGTATGGTGATGTATGTATTTATATGTATACTCTAATCTGCGTTTGCTGTTCTGTGACAGATGTTTTCTATCTGCATGTATATTATATTGTTTCTGAAATGGTCCGAATCCAACATAGTGTGCATTATTTAGGGACTAAGCGTGTCTACCACTTATGAATTAATGAAAAAAAATCGAGACAAAAATTGACATGCTTAGCTCTTAACTAACGTATTACTATGAGGGTCACCCTTAACCACCCCTATTCTCAGCATTACTAGACAGGATTACTTAGTGGTTCTCTTTACCAATGTAGGTCTCGGGGTGGGGCGTCACATAGTTATATAATCCAAACTTTCTACGATGGCAGTTTGTACATTTACAACAAGTAGTAGGGTAATATCTATAAGAAATGAACATTTCGATCACTTTTTTAAATAGACTTCAATGCAATTTCATATAGACCTCCAGCAGCAATACATCTTTGACCATTTTGAGGAATATGATAAGAACAGTGAGTTAATGATTAACAATTGTATGTATACCCTCTGATTTTTTAGTGTTCCAGAAATTCATGAAGAAATATTGAGAAAAAAAGTGGATTCGCAAAGTGCAAGTATATGTTAGCAATATGACTTTTCTACAAACTGTGGAGTGAAAAGAGTAAGAGAAATAAGAGAGAATTTCTTGAAAAAATCATTGTCCGAAGCCTTTGCATAGAAGATGAACAGAAGTGACATTTCTTGAAAGGTAAAGGAAGTGTCAGCTCATTTAAAATGGAAAGTTGGAAGTTGCAGTCAACGGCTAGTGTGTCAACACACATTCATGGATATGTTGACATATCCTAGTGTAAAATGTCAATTACTTTATAAAAATTATTTTACCTCTTTTAACTTGTAAAACCAAAATAGAAATTTTATAAAACGATTATGGATAATAAAATAAAGTGTTTTAAAATAGAAATTTAAAAGATTTACTATAGGATCTTGAACAATTGATTTTATGACTTGATATACTTTAAAGACTTTTAACATACTGGCTATTATCTTGCATTCTTCCAATGTTTATTCCTTAAGTCTCCTGTGTTCTCTAGCCTTTCTAATGAGTCTCCTTTGTTACATTTGATCTGCTTAATTCTCCTTAATCTTCCTAATCTGCTTGATTTCTCTTGGTCTTCCAGGTCTTGTATATAAGTTCTCGTATTGATCTGCCTTGATTAGTATACTACATCTCTACTTGATTATCGTGCAATATATATTGATATATTCCTATATTTCCTATTTATATAATTCATAAACTAGAAAACCATCGGCACAAATATTTATTTGGTTATTGTCATCAAAACCAATACGTGTAAAACTTGAGATTTCAAGAACACCGGAAAATGATTTTTATATTAATAAGGGGTGAAATTTTACATAAAGAGGGAATCCTAAATCGTGTAAATAGCACTCCCCCCGTAGCAAATGAGAAAAGATAAAGTGTCAATCACTTACAACTGAATTGAAAATTTTACTGTCATGTGGACTACCATGCCCATCAACCATGATAAAAAAGAAACTGTAAACTAAATGAGCATGTAGTTAAACACATCCTATTTAGCTTATATTTTAATTAACATATGGTATAATTGGTTTGCATGTAAACGTAGCATTGTCTATGTAACATCTATCTATAGTGAAAATGTAGCTCTCAAAATAAGGACAATAAGAATTTTAACTTCTAATATGTTCTGAAACAGTTTTAGATTGGGAATCTTATGGTTCAATTATATCTTTAAATAGTAGCATTACAACTTCTAAAACAACATGAAAATATATTAAGATTGTTCTAACAGATCTAAAAAAATTAACTAATTTTTTAAGTTTGAAGTGAAACGGATATGACATAAAAAGAAATTACGACCATTTCCTTCATATCTTTATTGTAGAATTCTTTTTAGACATCCGTTTAGATCGCACCTAAGCATTGTACAAGCCTTTCCAGCTAGACATCCACCTAGATGAGGATTACTACAACACTCCACCTCTATACTCATACCACCAAAGAGTATACAACGTATTATTGTTTGATAATGTGGATAATGGATGATATGGGGCTGTCACAAGTGAATATTCCTCTGAACCAAACGTCGATACGTATTTAGAAATCATATAAAACTCACATATATGTCCTCAATATCGATACAAAGTAAAAAACACATATGGTTTACAAGGTAGAAGGATACATAATATAAATATCAAAGTACACATGGTCATCGAATACACAATGATAGAATATTAAGGATATCAGATACATATCCAAATGGGTCTACATAAAGAGAGTCAAATACCCAAAGGCTCCCATAATACACTTAACATATATCTGATAGTTACAACTCATCTCAACATCAATATCTATACACGTAAGGCTACACAAATACATATATAATATATAATCCTACTAATAATAGCCTCCAAACGATGCTCAACAACTACAAGATGTTCACTTCGTCCCTGAACTCGAAATGTCTCAATATCCAAGTACTATACAAATAATAAATGGATCGGGCTAAATCTAGGATGTAGATGTTAGCATACGACATAACATGAATGGTATAGAGCAATATAACAATGATGGCATATAAATGTAATACCTCATTAAATGAACCATAAATAAGTGGAGTAGATTAAATTAAATGTGATAAGTAGAAAATGGAAATTCTATAAAATTTGACCAGGAAAGTTATATCGCTACGTTCATAGAGATATTCTGTTTGATTCCATATATAGTATGCTAAAAATGGAGCTTGAACGAAGAAGCTATGATCATTTGAAGTCTTAGATCTAAAATTATTTGAATAGGATTCAAATAGATTACTAATTCTCTAATTTGAAATTAATTGTGATTAGACTTGGATGGTTAAGTAAAGTTAAAAGTTAAAAATTAATATTAAAAGTTAATTAGGGTATGAAATCTATAAATAATCAAACAACGGTAAATTAAAATAAATACCTTCCTAAAATAAGGAAAGAAATCGACCCAGCACCCTAAGGAATCGACCTAAAGGTCGACCGTAGAGGTCGATCACTTGGAGCAATGAGGTTCGACTGCTTTTTTGTTATGGATCATATTTTGATGAGTTGTACATTCCAGATTTATCTGTTTTTAATCTACTCTCATTCAACCGTTCTGGTGCATTTCCAACCACTATAAATTAGACCCTAGACCTTTCACTTTTATCCATTAATATTTTGTGAACAATAGAGAAACTCTACCATTGTTATATCTCCACATTAGAATCAGAAACTCCACCAAAAATTTAGGTAAGAATTCAACCAATTTTCTAATTATTTATTTTTCTTCCACTAACCTATTCTTATTCTATTGTCCTCCAACTATTCTGAATCTAATAAATATATATACCTCTTACCTTTTTTGTGTGTGCGTATATCAAAAGAGAGAGAGATTCTGGAAGAGATTGTGAGGAATGCAAATTCAAGTAAGGCAAAGCTAAGGCTATTCAGTGAGCTGAAATCTTAGTATTTCTTTTTCAGTAATTGTTTAGTATATCTCTTTTTGGGTTTGAATATGCCTAAGGGATCTTGGGATTGCAAAAATACTATAGGTAAATCCCTCCAGAATTCCTTTTTATTTCAAAATGTCAATTCTATGTTGAGATTCTAAATTATTTACATTAATTTGATGGAATTTATTTCGTTTATGTAATTTTTGGTAATTTCATAGTTTATTCCACTTCTCATTCTTCTTTAGTCCAAATTTTGATTCTTCAATAAAATAAGGGATTTCGATTATGAATTATATTCATACTTTACACCACTTATTCTTACCTATTTCATTATAAAAGAGGAGTTGAATAGAATATGGTTTTAGATTGTAATTCCTATTGTTGAGGATATCCTATTGAATTGGTGTAATAAATTAAGATTTTATTTTATTTACAAATATGTTATTGCAGTTTTAATTATGAATATTTATTCCCTATTTGAATATTAGAATCCCTTATTTTTGGCATGTTGAAATCTTAGGAATTTTAAGAAAAAAGACTTGTAATTATATTTGGTTAGAGAATTGACATTTAACGCTAGTTTAGGACGCTAAATTCGCATGCTTAGAATTTACTAGGTGCAAATATTTATCTATTTATATCAGCATAATTAACAAATGATTGTGATGTATATTGCATAGTTAATTAGGTAATTATTATTTTCATTTATTTCCCCTATTAGGAAGGTAATTGATTGTTAGGCGAAAAGAAGAGGAAACTCTTATTTATCATAATTATTATTTTTAAGGCGTAATAAGTAAGGTTCCTTATATGGCTTCCCTTAAGAAACGATAAGATGAGTACATCTATCTGGAGAGTATTTGATTTATGGCTAATTCATAAGGATGCAATGTTAATAGAGTTACATGACGGAAGTCTGCCCTTCACTTTGAGGCAACCAGCAGTTGTGTACGCTTTGATTGATGTGAGATATCCTTATGATAAATATTTGTAATAACGCGAGGTTAGTCTCAAATTCTGTAGGGAAAATCTGGCCAGCTAATCTAGCTACCAGTTCCTACGAATAGCCAGACTAATGTGAGACATCATTGTGAGTATGGGCCATAACGCTAAGGGCTTGCTTCAGGGTCTTGAAGTATTAAGTGGTTGTTTGAGGGTCCGTCTCTTTTCCTCGGATGAGGTATTAAATAGTAAAAGGGTTAAATTAGGTGGTATCTCAATAAAGGTCCCTTTTTGGAGATACATATTAAATGATTGGGTATGCCTTAATTAAGGTATTAAATGACTAGAGTCTGCCTATTTTCCACAACAAAGTATTAAGTGGCCTAAGAGATTCCGTATGTTGTCAACGAGGTAGTACCATTAAGAAGCACGTCATGGAAATAGTATTAAATGACGAGGACTGCCTTAGTTAAGTATTAAGTGACCATTGTCTGCATATTTTCCAATAAAAGATATCAAGTGGCTTGAGTACCATCTCTCACATTATTAGTTGTTTATGACATATGATTGGGACATGGAATTCTAGAAACCTACTTCAGGAATGGAAGCTATTAAGTGATTGGACCTGCCTCTTTTCCTTATAAAGAAGTATTAAATGCTTTTAATGGTTTTATGTTCATAGACACATTCTTATTTTGAAATATACCATCCAAGTACTAAAAAAGCAGGAAACGATGTTTTTCGTCACCAGACCTTGTTGACATGTTTATGCTTACGTGATAGGGGGTTCTCACATTGTGAACGACAGTGAAGGTTTGCCTCTTGCCCCTACACGTCTCGACAATGTAAGTTGGTTGATAGTTGAGAGGCTGGCCATAAAACAAGGAAGTCTAGGGTTACCATTTGTAGCCACGCCTTTTAAGGGGTGACCTTTGGTTGTTACATTTGGTATCAGAGCTTGGGTTGCCCAAACAATGGGGAAAGTATACTATACGTATAGTGGCATACTTGTTATTTCTGAAAAGGTTTTTCAAAATATTTTTCTAAAACGCATATTATAAACATACCCGCGCGCGCACTTATTTTTATTTATGCTTAACTCTATGAATTTTGACTATAGAAGTAGATGCTTCCATATTCCAAAAGGGTGGACAAAGAAACTATGAGTTGGAAAATAAATAGAGTTAAATTTTTACATCTTTGTAGGATCTAGACTTCCCTATAATTGTAGGCCCTATAAGCATTAAGTTAATAAGGATAAGGATTATAGATGGAAAGGTTGATAGGAAATAAATGGCCTTAATGAAACGTCTATTGGGATAACAATTAATACAGACAAATTATTGATGGAGGTAACAAATAAACGTGTTAGGTATTAATAAAATATGAAAGTAAGGAAAGGTGCAACTTCCATAAGATGGAATAAATTTATCACCACAAGGAGGAAATTAGATTTCTAAAAAGTAGAGTATAAAGATTTAAAAAAATGAACAAATTTTAATCCTACCCTTTGGGACATAATTTGATAAAAAGGTTTCTTTAAAAACTCCTTGAAAATTTTAAAGTTCCTTTCAAAAGAGTTTAAACTGAAAATTTTATGAGTTAGAAATTATTGATAAAAGTGATTTTAGATGACTTTTAAATTAGTTTATTTTTCAAAAAATTGGAAAAGAGGTTGTAAATTAAAAAAGGGTGGTGAAACATTTTTGGTAGGTGATTTTAATTTAAAAATTTGGTGAATTGAGAAGTTGACAAAAAGAGAAGTTTCCATTTACTAACTTCCTAATTTAAAAATTGTTGATTGAATTAGAAAGTGTGACGCCCCACCTCTATACTCACACTAGCCAAGAACACTACGGGGTAATGCCGTCGACTAGTATGAAGAATAAGGCTGTTGAGGAGCCACCATTTGTGTAATTGCTTTGTGTGAGTACAAATATGCCATATAACATATCACTTTCATTTCAAGAGGAAATCAGACATACCGATACAAACTCAAGGCTACTACACAGTGGCTACATGGTCTTCGAAAACCAATATAAAATAAGCATAACACAAAATCAGTCACAGATATTCATATCACAAAGGCGAAAACAGATATGAATATAACATATAGAACTTTACATCGAAGTAGTGGTCATGCAGGCTCCGCTACATCACAAAAGAATAGGTATAAGTGCTAGAGAAAAGAATATGTATGCATCAAGGAGTCTCAATCTCGAATGTATAAAAATAAAAACTACTAAACTAGTAGTTAGCCAAAAGTCAGATGACAGACCCATATAAGAAGTTAAGCAAAAACACTTGAAATACCTCAGTCTGACCCAAGTATTATTTAAGAAGAAAATAATAAACGGATCGGTCTAGCTATAAATATCAGACAAAATGAGATAGGATAAGAGATATGACAAAAATCTATGATAACAATAATGCCATACTATGACAAGTATACATTTAACAACAACAAAAATCATACAATATCTCAAGAATCTAAAACACCAAAAAGAATGTCATATTTTTTATTTTATACACCAAACGACAAATATTGACAAACATATCAATGCAAATCGCAAAAACTGGTGAAACACAAATTTCAGAAATCATCAATTAGAAATCCAGAAATCACAAAGGGGGAGGCCTATCACAAACCGAAGCATGAAAACTCACCAACACATGTATCACAAACGGGTCGTTATCCCATGGTCGCTAACCATAGAGCCGGTGCAACGACGTAGTACAATAACGGTACGCACGAGGATCCTAAAACTCAGAATAATTCAGAACGTTGACGTAGTACAATAACGGTACACCCGATGAACCTAATAAGCCGGAACAATGATGTAGTATAATAATGGTACATCTGATGATCTTGATAAGCTGAAACAATGATGTAGTACAATAACGGTACATCCGATGATCCTGATTAGCGGGAACAACGACGTAGTATAATAACGGTACATCCGATTATCCTGATAAGCAGGAACAACGACGTAGTATAATAACTTTACATCCGATGAACCGAACTCTATAAAAGAACATGGTTCGCATGCCCATAAAAACGAGTCGAAACTCCAAAGAACCCATAGGTCGTTAGCCTATAAAAGAAATGAGACAAAGCTCAATAAACCGAGGTAAAGTCCCCCACATGGACAAAGAGACATCACATATCGCTAGTCTAAATCATAAAATGGTCACCATTGATCAATAAAAAGTGTGAACTACAATAAGTTAGTAAATAAATGAGTTTAGATTCATGTCCTATAACCACTGGCTTAACTTAAATATATTGTAGATTTCCACTCGAAAATTGTCACAAAAGTTCAATCGAACAAGCCCAAGAACTAACCGACAAAGAAAACGCAAGTGTTTCATACCACTTGTTTTGCTAAGTCGTTTAATTATATTTCTCATACGAATGAGGTAAAGGTTTGTATATACTAATAGAGTAGAAAATGGATTCGATAACGAGTTTTGTATTAAAAGTAATGTTGAAATCATTTTTGCGAAGGAGTTGGAATATTTACTACTAGTATAGAAACCTTGGTATTTTAAAGTGACAAATCACAGAAAACAATTGTAAAAACAATCGATCATCAAAAATTCACATTCGAAGATGTGAATCGAATCCAAAGAAATCGATACCAAATCCATCCAAATGGATATTCCCTAAAAATCCAGAAAAGGAAGTCCGCAAAGTTGATAAAAGAGATAACAACTAATCGGATCATCAAAAATCGATAAACATTGGAAAATTACTCAAAGGAATAGGCAAATAGGAAAAACTGAATAGTTCCAGACGTTTGGGGGTTAATCTAGACGTCTGGATTTGGGCTTTGGAAATAATTCAAAAAACCCCAAACGTCTGAATTACAAAGCAGACGTCTGAACTCTAGCCAGACGTCTGAATGAATATATTAGACGTCTGGAATTGCCCTGTCGTTTTTTTATTTTCTACCTTGACCATAGTCAGACGTCTAGACTTGATGAACCAGACGTCTGGTTACCAGATATGGGCAACATTTCGCCTAGGCCAATGATGGCCAAATGAATTCAGAAGAGATCTGACAAGCGGCGAAGGCTAGGGATTTATACCAAGCGACAACCCAGCCCTATAGGATCTTCGATACACCCCAAATAACATGTCCAAATACCGAAGATTGGATCTTTAAATACTTGAACTTCAAAACACTAAAATTTGGAAAATTCACCAAATCAGTTAAAATTAAAAGCAAATAAACATAAATAAATGTTAGGAATTCATACCTAACAACAATGAAAGCTGTGACGCCCCACCTCTATGCTCACAATAACAAAGAGTATTAAAGGAAATACTGTCTGTTATCACGAAGAATAAGGCTGGATAGGAGCGGCCATCCGTAGTTAGGCCTTACACTAGTGTTGGTTATTTCGATAGGAGTGGTATATATATTTTTATTTTTCATCTCTTATTTATTTACTCCCATCGACATACCCAATTCCAGTATAAAACGAACTACGATGGTTCATAATAGTTTAGGACAATAGATATAATAATAACACAGATAATATAAATGCGGAACACAAATAAAACAAAAGTCTTATATATATAATAACTGATGTCAGTTACAATACATGTGATACAGTACATATGATACAACTACAATAGTCGACTCTGGAAGTTACATAGACAAGTACATTATCGTATATAATATACATGAATACATGTCTTCCTATACAATAAACCGACTACTATAAATGACGACGACTACTCCAAAAGATATGAAGTGACTTCATAGCTCTAGCAGCAACCCAAAGCAGAATATCTACAACCTGAAATACTCGGTCTGACCCGAGTATTAAATTCAAAAGAAAATAATACTCGGGTCAGTCTAATTCAAACTCAGTTATTAGTGCACAGAAGCAATAATGATTAACTAATGAATAGACGACAGTCACAATAAATCTCGTCTATCCGATCCTTAAATAAAGAAATCGGATAATGATAAATATAAAACGTAACAATGTTAAACAACAAATCAGCAAATTAAACCAAATCAGAATATTGAATTGAATAAACAAAACAGTTCAAACAATTGAAATATCAATTAAAATATTAATTCGAGTAGGGCTGCAGTACACGCACGCGTGCACTGCCTCGCCACTACAGCATATGGGATATGCAAAAAGATCAATAAATCAAAACAAGATAGAATAACATAAAAGCCATGCCGTGTGGCTGCAGTTCACGCTTGCGTGCACTGCCTTGCCACTACAGTGACGATGTACCCAATGAATACCGTGTGGCTGCAGTTCACGCTTGCGTGCACTATCTTTCCACTACAGTGATGGTGTACCCAATAAAAATTCACAGGCAAACACAAGATCAAACCCGAGTCACCGGATTCAACTCAAGTGTAATTCGAAAATCAATCCAAATGAACATGGCAGTGACATGATGAAACAATGCTAACAAACAATGTTGAACAAGACACAGTGGGAAACCCAGTAAGTAACCTAACATCAATATGCAGGAAATTGAGATTGAACTGTACGGCAACAAGTTGATGTGAAACGAAGAATGTAGTGGACACAAATAATGGAGCAATGCCATAAAATCAGACATGCTCTAGGGAAAAGTTCAAATGCCGAAATCAACATTGCCAAGACATATGATCAAGGTCAGCAGCACTTAAAAAATTCAGGTCAAATGCCGAAGCCAAGCAATAGAAGGTACAAGTTAATTACCCTAAAGTTGAACCAAAAGTGCTCAAATCTATCTGCAATTTAAATATGCAAACAGAAGTTGCAGTGCACTAAAAAAAATGCTCAAGTATACAAATAAATGAGACTGGACAGTACACCAAAATGGTTCAGGCTAAAGAAGAAGGCATATCAAGGCAAGCAACCTGAACAATATGGTATGCAAACAACTACAGGGAGGATATACTCGTGTCTATACTTGAGCATGCAATTTAAAATATGCAGTGGCTACGAATATACAGTCACCACGATACAAATCTACTGCAGACAGAAGGGATCACACACAAAAATGTGCACTGCCTTAACAATTCAGCAATTCAACTCAGGTGCAACATGGAACTGCACGCATATCTGGTTAATAATGCAACTGACTTGGTGGCCCACGACAAAGGATACGACATGTACGCAATAGTGAATCTGAACATAGCAAATATCATACTCGAGAGCAAAGGCCCTAATACCACTCAATTCAACAAGCCAAATGTGGTACAAATACAACTCAAACCAAACTACAAAGACCAAAGCAAGACCAGTGAATATAAATGGACGACTAATGAACTCTATATATACACATATGTATTGAAGGCCAGTAACACTGAAATGGTTAGAACTGCGGCCAAAATATGTATGTGCATACTCAGTAGAAACTCAAATGAATGAGGCTTCAATGAAACAGTGTGCAAGTAAAAACAGAGGTCGAGGCTTGGACTTAAGCACAACGACCTGCACAAAACAAATGAACTCCACCAAGTACAAAACGTACAAACCACAAAAGCACAAACAAGTGAACTGGCCGAGACAGTAGCAACCCAACCAATATCAAAGAAGCAACTCCATGTGATATGCAGTAACACCATACAACCGAAAATCAAGTACAGGCAAAGTGAAAACCATATGAACAGCCAAATGCCACAGTGAATCATCAAAACAAAATCAAAGCCGAGTTAACCAAGTAACACAAAATACACGAATTCGATAAATCAGAGAAAACATCACAACGAAACCAAATCAAACGCAAGGCATAATACTAAGTCGAATCAGATGTGAGTAATAAAAATTACTCACCTTAGAATGAAGCAAACGAACTCAATCAAACGGCCGATGGTATCGCGAAACGATCGACTAACGAAGCAAGGATTGAAGTCGCGCCTTCGAGTTTTGCTCAAACCTCTAATCTGAAGAAAAAGGGGAACGAACGAAAACAAAGCCGCCATTTTCGTTCGTCTTCGTTTGCTTTTGTTTTAGGGTTCGAACGAAAAATGAAAAAGGGGGCCGCCATTAATTTCGTTCGTATGTTTTTGAGTTAGGGTTTAAACGAATGGAGAATGAAAGGAGAAAGGGGGATCGGGTCGAACCAAGAAGGGAACGGCATCGAAATTTTAAAGGGTTATTGGGCCGAGATTAAATTCTAAAGCCCGTTTAATTCCTTTAACGAATTCTCAAAAGAATTGCAATTTGATTAAAAATTTCCAACTGCAATAATCCAACATTTTAA
This sequence comes from Allium cepa, assembly GCA_030765085.1. Lineage (NCBI taxonomy): Eukaryota > Viridiplantae > Streptophyta > Magnoliopsida > Asparagales > Amaryllidaceae > Allium > Allium cepa. Next base: position 887,052,250 of record CM060929.1, read on the forward strand.
TCGTTAAATGACAAATTAACAGCGAAACCCCGGGTGGTTACAGACTCCCCTCCTTATAAAAATTGCGTCCCCGCAATTTTCATAAATAAAGTCGTCAATAACAATTATTTTTCTAACATAAACTGGTTAAGCTAGAAAAATAAAGGTCGGAAATACAAATGCCAAAGAATCTTTTAATTTCACGAAAGAAATTCATAAATTCTCAACAAAACCTATTTATCAAGTAGACAACCAGAAAACAACAAAACTGAATAAGCGCAATCATCAACAATATTCAATTATCAATAAGATAATTAGAATACAGTAATCACAAAACAGCAATATCTAATTATCAACAAAGATAATTAGAAAACAAAATTCGCAAATCACAAAACTGCAATTATCTAGTTATCCAATAGATAAATAGAAAATACGAACTTCATAATCAGCAAACTCTAACTATCAACAGAGATAGATAGAAAACAGCAGTTCAATATAATCAACATAATCTAGGATCAATTAGAGACTAGAAAATCTTAAAATCGGCAAAATTAACAATTACCTAATTATCAAGACGATAATCAGAAATCTCAGATCAACAAATATTTAATTATCTCAAGCGATAATAAAATTTCAAATCAACAATTATTCAATTATCACAAGCGGTAATCAAATCTTAAATATCTAATTATCACAAGCGATAATCAGAAGTCTCAAATCATCAAATCAACAAATCGACAAATATCTAATTACCAAAAACGATAATCAGAAATAACAAATATTCGATTATCAAAAACGATAATCAAATCCCAAATCAACAAATATTCGATTATCAAAAACGATAATCAAATCCCAAATCAACAAATATTCGATTATCAAAAACGATAATCAAATCTCAAATCAACAAATATTCGATTATCAAAAACGATAATCAAATCAACAAATATCCGATTATCAAAAACGATAATCAAATCAAAAAATATCCGATTATCAAAACGATAATCAGAAACAACAAATATTCGATTATCAAAAACTATAATCAAAACTCATATCAACAAATATTCGATTATCAAAAATGATAAGCAAAACTCATATCAACAAATAATCGATTATCAAAAACGATAATCAAAACTCATATCAACAAATATTCGATTATCAAAAACGATAATCAAATCAACAAATATCCGATTATCAAAACGATAATCAGAAACAACAAATATTCGATTATCAAAAACGATAATCAAAACTCATACCAACAAATATTCGATTATCAAAAACGATAATCAAATCAACAAATATCCGATTATCAAAAACGATAATTAGAACTCATATCAACAAATATTTAATTATCACAAGCGATAATCAAATCAACAAATATCTAATTATCAAAAACGATAATTAGAACTCATATCAACAAATATCCAATTACCTGCAGATAATTAGAAACAACAAATATCTAGAAATCAATTAAGATATTCTAGAAAATCAATATAAAAGGTGGATCGATCCCAACAAATGGCGAGTTTTAGCTACGCCGCACGTGCATCAACAAATGGCCGAAGCCTACCAAGTACCCAACATAATTTTAGCGCCCAACAAATGACCCGAAGGTCCAACATATGACCCGAAGGTCCGGTACTGGTATTGACCCGAAGGTCCAACATATGACCCGAAGGCCCAACATAGTGGCTCGAAAGCACACGAAAATCATCAAATATTCAATTAACGATTCCGGAATTAACCGAAATAGCAAACGCACATGTCCCATACCACGTGTTTTACTAAATCGTTTGATTCTCTTCATCGTTTCCTTGAACGTGCAAAATCATCAAACAGCAAATGTTTCAATTAACGAGTCCGGAATTAACCGAAATAGTAAAAGTGTGGTTCCATACTCCACACTTTTGCTACATCGTTTAAATCTCTTCATCGTTTCCTTGAAAGTGCAAATTGTGTAATCCAAAAATAACATTTCACATTCTCAAACGGACAAGTCCGGAATTAAGCGAATCAGTAAAAGAAAGGGGTCATAATCCTCGATTTTTCTGAAACGTTTAAGTCACTTTCTCATTCTTCTGAAAACGCAAACTGTAAAAATTCTGAAAACAATTTCATTTATTTTATAAAAGTAAATAATCTACATTCTCAAACGAACAAGTCCGGAATTAAGCGAATCAGTAAAAGAAAGGGTTCATAGTCCTCGATTTTACTGAATCGTTTAAATCGCTTCCTCATTCTTTTGAAAGCGCAAACTATAAAAATTTTGGAAAACAATTTTATTTTTAAAACGATTTGCAAATCCGTGATAAAAACAGCAACATTAGTGATAATTTCAACAAGGAAATTGCACTTCTCAAAACACCGTAGAAACGGATCTCAAAATCAGCATTGCGGGATAACCGCTTGAAAATCCACTTTAAAATATAACGGATACTGAAGTCAAAGCGACAGTAATTTTTAAATGTCAAAATCTCATCTAAATAATTTGCATCAAAATATAATATCAGTGAATGTTCATTCATTAAAATGTCAACAAAATACCGGCCTTCAAAAATTTAGCATCGATGTAAAAATTCCGTTATAAAAATAACGGCAACAAAATACGTTTCATAACCAAACATCGGTTCAACGTAAAATCAATGCAGTAACGTGCAATTTATATTTGCACGCACACTACAATATAAACAAAGAAATTACTCTACTATCTTCAATGAAGATAATTTTAAAACAGCAAAAATCTAATCAATTATGTGATTAGCATCAAAGAAAACCAACAAGAAGTTTCAACAAATCAAATCCATTGGTTAACAACATAATGAAATTAAATTCATTCTCATATTTTGATTTTTAAATCAAATTAATTATCAGCTGTACACAGCGAAGACAGTCTCACTGTTTCCGCTGCGCACTCTGGTAAACAGAACGCAAATCAATCAAATCATCAAAGCACAATTTCACTTTTATTTTTAACTAACGATATTTAAAAATTTCATCAAAATTTCAAAACTTTAGTTTTGACTCAAAGCACATATAAAACATCGACAAATAGTTGTAACACATGTTCCATCTAAGTTATGTTTTATATTATGTCCATAAACCCCAAGCTCTGATACCAACTATGACGCCCCACCTCTATGCTCACAATAACAAAAGAGTATTAAAGGAAATACTGTCTGTTATCACAAAGAATAAGGCTGGATAGGAGCGGCCATCCGTAGTTAGGCCTTACACTAGTGTTGTTTATTTCGATAGGAGTGGTATATATATTTTTATTTTTCATCTCTTATTTATTTACTCCCATCGAGATACCCAATTCCAGTATAAAACGAACTACGATGGTTCATAATAGTTTAGGACAATAGATATAATAATAACACAGATAATATAAATGCGGAACACAGATAAAACAAAAGTCTCATATATATAATAACTGATGTCAGTTACAATACATGTGATACAGTACATATGATAGAACTACAACAGTCGACTCTGGAAGTTACATATACAAGTACATTATCATATATAATATACATGAATACATGTCTTCCTATACAATAAACCGACTACTATAAATGACGACGACTACTCCAAAAGATATGAAGTGACTTCATAGCTCTAGCAGCAACCCAAAGCAGAATATCTACAACCTGAAATACTCGGTCTGACCCGAGTATTAAATTCAAAAGAAAATAATACTCGGGTCAGTCTAATTCAAACTCAGTTATTAGTGCACAGAAGCAATAATAATTAACTAATGAATAGACGACAGTCACAATAAATCTCGTCTATCCGATCCTTAAATAAAGAAATCGGATAACGATAAATATAACAGGTAACAGTGTTAAACAACAAATCAGCAAATTAAACCAAATCAGAATATTGAATTGAATAAACAAAACAGTTCAAACAATTGAAATATCAATTAAAATATTAATTCGAGTAGGGCTGCAGTACACGCACGCATGCACTGCCTCGCCACTACAACATATGGGATATGCAAAAAGATCAATAAATCAAAACAAGATAGAATAACATAAAAGCCATGTCGTGTGGCTGCAGTTCACGCTTGCGTGCACTGCCTTGCCACTATAGTGACGATGTACCCAATGAATACCGTGTGGTTGCAGTTCACGCTTGCGTGCACTGTCTTGCCACTACAGTGATGATGTACCCAATAAAAATTCACAGACAAACACAAGATCAAACCCGAGTCACCGGATTCAACTCAAGTGTAATTCGAAAATCAATCCAAATGCACATGGCGGTGACATGATGAAACAGTGCTAACAAACAATGTTGAACAAGACACAGTGGGAAACCCAGTAAGTAACCTAACATTAATATGCAGGAAATTGAGATTAAACTGTACGGCAACAAGTTGATGTGAAACGAAGAATGTAGTGGATACAAATGATGGAGCAATGCCATAAAATCAGACATGCTCCAGGGAAAAGTTCAATTGCCGAAATCAACATTACCAAGACATATGACCAAGGTCAGCAGCACTTTAAAAATTCAGGTCAAATGCCGAAGCTAAGCAATAGAAGGTACAAGTTAATTACCCTAAAGTTGAACCAAAAGTGCTCAAGTCTATCTGCAATTTAAATATGCAAACAGAAGTTGCAGTGCACTAAAAAAAATGCTCAAGTATACAAATAATGAGACTGGACAATACACCAAAATGGTTCAGGCTAAAGAAGAAGGCATATCAAGGCAAGCAACCTGAACAATATGGTATGCAAACAACTACAGGGAGGATATACTCGTGTCTATACTTGAGCATGAAATTTAAAATATGCAGTGGCTACGAATATACAGTCACCACGAAACAAATCTACTGCAGACAGAAGGGAACACACACAAAAATGTGCACTGCCTTAACAATTCAGCAATTCAACTCAGGTGCAACATGGAACTGCAGGCATATCTGGTTAATAATGCAACTGACTTGGTGGCCCACGGCAAAGGATACGACATGTACGCAATAGTGAATCTGAACAGAGCAAATATCATACTCGAGAGCAAAGGCCCTAATACCACTCAATTCAACAAGCCAAAAGTGGTACAAATACAACTCAAACCAAACTACAAAGACCAAAGGAAGTCTAGTTATAATGCAACAGTGTGTATAAAAATGTTGCAAGACCAGTGAATATAAATGGACGACTAATGAACTCTATATATATACATATGTATTGAAGGCCAGTAACATTGAAATGGTTAGAACTGCAGCCAACATATGTATGTGCATACTCAGTAGAAACTCAAATGAATGAGGCTTCAATGAAACAGTGTGCAAGTAAAAACAGAGGTCGAGGCTTGGACTTAAGCACAACGACCTGCACAAAACAAATGAACTCCACCAAGTACAAAACGTACAAACCACAAAAGCACAAACAAGTGAACTGGCCGAGACAGTAGCAAACCCAACCAATATCAAAGAAGCAACTCCATGTGATATGCAGTAACACCATACAACCGAAAATCAAGTACAGGCAAAGTGAAAACCATATGAACAGCCAAATGCCACAGTGAATCATCAAAACAAAATCAAAGCCGAGTTAACCAAGTAACACAAAATACACGAATTCGATAAATCAGAGAAAGCATCACAACGAAACCAAATCAAACGCAAGGCATAATAATAAGTCGAATCAGATGTGAGTAATAAAAATTACTCACCTTAGAATGAAGCAAACGAACTCAATCAAACGGCCGATGGTATCGCGAAACGATCGACTAACGAAGCAAGGATTGAAGTAGCGCCTTCGAGTTTTGCTCAAACCTCTAATCTGAAGAAAAAGGGGAACGAACGAAAACAAAGCCGCCATTTTCGTTCGTCTTCGTTTGCTTTTGTTTTAGGGTTCGAACGAAAAATGAAAAATGGGCCGCAATTAATTTCGTTCGTATGTTTTTGAGTTAGGGTTTAAATGAATGGAGAATGAAAGGAGAAAGGGGGATCGGGTCGAACCAAGAAGGGAACGGCATCGAAAATTTTAAAGGGTTATTGGGCTGAGATTAAATTCTAAAGCCCGCTTAATTCCTTTAACGAATTCTCAAAAGAATTGCAGTTTGATTAAAAATTTCAAACTGCAATAATCCAACATATTAATAGTTAAATGACAAACTAACAGCAAAACCCCGGGTTGTTACAAAAGCTATAGACATAGATGTGAGTTCAAGAACTCACCTTTAAACCCAAAAACAATGAATGAGAAGCTTTTAAACAAAGGAAAGATCAATTCCTCTTCAATACACCTCTAAAATCTTCAATCTATTATCAAAGGTGAAGTGTTACCTAAGTTAGATTATAGGAATTTCTGGAATTTAAGAAAGAATGAGATGGAGAAGAAGAAGAGGATGCTTACCTAAGTTTTCTTTGATTTTGGAGCTTTAATTTGAATTTCCTAGAACAACTAGGGTTTAGGAATTTTGTATTCTTTTCTCTTCCCCTATTTTTCTTTAGTTTAAGTGTTAGGAAAATAATAGAATGAATGAAGAGGAGAGAGGGTGGAGTTAGGATCTTATGTTGGGTTAATGGGCAGAAATCAAAACCCAAAGCCCAATAGAAAAATAGCAAAATTCAACTCAACTCCAAACATATCGATGTCTATACTTAAAATGGTTGCAAACACCATTTTGGACTCCATGGAAGTGGTCACGAGTCCTAATTTAACTGTTTACAAAAAGTATCATTTCAGGCTTTAAATCCGACTAGCGATGTTATATTTAAATAAATCATTTAAATATACAATCGTAAAATATGCGGGTTGTTATAGACTCCCCTCCTTAAAGAAATTGCGTCCTCGCAATACTTAAAAAGAAAGTAAAGAGTAACAACCATAAAAGCATATCAACATAAAAGAAAATTTGAAGTAAGAAGTACACCTTAAAGAACAAAAGAGAGTAAGTCCGGATGTGTTTACTCGATGAATTCTCTGGAATCCCAAGAACAATCCTTAGGATTTAAGGACCATTGAACTTTCACAAGCGAAACATCATTATTTTGAAGGCGCTTAACCTCTATAGCATTATACGAATAGGATGTTGCTCATAAGTCAAATTAGGTGAAACTTCAATTTCGTCAATAATACCGGGCTTAAGAATAGAATTGAAATCCCTAAGGCATTTCAGTAGTTGAGAGACATGGAAAACATCATAAATAGCAGAAAATTGAGCCGGTAATAAAAGGCGATAAGCCACCAAACCAATGCGTTTGGTGATAGAAAATAGACCAATATATCGAGGTGCTAATTTTCCCGATCGACTGAAGTGCACAACACCCTTCATAGGTGAAACACGGATAAACACCAAATCTCCCACAGAAAATTACAAATTCCTTCTTCAGTTATCGGCATAGAATTTTTGTCGACTCTGAGCTTCTTTCATCCTATGACGAATAAGGTCAATCTTTTCTGTGGAATCATGAATAAAATATGGACCTAAAACCGCTTTTCACTAGCCTCAAGCTCCAACAAGAAGGAGATTGGCATGGCCTCCTATATAGTGCCTCAAAAGGTGCCATACCAATACTAGATTATAAGCTATTATTATAGAAAAACTCAACAAGAGAAATATGATCTTTCCAACTTCCACCAAAATTAAGAACACATGCACGAAGAAGATCTTCAACAGTTTGATGCATACGCTCGGTTTATCCGTCGGACTGAGGATGATAAGCGGTGCTAAAATTAAGCTTCGTTCCCAAAGCCTTTTGAAGACTCTTCCAAAAACCACTGGTAAACAATGGATCATGATCTCTAACAATAGAAGTAGAAACTCCATGCAATTTAACAATTTCTTTAATATAAAGTTTGGCCAAAAGAGGTACGGTCCGATTGGACCGAACGGGAATAAATGGGTGGATTTTGTTAGTCTATCAACAATTACCCATAAACTTCCATGATCCGAACGAGAACAAGGAAGATCGTCAATAAAGTCCATGGAGACTTGATCCCACTTCCAAACTGGAATGTCCAAAGGCTGCAACAACCCACCGGGCCTTGATGCTCGGCCTTAATGAGTTGGCAAGTCATGCGACGCTTAATAAAGTTAGCAATATCAAATTTCATTCCATCCCAATAATTAATTTGTTTCATATCCGTGCAATTTTTACTACTACCGGGTTGGATGGTAAATTTAAAACGACGAGAACCTTCCAAAATGTCTTTACGAAGATCACTAATATTTGGCACGATAAGTCGACCACATTTTCGAATGCCGCCACGAGCATCGATTTCAGAGTCTTTCAAACCATCAATATTTCTATCCCTACAACTTTGGCTAAGATGAGCCAATACGGGATCATGCTTTTGAGCATCAAGAATGCGGTCTAAAAGAGATGGATGAGCCTCAAGGCTACATAGGACAAGAGATGAACATGAATCGAATTCACGATCTCGAATTTCACAAGTAAATGAAGTCTTGAGATCATTCCATTCGGATATCATCATAGAAACAACCGCTTATTGTTTACGACTAAGGGCATCGGCAACACCATTTCCCTTTCCGAGAGTATAAAGAATATCAAGATCATAAGATGCAAGGAATTCGAGCCAACGTTGTTGATGCAAATTAAGTACCTTTTGAGAAAATAAATACTTCAAAGATTTATGATCGGTGTAGAGAACAATTTCCTCTCCCGAAAGATAATGATGCCAAATTCTAAGGGCGAAAACAATAGCCACGAGCTCTAAATCATGAGTGGCATATCTAGTCTCGGCAGGCATTAATTTCTTGAAGCATAAGCAATAACACATTCCCTTTGCATGAAAACGGCTCCAAACCAACACGACTAGCATCGGTATCAACAATAAAGTCTTGGACCCCCTCGGGAATCACAATAATAGGAGCATTAGAAAGAAGTTCTTTTAATTTCTGAATAGAAGCTTCACATTTTTTTGACCAAATGTACTTAACTCCCTTCTTTTTCAAACTAGTAAGAGGCACAGAAATTTTAGAAAGTCTTTTAAGTACCGACGATAATAGCCCACCAATCCAAGAAAACTATGGATTTCCGTTACACTCTCCGGTCTCTTCCAATTTTGAATCGCTTCAATCTTTGAAGGATCCATGGAAATTCTGGATTCAGAAATGATGTGTCCTAAAAATTTCACACGAGATTTCCAAAAGTGGTACTTAGAAAATTTTTCTTTCCATTGATTGCTTCTAAGAGTTTCCAACGCGATCCAAAGAAGTTTTTCATGATCTACCTCGGTTTTAGAATAAACAAGAATATCATCTATAAAGATGAGAATAAATCGATCGTGGAAGTCTTTGAAAAATGGTTCAAAAGGCCAACGAAATAAGCTGGAGCAATCGTTAAACCAAATGGCATAACAAGCCATTTATAAGATCCATAACAATATAAAATGATGTCAAAGGAATGCTATCCTCTGTAATACAAAGCTGATGAAAATCGGTTGCTAAGTCTAACTGTGAAAATACTCTAGCATCTCAAAGTTGATCGAATAGATCAGCAATCCGAGGTAAAGGATATTTATTCTTGATGGTGAGATCATTAAGCTTGTGGTAGTCAACGCAATGCCTAAGTGTACCATTGGATTTCTTCACAAAAATAGCTAAAGCTCCCTGAGGAGAGGAACTAGAACGAATAAACTGCTTCGTTTCCAATTCGGATAATTGTTTACACATCTCCTCATTTTCCATATTGGACGGACGAGTGATAGGTAGAGCTCGGGGAATTAAATTAATTCTGAACTCAATTGCTCTCTTAGGGGGGTAATCCTAAAATGGGCTCAAATATGTCGAAAAATTTACGAACAATGTGCATGAGGGAAATGACATCTTCCTCATGGTCGTTATCACCATTGTGAGGGTTTAGAGAATATAAGGATGCCACCGAATTGGGATTTGAATGTTTAAGAACAATAGAAATCTACTTAACAGATTGAGGATGTTGAAGATGAATAGTCCTCTCAGGAGATAGGATATGGGGTTCATAATGGTTAAGCCAATCAATTCCCAAAATCATTGCGAAGCCTAAGTAATGCATAACATGCAAATCAGCTCGAAAAGCATAATCACATAAAACAATCTCGACATTTTTACAAAGTAAACTAAGTGTTGTGGATCCACCAACCTTGATTCGCAATTCTCATTGAAGTCATCAGTCACATAACATTTAAAGACAAAGTATCAACAAGTTCTTTTGATATAAAAGAGTGAGATGCACCCGTATCAAAAAGAACTTGAATAGGATGATCACGAAACATAATAATGCCATCAAGGATAGAATGAGAAATACCTTGACCAAGAGAAATGTTACTATATGCTTGCACAACATTTAGTTTTCCCTCTTTCTTGCTTGGAAGTTTGGGACATGAAGATAAAAGATGACCTGAACTTTTGCAATAACAACAAAAAATGGGGTTCGGACACCTATTCGCATAATGGTCCTTAGAACCACAATTGTTGCATTGCACATGACTAGGGGTAGAATTCTTTACTACCGAAGTTGCTTGTTTCCCTTTCTTATTGGGATTAGGCTTGAAGTTAATGTGCCTCTTCTTGTTATTGTTGAAGTTTTATTTGGCACCCACAACTTCAAGATCACTTTCTTTATCGGCCTCTTCGGGTCGAAGAGCGATATCAACAAGCTGATCAAAAGAAACTTCCAGTTTCGGGAATAGAGGCTTTTTGAGGTTCTTACTCAACCCATAAACAAACCTTTGATTTTTCATCAATTGGTTATTAATATACTTGACCCCATATTTAGAAAGAGATTCAAAAGATGCAACGTAGTCCGTCATAGAAGATTCACCTTGAACAAGGTCAGCAAAGCTCCAGGCCAAAGTTACTTTTTCAGCTTCCAGCACAAACTTCAACTCGAACTTTTCTCGGAATTGCTTCCAAGTAAGATCCGCTTCGATAATCTCCGAAATTAAAAGATCATACCAATATAATGCTCTTTCTTGGAGCATGCTAGAAGCCACTTGGACTCGATGGAGATCAAAAAAATTCATGCGAGAAAAGATGTGGTCGCATGATCTATGACAAGCTTGGTTTCTATGACACTTTCGGATCCCTTGAATGGCATTTCACCCAAATCGGTATAATCTTTGCCCAAGCGTGCAAACCCAGATATAGGATGAGTAGGCTTTGGAATGGGTCTGGTATTTTGAGCATTCTTTACAAGATCTAAAAGCTGCTGGGTAGACATGAATACTCCATCCTGAGGAGTAGTACTGGATTAACCGACGCTGGGACGGCCTGGTCTAACCATTTATCTTCTTTAAGAAAGAAAGAAGAATAAAAAGTTATTCTCAGAATGAATATCAAATAATCATGATTGATAAAACAAGGCTTCACAAAAGAAAACAGGATAGAACGGGTCCTAAGGCCCGGATAAATCCTAAGGCATGATTCCTAAGAAAGACTTAGGACAATGATCCTTGCTAAATTATTCTATAACGTTCCAAATTTTGGCTCTGATACCAAACTATGACGCCTCACCTCTATACTTACACTAGCCAAGGACACTACGGGGTAATGTCATCGAATAGTATGAAGAATAAGGCTGTTGAGGAGCGACCATCTGTGTAATTACTTTGTGCGAATACCAATATGCCACATAAAATATCACTTTCATTTCAAGAGGAAATCCAACATACCGATACAAACTCAAGTATACTAGCAGTGGCTATGTGATCCTCGAAAACCAATATAAAATAAGCATAAGACAAAATCTGTCACAGATATTCATATCACAAAGGCAAAAATAGATATGAATAAAACACATAGAAGTGTATATCAAAGTAGTGGTCATGCAAGATCCACTGCATCACAAAAGAATAGGTACAAGTGCTAGACAAAACAATATGCATACATCAAGGAGTCTCTATCTCGAATGTATAAAAACAAAAATTACTAAACTAGTAGTTAGTCAAAAGTCAGATGACAGACACATATAAGAAGTCAACCAGAAGCACCTGAAATACCTCGGTTTGACCCGAGTATTATTAAGAAGAAAATAGTAAATGGATCAGTCTAGCTATAAATATTAGATAAAATGGGATAAGATAAGAGATATGACAAAAATGTATGATAACAATAATACCATATCGTGACAAGTATACATTTAACAACAACAAGAATCATACAATATCTCAAGAATCTCAAACACCAAAAAGAATGTCATATTCTTTATTTTATTCACCAAACCACAAATATTGACAAACATATCAATGCCAATAGCAAAAATTGGTGAAACACAAATGCCAAAAATCATCAATTAGAAATCCAGAAATCACAAAGGGGAAGGCCTATCACAAACGGGAGCATGAAAACTCACCAACACGTGTATCACAAACGGGACGCTATCCCATGGTTGCTAACCATAGAGCCGGTGCAAAGACGTAGTACAATAACGGTACGCCCGATGAACCTGATAAGCTTGAACAACGATGTAGTACAATAACGGTACATCCGATGATCCTGATAAGCCGAAACAACGACGTAGTACAATAATGGTACATCCGATGATATTGATAAGCTAGAACAATGACGAAGTATAATAAGGTACATCCGATGATCCTGATAAGCCGAAACAACGACGTGGTACAATAGCGGTACATCCGATGAACCGAAACTCCATAAAAGAACATGGGTCACTAGCCCATAAAAATGGGTCGAAACACCAAAGAACCCATAGGTCGTCGGCCAATAGAAGAAATGAGATGAAGCTCAATAAAACGAGGTACAGTCCCCTATATGGACAAATAGACATCGCATATCGCTAGTCTAAATCATAAAACGATCATCATTGATCAATAAAAAGTGTTAGTTACACTAAGCTAGTAAATAAATGAGTTTAGCTTCATGTCCCATAACCACTGGCTTAACTTAAGTATTTACAAACAAGTTGTAGATTTCCACTCAAAATTTGTCATAAGAGTTCAATCGAACAAATCCAAGAACTAACTGACAAAGAAAACGCAAGCGTTTTATACCACTTGTTCTACTAAGTCGTTTAATTAGATTTCTCATACGAATGAGGCAAAGATTTGTATATACTAATAGATTAGAAAATGGATTTAAAAATGAGTTCTGTATTAAAAGTAACATTGAAACCATTTTTGTGAAAGAGTTCGAATATTTACTACTAGTATAGAAACTTTTGTATATTAAAGTGACAAATCACAGGAAACGATTGTAAAAACAATCGATCACCAAAAATTCACATTCGAAGATGTGAATCAAATCCAAAGAAATCAATACCAAATCCATCAAAATGGATATTCCCCAAAAATCCAGAAAAAGAAGTCATCAAAGTTGATAAAAGTGATAACAACTAATCGGATCATCAAAAATCGATAAATATTGGAAATTTACTCAAAAAATAGGCAAATAGGCAAAACTGAACAGTTCCAGACATCTGGGGGTTAATCCAGACGTCTGGATTTGGGTTTTGGAAATAATTCAGAAAACCTCCAGACGTCTGAATTACAAAGCAGACGTCTGAACCTTAACCAGACGTTTGAATACATAAATCAGAAGTTTGGAATTTGTCTCTGCCTTTTTTATTTTCTGCCTAGACCATAACCAGATGTCTAGACTTGATCAACCAAACGTCTGGTTGCCTAATCTGGGCAACATTTTGCCCAGGCCAATGATGGTCAAATGGATTCGAAAGCGATCGAACGAGCGATGGAGGCTAGGGATTTATGCCAAGCGACAGCTCAGCCCTATAGGCTCTTCGATACACCCCAAATAACAAGTCCAAATATTCAAGATTGGATCTTTAAATAGTTTAACTTCAAAATACCAAAATTTGAAAACTTCACCAACAAATCAAAAGAAAATGAACATGAATAAATGTTAGGTATTCATACATAACAACAACGAAAGCTATAGACATAGATGTGAGTTCAAGAACTCACCTTTAAACCCAAAAACAACAAATGAGAAGCTTTTAAACAAAGGAAAGATCAAATTCCTCTTCAATACACCTCTAAAATCTTCAATCTATAATGTTTTACCTGAGTTAGGTTATTGGAATTTCTGGAAGTTGAAGAGAGAATGAAATGGAGAAGATAAAGATGATGCTTACCTAAGCTTCTCTTTGATTTTGGAGCTTGAATTTGAGTTTCCTAGCAAAACTGGAGTTTAGGAATTTTGTATTCTTTTCTCTTCCCCCATTTTTCTTTAGTTTAACTGTTAAGAAAATAATAGAATGAATGAAGAGGAGAGGAGAGAGGATGGAGTTAGGATCTTACGTTGGGTTAATGGGCTGAAACCCAAACCCAAAGCCCAATAGAAAAATAGCAAAATTCAACTCAACTCCAAACATATTGATATTTATAATCAAAAAGGCCGCAAATGCCATTTTGGACTCAATGGAAGTGGTCTCGAGTCCTAATTCGACTGTTTGGAAAAAGTAGCATTTCAGACATTAAATCCAACTAATGATGCTATATTTAAATATACCATCGTAAAATATGCGGGTTGTTACAGAAATGCTTTCAACTTTTTACTCCTTCCTTTTGTATTCTTTTATTTTTCTATGTTATATTTCTTACGCAATAAATTTAAAAGTTCTTTAAAGACAAAAAGGTGGATGATTTTAATTATAATGACTTGAAAGTTTTCATTTGTTAACTTTTTAGTTTGATTAAGAAGATTTCAATTTTGGTTCTTTGATTTTTCAACTTTTTCTTGTTTCTAAACCTAAAAGTTCTTTCTTTAGAACTCTTTTTAGGGGTTTATAAATGGAAATAATACCTATTTTGGAATAGAGAAATTGAAAATATATAGAATGGAATGTCCGATAAGATAGGTAGGAGGGACATTCCCATAAAAAGTAATAGCAAGAATTTTGGTAACTATAGGATTATGACTTCTGATAGATAAGCCATTGAAAGGAGTAGTTAAGATAGAAGTTATCTCCGTGTACTCCATCTATTTTTCTATCGTATAAAGTTATAAAAAGTATCTTTGACCATCGATTAGATTCAAATGATGATTGATAAATAAGTTGGATGTTTTTGTATAAGGAGAAGCATTTATTTAAAGATGAGAATTTTATATGTTTTTCCTAATTTGAATACAAAAATTATTTGAACAGTAATAATATATGATTTGATAAAGAAAAGTGTTGCAAGAGATTTTTTTAACAAAATTAAGAGATATAATTCATCAAATCACAGTTTATTCTAAGTGATAAGATAATAAACATTATTGTATGCTTTAGAAGGAAATAATTGTCATTTTGAAATGATAATTGTGGAAATTTTATTATTTTGTAAACGGTAATTCATGTAGGTAGAAAACTCTTTGAAACAAAAATGGTCTAACATATTATTTTGGAATGTTAATTAAGTTTTCTAATCTTTTGTGTTAAATATCCTATTTTCTAAAAGGAGTAAATCCTTATTTTTATAAATTATTGAAAAGGAAAGTTTTTTCATACCTTTTTGAAAAACCAAGAAAATTTCATATGCCATAAATTAGAAAGTCTAAATTTTAAGAGAAAGTGTTTAAAAAAGAGAGATTATTTTATTCCTACTTGGAAACAAAGGAATTTTGAGCCTTTGATAAAGGCTTTTTTAAATCTACATTTTCAATAATGGAGATATTGAATTTGATACTTCATGTTTTAAGTATTGCAAGAAATGAGGTAATAAATGCTATTTTTAAAAAGTTTATTTGTATGAAGATATTTTATTTACTATCTGAAAGTTACGATTTTATAATTTTTATGTATTAGATATGGATCATGACCTAGGTAGGATAGACTAAGGTTTTTAGGATACAAATAAAATAGAAATAGAATGTACAACATGATTTGGAAATTTGCAGTCAGTTCCAAACCTCATTTGAAGAAGTTGGTAGAGTATAAAGATGTTCCAGATCTGTAATTGGGTTGTGATTAGGCTGCCCGTAGGATATGAATTTCAATATTTTAATTTTGGAGCAATTTTCGTGTAATTTCCACAAATTATCCAATTCTCAATTTTTTTTATAAAAGTGCGTTTTTTAAAGTAATAAGGAATACACTAAAAAGGAAAGAGATGTGTAAGAGACGAATATTCTCTTCCATAATTTACATTGTCTATTTCAATAATAAGAAATGAAATAATTCCTTGTAATTTCAAATAAAGCAAAAATCTCATTTGTGGTTAATAAGACGGTAATCTTTTGAAATGATAGCTTCGATAAATTGAAATATGGAAATGAGTATTCCAATTATAGAGTTAATAGTTAGATACAGATATATTATAGCTACACCAAATGACTAAAATATATATAGATGGAATAGATTACAACTATAAACGTATTAATTAGTAATTGACTTATTAGGATTTATGGATGTTAATTACAAATTTAATGGCCAATAAATTTATAGGTAAAGAGAGGAAATGTAATCTAATGGGGATTGATTAAGAAAACTTGATATTGCGTTTATGGAAGAAAGAAATTTGAGCAGTGAATGAATTTTGGAAACCTGAAAAAAGGTTAAAAGGATTGATGAAGGATTAATTGAAAATGGTCCAATTTTGAAAGCAATGATCAATTGTTGTGGATACTAATTAAAGCAATAAATGGACCACATTGATCAAAAATCGAAAAAGAATAATTAAGAAAATAGACAGCAATAAAATGAAATGTTAAAAAGAGCTCATCTTAATTTAGAAAGGAGTGTTAGGACCTCAATAGTCAACACCATTTATATTAATTGATAATAATTGACAACTTCCAGTAGATTTTTCTTTTGGAGTTCTTAGATTATAGTTAGCGGAAAAGTGGCAGATGTAGTGTAAGGTATATCCTCGTTTTATTCATGTGTAGACTTTATAAATGGGATTTAAACCAGTATATAAAAGTTTGGAAGCAAAGTAAATAAGGAAAGTTTATGGGAACACTTAACTATATATAGACCGTAGTTAAAACAAGAAGTTAATGCGGAAATTAGGCTAGTAGCCTAAAGTGAGTATATGTTTCAATCCTAAAGCTTTAGATTTTGGGAAACACAAGATATTTAGCTCATAAAATGTCACCATGCAAGGAAAAGAAAAAATGTATAGGAATAAGAGTGGAATTCCCTATTGATGAAGGATTTAGAAGAAGGTGGTAGAAATTTTCTGTTAGAAGTAGTGGAACCGCAGCACTCCAACGCAGCTTTATGGAGTTGTGCTTTGCATCGCTAGTGACAGGGACCCTTAGTTCACTAACAAATTATGGAAAAGTTTGCCAGTAGCTTTAGTAACCTTCATTGAATTGGAGTATTGCTTACCGACTGAAGACCGATGGAAAAAATAAAGAAATGGATGGAAACTTAGAGGATTTGTTAAGTGCTTGCATCTTGGACTTTAGGGACCATAGGAGTAGCACTTACCCTTAGTAGAATTTGTGTAGGATTGTATTCATCAATAAACGATTGGTATGGCACCCTTGAAGCATTTTCTTTAGGAGGCTATGCAAATCGCCAATTTATGGGTGGGAAACCTACGGCAAATTCTACTCAGGCCAGATTTGTATTGCGAGACTTTGAAAAGTCAGAATTGATTAGGTAACATATGAAGGTCATACAGTTCGGATAATTGGAAAGTAGGCACTAGATTTATTGGGCCTTATCCCTATATAGGAAAAAACAAGAAAACTTTTATGAGGAACTAATTTCTTTAGAATCCTTAAAGGAAAAATGGTCGCTCCTCCTCCCCTTCCTTTCCATTAACTTTCAATCTGACTCTCTCCGTATCTCCTCCGTCTCCCTTCTTTCATCCATCTCATGTCGCCATCACCCTCATCATCTTCTCATGCCGAAGAAGAAGTTGTCGTTGCCTCGGCAGTCGAGTCTATCTATATCAGATCTGGGACAACAAGCTTCTCTGACTCATTCTTGCAGACCCTTCGCCAATTCCTATGTTTGAGTTTCTTCCCTAGTTGAGCTTGTTATGTCTTCTACTGCCACATTTGATCAATTGTGTGAGTCTACTTCATTATCGTTGGAAAATCACTTTTCCTCTTTGCTAAATGACATTAAAGTCTGAGCTCGATCAGTTGGTTTAGGTTGCTCTGACCCTGGTGAGAACTTCTTATCTTCTTTTCTTGCTTCTACTAAAAACGGGCCAACTTGGTCTGAAACCGTTGTTGGACTTCCTTATGATTTTGAAAATGATTGTGAGTAAATGGTGATTTTGTACCCTTTGTTATAATGGACGATGTTGTTGTTGGTCGAATTCAGTTTGAGCCTATTGTTGGTCGTGTCCCATCTTTGTTTTCCATGAAACATGTTTTTGATAATGTCAACTTGAATGTCTATTTTCCAGTTAGACCTGATCATGCACTTCTCATGCCCATTCTTATTGCGCACACTGATATAGTTCCTCCCCCTCCTTGTTCCTCTGTTAAGTCCCCTTCTGTTCCAATATGGTCTTCGCTTTTTAAATCGTTGTCGTGCAACGCTGGAGAGTATGTTCCTCGTTCTTTTATTACTGAGGAGGATAACGGGATATTGATTCCTCCTCCTGAGTTCATTCAAGCTGGCAAAGACTATTGGGCTGACTATCTTGTGGTGTTCTTCCTTGACTTGAATCCGCCATACCATATTGTTCGGGTTCATTGTAAGAACCTTTTGAAACTTTCGGGTGGTCTTCAGGTTCAGTTTGATTACTTTATGTTTTTCTTCAAGTTTGCAAAAAAGGAGGAAAGACAATGTGCGCTAGAGGCCGAGCCAACGTTTATTGAAGGTAAACTTCCAATTATTACTTCTTGGAGTAGGTCCATTGATAGTGCAAGGCATTAGGTTTTATCTACACTTGTTTGGGCGCACTTCTCTTGTATTCCCTCTGTTCTTCAATCACTGCTTGGATTGAATTGGATTGCTAGTTTGGTTGGAGATCTTAAGTATTTTGACTCGTTCAGTGGCTAGAACTAGGATCATTTATGCAAAAGCTCAGATTGAAATTACCCCTTCCAGGTCTCTTCCTTCTAAGCTTAGAGTATGTCCCTCTGATGGTCAGGTAGCATAAATTGATGTTCACTATAGATGAAAACCTGATCTCTATGAGATTTCTCTCCCCTTTGGTCATGTAGCACTCTCATGCAAGCACCTCCCTCCTCTCATTACTTCTGGTGACCCTCCTCTTCCTATCCCAGCTAAAATCCCCCTTCCTAGGTCTTCGGCTAGTATGTGGGTTCCTAAGTCTTGCCCCACTTTTCTAGAGGACCCCAGTCCCCCTCCTGATGTCCCTGTCGAGATCCGTAAAGACCCAAGTTACAACATTGATGTTGCTTCTTCTCCTATCATTGGTGAGACTTCTTTTCCATAGTCCTTTTTCCATATTCTTGGTCTTCCTTCTGACGTTGCAATCATTCTCCTGTGATAGAGTGGGACTTCAAGGAGATGAATTGGGTTCATTGGAGTTCTGAGATGCGATATAGTATCGAGTTTGATTGTTATTATATGTTTGTAGGTGGAAATGGAGAGATGAAGAGGTTACATTATCATGTTGTTGGTAATGGACTTGTTCTTTCACGTGATGGTGTGGATGATGATGACAATAAGCTTATTTTCGAGGATGACACTTAGGATCGAAATTATATTTACTCATCTGGTTCTGTGGGTTTTGATCCAGATATTGCGGCTCATTTCTCAGGTTTTCTCCGTGTTATGGGGCCTAGTCCCATTGTTGTTGACAGTGGTCCTTCCTCTTTGGAAGCCGTCTAGTTTTTGTTTTTTCTATGGAATGGCCACTATAAAATCATGATAGTTGTTCTGTGCATGCGCAGAACACCTTTTTTTTATATATACAGTAGCACGACCCAAAATAAAGCTAGCTAACTTTGCTAAAAAAACATTTATGTTGGCTAGAGTACATGAAGTTTTTGCATTTGAGGGAATACGTTCGTGTGAGTTGGCATAATAGGGATTTTAACCCTAAATTAAGGCTAGAGAGATGAATAGTATTTAATGGATTATATAAATATTTTTCAAACTCTTTAAGATTCTGCTTGGAATGATGTAATTAATAACCACAGGAACTATCATAGAATCAAACAGCAGATGAATGTAAATGAAGCAAAAGTAAAAAGGAAAGAATACATCAAGATTTTTTACTAGTTCAGGGTTATCCTATATCTAGTCCCGCATATTTCCTTGTACAGATTTCTTTTCAGTTAGAAAATGCAAATACAATCTTGATTCCAAGTCTACGAGACACACCTTCCAGAATCTAGACCACTGGGTATAGTCACTTGATTTTTGGCCTACAAGCACACGCAGTAGATTTACGGGATACTAAGCATACCTAATTGATTTTACAGGCTACAATCACACCTACTTGAATTTCAGGATACCAAACACACGACAAAGTATTAAAGTATGATTAATAGAGTTACCGACTCAGATCTTCGTCTTGATTATAATTGATCCTATAACTCTTGAATATCACATTGATCTTAGTTTGAGTAAGAGAGATGAGTGAAATCAGAAAGTAGATAAAGGAGAATCAAACAAGTGGTGATTGAATTTGATTCTGGTTGAATTTCGGCAGAGTATGGGTATATTTTGATTTAGAAAATGAGAGAGTGAAAGGAGGAGAGATGAATGAGAAAATGATAATTGAAAATTCGTTTGGAAGTCTGGTATTTATAGAGGAATATGGTCATGTCCATTCGTGAAAAGATACGACGAAAAGACACTTCCATTCCAATTTGAATTTTAAATTCTCGACCCATATCTTGACATACTTATAGAGGATATGTCAATATATCCCCTTATATTTTGAAAAATCACTTAAAAAAATTAATTTGAAAATATTAAGTTTAGTAAAATATTTTAAAACTTTGTACAAACATTTATACATATTTTTATTATATTAAAACTTAATATGAAATTATATAATAATTTTGAAAATTTGATATAATGTAAATAATATATATAAAATCAATATAATTATAACTTATTAAAGTATAAACAGAAATTCAATATATATAAAAAGTTAAAAATATTAAAATAATACCTTTATAAGTATAAGAAATTGAAAATCATTTTGAGAAATATTTTGAAAAGATCATTTTAAAACCAGAATATTTGAAAACAATTTAAAACAAAATTAGAGAAGGAAAGAGAGATCAAGAAAGTGTTATCAAGACTTTAACATAAATTCTATGATCCTATAACTTATATGGAATATCTTGAACTGTTCAATACTCATCAGTCTTCATTCTTTAACTCTTGAAAATTTATATCAGCATCTTGAATCTACTCTTGATACTATATAGTCTTCTTAATCACCACCGTCTAATATCTTGCACTGTATACTATATATAACTTAATAAAACATTAGTATCTATATTTTATATAATTTCCTATAGTTGTTATCATCAAAACCAATACCTAAGATACTAACAACCTCCCCTCTTTTGATGATGACAACATGTATATAAAATATAATATAACTCCCTCGGTTTGCAAAAACCGCCCCTTAATCTATGCCTAGATTTTATATATTTCTCCTCCTTTTTCATCAACAAAAATAACCACCTAAAACTATAACTCCAACACACTCTTTCTCTAACTCTATCTCCCCCTAAATAAAATACTTATAAACTAGAGAGTTAAATTCAATAGGATAAGATTTAAATGCTAAGCTAATGAATCATAAATGATACATTAATATGATATTGTAAAGACGTAATATGGATATATATTGAAAGAATATGACATATAAATGATGATTAATATATGTAATGAATGATGATTAATATATGATATAAATAATAATTAATGTAAGATATAAGTGGTATATTATGACATATATTGAAATATATAATGATAAATATGATAAAATAAACTATATTAGAATGCTAAGTAATATGGATTTAAGTATACATATGAATGATGATTAGTAATAGAAACTAAAGTGACTAAATAAGACAAACCAAATATAACTTGAACTAGTTATTTAAGCACTATCAAGTATGAATGTGGGATATTATAATCATTATAAAAATACTAGGAATAAACTCCTAAGTAAGACGATAAATATATCAATACCTAACGTATTTAAAATAATACAAGCTAGATGATGTATTTCTGTGTAATAAAAATTTAATGATGAGAGTATGGAATATGATTTAATATTGTTATTCAATCGTTTGGCTTGGCTATATCTGGACCAATCGGACGAGGTAAACTTAATTGTTACCGGAATCAATGTATTGGATTAACGATCATGAAGCCCAGAGATCAGGCTTAAATAATAATATGAAGTAGTAGAAAAACAGAAGCCAAAGGCAAACTCAATATAACACTTAGAGCATGGAAGATCACTACCATCTAAAGCTAGATTAGATACGATCCATATTCAATACTATGGATCGCATCGTATCGGTTACATAGCTCAATTCAACGATGATTGATCGATATCTTAAAATATACAAGTTTCAAAATGTTAATATATTAGTGAGATGAGTCCCTATAAAACATCGCATGCCAAAATGAGTGAACATGAATGATCAGTATAGAGATCATTCACAAATGATCATATGAACTTAGCCAAATGTAACGACCCAGAATTTCGGTCATTTGAAATTCGTATATTTAATTGATTTTAAATATTTAAAAGTAAATTTTATAAGCCGAATAACTTGTATTTGAAAAATAAGGATTTAACTAGATAATTAAATTGCTGATTTAATATTTGAAATTGCTGAAATAATTGATATTTGAATTTAAAGTGAATAAAAATGATTTACAAAGTTATATTAAATCCTAGTTGAATTATAATGATGTTACAGAACTTTTAAAATTGAATTAAAAGTTGAATTGTAGAAATTGAATATTTTAATATTTAATTGACGAGTAAAAATAGTCATTTTTCATACAGTCTCGGATTTCGACGAAACCAATTTCATTGGATCCGTAATGTTAAACTATTGTAAGATTTTAAATTTCATGTCAATCGAATTTACGGTTTGTCCGAGGCAAGCTAAAACGCGTAGAAATCGATTTAAGTGAATTTTAAGTTTAAATAGTCGATTTGAAAACCTATCTTCCAAATACGATCAAATTGGCTCTCGTTATATATTCCATTACGTTCGGAATAGGGGTAAAATATTATAAACGCCAGGCGGCATGCGTCGTTTGGAGTTTGAAAAAAATTCGGATGAATAGTGTCATTGAATTTTCTATATAAGGACCTCACTTTTTCTTGTTTGCACAAACCCTAGGGTTAGAAACCCTAGCCACAACTAGTAATTTTAATGGCCAGAATTTGTCGATCTTCTTCCTTCAAAATCTCCAAATCTATAAACAATCAGAAGAAACTTCCAACAGGAGATTTGTAGAGCGTATCGAGGTCTTGAAATCCATACGGAGATGATCGAATAAAGTCGAGTAAATCGACTGCAATAAGGGTTTGAACGGCCGAACTTCTTGCACGTTTTTCGAGCAAGATAAGGGGCCGAGCTCTCCATGCTTTGGGGCAGTGATAGAGTTGATGATGGGCTTCAAAATGATGCTAGTTGATCGACGTCAAAGTGATAAAGGTGGTCGCGGCTATTAGGTTTTCGAACGGTTTCTATGGGTTTATTACGTACGTGATTTTGAACCTGGGGAAGAAACATTTCACGGCCTAATGTGGAGTTGAAATTTGAACGGCCGAGATTAAAGGTTGAAAAATAAAATAAATTTGTGATTAATTTATATATATAAATTTGTATAATCTTTAAAAAGCTATAACTTTATCATACAAGGTCCGTTTTGCACGAAACGAATTGCGTTGGGTTCGTATTGACAAATAATACGCGATGGAGATGGTTTGGAGTTGGTTGGAACTAGTGTGAATTTTGGGTAGAATTAAATGCGTTTTTAATTTTATTCGGAACAAAACACTACAACTGCTATTGCACGCAATGTGAGTACAACTCACTCTTTCTGACTCACTGGTACTTTTATATAAGTGAGAAATAATTTATTATATGATTGATGATTGTTTGGATGATATATGATATATTGATTGGTATTTTGATATATACCTGCCTAGTGGAGCAGATGACCCTATATGTTCCAGTGTATGAGCGGATGACCCTTTGTACGCACGTCTGCCATGAAGCGGACATTGTACACATATGTTAATATGTATATTTGTTACAGGTGAGAGGTTGGAGGGATCCAACTAGATTCCTCACCAGTATTGATTTATTTACAGATATTGTTATATATTCTGTTATCATATGATATATGATGTTTTGAATGCCGTGATTGATGTATTTAGTGTTGTTGCGCAATTGGGCCTATTTTTGGAATTTTAAAATGTTAAAGTGATGATTTCCAAATTTAAAAAGATTTTAAAGTGATTTTTGAAAGTATATGTTTTATTGAATTTTTGAATAGTCAAGAATTAATTTATTTTGAATCAATAAATGTGTTAATTTTTATGTTATAAAAATTATGATGTTTTGGGAAATATAATTGAACTTATGATTTTTGTGAAATAAAACCAGAATATGATTTTTGGAATGTGAAGTTAACTATTTTGTAAAATGGTTTATATAGGAGATTTATAAAATTGATATTTTATAAATTAAAATATTAGAATTATAAAACAAATTTTATAAGTGTTAAAATGAAGTTATAAATGGAGTTTATAAGGGAATAAGATTTATAATTGCGAATTTATTAAAGGAATTATATCCGCGACTTTCGATAGCGGATAATCCTTTAGTAAATAAATGTTTAGAAATGTTGGATTTGGTAAACGAATTATATTCACGATTTTGGACAGTGAATAATAATCATTTAAGTTGAATAAATGTTTTGGAAAGTAATCTTTTAAATGGAGTAAAATGGTCTAAAAATGTTTTAAAATGTGTTAAATATTGAAACCATAGATTTCAACATTCATTGTTGAAATAGACGTTTTCGAGAAGTAAGGAAATGATGGACTATAACACTGTTGTTATAGTAAATGATTTTCAAAAGGAAATGTTTTTGTATAGTACTGGGATTTATATATCTATCTTATTTTCAAATCCCTATACCATTGATTTTGGGTTGTCGTAATGATGTTTTACACAACATTCGTTTTGACCCAAATAAATGTGTTTAAAGTGAATCTTTTCCTTAAGGAATAAAATATATACTTAATCGTGATTTAAGTATATGAAATATTTTCCAAGTGCTGAAAATAAATAGATTTGTGAATTACTTATTGTTAAATAAGTATTTGGAAATGTTTTCCAATATAGAAAAGTTGAAATGGTTTGGAGATATATCTTTTTAAAGATATTTTGAAGTGAATATTTGGCAAATGGTTTGATTAATAAAAGATTAATTAAAAGGGCCCAGTGATTGTTATAGTGCTGGATATTTGTTTGTTTGTTTTGATAGTTAAATAAACGACTATCAAACGTTGCCAAATTTTAGTTCCTCGACTTGATGTGGAAACTATTTAGTCGTACACTTAGTACGTAGCCTTCTGTGTAGGCTTGATTATCGTTTGTGTTGAGGATGTTGATTCGTATAGTGCGGAGTATTACTCCAATCTATCGAGCTCCCTTCTTGGCCCAAAGAATAGCAAGTTGAAAGTTGGAGATGTGATAAGTCTATGAGACTTAGTTCTGTGTGAGGTTGAGAAACGCTTTTGCGTTGTTGGTGCGAAGAGACCGGGATCAGATTTATCTGAAAACCACTTCGGACCAACGTATATGGGACGATTGTGCAGGTTGCTTGTGATGATATTGATATTACGGATTTTCATAGTGGTCGCTGCTTGTTGATCGTTTGGGGTTAAAATCCCATTATACATCCAGTAGCAGTGGTCTCTTCATTATGAAATATCCAATGCGAGGACTATTCGCTACTAATCCTAGGGATTTTCCGACAGGATGTGGTAGGAAAGTACCTTCGGTTTGTTCTATTCCTGGACAACTAGTATGGATGTTTGTCTAACATTGCATTTTTATAGATTACGTACATTGATTTTTACAAACGTACATCAGGGGTGGCAGAGAAGGCAACTTCTCTTAGCTTAACACTCTCTTTAAGATGTATGAGCTTAAGGGTTGTATTTTTGTGGAAGGCAATTAGTAGTCAATGGAAATGGCCGTGTGGCATTCGAAGTGATGTGATATGTGATTGTGAAAGGTAATTGTTATCTCTAGCCTCATCAATCGGAAATGACCAAAACAGGGTTAGATGCAGCAGGGCTAAGTGGGTCGCTCCCATTAGGGTATGATCATCATCTTCTAGATATATCTTTGCATGTCATGACTTATTGTGGTTTGTATGCTAGAGGGCCCTCGGTAAAGGTCGGTAACGACCAGAGGATGGCATATTCAGTACCATCTAGTTATAGAGGTGGGCCAGTCTTGTGTTGGTAGAGGAACTTTGTGATGGTTTTTAGGTTCATTCCTCTAGAGATGTACTGCCGGAAGGTAGTCCCTTCACCTGGTCATTTGTATGGAAATCCAAACTCCACTACGTGTTTGCATTTTGCTTGTATTACCCAATTGGGCTATATGATGGAATTTAATCAATGTAACAATTTCGGTTATAATTAATATTATTTGTGTATAGTAGACACTACTATAATATAAGAGGATTTGATATGATATGTTTAATTATCGTAAGGTAAAAGCATGTCCGTGTTTATGTACGGACTTGCCTTACGAGATACTTTTGTTTGATAAAGGAAATTTTTTGGTAACTTAATAAATTCAGTTGAGTGTGTTTCTCACGCTGGTTTATCAGACTGATCCGGGCGTTCTTCCTTTTCAATGCTCCGGTCAGACCGAGTATATATACAGGTCTACTTTTGATGCTTTTGGAGCTTCAGCAGGTGGGCGAGAGATCTTCATTTTCATACATCCGTATTTGGTTGATTATTCGCTGCATTGCTTAGTTGTTTATATTATCAGCAATTATGAGGACAGGTTACTATAACTGTCCAGGCTGATATCTATTATTTGATTGTTGAACACTGATTGATGTATATATACAGTTTCCCATTTTGTAAAGATCATTGATATGATATTATATATTTTTCCGCTGTGATGTGAGATTCTGTATTGTTCTGTTTGGTTCTATCTTCTCTCTTTCTTCTCTTCTCTTCTTCTCTCTTCTTTTCTTTCTCCCGACTTTCCGTCAGTCTATGCTTTTTGGGTCGGACATGTGTGGATTATTGTCGATTCAAAGGGTATGGATTTGCGGGTCGTCACACGTGGTATCAGAGCTCAGATTTTGTATATTCCTAAGGTTTGATGTGTATACAATATAGATAGGGACAGTAGCACCCTAGATTGAGTTTGAGTGTATTATATATATGAGCGCATATTTTTAGTGAATATAAAATGTTTTATATTGTGCTTACTTATCCGTTGAGTTGTTTGTGAATTCTGGTCGGTATGTGGGACGCCATGTTATCGATAGGGATTTCCAAACACTTAAACGAGACAAGTCGACATAATATCTTTTTAAATTGGGAAAATGAAATAATTTTACCTCGGTTATATTTTTTATATAAAGAAATGATTTTTCAGAAATTATTAAAGTGCATATAAATGAATTGTTGGTTGTTTGAAAATTTAAATATATAAAAGTTAATAAAGGCGTTTGAATAATCTAAATAAAAACAACAATTGTAAAAGAATAAATTATATAAGCAAATGAATTATAGTTTGGAATTATAATTAATATGATTTACAAATGTGAAATAATCTTATATATATGAAATGAAACAATGTGAGTTGTAAATAAAAATGGATTTATGAGAAATGTGGATTAAGGAATTAAGGCTAAGGATAAACACTATGGGGGGTGAATAGTGTTTTAGAGAATTGTTAAATCTTTTTGGGTTTTGTTAATTTAAATACAAATGTATGCAATATTTAGGCACAGATATGATCACAGAATCAAACACAAATGCAAATATAAAGTAAAAGCAGTGAAGGAAAGAACACACCGGATTTTATACTGGTTTGGAGTTACCCTACATCCAATCATGTACAACAAGTACGGATTTCCTTTCAAAAGCAATCTTTAAAATTACACCCTCGATTTCAAGGCAATGAGGTACACCTTCCAGAATCACAATCCTCTGGGTAGAGATACTTGATTTCCCAGGCAACAGTTCACCCAATTGATTTTCCAAGGCTACAATCACACCTTATCTCGCTTGATTGATTTTCAAGGCTACAATCACACCTTTTCTCGCTAAGTTGATTACAAAAAGCCTATAGCTCTGAATAGCACTGAGGATCTTGTTGAGATAGTGATAGAGAATCAAACTACAAATGATCAAGTTTGATTCAATGTTGATTTCGGAAGAATAATGGTAAGAATATGTATTAAGAAATGTGGAAGAAGAAGAGGAGTGAAAAATCAGAAAATCTGATCTAAAATTCGTTGAAACTAACCCCTATTTATAGAAGAACAACAGCCATGTCCATTCGTGAAGAGGTATGGCGAATAGACACTTCTTTTGAAATTTAAATTTTGAACTCAACTGGCACCATGTCGACATGGGGTACTTGGGCATGTCGACATCCTAAAGGATTTTTTGGTGTTTTGATTTTCTTTGAAATAACTTTTATTTTATATTAAAACTATTTTAAACTTTATAAATATACACAACTATAGTTAAAACTCATAAATAAATATAAAGAATAATATATGCAAAATTTTAATTATAATTTTATATTTAAATATAAGTATAAATATTTAAAAGTTAAATATATTATATTTAAAAGATAGTTTAAAATCAAGAGTAATTTGACTTTGAAACTAAAGATGATTTTGAGGCTACAAGTATTTAAAATCAGGATAGATGTTTTTGATGCTTTTAAAAGGAAGGTTTTAAAATCATTTTGAAAACAAGATATAATTTTGAAAAATCATTTTGAATAAAAAGTTAGCGGATACAAAACAATGTTCCATTAGATTTTTCATAGGTTCCATCCTACTTAGGGTTCCATCCCTTTAACAGGCTCGAAGTGGATTCCATTCCACAAATAAATTAGATTCTAAGATGCCAGTGTTTTTCTAGGAGTTTTAACAAAATTCCTAATTATAAAGTAAATTACTTGAAATCTTGAACTCTTGATAATCTTGATATTCATGAGTCTTCAATCTTGATATCTTGAATCTTTATACTGTACAGTCTTCATTCTTGGTACCTGCATGGTTAAATCCTGCACATACATATATATCTAAACCTATAATGTTAGTATTTATATTTTATAATCTATTCTAAGGTTGTTGTCATCAAAACCATCATCTCACGGACTAACAATCTCCCCTTTTTTGATGATGACAACCTTTGCTTATAAAATATTACTTCTATCCTAATAACTCCCCCTAAAACTAATAACTCCCCCTTACCCTATTTTATACTTCTCCCCCTTTATCACACAAAAACTAACTCCCCCTCATTCTTGGACTAAAGTGCCTGCATTGATAAACTATACAAAGGAATATATAATAGATAGATTAAGAAATAATTATACTTATGAACGTGATAATTTAATCAAAGACTATATACATTTCAATGTACGTATACATGTTTTACATATCAAACATCAAACCAAATTAAGAATTCAATCCGCACCAAGTATCAATCTAAACCAAATCAAATCAATTCAAACAAAGTAATAAAATTTAAACGTTACGAGGAACTTCCACCCATCCTTCTTCTCTAAATATAGCATCTGCTTTAATAGCATCCCAATTTTCGTTGTCATTGGTGAGAGAGACAAGAGGATGTGCTTCGTTTTCATCCTTGTGCAGGGAAGAGATCATCCATCGTATCGCATCGAAATGCCTTTCTTGCTCCTTGATCATCTGCATTTGACTCAATTCTAAGTGTCGCTGGTTACGAAGAATGAACAAGGGAATATTCTTGAATGAATTAAGAGTTTCTTCAAAATTTTCGGATAAATTGTGAATTGGATTAGCCATACTTGAATTTGTGAAAGAAATAAGAGATAGAGAAGATAAGAAATGATTTCCAGTGATGAATTCTGGAAGAAATAGGTATTTATAGGTGTAGAAATTCGTTTGAAATGAATAGACATATGGTAGTTATTCAAATTTCAAATTCAAAATGAATTTTCAATTCTAGCCAATATTAAAGGGGGGTATGTCGACACAGGGCAGTGAATTTTTATGACAAATTTGATTTTGTGAATAATTATGTGTGTGTCTATATATATATATAATATACTAACATTTATTTTGGAGATAAGATAAGCTAGATAACATAAAAGAAATTTCACTTCATTGCATATTAAGACGATACAACGATTAATCATAAAGAACTACGCGAACATTCAAATCAAAATAAACTAAAACAAATACAACGAGATACGATAATGTAGAACTAGTTAGAGGATGATGATGATGAAGAAAGTCCAAGTTTCTTGTTGACTTTGGAAATGAACTTGTTCATCTTGGATAAAATTTTGTCCAATTTCTTACTAACAGATCGTTTAAGTATCCGTTGATTCTCAACAATCGTCTTTTGGTTTTTGAGAATGGTTTTGTTGGATGGATTAGGAGGATAGTCGATGCTTTCCAAAGAGGTTTCATCTTCTTCTTCTTCAATTTCCATTTCATCCCCTTCTTCCTCTTCCTCTTCTTCCATTTTCTCATGAGCCAAACGCTCTTCCTTTTCGGCAAGAGTCTCATAAGGTTGAAAAACAAATGGAATTTTCATAAGTGAAATGTTGGAATGATTAAAAACTTTTCTAGAAACAAATTCTTCGCCTTTGAAATCCACTCCAAAATAGTTAAAAATCCGAGTGAGATAAATTCCATGATACAAAGTGTTCTCACCCATTTCAAGATTTTTAGGACGAAGTTCATCCAAAATAAATTGCGTCCAATTTATGTCATAATTTCTAAAGATAGAAAAAGTGCTTTGCAAACTTTTGAAGTAGGATTGTTAAAATTCCCCAATCTTGGGGTCAAAGTATGATGCAAAAGAAGATTGACAATTCTTTCCTTTGGTCGAAAATTTTGATTTTTAAATTCAAAATTATCATTCCCTTCGAAAATGTGATGAAATGTATCACGATCATTTTCATCGATTTTAAAGTTAGAAAGATCCATTTCCGTACTCTTGCAATTGAGAATGGTACCCAAAAGATCACAATTCAAAACAATTCTAGTGCCTTTGACACTACTTCAAATTTCATCCTCATTTCCATTATAAAATCCACGGTTTAAATTAGCATAGAAAATTTTGACAAGATTTGGATAGCAAACAAAATCATTTTGAGAAGCATCAATAAGACTAAGAACTCTATTGTTTGCAAAAAGAGAATCAAGTTCACAAGAAGAGAAATCTTGAAAAATAGGAAACTTTCCGAGATGGACTTTGGCATAATTAGCATAATTGATGTATGCTTTTATTGCCTTCGGGTCATTGAAGAGTTGCTCTTTTATTTTTCTAGAAATTCTCATGGTGGAGGGGTTGCTTGAAGAAGCCATTAAAGTAGAGAGTAGAAAGCTTGAAGTTTTGAAGAAAGAATTTGAATTTGAGATGAGAGTGAAAAGATATGATAAAAGATGATGAATAAATAGATTCTCAAAGGACATATTCTCTGGTCAAAAGGTAGCTTTTCAGAGAATTGAATGAAGTGAAAAGGTGGAGGGAAATTCAAACATTTGAATTCAAATTTTGAAATTCAAACTCTAATACCCATGTCGACATCATGGTAGGGACCATGTCGACATGTGCCAGTAAATTTTTGTGAATTGTTTTTCCTGAGTTATCTAATATATATACACACACACTTTATTATATATTTCTAAAATATTATTGGACTAATAGTATATTTCAAAAAGTATTATTATACTATTAAAATAATAATAAAATAATAAAAAATAGAAAATAAATTTTAAAATTCAAACAACACACCAATTCAAAATCAATCAATCAAGCAATCAAACATCTAATTCTAAGCAAGCAATTTCAACCAATTATATTGTAAATGTGTACCTTTTTCTGAGTTCTTTTCTCTGAATTCGTCGAAGTCGTGAACTGCCGTGAAATACAAATTTGAATTATCTATTTTCTGATCATAATCACTTGAGGACGAGTATGAATCATCTAGAGTAGTAATAAATGCACGCTTTCGTTTCTTTGCCTGGATCATTGTTCATAGGGATGATTCTGCCTTTCTGGATACGGACAGTCTCTTTTGATGTGGCCGGGTTCATCACAGTTGAAACATTTGACATTATTTGGGACTACATTCTGATTTCCAGAATTCTTACAGTTATTTCTCTTGAGATTATTCATCTTTCTGTATTTTAGGAATTTCCTAAAATTTCTGGTCATAAAGGCTATCTCTTCATCATTATCGCTGTTTGAGTCTGATCCATCAGTTAATGCATTGAATGCCATTGATTTCTTTTTAGATGTTTTGCTTTCTCTTCTCCCGATCATTTGGACTTCAAATGACATTATATTTCCAATTAATTCTTCTATCTTTAAGGTACTGATGTCATTTGCCTCTTCGATCGCAAGTGTCTTTTGATCCCATTCTGGAGTAAGAGAATTTAAAAAATTTCTGACTTGATCTTCTTCAGAAAATTCCTTTCCCAAGGATATTAAAGAATGCACAATTTCCTCATTCTACTACACATATCTGAAATAGACTCGTTAGGATTCATTTTAAATAATTGAAACAGATTTGTGAGCATGGAAATTTTGGTCTGTTTAACTTTGCTTGTTCCTTCGTGAGTTACTTGCAAAGTTTTCTAGATTTCATATGCACACTTACAAACTGACACTCTATTGAATTCATTTCTATCAAGTGAACAAAACAGAATATTCATTTCTTTAGAACTATTTTGTACAACAGTCTTTTGCTCAACGGTCCATTATGCAAAATCAGTTATGGGTTCAGAATATTCAGTTTGTGTGATATTCGAAGTGTATAACCCTATAGATTGTAAATATATTTTCATCCTACATGCCCAATATGCATAGTACTGCCATTAAAAAGTGGTGGTCTAACAGTAGGCTGACCTTCTACAAATGAACTAGTGACGGGGATACTAGCATTAGTAATAATACCAGTGTTGGTAGCCATTTTGAAATTTTTTTCAAAAATCAGATTATGAAACTTTCAAAACCTTGCTCTGATACCAAATATGGGAAATGCGGATTAAGGGTCTTAAGGCTAAGGATAAACAATAGAGGAGGGTGATTAGTGTGTTAGAGAATTGTTAAATCTTTGAGTTTTTTGTTAATTTAAACAAAAATGTATGCAATATTTAGACACGGATATGATCACAGAATCAAACACAAATGCAAATATAAAGTAAAAGCAGTAAAGGAAAGAACATACCGGATTTTATACTGGTTCGGAGTTACCCTACATCCAGTCCCGCACAACAAGTACGGATTTCCTTTCGAAAGCAATCTTTATAATTACAGCCTCCATTTCAAGGCAACGAGGTACACCCTCCAGAATCACAGTCCTCTGGGTAGAGATACTTGATTTCTCGGGCAACAAGTTCACCCAATTGATTTCCTAAGGCTATAAACACACCTTATCTCGCTTGATTAATTTTCAAGGCTACAATCACACCTTTTCTTGCTAAGTTGATTACAAAAAGCCTATAACTCTGAATAGCAATGAGGATCTTGTTGAGATAGTGATAGAGAATCAGACTACAAATGATCGAGTTTGATTCAATGTTGATTTCGGCACAATAATGGTAAGAATATGTATTAAGAAATGTGGAAGAAGAAGAGGGGTGAAAAACCAGAAAATCTGATCTAAAATTCGTTGAAACTAACACCTATTTATAGAAGAACAACAGCCATGTCCATTCGTGAAGAGGTATGGCGAATAGACACTACTTTTGGAATTTAAATCTTAAACTCAACTGACACCACGTCGACATGGGGTACTTGGGCATGTTGACATCCCAAAGGATTTTTTGGTCTTTTGATTTTCTTTGAAAATAACTTTTATTTTATATTAAAACTATTTTAAACTTTATAAATATAAATAACTATAGTCAAAATTCATAAGTAAATATAAAGAACAATATATACAAAATTTTACTTATAATTTTATATTTAAAAGATAGTTTAAAATCAAGAGTAATTTGACTTTGAAATTAAAGATGATTTTGAGGCTAAAAGTATTTAAAATCAGGATCGATGTTTTTGATGCTTTTAAAAGGAAGGTTTTAAAATCATTTTGAAAACAAGATATAATATTGAAAAATCATTTTGAATAAAAAGTTAGCGGATACAAAACAATGTTCCACTAGATTTTTCATAGGTTCCATCCTACTTAGGGTTCCATCCCTTTAACGAGCTCGAAGAGGATTCCATTCCACGAATAAATTTGATTTTAAGATGCCAGTGCTTTTCTAGAAGTTTTAACAAGATTCCTAATTAAAAAGTAAATTACTTGAAATCTTGAACTCCTGATAATCTTGATACTCATGAGTCTTCAATCTTGATATCTTGAATCTCTATACTGTACAGTCTTCATTCTTGGTACCTGCATGGTTAAATCTTGCATATACATTTATATCTACACTTATAATGTTAGTATTTATATTTTGTAATCTATTCTAAGGTTTTTGTCATCGAAACCATCATCTCACGGGCTAACAGGATTTTGAACTAAGAATTTGAAATTTTGAATCCTGTTGATTTTGAAAGTTATTTTTCAAAAGTTAAAGAGATTATATTGTTATAACTCTAAATAAGATAAATAAATGTGGAAATGATCTTGTATAAGTGAAGAAAATAGTGAAATTTTATAAGTCAAAGATTTGTGAAGGTGATTTATATATATATAAGGATTTTTTAAAAAGAATATAAAGCAATGAATTCACTATTGTTGCTGGAAAATAATAAGGGTGATGACTGCAGCATCATCAGTATCATTTTTGAGTTTCTATGTGATGGATTTGCTGCCAATAGTAAATAGTAAATTATAGTTTTGTTATGATAAACAAATTTGATTTAAAATCCAAATTGAAATTGACAAATATATGCAAAACGAGTTTTGGAGTTATAATATGAAATAAGAATCTACTTTAGTAAAGTTGAAAGAAATTTGAGTTAGTAAGTGAATTATATGATTTGAAATTTAACTAAGGTAGGTTAAATTAGAATTGGATTTTAACTGGATTCGATAAGTCATTGAAATGGAAATTAAACTTAAAAGATAAGTGATTATATAATAAAATTTTAGAAGTTTAAATAATAAATTGTATAATTTATAAAATGAGATAAGGTAAGTAAAACCAATTGTTAAAATGGTTAAAGAATTTTGTTAAGCAAAACAAAATCTGAATTTGAATAGCAAAATGAAATTTGACTTAAGTAAAAGTTAAAAAAAATATCATTTGAAAAGAATTAGAGATGAACTTAATGTAAATGAAGATGAAATGAAACATAACTTAAGTAATTTTGAATCAAGTTGATTTTGGTATCGAAGTAAATTAATAAAGTGAATTAAAAAAATGAAGTGATGAATGTAAATTTGAGTTATATAAAGAAATTCAACTTTATTTGTAGATTGAATTAGCAATTGAAATAATGAAATATGGATTGAATGTTAATCAATCGAGTTTAAATGAATTGATGTGGTATAGTGGATGTAAGTGTTAAATTCATTAAAGCTAATTTAAAGTGATAAACCAAATTGAATGTAGACGAAGTAAAGTAAATTATATAAATAATGGTTATACATTGGTTGTTAGTTGATTGAATAGAAATTCATTAAATATTAATGAAGTTGAATTAATGAAATCGAAAGTAAAATAATTGAATTCAAATTGAAAGTGAAGTAAGAATAAATAGAAATGAACTTGATTTTATTTGGAACAAACTTGAATGTAAATTAGTGAATGTAAACTAACTGAATATGAATAGATGAATGTTAGTAAGTCCAATGTTAATGAATCAAATGCAATATAAATCGGAAAAAAATCAATTCAATGAATATTAATGAGAAGTGAATTTATATTGATTTGGTTATGGAGTTGTTGGATGATGGTTGTTTGATGGTTGAATTTGTTGCTTTTGTTGTGTTTGCTATATTGGCTATTGGCATATATGGTTGTTGTAGTGGTATATGTTGTATATTGATATTACTTTCATATATACATGTTTCTCATTTGTTGTTGAGTGTTTAGTAGGTGCGGATGGCACTTGCTTCGCTTTTGGAGCTCGCTTTCGCGCTATATTAGCCATATATGTTCGCTAATAATATATAAGGTACATATCTCGGATTACATATCGTACTTTTACACTTTTTTCCCTTCGGGATGCCTCATCCTCGATAATGAGATGTATATTTGTGATATATATGTGTGTGTGTGTTGTGATCCTACTACAATCGAACCGCGCAAAGGAGACCCCGGCAAATTTTTTTGAAAATTTAAAGTGTTAGAAAAATTTGAGAAAATTGGGAAAATTTGTGAAAACTAAGTTTTGATTTTGGAGTTAAAAGTTAAACGATATTAGTACTTTTTAAAAGATAAATATGTATGATTTGAAAACTTATTAAAGATATTGTAAGAAGTTTAACTGAATGATTTTGGGAAAAGTTAAAATATTTAAATAGATTTGATATCTAGTTTGAACAAATTATTTTGAAAAGTTAATGGATTTAGTGACTTTTTCTTACTTGGTAATTTCGGGGATGAAATTCTTTTAAGTAGGGGAGAATGTAATGACCCAGAATTTCAGTCATTTGAAATTCGTATATTTAATTGATTTTAAATATTCAAAAGTAAATTTTTTAAGCTGAATAACTTGTATTTGAAAAATAAGGATTTAATTGAATAATTAAATTGTTGATTTAATATTTGAAATTGCTGAAATAATTGATATTTGAATTTAAAGTGAATAAAAATGATTTACAAAGTCATATTAAATCCTAGTTGAATAAGAATGATGTTAAAGAACTTTTAAAATTGAATTAAAAGTTAAATTGTAGAAATTGAATATTTTAATATTTAATTGACGAGTAAAAATAACCATTTTTCATACAGTCTTGGATTTCGACGAAAAATAGTTTCATTGGATCCGCAATGTTAAATTATTGTAAGATTTCAAATTTCGTGTCAATCGGATTTACGGTTTGTCCGGGAAAAGCTAAAGCGCGTAGAAATCGGTTAAGTGAATTTAAGTTTAAATAGTCGATTTGAAAACCTATCTTCCAAATACGATCGAATTGGCTCCCGATATATATTCCATTGCGTTCGAAATAGGGGTAAACCATTATAAACGCCAGGCGACACACTTCGTTTGGAGTTAGAAAAATTTCGGATGAATAGTGTCGTTGAATTTTCTATATAAGAACCTCACCTTTTCTTGTTTGCACAAACCCTAGGGTTAGAAACCCTAGCCGCCACTAATAATTTTAGTGGCCAGAATTTGTCGATCTTCTTCCCTCAAAATCTCCAAATCTATAAACAACTAGAAGAAACTCCCAACACGAGATTTATAGAGCGTATCGAGGTCTTGAAATCCATACGGAGATGACCGAATAAAGTCGAGTAAATCGACGACAATAAGGGTTTGAACGGCCAAACTTCGTTCACGTTTTTCGAGCAAGATAAGGGGACGAGCTCTCCACGATTTGGGGCGGTGACGGAGTTGATGATAGGCTTCAAAATGATGCTAGTTGATCGACGTCCAAGTGATAAAGGTGGTCGCGGCTATTAGGTGTTCGAACGGTTTCTTTGGGTTTATCACATACGTGATTTTGAACCTGGGGAAGAAACGTTTCACAGCCTGATGTGGATTTGAAATCTGAATGGTCGAGATTAAAGGTTGAAAAATAAAATAAATTTGTGACTAATTTATATATATATATTTGTATAATCTTTAAAAAGCTATAACTTTGTCATACAAGGTCCGTTTCACACGAAACGAATTGCGTTGGGTTCGAATTGACGAACACTACGTGATGGAGATAGTTTGGAGTTGATTGGAGCTAGTGTGAATTTTGGGTAAAACTAAACGCGCATTTAATTTTACTCAGAGCAAAACACTGCAACTGCTATTGGATGCAATGTGAGTACAACTCACTCTTTCTGACTCACTGATATTTTTGTACAAGTGAGAAATAATTTATTATATGATGATTGATGATTGTTTGGATGATATATGATATATTGATTGGTATTTGGATATATACCTGCCTAGTGGAGCAGATGACCCTATATGTTCCCGTGTATGGGAGGATGACCCTTTGTACGCACGTCTACATTGAAGCGGACATTGTACACATATTTTAATATGTATATTTGTTGTAGGTGACAGGTTGGAGGGATCCAACTGGATTCCTCACCGGTATTGATTTATTTACAGATATTATTATATATTCTGTTATCATATGATATGTGATGTTTTGGATGTCGTGATTGATGTATTTAGTGTTGTTGCAGCATTGGGCCTATTTATGGAATTTTAAAATGTTAAATTGATGATTTCCAAATTTAAAATGATTTTAAAGTGATTTTTGAAAGTATACGTTTTATTTAATTTTTGAGTCGTTAAGAATTGATTTATTTTGAATAAATAAATGTGATAATTTTTATGTTATAAAAATTATGATGTTTTGAGAAATATAATTGAAATTATGATTTTTGTGAAATAAAACCAGAATATGATTTTTGGAATGTGAAGTTAACTATTTTAAATGGTTTATATAGGAGATTTATAAAATTGATATTTTATAAATTAAAATATTAGAATTATAAAACGAATTTTATAAGTGTTAAAATGAAGTTATAAATGGAGTTTATAAGGGAATAAGATTTATAATTGCGAAGTTATTAAAGGAATTATATCCACGATTTTGGACAGTGGATAATCCTTTATAAATAAATGTGTAGAAATATTGGATTTGGTAAACGAATTATATTCACGATTTTGGACAGTGAATAATAATCATTTAAGTTGAATAAATGTTTTGGAAAGTAATCTTTTAAATGGAGTAAAATGGTTTAAAGATGTTTTAAAATGTGTTAAATATCGAAACCATAGATTTCAACATTCATTGTTGAAATAGATGTTTTCGAGAAGTTAGCAAATGATGGACTATAACACTGTTGTTATAGTAAAT
Organism: Allium cepa; assembly: GCA_030765085.1. Lineage (NCBI taxonomy): Eukaryota > Viridiplantae > Streptophyta > Magnoliopsida > Asparagales > Amaryllidaceae > Allium > Allium cepa. The sequence continues at coordinate 887,091,316 of CM060929.1, forward strand.
ATTTTCGAAAGGAAATGTTTTTGTATAGTATTGGGATTCATATATCTATCTTATTTTCGAATCCCTATACTAGTGATTTTGAGTTGTCGTAACGATGTTTTACGCAACACTCATGTTGACCTAATTAAATGTGTTTAAAGTGAATCTTTTCCTCAAAGAATAAAATATATACTTAATCGTGATTTAAGTATATGAAATATTTTCCAAGTGTTGAAAATAAATAGATTTGTGAATTACTTATTATTAAATAAGTATTTGAAAATGTTTTCCAATATAGAAAAGTTGAAATGGTTTTGAGATACACCTTTTTAAAGATAATTTGAAATAAATATTTGGAAAATGGTTTAATTAATAAAATATTAATTAAAAGGGCCTAGTGATTGTTATAGTGCTGGATATTTGTTTGTTTTTTTTGATAGCTAAAGAACCGACTATCAAACTTTGCCAAATTTTAGCTCCTCGACTTAATGTGGGAACTATTTAGTAGTACACTTAGTACGTAGCCTTCTGTGTAGGCTTGGTTATCGATTGTGTTGAGGATGTTGATTCGTATAGTGTGGAGTATTACTCCAATCTATCGAGCTTCCTTCTTGGCCCGAAGGATAGCAAGTTGAAGGTTGGAGACGTGATAAGTCTATGAGACTTAGTTTCTGTGTGAGGTTGAGAAACGCTTTTGCGTTGTTGGTGTGAAGAGATCGGGATCTGATTTATCTGAAAACCACTTCGGACCAACGCATATGCGATGATTGTGCAGGTTGCTTGTGATGATATTGATATTCTGGATTTTCATAGTAGGGGGCTGCTTGTTGATCGTTTAGGGTTAAAATCCCAATATACATCCAGTAGCAGTGGTGTCTTCATTATGGAATATCCAAGTCATGGAATATTCGCTACTAATCCTAGGGATTTCCTGACAGGATGTGGTAGGAAAGTACCTTCGGTTTGTCCTGTTACTGGACAACTTATATGCATGTTTATCTGACATTGCATTTCTATAGATTACGTGTTAGTCCGTATGATGATGGTTTTGATGACAACAACCTTAGAATAGGATTATAAAATATAAATACAAACATTATAGTTTAGAAATATATGTATATGTAGGATTTAACCATGCAGGTACCAAGAATGAAGACTGTACAGTATAGAGATTCAAGATATCAATAATGAAGACTCATGAGTATCAAGAGTATCAAGAATATCAAGATTATCAAGAGTTCAAGATTTCAAGAATAAGTAATTTTAATTAGGAATTTTTGTTAAAACTCCTTGAAAAGCATCTTAAAATCCAATTTATTCTTGGTATGGAATCCACTTCGAGCCTGTTAAAGGGGTGGAATTCTAAGTAGGATGGAACCTACGAAAAATCTAGTGGAACATTGTTTTGTATCCGCTAATTTTTATTCAAAATGATTTTACAAAATTATATCTTGTTTTCAAAATGTTTTCAAAACCTTCCTTTTAAAAGAATCAAAAACATCTATCCTGATTTTAAATACTTTTAGCCTCAAAATAATCTTTATTTTCAAAATCAAATTATCCTTAGTTTTAAAACTATCTTTAATAATAATATATTTAACTTTTAATATTTATACTTAGATTTAAAAATAAAATTTTATATATATTATTCTCTATATTTATTTATGTATTTTAACTATAGTCAAGTATATTTCTAAAGTTTAAAATAGTTTTAATATAAGATAAAAGTTATTTTCAAAGGAAAACAAACCATCAAAAATTTCCTTTGGGATGTCGGCATGCTCAATACACCCATGTCGACATAGTTTCAGTTAATTTCAAAATTTAAATTTCAAAAGAAGTGTCTATTCGTCATATCTCTTCACGAATGGACATGGCTGTTGTTCTTCTATAAATAGGGGTTGTTTTCAATGAATTTTCCATCATATTTTTCTGGTTTTCATTTCTCTTCTTCTTCCACATTTCTTTATACACATTCCTTCTATTACTCTGCCGAAATCAACATTGAATCTTGCTAGATTATCTCTGGTTTGATTCTCTATCGCTATCTCAACAAGATCATCAGTGTTATTCAGAGTTATAGGCTTCTTTGAAATCAATTAAACGAGAAAAGTTGTGATTGTGGCCTTGGAAATCAATCAAGCGAGAAAAGGTGTGATTGTAGCCTTGGAAATTAATTGGGCAAACTTGTTGCCCGTGAAATCAAGTATCTCTACCAAGAGGATTGTGATTCTGGAGGGTGTACCTCGTAGCCTTGAAATCAAGGGTGTAATTGTACAATTCCTTTTGAAAGGAAATCCGTACTTGTGTGCGGGACTGGATGTAGGGTAACTCTAAACCAGTATAAAATACGGTGTGTTCTTTCCTTTACTGCTTTTACTTTATTTCTGCATCTGTGTTTGATTCTGTGATCATATCTATGTCTGAATATTGCATACATCTGTGTTCAAATTAACAAAAAATCAAAAAGATTTAATAATTCCTTAAAACACTATTCACCCTCCCTCCAGTGTTTATCCTAGCCTTAAGATCCATAATCCGCATTTCTCACATTTGGTATCAGAGCAAGGTTTTCAAAGTTTCATAATCAGATTTTTGAAAAAGTTTTTAAAATGGCTATGTTTGTTAATACTAGTTTGCAAATATTCATATCATCATTGTCTCATGAGTCTGCATATAATCAATGTTCAAATTCAAGTTGTCTATCAAAATTGTTTGATGTGCAGGAAACATGCTTTATGGGAGTTGAGGAATCAATCCACAATGGACAAATTGGGCAGATCAAAAAGAACAAATGGATACTCGATAGTGGATATTCTTGACACATGACTGGCAATCCAAATATATTGAATGACATAATATACAAAGACGGAGGACTGGTTAACTTTGGAGAATTCAAAAGGATATGTGATTGGCATCGGCAAAGTTAGTAACTCTGAAACTCCTATTATTACTAATGTTTTTCTAGTTAAGATTCTGAAACATAATCTGCTAAGTATAAGTCAACTCTACGATAAAGGATATAAAATTTAATTTGAAAAAGATAAGTGTCACATTGATGATAATAATTCAACCTAATATTTAAGGGAATTAGGAAAAAGAATACCTATATTCTTAGTGTGAAAGTTTCAAATGATAACTTGTGTCTTTTGGCAAATACAAGTGACCCTTGGATTTGGCATAAGAGATTCGGGCATCTGAATTTCAAACTCTTATCTAGACTATCAAAACATGATCTAGTAAGAGGTCTCCCTAAAATAAATTTTAAAGTAGATAGTCTATGTGATGCATGTCAATTAGGAAAACTTAGAAAAAGTTCCTTTAAGTTAAAAGATATGATTTCAACCTCAAAACCTCTTGAAACACTTCATCTTGATTTATTTGGTCCATCTCAAATTCTGTCAATAAATCATAGTAAATATGTTTTTGTAATTGTAGATGATTATTCCAGATTTACATGGACAATATTTTTGAAACATAAAAGTGATACTTTTGAATATTTTAAGAACTTTACAAAAAGGATTCAAAATCAACTTTCTCTAAAAATTATAACCATTTGTAGCAATCACGGTGATGAATTTGAAATGAAAAGTTTTGGGAATTCTGCAATAAAAATGGAATAACTCACAAATTTTCATTTCCAAGAACTCCACAACAAAATAGAGTAGTAGAACGTAAAAAAAGGACGATTCAAGAGTGTGCGAGAACTATGCTTTTAGATAGTAAATTACCAAAGTATTTTTAGGCAGAAGCAGTCGTTAACGCCTGTTATATTTTAAATAGAATTTTAATTAAACCTTTAACTGATAAGACATTTTATGAACTTCTTCATAGAAAGAAACCTAAAGTATCTTATTTTAGAATTTTTGGAAGTAAATGTTTTATTTTAAATACTAAAGATAACTTAAATAAATTTGATCCTAAATCCGACAAAGGTATCTTTATCGGATGTTCTAATAAAAGTAAAGCGTACGGAGTATTTAATTTAAGAATTAACACCATTGAAGAAACAATGCATGTTTCATTCGATGAAAATCTCAAAAATTTTGAAGATACAAACGATAAAGAGGATTTAATCACTCAAAATCAAGAGTCAACTGAAACTTATAATGAAATTGATCATCCTAATAAAAGGGATAAACTTTTAAAAGATCGCCCTATTGAAAATATACTAGGAGATATGCAATCTATTGTTAAAACTAGAAATAAACTAAGTCAAATGACTAATGTAGCTTTTATATCAACTATTGAACCCAAGATTCCAAAAGAAGCACCAACTAATGATTCATGGATTTTGGCTATGCAAGAAGAATTAAATCAATTCACTAGAAATGATGTTTGGGAACTTGTTCCTAGACCAGAAAATAAAACTATAATTGGAACTAAATGGGTTTATAAAAATAAAATGAATGATCAAGGAGAGGTAGTTAGAAATAAAGCTCGACTAGTCGCTCAAGGTTATTGTCAAGAAGAAGGAATAGATTTTGATGAAACCTTTGCTCCCGTAGCAAGATTAGAAGCCATTAGGATTCTAATTTCTTTCGCAAATCATAATAATTTCAAATTATTTCAAATGGATGCTGAAAGTCCCTTTTTAAATGGTTTTGTAAAAGAAGAAGTATATGTTGAACAACCACCACTTTTTGAAAATGACAAAATACCAAATCATGTTTACAAACTGAAGAAAGCTTTATATGGTCTAAACGAGCTCCTAGAGCCTGGTATGATAGACTAAGATCTTACTTATTACAATCAAACATTGAAATTGATAAAGTAGATAATACTCTTTTTATTAAAAGAAATAAAAATGATATTTAACTAGTACAAGTCTATGTACATGATATCATTTTTGGATCAACTAATTTTGAAATGAATAAAGAATTTTCTGAAATAATGACAAAAGTGTTTGAGATGAGTCATATGGGTGAATTAAACTTCTTTTAGGATTACAAATGAAACAATTAGATAATAGTATCTTTATTAGTCAAGAAAAAAAGGCTAAAGACCTAATTAATAAATTTGGTTTGACTACTGCGAGTGAAAAACTCACTCTCATGGCAACCAATGAGTACCTTAGTAAAGAAGATCTCTCGAAAGATGTAGATCAAAAATTATATAGAGGAATGATTGGATCACTACTCTATATTACTAGTAGTAGACCTGATATCATGCATAGTGTTTGTCTCTATGCAAGATATCAATCTCAACCTAAAGAGACCCACTTAAAAGCCGTAAAATGTATCATAAGATATGTTAAACACGCCTCTGATTATGGCTTATTTTACCCTAAAAATGATTACTTTGACTTAATATCTTATCGTGATGCTGATTATGCTGGTTGTAAATCAGACAGAAAAAGTAAAAGTGGAACTTGTCACTATTTGGGGCATTCTCTGATTTCCTGGTTTAGTAAAATGCAAAACACGGTTTCTTTACCAACAACTGAAGCAGAATATATTTCTGTTGCTTTGGCCTGTTCTCAAGTAATATATATGCAATAAACTTTAAAAGATTATAGTTTTAATTTGTCAAAATCGCTAATTTATTGTGATAATACTAATGCGATATATTTGTCCAAAAATACTACTCAACATGCTCGAACTAAACATATTGATATTAGACATCATTTTCTCAAAGATAATATAAATAAGGAAGTTATTACTCTAGATTATATTAATTTCGAGAATCAAATTGCTATCAGCAAAACCATTAAATGAATCTATATTTACTAAATTAAGAAGAGAATTAGGTATTTTTTCAATAACTGAAATATAAAAAATATAAATAACAAAGTACAATTAAAAATTAGATCAAAATAAATTAAATATCAAAAATTCAAGCACCATGTCGACATCCCCTTGAATCCCCTGTCGACATGCAAAGATTTTTTATTTTTGAAATTTTTCCCACCAAAATTCAAATAATTGGTTATATATTCTTCTTGTTTTCGAAATTCTATTCATTCTTTCTGTTATTTCTCTGTTCTATCTTCTGAAATTAAATAATCAATGGCATCTTCTTCCAAATCAAACATAAATTCAACCTTTTCATTCCCTTCTCCTACTTCTGCACCGTTTCAACGAACAACACTCGCTCGTGTGATGAAAATGGAGGATTCTCTGAAGGATGCACTTCAGTTAATGACTAAAATCCAAGTGATGCAACTTCGAATGGCCAGAGAACAAGAGAGGCAAGGCAAAATCCTTAGGAATTTGCAAAAATTTCTAATGGATAATCATGCTAACCCAATCTTGATTGACGAAGACTCTTCAGGAGATCAAGTATAAGAGGCCAGCGAGGAAGAAGAAGAAGAAGAAAAAGAAGAAGTCCCCATGCAGAAAGTGCGCGCGGAAGATGATGACAAAGTCGTTTGTGTTGGTGAATTGTGCTTTGACAAAGATGGAAATCTTATCGAACAACGTGGAAATTTCTGTTTCCACTATCCGAATTGTTCGATTCATAGATCTTCCAATTTCAAAGACGCTCATTAGTTTCTTTTCTCTTTTTCCTATTGATGTATGTTCTTTCTTACATATCCCACGAAAATTTAGATATAGCTATATAATTAATGAAAAAGTTGTGTTCCTATATGTGTTCTATTAAAAGTATTATTATATACTTAGGACAGTTAGTAGTTTAGGACTAAGTTTTTATTTTTAGAGATAAGTGTGGATTATTTATGATAACACTATCATTATAATCACATATCATAGAGTATTAGATTAAGGGGGAGTTATATAGTTTGGAGTTAGTTTTTGTTGATGACAAAGGGGGAGAAGTATAAAATAGGATAGTTAGGCATAGATTAAGGGGGAGTTATTAGGATAGAAGTAATATTTTATAAACAAAGGTTGTCATCATCAAAAGGGGGGAGATTGTTAGTCCGTGAGATGATGGTTTTGATGACAACAACTATAGAATAGGATTATAAAATATAAACTCTAACATTATAGTTTAGAAATATATGTATATGCAGGATTTAACCATGCAGGTACCAAGAATGAAAATTGTACAGTATAGAGACTCAAGATATCAAGAATGAAGACTCATGAGTATCAAGAGTATCAAGAATATCAAGATTATCAAGAGTTCAAGATTTCAAGAATAAGTAATTTTAATTAGGAATTTTTGTTAAAACTCCTAGAAAAGCACTGGCATCTTAAAATTCAATTTATTCGTGGAATGGAATCCACTTCGAGCCTGTTAAAGGGATGGAACCCAAAGTAGGATGAAACCTACGAAAAATATAGTGGAACATTGTTTTGTATCCGCTAATTTTTATTCAAAATGATTTTACAAAATTATATCTTGTTTTCAAACTGTTTTCAAAACCTTCCTTTTAAAAGAATCAAAAACATCTATCTTGATTTTAAATACTTTTAGCCTCAAAATAATCTTTATTTTCAAAATCAAATTATCCTTAGTTTTAAAACTATCTTTAATAATAATATATTTAACTTTTAATATTTACACTTAGATTAAAATATAAAATTTTAAATATATTATTCTCTATATTTACTTAAGTATTTTAACTATAGTCAAGCATATTTATAAAATTTAAAATAGTTTTAATATAAGGTAAAAGTTATTTTCAAATAAAAACAAACCATCAAAATTTCCTTTGGGATGTCGACATGCTCAATATACCCATGTCGATATAGTGTCAGTTAATGCCAAAAGTTAAATTTAAAACGAAGCATCTATTCGTCATATCTCTTAACAATGGACATGGCTGTTGTTCTTCTATAAATAGGGGCTATTTTCAACGAATTCTCAATCATATTTTTCTGGTTTTCATTTCTTTTCTTCTTCCACATTTCTTTATACACATTCCTGCCATTACTCTGCCGAAATCAACATTGAATCTAACTAGATTATCTCTGGTTTGATTTTCTAGCACTATCTCAACAAGATCCTCAGTGCTATTCAGAGTTATAGGCTTCTTTATAATCAATTAAACGAGAAAAGGTGTGATTGTGGCTTTGGAAATCAATTAAGCGATAAAAGGTGTGATTGTAGCCTTGGAAATCAATTGGGTGAACTTGTTGCCCGTTAAATCAAGTATCTCTACCCAAAGGATTGTGAATCTGGAGGGTGTACCTCGTAGCCTTGAAATCGAGGGTGTAATTGTATAATTGCTTTTGAAAGGAAATCTGTACTTGTGTGCGGAACTGGATGTAGGGTAACTACCGAAACAGTATAAAATCCGGTGTGTTCTTTCCTTTACTGCTTTTACTTTATTTCTGCATGTGTTTGATTCTATGATCATATCTATGTCTGAATATTGCATACATTTGTGTTCAAATTAAAAAAAAACTCAAAAAGATTTAATGATACCTTAAAACACTATTCACCCCCTTCTAGTGTTTATCCTAGCCTTAATATCCATAATCCGCATTTCTCACATTACATAAAAAGACATAAGGATTTATACGCATCTAAAGAGTCTTCTACCGAATTTTTAGCAAGATATTTTGTCATCTTCACTTATAAATACAGACTTCTTTATTCATTTAAAGGATCTTTACACTGCTTGCTATTTTGTACTTCATTATAATCAAGTGCTATTATCATTACTGCATTGTAATCAGAATTACAAGTGATCAATAAATAAAATTCCTCAAAATGGATGTAGGCATACAGCGCAAACCACTATAAATCCTTATGCCTTTATTACTGCTTAATTTTGATTGCTTATTTACTTATCCTCTTTGTTTAAATTTGATTATTCTTCATTTACTTTCTACTATTCTATTCCTGAGTGATTGTGCCCACCTTTGGTGCAAACATTTTGGTGTTTTCGTTAAGAAACACTTGATTCTCACCTTATTCAGATCCCTTTGTTGCTACTGGATTGCATAAATCCCCTGAAGGAGATCCATAATTATCTTCAAAAAGCTTGCTTGTTCTATTCATCTTTTTAAAAGTCTAAGTAAAGCTATCAACAGTCGTTAGGAACACCAGATCTAATTCTCAAAACTTAGAAGGAAACGAGAACGCTAGCATCCAGCAAGGAGGCTCGAGTAATCAATCGGTGGATGTGAATGTTGCCAATCCAGTTGATGTTCAGAATCCAGCCGATTCCATTACAAGAGATGAATTACAGAATCTGATGAGAAAGCTAGTGGATAGTCGTCGATAATCAACAAATTCAAGATAATATCAATCTAATGAACCAACTCAGTTAGCACCAACATGGGAAAGCAAGAAGGGATCCTACCCTTACCCTACATCGAAGAGTTCTAGTTCATTGGATGACTATCATAGACGCCACAGAACAGACTAGATACCATGCTGAAGCATCAACCCCCGTCCACCGATCGTTCCAGACAGAGCGACGGTAGGGTTACATAAGGATGATGTTGCGATCAATCTAGATGCCAGAGTTCAAGTAAATGTTGACCAGTTACTTCCCCAAAATGATGATGAAGTAAATGTACATGATCTACATCAAGAGGATGTTGAACCAACAATGCATGGAACGATCCACGGACATTGACCAGACCATCCAAGTGAGATGGAACACGACCACCGCGTGGCTCCAACTATCCAATCGTTGGACTTGTTGGCTATAGTTAGACAATTAGTGAGATAGAGCCAAGGCTTAACCAAAAATGACTGGGCAATATTTAGAAGCCATACCCCATTCACTGGTAATATCTTACATACCGAGCATCTAAGGAATTTCAATATGCCATCGATGCCTGCCTACGAGGGAAAAACCAACCTCAAGCCGTATATCATGAGATACAAGTGGTTGATGGATTCTGTACGAGCCGATGATGCCACAAAAATGCAGATGTTTCCTATAACTCTCCCTAGCATAGAAACGATGTGGTTTATAAGATTACCTACATGGTCAATTTCTAGATTTGATGATTTAGCGACAAAGTTTGTGGATCAGTTCCATATGCACGCAACTCGCCCCAAAGATCTAATATTCCTATCCATCATGATCCAAGCTCCAAGAGAATCGCTAAAAGATTACTTGGAGAGATTCCATAACGTCATCATGGAAGTTAGTAATCGAAATGAATATTCAATATTGATGGCAGTAACAAGAGGAATTGACCTAGATTTTGATTTTGGCGGCTGGTTAGCTTGCAAACCACCCATGGCATTGGATCGTTTCAATGCAAAGGCGGTTCAATATTTAAGGAAAGAGGAAACTATATGTTCTAGGAAGAAGAATGTTGTGGAAATAAATGGAGAGGGGATACAGAGTAACAATGCGATGAAGCAGTCTGGTGATATTTTTTGAAAAGTTCAAGTGAATGTCCAAAATAAATCAAATTAGTAAAAGAAAGGCGGAGATAGGAGCAAAGAACAAAAGAGGGATTCCGAAAGAGGAAAGCCTAGGATTTCGATGTACAATACCTACACTTCATCGAATGCATCTCTAGAGAATGTCTGTTTTTCTGCGTGTAATACCATGTAGTACAGGAAGTCACCTCCGAAAGAATCAATAGGGAAATAAAAATAAACCGAAAAGTATTATTAGTTTCACTAATGTTATGGTCATTACAATAATGAGCATTGGCATCTCTAGGATATTATCGAGAAACTGATTCGAGAAAAAAAGTTACAGCAATTTGCTAAATCCCCGTTGGATGGCAGCAAGGGACATCCAACCCCCATGGAGGACAAGTACCCACAGGGCTGAGGAACCTATGCGGATTGGTGGAAATTTAGTGATCAATACAGTAGTTGGAAACCGCATCTAGCTGATAAGAGTTGGCATGAGATAGAGTGATACGTAGTATGATCAAGCATGTGAATTTTGAATGTTGTTTGAGTACAGAAGATGGAGCTCCGGCATAACAGCAACATACAATGATGGATGACATTATATTTAGAAATAGGGATGTAGACAAGGTCGAGGCATCGACAATTGACCCAATGCACATTTCGGCCATGATTGGCCCCGACTTAGTGAGGAAGATTTTGGTTGATTGTGGAAGCTTCGTAAATATAACTTTCAAAAAACTTATTATCAGAAAAGGATGGAAGCCAAGGACTTGAAACCGTCTAAAGCCCGCATTCATGGCTTTAACAGTGTTGCGACCGAAGCTGTTGGTTAGGTTGAATTACCCGTGGAGTTGGGAGAAGGCGACTGCAGGAGAGTACGGATTTTTGCTATTTGTTGTTTTGGATGTTGACTCTCCATACAATGCTTTTATAGGCCGACCGACCCTAGCTGAGTTTCGGGCAGATCTTGACCCATGGTGTATGACTTTGATGTTTCCAATAAAAAATGGCGTTGGAATTGTTCATGGTGATCATGCGACCAGACGTGCCTGCTATGTAGCTAAATTAAGGGATGCTCAATTGAAGCTGAAAGGTAAGGCTGCAGACAAGTTTCTCCACATCCAAGCCATTGAAGTTTGACAACCAGTGCCTAAGCCTTGGTTCGGGCACCATAGTCGATTCTATAGAGATATAGATTTGAGGGTTGACGAGGAGGAGCCCAAAGAGACCAAGGCTGCACCGGTTGAGCTGACGATTGACATCACGGTCAGCCATGACAGCCCATCACGTGTTTTAAAGATCAGATCGCAGCTCAACCCCCCGTTGATGAAAGAATTTGCTGGTTTTTTTCAAGAGAATCTTGACATGTTTGATTGAACTCACTCTGGCATGTGTGGGATGTCGCCTGCTATTGCGAGCCATGCATTAAATATTGACCCAAGACATGCCTCAGTGAAACAAAAAAGGCATGGCATGGATCCGGGAAGATCTACCTCTCTTAAAGAAGAGGTGGACAAACTGAAAGACAATGGGTTCATTCGCGACACCCTCTATCTTATATTGGTATCTAATCCTATACTTATAAGGAAGGCAAATGAGAAATGGTAGACATGTGTTGATTACTCAGACTTGAACAAGTCATGCCTGAAAGACAGTTTTCCCCTTCCAAGGATCGACCAGCTGGTAGACTCAATCGTAGGGCACAAATTTTTATCTTTCGTGGATGCGTACTCTGGGTATAACCAAATCCAAATGCATATTCTCGATCAAGAGAACACCAACTTCATTATTGATGTTGGATTATATTACTATGTGGCAATGCCGTTTAGACTAAAGAATGATGAAGCGACCTACCAACGTCTAGTCAACAAAAAAGATTGAATCGAGAAGACGATGGAGGTGTACATGGACGATATGCTCGTGAAGTCATGATGATCCAGCGACCACATTAGAGATTTGGTAGAAATGTTCAATATCCTTCGATATTACAAAATAAAGATCAATCCTTTGAAATGTTCTTTCGGCATTGCGTCAGGAAAGTTCTTAGGTTTCTTCGTTAATACATGCGGAATCGAAGCCAATTTAAAGAAGATCCAAGCTATTCGCAATATTCAAGCGCTAGAGACCATCAAATAAGTATAAAGCTTAAATGGGAAGGTTGCTTCCCTAAGTTGATTTATTTCTAGAGCTACCGATAATGCATTCCTTTCTTTGACCTGATTAGAAGAGGGAAATGGAATTTTGAATAGATACGGGATTGTAAAGATGCATTCCAAGCTTTGGTGAACCACTTAGAGAGACCTCCTATCTTGTCAAAGCTGGAAGAACATGAAGACTAGTATATATACTTGGTTATGTCAGTACATGTTGTAAATGTCACATTGCTACACGAAGAGAATCGATTCTAGAGACCGGTTTATTATGTTAGCAAGCGAATAACATAAGTTGAAAGGAACTATCCGAAGATAGATAAAGTGGCATGCTATTTTTTGATTGCTTCACAAATGCTCTGCCCCTATTTTCAGGCTCGTCCTATCAACATTTACACTGACCAGTTGTGATGTCCCGGAATTTTGGGCATTAGCAATTTGATAACCTTTATTTAAAAATTATTTTAGTTAGCAATATTGATTTAATAATATTTTTCTAACTATTTAAATTTGGTAATATTGTGTGATGTCCCGGAAATTTAGGCAATAATTATTTAATAATTTCATTTATAATTATTTTAAAATAATGAAATATTGATTTAATAATTTAATTCAAACAGGAATTTTCTTTTGAAGATTAATAATTGTTTAATTTGATAAATGATATTCTTTTCAAAAATCTTAATAATGATAGTTTAATTTGAAAATCTTATTGTTTTCAAATGTTAAAAATATTTAAGTAATAAAATTTCATCTTTCTAAACTGATTTAAAGATATTTATTTATAATGTATATATGTGTATACATTGTAAATAGAGAATCTGATTTTAATTTTAATTTAAATTTAATAAGAATATTTTCAAATCTATTATATATATAAATGTATAATTTGTAAATTGATTTAAATTAGTATTGAAAACTTTCCAAAGGTAAATTTTAAAGTCTTTCTTATATCTTCATAGTAATGTAAGTAAGTATTTATTTTGTTTATAAAAATAAATATAGTTTAAATTTTGTTTTATAATAAAAGTTTATTTTGTTTTGTTTTAAAAAAATTATTTTTCTTTTGAAATAAGATTTAATTCATTCATATTAGAATATAGTATTTTGATTTAAAACTCTTGAATAGAATAAATTCAACATTATTAAAAAAAATTCTTTTAAAAATCTTCTCTTTTGAAAATTAGTATTAAAATATTATTTTAAAAATATTCAAGCAAACATTCAAAATGTATAGTTTTAAAAGAAGTTTATAAGTAAAACATGTAATCATTTTCAAGGCTAATGTTAATAAATATTTAAAACATGCTAAAAAAAATTAGAAATGGTTTTAGATAAATTTAAATACAATTATAAATTAAGAATTCTCTTTTTTTATTAAAATGCATATGTGTTAAGATCTTAACACTAGAGAAGACACTTGTATACATTTATTATTGATAAGTCAACAAGTGTCATTGTTTTAAAAAATTTATTTAAATTATATTGATAAGAAATATAACAAATGCATTTTTGTTCAACCCTTATTCTCATTTGAAATCTGAGAATCAAATTTCAGTAAGATCAAAACCCAAACATACTGAATGATAAAAATCTGCAAAATCAAAATAGCAAATCTGCAATCTTTTTCTTCAAGTATCAACTGCAAAATGAAGATCAATTCAATTCCAAATCTGAGCATTTGAATGTGGATCTGCATGCAATATTTCAATAATCAAATCTGGAAGAAACTCAGCAATCAAATACAAGTTAAAATCAACTTCAACTTGCATTTGCAAATCCAAATTCATCATGCATTTCAAATCAGGTCCTGGAAATGTGAAATCTGCATCTAATTGTTCTCTGCATCTTCAAAATTGAGAGGTGAGTAAACTTCTTATTTTAAAAACAGTTCTCTTTTAAATCAAAGATAAATAAAAATTTCCTGAATTCAAGAATTAGTTTACATAAATTAAAATCTGGTTGATTTAAAACTGCTCTATTATTTTTGAATGTGAGAACCTCAATGCAAAAAGTTGAATCTATCTGTTGCATGTGAATATATAAGAATGTGTACGCTTGTATGATTTTATGTGATGAATATGGTGTGTGAATATATATATATATGAGAATTACTGTAAACCTGATTAACAGTTTTCTGTTTAAACTAAGTTTAATAAGAAAGCTTTATTCTTTTGTTTGATTTCTTTTAGAATTTATATGTGTAAACAAATAATGTTGTTTAGTAATAAATTATGTTCTTAAATCATGATTTAGTTGTATTTAAAAAAAATTCTGTTACCTATAAAACAAATATAACAGTAAGTATTTTTAATAAAACCAATTATCATTGAAATGAAAACAAATACCAAACAGCTTAAATTAATTAAACAATTTTGTAATCTGAATTCATGTTTAAAAACATGATTTTAAAATAAATTTTATATTTTTTAAAATTTACTGGGGTATGAGCAATTCTGTTTTGAACAGAATTGAGAAATTTGGTTCTATCTAAATTTCCAGTGATGGTGGGACGTTGTGAATCTGTCTGGAGATAGAGGATTGATGGGAGAGTGAGTGAAAAATGGTCAGAAGTTGGTTCGGTGGTGGTGGTGATTGTAATTGGGATTTCCAGGTTTAAGCCCTAAATTTGAGGGGTCGGGTTTTGATGGCTTCTGGATTTTACTGTGATGCATCGAGTGAGGAGGGGTTTTGTGAGTTTGCAGAGGTGTAGAGGAAGTTATAGCCAAGGTCGCGTCAACGATGGTGGTCGGAGGTGGGATCCCACGGCGTTGACAGGTTTGAGGATTTGTTGCTGTGAAGTTGTCCAGGTCTGGATAAATTCTTTGATTCCAAAGTTTTGAGTTGCAGTGGAGATTAGGTGATCGTACCTATGTTAGGAGATGGTCGGCAACTAGAAGGAGCAGCCTAGGGTGTCAGGAGTTGATCAGAGCTCCGGTGTATATGCACCGTTCATGCTTGATGTCTGGTGAACTTTGTGGGGAAATGCAATGTGTTGACTATTGATAATTATTTGATTTTAAATAATGGTTATATTAATTTTCAATTAATGATGATTATTGATAATTAATCTAAGATAATTTTTCTTAGGTAAGTAATTATTGAGAATATTGTGATTAATAAAAAAATAATTATCTAAGGATAATTAAGTAATTAATTAATGTAATTAATTTTGATAATTAACTAGATTAATTGAATATAATTAATTGTAATTTGTTAAGTATAATTAATTGATAAAGTAATTAAGGAATTAATTACTTATTATAATTAATTTTGATATTGTGATTTGTTTAAGTTAATTAATTTAGTTTAATTAATTTAAGTAAATCATTTAATGATTTAATGGAAGTAATTACTTAATTAATGGAGCAGGATTACTTAGAAAAGTAATAATGATAAATACTGGAATGTAATTAGTGAAAGGTGATTTATTTTAATTAAGTAATTTGGATAATTACTTTTGTAGTTAATCAAGAGATTTATTAATTAAGATAATTAATTATTGGATAATTAATTTGTTAATTAAAGATAGTTAATTACTAAATTAAATATTAATCAAGGTGATTAATAACTAGATTAATTACTAAATGTAATTAATTTAAATATTAGAGATCATTAATTATTATAATTAATGATGTAATTAAGGATTGTTTGATTAAGTAATAATTAATTAAGTGATTAATTAATTGTAATTAATTAAGGACAAATATAATTAATTATAGATAATTAATAAATGAGCAATTAAATGTTAATTACTTATGAATAAGGTTAATTAATTTGTGAAATTAATTAAAGACTAATTACTTATTGTAATTAAAGGATGATTAATCTAAAGTGCTTAATCAAGTTAAATACTTAGTGGATAATTAATTAACTGGGTTAATTAATTTATGGATATTAAGCAGGATTTATAGAGTGTTAATTAATTTAATTTATTTTGAATTAATTAGAGATAGTTGTAATTAATTTAATTCATTTTAAATTAATTATAATTGAAGGTTAATGAATCATTGCTTATGGATGTTATTGATTGAATGGTTGTGATCTCAGTAATGAGATTAGTTGTATCTGTATGATATGGATGATTGGTTCAAGTATAATGGTTTGTGATGGATTATTTGGTTGTGATGATTGACTGTTTCTGATGATGATACAGATTATCTGTTTATGATGGGAATATGATTTTCTATTGTGATATGTAGTTTATCTATCTGTGTGAAATAGATAATAACGAAATGGGTTAATTTATTTAAAACCTTTAAGTACAACTTGGACATTAAGATGGCGTTTGGTTTCGATGAGACCGGGATCGGATTTCCAAATTTGGAATTCTGAAATCCACATCGATTCCAATTAAATGTTAGGTCGTTAATCCAAGTGGGGCAAGTGAAGACTCGAGGTGTAAGGGCTATACGTCAGTAAAACTCTGTGGGTGATTCTGTAATGAGTTGACGGAATAGTACTTATAGGTTCGAGATGGTGATTTAGAGTGCAAGGGTAATCGTCGTTAACTCTGAGGGTGATTCCAATATGAGTGTAATGAGATAGTGCCTTCGGTTTCGTTCGAACCCGGAACGAACTTGTATGGATTGAATGCTTTCAGAACATCGTCACGTAGACGATGAGCATTCTAAGATCGATGTGTCCAATAAAGGTAATCGTAGCCTCAAGCCTCATCAACCGGGAATGGCTAAAACAGGGGAGGTGCAGCAAGGCTTCGTGGGTAGCTCCCACTGGAGAGCAAGATTTATCCCTGTCTAGAGGTCCCTTTATATTCGGTTGTGTGGCAGTTGGCGACGGCCAATCTGCGGGGTGGTCTTGTTTGGAACTGTTCAGTAAGGAATGGTTCCGGCTTTGTGTTGCAGAGGAGCGGGCGTACTCCTCGGTACGGTGATCTAGGCCACGTACTGTGACGAGCGGTACCCCAGTAGCCCTGCCATTAATGGAATCTATAATCCAATAAGTGCCTGTACGGTTTTGATTGTGCCCAACTATGTTGGAACGTGAGATGTAAGCATTCCAGCTATTTCTGTATTTTATTTTGAAAACCCTAGACACTATTATAATATCATGGATTTCCTATCAAATATTTTGGTTAGCGTAAGGTAAAAACTTTCCATGTTTATGTGTGGGAAGTCTTACGTGATACCTTTTGTTTTAAAAGGATTTTCTAAAGTTAAGCAACTTTTATCCCCGTTTACTCACACCAGACCCATGTCTGACCTAAGTGTTTATTTTCTGTTTTATTAAACTCTTGGGTACTCATATTACGTATGAGTAGTCAGTATTTCAGGATTTGCTTTGACGAGCTCTGGAGGAGATAATGGAGCAGGAGGCTTCAGCGTGTAGATATATATAGTGGTTCCGCTGTGTATGTGTTGTACCTGTTTCTCTGATGTACTTGAATTGTAATTGCTAGACAGATATTTATAACTGTCTAGTTGGTGTTGTATTAGCTGTTTAACTCTGATGTATATGATACAATGTAAAGTTTTATGTGATATAATATAATTTACTCGTTCCGCTGTGAGATTCTGATGTTGTCTGCTTCTTTCTTTCCTTTCTTTTCTCTTTTCTATCCCTTTCTTTCTTCTTAATGATGCGTCTTTCTATGGAATGAAAGGTGGGTGGTTACATTGTGGTATCAGAGCTCTAGGTTGAGCGAATACCTAGACTCTGGAGTGGTGTCCTTCTTGAGAGAGCGTATTTGTAATTTTGAATATATATATATATATATATATTTCTACCTATTTGTTGGGTTACCCGTTCGGGTTTTCCAATATAAGTTCTAAAGGTAGATAGGGTAGTGGTGTGTGTAACACAACTACCAATGGTTGGAGTTCGAGTGTTTGAGGTTAGAAGTAATCTGCTATGGCAGTATTGGGCATCTTGAGTAGTTCTGTAGTTGGTGTAGGATTTCTACTAATCTCCGAAGGAAATCTTTTCAAAATTCGGAGTTTATCTTTTGATTGTAAGCTGGATTGCACTCGTGTGAGTGGATTTTCTTGAGTTTGGATCAGTTAGGAGTATAGAAGCCAGAAATGGTATCTTGGAAACCTTAGGAAGGAGTTCTGTCTGTATTTGAGTTTGAGACTCAGTTTGGCAGAGTGTTTTGTGCTTTGTTTGAAGTCGAGTTTCCTGAAGATATCTGTCTTCTGAAGGCTCTTTGGTGAAGAGGCTGGTGTAGCTTTGTGATTCGATGAGCTTTTGGATAAGGAAGTCAGTGGCAGCAGTGAGTGGCCTGTTCATCGATGGTTCAGAAATCTCTGTGATTCTTCTGTCGGTAGTCCGGGCAGATGGTGGAGCTTGTCCATTTCTTCTGAAAGCTCAGTTGGGTGTGATGTTTGTGGTTGGAGGTAGACCACTAGTTCTTCTTTAGGATAGAAGGCTTAACTGTTCTGATTGTTGAAGTGAGAACTTTTCTTGGAATCTGAACTAGGTGGAATCGCAAAAGTGACTTGCGATGGTTCGGAAGTTTTCTAAGTAATTTTTGTTTGGATTGAAGTATCTCTAGAGGATGTTTGAGTTATTGAAGTGGTTTGGTATTTTCTGGATATCTTCGAAGGAGTTGAGATTGGCATCTGTATCAAGATTTTGAGTTCTGTTTCGACTTGGTTCTTGGAGCTTTACCGGAAGGCTCTTTGAGAAAGAGATCTGTTTAAGCTGACAGGTTAATCAGATCAAGTTTTCTGGTTGAATTTTTGTTGTATGTTTGTGACCGAATCGGATAGGTCACTGAGATTTTATGGAATTTGATGAACAATGTTTCCGGGATAAGTTGATCAAGTTTATACTTGTGTTCATCAACAGCATTCTTAAATCAGAGTTGCGCAGTGGAAGCATGGTGGCAGCTATTCCAGGATAGAAGCAACACCCGATTCTTTGGGAATTTGAGTTTTGACTTGGATCAGAGAATTTCTACAGGAAATTCATTTTAATTTTGAGGCTTGATTGTTTTGTGCATCTGTTTTGTTTTCCGGATAAGAGAAGTATATTTGGAGTCTTTTGATATTTGTGTAGAAGAGTTGTGTGGTAGATTTGATTGTTCTAGGAAGTTGGAAGGCAGCCCAGGATCGACAGGGAAGAGTTGTAGATAAGAGATTGGATCTTTCTGTCTTCTCTTAAGGATTAAGTGTTTGATCTACAGGATTGAATTTCCAGTTCGGATGGTTGGAATTTGTTTTGTTTTTCACGTATCTCTAAGGGAGTACGTGTATGGTTTATCACTGGTTTTAGAATCAGTAATTCAGGGAAATTTGAAAGTTAATCAGGACTTGTCTGAGGTCCAGTATCCTGTCTAGATTAATAGATCTAGATATATATAGGAGCTCTAGATCTGAGTGGTGTAGCTAGTTTAGATTCTGTAGAGCGAGTGTCCCGGTGTTATACCTGGGAAACTCTAGGGAATTCTCTCCAGAATTTTGTCTCGATAATTAGAATTGTTTGTTTGAATTGGATGCTATGGTCGCTAGTATTTTGGTTGATAGCATATGTTTGCTCTTTTAAATTTTAAAATCTGTATGGGATTATTAAATTACCTTTGCTTTTAAATGTTCGGGGACGAAATTCTTTTAAGGGGGGAGGAATGTAATGTCTCGGAAATTTAGGCAATAATTATTTAATAATTTCATTTATAATCATTTTAAAATAATGAAATATTGATTTAATAATTTAATTCAAACAGGAGTTTCTTTTGAAGATTAATAATTGTTTAATTTGATAAATGATATTCTTTTCAAAAATCTTAATAATGATAGTTTAATTTGAAAATCTTATTGTTTTCAAATGTTAAAAATATTTAAGTAATAAAATTTCATCTTTCTAAACTGATTTAAAGATATTTATTTATAATGTATATATGTGTATACAATGTAAATAGAGAATTTGATTTTAATTTAAATTTAAATTTAATAAGAATATTTTCAAATCTATTATATATATAAATGTATAATTTGTAAATTGATTTAAATAAGTATTGAAAACTTTCCAAAGGAAAATTTTAAAGTCTTTCTTATATCTTCATAGTAATGTAAGTAAGTATTTATTTTGTTTATAAAAATAAATATAGTCTAAATTTTGTTTTATAATAAAAGTTTATTTTGTTTTGTTTTAAAAAAATTATTTTTCTTTTGAAATAAGATTTAATTCATTCATATTAGAATATAGTATTTTGATTTAAAACTCTTGAATAGAATAAATTCAACATTATTATTATTTTTTTCTTTTAAAAATCTTCTCTTTTGAAAATTAGTATTAAAATATTATTTTAAAAATATTTAAGCAAACATTCAAAATGTATAGTTTTAAAAGAAGTTTATAAGTAAAACATGTAATCATTTTCAAGGCTAATGTTAATAAATATTTAAAACATGCTAAAACAAATTAGAAATGGTTTTAGATAAATTTAAATACAATTATAAATTAAGAATTCTCTTTTTATATTAAAATGCATATGTGTTAAGATCTTAACACTAGAGAAGACACTTGTACACATTTATTATTGATAAGTCAACAAGTGTCATTGTTTTAAAAATTTTATTTAAATTATATTGATAAGAAATATAACAAATGCAGTTCAACCCTTATTCTCATTTGAAATCTAAGAATCAAATTTCAGTAAGATCAAAACCCAAACATATTGAATGATAAAAATCTGCAAAATCAAAATAGAAAATCTGCAATCTTTTTCTTCAAGTATCAACTGCAAAATGAAGATCAATTCAATTCCAAATCTGAGCATTTGAATGTGGATCTGCATGCAATATTTCAATAATCAAATCTGGAAGAAACTCAGCAATCAAATACAAGTTAAAATCAACTTCAACTTGCATTTGCAAATCCAGATTCATCATGCATTTCAAATCAGGTCCTGGAAATGTGAAATCTGCATCCAATTGTTCTTTGCATCTTCAAAATTGAGAGGTGAGTAAACTTCTTATTTTAAAAACAGTTCTCTTCTAAATCAAAGATAAATAAAAATTTCCTGAATTCAAGAATTCGTTTACATAAATTAAAATCTGGTTGATTTAAAACTGCTCTGTTATTTTTGAATGTGAGAACCTCAATGCAAAAAGTTGAATCTATCTGTTGCATGTGAATATATAAGAATGTGTATGCTTGTATGATTTTATTTGTGATGAATATGGTGTGTGAATATATATATATATATATATATATATATATATGAGAATTACTGTAAACCTGATTAACAGTTTTCTGTTTAAACTATGTTTAATAAGAAATCTTTATTCTTTTGTTTGATTTCTGTTAGAATTTATATGTGTAAACAAATAATGTTGTTTAGTAATAAATTATGTTCTTAAATCATGATTTAGTTGTATTTTAAAAAAAATTCTGTTACCTATGAAACAAATATAACAGTAAGTATTTTTAATAAAACCAATTATCATTGAAATGAAAACAAATACCAAACAGCTTAAATCAATTAAACAATTTTGTAATCTGAATTCATGTTTAAAAACATGATTTTAAAACAAATTTTATATTTTTTTTAAATTACTGGGGTATGAGCAATTCTGTTTTGAACAGAATTGGGAAATTTGGTTCTATCTAAATTTCTAGTGATGGTGGGATGTTGTGAATCTGTCTGGAGGTAGAGGATTGATGGGAGAGTGAGTGAAAAATGGTCAGAAGTTGTTTCAGTGGTGGTGGTGATTGTAATTGGGATTTCCAGGTTTAAGCCCTAAATTTGAGGGGTCGGGTTTTGATAGCTTCTGGATTTTACTGTGATGCATCGAGTGAGGAGGGGTTTTGTGAGTTTGCAGAGGAGGTGTAGAGGAAGTTATAGCCAAGGTCGCGTCAACGATGGTGGTCGGAGGTGGGATCCCACGGCGTTGACAGGTTTGAGGATTTGTTGCTATGAAGTTTTCCAGGTCTGGATAAATTCTTTGATTCCAAAGTTTTGAGTTGCAGTGGAGATTAGGTGATCGTACCTATGTTAGGAGATGGTCGGCAAGCCTAGGGTGTCAGGAGTTGATCAGAGCTCCGGTGTATATGCACCGTTCATGCTTGATGTCTGCTGAACTTTGTGGGGAAATGCAGTGTGTTGACTCGAAGTGTTTCTCGGGTTTTTGTGATGTTGTCTCGAAGCAAGTAGGTTTGGAACTCGAAGTAGCTATAGGAGTTCCTCGGGTTAGTGTAGTTGCAGGTGTAAACCTGAAGTTTTGCAGTTTTTAAAAATTTGAATGAAATTCATATTTTAAAGTTGTAACTTGACTCAAGTGTAAGTTAATTCTGAATTCAAATGAAGTTTTGAATTCAAGGTTTTTAAAAATGAAAATTTTAAAATTTAAACAAGATTTAAATTTAGTTTTAAATCAAGATTAAAAAAAGTTTTCAGGTTACTTTTAAAAACAAGACTTTAATTCAAAACAGTTTTTGTAAGTTTTTAAATTATGAACAGGTTTAAATGTTTTTAAGCAAGATTTAAATCTGTTTTGAAATCAAGTTAAAAACAGTTTCAGATTTACTTTGAAAACCAGTTTTGAATTCAAAACAGTTTGTAAATTAAAAAAAAAATGAACATATTCAAATGTTTTAAAAGAATTTGATTTCAAATAAGTTTTAAAACTTGAAAGAATTTATTTCCTTTAGTATTTGAAATAAGATATGAAGTGTTAATTTAAAAATTGAAAGTTAAAATAATCAATCTATTTTCAAAGCTTGATTTATTTTAATCAAGTAATTTTGTTTAAACTTTTCTTTTATATTTTAGTAATGAATGTTCTTTAACATTCATTTTATTTTAAGTTTTATATTTATTTAAATTTGGATTAATGTTTAAATAGTTAAACATTATTAAATATTAAATTTTTAAATGGAATTTGAATTTAAATTTAGAAATGTATTGTTTAAATATATTTTGAATGTAAATAAAGTCATTTGATAAGTAAATAAATTATTTTGAGAATAATTAAGATAATTAAGAATTTACTTAATTATTTGATTTTAAATAATGGTTAGATTAAAGATGATTGTTGATAATTAGTCTAAGATAATTTTTCTTAGGTAAGTAATTATTAAGAATATTGTAATTAATAAAAAATAATTATCTAAGGATAATTAAGTAATTAATTAATTTAATTAATTTTGATAATAAGATTTAATGGCGACTATCAACACAACAGCAACCCTATCGGATTTGGGAGGGGAGGACGCGGAGGAAGATGGCTGGACTCGGGTGATGGATCGAAGAAAGAGGCAGGTGTTCTCGGCTAACAGGCAGAAAGAGGCGGCAGATCATATCAAATCAGATCCACAAGCAGAGCGTTTTCAAAAGAAAAATCAGATTAGGAAAAATGCAACAGTCGGCACAGCTGTTTTTGCAAAATCAAAACCTATAAACTGGTGTGAACTGGTCAAAGGAAAAAAACAAGGTGATCTAATACAATACTTTGATCCAGAAATTGTTAATGACAAAAAAACAGCCATAATTGGAGAGGAAGAGCTAATCTCAGCAGAGAAAATGTGGTCCAATTCTATTCTTATATACTTGGTAGGTAAAAGGCCGTACTACATGTTTTTCAAAGCATATATAAAAAGAATGTGGGCTCCTAAAGGTAAATTTGAAGTATTTGCCAGAGATAATGGTTTCTATCTAATTCAATTTGAATTAGCAGAAGATTGTAATAAAATACTAGAAGGAGGACCATGGATGATGGATGGAAAGTTCATAATCATGAAAAAATGGAACAGTTCCATAAAATATGAAAAAGATCTATTGCTATCCATTCCTATATGGGTGATATTTCCAAACTTAAACTTTGCATATTGGAATCATATTTCACTGTGTAAAATTGCTAGTACTATTGGTAAACCTATTGCAATGGATGAGCATACCAAAAACAGAAGTAGAATAACATTTGCCAGAATGCTTATTGAAGTTGATGCATCTTTCAAATTTGATAAAGAAGTACAAATCAAACTGCCTAAAGGAGATTGTGTAATGCAAAATGTTGAATATGAATTCATACCCCCGGTGTGTAGTAACTGTGTATGTTTCGGACATGTCAACAATGAATGTCCTATATCATTTACGCAACAATGGATACCAAAGCCCACAACATGCAACAAAGAGACTGATCACATGGACTTTGCATCAGAAGGAAACACAAAACAGCAAACTCTTTACATCAACTCAGAAATAACAGCACATCACAACACAGAAGTTATTACAATTGAAGAGTCCTATGTCCAAGATTATACAAATAATAAGAATAAAGATGTTTCTCCATCAGATACATCAGTCCTATATGTTGAGACAACTCAGATGTCATCAAAGAATCCTACAGTTGCAATTGCAGCCTCGCCATCAACTGAAGCAGTAAAATGTGCAGTATCTAAATCTCATCCTCAATCCAGCATGGCTGCCACAATTGCAAAGGGACGCTATGCTTGTCCTTCTGACATGACTCAAATACAAAACATTGTAGAAGAATCACTTACAAGTACCAAGACTCTGGATCCAACTGCTATGACGTCATCGACAAAAGTCTCAGTCAATTTATCATCATCAGAGAATATATGCAACAGGGAGTTATCAAACCATAATGAACATATTTCAAATAGTTCTCACCCTCAAATTTCAGATCTAACATCTGTAGTGTTTAATCCTTTTCAGGTGCAAAAAGACGTGAAAGACTCAAATGTGGAAGCATCTTCTTTATCTCAATCATGTATCAATCCCACATACCCTTCAACCATCAACCCTCTCAACAATTCACCAACAAACCTCACATCCACCAACCCTGAATTTGAAAAAGTGCTTTCAGAAATGAAAAAGAAAAATCCTCAAGAAAAGAAAAAGAATAAAGTGATTCATGACAGTGTGACTCCCACTATAAAAACTAGGAGTCAAGCAAGCTCATCCAAATAATGTCAATCTTGTGCTGGAATGTGCGAGGTCTTAACAAGGCAGCACATGTTCTAGAGGTAAAAAACATCGTTTTCTCGCAAAAACCTTCTATGTTTTGCTTAGTTGAAAATAAGTTGAGAAGAAATAAAATTCAGCTGTTTATGGAATCATGGGGAAATAAATGGACATGCATCAACAACATTGAATATCATCATAAATGCAGAATACTCATCATGATCAACTCGGATATTTGGAGCAGCTATGTAATTTCTATGAGCAAACAACATATTACATGCATGCTAAACAATACTACAGGGGCTCAATGTATTGTTACTGTCATATATGCATTAAATCTTGAATCTGAAAGGAAAACTTTATGGAAACAACTGGAAAAAGAAGCAAACACCTTCATTACCCCTTGGTGCATCATAGGGGATTTCAGCTGTGTTAGATTTTTGAAAGAAAAAATGGGAGGAAATAAGTTGACAACAAGAAACATTCAGGAGCTAAACAATTTTATCAACTCTGCAGGAGTAAAAGAACCCAACATTTCAGGGGTTAAGTATTCATGGAGATCAGGGCCAAACAAAAATATTGCTACAAAGATTGACAGACTCTTATGCAACATTGAATGGATGAACATGTTCAAAAATTCCCATGCAAAATATCTAGATCTATCTACCAGTGATCATGTTCCTATTATGTTTCATTTTAATCATACACAAATATTAGAAGGTCCAAAACCTTTTAAATTTAGAAACCACTGGGTCATGTGTGAGGGGTACAAAGAAGCAATTGAAAAACATTTTGTTTTCCCTGAAGAAAATCAATTATTCAACCTTATACAAATGCAGAAAAACATCAAGAGGGAAATCAAAAGATGGTGCAAAGGAAAAAATGATTTGTAGACAGAAATATCAAAATGCAAGCATAAGGTCAACATTGCATTACAAATATTAGAAAATAATCACAATTCCTTAAATGCACAAAAGCTGCATGAAGCACAAGTAGATCTGGCAAAAAATTTGGGGCTGCTAGCAATGGATAACAAACAAAAAACAAAATGCCAATGGATCAAATGGGATGATAGTTGTTCGAAATTTTTCTTTGCAAAACAAACAACCAGGAGATTTGTAAACAGTTGTCACAACATCGTAAAAGGAAATGGAGAAGTAGTCAAAACCTCAAAAGAGATAGAAGATGAGGCTGTCAAATATTTTTCCAACATATACAATAGAGGAACATGATTGATCAGTTTCCAAATATCACTCCAAAAAGGAAAATAAATGATTGGGGTAAAAATTTCCTTAATGCTACATTTGAGGAAAAAGAATTAAAAAGAGCCATTTTCAGCATACACAATGATACTGCCCCTGGATATGATGGTTTCAATGCAAAATTTTATAAAAGACATTGGAATGAATTAAAAAAACCTCTTTTGAAAGCTATGCAAACTTCCTTTGATAATGGCAGAATTGTGAGAGAAATAAATCATACTATTATCTCCTTAATCCCAAAAGTGAAAACTCCAGAAACAGTTTCAGATTACAGACCTATAGCATGTTGTTCCATGCTGTACAAAATCTTATCTAAAATGTTATGTGACAGAATGAAGTTCTTGGAGAACTAACCTCTGACAATCAAACAGCATACTTACCAAACAGGCAAATCAAAGATGGGATAATCATTGCACATGAACACATCAGGAATTTCAACAAGCATGGCAGTAACAAAATGTGCATAAAGGTGGATCTTAAAAAGGCTTATGACTCAGTAAACAGACAATTCATCCTGCACATGATGAGAAGCATGGACTTTCCAGAGAAATGGATAAATATTATACAAGAAATGATAACTACTCCTAGTTACTCCTTTTCTATAGAAGGGTATCACAAGGGATATTTTACTGGGAGTAATGGATTAAGACAAGGAGATCCCCTATCCCCCTACCTATTTACTTTATGCATGGAATATTTCACTCTGTTGATGGATGCAAAAGCTACTAAAGGAAAAGTAGAATCAGTTATCAAGAACAATTCAAACATAACACATCTCATTTATGCAGATGATCTGTTAATTTTCATAAATGCTACAGCAGTGGGAGCCAAATCAGTTAAAAATTGTTTTAAAAAACTGAAGAAAGTGGCTGGATTAGAAATGAACAATCTCAAAACCCAAGTTTTTTTCAACAAGTTTTGCAACAACAAGGATCAAGTACTCAACATTCTAGATATTCAAGAAGGAGAACTACCTGTCAGGTACCTTGGACTACCCTTATCTGTCACATACATTAAACATTCAAATTGTAAACAACTTATAGACAGAGTGTTATATAAGATGCATGGTTGGGAGTGTAAATTTCTCACTGTCCCAGGCAGAATTGAACTAATTAAAGCTGTTGTTTATCCAATGGTCAGTTTTTGGATGCAATGTTTCATGTTACCTAGCCTAACCATTCACAAAATCAATCAGTTATGCAAACAATTTATCTGGAAAGGAAAAAATAGCAAAGTACCATGGGAAACAGTCACAAGTGTTAAAGCTGAAGGTGGGATGGGTTTGAAAAAACTGTCAGATATTAATAATACCTTTTGCATCAAAAGAATATAGGAAACCCTTAACAACTCATCTTATAGTGCTAGATGGATTAATGTAAAATATGCAAACAATGAGACTTTGTGGGAAGCTAACTTTAGTAATAATTCTTCATGCACTTGGAAGAAAATGTTATATCACAGAAAAGAAGCTCAAAAATTGATTGACAGAAGAATTGTGGATGGCAAGTCCACCAGTTTATGGTTTATACCTTGGATCAATGGTTCTACCTTATTGGAAAAACTGGGGCATCAAATCTTATCATATACAAGAGGTCATAATCATAAGGTAAATCAAATCATATCTGATAATTGTTAGAGGCCAGAAAACATCTCATATTTAGGCAACATAAGTGAGGAAATAAGGCAAGTTCCTATATATCGTGATAAAACAGAAGACTATTGGTTTAGTAACAACAGTAAAAATGGCTTGTTTTCTTTTCATGATACATGGAATGGTTTAAGGGTCAAACTCCAGAACATCAATTATTACAAAATCATATGGAATACAATATCACTCCCAAAGATGAATGTATGCTTATACAGAGCCATTTTCAGTTATCTACCCACAAAAGACAAGCTACACTTACAAGGAGTAACTGAAGACAACATATGTGTTTTGTGCAAAAGGGAAATAGAAACATGTAATCATCTATTTTTCAACTGTTCCTTCTCCAAGCATGTGTGGTATTGGATCAGAACCATGATGGGGGACCCTATAACTCATAGAAATATTCATATTTCTATTACAGATGCCATCACATATATATCCCAAAAATTTGCAGTCAACAGTATAAAGAAAGACATCATAATAGCCGCGCTTAGCACAGCTGTTTGGTACATTTGGAAAAGCAGGAACGATATCATCTTTAACAGTGAAAAGATAGACAAAATCACAGTCTGTAACACCATTAAATCCAACGTTCGAGACATTATCATCAATAGATCCAAGTTTTTCAGCCACAGCATCATCAATGCAGATAATATCATACAGAAATGGGAAATTATACCTCTGCGAGCTGACCTTATCTTGACCAAAAACCCTAATCCCCCAAATACTGTATCATCCTCAAGATACATGATTAATAGAGAAGATGACGAAACTGAGAGCTCAAGATTGTCTAGATGCACTGATAGTATTATCACTATCGTTGAAAGAGAAGAAAGATTGCAAGGGAGAGAGAACGAGCCTCCATGAGTTGCGAGATTATCGCAAAGTTTTTAGGTTTTGTGTTTTTTGATGAGTATACGGGTCGCTTTTTGTACCACCTGTTCATTATGTATATACCTTGTTATGTAATGTTTTGGCATTATCAATAAAGCTATTTGATCCTTTTTTTTAAAAAAAATTAATTTTGATAATTAACTAGATTAATTGAATATAATTAGTTGTAATTTGTTAAGTATAATTAATTGATAAAGTAATTAAGGAATTAATTACTTATTGTAATTAATTTTGATATTGTGATTTGTTTAAGTTAATTAATTTAGTTTAATTAATTTAAGTAAATCATTTAATGATTTAATGGAAGTAATTACTTAATTAATGGAGCAGGATTACTTAGAAAAGTAATAATGATAAATACTGGAATGTAATTAGTGAAAGGTGATTTATTTTAATTAAGTAATTTGGATAATTACTTTTGTAGTTAATCAAGAGATTTATTAATTAAGATAATTAATTATTGGATGATTAATTTGTTAATTAAAGATAGTTAATTACTAAATTAAATATTAATCAAGGTGATTAATAATTAGATTAATTACTAAATGTAATTAATTTAAATATTAGAGATCATTAATTATTATAATTAATGATGTAGTTAAGGATTGTTTGATTAAGTAATAATTAATTAAGTGATTAATTAATTGTAATTAATTAAGGACAAATATAATTAATTATAGATAATTAATAAATGAGTAATTAAATGTTAATTACTTATGAATAAGGTTAATTAATTTGTGAAATTAATTAAAGACTAATTACTTATTGTAATTAGAGGATGATTAATCTAAAGTGCTTAATCAAGTTAAATACTTAGTGGAAAATTAATTAACTGTGTTAATTAATTTATGGATATTAAGCAGGATTTATAGAGTGTTAATTAATTTAATTTATTTTAAATTAATTAGAGATGGTTGTAATTAATTTAATTCATTTTAAATTAATTATAATTGAAGGTTAATGAATCATTTCTTATGGATGTTATTGATTGAATGGTTCTGTTCTCAGTAATGAGATTAGTTGTATCTGTATGATATGGATGATTGGTTAAAGTATGATGGTTTGTGATGGATTATTTGGTTGTGATGATTGACTCTTTGTGATGATGATACAGATTATCTATTTATGATGGGAGTATGATTATCTATTGTGATATGTAGTTTATCTGTCTATGTGAAATAGATAATAATGAAATGAGTTAATTTATTTAAAACCCTTAAGTACAACTTGGACATTAAGATGGCGTTTGGTTTCGATGAGACCGGGATCGGATTTCCAAATTTGGAATTCCGAAAACCACATCGATTCCAATTAAACGTTAGGTTGTTAATCCAAGTGGAGCAAGTGAAGACTCGAGGTGTAAGGGCTATACGTCAGTATAACTCTGTCGGTGATTCCGTAATGAGTTGACGGAATAGTACTTAAAGGTTCGAGATGGTGGTTTATAGTGCAAGGGTTATCGTCGTTAACTCTGAGGGTGATTCCAATACGAGTGTAACGAGATAGTGCCTTCGGTTTCGTTCGAACCCGGAACGAACTTGTGTGGATTGAATGCTTTCAGAACATCGTCAGGTGGACGATGAGCATTCTAAGATTGATGTGTCCTATAAAGGTAATCGTAGCCTCAAGCCTCATCAACCGGGAATGGCTAAAACATGGGAGGTGTAGCAAGGCTTCGTGGGTAGCTCCCACTGGAGAGCAAGATTTATCCCTGTCTAGGGGTCCCTTTATATTCGGTTGTGTGGCAGTTGGCGACGGCCAATCTGCGGGGTGGTCTTGTTCGGAACTGTTCAGTAAGGAATGGTTCCGGCTTTGTGTTGCAGGGGAGCAGGCGTACTCCTCGGTACGGTGATCTAGGCCACGTACTGTGACGGGCGGTACCCCAGTAGCCCTTCCATTGATGGAATCCATAATCCAATAAGTGCCTGTACAGTTTTGATTGTGCCCAACTATATTGGAGCGCGAGATGTAAGCATTCTAGCTATTTCTGTATTTTATTTTGAAAACCCTAGACACTACTATAATATCACTGGATTTCCTATCAAATGTTTTGGTTAGCGTAAGGTAAATTTTTTTCCATGTTTATGTTGGGAAGTCTTACGTGATACCTTTTGTTTTCAAATGATTTTCTAAAGTTAAGCAACTTTTATCCCCGTTTACTCACACCAGACCCATGTCTGACGTGAGTGTTTATTTTCTTTTTTATTAAACTCTTGGGTACTCATATTACGTATGAGTAGTCAAGTGTTTCAGGATTTGCTTTGACGAGTTCTGGAGGAGATAATGGAGCAGGAGGCTTCAGCGTGTAGATATATATAGTGGTTCCGCTGTGTTTGTGTTGTACCTGTTTCTCTGATGTACTTGAATTGTAATTACTAGACAGATATTTATAACTGTCTAGTTGGTGTTGTATTAGCTGTTTAACTCTGATGTATATGATACTATGTAAAGTTTTATGTGATATAATATAATTTATTCGTTCCGCTGTGAGATTCTGATGTTGTCTGTTTCTTTCTTTCCTTTCTTTTCTCTTTTCTATCCCTTTCTTTCTTCTTAATGATGCATCTTTCTATGGAATGAAAGGCGGGTCGTTACATATTGTTTAATAATTTTATTTTATAAATATTTAATTTGGACAAATTTATTCTTTTTAGAACTAATAATATTTATTTGGTAAATTTATCTCTTAAAGCTAATAAAATTGCTTTCTACTTATAATGTATACATATTGGTGTGTATATATTGTAAATAGGAAGTCTTTGGTTTTAAATTTAATAAAAGATATGTCGTTTAATTATAATATATATACACATATATATGTGCGTGTGTGTGCATTGTGATTGGAAGATTATTTTAAAATTCAGGTTAATAATTTTCAAAGCTAATTAAAATTATTTCTATATTTTCAAAATCAATATATATGTTAATAAAAAATATGTTAGCTTGAGTTAAAACAAGATTTAAATTTTGGTTCATTTCTTTTGCTTTTAAAATTCTTTCTTTAAATTACACATGAACATGGTTTGTAAATATATGTATAAGTTTAAACCATAAACATTAATTAATATAAACACAACATATTAATATAAATAATTGTGTAATTAATTTTAAAATGGTTTTAAACATTTGTAAATACATAAGACAAGCTTTAGAAATTTTTAAATTAATGTATTCATGCAAATATATTTGTAAGCAAAGGACCACTTGTAATTAACAAGTGTAAACCTTCATTCTTTTTCTTAAAATTAAATTATAAAAATATACATCGGAGAAACCTGATCGTTTTTATTTTCAGATCAAAACATCTTCTTCCTCTCAATCTTCTTTCTTCTTCAAAACTAAAGAAAACAGAAAACCCAATTTCAAAAGAAAATCAAAACTAAAAGCTTCAACTGTTTCAAGATTAAGCCAAGAAGTTTCAAGAAAATTCAATGTAAAACAGGCAAATCAACTTCATCATTTCATCTACAACATGAGCAAAGCTTACAATCGGATTCAACTCAACTAGTAAAAACAAAGTCAAGAACAAATCAAACTCAAGCAATCAAGTTTAGATTTAAAACCTCAAGCTTGCCCTCTGTTTCACTGTCCAGTGAGAAAACCTTTCGCTTCAAAAACAGTTTAAATCTAAGATTTAACTTTGATGCATGTGATGAAATATTTAGTAACATAGTATATATTGTTGCATGAATGTTGGATTGGAATATATGTATATATATGAAATGTCTATGTATATGTCTGATGTTAACCTCTCTGTTGTATTTACAGATACTTCTTCCTCAACAAAATTCATATCTCCCAAATGAATTGATTTTAGACCATGATGTTTAAAAGAAAAAGATCTATAACAGGATAATGTAAATTTTAAAAATGACTATAGGAATTTATATTAAGTATCTATCTCAAAAATTTATGAATAACAGTGAGATTCAAAAATGGGACAAAACCTGAAAATGTTAATTTCAATTCTTGATTATACAAATTGAAACGTTATGAAAAATGATGAATTTTGATATATAAATCATGATTTTTAAGTTTTGTATTCAGTGAGATAATTGAGGATTATCAGATTTGGTTTCATCGTCAAAATTCGACGATCGGCTCAGGGGTTATCATTGTGATCATTGTCAAAGGTAGCTTGAGGTGGCGTAGTGAATGTATTTATCATTGGCCGTGGTGGTCGGGGAAGGGAGGGGTAGGGTTTTTGCCTGTTCGGGGAAGGGGTCGAGGCGAATCTGCGGTGAGGACCGCGGGGTTCATCGAGGTTGGTATCGACGATGAAGGGTAGTTTTTTGATCGACGTTATTCTAGGTTTGGTCGATTTTGGGTTCGATTTTGATTCGCTGACGAAATCATCATCTTGGGTGGATGTATGGGTAGGCGAGGTCAGCGTTGAACTATCGATGGTCGGGATGATGGCCAGAGGTGGTTGGATGGTTGTGCACGTGCACACGTGCACATCATATCTGGTGCGGATGAAGGCTTTGGGTAGAGCGAGATTTTTCTCAAGTAGATTTCGTGATTGACTCAAAGCAGGAAGGTTTCGTGAGTGCCTCGTGTTCTGCTCGGGGAAGAGTCGTGTTAGGCTCGGGTTATTTTCATATTGTTGCCAGATCTAATTTTTTTTTTAATAAAAACTTGTACACTTTTTAAATTTAAGTGAAAACAGAATCCAGATTTCTAATCAAAGTAAGAACATGTTTTGTGAAGTAATGATCATGTTTTAAAAATGGAAAATCAAGTTTAAGTTAAATATGAAATAGTTTTATAAAACATAGAAATACAAATTTAAAACCAAACGAAAATGATTTTCTAGTTTTAAGTATTATCAGATTCCAAAGTACAATGTTTTAACAAGTTTTAAAAATTTATTTTTAAAAGTTGTTAAGAATAATTTAGTTTTCAAAGGAATATTTAGCCTAGTTTAAAGGAATATTTAAAATGAATAGATATCCAAAGAACTAAATTCCAAAGTAATTAAACAAGTTAAACAAATCTTTAAAGATTTAAAGATGTTTGAGATTTTTTATTTATAGTAATTATACTAATTTTGAAATTAAGTGCCTAAGTGCTTCAAAAGGTAATAAGATGATGTTTTGCAATTAATATGTGGTTAAAGAAAGAGTGATTAACTTTAATTAATCAAAGAATTTTCTAAATGATGTTTGTATTTTCAAACATTTAATTTAATTAAATTAAATTTAAACAAATGTTTAATTAAGGTAAATGGTTATCTTAATTAATTAAAGTCTTGTTAAATAAAAGTAATTAAAGTGTGATTACTTAATTAAATATGATGATTAATTAATAATATTAATTCAAGATAATTAGTTGTTTAATTAATTAAGGATAGTTAATTCCTTAATTAAGGATTAATTTATCTAAGTAATTTGTAATTAATTAAAGAGTAATTACTTAATGGAAGAAATTAAAGGGATTAATTACTCAATATAATTAATTTAATGAATGTGATTAATTTCAGTTAATTAACTAGTCCAATTAAATAAAGATAATCACTTGATGATTGATTAAGTAAAATTATTTAATGAAGTGTAATTACTTAGTTTAAGTAATTAATGGGTAGTTACTAGATGTAACTAATTAAAGGGGAAATTACTTAATGGCAAGTAATTAAAAAAAATTCTTAATGGAAAGTAATTAATTAAAGATTAATTAATATAAATTAATTAACGAGTTAACTAACTAAGGTAAGTAATTAAAGGATTGTTATTTACCGTAAGATATTAATAAGAATTAATGAATGTGATTAATTTAAAGATTAATTAATAAATGTAATCAATTAAGGATCAATGTAATTAATTATAGTTAATCAATTAATTAGAGGATCATTAATTAATGTAATTAAAGAGAGTAATTAATGGTAATTATTTTAAATGGTTAGAATAATTAATTTGTGTAATTAATTAAAGGCTAATTACTTAATGTAATTGAAGAATAATTAATCAAGGATGATTAATTAAGATGGATAATTAAAGGATGATTAATTAATTGGGTTGTAATTAATTAATATTAAGTAAGCAGGATTTAAAAATAATGAAAGTAATTAATTTTATTCTATGGTGGTTAATTAAATTAACTAGAGATGGTGTAATTGATTTATCTAGCTTATGGATGGTTGAATGATATTGAAAGCCTTGGATCATGTGATATCTCTAATATATGATATGTGATGTTTGTGATATAAGATGTTTTGGTTGAACTGTGATAATATGGATTATCTATCTGTGATAATGTGAATGATCTATCTGTGTGAATATATTAACTTAATACAAATTATAAATTAAACTGTTTTAATCCTTAAACAACTTGGACCTTAAAACGACGTTTTGGATTTCGTTGAGACCAGGATCGGATTTCCAAACTGGAATATCTTAAAATTTAACGTTAGGTCGTGAATTCAAGAGAAGATCAAGATGAAGATTCGAAGTATAAGAACTATTCGTCATTAAAACTCTGAGGGTAATTCCAAAACGAGTTTAACGGAGATGGTACTTTCAGATTCGAGATGAAGATTTAGAGTGCAAGGGCTATTATCGTTAACTCTGAGGGAGATTCCAAAATGAGTGTAACGAGATTTTGCCTTCGGTGTCTTTCAAACCCGGAACAAACTTGTATGGATGAATGCTTTTAGAACATCGTCATTGGAGGACGATGAGCATTCCAAGATGTGTTCTTTAAAGGTAATCGTAGCCTCAAGCCTCATCAACCGGAATGGCTAAAATAGGAAAGGTGCAACAAGGCTAAGTGGCTCGCGCCCAAGTAGGACGAGATTTTCCCCTATCAAGAGGTCCCTTTTTATTCCGCTTAGTGTGTGGTTGGTCGCGCCAACGGCGGGGTTTTCTTCTTTGGGATTATCCAGTAAGGGATGTTTCTGGCCTTGTGTTGCAGGGATTTGGGGTGGATCCTCGGTACGGTGATCTAGGCCACGTACTGTGACGGGCAGTACCCAAGTAGCCCTGCCATTGATGGAAACCCATTTTTTCCTACGTGCCTTTACGGTTTTGATTGTATAACCCACTTTATGGCTAGTAGCTAAAATTTAATAAATGTAACAATTTCGGCTATTTTCTATTTACTTGAAAACCCTAGACACTATTATAATATCACTGGATTTCCTACAAAATGTTTTGGTTATCGTAAGGTAAAAACTTTTCCATGTTTATGTGTGGAGAGTCTTACGAGATACCTTTTCTTTCCAAAGGTTTTCAAAGCTAAGCATCTTTAACCTATTTACTCACACCAGACCCATGTCTGACCCGGAGTTTATTTTCTGTTTTATTATACTTTTGGGTACTCAAATTTTTATAAGTAGCCAAGAGATTCAGGTTAACTTTGACGAGTTTCTGGAGGAGATATGGAGCAGAGGCTTCAGCGTATATAGTTCTATTATGGTTCCTCTGTGTTGTATCTCTATGATGGTGT
Source organism: Allium cepa (assembly GCA_030765085.1). Lineage (NCBI taxonomy): Eukaryota > Viridiplantae > Streptophyta > Magnoliopsida > Asparagales > Amaryllidaceae > Allium > Allium cepa. The sequence goes on from CM060929.1 coordinate 887,127,829, forward strand.
CTGTATTGTACTGGAGTTGTAATGAGTAGATAGGTCTTTGCAACTGTCTAGTTTGTGATGTACAAGCTGTGTAACTCTAATAGATGTGTATACTATGTATTAACTATGTGATTAATATATTTTATTCGTTCCGCTGTGAGATTCTGATATTGTTTAATTCCTTTCCTTTCTTTCTCTTTTCTATCCCTTTCTTTCTTACTAATGATGCGTCTTTCTATGGAGTGAAAGACGAGTCATGACAGTGGTATCAGAGCGCTAGGTTGAGATAATACCTAGGCTTTGGAGTGATTTCTTTCTTAAGAGAGCGTACTTGTATATATGTGTGTGTATATATATTCCTACTATTTTGTTGGATTACCTGTTCGGGTTTGCCAATATGAGTTCTAGAGTAGGAAGGGTAGTGGTGTGTGTGGCATGACTACCAATGGAAGAAGTCCAAGTGATGAGGTTGGAAGAGTATCTACCGAGGTTGTAGACACAATACAGCCTCGAGTAAGCTTTGCAGCATGGTGTAAGGATTTTACCAGATGTATGAAGGAAACCTTTTAAAGGTTCGGAGTCCATCTTTGAAGTGCAAGTTTAGATTGCGCAAGTGTGAGCGGTTCTGCAAGAGTCTGGATCTGTCGGATAAGCTGAAGCAAGGAAGTTCGTCTGTAGGAGACTAAGGTCTATGAGTTGCCTCGCTATAGATATGGTCTCATTGTCACCCCCCTTAGAAGAGTGAGATGTTTTGTGCTAGGTTTGAGGCCCGAGTTTCTTGAGAAGTTATCTGACATCTCGAAGACTCTTTTGTGGATTGGTCAATATGGCTTTGAGGGTCAAAGAGCTTATGCATAGAAGTCTTTGGCATTTGTAGCAGCGATGCAGCTCGAAAGTGTTTTATGGGTAGTAGGAAGGTCTTTTGGTTTAGTAGTATCCTGGAAGTGGAGTTCAGAAGCAGCAGAATGAACCCATTTCTCCAATGGTTCGAAAATCTTTGTGTTTCTTCTATCGGCAGCCCAGACTTTTGGAAGCTCAGCAGAGCAGGGAGTTTGTTGTTAAAGGTGGACCATCAGCTTCTTCTGTACGACAAGAATAAGCTGTTCTGACGTGCGAAGAGAGAACAGTTTCTTTGGAGCTGAACTGGGTAGGATCGCAAAAGTGACTTGCGATAGTTGAGTGTTCTCTTGGGTAATCTTTTGCATGGGATGAGACCTCTCAAGTGGGAGTGAAGCTATTGAAGTTGTTAGAAAATTCTTTCTGAATGTCTTCAAAGAAGTCAGAGGTTTGCCTTAGCATCGGAGATTGAGTTTTCATATCGACTTGGTTCCAGGAACGATACCGGTGGTTCAGCTAATTAGAAGGATGACTCCTGGAGCGAGGATTTGGTGAAGCAGCTCAGGATTTCTCGGTACTTCTGTGTTTTCTCTTTATGGATCAGATGAACTGTGTCTTCTAGGAAGTGTTGGACAAACCTGTGCTTGTGTTCATCGACGGTATTTTCGTCTACTCCAGATCAGAGTTGCACAGCGGAAGTGAGATAGCGGCTGTTCTAGAATGGAAGCAACCGCTGACTCCTATGGAAGTTCGCATTTGTTTTGGATTCGAGGGTTTCTACAAGAAGTTCAAGTGGACCTTTGAGTGAGAAGATTTTTTCAGAATCTGAAGGCAAGATTGGTAAGTGCACCTATTCTAGCTACCAAATGAGAGAGGTTGGTTCGAAGTCTACTAATGCTTATGGAATAGAGTTTGTGTTCTGAATTTCGGTAGATCTTGAAAAGATCATTTTGTTGAGTAGAATCTGGAGAGCATCCTGTTCTTGGTCCAATTATGTTTTGAGAAGCATCAGCGTAGGTTGAGCTGATCAGGAAAGGATATAGGAAGCTCAGAATCGTCAGATAAGTTTTATGGATAAGAGAAAAAAGAATTTGGAATTCGGAGTTGGAGATATGGTTTTGTAAAGGCTTTCTTCGATCAATGGAGTAATAAGATTTGGTAAGACTAGAAGGCTAGCTCTGAGGTATTTTGAATCTTTCTATGTTCTCGAAAGGATAAGTGTTTTGGACTATAGGATTGAATTGCTAGTTCGGATGGCTGGGATTCACATTATATTTTACGTATCTTTGAGGGAGTACATGTATGGTCCATCACCGGTTGTGGAATCAGAAGTTCAGAAGGATCTGGTGGTCGAGCTGGATTTTTCTGTGATCTGATATCTTGTTCAAAATGTAGTCGATATAAGTAGGAGCTCAGGATCGGAGTGGTGTAGCTAGTCTAGATTCAGTAGAGCGAGTATCCCAGTATTTATACCTGGGAACTCTAGATAGAATTGGGATAACCTATCCTAAATTGTGTCAGGATAATTAGGTTTGTTTGTTTAAATAAATTGATTGCTATGGTTATTAGTGTACAGCTAAAATGTATGATTTGATATTTTTAAATAAAACGTTCGTTGGATTATTAAATTAGCTTTGCTTTTAAATTTCGGGGATGAAATTATTTTAAGGAGGGAGGAATGTGATGTCCCGGAATTTTAGGCAATAGAAATTTGATAATCTTTATGTAAAAAATATTTTAATTGGAAATATTGATTTAATATTATTTTTCTAACTATTTAAATTTGGTAATATTGTTTAATAATTTTATTTTATAAATATTTAATTTGGCAAAATTTATTCATTTTTAGAACTAATAATATTTAATTGGTAAATTTATCTCTTAAAGCTAATAAAATTGCTTTTTATTTATAATGTATATATATTCGTATATATATTATAAATAGGAAGTCTTTGGTTTTAAATTTAATAAAAGATATGTTGTCTAATTATAATATATATATATATATATATCTGTGTGTATGTATACTGTGATTGGAAGATTGTTTTAAAATTCAAGTTAATAATTTTAAAAGCTAGTTAAAATTAATTCTATTTTTCAAAATCAATATATATGTCAATCAAAAATATTTTAGCTTGAGTTAAAAATAAGATATAAATTTTGGTTCATTTCTTTTGCTTTTAAAATTCTTTCTTTAAATTACAAATGAACATGGTTTATAAATATATGTATAAGTTTAAACCATAAACATTAATCAATATAAACATAACATATTAATATAAATACTTGTGTAATTAATTTAAAAATGGTTTTAAACTGTTGTAAATAAATAAGAAAAGCTTTAGACATTTGTAAATTAGTGTATTCATGCAAATACATTGGTAAGCAAAGGACCACTTGTAGTTAACAAGTATGTGCCTTCATTCTTTCTCTTAAAATTAAATTATAAAAAAATATTGGACAAACCTGATCATTTTTATTTTTAGATCAAAACATCTTCTTCCTCTCAATCTTCTTTCATCTCAAAACTAAAGAAAACTGAAAACCCAATTTCAAAAGAAAATCAAAACTAAAAGCTTCAACTATTTCAAGATTTAAGCAAAGCAGTTTCAAGCAAATTCAACATAAAACAGGAAAATCAACTTCATCTATTTCATCTACAACATGAGCAAAGCTTGCAAGCAGATTCAACTCAACTATTAAAATAAAGTCAAGAACAAATCAAACACAGGCAATCAAGTTCCAGATTTAAAACCTTAAGCCTGCCCTCTGTTTCACTATCCAATGAGTAAGCCTTTTTCTTCAAAACAGTTTAAACCTAAGATTTAACTTTGATGAATGTGATGAAATATTGTAGTAACATAGTATATATTGTTACACGAATGTTGGATTGGAATATATATATATATATATACGTATATATATATATATGAAATGTCTGTGTATACGTCTGATGTTAACTTCTCCATTGTATTTACAGAGACTTCTTCCTTAACAAAATTCATATCTCTCTAATGAATTGATTTTAGACCATGATGTTTAAAAGAAAAAGATCCGTAACAGGATAATGCAAATTTTACAAATGATTATATTAAGTATCTATCTCATAATTTTATGAATAACAGTGAGATTCAAAAATGGGAAAAAAATCGAAAATGTTAATTTCAATTCTTGATTATACAAACTCAAACGTTATGCAAAATGATGAATTTTGTTAAATCATGGTTTTTATGTGTGTATTCAATGAGATAATTGAGGACGATCAGATTTTGTTTCATCGTCAAAATTCGACGATCGGCTCGGAGGTTGTCGTCGTGATCATTGTCGAAGGTAGCTTGAGAGTGGGCGATCACCGGAAAATTAGTGAAGGTATTTATCATTGGCCGTGGTGGCCAGGGAAGGGAGGAGTAGGGTTTTGTTGCCTTTTTGGTTAGGTCGTGTATTCGAGGTGATGGCGACGACTAGGGTGATTCGGAGGCGATCGCGAGGTGGGGAGTCAGAGCTAGGGATCGAGGCGAATCTATGGTGAGGATGGCAAGGTTCATCGAGGTCGGGATCGACGATGAAGGGTAGTTTTCCGATCGACGTTATTCCAAGTTTGGTCGATTTTGGGTTCGATTTTGATTCGCTGACGAAATCATTATCCTGGGTGGATGTATGGGTAAGCGAAGTCAGCGTTGAACTGTCGATGGTCGAGATGATGGCCAGAGGTGATCGGAGGTTTGTGCACCGTGTACACGTGCACATCAGATCTGGTGTGGATGAAGGCTTCGGGTAGAGCAAGATTTTTCTCAAGTAGATTTCATGATTGACTCGAAGTAGGAAGGTTTCGCGAGTGCCTCGTGTTCTGCTCGGGGAAGAGTCGTGTTAGGCTTGGGTTGTTTTCATATTGTTGCCAGATCTAAATTTTTTTTAATAAAAACTTATACAGTTTTTAAATTTAAGTGAAAACAGAATCCAGATTTCTAATCAAAGTAAGAACATGTTTTGTGAAGTAATGATCATGTTTTAAAAATGGAAAATCAAGTCTAAGTAAAGTAAGATATGAAATAGTTTTACAAAACATAGAAATACAAATTTAAAAGAAAGCGAAAATGAGTTTTCTAGGTTTAAGTATTATCAGATTCCAAAGTAAAATGTTTTAACAAGTTCTAGAAATTTATTCTTAAAATTTATTAAAAATAATTTAGTTTTCAAAGGAATATTTAGCCCAGTTTAAAGGTGTATTTAAAATGAACAGATTTCCAAAGAAATAGAAACTAAATTCCAAAGTAATTAAACAAGTTAAACAAATCTTTAAAGATTTAAAGATGTTTGAGATTGTTTTGGTTGTAGTAATTATATTAATTTTGGAATTAAATTCCTAAGTGCTTTAAAAGGTAATAAGATGATGTTTTGAAATTAAGATATGGTTAAAGAAAGAGTGATTAACTTTAATTAATCAAAGAATTTTCTAAATGATATTTGTATTTTCAAGCACTTAATTTAATTAAATTAAATTTAAATAAATGTTTAATTAAGGTAAATGGTTATCTTAATTAATTAAAGTCTTGTTAAATGAAAGTAATTAAAGTGTAATTACTTAATTAACTAAGATGATTAATTAATATTATTAATTCAAGATAATTAGTTATTCAATTAATTAAGGATGGTTAATTCCTTAATTAAGGGTTAATTAATCTAAGTAATTAAAGGTAATTAATTAAAGAGTAATTATTTAATAGAAGAAATTAAAGCGATTAATTACTCAATATAATTAATTGAATGAATGTGATTAGTTTAAGTTAATTAACTAGTCTAATTAACTAAAGATAATCACTTGATGATTGATTAATAAAATTACTTAATGAAGTGTAATTACTTAGTGTAAGTAATTAATAGGTAATTACTGGATGTAATTAATAAAAGGCGAAATTACCTAATGGCAAGTAATTACAAAAATTTCTTAATGGAAAGTAATTAAGGATTAAATACTTAGTGTAATTAATTAAGGATTAATTAATATAAATTAATTATGGAGTTAATTAACTAAGGTAAGTAATTAAAGGATAGTTAATTACTGTATGAGATTAATTAAGAATTAATGAATGTGATTAATTTAAAGATTAATTAATAAATGTAATCAATTAAGGATCAATGTAATTAATTATAGTTAATTAATTAATTAGAGGATCATTAATTAATGTAATTAATGAGAGTAATTAAAGGTTAATTACTATAAATGGTTAGGATAATTAATTAGTGTAATTAATTAAAGGCTAATTATTTAATGTAATTGAAGAATAATTAACCAGGATGATTAATTAAGATGGATAATTAAAAGATGATTAATTAATTGGGTTGTAATTAATTAATATTAAGTAAGCAGGATTTAAAAATAATTAAAGTAATTAATTTAATTCAACGGTGGTTAATTAAATTAATAAGACATGGTGTGGTTGATTTATCTTGCTTATGGATGATTGAATGATATCGAAAGCCTTGGATTATGTGATATCTCTAATATGTGATATGTATTGTTTGTGATATGAGATGTTTTGGTCGAATTGTGATAATATGAATTATCTATCTGTGATAATGTGAATTATCTATCTATGTGAATATATTACCTTAATATAAATTATAAATTAAATTATTTAAACCCTTAAACAACTTGGAACTTAAAACGGCGTTTTGGATTTCGGTGAGATCGGGATCGGATTTCAAAATTGGAATATTCGAAAACCACATCGATCCTAATTTAATGTTAGGTCGTGAATTCAAGAGAAGATCAAGATGAATACTCGAAGTGGAAGAACTATTCGTCGTTAAAAATCTGAGCGTGATTCCAAAATAAGTTTAACGGAGATAGTACTTTCAGATTCGAGATGAAGATTCAGAGTGCAAGGGCTATTATCGTTAACTCTAAGGGTGATTCCAAAATGAGTCTAACGAGATGGTGCCTTCAGTTTCATTCGAACCTGGAACGAACTTGTATGAATGAATGCTTTCAGAACATCGTCACTGGAGGACGATGAGCATTCCAAGATGCGTTCTTTAAAGGTAGTCGTAGCCTCAAGCCTCATCAACCGAGAATGGCTAAAACAGGGGAGGTGCAGCAAGGATATGTGGGTCACGCCCAAGTAGGACGAGATTTTCCCATGTCTAGAGATCCCTTTTTATTCAGCTTAGTGTGTGGTTGGTCGCGCCAACTACTGGGTTGTATTGTTCGGGATTATCCAGTAAGGGATGGTTCCGGCCTTGTGTTGCAGGGGATTTAGAGTGGATCCTTGGTACGGTGATCTAGGCCACGTATTGTGACGGGTGGTACCCAGTAGCCCTGCTATTGATGGAAACCCATTTTTTCCTACGTGTCTTTACGGTTTTGATTGTATAACCCACTTTGTGGCTAGTAGCTGGAATTTAATACATGTAACAATTTCGGCTATTTTCTATTTACTTGAAAACCCCAGACGCTATTATAATATCACTGGATTTCCTACCAAATGTTTTGGTTACCATAAGGTAAAAACTTTTCCATGTTTATGTATGGAGAGTCTTACGAGATATCTTTTGTTTTCAAATGTTTTCAAAGTTAAGCAACTTTAACCCGTTTACTCACATTAGACCCATGTCTGACCCGGAGTTTATTTTCTGTTTTATTAAACTCTTGGGACTCAAATTTTTACGAGTAGCCTAGGGATTCAGGTTAACTTTGATGACTTTTTGGAGCAAATATGGAGCAGGAGGCTTCAGCATATATAGATATATTGTGGTTCCTCTATGTTGTATCTCTATGATGGTGTCTGTATTGTACTGGAGTTGTAATGAGTAGACAGGTCTTTATAACTTTCTAGTTTGTGATGTACTAGCTGTGTAACTCTGATAGATGTATATACTATGTATTAAATATGTGATTAATATATTTTATTCGTTCCGTTGTGAGATTCTGATATTGTTTAGTTCATTCTTTCCTTTCTTTCTCTTTTCTATCCCTTTCTTTCTTACTAATGATGCATCTTTCTAGGGAGTGAAAGACGGGTCATTACACCAGCCGTTACGATAGATTCTACAACGATCTGAGACGTCTGGTAGGTTACTCAAGTGGAATATCGAACTGAGCCAATTCGACATCACTTATCTTCCTCGAAGGGCTATCCGGGGACAGGCATTGGTGGAATCTATAGCAGAATTCACTACATAGGATGATTTCCCAAAGAGCGGTCAAAACCCTACCATACGGTGGAAGTTGTATACGGATGGGGCATTCAATGGTCATTGTTTTGGAGCTGGAGTTGTGTTAGTAACTCCAGAAGATTGGTCAATTTTCCATGCTTTAAAGCTTGATTTCCCTGCAGCAACAACAGAGCTGAGTATGAAGATCGAATTGTTGGACTTAAACTCATTGGAGAATTGGCAATAAAATTTCTTAAAATCTTGTGCGACCCACAATTGGTAGTATACCAAGTCAGGGGAGATTACCAGGCTAAAGGACAACATCTTTCCCCGTATCTTTCCCATGTCTAAGAGCTATTGACGGACTTTGAATACTAATGTATTACACACATTCCTTGAGATCACAACAAATTGGCCGACTCATTGGCAAAGTTTGCTAGCAATGCACAAAAATTGGGCTTAGTCCCGGTCGAAGTACTAAACGCTCCGAGCATAAACCTGATGGAAATCAACTGGGCACTAGAGACAAAGCCTGAGAAGGGGTCGTGGATTACTCTAGTTAAAGACTGTTTACTACATGGAGTTCTTCCCAAATGGAGGAATGAAAAATGACAAGTCCTTCGCAAAGCTTTACGATATATCTTTTAATAAGGAGTTATATATATAAAGGGTTTTCTATCTCCCTGCTCCGGTGTATCGCTCATGATGAAATAAAGCAAGTCCTAAAGGAAGATCGTAAGGGGAACGTGGCGATCACACTGGGGGGAAAACCCTAGCAAATAAAATACTTCATTATGGGTATTATTGGCCGATTATTAATCGAGATGTTGGTGATTGCGCACGGCGATGCGAGAAGTGCCAGATGCATGCAAAAGTTCTGAGATTTTCGCCGATAGAAATCACACAAATGGTCAGTCCATGGCCATTTGCCATATGGAGGATAGATATTATTGGTTCTTTACCAATCTTTAAAGGTGGTGCGAAGTACGCTATCGTCGCAGTTGATTACTTCACCATATGGGCCAAAGCAGAACCTTTAGCCATAATCACAACAAATAAAGTAATCAACTTCATCATCCAAAACATCATTTGTTGTTTTGGCCTTCTGTGGACTATAGTAACTGTTAATGGAACCTAACTTGACAGTGCTGAATTCAAAGACTTATGCCTTCGGCATCATATTGAAAAGAAATTTGCAGTGGTTGCTCAGCCTCAAGCAAATGGATAAGCTGAAGCTGTAAACAAGATCATAATGTCCACTCTGAAGAAGCATTTGGAAAAGGTTAGGGGTGAATGGGTGGATAAACTCCCGACGGCACTATGTGCTTATAAGATCACCTACAAGTCCGCTAGAGGCCATACTCCATTCGCCCTTGTTTACGGCTCCTAAGTCGTTATTCCTATTGAACTCGAAGTTCTTTCTCATCGAGTGACCTACTACGATCCCGAAACTAATAGAGATCTCCGCTTGGAATCTCAAGACTTTGTCAATGAGAAGCGCAAAGCTGATTTGAGGGTAGCTGAGCATCGACATCGAGTCGCTCGATACTACAACACTAAAGTCTGACCTAAAACCTTTCAAATTGGTGATCTCATCTTGAAACGGGATTTTCCTGCCCCGTCGCATATGAATCCTACTTGGGTAGGACCATATGTCATTGAACAAAGACTTGGAGAGGGAACTTTAAAGCTAGCGACTTGGCGTCACACTCTTAAGGGCATGGAATAGCGAGCATTTACGATGTTATTTCACTTAGTTTATTTCTTTTTCATTCAATTATATGTAATTTTAGGATCTTCTTTACATATTATTTTCTAGATATATGATAAGAGAGATTATGTCGTTTACTTCTATTTAGTAAATAAAGCTTTGTATTTGCTTTATAACTATGATCTTCCATTGCATTGCATATTAGTTACGACATACGACCAACTAGATCCCACCATACAATGAAATCAACATAACTCGATAGTAATCGTGGTTCGACCGATCACTTATTAAATAAAACCCATACTTGGGGCTAGATGACTGACTAAGGGAAATTGAATTCGAGAGTTTCCAAAAAACTCCAAACTCCCAAAGTATGAACTGGGTTATAAACATTGATGGGTGTGAACGACCACCCATGCAATAACTCTTGTCCACAAAGTATAGGTATGAGTATAAACGAATAAATAAGTGCGATTCGACCCCTTACTTCTTAACTAACTTAGGCATGAATTCGATAGGATGAGAACGAAGTTGGTGGAGATGGAACTCGACCATCCACTAATTAATTCTACCATCTAAAGTTAGGGGCAGAAATGTAATTACTTAACCGCTGAGTTCGACATCGTAACATTAAATCTTGACCTAGCATTTGAATACGACTTGAGGCCATGACCTTAAAGAGGCCATGAGATTGATGAATCAAATCGACATATTAGCTAACGAGAAATGAATTACAAGTATATTGAATGGAAAATGTAATAGCTTGTTCACTTAAGCAAATACACATAAGAGTTCTACGAAAGCAAGAGAATTTTTATTCAAATTAAACTTGTATGTTGTAGCACAAATTTATCCAAAAAAAGAGAATTATAAGTGGGGGCCATACCCACACAAACACGGCCAACAAAAGAGGAAGAATAGCAACATAAGCTATCTGCACGTTAAGCTGACCCGACGGCTACTTCTTGGACTTCTTGTACTTCCACGATCCCTTAGGGGTGGATCCACTCAAGCTATTGCTCGATCCTCCCTTCGATCCTATACTATTCTACCTTTTTTCGAAGAAAGATCACTAAATATAGGGATCGAAGCAGCGTCATCCATAGAAACAAGAAGGATCGCATCCCCGGGAATCTACCCACCTAGAGGAATGACTTGAAGCGGGACAGGATTTGGACCTTTTGAGTCCACGTTAACTGGCTTAGCCTTAGCCTTTTTCTTCAACGACTCCTACTTCTCAATGTGCTCATTTAGACTGAGTTCGTTAGTGGGATAAGAGGTACCCATGATTACAATGTCATCATCAATCGAGATTTCATGGCACGAATCACTGCTTACCCTCAACAATGCATCCACCATGTGCTCATCACATATGAAAGTCTCCTCTTCCAGAACGTCTTGAGTTATAGCTGAGGTTGTAACTGTAATAGACTCCGCTGCATGCATTTGAGGCTTGGCTGGAATTCTTGAGGAGGAACAACAGTTATAGGACCTAAAACTAAGGAAACATAGCTAAAAAGTTTATGAATATCAATCGGTGACACCCCAACTTGCTGAAAGGCGGGAGATGTCAACAAGATACCTTATTTGGTCTGGCTCCTGAGATGAGCTAGAGTACCTCCGGAACTTCATTCCAGAACTGGAAAAACTCACTATGAATATCATATTGAGGCTTTTCCAGGTTGTATCCTATAACAATAAAAGAACCCGTGGTAGTGCTATGAATACCCTAAGACATTAAAGGTAGATTAGTTGCAAGGCGGCGTAGAACCGAAACCTTCACCCGCTTCATGTTAAGAGGTCTTAGCAGGCTCTTGCTGAAATACAATTGGGCATTACGTAAAATTTTAGGTTCATCGTCCAATAAGATCTCTCCCTTAAACCTCGTTAGATCAATCTTCTCTGCATTGAGCTTCTTCTTCTCCTCGGCAACAAGAAATTCCCAAGCGCGCAAAAGATGATAGGGATAGTCATCTCTAAGCCATTCTAGGTTTCTACACTCAAAAACATTGGCATTGTAGAGAACAAGCAATGAATCAAGCACATTCATTACTTCCTCTCTACTTTTCTCCAATGCGGAATCCACTTCACATTGAACATCAACATCAACATCTTTGGATTTCTCAACAGCCGCATCCCTTTGGAGCCTGACATTCACTAGCTCCTCGTAGGCGTCTTGGCCAATCTTTTATGTCTCATCTTTCTTCTTAGTTTCACGTTCAAGTTTAGCCTCAGGTTTAGTTATCCTCTTTTGGGCTATGTCTCTTTCATGTGCAAGTTGATGATTTCGATGATGCAATACTTAACTTCTTCCAAACGTCTAGTCTTCTCATCCACTTAAGCATTGACGGCGGTCAAAGTTTTTCCCTTGGCCTCTACCTGAGAGTTCCTTGAAGCTTTTAGCTCGTTCGTTAAAATTTCAATGATCCTCTTATCTTAGGCCTCTTGGCGCTTTAGTTTTTCAATCTCTACCTCTTCTTCGAAGAATACTTTGGACATTTTATTTGCAGCATTCATCCAGTCATTATATTGCCGATGGATATTAGTTACACAATCCATAGTCATTTTTTTGAACTTTCTAGAAGACCATTTTTAAATTTGGAGAGAAAAAAACCCGTCAAAGCACAAGTTCAGAAACTCTTCCCTGAGATTGGACATGCGAGTGGCTAGATCAATTTCATGCTCCTCGGTAGTTGTTGCAATGTTAGCACTTTCCTTGCCTGACTTGTGAGAAGCAACATGTTTGTTATGATGACGACGATCACTGACCGTTGAGAATGAGAAAGGACTAAAGGCTATGGGAAATTGAAACATACGGTGGAAGTGAAACAGAAGAAGGACCACGGGAATAATCAATAGGCAGTTCCTGATGATCAATTTTCTTTTCAAAACCCTTCAAAGGAGGGGATCTAGATTTTGATTGATGCTTGTCAAGGGCAGGCCTTCCTCTGTCGCCTATATCCTGACGATCTCAATCCCAACTGAAATTATAGCTTTAATCATGCTCATGACCATCACCTTGACGATAAGGGCCTGAACATGAGCACGAAGTCTGGCAGGATAAGTCCTTGAGGGACTGGAACATATTCCTCTTCTTCACCATGGTTCCTACAAAGGAGAACAAGGCGGGATTCGAATTTAAAAATTGAAAGGCACAAGATTAACGAAGTGCAATGTCATGAAGTGCAAGTGTGTGCAAATGTCCTTATGTTCCACCCGACGGACTAGATGTTGGAGCTTTGCTCACAAGAGTAACATCTCTTTTAGTAGTAGGTGGAATCAGTAAGTAAGATAATAAGTCAAGCAGTTCGCCAAAATGCTCAGACAGTTGAGAGGCGGACTCTTCCGGAATAACTTGAGGAGTAGTAGGCGACTTGAGCTGATTAGAGAGATGACTCTTAGAATATCAATAGATGAGTTTCTTTCCCTTTCTTTTTTGGAGAGTCGTGGGTTGTGGGATCTGTGAGGATTTGTATGCGACCCTAGGACTTGACCCTTTGTTATCATGGTCGGGCTCCTTACCTTCAGTTTTTAGCCTCTAAATCATTGACCTCTTGAGCTTCCACGACTAAGGGGACGACAGGATCAACTTGGTTTCCCTTTGACCAACTGCAGCCCATTTTCTTACCACTGCAACTTGAGCATATTCACTAGCCCTGTTGTCTGACCTAAATTTTAGTATTCGAAAATCGACACCCGTACTTCACTTGTACTCGAATGTCGCAGATTCAATCATTGAAATTCGACTCGTTCCGAAACTTATAACACACTAAGTACAACAACATAGTGGAAGAAAACAATGAATATCATATAACTCCAATGAATACAATATCCAATGATATACAACAATGATACAACCACCCAACATATATCAGAGATATGATACAACAAATCACAGTGGAAGATACACAACGCCAGCAGCGGAACAAAGTCTTCGACAAAGGAACACCAACATTAACTTTAATAGAAGAGAGATAACATCAGCAGTAGCGGCGGAACACAACATATCCAAAGCCATTCTCCAAGCTCTCAAGCTATAAGCTCGAATCACTATCAATGCTGAACTTGTAGCAAATGCGATCCCGAAAATCCAAAGACTCCAACGATTTCCAAAAGCTATCGAACCTAAGGCTGATGGCTATCCTATCTACACCTATTATTAGATTATCTGAAAAACCCAACTCTAGACTGCCTGTGTGTAAATTTGTGGGCACCCAGAGTTTAGGAAGGGAACGATAAACTCCGGGTCAGTCATGAGACTGCTATGAGCAAACAAAACAGTTTTCTTTAAAACAAACAACAAAAGAATTTAAAACATTGAAAACCGCAATGCTTTTTGGAAAATGAAACTACCGTAAGCCCTCCCACCGCACACACCATGCAAACGCAGAATTGGAGGAGATTTGTCCTTATGATAGTCAAAATTGCTTGATACGCGAAAACCATTTGATATTATTATTAGTGCACAGTGGAATATATTTGCAAGTATACTATTAATGTTAGCCAGCATACGTAATGTTATAGCATGCCTACCATAGCTTCCATATTAGATGGCAGGTTCTACAACTAAAACTGTACAAGACGCGTATTGGTAATTGGATTTCCAACAAATGGTCAGGCTAAGGAACTTTCCACTGCCATATGGGTACGCCTCTGGAGGGACGCCTCGATATCCTACCCGGCTTTCTGCCAACACAAGGCAGGTTTACCCCCTTCCCGAGGGTAAGACCTAAGATATGCCATCCCCGGTCGTTTGTGACCTTTATCCGAGAGCTCTCAACCACGACAATCACACAGTAATAGATTTATAGTGTCCACATGAGTTAAGTATCTGAGCTCCGTACCATGATACCACCCTTTTCCAGAAGGAGTGGACATACCCTAGGAGCACGACCCCTGCAGCCTTGCTGCATCTTTCTTGTTTCGACCACATCCGGGGTGTGAGCTCCTGATGCAGTCTCGTCCACAAAGCTACGCTTTTCATAAAAGCCATGCTTTGATCAACAAAGATCAGCAGCACTTCGTATGCCACATTACCAAATTGGGAATGTATCACTAGTAACCATCAACTACATAACCTCTAAGCTCGTACGTCTCAGAGAAGGGTGTTAAGCTAAGAGAATAAATCTCCGCCACCAAACAGAAATGTATCTGATAGAAACTAGCTTTACATCTCAAAGTGTAACGTCAGACACACATCCATACAAGTATGTTCCGGGTTCGAACAGAACCAAAGGCACTTCCAAAGAAGCCCTTGCAATCCGACTTGAGTAGAGATCCATATCTTGTATTTGAGAGTTGTAGAAGATTAAATCCATTTATCCATTGTTTGGGTCTCGATATAAAATATATATCAAGAGATTGTAAATAAAGGAATTGATTTAAATTGTAAATAAGAATTTTGTTTGAAAATTTAAAAATAAGTATGTTAAAAATAAATTAGATTTGAAATTCAAATATAAATGTATTGGAAATAAATTTGATTTAAAACTATATTTTAAAATTAGTAAAAAGTTTATTTTCTGAAAATTATAATATATACATGTGTGTATTGATTTGGAAGTTATATTTTAAATTCAATATAGTACTTTTCAAAAGTTATTCAGAAGTTAATTATATATTTTCAAAAAAACAATTGAATAAAAATTTATTTATTTAAAAGTATGATAACTTAAGTTAAATTTTAAAATAAGATATTCTTGTTTTTAACATAACACATATGTAAACATATTATATGAACATGAGAAAAATAAAAGATTTTAAAACATAATTTTTAAGTCATTTAAAATGATGGTTTAAAACATAAATTTGATATTTTTAACAAGTGTAACAATTTTAAAATAGGAAATTAACAAATGTAAGGTTGAGGTTATATTATTAACATGTGTGAGAAAGATTTTAACATATAATTATAATACAATAACATAAAAAAAAGAGGATTTTGTTATTCATTTCAGTTCAAAGTTTCAAATTCTTCACTATTCATCCTCTCTATTTTTTTCCACCTGAAACAAATTTCAAAAGATCAAGCCTGAGATTAAACCAAAAAGAAATCAAATCTAAAAATCAAAACGGTTCAAAAAACGAAGATCAGCCTGGAAAACAAAGCAAAGTTTTCAAAACCTGAAGAGCAAAGATCATTTTAGTATAGTTCAAAAATCAAAAACTGAATCGAGTTAAATCAAAAACAGATTCAAAGATCAGAACATCATGAAAACCTGGAAAGTAAAAGTTTCAACCCGAAATAAAGTGTTCAGGTTCCACCTAAGGCAAAATCAGATCAAGCAACAAATGCAACTCAACCTCGTCAGAAAGCTAAATAAATATATGGCTTCACTTCGAAATTCAGATCAAATTCAGATGAAAAAGCAAATCAAAAATGCAGATAAAAATCTTTGTTACAGATTTCATTTCCACGCTCTGTTCTTTATTAAGGTGAGCAAACCCTACCCTTTTTAACCTAAATATGGTTATATCTTGATTTGAGGAGATAAATGGTTGAAGTATGAATGTTGTTCATATGGATGATTGGTTGTGATTGCATGTTGCGAATATTTTATGCCTTTGTATATGAGCTTCTGTACATATAACCGCCCTTGTTACATCAATAGAATCTAAAAAAAATCGTATCTTCTTATCCAAACCAATTCAAGTTATAACTTTCGAAAAGAAGATGTTTAAAATATTATAAAATCATTTTTAAAAATAATTTAGAAAGAAAATATTTGGTATTTAAACCAAAATAGAAAGTAACAGGAAAGATCAAAATTTAAGTTCAAATTCGAATATTTGGATTTCGAATTTTAATCATAGAGATGAATTTGTATTACAAAATCGTGATTTTTGAAAGTCATTTCAGAATTTTTAAGTTTGTATTTGGAGACAAAATGCGAGTTGAACAAAATTTTGAGAAATGTCAATTTCGGTCGACCTAAGAACAATCGAGCTTCGAATTTGAATCTGGAGGGGAAGGATGTGATGTAGATTGTAGGAAAAATGATCGCAAATTTTTTTATCAATCGTGGTGGTCAGGCGAAACGATTTTAGGGTTTAAGGGATTGTTTTGGTCGATGGCAATAGCGAGGTCGCTGAGATGTCATTGTTGCATCAAGTGGGACCAGGCCGAGTGGAATTGAGTCATGGGTGATTGGCGAGGCTTGGGATATGAAGGCAGGGTGGCCAATGGTCGGAGGCGTCGTAGCGAGGAGTTTTCTAATATGGTCTGGATCTCTGGTTTGCAGCAGAAGCTCGATTCTGTTTTAGTGATTCGATCGAGGTTGCTGAGTAGCTCGATGGTGTGAGGACATCGTTGTCGACTTGCTGAGGATCGCAATGGTGGCCGAAGGTGGTGGGGGTTCATGTGCGTGTGCACGCGTGTAGTCGAAGCATCAGGGAATGACGTGGATTGGGGAAGAAGATGGGGGACTCAAGTTCAAGCGCATGAGAACAAGGGATCGACTCGAAGTAATGTAGTAAGGGTACTGTAACCTGTGCAGTTAATGCGCTCGGTAGATTCAAAGCGGTGGAGGAGCAAAAAGTCATAGCGGGGATACAACGAGGATATAGCGGGATATAGCGGATGGCTCTAAAATAGCATATAAAACTCGTACTTAATGTATTTACAAATATATATATATGGTAATTAAATGAAAAATTATCATTCAATTGAATTATAAATAATACATAAATAATTTTAAATAAAAACCTGTGCGAATATACTTTAAGTAAACGAAAAACTGTTGTATAACATAATTGAATTTGGTAGAATATTAGAGTATTTTCATTTCTGAAAATATATTAAAAAATTAAATCAAATAAATTAGTTTCATAATTTTATAATGTATAAATGCAATTTTGCAATTCATTTTATTAAAAAAGATATAGCGGCAATAGCGGAATATAGCGGAAATAATTAGATACAGCGGAAATAGCGGGGATTAAAGCGGAAAGGCTATATTCTGGGGCTATATGGAAAAATCGTAGTGGTAGAAATCCGCTATGAGATATAGCGGGGTTGTAGCGGGGTATTAGCGGAGCATTAACTACACAGACTGTAATGCCCCACCCGAGACCCACCAAAGTAAAGAGAATTAACGAGTAATTCCGTCTACTAAAGCGGAGAATAAGACTGGTTAAGGGCGACCATTTATAACTTTGTCTTAAACATCTACTAAATACGTCGATAAATGCTATATGATTTTTATTTTCTATCTCAATGGATCGATGTACCCAGTAAATGCTTAATCCAAAACTATAGGTGGCTAACGGATCTATCAGAACAAAATACAATAACCACATATAAAGCACATCACAGAACGGTAATCAACATCATATATATACATATGCACTTATACATGTTTAGTACAATACAATATGAATACATTAAAGGTGGTACTCGATCACGCCATATACATTGAATCAAATATAAATACATCAGAGTATGCGAAAGAACAGAAATTACTCAAGAGAAACAAGAGCTGATATCCAGCATCGGCTTCAAGCTAATTCCAATAGATGATACCTGAAACAACTCGGTCGGACCCGAGTATAAATACACGGGTCAGTCTAGCTACACAAATAAGTCAATATCGGTAAAATGAAGTACAATAGACATGAAGATACTTCTTCTCGAAAGAGAAGAATGAATCGATAAACACATAAGCTCAACACCTAAGTAACAAATGCTACTTAAGTGAACAAATACCATGAAGGTGGTAACTCAAACTCAATACTCAAATCAAACACAAGTGCCTTATATCATTGGCGACATCCTAAATGTCTACATGGTTACATGAACCATGTCTCCTCAAAAGGAGAAACATCAATACAAACTCTCGCCAATATGGAAAACATAAAACATTCTCAAATATGATGATCCAAAATTCGATTATTGATGAATCTCCAAATTCAATTATACCTCATCTCATCGGTATAAATGTATATAAATCTCAACTCGCCAAAATGGCAAAACCCAGAATATCCTATAAAATCCTGAAATTATCCAAACTCATAATTCAAGGAATTCGATAAGAGTTCAAAACATCATAATTGAAATCACCATATATATAACATCTCATATAGCACTAGGCTATTGATGTAATAAAACATCTTAAAAAGATGATATCATAATAAAACAAAAAAATCAGAAAATCCAAATTGGCCAAATCCCCGATTGTAATGCCGAATCAATGCTGCATGTGCTAAACTCAGACGGCCGAAGCCTTAGACAAGGTCGCTAACACATCCCAAAGCAGTTCGTCCTCGTGAAAAGGTCGCTGACACCTCTCCAAGCATTTTGTCAGCCCTAACAAGGTCGCTAACACCTCCCAAAGCAGTTTGTCCTCATGACAAGGTCGCTAACACCTCTCAAAGCAGTTCTATTAGGTAAACATCGTGAATGTGTCACAAATTAACGGATAGGAACCCGAAAAGTGTTAACGTGTGTCTGATGAACGTATTTTTCTGCATTTTAAACCGTTTGTCTCATATATTTTTATTTTAATAAAACGATATTATACGGGTATTTTGTTGTGGTTTTGCAGATTATAGATTTGGGAATGCAACGTTGAATTAATCGGTTGTGGCATTCATGGGTTC
The DNA here is from genome assembly GCA_030765085.1 of Allium cepa. Taxonomy (NCBI): domain Eukaryota; kingdom Viridiplantae; phylum Streptophyta; class Magnoliopsida; order Asparagales; family Amaryllidaceae; genus Allium; species Allium cepa. Next base: position 887,147,108 of record CM060929.1, read on the forward strand.
AAAAGACACGCATCAAGGAGTGCAACATTTTGGATACTAAACACATCAAACATGGTCAGGCTTACATTGGTTTCAAAGATTATACATTCTCCAATTCAAGTTTTGCATATTATCCAAAGCAAAGTCATGTGAATAATTCAAGCAAAGGAGCAGCTCACGTTTTCTTCATGGTTACATTATTTTGTATGAAAAGGATGGTCACGTTTAAATCATTCAATGTTGGACCACTCATAACCTCACAATTCTCTAATTCCAAAGCTTAGCATAGTCATGTGAATGACACCAGACTAATTCTTTTACCAATTCAAACAATGATTACGTGCAACTCAAGTAATATATTCAAAGGCAAACCAAGTCAAAGCAACGTGGCCACATATATTTTCGGCAACAAGACTTATTTTGGGAACAAAAGCTTATAAATAGAGAACGAGACAACAACTAGAGGATTATCATCTCTTACCCCATCACTCTTCTTCAAATTTAATTTTAAATTCAGCAGTGTTTTTATTTTCGAACAGAATTCGTAGGATTGTTGATTAGATTTAGCAATTTATTTATTCTTGTTCTTAGTTATTGCACTCTTTTCAGTTAGTTAATAAATATTTCAATTGTTTGCTCTGTTATTTTCTTTTCCGCGATTTCAATTTCTGTTCTGAATTTTAGAATTTTATATTTTGGTTGCAATTTCGATTAGTTTCGGAATCGATTCGGAGTATATTATTGCTTTTATTTTCTGTTCAAAATCCACCATCGTATTTGTTTAACACGTCTAAGATTTAAATAGAAATTTCAAATATTTTAAAACACAATTCCCTGTGTTCGACCTGCATACTACGCGCCTGTGCGCTTGCAGAGTTTATTAAAATTTGTGCTTTTCTAATCAATAGAAAAGTCGCGAGAAGTTTTTGGCGCCGTTGCCGGGGAGTTGTTATTTTGAAATTTTCGATTTTTCTGTTTTCTGGTCCATTCGTGTTAATTTAATTTCATTTTTTTTACATTAGTTTCAAAAAAAATCGTTTTTTTTGTTCGTTTTTCAGTTCCTTTCACCAAAGTAGCGTTTTAGTTAAAAAAAATCCTAATTTGTTTTTGTTCTCTGCATAAATTCAAGTTCTCATTTGGTTTAGTTCTGTTTCACGTTACATTTTGCATGCATTTTCATTCACCAGTTCTGATCGCATTCACCATATTCACATTAATTTGCATATCCATGTTTTCACGTTTTTCGCATTGCATATGTTCATGCACATATATTCATGTTGCTCCGTTTTAGTTCTGCATTCATTCTATATTTTTTCTTTTCACTTAATCATTCATTTTAGCTTATTGGTTTCCGTCTTTAATTAGTTTCATACGTTAAGTTGCATACGTTAGTATATTTTCATACGTTTCTATTATTACAACTTCTATTTAGCCTCAACATTTACGCATGTTCCTTTAGTCTTTTCAGCAATACATTAGTGCACACGTTGGATCTGTGTTTAATTAGTTTCACTTTTTCATGATCATTTAGTTTCTTAAGTTGCATTCCTCACATGACCTTGCTTTGGCATGTGCGTCATTAGTTTCATAAGATAATGTTCATTTTCACGTACTTCATTTGCATCTAACAAAAGCATTCGCATTAGTTTGCATACTTTCATACTTTGTCTACCATGTTAGTTTTCATTCATTTTTTATTATTTATTTTTGCATGTTTTAATCTTCTGCATGTTTTAGTTTTTACGTCAGTAGCCTTTCTTACTTTTTGCATTTTTTTTCACAAATGACTTTCTCTTACTGCTTCACGAAATTGTCATTATTATCTTAGTCTGGCAGTTTTAATTCAACAACAAGGATCTAGGGATTAAGCTATTACAAACAGTGGAGTTTGAATCACTAGCACTGCTCAGTTGCATTGGATGGACTGTCATACCCCTCTGTAAGTAATTTTCTACTCTACAGGTAACCAACTGAAAACTGTTTAAATTTACTTTTGGCTACTACACCTTGATTTGTTTATGCGCGTTCGGGCAAGAAATAATTTTAACCATTTAGAAAGCCAAAATATTTCATTAAAAAAATCAACGAAAATTTCAAATCAAACAAATATAAGCAATCAAGGTTCACAACACGGTTCACATCATAGTTCACACCACAATTCACCAAAATTATCACCTAAATCACATGTTGGAAATAATAAATTTCATGAGAATCGACCATTATCCCTAGGAGACCGATGCTATCCAATTAGGACCGTTCAACCTTCGGTTATTTCATTTCCACCTGCCGAAGGGAATAATTTTGAGCTAAAACATTCTTTTATCCAAGGGGTACCAAAATTCACTAGGTCTGAAAATGCATATGAATTTCTTAGTGAATTTGAGTTATATGCTTCTACAACTAAAATGCAACAACTTTCTAATAAATCCATCAAGCTAAGACTTATTCCATTCGCGCTTCTAGAAAGTGCGAAAAGATGGCTTAATTCTCTTCATAAAAAGTCAATTAAAAGTTGGGACAATTTCGTTACTATATTTTTGAAAAAGTTTTTTCCCTTCCACAAAACCCTTAAAATTCGAACTGAAATCAACTAATTCTCTCAGAATGAAGGAGAAACTTTTTCAAAATATTTTGAAAGGTTCAATCAATTGTTATATAGTTGCCCACATCATGCAATCCCTAAACATGTTTTGTGCCAAATCATTTATGAAGGGCTTAACTATCAAACAAGATCCCAACTCGAATCAATGTGCGAAGGAGAATTCATAGCAAAAACAGACGAGGAAGCTTGGGAGTTTTTAGAAGAGTATTCGAAAAAGGATATGCAATGGGAAACAATTCGTGTTCCAATTCGTACTCCATACAGAGGAGTACATGCCATTGACCCATCACATCTACCTATAGATGCCCAAACTCCTCAAGAAGGAGAGGGACTACCCCATTACTACACACAAGACCAAATCAATGCTATAGCTCAAAACAGTCCTTATTCATCCACATACAACCCTAACTGGAAGCATCATCCAAATTTTTCACGGTCAAATACTAACAATGTGGCTAATCCATCGCATATGTATCCGATGATACCAAATCCGAATTATCGAGCCCTAACATCTAATGCTCAAAATTCACAACCAACTCCTCAAACAAAACCTTCGAAGCAACCATGCAGGCATCCTAATTTCAATCCATCAACCCAACCTTCTCAGACTTTACAAGAAATTGCTCGATTGGAAAAACAACTCTCTAAACAAAATGAACAAATCACTAACCAAGATGCGAGAATTGAGCAAATCACCAAACAAAATGAACAAATGTTGATAATGATGAAGGATCTCATGAAAATCAATGAGAAAGGTAAATTTCCTAGTCAACCCGAAATGAATCCAAAGTACAACTCTCGAGGAGTAAATCTTTGTGAGGACAAAGATGTAAATCCGGTTAATGCTTCACCACATTAAGGTCTGGAAAGAAGGTAGACAACCACGTTGGCAACCCCGACGTCCTTCTTAAATCTTCCCATATTCAAAATTCTGAAACTCAGTCGACAACCACTGTTGTTAATCCAAACGACTCTAATTCTTCATCTAAGGTTGGCAAACCCGACCACTCTTCACCTTCTGATGTTGGCAACCCCAACATTCCAGCTTTCTTATCTTCACCCTCTAATATAACACCTTCTTCCTCGAATGAAAAAACTTCCAAACGAGTCTATAAACCCATAGCTCCATTTCCTCATAGACTCAACAAAAAGAAGAAGCCCGCTAATTTTGACCAAATTCTTGAAATCTTCAAACAAGTTCGAATCAATATTCCACTTCTTGATACCATCGAGCAAATTCTTTAATACGCCAAATGTCTGAAAGAGCTATGTACTCAAAAACGTGCCACTAACGTTCCTAAGACTGCATTTCTAACCGCAAACACTAGCTCTGTTCTTTCAAATCCCTCCCCAATCAAGTATAAGGACCCTGGTTGTCCTACAATCGGCTGTAAAATTGGTAACACTCACATTAGTCATGCCTTACTTGATCTAGGAGCAAGTGTGAATCTTTTGCCTTATACCGTGTATTGTCAACTTGGGCTAGGGGAATTAAAGCCTACAAACATCACAATTCAACTAGCTGATCGATCTGTTAAAAAACCATAGGGAACAGTTGAAGATGTTTTGATACAAATCGAGCAATTTTATTTCCCAGTTGATTTCATAGTTCTAGGGACAGCACCTGTCTCAAATCCTAACTCCCAGATTCCTTTAATATTAGGTCATCCATTTTTAGCAACATCAAATGCTATCATAAATTGTAGGAATGGTCAACTCCAACTTTCCTTTGGGCACCTAACCATTGAACTAAATATATTCAACCTTAACAAACAACCAAGGTATCTTGAAATAGAAGAAGTTGATATGATCCAAACAATTGTGGAAAATGATTTTAGTGATATTACAGAATCTCTTACCATGTGCCTAGATCATTTTAATTCCAATTTAACTGAAGACGAATACATTTATGAATTAAATGATATGCTCTGCTCTTCTCATAATCCACTAGAATTCAATCAGTTGATGTCTACCGAAGCCTCAAAAGAAGTACGCCCTAAATTAGACCTCAAACCTCTTCCAAACGATCTTAAGTACGCATAATTAGATTCTTCGGAAAATTTCCCTGTAATCTTGGCATCCGATCTCATTAAGGACCAAGAAGAACAACTTTTGAAATTTTTAAGGGAAAATAAAGAGGCAATAGGATGGGTAATCACTAACATTAAGGGAATTAGTCCATCAATCATTGAACATCAAATACATTTAGTCGACGAGGCTAAACCCATTCGCTAAGCTCAAAGGCGATTAAACCCAAATATGAGAGAAGTGGTAAAGGAAGAAATTATCAAATGTTTAGACAATAACATTATCTACCCTATCTCTGATAGTACTTGGGTAAGTCCGGTACAAGTTGTGACCAAGAAGTCTGGAATCACTATGACCAAAAATGAGAATAACGAACTTGTTCCGACAAAAGTCAAAACAAAATGGCGCGTTTTCATCGACTATCGAAAACTCAATGCAACAACAAGAAAAGATCATTTTCCCCTCCCTTTCATTGATCAAATACTCGAACGCTTAGCCGGTCAGGAATATTATTGTTTTGTTGATGGTTACTCCGGCTATAATCAAATCCCCATTGCGCTAGAGGACCAACACAAAATGACGTTCACATGTCCCTTCGGAATTTTCGCTTATCGTCGCATGCCTTTCGGTCTTTGTAATGCTCCCGCTACCTTTCAGAGATGTATGATGAGTATATTTTCTGATATTGTGACGCCCCACCTCTATACCCACGCTAGCCAAGAACATTACGGTGAACGCTGTCGACTAGCACGGAGAATAAGGCTGTTGAGGAGCGACCATCCGTGTAATTTCTTTACGCGAGCACCGATATGTCAGATAATATAACATGCATTCTATTTCAAGAGGAAATCCGACATACCAACACAAACTCAAAGCTACTACACGGTGGCTATATAAATCCTTCGGAAACAAATATAGAAATAAACATAACACAAATCAGTCACAGACAATTCATATCACAAAGGCGGAATAAGATATAAATATTACACTAGGAAGTGTACATCAGAGTAGTGGTCTAAAAAGATCCACAATATCACAAAAGAATAGTTACACGAACTACATAAAAGAATAAGTATACATTAAGGAGTCTATATCTCAAATGTATACAACAAAATAACTACTAATCTAAGTAGTTAACCCAAAAGTCAAGGAGTTAATCCCGGATGAGAAGTCAAGCAGAAGCACCTGTATCGGTCTGACCCGAGTATTATTTAATAAGAAAATAATAAACGGATCAGTCTAACTATAAATATCAGATGAAACGATATAGAATAAGAGATATGACTAAACACGTAATAATCACAATGCCAAGCTGTGATATATATATATATACTTAGTTGATAATCATCAAGAGATTAATCAATGTCACCAAATCTACACAAGAATCAAAGAAGTGTCATACTCTTTATTTCGTTCATCAAACCACAAATATTGACGATAATATCAATGTCAATCACCAAAGTCAAAGACGCACAAATTCCAGAAGACTACACAAGAAATCCAGAAATCACAAAAGTCAATGACACACAAATTCACCAATGCACAAATATTGATAAAACTTATCAATGGAAATCACGAAAATTGGTGAAACACAAATTCTAGAAATCTACACAAGAAATCCAGAAATCACAAAAAAGGGGGGAGGCCTATCACAAACGGGAGCATAAAGCTCACCAACACGTGTATCACAAACGGAACGCTAATTCCATGGTCGCTAACCATCACAAATTGAGCCGAAGCTCCACAAACGGCCCGATGACCATGGGCTGCTACCCCATCACAAATTGAGTCGAAACTCCACAAAACGGGGTTTAGTCTCCCTCGCAGACAAAGAGACATCGCACATTGCTAGTCTAAATCACAAAGATGATCGTCATGATCAACGAGAAGTGTCAATTACAATAAGCTAGTAAATATATGAGTTTAGCTTCATGTCCCATAACCACTTGCTTAACTTAAATATTTACGAACAAACTGTAAATCTCCACTAGAAAATTGTCACAAGAGGTTCAATCGAACAAGTCCAAGAATTAACCGACAAAGTAAACGCAAGCGTTTCATACCACTTGTTTTACTAAGCCGTTTAATTAGATTTCTCATACGAGTGAGGTAAAGGTTTGTATATACTAATAGATTGGAAAACGGTTTTATAAACGAATTTGGTATTAAAATACTATTGAAATCGTTTGAGTAAAGAGTTTTGATATTTACTACTAGTATAGGAAACCTTTATATTTTTAAAGTGACAAATCACGAAGAAGATTGTAAGAACAACCAATCACAAAAATTCACATACGAAGACGTGAATAAAATCCAAAGAAATCGATAAAGAATCCATCGAAATGGATATTCAAAAATCCCTAAAAAGAGTCATCAAAATCATAATAGATGATAACAACAAATAGGATTATCACGAATCGATTTAAATTGGAATTCCAATCCAAAAAGGCAAATTGGACTCAAACAGCAGGTTCAGTCGACTGAACAGAGATTTTCAGTCGACTGACCCTGTACATGGAAATTTTCCAGGTTCAGGAAACTTTCTGTTTCCAGTTTCAGTCGACTGTGCAGAGTTTTTCAGTCGACTGAATCATGCCTGGAAACTCTCGGGTTTCAGGTTCAGTCGACTGAACAGAGAATTTCAGTCGACTGAATCATGCCTGGGCTGTTTTTCAGCCTTATTCAAATGAAGAGCAAACTCTTCCAAAATGCAATCGGACGAACATTGGCTCTAAGGGTTTATGCCAATCGGCAACCCGGCCCTATATGCTCCTCGATGCATCACCAAAAGCATGTTCAAACATCCATAAAAGGATTTTACACAAATTTGTCTTAAAAACCCAAAAATTGGAATATTCGCAAAACCAATCCAAATCAAGAGCAAATGCACATGAAGAAGTGTTAGGAATTCATACCCAACAACCAAAGATAATTATAGTCATAGATGTGAGATAAAAATCTCACCTTTTCACAAAATCGAACAAGAAGAAGCTTGAAAGCAAATGGAGAATCAACCTCTCTTCAATTACAACCCAAATGAGCTTGAATCTAAGCTCAAAACAAGAACATTCCCGAAATTAGGTTTAGGAATTTCTGAAATTGAATGGAGAAAGAGTTGGAGAAGAAGAAGGAGATGCTTACCAAGGGGTTCTTCTTGAGTTTGGAGCAAGGAGATGGATTTGCAAGAGAATCTAGGGTTTTGGAATTTTAATTTCCAATCTCTCCCACCATTAACACTCTAAAAATTGAAATGAGAAGAGAATGAGGGTGAGTGGGGAAGAGTGGCTCAGATTTGAGCATAAGTTAACATAGGGTTGAGCCCAAAAACCAAACCCAAAGTAAAAAGTAGCAGAAATCAACTTTTTCCAAACATATCGAAGCTTATACTCAAAAAGGTCGCAAACGGCATTTTAAACTCAATGGGAGTGGTCCCGAGCCCTAATTCGACCGTATGCAAAAAGTAGCTTTTCGGACTAAAATCCGACTAACGATAAAATATTTAAATAAAAAATCGACAAATATGCGGGTTGTTACAGACTCCCCTCCTTAAAGAAATTGCGTCCTCGCAATATTACAAGAAGAAGGTATATAGTAACAACCATAGAAGCATATTCAACACAAAAGAAGTTTGAAATAAGAAGTTCACCTCAAAGAGCACAAGAAAGTAAGTCCGGATGTGTACGCTCGATGTACTCTCTAGATTCCCAAGAGCAATCCTTAGGATTTGAAGACCATTGAACTTTAACAAGCGGAACATCTTTATTTCGAAGTCGTTTGACTTCCGAAGCAATGATACGAATAGGATGTTGCTCATAAGTTAAATTAGGCGAAACTTCAATCTCTTCCACAACACCGGGCTCAAGAATAGAATCGGAATCTCGAAGACATTTCCGAAGTTGAGAAACGTGAAACACGTCATGCGTAGCAGAAAATTGAGCCGGCAATAAAAGGCGATAAGCCATGGAACCAATACGTTCGGTGATAGGAAATGGCCCAATATGTCGAGGCGTTAACTTTCCCGATCGACTGAAACGTACTACACCTTTCATTGGTGAAACACGAATAAACACAAGATCTCCCACAGAAAATTCTAACTTCCTTCTTCGGTTATCGGCATAGGATTTTTGTCTACTCTGGGCTTCTTTCATCCTATGACGAATAAGATCAATCTTTTCTGTAGAATCCCGAATAAAATCTGGACCTAAAACCAGCTTCTCACCGGCCTCGAGCCAAAAAGAAGGAGATCGACATGGTCTACCATAGAGTGCCTCGAAAGGTGCCATACAAATACTAGATTGGAAGCTATTATTATAGGAAAATTCAACAAGTGAAATATGATCTACCCACCCTCCACCAAAATCAAGAACACAAGCACGAAGAAGATCTTCAAGAGTTTGATTCACATGCTCGGTTTGTCCATCGGACTGGGGATGATAAGCGGTGCTAAAATTAAGCTTCGTTCCCAAAGCTTTTTGAAGACTCTTCCAAAATCCACTAGTAAACAATGGATCACGATCACTAACAATAGAAGTAGGAACACCATGCAATTTAACAACTTCTTTGATAAATATTTTGGCCAAAAGAGGAACAGTTCGATTAGACCGAACGGGAATAAAATGGGCGGATTTAGTAAGTCTATCAACAATTACCCATAAGCTATCATAACCCAACCGAGAACGGGGAGGCCATCTATAAAATCCATGGAAATTTGATCCCACTTCCAAACTGGAATTTCTAAAGGTTGCAATAACCCTTCGGGCCTTTGATGTTCGGCCTTAACGAGTTGGCAAGTCATGCAACGTTTAACGAAGTTAGCGATGTCAAGTTTCATTCCCTCCCAATAATAAAGTCGCTTCATATCCGCGTACATTTTACTACTACCGGGATGAATGGTAAATTTAGAACGATGTGAATCTTCTAAAATATCTTTACGAAGATCACCAATATTTGGCACGACAAGTCTACCAAATTTCCGAATGCCGCCACGAGAATCGATATCAAAGTCTTTCAAACCTTCAATATCCATTTTATCCCTAATATTTTGGCCAAGAAGAGCCAAGTTGGGATCTAGCCCTTGAGCTTCAAGAATGCGGTCTAAAAGAAATGGATGAGCCACAAGGCTACATAAAACAAACGATGAGCATAAATCGGAAACACGGTCTCGAATTTCGCAAGTGGATAAAATCTCGAGATCGTTCCATTCGGATATCATCATAGTAACAACAGCTTGTTGTTTACGGCTAAGAGCATCGGCGACAAGATTACCCTTACCGGGAGTATAAAGAATATCAAGATCATATGGTGCAAGAAATTCGAGCCAACGCTGTTGACGCAAATTAAGTTCCTTTTGAGAGAATAAATATTTCAAAGACTTATGATCTGTGTAAAGAACAAATTTCTCTCCTAAGAGATAATGACGCCAAATCCGAAGAGCAAAAACAATAGCCGCGAGCTCTAAATCATGAGTGGCATATCTAGTCTCAGCAGGCTTTAATTGCCTAGAAGCATAAGCAATAACGCGTTCCTTTTGCATAAGAACGGCACCCAAACCAATGCGACTAGCATCGGTGTAAACAACGAAATCTTGATTCCCTTCGGGAATAACAAGAATAGGAGCATCAGAAAGAAGTTCTTTTAATTTCTGAAAAGAAGCTTCACATTTGTCCGACCAAATGTATTTAACACCTTTCTTCGTCAAGCTAGAGAGAGGCACGGCAATTTTAGAAAAGTCTTTAATAAAACGACGGTAATAGCCCGCCAATCCAAGAAAACTACGAATCTCTGTCACATTCTCCGGTCTCTTCCAATCTTGAATCGCTTCAATCTTTGAAGGATCCACGGAAATTCCGGATTCGGAAATAATGTGCCCGAGAAACTTCACACGAGATTGCCAAAAGTGGCACTTAGAAAATTTTGCCTTTAATTGATTACTCCTAAGAGTTTCCAACACAATCCGAAGATGTTTTGCATGCTCCTCCTCGGTTTTAGAATAAACAAGAATATCATCGATAAAGATGAGAACAAACCGGTCGAGAAAGTCTTTAAAAACTCGATTCATTAAGTCAACGAAATAAGCCGGGGCATTAGTTAACCCAAATGGCATAACAAGCCATTCATAAGATCCATACCGAGTGCGGAACGATGTCAAAGGAATGCTATCCTCTGCAATACGAAGCTGATGAAAACCGGTAGCCAAGTCCAATTGTGAAAAGACTCTAGCACCACTAAGTTGATCGAATAGATCATCAATCCGAGGTAAAGGATATTTATTTTTGATAGTAAGATCATTAAGCTTGCGATAGTCAACGCAAAGCCTAAGTGTACCATCGGATTTCTTCACAAAAATAGCTGAAGCTCCCCAAGGCGAGGAACTAGAGCGAATAAATTGCTTCGTTTCCAATTCAGATAATTGTTTACGCATCTCCTCGTTTTCTTTATTGGACATACGATAAGGAGGACGAGTGATAGGTTGATCTCCCGGAGTAAGATTAATTCTGAACTCAATTGCTCGTTTAGGTGGTAATCCTAAAACGGGCTTGAATATGTCGGAAAATTCACAAACGACGTGAATAAGAGAAATAATATCACCCTCATCATCATCATCATCACGAGGATTTAAAGAATATAAAGATGCAACCAAAGCAGAATCTGAATCTTTAAGAATAACAGAAACCTGATTAACAGATTGAGGATGTCGAAGATGAATAGTCCGCTCAGGACATAGGATATGAGCTTCATAACGGTTAAGCCAATCCATTCCCAAAATCATTCCAAAGCCTAAATAACGCATGACATGCAAATCGGCTCGGAAAGATAAATCACACAAAATAATCTCGACATCTTTACACAACAAACTGATTGTTGCGGATCCACCAACCGGATTCGCAATTCTCAAAGAAGTCATTAAACACAAAACATCCAAAGAAAAGGTATCAACAAGTTCTTTTGATATAAAGAATGGAACGCACCTGTATCAAAAAGAACTCGAATAGGATGATCACGAAACAAAATAATTCCATCTAGAATAGAATGAGAAATACCTTGGCCACGAGATGTGTTGCCAGGGGCTTGAGCAACATTTAACTTTCCTCCTTCTTGCCCTGAAGCTTGGGGCATGAAGATATAACATGACCGGGAACTTTGCAGTAGCGACAAGAAAGAGACTTTGGGCACTTGTTCGCATAATGGTCCTTCGAACCACAATTATAGCATTCCCCACGACCAAAGGAAGAAGTCTGTGCCACGGAGGTTGCTTGCTTCCCTTTCTTATTGGGATAAGGGCCTTTAAATTTGTTTGACCTCTTTCTGTTGTTGAAGTTTGGTTTGGAACCCATCACTTCAACATCATTCTCTCTATCCGCCTCTTCAAGATGAAGAGCGATATCAACGAGTTGGTCGAAAGAAACTTCTAACTTTAAAAGTAATGGCTTCTTGAGGCTTTTGTTTAAGCCATAAACGAATCTCTGGTTCTTCTTAAGAGAGGTGTTGATGTATTCAACCCCATATTTGGAAAGCGACTCGAAGGAGGCGACGTAATCAGTCACGGAGGACTCACCTTGAACAAGGTCTATAAATCGTCGAGCCAATGTCACTTTTTCTGCTTCCGGTACAAATTTCAACTCGAAGCTTTCTCGGAATCTCTCCCAAGTGAGATCCGCTTCATTAATCTCAGAAATAAGAAGCTCATACCAATCCAATGCTCTTTCTCGGAGCATACTAGAGGCCACCTGAACTCGGTGAAGGTCAATAAGATTCATGCGAGAAAAGATTCGATCGCATGACCTTAGCCAAGCCTGTACTTCAATAACAGTTTTGGAACCTTTGAATGATTCCCCACCCAAATTAGTGTAATCGCTACACAAGCGTGCAAATCCCGACTTTGGGTGAGTAGGTTCCGGGTTAGCTCCAACTGCTTGAGCATTTGTTACCAAATCAAGAAGCTGTTGAGCAGTCATAAAAACTCCATCTTGGGGTGGAGTGCTAGATGGCACGGCTCTGGGACGGCCTGGTCTAGACATTTCTCTTCCTTTAGAAAGAAAGAAGAAGAAGAAAAGGTTATTCACCAAATTGAATATCAAGCAATCTTGATAGATAAAACAAGGAATCATAAAGAAAATAGGATAGAACGGTACGAAGACCCGAATAAAATCCTAAAGCACAACTCCTAAGAAAGACTTAGGACGATGATCCTTGTTATAATATTCCATATTGTTCCGAAGTTTGGCTCTGATACCAAGCTGTGACGCCCCACCTCTATAACCACGCTAGCCAAGAACATTACGGCGAACGCTGTCGACTAGCACGGAGAATAAGGCTGTTGAGGAGCGACCATCCATGTAATTTCTTTGCGCGAGCACCGATATGTCAGATAATATAACATGCATTCTATTTCAAGAGGAAATCCGACATACCAACACAAACTCAAAGCTACTACACGGTGGCTATATAAATCCTTCGGAAACAAATATAGAAATAAACATAACACAAATCAGTCACAGACAATTCATATCACAAAGGCAGAATAAGATATGAATATTACACTAGGAAGTGTACATCAGAGTAGTGGTCTAAAAAGATCCACAATATCACAAAAGAATAGTTACACGAACTACATAAAAGAATAAGTATACATTAAGGAGTCTATATCTCAAATGTATACAACAAAATAACTACTAATCTAAGTAGTTAACCCAAAAGTCAAGGAGTTAATCCCGGATGAGAAGTCAAGCAGAAGCACCTGTAACATCTCGGTCTGACCCGAGTATTATTTAATAAGAAAATAATAAACGGATCAGTCTAACTATAAATATCAGATGAAACGATATAGAATAAGAGATATGACTAAACACGTAATAATCACAATGCCAAGCTGTGATATATATATATATATATATATATATATATATATACTTAGTTGATAATCATCAAGAGATTAATCAATGTCACCAAATCTACACAAGAATCAAAGAAGTGTCATACTCTTTATTTCGTTCATCAAACCACAAATATTGACGATAATATCAATGTCAATCACCAAAGTCAAAGACGCACAAATTCCAGAAGACTACACAAGAAATCCAGAAATCACAAAAGTCAATGACACACAAATTCACCAATGCACAAATATTGATAAAACTTATCAATGGAAATCACGAAAATTGGTGAAACACAAATTCTAGAAATCTACACAAGAAATCCAGAAATCACAAAAAAGGGGGGAGGCCTATCACAAACGGGAGCATAAAGCTCACCAACACGTGTATCACAAACGGAACGCTAATTCCATGGTCGCTAACCATCACAAATTGAGCCGAAGCTCCACAAACGGCCCGATGACCATGGGCTGCTACCCCATCACAAATTGAGTCGAAACTCCACAAAACGGGGTTTAGTCTCCCTCGCAGACAAAGAGACATCGCACATTGCTAGTCTAAATCACAAAGATGATCGTCATGATCAACGAGAAGTGTCAATTACAATAAGCTAGTAAATATATGAGTTTAGCTTCATGTCCCATAACCACTTGCTTAACTTAAATATTTACGAACAAACTGTAAATCTCCACTAGAAAATTGTCACAAGAGGTTCAATCGAACAAGTCCAAGAATTAACCGACAAAGTAAACGCAAGCGTTTCATACCACTTGTTTTACTAAGCCGTTTAATTAGATTTCTCATACGAGTGAGGTAAAGGTTTGTATATACTAATAGATTGGAAAACGGTTTTATAAACGAATTTGGTATTAAAATACTATTGAAATCGTTTGAGTAAAGAGTTTTGATATTTACTACTAGTATAGGAAACCTTTATATTTTTAAAGTGACAAATCACGAAGAAGATTGTAAGAACAACCAATCACAAAAATTCACATACGAAGACGTGAATAAAATCCAAAGAAATCGATAAAGAATCCATCGAAATGGATATTCAAAAATCCCTTAAAAGAGTCATCAAAATCATAATAGATGATAACAACAAATAGGATTATCACGAATCGATTTAAATTGGAATTCCAATCCAAAAAGGCAAATTGGACTCAAACAGCAGGTTCAGTCGACTGAACAGAGATTTTCAGTCGACTGACCCTGTACATGGAAATTTTCCAGGTTCAGGAAACTTTCTGTTTCCAGTTTCAGTCGACTGTGCAGAGTTTTTCAGTCGACTGAATCATGCCTGGAAACTCTCGGGTTTCAGGTTCAGTCGACTGAACAGAGAATTTCAGTCGACTGAATCATGCCTGGGCTGTTTTTCAGCCTTATTCAAATGAAGAGCAAACTCTTCCAAAATGCAATCGGACGAACATTGGCTCTAAGGGTTTATGCCAATCGGCAACCCGGCCCTATATGCTCCTCGATGCATCACCAAAAGCATGTTCAAACATCCATAAAAGGATTTTACACAAATTTGTCTTAAAAACCCAAAAATTGGAATATTCGCAAAACCAATCCAAATCAAGAGCAAATGCACATGAAGAAGTGTTAGGAATTCATACCCAACAACCAAAGATAATTATAGTCATAGATGTGAGATAAAAATCTCACCTTTTCACAAAATCGAACAAGAAGAAGCTTGAAAGCAAATGGAGAATCAACCTCTCTTCAATCACAACCCAAATGAGCTTGAATCTAAGATCAAAACAAGAACATTCCCGAAATTAGGTTTAGGAATTTCTGAAATTGAATGGAGAAAGAGTTGGAGAAGAAGAAGGAGATGCTTACCAAGGGGTTCTTCTTGAGTTTGGAGCAAGGAGATGGATTTGCAAGAGAATCTAGGGTTTTGGAATTTTAATTTCCAATCTCTCCCACCATTAACACTCTAAAAACTGAAATGAGAAGAGAATGAGGGTGAGTGGGGAAGAGTGGCTCAGATTTAAGCATAAGTTAACATAGGGTTGAGCCCAAAAACCAAACCCAAAGTAAAAAGTAGCAGAAATCAACTTTCTCCAAACATATCGAAGCTTATACTCAAAAAGGTCGCAAACGGCATTTTAAACTCAATGGGAGTGGTCCCGAGCCCTAATTCGATCGTATGCAAAAAGTAGCTTTTCGGACTAAAATCCGACTAACGATAAAATATTTAAATAAAATATTTAAATATAAAATCGACAAATATGCGGGTTGTTACAGATATGGTGGAGGATTTCTTAGAAATATTCATGGACGATTTTTCAATCTATGGGTCATCTTTTGATCAATGCCTCCTTCGTTTAGAACATGTCTTAAAGCGATGTAAGGAGAAATCTCTTGTTCTTAATTGGAAAAAATATCATTTTATGGTTAAGCGAGGAATAGTCTTAAGTCATGTTGTCTCTAAATATGGCCTAGAAGTTGACAAATCTAAAGTTGATCTTATTGTTGGCCTTCCTCCTCCAAGGTCCGTAAAGGACATTCGCTCATTTCTCGGCCATGCAGGATTTTATAGGAGGTTCATTAAAGATTTTTCAAAAATTTCAAAACCTCTTTCGAATTTTCTGGCAAAAGACGTTAAATTTGAATTTTCCAATGAATGGAAAATGTCTTTTGAAACCCTCAAATCAATCTTGACCACTGCACCTATCATCCAACCTCCAAATTGGACTTTGCCTTTCGAATTATGTGTGACGCTTCTGATTATGCCATTGGAGCCATCTTAGGTCAACGAATCGATAAACTTCCTCGAGTCATCTATTATGCTAGCAAAACTCTTAACGAAGCTCAATTGAATTACTCAACCACAGAAAAAGAGTTTTTAGCAGTTATCTTTGCCCTCGATAAGTTTAGATCATATCTCGTAGGTTCTAAGGTCATAGTTTACGCTGATCATGCCGCCTTGCGGTATTTACTCACGAAAAAGGATGCCAAACCCCGCTTAATCCGTTGGATTCTCCTTCTTCAAGAGTTTGACCTAGAAATACGGGATAAAAAGGGTTCTGAAAATGTCGTAGCTGATCA
Organism: Allium cepa; assembly: GCA_030765085.1. Taxonomy (NCBI): domain Eukaryota; kingdom Viridiplantae; phylum Streptophyta; class Magnoliopsida; order Asparagales; family Amaryllidaceae; genus Allium; species Allium cepa. The sequence goes on from CM060929.1 coordinate 887,163,647, forward strand.
TTTTTCTCGTATTGTTCATGAAAACATCGATAATTCTCAAATCAACGATCATTTTTCTGATGAAAAAATTCTTTCCCTCTCCAGTGCACCATGGTACGCGGACATCGTAAATTATCTTGTCACAAATGAAACACCTTCCCAGTAGTCAAAACAAGATAAACAAAAATTTCTCTCCAACGTTTGAAACTTTTACTGGGACGATCCTTATCTCTTAAAATATTGCACCGATCAAATCATACGTAGATGTGTCCCCGAACATGAATTCCATAGCATCCTCTCTTTTTCACATAATCAAGCATGTGGAGGACATTTTGGAGCAAAGAAAACTGCTGCCAAGGTGTTACGGTGCGGTTTTTATTATCCTTCTCTTTTTCGTGATGCCTACGAATTTTGCTCCAAATGCGCTAGATGTCAAACAAATAGGTCGTATTTCCAAATGTAACATGATGCCCCTAAACCCAATCCTTGTCATCGAAATTTTTGATGTTTGGGGCATCGATTTCATGGGTCCTTTTCCTAATTCTTTTGGAAATCTTTACATCCTACTTGTAGTAGATTACGTGTCTAAATGGGTTGAGGCCATTTCCACCAGAACGAATGACAATAAAGTTGTTGTCAAATTTTTGAAAGAAAACATATTTTCTCGTTTTGGCATACCTCGAGCTATTATAAGTGATAACGGTTCTCATTTTTGTAATCGTGCTTTTGAATCTCTTCTTAAGAAATACTCTATCACTCATAAACTATCTACTCCATATCATCCATAGACCAACGGTCAAGTCGAGATTTGCAATAGACAAATTAAACAAATTCTTGAAAAGACGGTTAACTCCAACAGAAAAGATTGGTCATCTAAATTGATAGACGCCCTTTGGGCATTTCGCACAGCTTATAAAGCCAATCTAGGAATGTCACCATACCGATTGGTCTTTGGAAAAGCATGCCATTTACCTGTTGAGCTCGAGCATCGCGCACTTTGGGCAATCAAATACCTTAATTTTGACATAGAAAAAGCCGGATCGCATCGTAAATTACAATTGTCAGAATTAGAAGAACTAAGAAATGAAGCATATGAAAATGCAAAGATTTATAAAGAGAAAATTAAATTTTATCATGATAAATCCATACTTCGTAAGTCATTCGAAGTAGGTCAGAAAGTTCTCTTATATAATTCCGGACTTCATTTATTTTCGAGAAAATTGAGATCCCGTAGGAGAGGTACGTATATTGTTAAAACAGTATACCCTTATGGTGCAGTTGAAACTGAAAATCCTAGAGACAGTTCCATTTCAAAGGTCAATGGACAACGCTTGAAGCCATTTCTAGAGTTTGAACAACACGAGGACGATGAGTTCGTGGATCTTTACGAACCTAGCTATTCGGCATGACCCACTCACTATCTTGTACATATCAGGTTGTATTTTTTCTATTAGTGTTTTTTTTAGTTTTTTTTTCCTTCTATTTTGCATTTTCATTCTATTTGACAGTTGGGACACTGTCTCATTCCAGTGTGGGGTGGGGGGCGCATATCTCATTCTGTTTTTTCATATTTCATAGTGTGGCATCATTTTTTGTTAAAGAAAAAAATATCATCTCATTATTTGTTTTCAAATTTCCTTTCAATTTTTTTCTCATTTCCCATTATTTTCAGGACTTCAATTTATTTTTAATTAGTCAAGACAAAGTAAGTAAGCAGTTGAAGTCAATTGATCAAAAATTTTGTGAATCACTAATTTCAAATATAGAATATAATGAAAAGTTGAATTACAAGCGATAATAGTGAGGTTAGCATATAGGGGGATTCGTAGGTGATGGTTATGAAATCCTTTCTAAACTGTAGTTTTTGTTTAAAAAATGGTGGATTTAAAGTACATGCGTTGACTTTTCAAATCATTGAAGTTAAGTGGTGCTAAGTTTATTTGCGTAACTCTCTTTAGTTAATTTCAAAAAAAAAATAAGAAGAAGAAACACCTAGAGTCAATAGGTGTGCACATTTATGAAAGTGTGTGCACTCGCCACGCTCTGTACTCTTCTCACGTAAGCCCGCAAGGCAGTGCATGGATGGTATATCTGACCTCAGCATTCTGAGTTAGTGTGACGCCCCACCTCTATACCCACGCTAGCCAAGGACACTACAGGGTAATGCCGTCAACTAACATAGAGAATAAGGCTGGTTGGGAGCGACCATCTATAGCCTTGCTCTAACTATCTATTGAATACATCGACAATAGTCATACCAAGCAGGTCGACATATCCAATGAATACTTAAAACAATAGGTGGTTGGAGGATCTATCAGAACAGAATACAACAACTCAAATGTAATATACATCACCGAACAGTAGATCATCATATACACATATATTGATACATAACAGAGTATACAAACTAATACATGTCAAGTGGTATAGCAAACCACAATATACAGACGATTCCAGATGAATACATATCAGAGTTACAACAAAAAGGACTACACAAAAAGCTATAACAAAAAGAAACAAGCTGAATAGTCCATGCGGAAGCAAAATAGGCTAAGTCCAAATGCACCTAACCTGAAACATCTCGGTCTGACCCGAGTATAAAATACACGGGTCAGTCTAGCTAAACAAATCAGTTAGATAAACTGAACAATAATAACCTGCAAGGTCACAATGTATAACAAATATCTCTAAAAGCGATAACACAATCATCTAACAAAAAGATGAATCATATCTTAATAGGCCTCATATCATCGGCAACACAACAAACAAAGGATATGAATATCCCAAAACAAGTCAAAAAGGCAAATAACAAATACCAATGAAGGTAACACAAGTTCCACAAGGTAATCGCTATGTATCGTGCGGCTCAAAAAGAACAACACCGAAGAGCGATACCTAGGGAATATACACATCAATGAAAACAAAAGATTGCTCGAGCTCAGTACTGTATAAACAAGGATCCATAATCCCGAAGGCTCCAAACCCAAATATCACCCGAGCGGCTCATAAAGACCAACTCTGAAAGTGACACTATTAGGGCAACAAACCCGAAGGCACAAACCCGAAGGTAACATACCCGAAGGCAACAAACCTGAAGGAGACAGTCCGAAGACACTATCCCAAAGGCAACAAACCGTAGTGGTGAAGGTTCGGAGGCCCAGTACTGGACACCACTAACTGGCGGAATGTGTCATATCTCTCAAAAAAGAATCCGAAAAGTGGTAAGGTGAGTCCCATAACCACTCGTTCACACTAAACGGTTTACTATCCGTTAGTTAATTTCACACTCAAAGCAGTACAAAGTTTACCTCATCTCATTGGTAAACCAGACCAAAAGGTCAAAACAATCAATCGAATAGGTCGGGGATTAATCGGAAAGATAAACGCGTGGATTCATGGTCTGTGTTTTACCTAACCATTTAATCTCCCTTCCACTTCGCTCGAAGTGCAAAATTGTGTGTGTGCATTTTAAATAGAATTTATGAATTGGAGAAGGAAACTTTTAATACGATTTGGGAGGATCATTTTATGAAAATCCATGTATGAAAGCAAAAAGAATTGATCAAAGGCAATAATAGATAATAACAACAATCAAATAATCACCAATCAATAAAAGTTGGAAAAATCAACCCAAGAAAACAATTTGGGCAAAAACAGCAGGTTCGGTCGACCGAACAAGATTTTCGGTCGGTCGGACCTGATCTTGGCAACTTTCGGGATACAGGTTCGGTCGACCGGATAGGGTCTTCGGTCGGCCGACCCTGCAACCTAGGCTGTTTCCAGCCTATCCAAATGATGAGAAAACTTTCCCAACTTTCAATCGGGCGAGCACGGACGCTAGGGGTTCACGCCTAGCGGCTACCCGGCCCTATAAGCACTTCGATTCATCACCAAAACAAGATCAAAACATCCATAAGAGAATGTTCATAAAAAATTGACTTTGAAACTCAAGAATTGGAATATTCATAAAACCAATCCAATCAAAAATCAAATGCATATGAATAAGTAATAGGAATTCATACCCATCACCCATGAAATCAAGAGAAGTAGATGTGAGTTCAAAACTCACCTTTTTACACACAAACAAAGATGAGAAGCTCAACACAAGAAGGAGATTAACCACACTTCACTTTAACTCTACAAGCTTCAATCTAAGAATAAAACACATATTTTCCAAAGTTAGGTTTAGGACAACTTTCAGAAATTGAAGAGGAGAAGAGTTGGAGAAGATGAAGAAGAGGCTTACCAATATCTTCACTTTGATTTTGGAGCAAGAATTCAAGTTGCAAGAAGAAACTAGGGCTAGGAATTTCTAATTCCTCTTCCTTTCCTCCATTTTCAGTTTTAGCTTAAGTTTGGAGGTGAAAATGAGTGAATGGAAAGAGATGGGCTGAGCTAGGGTATTTAGTTAGCTAGTGGGCTGAACCCAAACCCAAAACCCAACTAGAAAAAGTAGCAAAATTCAACTTACTCCAAACATATCAAAGTTTATACTCAAAAAGATCGCAAACGCCATTTTGGACTCAATGGAGGCGGCCATTTGCAAAAAGTAACACTTCGGACCCAAAAATCTGACTAACGACGCTATATTTAAATAAAACATAAAATATAAAATCGTTAAATATGCGGGTTGTTACAGATCTCCCCTCCTTACAAAATTGCGTCCCCGCAATTCCTAGAGACGATATTTGTAACAACTACATATATGCAACATTCAAAAGAAAAGGAAATAAGCTTGAAATGAGAAGAATTTCTCACCATTCCCAAGCAAAGATAGAAAACCCGGATAAGATCGCTCGATATACTCTCTGGTTTCCCAAGTACAGTCATTGGGATTAGCGGACAATTAAACCTAACGAGCGGCACGTCCTTGTTTCGAAGATGTCGCACCTCCGTGTCAAGTACGCGAATAGGCTGCTGTACCATAGATAAGTCCGGTGAGACCTCAAGCTCTTGCAAATCAGGAGAATCAATAACAGAATCCGACTCCCGAGGACACTTCCGAAGTTGAGAGACGTGAAACACGTCATGAATGCCAGATAAATGAGCTGGAAGTGAAACTCTATAAGCCACAGGGCCAATACGTTCAGTAATAGAAAATGGTCCTATGAAGCGAGGAGCCAATTTTCCAGTCGTACTAAAACGCATCACCCCTTTCAAAGGAGAAATACGAATAAAGACGAGATCACCAACCGAGAATTCGAGAGGCTTCCTACGGTTGTCAGCGTAGGACTTCTGGCGGCTTTGTGCCTCTTTCATTCTCAAACGAATAAGATCAATCTTCTCGGAAGAATCATGAACAAAATCTGCACCGAGAATAAGCTTCTCCCCAGATTCCAACCAACAAGAAGGTGATCGACATGGTCTTCCATATAAAGCTTCGAAAGGAGCCATACCGATACTAGACTGAAAACTATTATTGTAGGAGAAATCTACAAGAGGTAGGTGATCCTCCCAACTACCACCGAAATCAAAAATACAAATACGAAGAAGATCTTCTAAGATACGATTTACCCGTTCAGTCTGTCCGTCAGACTGCGGATGATAAGCTGTGCTGAAATTAAGCTTTGTTCCCAAAGCTTGCTGAATACTCTTCCAAAAATGACTCATGAATAAGGGATCACGGTCACTCACAATAGAACTAGGAACACCGTGAAGTCTCACGATTTCCTTGACATATAACTTAGCTAAATGCGAAGCAGTCCTATTAGACTTAATAGGAACAAAATGAGCAGACTTAGTGAGGCGATCAACAACAACCCAAATGCTAGAATGGCCTGATCTCGAACGAGGCAGGCCGTCAATGAAATCCATAGAAATCTGATCCCATTTCCACAATGGACTCTCTAGAGGCTGAAGAAGACCCGAAGGACGCTGATGTTCAGCCTTAATACGCTGACAGGTTATGCAATTACTCACATAACTCGCCACATCGCGCTTCATGCCTTCCTAATAATAAAACGACGCATATCGGCATACATCTTACTACTACCAGGATGAATGGTATATTTAGAACAGTGACAGTCATCAAGAATGTCATGCCTATGTACAAAATCAAAAGGCACAAAAAGACAGTTCTTCTTGCGAAGACACCCATGAGAATCAATGCTGAAATCCCGCAATGCCTCATCACAGGATCCAGACTCACAAAGCTGAATAAGATGCAACAAATCAGGATCACGCCGCTGAGCATCGGCAATACGATCCAACAAAATGGGTCGAGCTCCCAAACTAAATAATGGAATAGGAGAATCAGAAGATGAACCTCGATCACGAATTTCACAAAAAGTTAGAGTCTCAAGAATATCCCATTCGGCAAGCATCATAGAAATAACAGCCGAATGTTTGCGACGCATCAGCAACACGATTACCCTTTCCAGGGGTATACTGGATATCTAAGTCATAGGAGGCAAGAAACTCGAGCCAACGTTGTTGTCTCATATTGAGTTCCTTCTGAGTGAACAAATACTTCAAAGATTTATGATCGGTATAGAGAATGAAGCGCTCGCCCAATAAATAGTGTCGCCAAATCTTCAAGGCGAAGACGATGGCGGCTAACTCAAGATCATGAGTGGCAAAGCGAACTTCATTCGTACGCAGTTGCCTAGAAGCATAAGCAACTACCCGATCCTTCTGCATAAGAACAGCACCGAGACCACTACCACAAGCATCGGTGTAGACAACAAGATCCTGATTCCCCTCGGGAACCACCAAAATAGGAGCATTAGTGAGAAGTTCCTTCAATGTCTGAAAGGAAGCTTCACACTTGTCGGACCAAATAAAACGAATGCCTTTCCGAGTAAGGCTGGTGAGAGGAAGCACAATACGGGAAAAATCCTTAATGAACCGACGGTAATAACCCGCCAATCCAAGGAAACTACGAATCTCATGAACACTCTCAGGCCTCTTCCAATTCTGGATGGCTTCGATCTTTGAGGGATCGACAGAAATGCCATCGGAAGATACAACATGGCCTAAGAACTTAACCCTAATCTTTCAAAAATGGCACTTGGAGAATTTGGCTCTAAGCTGATGATGATGGAGAGTACTCAAGACAATTCTCAAGTGATTAGCATGCTCGGCATCAGACTTAGAATAAATACGGATATCATCAATGAAGACAAGGACGAACTTATCGAGATATTCCCGGAATACCCGATTCATGAGATCAAAAAAGAAAGTAGGAGCGTTCGTCAACCCAAACGGCATAACGAGCCACTCAAAAGAACCATAACGAGTGCGGAAAGCGGTAAGAGGTATGCTATCCTCCGCGACTCGTAACTGATGAAAACCTGTGGTAAGGTCAAGCTGAGAAAAGACCTTAGCACCACTCAATAGATCGAACATATCATCGATCCTAGGCAATGGATACCTATTCTTAATGGTTAACTCGTTAAGCTTGCGATAGTCAATGCAAAGCCTAAGAGTTCCATCGGACTTCTTCACGAAGACGACCGCGGATCCCCACGGAGAAAAACTAGACTGAATCAACTGCTTGGACTCAAGCTCTAAAAGCTGCTTCTTGAGTTCCTTATTTTCCTTTGTAGACATCCTCGTGGGAGGACGACTAACTAGCTGCGCGCCTGGAATGAGATCAATGCGGAACTCAATTGCCCGCTTGGGTGGCAAACCCGAAACAGGTTCAAAAACATCAGAAAAGTCACAGGCAATAGCAAAACGAGATATGTCATCATCATCTCACGAGTTAAGAGAACATAAAGCCATTTCAGAATTATCCACATCCCGAAGAACAAGTGATAGCTGAGTAGGCGAATCCGGATGTCGAAGATACAAAATTCACTCCGAACAAATAATCCTGGCATCATATCTCACTAGCCAGTCCATTCCCAAAATCATATCAAATCCCAGACAAGATATAACGTGCAGATTCGCACGAAAAGAAAAGCCACATAAAACAATCTCAACATCATCACAAAGCATACTAAGGGTCGCGGATTCCCCAATAGGATTCGCAATCCTTAAAGAAGTAACCAAACAAGAAACATCCAAAGATAAATCATCGACGAGCTTCTTCGATACGAAGGAATGTGAAGCACCCGTATCGAAAAGAACTCGAATACTATGATCATGAAATAAAATAGAACCTTCCAAAATAGATGGAGATATACCTTTGGGCTGAAAAGGACCTACAGAAGCCTTAGCAGCATAAAGCTTTCTAGACTTGGCACCAGCAGGAACAATAGGGCAAGTGGAAACATGATGACCTTCCTTCTTGCAGTAGCGACAGAAGAGAGGCTTGGAACAAGCTCGAATCATATGATCAGGAGAACCACAATTGAAACACTTTCGAACGAAAGGTGTTCCAGACGACTGAGGCTGAGAATTAGAACCACCGGTCTACTTCTTCTTAGAAGGAAAAGACCTGGACTTCTGGAATGGAAACTGCTTCTTGTTGGGGTTCTTGGAAACCTCAACATCATCACCACCATCACACTCCTTTTCGACGGCTTCAAGATGAAACGCAGAATCAACCAACTCCTCAAAAGAAATCTTAAGCTGGAGCAACAAAGACTTCTTAAGATATTTCTTAAGACCAGAGACAAACTTCAGATTCTTCTTATAAGAAGTGCTAATGAATTCAAGGCCATACTTAGATAAAGCCTCGAATGATGCAACATACTCAGAAACAGAAGATTTCCCTTGCTTCAACTCAAGGAAGCGACGGGTCAATAAAACTTTTTCAGATTCAGGAACGAACTTGAGTTCGAATCGTTTCCGAAACTGAGTCCAAGAAAGAGTAGACTCATCAACTTCGGCTACAAGAAGCTCATACCAATCAAGAGCACGCTCTTGCAATAAGCTAGAAGTTACAAGAACTCTATCATGGTCAGAAAGATCCATACGAGAGAAGATACACTCGCACGTGCGAAACCAAGCTTGGACTTCAAGAACAGACTCGGAGCCTTTAAACGGCTTTCCTCCAAGATGAGAAAAATCACTGCATAGACGTGCAAAGGCAGACTTGCGAGGTGGAGAAAATCGAGGAGGAACTGGAGGCTGAGTGCTCCTAAACAACTCCAAAAACTGATCGGCAGACACATAAACGCCATCCGGATGTGAGCCACTGGATTGCCCAGCATCCGAACGTCGTCCTCTACCCCTTCCAGCCATACGTTGAAAGTAAGATAAGAACAAGATTATTCACAAGGTAGATATCATTAATTCAAATGTGGAATACTACGGAACAAAATGCATTCCTAGACGTATTACCACATTCTATCTAACCTTGATGGTAGAAGGAATTAGAGAGACACGATGATTCAAAGATTTGTATCACTTATACACTTTGATGTACCAGAATATGTGCATCTATTCTATGTTTATCATACTTTGTTTTGAACCTGGCTCTGATACCAAGCTATGACGCCCCACCTCTATACCCACGCTAGCCAAGGATACTACAAGGTAATGCCGTTAACTAACATGGAGAATAAGGCTAGTTGGAAGCGACCATCTATAGCCTTGCTCTAACTATCTATTGAATACATCGACAATAGTCATACCAAGCAGGTCGACATATCCAATGGATACTTAAAACAAAACCATAGGTGGTTGAGGATCTATCAGAACAGAATATAACAACTCAAATGTAATATACATCACAGAACAATAGATCATCATATACACATATATTGATACATAACAGAGTATACAAATTAATACATGTCAAGTGGTATAGCAAACCATAATATACAGACGATTCCAGATGAATACATATCAGAGTCACAACAAAAAGGACTACACAAAAAGCTATAACAAAAAGAAACAAGCTGAATAGTCCATGCGGAAGCACAATAGGCTAAGTCCAAATGCACCTAACCTGAAACATCTCGGTCTGACCCGAGTATAAAATACACGGGTCAGTCTAGCTAAAAAATCAGTTAGATAAACTGAACAATAATAACCTACAAGGTCACAATGTATAACAAATATCTCTAAAAGAGATAACACAATCATCTAACAAAAAGATGAATCATATCTTAACAAGCCTCATATCATCAGCAACACAACAAACAAAGGATATGAATATCCCAAAACAAGTCAAAAAGGAAAATAACAAATACCAATGAAGGTAACACAAGTTCCACAAGGTAATCGCTATGTATTGTGCGGCTCAAAAAGACCAACACCGAAGAGCGATACCTAGGGAATATACACATCAATGAAAACAAAAGATTGCTCGAGCTCAGTACTGTATAAACAAGGATCCATAAGCCCGAAGTCTCCAAACCCAAATATCACCTGAGCGGCTCATAAAGACCAACTCCGAAAGCGACACTATTAGGGAAACAAACCCGAAGGCACAAACCCGAAGGCAACATACCCGAAGGCAACAAACCTGAAGGAGACAGTCCGAAGACACTATCCCAAAGGCAATAAACCGTAGTGGTGAAGGTCCGGAGGCCTAGTACTGGACACCACTAATTGGCGGAATGTGTCATAACTCTCAAAAAGGAATCCGAAAAGTGGTAACGTGAGTCCCATAACCACTCGTTTGCACTAAACGGTTTACTATCCGTTAGTTAATTTCACACTCAAAGCAGTACAAAGTTTACCTCATCTCATTGGTAAACCAGACCAAAAGGTCAAAACAATCAATCGAATAGGTCGGGGATTGATCGGAAAGATAAACGCATGGATTCATGGTCCGTGTTTTACCTAACCATTTAATCTCCCTTCCACTCCGCTCGAAGTGCGAAATTGTGTGTGTGCGTTTTAAATAGAATTTATGAATTGGAGAAGGAAACTTTTAATACGATTTGGGAAGATCATTTTATGAAAATCCGTGTATGAAAGCAAAAAGAAATCATCAAAGGCAATAATAGATAATAAGAACAATCAAATAATCACCAATCAATAAAAGTTGGAAAAATCAACCTAAGAAAACAATTTGGGAAAAAACAGCAGGTTCGGTCGACCGAACAGGATTTTTGGTCGGCCGGACCTGATCCTGGAAACTTTCGGGATACAGGTTTGGTCGACCGGATAGGGTCTTCGGTCGGCCGACCCTGCAACCTGGGTTGTTTCCAGCCTATCCAAATGATGAGAAAAACTTTCCTAACTTGCAATCGGACGGGCACGGACGCTAGGGGTTCACGCCTAGCGGCTACCCGGCCCTATAAGCACTTTGATTCATCACCAAAATAAGATCAAAACATCCATAAGAGAATGTTCATAAAAATTTGACTTTGAAACTCAAGAATTGGAATATTTATAAAACCAATCCAATCAAAAATCAAATGCATATGAATAAGTAGTAGGAATTCATACCCATCACCCATGAAATCAAGAGAAGTAGATGTGAGTTCAAAACTCACCTTTTTACACACAAACAAAGATGAGAAGCTCAATACAAGAAGGAGATTAACCACTCTTCACTTTAACTCTACAAGCTTCAATCTAAGAATAAAACACATATTTCCCAAAGTTAGGTTTAGGAAAACTTTCAAAAATTGAAGAGGAGAAGAGTTGAAGAAGATGAAGAAGAGGCCTACCAATATCTTCACTTTGATTTTGGAGCAAGAATTCAAGTTGCAAGAAGAAACTAGGGTTAGGAATTTCTAATTCCTCTTCCTTTCCTCCATTTTCAGTTTTAGCTTAAGTTTGGAGGTGAAAATGAGTGAATGGAAAGAGATGGGCTGAGCTAGGGTATTTAGTTAGCTAGTGGGCTGAACCCAAACCCAAAACCCAACTAGAAAAAGTAGCAAAATTCAACTTACTCCAAACATATCAAAGTTTATACTCAAAAAGATCGCAAACGCCATTTTGGACTCAATGGAGGCGGCCATTTGCAAAAAGTAACACTTCGGACCCAAAAATCTGACTAACGACGCTATATTTAAATAAAACATAAAATATAAAATCGTTAAATATGCGGGTTGTTATAGATCTCCCCTCCTTACAAAATTGCGTCCCCGCAATTCCTAGAGACGATATTTGTAACAACTACATATATGCAACATTCAAAAGAAAAGGAAATAAGCTTGAGATGAGAAGATATTCTCACCATTCCCAAGCAAAGATAGAAAACCCGGATAAGATCGCTCGATAAGCTTTGAAACTCAAACACTTCTTGACTTTGGTGATTTGGCTTGTTATACAAATGGAAATGAAAAATATCATTTTGAAAAAAACTGTGATTAACAGTGAAGAATTTATTTCATGGCTGCACTATGTTATGGACCGAAACAACTGGACAAACTAGAATCTAATGTATGAAAACTTGAGTTATATTGAAATTTATGTTTAGTGAGGAACCAAAAAATTTTTAAAAGTTGACTAAAACTGATATACATTATTTTGTTTCAACTATCCTAAAGTAAATCGAGTCTCCATTTATTTAAAATTTTGCATTCATGAAGTACATTAGAATCATCACATACTGCATTTGGCTTTTGTGGGTAGTATCCACCGAAAACCCTCACGAGACACCACTCGTCCTACTAGGGACACCTAGAGGTTTAACAGCTTGTTGCATACGCTCAATGCAATCGTGTTTCCTATGAAAAAGGATTAAGTTGGTTTTTATTTTCTTGCTTATTCGAGGACAAATAAAGACCTAGTGTGGGGGTATTTGATGAATGTATTTTTCTGTATTTTAAACCGTTTGTCTCATATATTTTTATTTTAATAAAACGATATTATACGGTTATTTTGTTGTGGTTTTGCAGATTATAGATTTGGGAATGCAACGTTGAAATTAATCGGTTGTGGCGTCCATGGGTTCAAAGACACGCAGCAAGGAGTGTAACATTTTGATCACTGAACACATCAAACATGGTCAGGCTTACATTGGTTTCAAAGATTATACATTCTCCAATTCAAGTTTTGCATATTATCCAAAGCAAAGTCATGTGAATAATTCAAGCAAAGGAGCAGCTCACGTTTTCTTCATGGTCACATTATTTTGTATGAAAAGGATGGTCACGTTTAAATCAAGCAATGTTGGACCACTCATAACCTCATAATTCTCTAATTCCAAAGCTTAGCATAGTCATGTGAATGCCACCAGACTAATTCTTTTACCAATTCAAACAATGATTACGTGCAACTCAAGTAATATATTCAAAGGCAAACCAAGTCAAAGCAACGTGGCCACATATATTTTCGGCAACAAGACTTATTTTGGGAACGAAAGTCTATAGATAGAGAACGAGACAGCAACTAGAGGATCATCATCTCTTACCCCATCACTCTTCTTCAAGTTTAATTTTAAATTCAGCAATGTTTTTATTTTCGAATAGAATACATAGGATTGTTGATTAGATTTAGCAATTTATTTATTCTTGTTCTTAGTTATTGCACTCTTTTCAGTTAGTTAATAAATATTTCAATTGTTTGCTCTGTTATTTTCTTTTCCACAATTTCAATTTCTGTTCTGAATTTTATAATTTTATATTTTGGTTGCAATTTCGATTAGTTTCGGAATCGATTCGGAGTATATTATTGTTTTATTTTCTATTCAAAATCCACCATCGAATTTTTTTAACACGCCTAAGATTTAAACAGAAATTTCAAATATTTTAAAACACAATTCCCTGTGTTCGACCTGCATACTACACGCCTGTGCGATTGCAGAATTTATTAAAATTTGTGCTTTTCTAATCAATAGAAAAGTCGCAACAGTGTCCCACACCACACATTCGCACTTAGCTATTTACTAGTCGTTTATCGATGCCACACTAGAAACATCATAAAACTTAGAAAATTAAGTCTCGCCTAGTCTCATTGGCGAGTGATAAAGAGACACCATACTTGCTCATCTCATCTACAAGTATTAAATGGCATCATAACTTGTCTCATCTCACCGACAAGTGAAAACATCATGATGATTCCTCATAAACCATAAATCTCAAAATATGAAATCATAAACTCAAGACTTGCCTTATATCATTGGCAAGTAAACAAAACATTGTGATGGTTCTCATCCACCATACTCCTACATAGGAGATCTCAAACCATAATACTTGCCCAATATTGGCCATATTAAATAATTACAATAAATAGAAATTATTAAATTCAAAATACACCATAAAATGGCAAAACATCTCAGAATCAATAATCTCAAATAGCTTTGATCGTTCAAGTCCGAAATTAACCAAAATAGTAAACGCACATGTCTCATACCACGTGTTTTACTATATCGTTTAATTCTCTTTCTCATACGTTCGAATAGTATAAAATTGTGTATTTTATATATAAAATAATTTATTTGAGAAAACAAGCTTTTAAAACCATTTTCTGAAATCAATTTTGAAGACGATATTTGAAAATTCCCTTATTATAGAGAATAAATAAATTTTACAGTTTAAAATAATTTAAAAATATTACATAATAATTATTTTAAATGCCAACTTATTTTTCAAAATTATTTCAAAATTGTTCGGAAAAATCTGTGCTCGAAATCAAAGAAATCACTCAAAACGGTCATTCAAATTTAATTCAAATTCAAATCAACTTTGAATTTAAAATTCATCAAAACATGGCCAGCCTATTGATAAGCATCATAGCCCTCAAACATTTAAAAAATATAACAAAAACATGAAGTACAAGTCAAAAATCGAACGAAAAAAGAGCATAAAACACTTAGCTGAAATAATGCCCGGGTTTGAAATCTTCTCTGGGTTCAAATTTTGGATATAAAACAAGTGGCCGAACGAACTTTGATTGAACTAAAAATTAGTGTACACAAACTAGAAAACTTCATCTTTAAAACAAAAAAAGAATCAATGAATTACGACTGGAAATGAAAAAGTTACGCTGCCTCAAACATGGACTGGGGCCATGTTTGCAACAGTTCAAAAACGGAAAATGCACAGGTCTGAAAACCCTCTGGGGTTCAATTTTCAAGCATGAAACAGAGAACCAAATTAGATCGTATTAAGCTAAAAATTGTTAAGCTTATAATAGAAAACTACAGCTTTCAAATAAAAAAAGAATCATGCAATTTGGATGAAGTGTGAGAAAGTTATGATATCTCAAAGTTGGACCCAGACAGTGTTTTCACTGTAAAAATCTGGGCAAAAACATGCTCCGAGTCAAAGTTTGACAGCATGTTTCTATAAGCTATATAGGTCGAAATGAGCTGAAATTTAACATGCATAAATAAAAACAACAACACTTTAAATTTCACCATGAATCATGCAATTTTGACAAAGAACGAAAAAGATACGATGTCTCAAATTTGGACCCAGACAGTGTTTTCACTGTAAAATTTGGGCAAAAACATCCTCCGAGTCAATGTTCGGCAGCATGTTTCTATAAGTTATATAGGTCAAAATGATCTAAAATTTAACATGAATAAAGACTAACAATAATAATTTAAACTGCACCAAGAATCATGCAATTTAGACAAAGCATGAAAAAGATAAGATGTCTCAAAGTTAGACCCAGACAATGTTTTCACTGTAAAATCTGGGCAAAAACATGCTCCGAGTCAATGTTCGACGGCATGTTTCTATAAGTTATATAGGTCGAAATGACCTGAAATTTAACATGCATAAGCCTAATAATAACACTTTAAACTGCACCAAGAATCATGAAATTTAGACAAATCACGAAAAAGATATGATGTCCCAAAGCTAGACCCAGATAGTGTTTTCACTCAGAAAATCAACATAACGAATTTTAGCATTTTATGCCCACCAAACTCTTGTCTCGGCTAGATATTTGTGAGTTTAGCACTCACCTTACTGTTGCAATGGAAAGACTCGGATTTCAGCTAAAAGGTTGAAGCTTTGAGAAGATTTTGGCCTTTAGAACTTGTAGAAACTAAAACAGAAACATGCAAACAAGAAGAGAATTAACAGAAAATCTTCTCAAAAATAAGATTGGTTGAGAGTATTTAGGTTTTGGAATATGATTACCTGTGGATTTTACTTTAGATTGATAAAGATCTCAGCTTGAATTGAAGAAATTTGAGTTTTAAAAGCCATAGATTGAAGAAGATGAAGTTGGGCTTTTTTTTCCTTTGGTTTCTGAATGTTTACACGAGAAGGGAGAAAATGAGCGTACAGTAATTAGTTTCTCCTTTCTTCATTCAGGCTTAGGCTAAGTGGGCTTGGATCCAAATAAAAAGAAGTTAAAAGAAAACCTAAGCAAATTAATACAACACTTAACAAATGCACAAATATGTATATTATTATACAAAATAAATTACATTCACTTTTAAATTTTTACATAAACAATTTATGTAAACTTACATACATATGAAATAAATATTTCCTATCGTATGAAAAGATTATTTTAAATTTAAAACATTTGTATTATTAAAAACCTCAAATTTACAAAAATACCCAATTTACAACGAATAAATTCATAATTCCTTATTTTCAACTTCTAAAATTCAACGAAAATTATTTTCTTGCATTGAAAAATATAACAAATTATTTAGTCTCATATTTATAATAAAAACACATTTTTAAACCAAATTCCATCTTTTTATCTAAATAAACAGCCTTTAAAAATCAACTGCTTCCCTTAAAAATTATTAAAAGAAGTAATTGGCAATAATTAATAAAATCGTTGCATTTTCTCCAAATAAAAATCCATTTTCCATTTATTATTACCCTAGCAAATAAAATAAAGTTCCAAACTTTATTTTCTCATTTTAAATTCAAAATTTATTATTTATTCCAAATAAAAAATTTAAATTCCCAATTTATTTTAATTCACAATATTAAATTATAACTACCGTTATAATTTAATATTCACATATAATCTCCAAAAGCAGGGCTGTTATAGGTACGTTGCTCGAGTATTGGTGAGATTTGCTTCGGGTTTTGTTTGATTTGACTCGGGTTTGATTTGTTGGATATCAGTTTTAAAAATATAACGGGTTTTTAAAATTGTAAGTTAAATTTTATCCAACTTTTAAAAGCAAATGCAAGTGTAAAGCAAATTGGTTATACCAAGTTCCAAAGTAAATTGAACAAGTTTTTGAATAAAGGTATTCATCAAGTTTTAAAGTTGGATATGATAATGATTTATTTTAAAGGTTTATTTAATAAGGTTTAACTAATGTAATTAAGTGATTAAGTAAGAATAATTACTTTGTGTAATTTAATTAAAGCTAATTACTTCATGTAATTAAAGACAATTAATCGATTAAAGGGTAATAACTTAATAATAGTAATTAAGGAATAATTAATTAAGTAATCAATTAATTAATAATTAAAGTTAATTAATCAAGTGATTAAAAATTAATTTGTGATTTATTAATACAAGCGATTAGGATAATCACTTATTGTAATTAATTAAGGATAATTAATTAAATGGGAATTAATTAAGGGTTAATTAATTAATGTAATTAATTAAGAATAAAAAAATTAGGGGTTAATTATTTAATGATTAAAGGTTGATTAATTTATAATTCAAGGTTAGTTAATTTATTAAAGGTTAATTAATTAAGTTGGTTTGTAATTAATTAATATTAATTAACTACGATTAGCATTTATTCATAGGTAATTAATCTGATTTAAATTAATTAGATAATAAATTGACTTTGCTTATGGATGTACGAATTGTATGAATGTCTAGAGTTGATCTAGAATGATTTTGAGATGTGGATTGTTTTGATTTAGCTATGTGTGTATATTATCTATCTGTAATGTATTTATTTATCTATGATACATTTACATATCTATCTATAAATCTGTGAATGATGATAAACGTTATAGAATTATACCGCTTATCAAATATTATTGTGCTTGAATCTGTGATGATTGATGATGTTGCACTATTGGATGAAACCCCTGGACCATACTATACACACACAAATATGGATTGCACGAGACAATTGGTTAAGTCACGGATTTTTGAAATGGTTTTAAAATTGAATTTTGAATTCAAATGGTTTTGGAAATGAAATTAGGTTAAATATGAAAAGATTTTGAAAAGGAGTTTTAAAGATAAAAGTTATTTTGAATAACATGATAAAATTTTGAAATTTAAATAATTTGATTTGAATTTGAATTCAAGATTTTAAATTGAATTCTATGTTGAGAATTATGGTTTAAAAATGTTATACAAATATAAATGTTTTTATATGGATTTAAACCATTTTACAAAGTATTGTTTTGAGAATTTGGATTTAACCCAAAGGGGTTTAACTTGTACAACTGAAATCGAATTTTTTTCGAAATGAAAACTATTGTTTTCAAATTATAAAATCTTTCATATAAAGAAAAGATTTTCACTTTGTCTTGAAAGATTTCAAGTTTGAAATGGTAAAGAAATTGTTTTGGAAGCTATCTTTATTTGGTAAATCTTGTTGTTGAAATAAAATGGATCTTTTACTTAAAAAGATTTGAATCATAATAGTTTGGGAAGCTGCGAATTAATCTTGTGAAATATTATTGAACTTTGTTTTGAAATTAAAGAGGATTTTAAATGGTGTATCTTTTGCATAAAAGATTTGAAATGGGAATTGTTTTGAAAGATATGAATGAATCTTTGGAAATGGTTTTGAAAACTATGGTTTGAATCTTTGATTTAATGATTGAATAAGTTAATCCAATTTAAAAAGGAAATTGTTTTGAAAGCCATAAATGAATCTTCGTGAAAGATGGGTGAACTTTGTGATGTAAATCTTTTTGTTTAAAAGATTTGAAAATGGTAATTTGTTTAAACCATTTGAAGGAATGTTTTGGGTTTTAAAGTTGTGACTTAACTGAAATCCCAATATTCATATGTTTTTAAATATTTTGCTAATTATTTGGTTTAGCCGGGAGAGGACCTTGTGTCATTTAACCCATTCCGAATAATGATACGACGTTATGGATAGCATTTGAAGACCGGTGGTGAAGACCGGGTATTTTACGAGAACGATAGGATAACCTATTGAATGACTTTGCACTGAGTAGCTACGGTATAGAGATCTCCATATGTGATGGGGAGTCCGATCAGGATTGTGAATGCCCCGATTGCAAGGGTTTCTTTGGAAGTGCCTTCAGTTATGTTCGAACCGGAACAAACTTGTATGGATGTGTGCCTGACGTTACACTTTGAGATGTAAAGCTAGTTTCTATCAAATACATTTCTGTTTGGTGGCGGAGATTTATTCTCTTAGCTTAACACCATTCATTGAGACGTACGAGCTCAGAGGTTGTGTTGTTGATGGTTACTAGTGATACATTCCCAATTTGGTAATATGGCATACGAAGTGCTTCTGATCATTTGTTGATCGAAGCATGACTTTTGTGAAAAGCGTAGCTTTATGAACGATACTGCATCGGGACTCACACCCGGGAAGTGGTCGAAACAGGAAAGATGCAGCAAGGTTGCAGGGGTTGCTCCCCTAGGGTATGTCCATTCCTTCTGGAAAAGGGTGGTATCATGGTATGGAGCCCAGATACTTAACTTATGTGGACACTGTAAATCTATTACTGTGTGATTGTTGTGGTTAAGAGCTCTCAGATAAAGGTCGCAAACGACCGGGGATGGTATATCTTAGGTGTTACTCCCGGGAAGGGGGTAAACCGGCCTTGTGTTGGCAAAGAGCCGGGTAGGTTCTCGGGGCGTCCCTCCAGAGGCGTACCCATGTGGCAATGGGAAGTTCCTTGGCCTGACCATTTGTTGGAAATTCAATTACCAATACGAGCCTTGTATGGTTTTAGTTGTAGCACATGCCATCTAGTAGCTATAGTAGGCATGCTATAATGGTACGTATGCTGGCTAAGATTAATATTATACTTGCAAATGTTTTCCACTATGCACTAATAATAATATCAAATGGTTTTCGCGTATCAAGATTTTTTACTATCATAAGGAGAAATCTCCTCCAATTCTGCGTTTGCATTGGGTGTGCGACGGGAGGCCTTATGGTAGTTTCTTTTTTCAAAATGCATTGCGGTTTTCAATGTTTTAAATTCTATTGTTGTTTGTTTTAAAGAAAACTGTTTTATTTTCTCATACCGGTCACATGACTGACCCCGAGTTTATTATTCCCTTCATAAACTCTGGGTGTCCACAATTTTCCACACGGGTAGTCTAGAGTTGGGTTTTTCAGATAACCCAATAATAGGTGTAGATTCGATAGCCATCAGCCTTCAGTTTGATAGCTATTGGAAATCGTTGGAGTCTTTGGATTTTCGGGATCGCATGTGCTACAAGTTCAGAATTGATGGGGATTCGAGCTTATAGCTTGAGAGCTTTTAGAGATTGGATTTGAAGATGTTGTGTTCCGCTGCTACTACTGATGTTATCTCTCTTCTATTAAATTTAATGTTGGTGTTCCTTTGTCGAAGACTTTGTTCCGCTGCTGGTGTTGTGTATCTTCCGCTGTGATTTGTTGTATCATATCTTTGATATATGTTGGGTGGTTGTATCATTGTTGTATATCATTGAATATTGTATTCATTGGATTTATATGATATTCATTGTTTTCTTCCGCTGTATTGTTGTACTTAATGTGTTATAAGCTCCGGCACGAGTCGAATTTTAATGGTTGAATCTACGGCATTCGAGTACAAGTGAAGTATGGGAGTCAATTTTCGAACGCTGAAATTTAGGTCGTAACATCTTGGTATCAGAGCTGAAGGTTGAAATTTTAGCTCAGGAGTATAACACATTGGGTAACTCATTAGAGATAGGGTGAAGTATACTCTAGAATGAGTATATCCCTAAGATATCCGTTCGTGTGCCTCGGTAAATTCTATTACTATCCACTGATAGTGAGTATGAGTGCAAGAAGAGACGAGATAGGGGACAGGGAAGTACGACTACAAATGGTCGATATCCTGCAACAACGTAAATATCTTTTCTTTATCAATCTCCTTTGATCCAATTTAAGTTCTTTGATTGCTTCGTGGCAGCTCGAGGGAGAAGCATTGGTGTGGTGATGGCCATGCAAATCGTTGTAGAAAATCATTACTTCGTACGTTCATCGGTTTCTTATCAATCTTCCCATTTTTAGCTTCAATGAATTTGAGATATTTTTTGAAATAAACTGGTTAACATATGAAGATAGATTAATTTGTATCGATAAAACGATTTCTATTTAAACCAAATTTGAAATTCTTTTGTAATTTTTGGTCAGTATCAAAGTCCAAAAATGGACAAGTTGGTGTATATTTTGGAATATTCCAATTGGAATTGTGTATCCATTATCTATTCTTTGGGGTCCAGATATATTCTACGAGTGGTTAGTTATCCTTCGAACTAACCAATTCCCGGCATATTTCATAGATTGATGACCTGAGTATCTTGTGAAGTGTTGAATGAGTTTGTTCTCGTATCTATTAGTGATATTCTGATTTGATAAGCCAAATATAGAATTGATATTCATTTTGACCTGTTAAATCAATTTTCTATCTCAGATGTGTTCATCTGTTCTTGGTTGTCTCCCTAGCGAATTTCGAGGACGAAATTTTCTTAAGGGAGGAATCTGTAACGATCCCGAGGAGTAAATTTTAAACTGATAATAACATAAATTCTTGAATTTAAGTTGTGAATTAACTTGAATTTTTCAAATTAAATGAGATATGTGTTTATTTATATATGTGTATAAATGGAATTTTGATTTAAATAGAATTTCTAATTGGAAATCTAGAAAAGTATTTTGAATAATATTTTAATTATAAATTTAATTGTGTTAATTTGAAAAATTGAATAAATATATATCAAAAGATTGTAATTAAAGGAATTGATTTAAATTGTGAATAAGAATTTTTATCTAAAAATTTAAAATAAATATGTTGAAAATAAATATGTTGAAAATAAATTGGATTTGAAATTCAAATATAAATGTATTGGAAATAAATTTGATTTAAAACTATATTTTAGAATTAGTAAAAAGTTTGTTTTCAAAAAATTATAATATATACATATGTGTATTGATTTGGAAGTTAAATTTTAAATTCAATGTAGTACTTTTCAAAAGTTATTCAAAAGTTAATTATATATTTTCAAAAAAACAATCGAATAAAAATTTATTTATTTAAAAGTATGATAACTTAAGTTAAATTTTAAAATAAGATATTCTTCTTTTTAATATAACACATATGTAAACATACTATATGAATATGAGAAAAATAAAAGGGTTTAAAACATAATTTTTAAATCATTTAAAATGAGGGTTTAAAACATAAATTTGATATTTTTAACAAGTGTAACATTTTTAAAATAGGAAATTAACAAATGTAAGGTTGAGGTTATATTATTAACACGTGTGAGCAAGATTTTAACATATAATTACAAGTGGCAACTTGTTTTTCTTTGAAGTTTTTTTCTATACAATAACGTATAAAAAAAAGAGGATTTTGTTATTCATTTCAGTTCAAAGTTTCAAATTCTTCACTTTTCATCCTCTCTATTTTTCCACCTGAAGCAAATTTTAAAAGATCAAGCCTGAGGTTAAACCAAAAAGAAATCAAATCTAAAAATCAAAACAGTTCAAAAAAAGAAGATCGGCCTGGAAAACAAAGCGAAGTTTTCAAAACCTGAAGAGCAAAGATCATTTCAGTATAGTTCAAAAATCAAAAACAGAATCAAGTTAAATCAAAAACAGATTCAAAGATCAGAACATCAAGAAAGCCTAGAAAGTAAAAGTTTCAACCTGAAACAAAGTGTTCAAGTTCAACCTGAGGCAAAATCAGATCAAGCAACAAATGCAACTCAACTTCAACCTGGAAGCCAGAAAGCTAAATAAATATATGGCTTCACTTCGAAATTCAGATCAAATTCAGATGAAAAAGCAAATCAAAAATGCAGATAAAAATCTTTGTTACAGATTTCATTTCCACGCTCTGTTCTTTATTAAGGTGAGAAAACCCTACCCTTAAATATGGTTATATCTTGATTTGAGGAGATAAATGGTTGAAGTATGAATGTTGTTCATATGGATGATTGGTTGTGATTGCATGTTGTGAATATTTTATGCCTTTGTATATGAGCTTCTGCACATATAACCCCCCTTGTTACATCAATAGAATCTAAAAAAATCGTATCGTCTTATCCAAACCAATTCAAGTTATAACTTTTGAAAAGAAGATGTTTATAATATTATAAAATCATTTTTAAAGATAATTTAAAAAGAAAATATTTGGTATTTAAACCGAAATAGGAAGTAACAGGAAAGATCAAAATTTAAGTTCAAATTCGAATATTTGGATTTCGAATTTTAATCATAGAAATGAATTTGTATTACAAGATCATAATTTTTGAAAGTCATTTAAGAATTTTTAAGTTTGAATTTGGAGACAAAATGCGAGTTGAACGAAATTTCAAAAAATGTCGATTTCCGTCGACCTAAGAACAATCGAGCTTCGAATTCGAACCTAGAGGGGAAGGATGTGATGTAGATTGTAGCGAAAATGATCGCAAATTTTCGTATCAATCGTGGTGGTCAGGCGAAACGATTTTAGGGTTTAAGGGATTGTTTTGGTCGATGGCAATTGCGAGGTCGTTGAGATGTCATTGTTGCATCGGGTGGGACCAAGCCGAATGGAATTGAGTCGTGGGTGATTGGTGAGGCTTGGGACATAAAGACGGGGTGGCCAGTGGTCGGAGGCGTCGTAGCGAGGAGTTTCCTGATGAGGTCTGGGTCTCTGGTTTGCAGCTGAAGCTCGATTTTGTTCTAGTGATTCGATCGAGGTTGCTGAGTAGCACGATGGTGTGAGGACATCGTTGTCGACTTGTTGAGGATCGCAATGGTGGCCTAAGGTGGTGGGGGTTCGTGTGCATGCGTGAAGTTCGTGCATTAGGGAACGATGTGGATTAGGGAAGAAGATGAGGGACTCGGGTTCAAGCGCGTGAGAACAAGGGATCGCCTCGAAGTAAAGTAGTAAGGGTACGTTGCTCGAGTATTGGTGAGATTTGCTCAGGGTTTTGTTTGATTTATCTCGAGTTTGATTTGTTGGACATCAGTTTTAAAAATATAGCGGGTTTTTAAAATAGTAAGGTAAATTTTATCCAGTTTTTAAAAGCAAATGCAAGTGTAAGGCAAATTGGTTAAACCAAGTTCCAAGGTAAAGTATTCATCAAGTTTTAAAGTTGGATATGATAATGATTTATTTTAAAGGTTTATTTAATAAGGTTTAATTAATGCAATTAAGTGATTAAGTAAGAATAATTACTTTGTGTAATAAAACTAAAGCTAATTACTTCGTGTAATTAAAGACAATTAATCGATTGAAGGGTAATAACTTAATGATAGTAATTAAGGAATAATTAATTAAGTATTTAATTAATAATTAAAGTTAATTAATCAAGTGATTAAAAATTAATTTGTGATTTATTAATATAAGTGATTAGGATAATCACTTATTGTAATTAATTAAGGATGATTAATTAAATGGGAATTAATGAAGGGTTAATTAATTAATGTAATTAATTAAGAATAAAAAAAATTAGGGGTTAATTACTTAATGATTAAAGGTTGATTAATTTATAATTAAAGGTTAATTAATTTATTAAAGGTTAATTAATTAAGATGCTTTGTAATTAACTAATATTAATTAACTAGGATTAGTGTTTATTCATAGGTAATTAATCTGATTGAAATTAATCAGATAATTAATTGATTTTTCTTATGGATGTATGAATTGTATGAATGTCTTGAGTTGATCTAGAATGATTCTGTGATGTGGATTGTTTTGATTGAGCTATGTGTGTATATTATTTATCTGTAATGTATTTACATAATCTGTGATACATTTACATATCTATCTGTAAATCTGTGAATGATGATAAGCGTTATAGGATTATACCGCTTATCAAATATTATTGAGCTTGAATCTATGAAGATTGATGATGTTGCACTATTGGGTGAAACCCTTGGACCACATTATACACACACAAATATGGATTGCACAAGGAAATTGGTTAAGTCATAGATTTTTGAAATGGTTTTAAACTTGAATTTTGAATTCAAATGGTTTTGGAAATGGAATTAGGTTAAATATGAAAAGCTTTTGAAAAGGAGTTTTAAAGATAAAAGTTATTTTGAATAACTTGATAAAGTTTTGAAATTTAAATAATTTGAGTTCAAGATTTTAAATTGAATTCTATGTTGAGAATTACGGTTTAAAAATGTTATACAATTATAAATGTGTTTATATGGATTTAAACCATTTTAAAAAGTATTGTTTTGAGAATTTGATTTTGAATTTAACCCAAAGGGGATTTAACTTGTACAAATGAAATCGAATTTTTTCGAAACGAAAACTATTTGTCTTCAAATAATAATAGCTTTCATATAAGAAAAGGTTTTCACTTTGTGTTGAAAGATTTCAAGTTTGAAATGGTAAAGAAATAGTTTTGGAAGCTATCTTTATTAAAGATTTGGTAAATCTTGTTGTTGAAATAAAATGGATCTTTTACTTAAAAAGATTTGAATCATAGTAGTTTGGGAAGCTGTGAATTGATCTTGTAAAAGATTATTGAACTTTGTTTTGAAATTAAAGAGGATTTTAAATGATGTATCTTTTGTATAAAAGATTTGAAATGGGAATTGTTTTGAAAGATATGAATGAACCTTTGGAAATGGTTTTGAAAACTATGGTTTGAATCTTTGATTTAATGATTGAATAAGTTAATCCAATTTGAAAAGGAAATTGTTTCGAAAGCCGTAAATGAATCTTTGTGAAAGATGGGTGAACTTTGTGAAGTAAATCTTTTTGTTTAAAAGATTTGAAAATGGTAATTTGTTTAAACCATTTGAAGGAAAGTTTTAGGTTTTAAAGTTGTAACTTAACTGAAATCCCAATATTCATATGTTTTTAAATATTACGCTCATTATTCGGTTTAGCCGATAGAGGACCCTGTGTCATATAACCCATTCCGAATAATGATACGACGTTATGGATAGCATTTAAAGACCGGTGGTGAAGACCGGGTATTTTACGAGAACGAAAGGATAACCTATCGAATGACTCTGCGCTGAGTAGCTACGGCATAGAGATCTCCATTTGTGATGGGGAGCCCGATCGGGATTGTGATTATCCGGATTGCAAGGGCTTCTTTTGAAGTGCCTTCGGTTCTGTTCGAACCCGGAACAGACTTGTATGGATGTGTGTCTGACGTTGCACTTTGAGATGTAAAGCTGGTTTCTATCAAATACATTTATGTTTGGTGGGGGAGATTTATTCTCTTTGCTTAACACCCTTCTCTGAGACGTACGAGCTCAGAGGTTATGTTGCTGATGGTTACTAGTGATACATACTCAATTTGGTAATGTGGCATACGAAGTGCTGCTGATCATTTGTTGATCAAAGCGTGGATTTTGTGAAAAGCATAGCTTTGTGGACGAGACTGCATCAGGACCTCATACCGCTGAAATGGTCGAAACAGGAAAGATGCTGCAAGGTTGCAGGGGTCGCGCCCCTAGGGTATGTCCATTCCTTCTGGAAAAGGGTGGTATCATGGTATGGAGCCTAGATACTTAACTCATGTGGATATTGTAAATCTATTACTGTGTAATTTTTGTGGTTGAGGGCTCTCGGATAAAGGTCGCGAACGACCGGGGATGGCATGTCTTAGGTGTTATTCCCGGGAAGAGGGTAAACCGGCCTTGTGTTGGCAGAGAGTCGGGTAAGTTCTCGGGGGATCCCTCCAGAGGCGTAACCATGTGGCAATGGAAAGTTTCTTGGCCTGACCATTTGTTGGATATCCAATTACCAATACGCAGCTTGTACGGTTTTAGTTGTAGAACCTGCCATCTAATATGGTAGCTATGGTAGGCATACTATAATGGTACGTATGCTGGCTAAGATTAATATTATACTTGCAAATTTTTCCACTATGCACTAATAATAACATCAAATGGTTTTCGCATATCAAGCATTTTTGACTATCATAAGGAGAAATCTCCTCCAATTCTGTGTTTACATGGTGTGTGTGGGAGGAGGCCTTATAGTAGTTTAATTTTCCAAAAAGCATTGCGGTTTTCAATTTTTCAAATTCTTTTGTTGTTTGTTTTAAAGAAAATTATTTTGTTTGCTCATACCAGTCACATGACTGACCTAGAGTTTATTTTTCCCTTCCTAAGCTCTAGGTGTCCATAATTTTCCACACGGGCAGTGAGAGTTGGGTTTTTCAGATAATCCAATAATAGGTGCAGATTCGATAGCCATCAGCCTTCGGTTTGATAGCTTTTGGAAATCGTTGGAGTCTTTGGATTTTCGGGATCGCATTTGCTACAAGTTCAACATTGATGGAGATTCGAGCTTATAGCTTGAGAGCCTTGGAGATTGGCTTTGGAGATGTTGTGTTCCGCTGCTACTGCTGATGTTATCTCTCTTCTATTAAAGTTAATGTTGGTGTTCCTTTGTCGAAGACTTTGTGCCGCTGCTGGTGTTGTGTATCTTCCACTGTGATTTGTTGTATCATATCTCTGATATATGTTGGGTGGTTGTATCATTGTTGTATACCATTGAATATTGTGTTCATTGGATTTATATGGTATTCATTGTTTTCTTTCGCTGTGTTGTTGTACTTAATGTGTTATAAGCTCCGGCACGAGTCGAATTTCAACGGTTGAATCTACGGCATTCGAGTACAAGTGAAGTACGGGTGTCGATTTTCGAATGCTGAAATTTGGGTCATGACACCTGTGCTCCAACCTTCTTCCATCAAACAAAAGGTGATGAGACATTCATCGGTAAAGAGGTAGTTTTTATCTCTATCTTCAGGTTGCATATCCTTAGGAGTCTAAAATGCCTCCTCATGATGTTTACCTTTGGTCCACGAGATAGTTCCTGTAAAAAATGAAGAAAACATCTTAGTCTAGGATACGACCCACATATAAGCATATGAATTAAAGTGATGAGTGACATTTACGTCTTTCCAACCACTGTTGAGCGAAGCTAGGCAAATATTGCACAAAGAATCATTCTCCTTGAAAGAGCTTAATTTATTCCAAGTATCTGCTAAGATTTGGCACTTCTTAACGGACTCCAGAAATGTAAATGAGGGACTTCTTGTCCATTGCTTGAAGGTGAATATGAATCAAATGTCCTTGGAAATTGAAGGGCGATATAAGAACTCCATAACACCATGTAAACACAATTGAGTAGGGCATAACAGCTCGGATGCAATTGCACTGGGCTATCCTCATATAATGTAAAACCTCGCAGATATAAGAGTTAAACGATGGAATATTTCCTGTCCAACACATAAATTCGTTGCATACTGTATACCCCTCCAAAGGCCTTTGAGATCTATCCTCCCATGTCAAGACCAGTTCATCGCCAAATGAAATCCTATGTCTCTCATAGATTCGACGAACAGCGGCTTTACTAATCTTCAAGGCTATGGAATCTAGAGGATCTTCCAAGAAGACTGCATCCTCCAAGGTGTCAGGAGCAGGATCGATGACTTCTTTTGGAAGAGTAGGAATGATGGAGAATAAATCAAATTATGGACTAGAGCTTTCCGTTTGTTCGAATTCATGGCTAGGAGACGTACTGTCCAATTTAGTAGTAGAACTCGACTAAGCACTGGAATTGTTGTGCTCAGAAGATGGTCAAGCGGCTGCAAGACGTTTCGAACGTCTAGAATCTGTCGCTATTAAACGTAATAAAAAAATCATTATTAGATGAAATAACCTGCAACTCTCAATGTATAGTGAGTGCTTGTGTTGTGTGGTGAAGAGTCATGCAATACGTTGATAAGTTACATAGAATTAAAGGCAAAAAAGATGATGAGACTTTGAAGTTTGATTAGAGTGACTGTCATTGCTAACCTTCTCAATCGGTTCTCTAAATCATTGGGGAATGATTCAGCCTGAGCCTCAAGATCGATTGTCAACAAGCTGAAGATTGATTTTTATGTTCATAATGAACTTCAAGAGAATTGTCTGAGGCATTTGTCTATGTCATAGTTCGAATGTCGTGTATATCACAATATGTAGTTTAAGTCATGTACAAGCCATATGTGTTCACTCAAATGTTCAAGCCAAAGCTCATCTCTAAGCCAAGTTCAGGTGATTGAATTTCACTTTAAAGTTATTGCAAATAACTGATTAATTCACCAAAATATAGCCGATCGTTCCATAACGATCGTCCATAGTCAAGCCAGGTGCCACACCATTCCTCTAGCCGATCATTCCCATTGATCCATGTGTGATCATTCATCCACTTTAATCCTCCACCCAATCATTTACTGCAATGTTCTATCTGATTGTTCACATCAAGATTCAACTGATAGTTGAAACAAACCATCACCATACAATCGATCCAAACGATCGTTTCACAAGTCGATTCAACTACTTCGAAGGTTCACTAAGCCTATGACTACATTCGATCATTCATGAACGATCGTTTCGACCCTTAAATCCAACGCAACCCCTCCACCTTCTCAAGAACGATCGTTGTTATGCCTTGCCTCTTCCAACCTTCTTCAAGTATGCTAAGTCCGTCATCTTGATCGAATGGCTCAAGGTCACAAAACCTAAAATCTTACTACCAAATTCAGATACAAATCAAAATCAACTTACCTAAATTAGAATTCGAAAGGTAGAAATAGTTTAAGTTCGATTTTTCGCGAGATCTGGAGAGATGAGTATAACAATGATTGGTATGGATAGAAGGACGCTCAATTGAAATTAAGTGGAGTAGAAACATTCTTTGAATTGGATGTTTGGATTATGATTTGGAACGATGAAAAAAGAGAGGAGGAGTAAATTTCCTTTTTTGGTTTGGATGTAACGATGAAAAATTGAAGAAGGGGAGGATGGATCATCTAAGTGAAAAGTATTTATGTAAGGATGGACTAAACTTTAAAATCATTGAAGCTAATCCATATGGTCGTTTCTTATCCAATCGTTCCTAAAAAAGAAGAGAAACAACAAACGTAGACAAATGATCCATATTTGAATGATCCAAAACTATCCATCAATCTATTCAGCAGCAAACGATCCGGTATGATCATTTTTTGAAAAAAATAACAACTTGAAAATGACCTATGAATATGCAATTGTGGTCGAGGGTTAGGTATAAAAACACGTATGTAATAGTATGCTTTTCAAAAGTTTAATTTCCTGAAATCAATAGGAAGTAAATTTCCATCGGAAATCAATTGGGGAACAGTCTAAGCCAAATTGCTGGACCAAGCAATCACTTGAAACAAAACAAGATAATCACTAATAAGCTGTAATCTAGTATTTTTATTGTCGGGAATTAATCGATAGTTATGACGAATAGAAGGAGATGCGACTTTCAATAAAAAGCAACTCCATAGATGGATCGCGACTATTCAATAAATTGGATAGAATCCTTTCCGATGATTCAAGTTTGCAGTTTTTCAAAGCACTTCATGTTCGAACAAGACATACTTTGGAGGGCAAATGTTATCCGTCCTTTTGGCCTGGCTAAATCTAGACCAATCAGATGAGATAAACTCAATTGTCATCATGATCGATGGATTAACGATCACAAAGCCTAGAGATCAGGCTTAAATGACAAATGAAGCAGCAGAAAAAAAAAGCCAAAGGCGGACTCAAAAGAACATTTAGAGCATGGAAGTTCACTGCTATCTAATGCTAGATTAGATACGATCCATGTTTAATACTAGGGATCGTATCGCATCGCATCTACTGCAAAGCTTAATTCAATGACGATAGATTGATATCTCAAAATCTACAAGTACAACACACTTGAAACTTTCAAAATGTCAATATATTGGAGAGAGGAGTCCCCACAAACAACTGTATACCAAAATGAGTGAACGTGAATGATCGGTATACATCATTCACAAACGATCGTATGAACTCAGCTAAATGATCCTACTTGATGAAGATTGGTCGATATCTCACTAACCACAACTCAAAATAAAACTTTAGGAGCATGGACTGAGGCATGGGAGGCTTACAGAAACGATCGCACATGCATTAAAACAAAAGTGAACGATCATATCGATCATTCCAATGATCGAGTAAGGACTTGCAATTGTTCTAGTAGGCACCCATGGATCTAGAGAGTCTTCTGCCAAATTTTCAACAAGATATTACGTCGTCTTCACTTATAAATACGTACTTCTTTCTTCGTTTAAAGGATCTTTATGTTGATTGCAACTTTGGACTACATCGTAATCAAGCCTATTATCATTACTGCAATGTAATCGGATTTATAAGTGATCAATAAAGCAAATTCTTTAAAGTGGACATAGGCATACAACGCCGAACTTTATAAATCCTTGTGTCTTTGTTACTTCTTAATTTTGATTGTATATTTACTTATCCTCTCTGTTTAATTTTGATTATTCTTTATTTATTTCTCTACTCTTCTATTCTTGAGTGTTTGTGCCCACTTTTGGTGCAAACAAATATAAACTTATTATCATATAAACCTAAGCATTTTTTATATTAGATTTATTCTATACATTCATATATTTACATAATAAGCATAGAAATTACGAAATTTAATCATAGCCTAACTGTAATAACCCGCACTCCAGTAGGCTTAAATTTTTTGTGAACCAAAAATCCAAGTCCATTAAAGCACGAATTGCTGTTTTGGTATCCTGCAAATAATAAAGGCAAGTCGGAGTAATGTTTATAAAATCTCATAGCGGAATAATGATAAAGTATTCAACATATGGTTACTAACCAGGATTAGGCTACTGTCCCTAATAGTGTTGAACCAAGGTGTGAAATTTGCCTTTTTCCTAAACCCCAATAGTTGCTAAACTGTCTACCTGTGATTTGGGGAAAATAGGAAAAATAAGAATGGATCAGACATAAATTCTGGTGAATGAGAAACAAATTGAAGCATAAAGAATAAAATGGTTTAATTCCAAATCTTCGCTAACATCGTAGAGGACGAATAATATAATGTTGTGAATCCTTCGTAGATACAGTTCCAAAGAAGCCAAAGTCCATGGTCACTCTAGGGAAGTCAACCATGTAGTGGTACTAAATGTCAATTGGCCTGTCAAACTTGCTGTCCTTACCTATCCATATGCTACGGCATGAAAGTCATGCTCTTTACTCATGCACTGTGACTGTTTCTCCAGGTGCAATAGCGTGAAAGTCATGCTTCTCAAGCGTGCACTGTATTTGAATGCCTATTACATCTGACCAGTGCCGACTCATACAACCTCACAGGACCCCGAAGTAGCGCTTAGGCTCCGCCAAACAGGACCCCTATCCTTCTATCTCCTCCGTCACCAACGTGGACTTGTCCCTATCCAAATTGTCGGTCCTGAGAAAGATTGTCTGCAGCTGGGTTGGCTGTGCAAAATCCTCCAACGATTTGCCTAAAGAAGGCTGCATCGGAGCCATGTTCTGTCCGCGTCGATCTACCTGAAGAAGCCTATGATTGCTGATGCGATCTGTCCTATGTATTAGCAACCTATGAAAGGTAACAAACATCCTTGCGAACCAACTTACCCACTCCTAGTACGTATAGCCAAAACTATATTTTGGTCTTAACTGCATGAAACACCTATCCAGACCTTTACAAGGTCTTCCTACCAAATTGCTTCTAGGTTAATTAATTTTACCGTTACAGTTTACATGTTGTTTATTTCCATTAATCTTCTTTAGGCCATTTTTATATTTTATTTGGTCATTTCAAAATTTCCTTCTTTTACATAAATGGTGTTTTAATTTTATGTCTGTTCAGTCTGTATGGTTTGTCTGTAATTTTCATACCATTTTGTTTTAAATTTACACTAGCCTTTAGGGTCCATTTAATTTACATTTTTTCCACCCTAATTTACGTTCTCCTTTTAGAGATTTAATATGTACAAAGTTTTTATGTAATAGCCACATACCATTTAATTACACAAAATTCCACTTTTTACATTTAAGGCCGCATATGGAATAAACACATATACCAATTAAAATTCCCAATTTTGTTCCATAACCATATTCAGAATTATGTACCTTTACCAACCAAATTTTCAATTTTATTCAAAGAACATATTTTGAATTTACCCAACTAACCAGTTATGCCAAAAATTGAATAACAATTATAATTCAATTTAATTAAACCAATCTCATTTATGCCATAAAGCATGAATAAGCAATTTATACGTTCCATATTTTAAACCAAATATGAAATAGAATTGAGAAGTGGTAGAAGAAGAAGTTACAATAATCTGCATCAAACCTCAATTACTAACAGAAATTAATTCATATTATCGTGGCAGAAAAGAACTAAAATTAAACTACTTTATTGTATTATTTCATATTAATTCCCACTCACCTAGCACTTGAGCTTGCACAAATTTGAAAAGCTTTTCTTCTTCTTATCTTCCTTCTTCTAAATTCTTCTTCAAATAACTCGTATATATGTTTTTAAGTTGATTTCGAAGAGATTTATTTATTTAGTGGAGAAATAGAGGAAGAATAATACACACAAATTTTTCTACAGACTTATGGCGACGGCTGAATAAAAGATAAGGTTTTAGGTTAGATGGTTTATTTATAGATAGTGTGAGTGCATATAATCCATCAGATTTTCCTAGGTTAAATCATGTTCATCCGAACACCTCACGGTTATCCACTCAGGCTCATACACGTCACTGGACCAACAGAATGCTAGGAAATCAAAAACCACGTCACTCGGTCCAAAAAAAACTGCACTGTTAGAAAATAAATCGGTGTCCATTAATTATTTCAATCAACTGATTGCATTGCAAAATATCCATTTTTGTTGTTTGTGTGTATACATTACACCTTTTGAGAGATTATACTCTCCCGTTTAATTGAGTTTACAAATTTTTTTCCATTTTATAAATCTCATTAGATATTTATTTTAAATATTTGCATTTGTTAGCGGTCAATCCATCTTCATTTACCAAATTTACATCCATAATAATTTCCTTTGTTATACATTCTCGTTAATGTTAATTATGCCATCATTCAGCTAATCAATTTATTCCCAATCCTTATCTATTCATCAATTGGGTGTGTTACACATTTATTTACACTTTTGAATATGTACAATTAATTAGGATATATGTATATATACATATACAATTTAAACTAATCAATCCCTTGGCTAATTTTATTCATTCATAGTTAATTTTTTGAATTTATTGCTTACTAATTTTAACCATTCCTCATTGATTCTTATCTGTCACAACATTTATTGGTTAACATTTTATCCTCCTTTGTAAATCTTCTATTTATAAAAATTAAATATTTAATTCAAGAATATATATTTTATAAAAAAAATTAGTTTCCTCATCTTACATGTTTACAATCTACGTTAATTTTCAATTAACATACATTAGTAAATGTTGTAGCATATGTTAATTACAATTGTAACGTATATTAATTACTAATAATGTGCATTTATGGTCAATAAATCTTTTTACCATTTCTCTTCTTATACATATGTGTGTGTGTGTGTGTATTAATACAATACTCTTGTTTCCAATTAATTTCATTAATCAAATTCAAACGTTTAAATGTGTGCATAAATGCGTAAGCTATTGAAATAGTTCCAAACTTTGTGTAATAAATTCCACTGACTGTGTACATATGTAATTTAACACACATCAACAATCAATCAATCAATTATAATTAGTGAGTTACCAATTTCTTACGTGCAATTGTTTATGATGCCAACAATTCAAACGGTCATAACTTCTTCGTTTGAACTCCTTTTGCAAAACACTATATATGAAAATTAATCATAAAATTGCCATGAAGACAATGGTATAAGTTTCATGGCCAAATTCCATATTTGCAAAATGTTCGTTTTTCATAATGTTCTAAGTTTATTAATTATGTCTCCATTAATTAATTAGCGTAAAAAAGGTGAGGTGTGCTTTAATTTACATGTTTCCTTCAAAAAAATTAATAATAACTTCTCCTATTTTAATTCCTTTTTAATTATTTTTCTCCTGAAATATCACGGTGTTACATTCTCCCCTCCTTAAAGGATTTTGTCAACGAAATCTCCAAAGATGGAAGAATTTAAAAAGCAACCATCATTCAAAAACTACATCCATCTACTCATCCATCATCCATTTCTACCATTTTCCTTATTTTTAACTAATGCAATTTATAATTTTTGCAAAGTGAAATGCATATGAACTTACCTAATGCGAAAAGGTAGTCAGTCTACAGATTTAGTTAACCTCCTGTAATGCAAGTATGCTTATGCCATGCAACCAAATGTATGAAATTACCCTAGTATAATTGAAAATTCTACATGTATGTTTCAATCATTCACCCAAATGCACCATCCATATGCAACATCCATTTATATATACATACACGTATATATACAACCATATGCAAATGCAATAGGTAACAGGCACGCATATGCAGATGTGTGTACCTAGTTGGCCAATTATCCTAATAAATATTTATCTAGTGCATATAATGCATCCATTTGAAAATATTGGCATCCACTTGCAACCACAAGCAACCATCAAACATAATTTGTCTTAATGGCATTTTTACGAACATCCCTACCAATACAAAGTGTCACCTAAAAAATCTATCGAAGGATCCTAACTAGGAAAAGATCAAAGATAGGTTGTTCAAAAGAAAACTTACCAACAAAAGACGTGGATATGAAATCCAATCCTCTCCTTCAGGGGCATATCCCAAACAAACCGGTAGAGTATTAACCGAGTATTATCAACAAGATATATCTTGAAATCAACCTTCCTCCATGGAGGAAGGCCAATGACCTCCTCAAAAACATCACGGTACAAAGAAACAACTGGAACAGAACTTAGATCATTGGGCGATACATCTAAAGAATAAAGGTAGCTGAGCATGACAGACCCTCGCGGATCACATGAAACCACCAAGGTACACCCACTGCACATACCTAGCAAGCCTCTTGTCACAATCTAAGATTGCCCCATACATCGACAACCATCCCATACCCAAAATAAGACCAAAACCAGAGAAACCAAGAACGAATACCTTACAGTCAAACTTTACTCCAAGAATCAGAATTTTTAAACCTTAGAAAAGCATCGACAAGTAAGCCGATCCTCCAACTGGGTTTGAGACTACGACCGGATCGGAAATGATGGAAACATCTAAATGAAGTACCTCAATAAGAGAACTAGAGATAAAGGACTGAGATGTTCCTGCATCAAACAAGATGTGTACTGAAATATCAGAAATGGAACACAAACCTTCCACTATAACTTTCTCATACCCTTCCATTTGTTTTTCAAACTCTATAGTCAACCTTATCCTAGTGGGCTACTTAATCCTACTTATCTAACTCCAAATTTATTTCTTCCCTTTCTAAGTGAATATCAAAACATTTTTACTTCATCTTTTCAACAAATATCATAATTTCTCAAAGCAAATTAGTCTGTAGAACTATAAAGTCTGCATTTTCAGTTCCTTTATAGTTTAGTTCAACCTTTGATTTTTACCATTTCCATACAACTAGTAAGTCGCCAAGGATTTTTAAATCTTCTTATTTTCAAATTTCATAAAGCCAGAAAGTTTTAAAAATGCTAAGCTCTCTTTTAAATTTTTAACTTACTAGTATTTATCCGTATATTTCCAAATATTATTTATTTCAAAAAAAAATTCAGAAATAGTGCTTTATAGATTTTTAAATTCTCTTTTCTTTCAAAATTTCCATTTTAAAAGTAAAATACACATTAGAGATAAGTGCAATAATGTGTAAAATAAATGCTAAACAATTATTGAAAAAATAGCTTTCCTCCTATTTTTGTCAGATTCTTTCAATTTTCTTTTTAACAAAATTTAAGTGGTTTGTCTGATTATTTTATTGAACTAAAATATCAAACACCCATGGCTTCCACTAAAAGCAAAATACACATTGAGGGTGAATATTACAATGTGCTTAAAAAGTTCTACGATGGTTATAGAAAAATAACCTATAACAAATTCTTTTTACACAATTTCCATAAAATTTATTTTGAGAGAACACTTTCACTTATTTACCATTTAAATCGGAGTAGATAACAGGAAACCTAATAGCTTAAGCCCACTTTTACGTATCAATACTAAAAATGCACAAATTTCCTTGTGGCCGCAAATCCTTTTCCTCATATTTATTTCCAACTTATTCATTTCCTAAAGTCGCAATGGGCTATCCTTGATTTACTTTCATGCTAAAAATTTCTCTACTACAACTAGCTTATATAAGAAACAAACATTAGCATTTCTACAAGAATAACTAGGGAAGGTCCATCCTATCTCCTAAAACTTGTTCTAATTTACTTTCCCGTTGATAGTGAGACACATATAAAAGGAATTCTGACATATATAGATAAAACTTTTAAAAACTACTTTTAACATAACTTTTATCTATATACATTGATATAAATATATACTTTCAAAACTCGTTTTTGAAAAGACACCTTTTAAAACCTTTTTTTCAAGTATGTTCTCTCAATATGTGTCTTAATCCTAGGGAATCCTTAATCTAGGCTCCATTTCCTATCTACTCCATATTTTTAAACTTGGTTTGGCATTTATTTCTTCCTTTCAAAAAAAATTCGAAATCCCAAAATTCTTGCCTTTAAAAGTATTACTTAAAACTTCTTATTAAATCGATAAATACTTGATGGCTTTACCTTACACTCTTATGGTGTTTGAATTTAAATTATCCCCTAAACCTAGATGGGAATACCAACTATTCTAAGTCTAGAATTTAACCTGCTTTTCCTTTTAAAGACCTTTATAAATTTCTAAAAATTAGAATCTTTGATTCAACTTTTTCGTTAAGTTTTTCGTTTCAAAAACTTATTTATTTTCACCAAACCATTTATTCAAAAGACATACCTTATTTGTTTTCAAAATGTTCTTTCATAATATTCATATTGGAAAAACTAGAGTAGATAAGTATACGAATCTCTCAAGAGTTCCCTGACTTTTTCCTACTACACTTACTAACATTTATTCCAATTACTACACTTTTAATTATACTTAAAGATTTTATACTTTAATATATTGGAACTACTACAGAAACCATTAAAAATCTACTATGAGCCATTTAAAGGAGGATTCACGTTTGTGTGAAATTCTAAGGATTTTTTTCTTCTGCATATTCCTTATAATTACAATAAAACATGTTTATTTATAGATTGGTTGATTCATAGAAAATTATATCATTACTCCTTTCATTCCAACAAATTAAAGTATGTCAAATCCCTGCCTATCTACAATACTAATGCAGTTACTTAACTAAATTTCAAGTTTTACGTCTCCCTTTTTAAAACATGTGCTCTATTCCCAATTTCTACCATTTATTTTGTTCACCCATCAAATAATTTTCATGTAAAAATATTTCCAAGCTATATTGCTCTTTTTATCCCTTTCATAAGAATAGAGTTTTACAAATTTTCCTTTAGTGAAATTTCTGGCTTCCAATTGACTTAAATTTAAATCCTTTTTGGTTTTACAAAGAAACTAGCAAGCTATTTATGCTATATAATCTTACAAAAAGAATTTTTCTTCAAATAAAAATCTTTTTCATACAAAAACCATACCACTTTTCCAAAACCCATTATTAACCTTTCCAAATATATTTCAACTTTTTAATCTCCAAAAGTTTCCTCTTTAATCGGTTAAACTTAAAGTGGACTTTACTTACTTCCTTAGGAATGTCCTATTCCTAATCTTGAAAATCCTTTTACCCCTTACTTGAATTCTCTTTCTCTAAGGAATTCTCCTACTTGCATAACATATGGATTCTAATTCTTTTCCAATAAATAGACCTATTGTACATATTCCATTGGAAATAAAATGGGGACTGAACATCCTTGGGCTACTACGACCCAACTAGAACTCAAGTACAAATTTTCTTTCATTCCATGGACTTTTCATATGTTACAAAACTATAATTGGCATTAACTGGATTTGAGTATATTTATTTTTGCAAATACATTCACTCATATCTACTAATTCTTAGGATCTTCTAACCTAAGCTCTGATACCAAATGCAAAAACTAGCACCCCAGTTGGCTTAAATTTTCAATGAACCGAAAATCCAAGTCCACTAAAGCAAGAATTGCTGGTTTGGTATCCTGCAAATAACAAAGGTAAGTCAGAGTAATGTTTATAAAATCTCACAGCGGAATAATGATAAAGTATTCAACATATGGTTACTAACCTAGATTAGGCACTTTTCTTAACAATGTTGAGCCGAGTAGTGAAACTTGCCTTTTTACAAAATCCCAATAGTTGCTAAACTGTCTTCCTGTGATTCGGCGAAAATAGGAAAAATAAAAATGGGTCAGATATAAAGTCTGGTGAATGAGAAATAAAATGAAGCGGAAGGAATAAAATAGTTTATTTCCAGATCTTCCCCGGATTTCATAGAGTGTGAATAATATAATGCAGTGAATCGTTCTTAGATACAGTTTCTAAGAAGCCAAAGTCCATGGTCACTATAGGGAAGTCAACCATGCAGTAGTACTAAACGTCAATTGGCCTATCAGACCTGCTGTCCATACCTATCCACGTGTTATAGCATGAAAGTCATGCTTTTCACCCGTGCATTACGACTGTATATCCATATGCTACAGCGTGAAAGTCATGCTCTTCACCCGTGCACTGTGATTAAATGCCTCTTACATCTGACCGACGTCGACTCAAACAACTTCGCAGGACATCGAAGTTGGGCTCAGGCTCCGCCAAAATGGATTCCTATCCTTCTGTCTCCTCGGTCACCAACGTGGACTTGCCTCTATCCAAAGTGTTGGTCCTCCAAAAGAGCGTCCGCAGCTGGGTCGTCTATGCAAAATCCTCCAATGATCTGCTAAAGGAAGCCTACTTCGGAGCACACCTGTCATGTTCCATCCACGTCGATATACCAAAAGAAGCCTACGATCGCGGGTGCTATCTATCCTACATACTAGCAACCTATGAAAGGTAATAAACATCCTTGCTAACCTACTTGCCCACTCCTAGTATATACAACCAAACTATATTTTGGTCTTAACTGCACGAAACACCTATCCATACCTTTACAAGGTCTGCCTACCAAACCGCTTCCAGATTAATTAATTTTACCGTTACAGTTACATATTGTTTATTTCCATTAATTTGCTTTAGGCCATTTTTACATCCGATTTGGTCATTTCATAATTTCCCTTTTGGTGTTTTAATTTCACGTCCGTTCAGTTTGTATGGTTTGTCTATAATTTTTATACCATTTTGTTACAGATTTAAACTAGCCTTTAGGGTCCTTTAAATCTACATTTTTTCCACCCTAATTTACGTTCTCCTTTCAGATATTTAATCTGTACAAAGTTTTTATCTAATAGCCACAAGCCATTTAATTACACAAAATTCTACTTTTTAAATATATGGCCGCATACGAAATAAACACATATACCAACTAAAATTCCTAATTTTGTTTAATAAACATATTCAAAATTATGTAATTATACCAACCAAATTTTCAATTTTATTCAAAGAACATACTATGAATCTACCCAACAAACCAGGTATGCCATTAAAATTGAATAACAAGTCTAATTCAATTTAATTAAACCAATTTCATTTATGCCATAAAACATGGTTAAGCAATTTATATGTTTCATATTTTAAACCAAATATGAATTAGAATTGAGAAGTGGTAGATTAAGAAGTTACAACAATTTACATCAAACCTCAATTATTAACAAAAATTAATTCATATTATCGTGCTAGAAAAGAACCAAAATTAAACCACTTTATTTTTCTATTTCATATTAATTCCTACTCACCTGGCACTTAAGCTTGTATAAATTTGAAAAGCTTTTCTTCTTCTTATCTTCCTCTTTTTAAATTCTTCATTAAATAACTCATATATATATATATATGTGTGTGTGTGTGTGTGTGTGTGTGTTTAATTTGATTTGGAAGAGAAATGTTTATTTAGTCGAGAAAAGGAGGAAGAAGAATACTCATAAATTTTTCTGTAGGCTTATGGTAACGGCTGAATAAAAGATAAGTTTTAGTTTAGATGGTTTGTTTATAGATAGTGTGAGTGCATATAATCCATTAGATTTTTCAAGTTAAATCATGTTCATCTGAACACCTCATGGTTATCCACTCTGGCTCATAGACATCACTAGACCAATAGAACACTAGGAAATTAAAAACCACGTCACTCGGTTTAATAGAAAACCGCCATGTCAGAAAATAAATCGGCGTTCATTAATTATTTTCATTAATTGATTGCATTGCAAAATTTCTAGTTTTTCTGTGTATATACATTACGCTTTTTGAGAGATTATACTCTCCCTCTTAATTGACTTTACAAATTGTTTCCCATTTTATAAATCTCATTAGATATTTATTTTAAATATTTGCATTTGTTAGTAATCAATCCATCTTAATTAGCCAAATTTACATCCATAATAATTTCTTTTGTTATACATTCTCATTAATGTCAATTATACCATTAATTCAGCCAATCAATTCATTCCCAATCCTTATCTATTCATCAATTTGGTATGTCATACATGTATTTACACTTTTGAATGTGTACAATTAATTAGGATATATGTATATACACATATACAATTTAAACTAATAAATCCCTTGGTTAATTTTAATCATTCATAGTTAATTTTCTTAATTGATTAATTGCTAATTTTAACCATTCCTCATTGATTCTTGTCTATCACAACATTTATTTATTGATTTATTATCCTTAGTCTACTGTTTATAAACATTAAAGATTTAAACTTCAAGAATATACATTTTATAAACAAATTTAGTTTCCTCATCTTACATGTTTACGATCTATGTTATTTTTCAATTAACATACATTAGTAAATGTTGTAACGTATGTTAATTACAATTGTAACATACATTAATTACTAATAACATGTATTTATTATCAATAAATCTTTTTTCAATTAATTTCATTAATCAAATTCAAACGTGTAAATGTGTGCATTAAAGCATAAGCTATTGAAATGATTCCAAACTTTGTGTATATAATATGTTTCCCTTTTATTAAATTCCATTGATTCATTGTTGACTGTGTACATACGTAATTTAACACACATCAGCAATCAATCAATCAATTATAATTAATGTAAGTTACCAATTTCATACGTGTAATTGTTTCTGATACCAAAACTTCAAACGGTCATAACTTCTTCGATTGAACTCTATTGGGAAACATTATATATGAAAATTAATCAAAAAATAGCCACGAATGCAATGGTACAAGTTTAGTAGACAAATTCCAATATTTGCAAAATGTCCATTTTTCACAGTTGTCTAAGTTTATTAATTATATTTCCATTAATTAATTAGCATAAAAAAATGTGAGGCGTACTTCAATTTACACATTTCCTTTAAATTTTCTTTTAATAATAACTTCTTCTATTTTAATTCCTTTTTAATTATTTTTCCATTGAAATATCAGGGTGTTAATAGTTATACTAACCACAATGTTTGAAAAGTGTAACTATGATAAAATATGATTTTATAAATTTATTAACCTCTTTATTTAGTTTCTTTAAAATAATTCATCTTAACTTAAATGTTAAAAATCCAAACTTCCATTATTACGTTAATAAATTACTTAACTTACTAATTAAAACATATATATACATATATAACTTAAATTACTTATATATATGTTAAAACACTTTTAACTTACTCAAAAATATATCATAATATAATATTGTAAAAAAACAAACAGTGAAAAACAAAAATAAACATGTTTTGTATTAAAAGCCTTTTCACTTTAAAATTTTATAATTAATTACAAAAAATGTATTTAAACATGAAATCAATTTTAAAACATTCTAATATAATTTAGAAAATAACAATAAAAAGATTAGAGAAAAATTCTTAATTTAAATATCACTTTTACAATTAAAAAGTTTCAAACAAAAAAGATAGCATTTAGAATGATGTAAAAAAAATTGTTGCAAAATGTATTCAAACGCTGCAAAACAGGAACTGCAGCATTTAATAAGTGCTGCAAAATGTCTTTGAAACACGTTACAATGTTTCAAAGCATGGAAATGCTACCTAAATTATTCGCAATTGGCAAAAAGTGTTATAGAAGCAGAGATAGAATTTTAGAAATGCTATCTAAAGTTCTAGGTCTGTTTTTAACATGATTTTGCACCAATTTTGTGATTAGTTTTTGACACTTAAATATTTGATTTTTTTTATCCTATATTCTACAGCAGTTAGTATACTTATAGTACTTAAAAACCATGAAGAAAAATAATTAAAAACATAATAATTAAAAAATTGAGATACTCTACTAAACCTTTAAATTTTAAGAACAAGTAGTGTTCTAAAATTCATTTATAATACTATTATATGTAATATAAAGTGACATAATGCATTTTGTTCATATTCATCTTTTTAAATTATAAGTGTATCAATGAATTACACGTGTAAAGACACCTGGCACCATGCATGTATATAATGATTTTGCTAAATGACACATGTCATTTTGCATGTATATTACTATTTATTTATATGACAAGTGTGATATGATGTGGCACGTTCTTATTGATAGAAGGAATCTATAAATATAGCCTTATTCACACGTTCTAAATTCATTCAGTTAATTTAATGAAGCCATAAAGTAAATATTTCATCATAAAGTTAGTAATAAATAAGAGTGAAAGAAGTTAAAATCAACATTTAGAAAAGTCGACATCACGGATGAAGGAATTCTTTTCCATTTAGTATATTCATGATAAATGATTGGTCATATGTCATTAGAAAGGAAACACTTTATAACATTCATTAGGGAAAAGATGTAATCTATCACGAAGAGGCCGACTATTCTTTTTTTCAATTATAAATTAAAAGCACAACTTGGCAGTTGAAGTGTCTATTGAATTTTATTAAAA
The DNA here is from genome assembly GCA_030765085.1 of Allium cepa. Lineage (NCBI taxonomy): Eukaryota > Viridiplantae > Streptophyta > Magnoliopsida > Asparagales > Amaryllidaceae > Allium > Allium cepa. The sequence goes on from CM060929.1 coordinate 887,207,375, forward strand.
TAAAAGAATATGTTTCATTAATTTAAATTAATCGGAATTTTTTTATTTTTTTATGTAGTTATATATACTAATTGTTATCTGGAATATATTTTATTATTGAAAGATTATCTAAGATCGTAAAAATTAATATTTTGGCTCCAAAAATAAAGAAGTTGTAACTTACTAAGTGCCTATTCATTCAAAAATAATAAAATAGTTATATTTCAAATTTTGCCTTTAATTTTTTTTTATAGAATCAAGTATATCTATCTTATATTTACGTAAGAAATTTCATTATTAACTTATAATCTCTAAGATTTAAAACATATTATTATATTCGGTATTTTCTTTCCTATTTTCAAAGTATATAGTTAATTTTGTAAAAGTTTTACAAAATTAAAAAATATTATTTTTTTGAAACCATTTTTGAACTTTTAATACATAATATTAATTATAATAAAAATAAAAAAAATTAATAGATAAATAATTTAGGATATTCTATAGATAAAATCATAAGGAATTTCAAAAACTAAAGCGTCTTTTCAATTTAAAACTATTTATTAGTTTCTTTTAGAGGGAATTTTTTTTATATACATTTAAACCGTTTTGGTTATTTGCAACATAGAAGAATAGCTAAATTGTCTTTCTACTTGAAGTAGTATATAAAAGCTCAGTTTCCTAATACCTTCAAAGATAACGTTTGATTCATTATCTTTGATGTGGTAATTATCTTTTTTGAAACTTAATTTTAAATTGACCAATACTAAGCAGGTTATATGTTAGTTCCTAACTAGCAAAACATTAAAAATGGTTGGAGTTAAGAGTTACTGATATTGCTGTTGCCAATCTCATATCCTTTTGAGTTGTCTCCAAAGTTTACTGATCCACCATCTTTATAGCCTACATCTTCCAGGATCTTTGAATTTTTAGTCATGTGCCCCAAACATCCATTATCTAATATCCACTTATTCTTGTTGATTTCTTATATTTGATTATCAAATATCTTTTCACCATTTTCCATATAAAAAACTTGTTTCTGCAATTCAAAAACATACCTTTCCAAGAAATCAAGTGACTTTCCAAAACAGTTAGTTTCTAAAAGCATATTGGATTCATAAAATTGTTAAAAGTATTACTAGCCATTTAAGCATTTCAAAAATCAAATTACGAGTTTTTGAACAGTTGATGCTCTAATACCAAATGTAAGTCAACGGAGTAGGGATCTTAAGGATAAATTAACACTATAGGGGGGTGAATAGTGTTTAATAGATTATATGAATATTTTTCAAATTATTTAAGATTCTATTTGGAATGATGTAATTAACAATCACAGAATCAAAGTGTAGATAAAAGTAAATGCAGTAAAAGTAAAAAAGGAAAGAACACACAAGGATTTTATACTAGTTCGGAGTTACCACACATCCAGTCCTACACAATTTCTTGTATGGATTTCTTTTCAACTAGTAAACGCAAATACAATCTCAATCTCAATCTCAAGGCTACAAGACATACCATCCAGAACCCCGACCTTTGGATAGAGTCACTTGATTTCCAAGCTACAAGCACGCCTACTAGATTTACAGGTTACTAAGCACACCCAATTGATTTTACAAGTACAATCGGACCTACTTGGATTTTGGGGATACCAAGCACATCACAAAGTATAAGAGTATGACTTGATAGAGTTTACAGACTGAGATCTTCAACCTTGATTATAATTGAACCTATAACTCTTGAATAACACTTTAATCTAGGTTTGAGTGAGAAGAAGAGAGAAATCAAAGAGTAGATAAAGGAGAATCAAACTAGTAATGATTGAATTTGGTTCTGATCGAATTTCGGTAGAGTTTCGGTAAATTTTGATTTAGAAAATGAGAGAGTGAAAGGAAGAGAGATGAGTGAGAAAATGATAATTGAAATTCGTTTGAACATCTGGTATTTATAGAGGAACATTGGTCGTGTCCATTTACGAAGAGATACGACAAAAAAACACTTCCATTCAAATTTGAATTTTGAAATTCCCAACCTATATGTCGACATACTTGCAAAGGAGATGTCGAAATATCCCTTTATATTTTGAAAAATGACTTCATAAAAACTATTTTGAAAATATTTAATGCTGTAAAATATTTTGAAATTTTTTACAAACAATTAAACATAGTTTATATATATTAATCATATTAAAACTTAATACAAAATTATACAATAATTTTGAGAATTTATTTAATATAATGTAAATAATATATATGTGTATATAATTAATATAATTCAAACTTATTAAAGTACAAATATAAATTCAATATATATGTATATAAACTTATAAATACTAGAATAATAACTTTATCTTTATAAGCATAAGATATTGAAAATCATTTTGACGAATATTTTGAAAAAATTATTTTAAAACCAGGATATTTGAAAAACAATTTAAAAAATAAAGAAGGAGAGAGAAGAAAGTGCATCAAGGCTTTAACATAAATTTTACGACTCTATAACTTATTTGGAATATCTTGATATTGTAAACTCTTCAATACTCATGAGTCTTCATTTTTGAACACTTGAAATTTTTTATTAGCATCTTGAATCTACTCTTGATAATGTACAGTCTTCTTAATCAACACCTGTCTAATATCTTGCACTATATACTATATATAACTTGATAAAACATTAGTATCTATATTTTATAAAATTTCATAAGGTTGTTATCATTAAAACCAATACCTAAGGTACTAACACTTCATAGCATAGTGATTGTTGTAGAGCCTAATCAATTGGGGGATTTTAAGATGGAGCCAATAGTATCTTGTGCCACTGCATGCATTGTATAGCACAAAATTCAAAAGCTCCGCAATAAAATAATTAAACTGGTCCAAGTGTAATAGGGAAACAATCCAGCTGAAAGCACTTGGGAAACCGAGGAGAAGATGAAGATCACTCACCAAAGCTTTTCACTAGTAAATTTTCTCTCCAAAATTGGGGTTTTGAATGCATTATGGTTGCTAGATTGGATGGTATCAAATGGTTCCTATACCTTTTCACAATCACTTTATAGTCATATAGAAATTTTTGTGCATGTTTAGAGTATTTGCATATATAATTTCATGACACGATTGCACACACATACTAGGATTGAGATCATTTTAGTATGTCTGCAATACATAATCACAATGTACTATAATTTGAGTAGATATTTATGTAGATAACTTAGTTGTATGAGATGGATGTTATTGCACAATCGTTGTTCGCCCTTTAAAAAATTTCGGGACAAAATCCTTTTTAGGGGGGAGAATGTAGCACCTCATAAAATGAACCATATATAAATAAAGTAAATTAAAGTAAATATGATAATATAGAAAATGGAAATTTTATAAAAGTTGGTATTTAACCATGGAGGTTATATTGTTGCATTTGTGGTGAAATTCTGATTAATTTCCATATATAATATGTTAAAAACAGAGCAACAACGAAGAAGTTATGAGCGTTTGAAGTTTTCAGATTTAACATAATTTGAATAGGATTCAAATAAATAATCAATTCCTAATTTGAAATTTGAAATTAATTGTGATTAAACTTGGGTCATTAAGTAACGTTAAAAATTAGCAATTAATGTTAAAAGTTAATTAGGGTATGAAATACATAAATAATCAATCATGGTAAAGTAAATACCTTCCCAAAATAAGAGAAGAAGTCGACTCAGTGCCTCAAGGGGTCGATCTAAAGGTTAGTCGCAGGGGTCGACTGCTTAGAGCAACGAGGGTCGATCACTTCCATGTTGTGGAGCATGTTTTGATGAGTTGCATGTTCCAGATTTAACCATTTTTGGTCTATTCTCATTCAACGGTTCTAGTGTGTTTCCATCCACTATAAATTGGACACTAGACCTTTCACTTTGTCTAAAAATATTTTGTGAACACATAGCGAAACTCTGTAATTGTTATCACTCCAAATTAGATTCGAAAACTTCGTAGAAAATTCAGATAAGAGTTCAATCAATTTTATAATTATTTCTTTTTCTTCCTTTCATCTATTCTTATTTTATTCTCCTCTTATTATTATAAATCTAATAAATATATATATATACCGCTTCCCCATTGTGTGTGCGTACATATCCAGAGGAAGAGACTCTGGAAGAGATTGTGAGGCTTGCAAATTTGAGGAAGGCAAAGATAAGGCTATTCAGTAAGTGGAAACCTTACTGTTTCTTTTTCATTTATTCTTTAGCATATCACTTTTTGTATTTGAATATGCCCACGAGATTTTGGGATTGCAAAAATATAATGGACAAAATTCCCCTAAAGTTCCTTTTATTTCGGAATGTCAATTCTGTATCGAAATTCTCAATTATTTATATTAATTTTATGAAATTTGTTTTGTTTATGCAATTTTTGATAATTACATACTCCATTCCATTTCTTTTTCTTTCATCAAAATGGTGATTATTCTATGAAAGAAGGGGTTAGATTACGAATTCTATTCATAGTTTACACCATTTATTTTTACTTATTTCTTTGTAAAAGAGAAGTTGAATAGAATATTGAGTTTAGATTGCAATTCCTATTGTTGAGGATATCTCACTGAATTAGTGTAATAAATTGTGTTTTTATTTTGTTTACAAGTCTGTTATTGCAGTTTTGGTTATGAATATTTATCCCTGGTTTTGGATATTAAATTCCCTTATTTGGTATGTTGAAACCTTTGAAATTTGATGAAAAGGGCATGTAATATTTGGTTAGGGAATTGACATTTAATGCTAGTTTAAGGCGTAAAATAGCACATTTAGAATTTACTAGGCGAGAATATTTATTTATTTACATTAGCATAATTAACATATGATTGTAAAGTATATTGTAGAGTTAGTTAGGTAATTATTATTTTTATTTATTTCTCCCATTATGAAGGTAATTAATTATTAGACAAAAATAAGAGGAAACTCTTATATAACCTAATTATTATTTTATGGCGTAATAAGGAAGGTTCATCATAAGACCTGATTTAAGAAACGGTGAGATGAGTATATCTATATGGAGAGTATTTGATTTACGGCTAAGTCCTAACGATGCAAGGTTAATTGAGTTACACGACGGAAGTCTGCCCTCCACTTTGAGGCTACCAGCAGTTGTGTACACTTTTATTGATGTAAGGTATTCTTATGATAAATATTTGTAATGACGTGAGGTTAGTCCTAAAAGCTGTAGGGGAAATCTGCTCAGCTAATCTGGCTACTAGTTCCTACGAATAGTCAGATTAATGTGAGACGTCATTATGAGTATGGACCATAAGACGAAGGGCTTGCTTTGGAGTCTTGAGGTATTAAGTGGTTGTTTGGGGTCCCGCATATTTTCCACAAGGAAGTATTAAGTGGCCTAAGAGATTCCATATGTTGTCAGCTAGATATCACGATTGAGGAGCACGTCATGAAAATAGATATTAAATAATCGGATCTGCCTTAATTAAGGTATTAAATGACCAGGGTTTGCCTATTTTCAATAAAAGGTATTAAGGGGCTTGAATACTATCTCTCACCTTATTAGTTATTTATGACGTATGATTGAGATATGGGATTCTTGAAATCTAATTTTGGAATGGAAGGTATTAAGTGGTTGGTCCCGCCTCCTTTCCTTAGAAAGAAGTATTAAAAGGTTTTAATGGTTTTATGTTTATAGACATATTCTTATTTTGAAATATACTGCCCAAGTACTGAAAAGGTAAGACTCGACACTTTTATTCACCAGACACTTGTTGTTCTGACTCCCTCCTCCTTATAACACAGGTTAAGGACGGAGTAATGGTGGTGATGATGCTTAGAGATAGAGAAGCTTGGCTTGTGGCAGTATTTATCATTATCACTTGCTTTTATGTATACCCACGTATATAGACAATTGTTGTAATGAATTTATAATGCGATTTGATGGTATTTCGTATTATGACATTTTACGGTTTTAAAATAAATGGGTACATTTTGCTATTATATTTTGTTCCATCTGCTATGAGTTATGAAAGTTATTTATGGATCTATTCAATTATTTTTTTAGTTCTACAAACAGATTACCTTAGAATGTATCTAAGATTCGATGGGCTTTTTCTGAGTTGAAATTTAGGCCTATTCCGAGGTGGATTGTTACAATAAACATCTCTAAACATAACATCTCACCTTTAAGTAACATGCACGTAAAACATTACTTATAAGACTATACAAGTAGGTCTACACATCAAATAGCTCGTGATCAAGACAGGATGATACAATGACTCGTTCATACACAAACCTATATACATCTACGGGTTGCTCTCCAACAACCAATATTATCTCTCAAACACGCCAAGGGACCGTCATACTAACATATACAACAATAACAAGCAAACATATCCAAGCTAAACATACATCACACACTAACAAGGCATGCTCTCAGCTGCCAAGGTTATCTCTCAGATAAACCGTACAATAGACAAGCATATAGCTGGTCATGGGACAACACTACCCATAAGACTCTCAGCCTTATGAATAGTTCTAGCGATCCTCAACCGCAAAATAATAATCTTGACACTCCGCCTCCAAGCTAGTCGGCTTTGTAACGAACCGCCAATTATCACTTTGATATATTATATTTATTTATAAATTTATTCAAATAAAAGGTTGATAATACGAATAATATTGTTTTAAGTGACAATAAGCAATAGAAATCTTATTTTGAATAAATGTTTAAATAAAATATTTTCCTCGAAATATATATCGATGAGATAGCATTGAATTTAAATAATTGACTTATTTAATTTAATTTGAGATTAAATTGTTTAATAATTATTTTAATTATCCAAATAATTATTTTAAATAAGAATAATTCATTTTGAATAGTTATAAAGTGATAATGAATCATTTATAATAGTTCTATAAAAGATATAATTAATTTGAAAATATAAGTGTAGATTTCACCCTAGAGGGGGGTGAATAGGGTGATACTAATAATTATAAAAAATTAATGCGAAAGTATAAAATAATTTTAGCACAGATCACACCAGAATAATAGCAGAATAAAAAGCAGACAATAGAACACACAGATTTACCCAGCTTCGACAAAACCCTGCCAACGTGCTGCCCCTAAGATTTCTACAAAAAATTAAGCAGTAAGACGCTTACATACATAAACTTGCGACACCCGCTATCGACTAACCTAACTCTACGCTCAAAACCCTGCCACAACTCAGCCACTGAGTTGCGAATTCTCGAACTACCACCACCGTAGTTTGTCCCCTAGTCACACGACTAGAAATCATAAGAGTTTACAAGGAAAATACAAATTTGAAAAAAATTAAAATCAAAACCCTGATTTTAAAACTGAAGGCCTTAAATAATTATAAACCCAAAACAAATAAAACGGTTGGCCCTAATATTAAAGCCATTATTCCCTTTTTCTTTTATTCCTTCAGCTGGCTTTCTCTTTTATTTGCGATAATGGCTTTCTCTTATTTTCATTGCTCGTTCGTTCTGAAATTAGGGCTTCGTGAAATTCGAAGGCGTCGCTTTCTGTTGATCGATCAAAATGATTCTCGTGCTTGCTTTGACGATCACCTGTCTTCTGATTTGCGTACAGCTCCTTTAAATTAAGTCGAGTTTGAATGATGCTTGAATTAGTACGTGTATCGCTTTTTCAATTTATATTATACTCGACTTTGATTCATGTTCCTAATTGATTCTATGCTTTGTGATATTGCTTGAGCTCGAATGATCTTTTGGTCGATGATGTTAATGGTTTGTATAGGATCTTAATTCCTATAATCTCGCTCGTATAAATTGTTTGAACTCGTCTGATAATTTTGTTTGGCCATTTGATTATCTTGAATGAGTGAGCTGATTTCTGATTTCTTCAATTTCATATATTGTCGTTTCTTGTTTCTCACGGATTGGTTTCTTTCATGGCCACCATGACTTCGATTTCTGAGTTATTCGACTTCCTTGGTCATTACGGCTTGATTTTTAGTTGACATCGGCCACTTTGATTTTGTTAAAATGCTTTTCTATTGCCTCTGGTTTTACTGCTATGTTTTGAACTGCAGCTTGACATTGACTCTGTTCAATTGCTCACGGCTTTGACTTGAATTTTGGTATGAAACTGACTTGATTATTTTGAAACTGTTACTTTCACTTTTTTGACTTGTTCATCTCGGTTTCATAAAAACTCTAGCATTTCTGGCTTTTCTTTGACTTTGGCCAGTTGTTCCATGGGTCGGCATTGATTGAGTTCATCGTGGTTTGTTGTATTGAGTCGAATGTATTATGCATGTATATTGATCATAGTCGCTGTTGCACTACTTCAAATCAGGTTCCATTTAACTTTGTGCGTCGAGTTGTATACATAGTTGTATCATGTTCATGTAGATTTGTATTGCATCTTGTAACTGAGTCTACTTTGTCGATTTGTACTTGCAAGCTTGGAGTTGCCTCTGGTCATCAGATCACTTGATATATTTTACCCTTTTGGTTCCACTATACATATATGTGCTTGCTGTATCATTTTATATGTCGTGGTCTTGTGTATGGACTAGCTCGAGATGGTCTGGCTTATTTGTACATTGATGTCACCTCTGTCCTTTGTAGCATGTATTTTGTACTGTGCATTCATGTAGTCTGGTTTTGCAAGGTGTCTAGTCTTTGTTTCATTTGGTATGTTGTACTTGCATTCACTACTTTGCATTATCTACTGCCTTGATTTGTTTCTAGTTCTGGTATATGGTTGCTCTTTGTAATTGTAGTCTGGTTTCTTTTTATGTCTGTTGTCTTGTGCATGCCTCTGATTGTTGCACTTGCCTTGAGCTTGAGTTGTTTCCATGTGTACTCGGGTTGTTTCATTGAGCTAGCTCTGATATTTATTTCTTGATGCAGTCTTGGTCGACACTGAATTTTGATGTTGTTGCCATTTTCCATTTGCCATTTTAGTCGTTTTGACCATTTTATTGTACTTTTAGTTTTGGATTGCACCTATGTTGAATCCAGCTTTAAAGCTCGGGTTTGACCTTGTGCTCGTATCATGGCTTTATTTATTTCACATGAGTTGAATACGGCTTTTGATTTGGATTTGACCTTGTGCTCACCTGTCCCTGTAATTTTATCAAGCGTATATCGGTATGCATAGCTTATGGCATGTATAGTGATACACTATGCATGTCACAAACTGTTCATGTTTGATGAATTCAGAATTAAATGATGACGAACAACCCTAGTAACCGAGGCAAATAATATTTTCAAAATTACATTTTATTTTACATTACAAAATATTTTCTTCTCAATTTTAGTGTTTATTTTGCAGATTGCTCAGATGTTAGATTCAATCTGGAATAGAGTTGATGATAAATATGAGTGTGAGTGATATGTAGTGAAGTGCAAATGTATAGTGAAAAAAATGATGTAATGGAAATTGTATTGTAATTGAAAATTGTATATATATAGTGAGAGTTCAAATTTGTACTATTCAAAATTGTAATAAATATTTGTTTGAATAAAATATCTATTTGAATTTAAATTCGGCGTTATTTATTTTATTCAGCAAATATTTATTTAATTATGTGAGAAATAAAATAGTACATTAACAAATACATTTAAATGAACACATGTATATATGTTTATTATCGTCAAACAAAAATCATATAAATCATATACTAGCATATTCAACAATCTCCCTCTTTTGATGATAACAAAAATATATTTAAGATTCTGAATTTATTAAATGTATTCAATCATTCAATTTTCTCCCCCTATTTGAATGCTCCCTCTCTACACAAAGCTCCCCCTTCATATATGCATAAAAATATGTAAATGAATAAATGAAGCTGGATGCATATAGAAAATAAAATATTTGATTTTTATTTGTTAAAATCTTAATATTTCTCTCCCCCTTTTGTTATCAGCAAAAGAGTAATGATGTTAGAAAAATAGAAATAAAGTGATGGAAATTAATACAACATTAATTGCCAATTGAGTATAAATATTAAATTTCAATAAAAAATCAAACAAAAATCATAAATACTCTATTAGGTGCATATTCCACTTTTAGAATGATAGGGATGATGCAAAAACCATATAGTTGTATCTATTTGTGGTATATTTATCTCAGGAATTTGAATATCTACTAACCATGCATAACCGTTAGGACTTTTAAATGAGATTAGTAGTATTCCAAATTTTTATTAAAAAATGAATTCAAGTATCTTCTAACCACGCATAACCGTAAGGGATTTTTAATATGATTAGAATCAACTTGTCTTTAAAATCAATCAATTTTGATATGTTTTCCATACATGCATAACTGTGAGGTCTTTTAAATGAGCATGAAAGCATAGAATAAAAAATTCCAAGTAATTCAACCATGCATAACCGTCAGGACTTTTAAATGATAGTGAATACACTAGATGTTTTTATTGCTAAAAATATAATAAAATGAAAATAAATGATTCCTGTTTAAAACACCACATATTGACATACTATGTTGGATTTTGATGAGTAATGGTCGATAGAAATATGATAGCAATAGACACGGTCATGGAATTCTTACCAACAGAAAGTTTTAATAACTCTTGTTTAAATTTCTAAAGAAATTTACTAATTATACAATCTCAAGTTATAATATATGATTAATATCAACACTTATCACTTTTTCAATTACTATTTATTCTTTTGATAATCAGTAGGGAGTCACATTAGTTAATGTAGTCATTTAAAATCAAATCCAAAAATAATTATAAAATCAAATTTCCTAAAATGACTAATCTGAAATAAGGTCAACAAAAATGATTTTCTAAAAGGGGTTTTATAAACGAAAAAAGTCTGCGAGTTGAAAATTATTTCAAGTAAAAAATATGCATATATTTTCTTTGAAAAAATTATGCAGTTACTGAATATCTCAACATAAATCACGTTGCATTAGTAACTTTTATATCAACTAGATTACCGGTGTAATCTGCATCTGAATTTTTCTGTCACTCGAGATTATCATTAGTTGGATGTTATAGACCAAACTATGGAGTTCCAACAAATTTCCTTCAAATCATTTTTACATTATTGAAATTCTTTTAGATTTTAATTGAAGCCGTGCCAATGAACAAAACCCGGGAATATAGAGTCAGATGTAGAAAACAAATATATTCACGTGTATTATGAGTAATCATCAAAAAATCATCATTTTTCCAAGCAAATATATAGTTGAAAGATGATTGGCCAACATTCAGAATCATTATCAAAATTCATTTCATTATCACATTACTGGCTGATTTAATTCAGATTACAGTGCAGATTATCACATTCAATATATCGTTTAAAATAAATATACCTTACGATAATTTTTCATTGTTGTCCATTGTGATTCTTCCACCTTTATACTAGGCTAAGGAACTTTGATTATGCGCCCATTGTGTTTCTGGAACAGCCAGAATCCAGATAGCACTGTTGTTGTTCCTTAGCCTGCCACCATACCTACACAACGGAAGATTTTTATGACCTATTTGTTTTTATAGGCCCATGATTGTTAGTGGTAACAGATTTTGAAAAATAATTTTGTGGAGACCAAAAAAACTATTTATATATGTTCCTTTCAGCATCCAGATATATTTAACTTTAAGGGATTTTATATTTGTACCTTTTTGAACCCAAATTGGAATGGTTTTCACATGTTTGGGTCCATACCAACAATTTTTTTGATTGTGTCCAAATTTTCTTCAAATTGTGCACATAGAATTGACTTGTTTAATTACATTTCTAGCACATTTAGATTGATTATATCCAAGTCTTTGTCTAACAGCATTAACAGTTTGTTTCACTAATAGCATATTCAATGATCTTCACTTTTGAAAAAAAATTCTAAAGTTGCAGATAATTGTTGTGCTTATGTTTTAAGTGATTCATTTTCATTAAATAATCGACTGCACTTTTTGATAGAAGTTTCTCTCCTAGTATTTTCACTTTCTTTGAAAATCATAATTTAATTTTCAAGTGATTTGATTTTAATTTCTGATTTTATAATCTCTTCTTCAAATGATGGACACTTATCATACTTAGGGCTCTCGCTTTGATAGTTTTTAACCAAATGATCAAGCTGTTTATTGAATTCTATCAAAGTATCTTTTTATGATTCAAGTTCAGTGTACTTCTCCCCAAGTCGTTCAAAACAACCATTTATTTCGTGGAAATATATAAGTAATTCTGGGTGAGAAAATTTTGATACCTCGCTTGGCTCGTCATCATCGCTATCGGTTATGTCACCTCGTAGGCATAGATTTACTCTTTCACTCTCACTGCTAGTTCTTTTACAATCATCACTTTTATTGCATGTGGCTGCAAAACTTTTCCTTTTTGAGTTCTTTTTCTTGACCGTGTTGAAGTCGAGGACAATTGGGCTTGATATGACCGAGTTGTTACACTTGTGACAAATGATCTCGTGTTCTTCCGAGTTGTCTAGTGCATTGATTATTCTGCTTTCCAATTTTTGATTTAGAGCTGGATTTATGTATTTGTGGTTCCTCTTTTTGAATCTCTTTATCGCAATCTCAGCTGCTCCATCATCATCATCCTCATAACTACTGCCTTTTAGCAATCATGTTAAGCATGTTTCCGAGTCGACTATGAGGAATTTCTCATCACTGTTGACTTTTGCACCATATATTGCATCAAGAGTATTCCAAATTTCCTATGCATTTTCATAATGAGAGATAAATTAAAATTATCTTGATTAATATGAGAATATAGTATATAGCATAGCAAGAGCATTGATCAAAGTAATTTTCTCATCTATTATATTACGGCCATTTTCAGTAATACTCCAATATTTAACATTAACAGATTTTAAATAAAATTCCATTTTCAATTTCCAATTCAAAAAATTTGTTCCATCAAAAACAAGAGGAATAGTATTGGACCGACCCTCAGTAAAAGCATTAAAAGAAGCCATTCAAATTTGTAAAACAGAAATTGGTTTTTAAAAAATCAAATTTTAAAACAAAAAAGGCTTTAGTTCCTAGCTTTGATACCACTTGTAGGATCGATTTCACCCTAGAGGGGGTGAATAGGGTGATACTAATAATTATAAAAAAAATTAATGCGAAAGTATAAAATAATTTCTGCATAGATCACAGCAAAATAATAGCAGCACAGATAATAGCAGAATAAAAAGCAAACAATAGAACACACAGATTTACCCAGCTTCGACAAAATCTTACCTACGTGTTGCCCCTAAGGTTTCTACTAGAAATTATGTAGTCATACGCTTACACACGTAAACTTACGACACCCGCTATCGACTAACCTAACTTACGCTCAAAACCCTGCCACAACTCAACCACTGAGTTGCGAATTCTCGAACTACACCACCGTAGTTCGTCCCCTGGTCACAAGACTACAAATCACAAGAGTTTAAAAGGAAACTAAAAATTAAAAAACAATTTAAAATCAAAACCCTAATTTTTAAACTAAAGGCCTTATATAATTATAAACCCAAAACAAATAAAAAGGCCGCCCCTAAAATTAAAGCTATTGTTCCCTTTTTCTTTTATTCCTTCGGTCGGCTTTCTCTTTTATTTGCGATAATGGTTGTCTCTTATTTTTGTTGCTCGTTCGTTCTGAAATTAGGGCTTCATGAAATTCGAAGGCGCCGCTTTCTGTTGATCGACCGAAATAATTCTCATGCTTGCTTTGACGATCACTTGTCTTCTGATTTGCATACAACTTATTCAAATTAAGTCGAGTTTGAATGATGTTTGAATTGGTACGTGTGTCTCTTTTCCAATTCATATTATACTCCATTTGATTCGAGTTCCTAATTGATTCTATGCTCTGTGATATTTATTGAACTCGAACAATCCTTTAGCCGATTATGTTAACGGTTTATATAGGATCTTAATTCCTATAATCTCATTCGTATAAATTGTTTGAATTCGTCTGATAATTTTTTTGACCATTTAATTATGCTTGAATGATTAAGATGATTTTTGACTTCTTCAATTTCGTATATTTTTGTTTCTTGTTTCTCACGGCTTGATTTCTTTCGTGGCTACCACGGCTTCGATTTTTGACTTGTTTAACTTCCTTGGTCATTACGGCTTGATTTTTAGTTAATATCAGCCACTTTGATTTTGATAAAATGCTTTGTCATTGCCTCTAGTTTTACTGCTGTGTTTTGAACTACGGCTTGGCATTGACTCTATTCAATTGTTCATGGCTTTGACTTGAATTTTGATATGAAACGGACTTGATTATTTTGAAACTGTTACTTTCATTTTTCTGCCTTGTTCATCTCGGATTCATAAAAACTCTGGCATGTCTGGCTTTGCTTTGACTTTGGCTTACTGTTCCATGGCTTCGTCACCGATTAAGTTCATTGTGGTTTGTTGTATTGAGTCAGATGTATTATGCATGTATATTGATCATAGTCACTGTTGCATTACTTCGATCAGGTTCCATTTAACTTTCTGCGTTGAGTTGTATACATAATTGTATCCTGTTCATGTAGATATGTATTGCATCTTGTAACTGAGTCTACTTTGTCAATTTGTATTTGCAAGCGTAGAGTTGCCTCTGGTCATCAGACCACTTGATATATTTTTGCTTTTTGGTTCCACTGTACATACATGTACTTGCTGTCTCATTTTATATGTCGCGGTCTTGTGTATGGAGTAGCTTGAGTTGGTTTGGCATATTTGTACATTGATGTCACCTCTGTCCTTTATAGCATGTATTATGTACTGTGCATTCATGTAGTCTGGTTCTGCATGGTGTTTGGTCTTTGTTTCATTTGGTATGTTGTATTTGCATTCACCACTTGCACTGTCTACTGCCTCAGCTTGTTTCCGGTTCTGGTATATGGTTGCTCTTTGTAATTGTAGTCTGGTTTCTTTTTATGTCTATTGTCTTGTGCATGTCTCTTATTGTTTCACTTGCCTTGAGCTTGAGTTTTTTTCATGTGTACTCAAGTTGGTTCATTGATCTAGCTCTGGTATTTATTTCTTGATGTAGTCTTGGTTGACACTGAATTTTGATGTTGTTGCCATTTTCCATTTTAGTCCTTTTGACCATTTTATTGTACTTTTAATTTTGGACTGCACCTATTTTGAATCCAGCTTTAAAGCTAGGTTTGACCTTGTGCTCGTATCATGGCTTTATTTATTTCACTTGAGTTGCACCGGCTTTTGATTTGGGTTTGACCTTGTGCTTACATGTCCCTGTAATTTTATCATATGTATATCCGTGTGCACGGCCTTGTGGCATCTATAGTGATACACTGTGCATGTCACTAACTGTTCATATTTGATGAATTCAGAATTAAATGATGACGAACAACCCAAATAACTGAGGCAAATAATATTTTCAAAATTACATTTTATTTTACAATGCAAAATTTTTTTTTCAATTTTACTACGTTAATGTTTATTTTGCAGATTGCTCAGATGCTGGATTCAATCTGGAATAGAGTTAACGATAAATACGAGTGTGAGTGATATGTAGTGAGATGCAAATGTATAGTGAAAAATGTGATGTAATTGAAATTGTATTGTAATTGAAAATTGTATGTATATAGTGAGAGTTCAAATTTGTACTATTCAAAATTGTAATGAATATTTGTTTAAATATATTTGAATTTAAATTCTGTGTTATTTATTTTATTCAGCAAATATTTATTTAATTATGTGAGAAATAAAATAGTGCATTAACAAATACATTTAAATGAATATATACATATATGTTTATTATCTTCAAACAAAAATCATATAAATCATATACCAGCATATTCAACAATAAGGAAAAATCGATATCGCTTTAATGGTATAATAGAATTTTGGTAAGTAATTTTTAATGTAAATTTAAATGGTTTTATAAATGAAATGTAATCTTTTCAATGGTTTAAAATGATTAGAAATTTATTTTTGAATTTTGTTTACAAATATATGTACGTTAGAGTAAAAATGAAAATGTGACCGATAATCGGTTCTCTGGATTTCAATGATTTAACAAACAAAAGTTGTTCGAAGACATTCAAAGAGTTATATACCTATATATACATACATATATGTTACATACGCATGATATACCTATATATACGTACATATACATGCACATAAACATACATATATGAATATAACAAGTATGAGTAATACAATATAAAATATATAATATATTTTAAAGATTTCTTACTCCTTGAGCGTAAAAAGTCAACATATGCATACATGAGATGATGGAAGTGATATGCATGCGTAGGGAGTCTCTAGCGGTGCATTTAGAAGGGAGAGGTATATTAGAGAAGCTTTGAAATGGTGATAAAATGACGATATAAGTATGGATACATTTACACTCTTCCTTTCATATAAATACCCTACCATCTTCTCTTCATTTTAATTCATCTTCTTCTTCCTATTTTAAAGCTTTTTCTTCCACTTTAATGGCTTCCATCCTAAGAGAAATAATGTTAAATTTTATTTCAAAAAAAAATTAAATCATAATACATAGTTATATATAGTTAAAAACCTCAAAACAAGCTCAAATGTCTATCTCTCCACCTCCCAAACCCAAGGCACCAACTTCCACCACCCTTATCCGTGAGCTCCACCAGAGCACTAAGGCTAGGCCGAGCCCCTTAAGGGTCCAAACCTCAATTTCGTGGAATTTACTTTCAAGATAGCGGAGCTATAGCCGTTTTAAAACTAGTTCGAAGGGAAAATGAAGACGAGAACTCTTAAAACTATAGTATTATAATTTTAGATGATGATATGATGTTGCAAATGGATGTTTATTATGCTTCGATCATCAAGTTTGGTTGTTTCCATATTCCATATAAATAATGAATATATATATATATATATATATATATATATATATATATATATATATGCAAGTCACGAATAAACATGTCGATAAGCACAAAGAAAATCACTTTCCTTGAACTAATGAAATGGCGTACATGGAATTGTTAAACCTCTTAAAAATGGTTTAAAATGAGTTTGAAATGTTTTATGAATATTTAGAAGAGTTTTGCTGAAGTTTGAAAAGAAATGGAAAATTTAGTATAAGGGCGTCGCGTAACGGTAGTTCGCGATTTTACGCTATAATAGTCAAACAAGTGTAAAAGTTGGAATATTCCTCAGAATTCTTCAAGATAAGAATTTTCCAAACTATTGTATCAATAATTTTCCAAGAAAGAAAATCGAGATTCTGATAAGTAAATTTTGAAATATGAGTAGAACAAGTTTTTGAAAAATCATCATTCTGCAATTCGGAATATATAACGGGATTTCTTCGAAAATGATGCTTTAAAATGTGAAATAAATTATATAAATATTTTAACATGTTTTGAAAGTGATTTGAGTAATAAAAATGAATTTTAAAATAATAAAAAGTTGTTTTGATCAATACAGCCTAAAAGGCACTTTTCGCGGCATTTGTTCGCAGCACTTTTCTATAACTTTTGAAATATAGTTTTAAACGCAACCGTCCTTTCCCAAATATTTTAAAAATATTTTAAATGGTTAACAAAGTGTTTTAAAGGTAATTTTAAGGATATATGAAATAATCAAATGTTTTAATGATTTAGAGTCGATTAAATAACTTGACCAGTTAGAGAGATAAGGCATGGTTTTGGAAAACCAGTTTTCTGCTCTCCCTGGCTATCTGGACTAGCTCAATGGAGGGGATAGTAAATCTGATTTACTCGGATCAAAATTTTAAAAAGATAGAAATTTGAAAAAGATAAAGAAAATTATTTTTCAAGATTTAAACAACTTGGATTTTATAGAAATGATCTTTTTATACTCGGTGTTAAATCCCGAAGTGGGAACTCGTATTATTCATGAAATTTAAAAGGTGATATCACCGTTATTTCGTCCATAGTATTTGTTGAACATGGGAATTGATATTGAGTAGAATTAGATGATTTCTATAGATTCTACTCACTTAATATTTACTGATTTTGGAATTAACGTCCTAGATAATAGGGATTTAACTCAAGCAAATTTTGAGTTTTGAATTGTGAAATCTTTGCTAAGATTTAAATGAAAATATTTTGGAATATTTTCCTAAGTGTAAAATAACATGGTTTTGAATTTATCAAATTAAAAGAGTTTTAAGTAATCAAAGGTTTTGATAAGAGAGGTTTAATATTTTCGTATATACCGAAAAGAATGTTTTAGAAAAATATATCTCTAAAAGAGATTTTAATAAAAAGAACTCAATCAATTAAATAATGATTATCTATTCATAAATCTCTTTTTATCGATGATTTGTTTGAAGGATCCGTGGTCGATCTGGGGTAATCTCTATTCGAACTTTGAACCGATGTTTGCTTTTGAAAGGTGAAGACCTAATAGGAAGAAAGAAGAATAAAGACCAGGGATTTTTAGGATGAAAGAACTGCATGTTGATAATTATGTTTAGCTCCCAAATACTAAAGCAGCGGTGGTCCCTTCATTCCCGATACTCTTTGGGTTGCAAGGACTACTCGCTACTAATGGTAGTAGGAGTGGTGCCTTCGGTTTTGTTCTGTCCTAGAATGAACTTGTATGGACGGATGTCCAAAATTGCATTCTTGAGATTTCATCTTAGACTTTTATAAATATACATCTGTTTGGTAGCAGAGAAGGAAACTTCTTTTAGCTTAACACCCATCCTTGAGACGTACGAGCTCAGAGGTTGTATATTTGTGGAAATCAATGGTGATCTATGGAATGACAATGTGACATTCAAAGGAAGATGATGTGTAAAGTAAAAGGTAAACGTTACCTCAAGCCTCACACTTGAAATGACCGAAACAGGGTAGATGCAGCAAGGCTATGTGGTTCGCAACCATTAGGGTATGATCATCCCCTTTTAGATATATTTCTTCTCGTTGTGATGTTTGAGATGTAAATTAATGTGGATGTACACTACAAGGATCCTCGGATAGGTCGGTAACGACAGGGTTGATGACATCTGTTGGGCCTCGATACATTCTTCTAGAGATGTACTACCGGAAGGTAGTCCCTTCAATTGGTCATTTGTATGGAAATCCATTCTCCAATAAGTGTCTACCATTTTGTTTGTAGAACCCGCGTTTGCGGCTAGTATGCTAGAATTTAATAATGTAACAATTTTGACTAAGATCGATAAGTTTACTTGCAAATATTTTCAAAGATATGTCATTAAAAATAATATCCATTATTTTTATGTAAGATTGTTTCGGTTATCATAAGGTAAAAACTCGTTCCATATTTGCGTGCGGCATGGTCTTATGAGATACCTTTTTGTTTTCAAAATGCGTATGTTGAGTTCTCACACCAGTCCCATGACTTACCCGGAGTTTATTTTTCCTTTCCTTAAAAACTCTAGGTGTCCTAATTTTCCCCTGGCAGCCTAGTAGTCAAGTTTAGTTTAGAAGAAAGCCAGATGAAGCTCGAAGCATGAATTCCGAAGATTTTTACCTATTTCAACCACACTCTTGTACTATAGTATTACATTTGTAAGGACGGAAATTTATAACCATCTATGTTAATTCTGATAATTGTATTCTAATTTCCATTGTAAAGGTAAATTGTTGAAATAATATATGTGAGATTCTGTTCTGTCTTTATTTTATTTCTTACCTTTGAGAATTTGCTTCTCAAGCACTTAGATTTACATCATGTGAATATCGAAGATGTATTAGTGTCGATTTCAGGGAGTTGAAAAAATGGGTCCTCATATCGTGGTATCAGAGTTTAGGTTCAGCTGATACCTGAGCTTGATAGGGGTAAAAGACTCATCAGAGATAGAGATAGTAATACCCTAGGATGAATAACTCATTAGCGATGAGGTTAGTAACCCCCTATGAGTTTGAGAGTATTATATATGAGCGCGTATTTATTAATAAAATATACAAAAGAATTCAATTTTATATGGCATAATTTTACTTAAAGTTATATATACGTATTTGAAAAAAAATTGGTAAAATTTTCAAAGATTTTTGAGATAAATAAATATTTTATACTAAGAATTTTAAAAGCTATCTTTAGACATGAACCTTGAAACATTTTCTAAGTATTAACCAAACCTCTCTACCTAAAAATACGATAGCAATTAAAAAATTAGTACTTGTGTCTAAAAGAATAATTGTTTGCCTTGTAGAAACCATATGGGGAAGTTATGCAAAAGGGCTTGGGAAAATTGGGGCAAGAAGGATAGCCTTATAGTTCTATCCAGCGATGAAGAGGAACAGCTAGAATATCCGCCTAGCAATAGTAGATCTTCGATTAGGGAAAACTATTCCCTATATACACATACGGATGAAGATAGTACCTTGTTGCTAGAATTCTTATACCATCTCCAGCTCCAGAAATAATCATGGTCTCTAGCAACGACAAACCCAGGCAAGCCTTAGAAGGAAATTGGGTAGTGGATCCGCTAGTTCCATCTTGGAGCCAATAGAGGAGGATGAGCCAATGGAAGAGGAATCAAAACTCATAGAAGAGGCGGTAGAGCTATTAGAGGAGGAATCGAGCAGATGTAAGACCTAAATGCTATCATATAGAGCGGGCACAGCAATGTGATATGGAACATGAGCGAGGAAAACGTTGTATGGCAGGAAGGATCATCTAGCTCATACATAAACTGGGACGCAATAGGAAGCAACAATGAGGAGACGGTAGAAGAAGAAGAGGAGGAGGGAGTCGAAGAATTTGAAAATCCGTGGGAGGAAAATGTGCAAGGATTAGAGGAGTTAGAAGAAGGATGTTTCATACCAGAAATACCAATAAGCATTGGACATGTCCCATGGAATCAGCCATGGTTACCCTAGGGAATTGAAGAGGCACAAGTGGAGGACGACAATGAGACCGATGATGAGTTGGATAGTGAAGTAGAGGGAAAAGGGGAGGTGATGATTAATTTAGGATGTTGGAGTCCGCCTTTGCCTTCGGACACAAAAGAATAGGAATAAGATGTAAGGAGTTGAATATGTATTGGTGTGATGGTTTTTTTCGATGTAGTACTTTGAGTTGTAATAATTTAAGGAATGAGGAGGGGAAATCTTCTTTTTGGACCCTATGTTAGAAGGTTTAAATGATGTAAGAATGCGAAGATTTATAAATTGATGATTGTCCTAACTTCTATTAATACCAATCTTTAAATATATAATTAAAGTTAAATCGTTTTGGATTTGCAGTAAACGATGTTTTAGCAGCATTTGTTTTTTAAACCCATGAATCACATTTTGGAAGAAATCTTATAGGTATATTTAAATCTTTAAATCATGGGATTTTAAAAGATAATAACAAATATTCGAATCTTTTATATAAAGATGGAAATATTACGAGTTCAAATTTTAAAAGAGAAAGAGAAGATCATTATAATGATGTTTTAGTAATAATTAATTTAATCGCTTTTATTGTATTTTGAAGTAAGAAAAAATTGTTAAATATACTTATTACGTTTGAATAAGTATATGAATATTTTAAGTATTAAAACTGGTGTAAATAAAGAGAATATATATAAAAGAAGTTTTAATTATAAAGGAGTGTTAATTCATGGAAAAAAAGCTTTAACCAAATAAAGAATGTTTTCGCAGTTGATATGAGCTAAAGGAAGTTTATGATGATTTATCAATTTAATGAACTCTTTTGAAAATAAGTTTCCAAGAACCATTAAGATACGTTTAGAAATGTATTATAGAAAAATAAAAATATATTTATCTTTTGAAAGAAATGTTTTCCTTAAGTAGAGATATTCGAGAATAAAAAAAGAAAAAAAATGTAAAATGGTTATGTATAAAGAAGTATCTTTATAAAAATTTGAATAAAGAATGAAAGGTTTATGAAATGTTTTCATTAAATTTTTGAAAGATTATTAAATGCATATGAAATATATGGATTGTTTCATCGCAAGATTTAATCTAAGATTCGAGTACAGAACTTTAATGTGTCTTGATAATTATCCAACAGAGGATTTATCATTCGATACTTGACGACGAACATTGATAAGGGTTTATGATTAGATGCTTGATTTTTCTACCATAGTTGAGAGCTATGCGAGGAAAAACTAAAGCTCTGATCAGAAAGCCTGGTAAGAGTCTGCACTAAAGGATCGAGGGATCAATACTAGTTCGGAAATAAAGTTGTGGATTCGAATAAAAGGTCGAATTAGATAGTGTGTACGAATGATCTTTATACATTGTATGGAAATAAGTTAAAAATAAATATTTTGGGAAAACCTTTAAGTTTTGTTTACGTAATTTCGGGGATGGAATTCTTTTAAGGGAGAAGTCTGTTACGACCCGCCAATTTATCACTTTGATAAATTATATTTATTTTTAAATTTATTCAAATAAAAGGTTAATAATACAAATAATATTGTTTTGAGTGATAATAAGTAATAGTAATCTTATTTTGAATAAATATGTAAATAAAAAATTTTCCTCGAAATTTATATCGATGAGATAGCATTGGATTTAAATAACTGATTTATTTAATTGTTTAGTAATTATATTAATTATCCAAATAATTATTTTAAATAAAGATAATTCATTTTGAATAGTTATAAAGTGATCATGAATCATTTATGGTAGTTTTATAAAAGGATATATTTAATTTGAAAATATAAGGAAAAATCGATATCGCTTTATCGGTATAATAGAAAATTTGGTAAATAATTTTTAACATGAATTTATATGGTTTATAAATGATGTAATCATTTTAGTTGGTTTAAAATGATTATAAATTTATTTTTGAATTTTTTTTACAAATATATGTACATTAGAGTATAAGTGAAAATGTGACTGATAATTGGTTATTCGGATTTCAACGATTTAACAAACAAAAGTAGTTGGAAGACGTTCGAAGTGTTATACACCTACATATACATACATATGTATGTTACGTACACATGATAACATACACATAAACATACATATATAAATATAACAAGTATAATAAATACAACATAAAATATATAATATATTTTAAAGAACATTTCTTACACCCTAGCTTAAATAAGTCAACATATGCATACATGAGATGATGAAAGTGATATGCACATAAGGGAGGCTCTAGCCATGCATTTTAAAGGGGGAGGTGTGTTGGAGAAGCTTTGAAATGGTGATAAAGTGATGATGTAAGTATGGATACTTTTACGCTATTCCTTTCCTATAAATACCTTACCATCTTCTCTTCATTTTCATTCATCTTCTTCTTTATATTTTCAAGCTTTTTCTTCCACTTTACTAGCTTCCATCCACTACAATAAAAAGACCCTACGATAGCTCCCGAAAAACGCTATTAAAGGATATTATAGCGGTTCGGTAAACGCTGTATAACGACATGTGATTAAAAACAACCAACATTAGATAGCACAAAAAAAGCGCTATAAAAATTGTTAATTTCATAGCGCAAATATTGCGCTATGTTATTTATTTTTATAGCGGCAAAATAGGCGTTGTTGATTAATATCACAGCGCTATTAGCCCGCTATGAAATTCGTTATTAGCCACAAAATACTTTTTGTTTTTTCTAAGATAGCACTAATATTGCGCTATAGAAAGTGTTAATAGCGGATTATTAGCGTTGTATTTGAACAGGTTATTGTAGACGGTGACTTGTCACAACTCCAATATGCCGCTATAAAAAGTCAGCTACAATAGCGCTTGTACTCTGCTATAATATCTTATTTTATAGCGCTTACTGACCTATCATTCATCATTATTTATAGCGCTTTTTATGGTCTGCATCTTTAATACTAACAGATTTGATAGCGGCCATTAGGCGCTATTAAATATTATAGCGGTTTTGAAGTGCTATAATTTAATTTCACAATTCAAAAAATTTCTACATCCTACTAATAAACTGCAGTATTAAATACCAATATCAAAAAGCACAATAATAATCATAAAAGATAATAAATATAGAGATGTAACACATTACATTAAACATACCAAATATTCATACACATCAAAACGTAGTAGCAAATATTTTAAGCACACCCCAAAAAATAGTAGCATAGTTTAACAAAAAAAAACAAGCACATATTTGATTGTTTGCATTAAAATGAAGATCACAACTTTAGCATCTTCTTCTTTCACACACCTGCAAATAAGATAAATAATTACATTAAGAACGATACATAATTAATGATAGATGCTTTTACATGTAACAAAAAACTAAATTATTGCATGTCTCATTTTATATTCGTACATGTTACTATCCATTTGAATCTACATCAAAATTTCTGGCATAAGTTGGTAGCCAACTGACTTTTATTAAGTCAGATAGCTAATTTACTTTTGGACAGTATCATGTATATTCGAAAATTATGGCTTCTACTTGTTTTATGTGTCTACCATTCACTGCGCCCTTCAATCAAGGGATGTAATTAATCATTCAAAACTCAAGAACCACTAAAAAATTCAAAATATTAAGTACGTACTTATAGACAATGTGTATAAATTTTGTTTATTATAGTGTTGTATCCAACCGCCCTGCCAACTTCACCCATTCCCCACCCATTCCACCCATTCTCCTACAACCTCTGCCATAACCATCAATCTGCCAAACAAACTACCCAAACAACAACATTACAACTTAACCACTGCCTCAATCAACTACATCTCCATTTCTGCCAAATAACTCTCTCTGATCATCTTCAACCATCAACACTCCATCCCACTGCTCACCTCCCCTATCCCCAAACTTCAAACTTCAACTTGCTTACATACACAAACTTCAGTTACTACAACTTCCCAAACAACAAATCCCATCAGAACAAGCCTCTACAGCAACATAAACCACCATTCAAATCATCTGTCCAGTGCTGCACTACCACCAACCATACATCACCTTTCCATTTGTTTTCTTTGTTTTGATCTTTGTTGTTTGATGTTGAAGACTTTGATTCTGTTGGGTCTGAAGCTTGATATTTATGAGTTGATCTTTGCTTGTTTGAAATTTGTTTACAGACCTGAGCTTTGAATCTTTGTTTCTTTGATTGCTTCAGATTTTTGTTTGTTTATGAAAGAGGTTGTTGCTTTTTCTTTTGATTTTTTTTTCTGGTGTGTTTTGTTTTTGATCTGTTCAGATTTTAGAAAAGTGAAGATAAAAGAAATGAGAGATAAAAGAAATGGAAATATATATTGCCTTGATTTTCTTTAATTTGAAAATGAAAAGAAAATAAAAATTATGACACTTGTTCATTTATGTGATAAAATGATTTACACTTGTTACTTTTCACATTTGAATTGTTACACTTGTTAATCTATATGTCTTAATGGCTTACATTTGTATTTTTCATGGTTTTTTTGTCTTTTTATATTTTTATATTATTTTAAATTGTATTTCCTATTTTATAAATACATTTTCCTTATTTATATATATATAACCTTTAAAGAAAATAATTTGAAACTAAATTATTTATTAACAAATAATCACATTCATATTATTTTTAAATCCAAATATTTTTAAATCCAAATATTATTTTTAAATCCAAATAATCACATTCATATTGTTACACTTGTCCAGGGCTTTTGTTTCTACATCATAGAAAACAAAGAGTACGTTGAAATTAT
Organism: Allium cepa; assembly: GCA_030765085.1. Taxonomy (NCBI): domain Eukaryota; kingdom Viridiplantae; phylum Streptophyta; class Magnoliopsida; order Asparagales; family Amaryllidaceae; genus Allium; species Allium cepa. Next base: position 887,232,877 of record CM060929.1, read on the forward strand.
GAATATTCTGAAATTTTATGAAGTTGACAACTGAGATTCATGAGATCCAAAAATCAATGAAAGTTCAATGCGTTTAATTATAAACAATCCAAATTTTGCATGTTTTAGTATATAATTAAATTTCAACCAAATAAACATGTTATATCACAGTTCGAGCTTATGAACTATATTTAACACATGCTTGTTATTTCTTACAACTAGTTAGTGTTAAAACCATCTGGTAAAAAAGGATTTAACCTTAATGTAAAATGATAGTCCCAAGTTGTTTTTTGCTTAGTTATGCAGCAAAAGGAGAGACTAATGCATATTTGCTACTACGTTTCCAATCGATCTCCAATCCTAATATCCATCGTTCCTTGCCAATTTGTTGATATTCCAGCCTTGACCAAAAGGTGGGATAACAATTATTACAAAATTAGTTAATTTTCATAAACATTAGTAATTATTATTTTGTTATTATATAAATTTAGTTAATTTTTATAAAACGTAATTAACTTAGTTAATATTTTATAATTTATTATTATTATTATTATTATTAGTATCATTAATATTATAAGCTAAGTTAGTTTCTATAAAACTTATAGTTAATTTATTATTATTATTTATGATTGTTATTATTAGTATTATTATTATAAAAATAGTTAGTTTTCATAAACATTAGTAATTATTATTGTATTATTATACAAATAAATTTAGTTATTTTTATAACATAGTTAATTATTATTATTTTATTATTATTACTAGTATTATAAACTTAGTTAATTTTTATAAATATTAGTTAAATTATTATTGTTACTATTAACATAGTTATTTTTATAAGCTTTTTTATATTTTATATAACTTAATACACAAAGTTAATTTTTATAATCTTAGTTAATTTATTATTATTATTATATATATTTAGTTAATTATTATTATTATTATTATATAAACTTAGTTAATTATTATTATTATTATTATAACTATTATATATATAGTTCAGAATATTATGCAAACTTTGACAAGCAAATTTCCGATAATTTTCAATAAAACTTTACAAAAAACGAGTGTTGCTAATGTCTAATTTTATTCATACCTAAAACAGTACTGGAAATATAACTACTTATTCATAGTAGTAAAAAATGGGACTTACTGAGAACCTTCAATGATAGGTTCACCTACTGTCTGGAATTCACTGTCAAAGTCTTGCCAACCATCATCGATTATTAAAATACATGCTAGGATTTAGCCATAAAATAGAAATACATGCTACGCGTAAACATATGAAAATAAAAATGATACCTTTTTAGTCCTTCTCTGATTCCTTCCGGATATCAAAATAAAAAGCATCCATGTATACCACCCAAACCAATCCAGCATTTCAGGCATCTGCTTGATCAAATTCCTTTTTAATGCTCGAAAATCCTACAAACAGATAATAATAAAAAGTACAAAAGAAATTAACTTGCTTTCTTTATTTCACGAGGCGAGAAGGTGCCTTTTAGTTCTTTTAATAATCTGTAGTATACAGTATGGGATGCTAAAAAATGCTAAAACTAAAAACAGTGGATATAAATGCAGATTAAATGATTTTCAGTGTATCAGTAGTTTACTGGATAGACTCCTCCATAAGCTCAAAATGATTAAATGATTTTTTCTCATCTTTTGATTCGAGTAAAAGCATTTGTGTCTTTTACGGAACATCACTTGAAATATCTTGTTCTTTGGCCCATTCTTTATTCTGCGTTCAAAAAGCATGTCATCAAAACCTCCTTGCTGCTTTCAAATTTCCTCTTCAACTTACTGTCATCACATACCACACAACTTACTGTCATCTCTTCTCTGCAACTACAATTCACCACAGCCACTTCTTTCACTGTCGACAACATATTCATCTGTACCATATTCATCTACACCCTATTCTTTCGCTACTGTGCACTCCCACCCATCACTTCAAACCTCCGATCAACTTCACTTCCCACTATTCAACCGCCTGCATACATATTGATCAGTTCCAGTTCGTAGCAACTACTACCCGTTCTAATTCCAGTTAACTGCAACTTCAAACCTCTGATCAACCTTTGATCGACCACTACTAGTTCATAGTAAACAAACCGGTGCATTGTATCAACATTCTCTGTCCCAATCATCTTACCACTTCACATCCACCCTACATCATCATCAAAACAACCACTCAACATCTCCACATTGCCCTAATATACTTGCTTCTCTGTCCATTGTCAATCACCACCCTTGCCAAGACCATCACTACAACACTTTAAACTGCTTGCAACTGACAGCCTCCCCGCCATTTCAAACCACATCAAATACCAAAACCATCCTCACCATTTCCCCTCTTGCTGTAGCATTTCATAACATACATACTATACATATACATTCTTATGCATCGTCCTCCACCAAATAATGCATTGCTAATCGCTTTCAACCCCTTCTGCATATAAATCACACTACTGTTGCCTCACAGCCATAACCACCACTGCAAATCACTTTGTCATCGCCACATTCGCCACATGACTCCATTTACTACTCTTACCGCTCAAATCATAGCAGCATTGCAATAACACTCCACCAAATTGTGCAATAAACTGTGCAACATCCTCTCCAGTATAAACTGCCGTGCACCACGGTTTAGAACACTGATATCATACCCACCACCACACTGCACTATTCAATCAGCCTCAACATTCTTACCATCAAAAATCACCAACACTTACATCAACCTACCTCAAACAAAATGGTAAAAATAATGATTGATGTACACAGATACATGTACCTGTGTCGATTCTGTGCAGTACACATAAGAAATGAGAAAGTTGCTTCTTTGTCTGATTTACCATTTTCAAATGTTCATTTTGTGCACTCCTGTCATGCATATATATTATAAACATAAGTAAACAAAGATTTGATTATTTTATTCAGAATTATAGATTAATCAACATTAATGCAAATAGTTAATGGGATTAAAGAGACTGAAATAGCAAAAATACCTGAACTTTTACTGTCCAAAGCTTAGTTATGCATGGCAAAATATGCATTAGTCTCTCCTTTTGCTGTAATAAAAGATCCAACGTACTCACCAAATAAATAATTGGATCAAATTTCAGGTAAGTACATTGTACTCTAGTGAAGACATTAATGAACTAACATTTTATGCTAATATTGACAACCACAAGTTTGCAAATTATAAGAAAACTCATAAACGGTTTTCGTAATTCCATATTTGAAATGAAAACTCATAAACAATTTTCACAATTTCATATTTGAAACGAAGACTCAAAATTGTACGATTTGGTTATATTTTGCGGTTTGCTTTTTGTAGTACAGCAATAACATTGCAATCGATAATTGCTTTTAACACCCTAAAGAGTTAATCTGAAGTAAGGAAGGTATACAAAAAGATAAATTGTGTCTTTTGTCTCTTAAGTGCCTTTTACATCTAGAGAAAGCTTATAAAACGTAATTACCAATAGCATTAACCGAGTAATAAAATCACACACAAGGAGCATGCGTATTTCTTGTAGGCAGGCTTAACCATAAACTGAGTAACATGTTAAAAACTAAGAGCTATCTTTCATATTACTTACCAATAGCATAAAGTATGAACCTTGGATATACACTGTTTGCGGTCACCATACTAGCTGCCACTACCAACATAAGTAAAATTATGATAAAAATAACAAATAAATATTGTATAAAAAGTGAGGAATATAGATGAGTTATCAAATTCACAAAGCTAAAACATTCAATTTAAAAAAAATAAAAAAGAAAAAGGAAACTTAACCAGAAACTATGCCGATCCAAAAATAAAAAACTTAATCAAACTAAACTCGTTATATTAATTCATAGCAACTTAATAAGCCTTAAGAAGGTGATTGTTGCTACAAACAATATACTTGTGTTGCATAATATGGCCAGTATAAAATGGTAAACACGCCGACAAATGGAACATTATCATTGTATAATTTTAACCAGAAAACCCACATCCAACATTTTTTAGATAAATAATTTTTAGAGGAAGTAATAGCTTCTGAATAGCAATCCATCCTATAGTCAAGCCATTTCTAAATGATAAGCTATGTCTGACGTGGTAACATTTTGTTCAGTTTCACAAGGGAAAATGATTAATTGGAGAGAAAAAATAATGATATGCATATATAAAGAGTGGTAAGTATATACATAGCTCTACACATTTGATAGTTAATGAAAGCCAATCACACCAATCGTCCAAATAAATGTGAAACTTTGAAGCAAAACCCAATCACTTGTCAAAATTCATAAGCATACACCTATTTTAGGTTTTTAGGAAGAGGAGAAGATTATGTGAAGCGTGGGAAATAGGAGGGTGGAATTAATAGTGAAATAACGAGTGCTCTAAAATTATTGAAAGCCCTCCATATGAATTTTGTCTGGGTAAATTATACAGCGTTTTACTTTTTTTTATCGGTCCTAAAACAGAATACTCGTATGATTAACACTCACATGATTTTGAGTGTATTTATTGTCCAGTTCCAAGCACACTTCCAGGCGTTGTGAGTGTCTGCATCCATCATTTCTAGCCAGAATCTACACAATGGTGACATACACAAATTAAACATAGGATTAAATCATTATTGAACCGTGAATAGAACCAGAGGGACAAAATGAACCAACATTTAAATAACAACTATCCTCTCATTTTGTTCTGTTTAGGTAGAGAGTTCTACCATCATTCATAATACAACCTCATATACATCCTATAACATATTATACTGAAATAATCAATCGTGGTGAATTTATGTCCAACCTCGTATACATATGACACATGATAATGGCGCGAAGATCAAGTACAATTGTAATTGTCGGTAGTGGACATGTTTGACTAGCATCATCATTTTTCATAGCAACAGAAATAAAATGCTGTTGAAATGCTAGAAGAATGAAGAAAACATCTAAGTATAGAAGTTCAAATGCAAAGACCGATTTTACATACATTCATTAAATAAGAACTTCTTTGAAATCATCGTTAAATAGGCACCACATAAATAGGCCTGCTATATATGCAACCACTTGCTGGGTCACAAAAATCTTACCAAACAGTTGGCTCACATAACCTTACCAAACAGTTGGCTCACATAACCTTACCAAACAAGATTACGTCGGTCTGTTTCCAAAGTACTTTGGTGAACAACCATTAAACAACTTCTATCTTTTATGCATATTGCTTGCTACGATCAAAACAAAAGACCATTATATTTTCTGTAAAGAGTCTGCATTTATTCACTAAACTAATCACTATTGCTATTTGCTATGTTTATCAAGGTAGCAGAGAGAAGACATCTAAATAATTAAACAACGTAAAGTACAAAGCCAACATAGAAAATGAATAACCAGTCTTATAACCGTCTAACCGTGCATTAAACTACAGTCCTGGCTGTAAAACGCTTCATATCAAAAACATATAAAACCAAAAGAACAACTAATGATAATTGAAGGAGACAACAATCAGCTACAAATACACAAATTTGATTACCTGCTACCATTATTCTTGAATCATTAATCAGTTGTATAATTAAAGAACCCTACGATGGCGCACATCATTTAGAGCAGTGGGATTTTTTATTAGAGCATTGTTTTTTTGGCAATGGGATTTTGAGAAGCTCAAGGAACGAGAATGATAAATAAACGAATTGTTTCAGTTAAATGAATATTAATGGGAACAAGGAAAATCTGATTTTTGCCCTCTTCATTTACCCGAATTAGGGTAGTGCAATTTTGAAGCAGATAAAGCATGAGGAGGGGGCACTAAGGGACATTGGTTGAGAGGCAGTGGATTTACTCGTTCAGGATCTACGTGCGATGGAGAATTTTGAAAGAAAGTGAGAGTGGAAGTGAAAATTTTGGAAGGAAAAAGAAGAGGGAAGAGAGAAATAATTTAGAGAAGAGGCAGGCCTAAAAATTATTGGGGACCTGGAAGCGTTACTAGTTTATTATTGGCAATAAAACTAATTAAACCAAATAATAACACTATGAAATAAAGCGTTATCTATTGGCGTTATAGAAACTAACTTTTCTTGTAGTGATCCTAAGGGAAATAATGTCAAATTTTATTTCAAAAAAGAAATTAAATCATAATATATATATATAATTAAAAATCTTAAAACAAGCTCAAATCTCCATCTCTCCACCTCCCAAACCCAAGGCACCACCTTCCACCACCCTTGGCTGTGAGCTCCACCACCTTCCCAACCTAGGCCGAGCCTTTTCAAGGTCCAAAGCTCGATTTTGTGGAATTTATTTTTGAAATAGCAGAGCTATAACCATTTTAAAACTAGTTCGAAGGGAAAATGAAGGTGAAATATTAAGTGAGCAGAACCTAGATGAAAATATTCCAAAATGGCGTGATTTCGAATTTTTCAAATTATTAGAGTTTTAAGCAATCAAATGTTTTGATAAGAGAGGTTTAATATTTTCGTATATACCGGAAAGAATGTTTTAGAAATATATATCTCTAAAAAAGGTTTTAATAAAAAGAACTTAATCAATTAAAGAATGATTCTCTATTCACAAAACCTCTTTTTATCGATGATTTGTTCGAAGGAACCGAAGGTCGGATCTAGGGTAATCTCAATTCGAAAACCACTTCGAATTGGTTTGCGTTCGATAGATGAAAAGACCTAATAGAGAGAAAGAAGAATAAAGACCAATAATTTTCGAGATGAAAGGACTGCTTGTTGATAATTCTGGTCATCTCTCAATGCTAAAGTAGCAGTGGCCCCTTCATTTGGGAAATTCTTTGGATTGCAAGGATTATTCGCTACTACTGGTTAGTAGGAGTGCCTTCGGTTTCATTCAGTCCCAGAATGAACTTGTATGGACAGATATCTGACATCGCATTCTTGAGATTTCATCGTTAACTTTTATAAATATACATCTGTTTGGTAGCACAGAAGGCAACTTCTTTTAGCTTAACACTCTTCTCTGATACATATGAGCTTGGAGGTTGTATTTTTGTGGAAGTCAATGGTAATCGATGGAATGGAAGTGTGGATTCAAAGGAAGATGATATGTAAAGTAAAAGGTAATCGTTACCTCAAGCCTCACACCCGAAAATGACCGAAACAGGGAAGATGCGACAAGGCTATGCGGTTCGCAACCATTATGGTATGATCATTCCCTTCTATATATATTTCTTCCCATTATGACGTTCGGAATGTAAATTAATGTGGACGTATGCTACAAGGATCCTCAAATAGGTCGGTAACGACTAGGGTGATGACATATTCGGTACTATCTAAGAAGAGGTAGACTGGTCTTGTGTTGGTAGAGGACAATCAGTTGGGCCTCCATACATTCCTCTGGAGATGTACTATCGGAAGGTAGTCCCTTCACTGGTCATTTATATGGAAATCCATTCTCCAGTAAGTGCCTGCCATTTAGTTTGTAGAACCCGCGGTTGTGGCTAGTATGTTGGAGTTTAATAATGTAACAATTTCAACTAAGATCGATAAGTTTACTTGCAAATGTTTTCAAAGATATGTCATTAAAAATAATGTCCATTATTTTATGTAAGAATGTTTTGGTTATCATAAGGTAAAAACTCATTCCGTGTTTATGTGCGGCGTGGTCTTATGAGATACCTTTTTGTTTTCAAAACGCGTAATTTGAGTTCGCACACTAGTCTCACGACTGACCCAGAATTTATTTTTCCTTTCCTTAAAATTCTAGGTGCCCTAATTTTCCCCGGGCAGCCTAGTAGTCAGGTTTAGTTTAGAAGAAAGCCGGATAGAGCTCGAAGCATGGAGCCAGAATATTTTTCTAAAGATTTTTACCTATTTCCACCACACACTTGTCTATAGTGTTTCGCATTTGTAAGGACGGAAATTTATAACTATCTATGTTAACTCTGATAAATGTATTTTAATTCCCATTATAAAGATAAGTTGTTGAAATAATATATGTGAGATTCTATTCTGTCTTTATTTTCTTTCCTACCCTTGAGAATCCGCTTCTCCGGCACATGAATTTATGGCACGTGAATGCCGAGGATGTATTAGTGTCGATTTATGGGAGTCGAATAAACGGGTCCTCACAGGCTTGGCTTTTAGCCCCATCAAATCATGTTAGCTCTCGGTCTCCCAAATAATAAAATGGACTCTCACCCCACAAATAATCAACTCCACTCTCAGTCTTATATATAGCCAACTTAGCTCTCGGCCTGGTGAATAGTTCTATTGGCTCTCATCCTGACAATGCTATCTCATCTTCGAGTCTCATCAAATAATCATATCGGCTCTTAATCTCATAATGAATTATCTCAGCTCTTGTCCCATCAATGATGATAGAATAGAAGCGTAACCATATTATTATATGTTTTCACTGACCTGACAGGAGACGGACGACTCTCAGCCTGCTCCAGGAGCCTTCCTTACATTCTCTTAGCACTACTTCTATAGTCTTTAGTTACTCGATGACCATCGTGATATGGTATCCATCTTGCATGACTAGGGTGGGGGTGTGTGTGAAATCTCAAAGTGTTATTGATTCGGGGCACGACCCAGCAATTAGGTCTGTTAAGATGGATTTTAACCTAATCTAGTTTTCCTCCTAACATAATAATAGAAGTAGACTCTCATCTAATTGACATATGTTTAGCTCTCAGCAAGACTGCTCTCGGCTAGCCACCACGATGTAATAATATCACATATGATGTATTCCTCGTCATCAAATAAGTGCTCATAAGAAGTAGTCGAACAGGTATCACGAGCGTCCTCATATTACATGGTGTCATCCACTCGTTTTCTCAATGCTCATAATTACACTCAAACACAGGGTTATTCTATATAACAAATCCCAATAATAACCAAAGCAAGATTACTGAACATCTCATACCATCCGGTATTATAACTCGGTTTATTTAATCTTTTCGTTGCAGGGAATTACACCCCATTAATGCACATAAATTAATATGGAAAATATCTTATTTACAAAAATACACATTTACTTCAAATGCTTTCATAATACCTAATAATCAAATATATGATTTTCCCATTATTTATTTCACAAATAGGAATTTTAAACTTTATAAGTCATTCCTAAATTTCCAAACCTCCTTCCCATATTTTAAAACCATAGAAAACCTTATTAGGAATCATACATTTTTAGTAAAAGATACCACATATTTCCTCGATTAAAATATGATTTTTTTGAATTAATTTTAAAAATCAAATTAAATATCTACTTATTAATAAACATCAAATTCTTTTATAAAATAATATTCCATAATAGCTTAATTTCATTTATACAAAATATTTCCACAAACATTTTATATCAATTTTAAATACATTTATTTTGATTTCATTTTATATTTTCTTTAAAACGAATACACTACACAAAACCACGAGCTGAAAATAACTCTAGGATCGTGACCGGTCAACCACCACTTTCCAACTGGTCGATCGATTGGGGTCGGTGGTCAACTTCTAATGACGTTTCTTGGAGCTATTTTAGCACCGGACTCGTCTTCATCTTCATTCCTCCTTTGCAAACCTATTTCCCTTCATTAAACCTCATTTTGAGCACATCCAAACACATCCAACATCTACAATCATCAATCAAAGAAAATATACCAATCAAATATATGATTCTGATAAGGTTTAGTTTGATAACTTGGCTGCTGAATTCATTCATACTCCTTTTTATTTAATTTTCTTCTCTTTCCATTCGTAAAACCAATTTCCACTCAGCCAAAAATCAATCCAAATCATAAATAAAAATTATATTCACTTAATACTTCCATTTACAAAACATTTAATATTTTTATACAAAATCATATTTCCATATTTTCTCAATTTTAAATAAATATTCCCTTATTTTCAAAAATTAGCTCATTTATAAAAATCATTTACTAACTTTATTTGTTAATTAACTCAAAATTCTCTCTTTACCGAAATAAATTCCAAACACCATTATTTCCAATATTTAACTCTTTATAAATTATTAATTCACTTTTAGTTTATTCTAAATCATTCCGACTTTAAAATATCAATATCACTTCAAAAATATACAAAACCACCATTATATATAATTTATTGCTTTAAAAATGTTTAAAACCGAAATAATTCATTTAAAAACCAATTTATCGAAATAATTTCTCTGAATATGATTAAACATCCCAAACCGATTTATCTTTGCTCAAACCTCAACAAAAATAATTTATTATTAAAATCTCCAATGTCATAAAAATTGCTTTATCTTTAAAATCATACATGATTCCATATTCTCGAATCCTCAAACCAACTCAAACTACCCATATTTTATTATGTAAACTCATTTGATTATTTAGAACTTCGTTATAAAATTCCACATAATTGCTTTTCAACGTTGGGTTGTTACACTTAGTGCGTCATCTAGGCATATAAACAAGCATCTAAGCATTAGCTGAGACTTATTTTTCCTATAAGCAACCACATGTTAATTTTAGTTGGCCTTGTCTCCTTAGCTACTCTTAAATACATCCAAACCACTAATCCGTTTTGAATCATAAAAATACTAACAAAATATTAAAATTTTATTTAATAATACGTGAGTTTATCAAAACACCTAGCACCTATTAATTTTCAGCTAAACGATTAATCTCCCGCATATGTTTTCCATATAACGTCTAACTTTTATAATCTTGCTTCATAATAAATTTGTATTATTGGTCGCATGCCATAGTTCTACAAATGACCGCACATAAAGTGAATGCAAAGCTTTTTCATTCAAAAGTTTCATTGAAATCCTTGGTAGTCGTTCGGTGTATCATCAAACAAATGTACACACATGAGGCTTTCTTTTTTCTTTTAGACAAAAAAAACACTTGCATAAATCAAATGAATATGAACTATCTGTAACATCGAGTTCGAGAAATGAGCATCAATCCCACGATACATACTTGAAGTAAATATACTTGTATATGCTTCTTGCAACACAGATAAGACGATATAATCACTAAATTATCACTACGGGAAACGCCTCGAATAGCGTCGGACAGGGGCAACGGCTAGCGACGGCTAAAAAAAGCGGCCGTCGCTAGCCGTCGCTAGCCGTTGCTCGACCTATATATCTGCCAACCCGAGCTTCCTTCTTCCCCATTCAGCAAACCGAAAAAAAAAAACTAAACCCTACCCGTCGCCCCGCCAATTAGGTGCTCAAAAATTCGCTCCCTACCTCCCAAATTGATCCGGTATGTGTTCTAACCCTATTTTGTATTCAATTAGGGTTTAATTTGGGTTTATTTGCATGTTAATTGGGTTTATAAATTGGTTGTTAATGGCATGTTTATGGGTTTGAGATTGGTAGTTATGTGGTATATGTATGGTGATAGTAGTATTGTAGGTTGATTTGAGAATAAAATCATTTTATTTCGAAGTTGAAAACGATGATTAACGCATACTATTGTGATGTTGGTTATTGTAGAATTAATGATTGGTGATGTGATTTGGATTAAGATGGTGATAACATGTTTAAGATGCTTATTGATAAGTTTATGCAATGTTGGTTGTCGATTAGGTGAAAATTTAATTATTTAGCATGCGTTAGTTATAAGTGTAAGTACACTACAATTGTGTATTTTGTTCAAATATATCATTTATGCTCACTTGCAATGGCCATGCTAAAGTACACATAGCCTAAAAGAATTACAATGATTCACTTTTGTCTCATTGTGGAATTTCCAATTAAACGTATATAGTTTAAAATAAAAATAATTCAATTTATTATAAGTGCTAACTTCTAATTTGATTTAGAAAAATTCGTTATTTAAAATTTGACTTAGTTAGCCAAATTTTAAAGTACGTGTCAAAATGTGAAATTTATTTGAAAAATATTTATTGAACGTATTATTAAAAAATTTATAGTTGTTAAAATATAAATTAGAAAATTTGTTTTATTTGTGTGAACCCCTTAGACAATTTTTGGCCCCGTCTGACAAGTGTTGTATATGATCGTTATATGGATGTTCGTTTTTACACAGAACGGACATCTGTATTCATCTGATACAATATTTGTTGGATTTGTCCCAGTATTGGACAAGTTACAAACACAATAACGTAATCGCAGTTTATAAATTATTTCAGTTTAAACGGTTAACGAAATTTCGATGGCACTTCCTTTTTTTCCCTGTGTACATGCATTTGTGTACGATACAGGGAATAAATGGAAGTGCTGCCGAAATTTTGTTGAATCGTTTAATCTGAAATGATTTATACAATATGATTACGTTATTGTGTTTGTAATGGGAAGTAGGATGACCGCCCGTTAAACAATAAATTTACTAATAAATTTAATTTAAAAGTTAGTTTGAAACTAATAAATTTGTTCAGTCTAATTTATTAAAGTTTGTTTAAAATTTACTAAAGTTAGTTTAAAATTTACCAAATTAATAAAGTTAGTCTAATTTACCAAATTAATAAATTTACTAAAGTTCAGTCTAATTTGTCAAATTAATAAAGTTACTAAATTAATAAAATTTACTAAATTCCAGTCTAATTTGTTTCAGTGAAGTGTTTGTTTGAATTGTCTAATATAATTTTTGCAAATCAGGAGATATGTTCGATTATTTTCTCGATCGTAGTTGGATGTATGAATCCCGAAAAGGTATGAAAGGATCAATAAAGGAACATTTTGTTAACGGTGTACACGAGTTTATTAGATTTGTTAAATCTAATAATGGAAATAACGTAGACATTCGTTGTCCGTGTGCTAAGTGCAAACATCTGAAGCATTGGAAGGCAGATGTAGTAGAAGTTCACTTGTATAAATTTGGTTTTGTACCGAATTATTATTTATGGGATCGTCACGGAGAGTTTGTTCAATATACACCTAATCCTATAGTGGAAGAGGATGATAATACAGCGGCAAATCCAATAGAAAATATGGTGCAAGATGCAGCCCGATCAATGTTTCCATCCATTGATCAAGACGACATTGAAAACGAAAATGGTGAAGAACCGACTATGGAAGCTAAAAAAAATTATGATTTATTGGATTCCGCTAAGAGACCATTGTGGGATGGATGTGAAAGTGGAACCGAATTATCTGTAACCGCTGAATACATCATGATGAAATCAAAATTCAATCTTACAGAAGCAGCGTTTACAACAATTGTACAAACTGCTAAACGACACATGCCACCCAATAATTTGATGTGCGATAGTCATTATAAAGTTAAAAAACTTATGTCTGCTTTTGGATTGCCATACCAGAAGATAGATACATGTGTTAAAGGTTGCACGTTATTTTAGGAAGACGACGCTCACCTTAGAAAATGCAGAATATGTAACGAGGAAGGATACAAACCAAGGAAAAAGAAAGGAAAAGAAGTCCCTTATAAAAGAATGCATTATTTACCCATCACTCCCAGACTTCAACGGCTATATGCTTCTTCTGCTACAGCATGTCATATGCGATGGCACAGCGTGAGAACACCAGTAGAAGGAACATTGATACATCCAGCTGATGGAGAAGCATGGAAACATTTCGATAGGACGTATCCTGAATTTGCTCGAGAGAGCCGTAATGTTAGGCTCGGTTTATGTACAGATGGATTTTTACCATTCTCTCAATTTGGTAGTAAATATTCATCATGACCTATTATTGTCACTCCTTATAACTTACCTCCATGGATGTGTATGAAAACTCCATATATATTTTTAACGATTGTCGTTCCCGGTCTTGATGATCCGACTTAAGGAATTGATGTTTATCTACAACCGTTGATCGAAGAATTGAAAACACTATGGCATGAAGGAGTTGAAACATATGACATTTCGAGAAAAAGAAATTTTCGTATGTTCGCTTCTTTATTATGGACTATTAATGATTTTCCCGCATATGGCATGCTTTCAGGTTGGAGCACAGCTGGACGTCTAGCTTGTCTATATTGTATGGAAGAATCACGAGCATTTTCATTAAAGTACGGCAAGAAAATTTCCTGGTTTGACTGTCATCGGTGTTTTCTACATATTAATCATAAATTCAGAATGGATAAAACGAACTTTAAAGCTAACAGAGTAGAGAATATGCTACCACCTAAAGTTTGGACAAGTGAAGAGATACATGAAATCGTGAAAGACTATCCTAAGATTCATGAAACTGGGAAACAGGTCGACATTCCGGGTAAATCGGACATTCATAACTGGTGCAAGCAAAGTATATTTTGGGAGTTACCTTATTGGAAAAATCTCTTACTGCGACATAATAATGATGTCATGCACAATGAAAAAAATGTGTTTGATAACGTTTTTAATACAGTTTTGAATGTAAAGGGGAAAACCAAGGACGATGCGAATTCGAGATGTGATATATTACATTTCTATAAGCGGCCCGAACTTCAGTTGTACGACGATAACAAAAAACCCAAAGCATGTTATGAGCTAGACAATAAGCAAGTAAAACTCGTACTCAAATGGGTGGAAGGACTAAGATGTCCTGATGGGATTTCTTCTAACCTTCGCAGATGTGTTGACTTAAAAAACAATAAATTGAGTGGGATGAAAAGTCATGATTGCCATATCATGATGGAATATTTCTTACCTGTGATATTCAAAGAACTGTTGCCAACAAAAATATGGAGTGTTATAACAGAATTAAGTATGTTTTACAAACAGCTTTGTTCGACTACGTTAAAGGTAGATCATTTACGTAAACTTGAAGTAGAAATTCCTGTATTGCTCTGCAAACTCGAGAAAATATTTCCGCCCGGTTTTTTTAATGTAATGGAGCATTTGCCTGTGCATCTGCCATCCGAAGCACTCCTTCGAGGTCCTGTGCAATATGGATGGATGTATCCATTTGAGAGGTGATTTTAAACTCCTCAATATTCTTGTTGATTAGTTGAAAATGTATATTCTTGTACCAATATACTAAATTAATTATTTTTGTTATAGGTACTTGAATCATTTGAAGAAAAAAATTAGACAAAAAGCACGAGTAGAAGGTTCGATTTGCAAATCGTACCTTGAAGAGGAAGCTTCTTTTTTTTTCTCACACTACTTTAGTGACGATGTGAACTTATCGTTTGTAAGTGTTCCCCGTAATGAAGAAGCTGTTGAGCATGATTCTTTTTAAACAATGTTATCTATTTTTAGACAACATGGAAGACCTGTTGGAAAATGTGTGGAAATATGGTTAGATGATAGAGACTACCATGTGGCACACACATATGTTCTTTTAAATTGTGTTGAAGTTGCACCATTTATCATGTAATACTGAATGATTGTACAGTTCAATTATACGTATATTTATATATTAATAATTTGGGGAATATAATACATTTATTTGCAGCATATATGAATCACAACATCCATCTGGTGATTTCAGTAAACAATTTGCTGGGTGGTTTGCAAGCTATGTTCACGATCCGAATAACAGTGTTGTTGACGAAGGAATACGACACCTTGCTATCGGACCAAGAAGAAATGTCAAGACCTATCCTATATACTTCGTCAACGGATTTAAATTTAACACCAAAGATTATGGAGCTGAAAAATCAACGTATAACAGCGGTGTATTTGTCAAAGGCAGCGATGATCCAGAAGAGCATATAAAAGATTTTTATGGCGTCTTAACACAAATTTTAGAGTTGACTTATTATAGAAAACCGCTAGAGAAAGTTTTTTTATTCAAATGCAACTGGTTTAGCAACGTTCCCGGTTCTGGAATTAAGGTACATAAGGATTATAAGTTAATTGAAATAAAGCATACGTCACATTACTATAAATATGATCCTTTCGTGTTAGCTAAGCAAGCATTACAAGTTTATTTTGCTCCGTATCCATCCTTAAAAAAAGATAAAGCAGACTGGTGGGCTGTTTTTAAAACAAAGGCAAGATTTACATTTGATGGAAATAATATTCCAGATGAAGCAGCGTATCAAGCAGATCTTGAGCCAAATACCGAAATAATAATAGCCGGTGACATCGATGTAGGATCGTTGAATGATGAAGCGAATGTTTTAATAGATGCATTTGTTAGTAACGAAGAAAACGATATAGAGTACGAGACCGAGTCTGAATCATAAGATGATGAAGAATGATCACAGATGGCATCGTTTGTTGTATTATGTGATGTACTATATTAAGAGCTATGTATCTAGTTATGTCATGTGTTATATTGAGCTATGTATTCACTTATGCAATGTACTATTCTGAGCTTTGTATTCACTTATGCAATGTACTATTCTGAGCGATGTATTCACTTATGCAATGTACTATTCTGAGCTATGTATTCACTTATGCTATGTAATATTTTGAGCGATGTACTATTCTGAGCGATGTATTATTCTGATTTATGCGTTATCGTTTTATTGTATGATTATGTGATGCTCATTTGATCATTATGCTTTTATATATAATATATGATTGTGGCAGATATGGCTGATAGAAGACGTAGGAGTACATCTCAGCCTTCTCTATCTCAGTCTCCTGGAGCTGCAGCGGGTCCTAGTAGCTTAGAGGCAGATACACGCCGAGTTGCAGAGATTATTCCTAAGAGTGTTGGGTAAATGTCAAATTTATTTCAATTATATTATTTAAAATATATAAACTATGCACGTTAACAATTACAGGGGGTTCGAGGTGGAACGATCACAGTTTATTTTAGATGTCTCGAAGAATTCATATAAGAGTCGGATGTCAGCAGCTTGGCCGCATTGGGATAGCATTCCAGCTCATATTAAAAATGCTATATGGGCCGACTTGATGGTAATTACAATTTATATATTTCTATTGAAAATAATATGCTATATGTAATTCAAAATAAATTCAATATGCAGGCTGTTGTACAAGTGGAGCCGCATGATTTAGATGTTTTTAGCAATAATTGGAACCAAAAAATGCGGAAGAATTATAGAGAGACAATATCAAGGGCGAAGAAGGCTGGCAAAAAGCCAGATTGGATGAGCGATGAAGTCTGGAACGGATTTCTCACATATTGGGAGTCAGAAGCAGCTAAAGTAAGCTATGATGAGAATGCTTACAATTATGTTAGTTGCATTATTTTAATCGTGTATTTAAATTAATAGGAAGTAGCAGCAAGAAACCAAGCCAATAGGAATAAGAATCCTGGTTTACATCGAGGTGGCTCTAAATCTTTCCAACAGCATAGGAAAGAATTGGTAAATATAAAATATATTTAGCATATGGTGATGCATATCTTCATGTGTAACATTTATGCTTATTTTCAATATATCTTATTCGTGTATATCTTCAGTTTGCAAAGTACGGAAGGGAGCCTACAATTGCTGAGGTTTTTAGAGCCACACACGCAGTTGAGTCTGTTGATGATGAGGGGAATGCGACCTATGATTGGGCCGACAGCAAAGCTGAAGAAGCGATGGTAAATATGCTAACTCGTGATTCAAATTGTATATATGTAAATTGTATACCAATTGTTTCAAAATTATGTTTGTAATTGCAGGGGCGATATGAGGCAAAGGCATCGGCATTGACACAGGCGAGTGGAAGAGCAGAGCTTACAGTTGAGGAGTCCAACAGGATTTGGGATTCCGTTATTGCACCGCCTACTCGAAATAGGCGTTATGGTTTCGGCAATCAGGAGGTAAACCATTTCACTAACTTCATATTAAAAGATCCACATTATTCTCACATCAAAAGAATTATTTATATACTATCCAATTCATTCAAAATTCATGTAAAATGCTATCGTATTAACTTCAGTTATTTCACAGGCTGTTAATTTCCAAAGAGCTTATAGCAAATCGATGGAGGAGGAGCGTATTGCTCAGATGCAGAGGCAGCTGGATGAGCTCAACGATTGGCGAAAGGGTCAATTGGCACAGCAGATAGATGAGCGCATTGCAGCATTTTATCAGGAGCACGGCTCTATGCCTGGTGAGCAGGGAGATGGACCTGATGATGCCGAGGAGGATGATGATGCATTGTTTTACTATTCTTGTGGGTATGTATTTATGTACATATTTAGACTAGATTTGATACTTGGGTTTGGATACTTGGTATTTTGGATGATGTTTGGGTTTGGTTATATTTGGATTTGATCCTTGTACCTTGATATTTGGTTTGGTTTTGTATATTATGTTGGTTTGGTTGGTTTTTGTGTTTTTTTGTTATATTGTTGAATATTGATGTTGTGGGTATTGTTGAGATGTGTTATTGTTGATATTATTGAGGTTTGAGATGAGGATTGAGGTTTAGGATGAGATTTGATGAAAAAATAGCTGCTGTGTGCACAGCAGGTTTTGCCCAGAAAAGCGACGGCTAGCAACGGCTAGTAACGGCTTTCTGGGCAAATATAGCGACGGCTAGTGACGGCAATGTAGCGACGGTAAGTGACAGCTAGTAACGGCAAGTAACAGACTTCCGGGAAACAAACTAACTGCCACGTGGCGTTGACACGTGTATGTTGCCGTTGCTTGCCGTCGCTTGCCGTCGCTTTTTTAGCGACGGAGCCGTCGCTATTGCCGTTGCTTTTCCTGTTGGCAACGGATTGAATAGCGACGGCAAAAAGCGACGGCTAGCAACGACCGCCGACGCATTTTTGCCGTCGCTATACGCTGCCTTTGTTGTAGTGTATACACATCTTCGGCTTCTGAAGCAGATTCCGAACTAACTACAGTAAGAGGGAGAAAAAAGAAAAGATAACGGTGATGGAGAAACGTGTTTGGAAATGAGATATTAAGAGAGAATGAGAGGACCATTGAAAATTAAATTGGTAACACATCCGTGCAGAATGAACTATACTGGAGCAAAATTATCATCGAATGCTACCTAAGAAATTATAAAGTGGGGAGGAGAAAAAAAGAAAATGGTAAATGGGAAGGGGAGGGGTTTATAAACTAACATCTATCGTGCCATGGAAACGTCCGTATCAAAATTTCCAATAAACAACTAAGCAAACCATTTCATAAAAAATTTCAATGATCAACTAAGCAAATTATTTAACCACATTCAATTTTGGATACCACCATCCATGGAAATTGCGGGAACAAAAAACGAGAGAGAATAAACTTGTAAATGACCATAATACGGGTTTTGGTCATCATGTTTGCTCCAGTCGGCGCAAACAATGATCCTACTAAAGATAAAATGACTACCATTATGAGGCTTAGTATACTCTTTGCTAATACACAGTACATTTGTTCAGCATCAATTATTATTGGTCAATATTATAATAAAATCAATGTAATAAATATAGCTTTCATGAACACTTAACATCTATATATATATATATATATATATATATATATATATATATATATATATATATATATATATATATATATATATATATATATATATGAGGAATCTATTGGCAGGATACAAATTTCCAAAGAGATTAGTTAATTCAGAACAATATACGACTGCGAAAATAAACAACTGGGCATGGACAAACTAAGGAACCGTAGCCACAATAATAAGAAAAACTTCCTATATATAATATATGGTAATACTATTTGCAACTTGAATTCTATGTAATAAAGGCCCGTGGTGTTAATGCACTCGCATTTTCTTTTCATACCAGTCACAAGAAATGTGATGTTGCATGTAAAAATACAGCCTACACATACTTTGTACGACTTTGATTTGATGGTATAGGATTACTATCTTATAGACTGCAGAACTTAATGTGTCAACAACCATAGATATTTACTCTACCCTTCATACATATCTTGTTAACATAACTGCCGTTCTTACACTGAATCTCACTAAAAACTTATAGGCACTATGAACTGAATACGGGAAGTGCATACTATATTTGTAAACATAATAATGGATATGAATATTCATGGCTGTTGATACAGTTAAGCTGAGGATATGGTGGGTTACAAAACTATGTACTGCAAATTATACCAATTTAAATAGCAAATCTCATTAAAGACCTTCATACAACATTTATAACAGAAACCAAGTTGATTAGATAATGTTGTTAGTAGATGAGTACTAGAGAGAAATGTGAATATATTCATGCATTGATCCATCAATAATATTGTTGTAGCAAATGGACCAGTTGTGCTGTTTTATGTCAGGGTTCTAGTTTAGACAACACCAGCTAGCCTATTTATATTTATTACCATTTTGAATTTTTATTCTATTTCCAGTTTATGTTTGTATAGGAACATATTATCCCTAAAGCATGCACTGATATATGTATATACTTATCAGTTATCACTGCCAGTCTGCCACCAGAATAGAGGAGGGTAACTTCTAAACTTATTCAAAACCAAAAATTCCAATTCAAAATTTGAAGGAAGCCTCAACTATGTACACCATTTTTTTAATGGCTATTGATGGCCAAGGATCCAACAAAAAACATTGCAGTTTCTCTGCCTTGTGGTAGCATTGAAAATTCATTATTATATGCTATGGCCAAAGATGCAACCTAGGATAAGGTGTTTCAGGATTCTTATTAGCTTCCTTCCTATATTTAGCCATTTCACAAGGAGGGTTTCTTTTGTGAGTTTAATAGACAAGGACAAAGAAAACGTTAAAGATGACAAATATCATGAAACATCCAATTGCATGTATTAAATATTTCATAGTAAAGTTTTTGAGAAAAAATCTCCGTGATCTTTAAGGAGTAGGTCCTCAGTAATTGTACTCAATGTAGTAAAAGCCATGTGAGGTGGGGGGCTAAAACTTTATATTGGATCATAATTCATACCTTGCCAAAGTGGAGTACAAGTTGGATGCTTTACCCTGCAAAAAAAGGTAAAAGAAAAACTAAAATCAAGCTTCACTTCGGATAAATTTACATCAACGTGGATTCAAGTTGTATGTATCAGTGTTATATAGAATTTGTTGTGTTATAATGGAGACCTTTATCCTTATGCTCTCGACCCATAACTGACATTTAGGGGGGTATATGTGTGTGGGTGGGGAGTTGTGGGATGGAGGGGGATACAATGGTAAATGCATAGTGTTACTCCAAAGAAAATGATTGTGTGATAGCACAAACTTATATTTCTCTATCAGAAAATAACCAATCTAGATGCAATATTGGGTGTTGCAAATATTGGATCATAATCATGTGTAACCCGAGTGTAGTTCAGACTAGATGTTCTGCTGATATGTATGCATAAGTGTGCGTGCGTGTGTTTATGTATGTGTATAAAATCCGCAGCTTCCCTTATTCGGTACCATCATAATGTTGAATTTGATACCTGAATTCAACTCCAAGGAAGAGGCGAAACCCTAGCTCCAGATTTGCCGAACGAAGAGGAGGAAGTCACGAAGCCCTAACCCTAGGTGCGATGAAGGAGAGTCGAAGTCGAAATACTTTGTGGGTTTCGTTCGGTGATCTGGTGATGTCGAACGAAAAATCTCATTCGGTATTTGAGCATGTCGGTCCATAATTTTGGTTCGGAGAACTAATGCCGAACGAGATGTATTGAGAGCTAAGCCGGTCCAGATTTGGAGTACTGATTGCCAAACCAAATCTTGTCGAACCAGATGAATGCCGAACCAGATGCCTGAGCTACTATATAGCAACTAACCCTTCTCATATCTTCACTCTATAAATAGTGGAGCTTCTAGACAACAATGGCAGCCATCCTAGAAAGCCGAAACTCTATAGAATTTTGTCTCTATTATAAATTCTTCTTATGTATAGCCTCCAAAAGTGAATCAGTCTTGTAACTCTAATCTTTCTGTGATTAATAAAATCTTCTCTCTCCAAGTGGACGTACACTACCTCGCGGTAGTGGAACCACTATAAATACTGGTGTTATTTAATTTTTTCACATCGCATAAATCTGTGATTGTCTGTTCTGGTGTTTATCTCAGTTTGTATCGTCTCACTACAATCATGATCCAGTCGTTTTCCACTGCTTAGGTTTCTTGTTCCCTTAGACTGATCATCTGAAGGGACTTTCCCCAACAGTTTAGTATTAAAGCTGCAATGGTGATCGAGGATTGTTGGACGCTATGGCAGGAGATAAAGCGACTCCAGTTGTTACAAGACCCTATACTGGAAGGATGTATATCGCATCAGGATTACAGTTGGCAATTAAAAAATGGAATGGGGATAAAGACTACGAGAAGTGATAATGGAGGATGAAGGCTGTTCTAATGAGGAATGAAGTCCATCCAGTAGTGTTTGCCCATGAGGAGTTGACGGCTGACATCTCAGTTGCGGAAAGGAAGGAGATGGAGAAATAGACGTTTACTACTTTACAACTAACTATAGGAGAGAATGTTATCTCAGAGATTAGCAGTGAGATCACTATTAGCGGCATTTGTACCAAACTAGAAAATCTCTACTTGAAGAAATCTCTTACTAACCGTTTGATATTACTGAAGATATTTTTCACCATGCGGATGAGAGGGGGTATTTTAGTGAACAAATATCTTAATTTTTTTGATGATCTCTTGATGAAGATGAAGACTGTTGACTTAAAGATGGATGAGGAGAAAATGTCAATGTTCTTTTTTCTTCTCTTCCGGAACATTACACAGGTTTCGCTAACAGCCTTATCTTTGCTAGAGATACATTGACAGTGGAAGAGGTGAAGTCAGGCCTTCTATCTGAGAGCTTGAGAGATCAGATTAAGGAGATAAGTGAAGAAAGTTGAGGTGAAAGTAGTAGTCACGTCCTGTTTGTTAAAAGAAGTATAGATGATAAGAAGAATTGGCACTTTAGAGGCATTCCAAGTCCAGAAAGCCCGGTAGAAAAGTCTAAGAATGGAAAGTGCTTTATCTGCAAGAAACCTGGTCACTGGAAAAAGGATTGCCAAGATTTTAAGAAGAAGGAAGAAGATGGATTTTCATCATTTACGGTGGATAAGTCTGTATCTAACGATGTGTTGTCTGTAGCAGTGTCGGATGTCTCGGACCATTGGGTGCTGGACTCGGGGGCGTCTTGCCATATGACGCCTAATAAGGATTATTTCAGTTCTTTCATTGGACGAGAGGAAAGCTCTATTCTTATGGGTAATGATGCTAGCTGTAGAGCAATGGATGAAGGTACGGTGAAGATCAGGATGTTTGACGGAGTGATACGTGCTTTGACAGGTGTCCGGTATGTTTCAGGTCTTCGAAAGTCCTTAATTTATTTAGGACAATTGGCATCTTTGGGATGCTAGGCAACTATCGAGAAGGATAGTCTGAAGGTTTCGAAAGGTGCACTAATTCTTATGAAAGGAGACATGTTCCGAATATTTGCTGAAAGGAACCACGGTTCTTGAAGAGTCCTGTGTTGGAGTAGATAGTTCTCGTGCATTGGATTCCATAAAGCTTTGGCATCTCAGGTTGGGTCGTATTTCAGAGAAGGGCTTAGAGTTGCTTCGGAGACAGAACATGATTAAATGAGAAAGCTTTGATAATATGAACTTTTCCAAAAGTGTGTGTTAGGCAAGCAAACTAAAGTATCGTTTGGAGTTGGACTCTATAGATCGAGGCAGGTATTTGAGTACGTGCATATAGATGTTTAGGGACCGGTTGCTACTCCTTCTTTTGGAGGAGCAAAGTATTTTATCTCTTTCATTGATGACTTTTCTCGAAAAGTATAAGTGTATGTGATGAAGCTAAAATCAAAGAGTTTTGAGAAGTTCAAAAACTGTAAAGCGCTTATTAAGAACCAATCTGGTTCTAGGTTGAAGGTACTGAGATCTAATAATGGCGGTGAATTTGTCTCAATGGAGTTCCTCGACTTCTGTAAACAACATGGCATTCAAAGACATTTCACTACACCCGGAGATCCGCAATCCAATATGGTTGTAGAAAGGATGAACAGGACTGTACTGGAGAAGGCTCGTTGCTTGATATTTACAGTGAGCTTGTCTAGAGGCTTTTGGGCTGAGGCATTATCAACTGCGGTGCATATCATAAATCGAATTCTGTGTTTGGCCATAGATGAGAAGGTTTCATAGGAAAAGTGGAGAGGTAAAACAGTGTATCTTGGTTACTTTCGAATTTTTGGTTGTCCTATGTACGTTCACCATATAGGTAATAAAAAGTTGGAGACAAGAGCATACAAGGGCATACTAATGGGATACACCGATGGTATCAAGGGGCATCGAATTTGAAACCCTATTGATCGGAAGATTGTTCATTCTAGACATGTTACTTTTGATGAGTCTGCTATGCTCAATCCGAAGAAGAAGCTACCTACTACATCAGAAGATTTTGATAGGCCTAAGGAGATAGAAGAAGTTTCCATGTTCTAGCCATATAATAGAGTTGTTATTGATGCTGTCGAGGAAAACGCGGTTGATGTAACATCACATGATAGTCCATAGGTACCTTCTAATAGTGTCGGTGATGTGCATGAGTCTAGAGGAAGTTCAATTCAAAGTAGAGCTGAAAGAAGTTTAGGCAAAGCAGTACCTACCTGGGTTAGTCGTAGGACTATTAGGCCGCCCAAAAGGTATGGTGATTAGCAGTTTGCGAATCTTAGCCCTGGTGACCAATTTGACTATGCCGTACATGTAGTTCATGAGGAGCCACTTGACCTTGATGAAACTTTGAATTCATGTGACAGTTCGAAGTGGATGTGCACTATGGAAGAGGAATTAAAGCCGTTGAAGAAGAATAAGACTTGGGATCTGGTACCATCTCCTCAAGAAGGCCGAGCCATAGGTTGCAAATGGGTGTTCATGGTGAAGGATGATGGGAAATACAAGGCTAGACTAGTTGCTAAAGGGTTTTCACAAAGAGAGAGATTGGAGTATGATGAGATATTCTCTCCAGTAGTGAAGCATACATCCATTCGCATTTTTCTCGCTATCGTCACACCTCATGACTTGGAGCTGGAGCAATTGGACGTGAAAACCGCTTTCTTGCATGGAGACTTAGATGAGACCATCTACATGAAGCAACCAAAAGGATTCGTTGTAGATGAAAAAGAAAATTGGGTTTGAAAATTGAAAAAGTTTTTGTACGGACTTAAACAGTCACCTAGACAATGGTATAAGAGATTTGACTCTTTTATACTTTCACTTATTTTGATCATAGCATCAAAAATGCTTGTGTGTACTTCAAGCATTTAAAGAATGGTAGATGGATGTACCTACTCTTGCACGTGGATGATATGTTGATTGCTTCCAAGGATAAGGCTAAAATCAATAATTTAAAGAGAAAGCTAAAAGCAGAATTCGAAATGAAAGAACTTAGAGATGCAAAGAAAATTTTGGGTATGAAAATCCAAAGGGGTAGAAAGTTAGGACTTTTGAGGCTCACTCAAAAGGAGTATATTCCAAAGATGCTTTCTCGGTTTAGCATGGAAGGGGCGAAGGCAATCAGCACGCCCATGTCTTTGCACATACAACTTTTTAGTAAAGGCTCTTCGATCTCAGAAAAGAGCAAGGCTTATATGATGAAAGTCTCATATGCAAGTAGAGTTGGCAGCTTGATGTATGCCATGGTCTGCACTAGGCCTGACATTGCATAGGCGGTTGGATTGGTGAGTAAATTCATGGCGAATTCGGGAAAGACGCATTGCGAAGCAGTGAAGTGTATCTTTAGATATCTTAGAGGAACTCCAAACCATGGACTTGTCTTTGGCAGCAAAGGAAGAGATTTCAACTTGGTTGGATTTTGCGATTCCGACTATGCCGGTGATAGAGATCGAAGGAAGTCAACCTTCAGATATGTGTTCACCATTGGTGATCAGTTGGAGAGCGAGGTTGCAGACGATTGTGGTTTTGTCCACTACAGAGGCAGAGCTTATAGCTGCGGTTGAAGCAGCTAAGGAGGCGATTTATTTAAGGCAAATGTTATATGATTTGGGCTTCGTATATGATGGCATGGATGTGTATTGTGACAGTCAAAGTGTAATTCACTTAGCTGAAAATCTGACGTTTAGCTTCAGGACGAAGCATATTGAGGTGAGAGAGTCGTTTCTTGTCTCGATGAGTGAAGAAAAGCTAGTCCGTCTTCAGAAAGTTCACACAAAGAAGAATGCAGCAGACATGTTTACCAAGCCATTGCCTGTTGCCAAGTTCGAGCATTGCTCGAACTTGATTCGCTTAATGAAGTGCTAAGTGCCACAGGGTAGCACGGGGGGAGAGTTGAGATGGTTCATGGAGTCGTTTGTTTTCATGATGGAGATTGATAGGTTCTGGACTGGATACTTTGAACACTTTGTTGATGGACGGTGGCCTTGCCGGAGTTCGTTGACAGAGTGTAATGGGTGATGGCATTGCTGAAGCTCGTTGGGTAAATATTCATTGCTTAGAGCACGAAGGTGTAGATGAAGTTACAAGGCTTACTTGGAATTCGTATCAAGGTGGAGATTGTTGAATTTGATACCTGAATTCAACTCGAAGGAATTGGCGAAACCCTAGCTCCAGATTTGCCGAACGAAGAGGACGAAGTCACGAAGCCCTAACTCTATGTGTGGTGAAGGAGAGGCGAAGTCGTAGTACTTTGTGGGTTTCGTTCGGTGTTCAGAAGAAGATGCCGAACCAAATATTTGGTTCGGTGGAGGAGATGTCGGACCAAAGATTTGGTTCGGTGAAGTTCGTTCAGTGGAAGAACAATTTCGTTCAGTAGAGAAGCTTAATTCAGTATTGTGAAAAGTGAAAATGAAAACCGAACCAAAATTTTCATTCGGTGATTTGGTGATGCCGAACGAAAATTTTCGTTCGGTATTTCGACATGTCGGTCCTTAATTTTGGTTCGCAGAACTAATGCCGAACGAGATGTGTTGAGAGCTAAGCCAATCCAGATCTGAAGTACTGATAGCCAAACACAATCTTGTCGAACCAGATAGATGGCAAACCAGATGCCTAAGCTGCTATATAGCAGCTACCCCTCCTCATATCTTCACTCTATAAATAGTGGAGCTTCTAAACAATAATGGAAGTCATCCTAGAGAGCTGAAACGCTGCAGAATTTTGTCTATATTGTAAATTCTTCTTATGTATAATCTCCAAAAGTGAATCAGTCTTGTAACTCTAATCTTTCAGTGATTAATAAAATTTCCTCTTCCCAAGTGGATGTATACTTCGCGGTAGTGGAACAACCATAAATACTGATGTTATTTAATTTTTTTGCATAGCATAAATTTGTGACTGTCTGTTATGGCGTTCATCTCTGTTTGTATCGCCTCACTACAATCACGATTCAGCTGTTTTCCGTTGCGTTGGGTTTTTTATTCTCTTAGACTGATCATCTGAAGGGATTTTCTCCAACACATAAGCCCCCTGATATCAGCCATGTCTTTAAATTTGAATAATCCACTCATGTGACATGAGAGAGAATAGTGGATTACTTAAATATAAACATGCGGTTGATATTAGAGGGCTGGATGATAATGCTAAAAAAGAGGGTTGCGGGTCTCAGCTCATACATGCATACATATATACATATATATACACACACGCACATACACACATATATGTATGTGTATATACGGACATATGTGCACACATACATATATAGAGGAGCGTTCAATGACACCCCAAACAGTGTAGTATCTCAATTGCTCTCTGACTTCTGTTAAAATATTAAGCTTGATTTGTTATGGTTAAATTCTAGAAGCTTCTTATTGTTATAGTTTCTAGAGTCTTCTTGCATTTACTGTAGTTTGTTGAGAGCTCTTGAATTTTCTAATAGAAATAAGAATTATATATGGAGTCATGTTTCTATAATTTTTTAGAGAGTCGTATTTCTAAAATAGTCTATGCAGTCTTATAAATGGAAGAGCTCTCTCATCATTTTGTATCAAACAATCAAGAAAGAAATCTACCATCAATAAGAAAATTTTCAACAACAAAAAAGCCTCTTTCTTATATTCTCTCCCTCTTTCTCATAAAAATATTTAACAAATTGGTATCGAAGTTTTAAGATTCTTTCAAAAAATATAGAGATGGCGAATAACAGCATTCCCTTACAAGATCCAATGCTCACCGAGAACAATTATGACAATTAGAACTTAAGGAAGATGGCTCTCCTTAGAGCACATAAAGTATGGGAAATAATGGAGAAAGACTATACTGAACAAGAAAATGAAGCTAGCTTATTTCAAACTCAAAGGGATAGTTTGAGAAACTCAAGGACGAGAGACAAGAAAGCTCTATGTCTAATTTATCAAGCATTGGATGATGATACTTTTGAGAATGTTTGGGATCGAAGTCAACAAAAGAAGCATGGAAGAAGTTTCGAACATCTTACAAGGGAACTGATCAAGTTAAAAAGGTATATCTTCAAACTTCAAGAGGAGAGTTTGAAACTTTGCATATGAAAGAAGGTGGGCTTGTTTCTGATTACTTCTCAAGAGTTTTAGTGGTTAGTAATAATCTAAAAAGAAACGGTGAGAAATTAGATGATGTAAGAATTACGAAAAAGATTCTAAGATCATTAGATCCAAAGTTCAAACATATTGTTGCCATATTAAAGAAACAAAAAACTTGAAGACCATGACAATAGAGGAATTTTTTGGCTCATTGCAAGCTTATGAAGAAAAGAAAAGAAAGAAGAAAGAGACCGTGTAGCAAGTTCTTAAGACATGGATTGATTTAAAAAAGGAAGAAAATAATCGAAGCCAACAAAGATGGGGTTGTGGCCAAGAAAGAGGAAGAGGTTGTGCATATGGACATGGAAGAGGTTGGAGGCCCAATAATGAAAACAACAATAGTAACAACAATAAAAGAGAAGAAAGCTCAACAAGAGGTCGTGGGAGAGGAAACTCAAGGTATGACAAGCCACGTGTTAAATGCTACAATTGTGAGAAATTTGAACATTATGCTTTCAAATGTTGAGCTCTAAGAAACAATAAAGTTGAAGAGAAAACCAATTACGTTGAAGAAAAAAATCAAGAGGATGGTGCATTGCTACTGGCTCACAAAGAAAATAAAATATGTGAGGAAAATCAATGGTACCTAGATAGCGGTGCAAGCAACCATATGTATGGACGAAAAAACATGTTTGTAGAGCTTGTGAAGGACAACGTCGTATTTGAAGATGAATCAAAGATAGCAGTGAAAGGTAAAGAAAAGGTTTTATCTGATTGAAGAATAGATAGCACCAGTTCATTTCTAGTGTTTATTATGTGCCAAACATAAAGAGTAACATCTTGAGCTTAGGACAACTCTTAGAGAAAGGTTATGCTATTCGATTAAAAGATAATAACATTCCTATAAGAGACGGTGTAAGTAAATTCATTACTAAGGTACCAATGTCAAGAAATACAATGTTTATGCTCAACATTCAAAATGATGTCGCACAATGTCTTAAGATGTGCTACAAAAATGCCTCTTGACTTTGGCATCTTCATTTTGGACATCTTAACTTCAAAGGACTAGAATTGTTCTCCAAAAAGGAAATGGTAAGAGAATTACCATGCATAAGTCATCCTAATCAAGTGTGTGAAGGATGTTTACTTGGAAAGCAATTCAAAATGGGCTTTCCAAAGGGGTCATATTCAAGAGCTAAAAAGCCGTTGGAGCTCATACATATGAATGTGTGTGGTCCGATCAAGCCAAATTCACTTGTTAAGAACAACTATTTCCTTCTTTTCATCGATGATTTTTCAAGAAAAACATGATTGTATTTTTTGAAGGAGAAAGCAGAGGTTTTTGAGAACTTCAAGAAGTTCAAGGTCCAAGTTGAGAAGGAAAGTGACCTTGTGATTAAAGCCATGAGATCTGACCATAGAGGAGAGTTCACGTCAAAAGAATTTCAAAAGTATTATGAAAATAATGGAATCAAATGACAGCTGACATGTCTAGACCCTCCTAGAAAAATGGAGTAGCAGAGAGGAAGAATAGGACATTCTTGAAATGGCAAGGAGCATGCTTAAAAGTAAAAGGCTGTCAAAGGAATTTTGGACGAAAGCTATGGTATGTGCAGTTTATCTATCAAACCGATATCCACCAAAAAATGTGTGGGGGAAAGACACCACAAGAAGAATGGAGTGGAAGGAAACCTGGTATTTCTCATCTAAAAGTCTTTGGAAGCATAGCTCATGCATATATACCGGACGAGAAGCGAAGCAAATTGCATGACAAAAGTGAGAAGTATATTTTCATTAGTTACGACACTAACTCCAAAGGCCATAAGATTTGCGATCCCGATATGAGGAAGATAATATTTAGTTGAGATATTGTGTTTGATGAAGAAGGAGAATGAAAATGAAGATCACACAATGACAATTATAACTTCTTTCCATACCTTGAAGGAGATGAAATGCAACAACCTAGGATCGAACAATCAGGCGAGGAGCCCGCTCTCCACTAGCTTCACCAACCACAAGTTGTCAAGAAGATAAGAGCTCAAGTGAAAGGGATCCACACTTTCAAGAAATTTACGAGATAGCAGAAAATCAAGACAATTTTACTCTCTTTTATCTATTTTCGAATTGTGAGCCTATAAACTTCCAAGAAGCTTTGTAGAAAAAGAATTGAAAAAAATTTATGGACGAAGAAATCAAGGTCATCAAGAAGAATGATACATGTGAGTTAGCTTCACTTCCAAAAGAATACAAGGCAATTGGTTTGAAGTGGTTGTGCAAAGCAAAGAAAACGTCGAAGGAGAAGTCGAAAGATATAAGGCGACATTGAAGGTAAAAGGCTATAGTCAAAGAGCTAGCGTTGACTATGACTAGGTATTTTCTCCAATCGCTCGACTAGAAACTGTTAGACTAATAATTTCTTTAACAGCTCAAAATAATTGGAAGAAACATCAACTGGATGTGAAATCTTTCTTCCTAAATGGAGTTTCTGAAGAAGAAATTTATATCGAGCAAACACAAGGCTGCGAAGTCAATGGAGAAAAAAGCAGGGTCTTGAAGCTGAAGAAGACACTTTATGGGTTGAAACAAGCTCCAAGAGCTTGGAATGCTCGAATTGATAAATACCTCCAAGAAAGAAACTTCATCAAATGTCCATGTAGCAATCCAAGCATGTTTAAAGAGTTTAAGAAAGAGATGACGAATGAGTTTGAGATGACTGATATTGAGCTCATGTCTTATTACATTGACATTGAAACAAAATAAGAAGATAAAGGCATCTCAATCACTCAAGAAGATTATACTAAGGAAGTATTTAGGAAGTTCAAGATGGATGATTCTAACCCAGTTTGCGCACCGATTGAATGTGGAATCAAGTTATCAAGGTATGAGGAAGGAGAAAAGGTGGGCTCAACACTATTCAAGAGCTTGGTTGGAAGCTTGCGATATTTAACGTGCACAAGAGTCGACATTCTATAGGCGTAGGAGTTGTGAGTCGATACATGGAGAATCCAACAACTCATTTGAAGACAGTAAAGATGATACTTCGCTATGTTAAAGACACAAAAAACTTTGGGTTGTACTGCTCTATTTCTTATAATCACGAGTTTGTTGGATATAGCAATAGCAATTGAAGTGGAGAAATGGATGACCGAAAAGGTACAAGTGGCATTGTATTCTACATGGGAAACACAGTCTTCGCTTGGATGTCGAAAGAACAATCGATTGTCACTCTTTCCACATGGAAGCGGAGTATGTATCTGCTACTTCGTGTGTTTGTCATGCAATTTGGTTACGAAATCTGCTAAAGGAGTTGAAATTACCACAAGAGGAGCCGAACAAGATTTTCATGGACAACAAGTCAGCAATGCTTTGGCAACAAATCCAGTCTTTCATGACCGAAGCAAGCATATTGATACACGTTATCACTATATTAGAGAGTGTGTCGCCAAAAAGGATGTGCAACTAGAATATGTGAAGACGCATGATCAAGTAGCTGATATCTTCACCAAGCCTCTTAAGCATGAGAATTTTGTCAGGTTGAGGAATCTGCTTGGAGTCACAAATCAAGTTTAAAGGGAGGTGTTGAAATATTAAACTTGATTTGTTATACTTAATTTCTAGAAGCTTCTTGTTATTATAGTTTCTGAAGTCTTCTTGCATTTATTGTAATTTGTTGAGAGCTCTTGAATTCTCTAGTAGAAATAAGAATTATGTATCGAGTCGTGTTTTTAGAATTGTTTAGAGAGTCGTGTTTCTAGAATAGTATATAATAGAAGAGTTCTCTCATCATTTTGTATCAAGCAATCAAGTAAGAAATATACCATCAATAAAAAAAGTTTTCAACAACAAAAAAGCCTCTTTTTTATATTTTCTCACTCTTTCTTATAAAAAATATTCAACACACCCAAGTTTCTATTTAAATAATGTTTCTCTCTTTCTTTCTTTCCACTCACTTTATTATTTGAATAGAAACTTTAGGTGGAAATTGATGGGCAATTGGCGTGCTCTAGTGTTTGGGGTATCATTGAACGTTGATGTATGTACGTCGGTATCACAATAATTTGTTATGTAATTAATTGTGTTATAATAGACTTGTATAATTGACCTATAACTGAAATTCAAAGGAGGCAAGGGGCACCATTACAATAATAGCTATTTGCGTTATTACAAAGAAACAATTAGAATCAACAATCTAAATAGAAAATACAATATTTGGTAACAAACAAAAAATCAAACATACGATAAAAAGGGAAAATAGCTCCTTTGAGACTGGCAAGTGTGCATGCATATGTCTACGTAGACAAGCCCCCTTAATGCACTGAAGAAAAGTTGTTGGCAGGCAACAAAGTTTTCATAGTTGTCCTTCGTTTTTCAAGCTTTTCCTTTATATAAACATGAACCTTTTCTATATCTAAGCACATTAGTACACACAATATTTTTCCCTCTTACAATGGAGCTATTATTCATATTAGCTACATTGCTTCTATTCTATTCTCTACTTCCACTATGGAAATCAATAGAAAAATGGCGGAATCGTAAATGCTACTTACTTGACTACGTATGCTACCAACCTCCAGATGAAAGAAAACTCCCTACTGAGTTTTGCCGAGACATAGTCAAGCGAAATGAATGTCTTGGGATTGAAGAGTATCGCTTCCTCCTCAAAATCATTGTCAGCTCTGGTATAGGTGAGCACACCTATGGGCCTCGTAACATAATAGCAGGCAATGAGAACTGCCCTACCCTCCAAGATTCTATATACGAGATGGATGAATGCTTCTTTGCCACACTTGATCTTCTTTTCAAGAAAACAAGCTTTGCACCGCATGATATAGACGCATTAGTGCTAAATGTATCCATGTTCTCTCCTGCTCCTTCCCTGTCTGCACGAATTGTAAACCGTTACAAGATGAGGGAAGATATCAAAATTTTCAATCTTTCAGGCATGGGATGTAGTGCAAGTTTGATATCACTCGATTTAGTGAAAAATCTATTTAGATGTCACAAAAAAATGCTGGCATTGATTGTAACATCTGAATCAATTGCACCAAATTGGTATTCGGGTAATAAAAGATCAATGATGCTTGGAAACTGCTTGTTTCGTTCAGGTGGCTGCTCGATTTTACTAACCAATAATCCAAATTTGAAACATAAAGCCAAATTCGTACTCAAGCATCTAGTCAGAACACATCATGGTAAAAACGACTTAGCCCACAATGCTGCTGTTCATACTGAAGATGAAGTTGGGCGTGGTGGCATGGAGCTAAGCAAGGACTTACCCAAAGCAGCAGCTCAAGCTCTATTCGACAATATAAGTGTTTTCGCTCCTAAAGTACTTCCTTATAAGGAAATTGCACATTACGTTATATTTAATTTGATTAGCTTGACTATCTCTCTTCTAAGAGCTAATAAGGACAAGAAAGTAGGTGTACGTAAAATTGTAGTGCCTAATCTTAAAACAGGCGTGGATTGTTTTTGTGTGCATACAGGGGGGACAGCAGTTATAGATGGTGTAGGAAAAGGACTAGGGTTAGGAGAGGATGACCTTGAACCATCAAGAATGGCATTGCATAGATATGGAAACACATCGGGTAGCAGTGTTTGGTATGTTCTTGGTTACATGGAAGCTAAAAAGAAGTTGAAAAAAGGCACGAAAGTGATGATGATAAGCGTTGGTGGAGGTTTCAAATGCAATAGTAGTCTTTGGGTAGCAATGAATGATTTGGAGGGTGATGCCTATGCATGGAAAGATTGCATTAAGGACTATCCACCGCAAACACTAGTAAATCCTTTTATGGAAAAATTCGGTTGGGTATTTGACGAAAGCCAAAGTGGGCGTCTCCTTTAGGAAATATTAGGGTTTCGGGTAAAGACGCTTAATTATGAAATATCATAGGGACAAAAATATGTTTTATTTTATCAGCAACATTTTAGTATGCATAAGTAATATTATATTAATATGTAGTGCAAATTCAATTTCCTATTTTATTATTTAACATTGGATATTTGTTTGGATTGTAATTCACAAGGTTGTTGAGTGTATTAATTTCATGAGTTATTTACCTGTCTTTTTTACATTCATGAATAAGGAGAGGACACTGAAATATTTAAAGGGGATGCAGCTGACATTACATTACTTCTCCACGTTACTGCTTGCAGACATCTGACTTCTTCAGTATTTGTTCTATTTAAATTCTTCCGCTTTAACATTGTTAATTAGATAATTTGATTGGATGCCCATTCTAATGAATTTGCCTTAAGATTGTATATATTAACGTCGAACTAAGCATTTGTTTGGCATACATGAACTGAGCTTATGAGGTAGTATATAACAACGTAGTATTATTACTTGTAAGATGTAATAAATAAGCCGATGGAATCACATCTACATTGCTAAACTATTAACACAAGTTTTACCTTGCGTAGACCTGTTACACTTGCCAATTATTCGGAAGTTTACCAACTTTAAACTGTACAAGTCAAATTTGAGTTCACGATATTTAGCCCATAGTCTCTAATAATAACTTCTGCAGATCCTTGCTAAATTCAAAACATAAATATTCCAGAAGAAAATGTTGCTAAAACTTTTTTACATTGTAATATATATGGTATTAAGGTTGAATGTCAAAATGCTATAGCAGTTAAAAGTACAATATAAAGAAAAGGCCAAGTATAGTAACTGGCAGAAAAATTCACTGTTATTCATGGAGTAATTGGCACCTGAAAACTTTACAAAAAATAGAAATGATGCCTGTGAAATTCTCTCCTTACAGTCTTGAATCCACTATAAAATCACCCTCTATATATATGCATACCTGCTATAGAGAAAATTCAGTACTAAAACCTGAAAACACAAATAAAAGAAGGATAAAATATAGTGGTTACCTTTGTATATAATCTTGCAATAACAGTTGC
This sequence comes from Allium cepa, assembly GCA_030765085.1. Lineage (NCBI taxonomy): Eukaryota > Viridiplantae > Streptophyta > Magnoliopsida > Asparagales > Amaryllidaceae > Allium > Allium cepa. The sequence continues at coordinate 887,267,959 of CM060929.1, forward strand.
CATTTAACTGCAGCTTCCAGTACATGCATACATACGTACGTATGCATGTATGAAACTAAATTTTAAGTATGTTTGGTTATACTACATAGCTGAAGCATTGGACAAAATCTCTAAGACAATAAATATGCGAATCCAGAAATTTATTGTTCTAACCAAAGGGGATTGCAAACATGCGCGTGCGCCAACATGTTAAATATAGTGGAAAATAGAAATAGGAGCATGTTTAAGAGGGAACATACATTGTAAAAATTACTGCTTCTGAGATTCGACAGAAATAGGAGCATGTTAAGTATAGATCAAGATGTTATCAGCTTTAATCTGTTGAAGCTCTTTTAGAATAGATATTGCTGCTTCTGAGACCCTACAAGCATTCTCAGCTGAACAGAAAATTCTCAGAACGTAGTCAAAAATGATTGAGCGCGTATAAAACTACAACGCATTGGCATTTCATTTGCCTGTAAATTGCCAGAGCCATATTCATCAGGAGTCGTACAGTGCAAAACTCCAAGGGAAGACAAAACTTACGTAATAAAATACAATGTTAACATGCTTAAAAAGCTAAAAGTATTAGTCAGTATATACGAAACTGCACCAATATTTCCATTCAAGATTATAAATACAAGCATACAAGACCAAATGTTACCCTACCCCACACACCTTCCAACCGAGAAATTTGTTGGATTGCACTATAGATCAAGTGTCAAGAAATACAAAACAAAAGACAAAGGAGAAACTTTACAAAGTCGTATGTCATAAGCATATAGATAAAACAGATTTGGGCACATCCAAACGGTCACTAGAAGTGGGGGATTAAACCATTTCTTGTTAAAATAGGGTTATGTACTTGGCACGCAACAGCTCAATGGTGTTCAGCAGATTTCCATATTTTTGCTCAAGAGATATTTACTACACAAAGCTGTTCAGTCGTTTTTTGCTTGGGAAGAATCGTTATCCTTTTGTAAGTTATTTGTTTTGCATCGGCATGATGATTGGGGAATAGGACCACTTTCACGAACCACCCACGGATGCCTGGCTGCAACATCTAATGTCAGCCTCTTTTTTGGATCTGCGTCGACAGGAATGGATAAGTAAAATAGGATTTCATATATAATCTCAAACAATGGAAAAATTAGAAGTTGATAACAGAGTGATTTAAATTTGCAATACAGATCAGCTACAATTAAGCAAAGACGTGCGTGTGCATGCACACATATGTGCATTTGGGGGTAAAACTTTGTCACCTAAATATTTTAAGGTTTTTTTTTTTTGAGAAAAATGTGTTATCTTCTATAAAAAGAGGAGAGCACACATACAACTATATATATCACAAAAATAAGGTGCTCCCAACATGCCTGCAAATATTTTAAGGTTTTATTTTCGTGGTAAACTGATTTACAGATTATGTGTTTTTATTTTAATACAACGCTACCATGCCTCTCGTTTCAGATTAAAATAGGTAAATCAAATACTGGCTTATAAATGTAGCATGAAATTTACACAACATTAGGGTCTGTTTGGTTTGAAAAACAAGTTTTGCGTTTTGTATTTTCAACATGTATTACAAATGGCATAGGAGAGAATGAGTTGAAAAATCCTAGTCCTTACAACAAAGGGTGAAGGAAGAGAGAGAAGATAGTTTTTGGTATATCTCAAATGGCAGAAAACAAGAAAAAATCATTTTCAATTTAGTATGCTAAAACCATTGTCCAATTGATCATTTTTCATCGTCTTCTCCTCTCCTGTGTATTTTGGGACGCATGTTGAAAATGCAAAACACAACATTCGATTTTAAACCAAACAGGCCCTTATATTTTACCTTTTGTCTGCTGATTGTTGGTATGCCATCTTAAAATTGGAATACTGAAATCACATAATGATGATTAATTCAGCTTAATATAAACCCATGGTGTATGCTTGTTTGCGTGTGGACATACACGTGCGCACGCGCATTTATGCGTATGCATGTATGTATATGTATGCATTAGCTTGTTTACTCCATTTGATGGTGTTAACAATCTCCACTCATAAACTAATATTGGTATCACAAGTAAACACTCTCCTTCTACTTATGACTATTATAAAGTATTATCTCCATGAAAAATTAACGTAGGATGAAGAATTAATTGAGAAAAAATTCAAGAATCTGACCTTTACTAAGCAGTCCCTCTAGCAAGTCCTTAAGCTCTGGATCAAGTTCATCCGGTATTGATAATGGAGCATTTACTATCTGGGAATTAATATAGGAAGACAGTAGCAAAAGTAAATTTAGTTCTACGGAAAAAATGGAATAATAAAACAAACTTTTTGTGTTGACAATATAATAACCTTGTCATAAGTTTCTTGTAAGCTTTCTCCAATAAATGGGCAGTTACCAAATATCATACAATACAACGTAACGCCAAGTGCCCACGCATCAGCAGCTTTGCCGTTGTAAGAGAAGCCTGTTTTTATATGAGCGTATATTTTAGCCATATATAGTTTATATTTACTGACATAGATTACAGAAATTACCTAAACAACATTCAGGTGCAGTGAACACTGGGGTTCCAGGAGACCTCCATAGCTCATCATTGCCATCCTGCATGAAGAACGATACGATTATCATACAACGTTTTTACAATTAAAAAGGAAAAAACACAGTAGCAGTGATCGTTCAAATATAAGATACAAGAGAAAAGTTTCTTTGAATATGATAAATAATATAGCTGTCCTTTGAGTAATGCACAGTTAATTAAACTTCTTTACACACTTGGTGAATAAATCCTGTCATGTCTGGTGATCATAAATTAATTGTTATATATACATATATCACAGTTGGTAAATAAACGCATTGACCGAACACAAGTTAATTATCTGTTGCTGTATGTATTTCTCATGTAACAGTACTAGCCAGTTATTTTTTGCGCTGTGTTTTCGAAGTAACTCTATACCGTAGTTATTAACAGCACACGACGCAAAAAGACGCAAAGTCTCCCGAAAGCCTTGACGCACAACGTGGCAAATGACGCGCACCTTTTAAAATTAGTTCGCATGTTTAGAATTTTTTTTGTTAGTTTGATATATATAACAATTAATTTAAAAAGTTCAATATAATTTATATATTTTTTACTAAAACATACATAATAAAGATTATTTTAGACATTTTGCAAACAAATCATCAAATGTAATATCATAAGCATATAATTTCAAGCATAATGGTCTTTAAAAGCCGAAATCTAAGATGATAGTACATATTATTGATAAACTAGAATTCTGGATTTGATTCGGCAATCATATTTTCTAAATCAATATCTACGTCATCATATTCATAAGTTTCAACATCTTCCTCATATGTCTCATTTGTCTCTGTCTCATATCGATTGACATTTACTCGGTGCGACCGTAATAGAACCAAACAATTCAAAGTTCAGTGGAGATTGATTTGTAGAAAAAACATCCATTTGAAATTATTTGTTCGGTGCAACAATAATTAAAATAGATAGTTTGAAGTTCTTTTGAGATTAATTTGGAGGATGCGACCAGTCGATATTATATGATCGGTGCAAGGGTGGTAATTAGACTCATCGGGTCGGACCTCGATTCGACCAAATGGATCAAAATTCTAGTCGGGTTGGGTTTTGTTGAGTCCAACCTGTAAATTTTAAAATTTTGACTCGACCCGAGGTATGAATCAGATCAGATCCAACCTGATAGGTAATAACACCATAAATGCGTATATTTTCTTCTTTTTTTTGTCTAATCTTCCGAGTCGGATCGAATTTTTATGTTAATTTTCATCAACTAGACCCGACTCGGGACTCATCGGCTTAAGTTGCTTATTAGTTCGGTTCAGATTTGCTGATCTCAATTCTAATTGCCTATTGTAGTTTGGTACAGCAATAATGTAAATAAATTGTTCAAAATTTATTGCATATTGGTTCGAAGTGTAATCGTATCATTGTTTAAAAAATATTCAGTCGTTCAACCATTGTTGGAGATTAGTTTGGATTGTGAAAAATAAAAAAATAGATAAAAAAGAAGTAAAAAACAATAAAACAACTAAAAGACGAGTCATTTTAGACGAGTCATTTTTGCATAGCACGCCATTGGCACCATTCGCTGCGTCTTTCCATGTGCGCCGCGACATACAAAAAAGGCACAAACGTAGCACCGCGCCTTGCGTCATGGCGTGCACCATGGTGTGCACATTGCACCATAGCGCGTCTGTTAACCCACATTTTGGTAAAGCAGTACGCAGGCAGATTTGATTCAACAGACTTCATGATCATCAAGATAAAAAAACTCGAAGAGACGGTTACCAGGATTGAAGATCGATTATATTTGAAGCTATGAACTATAGTTGGATGGATTTGGATAGACAGCCTTCAAAAATTGGCTAAATATGGAAATAGCACTCCACCTAAGAAAGGGATCAGATCGGAATATTAACTCTATGTTATCCAGCCTTTTGGTCCGGCTATATTCGAACTGACTAGACAAGTTAGACTCGAATGTCATAAGGACCGACAAGTTAGATTAACAATCACGAAGTCCAGAGATCGGGCACAGATGATAATATGAAGCAGTGGTGAAGCGAAAGCGAAAAACGGACTCAATAGAACGCTAAAAATATGAAAATACACCATTTACTGAAAATGAATCGGGTAAGATCCATATTCACCAATTATGGATCGTACCGTATCGATATTACAGTTCATCCCAACGGAAAACGATCGCTATCTCATAATCTACAAGTCGAATACACATGAAACTTTGAGAACATCAATATATCTAAGGATGGAGCCCACCAATCGATCACATGTCAAAAGAAGCTAGCAAAACGATCGGTGCCGACCGTTATTACAAGTGATGTGGGACCCACGATCGATACTGTGATTTCTTCTGGATCTGAAGACTCCGCTGCCGAAATTTCAAAAAGATATTTTACCATCTTCCCCTATAAATACAGACTTGATTGTTCATTTTCGGAATCTTCTTTCTGCTTGATTCTATCTTCTACCAAGGTACTCTGCATTTTTATTCTACGATTTCACGGATTTGTAACTGTAACAGCGGCATAAAGAATAAAAGAAAAATCTTTTGAGTTGACATAGACCGAAGTTAGCTGAAACACTATAAATCCGTCTTTCTTTACCTGTTTTCTGTTATAATCTTATTGTTCATCAATTTATATTTTCTAGATTATATTATCTGAAACATGTGACTGCATACTAGTGCTTTCACATAAATGAGTGCTGGTGATCATTTTTGACGCTAACATTTTGGTGCTTTCACCGAGAAAGCTAGTATCTACAGATTTGTAATTCGGATTCAGAGTTTGAAAAAGATCTAGATTTTAGATTTGAAGCAATGGTGAAACAATCGACAAGGAGAGTGCTACCGTAAATAAGCCACCATGGTGGGAGTCATGGGGCTTCCTTAAAAGCTGAAGCCAATAAAGCATCTATCTACATCATCAGGGATGAAATGGAAACGATGATGGATGTTATGCACGAAAGGATACTGAGAAGACAGGAGGAGATGATGCAGAATTTACTCCGACGGATTGGACAAGCTAGAGCACGGAACCAAGGAAATAGAGTAGCAGGAGCTAATGACAACTTAGATCAAGGACTTAAAGCAGCAGGAATCGTTGAAAATCAAGGTCGAGAATATAAAGACGGAGCTAATGGACAAAGGAATGAAACAGAGCAGCCGAGACCAATCCCTGACCATCTTAGAGGGGTCGGCCTCGATCCCCAAAGAGTTGAGGGCATGCCTCCAGGTCTGGTCGGTCGCAATGCTGGAGGACATGCGGTCGATCCTATGGAGTTTGGTGCACTCGTGAGCAGTTTGAAAATGATGATAGGAGACTACCGGTGGATGACAATGAAGGGTTTGTAGAGATGATCAGGCGAACTATGCATCGAGAATTGGTGAACAGGGATCTGAAGGATGTAAATAGAAGTCCATTTACTCTTAATATCAAAAATGTTAGGAATACATCGGAGTTTAAGCTACCAACACTAGAAGTATATTGCGAAAAGTCAGACCCACTATGCATATGATGGGTATATACGACGCATGGAAGTACTGGAGGCATCAGAGAAAGTCATGGCACGATGTTTTCCCTGAATTTAACGGATATAGCAGCACTGTGATTCAAGTAGTTGGACAGCGGTTTTATTGGCACATGGACGGAATTGGTCGAAAGATTTATGAGGCAGTTCGAAGTTCACATTTCGAGACCCAAAAATGTAATGAGTCTGAAAACACTGAAACAGAAGATCGAAGAGTCTCTAAGGAATATTCTAAAACGATTTAATGCTGCGGCAACATCGGTGTATTGACCAAATCCATCCATGATTTTGACGACGGTTGTATCAGGAATACCGATGACACGGATTTCAAGGATTCATTGACGCGGGACGCACCTATGGATCTCGGAAAATTTTATCATAAAACAGAAAGGTTCTTGCGGCAGGAGGACGCACGAGCCAACAGACCGGTGGTGAACGTTGTGCAAAACGGAGAATCATCAGAAGATGCAAACAAGAATGATAAAGGCAAACGGAAACTGGATGATGGATATGATGTGACAAAAAGGCAATGAAAAGAGCGGGAGCCGAAGTTCTCCTACTCGGATTTGACGGAAAGCCTAGAACGGATTTATCTGGATACTAGAAAACAACTCCCCCATGGGAAATCGGCAAGGAGGGATCCCACGGAGCGGGAGCGTATGTCTGGAAAGTACCGTCTGTTCCACGAACTGAATGGGCACACCATGAATGAATGCAGACATTTAAAGGAGATGATTGAGAAGCATGTCAGGAACGACAGACTGCCGCAGTACGTGAGGAATCGGACAACGGTGGTGGAACAGGAGCAGTCACCGTCCGCATCGAATGGAAACATAAATGACATTGGATTGGGGTTACGGATCGTCATCAATTGATCATGATGGTAAAGACCGAGTTCAGGACTTGGACTTCGATCATAATAATAAACTCTATAATAAGACGGCTAAGTCATACGGGATCGAGGACGGTCCCTAGGCATGCTCAGAGATGATGATGAACCGTCATGCCCGAAGACGCACCCTCTGGCTTTTTTAGTTTTTTGGATTTCTGAATGTAGAAACTCTTATTTATTAGGTTATTTATGATCCGCATTACCGCGATGAATAAAACAGGTCGCGATTATTGTCCCGGCCGAAGAGATGGACGGTAACCGCAAGGTGCGAATACCTTCGTTGGAAAGCAACATAATGGGCTTGCACATGGATTAAGTCCTCGACCGGAGAGTCGAAGCCGAATAATAAACCCAATAGGATGTCAGGTATGGATTATGTCTGGCAAGGAGTAGGTCACTTCGCCGGAGAGCGACATGATCGCCCTACTCAAGTCGTCGAGTATGGATTATGCCCGGCAAGGGTGCGGAGAGACCATGATTGGCCTAGGACTTAGGGCCAAGACATCACTTAATGTTCATGGACATTGAACCGCGGTACAGGAAGTAACGTCGCTTCACCGGAGAGTGGCAGGATCGACTAACTCGGTCGTCGAGTATGGATTGATCATCAAGGACCCGGAGAGGCCATGAATTTGGATATCAGCTTTTAACAACTATGAATTTGGACATTGACCCGGCGCGGTCGCAGACTTGGATATGGGCCCAGAGCGATCCTAGATTTGGCTAACGACCCGAAGAGGTCACGGATTTGGATATCAGCCTCGAATGGTAATGGATTTGGCTTTGGATGGATACGGATTTGGATAAAACCATCCGGAGAGATCGCGGATTTGGAATTAGATATCGACTCGAATGGTAATGGATTTCACTAACGATCCGGGAAGATCATGGATTTGGATTGGCAACGGATTGGATTATATAACTATCGATGGATTATGGACTTTGGATTTTGAATTTATAGCAATTCAAAATGCACCTTCCTATCGCAAGGCATGTTTTAAGGACCGAAGTGTTAACCCGTCTTTTGGCAAGGCGGTACACATGCGGATTTAATCCAACAAACTTCATGATCAAGGCAAAAAGCCCGGAGAGATGGTTACCAAAATTGGAGATCGATTATATTTGAAACTATGGACTATAGTTGAATAGATTCGGATGAACAACCCTAAAAAAATGGCTAAGTATGAAACTAGCACTCCTCCTAGAAGAGGGATCGAATCGGAATATTCATTGTATGTTATCCAGCCTTTTGACCCGGTTATATTCGAACTGACTAGACAAGTTAGACTCGACTACCATCGGGACTGACAAGTCAGATTAACAATCACGAAGCCTAGATATCAGACATAGATGATAAAATGAAGAGTGGCGAAGCGAAAGCGGATGACGGACTCAATAGAACGCTAAAAATATGAAAATACACCATTTACTGAAAATGGATCGCCTACGATCCATATTCACCAATTATGAATTGTACCGTATCGATATTACAGTTCAACTCAGCGAAAAACGATCAATATCCCAAAATCTACAAGTCGAATACACATGAAACTTTGGAAACATCAACATATTGAAGGGTGGAGGCCATCATATCGATCACATGCCAAAAGGAGCCAACAAAACGATTGGTGCCGACCGTTATTACAAGTGATGTGGGACCCGCGATCGATACTGTGGCTTCTTCTGGATCTGGAGACTTCGCTGTCGAAATTTCAGGAAGATATTTCATCATCTTCCCCTATAAATACAGACTTAATTGTTCATTTTCAAGATCTTCTTTCTGCTTTATTCTATTTTCTACCTAGGCTGTACTCTGCCATTTTTATTCTGGAATTTTACGGATTTGTAACTGTAACAGCAGCATAAATGAATAAAAGAAAAATCTTTGGAGTGAACGTAGGTCGGAGTTAGCCCATAAACTATAAATCTGTGTCTCTCTTTACTTGCTTTCTGTTTAATCTTATTATTCTTCAATTTATATTCTCTACATTATATTACTTGAGATCTGTGAATGCATATTGTGCTTTCACATAACTGGATGTTAGGTGGTTATTTTTGATGCCAACAACGCCTTTCATAACTATGCCCTATATTTTCTTGCAGTATGCCTATGCAAAATCTATATGTTTCAATGATTCTTAGTATTTTCAACCTTTTCACAGTTCATATTTTTCAATGAATTCTTCTTCCAGTAAGCTGTGGTTCATTTTCTAACCATTGAGAAGAAATTGTGAGAAGTTATCCAACAAATGTATTAATTACATCAAACTACTAAACATCTAATACTCACTAACAAGTGTACAATACAAAGTCTTAATAAATTAAACATATGGACCACAAAATAACTGCTGTGATTTACCATCTCGCTCTTCATGCTATGTGAAGATTAGAAAAATAAGCAAAGTATTTAAATCACTTCAAAATTAAATCTTTGTTCTTTAAATTTTAATATTGATAAAAAAATGGTGTATTGGTAACCAGATGAAAAAACTTAAAATACCAGACAATCAAGGTGCAAAAGAAAATTTAATGAGTGACCAAAAGTTGTACAATGGCCAGATGTCCAAATTATAAATAAGAGAGGAAATGACAAAAGAGAGAGGAGCAATTTACCTCAACAACCTGGCTAACACTGAAATCGCCAATCTTGACAGATCCATCTCTTGTCACCAACAAGTTCTCAGGTTTAATGTCTCCATGTATAATATCCTAAAAATACATGTAGCTAATGATCATTGCTGGTATGAAACATGTAAATTTACTACATCGCCAGAAATTGTGCAAAGCTTATTACAGAGTTAAAAGGTTCAACAATCAACTAGCTTGAAAGGTTCACAGTACGCACTTACTGTTTAAGTTGATGACATTGCACGCTAGATGATCTACAATATAACTTTTGTTGCAAAGAATACGTGGGTCAGTGCAAAATAAAAGCATCCAAAGGCACGAGAATGCTTTTTATGCCAAGACTTCAGTTTTTATCAAATATGTATTTACTAATTACAATTACTGATTACAACTGCAGAATTCCTTGTTCATTAATAGAGTAAGGGAGTTTACACAGTCCCATAAATATGTATTAAACAAAATTCAATCATATATCCTATCGTATGAATGCATACATGATCAATAAGGACCAACAAAGGCAGATTTAGGATAATAATAACATCATGCATGCTGATAATAACATAGCAGCTAAATATAATAACATACATGGGCATGCAGATACATGAGTCCAGCAATCATGTCTCGCAAGTATCTTCGAGCAGTGAATTCTCCTATTCCACCACATGCTCCCGAGGCATCACATACCCACTTACCTTCCACGTATTCTAAAACTACACACATAGAAATTTCTCTTTAACACAAAAAAGTTTTTTTTTGAGAATTTTCCAGAAAAACAAATTAATTTTAAAAAAAAATAAGTCTGAGAGAAAAGTATAATAGGATTAATTACCCATGTAAAATCTATCTGATTCAGGATCATCAATCACCTCAACAAGATTTACAATATTTGGATGTTCCAACAATTTCATGATGGATACCTGAGAAACGAAGAGGTAAATATCAGCAAGACCACTAATATAAAATCCATTGATGCTATATTCTAACTAAATAACCCTCATGCTTAATTAAGCATATAAAAATATTAAGATCAGAGGCATCTACCTCTCTTCTGACGTCTGTCATAGCAGTCTCAGATGATGATACCCGCACCTTCGATAGTCGGGACTTGTAGAATGCCTGCACTCAAAGAGAATTTAAAATAAGAATTCAGTAATCGGTAACTGCAAATTGTTAAATGAGAAAAAGATAAACCCAATATTAAGTAACCTAGCAAAAAATAATCGAACATAAACATATAATAGCCACATAAATAAATTAAATATGTTTACATGTGTGCGCGCGTGCATTGGAAAATAGTTTAAAACAGAAATTCAAAGGGTAGAAACTCTTGCCTTGATTGCATACTGAATTCCATCATTGGTGTTTCGATATAAAACCTGAGTAATCACATACAGGAATTGCCAATCAACTAATAGTCAGATAAACATACAATTTGAATGGCACACAATATAAATAATTTGAAACGTACCACTTTACCATAGCTTCCACGTCCTATATTACACACTCTAACATACTCATTAATCATTTTGTTACCTTCTTCATCCTGCAAATGTGGAAATTGATTACTACAACTTGCAAAAATCTGAGGAAATGATTAGAACTATTAAGGGCATATCCCTGCACATATTCTTAACCTTGTCAACTTACAAACTACAATATAGAATAAGTAACATGCTCACTAATTCCATTTAACTCAGGGAATGCACAATGATATATTTGTGGCATATAGCATAAACACCACAGCTGTTATGTACAGTAAAGTATCATTACTTAGCAACCTTGCCAATACAAAATGATCAAGAACTTTATTTCCAATGAAAACCACATTCGAAACTCTAATGAAGTTTAAACCTGGAAACTATAAATCAGTTTTAAAAAATTTATGTAAAAAAGTTAAGCTTTGTCCCACAAAATACGCAGATAAACCGCAACTCCTCGATAGTTTGATCTTTTTATAGGAATTGCCAAAGGGGAAAACATTTTAGATAGCGGGCGCCATCAAAATAGTGTTTTAAGGCAAAAATTAAACTAATAAGAGGAATGAACAAAATAGGTTCTTTCCCTAAATTAAACTAATAAGGGGAATGAAAAAAATATGTTTTTTTCCCTAGTTAAAATAATTAATATTGCATTTTTAACCTTTTAGGAAATAATTCAAAATTCACATTTGAAAAAAAATTGTTTTTTTTTTGGCAAGTTTTAGAAGGTTTCAAATATTTAAGACGAACATTCTGAAATTGTAAACCACTTAAAGTTTAGTTTTTTTAAATATTCTATTTCTGAAACCTAGAACTTATGAAAAATTGATTTTCTAAACTTTATATTTTAGATGCAAATTTTAAATTTTCTTTTGAAACTTTAATCTTGATCAAAATTATTGCAAAAACAATATAACCACCTTAGCATTTCCCCTGTATCAAAAAATTATCTCTTCCATAGCCAATCATAACCCTTATACAATTTGTTTCTCCCTTTGAAAATCACCTTTATTTACTAAGGGATACTTATAGTTCCATTGTTTTTATGCCTTAGGAAGAACCTTTCAACATTGCACTTAAGGTAGTTTGTGAAATGACTAGAATCTATCTAACATAACTTATGTTATTTTGTTTCAGAAAAAAAAAACTTATGTTATTTGTTCAGGATTAAATATTAAATATCAAATTCAATGCAAAAGCATAACGTTCGGTATTAGAAAAGAAAAGGGATGAGAAAAGAAAAAATAAATCAACTCAAAATACAATCTATTACCTCTCCTGTTACCAAATGGTAAGTCTCCTTGACAGGCTTTTCCCTACAAATCGGACGATCGATTTTCGGAAAAGAAACCAGCTTTTTCTTAGAACCATCAGTATTATTACACAAATAACCATTTGGACCGTAGAAGGATCCATCTTGAATCAGAAATTCGCGGTCGCCAGTAAATGAATTCATCTCTCTCCCCGCTTTTCTCAGAAACCCTAAACAGCTGCAGCATCCAACGTCACGATCGAAATCGGCTAGCATCATGTTTGACATCTTTGAATCTTGGGGAATTTTCGAATTTGGGGTTTTTTTTATTTTGAGCTTTATTTTGATTTTGGTATTTTCAAGTCTTATTTTCTATGGTTTTTCTTGTTGTATCGATTGAATTTTGGGGGAAAAGGGGGGATTCACTTTATAGTTACCCATTTTATTTTTATTTTGGCGTTTGTTAAATTTTGTTAATTAATTCTCTTTTCCGAAATATTTGAATGGTGAGTATAACGCTCGTTGACTGCTTGTTGATAATAAATATAGAAAACAGTAGTCAGAAGGAAAGAGTATTACAGTATTCCAATATATATCTATTTTAAATACTTACATGGAATTAGACTTAAAAATAAGTTAAAAATCACTAAGCCTTCGTTTGTCTAAAATACTAAAATCTAACGAGCTCTTAGGGTAAACTCCTAATTCTGAATATATATATATATATAAATAATTGCCCCGGAAGCGTAAAGCGCGAGCTTTCCAAAATACCCTTTATTCATATATAATTTAATTATTATATATTATTTCATGTACAAGTACTTAATATGAATCGGTAAAATCCTACTCAAATGCACGTGTTATTCATGTTATTTTTGGCCTATTATTTTAATGCTGGTCTGGAATTATTCAAATTAAGTTAAAACGGTTAAATTTCTTTACAAATTCAAACTATCCCTCTACGCTTAAGAATAAGATCTAATAAATAAATATCATTTACAAATTCATTGTTTATTTATTAATTAATAATATAAAGAAAATTCAAACTAAGAAGAAAAAAATTAATGTCGCTACTTAGAAATAAATTTTTAAATTAGATACATCCGATTTCCACGTAAAAATATGACAGGATATTTTTGCAAATCATTTTCTCTTGAATGTGGTAATCATATATAAATTGTAGAAGAACAATTCACACGCAAAGCACATGTCGTCATCACGCGCGAAGCGCATACCCTAACGCTTATTAATAGTTGGCGTGGAAGCGCAAACTTTTGGTCCGATCGCATACTTTCAAAAATAGCCTTTACACGGATATAATTTAACGCCCATCTATATATGTTACCAAATCCCTTGAAAATTGGATCTAACAAATAAACTCACTTTACAAATTCAATATGTGCCTTTACAAATATTAATAAACATTAATATCATTTGAAAATAGGATTCGATAGATTGTTTTTTTTTATAATTTCAGAACGCTCAAATATAATCAAATATTTATGTTAACTTTAAAATAGGATATAATAAACGAAATTCCTTTACAAATTCTTTCTTTATTAACTAATAACAAAAATATAAATTCAAACAACCAAAAAAAATTAGATATCAAAACTTAAAAATAAAAATTCAAACAAACCTTGCATGAGTCAACGCAAAATACGACTAAATAAAAATTCAAACAAACTATGCATACCATTGGCTTTAAATAAAGTTATTAAAAATGAGAATTTTAAGCTTTAAATGCTTTAAAATTACCAAAAAATTTGAATTAAGAAGATTTGAATACTGTAAAAAGTTTTAAAATGTTAATTTTGAAAGATTAAATTTTCAAAATTAATTATGGATTTTTCTAATGTTCAGTTGAAGACAGATAGTTTTCAAAAAAATTAATTCCAATAATTTTAAAAACTTGAATTTTCAAATTTAAAATTTTCAAAAATGAAGATTTTCGAAGTATATTGAATTTTTGAAATTTGATATTTTAAACGTTAGGATTAAAAAATTGATTTGCAATGGATTTGATTTTAATAAGGGTGTAATGTGAACAGATCATCATTCGTTATTCAAAATAAAAAATAAAAAATAAAAAAAGTTTGAACATTTTTATTTGAACAGCTGATTTTAATCAGAAGGCTGATTACAAACAACAAAAAAGGTTCTGATTTAAAATTCAGAAGTTTTATTAAGAACCTCTTAATAAAAACAAACATAGCCCAAGTGCATAAAGCCAACCCAACATCATTATTTTGTTGTTCTTTTATGTTTGTGCCATCTTTTGCAAAACACCCTTGTTTAGCATTAAAAACATCAAAACGCCATTACAAAAAACAATCAAAAAATGCGGTTTTATTTTTAAAATTTACAAGTGAAAACATCAAACTAACCTGTTAGTCATCGTTACCACAAGAAAACCGTCAAAAAATACAAACTCAAAAGATGATCAGAAGAGGCACTCTAATAATTATTATCTCGAAAAAAACTATATCTATTTTCCAATGGCAATCCAAGATATTCAAAGAGTAATTCAGTCACAACTACGTGCGGATAATAAATAAAATGAGAAGAAGACTATGGAGACAACGGCAAATGAAGAAGAAATAACACAAGTAAATCTAGTAGACTTTTCATCAACTAAAATTCATATAGGTTACAAAGTTACTCAATGTTGTAAAACTATATTTTACAACATCGAAAACAATTTTTTATCCATTCAAATATTTGCAAAACATATAAAAATACGAATAGAAATAGAAAAAATATAACTATTTTGTAAATATTTGCAAAATAGATAGAACTAAGGGCATAAATAAGCAAAATAACATTATAGTTACATATATTTGTAGAAAAAATTGAATAATAGTTGAAATAGACAAAATATAAAAATATGTACAAATATTTACAAAATGGATAAATATAGGAAAAGAAATATATAAAATAAAACTTTGTGAATATTTATAGTTTAAAATGCAAATATTTGCATTAAAATTTACAAACTGTGGTTTTTTATATAAAATTTTGCAGTTTCAATTTGAAATATTTACATTCTTGTAGTTCAAAATCGACGTACTAACATTAATAAGTGCAAACATTTTCGTTTCATTATGCAAATATTTGCAGTTCAAAATCCACATTTTAACAGTAATAATTGCAAACATTTTCATTTCATTATGCAAAAATTTGAAGTATAAGTGCAAACAATTTGTGCAAATACTGTAACACCCCATAAATTAGGCTGTAGTTGGTTGAAAAGATAAATAAATAATTATTAAAGTCCAAAAATAAATTTTTGAAAATATCATAATTTGGTTACGAAACGTGCACCGTTGTGTTCGTGCCGATTTTCTGATCAATTTTCATATAGAAATCTTTAAGATCAGAGTTCAAACGAAAAGTTATCAACGTTTTAAGATTTCAAATTGGAAATAATTAAAATATATTAAGAAAATAAATATCATTAACATTACGCTAAAGTAAATGTTCAACAAAAAAGCTTAACCTTAGTAATCGTCAGCCAAATCAAATCAAAGCAACATTTAGAAGGAATTAAATAAATTAACGCAGATTAGTTAACATAAACAACCACGATAGGTCAACAACCTGGGTTCAACCAATCGATTGGTGAAAGTGGAGCGGTCGACCTGTAGAAGGCTGCCGGTTGGTAATGAACCTAGGCCGAAAGGCCAGGATTTAATATATTTTGATATAACGGACGGAATTGATTTGACAGCCTATAAATACAGGCCTTGCTCTTAGTTTTCTTCTTATATTTTCCGAATCAAAGAACAAAGCTCTGTCATTTTCTCTTCTCCACAGATTCTAAGGATCGTGGAAATTATAAATTATTTGTGTGTGGCGAATAGCAGAAAACAAAAGAGAAGAAGAATAGGGCCGAATCGATTCTCCAAAGCAAAGGTTAAAATTATAAATCTAAATCTAAATGTATGTTTAATTCAAATCCCTTCTCAGCTCTATAATTCTAATAAATATATAGATACTTTTGATACGTATTATGGTAGAGATAAAGGGAGTCAATCAGGAATAACGAATTTAGATCTGTAGATTTATAACCTTAAAGTTCGATGCAAAATTATATATTTTTACATAATATTGGATCTATATCGTTGTGAATCTGTTCCCTTTATACCTAAATGTATATTTTGGAACTGTTGGCTTAAATATGTTTACGTATAATGAACTTGAGATCTATGCCTACATATTCTGTAAATTGTTGACTTTGGTTAAATGTTGTATACATGTAAATCTGGAACGTAAGGGTGAAAGTTGTGAAAGTGCACAAGGATCTAAGATAATATGGCTAAGTTGTGTATACAGGTGTATGTGCAATATTATGCTATATAACGAAATAAATAATAAAGTAAAGCAAGAAGCAATCACCAGAGTTTTTATACTGGTTCGGATCTTCCGTCCTACGTCCAGACATGTATCTCCCTTGCAGATTTTCCACTAAGCAATACACTCTCTCTTAGCTCAAAGGAATAGGCAATACGGTAGTTTTTCGACTAGACAAGTTGTGTTCCTTCAACATCGATTTTGACTGACAGTACAGGACTTCTTATAACCTCCTTAATGATTCAAGATGCATGTAGCGTGATTATGGAAGTGTATATAACGATTCTTGAGTGAATAAAAGAGTTTGGAAGCAAATAGTACTCAAGAGAGAAAGGAATTCAAGAAAGTAAGTTATTTTTAATTTCTGAGTGTTAGACTATATTCGTAGATATCAAAGAGTTTCATGGAAAGGTTACAATCATTCGGAGAAGCCATTACTCTTCGAAGAGAAGCATTGAATGATAGCAACTCTTCGAAGTGTCATTTCAGAAAATAGTCATTATAGGCATTCAGCCGACTGAGAATAGAAGTCGGTCTACTGAATATGAACATCAAAAATTGCAGAGGGAATGAAAAAATTTAGTTGACTGAATAAAAAAATAATAAACTGGTCGATTGGATTTATTTTCAATCGACTATTGTAACGACCCAGAATTTTTAGAAATTAAAATATGAATATTTAATTAATTTTAAATATTAATAAGTGAATTTATAAGTCAAATAAATTTTTATTTGAATTATTGGATTTAATTGGATTATTAAATCGATAATTTAATACGTTAAATTATGGAAATAATTGAAAATATAGTTAAATATGATTGAAAATGATTTGTAAAATTTTATTTTATCATATGGGAGTTAGAACGATATTTTAGAACTTTTAAAATCGAATTAAAAGTTAATTTGTGAAAATTGAATATTTTAATATTTAAATCGACTAGTAAAAATAGTCAATTTTTGAACAGTCTCAGAATTGAACGAAACCAGTTCCATTGGATCCGTAATAGTTAGTTATTACCGGATTTCAAATCAATCGGAGTTATCGTTTGATCGTGGCAGCTCGAAACGCATTGAATTGTTTTTAATTTAAATTTGACGAGTGAAAATAGCCATTTTTCAAAAAGTCTCGGATTTCGACGAAACCAGTTTCATCGGATCCGTAATGTGATATTATTGTAAGGTTTCAAATTTCAAGTCGATTGGATTTACCGTTTGTCCGGTACAAATTAAAACGCCTAGAAAATCGCTTAAATCGGTTTAATTTAAATTGAGCGTTTGCAGCCATAACTCGCACAGATGTCCGAATTAGCTTCCGAAACCTATTCCATTGTGTCCGGAACGCGGGATAAACCCTAGGAATGTCAGTTTCAGCGCGTAAATCGGAGTTCGGAATTTCCGGATGAATAGTGATTGAAAATTCCCTATAAATACACCTAAAATTCACAAATAAAAAAATAAATAAAGAGAAACCCTAGTTTCAGCTATGGCCGCCACTATCTTCATCGAAGGCCAGAAAGTGTCGAATTTCATTCATCAATCTCTTCCAATCCACTCAATATTTTCGAAAACTTTCTGAAGCAAAATCGAAGAGCTTCGCAAGACCTTTCCATCCATACGGAGATGATCGTGTGAAGTGGATCATCATGGCTGCAGTTCGAACAAGAAGTCACGGCATTCAAGCACGAAACTCGAGGCGAATTCACGATCGAGCTCGGCCGGTCTGGGGGCACTGGTGCGTGGGGCCACTGGCTTCGAAGTGAAGTATTCTGATCATCTTCTCGGCGACCAAGGAGGTGGTGATAATTGGTTGGAATCGGCGGCTATGGGTTGGGAGGCTTCGTGTTTTTCACGATGGGAAGGGGAAACAAAATTATCGGCCCAGATCTGATGGCAAATGAAATCAAGGGCTCAGATTAATTCTAGGTTGAAAATTGAAAAGATTATTGTAAATTAATATATATTATATCGTACGAACTTTAAAAATTTATATCTTTTTCATACGAGGTCGAAAACGCGCGAAACCAGTTGCGTTGGAATCGTATGGACGAGCACTACGCGATGAAGTTGGTTTGGAGTCGTTTGGAGTTAGTGAGAATTTTGGGTAAAATTAAACGTGCGTTTAATTTTATTCGAAATAAATCGCTAAAACGGAAAATAAAATCAAGGTGAGAACTTCTCACTCAATCGAATCAGTTTCGATTTTATTTTAAATAGTTAGATTTAAAATATTTGAATGCATGTTTGAATGTTGATTGATATATATTGATTGTTAAAATAGACATTATACGCCGTTAGTAAGCGGATGTTATTTATTAAAAAAATATACCGCGAATATTTCATAAACAGTGAAATTGGTATTATATATAATAGCAATATATATATATTGGCATATGTATATATTGCAGTTGTTGATTCCCCGCATTTTTTTGTTTAGCGGATGAGACCCTATTACGCCGTTATTAAGCGGATAATATTTATTAAAAACATATACCGCGATAATTTCGTACTGGAACGAAATTGGTATTGTGCTAATGTTTTTGGATGCAGGAAAACAGGTTGGAGGGATCCAACTGGATTCCTCAACAGTTTTTATTTGATTTCAGATATTTTGATATTTGATGGATTTTCATATTGATATATGATATCGTTATAGTCGTGATTGACTATTTGGTGTGTAGCATCATTGGACCAAATTTTGGGATTTTAAAATGATTTTAAAGTGATTTTTGAAAATATACTATATTTTTGGAATTGATCCATTATAAATAAATAAACGTCAAAATTTTTAATGTTATAAAAATTATGATTTTTGAGAAAAATAGTTAAAAACTGATTTTTGAGAATATGATGCTAATGATTTTATAAAATGGTTTAAAATCGGGACTTTTGAAATTATTATAAAAAGTTAAATATAGGATTTATAAAATTTGATTTTTTTTTATAAATCAAAATGATGAAGTTTTTAAAGGAATTTAAAGACGTTTTAAAGAATAATATAAATTGATTTATATTAAGAGATTTACAAATGGATATTTATAAATTGAAATATAGACATTATAAAACGAGTTTTTATAAGTGTTTGAATGAAGTGAAAATAAATTCCATAAATGAATGAAATGTGTTAACGTAGTATATTCACGTTTTTGAATAGTGAATAAGATGTTAAAGAAATTGTTTTGAATGTGATATTTGAAATAGAATTAAAACGATCTAACGATGTTTTAAATGTGTTGAGATTCGAAACCATAGATTTCAACATTTATTGTTGAAATAGACGTTTTCGAGAAATAAAAGGAGATGATGGACTATAACACTGTTGTTATAGTAAATGATTTCCGAAAGGAAATGTTTTGTATAGTATTGGGATTTATATATCTATTTTAACTTCGAATCCCTATACTAGTGATTTTGGGTTGTCGTAACGATGTTTTACGTAACATTCGTTTTGGCCCAAATAAATATGTTTAAGAGAATGATTTCCTTAAAGAATGAAATATATACTTAATTTCGATTGAAGTATATTGAATATTTTCTAAGTGTTGAAAATAAATAAAATCTGTGAATTACTTATTAAATAAGTATGGAATTGTTTTCCAATATGAAGTGATATTTAGAATCTATCTTTTTTGAAGATAAATTGAAAATGAATAATTGAAATCGAATATTCATTGATATTTTGGAATTATAAATTCACTAAGGAATTTATAAAGGAAGTGGGATTTGTCTAAAAATAAATATTGATTTATTTTTGAAGTGTTGAAAATTATATATCTAGTGAAGATATTTTGGAAAGTAAATAATTTGGAAACTGGTGATGTGTGCATATCAATTGATAGTTCAATAACCGACTATCAATATTTCCCTTTGAATGGGTATTTGATGTGATTTGTTTGAATGTGAATGCTACACTTATTTTTAAATAAGCGCTCACTATTCGGGTTAACCGGGAAAGGACCATGGGGTCGTATAACCCATTCCGAATATGTGATACGTCGTTATGAATTGCATTTGAAGATCGGTGTTGAAGACCCGGTATTTGCGAGAGCGATAGGATGACCTGTCGATTGTCTCTGCACTGAGTTGCAGCGGTATAGAGACTCCCTAAGTGATGGGAAATCCGATCAGGATTGTGAATATCCGGATTGCAAGGACTTCTTTGTAAGTGCCTTCGGTTTTGTTCGAGCCCGGAACAGACTTGTATGGATTGTGTGTCTGACATTACAAGTTGAGATATAAAGCCGATTTCATTCAAATATATTTCTGTTGGTGGCGGAGAATTCATTCTTTTAGCTTAACACCCTTCTCTGAGACGTACAAGCTCAGAGGTTATATAGTTGAAGTTATCAGCGATATATTCCCAATTTGGTAATGTGATATGCTGAGTGATGCTGTAAATGATCATTGTGTTGATTATTGTGATAGGATCATTTATTTGATCGTCTATCTTGGTGATCATTGTGTTGATCATTTGTTGACCCAAAGCATGGCTTTTGTATAAAGTATGTTTTTGTGGACGTGACTTCGTCGAGCCTCACACCCCGGAAATGGTCAAAACAGGAAAGATGCGGCAAGGTTATGAGGGGTAGCACCCTTTAGGGTATGTACATTTCCTTCTGGATAGAGGTGGTATCATGGTATGGAGCCCAGATATTTAACCTATGTGGTTACTACGAATTTATTACTTTGTGGTTGTTGGTTTTCGGGATCCCGTGAGAAAGGTCGTTTACGATCGGGGAATGGCGTGCTCGTGTCAGTAGTTACCCAGTTAGGGGTAACCCGGCCTTGTGTTGGCAGAGTTCCGGTTTGGTTCTCGGGGATGTCTTTCCAGAGGCATTCTCATGTGGCAATGGGAAGTTCCTTGGCCTGACCATTTGTTGGAAATCCAATTCCCAATACGAAACTTGTACGGTATTAGTTGTAGAACCTGTCATTCACTTATGGTGGTCACCACTGTTTGGATGGTAGCTATAGTAGGCATAGTTCGAAATGTCTATGTTGGCTAAGATTTATATTCTACTTTCGAAATGATTTTCTCTACACTATGCACTAGTAATAATATCAAATGTTATTTTAAATGCGTATCAAGCATCTTTGACTATCATAAGGAGAAATCTCCTCCGATTCTGCGTTTGCATTGTGTGTGTGTGCGGGAGGCCTTATGGTAGTCTCATTTTTAAAAGCATTGCGAATTGAAATAAAAATATCTCTCTATTTTGATTTTAAAGATAAATAAACTGTTTTGAGTTCTCACACCAGTCTTGTTAAGCTTTGGGCTATGTGATGGGGGGTTCTCGCTTCGCGGTTAGGTGGCGAACGGGAGACTCTTACTCCCACATATCCTCTTTTAGGGGGTTGGTTAGGTGTAACCTGAGACAGTCGAGAGGCTGGCCGTAAAAGCAAGGTCTGGGGTACCAGTGTAAGCCACGGTGGGGCTGGGATGGTTGAAAAGCCTACCGGTTGTGACTGCTGTCGACGGTTGAAAAGCCTAGATCTTTACAGTTGGTATCGGAGCTTATGGTTAAGCGACAACCATGGTTCTGTTGGGTATAATTCATTAGAGATAGAGTCAGTAGTGCTCTAGAATGAGTTTGAGAGTAATAATAGCTATGAGAGCGTATTTGTTAGTGAATATAAAATTGTTTTATATTGTGATGATTGGTTTATTGAGTGGCATATGAACCTTCGTCAGCACGGTATGTACAACTATGCCGAAGGGGTTTCTAAACACTTGAATAGAACAATTCGGCACAGTATTGTTTTAAATTGGGTGAATGAAATAATTTTACCTTGATTATATTTTTATATATAAAGAAATAATTTTTCAGAATTATTAAAGTGTATATAAGTTGATTGTTAGGTTGTTTGAATAATTTGAATTAAAGGATAATTGTATAAGTAAAAAAAAAAAAGAATTATAAGAATTGAATTATAATTAAAGTGATCTACAATTGTGAAATAAACTTATATATATAAGAAGTGAAACTATGTGGATATATTATGAATATGAGTTGTAAATGAAATTCAACTGTTGTAATTGAATTGAATGAATCAATTGAATGTGAATTAAGTTGATAAGGAATAATGAATATAAGTGTTAATTCATTAAAATCTAATGTTATTGGAAGTTGAATAAATTGAATGGAAGTCAATTTAATTAAAGGTGTAAAACTAAAATGAATATAAGCAAAGGAATTTGGTTGTAATTAATATACATTGGTTGTTATTTGATTGTTGGTTGATTGTTTATAATTCATTAAGTATTAATGAAAGTGAATTAGCGAAATTGAAAGCTATGTAATTGAAATTCAATTGGAAGTTAGTGAATCTTAAATAGAATTGAATTTGATTTGGAAGTGAACCAACTTGAATATGAATTAGTGAATATGAACTAATTGAAAATGAATGTTAGTAAGAACATCCACTATTAATGAATCAAATGTGATTAAAGTGAAAACCAATTCATTGTATATGAGTGAGAATATGAATGAATATTATTGGTTATGAATGATAGTTGGTTGATGTTTGCATTTGTTGTTTGTTTACATTTGCTATGTTAGCATATATAGTTATTATGTTGCTATATGTTGTATATCGATACTATTTCCATACATGCATGATTCTCATGTTGTTTGTTGAGATTAGTAGGTGCGGATCGCGTTTGCTTCGCATTTAGAGCTCGCTTTCGCGCTATATTAGCCGTATATGCTCGCTAATAAAATATAAGGTACATATCTCGGATTACATACCGTACTTTTATACTTTTTTCCCTTCGGGATGCCTCATTACTTGATGAGATGTATATTTGTGATATATATACTGTCATTTTTTTTCGGATCGAGCCGCGCAAAGGAGACTATGGCGAATTTTTCCGGAAATTTAAGGCGTTAGAAAAATTTTGAGAAAAATTGGAAAGTTTTGAAAACTTTAACTTTGATTTAGAATTGAAAGTTAAACAATAGTAATTGTTTTTGAAAAGGTAACTAAGTATGATTTGAAAACTTAGTAAAGTATTATAAGGAATTTAATTATGAATTTTTGGAAAGTTAATAGATTCTGCAACTTTTCTTACTTAATAATTTCGAGGACGAAATTCTTTTAAGTGGGGAAGATTGTAACGACCCAGAATTTTTAGAAATTAAAATTTGAATATTTAATTAATTTTAAATATTAATAAGTGAATTTATAAGTCAAATAAATTTTTATTTGAATTATTGGATTTAATTGGATTATTAAATCGATAATTTAATACGTTAAATTATGGAAATAATTGAAAATATAGTTAAATATGATTGAAAATGATTTGTAAAATTTTATTTTATCATATGGGAGTTAGAATGATATTTTAGAACTTTTAAAATCGAATTAAAAGTTAATTTGTGAAAATTGAATATTTTAATATTTAAATCGACTAGTAAAAATAGTCAATTTTTGAACAGTCTCAGAATTGAACGAAACCAGTTCCATTGGATCCGTAATAGTTAGTTATTACCGGCTTTCAAATTTCGTGTCAATCGGAGTTATCGTTTGATCGTGGCAGCTCGAAACGCATCGAATTGTTTTTAATTTAAATTTGACGAGTGAAAATAGCCATTTTTCAAAAAGTCTCGGATTTCAACGAAACCTGTTTCATCGGATCCGTAATGTGATATTATTGTAAGGTTTCAAATTTCAAGTCGATTGGATTTACCGTTTGTCCGGTACAAATTAAAACGCCTAGAAAATCGCTTAAATCGGTTTAATTTAAATTGAGCGTTTGCAGCCATAACTCGCATAGATGTCCGAATTAGCTTCTGAAACCTGTTCCATTGTGTCCGGAACGCGGGATAAACTCTAGGAATGTCAGTTTCGGCGCGTAAATCGAAGTTCGGAATTTCCGGATGAATAGTGATTGAAAATTCCCTATAAATACACCTAAAATTCACAAATAAAAAAAAATAAAGAGAAACCCTAGTTTCAGCTATGGCCGTCACTATCTTCATCGAAGGCCAGAAAGTGTCGAATTTCATTCATCAATCTCTTCCAATCCACTCAATATTTTCGAAAACTTTCTGAAGCAAAATCGAAGAGCTTCGCAAGACCTTTCCATCCATACGGAGATGATCGTGTGAAGTGGATCATCATGGCTGCAGTTCGAACAAGAAGTCACGGCATTCAAGCACAAAACTCGAGGCGAATTCACGATCGAGCTCGGCCGGTCTGGGGGCACTGGTGCGTGGGGCCACTGGCTTCGAAGTGAAGTATTCTGATCATCTTCTCGGCGACCAAGGAGGTGGTGATAATTGGTTGGAATCGGCGGCTATGGGTTGGGAGGCTTCGTGTTTTTCACGATGGGAAGGGGAAACAAAATTATCGGCCCAGATCTGATGGCAAATGAAATCAAGGGCTCAGATTAATTCTAGGTTGAAAATTGAAAAGATTATTGTAAATTAATATATATTATATCGTACGAACTTTAAAAATTTATATCTTTTTCATACGAGGTCGAAAACGCGCGAAACCAGTTGCGTTGGAATCGTATGGACGAGCACTACGCGATGAAGTTGGTTTGGAGTCGTTTGGAGTTAGTGAGAATTTTGGGTAAAATTAAACGTGCGTTTAATTTTATTCGAAATAAATCGCTAAAACGGAAAATAAAATCAAGGTGAGAACTTCTCACTCAATCGAATCAGTTTCGATTTTATTTTAAATAGTTAGATTTAAAATATTTGAATGCATGTTTGAATGTTGATTGATATATATTGATTGTTAAAATAGACATTATACGCCGTTAGTAAGCGGATGTTATTTATTAAAAAAATATACCGCGAATATTTCATAAACAGTGAAATTGGTATTATATATAATAGCAATATATATATATTGGCATATGTATATATTGCAGTTGTTGATTCCCCGCATTTTTTTGTTTAGCGGATGAGACCCTATTACGCCGTTATTAAGCGGATAATATTTATTAAAAACATATACCGCGATAATTTCGTACTGGAACGAAATTGGTATTGTGCTAATGTTTTTGGATGCAGGAAAACAGGTTGGAGGGATCCAACTGGATTCCTCAACAGTTTTTATTTGATTTCAGATATTTTGATATTTGATGGATTTTCATATTGATATATGATATCGTTGTAGTCGTGATTGACTATTTGGTGTGTAGCATCATTGGACCAAATTTTGGGATTTTAAAATGATTTTAAAGTGATTTTTGAAAATATACTATATTTTTGGAATTGATCCATTATAAATAAATAAACGTCAAAATTTTTAATGTTATAAAAATTATGATTTTTGAGAAAAATAGTTAAAAACTGATTTTTGAGAATATGATGCTAATGATTTTATAAAATGGTTTAAAATCGGGACTTTTGAAATTATTATAAAAAGTTAAATATAGGATTTATAAAATTTGATTTTTTTTTATAAATCAAAATGATGAAGTTTTTAAAGGAATTTAAAGACGTTTTAAAGAATAATATAAATTGATTTATATTAAGAGATTTACAAATGGATATTTATAAATTGAAATATAGACATTATAAAACGAGTTTTTATAAGTGTTTGAATGAAGTGAAAATAAATTCCATAAATGAATGCAATGTGTTAACGTAGTATATTCACGTTTTTGAATAGTGAATAAGATGTTAAAGAAATTGTTTTGAATGTGATATTTGAAATAGAATTAAAACGATCTAACGATGTTTTAAATGTGTTGAGATTCGAAACCATAGATTTCAACATTTATTGTTGAAATAGACGTTTTCGAGAAATAAAAGGAGATGATGGACTATAACACTGTTGTTATAGTAAATGATTTCCGAAAGGAAATGTTTTGTATAGTATTGGGATTTATATATCTATTTTAACTTCGAATCCCTATACTAGTGATTTTGGGTTGTCGTAACGATGTTTTACGTAACATTCGTTTTGGCCCAAATAAATATGTTTAAGAGAATGATTTCCTTAAAGAATGAAATATATACTTAATTTCGATTGAAGTATATTGAATATTTTCTAAGTGTTGAAAATAAATAAAATCTGTGAATTACTTATTAAATAAGTATGGAATTGTTTTCCAATATGAAGTGATATTTAGAATCTATCTTTTTTGAAGATAAATTGAAAATGAATAATTGAAATCGAATATTCATTGATATTTTGGAATTATAAATTCACTAAGGAATTTATAAAGGAAGTGGGATTTGTCTAAAAATAAATATTGATTTATTTTTGAAGTGTTGAAAATTATATATCTAGTGAAGATATTTTGGAAAGTAAATAATTTGGAAACTGGTGATGTGTGCATATCAATTGATAGTTCAATAACCGACTATCAATATTTCCCTTTGAATGGGTATTTGATGTGATTTGTTTGAATGTGAATGCTACACTTATTTTTAAATAAGCGCTCACTATTCGGGTTAACCGGGAAAGGACCATGGGGTCGTATAACCCATTCCGAATATGTGATACGTCGTTATGAATTGCATTTGAAGATCGGTGTTGAAGACCCGGTATTTGCGAGAGCGATAGGATGACCTGTCGATTGTCTCTGCACTGAGTTGCAGCGGTATAGAGACTCCCTAAGTGATGGGAAATCCGATCAGGATTGTGAATATCCGGATTGCAAGGACTTCTTTGTAAGTGCCTTCGGTTTTGTTCGAGCCCGGAACAGACTTGTATGGATTGTGTGTCTGACATTACAAGTTGAGATATAAAGCCGATTTCATTCAAATATATTTATGTTGGTGGCGGAGAATTCATTCTTTTAGCTTAACACCCTTCTCTGAGACGTACGAGCTCAGAGGTTATATAGTTGAAGTTATCAGCGATATATTCCCAATTTGGTAATGTGATATGCTGAGTGATGCTGTAGATGATCATTGTGTTGATTATTGTGATAGGATCGTTTATTTGATCATCTATCTTGGTGATCATTGTGTTGATCATTTGTTGACCTAAAGCATGGCTTTTGTATAAAGTATGTTTTTGTGGACGTGACTTCGTCGAGCCTCACACCCCGGAAATGGTCAAAACAGGAAAGATGCGGCAAGGTTATGAGGGATAGCACCCTTTAGGGTATGTACATTTCCTTCTGGATAGAGGTGGTATCATGGTATGGAGCCCAGATATTTAACCTATGTGGTTACTACGAATTTATTACTTTGTGGTTGTTGGTTTTCGGGATCCCGTGAGAAAGGTCGTTTACGATCGGGGAATGGCGTGCTCGTGTCAGTAGTTACCCAGTTAGGGGTAACCCGGCCTTGTGTTGGCAGAGTTCCGGTTTGGTTCTCGGGGATGTCTTTCCAGAGGCATTCTCATGTGGCAATGGGAAGTTCCTTGGCCTGACCATTTGTTGGAAATCCAATTCCCAATACGAAACTTGTACGGTATTAGTTGTAGAACCTGCCATTCACTTATGGTGGTCACCACTGTTTGGATGGTAGCTATAGTAGGCATAGTTCGAAATGTCTATGTTGGCTAAGATTTATATTCTACTTTCGAAATGATTTTCTCTACACTATGCACTAGTAATAATATCAAATGTTATTTTAAATGCGTATCAAGCATCTTTGACTATCATAAGGAGAAATCTCCTCCGATTCTGCGTTTGCATTGTGTGTGTGTGCGGGAGGCCTTATGGTAGTCTCATTTTTAAAAGCATTGCGAATTGAAATAAAAATATCTCTCTATTTTGATTTTAAAGATAAATAAACTGTTTTGAGTTCTCACACCAGTCACATGACTGACTTGGAGTTTATTGTTTTCCTTCCTAAACTCTGGGTGCCCACCAATTTCCACACGGGCAGTCAAGAGTTAAGGTTTATCAGGATATTCTGGATATTCTGGAGTTGCTGGAGGCAAGCTGGATGGCATGGCGTATTACTACTATATAGTATTTCTTTTTCCGCTGCACTTTTTGTTGTTGTTGTACACTCTAATGATATGATGTAATGAAATGTGATGTAATGTAATAACTGATATAGTTCTTTGTTTAAAGATTATTCATTTATTATTATATGTTGTTCCGCTGCGAATTGTGAGATTCTGATGTTGTTCTGTTGTTTTCTTTCCCCTCCATTCTCTTTTTCTTCTATTTTAAAATGTTCTATCTTCTTTTCTGTTTTCTATTCTCCCTAATTTCTATCTTTTTCTCGATTAGTGTCTATTCAAGGAGTACGGATTTACGGGTCTTTACAACTATCCTCAATCGACTGAACCAATATAAAATGATTTTTATATAGTTAGTCTTTGTTTTATAAACTATTTAGCTCATGTTTTTTGAAATTTAATGTGCATATGAGATGTGTGTGTGTGTGTGTGCGCGCATATGAACTATCTAGAAGATTTAACAAATAAATCTATGACCAAATACGTACTCTTGTCCTTTGATTTGTAGATGATCCATTTGTTCTTCTCCTTAATTCTTGGATTCAATATTTTTTGATTCCTGCACTTCAATTCAATATCTTTTGATTCCTGCACAAGATAATATACTATATATGTACATATATATTTGTCATCATTAAAACATTCAGACAAACAGAGTTCTAACGTCCTCCCCATTTTTGATGATGATAACTAACTAACTATATATATATATATATAACTATATATATATATATATAAGATATGAACTAATATGAGCTTATACAATTCTCCCCCTTAATATATGCTCCCACTATCATTATACTTTCTTCTGCTTTGTCGTCAATAAAAAAGGAAAGAAAATATTGCAAAGTTGGGGCACAAACAAATAGTAAAAACAAATTAGGGAATTTATAATAGACATGTAACAATAAGAATCGTAATTATCACTTGAGATAAATACAAACATGACATTGAAATGAACATAGATGTTTAACAGTCAAACAACACAAACGTGATAACCATTGGTTTATACATCACAGTTCATCAACACCAAAGCACTACTAATTGTTCACAAATGCAGACCAAATAGATAATTAGTACATAAACAAGATACAAAAACATAAATTCATAAAATCAAACTATCGGGAATGAAGATACCTCAACTTTCACCATGGTCGCAAGAGGCATGCGACCATGATGACGAAGAAGAGTGTGAACAAGATGAGATTTTATTCCATATTGTTAGGAACCGAGAAGTTGGTTTTGATGACAACAACCATTTTAACTTATCTTATTATAAAATATATACTAGCACTGTTGTCTAGATAGATATGATATACAAGATATATATATATATATATATATATATATATGCAGGTATTAATTACTAAACACTGATCAGTATAAAGACTCAAGACTCAAGATTGAAGACTTTAGAGTATCAAGATCAAGATTTCAAGATATGTGTCTAGATTTTGTTAAAACTTCATGATAGCACGGAAATCTTCATTCCGAATTTCATTTGGGATGAAACCCATTTCTACCTTCTTAGTGGCTTACAAATCCACGACAGGTAGCTTATAAATTGACGACAAGTGGCTCAAAAACCCACGAATATCCTGGTTTTGTATAATTCTCAAGTCCTGATGTGATGAGATATTCTACAGGAAGAAGCTTGCAAAACTACTTTAAAATGGTTTTTCAAAATGATTTTCAAAACTGCTTTTCAAAATATTTTAGCCTTATAATTATCTTTTTCAAATGATTTTCAAAAAGATGTTTTAGCCTTAAAATATTATTTTTTTTGGTTTTAAAATAAACTCTTATTTTAAACTTCATTTTCAAAACAAATTTTACATTGTTTTTTAACTAGGGATGTCGACATCATGGGATACCCCATGTCGACATGATGGCCGTTGAATTCAAAATTTTCAATTTTCAAAAGAAGTGTGTCTATTCATTTAAATCTCTTCACGAATGGTTATGACCGTTGGTGCTTTATAAATATCCTTCACAAACGAATTTTTTAACTTTCTTATTTTCTTCACTCCTTCTTCTCCACAAATCCATATTCTGAAATTTTCATATTTTTAATATCGTGCCGAAATTCCGTCGAATTCTTAAGTGAATCAAATTAGAATATCATTCTTGTTTGATTCTCTGCCCTCTCTCGAAGATCAAAGTGCTATTCAGAGTTATAGGATCAATTTGTAATTAAAAGTTTATCGAGTTTCTCTATAAGGTGTGGCTGTTCCTGGAAATTAATTGGTGATCTTGTGTCCCGTAAATCAAGAGATTTTGCCCCGGACTCGTGAGACGGGAGGGTACTTCAAGGCCTTTAGAAATTGAGGTTTGTAATCTCGACATTGGTATAATAAAAATCTATATGAGGTGTTTGCCTTGGTACAGGACTGGATATAGGGTAACTCCAAACCAGTATAAAATTCGGTGTGTTCTTTCCTTTACTGCTTTTTATTTACTTTCTGCATCTATGTTTGATTCTATGATTATTCTATGATTAAGTTTCGCATTATTTATATCATAATTTTTAAATTAGTCCATATATGTCTTAGAATCCATTAAACACTATTCACCCCCTCCAGTGTTAATTAGCCTTAAGATCCTTAATCCGACGTCCCTTTCAATTGACATCAGAGCAAGGTTTTCATAGTTTTCATAATCTGAAACTTGAAAATTGTTTTAATGGCTACCAACACTGGTAATGTCAACTCTGGCACTAGTTCTGTTATCCCTAACACTAGTTCATTTGTAGAAGGTCAGTCTACCGTCGGACCACCATTTTTCAATGGCGGTAATTATGCATATTGGGCTTGTAGAGTGAAAATTTATTCACAAACAGTAGGATTAGACGCTTGGAATATCACACAAACTGAGTATGTTGAACCAACTACCAATTTTGCCCAATGGACTGTTGAGCAAAAGGGTGTTGTAGAAAATAACTCAAAGGCCATGAATATATTATTTTGTTCACTAGATAGGAATGAGTTTAATAGAGTGTTTGTTTGTAAGTTTGCATTTTAAATCTGGAAAACTTTGCAAGTTACTCATGAAGGAACAAGTAAAGTTAAACAGACTAAACTTTCCATATTAACTAATCAGTTTCAATTGTTCAAAATGCATGCAAATGGGTCCATTTCCGACATGTATTGTCGATTTCAAGATATTGTTCATTCACTAACTGCACCGGGAAAAAACTTTTCGGAGAAAGACCAAGTCAGAAAAATTCTAAATTCACTCACTCCAGAATGGGATCAAAAGACAATTGCAATCGAAGAAGCAAATGATATCAGTCTAATGAAAATAGAAGAATTGATTGGGAATATGATGTCTTATGAAGTTCGACTGCAAGCAAGACGAGAAAACAAGACTACAGAAAAGAAGTCATTAGCATTCAATGCAACAACTGAAGATTCAGAACCAGATAGTGATGAGGAGATTGCTTTCATGATAAGAAACTTCCGGAAATTCCTATAATATAGAAGAATGAATAACTACAAAAGAAATGATCAAAGGAATTCCATAAATAATACGGAGAACGTCAACAATGATAGATGCTACAATTGTAATAAAGTCAGGCATTATAGAAAAGATTGTCCGTATCCAGATAAATAGTTGTTTCCTCCAAACAATGACTCGTCAAGGAAAAGAAAGAAAGCATACACAGCAACTCTTGATGACTCAGACTCATCATCCAGTGATGATGAAAAGAAGACGGATAATTCAAATCAGTGTTTCACTACTATTCATGAATCAGATGATGATGGGAGTATGGATCTAAAAATAGGTACGCATTTACATTATTTTTAATTTTTCTTGTTTGAATGGATGCTTGTTTGTTTGCTTAATTATTTTAAATTACTTGAATTTTAAATTCAAATTTATCCCTTGAAATTTGAAATTTAAAGTCAAAAATAATATTATTTTAAATATTAAACTATTAATATTTAAGAATTATTGTATTTAATGTTATCACAAGAATTATATAATTAGAATATAGGATATAATATATTCATTTATTAGAAATTAGGAATAGAGACTTGTCCTTTGATTCAATAGGCACATGTCGACATACCCGGATACCCCATGTCGACATGCCCCTCAGAATTTGATTTCAAAATTTGAATTCAAAATTTTGAATTTCCCTCTACCTTTTCACCAATTTCAATGCTCTGGAAAGAAGCCTCTTGACCGGAGAACATGTCTATAGAATCTCTATTTAATTCACTCTCTTTATCATCACTTTTCGCTTTTATTTCAAATTTATCTTCATTATCTTCAACTCCTCTTAAACTTCTTCAATGGCCTCTTCAAGCACTCCTAACACCCTTAGGCTTCCAAAATCTGTCAAAAACTTTCTTTTTAATGACCCGGAAGCTGTCAAAGCTTACATCAACTATGTAAACTTAGGTAAAATTCATACAGGAAAATTTGCTATTCTTGAAGATTTTCCTTCTTGTGAAATTAAAAATCTTTTTCAACAATGTTCTATTCTTAGTTTAGTAGATAACAAACAAAATGATTTTGTACATTATCCAAATCTTGTTAAGATGTTTTATGCGGATTTGAATTGTAGTTTTTATGATGGACAGAATGGACAAATTTGGAGTGGTGTTAAAGGAATACAAATTGTTTTGGATTGTGAAATTTTGGAAAATATTTTGGGATGCAAGTATACTGGAATGAATCTCTCAAAATTTCAAATAAATGAAAATGATCGAGAGACATTTCATCACATCTTTGAAGGGAATGACAATTTTGAATTCAAAAATCGTTATTTTCATCCAAAAGCAAGAGTTGTTAACCTTCTTATTCAACACGCTCTTATACCAAGATCAAAAAACTACAACAACCCGAATTTGAAAGTCTGGAAAGCTCTTTTTGCAGTTTTTGGAAATTATGATATTAATTGGGCTCAAGTTATTTTGGACGAGCTAAGGCCCAAAAATTTTACACTGGGTGAAAACACATTATATCATGGAATTTATCTCACTCGATTTTTAATTACTTTGGAGTTGATTACAAAAGGGAAGAATTTACAACTAGAAAAGTGTTCAACTATGGAAATATTTCCCTTATGCAAATTCCATTAGTGTTTCAACCATATGAAATACTTACGGAAAAAGAAGAAAGGCTCGCTCATGAAGAGATGGAAGAAATTGAGGAAGAAGAAGAAGAGGAAGAGGAAGGAATAAAAATTGAAGAGGAGGAAGATCAAGAAACTTCCTTAGAAAGTATTGAATATCCTACTAATCCCACTAATCCATCCAATAAGACCATTCTCAATGATCAAAGAATTATAGTGGAAAATCAAAAGATACTTAAAAGATCAATGAGTAAAAAATGGACAAGATTTCCACTAAAATCGACAAGTTTTTCGAGAAAATTAGTAGAAAGCTTGGACTATCATCTTCTTCATCTTCATCTAATTAGTTTTAGTTCATGTTATCTTAGTTCTATCTTTGTATTTTCTTTATTTTAGTTAATATTATATTATCATATGTAATGTTGACTAGAATCATTAATGAAATCTTTCATTTCCTGTTATTCAACTTCACTTGTCTCCGTAATTGCTTGTTTTTATATTATACAAATTTTAGTTGAATAGATTTGTTCATAATATTAAAAAAAAAAGCAAATTGTCACTTTAGGTAGTGGCAAGTCGACATCTACTATCCCCCCATGTCGACATACAACGGGCAGAAAATAGTTACTCTTTCAAATTTTAATTCCATGCAATTAACTTGTGTCTATTCATTTTAAACGACTTTCTACCCCTATTTATACCTATTTCTTCCAGAATAAATTATCAACTTTATTTCTAATCACTCCCTTTCATAGCTCTTCCTATTTCTTGAATTTTGGCTTCTCCGATTAAGAATCTAAGTGATAATCTTGAAGAAACTCTCACTTCTTTCAAGAATATTCTTACATTCATACTTCATAATCAGCGCCGCTTAGAGTTGAGTCAAATGCAGATGATCAGTGAGCAAGAGAGACATTTCGACGCCCTTCGTTGGATGATCTCAGCCCTTATCATGGACGATCTCGAAGGAAATCCACCAGTCACTCTCGATAAAGATAAAGAAGAATGGGATGCCATTAAAACAGATCATATCTTTGGAGAAGATGGATGGGTGGAAGTACCAAGGAATGTCTAGTCATTCTATATGTTATTTGTTTGATTTGATTGGTGTGTTCTAAACTTGATTGGCTTGACTTATCTAAAAACATTTGGTTTGGTTTATATATATGATTGGATTTAATAATCACTGTAAATATGATTGGATGAAGATTGATTTACTTCTGAATTACACTTATGACCACACTTAGCACTTATTACACTTATATATGGATTACTCTATTATGGTTGATTATCTTATATCAAGTTCAGGGAATTTTTTAGTAAGGATTTTTTGTTGATGACAAAGGGGGAGAAGTTATAAAATAACAGTTGGCTTGGAGTAAGGGGGAGTTACGATTGGAGTAAGGAGGAGTCATGGAGTAAGGGGGGTTATGATAGGAGTAATGGTATGGTAAATATATTTTATAAAGGGTTTTTAGGCTCAAGGAAAAAGTTAGAGAAAAATTTAGTCTCAGGGACAAGAAGTTTGATTTTTAGGTTGAAGGACAATTTTTAGTGTAATTCACAGAATGATAGTTGTAACTATCATTCTCAGTTTACACTAAAATGTGTCCTTCAAACTAAAACGCAAACTTGTTGTCCCTTAGACTAACTTTTTTTGCAACTTCTTCCTTGTGCCTAATTACCTGTTTTATAAATACAGGTTGTCATCATCAAAAAGGGGGGAGATTGTTAGGAACTAAGATGTTGGTTTTGATGACAACAACCTTTTTAACTTATCTTATTATAAAATATATACTAATACTGTTGTCTAGAAAGATATGTATATGCAGGATATATAGATATATATATACACAGGTATTGATTACGGAAGACTGATCAGTATAAAGACTCAAGACTCAAGAATGAAGACTTTAGAGTATCAAGTTCAAGATTTCAAGATATGTGTCTTTTTTTGTTAAAACTTCATAATAGCACGGAAATCTTCATTCCGAATTTCATTTGGGATGGAACCCATTTCTACCTTCTTAGTGGCTTACAAACCCACGACAGTAGCTTACAAACCTATGACAAGTGGCTTACAAACCCATAAACATTCTGGTTTTGTACAAGTTCTCAAGTCCTGATATGATGAGATATTTTGTAGGAAGAAGCTTTCAAATCTACTTCAAAATGGTTTTTCAAAACTATTTTCAAAACTGCTTTTCAAAATATTTTAGCCTTAAAATTATCCTTTTCAAATGATTTCCAAAAAGATGTTTTAGCCTTAAAATATTATTTGTTTTTGTTTTAAAGTAAAATCTTGTTTTAAACTTCATTTTCAAAACAAATTTTACATTGTTTTTTAACTAGGGATGTCGACATCATGGGATACCCCATGTCGACATCGTGGCCGTTGAATTCAAAAGTTTTAATTTTCAAAAGAAGTGTCTATTCGTTTAAATCTCTTCACGAATGGTTATGACCATTGGTGCTTTATAAATAGCCTTCACAAACGAATTTGTTAACCAACTAATTTCTTATTTTCTTCACTCCTTCTTCTCCACAAATCCATATTCTAAAATTTTCATATTTTTAAGATCGTGCCGAAATTCTGCCGAATTCTCAAGTGAATCAAATTAGAATATCATTCTTGTTTGATTCTCTGTCCTCTCTCAAAGATCAAAGTGATATTCAGAGTTATAGGATCAATTTGTAATCAAAAGTTTATCAAGTCTCTCTATAAGGCGTGGTTGTGCTTGGAAATCAATTGGGTGATCTTGTGTCCTGTAAATCAAGAGAGTTTGCCCTAGACTCCTAAGACAGGAGGGTACCTCAAGGCCTTTAGAATTGGGGATTGTAATCTCGGCATTGGTATAATAAAAATCTATATGAGGTGTTTGCCTTGGTACAGACTGGATGTAGGGTAACTCTGAACCAGTATAAAATCCGGTGTGTTTTTTCTTTTACTGCTTTTTATTTACTTTTTGTATCTGTGTTTGATTCTGTGATTAAGTTTTGCGTTTGTTTATATCATAGTTTTTAAATTAGTCCATATAAGTCTTAGAATCCATTAAACATTATTCACCCCCCTTCTAGTGTTAATTAACCTTAAGATCCTTAATCCGCTATCCCTTTCACATATTTTCTCAAGAAATCTCATTGTGTTCTTTCCAAACCATTTTTGACGTTTAATTGATTTTGTTTTTGCTTAAAAAGAATTTATTGCTGCAAAGCATGGCAGTGTTAGCCGTGGCGTTCTTGAAGAGATATCCTTGTCACTATCGATTGACAATGACTCTTCTTCCTCAATTTCTAGATATGGAGATGACTGCATAGGGTGTTGTGGCTATGGTGAAGATTTATCAATGGTTTCTTGCATCATATAAGAAAAATAAACGTTGTATGGTATGGTCAATTCCATAGTAGAAGGAAGTTTCATTAAGGAGATAGATTTTTGATCTATACCACTCGCTAAGATGAAATATTTCATGTCCTCAACATTTATAACATATATCTTTGTCAAGAATGAAGCATAAAACATGGTGTGTCATGAGCAGGCGTTGAAGTTTTTGATCTTACCATAGATAATTTTTGCCCAATTCAGCTTCTTATTAGAATAAAAATAGCATATAACAATTTAAAATTATTGTCATAAATCTTCTTATAACTTGCCATCCTATGCAAGATCATGTGAAGTACCATTTTATTAATTATTCATGCGGACGGAGGTTGACAAAATTATTGCTTGTTTGACTAGTATGAAACAAATAACTTATCAAATTATATGCAAAGTCATCATGATAAATATCGTCTAAATAATACCCATTTAATGAACAACCCAAAATAATTCCCAATTGTTTCACAAAAAGTTTTATTTCAGCATCTAAAACTTTTCCCCAAAGAAGACCTTCGTTATTCTCTGGTTTGTAAAAATTCCTGCAAAAATTAGCATAAAACATTCGAACTAGAAAAGGATAAATTTTTACCTTATTTTGAGCCGAGTCAACGAGGGACATAAATTCATGTTCCCTTGCGATTTCTTCAATACCAAAGATAGAAAAATCAGTCATTTTGTAGATAGTTTCTTGAAAAATGTTGGGTATGTTTCCAGCACCACCGAGTTGAAGAGGGGAAGCACCACCGAATCAACGCTAAACCCCAACTACCGAACCATACTCATCTCCACACCACTACCGGTCCGGCTCCATACCAACACCGGACCAGAGTGACCACCGGACCAACCCTCTCCTCCACAACCGAACCAACAACTACCGGTCCAAACAACATACTTTCCCCCACCGAACCAGCCCATACCGAACCAAGTTCCCATCTCCATTCCCATGCATCACCGAACCAACATCTACCGAACGACACCCTGCCGAGTCAAAGCATGGCCGAACCAACCTCGCCTCCATCTCACCACCGGATCAACCAATTGTCGGACCAGACCCCCATGTCCAATAATGCCGGACCAACCTCACCATCATCTCACCACCGGACCAACGTCCTACCGGACCAAAGCCACTCCAACCACGACCGAACCAAGCTCCGCCGAACCAGATGTGCCAGGCCAGATTGCTTCAGCCCAGGCCCACCAGCAGCTATATACATCCAAGACCCCTGCCCCCAGCCTCACTCTATAAATAGAGGGGCAGGGGTACAACAATGGCAGACAAGTTTGAGAGCTCAAGCACGGAAGGAACTTTCAAACAACTTTCTTATGCTTGTACTTAAAGCTTTGTACTTGTAATCTGAAAAAGAAAGGAGAATAACATATAAAGTGGATGTAGGCACATTCTGGCCGAACCACTATAAATCTGTGTGTCTTTTACAATTTAGCCCCTGCTTTTTTCATATTTGCATAAGTAACCTAAAACCTTGAAAATAACATATAATCAACTAAATCATACGACTTTGAGGTGTTTGTCCATTTTTTATGCAAACATTTTTGGTGCTCTCACTGAGAACTTGGAACTCGAAGCTTCAGCTTCCCTCATTCAACCTTCTTTCCCAATAGCACCCTTCATTGCCTAGGAAACATGATTTCCAGGCCGAGAAAAGATGCCAACAAGGGAAAGAACGTTGCAACCAGCAGCGCTACAGATCTAGTGGATCCAGATCAAGAGAACCGTCCCACTACGACAGCAGTGCAAAATGTAAATCAGACAATTCCGACATCCCCTGCCGTGGAACAACCGGCAGCAATCACTAGGGCAGACCTAGACAGGGTTGTGGTTGAAGTGACTAACCGCTTCGCATCCCAACAAGAAGCTTTGGTGAACCAACTCATGTCACGCTTGAGGGATGCCGAAGAATCCAACCGCAACACTGAATCATGGGATGAGTCTCAATCTGGAGGATCTCGGAGACAGCAAAGGTCTTCCCTCTTCGAAGAAGCTATCAACAGGAACAACAATGATAGAGGCCGCGCCCGGACTCAGCCCGAACACCGACTCAAGGAAGCGCTTGGAACCGAACCCAATGGGGGAGGCACCAGGCGAGGGTCGGATGTAGCTGAGCCAGTCATGCCGCCTAATCATAGAAACCCCGCTGAGCGGAGCCGAGCTAGAACCCAGCCCGAAGTTGACCCCATGGAAATGCTCGAAATAGAACCCCACAGGGGAAGATCAAGGCAGGGGGCAACTATAGCTGGTCCTAGCATGCATCCGAGCAGCCAAAGACAGCCACTGGATAACGTCAGAAGTGATAGACTATACCATCCCTACAGGTCATCCGGACGAGATCGATCCCGCAGGGAAGAACCAAGCTCATTTTTGTCCGCTCCAAATTCTGATGAAAGAATGGCACGATTATTCAGGGAATGTGTCCGACGGGAGCAAAGGGATCGAGGGATAGGCGCTAGGGTAACCAGCCCTTTCACCCGCGACATCGAAACCGCCATCACCCCTCGAGAATGGAAAATGCCGACAATGGAACCTTACAAGGGAACCTCTGACCCCATCGTACACTTACAGAGATACACCCAGCATATGCTCATGAGCGGAGCAACAGAGGGAGTGTTATGTAAATGCTTTCCACTTTTCTTGGCAGATCTAGCTACCTCCTGGTTCTGCCACCTACCTCAAGGGTCCATCAGCTCATGGGAGATGTTGAAAGAAAAGTTCATTAGCCAGTTACACATTCATGTGGAACAACCCAAGGATGCTTATTCTCTATCTATTGTCAAACAGAAATCCGAAGAGACACTGCAGCAATACCTAACCCGGTTCAATGCCGCAGCGGCAGCAGTTCAAGATGCCGATGAGAAACTCACCCTAATGGCCCTCTGTAGTGGTGTGCACCCAGATACCAAGTTTGCTAGAAGACTAACTAAAGAAAAACCAGCTACCTTGTCCGATTTCTTCCATGAAGCTGGGAAGTACCTGAGACTCGAAGAGGCTGCCGCTGAAAGGCAGACAGGACCACAGACTAAGACGGCTCATGGAAACGCCCCCGCCGCAGCGAAGGACACTCGGAGAAACGACTCCAGAGGCAATGCAGGGGGCAAGAAGGGAGAAAAGCGCTTGTACCGACCAGGACCAAGATTTGACGCTTACACTCCCTTGAATGAAACAGTTGAGAACATCTTCCTGGCCACCCAGGACGAACTTACATACAAGCGCCTCCCGTACAAGAAAGAGTCAGATCGCGCAATCCAGTCCGGAAAATTCTGCCGTTTCCACGAGTCTCATGGGCACGATACCAATGAATGTCGCCATCTCTAAGACCTAATTGAAGAACACATCAGGAGAAAGAGATTAGAACGCTCTGTGAAGGGACAGGACAGGACCCCAGCTCCTGCCAAGGAAAACCCAGGGCAGCTCCACCCAGAGACAGGCGGAGGAAATCGCAACACCAGCGGCTCCAGCCAAGAGAAGATAGTGGTCCATACAATATCAGGAGGGCCACACATCGCCGACAAGAGCTGGGAAGAAATGGAAAGATATGGAAACTCACTCAGAAGCGAGGAAGACTGCGTCAATTCTGTTATGGAAGAACGCCACCCTAAGCGGAAGGAAAATAATGACATCACATTCAGTGGGCGCGACCTAGAAGGAAGGCAGTACCCACACATGGACCCTATGGTCATCTCTGCCTGGTTCGGTCCAGCCAAAGTTTTCCGAATTTTAATAGACACTGGAAGTTCAGTAAATATCCTATTCAAGCATGCTTTCGACAAAATGAAGCTGTCAATGAAGGATGTATCCCCCTGCAATAAACCACTACACGGTTTCACTGGAGAAGCAAAGATGCCCCTCGGACAATTGGATCTCTTTGTTGAATTGGGAAGTCATCCCCGCTCCGCCGTTCGGAAACAAACATTCGTGCTAATAGACAACCACTCGGCCTACAATGCCTTTTTAGGAAGACCAGCCTTGTCCAACTTCCAAATTGTCCTTGCCCCATGGTGCCTGAAGATGAAGTTCCCAATGGATAATGGAGTGGGAGAAGTAAAAGGGGATCAAGACGCCGCTCGGGACTGCTATGTAACCGAACTTCGCAATAATCGCAGGAGAGATAAAGGAAAAAATGCAGAGACTATTCTCTGCATGAAAAGCTTGGAAGCATAGCAACTAAAGAAAGCCCCTCCTCTTCGGTATACCAGTGATCCTTTCAATGAATTAGACCCCAGGGGCAAAGAGGAGGAGGCCACCGCCGAGCCTGCAGAGGCTATGGAATTCGTATTTGTAGACAAACGCGACCCAAGTAAACTGCTGAGAGTCGGATCTCAGTTAAAAAGAGAATTAAAGAATCAACTCATTGATTTTCTTCGCCACAACATGGATGTATTTGCATGGACACACACTGATATGACTGGAATCTCCCCGGACATAGCATGCCACGCACTGAACATTGATCCTACCAAGGTGCCGGTAAAGCAGAAGAAGAGAAGTATGGGGGCAGAACGATCAGCAGCCCTCGAGGAAGAAGTAAAGAACTTACTTGCCAATGACATCATACGTGAAGCCATCTACCCGGAATGGATCGCCAACCCGGTACTGGTAAAGAAAGCTAATGGGAAGTGGCGAACATGCATTGATTTCTCCAACTTAAATGACGCTTGCCCGAAAGACTGCTTCCCACTCCCCCGAATCGACCAACTCGTGGACAGCACTGCCAGACACGAACTCTTATCCTTTATGGACGCATACTCAGGATATAACTAGATCCCTATGCACGCCCCCGATCAAGACCATACTAGCTTCATCACTGACCGAGGATTGTACTGCTACAAGGTAATGCCATTTGGACTTAAAAACGCCGGAGCTACTTATCAGCGCCTCGTCAACAAGATGTTTGCAGAACTGATAGGACGAACTATGGAAGTTTATGTGGATGACATGCTGGTAAAATCGAGGAGAGCCAACGACCATATAAACCACCTGGACGAGATGTTTCAAGTATTTCGCCAATATGGAATGAAGCTGAACCCTCTAAAGTGCTCATTCGGAGTGTCATCAGGAAAGTTCTTGGGATTCATCGTCCATGCCAGAGGGATCGAAGCAAACCCCGAGCAAGTCCGAGCCTTGCAAGATATTAAGATACCATCCACTCGAAAAGAGATGCAAAGCCTAAACGGGAAGGTGGCCGCCCTAAGCCGGTTCATCTCTAAAGCAACTGACAAATGCATTCCTTTCTTCGAAGCCCTGAAGAAGGACAAAGGAAAATTCGAATGGACCGATGAGTGTTCAACAGCTTTCCTTAACCTAATCGAACACCTCCAGCGGCCACCAGTACTCTCAACTCCTAATGAAGGCGAAGAACTATACTTATACCTTGCTGTGTCACCACATGCCCTAAGCGCCGCGTTGGTAAGAGAAGACAACCGCACGCAACGGCCCGTATACTTCGTAAGTAAGAGGTTTACGGGGGCAGAAGCCAGATATCCTAAACTTGAGAAGCTAGCATACTACTTAATAATGACGTCACGGAAACTGCGACACTACTTCCAGTCTCATTCCATCCGAGTTCTAACCGATCAACCACTAAGGCAAGTACTTCATCGTCCCGATACTTCTGGGCGGTTACTTAAATGGTGCATTGAATTGAGTCAATATGATATCACCTACCATCCCCGCACCGCCATCAAGGGACAAGCTATGGCTGATTTCATTGCCGAATTCACCACCGGTGAAGGTAGGGAGCAATCCGAGGTGTCAGAAGACATCAAATGGAATCTCTTTGTGGATGGAGCATCGAACGAACAAGGCTCGGGAGCAGGCGTTGTGATCATCACTCCCAGGGGAAGAAAGCTGCGTTATACACTAAGGCTGGAATTCGCTGCCACCAACAATGATGCCGAATATGAAGCAGTAATAGCGGGATTAGAGCTCGCCCTGGAGATCGGAGTCAGTTCCTTATGTCTTCACAGTGATTCACAACTCATCGTAAATCAAATACTAGGGGAGTTCCAGACTCGAGGAGAGCGGCTCATGGCATATCTGAAAAAGACCAAGCGGCTGCTCAATCAACTAGATCACTACTCGATCAAAACATTCCTCGAGAAGAAAATCAAGAGGCCGACGAGTTGGAAAAGCAAGCTAGCATGGGAGATGATACCACTTCTGAAACGATAACTGTCTCAAGGCTACTAACCCCGAGTTTCGAGCAAGTAAATCTGATAGCTGCAACCGAAGATGAAACATGGATGACCCCTATCCGAGAATACTTACAAAACGGCACCCTACCCGACGGGCGAAATGAAATTAAGAAAATTCTAAGGAAAGCCTCCCGCTACACAATGCAAGAAGGAATCCTCTATCGGCGCGGCTTCTCTAACCCCTTATTGAGGTGCGTTGCTGGAAGAGAAGCCAGGGAAATTCTATCCAATATCCATCAGGGAAGTTGTGGAGACCACACCGGAGGGCAGACCCTAGCAAAAAAGATACTCCGATATGGGTATTTCTGGCCCACTTTAAACAAAGATGCCTTGGACTTCGTCAAGAGATGCGATAGATGTCAGAAATTTGCCAAGATTCCTCGACTACCCACAAATGAGATTACTCAAATGACCAGCCCTTGGCCCTTTGCAGTATGGGGAATTGACTTGATTGGCGAACTTCCAACGGGCCGAGGCGGAGCCAAATATGCAATAGTGGCAGTTGACTATTTCACCAAATGGGTGGAGGCGGAACCTCTAAATAAAATATCTTCGGCAAAAGTTATCAACTTCTTGATCAAAAATATTCTGTGCAGGTACGGAGTCCCACTCAAGATCATATCAGACAACGAACTTCAATTTGACAGCGAAGAATTCGCCAACTGGTGCCAAGAGCACGGGATTTACAAAAGCTTCTCATCCGTAGCTTA
The DNA here is from genome assembly GCA_030765085.1 of Allium cepa. Taxonomy (NCBI): domain Eukaryota; kingdom Viridiplantae; phylum Streptophyta; class Magnoliopsida; order Asparagales; family Amaryllidaceae; genus Allium; species Allium cepa. The sequence continues at coordinate 887,311,883 of CM060929.1, forward strand.
TCCCCAGGCAAACGGCCAAGTCGAAGCTGTCAACAAGATCCTCAAAACCTTAATCAAGAAGAAACTTGAAAAGTCGAAAGGCGCTTGGGTGGACGAACTTCCTACGGCACTTTGGGCCTATCGCACATCTTACAGAACTTCAACAGGGCATACTCCCTTCTCTTTGGCATACGGATCGGAAACTATGCTCCCAGTTGAAACTATAGTGCCCTCTCACCGAAGGATCCACTACAACCCGGAAGAGAACGAAGAGCTCCTCCTCATGTCTTTGGATCTGATTGAGGAGAGAAGAAATGACGCAGCACTCAAAGCAGCAACTCACAAACAAAAAGTGGCAGCACTATACAACTCCAAAGTCAAACATCGCAGCTTACAAGAAGGAGATCTTGTCCTCAAGCGAATCTTTCCGCGCCCCGGGGCACTGGACCCTATCTGGGACGGACCATATGTAATTCATGAAGATCTCCACAATGGAGCTTATATTTTGTCAACAGTGGACGGAGAGGTGTTCCAGAGGGCATGGAACATCCGACACCTCCGTCGATACTTTTCTTAACTTGTACTGCCCATATGAAGTGAATTAACAAAGAGAATCAGTGGACGTAGGCATTTTCGTGCCGAACCACTTTAAAAAACTCGGCTCTTGTTAACTTGTTCCTTTATATCTTGGCTACTTGTTAAGCTTTATCCTTTGTTGTTGAACAAAATCCTTTGCAGATGGCATTTCAATTCAGAGCTTCACGACACAACTCCACCTTGACGAAATCTGACAGGTACGCTGCGATCCTATGCCCTCGCCAATGAGACACTTTTCTCCGGTATCCCTCTACCGTGAGTTAACTCATTGTTTGCCTCGGCCCTTAAAGCCGACTGTAATAAGCCGAGTATAAGTCATCAAAAAAGGCCGACTATAGCCGATGGCAGCTCATTACAGCAATTCGGCTCGCCGGCAACTGTGAACCGATCATAAGCCCCAACATAAGGTGTGGCCAGCCAGGGGCAGTTCAAAGTTGACGATCGGCCCCCACGCTAGCCGGCCACAGTAAATCGAATAATACCCGCGATTACGGGCCATAATGGCCCGGGTAGTTACTGTGCGTGATCGGCTCCGATGTGTCTTAAGTGCGGCTGTGGTAAAAAAGAAAACTCCCCGCAGAGGCGTAAGATGGGTGACAAATGTCTCCAAGACCCACAGCTAGGGACAGTGACTACAAAACCTGTTTGCCATGAACTTAAGCACATCGACGGCCTTCCGTGACTGGAAGTTTTACTTTTCCTATATTTCAATTTCATTTAAAACTTTTCTCCTATTCTCCGTAGCAGTGCTTGAAAGTACAGGACATGAAATAGGAAACGCTCGCTAATGGGAACAGAAACTTACAATCGGATGACGAGACACTCAACATCATTCCGTGCTTAGTCTTACAGGGCGCACAAAGTTGCCGTCCATAGCCGAAACATGAATGGCGGTACCTTCTACTTTTATACATTAATGCATAGCTGCAGTTCATATTCACACATCACATTTACGTTGCAAAATGAGAAAATTATACTTTAAGCAAAAAACTTGGCATCAAGCACAGTCAAGCCACTAGTAACATGCATAGTTACATCACTTACACAGCACAACAAAATAGCGATAACATTCCAACATAAAGGAATCAGCTTATGTTATGAAATTACATAAAGTCATTCATCACTAACAATGTTATTATAGTCACATCAATGTTTTGGACTAACATAAACAGCAATAAAAAGAAATCAAAAGGTGGCTGAATCCGGACAAGGAACCAGCTGCGTCCATGCTTTGCCCTCATCCTACCAACTCTCCAAGCCTACTTAGCCGCAGGGTCGGAGCTCCCAGCATGTTGATCGGAAGTCCCACCTGTCCAATTCAGAAGAGGAATTCATTAAATAAATAGTAAACGATCAAGTTATGAAAATCTAAAAAGAAAAGAGAAAGAGAAGAGAGACTCACCAGCGCCCGCCGCTTGATCCTCATCCTCCAATTGCACACCCGCTTCCTCCGCAGCAAGCAGCCGCATCCCCTCCTTCACCGCCGCCTGTTCCTCCTTCGAAAACTGAGCGGTGACTGCATCCAGACTAAAGGCCGCTCCACCTTCCTTACCCGCATCAACCCTGGCTTCCTTTAAAGCCCAGAGATATACCTTGGCCATAACCCGGGGATAGTCATCCATCCAGGATAAGCTGCCCTCCTTCCAAGTGCGGAAGTACATGTCCTGCAGCATATCGTCCATCATCCCCTCATCCTCTTCAAACCTCTTCACCCGGGCCTCGGAAATCTGCAACTTAGTGGCAGCAGCATCCCTTTCCCGCCGGTATCTCGAGCACTCAGCCTGGAGGGATCTCCTCATCTCCTCCATCTCTTCTTTCAACTTGGCTTGAGCAAGTTCTACAGCTTCAAGCCTCCCAGATATCTCTTCAACCCGCTCGAGATCCGCCCTCCTAACCTCATCAACCGTGGTAATGGTCATGTCAATGCGTTTCTTGCAAGCGACCTCCATTTTCCGCAACTCAGCTCTGCTAGCCTCTTCCACGGCCTTCTTCAGTCGTTGGGAGTCGGCTTCATGCTGCGAAATCTGAATAGCCTGGTCGTCAAGTTGTTTCGCCTGATCAGCAACCACTAACCGCAACCTTATATTGGCACTCCCTATCTCCTCCCCGGCCTTGGCCAATAGGGCGTGATGTTCCATTAACTTCTTGACCTCCTCCGCGACCCGGTCAATGTTGGCCTTGGCTTCATCCCCCATAGCAGCTATCCGAGTAGTGAGCAGATCCAGATCTAGGGACTTAGCCTCATCAAGAACCCGAACCATGGGATTGCGGGGGAGAAGATGCTCGCCCGTGGCCTCGTCAAATAAAATATCATGAGAGCTTGGGTCCAAATCCGCGTGGCCGGCAAAGGGATTGCGAGGCACGTCAGGACGTTTTATGCGGATAACAGTAGGATTCTCGGAAGGATGCGGAGAGGGGACAAACTCCGTGGTTCCCTCCGTGGTATCTCGGGAAGGCTGAGTAGGAGGCTGAGGACCAGGTGGTGAATCAAATAAGGAACGCCTCCTCTTCCTCTTTTGCATATCTTCCTCAATGACTTCAAGAAGAGGGCGATATCTAACTACATCCCCAGAACGGCTAGTTGGCGGCTTTCGTTTGGCAGAAGCTTTGAGTAGCTTATACTGTTCGAGGCGGTGCCGGATATCTGATGACTTGGCCGCCTTACCTGCTCCTGCAATAAAAACCAAGTGTTACGAACATGCAATGATCCATAATTCAAGAAATATGTTAACTTAAAATGAATGAGAAGGCACGTATGTTATACAAACCTTGCGGAGGAGTAGAATACTGCAATAAGTCCTGAATCTCAGTCCAGGACGGAAGCGAACCATAAAATATTCCTAAGTCCCTATCATAAATAGAGTCTGCAGAAGTCAAAAGTTCACCTTGAATTGCTGGAATCGCCTTAGCTGAAGAACTCTTAGAAAATGGATCGGCGCCAGCCCCAGTCTTGTCAACTCCCTTTGCCTTCTCAACCAAAGCCGATCCTTCCTCCGACTCCCCAAAAGCTTGACGGAAAGCATCATCCGTCCACTCATGAATCTCTCCCGCTTGCCCGGAGGTTAAGGCACCAACGCCACTACCGCTCTGTCCATCTCCTCCTTCACCTTCACCTTTATCTTCCTCCACATCTTCCTCTCCCGGAGCAAGTGGGCAAGTACTAGGAGAGGGACCATCGGACTTCTTGAGCTTCTTACCCCCAACAACGGGAGGCTTTGTAAAAGGTTCCCTCTTGCCACTCTTCACCGTGGCCCCTTCCTTGGCTTTGGCAGCCTTCTCCTCAGCCGTGTCTCTCTGCTTAACCACGGATTGGTGTGGCAAGATCAAGTTGTGCTCCAGGAGAGTAGCATTCCTGATCAGGAAAGAATCCGACCTGTCCCGTCCCGAAATGGCCTTTATTTCCACAGCCATCTGGACCAGGGAATCACTCTCTACGACTGCAAAGCCACCTGTCGCTAGCAAGAAATAGAAGCATATCAGAAGGAGCACTGCAGTCGGAACAAAGAAACTGTAAATAAAGTTCAACTTACAGCCAGAAGTGAAGAGGCGGAAGGAGACAGAATCATCCCTAATAAAAAACCATTCTTTCTTAAACATGGTGAACTTTGAGTATAAGTCCAGGACTGGTTTGAAAGGAACAGCCGCTTCCAAGCTAACGTACGGAGATCCCTTCTTATAACCCCTCAAGTTATATAGATACTGGATCTCCCGGTTGGAAGGGGTGCGCCCGTACCTTCTCTGGAAAATAATGTATAAGCACACCAAGATGGCGTAGGAATTGGGTTGAAGCTGAAAAGGAGCCACCTTCAGATAAGTAATGAAGCTGACTATCCAGGTATTAATGGAAGGAATGGCCCCACACATGCAGTGGTACCTACTGTATGCAAAATATCCTTCGAGGGGATTATACGGCATCACTCCATCTCCCGGCAATAGCATGCTAGCCCCGTCAATCCCAAAGGAACGAGAGATGACATCAAGCTGCTCCTCCCTGAGGGAGCTAGGAAAGCAGTCGGGCGGAGAATTCAAGAGCTCCTGGGGGCCATACCCATCTACTAGCGATCTCGGAGCAGTCCCAGGACGTTCGGCCCGAACTGGGGGCACTATGGAGGACTCTGCTCTGTCCTTGGACTTCCGTTTATCGGATCGGGTTTCCACTTTTTGAGACATTTATCTGCACACGCAAAAGCGAGAGACATAGTGTTAGAACAAGAAGTATGGAAATATAAGCAAACAAGTGTATAAAGCGAGCCAGCATATATAAGTCTAGGGCTTCACTCAAGGTTCAAACATAAAAGTTCATTCGGCACTCCAACACTCAAGCCCATTCGGCACTTAAAACGCAGGTTCATTCGGTATCTACAACATAAGGTTCATTCGGTAATCATCACCAGAGTCATTCGGCAGATCTAGGCTAAGGGACATTCGGCACTTACGTTCTCAATGACATTCGGTCGTTCAAAAACATTAAAGCCATCCGGCAATTACCTGGTTCGGTAGTCAGAAGGCTTCAGCAGTATAATTGATTCGGCAGAAGGAAGAATCTGGTTCGGCTATCTAGGATCGGTAAGGAATAATGAAAGTGTGCAGCCCCTATTTATAGGCAAATATATGATACCGGACCAATAGGTTCGGCACTCAGGGGCCGAATGAAGATATCCAGGAAACAAAGCGCGACATATGCTAGCATATGCCCCACTTTGGGGGGCATGTGTTGGGTATGTTTCCAGCACCACCGAGTCGAAGAGGGGAAGCACCACCGAATCAACGCTAAACCCCAACTACCGAACCATACTCATCTCCACACCACTACCGGTCCAGCTCCATACCAACACCGGACCAACACCACCGGACCAGAGTGACCACCGGACCAACCCTCTCCTCCACAACCGAACCAACAACTACCGGTCCAAACAACATACTTTCCCCCACCGAACCAGCCCATACCGAACCAAGTTCCCATCTCCATTCCCATGCATCACCGAACCAACATCTACCGAACGACACCCTGCCGAGTCAAAGCATGGCCGAACCAACCTCACCTCCATCTCACCACCGGATCAACCAATTGCCGGACCAGACCCCCATGTCCAATAATGCCGGACCAACCTCACCTTCATCTCACCACCGGACCAACGTCCTACCGGACCAAAACCACTCCAACCACGACCGAACCAAGCTCCGCCGAACCAGATGTGCCAGGCCAGATTGCTTCAGCCCAGGCCCACCAGCAGCTATATACATCCAAGACCCCTGCCCCCAGCCTCACTCTATAAATAGAGGGGAAGGGGTACAACAATGGCAGACAAGTTTGAGAGCTCAAGCACGGAAGGAACTTTCAAACAACTTTCTTATACTTGTACTTAAAGCTTTGTACTTGTAATCTGAAAAGAAAGGAGAATAACATATAAAGTGGACGTAGGCACATTCTGGCCGAACCACTATAAATCTGTGTGTCTTTTACAGTTTAGCCCCTGCTTTTTTCATATTTGCATAAGTAACCTAAAACCTTGAAAATAACATATAATCAACTAAATCATACGACTTTGAGGTGTTTGTCCATTTTTTGTGCAAACAAAAAATCCTTTTGTTGTTGTATTTGTTGAATTGCTTTAGAGTAATCTTGTTACTCCTTATCAGTTGGGTTAATTGTCAATCTGAATCGAGTTCAGGATGAAACAATGTTGTAGAGGAGGAAGCCATTTTTTTGTGCCAGTGCTTTCCTTTTTAAAATAGCTAGCTTCTGTTTAAGGGCCATTGTTAATAAATTTGAGAGTTTGAGAGCTACGGTTTTTAGTTTGAGAGTTTGAAGAAGGAAAATGAAGTGAAAATGCCCGACTATTCTAATTAAAAAAAATAGGAAACTACCAGTTAAGTCGACGAAGAAAAAAAATTTAGCCGACTGGATGCATATACTTTGCATTCTAAAGAAGGAGGGTGGATTTAGTCAACTATATTTGAGCAAACAGCCTATTGATTCACCTAGATTCAATCAATTGGAAGCAGTGCTCAATCTGTTGAACTAGGTTACTTTTGAATGCCGAGAGAAACTATGATTTTAGTGGACTATTTTTATGAAATTTTAGTTGACTGTGCATAATTAGCATATTTTCAGTCGACTAGAAAGAATACTAAGTCAACTTAACTAAGTATATTTTCATTCTCATTGATATGATTTTCTGAAACAAGAGTTTGTTTTATTTCTAAAATCTCTTCGTCTTCATTTTCATTTTTGAATTCTTCATGAAAGAAGATATGTAAATTTTCTTCAATTGTATTATTTCTTTTAAATATTCTATAGGCTTTTCTTCATTTGGAATAACCAATAAAAATTCCTTCATCGGCTTTTGGATCGAATTTGCCTAATTGATCTTTAGTATTCAATATAAAACGTTTTGAACCAAAAATTCAAAATTACGAGACTTTTGGTTTCTTTCCAAAAAACAATTTTAAGAGATATTTTTAGTCAACGGTCTTAAGGATACACGATTAAGTACATAGCAAGCAGTAGTAACGGTTTTCGTCAAAAAAACTTTTGTAAGTTACCACCACTTAGCAATATTCGTGCATATTCTTATAAAGTACAATTTTTCCTTTCTACTGCACAATTTTGTTGAGATGTTCGTGAAAAAAAATTGTGAATAATTCCATTCTTATTACAAAAAATTTCAAAAAGTCATTTTCAAATTCTCCTCCGTGATCACTTCTAATACTTTTATTTTTTAAATCTCTTAAATTTTGAATTCGTTTGGCAAATATTTTAAACATTTCAACTTGTGTTTCAAAAATAAAGTCCAAGTAAATCTAAAATAATCATCAACAATCACAAAAACGTATTTATTATGATTTATTGATCTTCCTTGAGTAGGACTAAATAAATCTAAATATAGTAGTTCTAGTGGTTATTTTGATGATATTTCCTTTTAAGATTTAAAAGAACTTTTCTTCAACTTTTCACATTGACATGCATCACACAGATTGTTAACTTTAAAATTTATTTTTAGTAATCCTCTAACTAATTCATTTTTAGCTAGTTTATCAAGATACTTAAAATTGATATGACAAAACTGTTTGTGCCAGAGCTATAGATCATTGTGATTGGCGACTAGACATATATCATTGTCATGTTTGATATTCATATTCAAAATATAGATATTTCGTTTTGTTATACCTTCAAAAGTTAAATTTTTATTTTGGTCAAAAATATTGCATTTTTCTTTCCAAAATTGAATTAAAAACCTTTATCACAAAGCTAGTTTATATTAAAAGATCATGTTTTAAATTTTCAACTAATAGTTTTTTAGCAATTAAAGGAGAGTTAGATATACCGACATTGATGACGTCTCACTTCCAACTACGAATCCTTTCGAGTTGTCTTCGAATGTCACGGTTCCTCCATCGATGTATGCTATGTTAGATAACATATTTTCATTGTTTGTCATGTGTTTGGAGCATCCATTATCTAATATCTATTTCTCCTTATTCTTTTTGTTTTTGGTTCCTCACTACCGGTCACGAAACAAATATTTTCTTATTCCGTGTTATTGTCATTCTCACTGTCTGAAGAAGATGAATCCGAATCATTTCATGTCACTTGAAAAGCTTTTCTCTTCTCCTTGAAATTTTCAAGTTTGTATTTATTCTTATCCTTGTTTAATAGTAGACAATCTTTCATCCTGTGCCCGAATTTGTCACATTTGAAGCACTTAATTGAGATAGAGTTTCCACCATTTTGTGCCTTTGTGAACTTTTGTAATTTGTTGTAGTTCTTGGCAGTAAACACGATCTCATCTTCATCTAAGTTTGAGTCATCATTATTTGCTTGGAAAATTATACTCTTTTTCTCCTGGTTTTATTCTTTCCTCTTATGCAAATTTGCTTCATATGACATCAAATTTTCAATTAATTCTTCAAATTTTTGAGATGAAAAAGATCATTTGCTTCTTCTGTTGCTAAAATTTTTCTTTCGCATTTAATGGTTAAGAATTTTAAATACGTGTAATAAGATCAAATTCAGTAAAATAACTCCTAGTGCCATGAGATCATGTTGTATTGTTTGAAATCTAACAAACATATCTACAATGGTTTAATTTTTTTCATTTTGAATGATGAAAACTAATTTTGTAGAATAGAATTTTTAGTTTGTTTCACTTTGTTTGTGCCTGCATATCTGATGTGAAGTGTATACCAAATATCATATGCAGTTTTACATGTTATAACTCTAGAAAAGTCATTCTCATCGAGTGAACATAAAATTCATTGCTTTAGCATTGTTGGTTGCCATGGTTTTTCGAGCATCTATCTAAATACTCATTTAAGTATTAGGTTCTTCGCACTTAGTTTGAGTAGCTTGCCAAATCTCAAGACCATTAACTTCCATAAAAATTCTCATGCGTGTTGACCAGTATGCATAGTTAGACTCGATAAATATAGGAGGATGTGTTGTTGACCGACCTTCTAAAAAATTGTTTTCCATATTGTTATATTATTCAAAAACTTTGTTACGGTCATTGAAAAGACCTGCTCTGATACCGAATGAAAGTACACAAGGATCTAAGATAATATGACTAGGTTCTGTAGAGTGTGTGTGAATGCACAATATTAAGCTATATAATAGAATAAATAGCAAAGCAAAGCAAGAAACTATCATACCAGAGTTTTTATGCTGGTTCAGACCTCCTATTCTACTTTCAGTCCCGAAGCTTCCCTTTGGATTTTCCACTAAGCAATACACCCTTTCTTAGCCTGGAGCAATAGACAATACAGTAGTTTTTGACTTGACAAACTTGCATTCCTTCAACATTGATTTGACTGATAGTACAAGACTTCCTGTAATCTCCTTGATGATCCAAGATGCATGCACTATAATTACGGAAGTATATATTAATTATTCTCGAGTGAATAAAAGAGTTTGAGAGCAGATAGCATTCAAGAGAGCAAGTCATTTTTAATTTCTAAATGTTAGACTCTATTTGTTGATATCAAGGAGTTTTATAGAAATACAATCATTCAAAAAAGTCATTACCCTTCAAAGAGAATTACTAAAGATTACAACTTTTCAAAGTTTCATTTTAGAAAATAGCCGTTACAAGGTATTCAGTCGATTGAAAAGAAAAGTCAATCTACTGAATACGAACATAAATAATTACAGAGGAAATGACAAAATTTAGTCGATTGAATAAAAAAATAGTAGACTAGTTTTGTCGACTGAATTTATTTTTAGTCAACTGCCCTCAGCCGATTGAAAATAAATTCAGTCGATTGAACCTATATAAAATGATTTCATATAGTCAAATTTTGCTTTATAAATTATTTAACTTCCATTTTTTTGAAATGCTTATGTGTAGATGAGATGTGTGTGTGTGCATATGAATGATTTAGGATATTTTACAAATAAATCTACGACCAAATGCATACTCTTACCTTTTGCTTTGTAGGTGATCCATTTATTCTTCTCCTTGATTCTTCGATTTAATATTTTCTAATTCCTACACGTGGTTCCATATCTTCTTATTTCTGTATAATATAATATACTAGATATATATATATATATATATATATATATATAGTTGTTCTCTTTAAAACATTCATAAACACCGAGTTCTAACAAGTAGTCGCTAAAAGTTATAAAATAAGTAATTAACAAGGTTGTATGCTTATCAAAAAAATTGTTATTTGAATGTTAATAGTTATTAAAACTTAATTGACGATTGTTTCTAATTTGATTGGGACTTAAGTTTGTATTTAATTCATTGGAATGAAAAATATTTTTGTGTGAATTTATATGAATTATCTAAGTTTACAATTATATATGAAAGCGTGTTATTTGAAAAAACAAGAAATATGTCTAAAAGAAAGAGATGTTCCAAATGGTCAATTATAAGAAACATGTTGTTTGAAATAGCCAGTAATTGTGTATACATTGTACTGATGTGGGACATCCTCAACTATAGGACTCGTGGGGATATACGTTCACGTATAGGTGTAGGAAATATACCAATGTGGGTTTACCTTGGGTTTGAAGTCATAAATGACCAGTTAGGGTCTGTTTCAATCCCAACATAGGGTACTAAGTAACTAGTTGGGCATTGCCTTGATTTTCATTACGCAATCTAAATTGGATGGTGGGTATAAGCTCGATGCTATGTCAGCACTATTGCTACCATATATTTGGCTGTATAAATTAGGTCGAGAGCACAATCGGTCCGGTAGTGGTTATTATAAGGACTTGGGTTCTGCCTAAAGACATAATAAATTTCCTGCCGGTGTAAGTTTTGCCTGGGATATGCAATTGCCTTGAAGTTTATTTCTCATTAGGAGGCGGACTAGATAACTCCTAGATAAGTCTTTTAAGACAAATTGGAATACGACTAAATAGTTGTAATGTCGTTATTAGGCACTAAGGGGAGGTTCCTCGATGTATGCGTTCATTCGGCCTAGACACTATTGGTGGATGCTCGGTGTGATGCACAGTTATAGATAATAGCAGGGATACATGAACCATTGAGGATTTTGATACTTATATACTTTTATATATACATATGCATATATAGTTATTTTATACCTCAAAGTAAGTTGAATTTATCAAGTGCATATATGAAGTTAAAACGACTAAGCTCTGAATAATAGACATAACACGTAATAGAAAAAAATCGGCACAAACTAGTGTTATGAGTAAAGTATATAATTTACTAATCACTGGTGCATTGTTCTGACCTCCTTCTCATTACAACCCACAAGATAGATTTAGAGAGACATGCATTGGTACAAGGCAAAAATGAGGGGAGGACAAAAATTTCCTCATGCATGCTCTATACTGACAATGACACTAGATACCTAGAGGTATTAGCCTTGGTCGGCGTGTGTGTGTCTGTGTTTTATTGCACTTTTCGTTGTGAGTTCTTATTAGTAGCTCTCTAATATACTTTTGTCTTACTAAAAAATACCAATACCAATAATTCGTACCCTAGTGGACTTGGATTTTCATTTCAGCAAAAATTCAGACCCATTAAGGTGCACGTTTTTATATTTGCTATCAGATACTAGGCTAGACGATCATAAGAATTAGAATATGCTGAGTGAACAAATATATATATATATTATACGCCAAACGCTACAAATTCCAACTTTAGCAGTTGTTGTGACCATATTATGAAAAGATGGATAAAATGACCATAAGTTGGAACAATAGATAGAGTCAAAACTATATGCCTATCCTAATCATCCCATGGGAGATAGGTCATAAGGAAAGTCGTTGACTTTGGTAGAGCATGAATGCGACATACAAAAGGTTCCTACTTGACTCCCTCGTTGGACCTAGATTGTCATATGGTTGTGGATCCCTGCTTAATGGTCGACTGGTGATGTATGTTAGATCCAGATAAATGGAAAATAAAGAATCGATACGTTGTAGATATCCAAAAGTAAGAATTGAGAAAGTTCCCAAGGATGGTGTAACACCCCATAAAAATTGATAAAAAATTAATTAATTAAAATAAGGTTAAAAATATTTTTTTTGCAAATGTCAAAAATTGGCCATGAAAGTTATACCCCTACATTCATGGAGATTTTTTGATCAACTTTCATACATAAAGTTTTGCAATCGGAGTTCAAAAGGAAAAGTTATTAACGTTTGATGTTCTCAAATTTAAAAAAAAATCAAATAGGTTTAAATTTTAAACTTAAATAATGTTAAGGTAGAAATTAAATTGGGTAATAAATAGTTTAATGTTAAGGCAAATTAACGTTGGAAAAAATGTTAACGTTGGTGGTTAAAAGAGGAAAGAAATCAAAACAAATAGCAGCAATAATTCATGACCAAAATTAGTAGGTCGGTCGCCCGCTTACTAGGCCGGTCGACCATCTGGGCATTAGCAGTTGATTGGCTAATGAATCTCGGCTAGGGTTATTTCCACAAACAGCTTAGATTCTACTATGTTAACCCGACTTAAATCATGCGGTTCTACGTATTCTAACCAATAAAAATAAATGGCTACTACCCCCACACATTTATTCACAAAATATTTGTAACACCAGCGAAAATCCATCAGTCTTCTTCCTTGACTAGATTCAAGAACTGAAATCAAAATCCAAGGGAAAAAGGTAACAGGTTTATATATATATATTTATGTTTTTCTATTTATTCTTCCCTAAACTCTGAATCTAATTTATATACAATTGAAGTATTGTATATTTCGAAAAGCAGAAATCCGAAGGAGCGGTTTGGCAAGGGCGTGAATCAAAAAAAAAAAGGAGAGCAGGAAACTATTTGTCAGTGGAAATCTTAGATTTTCACATTTTAGTAGTTTGTGTAGTAAAAGTTTGATTTGTTTTATGCCCTAGAGAATGTTGTGTACAAAAACCCTAAACTTTGAAACCCTAAAATATCTTGAAATATAATATCATTTCTTGGATTTATTGAAATTTCGATTATTTTCTATTAATATAGTAGAATTAACCGTGTTGTTTGCAATTTGAATATTATGTTATATTCCACTTTCACTTTTTCCGTTGATGCGAAAAAGCGTTCAAAAAAAGACAACTAGGAACTGGTGTGCATGGTATAAATTTTTTTATCTTTAGTTTGCACCACCTATTTCTGTAATATAAATAAATATGAATCCCTTTTTCTGCTTTAAAGATTGTATATGTACAAGTTGAATAGAATATAAAGGGTTTAAGTTGTAAGTTTTATTTCCTTGAAATAGAGGCATGGATCTATTATATTAATGTAAAATAAGTTTGGTACTTTGATTCCATTTTTGGATATACTTATACAAGACTGTTTTGTTTGTTTGGATATTAGCTATTCTGCAAATTATTATACGAAACTTAGAATTGTATGAATATGAAAGTTTTGACATTTTAACAATTAACATAGGAAGCATTAATCTTAGAGTAGGAATATTTCTATGCACGCTTAGGAATATTTGGTTAGCCTAAATTACGTACGTATAAATATATTAATAGCGTATAAGAATATTAACACCTTATTAATAATAACGTATTATTTATATCGTATAGAACAAATAGGTTAGTAAATAGCATTAAACCCCATTGGAAGGAAGTTAAGGATAATTATGGACATTAATCCGTAGTCCATAAATAAAGGAAAAATAAGGAGTTTTCCTTATATAGCCTTAAGTCGTAAACGTGGTGCGATATTATATATATATATATATATATATATATATATATATATATATATGGTAGTATGTTAGGAGAGTGGAAATATGACTAATTTATAGGGATGTAAGGTCAGTCAAAAGCATAAAGAAGCCTGCCAAGCTAATCTGGCTACCGGCAATGTGACTTTGGGATTGATATGGGACATCGCATATAATAAGTACCCATCATTGATGCGAAGTTAGTCTCAATTCTATATGGTAAGCATGCATGGCTAATCTAGCTACCAATACATACGAATAGTTGAACTAATGTGAGACGTCATAGTTTAGGTGACAGATCATACGATAAATATTCCAAGAAGAGCCGACTTTTAGGTTGAAGATATTAAGCGGCTATTGTAGGGTATGCCCTCTTCCTACTCAAAAAGTACTAAATAGTCGGGATTACCTTTAGGTGCAGTAGTGGGAAATCTTTGGTAAGGGTCTGCTTCAGGATTGAGGTATAAGTGGCTATTGTTGGGTCCGCCTCTTCCCATAAAAGAAGTATAAAGTGGCATAATGGGATTTCTTAGATATCAGTTAGGAGGTACCAGAGAGGGATTCACGTTGCATTTAGGTATTAACAGCAGGGATCTGCCTAGGGCATAGGTATTAAATGGTCAGGTCTGCCTAATTCTCATTAATGAGGTATTAAGTGGCTTAGGTGCTTCCTCTCGCATCGTTGAGACTCGATTTATGGTAATTGCGAAGATGGATTGGAAAGGGCCCATGGCCTACATGCCTATAGTTAGAGGTAAGTTATGGAGTTGGATTGGAAAAGCTTAGGATTGCAGTTGGAGGTAGACTTGGTAGGATATAGTATAGGATGTGTAAGACATATTACTTATTTAAATCATACCGTCCAAATAATATTATGGTAAGACTTGATATTTTCATTCACCAGATATTATTATTTTGACTTTCTCCTTATTACAGCCTACAGGTTAGAGGGAATGATGCTGGATGAGAAGACGGAGGCGGCGGTAAGGATTTGTGACAGTTTATCTATTTTTCTATGTTTTTGATATATTTTGATGAACCCAATTTCAGACATATTGATGTTATTTCGAGATACTATATTACATATATTTTAAGATGATATGTTGTATTTCTGAGATTTGAATTTTTATGAAATAGGTACTTATTTCTATTATTATATTTTATCCCTTTTGTTGTGAAATTCTGAAAGCATAGATAAATAGCTCTGTATATTATTCATTGTACTAATATTACCAACCAACAACCAGCTTGGAATAGGCCTAACATTCGATGGCCTTTTATAAGCCTGTTCTGGAGAGGGTTATTTCATTTAGTATTAGAGCTCAGATTATTCGATCAACGAGGATAGACATACATAAGAGTGCGTATTTGTTATTTTTCAAAACCCTAATATATATATATATACACTTTTATGAAATTACACAAACACACTAAGCAAACTTTCTTTCAACAAATAATATTATCTTAGGAAGTTGTAACTAAAATCTCAAACCTACATAAAGTTGATTATGGCTGAAAACAATAGCTTGGAGGCTAGGAACCGGTCCACTTGAGAAATAGCCACCATTCGAGGTATGTCAGAATGGTTCAAGAAATACCTAAGGTATGTGGGGGCAAGTTCTCATTCCTCTACAAGATGCACCAGTGGCACCACCTACTCCACTGAAGCAGCACCCTAGCCGCTAGACTTCCCTAAAACGTGGAAAGACATTTAGAATATGGATGACTGGCATATACGGGAGCCAAAGATTCTATTAAAATAAAGACTTGGATTTGCGACTGTGAATGTATATTCCAAGAGCTTGGATGAGAAGACCGGATAAAGATGAGGATGGTTGCATGGCATTTTAAGTGGAGGTATTGGAATGTGGACCATTGTAGTTGAAGAGAATGCAAAGGAATGGATTACTTAGGTTGAAATTAGGGCTCGCTTTGAGTCACGATTCATGTCCAAAGCTGAAGTATGTTGGCAATTGGAGAAGTTTATACAACTAAAGCAAGAGAGACTCCACGTTGAAGGAGTATATCAATAAGTTAACGGAATTGACTTAGTTTGGACTGAATATAATTGACACCCATACAAAGAAGGCTATGAAGTTTGTTAAAGGCCTAAATTATATTAACGAGCAGCTTTTGACCTAAATTCTCATGGGCGCCACTTATGAGATGATAGTTAAAATGGTCCTTCTTTAGACTGTTGGTATTGAAGAGAAAGAGAAGGTAGGACATGCGCAAAGTTTCACGATGGAGCTAAGAAAGGAGGATTTTGGGATGATAAGAAGGCCGAGGAAAGGACTAAGAAAGGAGGTGTTATATGCCATGGATGTCAAAAGAAAGGATACATTATTAAGGACTGTAAGTTGAGTTTGATGAAGGAGGAGCTTAAGGGAGATGATATCACTGCCATAAGGAGGAACACTACAAAAATCGATGTCTAAGCTAGCAAAGAAGGGACAAAGTATGGAGGCTTATGCTATTAAGGCTATACCTTCTCAAATAGACCTCCTCCTAGAGACAAAAAAAATGCATTGGAAGGTACAACTATTATGTATGGAAATACTATTCGTACCTTATTTGGCTTGGAGCATTACATTCATTCATAGTTAGGAATGTAGTCAAATCCTTAAGTCTAAAAACCCAAGTTGTCAGCAAGTCAATGGTGGTGTCAAATCCTATTGGGGGTCGACATCCTTTCTTTGAATTGTAAAGTCCAAGTTATGGATATATGTGACGTCAATTTTACATGTAATGTGTATCTTCTTAGTTTTGAAGGGTATGGACTTATCCTGGGGATGAATTGGTTTTATGCTATATGGCTGTCTTAGATTGTGTTAGGAGGATCGTTTAGTGAAGGAGTTATAAGGGTTGAGATATTGATGTTCATTATGCACCCCAAAAATTAAGTCAAGTTAAGCTATTTATATTCTCTTAGCCTATTACAAGATGAGCTCTCATTTGTGCCTATAGTCTGAGACTTTCCAGATGTTTTTGATGAAGTTTTCGATTTTCCACCCCTAAGGGAGATTGAATTTAGGATTGATTTGGAGAAGGATGCTAGACCTATCGTGCTGCCATTAAGGCACATTTCCCTCAAAGAAAGGCAAGAGTTAGACAAGCATATTTTGAGGCATCACAGAAGGGATTTATTTGCCATGGTACTTCAAAATAGGAAACACCAATTGTCTTTGCTACTAAGGCAAACAACTTTTTAATGCTATGCATTAACTATCGAGAGCTTAACAAGCAGAATATGTACCCTTACCTAGAATAGATTACTTATATGACCAGCTTGTTGGAGCCAAAATCTTTTCTCAGTTGGACTTACCCACTGGATTTCTTCAATTGAGAATAGTTGAGTATAGCAAGTAGAAGACCTTTTTTTGCACTGCTAACAGACTACATGAATGGGAAGTAACGCCTTTGGGGTTGATGAATGCCCCTGCATATTATATAGACTAGATGAGTAGAGTCATTTGGAGACAACTAAATAAGTTTATCGTAGTATTCGTAGATGATATTATGTTATTCTCTAAAAGTGAAGGAGAGATTGAAAAACCAATTAAGGGAGATATTAAGGACCTTTAAAGGCACTAACTAAAAGAAAATTTCTCAAAATGCCACTTTTGGAAGAAGGAGGTGAGATTTCTCGAGCATATTGTCTTTGAGAAGGGATTGTGTATTGACCCCACAAAGGTGGAAGCTACTCAGACGGGAAGATTCTGAAGAATGCCACGGAAGTTATGAGTTTTTTTGGATTGGCTGGTTACTATAGGAAAATCATCAAGGACTTTGCAGAAATAGTGGTCCCACTGACTCGCTTAACCAAGAAATTTTTGTCTTTTGCATGGAATGAGAAATACATTGAAGCATTCAAGAAGTTGAAGGAGCATTGACTAGTGCGCCAGTACTCACCATTCCCGATAAGACGAAGGCTTCCACGGTTTACACCAACGCATGCTGTGACAACCCGTATTTTGAATAATTGTTAATTGGATAATTAATCGATGGTAAACTTTTGGGATACTAATTTCATCTGGATAAAACAAATAAATTTGATAATTAAAGATGTCTGAATGTATATGTAAGTGGATTGGAAACTAAATAATAGTTGAACCAAATAATGGATCTTAAAGTAAATTATTAATTTTATAAATAGATATGTGTAAACTCCATTATGATGAAAATCTTAAGTATATACATATATAAATACATTGTAGAAATATAATCCTAGTAAACATATTAAGATAATCATTTTAATAAATGGGCAAAAATTATCTTTTCAAAAACAAATAAATTAATTGTTGTTTTTGTATGTATAAATAGTTGGCAAATAAGGGTAGTTTTTTTTTTCAAACATCTTAGAAAAAAATTGGTTCTAAAGTTTATATGTAAAAAAAAATTATTAATTAAATTAATTATTTAGTTGGGATTTTAATTCAATTTCTTATAAAGTGAATATAGGTTAATAAAGGAAAGGTTAAAGACATGGATACATATAAACTAAATTGTAGATATTTTATAAATATATGAATACATATAAAAATATATTAATGCATGAACATTACAAATATAAGATGAATATAACATAAAAATGACAAATGTAAGACACTACAACAAGTGTCATTCTTTTATTTTATTTTAAATTTAAATCTACATAAATCTCAATCTTCTTCTTTATTTTCTTTTTCCACTTTCTCTTTTCAAAAAAAAAAAACCTGTAATAAGTTTTAAATGCAACTAGGAATCCTCAAAAACAAGCTTGTAACCAGTTCCTGAGAAAAATCAAAACACTACAAACATTTTTCAGATCTGAAACCAATCATGCAAAGCATTTTTTTTTCAATAGCCTGTAAAACAAAGCATCAACCAAAATCAAACCAAGATTTCATCTCTGTTGCAAACTTGAACCTTTTCAAAACAACAACTAGTTTCAGAGTATCAAGATTTCCAGTTTTATATATCATCAAGCATTGACATCTCAGTTTTCAATGATCATCAAGTTTCCAGTAAACAAGATCAGGGATTTACAGTTTCAAACTTTCAAGATTTCAAAGCAAGTTTTTCTGTTTCCATAATCAGTGCTATCTGCCTTTTTAATCGGTGAGTAAACTTAACTTGGTTTTCATTTAAATCTGGATGCGTGAATGGAATTTGGAAGTTTGATGAAAGTTGTTGCATGATGAAGTATTGAATATAGATGAATGTATCTGGGTGCAAGCACTGATATAACAGTGTTATCTGTTTAAAGTATAGAGTTCAAATTCAAGTAAAAAAAAAAAAATTCAATTCCTCTCATTCAAAACTTTATTTGGCTTAAGTACAAAATATGTTTGTTTAAAACCAAAATAAGATATAAAAATATGTTTAAGAAAAATGAATAGAAATATGATCTGGAAAATAAAAATGGAACAGAGGAATTTAAGTATAGGTTAAAAATCAAATACAATGATTTGTTAATTCATATATATAATCTGAATCGCCCTTCCAAACTATGATTTTTAAAACAAAAATCTCGAATTTTAGTTAGGATTTGAGGTGGCATTTTGGTGATAACCAGAGGGGCGTTTTTGGTTAAAAAACTGGTGACTGGGTGATTTCTGGCAACTGGGAACTTCATTGAAGAAGGTCGAGATATAGGAGAGCTTGAGGAAAATGCCAAGTGGGTTCTGTATCACATGTGGCATCGGTAATCGGTCGAAATTGATTTAAACCCTAATTTTATGTTGGGGTCGGATTTGGGATGTCGGTATCTTCTCTGGCACATCGAGTATCTTCGGACCTAGTGTGTTGGTGGCATGGAGGTCTGATGAGGCTGAGGTCGGAATTTTATGACCACTGGCGGTCGGCGATAGGAGTTTAGGGGAATTTCAGGTGGGATGGTGATGCTGGAATTGTACGAGATGCCTCAATTTTGATTTTGTGATTATTTGGATGTTTGGGAGATCAGAATTGGATGCGTTGATGATCCTCGTGTTGCATGGATGGTCATCGATGATCGAAGAGGCGAGTCTCCGGTGTACACGTGCACAGTTGGGTGGTTGTCCCTGAAGTTATTCTGTGATGTCGAGGAAGATGAAGTTTTGTTTTAATCAGGGTGTGCATGGGAAAATGTGGTGAAAACTCGAGCGAGGCTTCGAGTTAATGGAGTGCGCGTGGCATGCTATATCAGTTTTAAGAATATAAAGGATGATCAGGTTTTGGGAAATAAGATTTTTATAACAGGTTCAAGCAAATTTGTTTTTTTTTCCTTTTTCTTTTTACAAGTTTCCAAAACTTAATAAATGTTTGTGAAAATTAATTGTTTGATTTGTTTAGAATTAACAATTTAATTTAAAATCCCTAAGTATTTTCAAAGAAATTTTATGATGGAATTAAGAGGTATTTAAGATCATTGTATTTACTCTTAAACCCATTTATAAGATCTATGTTGTTTGATTTTAGACACTAAATTTAGACAAGATATAGGCGATGGGAAGAAATCAAGCAAAGGATAACTAATGAGATAAACCATTGGTTAATAAGTTAATGTGGTTAAGAAATTTATGGGGATTACTAAAGGTTAATTAATCAGTATAATTAATTAGTGTAATTAATTAAATAAATTAAATTTGGGTTAGTTAATAATGAGAATGATAGAAGTAAATGATAATTAATTAATGTAAGTGATTATCAAATAATTAATTTGAGTAATTAATGGACAAATGTAATAAATGTGAATGGGTGATAGTTAAATTAATTTGAGTAATTAACTGAAGGTTAATTACTTACTGTAACTAAAAGTGACAATTAAGGATTGATTAATCAAGGTTAATCAATTAAGAAATAATTATATGACAAGTAATTAAGAGGTTATTACTTAATATAAAGGAATCATTATGAGCGATTACTTAATCAGGTAATTAAAGGAATTAATTACTCAGTATAAATAAGTTGATGTGGTTAATTTTAGTTAATTAATTCAATTAATTAATTAAAAAGTAATCATTTGATGTTGAGTTAAGTATAATTACTTAAGGTAATTAATGAGGTATAACTTCTTAGTGAAGTAATTAGTGGATAAATTATTGAATGTAATTAATTTAAGAAAATTACTTGATGGGTAGTATTAAAGGATAATTACTTGATGAGAGAAATTAAGAAATGATTACTCCGTGTAATAGAAGGATTAAATTATATAATTAATCAAGGAGTTGGTTTAATGGATGAAGTAATTAAGAAAAGTTAATGTCTGATTGTGATTAATCAAGATTGATTAATGAATGTAATTAAGGTAAAGGTTAATTATTATTTAAGAATAATTAACTAATGAAAGTAATTAGAGGATCATTAATTAATTAATATAATTAAGGGAAATAATCAATCTTGCTTATTAATGATTGAATGATGATGAGTACTTTGAATTGGTTGATATCTCTGTTATGAATTGCTTTGTGATGTAATATGTTAGATGGACGACGATAATGGGATTATCAATCAATTAGGAATTTCTGTGTAAAAGTGATATACGACAATAAAAGTTGAATTGTATTTAATTGGATAACTTGGATTTAGATGACATTGAATTCGAAGAGACTGGAGTCGGGTATTAGTAGATACCCGAAACCACTTCGATTCTTATAAATTTGAAATGTGAAACTAATAGGCTGAAGTGGAATGACTTAAGTAAATTGGATCATTTAAATCTAAGTTTTGGCACTTAGAAATTGATGTGTGAAATGGTTGATGTCTATAATAACTTATGAAGTGTAAATCGATATAAGTTACCCCGGGTTTATATATTGTATGCTTTTGTATTTCAAGTTAGATGGGTTTACTCACGCTGGTTCCCAGCCCGACCCGGGTGTTACTTTGATGTAATGCTCGGGTCAGACCGAGTATTACAGATTTTCAGGTAAGGACGTTCTGGAGCTCAGGAGGCGAGCTGGATGGCAGGGACGTATGGAGAGTTTCCACTATGATATCGTATATATCTGAGACATGTTAAATTGTATCTCCCATTTGTTTTATAAAATTGTTGTAACTCCGATATGTCGATGTAAATTGATAGATACAGTTTTCTTTGGTATAACTATTATTATTGATATTATATTTTATTCGCTGCGAATGTGAGATTGTGTGATTCTTTTATGTTCTTCTTCTTCTATATCTTCTTCTTTTCTCGAACTATCTGGAATTTTCGGGATCGAAATTTACGGGTCGTTACACATGCGGTATGAGGGCTGAAGGTTAAGCGAGAACCTTGGCTCTGTTGGGGATTACTCATTAAGGATAGGGTAAGTGGTACCCTAGAATGAGTTGAGTGTATATGTATATAAGAGAGCGTACTTGTTATTTTCTTATATAAAGGTTTTTTAAAGATTTCAAAAGTAAATGAATCTTATATAAGAAATAGATTATCTATTATATTAAGGAAATTGGTTATTGTATTAATTAAATTAAAAGTTATATTAAGAATTAAATTAAGAAGTAATAGAATACAACCAAATTGAAAATTTGAATTAAATAAAGATAAGTTTGAAATGGATTCAAACTAAAAATTGAAATCTTGAATTAGAGAAGTATCTCAAAATAAGATAAATTGGTTTTAAATTGTTAAAGGAGATATATTATTCAAACTATTTTGAATATGATCTTATTTTAAAATAAAAGATGTTATTTAATATATATGAATGAAAGGGTCCTATTTCAAACAAGGGTTGTTTGAAATTTTAAAGGAATTTGTTTGAAGTTAAAACTAAAGGTGGTTTAAAATTTTAAAGTATAACTTGGTATGTAAAAGACATTAATATGTATACATGTGGATATACATAATATCAGAGTTGGTTTGAAATAAACTGTAAATATTGAGTTTTGAATTTGGAATAAGATGTGATACCCAAGTGATAAGTTTTGAACTTATAAGTGGGAAAAATTATTAATTTGAAGTTTAGAATTTTGAAATTTGAAATGGAGGATTCAAGTTTGAGTAAGGTTAAACGGGATTGATTGAATTTAACTCGGAGGAAGTTAAATAAGTTTGAATGTACAATCTGATTTCGAAATTTCAACATGAAATTGAGATTAAATTTGGGGAGTTAAATGATTAATCTGAATTGGGAGTATGTGTGATCTCAAGATGGGTTTGAGATCTGGAAATTGTAAATTAATGGATGTTTTAAGATGATTTAGATGATATCATCCTATTGTTGTTAAAAATCTTTAAGTTATGAATTGGATTTGTTTGAATGAATGAGAAGTGAAGTGAGGTAATATATCCATTATAGAGATAAATTAAAATGGAATTTTGAGAATTTAACTCGAAATTAAATTGTTTTAAGGCTTTTAATAAAGGTTACCTTGGTTTAAAGAGTTAAACCAGCCTTAGTAAATTTAACTCGAATTTATATAATTCGAGATGGATTAAATCTGGAATTTGAATTGAAATTAGTTCATATTGAATTTGATTTGAAGTAATTGAAATTGTGATTGAGGATGTATGAGTATAAGATTCAAATGGAAAATTTGAATTGAATTATTTTGAAATAATTTGAAATTTGAGGTGGGTTCAATTTGAAATTAGTCCAAATTTATTTGAATAATTTGGAATTGTAATTAAAATTGAATAGTTTTAAATTCAATTGGAATTTGAATTAGGTTTGGGAGGAAGTCAAGAATAATTCAACTTGATTTGGAAATGGTGTTGAAATAAATTGAAATTGGAACTAGTTCAATTGAAATTTATCTGAATTAGAAAAATTTGAGATCAAAGTTGAATAAAGTTAAATGTGAAAGGAAACTTAGATTAATTCAACTTGAATTGGGGTTGAATCAATTTCAATAGAAATTGAAGTTATTTAAATTGGAGTTAAGTCAATTTAAATGAAAGTGGAATTTAAATTGAATTGATTGGGAATTGAACAGTTTTGACTCTGGACTATTTTTAATATAAATTGTTTTTGTATAAATCTATTTTTCCAAGCTATTCATTATATATACAACCTTTCTTTTAAAAAGCCAAACTATCTTATACTTGTTTTACAATTGTTTTTGAAACTGTTTAACAATTTTCCAACTGTCTATAAACTAATTAATATATTTCAACTATTTTACAAAACTATACTATCTTACTACTATTTTGCAATTATCTAAAATTTCTATAATTATTTTAATTATTTTCTAACTATTTTACACCTATTTTACAAACTAGTAATTATATTTCAACTACTTATCTGTTTTTAAAATTTTCAAGCTATTTTCTAAATAAACTGGTCGGAGTTCAAACTGTTATTGGTTAAATACCCAATCGAGATAAGAGTTTAAGGAATAATCCAAATGTGGATTAAGGTAATTGTGAGTAAGTGAATAGAATTTAAAGGAAATGTGAATAGAAATGGAATTAATTTGGCTAATAACCAATAAGACAAATACGTAGGGTGTACGTATGTTATTCTATTCGCATAGTGATTTGATCCAGATTCGAGCACAGAATTTTGAGATAGTTATATCGATCCGAGTAGGATTTTCCACTCGATTTTCGACGGCGAACCTGGACATGGATTGTTGATTGGTTTTGGATATTCTCTATCATAGTTAGGCTATGCAAGGAGAATGACAGTTTCTGATCAAGAAACCAGATCTGTGTCCACACTAGGAAGTCGGGTGGACGATACTAGTTCGGAAATGAAATTGTGTGATCGAGTGGGCGATCAGATTGGTATAGTGTACGGATGATATGTGTACATCGTACGGATTTGAATGAAAATGATATTGAAAGGAATAATCAAATTTGAATATTTGATTTTGGATAAATAAAGTTATATATCTTTGTTATATAAAATAAAACTCCCCTTGATGAATCTTTTGCTAGAAGAAAAGGGTTTTTGGAAATGTTTGAAGTATAAAAGGAGTTTTATACAAGTTTGAAATGATCCAAAGTTTTAAAAATTGTATATATCTGAATATATATATATATATATAAAGGATCATATGAGGATTTTGGAAAAAGGTTTTGGGAACCTATGTATTTGGAAAGGCTTTTGATTTTTTGGGTAAAATCAATATTGAATTTGGAAAGCCTAGTTTGAGAATTATCGATTTTGGAATAATCGATTTTTTGTAAAGGAGCTTTGTATGAAATCATACTAGGTGTATGATTTGAAGATACTATATGTATAGTATAAAATATTTTGATGATGGCTCTGGGGAAAAAGGCGCTCCCTTGAAATGAACTTCTCAGGGGTACCATCGGGTGGTGCTGCCTTGAGCCCCAAGGGGGGGGGGGGGGGTTCTAAAATTGATCCTGTGAGGAGTCCGGACGAAACTAGTTCCTGAGGATTATGAGTTGAGTATACCATAGTGTAAGTCGTGCGTGCCGCTGAGAGCCAACAGTTACATGGACTTTTGCTGCGATGGCAACGTAACCCAGGATGTAACTGCGATCTATGGTATAACATAGCGAAAGTCGTGTGTGCCGCTAAGAGCCAACAGTTACATGGACTTTTGCTGCGATGGCAACGTAACCCAGGATGTAACTGCGACCTATGGTATAACATAGCGAAAGTCGTGTGTGCCGCTGAGAGCCAACAGTCTGTGTTTGATTTTATATCGGCAGACTGCGACCTATGTAGGAGTGGAGAGGTTTCATTTCGACAGCGAAAATCAGAGGCCGTTGAGAGCCTGCAGTTACATGGACTTTTGCTGTGACGGCAACGTAACCCTGGGTGTAACTGCGATCTGTTGTGTGGGTTCCATGGCGTAATCGAGAGGCCGCGGAGAGCCTGCAGTTACATGGACTTTTGCTGCGACGGCAACGTAACCCTGAAATGTAACTGTGACAATGGATGGGGGTGATGATTTTCAGAGCATTCTCACCAAAGATATATCCTCTATTTTCAAAAACCGATTTCTATATTTTCAACAAAATTAATTTCAAAATATTTTCACTGGGTGTTGAAAATGAGTCTGCTAAGTATTTATAGATTTTCAGTCTTACGCCTGATCAACGTATGACCGAATTTCTATGAGAACGAGGATGGGCTTATTGAGACATCGAGTTATAAAAGTATTTTTATAAAAATTATTTTGGCAATATTATATAGATTTTAAAGGTGTTTGGAAAATGATCAAAGAACATTTTAACTGGTTTTTAAAACATTTTAATAAATTCTGGCTTCGTTTCTTTTCGAGGACGAAAAGATTCTAAGGGGGGAGGAATGTGATAACCCGAATTTTGAATAATTGTTAATTGGATAATTAATCGATGGTAAACTTTTGGGATACTAATTTCATCTGGATAAAACAAATAAATTTGATAATTAAAGATGTCTGAATGTATATGTAAGTGGATTGGAAACTATAATAATAGTTGAACCAAATAATGGATCTTAAAGTAAATTATTAATTTTATAAATAGATATGTGTAAACTCCATTATGATGAAAATCTTAAGTATATACATATATAAATACATTGTGGAAATATAATCCTAGTAAACATATTAAGATAATCATTTTAATAAATGGGCAAAATTTATCTTTTCAAAAACAAATAAATTAATTGTTGTTTTTGTATGTATAAATAGTTGGCAAATAAGGGTAGTTTTTTTTTCAAACATCTTAGAAAAACATTGGTTCTAAAGTTTATATGTAAAAATAATAATTATTAATTAAATTAATTATTTAGTTGGGATTTTAATTCAATTTCTTATAAAGTGAATATAGGTTAATAAAGGAAAGGTTAAAGACATGGATACATATAAACTAAATTGTAGATATTTTATAAATATATGAATACATATAAAAATATATTAATACATGAACATTACAAATGTAAGATGAATATAACATAAAAATGACAAATGTAAGACAGTACAACAAGTGTCATTCTTTTATTTTTTTTTAAAATTTAAATCTACATAAATCTCAATCTTCTTCTTAATTTTCTTTTTCCACTTTCTCTTTTCAAAAAAAAAGAACTTGTAATAAGTTTTAAATGCAACTAGGAATCCTCAAAAACAAGCTTGTAACCAGTTCCTGAGAAAAATCAAAACACTACAAACATTTTTCAGATCTGAAACCAAACATGCAAAGCATTTTTTTTCAATAGCCTGTAAAACAAAGCATCAACCAAAATCAAACCAAGATTTCATCTCTGTTGCAAACTTGAACCTTTTCAAAACAACAACTAGTTTCAGAGTATCAAGATTTCCAGTTTTATATATCATCAAGCATTGACATCTCAGTTTTCAATGATCATCAAGTTTCCAGTAAACAAGATCAGGGATTTACAGTTTCAAACTTTCAAGATTTCAAAGCAAGTTTTTCTGTTTCCATAATCAGTGCTATCTGCCTTTTTAATCGGTGAGTAAACTTAACTTGGTTTTCATTTAAATCTGGATGCGTGAATGGAATTTGCAAGTTTGATGAAAGTTGTTGCATGATGAAGTATTGAATATACATGAATGTATCTGGGTGCAAGCACTGATATAACAGTGTTATCTGTTTAAAGTATAGAGTTCAAATTCAAGTAAAAAAAAAAATTTCAATTCCTCTCATTCAAAACTTTATTTGGCTTAAGTACAAAATATGTTTGTTTAAAACCAAAATAAGATATAAAAATATGTTTAAGAAAAATGAATAGAAATATGATCTGGAAAATAAAAATGGAACAGAGGAATTTAAGTATAGGTTAAAAATCAAATACAATGATTTGTTAATTCATATATATAATCTGAATCGCCCTTCCAAACTATGATTTTTAAAACAAAAATCTCAAATTTTAGTTAGGATTTGAGGTGGCATTTTGGTGATAACCAGAGGGGCGTTTTTGGTTAAAAAACTGGTGACTGGGTGATTTCTGGCAACTGGGAACTTCATTGAAGAAGGTCGAGATATAGGAGAGCTTGAGGAAAATGCCAAGTGGGTTCTGTATCACATGTGGCATCGGTAATCGGTCGAAATTGATTTAAACCCTAATTTTATGTTGGGGTCGGATTTGGGATGTCGGTATCTTCTCTGGCACATCGAGTATCTTCGGACCTAGTGTGTTGGTGGCATGGAGGTCTGATGAGGCTGAGGTCGGAATTTTATGACCACTGGCGGTCGGCGATAGGAGTTTAGGGGAATTTCAGGTGGGATGGTGATGCTGGAATTGTACGAGATGCCTCAATTTTGATTTTGTGATTATTTGGATGTTTGGGAGATCAGAATTGGATGCGTTGATGATCCTCGTGTTGCATGGATGGTCATCGATGATCGAAGAGGCGAGTCTCCGGTGTACACGTGCACAGTTGGGTGGTTGTCCCTGAAGTTATTCTGTGATGTCGAGGAAGATGAAGTTTTGTTTTAATCAGGGTGTGCATGGGAAAATGTGGTGAAAACTCGAGCGAGGCTTCGAGTTAATGGAGTGCGCGTGGCATGCTATATCAGTTTTAAGAATATAAAGGATGATCAGGTTTTGGGAAATAAGATTTTTATAACAGGTTCAAGCAAATTTGTTTTTTTTTCCTTTTTCTTTTTACAAGTTTCCAAAACTTAATAAATGTTTGTGAAAATTAATTGTTTGATTTGTTTAGAATTAACAATTTAATTTAAAATCCCTAAGTATTTTCAAAGAAATTTTATGATGGAATTAAGAGGTATTTAAGATCATTGTATTTACTCTTAAACCCATTTATAAGATCTATGTTGTTTGATTTTAGACACTAAATTTAGACAAGATATAGGCGATGGGAAGAAATCAAGCAAAGGATAACTAATGAGATAAACCATTGGTTAATAAGTTAATGTGGTTAAGAAATTTATGGGGATTACTAAAGGTTAATTAATCAGTATAATTAATTAGTGTAATTAATTAAATAAATTAAATTTGGGTTAGTTAATAATGAGAATGATAGAAGTAAATGATAATTAATTAATGTAAGTGATTATCAAATAATTAATTTGAGTAATTAATGGACAAATGTAATAAATGTGAATGGGTGATAGTTAAATTAATTTGAGTAATTAACTGAAGGTTAATTACTTACTGTAACTAAAAGTGACAATTAAGGATTGATTAATCAAGGTTAATCAATTAAGAAATAATTATATGACAAGTAATTAAGAGGTTATTACTTAATATAAAGGAATCATTATGAGCGATTACTTAATCAGGTAATTAAAGGAATTAATTACTCAGTATAAATAAGTTGATGTGGTTAATTTTAGTTAATTAATTCAATTAATTAATTAAAAAGTAATCATTTGATGTTGAGTTAAGTATAATTACTTAAGGTAATTAATGAGGTATAACTTCTTAGTGAAGTAATTAGTGGATAAATTATTGAATGTAATTAATTTAAGAAAATTACTTGATGGGTAGTATTAAAGGATAATTACTTGATGGGAGAAATTAAGAAATGATTACTCCGTGTAATAGAAGGATTAAATTATATAATTAATCAAGGAGTTGGTTTAATGGATGAAGTAATTAAGAAAAGTTAATGTCTGATTGTGATTAATCAAGATTGATTAATGAATGTAATTAAGGTAAAGGTTAATTATTATTTAAGAATAATTAACTAATGAAAGTAATTAGAGGATCATTAATTAATTAATATAATTAAGGGAAGTAATCAATCTTGCTTATTAATGATTGAATGATGATGAGTACTCTGAATTGGTTGATATCTCTGTTATGAATTGCTTTGTGATGTGATATGTTAGATGGACGACGATAATGGGATTATCAATCAATTAGGAATTTCTGTGTAAAAGTGATATACGACAATTAAAGTTGAATTGTATTTAATTGGATAACTTGGATTTAGATGACATTGAATTCGAAGAGACTGGAGTCGGGTATTAGTAGATACCCGAAACCACTTCGATTCTTATAAATTTGAAATGTGAAACTAATAGGCTGAAGTGGAATGACTTAAGTGAATTGGACCATTTAAATCTAAGTTTTGGCACTTAGAAATTGATGTGTGAAATGGTTGATGTCTATAATAACTTATGAAGTGTAAATCGATATAAGTTACCCCGGGTTTATATATTGTATGCTTTTGTATTCCAAGTTAGATGGGTTTACTCACGCTGGTTTCCAGCCTGACCCGGGTGTTACTTTGATGTACTGCTCGGGTCAGACCGAGTATTACAGATTTTCAGGTAAGGACGTTCTGGAGCTTAGGAGGCGAGCTGGATGGCAAGGACGTATGGAGAGTTTCCACTATGATATCGTATATATCTGAGACATGTTAAATTGTATCTGTCATTTGTTTTATAAAATTGTTGTAACTCCGATATGTCGATGTAAATTGATAGATACAGTTTTCTTTGGTATAACCATTATTATTGATATTATATTTTATCCGCTGCGAATGTGAGATTGTGTGATTCTTTTATGTTCTTCTTCTTCTATCTCTTCTTCTTTTCTCGAACTATCTGGAATTTTTGGGATCGAAATTTCTGGGTCGTTACACATGTGGTATGGGGCCTGGAGCTGTTCTTATGCAAGAAGGTAAGGTGATACCCTATGCAAGTAGACAATTGAAGGACCTTGGGAGAAACTGCCCCACTCACTATTTAGAGTTGGAGGTTAACATTTTTTTGCTTTAAGGATGTGGAGGAACTATCTTTTGGGAGAAAAGTTTGAGTTATCCATTAACAAAAAATTACTTAAATACTTGTTTTCCTAAAAGGATTTGAATCGTAGGAAGTAGAGGTGGATGTAGTTTATAGCATCATAAGACTTTGAGACATAATACACCCCTAGAAAAGGGAATGTTGTTGCTGACGTACTTAGCCAGAGGCATGCTACTCTTGGTGCTATAAATGAGTGGAGACGGTTGGAGTTCCTTTCAAATTTGAATTTCCAACCACTAATAGAACCCACTTTTGGTTATTTTGCGACACTGGAATTTAGGCCAGCACTGATGGATCACATCGGGTAAGGATAGAAGAAAGATGTGGTAATAGTAAATATTTATGACAAGCTAAGTAGAGGAGAACACTTCCCCTATGTCGGTAGATATGCAATAAACAAAACGGGATGACTGAGGAGAGATGTACGCCTATGTGTTCCAATGCCAGAGGAAGTTTTAGAAGAAGTGCTAGCGGAATGTCCCATTTTGGGTCAACTATTCACCCCAACGTAGATAAAATGTATAGGGATATGAAGCAAATTTTCTATAAGCCGAGGCTGAGGAAAATGGCAGCGAAGTATGTTTCTAGGTGTTTGACATGCAAAAGATAAAGGAGGAACTGGGGAAGCCTATAGGATTGTTATTACTATTAAAGGTACAGGCTTAGAAGTAGGAGCATATATCGACAGATTTCATAGATGGGTTTCCTAGGAGTCAAAGAGGCAATGAGGCCATTTTGGTTATATTGGATAGACCCACTTAAAGTGGCCAATTTATTTTCATAAGGAGTAATATGACTACTGCATCACTGGTGGAAATTTATATTAGAGAGGTGGTATGAGTGCAAGGGATTCTAGTTAGCATTATTAGGGATGGAGACCGCTTATTCACAGTGAATTTTGGAGGAGTTTGCAGTTAGGATTAGGAACGACGTTGAATCTTAGCATTGCTTAGCATCCGTAGACCGACAGTCGGATGAAAATGGAAACAAAATTTTGGAAGATTTGTTGAGAACTTGCATCATGGATTTTAGAGGAAATTAGGAGCAGCATTTTCATATAATAATAGTTACCGAACAATGAGTGGTATGACACCTTTTGAAGTTTGTGTAGGAGAGCATGCAAATCGCCAAATTATTGGTGGAAAACCACTGACAAAATTTTACTTCGATTAGATCTGATCCATGAGACCTCAAATAAGATTGAGATGATTAGACAACGAATGAAGGACACACATGACTATCAGAAGTCCTATGCTGACAGACGAAGGAAGGAATTGGATTTTTCGGTTGGAGACATAGTATTTGTTAAGGTTTTCCCTCTTAGTAAGATTATGAGGTTTGGTACACCGGAGAAGTTGGCACCCAGCTTCATTGGGTCTTTCTTGATTTTGGAAAGGATTAGGAAAATTGCATATCGAGTAGTGCTTCCAGATAAGTTAACGGGAGTTCATGACAGCTTTCATGTTTCACACTTGAGGAAATATCTACACGGCACCGCCACCATAGTCGAGCCTAATCACTTAGTAGATATAGAGACGGAGTCGATAGCACCCTATGCCATCTCACATATTGTGGGGTACAAAACTAAGAAGTTTCGTAATAAAAAAATTAGACTGGTCCGAGTACTGTGGGGAGATAACCCGGCGGAAAGCATATGGGAAACCGAGGATAAGATGAAGACTTCTATCCTAAGCTTTTCTCTTGTAAACTTTTTCTCTTCAAATTTAGTATCGTATAGGTTTTGGTTGCAGCGTGATTGCTAGATTGGATGGTAGAGAGGATGATTGTCACACTTTATACTGTTATTTTTTCACTTATATAGAATCTTATGCATATCTAGGATGCTTGCATACATGCCTATATGTCACGATTTTGCGTTCACGCTAGGACTGAGCTCACCCATAGTATGTTGCATACACAATCATATTGCATTTTTGGTTGAGTAGATGGTTGTGTAGATAATTTGATTGTATAACATGGTTGTAGAGTATGCACTACACTACCGGTATCTTAGGGATTTTGGGAACGAAACTCTTTTTAAAGGGGAGGAACATAACACCCCATAAAAATGAATAAGAAATTAATAAACTAAAATAAGGCTAAAAACAAGAAATTTGCAAATGTTAGAAATTGGCGACGAAAGTTACATTGTTGCATTCGTAGAGGTTTTCTAATCAAATTTGATATATAAATTTTTACGATCGAAGTTCGAACGAAAAGTTATTAACGTTTGAAGTTTTTGAATTTAAAATCATTCAAAGGAGTTTAAATTTTAAATTTAAATAACGTTAACGTGGAAATTAAAATAGGTAACAGATAGTTTAACATTAGGGCAAATTTGTGTTGGGAAAACGTTAACGTTAATGGTTAAAAGAGGAAATAAATCAAAACAAACGGCAACACTAATTCACAACCAAAATTAATAGGTCGGTCGACCGCCTACTTGGCCGATCGACCGCTGTCGATTGACCATCTAAGATGGAGCAATCAACCGGTCAGTGAATGTCGGATAGGGTTATTTTAGGCCACGAACGGCCTGGATTCTGTTATTTTAACCCAACTTAAATCACATAGTTTTGGAACTTTTTAACCACTATAAATAAGAGGCTAACTCCCTTACTTTTATTCACAAAATATTTGTAACGCTAGCGAAACTTCGGCAGTCTTCGTCCTCAATTAGATTGAAGAACTGGAATCAAAATCCAAGGGAAAAAGGTAACAGGTTTGTATATATTTATGTTTTTCTATTCTTATTCTTCCATAAACTCTGAATTCTGAATCTAGTTTTATACAATTGAATTATTGTATATTTTATAAAGAAGATATATGATGGAGAAGTCTGGCAAGGACATGAATCAAATCCAAAGGAGAGCATGAAACTATCTGTCAGTGGAAATCTTAGATTTTCACATTTTAGTAGTTTGTATAGTGAAAGTTTGATTTGTTTTATGCCTTGGGGAATTTCGTAACAAAAAACCTAAACCCTAAAACCTCAAAATTTCCCAAAATAAAATATTAATTCTCTAATTTATTGAAATTTCAATAATTTTATGTAAATATAATAGAATTAACCGTGTTGTTTGCAATTAGAATAATTATGGTCTATTCCTCTTCCACTTTTTCTATTGTTATGAAAAAGGGTTCAAAAAGAAAACCTTTAGGAAATGGTGTACAAAGTATGAATTTTCCTATTTGTAGTTTGCACCACCTATTTCTATAATATAAATAAATATAAATCCTTCTTTCCGCTTCAAAGATTGTATATATGAAAGTAGAATAGAATATAAAGGGTTTTAATTGTAAGTTTTGTTTCATTGAAATAGAGGCGTGGATCTATTATATTAATGTAAAATATGTTTGGCCTTTTGATTCCATTTTTGAATATATTTGTACAAGTCTATTTTGTTTTGCTAACGATATTAACTATTTTGCAAATTGTTATATGGAACTAAGCTTGTGTGCATATGGAAGTTTTGACATTTTAATAATTAGTATAGGAAGCATTAATCTTAGAGCAAGAATATTTCTACACACGCTTAGGGCTATTTGGTTAGCCTAAATTACATACATATAAATATATTAACAATGTATAAGTATATTAATATCATATTAATAGTAATGTATTATCCGTATCGTATCGAATAATTAGATTAGTAAATAACATTAAACACCGTAAGGAGTAAGTTAATGATAATTTTGGAAATTAACCCATAATTAAAGGAAAAATAATGAGTTTTCCTTATATGGCCTTAAGTCGTAAATGTAGTATGATATAACATTTATGTGACACACACACACACACACACACACACATATATGGTAGTATGTTAGGAAAGTGGAAATATGACTAAGTTAGTAAATAACATAGTAGCGTATAAGAATATTAACACCATATTAATAATAACGTATTATTCATATCATATAGAACAAATGGGTTAGTAAATAGCATTAAACCTCATTGGAAGGAAGTTAAGGATAATTATGGACATTAATCCGTAGTCCATAAATAAAGGAAAAATTAGGAGTTTTCCTTATATGGCCTTAAGTCGTAAATGTGGTGAGATATTATATATAAATACACACACACATATATGGCAGTATGTTAGGAGAGTGGAAATATGACTAATTTATAGGGATGTAAGGTCAGTCAAAAGCATAGAGAAGCCTGCCAAGCTAATCTAGCTACCGATAATGTGGCTTTGGGATTGATGTGGGACATCGCATATAATAAGTACCTGCGATGGATGTGAAGTTAGTCCTAATTCTATAGGGTAAGCATGCCCGGCTAATCTAGCTACCAACACCTACGAATAGTCGGACTAATGTGAGACATCATAGTTTAGGTGACGGATCATACGATAAATATTTCAAGAAGGGCCGACTTTTAGGTTGAAGATATTAAATGGCTATTATAGGGTCTTCCCTCTTCCTACTCAAGAAGTACTAAACAGTCGGGATTACCTTTAGGTGCAGTAGTGTGAAATCTTTGGTAAGGGCCTGCTTCGGGATTGAGGTATAAGTGGCTATTGTTGGGTCCACATCTTCCCATAAAAGCAGTGTTAAGTGGCATAATGGGATTTCTTAGATATCAGTTAGGAGGTACCAGAGAGGGGTTCACATTACGTTTAGGTATTGACTGCAGGGATCTGCCCAGGGCATAGGTATTAAATGGTCAGAGTCTGCCTAATTCTCATTAAAGATGTATTAAGTAGCTTTGGTGCTTCCTCTCGCATCGTTGAGACATGACTTACAGTAATTGCGAAGATGGATTGGAAAGGGCCCATGGCCTACATGCCTACAGTTATAGGTAAGTTATGGAGTTGGATTGGAAAAGCCTTAGGATTACTGTTGGAGGTAGACTTGGTAGGATATAGTATAGGATGCGTAGGACATATTACTTATTTCAATGATACCGTCCAAACAATATTATGGCAAGACTTGATATTTTCATTCACCGTATATTATTATTTTGACTTTCTCCTTATTACGACCTACAGATTAGAGGGAATGATGCTGACTGAGAAGACGGAGGCGGCAGTAAGGATTTGTGACAGTTTATCTATTTTTCGATGTTTTGATATATTTTGATGGACCAATTTCATACATATTGATGTTATTTTTAGATATTTTATTACATATATTTTAAGATAATATGTTGTATTTCTGAGATTTGAATTTTTATGAAATAGGTACTTATTTCTGTTATTATATTTTATCTCTTTTGCTGTGAGATTCTGAAAGCATAGATAAATAGCACTATATATTATTCATTGTACTAATATTACCAACCAACAACCAGCTTGGAATAGGCCTAACGTTCGATGGGCTTTTATAAGCCTGTTCTGGAGAGTTTTATTTCATTTGGTATTAGAGCTCAGATTATTCGATCAGCGGGGATAGACATACATAAGAGTGCGTATTTGTTATTTTTCAAAACCCTAATATACATATACACTTTTATGAAATTACGCAAACACACTAAGCAAACTTTCTTCCAACAAATAATATTATCTTAGGAAGTTGTAACTAAAATCTCAAACCTACAGAAAGTTGATTATGGCTGAAAACAATAGCTTGGAGGCTAGGAACCGGTCCACTTGAGAAGTAGCCACCATTCGAGGTATGTCAGAATGGTTCAAGCAATACTTAAGGCATGTGGGGGCTAGTTCTCATTCCTCTACAAGATGCACCAGTGGCACCACCTGCTCCACTGAAGCAACACCCTGGCCGCTAGGCTTCCCTAAACATGGAATGACATTTAGAACATGGAGGACTGGCATATACGGGAGTCGAAGATTATAATAAAACAAAGACTTGGATTTACGACTGTGAATGTATATTCCAAGAGCTTGGATGAGAAGATCGGATAAATATGAGGATGGCTGCATGGCATTTCAAGTGGAGGTATTGGAATGGTGGACCATTGTAGTTGAAGAGAATGCAAAGGAATGGATTACTTAGGTTGAAATTAGGGCTCGCTTTGAGTCACGATTCATGTCCAAAGCTGAAGTAAGTTTGTAATTGGAGAAGTTTATACAACTAAGGCAAGAGAGACTCTATGTTGAAAGAGTATATCAATAAGTTAAAAGTTTTGACTTAGTTTGGATTGAGTATAATTGACACACCTACAAAGAAGGCTATGAAGTTTGTTAAAGGCCTAAATTATATTAAGGAGCTGCTTTTGACCTAAATTCTCATGGGCGCCACTTATGAGATGATAGTTAAAATGGTCCTTCTTTAGACTGTTGGTATTGAAGAGAAAGAGAAGGTAGGACATGCACAAAGTTTCACGATGGAGCTAAGAAAGGAGGATTTTGGGCTGATAAGAAGGCCGAGGAAAAGACTAAGAAAGGAGGTGTAGCAGGCCGTAGATGTCAAAAGAAAGGATACATTGCTAAGCTTTGTAAGGTGAGTTTGATGAAGGAGGAGTTTAAGGGAGATCATATCACTGCCATAAGGAGGAACATTACGAAAATCGATGTCCTAAGCTAGCAAAGGAGGGACAAAGTATAAAGGCTTATGCTATTAAGGTTATACCTTCTCAAATAGACCTCCTCCTAGATTCCAAAAAAACTGCATTGGAAGGTACAACTATTATGTGAGGAAATACTATCCATTCCTTATTTGGCTTGGAGCATCACATTCATTCATGGTTAGGAATGTATTCAAATCCTTAAGTCTGAAAATCCAAGTTGTCAGCAAGTCAATGGTGGTGTCAAATCCTATTGGGGGGTCGACATCCTTTTTTTGAATTGTAAAGTCCAAGTTATGGATATATGTGACGTCAATTTTACATGTAATGTGTATCTGCTTAGTTTTGAAGGGTATTGACTTATCCTGGGGATGAATTAGTTATCTTACTATATGTCTGTCTTAGATTGTGATAGGAGGATCATTTAGTCAAGGAGTTATAAGGGGAGAGATATTAATGTTCATTGTGCACCCTAAAAATTAAGTCAAGTTAGGCTATTTATATTCTCTTAGCCTATTACAAGATGAGCTCTCATTTGTGCCCATAGTCTGAGACTTTCCAGATGTTTTTGAAGAAGTTTTCGATCTTCCACCCCTAAGGGAGATCGAATTTAGGATTGATTTGGAGAAGGATGCTAGACCTATCATGCTGCCTTTAAGGCACATTTCCCCTAAAGAAAGGCAAGAGTTGGACAAGCAAATTTTGAAGCATCACAGAAGGGATTTATTTGCCGTGGTACTTCAAAATAGGAAGCACCAACTGTCTTTGCTACTAAGGCAGACAGCTCTTTAAGGCTATGCATTAACTATCGAGAGCTTGATAAGCTAACCAAGAAGAATATATACCCTTACCTAGAATAGATTACTTATATGACCAGCTTGTTGGTGCCAAAATCTTTTCTTAATTGGACTTAGTCACTGGATTTCTTCAATTGAGAATAGTTGAGTATAGCAAGTAGAAGACCGCTTTTTGCACTCCTAACGGACTACATGAATGCGAAGTAACGCCTTTTGGGTTGATGAGTGCCCCTGCATATTTTATAGATTTGATGAGTAGATTCATTTGGAGACATCTAAATAAGTTTATCATAGTATTCGTAGACGATATTATGTTATTCTCTAAAAGTGAAGGAGAGCATGAAAACCAATTAAGGGAGGTATTAAGGACCTTTAGAAGGTACTAACTAAAAGACAAATTCTCAAAGTGCCACTTCTGGAAGAAGGAGGTGAGATTTCTCGACCATAATGTCTTTGAGAAGGGATTGTCTGTTGACCCTATAAAGGTGGAAGCTACTCAAGAGGGGAAGATTCTGAAGAATGCCACGGAAGTTATGAGTTATTTTGGATTGGCTGGTTACAATAGGAAAATCATCAAGGGCTTTGCAAAAATACTGGTCCTACTGACTCGCTTAACTAAGAAATTTTTTGTCTTTTTCATGGGATGAGAAATACATTGAAGCATTCAAGAAGTTGAGGGAGCATTGACAAGTGTGCCAGTACTCACCATTCCCGATAGGACGAAGCCTTCCACGGTTTACACTAACGCATGCGATATGGAGCCAGGAGCTATTCTTATGCAAGAAGGCAATGTGATACCCTATGCAAGAAGACACTTGAAGGACCTTGAGAGAAAGTGCTTCACTCACTATTTAGAGTTGGAGGTTAACATTTTTTTGCTTTAAAGACGTGGAGGCCCTATCTTTTGGGAGAAAAGTTTGAGTTGTCCATTAACGAAAAATTTCTTAAATACTTGTTTTCCCAAAAGGATTTGAATCTTAGGCAGTAGAGGTGGATGTAGTTTATAGCATCATAAGACTTTGAGACATAATACGCCCCTAGAAAAGGGAATGTTGTTATTGACGTACTTAGCCAGAGGCATGCTACTCTTGGTGCTATAAATGAGTGGAGGCAGTTGGAGTTCCTTTCAAATTTCAATTTCCAACCACTAACAGAACCCACTTAAGTTTATTTTGCGACATTGGAATTTAGGATAGCTCTGATGGATCACATTGGGTAAGGATAGAAGAAAGATATGGCAATAGTAGATATTTATGACAAGCTAAGTAGAGGAGAACACTTCCCCTATGTCGATAGATATGCAATAAACAAAATGGGATGACTGAGAGATGTACGCCTATGTATTCCAATGCCAGAGGAAGTTTTAGAAGAAGTGCTAGCGGAATGTCCCATTTTGGGTCAACTATTCACCCCATTGGAGATAAAATGTATAAGGATATGAAGCGAATTTTCTATTATCTAAGGCTGAGGAAAATGGCAGCGAAGTATGTTTCTAGGTTTTTGACATGCCATAAGATAATGGAGGAACTAGGGAAGCCTGGAGGATTGTTATTACTATTAGAGGTACAGGCTTGGAAGTGGGAGCATATATCGACAGATTTCATAGATGTGTCGCCTAGGAGTCAATAAGGCAATGAGGCCATTTTGGTTA
The DNA here is from genome assembly GCA_030765085.1 of Allium cepa. Taxonomy (NCBI): domain Eukaryota; kingdom Viridiplantae; phylum Streptophyta; class Magnoliopsida; order Asparagales; family Amaryllidaceae; genus Allium; species Allium cepa. The sequence continues at coordinate 887,351,148 of CM060929.1, forward strand.
TATTGGATAGACTCACTAAAAGTGCCTACTTTATTTTCGTAAGGAGTAATATGACTACTGCATCTCTGGCGCAAATTTATATTAAAGAGGTGGTATGAGTGCAAGGGATTCCAGTTAGCATTATTAGGGATAGAGACTGCTTATTCACAGTGAATTTTGGAGGAGTTTGTAGTTAGGATTAGAAACGACATTAAATCTTAGCATTGCTTACCATCCGTAGACCGACAGTCGGATGAAATGGGAAACAAAATTTTGGAAGATTTGTTGAGAACTTGCATCATGGATTTTAGAGGAAATTAGGAGCAGCATTTACCCTTGGCAGAATTTGCAATCAATAATAGTTACTGAACAATGATTGGCATGACACCTTTTGAAGTTTATGTAGGAAAGCATGCAAATCGCCAAATTGTTGGTGGAAAACCACTGACAAAATTTTACTTGGACTAGATTTGATCCATGAGACCTCAAATAAGATTGAGATGATTAGGCAGCGAATGAAGGACACACATGACTATCAGAAGTCCTATGCTGACAGACGAAGGAAGGAATTGGATTTTTCGGTTGGAGGCGTAGTATTTGTTAAGGTTTCCCCTCTTAGTAAGATTATGAGGTTTGGTACATCGGAGAAGTTGGAACCCAACTTCATTAGGTCTTTCTTAATTTTGGAAAGGATTAGGAAACTTGCATATCGAGTAGAGCTTCCAGATAAGTTAACGGGAGTTCATGACAACTTTCATGTTTCACAGTTGAGGAAATATCTACACGGAACCTCCACCATAGTCGAGCCTAATCACTTAGTAGATATAGAGATAGAGTCGATAGCACCCCATGCCATCTCACATATTGTGGGGTACAAAACTAGGAAGTTTCGTAATAAAGAAATTAAACTGGTCCGAGTACGGGGGGAGATAACTCGGTGGAAAGCACATGGGAAATTGAAGATAAGATAAAGACTTCAATCCTAAGCTTTTATCTAGTAAACTTTTTCTCTCCAAATTTAGTATCGTATAGGTTTGTGGTTGCTAGATTGGATGGTAGAGAGGATGATTTTCACACTTTATACTGTTATTTTTTCACTTATATAGAATCTTATGCATATCTAGGATGCTTGCATACATGTTTATATGTCACGATTTTGCGTTCACGCTAGGATTGAGCTCACCCATAGTATGTTGCATACACAATCATTTTGCATTTTTGGTTACGTAGATGGTTGTGTAGATAACTTGATTATATAATATGGTTGTAGAGTGTGCGCTACACTATCGGTATCTTAGGGATTTTGGGAACGAAACCCTTTTTAAAGGGGAAGAACGTAACACCCCATAAAAATGAATAAGAAATTAATAAATTAAAATAAGGCTAAAAATAAGAAATTTGCAAATGTTTGAAATTGGCGATGAAAGTTACACTGTTGCGTTCGTAGAGGTTTTCTCATCAAATTTGACATATAAATTTTTACGATCGAAGTTCAAACGAAAAGTTATTAACATTTGAAGATTTTGAATTTAAAATTATTCAAACGAGTTTAAATTTTAAATTCAAATAAGGTTAACGTGGAAATTAAAATGGGTAACATATAGTTTAACATTAGGGCAAATTAGTGTTGTGAAAAACGTTAACGTTAATGGTTAAAAGAGGAAGTAAATCAAAACAAACGGCAACACTAATTCACAACCAAAATTAGTAGGCCGGTCGACTACCTACTGGGCCAATCGACCGCTACCGATTGACCATCTAAGTTAGAGCGATCAACCGGTCAGTGAATGTCGGATACGGTTATTTTAGGCCATGAACGGCATGGATTTTATTATTTTAACCCAACTTAAATCTCATAGTTCAGGAACTTTCTAACCACTATAAATAAGAGGCTAACTCCCTCACTTTTATTCACAAAATATTTATAACACTAGCGAAATTCTGGTAGTCTTCGTCCTCAATTAGATTGAAGAACTGAAATCAAAATCCAAGGGAAAAGGTAATAGGTTTGTATATATTTATGTTTTTCTATTCTTATTCTTCCATAAACTCTGAATTTTGAATCTAATTTTATACAATTGAACTATTGTATATTTTAAAAAGAAGATATATGATGGAGAAGTTTGGCAAGGACATGAATCAAATCCAAAGGAGAGCATGAAACTATCTGTCGGTGAAAATATTAGATTTTTCACATTTTAGTAGTTTGTATAGTAAAAGTTTGATTTGTTTTATGCCTTGGGGAATTTCGTAACAAAAACCCTAAACCCTGAAACCTCAAAATTTCCCAAAATAAAATATCAATACTCTAATTTATTGATATTTCAATAATTTTATGTAAATATAATAGAATTAACCGTGTTGTTTGCATTAGAATAATTATGTTTTATTCCTCTTCCACTTTTTCTATTGTTACGAAAAAGGGTTCAAAAAGAAAACCTTTAGGAAATGGTGTACAAAGTATGAATTTTCTTATTTGTAGTTTGCACCACCTATTTCTGTAATATAAATAAATATAAATCCTTCTTTCCGCTTCAAAGATTGTATATATGAAAGTAGAATAGAATATAAAGGGATTTAATTGTAAGTTTTGTTTCATTGAAATAGAGGCGTGGATCTATTATATTAATGTAAAATATGTTTGGTCTTTTGATTCCATTTTTGAATATATACAAGTCCGTTTTGTTTGGCTAATGATATTAACTATTTTGCAAATTGTTATACGGAACTAAGCTTGTGTGAATATGGAAGTTTTGGCATTTTAATAATTAGCATAGGAAGCATTAATCTTAGAGTAAGAATATTTCTACACACGCTTAGGACTATTTGGTTAGCCTAAATTACATACATATAAATATATTAACAGCGTATAAGTATATTAATATCATATTAATAGTAACGTATTATTCGTATCGTATAGAATAATTAGGTTAGTAAATAGCATTAAACATCGTAAGCAGGAAGTTAATGATAATTTTGGAAATTAATCCATAATTAAAGGCAAAATAATGAGTTTTCCTTATATGGCCTTAAGTCGTAAATGCAGTATGATATAACATATATGTGACACACACACACACATATACATGGTAGTATGTTAGGAAAGTGGAAATATGACTAAATTAGTAAATAGCGTAGTAGCATATAAGAATATTAACACCATATTAATAACATCGTATTATTCATATCGTATAGAACAAATAGGTTAGTAAATAGCATTAAACCCCATTGGAAGGAAGTTAAGGATAATTATGGACATTAATCCGTAGTCCATGAATAAAGGCAAAATAAGGAGTTTTCCTTATATGGCCTTAAGTCGTAAATGTGGTGAGATATTATATATAAATATATGCACACACACACATATATATGGTAGTATGTTAGGAGAGTGGAAATATGACTAATTTATAGGGATGTAAGGTCAGTCAAAAGCATAGAGAAGCCTGCCCAGCTAATCTGGCTACCGGTAATGTGACTTTGGGATTGATGTGGGACATCGCATATAATAAGTACCCACGATGGATGCGAAGTTAGTCCCAATTCTATAGGGCAAGCATGCCCGGCTAATCTAGCTACCAACACCTATGAATAGTCAGACTGATGTGAGATGCCATAGTTTAGGTGATGGATCATACGATAAATATTCCAAGAAGGACCGACTTTTAGGTTGAAGATATTAAGTGGCTATTGCAGGGTTTGCCCTCTTCCTACTCAAGATGTACTATATAGTCGGGATTACCTTTAGGTGCAGTAGTGGGTAATCTTTGGTAAGGGTCTGCTTCGGGATTGAGGCATAAGTGGCTATTGTTGGGTCCGCCTCTTCCCATAAAAGAAATATTAAGTGGCATAATGGGATTTCTTAGATATCAGTTAGGAGTAACCAAAGAGGGGTTCACGTTACGTTTAGGCATTAACTGCAGGGATCTCGTAGGGCATAGGTATTAGACGGTCAGAGTCTGCCTAATTCTCATTAAAGAGGTAATAAGTGGCTTAAGTGCTTCCTCTCTTATCGTTGAGACATGACTTACGGTAATTGCGAAGATGGATTGGAAAGGGCGCATGGCCTATATGCCTACAGTTAGAGGTAAGTTATGGAGTTGGATTGGAAAAGCCTTAGGTTTATAGTTGGAGGTAGACTTGGTAGGATATAGTATAGGATGCGTAAGACATATTAATTATTTAAATGATACCGTCCAATTAATATTATGGTAAGACTTGATATTTTCACTCACCAGATATTATTATTTTGACTTTCTCCTAATTACAACCTACAGTTAGAGGGAATGATGCTGACTGAGAAGGCGGAGGCGGCCGTAAGGATTTGTGACAGTTTATCTATTTTTCTATGTTTTTGATATATTTTGATGAACCCAATTTCAGACATATTGATGTTATTTTGAGATATTGTATTACATTTATTTTAAGATGATATGTTGTATTTCTGAGATTTGAATTTTTATGAAATAGGTACTTATTTCTATTATTATATTTTATCCCTTTTGCTGCGAGATTCTAAAAGCATAGATAAATAGCTCTGTATATTATTCATTGTACTAATATTACCATCCAACAACCAGTTTGGAATAGGCCTAACGTTCAATGGGATTTTATAAGCCTGTTCTGGCGAGGGTTATTTCAATTGGTATTAGAGCTCAGATTATTCGATCAATGGGAATAGACATACGTAAAAGTGCGTATTTGTTATTTTAAAAAACCCTACTATATATACACTTTTACGAAATTACGCAAACACACTAAGCAAACTTTCTTTCAACAAATAATATTATCTTAGGAAGTTGTAACTAAAATCTCAAACCTACAGATAGTTGATTATGGCTGAAAACAATAGCTTGGAGGCTAGGAACTGCTCCACTTGAGAAATAGCCACCATTCGAGATATGTTAGAATGGTTCAAGCAATACTTAAGGCATGTGGGGGCAAGTTCTCATTCCTCTACAAGATGCACCAGTGGCACCACCTGCTCCACTGAAGCCAGTGCCCATAGTCTGAGACTTTCCAACAAGCTGACCAAGAAGAATATGCACCCTTACCTAGAATAGATTACTTATATGACCAGCTTGTTGGAGCCAAAATCTTTTCTCAATTGGACTTACCCACTGGATTTCTTCAATTGAGAATAGTTGAGTATAGCAAGTAGAAGACCGCTTTCTGCACTCCTAACGGACTACATGAATGGGAAGTAACGCTTTTGGGTTGATGAATGCCCCTGCATATTTTATAGATTTGATGAGTTGAGTCATTTGGAGACAACTAAATAAGTTTATCATAGTATTCGTAGACGATATTATGTTATTCTCTAAAAGTTAAAGAGAGCATGAAAACCAATTAAGGGAGGTATTAAGGACCTTTAGAAGGCACTAACTAAAAGACAAATTCTCAAAGTGCCAATTTTGGAAGAAAGAGGTGAGATTTCTCGACCATATTGTCTTTTAGAAGGGATTGTCTGTTGACTCTACGAAGGTGGAAGCTACTCAAGACGGGAAGATTCCGAAGAATGCCACGGAAGTTATGAGTTTGTTTTTGGATTGGCTGGTTACTATAGGAAAATCATCAAGGACTTTGCAAAAATGGTGGTCCCACTGACTCACTTAACCAAGAATTTTTTTGTCTTTTGCGTGGGATGAGAAATACATTGAAGCATTCAAGAAGTTGGAGGAGCATTGACTAGTGCGCCAGTACTCACCACTCCCGATAGGACGAAGCCTTCCACGGTTTACACTAACGCGTGCGGTATGGGGCCAGGAGCTGTTCTTATGCAAGAAGGTAAGGTGATACCCTATGCAAGTAGACAATTGAAGGACCTTGAGAGAAAGTTCCCCGCTCACTATTTAGAGTTGGAGGTTAACATTTTTTTGCTTTAAAGATGTTGAGGCACTATCTTTTGGGAGAAAAGTTTGAGTTATCCATTAACATAAAATTCCTTAAATACTTGTTTTCCCAAAAGGATTTGAATCTTAGGCAGTAGAGGTGGATGTATTTTATAGCATCATAAGACTTTCAGGCATAATACGCCCCTAGAAAAGGAAATATTGTTGCTGATGTACTTAGCCAAAGGCATGTTACTCTTGGTGCTATAAATGAGTGGTGGCAGTTGGAGTTCCTTTCAATTTCAATTTCCAACCACTAACAGAACCCACTTTAGGTTATTTTATGACATTGGAATTTAGGCCAGCACTGATGGATCACATCGGGTAAGGATGGAAGAAAGATGTGGCAATAATAGATATTTATGACAAGCTAAGTAGAGAAGAACAATTCCCCTATGTCGGTAGATATGCCATAAACAAAACAGGATGACCGAGGAGAGATGTTGGCCTATGTGTTCCAATGCCAGAGGAAGTTTTAGAAGAAGTGCTAGTGGAATGTCCCATTTTGGGTCAACTATTCACCCCAATGGAGATAAAATGTATAGGGATATGAAGCGAATTTTCGATTAGCTGAGGCTGAGGAAAATGGCAGCGAAGTATTTTCTAGGTGTTTGACATGCCAAAAGATAAAGGAGGAACTAGGGAAGCCTGGAGGATTGTTATTACTATTAGAGGTACAGGCTTGGAAGTTGGAGCATATATCGAAAGATTTCATAGATGGGCTGCCTAGGAGTCAATAAGGTAATGAGGCCATTTTGGTTATATTGGATAGACTCACTAAAAGTGCCCACTTTATTTTCGTAAGGAGTAATATGACTACTGCATCTCTAGCGCAAATTTATATTAGAGATGTGGTATAAGTGCAAGGGATTCCAGTTAGCATTATTAGGGATAGAGACCGCTTATTCACAGTGAATTTTGGAGAAGTTTGCAGTTAGGATTAGGAACGACATTGAATCTTAGCATTGCTTACCCTCCATTGACCGGCAGTCGGATGAAATGGGAAGCAAAATTTTGGAATATTTGTTGAGAACTTGCATCATGGATTTTGGAGGAAATTAGGAGCAGCATTTACCCTTGGCAGAATCTGCATACAATAATAGTTACCGAACAATGATTGGCATGACACCTTTTGAAGTTTATGAAGGAGAGCATGCAAATCACTAAATTGTTGGTGGAAAACCACCGACAAAATTTTACTTGGACTAGATCTGATCCATGAGACCTCATATAAGATTGAGATTATTAGGCAGCGAATGAAGGACACACATGACTATCATAAGTCCTATGCTGACAAACGAAGGAAGGAATTGGATTTTTCGATTGGAGACGTAGTATTTGTTAAGGTTTCCCCTCTTAGTAAGATTATGAGGTTTTGTACACCGGAGAAGTTGGCACCCAGCTTCATTAGATCTTTCTTGATTTTGGAAAGGATTAGGAAACTTTCATATCGAGTAGAGCTTCCAGATAAGTTAATGGGAGTTCATGACATCTTTCATGTTTCACACTTGAGGAAATATCTACACGACAACGCCACCATAGTCGAGCCTAATCACTTAGTAGATATAGAGACGGATTCGATAGCACCCCATGCCATCTCATATATTATAGGGTACAAAACTAGGAAGTTTCGTAATAAAGAAATTAGACTGGTCCGAGTACAGTGGGAAGATAACCCGGCGGAAAGCACACGGAAAACTGAAGATAAGATGATGAATTCTATCCTAAGCCTTTCTATAGTAAACTTTTTCTCTCCAAATTTAATATCGTATAGGTTTTGGTTGCATCGCGGTTGCTAGATTGGATGGTAGAGAGGATGATTGTCACACTTTAGGCTTTTATTTTTTCACTTATATAGAATCTTATGCATATCTAGGATGCTTGCATACATGCCTATATGTCACGGTTTTGCGTTCACGCTAGGATTGAGCTCACCCATAGTATGTTGAATACACAATCATATTGCATTTTTGGTTAAGTAGATGGTTGTGTAGATAACTTGATTATATAACATGGCTGTAGAGTGTGCGCTACACTATCGGTATCTTAGGGATTTTGGGAAAGAAACCCTTTTTATATGGGAAGAACGTAACACCCTATAAAAATGAATAAGAAATTAATAAATTGAAATAAGGATAAAAACAAGAAATTTGCAAATGTTAGAAATTGGCGACGAAAGTTACACTGTTGCATTCGTAGAGGTTTTCTAATCAAATTTGATATATAAATTTTTATGATCGAAGTTCAAACGAAAAGCTGTTAACGTTTGAAGTTTTTAAATTTAAAATAATTCAAACGAGTTTAAATTTTAAATTCAAATAACATTAACGTGGAAATTAAAATGGGTAACAGATAGTTTAACATCAGGGCAAATTAGTGTTGGGAAAAACGTTAACGTTAATGGTTAAAACAGGAAATAAATCAAAAGAAACGGCAACACTAATTCACAACCAAAATTAGTAGGCCGGTCGATCGCCTACTGGGCCGATCGACCACTACCGATTGACCATCTAAGTTGGAGCGATCAACTGGTCAATGAATGTCGGATAGGGTTATTTAAGACCATGAACCGCCTGGACTCTATTATTTTAACCCAACTTAAATCACATAGTTCTGGAACTTTCTAACCACTATAAATAAGAGGCTAACTCCCTCACTTTTAGTCCTAAAATATTTATAACGCTAGCGAAACTCTGGTAGTCTTCGTCCTCAATTAGATTCAAGAACTGAAATCAAAATGTAAGGGAAAAAGGCAACAGGTTTGTATATATTTATGTTTTTCTATTCTTATTCTTCCATAAACTCTGAATTATGAATCTAATTTTATACAATTGAATTATTTTATATTTTAAAAAGAAGATATATGCGGAGAAGTTAGGCAAGGACATGAATCAAATCCAAAGGAGGGCACGAAACTATCTGTCAGTGGAAATCTTAGATTTTCACATTTTAGTAGTTTGCATAGTAAAAGTTTGATTTGTTTTACACCTTGGGGAATTTCGTAACAAAAACTGTAAACCCTGAAACCTCAAAATTTCCCAAAATAAAATATCAATTCTCTACTTTATTGAAATTTCAATAATTTTATGTCAATATAATAGAATTAAACGTGTTGTTTGCAATTAGAATAATTATGTTCTATTCCTCTTCCACTTTTTCTATTGTTGCGAAAAAGGGTTCAAAAAGAAAACCTTTAGGAAATGGTGTACCAGAGAGGGGTTCACGTTACATTTAGGTATTAACAGCAGGGATCTGCCTAGGGCATAGGTATTAAATGGTCAGAGTCTGCCTAATTCTCATTAAAGAGTGGCTTAGGTGCTTCCTCTCGCATCGTTGAGACATGACTTACGGTAATTGCGAAGATGGATTGGAAAGGGCCCATGGCCTACATGCCTACAGTTAGACGTAAGTTATGAAGTTGGATTGGAAAAGCTTAGGATTACAGTTGGAGGTAGACTTGGTAGGATATAGTATAGGATGCGTAAGACATATTACTTATTTAAATTATACCGTCCAAATAATATTATGGTAAGACTTGATATTTTCATTCACCAAATATTATTATTTTGACTTTCTCCTTATTACAACCTACAAGTTAGAGGGAATGATGCTGACTGAGAAGACGGAGGCGGCGGTAAGGATTTGTGACAGTTTATCTATTTTTCTATGTTTTTGATATATTTTGATGAACCCGATTTCAGACATATTGATGTTATTTTGAGATATTGTATTACATATATTTTAAGATGATATGTTGTATTTTTGAGATTTGAATTTTTATGAAATATGTGCTTATTTCTATTATTATATTTTATCTATTTTGTTGTGAGATTCTGAAAGCATAGATAAATAGCTATTGATATTATTCATTGTACTAATATTACCAACCAACAACCAGCTTGGAATAGGCCTAACGTTCGATGGGCTTTTATAAGCCTGTTCTGGAGAGGGTTATTTCATTTGGTATTAGAGCTCAAATTATTCGATCAATGGGGATAGACTAACGTAAGAGTGCGTATTAGTTATTTTTCAAGACCCTAATATATATATATACACTTTATGAAATTACGCAAACACACAACTTTCTTTCAACAAATAATATTATCTTAGGCAGTTGTAACTAAAATCTCAAACCTACATAAAGTTGATTATGGCTGAAAACAATAGCTTGGAGGCTAGGAACCGGTCCACTTGAGAAATAGCCACCATTCGAGGTATGTCAGAATGGTTCAAGCAATACTTAAGGCATGTGGGGGCAAGTTCTCATTCCTCTACAAGATGCACCAGTGGCACCACCTGCTCCACTGAAGCAGCACCCTAGCCGCTAGACTTCCCTAAAACGTGGAAAGACATTTAGAATATGGAGGACTGGCATATACGGGAGCCAAAGATTTTATTAAAGCAAAGACTTGGATTTACGACTGTGAATGTATATTCCAAGAGCTTGGATGAGAAGACCGGATAAAGATAAGGATGGCTGCATAGCATTTTAAGTGGAGGTATTGGAATGGTGGACCATTGTAGTTGAAGAGAATGCAAAGGAATGGATTACATAGTTTCAAATTAGGGCTCTCTTTGAGTCACGATTCATGTCCAAAGCTGAAGTATGTTGGCAATTGGAGAAGTTTATACAACTAAGGCAAGAGAGACTCCACGTTGAAGGAGTATATCAGTAAGTTAACGGAATCGACTTAGTTTGGATTGAGTATAATTGACACCCCTACAAAGAAGGTTATGAAGTTTGTTAAAAGCCTAAATTATATTAAGGAGCTGCTTTTGACCTAAATTCTCATGGGTGCCATTATGAGATGATAGTTAAAATGGTCCTTCTTTAGACTGTTGGTATTGAAGAGAAAGAGAAGGTAGGACATGCGCAAAGTTTCATGATGGAGCTAAGAAAGGAGGATTTTGGGCTGATAGGAAGGCCAAGGAAAAGGCTAAGAAAGGAGGTGTGATATGCCGTGGATGTCAAAAGAAAGGTTACATTGTTAAGGACTGTAAGGTGAGTTTGATGAAGGAGGAGTTTAAGGGAGATGATATCGCTGCCATAAGGAGGAACACTACAAAAATCGATGTCCTAAGCTAGCAAAGAAGGAACAAAGTATGGAGGCTTATGCTATTAAGGCTATACCTTCTCAAATTGACCTCCTCCTAGAGACCAAAAAAACTGCATTGGAAGGTACAACTATTATGTATGGAAATACTATCCGTACCTTATTTGGATTGGAGCGTCACATTCATTCATAGTTAGGAATGTAGTCAAATCCTTAAGTCTAAAAACCCAAGTTGTCAGCAAGTCAATGGTGGTGTCAAATCCTATTGGGGGTCGACATCCTTTCTTTGAACTGTAAAGTCCAAGTTATGGATATACGTGACGTCAATTTTACATGTAATGTGTGTCTTCTTAGTTTTGAAGGGTATGGACTTATCCTGGGGATGAATTGGTTTTATACTATATGGCTGTTTTAGATTGTGACAGGAGGATCGTTTAGTGAAGGAGTTATAAGGGGAGAGATATTAATGTTCATTGTGCACCCCAAAAATTAAGTCAAGTTAAGCTATTTATATTCTCTTAGCCTATAACAAGGTGAGCTCTCATTTGTGCCCATAGTCTGAGACATTCTAAATGTTTTTGATGAAGTTTTCGATTTTCCACCCCTGAGGGAGATCGAATTTAGGATTGATTCGGAGAAGGATGCTAGACCTATCGTGCTGTCGTTAAGGCACATTTCCCTCAAAGAAAGGCAAGAGTTGGACAAGCAGATTTTGAGGCATCACAGAAGGGATTTATTTGTCGTGGTACTTCAAAATAGGAAACACCAACTGTCTTTGCTACTAAGGTAGACGGCTCTTTAAGGCTATGCATTAACTATCGAGAGCTTAACAAGCTGACCAAGAAGAATATGTACCCTTACCTAGAATAGATTACTTATACGACCAGCTTGTTGGAGCCAAAATCTTTTCTCAGTTGGACTTACCCACTGGATTTCTTCAATTGAGAATAGTTGAGTATAACAAGTAGAAGACCTCTTTTTGCACTCCTAACAGACTATATGAATGGGAAGTAACGCCTTTGGGGTTGATGAATGCCCCTGCATATTTTATAGACTTGATGAGTAGAGTCATTTGGAGGCAACTAAATAAGTTTATCGTAGTATTCCTAGATGATATTATATTATTCTCTAAAAGTGAAGGAGAGCATGAAAAACCAATTAAGGGAGGTATTAAGGACCTTTAAAGGCACTAACTAAAAGAAAAATTCTCAAAATGCCACTTTTGAAAGAAGGAGGTGAGATTTCTCGAGCATATTGTCTTTGAGAAGGGATTGTCTATTGACCCTACAAAGGTGGAAGCTACTCAGACGGGAAGATTCCGAAGAATGCCACGGAAGTTATGAGTTTTTTTGGATTGGCTGGTTACTATACGAAAATCATCAAGGACTTTGAAAAAATAGTGGTCCCACTGACTCGCTTAACCAAGAAATTTTTTGTCTTTTGCATGGGATGAGAAATACATTGAATCATTCAAGAAGTTGAAGGAGCATTAACTAGTGCGCCAGTACTCACCATTCCCGATAGGACGAAGCCATCAGCGATTTACACCAACGAATGCGGTATGGGGCCTGGAGCCGTTATTATGCAAGAAGGTAAGGTGATACCCTATGCAAGTAGACAATTGAAGGACCTTGAGAGAAAGTGCCCCACTCACTATTTAGAGTTGGAGGTTAACATTTTTTTTCTTTAAGGATGTGGAGGCACTATCTTTTGGGAGAAAAGTTTGAGTTATCCATTAACAAAAAATTACTTAAATACTTGTTTTCCCAAAAGGATTTGAATCTTAGGCAATAGAGGTGGATGTAATTTATAGCATCATAAGACTTTGAGACATAATACACCCCTAGAAAAGGGAATGTTGTTGCTGACGTACTTAGCCAGAGGCAAGCTACTCTTGGTGCTATAAATGAGTGGAGGCAGTTGGAGTTCCTTTCAAATTTGAATTTCCAACCACTAATAGAACCCACTTTAGGTTATTTTGCGACATTGGAATTTCGGCCAGCACTGATGGAACACATTGGGTAAGGATAGAAGAAAGATGTGGCAATAGTAGATATTTATGACAAGCTAAGTAGAGGAGAACACTTCCCCTTTGTCGGTAGATATGCAATAAACAAAACAGGATGACTGATGAGTGATGTACGCCTATGTGTTCCAATGCCAGAGGAAGTTTTAAAAGAAGTGCTAGCGGAATGTTCCATTTTGGGTCAACTATTCACCCCAACAAAGATAAAATGTATAGGGATATGAAGCAAATTTTCTATTAGCTGAGGCTGAGGAAAATGGCAGCGAAGTATGTTTCTAGGTGTTTGACATGCAAAAGATGAAGGAGGAACTGGGGAAGCCTAGAGGATTGTTATTACTATTAGAGGTACAGGCTTAGAACTGGGAGCATACATCGACAGATTTCATAGATGGGTTGCCTAGGGTGTCAAAGAGGCGATAAGGCCATTTTGGTTATATTAGATAAAATCACTTAAAGTGGCCACTTTATTTTCGTAAGGAGTAATATGACTACTGCATCACGGGCGGAAATTTATATTAGAGAGGTGGTATGAGTGCAAAGGATTCTAGTTAGCATTATTAGGGATGGAGACCGCTTATTCACAGTGAATTTTGGAGCAGTTTGCAGTTAGGATTATGAACGACATTGAATCTTAGCATTGCTTACCATCGGTAGACCGACAGTCGGATGAAATGGGAAACAAAATTTTGGAAGATTTGTTGAGAACTTGCATTATGGATTTTGGAGGAAATTAGGAGCAGCATTTAGTCTTGGCAGAATTTGCATATAATAATAGTTACCGAACAATGATTGGTATGACACCTTTTGAAGTTTATGTAGGAGAGCATGCAAATCGCCAAATTGTTGGTGGAAAACCATTGACAAAATTTTACTTGGACTAGATCTGATCCATGAGACCTCAAATAAGATTGAGATGATTAGACAGCGAATGAAGGACACACATGACTATCAGAAGTCCTATGCTGACAGACGAAGGAAGGAATTGGATTTTTCGGTTGGAGACGTAGTATTTGTTAAGGTTTTCCCTCTTAGTAAGATTATGAGGTTTGGTACACCGAAGATGTTGGCACCCAGCTTCATTGGGTCTTTCTTGATTTTGGAAAGGATTAGGAAAATTGCATATCGAGTAGAGCTTCCAGATAAGTTAACGGGAGTTCATGACATCTTTCATGTTTCACACTTGAGGAAATATCTACACGTCACCGCAACCATCGTCAAGCCTAATCACTTAGTAGATATAGAGACGGAGTCGATAGCACCCTATGCCATCTCACATATTGTGGGGTACAAAACTAAGAAGTTTCGTAATGAAAAATTTAGACTGGTCCGAGTACTATGGGGAGATAACCCGGCGTAAAGCGTATGGGAAACTGAAGATAAGATGAAGACTTCTGTCCTATGCTTTTCTCTAGTAAACTTTTTCTCTCCAAATTTAGTATCTTATAGATTTGGTTGCATTGTGGTTGCTAGATTGGATGGTAGAGAGGATGATTGTCACACTTTATACTGTTATTTTTGCACTTATATAGAATCTTATGCATATCTAGGATGCTTGCATACATGCCTATATGTCACGATTTTGCGTTCACGATAGGATTGAGCTCACCCATAGTATGTTGCATACACAATCATATTGCATTTTTGGTTGAGCAGATGGTTGTGTAGATAATTTGATTATATAACATTGTTGTAGAGTGTGCGCTATACTACCGGTATCTTAGAGATTTTGGGAACGAAACCCTTTTTAAAGGGGAGAACATAACACCCTATAAAAATGAATAAGAAATTAATAAATTAAAATAAGGCTAAAAACAAGAAATTTGCAAATGTTAGAAATTGGCGACGAAAGTTACAATGTTAAATTCGTAGAGGTTTTCTAATCAAATTTGATACATAATTTTTACGATCGAAGTTCAAACGAAAAGTTATTAACGTTTGAAGTTTTTGAATTTAAAATCATTCAAACGAGTTTAAATTTTAAATTTAAATAACGTTAATGTGGAAATTAAAATGGGTAACGAATAGTTTAACATTTGGGCAAATTAGTGTTGGGAAAAACATTAACGTTAATGGTTAAAAGAGGAAATAAATCAAAACAAATGGAAACACTAATTCACAACCAAAATTAATAGGCCGGCCGACGGCCCACTGGGCCGATCGATCGCTACCGATTGACCATCTAAGTTGGAGCGATCAACCGATCAGTGAATGTCGGATAGGGTTATTTTAGGCCACGAACGGCCTGGATTCTATTATTTTAACCCAACTTAAATCACATAGTTTTGGAACTTTCTGTCCACTATAAATAAGAGGCTAACTCTCTTACTTTTATTCACAAAATATTTATAACGCTAGCGAAACTTCGACTGTCTTCGTCCTCAATTAGATTGAAGAACTGAAATCAAAATCCAAGGAAAAAGGTAATAGGTTTGTACATATTTATGTTTTTCTATTCTTATTCTTCCATAAATTCTGAATTCTGAATCTAATTTTATACAATTGAATTATTGTATATTTTAAAAAGAAGATATATGATGGAGAAGTTTGGCAAGGACATGAATCAAATCCAAAGGAGAGCATGAAACTATCTGTCAGTGGAAATCTTAGATTTTCACATTTATTAGTTTGTATAGTAAAAGTTTGATTTGTTTTATGCCTTGGGGAATTTCGTAACAAAAAACCTAAACCCTGAAACCTCAAAATTTCCCAAAATAAAATATTAATTCTCTAATTTATTAAAATTTCAATAATTTTATGTAAATATAATAGAATTAACCGTGTTGTTTGCATTAGAATAATTATGTTTTATTCCTCTTCCACTTTTTCTATTGTTACGAAAAAGGGTTCAAAAAGAAAACCTTTAGGAAATGGTGTACAAAGTATGAATTTTCTTATTTGTAGTTTGCACCACCTATTTCTGTAATATAAATAAATATAAATCCTTCTTTCCGCTTCAAAGATTGTATATATGAAAGTAGAATAGAATATAAAGGGATTTAATTGTAAGTTTTGTTTCATTGAAATAGAGGCGTGGATCTATTATATTAATGTAAAATATGTTTGGTCTTTTGATTCCATTTATGAATATATTTATACAAGTCTGTTTTGTTTTGCTAACGATATTAACTATTTTGCAAATTGTTATATAGAACTAAGCTTGTGTGAATATGGAAGTTTTGACATTTTAATAATTAGTATAGGAAGCATTAATCTTAGAGTAAGAATATTTCTACACATGCTTAGGACTATTTGGTTAGCCTAAATTACATACATATAAATATATTAACAGTGTATAAGTATAATAATATCATATCAATGGTAACGTACTATTCGTGTCGTATAGAATAATTAGGTTAGTAAATAGCATTAAACACCGTAAGGGGGAAGTTAATGATAATTTTGGAAATTAATCCATAATCAAAGGCAAAATAATGAGTTTTCCTTATATGGCCTAAAGTCGTAAATGAAGTGATATAATATATATATATATGTATATATATATATTTATATAAATATATATGGTAGTATGTTAGGAAAGTGGAAATATGACTAAGTCAAGGGCTGCAAGGTTAGTCAAAAGCATATAGAAGCATGTCCAGCTAATCTGGTTCTGGCAGTGTGACTTTGGGACTGATATGAGACATTGCATATAATAAGTACTCATGGTTGATGTGAGGTTTGTCCTAATTCTATAGGGTTAGCCTGCCTAGCTGATCTGCCTACCAACACCTACGAATAGTCGAACTAATGTGAGATGTCATGATTTGAGTTATAGGTCATACGATGAATATCCCGATACCGAGCTGTTTCTAGGTTGAAGGTATTAAATGGCTATTGTAGAGTATGCCTTCTTCCTACTCAAGAAGTATCAAATGGTCGGGATTATCTTTAGATGCGGTAGTGGGAAATCTTTGGCGGAGGTCTGTTTGGGGTTGAGGTATTAAGTGGCTATTGTAGGGTGCTGCTCTTCCCATAAAAGGAGTATTTAATGGCATGATGGGATTTCTTACGATGTTAGTTAGGAAGTACCAGAGAGGGGTTCGCCTTAGGTTTAGGTATTAAATGAAGGGGATGTGCCTAGGGTATAGGTATTAAATGGTCAAAGTCTGCATAATTCTCATTAAAGAGGTATTAATTGGCTTAAGTGTTTCCTCTTGCATCGTTAGGTCATGATTTATGGTAGTTGTAAAGATGGACCGAGGGCCCTTGGCTTATAGTTAGAGGTATGTTATGGAGTTGGACTGGCAAAGCCTTTGGCTTACAGTTGAAGGTAGACTTGGTAGGATATAGTGTAGGATGCGTAAGACATGTTACTTATCTAAATGATGCCGCCTAAATACTATTAATGTAAGACTTGAGATTTTCATTCACTAGACATTGTTGTTTTGACCCCCTTCTCGTTACAACCAATCATTTAGGGAAATTATGCTGATATATTTATCTATGTTTTTTGATATATTTTGACGAACCCAATTTCAGACATATCGATGTTATTTTAAGATATTGTATTACATATATTTTAGGGTAATATGTTGTATTTTCGAGATTTTAATTTTTGTAAAATGGGTACTTATTACTGTTGTTATATTTTATCCCTTCTGCTACGAGATTTTGAAAGCATTGATAGATAGCCATATATATTGTTCATTGTATCAGTTTTACTAACCATCAACCAGATTTTGAATGGGCCTAAGGTTCGATGGGCTTTTATTGGATCGAAAATTAGGCCCGACCCAGAGTGGGTTGTTGCAGTAGGTGTGTAGTAATCACTTGAAGACGATAGCCTGATTTTTATTATCTTCTAAATGAAGATAAGTCAGAAAGTAAGTGGAAAAGAAGGAAAGCCTAAAAGAGGGGACAAGTAAAACTCACTCTGAGTCTAACCTCATATGAAATAATTTAATAAAAGGTTTAAAATTTTCTTAAAAATATTTAAACCGATTTCCAAAAGATTTATGTAAAAGTTGAAAAATACTATTTCTAAAAAGTAAGTAAATATTAAAATTTTCTGCAAAATAAAATATTATTCTATATTTTGTTTAAATAAAATTCCTAGTTGAAATTAAAACCGTTTAGATCAAAAATTTCAGTTAAATGGGTTTTAATAAAGAGGTATTTCCTTTGAAATAAATAGAAAAAGCAGCATGTGTACAACTTGACGGTTTTTCTGATTTTATAAATTCGAAGTTCTATAATTCTTACTAGGGTTGGAAAATAAGAAGTGATATCTGGTTTCAATGGGGTAAAGTGAATGAAAGGCATAAGCACGCGATAGAGAAGCAATAAAAGTAGACATACTTAAGTGAAAAAGATTAGAATATAAATTAAATGGAAAGAGAGATGCCTTTTATATAAAAACAATTTAGGTAGAAGAAATTTAAAAAGTAGTAAAATTAGAAAATGTAAATTACAAACAACATTAGGAATTTATAATATTAGTAATTTGGTTATAATAAATGTTGGAAATTAAGGCAAAATAAAGGAAAATGGTAAATTTTCATGACTACGTGCATTGATTGCATATGTCTTTTAAAAGTCCCCCTTATATGCTTTTAGAGTCTCCGCTAAGATTGACAGTGAAAATAACACGAGCGATAGGAAAATAATAGAATGGAAGCTATCCATGTCTACTTCAGTTTTACCATTTAAAGTTATAAAAGATGTTTTAGAAACACTGTAAAGTACATTTCTGAAAAATGATTTGGTATAATAAAAATTTGAGTTTTTGGAATACAAAACTGAATAAATGATTCAAGTTAAAAACTATATTTTTTAAGCAGTAAAATCTTTTTTGTGAAAAGACTTTAAAGGAAATGATCTTTTTAAATTAAACTTGTTATAATGACTTTTGGAATTTAACAAATAATCTTACTTCATAAATCCTAAAATATAGTTTTAATAGTCCTAAGTTTTATTTTAAAGATAAATTTTTTAAGGTTAAGTAATAACCATGAAGTTTAATAATTTTTATAAAGAATGATCAAAACCAAACCAACTTTGATATGGAGTAGATAGGGATGACTGCCTAGGCAGGACAGGTTAAAAGTTAAGGCTATGAATGAATCTACTATGAATGCTCGTAGGGTAGCAACAAGCGATCTCCATAGAATATAAGGAATATTGGTATGAACCTATAAATGCTTTAGTTGGTATGTGTGAAAGGCATAAGAAGAACCCATAAAGAAACGATGAGTGACATTAAAGTACACTTTTACGAGTCCTAAAGAATATTCGCATGAAAGATTAAGGATAAAGAAAGTAAATGCCAAAATTTGATAATACTATCAAGAGATTTAGATTAAATAAAGATAGTGATAGAGGGTAATGAGATGGCAAACACATATAGAGGACGCTGGAATACTCAGGGTTAAGGACGGTAAGATAGATGATGGAAAAGTTATTCCGCCAAGCCAATTTTTTAATGAGTTATTCTAAATGCGCGTAGTTTATGTTTCTTACTCACTCCCGTGTGGGAATGCACAGTTTATCCTATAATTGGGTATAATAATTGAAGTAATAGATGAAACTTATTTATTAGAAGACAAGAAGGTAATTTAAGATATGTTGGTTATACTAGAATAGAGTACTAAAAATGTCAATCTTAATTGAGTTAGGAGTGATAGGGCCACAACATCATTAACACAGTTGATGTTGGAAGCAGATTTCAAAAATTGCTTCTTTTCGGTTTTGGATTGTAAGCATTTATTGTTTCTGTCTTTATAAAATGCATACGATATTATGAGAAATGTTCCTTATTCTATTATTGTATTTGTTTCTTGGATTGACCACTATATTGATGGGAAAACAATATAAATAAGGAAATCTCATAAAGAAATTTAACTAGTGCAAATTAAAACTGAAATTTTATAAAATAAATTAGGAACTTTATTTAATTCGCTACTGAAAGTAAATAATGCTAAGTCCCAAAAACATTAAAATTTTAGGAGATAAATTTTAGGGAGCGATGGACACATAAAGGTGGTTGCGGAACCATTGGTCATTACTCCTATATCTTAAAAGCTGAAATTTATAAATGTACTCGTGTATTGGTTGTTGTTCTAAAACAAAAAAAGGTTTTCAAAATTTACTATGTAATAGGCTAAGCACAGTCATAGGAGTTAACCTAGCCGAATCCCGATTTCGATGGGAAGTGGTTTGATTTGTTTGAAAGGTTAAAAATAAATACTTTTGAAAAATTTTGTTCAAAAATCTATGAATTTTAAAATATAAAATACTTTTGAAAAAGTTTTGAAAAGTAAGTTTTATTTTTAAACTTTACAATTGTTTCGCAAATTTAATTGGAAAAGATTTTGAAAGGAAAAGGAGAAAAATTTTGATTTTAAAAATACCATAAGCTTAGCATAGGTAAGTTGACGGGTTAGCATATATGAATTTTACCATTCAGCGGAAGTGACATTATGTAAAACATAAATAATGATGGGGAAAAAGTTGTATTAACTTAGGAATTTCTTCTTACACACCTTGTCGATAGTAAACAAAAACTTATTTATAAAATATTTCTATTTAAACTTTTAAAAATAATTTTTTATGCGTGCCATACTTGGCAAAGTTGGAAAAGATTTGGTCGCAAAAGAGAAGGTTTCAAGGTACAACACTACAGCTGAATTGGTACTCAAGAGAATGATAGAAATATGAAATTCTCCATCTAAATCCATTTTCTGGCACAAGAGCTTAGATTTAGGAAAATCGGATTTTCAAAATTTTGAATGCTGGAAATTATGTGCAAGGTACTGGATAGGATGCAAATTGGTTAAATCATACTCCTATTCATAAGAGTGTGATAGATTGTTGTGTGAAAAAAGATTTTTGATTTTTGAAAACTTGCATATATGTAGAAATGCCAGTATATATAGGTTGTCCGCACCATATTTTCCAAATTATTTCAAAAAGAATGCGCTCATATAGAAAGAGCCGAGTTATAATTTTGCAACATACATATCATATGTATTGTGATACACCATGCACTTGCACACGATTGACTATAAAATTTTCTGCACACTAATTAGTTGGATAGCTTAACATGGTTGCACGCTATGTTACATAATTCAACCATTGAGGAATTTCAAGAGTGAATTTCTTTTAAGGGGGAAAGAATATAATACCCCATCTATTGAGTTGTCATTGATTAAAAAGAAACAAATAATTATTAAACCCTAAAAATAGAATTTTTGATAACGTCGGAATTTGGCTATGAAACATGCATCGTTATGTTCTTGGCGATTTTCTGTTCTGACACTCAAAAAAAATGGAAGCCTACATATTTGTACAAAGAAACCTACTTATATTCTTTCCATGCAAGCAACCCTCTTTCTTCCTACCATGCATTCCCGTACCGTTCGACATTAGCTCCGCCTGCCGCAAAGCCTTCCACACTGCTTGCTCGCCAGACTCCGACACGTCAGGCCTTCCACCCATAGACCGCAACCGAAGCAGCAACTGCGCCTCGACTCGCCATGGTCAAGCCCAGCCTCTGCCTTGAGCAACATCACCAGCAAGTACTCTCTTTTATATTATATATATGTATTTTATAGTATAGTCTTTGTTATGTTCATATGTTTTTTTACAAGTTATATAGCATAGGTGATACTAGTTAGTTTATAAAGTTTACAGTAGTATAATATTTGGTTTTATACGTGTGTGGTATATATATTTAACAGTTATATATGTTAGTTTTTAAGCATACGAGTTATGTTTTTAAAGTATATAAAGTTATAAAAATATAAGTCTTTGTATAATTATGTTTTATATAGGTATTGTTGCCTTATATATGTTTTCGTATATATATATATATTGTTACATAAGTTTCTATTTAAGATTTTTAGTTTAGTTTTATATATATACATGCTCTATATATACAGAATCATAGACATGGTATTCAATGTTGGCTATATATATATTTTCTTTTGTTTATGTATTGATATTTGGCAAAATATAACGTTTAAAAATATATATAGGGAAGTTAAGTTTTGATGAATAGGCTATAATAGTTTTAATATACATCTGCATGTATATTTGTAAATTGGGTATATATAATATACATGTGTCTTTTTTCTACATAAGGTCTGTTTGTCAATTTGTTCGGTTATACCCATATTTATAATATTTTATAATATGATAATGGTATAGTATAATTAGTTATAAAGTTGTCCTACTGTTCTATTCGCAGTGCATTATATAGTTATATACGTATATGTATACATAGTTTAGATAGTTTTATAACAAGTAATAGTATAATATTTTTATATTATTTTACAGGATATACATATACTTGTTCTGTTGTGTATATAAATAAAAAAATTCAAGCTGTTATATAGCTCATTTGTTTATATTTGGCTACTTACAATCTCAACAGCTTTGATGAATACATAATATAAGGGTTTTAGCAATAAAATGGTCGGGGACCATCCAACCCCGTCCGCCTTGCCAAAAAAATATAATATAAGGGGTTTTAGATCTTTATTCTTTATATGTTTTAAAATTTAATATTAATTTATATTAAACATTGAGTTTAAAATATGATATGTATGTAAAGTACACTGGTTCTATATAATGGTTTATATATAAGTATATCCTGTGATTTATGCTGTATCAGAAGATACAAATTTTAAAGTATATACTTTATATTAGTAAAATATATACATGTCCTCGGTCCTACGGTTATATATTAGTATATATTGTGTTTAGTACGTTTTGTTATAAAAAGTATTATACACAATATCTTATTAAGTTATCGACCTGCTGTTTAAAAGGTATATATATATAATGTAATGTTAGTTTGACGTGAATGACTTGGCAATGTATGTGTAGATTTTTAAATGATAAGTTGTTGTTGTTGAATATATATTATGTTTATATATCTACATAAATACTTATTTCAAAATATATTATATATATAATTGATTTTAGTATATGTGTTCTAATTTAAAATAACGATTTTTAAATACATATACGTTTAAATTTAAAATGTGTGTGAATTTAAAATATGATTTTATATGTTATATATAGTTATATATATATAGGTTCACTTACACCAGTTATCTTCACCAATCTAGTTGATTTGATTTCGCCAATTTCAAACTTCCAGCTTCGCTTGTCCGTCGAACTCGTGTCCATCGTGCTTTACTTTGAAATTCGTGCTTGGATTCATAACTCATTTTATTGTTGAATCTCTCTAGCCTCGAAAGGTGAGCAATCACTCACGATTAACGTTATTGTATTTATTAAATTTGATTTCAATTGAAACAACAATTGAAATATGTTGTTGTAGTTATTTAAATTGTTATATATGCTATTATCTGTACCTAATCACCTATGGGATATGACATCATATTCTATTGTTTCTATTATATTGTTATTCATGATATATGCTTGTTGTGTCATTATCATATCTGTTATCACTCTGCAAGTACCCTGTTAGTATAGAATTCCCTATGGGTTGAAATGATACATACCCGAACGATCTGTTGAATATGAGAAAATCATTATAGTTTGAAATGATAAACCCAAGCGATTTTCATTTGAATTGAACGTGGGATTGTGGGTTGAAATGATATATATACCTGTATATATTTAAATTACGGATTGAAATGATAAATATCCGTATCACTTGACCGTAGGATAGAAAATTATATACAGACACCGTTGGTCAATGTGTGTATATATATATATATTTTGAAATGATTTCCAAGGCTTTGAAATTGAATTTATTTAAGAATTATACTCAAATAAGTTTGGTTTGAAGTTTATTAAATTTGGGATTTTAAAGATAGGATTTTATAACTTGATTTTAAAGTGATTTAAGTGAATATTTCAAATTTACATAAATTGAAATGGTATATTTAGTTTTATTTAAATTTGAAATTTGAAGTTTTATTTAAATGTTATTTGAATGATTAAGTAAATATTTCAATTAAATAATAGTAAAGTGAATTTGATATATATATAGAATTAACAAATCTAGTTTTTGAAATGTTTGAATATTTAAAGCTTTGAAAAAAATTGAAATTGAAATAGTTTATTTTGTGGTTAAAAATATGTATTTGAAATCAATATAATTTGAAATGGTTTATTGAGAAACTAAAATAAATTGAAATTGATGATTTGAGATTTTATTAAATTTGAATTTTTGGAATTCGAGTTGATTTTGAGTTAATGTGTGAAATTTGATGAAACTATTTTAGTATATAAAGTATATTTAAAATTATATTTAAAACTATTTATATAATTTAAAATATTTTTTTATATAAACTGTAATGACCTGGAAATTACGATCCCAAAAATTCCAGATAGTTAGTAAAAGAAAGAAAAGAGATAGAAGAAGAAATAGAAAAGAAACACAGATTCTCACATTCATAGCGGATTAAAATATAATATCACATAAAATAATAGTTTACAAAGGAAAACTGTATCAGTCGATTACATTTTAATACACCAGAGTTACAATATTTACACAATCACTGGAAAGTTAAAATAATTTGTCCCAAATAAATAACAATATATATCACAGCGAAAAAACACTCCATACGTTCCTGCCATCCAGCTCGCCTCCTGAGCTCCAAAACGTCCTTACCTGAAAATCTGTAATACTCGTTCTGACCCGAGCATTACATCAAAGTAACACCCGGTTCAAGCTGGAAACCAGTGTGAGTAAACTCATCTAACATGAATGAAAAAAGCATACAACATATATATATATATATATATATATATATATATATATATATATATATATATAACCCGGGTAACTTGTATCAATTACAAGTTCACAAATTGTTATAGACATTACTTATTTCACTCACAAATTTCTAAGTACCAAAACTTAGATTAAATAGTCCAATTCACTTAAATCATTTCATTCCAGCTTATTAATTTCACATATCAATCTATAAAGTATCGAAGTGGTTTTGGATATTTACTAATACCCGACCCATATCACTTCGAATCCAATGTCATCTAAACCCAAGTTATCCAATAAAATACAATTCAACTTTAATTACCGGATAACACTTTTACACATCAATTCATACGTGATAGATAATCACATTATCACCATCCATCCAACATATCATATCACAAAGCAATTCATATCAGAGATATCAATCAATTCAAGGTACTCACCATCATTCAATCATTCGTAAATAAGATTGATCAATTCCTTTAAGTACATAAATTAATGATTCTCTAATTACTTTCATTAGTTAATTATTCTTAAATTTCATTTAATAATTATCATTTAACTTAATTACATTCATTAATCGACCTTGATTAATTACAATCAGAAATTAACTTCCCTAAATTCTCCATCAATTAAACCAACTCCTTGATTAATTATATTAAGTAATCCGTTAATTACACCGAGTAATTATCACTTAGTTCCTTCCACCAACTAATTTCCTTTAATTACTTTCCATCAAGTAATTTCCTTTTAATTAATTACATTCAGTAATTATCCACTCATTACTTCACTAAATAATTACACCTCATTAATTACCCTAAGTAATTATACTTAATCTTTAATTAATTATATTTATTAATTCCCTTGATTAATCTCATGCTGTAATTAATTACTCTTAATTAATTACATCACTTAATTAACTTCCCATAACTTTTATTACTCAATTCTTAAATTAATTACACTAAGCAGTTAATTATTAATTACTTCTACTAAGTAATTATTCTTCATATTAATTACACCAGGTAATTAACCAAAAACTACTTCCAATCTTCAATTAATTACACCCTGTAATTACCGTTACTAATCACTTCCCTTAAGTAATCTGATTTTAATTACTTTCATCAAGTAATTATTCCATTGGTTAATTATCCTATGTTAATTAACCTTTAATTACAAATTTACTTAACCTTTAATTACTAATTAAATCAATCCTTGATAAATTTGTCCTTTAACTTAGGTAATTAATCTCTGATTACTAATCAATTTATCCTTAATTATAAATTAATTTATAAATAAATTAATCTCTAATTAATTAACTCGGTTACTTAATTTACTTAATTAATCTCAAACCATTAAAACCTTAATTAACTTTTAAGGTAAACCATTTCCTTAAAAATGACAAAATTATCATTAACATTTTAAACTTGATTTAATACATTACATAAACACTTATCATTTGAAATAACTCTAAACTTGGGTTTTATTTAACACTAATTTTAAATATTATTTAAAAATTCAAAATTCAAAATCAATTTAATTAACCACTTTAAAATCAACAATCTTATACATTTAAATTTGAAATTATATTAAATTAAAACATCATTAAAATCTTGATTTATCATTTATTTTGAAAGAGACTTGCTTCCAAAATTTTAAACTTGATCTCTTTTATAAAACTTTCCTTTTTCAAATTTTTGTAGACTTGATTACCTTTACAACAAATTTCTTACTTGAATTAAGATAACCACCACGGCAAAACTCGAGTCCTAAGGGTAACACGCACCTGCCCCGAGTCACCCACGTTCTACATCAGCTTCGAGACCCAAACGAAAACGTCTCGAGAAAAACTCGAGCCTTCATCCTCCAGACACGACGTGCACGCCTGCACGTCCACATACGCCGTCAACCTCCGATCATCATTGCAACAATCCTCGATGACCACTTGAACACCCACGACCCCAACGAGAACCCAGATTGACGATTCTAAGCTCGAAACAAAAATCGAACCCATCAACCCAGAACTGGAAGCAACCCACATCAGAAAATCATTCGTCCACATCGATTCCGACCACGAGATCATCGACGCTCCTCACCCAAGCTACGTCGCATCATCCAGATCCGATCCCATGCCTTGCGGCCCACTCCGATCCATCGTAACCAACGCCATCACCTCTCAAACACCCTCGACCAAAACACGCAGAAAACCCTACGTTGCCGTCCCTCGACCATCACAGTCACCAGAAAATTCCCTATGCATTTTTCCTCTGAACCTCATCACATCGG
Source organism: Allium cepa (assembly GCA_030765085.1). NCBI lineage: Eukaryota > Viridiplantae > Streptophyta > Magnoliopsida > Asparagales > Amaryllidaceae > Allium > Allium cepa. The sequence continues at coordinate 887,378,073 of CM060929.1, forward strand.
CCACCTCCAGACTTGGCCCCGACCAACACCATCACGTCGTTCGCCGAAATTCGATAAATACCCAATTTCTGACCATCTCAGAAATTCCCAACATATACTAATCTAAAAATCACCAATTTCGTCTTAAAAATCCTATTTTCTAAAGATGATTCAAGTTATATAATTGAAACAACAATTTACAACATTCGAATTTAACATATTTTAAAAAAAAATTCTGTAAAACTAATTTTCCAGATGCCATAAATCACACTCATACTTAAAACTATTTTTATATCTTAATTTATGTTTAAACAAACTTGTTTTGTTTGAAACTCTAAGCCCATCAGTGACTAGATGAAGATAAATTGAATTTCTTTGTTTATTTTTCAACTTTGTAACTAAGATAACAAAGAAGAATAGGTATATTCAGCATGCAGAGAACAAACACATTTATACACAGAGATACATACTTAAAAATACACATGCAAGCACAATTAATTCAAGAATCACATGCACATATCTTAGTTTACTTAAGTTCTTAAATATTGTGTTTAATCACCTTGTTTTGATGGACAGAACAAGGCTGTAATTGATTTTAAAAGACTGGATCCTGGAACATAAAGTTGTTGCTAGATAAAATTGGATTGAACTTGCATGCTTTAATTGCTTCAGTTTGAATTCGAATCCTCATGTTTCCCATTACTTTTAGTTTGAGTTTTCGGATAGTTTTGTTTTGATTGAGTTTGTCCTCGCCCTTTTTTGTTTCTTTTCAGGTTTTGGTTTCTCTGGTTTCAAAATTCCAGTTTTTCATTTTGATGTTTATTCTCTTCTTTTTTTTATTTAGAAGTTGAGAAGATAAAAAGAAAATGGGAAGATGAAGAAGTATGTTTATATAAAATGAAAATTAGAATTTATTAGAATTAAAGAAAATAAGAAATAAATGTTTTCAAAAGTTAACACTTGTCACATTAAAGGCTAATTATCTTACACATACACTTAGCATGGTTTTTAAAGGCTACACTTGTATTATTTCACTTATATTATTTTTAAATGATTTTTAAAAGCTTTTATCTTAATTTATAAATATATGTCTAAACTAATAAATGCTTTCTTTAAGATATCCATTATTTTATATCCAATTTACTTTAAGATATTTATCTTTGGATTTCAATCTCAAATTCAAATTAAATCGACTCATATATTTATTTAAACAAATACACAGTACATTTGTTCGAAAATAATGATTTTGCAAATTTTAAATAATTATACTAGAAGATTATCAAATAAATATTTAGCCAAGTATAAATATTTGTCATCAGATTCATTTATTCAATCTATAAATCAATATCCTATTAATTAACCCAGTTTGATAATCAATTATAGATGTCCAAAAATCCAGGTTATCACATTCCTCCCCCATAGAATCTTTTCGTCCTCGAAAAGGAACGAAATCAGAATTTATTAAAATGCTTAAAATCAGATAAATTATTCTTTGATCATTTTAAAAATCTACATAATATTGCCTAAATTGTTTTTATAAAAATACTTTTATAACTCGATGTCTCAACAGGTCCATCCTTCTTTTTACAGAAATTTGGTCATACGGTGATCAGGCGTAGGACTGAAAATCTACAAGTACTTGGTAAACCCATTTTTCAACACCCAGTGAAAATACTTGAAAAATAATTTATTGAAAATATAGAAATCATTTTTGAAAATAGAGAGAATATCTTTTGGTGAGAATGCTCTGGAAACCATCACCCCCATCCATGGTCGCAGTTACATCCTAGGTTACGTTGCCATCGCAACAAAAGTCCATGTAACTGTAGGCACTCTGTGCCCCTCGATTACGCCATGGAACTTACAACAGCTCGCAGTTACATTCCAGGGTTACATTGCCATCACAACAAAAGTCCATGTAACTGTAGGCATCAACGCCCTCGATTTTCGCTGCCAAAAATGAAACTTCTCCACTCCCACATAGGTCGCAGTCTACCGATGTAAAATCAAATATAGGCTGTTGGCTCTCAGCGGCACACACAACTTTTGCTATGTTGCCATAGGTCGCAGTCTACCGATATAAAATCAAACGTAGACTATTGGCTCTCAACGGCACACACGGTTTTCGCTATGGTCTGTAGTAGATCACAGTGACATCGTATTACACTATCGTCATAGCATAACCCAAATGCCTCTGTAGGCCTCAGTGCCCTCGACTTTTGCTACACACTTCACAAAATCCTCAGGAACTAGTTTTGTCCGGACTCCTCACAGGATCAACTTTAAAACCCCCCCTTAGGGTTCATGGCAGTACCACCCTGTGGCACTCCTAAGAAGTTCATTCCAAGGGAGCGCCTTTTTCTCCAGAGACATTTTCAAAACACTTTACACTATACACATATAGTATCTTCCAAATCATACACCTAGTATGAATCTCAAATAAATCTCCTTTCTCAAAATCGATTATCCCAAAATCGATAATTCTCAAATTAGGCTTTTTCAAATTCCAATATTGATTTTACCCCAAAATCAAAAAGCCTTTCCAAATCCAAAAGTTCCAAAAACCTTTCCAAAATCATCCTCATGAAATCCTTTATATATATATATATACATAGATATATTTATAATTTTGCAAATCTTTGGATTACTTCAAACTTGTATAAATTCCCTTTTATACTTCAAACACTTTCAAAAAATCTTTTCCTTCCGGCAATAGGTTTAGCAATGGGAGATTTATCTTATATAACAAAGATATATAACTTTGTTTATTCTAAATCAAATATCCAAATTTGATTACTCTTTAAAGTCACTTACCAAATTAATTACTTCCATAAAGTAAATTTTTACCATAGAAATATCCAATTTCCACTTTATTCATTGTATATTTCACAAAATATACTTTTCATTTCAAAAACCATTTCACATTTCTTATGCACAAATTCCCAGTATTAATTTTATTCAAACCCGTACGACGTACACATATCATTCGTACGCTATACCAATCTGATCGCTCACTCGATTACACAATTTCACTTCTGAACTAGTATCATCCACCCGACTTTCTAGTGCGGACTCAGATCTAGTTTCTTGATCAGAAACCGTCATTCTCCTTGCATAGCCTAGCTATGATAGAGAATATCCAGAACCAATCAACAATCCATATCCAGGTTCGCCGTCGAAACTCGAGTGAAAAATCCTAACTCGGATCGATATACTATCTCGAAATTCTGTGCTCGAATCTGGATCAAATCACTATGCGAATAGAATAATATACGCACATCCTACGTATTTATCTTTATTGATTATTAGCCAAATCAATTATCCTTTCTATTCGCATTCACTTTTGATTTCTATTTACTTATTCATATTTGCCTCAGTTTCTTTTGGATTATCACTTTAATCCTTATCTCAAATGGATATTCAATCATAAACAGTTTACACTTTAACCGGCTTGAACTTAGAAAATAATTTGAAAAGTTTATAATAGATAAGTGGTTGAAAAATAATTATTAATTGTAAAATAGTTGTAAAATTATTAAGTAATTGTAAAATAGTTGGAAAATAGTTAAGTAGTTATAAAATAATTGCAAAATAGTTATAAAATAGTAATTAGTTATAAAGTAGTTGAAAAATAGTAATTAGTTTATAAAACAGTTGAAAATTTGTTAAATAGTTCCAAAAATAATTGTAAAACAAGTATAAGATAGCTTTAGGTTTAAAAAGAAAAGTTAGCAAATAGTTTGAAAAGAATAGATTTATATTAAAACAATTTATTTTGAAAATAGTCCAGAGTCAAACTGTTCAATACCCAATCTACATTCCCATCAATTCAATTTAAATTTCCACTTCCATTTAAATTGACTCAATGTCAATTTAAATAACTTCAATTTCCACCGAAATTGATATAACCCCCAATTCAAGTTGAATGAACCTCAAATTTCTTTCCAATTTCAAATCAAATTCCAGTTGAATTTTAAACCTATTCAACTTTAATCACAATTCCAAATTATTCAAATCAATTTGGACTAATTTTAAATTGAACCCACCTCAAATTTCAAATCATCTCAATTCTTATTTGAATTTGAACTCATTTATCTTCAACTTCGTTTCAAAACAACCGAATTCAAATTTTCCATTTGAATTTTAAACTTATCCATCTTCAATCACAATTCCAATTAATTCAAATCAAATTTAATTTGAACTAATTCAATTCAAATTTTAAATTTCAACCATCCCGAATTGTATAAATTCGCGTTAAATTTTAAATGTTGATTTAATCCCTTAAATCAAGTCAACTTATATCTTTAAACCATTTAATTCTGAATCCAAATTCCATTTTTAACCTATTTCAAGGCTCAAATAATAATTCAAATTTTTTTTAAACAACTAAATCTTTGAAATTCAATTTTATTACTGAAGTTTAACTTCAAAACCAATTCTCAATTTCATAGATTATTTATAATATCCGGATAAATAAACATCCAAATTTATCCAAACACCAATTTACAATATCCATTTTCAATTTCCATATCTCAAACTCAATTTTGAGATCTCTCATAATTCCCATTTTAAATCAACCATTTAACTCCCCAAGTTAAATCTCAATTTCATCTTGAAATTTTCAATTCAGGTTGCTTGTTAAATTACTTAACTTTCCCAAAGTTAAATTCAATTCATTCATTCAGTCACCCTTACTCAAATTTGAATTCCCACTTCAAAATTTCAAATTTCTAATAATATTCTTTCTTACTTGTAAGTTCAAAACTTATATCACTTTGGGTTTTCACATCACATTCCAAGGAAAATTCAAACTCAACCTTAGAGTTTATTTCAAACATACATATTTATTTCCTTTACACAACAAGTTACTTCAAATTTTATACCACCCTAGTTTCAATTCAAAACAAATTCCTTTAAAATTTCCAAACAACTCTTGTTTGAATCAAGCTCTTTCATTCAAATATTATTATTTATTAATTCTTTATTAGTTTGAAAAAAATTTCAAATTCTAAACCCAGATTTAAAACTTCACAATTTAGATCATCTTCAGTTCCCATTTATAAGTCATACTTACCCAAATGTTTTAGTTCCTTAAAACATTTCATTTTGCTTACTCATTATCACACATTTCATTATTAAACACAACAATCATTTATGATAATAACCAAGACTATCATATCTGGAAACCAATTCATTATTATCTCATTCTGAAACTCTTCTCCAAATTCAAGATTTAATTTCAGTTTGAATCCATTTCAAACTTATCTTTATTTAATTTCAATTTGGATGTATTTCTATTACCACTTAATTCTAATTATTAAAATTTTCAAATAATACAACAACCAATTACCTTAATATATAATGGTTAGAAGAATCGTTGCTTTATATATATATACTTATAAAAATCATTTACTTTTAAAACTGTTATATAAGAAAATAACAAGTACGCTCTCTCATTTAAATATTACACTCAACTCATTCTAGGGCACTATTGACCCTATCCTTAATGAGTATCATACCAGAGCCAAGGTTCTCGCTTAACCTTCATCTCTGATACCAAATGTAATGACCCAGAAATTTCGATCCCAAAAATTCTAGATATTTAGTAAAGCAAGAAAAGAGATAAAAGAAGAAACAGAAAAGAAACACAGATTCTCATATTCGCAGCGGATTAAAATATAATATCACATAAAATAACAGTTTACAAAGGAAAACAGTATCACTCGATTACATTTTAATACATCAGAGTTACAATATTTACACAGTCATTGGACAGTTAAAATAACTTGTCCCAGATAAATAACAATATATATCATAGCGGAAAAACACTCCATACGTTCCTGCCATCCAGCTCGCCTCCTGAGCTACAGAATGTTGATAATTAAACCAACTCCTTGATTAATTATATTAATTAATCCTTTAATTACACTGAGTAATTATCACTTAGTTCCTTCCACCAAGTAATTATCCTTTAATTACTTCCCATCAAGTAATTTCCTTTTAATTAATTACATTCAGTAATTATCCACTCATTACTTCACTAAGTCATTACACCTCATTAATTACCCTAAGTAATTATACTTAATCTTTAATTAATTATATTTATTAATCCCCTTGATTAATCTCATTTTGTAATTAATTACTCTTAATTAATTACATCACTCAATTAACTCCCCATAACTTTTATTACTCAATTCTTAAATTAATTACACTAAGTAATTAATTATTAATTACTTCTACTAAGTAATTATTCTTCATATTAATTACACCAGGTAATTAACCCAAAACTACTTCCAATCTTTAATTAATTACACCCAGTAATTACCTTTACTAATTACTTCCCTTAAGTAATCTAATTTTAATTACTTTCATCAAGTAATTATTCCATTGGTTAATTATCCTCTGTAAATTAACCTTTAATTACAAATTTAGTTAACCTTTAATTACTAATTAAATCAATCCTTGATAAATTTGTCCTTTAACGTAGGTAATTAATCTCTGATTACTAATCAATTTATCCTTGATTATAAATTAATTTATAAATTAATTAATCTCTAATTAATTGACTCAGTTACTTAATTTACTTAAATTAATCTCAAACCATTAAAACCTTAATTAACTTTTAAGGTAAACCATTTCCTTAAAAATGATAAAATTATCATTAACATTTTAAACTTGATTTAATACATTACATAAACACTTATCATTTGAAATAACTCTAAATTTGGGTTTTATTTAACACTAATTTTAAATATTATTTAAAAATTAAAAATTCAAAATCAATTTAATTAACCACTTTAAAATCAACAATCTTATACATTTGAATTTGAAATTATATTAAATTAAAACATCATTAAAATCTTGATTTATCATTTATTTTGAAAGAGACTTGCTTCCAAAATTTTAAACTTGATCTCTTTTATAAAACTAGCCTTTTAAATTTTTTTGTAGACTTGATTACCTTTACAACAAATTTCTTACATGAAACAAGATAACCACCACGGCAAAACTCGAGTCCTAAGGGTAACACGCACCTGCCTCGAGTCATCCACATTCTACATCAGCTTCGAGACCCAAACAAGAACGTCTCGAGAAAAACTCGAGCCTTCATCCTCCAGACACGACGTGCACGCCGTGCACATTCACATACGTCGCCGACCTCCGATCATCATCGCAACAATCCTCGACGACCACTTGAAACCCCACGACCCCAATAAGAACCCAGATCGACGATTCTAAGCTCGGAACAAAAATCGAACCCATCAACCCAGAACTAGAAGCAACCCACATCGAAAAATCATTCGTCCACATTGATTCCGACCACGAGATCATCGGCGTTCCTCACCCAAGCTATGTTGCATCATCCAGATCCGATCCCATGCCTTGCGACCCACTCCGATCCACCGTAACCAATGCCATCACCTCGCAAACACCCTCGACCAAAACACACAGCAAAACCCTACACCACCGTCCCTCGACCACCACAGTCACCAAAAAATTCCCTACCCATTTTTCATGTGAACCTCATCACATCGGCCACCTCCAGCCTTGGCCCCGACCAACACCATCACGCCGTTCGCCGAAATTCGATAAATACCCAATTTCTGATCATCTCAGAAATTCCCAACATATACTCATCTAAAAATCACCAATTTCATCTTATAAATCCTATTTTCTAAAGATGATTCAAGTTATATAATTGAAACAACAATTTACAACATTCGAATTTAACATATTTTAAATTTTTCTCTGTAAAACTAATTTTCCTGATGCCATGAATCACAATCATACTTAAAACTATTTTTAGATCTTAATTTATGTTTAAACAAACTTGTTTTGTTTGAAACTCTAAGCCTATCAGTGGCTAAATTGAATTTCTTTGTTTATTTTTCAACTCTGTAACTAAGATAACAGAGAAGATAAGGTATATTCAGCATGCACAGAATAAACACATTTATACACAGAGGTACATACTTAAAAATACACATGCAAGCACAATTAATTCAAGAATCACATGCACATATCTTAGTTTACGTAAGTTCTTAAATATTGTGTTTACTCACCTTGTTTTGATGGATAGAACAAGTCTGTAATTGATTCTAAAAGACTGGATCCTGGAACATGAAGTTGTTGCTAGATAAAATTGGATTGAACTTGCATGCTTTGAATTCTTCAGTTTGAATTCGAATCCTCATGTTTCTCATTGCTTCTAGTTTGAGATTTTGGATAGTTTTGTTTTGATTGAGTTTATCCTTGCCCTTTTTTGTTTCTTTTTAGGTTTTGGTTTCTCTGGTTTCAAAATTCCAGGTATTCATTTTGATGTTGATTCTCTTCTTTTTTTAATTTAGAAGTTGAGAAGATAAAAAGAAAATGAGAAGATGAAGAAGTATGTTTATATAAAATGAAAATTAGAATTTATTAGAATTAAAGAAAATAAGAAATAAATGTTTTCAAAAGTTAACACTTGTCACATTAAAGGCTAATTATCTTACACATACACTTAGCATGGTTTTTAAAGGCTACACTCGTATTATTTCACTTATGTTATTTTTAAATGATTTTTAAAAGCTTTTATCTTAATTTATAAATACATGTCTAAACTAATAAATGCTTTCTTTAAGATATCCATTATTTTATATCCAATTTACTTTAAGATATTTATCTTTGGATTTCAATCTCAAATTCAAATTAAATTGACTCATATATGTATTTAAACAAACACACAGTACATTTGTTTGAAAATAATGATTTTGCAAATTTTAAATAATTATACTAGAAGATTATCAAATAAATATTTAGCCAAGTATAAATATTTATCATCAGATTCATTTACTCAATCTATAAATCAATATCCTATTAATTAACCCAGTTTTTATAATCAATTATAGATGTCCAAAAATCCGGTTATCACACAAACTATCTTTAATATACTAACTATTTTATTTTAAACTATTTTACTTATAACTGTTTTTATATAAACTATTTTATTTTATTAGCTATTTTATTATATATACTGTTATTAATATCTGAATGGTTTAAAGGAAAGTGTTATGATTTCAAAGTGTTATGATTTCCAAAGTGTTATAATTTAAAGTGTTTTGGTTTCGATCTATGGTTTTGGAAATGCATATATATTTGAAGTGAAAACGGTACAAAATCGATATGATTTTGAAATGATATGATATTTTGGTTTTGAAGTATAAACTATTTTGAAATGACCACGGTGTTATTATAACGTTTGGTTGTTAAAGAGACCGGGATCAGATATTGTCATACTCTCTGCCTATACCGAAAATCACTTTAACAACTGTGTACATGATGGAGATTCCATAATGAAGTAGGATGGTTTGGTGACGATTCTATATGGTATTTACGTGGATCTGGCTCCCGTGAGTCAGCTTGATGTGGCTAAAACAGGAGCTATACTGGGCCAAGTTAGGTCCTATCAGACACATTTCTTCGATACAATTCCATTGCTTTTGTGATGTGATTGGGTGCACCCTTTCGATTTGGGAGTGTGTCACGAGGTGGATGGTAGTAGCTGCTATGCGTTACCACTAGTCCGGGAGTACAAATGGTATATCCACCCTGGCATTGCCTCAAGTGTCGTGTCACATGCCCTAGCTCGCCTTCTACGAGTTTGTTTTGTACCGTAGATAGGGGTGTCCTCTGGGTAAACCTCCAGTTTACGGAGGAGCTTACGACATTGTATAGACTACGAGAATATATAAAATGTGTTAAGGGGGATATGGGTAACGCCTTAACACTATTTTAATAGTTTAGTTTACTATAGACATATTATAATAGCATATATTACTACATAGTAGATAGTTCCACAAATCATTGGAGGATGGGTATCCCAAACATCCTTTAAGTTACTTGTATTTCAGTTGATATTTCACTTGAGTTGGATTTATTGATATAAGAATGTTAATCCCGACTCGAGTGTTTTGTGTTTTTCTTTACGCTCGGGTGAGACTGAGTGATATAGCATTTGAGACTCACCTTTGGAGTTTGAAGCTTCGCTTGGAGATCCAACTATCGATTCAGCTTTCAGTCATTCAGTTGATTCCAGTGATGTATTTAGAATTTTTTATTTGACTATTATATTCGAGACTTCTGTTGTATCTTGTTTTAACTTTGTTATATATATATATAGTAGCTTTATGAACCACTATTCATTTGTTTCCATTGCTTATTACTGTAATACTCTGTGTCTGTGATTCCGTGATTTACTTATTTACCATATATGCTGAGTTTTGCCAATTTAGATCAACAAACTGACATTTTAAGCAATTCAAGTCCGACATGTGCGAATGCAAATGGTTGAAAATACCGGGTCGTTACAGTTGGTATCAGAGCTCTGGTTTAGGCAAAACTTAGCATATAGAGTAAATTTAATTACAGAATCAACTTCGTTCAAGCTTGAATTTCTCCCTCTTTGATTTGGATTCTTTCGAACTTTGGGACCCTACCGTTGTTCTGAAATCCTTACTTGTCTCTCCCTATTCGTGTTTATATTTTGGATTATCCTATAGCTCCATTGTATGATTTGCAAATGGGTGAAACTCCTTTACAACAGGCATTGATTCATCAGAGATTTCTATATCCTCCATTTATGATGCTACTTCTCTTTTTATGCCCAAACCCTATCTCTTGTGATCTGATGCCGATTTGCCTCAGAATTCTGCATCGATCTTATTCTTGAAGTCACGGTTGACCCGGTTATGGTCGCCCGCGATTTATATAAGTCTATCTATCTTTTCTCTTTTGTTATTTAATCATCTTATCTTCGTTTTGAGCTTATCTTCTAGGTTAAAATTCTTTCGATTAGGGTCCCCTTGAATTTGGATCTCTGTGCTTGCTTTGAAATTTATTCTTAAATAATCAAGTGAGGGAGTGTATTTTTAATTAATATAAAAAATGTTTTATATTGTGTTGTTTGAGTTGTTGAGGTTGATTTGGGATTTCGATCGATTCGTCTGGGCCACGCTATCGATAGAAATTTCAAAACATTTGAACAGAGCATACTGACACAATACTATTTTGAAATTAGTAAAATATAATAATTTTGGGTAAGACTATATTATATATAAAAGTATAATTTTATGAAATTAAATTGTTAAATGAATGGGTTGTTAGTAATAATAATATTTGATCTTCATTTACTGTCTTGTAAACCATTTTGACTATTGCAACATAATATAAATAAATGACTTTATAAACATGGTTTATAAATTAGATTTGAAAATGAAATAAATTTAAAATGAGGATTTGAGGATTAATGTAACGACCCGTATTTTCGCTACTTCGAAAATGAGAGATTTCGATCGATTTAAATTTAAAAAGGAGTTTAAATCTTAAATAATATGATATATATAATAAATAATAGTGAAGAAGTTATATATTCTTATAGTTAATAAATTAAAAAAAAAGTATGAATTTGGATTTTAGAACAAATCGACAAAAGTTAAGTTTTGTTAATAATAATTAAAGGCTTAAATAAATGGATTTAAATATCTATTTAAAAAAGGTAAATCTTATTTAAAACATCTAATAAAGATAATAAAAGTATGTTAAAAGATTTAAAAATTTGTTAATAATCGTTTTATAAAAATAACCAAAATTTGTCGCATTTTGTCAGTTTTGCATACACGGTAAAATTAGAGATTTTGATATTAATTAAATATGATTTTAGAATATAAAGAGACTTGTTTTAATTTATTTAAAGAAGTAAAAAGTTCATTTTTAAATTTGGTTTACTTCAATACATAGTTTAACTAAAACGTCAAAATGTGACCGTAAAACATTTCGTCGAAAAACGACGTTTTGTCAATTAAAAGTGGTCGCAACGTCGTCGCACCTTTATTTTCTTATATAGGAACATATATTCAAATAGTATAAGTATTAATTAATTCACTAATCAAGTTTACTTTTACTAAACATACTTAGAAAATTCTAGAATATAATTAAGAAAAGTAAGTAAGAAAAGTCAAAAGTAAACATCAAATCAACATCAAATCAAACCAAACATAATTATTACTTTACTTTACTTACTTCTTAAGTGAAAGTGACATAAAGCATGATTTGAAATGTGATGTTAAGTTAAAAAGTAAGTAAAGGGCATTTTGGTCATTTTACATAATAATATTTTATTTCAAACTTTTTCCTATAAATAGCCATGCATACCTCTTTCATTTTCACACAAATCTTTCTTTTCTTCTTCTTCCTTTAAGCTATTTTAATGGCTTCTCTCTTAAGAGAGGTAGGAGGGTTAAAAATAGTGGAGTGCTTAAGCACTAATCCACTTGTTACTCTCTAACCTCTTCTTAATTCACTTCTTCTTCTTCTCTTCTTAAAAAAGGCCTTAGGCCATGAGTTTGGAAGTTGATAAAGGAAGGACGTGAGCAAAGCAAGTAAAGATGGAGATGGTCGAGCACTTGGAAGCATGGTTATGATAAGGTTTAGTGAAGCGTTGAATTAAATGAATGTTGGTAGGAAGTTAAACGTTTGGTTAAAGGTGAGAAATTCTCATCGCTTTTGAATTTATATTTTGATTATGTTATAACAATCATATTTACACCCTTATGACATATGAATGTTTATACCAAATTGATTGTTAATATGGATGATTTGAAAATTTGTAAATTAAGTGAATTGTGATAATATATCCCGTTATGATATTAATAGTGAATGTTAGATTTGAAATCATATGCATGTGATTTGTTGAATGGATGTTATGTTAGTAATAAATATGAATATTGGATATGTTCATTTTGATTAAGTAATCACTTTGATTAGTAAGACCATATTTTAGTAATATGAGAAATTGTGGAAAAATAAGTCTCTTTTCATTTAGAAGTGAAATTAAAGTTAAAATGAAAGAGAATTTGAAATTTGAAGTGAAACGGATTTGAAAAGAATAGCTAATTAGAAATTGAAATTTAGATGAATAGTGAAATTGAAATTAAAATCGATTTTGAAAAAGTGAAGTTTAGTTTGAGATTAAATTGAAATTTAAATTGGAATTAGATTTGAAATCTAAGTTTTAAATGTGTTTAATTTGAGATTAGAATTGAAATTGAGTTAAAATTGGGATTTAAAGTTTAATATTAAAATAATGGGAATATAATAATATTTTAATGTGGTAAGAGTGAAAATATATATTAAATACTTTAAAAAGTGAAAATATTGATTTAAAATGGTTTCTAATCATTTTATAAGTATTGAAATCCAATTTGAATAAATTATTTCAAATGTTGAAAAATAAGTTAAAACTAGACGCGTCGCGCAACGGTAGTTCGCGATTTCGCGCCGAAAAGTTCAAATGAATGTATAGAGTGGAATATTGCTCGGAATTCTTCGAGATAAGAAAATTCCGGACTATTATATCCATATCTTCTAAACGAAGAAAGAAAATCAAAGTTTCGATGAGTAGATTTTGAATTAAGTCCAAATCAATTTTCTAGAAAAATCGCGCTAGTGCAGTTTAGTGACCATAACAGAAAATCTGTTCGAATGGATGTTTTTAATTATGGAAAAATATGGAATAAATTTGATAAATCTATTTAAATGATTTAAAAAAGATTTGGATTGGAAAATATGAATTAGCGAATGTTTAAAAGTTGTTTTAATCAAATAAGCTTATATAGCACTTTCCGCAGCACTTTTATGCTGTGAATTCTATAATTTTTGGAATATGAGTTTAAAAATAATGATGTTTCCCAGAATCAATTGTGAATGTTTTAAAAAGGATAATTAAGTGTTTTAAAAAGATAATTTGGAATATTTATAAGCAATTCCAAAATGAAGTTGAAAATCTGAGTATGCGGAAACGACTAGTACATTTGTCCCGCCTGTGAGATCTGGGAAGATAAAACAAGGTGTTTAACTAAGGTTAGGGATGGAGCAACCAGTGCCCTGAACTTACCTGGCCTATGTTTTCTTTTCTTAGGCGAGGGGTGGAACAGATCGAAAGGAAAGCCCGGATGCTTCAAAATAAAAAGATTCTGTTAAGTTTTCCAAAATAAAAGAAGATTGGTATTATCCAAAAGTTAAGCAATCTCCAAAATGAATGATTTCTACGAACCTGTGAAGTTTAGAAAAGAATTTATAATGAATTTTAGGAATGAATTGGTAAATAAGAGTATTGGATTTTGACTTACAAGTGAGATATAAAAATGGAATTTATAAACACCGTTTTGTAAATCTGAAATCAATTTAAATTGATAAGTTAAATGTGAAAGTTATTAAAGGAATTATATTCGCGATTTTGGACAGTGAATAATCCTTTAAATTAAATGGATGTTTTGGAAGGTGATATTATAAAGGGAATGTTTTCCTTAAGTTAAAAGTTAAGAAATTTGGATCAAGAATTAAGTAGAGAAATCTGAGATATTTTCCAAAACAAAAGAATGAATTACTTAGAATTATCCTAAGTTGAAAGAAAGAGAATTTCGAAATCATCTGAAAAGAATTTAAGTGAAAAGAGACTTAATAAATCCTATATTCTCATATTCACTTTTTATCGATGATTGGATTTCGAAGGAACCGGAGTCGGATTTGGTTAATTCCTATCCGAAAACCACTTCGAACCAATGTGTACGTTCGAACGTGAAGACATGTTGAAGATGGTGATTGAAGACCGTGGATCTTCCTAGCGTGAAGACTGCTTGTTGATTTGCTCGGGTCGCACCCAATTATAGAGTTATATATAGCAGTGGTCTCCTCGTGATAGAGATTTTGCGGATTGCAAGGGCTTCTCGCCTAGTAATGGCCGAGGAAAGTACCTTCGGTTTGTCCTGTTCCTGGACAACTTGTATGGACGTTTGTCTGACGTTGCATTTCTAAAGATTACGTACATTGGTTTTTACAAACGTACATTAGTGGTGGCGGAGAAGGCAACTTCTCTTAGCTTAACACCCTTCTTGAGACATACGAGCTCAAGGGTTGTATTTTTGTGGAAGGCAATTAGTAGTTAACGGAAATGACAATGTGGCATTCAAAGATTTGATATGTGCTTTGTGATAAGGTAATCGTAGCCTCAAGCCTCATCAAACCGGAAATGACCGAAACAGGATTAGATGCAGCAGGGCTATGTGGGTCATTCCCATTAGGGTATGATCATCCCCTTCTAGATATATTTCTTCCCGCTATGACGTCGGGATGTTAATTAATGTGGTGTATGCTAGAGGGCCCTCGATAAAGGTCGGTAACGACCGGGGGGTGACATATTCGGTACCATCTAGTTACAGAGGTGGGCCGGTCTTGTGTTGGTAGAGGGCAGATGTTCTGTGCCTCGGGACATCCATCTAGAGGTGTACCCATTTCGGAAGGTAGATCCTGCGCCTGGTCATTTGTATGGAAATCCATTCTCCAATAAGAACCTACGGTTTTGTTTGTATTGGCGTAATGAATAGCCTCGAAATGCTATATGGGTAACCATTTCGGATAAGATTAATAAGTTTATTTGCAAATGTTTTCAAAGAGATGTCATTAGAAATAATATCAAAGGTTTTGATATAAAAGTGTTTTAGTTATCATAAGGTAAAAACCCGTCCGTGTTTATGTGTGGGCGTGGTCTTATGAGATACTATTTATTTCAAAAGATTTTATCCAAAGGCTGATATATGACACTGTCATTTATTATTGAGTTTTTCTCACGCTGGTTTATCAAGCCTGATCCGGGTATTTTCAATACTTGGGTCAGATCCGAGTAGTTTCAGGATAGTCGAAGACGGTTGGAGTTTCCAGGGGAGAGCTGGAGATATTCATGGACGCATGAAGATATTCTTTCATCGCCTTTGCTTAGTGCATTTTGTTTGATGTTTGTCAGCAATTGTAAGGGCAGGTTTTATAACTGTCCAAGCTGAATCTAGGTTAGACTCTGATATTGTATTTTAAAATTTTCCGCTGTAAATATTTTTATTGAAATAATATATGTTATTCCATTCGTGTGAGATTCTGTTCTGTCTATTTTTCTTTATCACCCTTGATGATCCGTTTTTTCGTGCAATTTGAGTTGGACATGGGTGGTTTATTGTCGATTCAAAGGGTACGGGAAAACGGGCCGTCACACTTGGTATCAGAGCTGAAGGTTAAGCGAGAACCTTGGCTCTATTATGGGTAAATTCTCATCAGAGATAGGATTAGTAATATCCTAGGATGAGTAACTCATTAGAGATAGGGTTAGTAATGCCCTAGAATGAGTTATGAGAGTATTATATATATATGAGCGCGTATTTGTTAATTTTACAAAATGATTTTGTTTTAAAGAAATTGGTAAATGAAATAATTTTACCTTGGGTTTATATTTCAATTATATTAAAAGAGATATTATTATCTTTTGGGTTAAGGATTGATTGTAATTTAGCTTAGTAAAACTAAAATATGAATATCTTGTGATTAGAATTGCACAATTTGACTATAAGATATTTCATATAGGATCAGTTAGTTGAAAGCTAGAATTTAAAACTGTAATCATATACCCTTAGATACTTGGTATTAAGAAATAATAATTAAGTGATTATCATAATGGATGGATTTAAAGCTAAGTACAAATATATTGTGAAGTAAAATTCACAAATTTGATTATAAGATATTTGATGATAATATTGAAGCTAGAAGTGTAATTAGAGGAAGTAAAGTGAAAATTTACACTTAGAAAAAATTCTTGTCAATAAGATAGAAAAGATAAGCCAAAATTGAAATTTTGGGTAAATATATTATGAAAGGATAAGTTCTATAACTTATAAATGAGTTAAGGTAATTTGAAATTTAGACACTTTGATTAGAAACAAGAGGTATAAGAAATATCATCCTAATATAAAATTTGAAATAATGATACATTTAGGGTAATATTTATAATTCAAAATGAAGTAAGATTAGAAGGAGGTAGTTTTGAATAATATGATTAGTAGTTGAATGTTGGATGAAAATGTTTAAATAACAAATACCATGTGAATTAAGTTTCACAATTTGACTATAAGGTATTTGACGGATTTAAGGTTAAGAAATTTGATTTAGAAAATGGATAGGTAAATAAGTTAACTTTGTAAGAAAAAGGACGTACATTTAGTAAAGTTGTCTTATTAAAATATGGATTAGATAAATAATATTAGCTAAATGGAGACCTTAGGTAAAGAAAACTAGGGATTAAGTTTTATAACTTATTTATTTGGAATAATAGAATTCCACATTTGTTGAAGACGCTAATTAAAGTAAATGACGATTTGAAGATTAGGGATATGTATATATACTCTTAGGAAGTAAAGGTATATTATACAAGTTAAGTCATTTGTAAGCTTAAGTAATAATGGATTTAGAAGAAAGTAAATGGTTGTGAAATAAACTTGGATTAATAGAAGTTTTGGAAGAAATGTATTAAGTAAAGATAAATAAGTACATAAGTTAAACGTAGATCATTTTGGCACATAAAATTTGATCTAAGATTTGAGTACAAAACTTTGAGGTGTTTACACCAATCCGAAAAAGAATTTATCACTCGATTCTTGATGGCGAATATTGATGAGAGTTTGTGATTATGTACACGAGTTTTCTATCATAGTTGAGAGCTATGCAAGGAAAGCAAGGGTTTGTGATCAAGAAGTCTGATCAAAGTCCGCAGTAGAAAATCGGGAGATCGATACTAGTTCGAAAGAAAAGTTGTGGATTTGAATAATAGATCGAATCAAATATCACATATAGTATGATGTGTTGGGTCTATCAACTTAGTAGTTCGATAGTTATCTTGAATAGAAGACATAAGAGATAATGGTTAGAATTATGTTTTGGTATGTATATATATAGACCTCAGGTGTAGTACATGCTTAGGTCAAAGGATGAGTTATGTGGTTGTATTCATTTATGTTGATATAGTATTAGTTTGGTTGTTTTTGGATGTATAGTCTTGTTTGATAGTTGGATACATTATCTTAAGTGTGCAGTACGCACTAGGATGGGAAGGATAGAAGTTTGACTTGATGTATGTATATATAATCTTAAGAAAGTGATAAGTACTCAGGTTAATGTGGAAAATCTTTGTATATATGTTTGGCATCATTTGTTTTAGTGTTGTTATGATATCGGCCTTCTTCTTTTCTATCATCAATAGAAATAAGTCAAAATTTTTTGAGGAGATGAGTATGAGATAGATTCCTTTATCTAACTTTCATTTCGAGGACGAAATGCTTTTAAGTAGGGGAGAATGTAACGACCCGTATTTTCGCTACTTCGAAAATGAGAGATTTCGATCGATTTAAATTTAAAAAGGAGTTTAAATCTTAAATAATATGATATATATAATAAATAATAGTGAAGAAGTTATATATTCTTATAGTTAATAAATTAAAAAAAAAGTATGAATTTGGATTTTAGAACAAATCGACAAAAGTTAAGTTTTGTTAATAATAATTAAAGGCTTAAATAAATGGATTTAAATATCTATTTAAAAAAGGTAAATCTTATTTAAAACATCTAATAAAGATAATAAAAGTATGTTAAAAGATTTAAAAATTTGTTAATAATCGTTTTATAAAAATAACCAAAATTTGTCGCATTTTGTCAGTTTTGCATACACGGTAAAATTAGAGATTTTGATATTAATTAAATATGATTTTAGAATATAAAGAGACTTGTTTTAATTTATTTAAAGAAGTAAAAAGTTCATTTTTAAATTTGGTTTACTTCAATACATAGTTTAACTAAAACGTCAAAATGTGACCGTAAAACATTTCGTCGAAAAACGACGTTTTGTCAATTAAAAGTGGTCGCAACGTCGTCGCACCTTTATTTTCTTATATAGGAACATATATTCAAATAGTATAAGTATTAATTAATTCACTAATCAAGTTTACTTTTACTAAACATACTTAGAAAATTCTAGAATATAATTAAGAAAAGTAAGTAAGAAAAGTCAAAAGTAAACATCAAATCAACATCAAATCAAACCAAACATAATTATTACTTTACTTTACTTACTTCTTAAGTGAAAGTGACATAAAGCATGATTTGAAATGTGATGTTAAGTTAAAAAGTAAGTAAAGGGCATTTTGGTCATTTTACATAATAATATTTTATTTCAAACTTTTTCCTATAAATAGCCATGCATACCTCTTTCATTTTCACACAAATCTTTCTTTTCTTCTTCTTCCTTTAAGCTATTTTAATGGCTTCTCTCTTAAGAGAGGTAGGAGGGTTAAAAATAGTGGAGTGCTTAAGCACTAATCCACTTGTTACTCTCTAACCTCTTCTTAATTCACTTCTTCTTCTTCTCTTCTTAAAAAAGGCCTTAGGCCATGAGTTTGGAAGTTGATAAAGGAAGGACGTGAGCAAAGCAAGTAAAGATGGAGATGGTCGAGCACTTGGAAGCATGGTTATGATAAGGTTTAGTGAAGCGTTGAATTAAATGAATGTTGGTAGGAAGTTAAACGTTTGGTTAAAGGTGAGAAATTCTCATCGCTTTTGAATTTATATTTTGATTATGTTATAACAATCATATTTACACCCTTATGACATATGAATGTTTATACCAAATTGATTGTTAATATGGATGATTTGAAAATTTGTAAATTAAGTGAATTGTGATAATATATCCCGTTATGATATTAATAGTGAATGTTAGATTTGAAATCATATGCATGTGATTTGTTGAATGGATGTTATGTTAGTAATAAATATGAATATTGGATATGTTCATTTTGATTAAGTAATCACTTTGATTAGTAAGACCATATTTTAGTAATATGAGAAATTGTGGAAAAATAAGTCTCTTTTCATTTAGAAGTGAAATTAAAGTTAAAATGAAAGAGAATTTGAAATTTGAAGTGAAACGGATTTGAAAAGAATAGCTAATTAGAAATTGAAATTTAGATGAATAGTGAAATTGAAATTAAAATCGATTTTGAAAAAGTGAAGTTTAGTTTGAGATTAAATTGAAATTTAAATTGGAATTAGATTTGAAATCTAAGTTTTAAATGTGTTTAATTTGAGATTAGAATTGAAATTGAGTTAAAATTGGGATTTAAAGTTTAATATTAAAATAATGGGAATATAATAATATTTTAATGTGGTAAGAGTGAAAATATATATTAAATACTTTAAAAAGTGAAAATATTGATTTAAAATGGTTTCTAATCATTTTATAAGTATTGAAATCCAATTTGAATAAATTATTTCAAATGTTGAAAAATAAGTTAAAACTAGACGCGTCGCGCAACGGTAGTTCGCGATTTCGCGCCGAAAAGTTCAAATGAATGTATAGAGTGGAATATTGCTCGGAATTCTTCGAGATAAGAAAATTCCGGACTATTATATCCATATCTTCTAAACGAAGAAAGAAAATCAAAGTTTCGATGAGTAGATTTTGAATTAAGTCCAAATCAATTTTCTAGAAAAATCGCGCTAGTGCAGTTTAGTGACCATAACAGAAAATCTGTTCGAATGGATGTTTTTAATTATGGAAAAATATGGAATAAATTTGATAAATCTATTTAAATGATTTAAAAAAGATTTGGATTGGAAAATATGAATTAGCGAATGTTTAAAAGTTGTTTTAATCAAATAAGCTTATATAGCACTTTCCGCAGCACTTTTATGCTGTGAATTCTATAATTTTTGGAATATGAGTTTAAAAATAATGATGTTTCCCAGAATCAATTGTGAATGTTTTAAAAAGGATAATTAAGTGTTTTAAAAAGATAATTTGGAATATTTATAAGCAATTCCAAAATGAAGTTGAAAATCTGAGTATGCGGAAACGACTAGTACATTTGTCCCGCCTGTGAGATCTGGGAAGATAAAACAAGGTGTTTAACTAAGGTTAGGGATGGAGCAACCAGTGCCCTGAACTTACCTGGCCTATGTTTTCTTTTCTTAGGCGAGGGGTGGAACAGATCGAAAGGAAAGCCCGGATGCTTCAAAATAAAAAGATTCTGTTAAGTTTTCCAAAATAAAAGAAGATTGGTATTATCCAAAAGTTAAGCAATCTCCAAAATGAATGATTTCTACGAACCTGTGAAGTTTAGAAAAGAATTTATAATGAATTTTAGGAATGAATTGGTAAATAAGAGTATTGGATTTTGACTTACAAGTGAGATATAAAAATGGAATTTATAAACACCGTTTTGTAAATCTGAAATCAATTTAAATTGATAAGTTAAATGTGAAAGTTATTAAAGGAATTATATTCGCGATTTTGGACAGTGAATAATCCTTTAAATTAAATGGATGTTTTGGAAGGTGATATTATAAAGGGAATGTTTTCCTTAAGTTAAAAGTTAAGAAATTTGGATCAAGAATTAAGTAGAGAAATCTGAGATATTTTCCAAAACAAAAGAATGAATTACTTAGAATTATCCTAAGTTGAAAGAAAGAGAATTTCGAAATCATCTGAAAAGAATTTAAGTGAAAAGAGACTTAATAAATCCTATATTCTCATATTCACTTTTTATCGATGATTGGATTTCGAAGGAACCGGAGTCGGATTTGGTTAATTCCTATCCGAAAACCACTTCGAACCAATGTGTACGTTCGAACGTGAAGACATGTTGAAGATGGTGATTGAAGACCGTGGATCTTCCTAGCGTGAAGACTGCTTGTTGATTTGCTCGGGTCGCACCCAATTATAGAGTTATATATAGCAGTGGTCTCCTCGTGATAGAGATTTTGCGGATTGCAAGGGCTTCTCGCCTAGTAATGGCCGAGGAAAGTACCTTCGGTTTGTCCTGTTCCTGGACAACTTGTATGGACGTTTGTCTGACGTTGCATTTCTAAAGATTACGTACATTGGTTTTTACAAACGTACATTAGTGGTGGCGGAGAAGGCAACTTCTCTTAGCTTAACACCCTTCTTGAGACATACGAGCTCAAGGGTTGTATTTTTGTGGAAGGCAATTAGTAGTTAACGGAAATGGCAATGTGGCATTCAAAGATTTGATATGTGCTTTGTGATAAGGTAATCGTAGCCTCAAGCCTCATCAAACCGGAAATGACCGAAACAGGATTAGATGCAGCAGGGCTATGTGGGTCATTCCCATTAGGGTATGATCATCCCCTTCTAGATATATTTCTTCCCGCTATGACGTCGGGATGTTAATTAATGTGGTGTATGCTAGAGGGCCCTCGATAAAGGTCGGTAACGACCGGGGGGTGACATATTCGGTACCATCTAGTTACAGAGGTGGGCCGGTCTTGTGTTGGTAGAGGGCAGATGTTCTGTGCCTCGGGACATCCATCTAGAGGTGTACCCATTTCGGAAGGTAGATCCTGCGCCTGGTCATTTGTATGGAAATCCATTCTCCAATAAGAACCTACGGTTTTGTTTGTATTGGCGTAATGAATAGCCTCGAAATGCTATATGGGTAACCATTTCGGATAAGATTAATAAGTTTATTTGCAAATGTTTTCAAAGAGATGTCATTAGAAATAATATCAAAGGTTTTGATATAAAAGTGTTTTAGTTATCATAAGGTAAAAACCCGTCCGTGTTTATGTGTGGGCGTGGTCTTATGAGATACTATTTATTTCAAAAGATTTTATCCAAAGGCTGATATATGACACTGTCATTTATTATTGAGTTTTTCTCACGCTGGTTTATCAAGCCTGATCCGGGTATTTTCAATACTTGGGTCAGATCCGAGTAGTTTCAGGATAGTCGAAGACGGTTGGAGTTTCCAGGGGAGAGCTGGAGATATTCATGGACGCATGAAGATATTCTTTCATCGCCTTTGCTTAGTGCATTTTGTTTGATGTTTGTCAGCAATTGTAAGGGCAGGTTTTATAACTGTCCAAGCTGAATCTAGGTTAGACTCTGATATTGTATTTTAAAATTTTCCGCTGTAAATATTTTTATTGAAATAATATATGTTATTCCATTCGTGTGAGATTCTGTTCTGTCTATTTTTCTTTATCACCCTTGATGATCCGTTTTTTCGTGCAATTTGAGTTGGACATGGGTGGTTTATTGTCGATTCAAAGGGTACGGGAAAACGGGCCGTCACACTTGGTATCAGAGCTGAAGGTTAAGCGAGAACCTTGGCTCTATTATGGGTAAATTCTCATCAGAGATAGGATTAGTAATATCCTAGGATGAGTAACTCATTAGAGATAGGGTTAGTAATGCCCTAGAATGAGTTATGAGAGTATTATATATATATGAGCGCGTATTTGTTAATTTTACAAAATGATTTTGTTTTAAAGAAATTGGTAAATGAAATAATTTTACCTTGGGTTTATATTTCAATTATATTAAAAGAGATATTATTATCTTTTGGGTTAAGGATTGATTGTAATTTAGCTTAGTAAAACTAAAATATGAATATCTTGTGATTAGAATTGCACAATTTGACTATAAGATATTTCATATAGGATCAGTTAGTTGAAAGCTAGAATTTAAAACTGTAATCATATACCCTTAGATACTTGGTATTAAGAAATAATAATTAAGTGATTATCATAATGGATGGATTTAAAGCTAAGTACAAATATATTGTGAAGTAAAATTCACAAATTTGATTATAAGATATTTGATGATAATATTGAAGCTAGAAGTGTAATTAGAGGAAGTAAAGTGAAAATTTACACTTAGAAAAAATTCTTGTCAATAAGATAGAAAAGATAAGCCAAAATTGAAATTTTGGGTAAATATATTATGAAAGGATAAGTTCTATAACTTATAAATGAGTTAAGGTAATTTGAAATTTAGACACTTTGATTAGAAACAAGAGGTATAAGAAATATCATCCTAATATAAAATTTGAAATAATGATACATTTAGGGTAATATTTATAATTCAAAATGAAGTAAGATTAGAAGGAGGTAGTTTTGAATAATATGATTAGTAGTTGAATGTTGGATGAAAATGTTTAAATAACAAATACCATGTGAATTAAGTTTCACAATTTGACTATAAGGTATTTGACGGATTTAAGGTTAAGAAATTTGATTTAGAAAATGGATAGGTAAATAAGTTAACTTTGTAAGAAAAAGGACGTACATTTAGTAAAGTTGTCTTATTAAAATATGGATTAGATAAATAATATTAGCTAAATGGAGACCTTAGGTAAAGAAAACTAGGGATTAAGTTTTATAACTTATTTATTTGGAATAATAGAATTCCACATTTGTTGAAGACGCTAATTAAAGTAAATGACGATTTGAAGATTAGGGATATGTATATATACTCTTAGGAAGTAAAGGTATATTATACAAGTTAAGTCATTTGTAAGCTTAAGTAATAATGGATTTAGAAGAAAGTAAATGGTTGTGAAATAAACTTGGATTAATAGAAGTTTTGGAAGAAATGTATTAAGTAAAGATAAATAAGTACATAAGTTAAACGTAGATCATTTTGGCACATAAAATTTGATCTAAGATTTGAGTACAAAACTTTGAGGTGTTTACACCAATCCGAAAAAGAATTTATCACTCGATTCTTGATGGCGAATATTGATGAGAGTTTGTGATTATGTACACGAGTTTTCTATCATAGTTGAGAGCTATGCAAGGAAAGCAAGGGTTTGTGATCAAGAAGTCTGATCAAAGTCCGCAGTAGAAAATCGGGAGATCGATACTAGTTCGAAAGAAAAGTTGTGGATTTGAATAATAGATCGAATCAAATATCACATATAGTATGATGTGTTGGGTCTATCAACTTAGTAGTTCGATAGTTATCTTGAATAGAAGACATAAGAGATAATGGTTAGAATTATGTTTTGGTATGTATATATATAGACCTCAGGTGTAGTACATGCTTAGGTCAAAGGATGAGTTATGTGGTTGTATTCATTTATGTTGATATAGTATTAGTTTGGTTGTTTTTGGATGTATAGTCTTGTTTGATAGTTGGATACATTATCTTAAGTGTGCAGTACGCACTAGGATGGGAAGGATAGAAGTTTGACTTGATGTATGTATATATAATCTTAAGAAAGTGATAAGTACTCAGGTTAATGTGGAAAATCTTTGTATATATGTTTGGCATCATTTGTTTTAGTGTTGTTATGATATCGGCCTTCTTCTTTTCTATCATCAATAGAAATAAGTCAAAATTTTTTGAGGAGATGAGTATGAGATAGATTCCTTTATCTAACTTTCATTTCGAGGACGAAATGCTTTTAAGTAGGGGAGAATGTAACGACCCGTATTTTCGCTACTTCGAAAATGAGAGATTTCGATCGATTTAAATTTAAAAAGGAGTTTAAATCTTAAATAATATGATATATATAATAAATAATAGTGAAGAAGTTATATATTCTTATAGTTAATAAATTAAAAAAAAAGTATGAATTTGGATTTTAGAACAAATCGACAAAAGTTAAGTTTTGTTAATAATAATTAAAGGCTTAAATAAATGGATTTAAATATCTATTTAAAAAAGGTAAATCTTATTTAAAACATCTAATAAAGATAATAAAAGTATGTTAAAAGATTTAAAAATTTGTTAATAATCGTTTTATAAAAATAACCAAAATTTGTCGCATTTTGTCAGTTTTGCATACACGGTAAAATTAGAGATTTTGATATTAATTAAATATGATTTTAGAATATAAAGAGACTTGTTTTAATTTATTTAAAGAAGTAAAAAGTTCATTTTTAAATTTGGTTTACTTCAATACATAGTTTAACTAAAACGTCAAAATGTGACCGTAAAACATTTCGTCGAAAAACGACGTTTTGTCAATTAAAAGTGGTCGCAACGTCGTCGCACCTTTATTTTCTTATATAGGAACATATATTCAAATAGTATAAGTATTAATTAATTCACTAATCAAGTTTACTTTTACTAAACATACTTAGAAAATTCTAGAATATAATTAAGAAAAGTAAGTAAGAAAAGTCAAAAGTAAACATCAAATCAACATCAAATCAAACCAAACATAATTATTACTTTACTTTACTTACTTCTTAAGTGAAAGTGACATAAAGCATGATTTGAAATGTGATGTTAAGTTAAAAAGTAAGTAAAGGGCATTTTGGTCATTTTACATAATAATATTTTATTTCAAACTTTTTCCTATAAATAGCCATGCATACCTCTTTCATTTTCACACAAATCTTTCTTTTCTTCTTCTTCCTTTAAGCTATTTTAATGGCTTCTCTCTTAAGAGAGGTAGGAGGGTTAAAAATAGTGGAGTGCTTAAGCACTAATCCACTTGTTACTCTCTAACCTCTTCTTAATTCACTTCTTCTTCTTCTCTTCTTAAAAAAGGCCTTAGGCCATGAGTTTGGAAGTTGATAAAGGAAGGACGTGAGCAAAGCAAGTAAAGATGGAGATGGTCGAGCACTTGGAAGCATGGTTATGATAAGGTTTAGTGAAGCGTTGAATTAAATGAATGTTGGTAGGAAGTTAAACGTTTGGTTAAAGGTGAGAAATTCTCATCGCTTTTGAATTTATATTTTGATTATGTTATAACAATCATATTTACACCCTTATGACATATGAATGTTTATACCAAATTGATTGTTAATATGGATGATTTGAAAATTTGTAAATTAAGTGAATTGTGATAATATATCCCGTTATGATATTAATAGTGAATGTTAGATTTGAAATCATATGCATGTGATTTGTTGAATGGATGTTATGTTAGTAATAAATATGAATATTGGATATGTTCATTTTGATTAAGTAATCACTTTGATTAGTAAGACCATATTTTAGTAATATGAGAAATTGTGGAAAAATAAGTCTCTTTTCATTTAGAAGTGAAATTAAAGTTAAAATGAAAGAGAATTTGAAATTTGAAGTGAAACGGATTTGAAAAGAATAGCTAATTAGAAATTGAAATTTAGATGAATAGTGAAATTGAAATTAAAATCGATTTTGAAAAAGTGAAGTTTAGTTTGAGATTAAATTGAAATTTAAATTGGAATTAGATTTGAAATCTAAGTTTTAAATGTGTTTAATTTGAGATTAGAATTGAAATTGAGTTAAAATTGGGATTTAAAGTTTAATATTAAAATAATGGGAATATAATAATATTTTAATGTGGTAAGAGTGAAAATATATATTAAATACTTTAAAAAGTGAAAATATTGATTTAAAATGGTTTCTAATCATTTTATAAGTATTGAAATCCAATTTGAATAAATTATTTCAAATGTTGAAAAATAAGTTAAAACTAGACGCGTCGCGCAACGGTAGTTCGCGATTTCGCGCCGAAAAGTTCAAATGAATGTATAGAGTGGAATATTGCTCGGAATTCTTCGAGATAAGAAAATTCCGGACTATTATATCCATATCTTCTAAACGAAGAAAGAAAATCAAAGTTTCGATGAGTAGATTTTGAATTAAGTCCAAATCAATTTTCTAGAAAAATCGCGCTAGTGCAGTTTAGTGACCATAACAGAAAATCTGTTCGAATGGATGTTTTTAATTATGGAAAAATATGGAATAAATTTGATAAATCTATTTAAATGATTTAAAAAAGATTTGGATTGGAAAATATGAATTAGCGAATGTTTAAAAGTTGTTTTAATCAAATAAGCTTATATAGCACTTTCCGCAGCACTTTTATGCTGTGAATTCTATAATTTTTGGAATATGAGTTTAAAAATAATGATGTTTCCCAGAATCAATTGTGAATGTTTTAAAAAGGATAATTAAGTGTTTTAAAAAGATAATTTGGAATATTTATAAGCAATTCCAAAATGAAGTTGAAAATCTGAGTATGCGGAAACGACTAGTACATTTGTCCCGCCTGTGAGATCTGGGAAGATAAAACAAGGTGTTTAACTAAGGTTAGGGATGGAGCAACCAGTGCCCTGAACTTACCTGGCCTATGTTTTCTTTTCTTAGGCGAGGGGTGGAACAGATCGAAAGGAAAGCCCGGATGCTTCAAAATAAAAAGATTCTGTTAAGTTTTCCAAAATAAAAGAAGATTGGTATTATCCAAAAGTTAAGCAATCTCCAAAATGAATGATTTCTACGAACCTGTGAAGTTTAGAAAAGAATTTATAATGAATTTTAGGAATGAATTGGTAAATAAGAGTATTGGATTTTGACTTACAAGTGAGATATAAAAATGGAATTTATAAACACCGTTTTGTAAATCTGAAATCAATTTAAATTGATAAGTTAAATGTGAAAGTTATTAAAGGAATTATATTCGCGATTTTGGACAGTGAATAATCCTTTAAATTAAATGGATGTTTTGGAAGGTGATATTATAAAGGGAATGTTTTCCTTAAGTTAAAAGTTAAGAAATTTGGATCAAGAATTAAGTAGAGAAATCTGAGATATTTTCCAAAACAAAAGAATGAATTACTTAGAATTATCCTAAGTTGAAAGAAAGAGAATTTCGAAATCATCTGAAAAGAATTTAAGTGAAAAGAGACTTAATAAATCCTATATTCTCATATTCACTTTTTATCGATGATTGGATTTCGAAGGAACCGGAGTCGGATTTGGTTAATTCCTATCCGAAAACCACTTCGAACCAATGTGTACGTTCGAACGTGAAGACATGTTGAAGATGGTGATTGAAGACCGTGGATCTTCCTAGCGTGAAGACTGCTTGTTGATTTGCTCGGGTCGCACCCAATTATAGAGTTATATATAGCAGTGGTCTCCTCGTGATAGAGATTTTGCGGATTGCAAGGGCTTCTCGCCTAGTAATGGCCGAGGAAAGTACCTTCGGTTTGTCCTGTTCCTGGACAACTTGTATGGACGTTTGTCTGACGTTGCATTTCTAAAGATTACGTACATTGGTTTTTACAAACGTACATTAGTGGTGGCGGAGAAGGCAACTTCTCTTAGCTTAACACCCTTCTTGAGACATACGAGCTCAAGGGTTGTATTTTTGTGGAAGGCAATTAGTAGTTAACGGAAATGGCAATGTGGCATTCAAAGATTTGATATGTGCTTTGTGATAAGGTAATCGTAGCCTCAAGCCTCATCAAACCGGAAATGACCGAAACAGGATTAGATGCAGCAGGGCTATGTGGGTCATTCCCATTAGGGTATGATCATCCCCTTCTAGATATATTTCTTCCCGCTATGACGTCGGGATGTTAATTAATGTGGTGTATGCTAGAGGGCCCTCGATAAAGGTCGGTAACGACCGGGGGGTGACATATTCGGTACCATCTAGTTACAGAGGTGGGCCGGTCTTGTGTTGGTAGAGGGCAGATGTTCTGTGCCTCGGGACATCCATCTAGAGGTGTACCCATTTCGGAAGGTAGATCCTGCGCCTGGTCATTTGTATGGAAATCCATTCTCCAATAAGAACCTACGGTTTTGTTTGTATTGGCGTAATGAATAGCCTCGAAATGCTATATGGGTAACCATTTCGGATAAGATTAATAAGTTTATTTGCAAATGTTTTCAAAGAGATGTCATTAGAAATAATATCAAAGGTTTTGATATAAAAGTGTTTTAGTTATCATAAGGTAAAAACCCGTCCGTGTTTATGTGTGGGCGTGGTCTTATGAGATACTATTTATTTCAAAAGATTTTATCCAAAGGCTGATATATGACACTGTCATTTATTATTGAGTTTTTCTCACGCTGGTTTATCAAGCCTGATCCGGGTATTTTCAATACTTGGGTCAGATCCGAGTAGTTTCAGGATAGTCGAAGACGGTTGGAGTTTCCAGGGGAGAGCTGGAGATATTCATGGACGCATGAAGATATTCTTTCATCGCCTTTGCTTAGTGCATTTTGTTTGATGTTTGTCAGCAATTGTAAGGGCAGGTTTTATAACTGTCCAAGCTGAATCTAGGTTAGACTCTGATATTGTATTTTAAAATTTTCCGCTGTAAATATTTTTATTGAAATAATATATGTTATTCCATTCGTGTGAGATTCTGTTCTGTCTATTTTTCTTTATCACCCTTGATGATCCGTTTTTTCGTGCAATTTGAGTTGGACATGGGTGGTTTATTGTCGATTCAAAGGGTACGGGAAAACGGGCCGTCACAATTAAATTCCCGGCACATTTCAAAGTTTGGTTTTAAAATTTTGAAAAGTATGATTATTTAAAGGTATTTTCGAATAGAAATGGTTTCAAAAGAATAACTTTAAAGTTTAAACCTGGTACTCTCTTCCATTGTCGCTGGAAAATAATTTTGGTGGTGACTGCAGCATCATCGACATTCATTTTCGAGTTTCGAAGTGGAGAAATGAGTTAGTAGCTTTGCTATACTTCTTTTGTGAAAAATGGATTTGATTTAAAATTCTTGAATATGATTTGATTTATATAATATATATTTATATAATTGTTTTAAAATATTTTGAAGTGAAACCGAAAATTTGAATCTTAAGTTTCATATTAAGAAATGGTTTCGATTATTGAAATAAAGTGAAATGTTTGAATAATTGGAATATTTGAAATGATAAATGAAATTTGACCAACTTGAAACGGTTAAATTTGAGCAAACTTATTTGTATAATACTAAATTGCATTTTAATATATAACTTGCCTAAAATATTTAAAAAGTTAAAATGTTAGGATGTAATGAGGTTGTACAAGAAGGAACTTAAGTAATAAATTGTTCAAACTAAAAATCCAGCTTAATATGAATGTTGTAGATAGAAGGAAAATTCGTATAGTATTTAATTAGACTCATAAACATTTATATAACTTACCTAGAAAGTTTAAATGTAAGTAGAATGTAATTGGATAATATACACTATGGTATAAGTAATAAGATATCAAAAATGATATTTTATTTAGGGAATTCACTGATAATAAATTGGATAATAAATCGAATAATAAAAAGAGCATAAATTTGTTGAATAATATATGGTAATGATATGTTTATTTCACTTAGTATACATGGAAAGATATGTTAAAAGAAATAAATTTAATAGATAAAGGAGAATGCTAGTTAAGAGAACAAATATAGACTTAAGAATAGTGAACTTGAATTTTTGTGGAATCAACTTAGCTGAAGATAAATGGATAAAATGAATGAGTTAATTCAAAAATGAATTCGTTTGAAAGAAATGTTGATCAAATGGAAGAAAAACAAATTTTCAATTGAATGACTATTTATTAATGAAATAAAATGGATTAAACCAAATTGTTGAATATAAATCAATTTGAACTGAAATTTATATGGTTTTAAATTAATTGTTTATTTTGTATTTCAAATCTATTTTTCTTTCTGGTTGTTTATATTTTCCTACCTCGATCCTTCTCGGGAACGAAAAGTTTTGGGTGGGGAAGTATGTAACGACCCATAAATTTTAACGGTTTTAATAACGTAATTAACTGAAATTTTGCTTGAAGTTAAATAATTGAATTTAGCAATGAAAATTTGATATTTGTAATACGTCTTCTTAAACATAGAAAATGGAAAATTTTCGTTGATAAATATGAAAGTCAATTTTTGTTGTGTAATTTTATTTAAATTCAAATCGGTAAAATTTGATGAAAATAAAATATTTTCAAAATCTGAATATTTTCATATAATAAAAATGTAAAATGTTTTCTGAGTGAGATGCCATATTTCGTTTCGCCAAATTTAGGCTGTTGTTGCTCCGTTCATCTCATTTTCGGCAAATTTGTAGCATTTTTGGTACAAAATATCGACTTTTGATAGGATGGTCATATAATGGATATGTATGTACCATTTAGACCGTCTCGTCATGCTGATCTCTACAGTATATTCAACCGTCAATTTCGAAATCCGGGAAATGAGTATCCGTATCGGTAACCGTTTTTGTGTCCTTTTGGTTTCTTGCCCTCTATTCATATGCGTGAAGATCAATAGACATCTGACTTTAATATTTTCAACTTTGACCATTCACCATTCACCAGCTTCAAATAGTGTAGCTGTTTCGTTCATTTATTTATTTCTCGGTCTTCTGCGAAATAAAATATATGGTTCATATCATAACGTTGCATTCATTTTAGCACCGACTCCGTTTGCTAACTTACTCATTCCTTCATTTGCTTAAATCCAATCGCCATCTCCTAAAAAAAGTGTACGGCTATATACGTTATCTAATTTAAAGACTTTCTCTCTTCCCTTTCTTAAATTATTTGCATGCCTGTACGACATATATTTCTCCTCCTCCCATCTCTCTTTCTGTTCTGACACTAAAAAAAATATGAAAGCCTACATATTGGTACAAAGAAACCTGCTTATATTCTTTCCATGCAAGCTACCCTCTCTCTCTACCATGCATCCCCCTACCGTTCGACATTAGCTCCGCCTACCACAAAGCCTTCCACAATGCTTGCTCGCCAGACTTCGATATGTCAGGCCTTCCAACCGAAGCAGCAACCGCGCCACGACTCGCCGTGGTCAAGCCCAGCCTCTACCGTGAGAAACATCACTGGAAAGCACTCTCTTTTATATTATATATATATATTATAGTATAGTCTTTGTTATGTTCATATATATATATATTTTACAAGTTATATGGCATAGGTGATACTAGTTAGTTTATAAAGTTTACAGTAGTATAATATTTGGTTTTATACGTGTGTGGTATATATATTTCACAGTTATATATGTTAGTTTTTAAGCATACGAGTTATGTTTTTAAAGTATATAAAATTATAAAAATATAAGACTTTGTATAATTGTATTTTATATAGGTATCGTTACCGTATATATATTTTTGTGTGTGTGTATATATATATAATGTTACATAAGTTTCTATTTAAGC
The DNA here is from genome assembly GCA_030765085.1 of Allium cepa. NCBI lineage: Eukaryota > Viridiplantae > Streptophyta > Magnoliopsida > Asparagales > Amaryllidaceae > Allium > Allium cepa. The sequence continues at coordinate 887,410,672 of CM060929.1, forward strand.
TTTTGAGTTTTTTATATATATATATATATGCTATATATATAAAGAATCGTATACACGGTATTCAATGTTGGCTATATATATATATTTTTTCTTTTGTTTAAGTATTGATATTTGGTAAAATATAACATTTAAAAATATATATAGGGAAGTTAAGTTTTGATGAATAGACTATAATAGTTTTAATATACATCTGCATGTTTATTTATAAATCGGGTATATATAATATACATGTGTCTTTTTTCTACATAAGGTCTGTTTGTCAATTTGTTTGGTTATACCCATATTTATAATATTTTATAATATGATAATGGTATAGTATAATTAGTTATAAAGTTGGCCTACTGTTCTATTCGCATTCCATTATATGTTATATAAGTATATGTATACATAGTGTAGATAGTTTTATAATAAGTAATAGTATCATATTTTTATATTATTTTATAGGGTATACATATAGTTGTTCTGTTGTGTATATAAATAAAAATTTTCAAGCTGTTATATAGCTCACTTGTTTATATTTGGCTACTTACAGTCTCAACGGCTTTGATGAATACATAATATAAGGGGTTTCAGATCTTTATTCTTTATATGTTTTAAAATTTAGTATTGATTTATAGTAAACATTGAGTTTAAAATATGATATGTATGTAAAGAATATTGGTTCTATATAATGGTTTTTTACATAAGTATATCCTGTGATTTATGCTATATTAGAAGATACAAATTTTAAAGTATATACTGTATATTACTAAAATATATATGTCCTCGGTCCTACAGTTATATATATTAGTATATAATGTGTTTAGTACGTTTTATTAAAAAATACTATACATAATATCTTATTAAGTTACTGACCTGTTGTTAAAAGGTACATATATATAATGTAATGTTAGTTTGACGTGAATGACTTGGCAATGTATGTGTAGATTTTTCAATGATAAGTTTGTTGTTGTTGAATATATATTTTGTTTATATATCCACATAAATACTTATTTCAAAATATATATTTTGTATATATATAATTGATTTTAGTATATGCGTTCTAATTTAAAATAATGATTTTTAAATACATATATGTTTAAATTTAAAATGTGTTTGAATTTAAAATATGATTTTATACGTTGTATATAGTTATATATATGTGTGTGTGTTCACTTATACCAATTATCTTCACCCATCCAGTTTGATTTGATTTCGCCAATTTCAAACTTCCAACTTCACTTGTCCGTCGAACTCGTGTCCATCGTGCTTTACTTTGGAATTCGTGCTTGGATTCGTAACTCATTTCATTGTTGAATCTTTCTAGCCTCGAAAGGTGAGCAATCGCTCACGATTAACGTTTTTGTATTTATTAAATTTGATTTCAATTGAAACAACAATTAAAATATGCTGTTGTAGTTATTTAAATTGTTATATATGCTATTATCTGTAACTGTTCACCTATGAGATATGACACCATATCCTGTTGTTTATATTACATTGTTATTCATGATATATGCCTATTATGTAATTATCATATCTGTTATCACTCTGCAAGTACCCTGTTAGTATAGAATTCCCTATGGGTTGAAATGATACATATTCGAACGATCTATAGAACAGGAGAAAATCGTTATGGGTTGAAATGATAAACCCAAGCGATTTTCATTTGAATTGAATTTGGGATTGCGGGTTGAAATGATATATACCTGTATATATTTAAATTACCAATTGAAATGAAAATATCCGTATCACTTAACCATAGGATAGAAAATTATATATAGACACCGTTGGTCAATGTATATATATATATACATATATATATATATATATATATATATATATATATATTGAAATGATTTCCAAGGTTTTGAAATTGAATTTTTTTAAGAATTATACTCAAATAAGTTTGATTTGAAATTTTATTAAATTTGAGATTTTAAAGATATGATTTTATAACTTGATTTTTGATTAAAAGTGATTTAAGTGAATATTTCAAATTTACATAATTTAAAATGGTATATTTAGTTTTATTTAAATTTGAAATTTTAAGTTTTATTTAAATGTTATTTGATTGATTAAGTATATATTTCAAATTAAATAACAGTAAAGTGAATTAGATATATATATATATATATATATATATATATATATATGGAATTATCAAGTCTAGTTTTTGAAAATGTTTGAATATTTAAAGCTTAGAAAAAAATTGAAATTGAAATGGTTTATTTTGTGGTTAAATATCTATATTTGAAATCGATATAATTTGAAATGGTTTATTGAGAAACTGAAATAAATTGAAATTATAATTTTGAATCGATTTGTGAAATTTGAAGAAACTATTTTATTATATAAAGTATATTTAAAATTATTTAAAACTATTAATATAATTTAAAATAAATTATTTTTATATAAACTATCTTTAATATACTAAATATTTTATTTTAAACTATTTTACTTATAACTGTTTTTATATGAACTATTTTATTTTATTAACTATTTTATTATATATACTATTATTAATATCGGAACAGTTTAAAGGAAAGTGTTATGATTTCGAAGTGTTATGATTTCCAAAGTGTTATAATTTAAAGTGTTTTGGTTTCGAAAATGTTATAACTTTGAAAGTGCTATGGTTTTGGAAATGTATATATATTTGAAGTGAAAATGATACAAAAAACGATATGATTTTAAAATGATATGATATTTTGGTTTTGAAGTATAAATTATTTTGAAATGACCACGGTGTTATAATAACTTTGATTGTTAAAGAGACCGGAATCGGATATTGTCATACTCTCTGCCAATATCGAAATCCACTTTAACAAATGTGTACGTGGTGGAGATTCCAAAATGAAGTAGGATGGTTTGGTGACGATTACATATGGTATTTACGTGGACCTGACCCCCATGAGTCAGCTTGATGTGGCTAAAACAGGAGCTATACCGGGCCAAGTGAGGTCATCCCTCCTATCGGACACATTTCTTCGATACAATTCTATTACTTTTGTGATGTGATTGGGTGCACCCTTTTGATTTAGGAGTGTGTCATGAGGTGGGCGGTAGTAGTAGCTATGTGTTACCACCAGTCCAGGAGTGCAGTGATATATCTACCCTGGCATTGTGTAACGTCCCGGAATTTTGGGTCGCTAGATTTGAACATTAAATTCATTTTAAATGTTGAATATGTATTATAATTTGATTTTGAAATAAAACGATTTTGGTTAAATTAATAAAATTAGTTAAAATTTTAAATACGGGAATTTAATTGAAATTTGAATAATAATAATTTAATATTGGAATTGGTGTAAATGGTGATTCTGGGTGTAAATAGATATAAAAATAGATTCTAAAATTTATTTTAAGTCTATTTGGATTTGAATTATAATACTGTACTGTTGGATGGAATTAAAAGTCGATAGGTTGAATTTGGAATTTTATATTAATTTAATTATGGAATTTAATAATATAATAATGCAAATAATCAGGTTTTGTTTCGAACTGAATCAGAATGATTTCTAATGTGAATATAAATTTTGTATGAGTTATAATAGAGTTAAAATTTTAAAGGTGAAATTTTAAGTGATTTCGACGATTTTGAAAATCGCTCGAATTAATCGACGAGTTGAAATAGCCTTCCGGGATACAGTCTCGGAATTCGACGAAACTAGTTCCATTGGATCCGTAATGGTTAGTTATTATCGGATTTCAATTTTTGTAGCAATCGGAGTTGTCGTTTGACCCTGGCAGCTCAAAACGTATATAAACTATTTTAACCGATTTAATTTAAAATTGATCGTTTATTTCCGTAACTCACGCATACGGCCAAATTATCCTACGAAACACGTTCTATTGTGTTCGAAATGCGGGTAAAACCTTATAAACGCCTGTCGGCACGCGTCGTTTGGAGTTCGTTTGTATAAGCTTGTTATTTGGGAATTTTACTAATAAAACAATATTAATTAACGTTTATATAATCACGTTTACTAAGAAACCCTAGCCGATTGTTTAGAGCCGCCGCCCCATTTAATTTTAATGGCTATAAGGCTTTATTTTTCTTCTTCAAATTTCTCTCTAGCCGTTAACAATTCGTAGAAATCATCAACTGCAAAAATCGAGAGCTCGATGAGCACTACGTTTCGAACGTTGGTGATCGGAAATCGTTGAGTGGATTGACGGAAATCTTGCCATGAAGGGGCCGCGTTCAAGTTCAAATCTCGAGATGAGGAGGCAGGCGAGTTCGTTCGAGGCTTGGGGCGTGGGCAAGGCTTGCGAAGGCCGTTCGAATGGCGACGCCTGATTGAGCTCGAAGGGACCGTGGTAGGGGCGGTTAGCTTGAATTGAACGGCAACGATGGGTTCGATATGAACTGTTGACACGAGAAGAAAGAAGAAGTAGCGGCCTTGATCTGGATATGGTATCGCACGGCCGATGTTTGTTATAACAAAAAGAATTTTGTTTTAATTATATATACAAATCTTTTAACTTGAATATCTTTGACATGCGTGGTCAGAATTCAACGAAACAATAAGCGACGGAACCGCAACGACGCGATCTACGCTGCAGTGCTGATATGGAGACTATCAGAGCTAGCGAAATTTTTGGGTTAAATCGATCACGATCGATATAATTTAAATTTGAACGCTAGTCGAAAATTCAAGGTGAGTTAATCTCACTCACATCTGGATACCAATTAATTTAAATAGCTAATATTTAAATGTTTGATTGGTTGTTTAGCTGAATATTATAATTATTATCAGATTGAATCGATATTTATTTGTTATGCTAATATCTGTGGTTGCAGGGAAACAGTTTGGAGGGATCCAACTGGATTCCTCACAAATAGAAATTTATTTATATTCTGTGATATATCTCATTTATATCCTGTGATAAATTGATTTAGATCTTGTTATGCTATGTTCTATTTATATACAGTGATAGATTAATTTGAAAATTAATTGTGTTGTGCCACGATTGGTTGAATACAATCTGGGAATTTAAATTTAAATAAAATAAATTGGGTTTAAAGGAAATAAAAGAAATTCTTAAGTAAAGGATCTAAAAAGGAATTAAATTCAAGAAAATGGTTGAAAATTTGAAGTGTTTAAAATTGTGATTTTAAAAGGAAATGTGAATTGTTTTAAATAATAGCGAGATTTGTTTTTAAAGGATGGGAAGTGTGCTTTTTCCTGGAAACTTTAGTATGTTTTAAAGAAAAGCTTTCAAAATATAAAGGGGCAGTTTAAAATGTGTTTAGAATATTTAGGAAAGAAATATTATTTTAATTGTTTAAAGTGTAAGTAAACATTTATTTAAGTAATTATGTTATTTAATTATTTTAAAAGTAAAGTAGTATTAAGTGTTCAAAAGGAAATTATAAGATAAATAATTGATTTAATAACTTTATTTTGAAAATTAAATTTGAATTAAATTACTTAGAAAACCTCTATATATTTCCTTAAGTATTATTTTCAATTAAATAATTTCTAGAAACTTTATTTTAAAATATTTTAAACATATATTTTGAAAATGATTTCTAGGAAATAGAAATGTGTTTAAAAATAAAAGGAGTTTATTTTTAAAAGTATGGAAAGGAATTTACGGGATGAACGTAAATTTGAATTGGGGTAAATCGTGTAGGATTTATGAAAAGAATTCTTTGGGTTATCCTAAAATGGAAGTGTATTTCCCTGAAAAGCCAATTACGTTTTTAAAGTAGATTTTTTTTGAAAAAGTTAGAAGTTTTGAAGTTGTATTAAAGAATGGTTTCAAGAAAATCTTTTAAGTGGTAAGAATTTTAAATGTGAACATTTATCAAATTAGTTATAGAAGTAATTATTTTAAAGGGGTAATTAGTATTATGTTTTAAAGAATATTATTAATATTTATACTTTATAAAATGGTTTTATTTTAAAGATAATTAGTTAAAGTTTTATTTGAAAACTTGTATAGGATTTCATAACTTTATTTTAAAATTTAGTATGACTTAACTTTATTTTGAAGAAAATAGTTTATATTTTAAAAGTATATATATTTTAAATTAAGTATAAAAGAAGATTTAATATAAATGTTTTAATGTATTTTTAAGAATAAAGAATTTAAATTATTTTAAATCTTAAGTATTAGTGCTTGGATGTTTCCAAGGGAAGTAAAGATTTGAGGGATTTATTCCATGAGAAGAGTTGGGTTTGAAAAATGTTTTCAACAAGATTTGAAAATGGAAATATATCTTGCAAAGATATTTTTGAGGAAAATAAATAACGTGGGAAATTATTTTTTGTGTGATGGATGCTTATGGATGTTAATTGATAGTTAAATCACCGACTATCAATATTGGCCAATGCGTTGATCGTTTCAAAGAGACCGGGATCGAGATTAATTTCTCGAAAACCACTTCGATCCGGTTTGCATGTTTTCGTGGAAAAAACGAGTTCGGAGTCGAAGATGGAGCAGTGAAGTGCAAGGGCTAGTTGCCACTGGATCCTTAGGATATTTCCAAAATGGATGTAGTAGCAGTAGTGCCTTCGGTTCTGTTCAAACCCGGAACGGACTTGTATGGACGAATGCTTTCAAAACATCGTCAGGTGGACGATGGGCATTCTAAGTGAAACGGTCTAAAGGTAACGCTTAGCCTTAAGCCTCATCAATCGAGAATGACTGAAAATCAGGGGTTATGCAGCAAGGCTAGGTGGTAGCACCCATTTCATGGTAAGGTCATCCCTGTCTAGATGTCCCTTTTTATTCGGCTTAGTGGTGCGGTTGCTGATCCCAACCGTGGGGTGATCTTACTCGGGATTATCCAGTAAGGGGTAGTCCCGGCCTTGTGTTGCAGGGGATTGGGAGTGGTCCTCGGTACGGTGATCTAGGCCACGTACTGTGACAGGTGGTACCCAGTGCCTAGTCATTAGTTGGAAATCCATTCTCCCTATGCGCTTTTTACGAGTTTTGTTTGTATTACCCACTTTGTGGCTAGTAGCTGGAGTTTAATCATGTAACAATTTCGACTATTTTAATAAGTATTTTTATACAGACCCTATTATAATATCAGAGGATTTTTATAAAAAGTGTTTTAGCTATCATAAGGTAAAAACCCGACATGTTTATTTGTGGCGTGGTCTTACGAGATGATTTTGTTTTCCAAAGGATTTTTGAAACTTTAATAATCAACTTAGGTGTATTTTTATCAGTTGGTATCCCAGACTGACTCGGGTGTTATTTCATTATAATGTTCGGGTACCGAGCACTATATGTTCAGGATATAATGCTATGGAGCAAGAGTGGAGCTGGAGTCCGAGATGTATTATCCGTACTTGTTTATATCCGCTGCTGTGATTGTTTGAGATTGTCAGACTGGTAATTGTTGTTTGTTGGAGATACTATGATGACATATTGTATAAACAGATATAGTTTTCATTTCGTGTAAAGATCTGATATTATATATTATATTTTATTCCACTGCGATTTTGAGATTCTGATATTATTTAGTTCCTTCTTTCTTCATCTCCTTTCTTTTCCCATAACAATCTGTCTTTTACGGCACTTGATCGTCGGCATATTATAATGTGGAGTATTTTGTGTCAATTTTCGAGGGTCGAGAAGGGCAGGTCGTCACACATTGCCTCGAGTGTCATATGCCCTAACATACCTTCTACGAGTTTGTTTTGTACCGTAGCTATGGGGTGTCCTCTAGGTAAACCTCCAGTTTACGGAGGAGCTTACGACATTGTATAGACTACGAGAATATATAAAATGTGTTAAGGGGGATATGGGTAACGCTTTAACGCTATTTTAATAGTTTACTTTACTATAAACATATTATAATAGCGTATACTACATGGTAGTTAGTTCCACGGACCCTTAGAGGATGAGTATCCCAAACATCCTTTAAGTTACTTGTATTTTAGTTGATATTTCACTTGAGTTAGATTTATTGATATAAGAATGTTAATCCTGACTCGAGTGTTTTGTGTTTTGCTTTACGCTCAGGTCAGACTGAGTGATATAGCATTTGAGACTCACCTTTGGAGTTTGGATCTTCGCTTGGAGATCCAACTATCGATTCAGCTTTCAGTCATTCAGTTGATTCCAGTGGTGTATTCAGATTTTGTTATTTGACTATTGTATTCGAGCCTTCTGTTGTACCTTGTTTTAACTCTATTATATATATATATATAGTAGCTTCATGAACACTATTCATTTGTTTCTGCTGCTTATTACTGTAATACTCTGTGTCTATGATTCTGTAATTTACTTATTTACCGTATATGCTGAGTTTTGCCAAATTTAAATTAACAATATGATATTTTAAACAATTAAAGTCTGACATGTGTGGATGCAAATGGTTGAAAATACCAGGTCGTTACAATACCACTTCCCAAAAATATCCATTTAATTTAAAAGATTATTCACTGTCCAAAATCATGAATAGAATCCTTTTACCAAATTCGTTACTATTGCACATTTAATTAAAGGATTATCCACTATCCAAAATCCTAGATGAAATTCCTTTAATAAACTATAATAATTAACTTATCAAATTCAATTGATTTCGGATTTAAAAAAACAATCACATTTATATTTTATAAAAACTTCTGTTTATAAATCTCCTTTATTAACCAATTCCATTTATTTCATTTATATGCCAAACCAAATTATAAGTTAATTAATTATAATTCACTTTATTTTCAAAATTCTTTCTTTTTAAAACCTCATCAATTTATAAATATTATTGACTTATAAAATCCATTTATAACTTCATTTTAACACTTATAAAACTCCTTTACAATTCCATCATTTTGATTTATAAAATATAAAATTTATAAATCTTATATATATACCGTTTATAATAAATTCAAAAATCTCAGTTTAAACTTATTTTACCAAATAGTTACTTCATATTTCAAAAATCACATTTCAATTATATTTCATAAATATCATAAATTTTATAACATAAAAATTATAACTATTTATTTATTTAAAATAAATTCCTTCCTTTATAACAATTCAAAAATAATAATATTTTCAAATCACTAAAAAATCCTTCTTTATTCGAAATCATCACTTTAACATTTTTAAATTACCAAAAATAGGCCCAATGCTGCAACATCACTAAATACATCAATCACTGCATCCAAATCATCATATATCACATGATAACAGCATATGCATCAATATCTGTAAATAAAACCAATACTGGTGAGGAATCCAGTTGGATCCCTCCAACCTGTCACCTACAAATAATATACATACTAGAATATATGTACAATGTCCGCTTCGAGGTAGACGCGAATACAAAAAGTCATCCGCTCATACACGGGAATGCATAGGGTCTCATCTGCTCCAATAGGCAGAAATATATCCAAATACCAATCGATATATAGATAATATATCATATATCATCCAAACAATCATCAATCGTCATAAAAAAAAATATTTCTCACTTATATAAAAATATCAATGAGTCAGAAAGAGTGAGTTGTACTCACATTGGTTCCAATAGCAGCTGCAATGTTTTATTCCGAATAAAATTAAACGGGCGTTTAATTTTACCCAAAATTTACACTAGCTCCAATCAAGTCCAAACCAGCTCTAAAATGTAATGCTCGTCAATGCGGACGCACCGCAATTTGTTTGGTCAAAAACAGACCTTGTATGGCAAAGTTATGGCATTATAAAGATTACGCGAATTATATATATAATTAATTTCAATTTATTTTTATTTTTAAAACCCTCACTTTCATCACAGTCGCACGATTTGGATAACCAAGATCTAGCTGGTCTTTTTCGTTCTTCTCCATCGTGTGAACATTCAACCGAACAACCCATACGTCGTTCCCAAATCTCGATGGCCGCGATCACTAATGATCGTCGGAGCCTCGTCGGAGACCTCCATTCGAAGCGCCGAAGCACTGCGCTTCACCGAGCAAAGTGCGGCCCCACCTCATGTCGCCATAGACGAGAAATTGTTCCCCATATGTGCGCTGTTCAAGCTTGATTTGCCATCGATCTGTTGCTCTAAAATCGATCATCACCGTTGAATAGGGAGATCTCGATACGCTCTACGTTTTTTTAGTTGAGGGTTTTTGATGAAAGTTGACGGATGAGGAGATTGGAGGGGATAAAGATTGGTGTTTTTTGGCCATTGGAAAGTAAATGGCGGCTAGCCCTAGATGCATTAGGGTTTTGGCAAAATGGAAAAAGTTAGGTCCTTATATAGAAAATTTCGCGACACTATTCACCCGAAAAATTTTCGAACTCCAAACGAAGCATGCCGCCTGGAGTTTATAATGTTTTACCCCAATTCCAAACGCGATAGAATATATCGAGAGCCAATTTGATCGAATTTGGAAGATAGGCTTTCGTATCGACTATTTGAATTTAAAAATTCACTTAAACAGATTTCTATGCATTTTAGCTTGCCCTAGACAAACCGTAAATCTAATTGACATGAAATTTGAAATCATACAATAATATAAAATTATAGATCCAATAAAACTAGTTTCGTCGAAATCTGAGACTATGTGAAAAGTGGCTAACTTTACACGTTAATTAAATATTAAAACGTTCAATTTTAACAAATTGACTTTTAATTCAATTTTAAAAGTTCCCTAACATCATTGTAATTCCAATAGAATTTAATTCAACTTTGTAAATCATTTTCATTCATATATAATTCAATTCCAAATTATTTCAGTAATTTCAAATATTGAATTAATAATTTAATTATCCAATTAAATCACTATATTCGAAATATAAGTTATTCAATTTATAAATTTAACTTGTGAATATTTAAAATCAATTAAATATACGAATTTCAAATTACCAAAATTCTGGGTCGTTACATTCTTCCATATTTAAAAGAATTTCTTCCTCGAAATTACCAAGTAAGAAAGAGTCATAAAATCCATTAACTTTTCAAAATAACTCGTTCAAATTTGATATCGAATTCATTTAAACTTTTCAACTTTTCCCAAAATCCATCAGTTAAACTTCTTATAAAAACTTTTCTAAGTTCTCAAATCCATTCATAATTATCTTTCCAAAACCAACTAATATTATTTCAAATTAGAACTCAAAATCAAAATTATAGTTATTAAAAAAAATTCAATTTCTCAAAAAAATTCTAATGCCTTAAATTTTCAAAAAAATTTGCCATGGCCTTCTTTACATGGTTCGATCATAGCAGGATCACAACATATATATATATATATATATATATATGTATGTATGTATATCACATATATACACCTCATCTTCGAGGATAAGGCATCCCGTTGAAAAAAACAAAAAAGTATGATATGTAATCCGAGATGTATACCTTATATATTATTAACGAGCATATACGGCTAATATAGCGCAAAAGCAAGCTCCAAATGCAAAGCAAGCGCCATACGCACCTACTAACACTCAACAACAAATGAGAAACATGCATATATGAAAATTAGTATCAATATACAACATATACCAATACAACTGCTACATACGCCAATATAACAAATGCAACCAATAAGCAAGAAATCCAACCATCAAACAACCATCATCCAACAAAACAATCTCTATCCAATCAGTCCATAACCAAATCAATATTCATTCACTTCTCATTAATATTCATTGAATTGATTTTCAATTTAATCACATTTGATTCGTTTACATTGTATTTTACTAACATTCATTCATTCAATTAGTTTACATTCACTAATTTATATTCAACTTAGTTCACTTTCTATTCAGATCAAATAAAATTCAATTCTATTTAGATTCACTTACATCCAATTTGAATTCAATTATTTAGCTTTCAATTTCACTAATTCAACTACATATGAATTTCTATTCAATCAACTAACATTCATCTACTAATCAATGCATAACCAACATAACCAAATTAATTTAATTTACTTTACATTCAATCTAGTTTAACACAATTTCAATTGGTTTAATATCTAATTGACTTTCATTCAATTATTCAATTCATATTTCATTTACCAATTCATTCCACTAATTTAATTCAATCATTTGTTAACTCAATTGCTAATTCATTTTACTTATACCTATCAATTTCAACTTGGATTTTAAATTCAAATTTGTTTATCACAACAAAACTTAAAATTTCAATTTACTAGCAAATCCATCACATAGAAACTCGAAAATGATACTGATGATGCTGCAGTCATCACCCTTATTATTTCCCAGCAACAGTAGTGAATTCAGTGCTTTATATTCTTTTAAAAAAAATTCTTTTTATTATTTACAAATCACATTTATAAATCTTTTGCTTATATAATTTCACTATTTTACTTCACTAATATAAGATCATTCCAATTTTATTTATAACTCATACTTGTAAATATATTCATTTAGTTTCACTTCTTATATGTAAGATTATTTCACAATTGTAAATCATATTAATTATAATTCCATACTTTACAACTCATTTGCTTATATAATTTATTCTTTTACAACAATTCTTTTTTTATTTAGATTATTCAACCAATTTTTTTATTAACTTATATATACACACACACACACACATTTCCAAACAACCAAACAATCAATTCATACACACTTTAATAATTTTTGAAAAATTATTTCCTTTATATATAAATATAATCGAGGTAAAATTATTTCATCCACCCAAGTTAAAATGATACTATGTCGACTTGCCTCGTTTAAGGGTTTAGAAATCCCTATCGATAATATGGCGTCTCACATACTGACCAGAATTCACAAACAACTCAACGGGTAAGCAAACATAATATAAAACATTTTATATCACTAACAAATACTCGCTCATATATATACTATACTCAACTCAATCTAGGGTGCTACTGTCCCTATCAATACTGAGTACACATTAAAGCTTAATAATATACCAAAGCTTAATAATATACAAAATCTAAGCTCTGATACCGTATGTGATGAACGGGCAATTCTGTACCCTTTGAATTGACAATAAACCATAGATGTTCGACCCAAAAAGCACATACTGATGTAAAGTCAAGAGAAAGAAAAGAAGAGAGAAGAAGAGAAGAGAAGAAAGAGAGAAGATAGAACCAAACAGAACAATACAGAATCTCACATTGCAGCGGAAAACATATAATATCATATCAGTGATCTTTATAAAACAGAAACTGTATACATACATACATCAATCAGAGTTCAAAAATCAATCATAAGTTATCAGTCTGGACAGTTATAATAACTTGTCCTTACAATTACCAATAATATACAACAACTAAGCAGCGGATAATCAAAACAGATACATGTATACGAAATGATAATCTCCAGCTCTTCTGCTGAAGATCAAAAAGCACCAAATATGAACCTGTGAATATACTCGACCTGATCCGAGCATTGAAAGGGAAGAATGCCCGTATCAGTCTGGTAAACCAGGGTGAGAAACATACTATAACAACCCATAATTTTGTGAATATTTTAATTAAATTTTCATTTGAAATTTTGATTTTTAAATCATTTAAAAGTGAATTTTTAGAATTTTTCCAATGTAAGTTTGGAATTTGTTTGTAATTTATTTTCCAAATGCAATAAATAAACGATTTTTGAAAATTTTATATTTTGGTCAAAATTTGAATTTTCAGTTTAAATTTTTAAAAAATTTGAATTTTTAAATTTTAATCTTTTTCTTTGAAGCAGAATATATTTATGATAACTGTTCTTCTTTTCGTTGCGTTAAATTCTGAGTTATACTTTTTAAATTAGATAAATTACAGCGTTTTACACGCAGTTATTTTTTGTATTTCAGTTTCAATTTTTCTATGTTCATTTCTATATTTTTATTTTCTATGTTTTCTTATTTTATTTTTCTATTTGTTTATCTAAAATTTATTTATTGGATTTTACTTGTGTGTATATCTTTTCATAAAAGGCTTGGAAGAAATCAAGGAGACATGCGTTACATTTCTTTAATGCTTGCCTTTTTATTTATCTACCCTCTTTACTACTTATCCTAGCCATTCACCATTCATAGCCATGAATTGCTCTTATTAATCACGTACAAACATCTCAAAATATCGTCTTTTCAATTTCATTTAAGAATATTTATATATATATATATATATATATATATATATATATATATATATATATATATGTTTGTGTGTGTGTGTGTGTGTTTCTTTCTCCTTATTTCTTGCTTTTTATTTCCTAGCCTTTTTGTTTTCCTATCATTTTACTCCTCTTTAGCCGTTCAAATCTTTTCTTGTCATCCACTCCACTTCATAATTCACGTACACATTTACTTCACATTTCATTTCTAGAAAGAAATGTATGCAAATAAATGGCTTGGAGAAATTTAAGAGGCATACGTTTCATTGTTTAAACTCTTGTCTTTTTCATTTACATGGCCTTTATTATTTTCTAGCCGTTTCCTCCTCATTCCTAGCCATGAATTACTCTACTCATAGCCTTGCATGTCAAATTGAAAATTTACGTACAAAAAATTTATTTCTCATCTCTCATTTTTCCATTTGCATTTAAAAATAAAATATATTGTACGTTTCTTCCTCCTTAACTTATGCCTTTCCGTTTCCCTAGCATTCATAACTCCTTAGCTGTTTTTTTTCTTTTCTTCTATAGCCGTGTATCTTCTTTTACAAATCACGTACAAAATTGTTTCTCAATATCCTCATTTTCATTGCATTTAAGAATAAAATATAGTGTTGCCTTTTTATTTTTCAAACCATTCAAACTCTTGCCTTTTATTGCCTAGCCTCTTTATTACATGCCTTAGCCGTTCATTCCTTTAATCTAGCCATGAATTTCTCTTGCCTATCATGCATAAAAACTTCCCAAAGCTTCTCATTATCATTTGCGTGAAATAAAATTATATTCAAGCTCAAGATCCATGGCTTCTCTTCCTCTTCTTTCTTTTTCTCTTTTGTTTCTTCTTTGTTCTTCATGCTTACACTCACCCTCTGGCCTCTAGAACACCTCTAACCTTCATGACCAAGCAATATAAAATGATGGTTGAACCCATATATGGTGTAACCAAGCCATTGATTGATTAAGGCAAGTTATGTCACTTTGATTCATTCATTTTTCCATTGTTTTAACATCTATTGTTTTGTATTGAATCATATTCTTATGTATATAATATTTGTTTGCATACAAGATTTGGATCTGACTCTTCATCCACTCAAGTTTGCATTGTGCTTTGTCATGCTTTATCGTGCTTTGCGGGGTTTGGATTTTTTTCCTCAATTTGTCGATTCTAGTTTAAAAAGGTGAGTTTTTATCACTCTAGACATATATACTTATATTTTTGTGAAAAAAATGACAAGTGAATCTATAGACATTGATATGTCATTCATATATGCATGTGTTGTAATTACATGATGATAAGTGCCGTATATATTTGTTACATCATTTGTTATGATATTATATGCATACTGTTATTTTATTTCTGTAATCACCACTGCAAGTTTCCTATCACTATGGGTTGAAATTATACATAACCGAACGGATTTTAGAATAAGGAAAAATCATTATGGGCTGAAATGATAGGCTCGAGTGATTTTTATTGTATTTATTTTACTTGGATTGCGGGTTTGAAATGATAGAACCCTGATTTTTCATTTTAAATTACAGATTGAAATGATACATATCCGTATCACTTGACCTAGGTTAGAAAATATTACAGACCCGTGGTTATATTTTTAAATTATATTTTCCTAAAAATTTATTTAAGTATTTTAAATATTTTCTGAAAGTTATTACGTATTTTGGAATTTTAAATATATGAAATCTTTAACTTAATTTGATTTAACGCTTTAAAGTGTAAAGAAATATTATTTTCTATAAGTTAATTTTTTTATAAGTTAATTGGTTTTAAATGGAATTTAAAGAGTCTTATTTATGATTAATAACTTAATAATTAAGTTCGATTTAATTTGGAATCCTAAATCTAACCTAGTAATTTTAATAAAGGTTATTTTTTGAAATGGACATATTTTGTATAATAAATAAATGTAGTTTTGAATAAATAAAATGAAATATATTTTTCTGGGACATTTTGTAATAAGTTTATTTAACTCGGAATCATAGTTGAATTGATGTCTAAATGGATAAATTTGTAAAGAAATTGATTGTTATATTAACTATGATAAATATTCTTTTGTGAAATGTTATGTTTTGTAAGATAAATAGTTATGACTTTAAAATGGAAAAATGTAAGTCAAACATACATGCGAGATATAAGTTTAATTTATATTTTAATTGATTAATATAATAAATGTTTGTATTGTAATAACAAAAACGAAAGAAATATGTAAAGTTTTAATTTATGAAAGAAACGTGTAAATTCCTAATTAATGAAAGAACATGTAATTAATGAAAGAAACGTGTAAAGTCCTAATTAATGAGAGAACATGTAAAGTTTTTAATTAATGCAAGAAACATGTAAAATTTTAATTTATGAAAGAAATGTGTAAAGTCCTAATTAATGAGAGAACATGTAAAGTTTTTAATTAATGTAAAAAACATGTAAAGTTTTAATTAATGAAAGAAACGTATAAAGTTTTTAATTGATACAAGAAACATGTAAAGTTTTAATTAATGAAAGAAGCGTGTAAAGTCCTAATAAATAAGAGAAATATGTAAAGTTTTAATTTATAAAAGAAACATGTAAAGTTCTAATTAATGGGAGAACATGTAAAGTTTTTAATTAATGCAAGAAACATGTAAAGTTTTAATTAATGAAAGAAACGTGTAAAGTTTTTAATTAATGCAAGAAACATGTAAAGTTTTAATTAATGAAAGAAGCGTGTAAAGTCCTAATAAACGAAAGAACCATGTAAAGTTTTAATTAGTGTGGTATTGATTAAATTAATAAATGCTCTTTACTATAATAGAAATGTAAATTTAAAACGTACATTTGATAATATAAGTTTTAATTAGTGAAATATTGATTAAAATGATAAATGCTCTTTATTGTAATAAATGTAAGTTAAAACGTACATTTGACATGTAAGTTTTAATCAATGTAATGATGTATTTTAAATTGATTAAAACGATAAATGTTACTTGCTGAAATAATAAAGTGTAAGTTGATAATGTACATTCGATATGCAAGTTTTAATTAATGTAAATGGCATATTTTAAATGATTAAAATAATAAAGTTTCTTTATTGTAATAATAATGTAAGTTAACAAGATACTTTTAACTTAACATAAGGATTTCAGCTTTAAATTGGATATTACATTAACAAAGTTTATTTAACTATAAGGCTATGATAAAACGACCATGTTAAATTTGTAAGCATATAAATACTTTGATTATATAAAATGTTAAAGTGGAAAGTATTACATTCCAAAAATGCTATGATTCCTTAAGGTAATATTTCCAAAATGCTATGATAATTTAAAGGAATATTTCAAGTTTAATAAATTGAAGGAAATATTCAATGATTTAAAATTTTGTGATTTATTTAAATGATATATTATTGAATTAGTTTTGAAATGGAAATGATACTATTGTGATATGGTTTTAAAATGAGTATGATATTTTGGTTTTGAAAGTATATACTAGTTTGAAAGAAATGATATGATTTTGAAATGGATATGCTAGTTTGGTTTTGAAAGTATAAATGATTTCGAAATAAATATCCATGAGTTATAATAACGTTTGGTTGTTAAAGAGACCGGGATTGGAAGTTGTCATACTCTCTGCCAACTCCGAAAACCACTTTAACAACCGTGTACGCGTTGGAGATTCTAGAATGAAGTAGGATGATAGTGGAGTTTCCTTTGAGGTAAATATGTGGATCTGACTCCCATGAGTTGGCATAAGGTGGCTAAAACATAAGCGATTGACGGGCTAATGACGTAGCACCTTTGATTGGATACATCCCTTCGATATTATACTTTGACTTTTGGATTGATTCAGTGGCCACTTTTGATTTTTATTTGGGGGTGTGGCTCGAGGTGGGCGGTAGCTGCGCGCCACACGTTACCACCGGCCCGGAAGCGTAATTGGTATATCTACCACGGCATTGCCTAGTTGTGCCGTATCACCTACCATAGCTCGCCTTATACGAGTTTGGTTTTCTCCCGTAGCCCGTGTGGTATCCCCTGGTGGCTTCCCGATTAGGAGGGACCATTATACTGAATGGACTACTGGGACTATTACGTGTTAAGGTGGAAAATGTAAAGCCTTAATGCTATTTAAAAGTAAGTTTATTTTACTATAGACATTATTATAATGGCGAAATATTACTACATAGTAAATAGTTTAACGGATCCTTAGAGGATGGGCGGTCCCAAGCATCCTTTAAGTTACTTGTACCTTATATTACAGTTCACTTGAGTTGGTTTACATTGTATAAGTATGTATGTCCTGACTCGAGCGTTTTGTGTTTTCTTTACGCTCGGGTCAGACTGAGTGATACAGCATTTGAGACTCACCTTCGAAGTTGGAAGCTTTGCTTGAAGATCCAGCTATCTATTTCACTTTCGGTTATCTAGTTGATTCCTGTTATCTGGTTGGTTCCAGTGATGTATTATGATTAATACCTGGTTACCATGTTGAGACCTCTGTTGTATCTTGTTATCTCTGTTGTATCTTGTTTGACTCTGATGTATTTATATAGTAGCTTCATGAACTACTATTTCTTTACTTTCGCTGCATTTATTACTCTGTGTCTGTGATCTGTGATTTATTTATTTACTGTTTATGCTGTGTTTTGCCAAATTTATTTTATAATTCGGTATTTTGAGCAATTCAAGTACGACATGTGCGTATGCGAATGGTTGAAAATATCGGATCGTTACATTTGGTATCATAGCTTTGGCTCTAGGCAGACTTAGCATATATGGTAAATTTATTTACAGAATCGCTTTCAATTGAGTTGAATTTCTTCCTTTTTGATTTGGGTTTCTTTTGAGTTTTGGGAACGTTCCCTGCGGTTTCAAAATTCATTCTTGTCCCTCACTATTCTTCTTCTTTTGATTCTGGAGTATCTCATAACTCCACTTCGAATGATCTTTATAATGAATTGGTGGTCTCGTCAACATTCAGATGACTTGTAAAGGTGTGAAAATCCTTTGCAATTAGCATTGATTCACCGGAGATTTATATGTATCCTCGATTTAGATGCTAGTACCTCTTGTTATTTCGAATTCTATTTCTTAAGATCGAATGTAGAATTACCTCAGAATTCCACATTGATCTAATTCTTGAAGTCACAGTTGACTCGGTTAAGGTTGCCCACGATTTATATAAGCTTATCCATTCCTTGTTCTGTTAATTTAATCATCTTATCTTTTGTTTCCAACTTATCTTCGAATCAGAATTCTCTTGATTTGAGTCAATCAAATTTGAATCCCTATTCTTGCTTTGTAAACCTATATTTAAAATGTTTTATATATTGTGTTGTTTGAGTTGTTGATGTTGATTTGGGTTTCCGATCGATTCGTCTGATCAACGCTATCGATAGGATTTCCAAAACACTTGAATAGAGCAAACTGACACCATATTGATTTCAAAATTTAGTAAATGATAAATTTTGTATAATTATATTATGTATGAGTTTGATTTTCTGAATTCTAATAATTAATTGAATAGGTTGTTAAGAAATAATATTTGACTTTATATATATCTTGTAACCATCGGCTTTTGTCTCTTATATAAATAACTGAACTATAAAACATAGCCATAAATTAATTTGGAAATTGAAATGAATCTAAATCAAGAACTTAAGAATTTAATTTCCGATGGTTTCAAACTTGGGTTTTAAGAGTTTTAAAAGATATATCATTTAAAGTGTTTTCCAAATAGAGATTGTTTTCAAAGAATTTTTAATGTTTAAATCAGTGCCCTTCTCTTGTCACTGGAAAATAATTTCGGTGATGACTGCAGCATCATTGACATTCATTTTCTAGTTTAGAAGTGAAGAGACCATTCTGTAGCTTTGCTACTGTTTTTCTTTGAAAATTTAATTGATTTGAATTTCAAAAATATGACTTGATTTATAATATATATACACACACACACACACACACACACACACACACACACACACATATATATGGATATATGATTTAAATTTGATTTGGTATATATTGTATATGTATTTATTTACCTCTAAATGGTTTGAAGTTAATCGGAAATGTAATTCTTAAATTTACCTTAAAGAATGTTTTCAATTATAAAATGAACCAAATTTTTTGAATAAATATTTAAGTTGAAATAACTGAATTAGAAAACTTTATTTGTATAATATTCTATTGCATTTTCATTATAACTTACCTAAATTATTTAAAAGTTAACTATGTAATTGGATAATATACAATATAAAGTGATGTTAAAGGTATCTATAAATAAATCGGAGTAAGTCATAATAAGTGTAAGTATACTTAATATATGTGATTAGAGATATATTAAGTGGAATAAATGTAATAACCATCTGGAATAAAGAAGAATGAAACTTATTGAATAAAATTTTGTGTATAATGAATGATTTCAAATTCACGATTTCAGAAATTGTTAATTGGGTGATAGGATAATGAAATTATATATAGATAAGATTTAATTAACTTAGGAAAAATCAAATGGATGAAATCAATTATTAATTTAAGTTGAAACTTTCATGGTTTTAAAATTTATCATCTTATTTTGTTTTCCAATCTCTTATCCTTCGGTTGTTCCTATCCTCCTACATCCTAAGCAGGGAATTGAATTCCAAATTGATCTTATCTCCTAAAGTTCGATTTTTAGTTCTTCCTCCCAAAATACCTTTACCGGTCTGTTTTGGAAAACTTTTCAAGAATCTTCTTTGTGCTTGTGTCCTTGATTATAGAGGATCTTGGGAAGATCATTCCATCTTGTTGAATTTACCTATAACGACTGTTACCGGGTATAATTTCAATCTTTGTTTTATATTGTCTTAATTCAATCTCATTCTATCTGTTGTCTCTATTTTCCATGCCTCGTTCCTTTTCGGGGACGAAAAGTTTTGAGTGGGGGAGAGTGTAACAACCCATAATTTTGTGAATATTTTTAATTAAATTTTTATTTGAAATTTTGATTTTTAAATCATTTAAAAGTGAATTTTTAGAATTTTTCCAATGTAAGTTTGGAATTTGTTTGTAATTTATTTTCCAAATGCAATAAATAACGATTTTTGAAAATTTTATATTTTGGTCAAAATTTGAATTTTCAGTTTAAATTTTTAATTTTTTTAATCTTTTTCTTTAAAGCAGAATATATTTATGATATCTGTTCTGCTTTTCGTTTCGTTAAATTCTGAGTTATACTTTTTAAATTAGATAAATTACAGCGTTTTACACGCAGTTATTTTCTGTATTTCAGTTTCAATTTTTCTATGTTCATTTCTATATTTTTATTTTCTATGTTATTTTATTTTTTTTTTCTATTTTTTTTTATCTAAACTTTATTTATTGGATTTTACCTGTGTGTATATCTTTTCATAAAAGGCTTGGAAGAAATCAAGGAGACATGCGTTACATTTCTTTAATGCTTGCCTTTTTATTTATCTACCCTCTTTATTACTTATCCTAGCCATGAATTGCTCTTATTGATCACGTACAAACATCTCAAAATATCCTCTTTTCAATTTCATTTAAAAATAATATATATATATATATATATATATATATATATATATATCTGTGTGTGTGTGTGTATGTTTCTTTCTCCTTATTTCTTGCCTTTTATTTCCTAGCCTTTTTGTTTTCCTATCATTTACTCCTCTTTAGCTGTTCAAATCTTTTCTTTCCATCCACTCCACTTCATAATTCACGTACACATTTACTTCACATTTCATTTCTAGAAAGAAATGTATGCAAATAAATGGCTTGGAGAAATTTAAGAGGCATACGTTTCATTGTTTAAACTCTTGCCTTTTCCATTTGCATGGCCTTTATTATTTTCTAGTCGTTTCCTCCTCATTCCTAGCCATGAATTACTCTACTCATAGCCTTGCATATCAAGTTGAAAATTTACGTACAAAAAAATTATTTTCCATCTCTCATTTTTCCATTTGCATTTAAAAATAAAATATATTGTACGTTTCCTCGACCTTAACTTATGCTTTTTCGTTTCCCTAGCATTCATAACTCCTTAGCTGTTTTTTTTTCTTTTCTTCTATAGCCGTATATCTTCTTTTACAAATCACGTACAAAATTGTTTCTTAATATCCTCATTTTCATTGCATTTAAGAATAAAATATAGTGTTGCCTTTTTATTATTCAAACTCTTGCATTTTATTGCCTAGCCTCTTTATTACATACCTTAGCCGTTCATTACTTTAATCTAGCCATGAATTTCTCTTGCCTATCACGCATAAAAACTTCCTAAAGCTTCTCATTATCATTTGCGTGAAAGAAAATTATATTCAAGCTCTAGATCCATGGCTTCTCTTCCTCTTCTTTCTTTTTCTCTTTTTGTTTCTTCTTTGTTCTTCATGCTTACACTCAGCCTCTGGCCTCTAGAACACCTCTAACCTTCATGACCAAGCAATATAAAATGATGGTTGAACCCATATATGGTGTAACCAAGCCATTGATTGATTAAGGCAAGTTATGTCACTTTGATTCATTCATTTTTCCATTGTTTTAACATCTATTGTTTTGTATTGAATCATATTCTTATGCATATAATATTTGTTTGCATACAAGATTTGGATCTGACTCTTCATCCACTCAAGTTTGCATTGTGCTTTGTCATGCTTTTTCGTGCTTTGCGGGGTTTGGATTTTTTTCCTCAATTTGTCGATTCTAGTTTAAAAAGGTGAGTTTTTATCACTCTAGACATATATACTTATATTTTTGTGAAAAAAATGACAAGTGAATCTATAGACATTGATATGTCATTTATATATGGCTGTGTTGTGATTACATGATGATAAATGCCGTTTATATATTTGTTACATCATTTGTTATGATATTATATGCATACTGTTATTTTATTTCTGTTAATCACCACTGCAAGTTTCCTATCACTATGGGTTGAAATTATACATAACCGAACGGATTTTAGAATAAGGAAAAATCATTATGGGCTGAAATGATAGGCTCAAGTGATTTTTATTGTATTTATTTTACTTGGATTGCGGGTTTGAAATGATAGAACCTGGATTTTTCTTTTTAAATTACGGATTGAAATGATACGTATCCGTATCACTTGACCTAGGTTAGAAAATATTACAGACCCATGGTTATATTTTTAAATTATATTTTCCTAAAAAATTATTTAAGTATTTTAAATATTTTCTGAAAGTTATTACATATTTTGGAATTTTAAATATATGAAATTTTTAACTTAATTTGATTTAATGCTTTAAAGTGTAAAGAAATATTATTTTCTATAAGTTAATTTTTTTATAAGTTAATTGGTTTTAAATGGAATTTAAAGAGTCTTATTTATGATTAATAACTTAATAATTAAGTTCGATTTAATTTGGAATCCTAAATCTAACCTAGTAATTTTAATAAAGGTTATTTCTTGAAATGGACATATTTTGTATAATAAATAAATGTAGTTTTGAATAAATAAAATGAAATATATTTTTCTAGGACATTTTGTAATAAGTTTATTTAACTCGGAATCATAGTTTAATTGATGTCTAAATGGATAAATTTGTAAAGAATTTGATTGTTATATTAACTATGATAAATATTCTTTTGTGAAATGTTATGTTTTTTAGGATAAATAGCTATGACTTTAAAATGGAAAAATGTAAGTCAAACATACATGCAAGATATAAGTTAAATTTATATTTTAATTGATTAATATAATAAATGTTTGTATTGTAATAACAAAAACGAAAGAAATATGTAAAGTTTTAATTTATGAAAGAAACGTGTAAATTCCTAATTATGAAAGAACATGTAAAGTTTTAATTAATGAAAGAAACGTGTAGTCCTAATTAATGAGAGAACATGTAAAGTTTTTAATTAATGCAAGAAACATGTAAAATTTTAATTTATGAAAGAAACGTGTAAAGTCCTAATTAATGAGAGAACATGTAAAGTTTTTAATTAATGCAAGAAACATGTAAAGTTTTAATTAATGAAAGAAACGTATAAAGTTTTTAAATAATGTAAGAAACATGTAAAGTTTTAATTAATGAAAGAAGCGTGTAAAGTCCTAATAAATAAGAGAAACATGTAAAGTTCTAATTTATGAAAGAAACATGTAAAGTCCTAATTAATGAGAGAACATGTAAAAATTTTAATTAATGCAAGAAACAGGTAAAGTTTTAATTAATGAAAGAAACGTGTAAAGTTTTTAATTAATGCAAGAAACATGTAAAGTTTTAATTAATGAAAGAAGCGTGTAAAGTCCTAATAAATGAAAGAAACATGTAAAGTTTTAATTAGTGTGGTATTGATTAAATTAATAAATGCTCTTTACTATAATAGAAATGTAAATTTAAAACGTACATTTGTTAATATAAGTTTTAATTAGTGAAATATTGATTAAAATGATAAATGCTCTTTATTGTAATAAATGTAAGTTAAAACGTACATTTGACTTGTAAGTCTTAATCAATGTAATGGTGTGTTTTAAATTGATTAAAATGATAAATGTTACTTACTAAAATAATAAAATGTAAGTTGATAATGTACATTGGATATGCAAGTTTTAATTAATGTAAATGGCATATTTTAAATGATTAAAATAATAAAGTTTCTTTATTGTCATAATAATGTATGTTAATAAGGTACTTTTATCTTAACATAAGGATTTCAGCTTTAAATTGGATATTATAGTAACAAAGTTTATTTAACTATAAGGATATGATAAAATGACCATGTTAAATTTGTAAGCATATTAATACTTTGATTATAGAAAATGTTAAAGTGGAAAGTATTACGTTCCAAAAATGCTATGATTCCTTAAGGTAACATTTCCAAAATGCTACGATAATTTAAAGGAATATTTCAAGTTTAATAAATTGAAGGAAATATTCAATGATTTGGAAATTTGTGTTTTATTTAAATGATATATTATTGAATTAGTTTTGAAATGGAAATGATACTATTGTGATATGGTTTTGAAATAAGTATGATATTTTGGTTTTGAAAGTATATATAATAGTTTGAAAGAAATTATATGATTTTGAAATGGATATGCTAGTTTGGTTTTGAAAGTATAAATGATTTTGAAATAAATATCCATAGGTTATAATAATGTTTGGTTGTTAAAGAGACCGGGATCGAAAGTTGTCATGCTCTCTGCCAACTCCGAAAACCACTTTAACAACCGTGTACGCGGTGGAGATTCCAGAATGAAGTAGGATGGCGGCGGCGTTTCTTTTGATGTAAATACGTGGACCCGACTCCCGTGAGTTGGCATAAGGTGACTAAAACAGGAGCGATTGACGGGCTAATGTGGCAGCATCTTTGATCGGACACATCGCTTCGATATTATACTTTGACTTTTGGATTGATTCGGTGGCCACTTTTGATTTTTATTTGGGATTATGGCTCGAGGTGGGCGGTAGCTGCTCGCTACGCGTTACCACCACCCCGGAAGCGTAATTGGTATATCCACCCTGGCATTGCTTAGTTGTGCCGTGTCACCTACCATAAGCGCCTTGTACGAGTTTGGTTTTCTCCCGTAGCCCGTGTAGTATCCTCTGGTGGCTTCCCGATCAGGAGGGACCATGATACTGGATGGACTACTGGGACTATTACATGTTAATGTGGATAATGTAAAGCCTTAATGCTATTTAAAAGTAAGTTTATTTTACTATAGACATTATTGTAATAGCAAAATATTACTACATAGTAAATAGTTTAACGGATCCTTAGAGGATGGGCGGTCCCAAGCATCCTTTAAGTTACTTGTACCTTATATTACAGTTCACTTGAGTTGGTTTACATTGTATAAGTATGTATGTCCTGACTCGAGTGTTTTGTGTTTTCTTTACGCTTGGGTCAGACTGAGTGATACAGCATTTGAGACTCACCTTCGAAGTTGGAGCTTTGCTTGAAGATCCAGCTATCTATTTCACTTTCGGTTATCTATTTGATTCCAGTTATCCGGTTGGTTCCAGTGATGTATTATGATTTATACCTGGTTATCATGTTGAGACCTCTGTTGTATCTTGTTATCTCTGTTGTATCTTGTTTGACTCTGATGTATTTATATAGTAGCTTCATGAACTACTATTGCTTTACTTCCGCTGCATTTATTACTCTGTATCTGTGATCTGTGATTTATTTATTTACTGTTTATGCCGTGTTTTGCCAAATTTATTTTACAATTCGGTATTTTGAGCAATTCAAGTCTGACATGTGCGGATGTGAATGGTTGAAAATATCGGATCGTTACACATACTCAACTGAATTTATTAAATTATCAAACTTTTCCTTTATCAAAACAAAAGTATCTCGTATGACACGCCCACACATAAACATGGACATGTTTTTACCTTACGATAACTAAAATATTTCATATCAAATTCATCTTATATTATAATAGCGTCTATTACACAAGTAATATTCAAAATAGCCAAAATCGCTACCATTATTAAATTCCAGCATACTAGGCTTTACAAATAAAATGGTAGGTACGTAGTGGAGTTTGGATTCCCTACAAATGACCAGGTAAAGGGACTACCTTCTAATTGGTACACCTCTAGATGGATGTCCCGAGGCATAGAACATCTGCCCTCTACCAACACAAGACCGACTGACCTCTATAACTAGATGGTACCGAATATGTCATCCTCCGGTCGTTACCGACCTTTACTGATGGCTCTCATAGCATACAAACCACAATAATCAGATACACGACTTTATAGCGTGTAAAGATATATCTAGAAGAGGATGACCATACCCTACTTGGGAGCGACCCACTTAGCCTTGCGGCATCTAACCCTGTTTTGATCATTTTCGGTTGATGAGGCCTGAGGTAACGATTACCTTTCACAAAGCACATATCACATCACTTTGAATTCCACACGGCCATTCCCATTGACTACTAATTGCCTTACACAAAAATACAACCCTTAAGCTCATACGTCTCAAGGAGGGTGTAAAGCTAAAAGAAGTTCCCTTCTCCACCACCATTGATGTACATTTGTAAAAACCAATGTACGTAATCTGTAGAAATGCAATGTCAGATAAACATCCATACAAGTTGTACAGGAACAGGACAAACCGAAGGTACTTTCCTACCACATCCAGTCGGAAAATCCCAAGGATTAGTAGCGAATAGTCCTTGCATTGGATATTTCATAACAAAGAGACTACTACTACTGGATGTATATTGGGATTTTAATCTCAAACGATCAACAAGCAGTCCCCCACTATGAAAATCCTAAATGTCAATATCATCAATAACCTGCACAATCGAATGCATATATGTTGGTTCGAAGTGGTTTTCAGACAAATCTGATCCCGGACTCTTCGCACCAACGACGCAAAAGCGTTTTTCAACCTCACACAGAAACCAAGTCTTGTACACTTATCACGTCTCTAACTTTCAACTTGCTATCCTTCAACCAAGAAGGAAGCTCGATAGATTGGACTAATACTCCACACTACACAAATCAATATCCTCAACACAAATGATAATTAAGCCTATACAGAAGGCTACGTACTAAGTGTACGACTAAATAGTTCCCACATCAAGTCGAGGAACTAAAATGGTCAAATTTTGATAGTCGGTTATTTGACTATCAAAGTAAACAAACAAATATTTAGCAACATATGCAATCGCTAGGCTCTTTTAATTAATCTTTTATTAATTAAATCATATGCCAAATATTCACTTCAAATTATCTTTAAAAGATATATTCTCAAACCATTTCAATATTGAAAAACATTTTCAAATACTTATTTAATAATAAGTAATTCACAAACCAATTTATTTTCAACGCTTAGAAAATATTACATATACTTAAATTAGGATTAAGTATATTTTTTTATTCTTTAAGTAAAACATTCACTTAAACATTTTCATTTGGGCCAAAATGAATGTTACGTAAAACATCGTTATGACAACCCAAAATCACTAGTATAGGGATTCGAAAATTAGATAGATACATAAACCCCATATACTATACAAAAAAAATTTCTTTCGAAAATCATTTACTATAATAGTAATCTTATAGTCCATCATTTCGTGTACTTCTTGAAAACGTCTATTTCAACAATGAATGTTGAAATTTATGTATTCGATGCTTAAAATATTTTAACACATCTTCAAAACATTTAACTTCATTTAAAATATCACTTTCCAAAAATATCCATTTTATTTAAAATAATATTCACTGTCCAAAATCGTGAATATAATTCGTTTACCAAATTCAATACTTCTACATATTTATTAAAGGATGATCCACTGTCCAAAATCATGAATACAATCCTTTTACCGAATTCATTACTGCACATTTAATTAAAGGATTATCCACAAAATCGTGGATAAAATTCCTTTAATAAACTATAATAATTAACTTATCAAATTCAATTGATTTCGGATTTAAAAAAACAATCACATTTATATTTTATAAAAACTTCTATTTATAAATATCCTTTACTAACCAATTCCATTTATTTCATTTATATGCCAAAAATCCAAATTATAAGTTAATTACTTATAATTCTCTTTATTTCCAAAATTCGTTCTTTTTATAACTTTATTAATTTATAAATCTTATTGACTTATAAAATCCATTTATAACTTCATTTTAACACTTATAAAACTCCTTTACAATCCCATCATTTTGATTTATAAAATATCAATTTATAAATCTTATACACATACAATTTATAATAAATTAAAACAGTTTAAACTCATTTTACCAAATAGTTACTTCATATATCAAAAATCACATTTCAATTATATTTCACAATTATCATAATTTTTATAAGAAAAAAATTATAACTATTTATTTATTTATGATAAATTCCTTCCTTTACTACAATTCAAAAAATATTTTTTTTCAAATCACTTAAAAATCGTTCTTTATTTGAAATCATCACTTTAACATTTTTAAATTACCTAAAATAGGCCCAATGCAGCAACAACACTAAATACATCAGTCACGACATCCAAATTATCATATATCACATGATAACAGCATATGTATCAATATTTGTAAATAAAACCAATACTGGTGAGGAATCCAGTTGGATCTCTCCAACCTATCACCTACAACAAATATACATATTAGAATATATGTACAATGTCCGCTTCGAGGCAGACGCACGTACATAAGGTCATCCGCTCATACACGAGAACGTATAAGGTCTCATCTGCTCCAATAGGCAGGAATATATCCAAATACCAATCAATATGTAGATAATGTATCATATATCATTCAAACAATCATCAGTTATCATAAATAAATTTATCTCTCACTTATATAAAAATATCAGTGAGTCAGAAAGAGTGAGTTGTACTCACATTAGTTGCAATAGCAGTTGCAGTGTTTTATTTCGAATAAAATTAAACGAGCGTTTAATTTTACTAAAAATTTACACTAGTTCCAATCAAATCAAAACTAGCTCTAAAATGTTGTGCTCATCAATATGGACCCAACGCAATTTGTTTCGTCAAAAATGGACCTCGTATGACAAAGTTATGAGATTATAAAGATTACACGAATTATACATACAAATTTCAATTTCTTTTTATTTTTAAAACCCTCACTATCATCACAGCCGCACGATTTGGATAATCAAGATCTGACTGCTCTTTTTCGTATTTCTCCATCGCGTGAACACTCAATCGAACAACCCATACGTCGTTCCCAAACCTCAATGGCGACGACCACTAGAGATCGTCGGAGCCTCATTGTAGACCTCCATTCGAAGCGCGGAAGCACTGCGCTCTACCAAGCAAAGTTCGGCCCCACCTCGTGCCGCCATCAATGAGAAACTTTTCTCTGTACCGCGTTGTTCAAGCTCGATTTTCCGTCGATCCGTTGCTCTAAAATCCATCATTATCGTTGAATAGGGAGATCTCGATGCGCTCTATGTTTTTGTAGTTGAGGGTTTTTGATGAAAGTAAATGGATGAGAAGATCGAAGGGGATGAAGATCTATGTTTTTGGCCATTGAAAAGTAAATGGCGGCTAGCCTTAGATGCATTAGGGTTTCGGCAAAATAGAAAAAGTTTGGTCCTTATATAGAAATTTCGCGACACTATTCACCCGAAAATTTTTCGAACTCCAAACGAAGCGTGCCGCCTGGTGTTTATAATGTTTCACCCCTATTTCGAATACAATGGAATATGTATCGAGAGCCAATTCAATCGAATTTGGAAGATAGGTTTTTGAATCGACTATTTAAATTTAAAAATTCACTTAAACAGATTTCTACGCATTTTAGCTTGTCCCGGACAAACCGTAAATCCGATTGATATGAAATCTGAAATCCAACAATAATATAAAATTATGGATCCAATGAAATTAGTTTCATCGAAATCCAAGACGTGTGAAAAATGGCTATTTTTACACGTTAATTAAATATTAAAATATTCAATTTTAACAAATTAACTTTTAATTCAACTTTAAAAGTACTCTAACATCATTGTAATTCAAATAGAATTTAATTCAACTTTATAAATCATTTTCATTCATATATAATTCAATTTCAAATTATTTCACCAATTTTAAATATTAAATTAACAATATAATTATCCAATTAAATCACTATATTCGAAATATAACTTATTCAATTTATAAACTTAACTTATGAATATTTAAAATCAATTAAATATACGAATTTCAAATGACCAAAATTTTGGGTCGTTACAATTGCCCTCTGTTAGCCCTCAAGTTTACAGAAGGATTACGGTACTGTACAGACTACGAGAATATATAAAAATATGTTAAGGGGTATATGGGTAATGACTTAACGCTATTTTAATAGTTTACTTTAATATAGACATTATATTTGTAGCGTATTGTACTATGTATGTAAATAGTTTAACGGATCCTTAAAGGGTGGAATCCCAAACTTCCTTTGAGTTACTTTGTGTTTCACTTAACATTTCACTTGAGTTGATTATTGGTATAAGAATGTTAATCCTAACTCGAATGTTTTATGTTTTGCTTTATGCTCGGGTTAGACTGAGTGTCTCGGCATTTGAGGCTCACCTTTGGAGCTTGAAGTTTTTCTTGAAGATCTGACTCTATTTATTCAGCTTTTAGTTATTTCATCACCTTCCGTTATTTCCAATACATGTTCAGACTTGTTATTTGCTTTGTATTGATATTTCTGTATTGGATATCTATTGTATTTGTTTCAGACTCTATTGTTTATTGTAGTAGCTTCATGAACTACTATTTATTTTTTTCGCTGCTTGTTATTGTATATTACTCTGTGTCTGTGATTCTATGATTGATTTATTTACTGTATATACTAAGTTTTGCCAAATATAAAAAAATAACAATCTTTTGTTTTGAGCAGGTCAAGTCTAACATGAATGGATGATTGTCGATTTGAATGAATCGAAATGGTAGGTCATTACAATGCTGAACATGAGACAGCGAAGATGGTTGAAGTTTTTAGCTGCATGCGATTTCGGGATAAAGTAGACAACTGAAAAAGGAAATAAAGTTTCAGATGCGCTTAGTAGGAAGCATCATAATGTAGTGTTAGCCGTGATAGCAGAATGGAAAGACTTAGAAGCATTGTGAGCTTGTAGAATACTGTGGAGATCCGATGCTGAGTCTAGTGGAGGATCTGCTTGGTTTTCTTGTTTGGAAGTCCGATAGATATTTATTAAGAAGATCGCTTCTAAACAGGAGGAGGATCCAGTTTTGGCTGAACGGATCATAAAGTTAAGGGAAGAAACATAGAGCGATGACTTGAAGGACTTTAGTCTTGACCCGAACGGGTGGTTGAGAAAGAAGGGCAGATTATGTGTTTCGAATGTAGGAGACATAAAGAAGGAAGTTTTGGAGGAATGCCACAGTTCAAAGTTCACAATCCATCTAGGAGGAATGATGATGTATCAAGATATGAAGAGAAGTTTCTTCTGGAAAGGCATGAAGAGGGATGTTGGCTTATGGGTGAAACCGTGTTTGAACTGTCAGCACGTAAAAGCCGAATATAAGAAGCCGAGTGGATTTCTTCAGCCATTAGATATCCCAATATGGAACTGGGATTCCATTTCTATGGATTTATTAATGGGTTGCCGAGATCTAATAGAGAGAATGAAAGTATATGGGTCATAGTAGACAGATTGACCAAGAGTGCCCATTTCATTCCGGTTAAGGCAAATAGAATAGCACATGCATTGGCTATGCTATTTATGAAGAATGTAGTTAGACTGCATGAAATTCCTAGTAGTATTGTTAGTGATAGAGATTCTTTGTTTACTAGAAAGTTCTGAAAGAGTCTACAGGAAGCTTTGGGAATCAAGCTCAAGTTGAGTACCGCTTACCATCCACATAGAGATGGACAAATGGAAAGGATTAACAAGATCTTGGAGGACTTGTTGTGAGCTTGTGTATTGAACTTCGAGGGATCACGGGAAGACCACCTACATCTAGTCAAGTTTTCTTATAACAATAGTTATCAAACAATTATAGGAATGCCACCGTTTGAGGCTTTGTATGAAAGACCATGCAAATCCCTAACATGTTGGTTAGAGATCGAAGATAGATTGGTTCTACGTCCTGATTTGGTAAAAGAAGCAGAAGAAAAGATTGAGCTGAAAAGGACGAGAATGAAGGAAGCTCGGTCTAGATAGAAAAGCTATGCAGATATAAGAAGAAAAGATTTGGAGTTCTCGGTTGGAGATCATGTTTTCGCCAAAATATCGCCAATGAAAGGTGTTATCAGATTCGGGAAAACGGGAAAGCTAGCATCGAGGTTTGTAGGACCATTTCCTATTTTGGAAAGGATCAGGAAACTCGCATATAAAGTAGAGTTACCGAGTAATTTGGTGGGAATTCATAATGTTTTTCGTGTATCACATCTGAGAAATGTGTTAGGGATCTAGACACTACTATAGCACCGACCATGTCAGAAGATTTAGTAGTGGAACCAGATATGACTATAGTTAGGAAGCCTATCCGTGATCGAAAGAGATGAGAAGAAGTTGAAAAACAAGACATTCAGACTAGTGAAAGTCCAGTAGAGTGACGATGCTAGAGACTGTATTTGGGAGAGTTAGAGAAGGATTAGAGATACTTATGCTGATTTGTTTGATGGTATGTTTTACCCTTGATTGTTTGATGTGTTCCTTATTGTAATTTCGAGGACGAAATTCTTTAAGGATTGGAGATTGTAACACCCCATATTTTTAGTAATATTATTTAGAATACTTAATTAGCTAAATAAAATAAAATAAAATATTGTAAGATGATTAATATATTGAGATTTAATTTAACTAAGGGTAGTCGTGCCATGTTAAAGGTAAATCAAAATGAGATAGCACGAATAAAAGTGTTAGGAAATATGGAAGGGCAAAATAGGAAAATGATAAAACTTATACCTAAACCCTTAGGAGATCAAATACATGTTCATTTTATTTTTCTCAAGCAAAAATACCCTATGATTGGCCACCATTTTCAATCTCAAGAGAAGATAAAGCTAGGATTTTCAAGAGGAAGAAGTAAATCATCTTATTCAACATCAAATCTCACATCTATAATCACAAGGCTAAGGTGAATGATAACTACATCCTATTTTTATATAGCTTTCGGTTTTAAGGTTAACCCGAAATGATTTTGCATGATAATGCCATGTTTTGGATGATTAAATGTTTATATATATATATATACATGTTGATGACTTATACTTGTTTATATGGATTTTATGATATGTTTTAATTCGAAAAATCTATTTAATGACATCCAAATGCCTTATGATTTTAGATATAGACCAGAAATGTTATTTTAGAGATGATTTTCAATGTGGATTTTATATTGATTTTCTAGTAAAGAAAATGATTTATTGGGTTATAAATAATTTGAGGGTAAATTATAATTAGTTTTTGACTAAAATTCATATACGTTAGAAAACATATTGAAAAGAATTTTCTAAAACTTTTGTGGAATTTTCCAATTTTTTTTGATGAATGTATAAAATTATTTAAGGTATGAGACTTAAATGTTTTATATATTTAATTTAGGAGAAAGAGTATTTTGCAAATGATTTAAATTAATTAATTTTGAAATTATGGAAGTGCTTTTAGAAAAGAAAATTAGCAACCAATAAGAGTTTGACAAACAAAGCAGATTACTTAAAAAGTTTTACTTAAAAGGGTTTAAATCAGAAAGTCATGCTAAAAGCATGTTTCCCTCTTCTGGTTTCGCCCAGGTAGCCTTCGACTAAGAACCTCTGCCTCCTTCCTCAAACCAATGCACATATTATCAATTTTGGTACATGCTAAATTGGACAAAGGCGGAATGTAAGAATCGAAACCAAGGGGTTCTGAAAGGGTTGAAGCGCATTTTTGTTTTAAATGAGAAAAGCACCTACTTGCTTTCGACCAACCAGCTTTTAACTTAGTTGGCTTTCAACTAGGTCAATTGATTAAAAGAAAGGTTTTAAGGTTGCGCCTTTGTTATAAGAAATAGCTTTCAATTAAGTCAATGGTTTATAAAGGGTTGGTTTCGAAATAGTTGCACCATTTTTTTTAAATAATAGCTTCCGACTATGTCGAAGCCTTTACTGCCACTTTCTACCTTTCAAAATAGAGCTTACGAAGGGGGTTGTTGTAACAACCCGCATATTTTATGATTGAATATTTAAATATTTCATCGTTAGTCGGATTATTGTCTGAAAAGCTACTTTTTGCAAACGATCGAATTAGGACTCGAGACCACCTCCATTGAGTTCAAAATGACGTTTGCGACCTTTTTCAGTATAAACTTCGATATGTTTGGAGTAAGTCGTATTTTTCTATTTGCTAAGTGGGCTTTTGGGTATGGATTTCACCCAATCTATACACCAACTCAGCCTTCTCTTCTTCCATTCATTCATTTTCATTCTAAAAGCTCAAGCACAACTGAAAATGGGAAGAGAATGGAAAATAGAAATTCCAAGCCCTAGTTCCAATTGCAAACTCGAATTCTTGCTCCAAATTCAAAGAGAGGCTATTGGTAAGCATCCTCTTCTTCTTCTCCAACTCTTTCTCCTTCCAATTTCAGAAATTTCCTAAACCTAACTTAGGGAATGTTTTTCTTTTGAGCTTAGATTCAAGCTCATTTGGGTTGTGTTGAAGAGTGGTTGATCCTCCTTTGTTTTCAAGCTTCTCCTTCCTTGTTTTTGTGTAGAAAGGTGAGATTTTTATTTCACATCTATGCCTGTATCTATCCTTGTTGTTAGGTATGAATTCCTAACACTTATTCATGGGCATTTGCTTTCGATTTGGACTGCTTTGGTGAATATTCCAATTTTTGGGTGTTTTGAAAGCAAAATTTATGAAAATTATGGATATTTGGACATTGATATTCGAGGCGTATCGAAGAGCCATTAAGGCTGGGTTGTCGCTTGGCATAAATCTTTAGCCGTCATCGCTCGACTGATCGCTTCCGGTAATTGTTTTGGCCATTTTTGGCCTAGGTTCAAGAAAGGCCTGAGAAACAGGTTTCAGACGTCTGAATCCAAACCTCCAGACGTCTGAATTGGCTCGAATGCAGCCAGAAAGAAAATAGGCTTAAAAAGCTATTTTCAGACGTTTGAAATCTATGGTTCAGACGTCTGAACTATGTTCTGGAAAATATTTTATTTTCCAGATTCAGACGTCTGAATCATACACTTCAAACGTCTGAATCTGCTTGTTTTTGCCTATCTTGCCTATTTAGCTTGAGTTTCCAAATTTAATCGATTTGTGTTGATTCCCATTTGTTGTTATCATTTATTATCGACTTTGATGACGTTTTCTTCGGGATTTTTGGAACATCCACCTTGACGGATTCGGTATCGATTTCTTTGGATTCTATTCACGTCTTCGAATGTGAATTTTGGTGATTGATTGTTTCTACAATCATTTTTGTGATTTGTCACTTTAAAAATATAAAGGTTTCAATACTAGTAGTGAATATCAAAACTTTTTCATCAAAACGATTTCAACACTATTTTATTACAAAGTTCGTTTCTTAACCCGTTTTCCAATCTACTAGCATATACAAACATTTACCTCACTCGTATAAGAAATCTAGTTAAACGGCTTAGTAAAAAAAGTGGTATGAAACGCTTGCGTTTACTTCGTCGGTTAATTCTTGGACTTGTTCGATTGAACCTCTTGTGACAATTTTCGAGAGGAGATCTACAATTTGTTCGTAAATATTTAAGTTAAGCTAGTGGTTATGGGACATGATGCTAAACTCATATATTTACTAGCTTAGTGTAATTGACACTTCTTGATGATCGATGATAATCATTTTGTGATTTAGACTAGCAATGAGCGATGTCTCTTTGTCTGCGAGGGAGACTAAACCCCGTTTTTGTAGAGTTTCGACTCAAATTGGTGGGGTAGCGACCCATGGTCTTCGGGCCTTTTTGTGGAGCCTTGGCTCAAAATTAATAGTTAGCAACCATGGAATAGCGTTCCGTTTTGTGATACACGTGTTGGTGAGCTTTCATGCTCCCGTTTTGTGATAGGCCTTCCCCCCTTTGTGATTTCTGGATTTCTAGTTGATGGTTTCTAGAATTTGTGTTTCACCAATTTTCGTGATTTACATTGATAAATTTTATCAATATTTGTGCATTGGTGAATTTGTGTGTCATTAACTTTTGTGATTGGCATTGATATAATTGTCAATATTTATGGTTTGGTGAACAAAAATAAAGAATATGACGTTCTTTTCTGTGTTTTAAGAATTCTTGAGATGATGTATGGTTTTCATCTTGTCTAAGGTATATTTGTCATTTAATGGCATTATTGTTACCATATGTTTTTGTCACATATCATATTCTATCTCATTTTATCTGATATTTATAATTAGACTGATCCGTTTATTATTTTCTTATTAAATAATACTCGGGTCAGACCGAGATGTTACAGGTGCTTCTGCTTGATTCCTCATCTGGGATTATTATCCTGACTTTTGGCTAACTACTTAGATTAGTAGTTTATTTTGTTGTATACATTTGAGATATAGACTCCATGATGTATATTTATTCATTTGTGTAGCACTTGTAACTATTCTTTTGCGATATTATGGATCTTGTTAGACCACTACTCTGATATACACTTTTATGTGTAATATTCATATTTGTTTTCGCCTTTGAGATATGAACTTCTGTGACTGATTTGCGTTATGATATTTCTATATTTGTTTCCGAAGATTACATATAGCCACTGTGTAGCAGCTTTGAGTTTGTGTCAGTATGTCGGATTTCCTCTTGTTATATTTTTATCTGGCATATCGGTACTCGCACAAAGAAATTATATAGAGGGTCGCTCCTCAACAGCCTTATTCTCCGCGCTAATTGATGGTATTACCCCGTAGTGTCCTTGGCTTGAGTGGGTATAGAGGTGGGGCGTCATATCTATTTTTTTTATAAAAACCCTACCGCTTCTCCAATCCTTTTGGAAGGGTGGTTTTGACACATCGCTTCTCTACTTAGTTATAGCTTTCGAAAGGGTAAGCTTTTGGCCCTGCTGCTTGTGACCCGTTGTGATTTTTAAAGAATAACCCAATGGTTTCAAAAGAGAAAGGTTTTGACTAGTTAGTGTTGAATGATTTCGAAAGGTGTTCTCCATATGCTTAAATTTGAATCCTAAATGCTTTCGAAAGGCTTGAAGTTTTAATACCTTCGAAAGGTTTTAAAGAAGGTTTCGAAGGGTAGGTTCCCCAATGGTTTCGAAAGGTCTAAAGGAAAGGTTTTCCAATGGTTCTGAATGGTTTAAAGGAAGCGTTTTTCCTATGGCTTTGATAGGCAATGTTTATTGGTTTTAAAAAGGGAAGTCTAAGGTTTTTAGTTTTTGAAGGAAAAGGAATTTAAATTGTTTCAAAAGGTTTATATGAATGGTTTCGAAAGGGATACTTTCTAGGGTTGAAAGGGGTACATTCAAATGTTTAAAGATTTTCACAACATAGATTTGAGTAAAGTATATATATAGCATGGCAAGGTGATTTTGAGAAAAGCATAGAGTACAAATGTTTTCCTTGTTTAAGTTTGGTTTAAAAGGTTTTAAATCAATTTTAGCTGAAAAGTTTTTTCAAGGAAAATTATGGGAAGGTATCCCTAAGTGAAAATGACTCAGGCATTAGAATACCAGATGGGGCTGGTATAGGGTCGCACCCTATACATTAGCTATTGGCCCCAGCTAATTTAGTCCAAAATTCCAGTGTGTAGGGCTTTGTCACATGTAAGACTAAAATTATGATTACACACAGAAGGGAATATATGTTTGTATACTGATAGGTTATTGGTGAGCCTGCAAAACCATTGAGATCAGGTGACCCGGGGAAATGTTAAATTAGGGACATACCATCTAGAGAGAAGTATTTAACAGATAGTTAAGGACGGATCGTCCAAAAGAGGTATGTCTAACAGATGTTGGATAAATTTTGTTATTTCGTCTAGTAGGCCTGAGTTAGCCAAAGGTTAATAGTACGCCAAACAAAACTATAATGTGCAGACATATAGTCCATTCGTACATGATATGTATGTTTATATAATAATGCTTTACAGTTTTAACCAATTTTGATTGCAGGATAAAGGTTTGCAAAAGATATGTTTTAAAGGGTAGTAAGGGGAAACCCATTCCGCTAAGCGGTGTGGTCTCACTTAACATTTATAACTGGGATGTATATTATTATTCACACTAGGCTTTATATTTTATTCGAAGTTTATGTTTTCCCCTTAAACTATTGGGTGCTCAAAAATTGATATGCGTAGGCCGAGGGTCGAAGTTCATTCAGGTTTTAGTTGTATGTCGAATAAAGCTACCGGAGGAGAACAGGAGGCTAACAGATAGATTTTTAGGAGTTGCAGTTCTTTGTTTTGTTATTTGTTTCCACAGTGTATGTATTAAGTCAATTATGACTATATAGTTCTGATCATCCAAGGGGGCATCTTCATATGTCGCTCTTAGCGTATTTTGTAATAAGTATATTTTATCATTGCCTAGGACACGTTTTAGGATTATGTAATCTGAATATGGAACATCTATTTTGAAATGTAATGGAAAAATGTTGTTTTGAAATCTGTGCTTTGTTTCATATTCAAGTGCTTTTGATATTATAGATACCATTAACATGACTATACTAGTCATAGGAAGTTAATACTGTAGATGATTGCAACATCTGTAGCACTTAGTTTTGGGCCTCTAGATAAGGGATGTTACACAATAGTAAGTTAAAATTGTAAATTCACAATTACACGAGCTGTAAATATAAAAACACTTCCATTTTACATGAATAACTTGCATCTGATAAGAATCAAAATTTAAGTCTCTTAGGGTAAGATGGAGATGGTAGTTGTTAAAATGAGTACTATAAATGAATGAAGCTTGTGCATCTATCGTCGTGAGAAACAAGGGACGATATACCTACCCCATAGACAATCTTTATGATGAGTTAGTTTATTTGATTAATTTTCAAATATTAACTGGCGCACGTACAGTATAATATATCATCATCTATTAACTCATACAATGAAATAAGATATTTTTATCTCTTTTCTTCATGTACCAAGTGATAGAGTTAAGTGTAAGGATAATTATATAATTTGATTATATAACTTAACTCTTCAACATATCTTGTTCGAAATAAAGTAAGATTTTGATATTATTTTATGTTGTATATTTAGTTATATTATGATATAATTAATGCTTAAATATACTGAAAATATACAAGAAAATCCTTAGAAATGGTATTTAATCGATTGAAGTTAAGAATGTGTTAGCAAACATGATCATTTAATCGTATAAAATAAACACTTGCCCCTAAATGTTCCTAGTTAAGATATATCGAGTATGAGATATCGATATATCTCTTAGGACTAGTGTATGTAATGTTTTTCATCTGGTGGATGGTGAATTGCTCATGATCCTTAGTGGCACCAAGAGGTTACCGTATGTGTAGTTATTGGGAACAATAATAGAATGACTTATAGAGAGTCTTCAATAGGTTAAAAGTTAAATAAATATCTCATGTAATGATGTGCAATAGTCATTTGAGTTGAGAATACCATAAATTTTTAGTATCTAAACTGTAATTTGATCATCATCAATCACACGATAATGATGATCGTATTAAGGTCACGGTTGGGTGTAAATTAAACCAATTGAAGTGAAACATTATTGAATAGACTATTTGTCTCCATGGAATATAATGTTAGCATCATTGTAATTGGTAGTCAATGTAAAATCAAAGTCTTTAGTCGCAACAAATCGATTAATTAGTAAATGTTATCGAATAGAATCATGGACTTTAATGCAGTAGTTCGTAATCAAATAATAATATTATTAGAGTTTTGACCATTAACCGAGCTCTAGATATATAAGTGATATAGTGATGATAAAAAAGAAAGCACACACCATATAAATATATGTGTGTGTGCATGTTTGCATGTATGTGTGCGCGCGCATGAATTTTTGCTTAAATGTGTTATTTTAAAATATTAGAAGTTGGATTTTACCTAGATAATCCGTAAGCAACTAAACTTATGTCCACGATTATGCTTTGGCAAAGTCCATATAGACTTTAATATCTAAATGGTTTAAATATTACCGAGGATTGAGTTTACTCCTAGGAGTAACACAACCGCAACTCTCATCTTTCGACCAAAAATAATTTGAATATCTTATAAAAGTAAATTATTATGGAGAACCTAATGTAATTTTTAGACTGCTTATTTATTATATTATTAGTATAATAAGAGGGATGAACAATTAATTAATAAAATAAATAATTGTTATATCTTTGTTTCATTACTTATATAGACTGAAAATAATATTTATTAAGTAATAAATTTTGTATAGTAGTCAAAATAATAAATAAAGATTAATAGTTAGAGGACTAGTCATACTATTAGTAGTTAAATGGTTTATTATCAAATTGGGTTAATAGACCCTATTAATTGATAAAAATCTAGCTTTTGGAGATATGTGTAGCATATGATGCTATAAATAGATCCATAGAGCCTTCATTTAATAGTGATAATATTTCTATCTCTCTAATTTAAATTATGTCTTCCTAATAGACTTTGTAACTCAATTACGAAATTAGAGAATATTTCACTCAAAGGTGAAGCCGATAGTTCAAGGTCTATTCAACCAACCGACTTATCAAGGATAAA
The DNA here is from genome assembly GCA_030765085.1 of Allium cepa. Taxonomy (NCBI): domain Eukaryota; kingdom Viridiplantae; phylum Streptophyta; class Magnoliopsida; order Asparagales; family Amaryllidaceae; genus Allium; species Allium cepa. The sequence continues at coordinate 887,451,858 of CM060929.1, forward strand.
TTTTCAAATTATTTTAATTAAAATTAATTTTAAATCGATTTATTTAAAATTTTATTTAAAAAATTCCACTATTCGTGGATATCTGTGCATGACATAAGTGCACATCATCTACATCTATCAAAGCCAAAGTAAAAAAGGTTCATTCAGTTAATCATTGGAGAGTAATTGATGGGGAGATGGAAATGTCAACTCAAGTGGAGACAGGTTAGTGAGAATCAAATTATCAACTTTTCAAAGTTATAATTTGATCTCTAAATATTTAAACTGGTACTCTCACATACGAGCACGTTTTTATACACAACTTACTTCGATGAGTTTATAACTAAACTCTGAACACATTGGCATTATCTGACGGTAAATTATATACTTATTTTAAATACTTTAAATTAGACATTTTAATATTAATTTACCAAGAAATATTTACATATAACACCACCAATCAAAATTAATATGTTAAAACATTATGTATTTAATTCGAATTATTGACATTTTAATTAAAATGAATTATAATAATTTAAATGTATAATTAATTTATGAAATATTAAATTTGAAAGTATTATTTAATTTACAATAAAATTATTTCATTAATTATTATTATTTAGATTTGATGTTAAAAATTATGTGTGTGCGTGCGTTTGTGTGTGTGTGTATCATTATGTATAAAAATTATTATTATTTTATTATTAAATTTAAAATTGAATAAATGTTATTTAAATTGGTAATAAATTATCTCATTAATATTTAAAAATAATAACATTATAAATGAAATTAATAATGTTAATATATTTGATAATTTAATTAAAATTAAACTCAAACAACGAATATTAAATATGGTTTAATATAAGTTATATTATTCATGATACCATGTTATAAAATATCCAGTCATTATGAATTAAAAGGATATTTTGAATCTGTCCCTTTTACCCCACTGCCTAATGCACCCAATCCAACACTAAGATCATGATATAAAGTGGATTCGGTGGTTCAATAAGTGTTACTATCGTCGAAGCGGTGTGGACAATTGAGGTGTCAAATAAACATGGGAGGCTAGTTAGGAAGTAGAATGAGAATACGACATAGAGCATAAAGGAAGAGATGGTTGCTAATGAAACAAAAAGTGATACGAGACTAGCACGTCTTAAGAATTTACTTCAATCAAGATTACAACCATGATTATCTCTAACAAAATTATGTACTTGTGTGAATATTTGATATTAGTTTGTGTTTGGTAAACTTGTTGTAATATAGTGTTTGATACTCTTGGTGAGGCATTGTGTTTGATGAACTTGTCTGGATTGTTTGTTTGATAAACAAGATGAGATTACTTATTGTATAAAATTGTTAGGACATGGGTGTGTAAAATAATTAGATAGAGAGCATGTGATGTAATTTAATAAAATATTTACGATTATATGCGTTCGATGTTATGTACTAGTATATCTCTCATACACGCATGCATGCGTGTGCATGTCTGCATGTGTTTAGTGCTAGGATTGAGCATGAAGAAATACATGTGATGCATACAAAAAGTTACAAGCATTTACGAGTGACTAGAGATAAATAGTCAAATGCAACTCACTTGCTAATCTTGTGACCTTGCCAAAATCTTTTTTGTGTATCGTACAGTAATCACTTGTAAAACTGCATACTAGTTTGCTTGTATTTAGTGATAGATATTTAACTCAATTACAATATAGAAAAATGGAAAAAAATGTTATTCACTCGTAAAATTCACTGTAGTTCGTGATTAAGTAGCATGGGTAGTCATAGCTACATATATTGTACATAATGTAAATCATTTGCAAATCAACATGTATTTTACAAGTGAATTTTTTTGTAATTTAAAACATGTTAAGATATTAATTTAGCATGTGCATTGCGAGTGAAAATTAAGTTAATTAGCAATTAAGTAAGTGGTTAATTCATAATGTATTTAGTGGGTGATTTCTCCGCACACACTAAAATCATTGACTTTCACTTGTTATTTCACTAGTTATGTTTAGTGACTGAGCTTTTCACATGTATCATCAAAAACATGCTAGTCACTCGCTAAAACCAGCTTTGCGAGTGATTTGCATGTTTTTTACCACTCACAAAATTAGAATTTTATGGTATTGTCTTTCTACTCCGACCTCTCAAATCTATAAGCATTGCAATGATGTTATATAGGAAAATACTAAGATTATTGCTAGATTGCCAAACACTTGTTTAGCTCTCTTCCTTATCAGTTGGTGTCATGAAGGTAGTACTTGGAATCAATAAGAGAGTGGAATGAGTTTCCATTCAATGCTTGATGTTCTCTCCTATTTGGTATCTAACAATGTGAATTCAACTATGTCTTTTTTATAAGTTAAAAGTTGAGGGTTTTTGGCTTTGCTCAAAGAGGGGATATGGATAAAGCAACGGTAAAGTATTATCAAACACAAACTCGGATAGAAACTTCATATATTCATCATCTTCGATCGAGTCAACCCACCTCTAAAACCATACTACGAAAGAGTATTATGGAGTAATAGTCAAATAATACAGAGAATGAGGTGATAATAGGTTGTTACATGAATATTCTCATGGCCTAACGCCGGTGCATGTCTCAAACCATCTAAATAACTTACCCATATATACTTCGTATTAGCATAAAGCAATGGATGCGTGCAGTCTAGGATGGAACAATACATAATAGATAAAAGAGATCATGGAGTCATAAACGCGGTGATAAATATAATACATCAATGGTACATAAGTTATAGTTAGGGCTGTCAATGAATACCCGAAAATTCCAAAGTCTGTCTGTATTCGTATCCGAAATATGAAAATTATCAGATATCCGTAAAACGGATGTGTATGCAAATGTGGCCATATCCATATTCAATAATTATTCGTCCGTTTTTATTAGAATTATAGTTTATTTTCATGTATTTTAATGCATAAAATTATTGTCATTACTATTTTATATAGGTAAAAAATATTAATATGGATAAAAAAAATCAAAATTTTCTACTTAGAATTATTGTAATAAGCATATTTATGATTTTTGTATGTTTAGTACTGAAGTGGATTTATACCTTCTGTATTTATTTGTTTATATTTATTGCTTGTGAACCGGTCGAAGAATATCAGATAAATATCCAATATCCGTCCGTATCCGCGGATATGGATATCTGATATTCAAAATGATTTCGGATACATATATGGATATGACACTATCTGAATTTGTATACAACCGTTTATAGGACTAGTCATAGTGAGCCTACCTAATATAAGTCTGAAGCCCACCTTCTCCAAAATATACACAGCAAAGTTCAATGCATACCATCATTCATATACATACATAAATATGGCTACAAAACACAAAGGAATAGAAATCCTACTATGTAATTAGCCACCAAAAGGGTATCCACAACAATTAGCTGACTACTTCCTCACTTGACCTCTCAGACTAGCTCAAGTATAATAGAAATAAAAAATGGGTAAGACTATGTCAAAATAACAATGTTAGAATAGATGGTGTAAAGCTTACATAATACGATTTGATAATCATATATTTGATTTTTGAATTTCTGGTATTTTATTTTTATTTTTGAAAGAGGGATTAGGGTTTTAGTCTTTTTACGAAAGTTGAAAATGAGCTACAGTGTGTCCAAATTAAGCTACGAGATGAAGTACTTAAAGAGAGGGTGGAATGTTCTGGAGTCTTCAAGAGAATGAAAAGGCATGATATTTGTTATGTTAGAGTTTTGGGCTAATATGCCATGAAACAATTTGGTAATTCGTTTATTTCCTTCTTTCTTTACAAAATTTGATTTATACTTAGATCTCTACACTTTCAACTCGTGATTAAAATTCTTATTTGCATTTTACTTATGTTTAAGCAACACTATACATTTCATTTATTTTCCTTATTTGACTCATTTTTAGTTAATTATCACTCAATTCCCATTTTAGGCCCATTTACAAATAAATTCCTCATGTAGACAAAGTAAAAATTCATTTCTTAGGAAAATAGATTTCTAAACTCCTGTATATTTAATTTTTTAATTTACAAAAATTATTTAACCGCTTTTAATATATTTTGAAAATCATTTTAGTTTTAAAAAAATAGCTAGACTATTTATAAAAATAAAAATTACCCAAATAAAACATTTTCTCACTTATAAAAATATTTTACCACTAAACTTCCAAATTACCTCAGCTTATTTACATTTTATTATTTAAAACTCTTTTTAATTAACGCATTCTTCACTATAAAATCTTAAATAATTATTTCTCAACAACTGGTTGTTACAGATTCCCCCTTTAGAAAATTATGTCCTTGCAATTTCTCCTTAGGAAAAATATATAACTTAGCTAATTAACTTCTAACTTGTCTACACCATTTACTATTTAAACAAACATGTGGAAAAAAAAGAAACAACAAAACATACCAAACTTATGTGCATTATAAAATAGCTCGAAGTATGTCAATGTCATATACTCTTTGGTCTCCCAACTACAGTCTAATGGATTGTCAGACCATTCCACCTTCACTAATGAGACCATCTTACTCCTAAGCCCTCGGACCTCTAAGTCAACTATATAGATAGGTCATTGCACACAAGTGAGATCTGGAGAAATATCGAGCACCTTAATGTGCCTTGGCTCTAAAATTTTCTAGGCATTCCTCAAAAACCTCCTTAAATGAGATACATGAAAGACATCATGGATACCAAAGAATCAATCAAGAAGAGAAACTCGATATGCAACTCTATCAATGTACTCGGTAATTGGAAATGGACCAATAAATTAAGCCTCCCCAACTTACTAAACCTCGTCACTCCTTTCAAAGGATATATTGTCATAAAAACAAGATCACCAACATCAAACTTGATAGCTTTCCTCTTCTAGTCAGCATAAAACTTCTAATAGTCATGTGCTTCCTTTGTCCTCTTTCTAATCAACTCTATCTTCTCTAAAGCTTATTTGATAGAATCATAACCCAAAACAAACTTGTCTTTGGTCTCTAACTAACATGAAGGTGATTGACACAGTCTACAATACAAAGCCTCAAATGGAACCATGCCAATACTAGACTGGTAGCTATTGTTATAGGCAAACTCAACCAAATAGAGATGATCTTCCCAACTACCACCTAAATCAAGAACATAAAAATGAAGCAAGTATTCAAGAACTTGATTAACCTGCTCCATCTAGCCATCATTCTGCCAAAGAAATGCAGTATTGAAGTTCAACTTTATGCCCAAAGCTATATGTAGACTCTTCAAGAAACCACCAGTGAATAATGGATGATGGTCATACAATGGCACTAGGAGCACCATGGAGTCTCGTTGCCTCCTTCACATATAATTTGGCCAAATATGAAGTAGTCCTACTTGAGTTCACTAATATAAATGCATCAATTTGGTCAAGCAATCAACTAGTACTTAGATGATGTCATGGTCATTTTTTGATCGAGGCAGGCCATCAACAAAATCCATAGACACTTGAAATCATTACAACAAAAATATTTATTGATTGCAACAGGGAATACCGTTGGGAAGATACTTTTTATCTTTGGCTATCAAAACTTAAAAACAAAGAATTATTCACACTCTAGTATGCCCTCTTCTAAAAAAGACCTAAAGCGGTTAATTATTTTCTATCCCTCTCATTTTTTTTCATTTTCCAACATTTTACAATGAAACGCCTTTCCATCGTCTTTAGTCCTATAACCCTAAATTCCTCTTCCGAAAAACCATTTTCTACGTCAAATCAATCAAACTTCGAAATCCCTAACTCTGAAACCATCTCGCTTGAATTCTTTTTGTTCGCAGGTGGTGGTGTTGTAGGTACATTATATTCTATGTTTCTCAATTTCATTGCATTGTTTCTAGCAAGAAAAATCCATTGTTAGTTTCATGTTAATTCATTATTGTTGTTGATTTCATGTTAATCCTTTGAAATGTTTTATAGCTTTTAGATTTGAAATTGTAGGAAAACTGAGTTATTTTTAAAATATTAGTATTTTGTTCAGTTTCTTTTCTAAACTCTTATTGATTTCATTTCTTCCTTAAATTTTAGTAATTTATTTATTGTTCCAGTTTTGTTTGACTACATATAAGAAGTTAACAACATATAAGAAGTTAAAACATATAAGGGTTGATCCAACCCTACTTAATAGTAATTTTGAGTACATATTGAAGATAACAAAATGCTTGCAATTTTGTTTTTTCTTGTATGCTGTTAATTACGTTATCCTTTGATGCACTGTTGGGTTTTTTTTCCCTTTTTTATGCTATGTTATAATTTTGAAACAAATTATATGTTTTTATCATATCAATATCTTTTATTATACATTGGAAGTGAAGTCCGAATATCAGTTGGGCCCTTGGTAAGGTTGTGAATAACTCCATATGCTCATTGTAAAATGTTGATATGAGAGAAAGAAACATGAACCGAATACTTCATCTTCTTCTCTAAGCATGAAACATTAATTAACTATTCATCCAAATATTTGCTACCAACATTATGGCTGGTTTCTGTAACAACCCGCATATTTATCGAGTTTATATTTAAATATTTTATTTAAATATTAAATCGTTAATCGGATTTTGGTCCGAAAAGCTACTTTTTGCAAACGGTCAAATTAGGACTCGAGACCACTTCCATTGAGTTCGAAATGCCATTTACAACTTTTTTAAGTATAAACATCGATAGGTTTGGAGTTAGTGAAATTTCACTAACTTTTCCCGCTTTGGACTTTGGGTTGGTTTAGCCTATTAAGCCCAAGTTCCAACCCTCTTCTCCTCACTCTTCATAAATTTCCTAACTAATCAAGCTTTGGCATTAATGGTGAAGAGAATGAGAAATTAAAACTCCAAGCTCAAATTCAATTGCAACTCCAACATTCAACTCCAAATTCAAGTAGAAGATATTGGATTCAAGCTTTGGATTGCTTCTCCTTGCTTTCAAGCTTCATCTTCATAAATTTTAATGCAAAGGTGAGATTTTTATCTCACAAATCTAGTCTATAACTATATTGGACTGTTGGGAATGATTCCCTATCACTTTTGCATGCACATTTGCCTTTGGTTTGGATTGGATTGGCGAAAAACTCCAATTTTTAGCATTTTTGGAAATTTCCTGCACTTAGCTCGTTCCGGCCACTTGACTCGTTCGGTGATAGGTCGCAAGGTCACTGGGTCGTAGGTCGCAGGGCTTTAGGTCATTCTAGAAATATTGGCACTTCGGAGTTAGGTCGCTCGCGAGTTAAGCCTTAAGTCGTAGGTCGCTCCCGAGTTAAGCCTTAAGCCGTAGGTCTCTCGCGAGTTAAGCCTTAAGTCGTAGGTCGCTCGCGAGTTAAGCCTTAAGCCGTAGGTCGTTTGCGAATTAAGCCTTAGGTCGTTAGGCCTATAACCCGTTAAGTCGAGAATACCTTAAGTCGTGAACTCTGTAGGTCGGCCATGTAGGGTCGCGAGTCATCGTTAGGTCGCAACCTCTGTTAGGTCGGCCATGTTGGGTCGCGAGTCATCGTTAGGTCGCAACCTCTGTTAGGTCGGCCATGTTGGGTCGCGAGTCATCGTTAGGTCACGAACACCACTAGGTCGCTTGACCCCTAGGTCGCAACCATTAGGTCGCTCGACCCTATTCCCCTTAGGTCGTTAGACCTCAATTTGTCTTCACTAGGTCGTACCGTTTTGGACGGGGCGCTGCCCCGCACCCCGCCTTGGGGGGTTGCCACCCCCCCGGGACCCCCCCTCCGTAGGGGATCTTATATGAAAAACATTCAACAGAACTTGCTGAGCTGATTTCCTTGGATTTTTATCACATCTCCGAATGTGATATTTGTGATTGATTGTTTCTACAATCGCTTCTGTGATTGGTCACTTTAAAATAAAAAGGTTTCAAAACTAGTAGTAAATATCAAAACTCTTTCAATAAAAGGATTTCAACTCTATTTTTAATAACAAAGCTCTTTTCTTAACCCGTTTTCCAATCTATTAGTATATACAAACCTTTACCTCACTCGGATGAGAAATCTAATTAAACGGCTTAGTAAAACAAGTGGTATGAAACGCTTGCGTTTGCTTCGTCGGTTAATTCTTGGACTTGTTCGATTGAACCTCTTGTGATAATTTTCTAGTGAAGATTTACAGTTTGTTCGTAAATATTTAAGTTAAGCAAGTGGTTATGGGACATGAAGCTAAACTTTTATATTTACTAGCTTAGTGTAATTGACACTTCTCGTTGATCATGACGATCATTCTTATGATTTAGACTAGCAATTGTGCGATGTCTCTTGTTTGCTTGGTTAGACTAGACACCACTTGTGTGATTCCACTCACACATACCTTTTTGGTTGCTTGGTTAGTCTAGACACCACTTGTGTGATTCCACTCACACATATCTTTTTGTTTGCGAGGTTAGACTAGACACCACTTGTGTGATTCCACTCACACATACCTTTTTGCCTTCTTGGTTAGTCTAGACCTCAATCTGTGTGATTTCGTCTCACACATATGGGGTAGCTCCCCATGGTCTTCGGACCGTCATGTGATAGGCCTCTTTCCTTTTTATGATTTCTGGATTTCTCGTGTTGATTTCTGGAATTTATGTCATTGACTTGTTATGAGTACAAGTTTAGGGTACGATGCCCTCTTTGGATCTTTGAGAAGATTCTTGTGATATCGGTTTATCTCTTATTGATTGATCTTCTGTTGGTCATCATTTGCATACTTATAGTAGTATGTCAGTATGGATATTTTATGTTTATGCCATATCTTTTATTTTATACCATGTCATCTGATATTTATAGCTAGACTGATCCATTTATTATTTTCTTAAATAATACTCGGGTCAGACCGAGATGTTACAGGTGCTTCTGCTTGACTTCTTCCCGGGATTCGGCACTCTGACTTTTGGCTAACTATTTAGATTAGTAGTTTTTGTTGTATACACTTGAGATATAGACTCATAGTTGTATTCTTTTGTATAGCATGTGTTGCTATTCTTTTGTATTATTGTGGATCTTTTGACCACTACTCTGATGTACACTTTCATGTGTTAGGTATATATTCATATCTTCTTCCGCCTTTGTGATATGGATGTCTGTGACTGATTTGCGTTATGCTTATTTATATGTTTGTTTCCGAAGATTATTTATAGCCACCGTGTGATAAGCATTTACATGGATGGTCGCTCCTCAACATCCTTATTCTCCGTGCTAGTTGACAGCACTACTCCGTAGTGTTCTTGGCTAGCGTGGGTATAGAGGTGGGGCGTCATAGTTTCCATCTTTATCGAATGCACAGAACTTGTCCAAATCATGCCAACGCTGCAGTTTTACTTCCAAATTTGGAATTTCAAGGCCATTGAACTTAATTTTGAATTATGAGCCAATTGCAATTGTTGTTATTTACTACGCACATATAGATCTCACCTTAATAAAAACTGGTTTTTACAACCCTTTAGGATTAGCATAGAAGTACTGCACGCCAATGCCGAATTCATTTTTTTCTTAAAATATACATGTAGAGATTGGCTTAAGGTCAACAATGGAATGATCCACTAGTAGTTAAATAAAACATTGGTAATGGAGGATCACATGCAATGAAACCCCCTATAGAAAACAAAAGCGCTATCTCCTGAATGAGTACTGGATGTTTATATACCTAGGATGATGCCATTCAGTCATCTCTATCTGATATGAGATAGAATCAATCGATAAGGACTTTGGATATGGAAATAGAAGTGGTGTGAAAGGCGGTCAGCTTTTTAGATCAAAATTAACAAAGGATATCTGTATTAGATCTCAATTAGAGGCATATGCTGCAAACAAGGAGAGTTTCTTTTTGAGAAAGATGTAAGAATGAATATAGACCCGACAATGTACCTCCTTCGCAAGGAGGAAAGATGTTGGGTTCGAAATGACTCCATCACCAATGCAAAAGGATAACCAGCAAGGGAATGTCCTTCGAGAAATAGTTTCTGTAGTTTCTCAGGTATTTATTTGCCTTTTTTGTTTAAGCAGTGAGTTGTTTGCTAATTTGTCCTTCGGCAAGAGTTTCCGTAGTTTCTAAGGTAATTATTTGCTTTTTTGTTTAAGCAATGATTAATTTGATAATTTTCTTACCAACTTGCCAAAATAATTGGTAAATGGGTAATAATATTGGTTCTACTAGGCTGCACACAGCATTTGATGGTAAGTGATTTTAAAGTACAAATATCTTTTATGCCTTTTTGTTTGCTAGTTTGGTTGATTTTAAAAACATTCTTTATCTTTGATTAATGGAGGAGAGAAATTGAGAAGAATTATGTTGCTTCATTCTACCTGTTGGCTTTATGAATATAACTTTATGGATCTATTCGATAAGTATAACTTCTTGTGAAGCTTAGTGCGGGTCTGTGTTTGCATATATGCTAATTCCTCTTTCCTTGGTCAATTTTCTTTTGACAAAGAAAGATGTCACTATGCTCAGGTAGACAATAAGTAGACTATATGGTTATCCTAGTTATCATTCTTTTTTGTGACATTTAAGGACCTTTGTGAATTTCTATGTAAGTAGAGTGGTAAAATTTTGCATTAGGAACAAACTAGTTAGAGAGGTAAAATTTTGTAGTGAGCATAGGTTACAAGCATAGTACAAGTACAAATGCAATAGACATAGAACTACTTCAGTTGATGAAACATTGTTTATAGTCTTTGTTTTATGTTTCTTTAATACCTTTTTTCCTAGTATATCAAAAGTTTAATTTAAGAAGTTTAAATACATGTGAAGAAGATGTTACGGTTCCAAAAATAGTTACCTGCTTATATGTTCAATTCACTACCCAGTAGTTATTTGGAATATGTTGTAACTGCCAGACAATTAGTTATTGTCCCACTTTTCACATCTTTAACTACAAGGATAAAGTAATGCGTGCAGCAACAAAGTAAATTTGTTTTTGAATATGTTTTCAAAAAATGTTTATTATGGGCTCAATTATGGAAATGTGGCCCCCATTACTTTTAACATTATTATGCTAACCAATTATAATATATGAACATGTAACGTCCCGCCTTTATGTACGCTTTAAATCGACGATAACCACACATGTCAGACTTAAACCATACAGAAGGGCGGATTGTTTTGGGGTAAATAAGAAAAATCAGAGAAAGAAATAAAACAAAACATAATCTTGCAGCGGAATGATAAAATATAATAATCAAATATGCAGTTCGTGAAGCTGTTTTACAAAATATTCGATTATTCTTATACAATACATATCAGAGTTACACTTACCAGAGAAAATTAATAATGCAGTGGAATACAATGGTGTAGTGGAATAATATAATAGATAATAGTAATAATAATTCTTCGTCTTCGTCCTCCATAATTAAGGCCTTCAAATCCTGAAATGCTCAGCTTGACCCGAGCGAATTGAAAAGACAAAACACTCGAGTCATAACTAAAATATCTTATGTGAGTTAAATCAACAGAAATAAATATGAGTGCAGTAACTTAAGAGATGCTTGGGATTCACATCTCCTAAGGATCCGTTAAACTATTTACTATGTAGTAATATTTCGCTATTATAATAATGTCTATAGCAAAATAAACTTACTTTTAAATAGCATTAAGGCTTTACATTTTCCACCTTAACACGTAACAGTCCCAATAGTCCATCCAGTATCAGTGCATCTCCAGATTGGAAGACTACCCTAAATACTCCACGGGCTACGGGAGAAAACCAAACTCGTACAAGGCGCACTAGGGTAGGTGACACGGCACAACAAGGCAATGCCAGGGTAGATATACCAATTACGCTTACGGGTCGGTGGTAACGCGTAGCAGCTACTACCGCCCACCTCAAGCCACACCCCCAAATCAAAAATCAAAAGTGGTCACCGAATCAATCCAAAGTAAGAGTAGAATATCGAAGGGATGTGTCCAATAAAAGGTGCTACCTTCTTAGCCCGTCAATCGCTCCTGTTTTAGCCACCTTATGCCAACTCACGGGAGTCAGGTCCACATATTTACCTCAAAGGAAACGCCGCCACCATCCTACTTCATTCTAGAATCTCCACCGCGTACACAGTTGTTAAAGTGGTTTTCGGAGTTGGAAGAGAGTATGGCAACTTCCGATCCCGGTCTCTTTAACAACCAAACGTTATTATAACATCGCGGTCATTTTAAAATAATTATACTTCAAAACCAGAATAAAATGTTCATTTCAAAACCATATAAATACGATATCATTTTCGTTTAAAAACCAAATCAATATGATATCATTTATAAAACCCAAATCAATATAATATCATTTTTATTTCAAATATATCCTTTTCCTAAAATCATAGCATTTTCAAAGTTATAAAATTTCAAAACCAAAGACTTAAAACTATAACACTTCCAAAACGTAATACTTTGAAATTAATAACTTTGAAACATAACTTCCACCTTTACATGGATTAAATATTAAAATATTTATAAAACAAACTGGCATCTTAAATTTCACAAATCAATTCCAAAACAACCCGAATTTCTAAATTTTAAATTTAATATATTTCAAAGCTTAAATATTCAATATTTCAAAACTAAATTTTATAATTCATATATATATACCAAAATCACTTTAATTATTATTAAAATTTGAAATATTTGCTAAATAAATCCAATATCCTTTAAATAAAACTTTAAATTTCAATAACTGAATATTTCTCAATTTATTTAGACTTGATATATTCACTTAAATCACCTAAAACCCGAAATAAGTTATAAAACCATATTCTCTTAAAATCCCAATTTCAATAAGTTCCAAATGGATTCTTATTAAATATAACTCTTAATTAAATAAAATCTCAAATCAATTTCAAACTATCATCTCAACCTGGATTTATAAAATCAATATAAACTTTATATTAAAGTATAATTTAAGTAATTACTTATCCATATTATATTTTAATAAATCAAACTTTGTTCTTAAACTAATTTTATGCTTTTAGCCAATTTTATACATAGCTTAAAACCAAGAATTTAACTATATATATAAAATACCATTTATAAAATATCCAAATCAATTATCTCATAAGGCCATATATTTCTTTACAAAACCATATAAAATCATTTCAAAATATTTTGATATATAGACCACGGTGTCTGTATATAATTTTCTACCCTGTGGTCAAGTGATACAGATATTTATCGTTTCAATCCGTAATTTAAAATAAAATATGGTTATATATCATTTCAAACCACAATCCCGAATGAAATAAAAATGCATAATAATTTGCAGTTTATAACAATATAAAATACAACACCCATTCACCCAATATCAATCATCAACCATTTATCACAGTCATCATCCAATTCAAACAATAATATCAATATAGAACAGATAATAAATACAAGTAATTACTGGCAATTGATATTCAATAATAAATAAATTTAACTGGCAGTTTATATGCAATAATAAATTGAATAATAATTTAATTCAATAAATTAAATTTAACAGGAATGATGATAAAAATATACCAAACAGCAATAAATAAATTTCTAATCGCATCAGAAATTAATTTATCACACATAAGAAATTTTAGAAATTGTGAGTGGGTTAAAACACTCACCTTTTGAATTTAAATTGAATTTAAATCCAATTTAAACCCAAAATATGAACAGTCTCCAAATTCGTCCATACCAGCGCCAAAATGTCCGGAATTCCAATACGAACCTATCGGAGAAAACCGCGCATGAATTCGACCTCGTACGCGAAAGTTATTCACGTTAGAACAAAATAAGCTTTACATTAAAAAAATCAATATAATAATAATCTGATTGAACACGTCACCTAGCAAAACACGTCTCTTCCTTAACCCTAAGCTACTACACAGTACCCATCGATACAGCTCTCAGCCACCAAAACCCCCCTTGCATACGACACCACGGCCCGCGCCACCACTAAAACGCTGCGCGCCGATCACCCTCAGGCCACACGGCAGCTACCAGCGATCGCACCTCCTCGCCGTTCGAGCCAAAACAAGTCCAGCCGCCACCTTATTTTTCGAAACCCTAAATAATTTTGTGGCCCAATCTAACCATCAAATCGATAAGCGAACACCGCCGATGAACTCCCCTCCGTCCCCTCTTCAAAACCCAGAAATGATTCGACGATCCGACAACGTTCATCGACGTGCGATGAACGGCCGTGAATGTTTCCACTGATTCCGGATGCATAGAAACTCCGATCGAAAAACAGACAGTGGATCTGGATTGCGCTCTTCAGGAGCTTTTCGACGATATATAATTTGATATTATTCGTGGAGTTGAAATTTTTGGCTTTGGATTTGGTTTGGAATTGTATTTGGAATTAGGGTTTGCAGCCATTGGAAATAGGAGCTAATAGAACGTATAGAAATGAGGAAATAAGAAATGAATTAAGGTTTATAACAAGGTATACATAGACAAAGCTGAATAGAATAGATGGACCTGATTGATATACGCGTCGAACAATAAAAAGGCCCGAAAAGCCCTTTTCGACTCCGGAACGAAATTGGATCAACCCATATATCAAAATAGATGTTTTAAAATATTTTAAACGTGATGAACATGTTTCACGTCCAAATTCCCTCGTACGAAGAAGTTATGACAAAATCAAATTATTTCAAATTGATTTCAATTGATTTCACTTAATTGATTTCAAGGCTTTCAAGCTCGTACGATCAAACGACAAGCCCGATCGTTACGAAACTTGAAATCCTACAATAATTCACCGTTACGGATCCAATGAAAATAGTTTCGTCGAAATCCGAGTCAGTGGCCAAAATGACTATTTTTACATTAATCAAAATAAATTAAAAATTAATTAATTAAATCACTTTTCAATTTCAACTCTATAATTAACAAATTTCATCAATTTTAAATTTCTTAATCATTTACGCTAATTTAACCAAATTCAAATGTCGATTTAGAGTGGATTAATTTATCAATTTCAGTGTTAAATTTTCAATTTCATTATATTCACAAATTATAATTTAAATTCTCAATAATCCCATTGAATTTACTTTTCATTCTTATTATTCACTTCATTATTACCAACGGATGAAATTAACAATGGTTCATAGTTAATTACATTATTATTCTCAAATTTCATCTCAATTTCAATTAACACAAAAATTAAATATTAAATTTCATTTAATTTCAATTAATCCAATTATTAAATTTAAGTTAATAAATCTTGATTCTTACTCCTTTTATTAAATCAACCATTATCTTATAGATAACTTTAACGCTACTATATATCCAATTTCCCTAATGGTTTATAGTTATCAGCTAAATTCATATTAACTTGTAAATAATTACGTTTAATTGCAATGGAATTAGATCAAATTTAATGGATTAAGTAAATGGGTAAACAATTAATAATTATTACCATTTGCCTAATTTAACCCCATTCCTACTTTATTATCAATTAAAAAATATTATAATTTCTTACTAAACATTGATTTTTATTCAATTGCCCTTTATTATGTATTATTACATCAATTTATATAACTTTGAATTCATTCCCAGTTTACAAAATCCAATCAATTATAACTTTAAAATTTTAGTAAATTCATTAATTGTCAATTGCAATTCCAATAAGTCCATTCATTTGATTTTTTTCTTATTATGAATCAATTATAAACTCACCATCTTAAAGGTGATGTCAACATGGGTACTTACTAATATACGCCCATTTACATCTTACATTTGTATAATGTTACATTAATATATTCAAATTTCTATCTCCTTTGTTATTAACTATCGTATTCCCATTTATAATATATTTTCCAAATATATACATTAATTACCATTAAATATTGTCAATAAATTTATTTACTTGGTTTCATGCTTTATTTTACACCAATTACTGCCTTATAAATAAATTTACGTTTCTATTCAATTTACATTCACCCTTTCCGTTATTATATTAATTATCATTAAAGTAGTATTTAATTATCTTTATTTGAAATTGGTGAATTAACTGGTAACAACAACCATTTGTCACCATTATATCCTTTAAAATACTTATATGTTCATTCTTCCCAATCAATTACCATCTATTATATTATTTCACACATAAATTCAACAATTACATTTTGCTTTCTCATATTCCATTTATAACCAAGTCATAACATTTAAATTATTTTATTTAATTGGAATTTCATTCCAAGTTTGTTAATTAATAAATTTAATTAACCTTGTTATGTTTCCTTTTTGTTAATTTTCATTATATTATCACAACTTTTATTAATAATTCATAAATTTTTATTTATTCAATATTACATTTCAAAAAATCTCATTAAATTAATAATTTTAATTATTGAAAATCTACGGGTCGCTACACTCTCCCCCACTCAAAACTTTTCGTCCTCTAAAAGGAAAAGAAGGGGAAAGAAGAATTAAGTAGCCAATACATCTTATTTAAAAATATTAACTTTATAAACAAATAGATTTACAAATTAATTAATTTAAATAAAATATACCAATTTATAACCATTTAATATTTTGATACTCAAATTAATAAAGTTTGGAAAACATTTTCAAAATATTTTCTAAGTCCAAAATTTGTGGAAAATTTCGACAGAGTCTCCATTGTACGAAGAGGCTCGGGAGAAAATATAATATCAAATATAATATTATACAATATATATTTTCCAAAATAATATAACAATGCTATAAACCGTAATCCGAAAATGTACCTATTGGTCTTGCAATTACGCTTAATTATGAAACCAAAAGCAGTAGCGATTGCTTCAATAACCTGTATTTCACTTATATAATCCAAAAATAGTTAATAATTATATGAATGAAATGTTTAAAGTTGTTTCAAACACTGATAAACAAATCAATTTAACAACAATCATTCGCAACCAACAGCATACACATCATATACAAATCAACCATTCAAGCAAAACAAAACAATTGGTTGGTTTGGGTTAAGACACTTTAAATCACATAGAATGACAAATAACTATGAAGTATTCCATTTACTCAACCGTCTTAGATAAAGCTCAATATATTATTCACACATCTAAGCAATTGAAAATATCTGTTACCCAAACAACCATAAACCAAAAACAAACAACAAATCCAAACAATAGATCAAGCTCATTTTTATCAATTTCATTTCATAACATTTGTTGTTTGATTTCTATTTCATTTATATAATGATTTATCTTCTTAATTTACATTTAACTTCTTACAATTCTCCATTTACTTTTATTCATTCATGTAAATTTTCTTTTTATTGTATTACCTTCATTTATTCACTACTTAATTTCATTTATTCATTTATTTATGATACTTACCTTTCAAATTTTTTTTAATTAGTAGCCTTTCAATTATACTTAAGTTTACAAAATTTATAACATTAATTCCTTATTTATAAAGAAAATTCAATTACTTGAGTTTAAAATCTTATATTTACAATACTTACTTCCTATTACCTTTATTACAGTAACATTTCAATTATAACTTAAGTTCACACAATTACAACATCAAATTCTTTTTTATAAAAGAATTTCACTGAACCTTCCTATTTCATAAGCTTTGCTTGTATAATATCCATTACGTTTTCTTATTAACATTTCAACATTTTATATCTTTTGGTAAGTTATATATATATGCTTTTAGAATGTAATTGAAAGTTATACAAGTTTTTCTCAATTCTTTTAATTAATTAAATGTTCAATAATAATATCCTTTGTTTTATATGTTACAGATTTAAATTTTCTTTTTATTTAATTTATAACTTAGCATTAAATCCCTTATTTCCTTTAGAAGTTTCCATTATTAATTAGTTACATTCCATTTTCTACAATAATAGAAACTATTAATTAACGAAAACTTAAGAACTAAATATCGGGTTAAATTTCAAATCTTTTTAAAATAATAGACAAATATATACTTGCAACTTATATACCCAATTATATTTAAACAATTTAAAATTTACATTTGTTTATCAAAATAAAACTGCAGTAAAACTACTACAGTGGCTTTCCCCCTTCGAAACTCGAAAATGAATGTCGATGATGCGTGCACTCATCACTAAAATTATTTTCCAGCGACAGAGAGGGGAGTACAGACTTATTCTTTCAAAATTTCTTTAAAACAATTCTTTCAAATTATATTGAAATATTTATACCAGAAAATACTTCTAATAATATTATTATTATACTTGAAAATCATTCAAAAGAAATTTTCAAAACCTCGAAACTTAAGTTCTAAGATTCCAATCTTTCGTTTATTTTATTTCAAATCTTATTTCAACTACCTAACAACCAATATATTTCAACCAAGTATATATATATCATTTATAAAAACTTTATTTTATATATATAGAAAATATAGTAGGCAAAATTATTTCATTCACCTATATTCAAAACAAATATTGTGTCGGTCTGTCCAGTTAAGTGTTTAGAAATCCCTATTGATGTCATAGCGCCCTACGCACCAACCAGAATTTATAAATACAAAACGGAACAAATTAACACAATATTAAAATCTTTTATAACACTAACAAATACGCTCTCCCATATATCTACACTCAGCGACTCATCATAGGGTATTACTACCCTATTAAAAAGAGTCAGACCCCACAAGCTAAGGTTTATCGCTAAACCAAAGCTCTGATACCAGATGTAACGTCCCACCTTTATGTACGCTTTAAATCGACGATAAACCACACGCGTCAGACTTAAACCATACAAAAGGGAGGATTGTTATGGGGTAAATAAGAAAAATCATATGAAGACATAAAACAAAACAGAATCTTGCAGCGGAATGATAAAATATAATAATCAAATATACAGTTCATGAAGCTGTTTTACAAAATATTCGATTATTCTTATACAATACATATCAGAGTTACACTTACCAGAGAATATTAATAATGCAGTGGAATACAATGGTGTAGTGGAATAATATAATAGATAATACTAATAATAATTCTCCGTCTTCGTCCTCCAGAATTAAGGCTTTCAAATCCTAAAATGCTGAGGCTGACCCGAGCGAATTGAAAAGAAAAAACACTCGAGTCAGAACTAAAATATCTTATGTAAGTTAAATCAACAGAAATAAATATGAGTGCAGTAACTTAAGAGATGCTCGGGATTCACATCTCTTAAGGATCCGTTAAACTATTTACTATGTAGTAATATTTCGCTATTATAATAATGTCTATAGTAAAATAAACTTACTTTTAAATAGCATTAAGGCTTTACATTTTCCACCTTAACACGTAACAGTCCCAATAGTCCATCCAGTATCAGCGCATCTCCAGATCGGGAGACTACCCTAAATACTCCATGGGCTACGGGAGAAAACCAAACTCGTACAAGGAACGCTAAGGTAGGTGACACGGCACAACTAGGCAATGCCATGGTAGATATACGAATTATGCTTACGGGCCGGTGGTAAAGCGTAGCAGCTACTACCGCCCACCTCGAGCCACACCCCCAAATCAAAAATCAAAAGTGGTCAACGAATCAATCCAAAGTAAGGGTATAGTATCGAAGGGATATGTCCGATAAAAGGTGCTACCTTCTTAGCCCGTCAATCGCTCCTGTTTTAGCCACCTTATGCCAACTCACGGGAGTCGGGTCCACGTATTTACCTCAAAGGAAACGCAGGCCACCATTCTACTTCATTCTGGAATCTCCGCCACGTATACGGTTGTTAAAGTGGTTTTCGGAGTTGACAGAGAGTATGAAAACTTCTGATCCTGGTCTCCTTAATAACCAAACGTTATTATTACACCGCGGTCATTTTTAAAATAATTATACTTCAAAACCAGAATAAAATGTCCATTTCAAAACCATATAAATACGATATCATTTTCGTTTAAAAACCAAATCAATATGATATCATATATAAAATCCAAATCAATATAATATCATTTTTATTTCAAATATATCCTTTTTCCAAAATCATAGCATTTTCAAAGTTATAAAATTTCGAAACCAAAGACTTAAAACTATAACACTTCCAAAACGTAATACTTTGAAATTAATAGCTTTGAAACATAACTTCCACCCTTACATTGATTAAATGTTAAAATATTTGTAAAACAAAATAGCTTCTTAAATTTCACAAATAAATTCCAAAACAACCCGAATTTCTAATTTTTAAATTTAATATATTTCAAATCTTAAATATTCAATATTTCAAAACTAAATTTTATAATTCATATATATACCAAAATCACTTTTACTATTATTTAAATTTGAAATATTTTGCTAAATAAATCCAATATCCTTTAAATAAAACTTTAAATTTCAATAACTAAATATTCCTCAATTTATTTAGACTTGATATATTCACTTAAATACCCTAAAACCCAAACTAAGTTATAAAACCATATTCTTTTAAAATCCCAATTTCAATAAGTTCCAAATGGATTCTTATTAAATATAACTCTTAATTAAATAAAATCTCAAATCAATTTCAAACTATCATCTCAACCTGGATTTATAAAATCAATATAAACTCTATATTAAAGTATAATTTAAGTAATTACTTATCCATATTATATTTTAATAAATCAAACTTTATTCTTAAACTTATTTTATACTTTTAACCAATTTTATACATAGCTTAAAACCAAGAATTTAACTATATATATAAAATACCATTTATAAAATATCCAAATCAATTATCTCATAAAACCATATATTTCTTTACAAAACCATAGAAAATCATTTCAAAACATTTTTATATATAGACCACGGTGTCTTTATATAATTTTCTACCCTATGGTCAAGTGATACAGATATTTACCGTTTCAATCCGTAATTTAAAATAAAATACGGTTATATATCATTTCAAACCGCAATCCCGAATGAAATAAAAATGCATAACAATTTGCAGTTTATAACAATATAAAATACAGCACCCATTCACCCAACATCAATCATCAACCATTTATCACATTCATCATCCAATTCAAACAATAACATCAATATAGAACAGATAATAAATACAAGTAATTACTGGCAATTGATATTCAATAATAAATGAATTTAACTGGCAGTTTATATGCAATATTAAATTGAATAATAATTTAATTCAATAAATTAAATTTAACAGGAATGATTATAAAAATATACCAAATAGCAATAAATAAATTTCTTATCGCATCAGAAATTAATTTAACACACATAAGAAATTTTAGAAATTGTGAGTGGGTTAAAACACTCACCTGTTGAATTTAAATCTAATTTAAACCCAAAATTTGAACAGTCTCCAAATGCGTCCAAACCAGCCCCAAAATGTCCAGAATTCCAATACGAATCTAGCGGAGAAAACCGCGCCTGAATTCGACCTCGTACGCGAAAGTTAGTCATGTTAGAATAAAAATAAGCTTTATATTAAAAAAATCAATATAATAATAATCTGATTAAACACGTCTCTCTTCCTCAACCCTAAGCTACTACAAAGTACCCATCGATACAACTCTCAGCCGCCAAAATCCCTCCTCGCATACGACACCACGGCCCGTGCCACCACTAAAACGCCGCGCGCCGATCGCCCTCAGGCCACACGGTAGCTACCAATGATCGCATCACCTCGCCGTTCGAGCCAAAACAAGTCCAGCCGCCACCTTATTTATCGAAACCCTAACTAATTTTGTGGCCTAATCCAACCGTCAGATCGACAAGCGAACACCGCCGATGAACTCCCCTTCGTCCCCTCTTCAAAACCTAGAAATGATTCAACGATCCGACAACGTTCATCGACGCGCGATGAACAGCCGTGAATGTTTCCACTGATTCCGAATGCACAGAAACTCCGATCGAAAAACAAATAGTGGATCTGAATTGCGCTCTTCAAGAGCTTTCCGACGAGGCTTTGGATTTGGTTTGGAATTGTATTTGGAATTAGGGTTTACAGCCATTGGAAAGAGGAGCTAATAGAACGTATAGAAATAAGGAAATAAGAAATGAATTAGGGTTTATAATAGGGTATATATATAGACAAAGCTGAATAGAATAGATGGACCCGATTGATATATGCGTTGAACAATAAAAAGGCCCGAAAAGCCCGTTTCGACTCTGGAACGAAGTTGGGTCAACCCATATATCAAAATAGATGTTTTAAAATATTTTAAACGCAATGGAACAGGTTTCATGTCCAAATTCCCTCGTATGAAGAAGTTATGCCAAAATCAAATTATTTCAAATTGATTTCAATTGATTTCAAGGCGTTTCAAGCTCGTACGATCAAACGACAAGACCGGTCGTTACGAAACTTGAAATTCTATAATAATTCACTGTT
Organism: Allium cepa; assembly: GCA_030765085.1. Lineage (NCBI taxonomy): Eukaryota > Viridiplantae > Streptophyta > Magnoliopsida > Asparagales > Amaryllidaceae > Allium > Allium cepa. The sequence continues at coordinate 887,474,123 of CM060929.1, forward strand.
ACGGATCCGATGAAACTTATTCTGGTCGAAATCCGAGCCGGTGGCAAAAATGGCTATTTTTACATTAATTAAATAAATTAAAAATAAATTAATTAAATCACTTTTCAATTTCAACTCTATAATTAACAAATTTCATCAATTTTAACTTTCTTAATCATTTACACTAATTTAACCAAATTCAAATGTCAATTTAGAGTGGATTAATTTATCAATTTCAATGTTGAATTTTCAATTTCATTATATTCACAAATTATAATTTAAACTCAATAATCCCATTGAAATTACTTTTCATTCTTATAATTCACTTCATTATTATCCAACGGATGAAATTAACATTGGTTCATGGTTTATTACATTATTATTCTCAAATTTCATCTAAATTTCAATTAACGCAAAAATTAAGTATCAAATTTCATTTAATTGCAATTAATGCAATTAATAAATTTAAGTTAATAAATCTTGATTCTTACTCCTTTTATTAAATCAACCATTATCTTATGGATAACTTTAACGCTACTATATATCCAATTGCCCTAATGGTTTATAGTTATCAGCTAAATTCATATTAACTTGTAATTAATTACGTTTAATTGCAATGGATTTAGATCAAATTTAATAGATTAAATAAATGGGTAAACAATTAATAGTTATTACCATTTGCCTAATTTAACCTCATTCCTACTTTATTATCAATTAACAAATATTATAATTTCTTACTAAACATTGATTTTTATTCAATTACCCTTTATTACATATTATTACATCAATTTATATAACTTTGAATTCATTCCCAATTTACAAATTCCAATCAATTATAACTTTACAATTTTAATAAATTCATTAATTGTCAATTGCCATTACAATAAATCCATTCATTTGATTTTTTTCTTATTATGAATCAATTATAAACTTACCATCTTAAAGGTGATGTCAACATGGGTACTTACTAATATACGCCCATTTACATCTTACATTTGTATAATGTTACGTTAGTATATTCAAATTTCTAGCTCCTTTGTTATTAACTATCTTATTTCCATTTATAATATCTTTGCCAAATATATACATTAATTACGATTAAATATTCCCAATAAATTTATTTACTTGGTTTCATGCTTTATTTTACATCAATTACTGCCTTATAAATAAATTTACGTTTCTATTCAATTTACATTCACCCTTTCCGTTATTATATTAATTATCATTAAAGTAGTATTTAATTACCTTTATTTGAAATTGGTGAATTAACTGGTAACAACAACCATTTGTCACCATTATATCCTTTAAAATACTTATATGTTCATTCTTCCCAACTAATTACCATCTATTATATTATTTCACACATAAATTCAACAATTACATTTTGCTTTCTCATATTCCATTTATAACCAAGTCATAACATTTAAATTATTTTATTTAATTGGAATTTCATTCAAGTTTGTTAATTAATAACTTTAATTAACCTTGTTATGTTTCCTTTTTGTTAATTTTCATTATATTATCACAACTTTTATTAATAATTCATAAATTTTTATTTTCTTCAATATTACATTTCAAAAAATCTCATTAAATTAATAATTTTAATTATTGAAAATCTACGGGTCGTTACAGAACATATGATATTTATTTGAAACAAAAATGGTACAAACATCCAGAAGATTAAGTAGAGAATAAAAAGTGAAGAAATTTAAATGAAAATGAGTTCAAAAAGAACATATAGCAATTTATAGTGGTTCGACTATACATGGCTTATGCCTATTTAGTGATTTTATTGATTATCTTGCTAACTATAAGTAGAAATTTTTATGGATCGTTATAAATCTAATAGTGATTACAAGAATTTAGAGTTAGGGGAAGTAAAAGCCAAAAGATTCTTAGAAATGAGCCGTGCTCCCTTTTTATAAATGTATGAAGCCTAAAATATCGCACAAAGATCTCCACCTTATTTTCCACACCATAGACCATTTCTCCAAAGAAATAGGGGGACATATCAGCAACTTTTGTGGATCGGTATCGATCCATAGGCTTAGATCGGTACCAATCCAAGAGATGACCAAACTGGCTGCTTGAACTCTTGGTATTGGATCGTCTTGTGGTTAACTTTGTGATTCCATAGTTGTTTGCATTAATATCAGCTTGCTTTTGAGTTCAAATAGTGGATCTACGGAGAAGTAGAGTTGCTAACCTTGAGTGCTTGTGGAGATTTAACGAGAATTTCGTTGGATTGACAAAACAATACTTAGAATATGCTTCAAACATCGAGTATAGTAGGTGGGTAGAAGATGAGTCCCTTTGGTTGGAGATAGTTGGACCAATACCGATCCACTACTTAGGTGGATCCTTGTCTTAGGTTGTTCTGAACTCACCCCGAGAATTTGTTGAGGTTTGGTTTTTGGACACTTGGGATGTCTCACCAGGCTTCCTGCCTTGATAATTCCAAGTTCGATTCGTCCGATCTGTCCGGATACTGCTTGGTCAAAAGGTTGGATAAATCTTTCCCTTTAAACTATATCTTGTTTCAAACATGATGTGCTAAAACTAAGACAAGTTGGGATTGCTATGAAGGATTCCCCTTTGTGCTTTGAATGAACGTTATCCATCTCGCGAATTGTTTCTGTGAAAAGTTATGTCCATTGCCATTCGTCATGACGCTTTCCCAGCACCTGCCATTATAAGTTGAGAATGTACTTCTCATAATTTTCCATTTCGAGCTAATATCTTTGCATTAGTTCCTTTCATGGATTTTTATAGGTTTGAATTTGATTTTTTTGATTCTAGCTGTCGGGTATTGGAGATGTACATGTACATGTATACGCGTGCTGTTTTCGAACAACTTCTGGCATGGATATCCATGTATGTACATGGGGTATCATCATTACACATGTGTACATACATTTGCATATATATATATATATATATACACACACACACATACATAGACATGCATGCATACATAGATTTATTTTATTGAATCGAGGAGTCCTGCTCTAGTGCTTGGAAAATAGGGTCTTGGGTTATATGACTCAATTCCCTTTATTGTCTTCCTCACTTCTTTCCTTGCAACCGATCCAAGAGCTTCAAGCTTGTAATGACCCGCAAATCCATACCCCTTGAATCAACACTATTCTACCTATGTTAACTCAAGTGGCACAGAAATACGAACCATTTGGGTCTTAAGAAGAAGAGATAGAAGAAGAAGAAGCTAAACAATATCAGAATGTCACAGTCGCAGCGGAATAAAATATAATAGTAAATATATATCTTTACATAAAATGAAATCTATAACTGTTTTATACATCATATCATCACAGTGTCTCATACATCAAATTACCAATCAGACAAATTCTTACAATCATAGCAGCGGAATATATATATATATATATATATATATATATAGGTACAGATAATACGTCTCGGACTCCAGCTCCTCTCCTGCTCCAAGCATCCTGTCCTAAACATATAATACTCGGTCTGACCTGAGCATTATAATGAAATAACACCCGAGTCAGTCTGGAATACCAACTGATAATAATGCATCCAAATTGATTATTAAAGTTTTAGAAATCCTTTTGAAAACAAAAGCATCCCGTAAGACCATGCCACAAATAAACATGTCGGGTTTTTACCTTACGATAGCTAAAACACTTTTTATAGAAATCCTCTGATATTATAATAGGGTCTATATACAAATACTTATAAAATGGCCGAAATTGTTACATGATTAAATTCCAGCTACTAGCCACAAAAGTGGGTAATACAAACAAAACTCGTACAAGGCTCGTAGGGAGAATGGATTTCCAACAATGACTAGGTACTAGGGTACCACCTGTCACAGTATGGGGCCTAGATCACCGTACCGAGGATTACGCCCGATCCCCTGCAACACAAGGCCGGACCCATCCCTTACTGGACAGTTTCGAATAAGATCACCCCGCGGTTGGGATCAGCAACTGCACCACTAAGCCGAAATAAAAAGGGACATCTAGACAGGGATGACCTTACTCTCCAATGGGGGCTACCCACGAAGCCTTGCTGCATATCCCCTGATTTTCAGTCATTCCCATTTGATGAGGCTTGAAGCTAAGCATTACCTTGTAGAACGTTTCACTTAGAATGCCCATCGCCCACCTGACGATGTTCCGAAAGCATTCGTCCATACAAGTCCGTCCCGGGTTCGAACGGAACCGAAGGCACTATTCCTACTACATCCCTTTTGGAAATATCCTCAGGATTAGTAGCGACTAGCCCTTGCACTTCACAGCTCCATCTTCGACTCCGAACACATTTTTCGCACGAAACCTACAAACCGGATCGAAGTGGTTTTCGAGATAAATCTCGGTCCCGGTCTCTTCGAAACGATCAATGCATTTGTCCAATATTGATAGTCAGTGATTTAACTATCAATTAATATTCACAAACATCCATCACACAATAAATAATCTCACATTATTTATTTGCCTCTAATATCTTTAAAAGATATATTTTCAAATTTCCAAAAACCCATTTGAAAACAATTCCCAAAATTTCCTCCTTTACCCGGTAAATCCTTTACCATTTATTCCCATTGGAAATAACCAAGTTCAAAACAATTTAAATTTAAAACTGTTAAACCATTTTATTCTGAAATATACTTTAAAATTTGTAAATTTACTTCTAGTTATTACTCAAAAATATAATTTCAAATATGTAAAATAAAACTATTATTTAAATCATAGATTTGTTAACTAAACTTAAAAGTAGTGGTTTAAAGAATAAATACTAGTTTTCAAATAACTTAAATCATTCATATTTTAAATAAATCCATTTATAAAATATAATTACTAGCAAACCTCTTAAATAATCATACTATAGCTAAATTTATTTCTTATTTTTAAAGGAGAATTTCTTAAAGCACTTCCTTGAAACAAATTTTACTTAACCTTTAAAACCTGATTTTATTCACAAACTCGGTTTTTCCCAGGGAAACCTTTTCATTCAAACAACCCAAAGAATCTTCCATATAGATTCCGCCCGATCTATTCCAGCTCAAATTTATGCTAGTTATCGTAAATTTATTTCCAAGCTTACAAATAAACTCCCTTTGAAGTTTAAGCACTTTTTCCCATTTTCGAAATTTCAATTTGTTAAAGTATATTTTTAATACGTTTTTAAATAAAATATTTGGAGATTTCTTCAGTGGAAATCATACTTACAAATTTCTTAAATAAAATTCCCATAGTGTAAGATTGTATTTCATAATATTTTATATACATTTCAGATAGTTATATATTTAATTTCCAGAAATTTATACTTCCACAGTTATCAACTGATAAAATGTCCTCTTCGTTAATAATTCCAAAATTTACCAAATTTTTATTCTTATTTTTATCCAAACCAGATTCCAAATTTTATTCTTTTAAATTCTTATTTATCAATTTCTTTTATTTCTTTTAAAACCCAATTTATTCTACTTATAATTAAAATTCTGAGTTTATAATTTATCCAACAATATCACAGCACAATTAAATTTCAAATTTATTGATCACAACATATAAACAGAAATCATCATCAATTATAAAAATAACTACTACATCGTGAGGAATCCAGTTGGATCCCTCCAACCTGTTTTCCCTACATCACAAATATTAGCACAACAATATATTTATATATCAATACAGACTGATAACAACAGTTATATTCAACCAATCACACAGATATTTAAATATTGACTATTTAAATTAGCTAGCATCCAGATGTGAGTGAGAATAACTCACCTTGAGTTTCGGCGAGCGTTCGAAATTTAAATTAAACCAAAGGACGTTCGATTTAACTCAAATTTATACTTGCCCGTAATGATTCCCGAACTGCACCATTGCGTAGTACGCATCTCTGCGATTCCGGTGTCGCAAATTTCGTCAAAATCTGACATTGTACACTCAAGTTATGAATTTTAAAAGTTTGAACTAAAATCTATATAAACAGTTAACTTTTCCTTTATTACTAATTACCAACAAAGGATCTAGCTACGCGTCACCAAAAAAAAAGAATCACGGCCGTCCAAAAAGCTTCTCCCTCAACCCGCTTCACTCCTTTCAGAACGCATAAACCCAAAATACGTCGCCTAGGGTTCGAAGCCGCATCACCTATGATCGCCTTCAACTCGATCGAGAACCACCGCACTGATGACCTCCGCGAGCACTATCCACGGCCGGACGAGCGCGACGCTCGGTGCCTCCCTCATCCCTCTATTTTCGAACAAATGGCAACCGCCTCCCACCCCTTTTTGGCTTCAATAGACGACGGTGGCAAAGATCCACCGTTGGATCTATAGTACTCGAAGAGTACTACAATTCTCCAGTTGGAAGCATTACGAAAAAAAGTGAGGATTTGAAGATTGTGGAGAAAGAAGAACGATCGTTTTCGGCCATTCAAAACATATAAGCGGCGGCCTGAGAAAATAAAATTAGCGTTTTGCAAATGTAAACGTATATATAATGTTGTTTAATATTATTTTAATATTATTTTCCAATTTTAATGACTTGTGCAAACGAACACTAATTCTCAGGAACCAATAGGCGTTCCTAGGGTTTTTCCGTGTTCCGGACACAATGGAACAGGTTCCTCAAGCTAATTTGGTCATACGCGCGAGTTACGGAATTAAACGATCAATTTAAAATTAAATCGGTTAAATCGATTTCTATGCGATTTAAGCTGCCGGGGTTCAAACGACAACTCCAATTGCTACGAAAATTGAAATCCGATAATAACTAACTATTACGGATCCAATGGAACTAGTTTCATCGAATTCCGAGACTGTGCCCCGGATGGCTATTTTACTCATCGATTAAATCGAGCGATTTCTCAAAATTGACGAAAGCACTTAAAATTTCACCTTTAAAATTTTAATAACTTAATAATAAATCATATAAAATATATAATCACATTAGAGATCATTTCGATTCAGTTTTAAATCGAAATCTGAATATTTGCATTATTATATTATTAAATTCCACTATTAAATTAATATAAATTCCCAAATTCAATCTATCGCCAATTAATTCCATCCAATGGTCCAATATTATTATTTACAACAAAATAAACTTAAATAAATTTTTAGAAACCATTTTCATATTTATTTACACTCAGATTTACCAATTACCCAAACCTAATATTAAGCTATTATTATTCAAATTCCAATTAAATTCCCGTATTTGAAATTTAACTAATTTTATTAACTTAACCAAAGTCTTTTATTTCAAAAAATTCAAATTATAATCCATATTCACCATTTAAAATGAATTAAATGTTCAAATTTAGCAACCCAAAATTCCGAGTCGTTACATTCCTCCCCCCTTATAAAAATTTCTTCCCCGAAATTTGCTAAGGTAGAAGAATGTTCCAAACCCGATAACAAAACCTACCTAGTGAAAATCTTAAATTCACTTTCCAAAATCCTTTAGCCCAATCTCACATTCATTTGTTTTACTTACTCTAAAGCTTTAAATTCTAACGTATTTCAAAATAACTTTCCAAGTTAATAAATTTTTCCAAAATCCCAAAAAAATTCTAACTCCCAAAATTTCCAGAAAATTTTGGCAGAGTCTCCTTTGTACGGAGGAGCTTTCGCGATATCGCGATATAGATAAATATACATACATCGACCCACACGGTCGGAAACCAAAATATATATATATCACAACAAATATATCATTTCCCAATTATATTTGCATAGGCGTACCTTTTTAGCAAATTTTAAAGCAAGCGGCTAATATAACGCATATACGCGCTCCAACTCTCTCGAACGCCTTCTGTACCTGTACTACACTCAAACAAACTCATCAGTATTTAAAGATACGAACATTTTAATAACATTTTCAATATAAATGTAAGCCAAACATATCCATTTCATAATCAAATCAACAATTTGCATGGTTTCATAAGTAAACCATATTTTATAACATGCATAAAGTTTCCTTTTCTAATGCCAAATCCCACTTTATTTCACACAAAGGAATTACATACAAGTTTCGAATTGATTCACCACGCAAATTTCATTTCAATTTGATACATTTGCATTTCTATTATAACTCACCTACATTTATACTCAAATCCATTTATTAAGATTTTAACCCATTCTACTTTCATCCAAACTAACTTCATTTTATTTCACTTGAATAATTTACATATGCCTTACTTGCATTTCTTTACTTTAACTTACATTCCCAATTTGATTTACAATCAAATTTTATTTTAAACTTGAAACATTTGCATTTCTTTTATGATCCATTTCCATTCATATGCAAAATCACTTAATTAGATTGCATTTATCTAATTAATTTAAAACCATCTTTATTTGCTTCTTCAAATCAATTCACTTGCATCCATATACAAACTCTTTGAATTTTATTCCAATCCATATCAATTTATTCGAAAATCAATTTCAATTGCTTGTTAAACAACTCAATTCCGAATACATGCAATTTTCATGTCATTCGAGCAAAATAACCACCACTTAAGCTTATATCCATTAAAATTAATTCTACTTAGATTTATATTAATTTTATTCAATTTTGCATGGTTTACAATCCAAGCATTCTTATTCCATTGCAATTATTAAATTAAATTCTTCCCTTACATTTTATTTCATAACCAATTCAAGTTTATGTTACTATCATTCCATCCTGGGTCATTTACAACCCTTACATTTTTGTTTCATCACAACAATTAATTAAAATTCTTCCAGTTGCATTCAAATTTTATTATCTAAACAAATTCCATTCAAGAGTACTTAATAAAGCTTATTCACAATCATTTTGTTTTTTTTCTTTCAAGTTGCTTAAGTTCTTTCACAACATTTTCATTATCTTCTTATATCAATTTCATTTTATTTCCATTTGATTCTCATTCAATCAAATTCCAATCCATTTACAAATTCGAATGCCCTTTGTTTACTTATTCAATCCATTTTAGATTTATTTTATTAACAAAGAGACCATTTAAATTATTTCATTCATTTGAATTTATTCACAATTCAAACTATCTCTATTATAATCTAATTCCATCTTTCATTCACACTTCAATATTTGTTACCACAAATTTAAATCCCATGCCACAACTGGAGTTTTATTTACTTTCCAAATTTTGACCAACCCATCAAAATTCTATTCATCTCATTACAAATTCCATTAAATTGTAATTCAATTTGGTCAATAACCTAATCCATATTAGGTTTTAATTCACTTCCTCAATTCACTCTGAATTCATTTATAATATGACAATTTTCCAATTATGTCATTTAGTAAATTTAAATTTTCTACCTTCCTTTTCACTCCTTTAAATAGAATTTAAATTTCTTTCAACATTATTTATTACACAACTGAAATTTAATTTCAATGTCATTATCAAAACAAATTTCATTTCCCCCATACATAAGTTCAAGACTTATTTGCTGACTTAAGAACATCCACCTTTATATTCTTACTTTGCTTCACTGCACTTTACATTTCATTTATGGTTAAGTTTGAATTTGTCACACCATTAAACTCTTTCAATTAATGAATTAAAATTTCACTTCTATCCAAGAGTTTAGATTGCTTTTTAAGTCCATTTCCATTTTATAATCACAAGTTCAAATTATAACACTTAATGACTTAAGAATATGAATTTCTTTATGCAATTATAAGCAATTTACATTTCACCTTTATATCCAATTTTATCCCTCCATAAATAAGTTCAAAACTTATTTTCTAACTTAAGTTCTTTCACTTCTTTTATATCTCACTCTACCTTATCTCAATTCACATTTCGTTTGTGATTAAGTTTGAATCCACCATACCATTTCACTATTTCCCATTTGTGATTATAATTTCCATTTCTTATTTATAAGTTCACCCAATTATTTACTTCAAAGTTTATATTGCTCATTTTAATCCATTTACATCTTATAATCACAATTCCAAATTCTATATATATATATATATATATATATATCACTGAATTCTTAAGGATACAAATTTTCTTTCAATCTAATTCTTTGTAAAATTTTAAATCCACAATTCCAGATTATAGGTATAACACATAATAGCTTATGGGTACAATTTATTGTACAATAACCCATGATTACTAAGTTATTTACATTTCAATTTAATCCAAACCAATTTAATTCTAAGTTCAATTTATTTATCTTATCCCAAGTTAAATTCAAAATCCACTTCAATATACTTTATTCACTTTTAATAACTCAAGTTAAAATTTTAATTCCAAGATTAAGATTTACATTTCCTTCTTATTAGCATCAACTTTACCAAAATAAGTTCATTAGTTGATGCATTTTACCTTTACACACCATTTAAATAGAATGCTCCAGAATTCAATTACCCGGTTTTATTCCAAAACCATTTTTGAAATAATAATCAACATATTCCCACTTGCTATATCAAACCAAACCCCAGATTCCAAAACAATCTGCTTTTACCAAACAATTTTCCCTTTTTAAATTTCCAAAACAACTGGTATATCCAACAAGTCCAAACAATATCATAACCAACCACTTTGGTAGCAATCCATCACTTTAGAAGCTCGAAAATGAATTCTAATGATGTGGCCAGCATCATCAGGATTATTTTCCAGCGACTGAAGTGAGTTCAACGCTTTCTTAGTTCCCAGATTCATTTCAAAACAGTTTCCATTCAAAAATACTCCCCAAAATAATATTCCAATATTGCCTTCAAACACCTTAGCAAACATTTCAAACTTTTCCCAGGATTTTAACTTTCCAAACTTTGTTTTCAATACGTTTAAAATCCTCTATAAAACTTCCGGGGTTTAAATTCTGGTTTATTTTAAATTTAGTTATTCTTCCTTTTTTATATAATTTATATTTGTATAATTGTACCTGCATTATGACTATTTCAAATTTCAGATTAAATTTCAGATTCTTATTTTATTATAGTATTAACAACCAATCATCCAAATATAATATAATAATTTCAGAAAATTATTTCTTTTATATCAAAATATAATTTGGGTAAAATTATTTCATTTACCCATTTTAAAACAATACTATGTCGGTTTATCTTGTTTAAGAGTTTATAAACCCCTATCGATACGGTTGTACTTCCCGCACCGACCAGAATTCATAAACACTCAATCGATAAGTCAACATAGTATAAAAACAAATTTTATATTCACTAACAAGTACGCTCTCATATCTATTATTACACTCAACTCATTATAGAGTACTATTGACTCAGTTTAATGAGTAATTTCCCCCACCAAAGCCTAGGTTGTCGCCAACCTAAGCTCTAATACCACTGTAATGACCCGCAAATCCGCACCCCTTGAATCAATACTATTCTACCTCTGTTAACTCAAGTGGCAAAGAAATACGAACCATTTGGGTCTTAAGAAGAAGAGATAGAAGAAGAAGAAGCTAAACAATATCAGAATCTCACAGTCACAGCGGAATAAAATATAATAGTCAATATACATCTTTACATAAAATGAAATCTATAACTGTTTTATACATCATATCATCACAGTGTCTCATACATCAAATTACCAATCAGACAAATTCTTACAATCATAGCAGCGGAATATATATATATATATATATATATATATATATATATATATATAGGTACAGATAATACGTCTCGGACTCCAGCTCCTCTCCTGCTTCAAGCATCCTGTCCTAAACATATAATACTCAGTCTGACCCGAGCATTATAATGAAATAACACCCGAGTCAGTCTGGAATACCGGCCGATAATAATGCATCCAAATTGATTATTAAAGTTTTAGAAATCCTTTTGAAAACAAAAGCATCTCGTAAGACCACGCCACAAATAAACATGTCGGGTTTTTACCTTACGATAGCTAAAACACTTTTTATAGAAATCCTCTGATATTATAATAGGGTCTATATACAAATACTTATAAAATAGCTGAAATTGTTACATGATTAAATTCCAGCTACTAGCCACAAAAGTGGGTAATACAAACAAAACTCGTACAAGGCTCGTAGGGACAATGGATTACCAACAATGACTAGGCACTGGGGTACCACCTGTCACAATACGGGGCCTAGATCACCGTACCGAGGACCACGCCCGATCCCCTGCAACACAAGGCCGGACCCATCCCTTACTGGACAGTTCCGAATAAGATCACCCCACGGTTGGGATCAGCAACCACACCACTAAGCCGAAATAAAAATGGACATCTAGACAGGGATGACCTTACTCTCCAGTGGGGGCTACCCACGAAGCCTTGCTGCATATCCCCTGATTTTCAGTCATTCCCATTTGATGAGGCTTGAGGCTAAGCGTTACCTTGTAGAACGTTTCACTTAGAATGCCCATCGCCCACCTGACGATGTTCCGAAAGCATTCGTCCATACAAGTCCGTCCCGGGTTTGAACGGAACCGAAGGCACTATTCCTACTACATCCCTTTTGGAAATATCCTCAGGATTAGTAGCGACTAGCCCTTGCACTTCACAGCTCCATCTTCGACTCCGAACATGTTTTTCGCACGAAATGTACAAACCGAATCGAAGTGATTTTCGAGATAAATCTCGATCCCGGTCTCTTCGAAACGATCAACGCATTTGTCCAATATTGATAGTCGGTGATTTAACTATCAATTAATATTCACAAACATCCATCACACAATAAATAATCTCACGTTATTTATTTGCCTCTAATATCTTTAAAAGATATATTTTCAAATTTCCAAAAACCCATTTGAAAACAATTCCCAAAGTTTCCTCCTTTACCCGGTAAATCCTTTACCATTTATTCCCATTGGAAATAACCAAGTTCAAAACAATTTAAATTTAAAACTGTTAAACCATTTTATTCTGAAATATACTTTAAAATTTGTAAATTTACTTCTAGTTATTACTCAAAAATATAAATTCAAATATGTAAAATAAAACTATTATTTAAATCATAGATTTGTTAACTAAACTTAAAAGTAGTGGTTTAAAGAATAAATACTAGTTTTCAAATAACTTAAATCATTCATACTTTAAATAAATCCGTTTATAAAATATAATTACTAGTAAACCTCTTAAATAATCATACTATAGCTAAATTTATTTCTTATTTTTAAAGGAGAATTTCTTAAAGCACTTCCTTGAAACAAATTTTACTTAACCTTTAAAACCTGGTTTTATTCACGAACTCGGTTTTTCCGAGGGAAACATTTTCATTCAAACAACCCAAAGAATCTTCCATATAGATTCCGCCCGATCTATTCCAGCTCAAATTTATGTTAGTTATCGTAAATTTATTTCCAAGCTTACAAATAAACTCCCTTTTAAGTTTAAGCACTTTTTCCCATTTTCGAAATTTCAATTTGTTAAAGAATATTTTTAATACGTTTTTAAATAAAATATTTGGAGATTTCTTCAATGGAAATCATACTTACAAATTTCTTAAATAAAATTCCCATAGTGTAAGATTGTATTTCATAATATTTTATATACATTTCAGATAGTTATATATTTAATTTCCAGAAATTTATACTTCCACAGTTATCAACTGATAAAATGTCCTCTTCGTTAATAATTCCAAAATTTACCAAATTTTTATTTTTATTTTTATCCAAACCAGATTCCAAATTTTATTCTTTTAAATTCTTATTTATCAATTTCCTTTATTTCTTTTAAAACCCAATTTATTCTACTTATAATTAAAATTCTGAGTTTATAATTTATCCAACAATATCACAGCACAATTAAATTTCAAATTTATCAATCACAACATGTAAACAGACATCATCATCAATTATAAAGATAACTACTACATCGTGAGGAATCCAGTTGGATCCCTCCAACTTGTTTTCCCTGCATCACAAATATTAGCACAACAATATATTTATATATCAATCCAGACTGATAACAACATTTATATTCAACCAATCACACAGATATTTAAATATTGACTATTTAAATTAGCTAGCATCCAGATGTGAGTGAGAATAACTCACCTTGAGTTTCGGCGAGCGTTCGAAATTTAAATTAAACCGAACGAAATTCGATTTAACTCAAATTTCTACTTGCCCAAAATGATTCCCAAACTGCGCCATTGCGTAGTACGCATCTCTGCGATTCCGGTGTCGCAAATTTCGTCAAAATCTGACATCGTACACTCAACTTATGAATTTTAAAAGTTTGAACTAAAATCTGTATAAACAGTTAACCTTTCCTTTATTACTAATTACCAACAAAGGATCTAGCTACGCGTCACCAAAAAAAAAGAATCACGGCCGTCCAAAAAGCTTCTCCCTCAACCCGCTTCACTCCTTCCAGAACGCATAAACCCAAAATACGTCGCCTAGGGTTCGAAGCTGCATCACCTATGATCGCCTTCAACTCGATCGAGAACCACCGCACTGAAGACCTCCGCGAGCAATACCCACGGCCGGACGAGTGCGACGCTCGGTGCCACCCTCATCCCTCTATTTTCGAACGAACGGCAACCACCTCCTACCCCTTTCTGGCTTCAATAGACGACGGTGGCAAAGATCCACCGTTGGATCTATAGTACTCGAAGAGTACTACAATTCTCCAGTTGGAAGCATTACGAAAAAAAGTGAGGATTTGAAGATTGTGGAGAAAGAAGAACGATCGTTTTCGGCCATTCAAAACATATAAGCGGTGGCCTAAGAAAATAAAATTAGGGTTTTGCAAATGTAAACGTATATATAATGTTGTTTAATATTATTTTAATATTATTTTCCAATTTTAACGACTTGTGCAAACGAACACCAATTCTCACGAACCAATAGGCGTTCCTAGGGTTTTTCCACGTTCTGGAAACAATGAAACAGGTTCTGGAAGCTAATTTGGTCATACGCGCGAGTTACGGAATTAAACGATCAATTTAAAATTAAATCGGTTAAATCGATTTCTATGCGTTTTAAGCTGCCGGGGTCAAACAACAACTCCGATTGCTACAAAAATTGAAATCCGATAATAACTAACTATTACGAATCCAATGGAACTAGTTTCGTCGAATTACGAGACTGTGCCCCGGAAGGCTATTTTACTCGTCGATTAAATCGAGCGATTTCTCAAAATTGACGAAAGCACTTAAAATTTCACCTTTAAAATTTTAATAACTTAATAATAAATCATATAAAATATATAATCACATTAGAGATCATTCCGATTCAGTTTTAAATCGAAATCTGAATATTTGCATTATTATATTATTAAATTCCACTATTAAATTAATATAAATTCCCAAATTCAATCTATCGCCAATTAATTCCATCCAATGGTCCAATATTATTATTTACATCAAAATAAACTTAAATAAATTTTTAGAAACCATTTTCATATTTATTTACACTCAGATTTACCAATTACCCAATCCTAATATTAAGCTATTATTATTCAAATTCCAATTAAATTCCCGTATTTGAAATTTAACTAATTTTATTAACTTAACCAAAGTCTTTTATTTCAAAAAATTCAAATTATAATCCATATTCAACATTTATAATTAATTAAATGTTCAAATTTAGCAACCTAAAATTCCGGGTCGTTACAAAGCTGCCATTAAAGAGACTTTACCTTAACCAATCGAACCTTGCCTCCACTCCAACCTTGGGCCACCACCACCCTACATCACCTGAACGTAGCCTCGGTTTCCTTGTCATGGTTGAATTTTATTCACTGATCTAAGATCCAACTTCCTTAACCCTGATCCAACCCTTAGGTCCAATGCCTCTTAGCTTTGACAACCCACAATCGAACTCACCCTCAATTCGTGCAGATAGGTAGATGGGTAATGGACTTGGATATGGGTGGACGTACATGGATAAGGATCATCATGGATGGCCGTGGCTTGGGATTGGCAGAGAAAAGAGGAGGAAGATGGAATTTTTCTATGTCGTTGGATCGGTATAAATCCAACAATAAGGCAATTTTCAAGAATTTTAGTCCACCTATGAATCTTGACTGGTGAATAATGACCTCTTCTTGATCTTGAACCATTCTCAAGGCATGGTCGATAACACGATGCTCATCGGGATGGTCAGGGATGATAGTCACTTCGAGCGATGTCTAGAATCTAAATTGAACTATTGCATACCGTAAATCTGAATTACACAACATTGCATTGCACCACACTAAATTTCACGCATGGGGAGGGGGCATGGCTTATAATTAATCTGATGTTGACTATTTATTGAGTATTTTTAGAAATGGAGCACAAATGTTCCGAGCATCTTCCACTCAAGCAACAGGTCCTTTTACTTCTAGATACGTTGAATCTGACACCAAGTCTAGCTCGATTATGATTCCACCTGCACAGCAAACTCCAATACAGCAGGCGCATCAACAAGAAAATTCGTAAGTTAAATAACAAGTTCTTGAAAGTCCAATAGAGCCCATGGAAGGGCCAAAGGTTAAACCTGCTCCTTATAATCTCGAAGATGTTGCTCTCTTAGATGATCCCATTGATTTCATCGCTTCATAGGTTGACGAGGGATCTATTCGTAGAATTTGTGACAAGCACGGAATTCCATTTGGTAACTTACTAGTCTCTTCTCGCCGTCAGAGAGCTCATAATCCCCTAGAAGGCTACACAGCTTGCAACAGATATATGTTTCTAGTGGGATGCATTCCACCATTCAACCCATTCATTCGGCGAGTTCTAAACTTCATGAGATTAGCTTTGAAGTAGTTACACCCAAATAGCTACATCTTCCTTCTTGGTATGTACATTGCCTTCGTTCAATGTTTGCACCGACTACACAGTGATGAGGAAATCTGTACATATATAGTTTTAAGAGCTGAAAGGGAAGTCCTTTCTTGACTTACTTGGTGCCAGCAAAGAATTGCAGAGTTCTCACTGGCACATGGAAAAAGTTAAGCTATTTTAAAACCGAATGGTTTTACATATGCTGTCCACCTGTGTTTGCATGAAGATGGATATCTGGACGTAAGTTATACCTCATTCATTTGCTACGAGTTCACCTTTTTAATTATCAACCTTAACTCGTATTTTTTTCCATCATTCAAATGTTTCGACAAGACACGTCACCATGGCTCTTGCAGATGCTGTCAAAGTTCTCATGGCACATTCGGAGGGGGATAGAGGCAGTGGAGTTCTTCTCTCTGACAAGTATCTCTTATCCCATAATCTGTTAGAAGCGAGCTGCAGCACTGGTCTAGTCCAAGTGTCTGCTATTGATGATAACGATGACGACAACGCCAATAATTTACTCAAAGTAGGTAAGGCCGATCCAAATGTACCCAAAGTCTCGAGTACAAGGGCAGAAGTTGAAGAAAATATTGAAGAAAGGGAAGAACATGCCGAGGAAAGCAAAATTATAGGTGACAATGATGAGGCCGGCCTTGACGGCGTTGATGTGGGCCACGAGTCCTTGACTGAGAAGCCCATTGACGACCAATAGTCTGCTCAAAATAAGAGATTAGTCATGAAAATTTCAAAGGAGAAGACTTCTATATAGCCTCCACCTATTACGACTATTGAGAAAACTCCTCATCCTTCCACAAATTCATTCTCTAAGTTGGGGCCGATTCCTACTAAGTTCGGCTCCTTTGGTATCAATGACATGAGCCTCGAGGGTCTTGACCACTCCATCCACTTTAATGATGACATTCCTTCTAACAGCACAAGGGAGATCAATCCTATGAGCAAAGCTCCAGGACATGGTCCATCGGGGGGATGTTAGGACACTCACACACACGTGCACTTCATGGCACTATGTTGCACTTAACTCACATCCTTTCTATTCGAAACTAATTCATTCTTGTTCATTTACATAATCCATGGGGAGGAAGAAGTATACATATCAGTCCTTAGAGGAAAACATATCTTGACCACATAGGCATCGTCCAAGCACACACCATTAAGGCAGTGGAGTTTGGTTACCGATCTAGCTGAGATAGAGGCAGTCGCACAGAGGAAATTATGATAGAGATTATATGTTGCATGACTCTGCTTCCAAACGTCATTCAAGGTCCAGGTCACCTCCTTCGAGAGGCTTAGATAGGCATTCTAATCACCAAGATGATTTACCACCAGGAGATGTTTCTCGCGCACTTCCTCCAGCTTCCATTACTGTGCAGCATTTGGCACCCTCTCACTCAAGTTGATCCTCTAATCACACGTGCCATTAAAGTAGTTCTAAGCTTCCCATCATAGTGCCAGGAAACAATTGATCGAAGTTCTGGTCATCACCACAAAGCAACAACTTGTCATTGATGCTCGAACGGCCAAACCGAGGGAACAATTTCCAGATGTTTGTTTCGATGGACTCATGTTCATGCCTAACTTGAAGAGAATTCTGCCTTGGATAGAAGATACAACCGTTGCTTATTTAACTGACACTTATAATCAATATAGCAAATAGGCACGGGTAACTGAAATAATATCCAAGGTCTCGAGAGAAAAGAAACTTGTGATTGATAATCTGAATCTCACAATAGCGTGGGACAAAAGAATCATTGCCCATTTTGATGCTGAGGTTGAAAACTAAAGGAAATCACAAACTGAATTTGAAAAGAAAGTCAAGGACGCCATCAAGGCACTTGAAAATGAGAGAAACAAGCATCATGATAAGATTGAGACTGCGCACTATCGAAATCATGCCATAATGATGGAAACAAATGCCTCAAACAAGAAGATGGTTGTGATATTGGCCAAACTTGACAACGAGACAAAAGAGAAGAACGACGCTCTCCAACAACCTCAGGGCTGTTGTGAAGAGCTGCTCACTGCTCGAGATGAAAGGACAAGGCAATCGAACTTGCTAGGGATGTAGATGCACTTGTCAAAAAGGAAGTTGAAGCCACCGAAAAGCAGATGATGGAGAAGTTCAAACCAATGCTTAGTAAGTACAATGTCAACATACTCAAATTCCGCAACTTAGAATGGTTCGACAGTGATTATTCCAGAGTTCTTGCCCTTGCTTAAGAATGCGTCATCGAGAAAGAGAAGGAATTCTTGAAAGGTGGTGAGGTGGATCTTGCCCAGCTTGAGAAGGAGATTTTAATAGGAGACGAGCCCAAGGTTTTAAAAGAGGGTCAGCTTATTCTCCATCCGGAGTTAGCCGATGCAGTGCAGAGAGATTTATATGAGGGCTTCGGATCATTGCCTCAAAATGCTACAACTGGAGACACCTCTGAACCCAAAACTACTCAAGACCATCTTCATCCCAGGGCACAATCCAGATCAACCCCAAATGCTAAATTCTATAATCCTCTCTCCCATCTTGGAAGGGAACATTAGCGGCACTTCGACCCATATTAAATCCTAAACTAAAGGAGGTATTTTGTTGGCTTCACATATATCAGAGAGTCCATATGTCATTGATTGACGTAGATAATCTCTCTTTTTATATTTCTTAAGTTTTAGGTCATCCCCAGGTCATCCCACTTTCTGACAAAGGTCTCCAATCGAGACAATAAGTGACTGCAATGGAATAGGTGACGGTGACTACTTTAATGATGGTGTTGACTATCCCGATTAGCAAGACTTCTGGGCCTGGTAAGCAGATGATAAATGCTCTACAGGATGAAGGGATTAGTGAGCTCTAGGGAGCTCAGACTGACGATGACTATGTTGCTACTAGGTCCTCCGAATCTCTGCGGGGTCCCACCATAAGTACCATGGAGTAGGAACATGTCCTAACCAAAAAGGTCAAGCTGGAGAAAATCGAATTTTCCTCCTCCACTATCCATAGCTTTGGTCAGACTATCTTTGCTCTCGTCACTATTCCTCTGCCCGAGAGCACCCATAGCATGCCTGCTGGATCATCGTAAAGCACTCCATCCAAAGGCAAAAGAAGTGGGGGAAAGATAAGGAAAAATCGAAAGGACTCTGTGCGCCATCTTCTACAGAGAAGAAGGAGGGGAAAGAGAGAAAGAAGAGGATAAAGTAGCGATCATCCATCTTCTTTGTGTTTTTCGGTTGTATGCAGCACTTAGGCTCTTTTTGATTATCCGCTTTAGTTTTTTCGACCGGAATTTGTGTGGGTTTGGCCTCCGGTTTTGCTTCTTTGGCTTAATCATAAATAAAACTTATACTTTCCTCCCTGGTCTTATTTTAACTATGAATAATAAAGAATTTTGTTTTGCTAAATCTTTATGTATATGTGTCCAAGAACTTAAGAAATGCGCTTTTCATTTTTTGTACTCACGATCCATTTCTTTTCATAATCATTATTGGACTGAGCCATTAGTCTATTCTGTGATTTTCCAGCCTTTTATTGTTCTGGTGAATGCAAGGTAATCATTGAAGTGCCTAGCTCTAGGCATCGATTGGGATAAACCATTCAGTGTAATGGTTCATGTATCCTTTTCCAGGATAACAACATTTATCGTTCCAAGCTCTGGGCGTTGGTTTGAGCTAACTACCTAAGATCGCAGTTTGCACATCCTCATACAGGATGTTTATTTTCAATCATGCTTAACTCTGGGCATTGATCAAAGTTTGTAAGTAAGATCCTACCTTGCACGGGCATGGATCTTTGGTTTTGCTTACTCCGAGCAAAGTATTAGTGGCTGGAAGGCCATGTCTCATCCATTTTGAATTATACTCCTGCCCTTACAACAAGGGTAGGAATTAGCTGATGGATGGTCAAATCATGCCCTTTTAAGGTTTATACTCATGCCCCTATCACAAAGGCAAGAGTTAGTTGGCGGATGGTCAAATCACGTCCTATCTAGTTTATACTCCTGCCCCCACATCAAGGGCAATAATTAGCAGATGGATGGTCAAATCACTTCCACTTAGGTTTATACTTCGACCATCAATCTAAGGATAAGAGTTAATGGATGAACGGTCATATCACGTTCCTTCGATTTATATTCCTTCCCCTATATCAAGGGTGAGAGTTAGCATACGGACGATCGTATCACGTTCGTTTCAAGTTTGCTATTATTGATCTTCGAACACCGAGTGTGATTGAATTGATGATGGACCCTGGAAGTTTGATTGGCACTTGTCTTCGGGTACCTACATACCTACATTACATACATGCAGATTCATTTGAGTTAGTCACATTCCACAACTCTTAAGAAAATGTAAAGATAGATCCGTAAAGCCATTTATTGAAAATAGGAAATGACAAATTCTATCGTATTACATGGATTTATTTAATTATGTACAAATTTATTTCTAAGTGAAATAGCAACGTAAATGCTCGTTATTCCATGCCCTCGGGAGTGAGATCCCTCAACTGTTGCAAGCTTAAAAGTGCCATCTCCAAACTTTTTTTAATTACATACGAACCTTCCTAAGTTGGGCCCGAATTTCCAGGGATTGGCAAGATTGGTTTAGAACTAGATCATTGATTTTAAAGGTCCGATTGCTAACCTTGGCATTGTAATACCGAACAACTCTATTTCGATGCGCAGCTGCTATCAAGTTAGCTTTGTCTCATTTCTCATCGATCATGTTAAGAGATTTCAGAAGGAGTTGCTCATTTGTTTGTGGATTGTAATGAATTACCTAATGAGAATGTACTTCCAGTTCGATTGAAATCATAGCTTTTGATCTGTAGGCTACGGTGAATGGAGAATGGCTAGCCATTGACTTATGGATCGTTCCATAAGCTGAAAGTACCAATGGAAGTTCATCGACCCACTTGCCCATAGCCTTTTCCAATTGCTTCTTAAAAATGGACTTGATAATCCTTTTTACAGCTTAAACATGTTCATTCATCTGGGGGTGAGCCACCACAGCAAATCTTTTCTCTCTGCGATGTCGAGGGCAGAAATCCTTAAATTCGATGCTGTCAAATTGGGTTCCGTTAATAGTAACGATCGCCTATGGAACTCCTAAATGTCATATAATATTCCAAACTACAAAGTTGATCTCTTTCTTTATGGTAATTGTGGCTAATGGCTCCGCCTCAGTCCATTTTGTAAAATAATCAATAGCGATGATGGCATACTTCATGCCACTATAGATATCGATAACACACCCACAATATCAATTCCCCAAACTATAAATGGCCAAGGACCGACCATTTGAGTACCTCTATCGACGGGGCTCTCGGAATCTTAGCAGACCTCTGGCACCTATT
The DNA here is from genome assembly GCA_030765085.1 of Allium cepa. Taxonomy (NCBI): domain Eukaryota; kingdom Viridiplantae; phylum Streptophyta; class Magnoliopsida; order Asparagales; family Amaryllidaceae; genus Allium; species Allium cepa. Next base: position 887,496,175 of record CM060929.1, read on the forward strand.
GCACTTTCTAGTGTAATCAACTATTTCTCGGCTGACGGTTGGCCAGAAATACCCCTAGCATAGAATCATATTCGCAAGATTTGTCCCCCAATGTGGTCGCCATAATCCCCTTCGTGCACTTCTCTCATAATCTGTTTGGTGACATCATAAGCGACACATCGAAGCTTAGGGATAGAAAAAACCCTTTCTGTATAGCAATCCTTCCTATATAATATATCTCGAAGATTGATGAAGAAATTTCCATCGCTCATTCCTCCAATTAGGAAATGTTCCTCTCTGCAAACCGTCTTTTATTGGGGTCATATTTGACTTTCTTTTAGGTTTAGCCTCTAAAATCTAATCAACATCCATCTGGTCGATGCTCGGAGCTGAAAATATTTCCACTAGAACCAAGCCCATAAGATGCGCATCTTCGGAACTGTCCAGCTTAGCTAATGAGTCAGCCTTTGCATTTTCCTCTCTAGGAATATTTGTTATCATATGATATTCATTGCCACTAATCAGCTCAAGGACTTGGTTTAGATAAGAGGCTAGCCTTGCTCCTTTTGCCTAAAACTCTTTCCGCACTTGACACACCACTAGCTAGGAATCACATATAATATGTAAAATTTTGTCTCCGGTTCCTTGGTAACCTTGAGTCCCACAATCAATGCTTCATACTCCATTTTTTGTTTACTGTAGGAAAGTCGAGTCTCAGGGCATAACAGATCTAACGCTCCTCGGGAGTGACAAGTACAACTCCAGCACTGGAACAGTGTTCATTTGATGCACCATCCGTGTACATTTTCCACTTAGCATTTTGCTCGCCATTATTTTCCAAAGTATCATCTCACGTAGTGAATTCAGCTATGAAATTTTTCAAAGCTTGACCCTGGATAGCTCTTTGAGGGTGATAGGTTATATTATATTGACTTAATTCAATATTCCATTTCAACGGCCGTTTAGAAGTCTTAGGTCGTTGCAAGTCTTGTCGCAAAGGCGGGTCGGTAAGGACTTTGATCGAATGAGCCGAAAGTAGGGGCAGAGCTTCCTTGAAGCAATCAATAGGAAGTATGTAAGCTTTTCTAGCTTCGATTAATTTCTTTCTGCTCCCGTCAATCAGTTACTGATTTAACAGACCGGCCGTTGGATGCGGGCTTCCTCACGCATAAGTGTGGCACTCAAGGCATGCACCAAAACTGCCAGATATATAAGTTCTTATCATCCACCAAGTTCGAGAGGGTGGGGGGTCTCTCCAATTGATCCACTAGATCCTGGAATGTGTCTACACACTCCCATGTCTAAGCAAAGTTTCTTTTTCCATTTGGACTTTTTCCCTTCTTAATTACATCAAAGAATGGGATGCATTTGTTGGTGGCTCTGGAGATGAATCGACTCAGGGCAATGACCTTTCCATTCAAGCTCTGGACCTCCATAACTGTCTTTGGGCCTGCATGTCCCTTAATGCCTTTATCTTTTTCGGATTGGCTTCAATCCCACGGGAGTTCACAATGAAGCCCAAGAATTTCCCTGACGCAACGCTAAAAGAGCATTTCAAATGGTTTAGCTTCATCCTATATTTCCAAAGAACGTCGAACATCTCTGTTAAATTGTCAACGTGGTTTCCTAAATGATGGGAATGCACAAGCATGTCGTACATATAGACTTCCATCGGGCATCCAATATGGTCCTTGAACATCCTGTTTAACAGTCTCTTGTAGGTTGCTCCAACGTTCTTCAACCCAAACGGTATGACCAGATAGAAATATAGTCTCAAGTCAGTAATAAAGCTAGTATGCTCCTGGTCTAGGATGTGCATGGCAATCTGGTTGTATCCAAAGTACGGTTCCATGAGTGAAAGCAATTCATGTCCGGCTGTTGAGTCCACCAACTAATTAATCCTTGGAAGCGGGAAGCTATCCTTCGGGCATGCCTTATTCAAGTCAGAATAATCGACGCACGTCCTCCAATTTCCATTAGCATTCTTCACTAAGACTGGATTAGAAGGTTTTTCTTCAAGGGAAACTAAAGCGGTATACCCTCATTTTGGGTGTAAGGCATTACGGATAAAGTCGTTGTCCTTCGGCTTCTCCTCTTCTTCTTTGAGTGCAGCGAATATCTCCAGACCTAGGCTACGGCGTTATTGTTTCACAGAAACACGTTGGGATTATGTTTATTGCATGGCTCGTTATCATCGGCGAAATCCTACACATATTGGAGTGGCCCAAGTGAACACATCCAAGTTTGCCTAAAGAAAACCAATTAACTCCTTCATCATCCTAACACTATGCTATGACCTGAATTTCAGGATCCATGTTGGGTCATCCCGACTAAGTGGGACATTAGCGTTAGTTCGGTTGGAGCTGCTCTTCTATCCATTAGCTCTTTTCACAGATCCATATCCTTATAGAACCGACTATGATGCCCAAGCCAAGGCTCAAGCATTTGTTTCTATGCATACAAATCCACGATGTAGAGAGTCCCTTCAACACCATTTCCTTTCTCTCTTTGCCTCACCTCCCTTAGCTCGACAACATAACATTCACGGCTAAATCCTCGATCTCTGTGCACTACTACCACACTTTTCTTCATAGGAAATTTAAGAATCGAACATAAGGGAGCTATAGCCGCTCTGAACTCAAGTAGGGCCAGTCGGCCCAAAATGCGTTATAAGTAGAGTAAATACCCAACGCAACAAAAGGCGCAACCCGCACTCGCTTGCGGTCACCCTCTCCAAGCACTACAGGTAATTCCACATAACCAACTGGCACCATAGCTATCCCATTAAATCCCTGGATTCGAGATTTATATGATTTCAAGTTCTTACCCTCCAGAAGCATTGGTCGTAGGCTTTTTTACAGAATGTTGACCGAACTCTTACAGTCAACCAACACCTTTCGTACAATAGCAAGGCCAATTATGGTCGTTATAACAAATGGGTCGATTCTTGGGGCTTTCGAGCCATCAACATCTTTATTTTGAAAATCAATTCATCTAACATGGTTTTAAATTGTTTTTTCAAAGTTCCATCCTTAACAACCGAACAACTCTCTTACTCGGTATACTTCAAAGCACCAGCATACATGTCTATCTCATTCAAACTCTTGTCGGCTAGATGTGGTCCATCGATGATTGTGTTTATCACCAAATGTTTTTCAAGTCTTCTAGGCTCCTTACTACTAGGACCAGCTTGACTCTGTTGGGATGTCGACCCAGAGAGATTAGAATTTCCTTTGCTTGTTGTTCTACAGGGATTTCACAAACTGTTGTAATTTTTTCTTTTGATTCGGCTTCTCAACCATATTGTGCAAGTCCTGTATTCATTGGTATTATAACTATGCGCCTCATGAAACCTACAGAACTTTCCAGATCTCTTCTCCTTCTTGGTCGACTCTCTTGGTGCCGGCTTCCTGTACTACTTGTACCTTGAGTTGCCAGATAAATGTTCTTGATTGAATTATTCAGTTCAGTATGATTATCATATTTAGGAATCCTAGGACAATTCCTATTATTTGGCTTTCGTTTCTTGGTCCCATTATCGCTTTTTTCTGGCAATCATTCTTGTTGCCAGTATTCACATCCATGTTTCCAGAACTTCTTCCAGATTTCTTTACAACATTGTTGCTTTGTATCACTTCATCGGAATTTCCAACACCACTGCTTCGGGGACGATTGCATGCTTTTTCTAAGCGTAAGTACTGATTAACGTTTCTATAGAAATCATCCATTATCGGTGGTGGTTTCCTCTCCAACCACTCCTCGCAATCCGTTTTAGGACGTATCCTCCTAACCGGCACCATCAATACTATGTCATCATTGGAATTTGTTGCTTCCGTCACAGCTGTATGGAACCGATTGATGAAACTTTTTAATGAATCTTTCGCTCCCTAGAAGAGGTTTTATAGTGATATCACATCTTTCGGATGTGTAGTTTGTAAATGGAATTGCTCCAGAAACTTTCACGACAATTTAGCAAAAGATTATATGAATGTCGTGGGAGCCGAGTGAACTACATCGTTGCTACTCCTTCTAGGAAAATTGAAAGACAATGACATCTCATGACATCAGATGCCCTGGCACAGTCCACATGTCATAAGTATTACATCAAGTGTTACCTTGGATCTGTCTTTCCACCGTACAGTGGCATTGTTGGTATTGCAAACCTCCATAGATATTTCACGCGTAGAATGTCCTCAGTAAACATATATAGACTAGGAAAAGTACCACATTCATTATTGCTTCTAAATCAGTTTTCACTTACAAGTCTCTTGACCATGTCTTCCCAAGTACTCTGGGTCAAAGGTTCGGCTGAACAACGATGATCGAGATCTGTTTCGAGCGTTCGAATTAAAAAACACTCTCAGGCATGCTCTCGACACCTGTGTTCTCCAAACACCGGGAGATCCATTTATCCAGTAGTCGCCCCGTTTGATTCCTATGCATTTTACTAATAGCAGCTGCTCAATATTAAGCATTCTGATCATCCACGGCATAATTAGAAGTCAGATCCATGCTACCATCCATAATGCAAACTCTGGGTCCACCATTTGTTGGATCGGTATCGATCTGTCCATGTGGATCAGTACCGATCCACAAACCCAAGCCATGGGTTTTCCTTCTTCCTTGATATGATGTCCCAGTAGTGTTTTGAGTCCTCTTCTACTTTATATCCCTCCATATCTTGTTGGATAATGAGGAACTCTCAGATTCTGAACTTGAATCCCTTATGCTCCTACTTAGGCTATTCTGCATTAGCTCATTCAACAGCCTCAAGCTCTGCTACATCTACTCGTTCATCTAGTTGTGTACCTCCTAAAATTTGTCCTTCATCTATTTCGATCCATTTCCACTCTGGTCATGTCATCGGCTGGATACTGGATCTCTGGTTGTTCTGTTAGGCCAGCTCCATCCACGTGGTGAATGTCTTTGTTCTCAACATCATTAGTAGCTCTGGAAGTTGTAGCACGTTCTCTCCTTGATGGGGCCATGGTGAATAACTTTTTAAGATTATTGAAAATATGGATAGTAGGATTGTAAAGTTGGAAAATTGGATCTATCCCTTAAATCTATGGAACCCAATAGTAGATAATGGATCAAAATAGTCTAAGGATAAGAGTTCTCAGTGAAAGCACCAAATTGTTTAAACCAAAAGTGGCGCAAACACCCAGCAGATTAAATAGAGAATAAAAAGTGAAGAAACTGAAGCAAAAGCGAGTAGAAAAAGAATACGTAGCAATTTATAGTGGTTCAACTAATCTTGGACTGCTCCCACTTGATGATTTTATTGATTATCTTGTTGATTACAAACAAGAGTTCTTACAGATCGGTGCAAATTCGACGGTGATTACAGGAATTTAGAGTCAACGGAAGCAAGTACCAAAAGATCCTTTGAAATGAGCCATGCCCCTCTATGTATAGACGTAGGAAGTCTAAAATCTCGCCCAGAAGATCTCCATCTCGTTTTCCACGTCATAGACCATTTCTTCAAATAAATAGGGGACACCTTAGCTACTTGTGTGGATCGGCTCTGATCCATAGGATTGGATCGGTGCCCGTCCAAAAGATGGCCAAACTGCCTGCCTTAAACTCTTAGTATTGGATCATCTTGTGGTTAGCCTTGTGATTCCATACTTATTGATTTTGAGTGCTCATGGAGATTGATAGAAAAGTGCATTAGATCGACAAGGAAAAACACTTGGAATAGGCTCCTAACATCGAATAAAGAAGGTGGACAGAAGACGAGTCCCATTGGTTGGAGAGATTTAGATCAGTGCCGATCCAGGAGGTTGGATCGGTACTGATCCACCACTTAGGTGGATCCTTGTCTTTCTTATTCTGGCTTGGTTTGGTATTTGCCCCTTGAATTTGTTGGTGTTTGGTTTTTGGACTCTTCGACTATCTGTGGGCTTCCTATCTTGATAATCCCAAGTTCAATTCGTCCATCATATTCGAATGATGTCTGGTCAAAAGGCTGGATAATAGTATTAAAAATTGATTCACGCATAGTAGCAAGAATCTAAGTTATTAATTATCCAACCATTTTACTCCTCCCTCCTTATTAAGTGCAAACCATATTAACAAATTGATTTTGCGTACAAACCATCTGATGTCAGTGCATGCAACCTGATAGGATGGAGCGATAGAAGTTAGGAGATGTATGTTTGTGGATTATTTTGTCATCAAAAAATGAAAATATGATCGATAATAACATAATCATTTACATTTGGTACCTTTTACTTGAACTAGTAATTCTATTTCACCAAGTTATGTATTATACAATGCAATGACTAAAAGCAGTATTATGTAAAATTATATCATATTCTAAAAAAACTACTGAATACTTATATGCCAGCTAATCAATGTAACATTTGTATAACCTTGAGTGTGTGTAGTATCCAATAATAACATGTGTATGAGTATATAAAACGACAAGAAAATACAGGTAAATCACTTACTTGTAGAGAAATTTATTATGGAGCTTGCAATGCATAGGGAGAAACATCTCTGACTATAAGAAAATGAGAAACAACTGCTTTATCATTTATTCAGGTGGAATTTCATATATTTCAAAGCTGTACGTGATTCCATATTATATATGGCTTTATATGCTGACTTATTCAACTGCCAGCTGTTACAGATAGATATAATTACATTATTACCCATGATGAGAGGGTATATGACCATATCATTATATGGATTATATCATTACTTCTAACACCCTCCCTTAATTCGAGCTAGGGTTTCTTCATTCCTTTTTCTCTTCCACCGTCTTCATCAATTTGCAGATTTGATTTTAATCTTGTGAAATTCTTTGTTGACAAAGGCTTTGTGAGTATGTCTACGTGTTGATAGTATGCTAGCAGGTGATTGATGATGAGTTTTCCCTCTAACACTTTCTCACGAACAAAGTACAAATCAATCTCGATGTTCTTCGTTCGTGAGTGAAGTATGAGATTGGCTGTCAGTGAGACTGTGCCGAGGTTGTCACACCAGATAATTGGCCTTTTTTCAGTTGAATTCCTATCTCACTAAGGAGAGATTCGATTCATGTTACTTCAGCATTTGTGCTTGCTATGTTGCGGTACTCAGCCTTGGTGCTAGATATGGACACAGTTGGCTACTTTTTCGAGCACCAAGACATTGGATTCCCTCCTAAATATATCCAATAGCCAGATGTGGACCGTCGATCATCTGAATCGGCTTCCCAATCGACATCTGAGTATTCTTGAATTTCAATCGATTTGCATGCTTTTAAATATATGCCTTGAATTATTGTTTGCTTCAAATATCTTAGAATACGCTTTACGACCTTCCAATGATCACTTAGTGGTCTCTGCATGAACTGACATACTTTATTGACACTGAATGCTATATCTGGTCTTGTCACTTTGATATATTGTAGAGCTCCAACTATGCTCCTGTAACGCTTCACATTATCAATAGGCTCACCCTTATTTTTGGACAAGTGCAGATTACTGACCATTGGTGTAGGTAGACCCTTGGCTTGATCCATTTTAGCTTTGAGCAGTATCTCTGTAATGTACTTTTTCTGATAGAGAACAAGTTCTGTATTTGACTTTCTGATAACTTCAATTCCTAAAAAGTAGGATAAGTCTCCCATATCTTTATTAAAGAATTCCTTGTTTAGATGATGTATCACTTGATTAATCTCTGCTTCATTATTACCTGTAATTATAAAATCATCAACATAAAAAAGTATATAAGTTGTTGAATTATTATTAATTTTAACATATAAAGAGTTGTCAGATTTTGTTGCCTTGTAATTCAACTCAATTAGATTGCTTTTAGTTTATCATTCCAAACTCTTGGAGCCTGCTTTAGACCATATATTGCTTTATGAAGTTTGCACACTCTTTGATCATTATTTCATGCTTTGTAACCCTGTGATTGCTCCATATAAACCTCTTCCTAGAGTTCACCATTTAGGAAAGCATTGTTGACATCTAGTTGTCTTATTTTCCAGTTGTAATGCAGTGCTATAGTTAATATGATTCTGATAGTGGTTGGTTTGACTGCGGGTGAGAATGTCTCTCTGAAGTCAAATCCATACCGCTGACTGTAACCTTTTGCAACATGCCTTGCTTTATACTTTGATATTTTTCCATCAGGGTTTTTCTTTAGTCTATAGGTAAATTTGCAACCGATGACATTTTTGTTTCGTGGTTGTTGAACTAGCTCCAAGTGTTATTTTTTTATTAAGGCATGATATTCTTCATCCATTGCAACTTTCCAATTCTTGTCCTTAATTGCTTGATCATATATGGTTGTTCCTCTAATTCAGTTGTAGTTGTATATATTTTAGGCTTGAATATTCCTCTCTTTGATCTGGTTATCATGTGATGTCCAGGTTCCCTTGGTGGATGTTTTGGAGATTGAGGTGCTTCATGTAGATTTGTATCTTCATGAAGTTCCTATTCTTTGAAGGATGACTGTTCTTCAGATTGAATGAGTATTCCTGATGAATCATGATATGCTGATTCATTCATAGTATCTGATGAAGGCTCAGATTGTTGTCTAGTTACATCCACCTGATCATTGATTGTGTCTCTAATCTATTCATTATAAATAGGTACTGGATGTATTGATACTCTAGCATTGTATATTTTTTGAGTAATTTTCCTATCTTTTGCTACAAAAGGAAAAACATACTTACTAAAAGCAACATGTGTGGATATGATAAGTTTGCCTTTGGCTGTTAGGCACTTGTAGCCTTTCTAATGGGATGCATAACCCAAAAAAGTATAGGGCTCAGACCTGTAACTTAGCTTATGAATGTTATATGGTCTTAGGCATAGGAAGCAAAGGCATCCAAAGATTTTCAAATTAGAATAGTCAGTTTTGACATTAAACAGAATTTCATTAAGGGTTCTGAGCTTTAGAACCTTTGATGGAATTATGTTTATAAGATACACAGAAGTAAAAAAATGCATCAGGCCAAAATTTTAATGGCAAACTGCTTGAGCCAAAAGAGTGAGACCTGTCTCAACAATATGCATGTGCTTCCTCTCAATCAGGCCATTCTGTTACGAGGTATGAGAATAGGTAACTCTATGAATTATACTTTTCTTTTTGAAATATTATTTTAGTGGCTTAAACTCAGCACCACCATCAGTTTGTATGACTTTTATATGTTTACTTATTTGTTTTTCTGCCTCATTAACAAACTATAGCAATGCATTTCTTGTTTCCGCCTTAGATCTGAGAAAATAAATCCATGTATATCTAGATATGCATCAATAAATGATAAATAATAGTTATAACCATAATCTGAATTTACTGGTGTTGGTCTCCATAGATCAGCAGCTACTAAGTGTAATGGTTCATAATATTCAGTAGTAGAATTAGGAAATGGCATTTATGCCTCAGTAGTAGAATTAGGAAATGGCATTTTATGCCCTTTTCCCATTTGACAAAAAGTACATAAGGCAGAGATATATCCTCAAAGTTGATATTATTATTCCTTGATGCATGTTTTACAACATTGACACCTGGGTTTCCCAATTCACAGTGCTAGAAATCAAAAGTAGTTTTATTTTGAACTGTCGTTAATGCCTGAGTAATTACACCATTTCTTGTCATCAGCTTTCTTATGATGCTTCATCAGATTGAAAATATAGAGGCCATTGTGTACCCTACCATATGGTAAAATTTCTTTGCTTAGCAAGTCTCTAACTGTACACATTTTAGGATAAAATTCAAAGTAAACCTGATTATCAAGAGAAAATCGAGATACACTCATCAATTGCTTTTTAATTTGTCGTACCATTAACAAGTTATTGAGATGTAACTCTTTCTTTCCCTTGATAATTGCATTTCCTGCATGAGTTATCTGTATTGGTTTACCATTGCCCATAAAAATAGAATGTGTATCTTTATACTCATTGTTGCCCAAACTCATATTTTGTAGATTGTTAGTAATGTGATTAGTTGCACCTGAGTCGGGGTACCAATCATCATCTTGTATGTCCTCTGACCCAATCAGAACTTCACTGTCATTCTGAATTCTTGATGCATCACTTTGATTCTTGAATTCATGACTTGACTGAGCAAGATTAGCATTGGGTTGGTAGTTTCTTTGATTGGAGCTACTCTGTTGATTTTTTGTGCAATTTTGATCGAATCTGAAATACTGATCAAATCTGAAATAACATCTACTTGCTGTATGACCATATTTCTCGCAGCTTTGGGATCTGATTCTGTTGTTGTTGCTCCATCAACTTCTTCCTCTGCCTCTGTAAGTCTGGTTGTTTCTTTGATTGCACTGATCATTTCTTGAATTTGTATTTCTTGATTGATTTTCCTTTTGAATTTACTTCATTTGAGGCCTAATTGATACTGTAGTTGAAACTTGTTACTTTTCTTTGATCATGTCTTCCTTCATGAGTCAGTAGGGTAGAATGTACATATTGTAAACTTAGAAGAGTTGGCATTGAAGAGATAATTGCAACAACTGACTCATATTCTTCATCTAGCCCATTGAGAATTACCAAGGTTTGCTTAGACTCAGCAAGCTTGTGACCTGCAGAACATAATAAGTAACATAATGATTTCATTTTAGCTAGATATTCTCTCACAGATATATTATCCTTTCTTAAGTTTTGCATTTGTCTCTTGTAATGCATCACTCTTGCTGATGACCGAGTATTGAAAATCTGCTCCACGATGCTCCAGATTTTATGAGCAGTATTGCATCTTATGATCCGAGGCAGTAAATTTGCACTGATTGAAGAGAAAATCCATGCACTTAGGAGACTGACTTGTATCTTATGTATTATATATTCTTTGTTGTCCATGACTTGATTCTCATTGATGGTGATATACTTTGTAGGAATTGGCACAGTTCCAGGGATATATCCCTCCAATCCATATCCTTTTATGGTAGTTGAAATTTGATACTTCCAGAGCAAGAAATTGCTCTCATCTAACTGTATGCTAATTATTTCACTTCTTGGATTGTTGATTTTCTTGGATATATCCTCCATTTCAGAGGTCTGATGAGTTGCTGATGATGCATCTGATGTATTATTAGTTTCTCCAGCCATGTTCTTTGATCAAATGAAGAGATTATCTCTGATGATCACAATCTGTTGTAGCCAGAGTGATATGATGAAGATTTTTTGACCACTCTTTGGTAAGACACTGATTAGATGTGGGCAAGGCAATGGTTCTTGAACAGTTTATACAGAATCTTGGCTGAATGTTGAGAAAGAATCTCCATTGATGATAATTTTCTGAGGAGATTGCAGCATAAGCACTCACTGATGGTGAAATTGCCTCAGTTGATTATTGCCGAGTGGTGGATGATGGCCTTTAGGCGCCGCTAGCTCTGATACCATGTTAGAAAATGAAAAACAATTTCTTTATCTTTTATTCAGATAGAATTTCGTATATTACAAAGCTGTACATGCTACTGTATTATATATGGCTTCATATGCTGACTTATTTAACTGCCAACTGTTACAGATAGATATAATTACATTGTTACCCCTGATGAGAGGGTATATGACCATATCATTATACATATTTTATCATTACTTCTAATACTAACCACCACCTCACAGTACTTTCAATAATCTTACTGATGTATAGTTTATAAATGGTAGGAGCAATGTCTTGTGTGATATGTATGTCCTAGCTGAATAAATGGACAGAATTTAGTAGAGACGTATTAGGTAACAAACAAGGTATGTGGTACAAATATACATATATACATATATATATATATATATCCACTAAAACTTATGTTTGATATTATGGTGTAATAATATTTGAGTCAATCAGGTTATCTTTTGTTTTTATTTTATAATATTTGTATGCTACCTGTTATTTGTTTGTGTTGGAATTCCTATTGAATGAAAATATACATAAGTCCCACATCGCCAAAATTTGCTAAGCTATACTTGTATATATATGGCTTTGCAATGAAGTGGTTGGGGCTAGGGGGACCCAAATGTATGCTTCGTTGTGAGGAGGGAGATCATGCATCACCACACACATGCGCGTGCGCGCCGCCACCGTCCGTCCGACCGAACCGGGCCGGGCTTGGGTTCGGGTTTCGGTTTGGATCTAACATGATCCTATTTTTACTCCAGAACTGGGCCGGGTTTTCTGACAGTTGCAGGCTAAACGAACATGTGCGGATCTGTTCGGAAGCGGACGCGGAATGACTAAAGAGGCGCGACCCAAGGGCAAACAGAAGCGGGTGCGACCCGTTAGACGCGAGCGGGTGCGACCCGACTGAAGAGGCGTGGCCAAACATAAGCAGGCGCGACGCGAGCGTATACAAGTAGCAGGCGGGTGCGACCTGTTAACGGACAGTATTGATTAAAGGCAACGGGTGTGACCCGTCAAACGGACGCGGCTGTTTGAAGGGATGCAGACAAAACTATAAATATAAGAGAATAGTGATCACATTTTCAATCCATTCCGATTCTATTTTTTCCTCCGCTTCCTTCCTCTACTGCTCAATACATATCATAGAGTTGACATACTCATTACAATCTCGTGCAGATTACGTCTGTTGTATCTTGGGAGACTTTAAATAAAGTCCGAGGGAAATTGTTACGACAAGCCTCAGACGGAATTTCCTTCTTCAAACTGGTTAGGTTTATAAATTGATTTATATATATATATCTTTTTCGTTTTTATGTTGTGCTATTTCTTTAAATAGTATAACGTTTGATCTATCGCTATAGTTATTATTACTATAGTTGTTAGTTTGTTGTTGTAATTTGATTACGACATACCTATTGCTTAAATTAGCTAATACAGACTTCCATAGTAGTGGAAATCTGATTGATAAACTTGTGAGACGAGTTTATAATTGATTATTCTCTGTTTTGGTATACTAGACGTATTATATCTTAAGACTTTCCTATTTTTGCCAAAATAGAGATGACAACAGTTGAATTATCAACAAAGGCTACTACACACAACAGGTTCGATCCATTTAAAGGAGATGGTGATGATTTTCTAACATGGCAGAATCAGATGTTATTTTATCTCACCACACTCGGTCTGCAACGGTATCTCGAAGAGGAGGAACCGATTCCTGCAACAGGCAAGGAATCAGATGCCGATATGTGGAAGCATTCCGATTTTCTATGCAGAAACTTCTGAATTGTCTCGACAAGGTGATATACAAAGGATATCAGCCTCTAAAGGTAGCAAAAGCACTCTGGAATGCACTTGCTACGAAGTATAAGATGCAGAATATCAGTCTTAAGAAATTCATTGTAGACAAATTCATGAAGTACAAGATGGTTGACTCCAAACCGGTGACTGCTCAACTGCATGAACTACAAATCATCATTCATGAACTCGAAGCGGAAGGTTGTAAGGTTGGAGAATCGTTTTTGGTTGAAGCCATCACGGGAAAACTGCCGCCATCATGGAGAGATTACCGCAATTATCTAATGCATAAGAAGAAGGAAATCTCTTTACAGGATCTCATAGTCCGACTGAAAATTGAGGCAGATAACCATGGAGTTACAAAACAAAGCAAGGAGGCATTTGTGGCAGAAGGTTCGAAGACCATAAACAAAATGAAGAATTTCCACAAGAAAAGGAAAGCTCTAGACAACATACCAAAAGACAACAAACGAACCAAAAAGTTTAATTGCGAGTGTTGGGTTTGTGGAAAGGTTGGACATGCCGCTAGAGATTGCAGACTCAAAAAGGACCGCAACAGAAAGGCAGATATAGTAGACAACATGGAAGTAGAAGAGTCCAACTTCTCGGCAGTTGTATCTTAATGCAATTTGGTTCAGAATCCTAACCAATGGTGGGTAGACATATGCGCTACTCGTCATGTCTACTCTGACAAATCCATGTTTTCTACATACCAAAAATTCGATCACGAAGAAAAACTATATATGGGTAATTCGACAGTATCCATGATCGAAGGCAGTGACACAGTAATCCTCAAGTTTACTTCTGGAAAAACTGTCAAGTTGAATGACGTGCTCCACGTTCCAGACATATGCAAGAATCTCATCTCTGGTGAAGTGCTATCAAAGAAAGGATTCAAAATGGTGTTTGAGTAAGACAAGATGGTTCTGTCCAAGGCTGGAATGTATATCGAAAGGGGATATTTATGTGATGGCCTATTTAAGACAAATGTAACCGTTATCGGCAATAAAACTATGTATTCTGATTGTGCTATTAATAAAATTGAAGTTTCTTACTTGCTTGAGCATGAAATTTTACTATGGCATGATAGATTGGGGCACATAAATTTCCGAAAAATGAAAACATTATCAAACTTGAGATTAATTTCGAAATTCCAAGTAAATAAAAAGTACAAATGTGAGACATGTGTAGAAGAAAAAATTGTTAAAAAACCATTTCAATTTGTTGATAGAAGCACTGAACCACTAGGTTTGGTTCATACAGATTTATATGATTTTAAATCATTATCTACAAGAGGTGGGAAAAGGTACTTTATTACTTTTATTGATAACTATACACGATATTACTATGTATATCTTTTAAATAGTAAGGATGAAGCAATTACATCGCTTATGAAGTATAAAGCTGAGGTAGAAAATCAGTTAAATAAAATGATCAAGATTTTGAGATCTGATCGAGGTGGAGAATACGAATCATCATTTGAACAGTTCTGTGCCGAAAATGGTATAATTCATCAAACAACAGCTCCGTATTCACCACAACAAAATTGTGTAGCCAAGAGGAAAAACGGAACGTTAAAAGACATGATTAATGTCATGCTTTTAACCTCTTGTCTACCAACGAACTTGTGGAGGGAAGCTTTAAATATGTCTAATCACATATTAAACAAAGTCACTCACAATAAAACAGGAACAATTCCATATGAGTTATGGAAAGGACACAAACCAAGTTTTAAATACCTCAAAGTGTGGGGATGTTTGGCAAAAGTTCCAGTTCCACCTTCCAAGAAAGTCAAACTTGGACCAAAAACAATAGAATGTTACTATTTAGGTCCAGCCCAAAATAGTATTGCCTACAGATTTTTGGTATTCAAGTCTAATATAGTTGATATTCATGTAAATACAATCAAGGAATCTAGAAATGCCTCATTCTTTAAAGACGTGTTTCCGCACAAAAGTAATGAAGGGAATAATGTCCCTAAAAGGACAAGAGAAGAATCAAGTAATTCGCGTGAAGATAAAAATCATCATGAGATCGAGGAAGTTGAACCAAGAAGAAGCGTAAGGGCTACGACTTCCAAGACATTTGGTTCGGATTTTTTCACATATGTGTTAGAACACGAACCTTAAATGTACAAGGAAGCAATGTCATCTTTTGAATCTTCATGTTGGAAAGAAGCAATCCAAAGTGAGATTGATTCAATTCTAAGTAATAAAACTTGGAAAATTGTTGATATTCCATCTGGAATAAAACCTATTGGCTGTAATGGATTTTCAAGAAGAAAAGGAAAGCAGATGACTCTATCGATAAGTATAAAGCCAGATTAGTAGCCAAAAGATATCGTCAAAAAGAAGGAGTAGACTTCTTTGAAACATATTCGCCGGTAACACGAATAACCTCTATAAGAATGCTAATAGCAATTGCATCGATCTATAATCTAGAAATTAATCAAATGGATGTAAAGACAGCATTCTTAAATGGAGATCTCGATGAGGAGATCTACATGGAGCAACCTGAAGGTTTTGTTTCTAAAGGAAATGAAAACAAAGTATGTAGATTAGTAAAATCATTATACGGACTAACAAGCTCCAAAATAATGGCACGCAAAATTTGATAGTGTCATGATGAGAAATGGTTTTCGTACAAATGAATGCGATAAGTGTGTTTATTATAAACAAATTGGACAATCATACGTGATGATTTGTTTATATGTAGACAATATGTTGATATTTGGTCCAAATACTCAGGTAATAGAGACCATAAAAAATATGTTAATTAGCAATTTCGATATGAAAGACTTAGGAGTTGCAGACGTTATTTTGGAAATCAAAATAATAAGAACACCTAATGTAATTGAATTATTTCAGTCACACTATGTAGACAAAGCGATTGAAAATTTTCAAAATTTTGGAATTAAAGGAGTAAGAACACCTTTTAATCCATCAGAAGTACTGCATAAAAACACTAATGAAAGTGTAATGCAACTGGAATACTCTCGTGTAATAGGATGTCTCATGTATCTCATGAATTGCACAAGACCAGATATAGCTTATGCAGTAAGTCCAATGAGCAGGTATACAAGCAATGCAGGAAAGGAACATTGGAAAGCGCTAATGAGAGTGCTTGGATATTTAAAAAATACCACAAATTATTCCTTACATTATGGAAAATATCATGCCGTCTTAGAATGATATAGTGATGCAAACTGGATTGCTGATTCAGAGGAATCAAAATCAACGAGTGGTTATGTGTTTACCTTAGCAGGAGCAGCAATGTCATGGAAATCTACTAAACAAACATGCATAGCTCGATCCACTATGGAATGGAGTTCATCGCTTTAGATAAAGCAGGCGAAGAAGCAGAATGACTTCGTCACTTTTTAGAAGATATTCCGTTTTGGCCTAAACCTGTACCGGCCATATACATACACTGTGATAACCAAGCTGCGCTAAGTAGAGCGCACAACTTTGTGTATAATGGAAAGTCACAACATATTCGTCGATGCCATAACACAGTTAGGCAGTTACTCTCAAATGGAGCTATTTCCATAGATTATGTGAGAACAAATGATAACCTAGCGGATCCATTTACTAAAGGTTTATCACGAGAGAAAATTGACTGCGCATCGAGGGGAATGAGTTTAAAAGCCTAAACCACCAAGAGTTATCTTATACGGAAACATATCCTGACGACTGGAGATCCCACGGACTAGGATCCATAGGCAAACCAGTTCTGAGTAACTCAAGACTTAATGCATTTGCGTGGACATAGTCCAACTCCATTCCTATGGTGCACAATATAAATGCATACCTACATAAGTATTTAAAGGTTAAAACTATGTTTTCTAATGATGACCATATCTTGGAAATAACAAGTGGGGTATATGTAGCATACTCTTAATGGTTGCGATCACCTATACTAGTGTGAGCTGGGTCGGCTCTATGAGAATATTAAAGACTTTTATTCTCTAAAAACACTTGCAGAACCAAAAACTGTTCATGACCAAAATGAACACAACCAAGAGATTGGATGTGAAGGGAATCAATACTTCGTAAAGCTTATTATCTGGATATACAATAAAGGCCGGCGGTTCAAAATGAAATAATTCACCGATTAGCCAAGTAGATCCGATAAGTTTTAACTAGGGAAAGTCTAAAGTGAAATATCTACTTATCCACGATAAAGCATTATTCCATATGTACTCTGTGATATTTCGCTTTGTGTGGGGGATATGTATATTATCATTCATGTGGGGGATTGTTGGGATTCCTATTGAATGAAAATATACATAAGTCCCACATCGCCAAAAATTGCTAAGCTATACTTGTATATGTATGGATTTGCAATGAAGGGGTTGGGGCCTAGGGGCACTCAAATGTATGTTTCGTTGTGAGGAGGCAGATCATGCATCACCGCCACACACACGCGCGCGCCGCCGCCGTCCCTCCGACCGAACCAGGCCGGGTTTGAGTTTGGATCTAATATGATCTTGTTTTTACTGCAAAACTGGGCCGGGTTTTCTGACAGTTGCATGCTAAAGGAACATGCGAGGATATGTTCGGAAGCGGACGCGGAATGACTGAAGAGGCGCGACCCATGGGCGAACAGAAGCGGGTGCGACCAAACATAAGCAGACGCGACGCGAGCAGATACAAGTAGCAGGCGGGTGCGACCTGTTAACGAACAATAGCGATTAAAGGCAACGGGTGCGACCCGTCAAGCGGACGCGACTGTTTGAAGGAATGCGAACGAAATTATAAATATGAGAGAATACCGATCACATTCTCAATCCAATCCGATTCTGTTTTTTCCTGTGCTTCCTTCCTCTACTGCTCAATACATATCACAGAGTCGACATACTCATTACAATCTCGTGCAGATTTCGTCTGTTGTATATTGGGAGACTTTAAATACAGTCTTAATGAAATTGTTACGACAAGTCTCAGACGAAATTTCTTTCTTCAAACCGGTTAGGTTTATAAATTGATATATATATATATATATATATATATATATATTTCATTTTTACGTTGTACTATTTCTTTAAATAGTATAATGTTTGATCTATCGCTATAGTTATTATTACTATAGTTGTTAGTTTGTTGTTGTAATTTAATTACGACATACCTATTGCTTAAATTAGCTAATACAGACTTTTATAGTAGTGTAAATCTGGTTGATAAACTTATGAGACGAGTTTATAATTGATTATTCTCTGTTTAGGTATACTAGACGCATTACAGTTTGTTGGTCGTTCATCTGCACAGGCTTCTCCACATCCCGCTCCTACGAGAAAACCCCACTTAACTATGTTGCTTTCTTTTTGTGTCCCTAATACTTTTGTTCAAATTTATTTTTCTCAACTAAATTTCTTATATGATGCATTATGCCTTTTATATTTTCAACAACCAAGTTATGGTTTAGTTGTAGTCAAGAAACAAGTATGTTCCCATATATAGCAAGGAAAAAAAATTGATTGCAAACAATCTTGGCCATGCGCATGCTGTATAGTGCAATTAATAAGCTATTAATTTTGAAAGATTAGCGGAGTATCAAATATTATAGTTTCTTTTTCTTTTTTCCTTTTTTAAAGCAAGCAATCAGATTTTAACATATACTTAACAAATACTAATACCGTTATTACATATACACTAACATATCGGTAGCATTACCGGATTAATTAGTTCCTTTTTTATTGATAGATTCTAAAAGGAAATCTCTCTTGTTGATGTTTTTTATAATGCCGTATTTCTTCTCTTTTATACTAGCCGCTGCAACATCTTCTCTGAAAACATACTTTTGCCTAGGAGATACAAGATTCTTCTTTGGTGCAATATTTTTCTTGGAAACCAACTGATATACATTCAATTCTTTTGTCCTCATTTCATCTGTCCTCCTGTCTCAAGTTTATCCCAAGAGATTGAACTGGACACATGGAAACACTCAACATGAGACCGAGAAATTAGATTAATTCCTGTATCAACGGACTGAAAGAGGAATTGAACAGATACATTATGACCCGTTAGTCTGCAAATATAATTAATTGTATTTTACACTCACATCAAAGAGTATATCTCCTATCTTCGTCTTAATCTTCCCACTCTTGTATACAATCAGTTTCCCTAAACGACCGACCAGATGGAAGATGGTTCAAACTTTTTGCATTGTTCGATCTGTTGTCGCTGCTTTTAGTAGCTTCTGGTAGAATGTCTTTCTCTTCATTACCACCTTTTGCATTTTCCATTTTAATGCTTTTCATATCATAAGCTGGCCTGATGAAAGAAGAAAGTTTCGGAAGTTGGAAAAATAACGGCTAAAGTTCATTATTTGCATCCACTAAACCAAATCCCTCTACTGGAGTGACAATCTTAATTGCCTCTTCTTTATAGTTTATTCAAATAATCTCCAAACTCATTTCTATCAAGAATTTCAAGATCTTCCGAATTTGGTTGCCTCGATGGAAGAGTGATTCGACACATAAAATTTTCAGTCCCATAGCATAACATATTCTCTTAGTAATGGGTGTGCATGTGGAATAACTGAACCATCAGCTTCATGATCTGATTCTCTTACTGCATCCTTAGCATGGCCAAATTTCCTTTAGTTGATAGGCTTCCCTGTCCAAAGGCAACTGGAGCAACTATCTTAGGCTTCCTTGTAAATACATTTGCCACCTTTGCACTGTTGAGCTTTGCTAGCGGTTCCCTGCCAGTAATCTCAACCTTTGTCTCAGATTTCTTGAATTTGACTGCAGCAGCTGTACGCTTGGAAACTGGCATTTTGGCTAAAATCACGATTTGAGCATAGAGGGAGCACTATCTTTTTTCGTTTTTCATTGCAGTCTTTCCACCTACTCCAGTTACTTCAATCTGCCAAGAAATGATCACAAAGCGAAGTAACTACCCACTAACTCCTGTTGCAAATACAAAAATTCAAACACATCTAAGGATATTTACTTGCATGATCTGTTTATGGTAGGCGGTTACCCCCCATGTCTATTTACTTGCACAAGCTATTTACTTATGACATTTTAAGCATGTTACTACATTTCTGTAATATGCTTGAATTTTCTAATATTTGTACCATGCTTGGATTTACTTACGATATTTTCAGCATACATACAACATATTTGTAATATTTCAAACAAAATTAGAACTTATTCAATTTTATCCTACAGCATCTCTCTAAAATCTCTACTAACAATCCAAATACTTTGTTGTGATGACCTTTTTTGAAATTCCAAATAAATCCATTCACATCGTACCGATAAATTAATTACAAAAAATGAAAAAAGGGTGTATGTGCCATTTTCTTCTTCCCGTATTCTGATCCCCACTGCCGTTTCATCCTTTAGTCAATCAATTCTACCACTTTTCTCCCCCACCTTCCTTCTTTCAACTTTCCTAAACATTTCACCTTCCGCTGTTTTCTTCCCCAATTAAGAACCCTCCTTTCCGTCACCTAACTCTCACGAACACTCCATCGACCAACCGCCTCTCATGAAATTCGATATGCTCTTCATATCCAACCACGGGCGTTTAACATTGAGTTTTGGAAGTAATGGCTCGCCCAGCTTTGCTGAATGAACTGTGTTCACTTCCTCCAACCCGGTCGCATTTCACACTGAAATTGGAGCTGAATCTTCAAACTATGGTGTTTTATTCTTCGTTTTGATTTTCGAATTTGGGATTTGCACTGTAGCTCGACGAGATAATGACATGCTTTGAGTTAGGTAAACTACCTGCAATTCTTATATGCCTGCATTTACTTGCGTTAGGTGTACATTTGGGGTGTACTGGAGGAGATTTTTTGACTACGAACAAAACCCTATGCGTCCAAAAAAAAGTTTTGATATTAGCTGCTTGAAGTATCACCCACTGTTTCTCTATACATGTTTAATCAATTATTTGGCGTATTAATATCAATTCTTCAAATAGTTTCCACAAATAACTCTTTTACATGACCGATTTATAAACCAGATTGATAATTGGATTTTACGATCAGTCCTTTACTGATACAGTCCAACGTATTTATATTTTTTTACAATTATTTTGATCCCTAAAACGGTATGGTATTGTTAATTAAATTACATGAAGTTTAATTTTTTGATAATTGATACTTACTAAACACTTTAATAGTTTCCATTGGCAAACTCTTACATAAACAATCTCAATATTTTACAATGAACACTGTATAATTAGACAATTAACAACCCTCTCAATGATTGGAGTTTCAAAAAATTTGACAGCTCATTGTTTTGATCAGGCTTCTAGTGATATGTTTAAAGATGTTTCTTCTTTTACACCCATTGTTTTCATTCCTTGAATTCTTTTTAGGATGCACTGAATTATATCAAAATTTTATGCTACGATAGTTTTTACTCCTAATGACTGCAGTATCAAAACTTTTTATAGCTCATTGTTCTGCTCAGGCTTATACTGATATGTTTAAAGACGTATCTACTTTTATTCTCATTGTTTTCGTTCTCTGACTTCTTTTTATGATACACTAAAATATAACAATATGACATGCTATGTAGTTTTTACTTTCCAAATATTTCCTTACCAAATATTTACAGAATTTCCATTGTAGAGTTATTCAACAACAAACCTCAGGCTTTTCCATTATATACGCTACGGATGGAAAATGTAATCTTCTAAAACATATTTATCCTTTTTTTATCCACTTTATTATCACTTAAATTGTGGTATGATAGACTTAGTTATATTGCATTTAGTTTAATTTTATGATAATTGATTCTTGCAAACTATTTAAAGGGTTTCCATTGGCAAACTCTTAGATAAACAATTGGAATATTTTGCAGAAAACACTATATAATTAGACAATTAAAATTCCTCCCACTAACTGCATTACAAAATTTTTTGATATCTCCACGTTGTGCTCCGGCTTATAATGATATGTTTAAAGATGTCTCTACTTTTACTCTCATTATTTTCCTTCTTCAATTTTTTTTTTTTTTTTTTTTTTTTTTTTACATTTTACCAAATATCCTTCAAAATTTTCAGGAAATAGAGTACAAATGTAAACTGAAAAAAGCCTCCATATATGACTGAATCAACTATCAACATAACTATAGCAACAAATAGATTGAAATCTCATTTTTCTGCTCATTCCTGTAACGGAATGCTAAAATATGTTTTCACTGTTATCTGCACTTTTTTACATCTTCGAAATTAGAATAAGATACATTTAATTATATTGCATGGTTTTGGATTTTTTATACGATAATTGCTGATACTTACCGAATATTTACCAACTTTCTAACCTTTTAAATCTTTTACTATTAGTTTTCCATATTCAGTGTCCAATATTTATATCTTTTCCATCTGCACTTATATAAGTCATATTTTTAAAATACCTTTCTACCATTGTTCAAATCATTATCTTTTTTACATACTTTTGGGAGATAATCAAAACATGAATAAGTCATCATACTGTTAGCACCTTTACTTAATTTTTATATCTGCTAACTATTTTTTTTTGAACACTATTCATATTTGTTTAAACCTGACACCATTTGGTATTCATAAACATTTTTAACTCCGCCATCTACAAGTTTTTTGTTTAAATGCCGGTCTCAAGCCTGTAAAAGGAGAAGAGAAAATGTGTTTATGTACATTGCATAACTTAAATGTGACTTTATTTGTCAGTTTTCCTTAATTCTTTATAATTATTTCAATGACGTAGAATGTGATACGTTCATTTGCACCACCATTCATGAGTCACTCTGTTCACTAACACATACCAACATAGGATATATGATTTACCAACAATACATGGGGTCCAAAACAAATTTTAGTTCAACGTAACATCAAATATCACACAACATTACAACCTGTGTTCTACATGCTGCATTTATTAGGGTGAGTAATTATGTTATATATATATTTATACTTCATGTACACATTTTGATCTGCTGTTAATATGTACTAATCATTTTTGCATGATATACAGTTTTAATTTTTTTTTGCTTAATATTCATTGCTGCCACTATGATATACATTTTTTACAACAGTTTTACAACAAAAAATTCTATGACTTTGCTCAAAACATTTTACTTTCTTCATAAATATGGTTTAATACTGTACCACATTTGGCCTTCGCATTTTTAGCAACTGATACAACTTTATGTTACTCTTCATTGAAGTGTAATTCTTTATACTTTTTTGTAGTTTGAAGCTTCCATTTTGCATTTTGAAGTTCCCTAGACAGGCTTGTTGACTGTTGGTAGAAATGTTGTTGTATGCTTTTACAGAATAGTGCTATCTATGTGTACCACAACTCACAGTGACATACTAAGCATGCAAATAGAAAGTTTGACATTTTTTGACAATTATTATTCTTCTTACTGCGTTGCTACAACCATGATACAAAAAATTCAACTACCATGAAAGCAAAGTTTTTTGCACTTTGCTCAATATAGTTTATTTTTATTATTTGTTTAAATTTTTGTACAATGACACGTTCAATTATATGTTACCATTTCCATGTATATTTTTAACAACTGAATCTGTTTGATCATATTCCAATTACAACATTCACTATGCAGTTCGACATTTTTACCATTCGTATATTGCCTTTTAGACTGTCATTATACCAAACAGTATGTGTTTTTTAAATCTATTGCTTGGACATGCTCTATACGGTTGAAATGTTTTTTCTGCACTGTAAATTTTAATACCTGCCTATACACAAATTAATAAAGTTGTATTCCTACGGTATTTTGCACATGCTCCAAAAGAGTAAAAAAATAATATAATACTCGATATTTGTTATCCATGGGCAAGCTCAAAGTACATAACAGTTGGACTTCAAGTTAGGGTATTCTGAATTAAACATACCGTGTTTTTACTACGTGCATAAAACGCTCCGGTTCTACCACTTTTTACATAATAGTACAACACCTTCATGGTTAAGGTGTAAGATCAATCAACCAATTGCACTTAAAAATGGAGGGTGAAATTGCACCATTTTTACTATGAACACGCGCAAAGCGCGTGCCTTTATACTTAGTAAAATAATAATGCATCTTACATAAGTTTTGGAGCAGGTAAATATGATGCTTGTATTTACTAATTGTACATGTAAATATATGAATAAAAAGCTCTGAATATATCGATGTTACAAGGTGTAAGGTTCACAATCTATGCTACTTCATCGCCAACTTATTTCATATAAGAATATATAACATACACACACAATGTAAAGTTACCATACATGCAAATTGCAACTCGATTTTCCAAAACTGAATTGCAACTGCAGTTCATTTCGCAAACCGAGTTGCACTTTTTTGCAATGCAACTCATTTTGCAACTGAGTTGCAAATTGCAACACCGGTTTTGAAGAACTGAGTTGCAAAATGCAACTTAGAACAGCATGTCATTGGAGCAGGGTGGCAAGCCATGATACTTTTCAGACATTTTCTAAAAAATATACCCAAGCCAAGCACGTAATTCATTCATACATAGAGTGTCATTAATTTGCATTCTAGATATTTTCTTTACTTTGCTATACAGGTACACAAAAACATTGCTTTACTATATGGAAGATTGCTAACTAAAATTGCTACTAAAATGTACTTTTAATGTATGCTACCATGGAGTATATTTTATTATATATGATATGAATCCAATCATGTTTGTTCGTGTAAACATATATTGAATCGGGATGTGTGCCAAAACACAAACCGCGTAAAAGAAGTGTTGTCGGAATTTTATGAAATTGGATAAGTTTATAAAACTTAACTAAATTTTATAGAAATTTAACCAAGTTGAATTTTTATAAAAATTAACCAAGTTTACAAAATTAACAAACTTTTATCTAAATTAACCATGTTAAGCATGTTTTATTAAAATTAAACATATTTATAAAAACGAACTAAGTTTTACAAATTAATAACTAAGTTAACTAAGTTTTACAAAGAAATAACTAAGTTGTAAAAAATAGTTAATTATTATACAAAACCAAAAGCGTATAAAATTTAACTAA
Source organism: Allium cepa (assembly GCA_030765085.1). Classification (NCBI taxonomy): domain Eukaryota; kingdom Viridiplantae; phylum Streptophyta; class Magnoliopsida; order Asparagales; family Amaryllidaceae; genus Allium; species Allium cepa. Next base: position 887,521,315 of record CM060929.1, read on the forward strand.
TTTTTATAAAATTTAATTAAGTTGACTAAGTTTATAAAAATTAACTACGTCAACCAAGTTTTATAAAAATTAAATAAATTTCTCAAAATTAACAAAGTTTTATAAAACTTAAATAAATTTGTACAAATTAACTAAGTTATATAAAAATATAACTAAGTTAATCAAGTTTATAAAAATTAAATAATTTTCAAAATACTAACAAAATTTTATAAAAACTAAATAAATTTGTAAGAATTAACTAAGTTTTATAAAAATTAACTGAATTTGTAAGAATTAACTAAGTTTTATAAAAATTAACTGAATTTATTAAAATTAACCTATTTTATGAAAATTAACTAAATTTTACAAAAGTGAACTAAATTTATTAAAATCAAATAAGATAATAAAAATTAATTAATTTTAAAAAAATTAAGTTTGCAAAAAAAAATAATTTAATAACATTTAACTAATTTTTATAGAAGTTAACCATGTTTTATAAACATTTGATGAAATTAACTAATTTTGTAAAATTTAACTCTGTTTTACAAAAATTAACTGAGTTCTATAGTAATTAAATAATTTTATAGTAATTAAATAATTTTAATAAAAATTTAAGTTAATTAACTAAATTTCTAAAGAATTTATTAAGTTTCATAAATATTTAGCTAAGTTAACTGGGTTTCTCAAAATTAATCAGGTTTTATAAAATAAGCTAAGTTTCATTAAAATTAAATAAACTCATAAAAATTAATAGTATTTGTGATGGTATAAATAATATTAGTCAGCACAAGGAAATGATATATTTATTGTTAAAAAATACATATTTGAATAACATACATAAGAAAGAACATGGTTTTTGGACTTATTTTATTCAAAAAAGTTTGGTTTGCACAAGATAAGCCTTGCATAAAAATCCAAATTTATTGGATATTGGTGCCATATCGATAAGTGATGTTCCACCAACAAGTATTTCAACAGCATAACAAATCATGTTTTAGACCATCTAGCCTAGGGTCGTAGAGGATCTAATGACAACCTTCTCTTTGACCGGTGATGTATGATATTACTAGGGTTAGACTTCATGTTAAAAGGCAAATAGAAGTATGTTTATCCCCTTTTTCTCCTTCAAAAACCATTCATGCTTACATTATAATGTATTATTTTGTAGTGGTGTTCATACATATTTACTTTTGTTTAGCAAGATTTTATATATTGTTTTGTATGCTTATATGCATTAGTACTTTGGTCATAAGTATTTGCATGCTTAATACTTTGTTTATGAAATATTAGGGTTATATATTGTGGTTGGCTTATGGATCTGTTTAATTATGTATATTATAATGTGCTAATTATGTTATATCGAAATGTTATACTATATATGCTGAAATAAGCTTAATAGAATTGTTGGAAGCGTCTATTATTAAAATACGCTACGATAAATAATCTGTAGCATTTTAAAAATCCTATAAAATAGAAAAGGAGTAGTTTTTACTTATTGTTGCATTTTAAAAATGCTCAAATAATAATTTATATTATTTTAAATGCTATGAAAAGAAATATTGTCACAACTTTTACATGCACATCATTTTGAAAACCCTATGAAGAAGTGCCATAGCAACCATAGAAACTCTATAAACGTTAATTATATCAATAATAAGACTATAAATACTCAAATATGACACTAAAAAAGGCTATAATATGTTTCTTTTAATAGCGTTTTTAGCGATGCTATGATATCTACCAGAAACGTTATAAAGTCGTTTCCAAGCATTTATAAAAACACCATGATAGCCTTTTATAGCGATTTTAAATTGCTATTAAAGGGTCGGATTGTTGTAGTTAATGGACACAACATAAATGAAATCCTTATGAGTTCTCGTATAGGGATTTATGAACTATTATACAATTAAATCCACTTATATTGATTCCACTTTCATAGCAGAATCTTCATGGTTGAAGAAGACCGCTCAACCTATGTTGTTCAGCTTTCACAAGTTGATATGTCATGCATCCCTTCACGTATTTACCAGTTTCGCGCTTTATCCCTTTTCTATAATAGAGATGCTTCATATTCATATACATCTTGCTTCTTCCAAGGTGAATAGTATAGCACGATCGATGACAATCATTCATTACTTCCTTATGAAGGTCTTTTAAGTCAGGTACAACAAGTCTGTCCCTTCTCTGTAAGCAACCATTAGAGTTAAGAGCATAACCAAGTAAATCATCACCATCATCACTAGACTCTAGTCTCCGAATAATCACCATCATCACTAGACTCTTGTCTCTGAATAGGAACAAGAGTAGTCAGACCTCTACTTTGTGCATTAGCGTCCAACCAATCAAAGATGATCAGGCTACAAGACTAGCTAACATCGCACCCAAACCAATCATTGAACTTCTATCTCAAATATCACACATGGAAAGCAACTCGATATCCTTCCACTCAGCTACCATTATAGAAACCAAAGCCCGATGCATCCTACTCAATGCATCAGCTACTCTGTTCCCCTTCCTAGGTGTATACTGGATCTCAAAATCATAAGCTGCTACAAACTCAATCCACCGTTATTGCCTCATAGTTAGCTCCTTCTGGATGATTGATATTTAAATGACTTATGATTAGTATACAAAACAAATTTCTCACTAAGAAAATAATGACGTCAAATCTTTAAGGCAAACATTGTAATTGTAAGCTCTAAATCTTGGGTGGCATATCTGACTTCATTAGGCCTTAATTGTCTTAATGCATAAGCAACCACTCTTACTCTTCGCAAAAGAACTACACCTAAACCAAAACCACGTAATAAACTTCAAGATATGGGTTTCCTTTAGGAACAATAAGAATAGGTGCATGAGTAAGCAAGTCCTTCAACTTTTGAAAAGCATCTTCACACCTATCTATCTACTGGAACATAAACTCTTTTCTGGTGAGGTTAGTAAGAGGTAACACTACCTTCAAGAAATCCTTAATAAAGTGCTAATAATAACCAACCAAATCCATAAAGCTATGGATCTCAATAACTGTCTCAGGCCACTTCTAATTTTGAATGGCTTCAACTTTAGTTGGATCTACAGAAATACCGGCCTTAGAAATAAGATGGCAAAAAAAACTTCACCTCCTTCCAAAAATGACATTTTGAGAACCTATCTTTCATTAGCTCCGCGTAGTGTCTCCATAACAATTCTGAGATGCTACTCACGCTTCACTTCTAACTTGGAGTAGACTAAAATATCATTAATGAAAATTAGAACAAATATATCGAGATAATCTTTAATATTCTATTTATCAGATCGATGAAATACGCTGGGGAATTTGTCGATCCAAATGACATCACCAGCCATTCATAAGAGTCATATCTAGTGCGCAAAGCTTTCAATGGAATATTATCCTCTGTAATTCTAAGCTGATGGAAACCGATTGCTAGATCAAGCTACAAAAATATTTTGACACCACTCAGTTGGTTAAACATGTCATCAATTCTAGGAAGGGGATATCTATCCTTAATAGTAAACATGTTCAACTTACGAGAATCTATGCACAACTAAAGAGAAACATCCACCTTCTTCACAAACACTAATGAGGCACCTTAAGGAAAGCTACTCGATTGAATAATTTTTTTTTAGGTTAAAGAAAATGAGCCTTGTTTCGGTCAAGCGAATCCATTCCTAGAATAATGTCGCGTAGCACCACGTTATTTTAAACACTGATTATTCTAAAAAAATAACCAACAAATGACAACGCTAAGAAATATAATGTTTAGAAATCTCTGAATTTGGCTACGAAACTTGCATTATTGAGTTCATGGAGATTTTCTAATCAATTTTCAAATATAAAGTTTTTCGATCCGAGTTCAAACAAAAAAATTATTGACATTTGAAGTTTCGAGATCAGAAATAATTTTATATATAATTAAGGAAACAAGTAATAATTAGTTAAAGTTAATTACAAACAGCTAAACTTAATGGTAGTTTAAATGGTGAGAAAATTATAATGGAAATTAAATTATCTCGGTTGAACAAATAAGGAATATAATTAAACGAATCAACACGGCAAATCAATTCACAACATACACGGTCGACCGATAGCGGCCGACCGAGGAATGTAAGCGGTCGAACGTGGGTGTTGTAAAATTGACAGTGAATCGAGGCCACTACGGCCCCGATTTAGACAGTTTAACTGAATGACTTGCATTGGTTTGAACCTCCATAAATATAGACTTAGACCCCTACTTTCAAACTCATATTTTCCAATGGACATGGAAGCTCTGCCACTTTCTCTTCTCCACAAAAATTTTGAATTCTTAAATTAGTTCTAGTTATACATATACAAACAACTGGAGAATTGCAGAAGTGAATAGAGAACGGGAATAAGGTCAATCAAATCATCAAAACCGAGGTAAACTGTAAATCTGGATTTTAAATACGAATTAAATCCAAATCTCTCTTCTAATCTAGTTTTCTGATAAATCTATAAATGCTTGCGAAATATATCAAAAAGGAAGATAAAGGGCGTCAAACTGAAATAATAGAGATTAGATTCAATGATTTGGAATGCTAAAAAGAGGTGAGTGAGAAATTACATATTTTGTGATAATATTGTATTTATATCGTTGTAGACTATTTCCTATATGTCTAAATATAAATCATGATTTGGATATTTATATTTATACACGTAATGTATTGATATAAATCATAATTTGGATATTTAATTGTACGCATGTAATAATTATGGAAAATATGCTTATATGTTATGAAAACTCTAGATTGATAAATATTGTATACATATTAGGATTTCAGATTTGATAAGTTCATATACATTGTTCAATATAAATTGTAACTGATTATAAATTAAATTTGGGATTAGACGATGTTTTAATATGTTGGAATGAATTGAGTAATGATGTAAATTTCAAAAAATTGCCTGAAATACACATAAAAGTGCATTGGTTGAAATAACAAGGAATGTAAACAAAAAGGAAAATGTACAAAATAAGAGAATCGTTGTATTTTGTACAGTCTATTGCAATAGAAAAATAAAAGATAATTCCTCGTTGTTTCATGCATACTACAAGTCCTTTCCCAAGAAATTTATAAAGAATTATAATGTTAACAATTTTCTTTGGGACAAGAAGTAATTCTAATGTATTAAAGTAGGAAAATCCTTAGGTATACTAAAGTGATGTAAGGAGGAATAATAACAACAACTGAAAGAGAAAACTCCCTAGGTATGTAATTTAAAATGGTGTAGAAAACAAACGGTAAACAAAGAAGATACAATTGAATGGATATGGAAGTACTAAATTTAAATAGGTAATTAAAGAGACACCTTAGCCAAAAAAGAAAAAAGGGGATTTCACTAAATAATGTTAAATAAAAGGGAAAGGAAATAAGAAAAACTATTTAAAAGAGGGCAATAAATAAGATCAAGTTAAACAAAACGTAAATGCATAGAAAAATAAAGAAATATTGTCAATAGAGAATAGTAGAGGCACAATAAATAAAAAAGAATAAATGAAAATATGTATAAATAATACACACATGCATGTAGTCTCAAGTATGTATTTATGATGAGTATGAACTATGGAAGTTATTATATGATTACGCGAACAAAATAACATAGTCATTTGAATGGGTTGGAATACGAGGTTAGTAATGTTACAGAATAAAAGCTTGCCCTCTACAAGGGGCTATCAGTAGTTGTGCAACATTATACCGATCTGAGATATATCCAATCATAGGATCCATGGAGAGTATACACTTGTGTATAGATGAAAGAATACTCCAATAGTAAGTGGAGTCTGCTTCAAAAATAGAAAAGGAGGTATTGCCATGATTGCATTAGGTGGTCTAAATAGGATGGTGAGAAACTCGACGCCATATTAGCAGGTGTAGGCACTAAATCGGAAGTAGGAGCTTCATAAGTTGGGTGCGTCATCGGTCTAGAGCAGTTAGACGGTAATGACAAGGTTATTGCCTAACGAGCTACGCCTCCTATTAGGGTAGCCCACGTTGGGTAATGCACGGCCATAGTTGTTTGCTAATTTGTGGACAAGACTAGTTAACCCATGACTGAATTCTTTCAAAAATGAATGTGGTAGTCTATGGAGCCAAGTCCACGATAGGAAGCAGACAAGTAGCAAAGCGAAATAGAATATGACAATATTATAGTGACGTCGTTATTAAGCACTAACAGGTGGTTCTACTTTGTACACGGGCAATTTGGCATAGACATTGATGATGATGTCGGACAATGCAGAATTATGGATGCTAGCAATGATAGTATCTTGGTCAGATGTCGGACTGCGGTACTTATATATATGGGTACAAGACTATAGTCTACTACAAGTAAATGAGACGTATTTTATGTGTACATGGACTTAAGAAGACTAATTAAAAATAAAAATACATAACAAGAGATGGAAGACAATCGACATAAACTAGTGCTATGTACAAAGTGTACAATTTATCAGTCAGTAGAACGTTGTTTAAACCCTCTTCATTGCAACCCAAAGGATAGCTTAGACGGACAGGTACTGGTACAAGGTGGGAGCTGTAGAAGGTTATGTTCTTTATCCATGCTCGACACTGATAAGAACACTAGAAATTGGAAGTGTGAAACCTTGTTAAGTGACTCATTATATTTTATTATTCCACTATAAATTATATTGTTAGTGCTCTGTTGTGCATTCATTTGTCTATTTGCACGATACCAAACCAACGATCCATACTTTGGTGGAATTGGGTTTCAATTTAGCGAAATTTGGGCCCACTGTGGCTCGAGTTATTATATTTGATCTTGAAAAAAATAGGAAACGTTGAGTGAACACATTTGTATTTCGCCTATAAATATATTATACTCCAAATCCTATAAATTCGGAGTATAAAATAGTTTCAACCATACATTGAAATATGGATAAGTAGATTATTGGTTGGAATAAGGGAAGAAGCTGGAAATGTACACCTACCCCGATTGCCCAGTGGAAAATAGGTCGTATGATAAAGGTGTTGACTTAAAAAGAGCACGAATACAACATATGAAAGGTCCCTGAAGTTGGATAGTATGTGACTCCCTTGTTGAGGCCCGTTAGCCCAATGATAGTAGATCCCCATATGATGTCGACAGAAGATGTACAGTAGGTCCAGATAAGGGGAAAATAAGAATCCTATTTTGTAAATATCAGGAAGCAATTGAGTTCCCGAAGGAATGCAAAAAGTAATCACTTGAAGATGATAGCCGAATTATTAGTAATTGAAGGAGATAGTCAATAAATAATTTGGAAGAAGGAAAGTTCAAAATGAAAAACAATTAGGAACCCACTCTGAGTCCGACTTGGTAGAAAATAGTTTTAGAAGTTGAGAAAAGTAAATAAGTAATATATTTGGAAAGAAAATGATAAGTAAATATTTGGTTTTGGAAAAATTTATTTATAAAATAAAAGTTTTATTGGAAATATATATACAATTGGTTAAAATAGAAAATTTTCCATAAATTATTTTATAAAACATATTCTTTTGGAAATACATAGAGTGTCTATAGCTTGCTAGTTTCTCTGTGAAGAAAGAAAATTTTAAAATCTAAAATTATTTTACGAGAAAACAATAGGTAGTGATATTCGATTTATAATGGGGTAAATAACGATGGGACAGGAAATTTAAATCCTAACAGTAGAAATCAAGAAAAACGGTAGGTGATTGCATCGTATAGGTAGACCGGAGTTTCTTGGTACAACTAGAGCCAAGGTGGAGAAGACGGAGACAGAACAGAGTAACAGTTGTTAATAGAAAATTAATCCGGAGTCGATTTGGTCTAAATTAGGCCTAGGTTCAAAATATACAATATACAAAGGTAATGATCGACCTCCGAACCCTAGGGGTCGACCGTTGCCTGTGTAAATCGTATATATCGAATTGACTTTAGTTGCTTTATTCACCCCCTCACTTGAAAACTTCCCAAGGATTTTCTGAAACCCCTCCCTCTTCCTTAATCGCCGACCACCCTAGCTCTGCTTAGCCACTAAACGACATCATCGATCCTCTCTAAGCGACTGTAATCAAGCAGTACCACCTCCTTTCTCTCCAGTCCCATATCCTCTTCAAGCCTAAAATTATGTCGCCTCATTGCAACGATTTAGCCGCCCTATACCCAGAGCTGAACCGCAAGAAATGACATGGTGTCAGAACGACAAGCACATCGTTAAGACTTATGTGGGATCGTCCCATTTCAAGTTTCTTTAGGGTCGAGCGGTGATTTCCAAGACCTCGCTGCTTTTAGATTGGAAGATTTATTCGTGGCTGCCGGATTTTATCAGATTTTGCGCTATGTCATGTTTCATGAAGAGTGTTATCCTATATGCGTGTGTCTATTTGACGCTAATTCGGTGCATATTTTTGAAGGTTTTAAGGCCACCTTCTCATTCGAAGTAATGGGGACAGAGATTAGGTTTATGTACGTGTTATTAGGTGGGATCCTATACATCAGAGATGTATGAAATGATTTTGATGCCATTGAGATGACTGAGGCTGATCAGATCTTCTTACTAGGAGCACACGTCTGGTACCCAGAGAGTTTACGACCCTAGGCATGTTTGATCGTTTGCATTCTCTAGTACAACATCATCCCCAGGATAAGGAGGTACAATCAGATCTACACCCTAGTCCAGAAGGTCACCTATGTCATTATATGTGGTATCAAGGTAAATTGGGCTAGGATAATCATGACTCATTTTGCAGGTTTACTAGCGGTAGGGAACCGGAGGAGCTCTATTCCTTACTGTCATCTTTTCATCACCAAATTTCGACAGTTGGAGGTCAACCTCTAAGGTGAGAACCATAGAGAGATACGCGTCCACCGTTAAATAGGACATTGCTCAAGAGGATGAGGATTGAGGTTAAGGAGCAGCCTGTAGTTTACGAGGAGAAGCATCATGAGGCTAAGCCTGCACATATGGATTATGACCCTTGACCCGACTAGCGGCCGAAGGGTATCAGTAGCAGGCCTAGAATTATGAGATCTTGGAGTCCCAGCATCGGATTTCAGGCTGTAGAGCAGAGGCAGTGGAGGATGGAGGAGTGCAAGCTAGCGATGTAAGAGGAGCAACAGCGCCATAGGCGTCAGCTTTGATGCATAGCTTTTGTGATCCGATCACTCAGATGTAGCCGTGGTTCTTGCTCTCGTGGATGGTGAGCTCCTAGCCTTAGTTAGTAGTAGCTCGTAGTATTTTTATTTCCCTTCCAGCAGTGGTTTTCTTTTCTGTTCGGGTTGTAAGCATTAGTTGTTGCTATTATATAAAAAGACATACGATGTACTGGAAATGTTCCTTTTTATGCGTTTTTTGTATGTATCGCTATATCATGGGAAAACAATAAAAATAAGGGAATTTCAGAAAAGACACATAACTAATATAGAGGAAAATAAAAAAGTAGAGACTGGAAGTTAAGAAATAAGTTAAGAAAATTTATTTAAACTAACTACCACGATAAAAATAAAATAAGACTTTAAGTTCCAAAAAAATTGGAAAATTTTCAAGAAATAAATTTCAGTAAACAGAGGTTAGGGAAAGGTTGTTTTGTAGACAATGTGTCAATACCTTGCATTTTAGAGGCTAAGATTTATAATTAAACTTGTGTGCTGGTTGATATTATAGAAGAAAAGAAATACTTTTGGAAATATAAATTCACCACATAATTGAATAGAGTCCACTATGGATGTTAGATTGTTAACTGAACCCCGACTTCATGTGATGTGACATAATTTGTTTTGAAAAATGTATAGGTATATTTTTGAATAAAAATACTTTTTTCGAATATTTAAGGAAATAAATTGTGTAAAGAAAACTTTTATTGATATTTTAAGAAGGGAACATAAAAATATTTTTGAATTGAAAAAAAAGATATTTTTAAATTTTAAAAATGCCTCAGACTTGATATGGGGAAATAGTTGATAGGGTTGTTAGTATAGATTTTACCGTGCAGTAGAAGTGGCAGGAAAATAAAATACCGTTAGTGACAAGGAAGCTGTTTCGGCTATGTAATCTTTTCTATATACCTTCTCGATATGCGAAGAAAAAGTTAATTTTTGAAATAACTCCTTTTTTGAAACTTTAAAATAAAAATTAACTGTGCAAACTATACTTGGAAAATTTGGAAGGAGATATCTTGGCATAAGTGAAGGTTCGAGTATAGTGGGAAATTGGGATGTAACTACCCCAAATTTTGGATCATTTGATTTTGAATATTTAATTGATTTTAAATATTGGAATAAATTGGTTTTTAAGTTAGATAACTTGAATTCAAATACAGGGATTATTTAATTATTTGAATTAGGAATCTAATATTTGAATAGTGATTTAAATATCGGGATTTTAAATCGAATATTAATTATATGGTCTTATTTAACTCCTTTTTAATTAATAAATAATAATCGTGAATTCAATTTGCAAATTTATTTGCAATAATAAATAGTTCGAATAAATAATAAGAAAATTTCTATTTAATATAACGACTCATTTTTATTGACATATTTTTAATTTAATATATTTGATTTTTTCCTATTTTTAATTTGGAAATTCTTTAAATTTTTATTTGATGATTTTTCGACAAATGACGGTATTTTTAATGATTTTAAAGAATCAGTTAATCAGTGTATATTATTATTGATTTGAAGTCGCGTCGCTATTTTAAGCGCGACCGTAGTTTTGTTTTTTCGTTCGTGGTTCGTATGCGAACAAAAATTTATGCAACGAAATGTCGGGATTCAAAATATAAACCAAAAACAAACACTTAGCTTATTCAACACATTTCTTTCTTTTTCCTCAAGTACCGTTCAATTCATTTGTGTTTGTAACACAAAGAAAAATGTATCCATTTCTTATAAAACTAAAAATAATTCAAATAAAAAATAATAGAAAGGTTAAATATTTGAGTTCTATATTAGGAGATCTACAAGTTTAAGAGATTTTTGGAGCTCATGGTGATCTTTGGAAGGCCAACAGTAAAGAGGATAAGGCTAGGGTTAGCTTTCTTCTCGAATTGAGGAGGTTGTAGCTCGTGGCAAGGGTGGAGGAGGGTTCGTGGAGGCAAGATGAGGTGGAGGTGAACTTTTGGTGAGGTGTGGCGCTTAGAGGGGGGTCACGACATCTAGCGTGGTCGCGTGTAGGCCTTGGAGACGCGATGGGAAGGAGGAGGTCAGGTGTAAGTCGAGGGTGTCGGGTAGATGTAGTTCGAGAAGTGGAGGTCGATAGTGAAGTCGTTGTGTATTTTCATGCATTGAAGGAGGAGAATTTGGGGATCGAAGTTCGGCCATGTCGTTGGGTACTGGGTATTAGGCAGGAGTTTGAAAGTGAGGAAGAAGATGGTTTATACAGGTAATTAAGTTAAAATTTGTAACTAGTGAAAATAATCATATTTAATTCAATCTCAAACTTATAAATGCAATAACTCTCTTATATGTGGTCCAATCGTGACTTGGTCTTTTGCTTGCGCTAGTGATGACGTAGGCTCCGCGATGGAATTGGCTTGGTTAAATTTGAGGCAAGTGAAAATTTGGGCTAAAATCGTACGTCGATTGATTTTAGTTCAAACCGGAACGCTTCGGTGCCAACTAGAATTTTAATGAGTTAAACTCACATTTTTGGTTAATCAGTATGATATACTATAAATAAAATTTACCGTTTGTGTTTGGATGAAATTTTATTGATTTGGTTGAATATTCGCTTTGAAAAGCGACCAACGTTTAAATCGATAGTTTAGTAACTGACAATCGAATCTTGGCTTGTTTTAAAAACTATCTTTGTCGGTTCGGAGAGACTAGGATCAGATATATTATCTGAAAACCACTTCGAACCGGCATAAGCATTCGAATTGGAAATATCTCAAAGATACTCGAAGATGGAGCTCTTAAAGTGCAAGTGATACTTGCTACTAATCCTGAGGGTGATTCATAAATGGATGTAGCAGAAGTAACGCCTTCAGTTTTTTCATCTCTTAAACAACTTGTGTGGACGAATGCTGGCATTGCATGATCGCTTGGAAGGCAATGTTAGCACTTTAAGTGGAAATTGCTAAGAAAAGTAAAACATAGTCTCTAGCCTTATCGACCGCGAATGACTAAAACAAAGGATATGCTGCAAGGCAAAGTAGATCGCACCGATTATGGTATGTCATGTTTGTGCATGAGAGCTCTTTGGGAAAGGTTGCAAAGCAACTGGGGTGACGAAATATTCGATACTATCCAGTAATGGGTAGGCTGCTCTCGCCATGCAAGGAGTCAACAAGAAGCTCTCGGTACATTTTATTTAGAGGTGTACTGTGATGAGCGATACGCCAATAGCCCTGTCATTGGTGGAATCTATAACGATCCAGAATTTTTGTCGTCTTGAGTTTTAAACATTAATTTTTAATATTCAATAATTCAATATTTTAATCAAAATAAATTCCCCGATAAAAGAAAAATTGGTAATATTACATAGTTTTAAAACAAGATAATATTTGAATTTTCCAGATTTTATTTATTAAATAGAAAATTGATTTGATTTGAATTTCTTATATTTATGCATAACAACAAAATTTATCTTTATAAATTGAAAACAAATCCATAGCAAATAAGAATGAATAAAAAGAAATGTTATAAATAGAAATGATTATGACTTATGAACAATATAGTGTATTATAACTAGAAAGAGTTTAAAATTGGATTTTCTTATTTATACACACACACACACACACATTAGTTAAAAAGAATGTATATATGCAAGTTCAAAAAGGAAAAATATAGTATTTATAAACAAATAAATGTAGTATATTAAAAATACTATATATATATATATATATATTGAAAAATAAAAGAAGAAATATATATGATAACATACGATGATAGAAATGAGGGAAAATTAAATCAAATCATTTTAAAAAGGAATTTTTTTACAAAATGGTGTTTTGACAAAAATGTAATTTTATACATTTAGAATGAAATAGAAAAAAAAATTCATTTGCTTTGAATTGTAAATTTTTAAATATAAAAAGAGAACAAAATGTGTTTCTTTGAATTTGACATCTCTAAAAAAAATATAAAAGTATATGAATATGATGATTTAATTTTTTTTTATTTAATAAAACTTTGCAAATGGCTTTCAATGTATATATGAAAGCATGTATGAAATTAAATGGAAGTGAAAAGTAAAACATAAAAATTTACAAGTCATATAAAAAGAGAAAATTACAACCAAAAGTAAATAAGTAAAAATGGGTAAACATACATATATATGTAAGCATTTTCCTGGTAAACACAATTATACAACCAAAGGTAAAACTTTCAAGTTGGAAAAGTAAATAAATACAAACATATACGGTTGCCTGGTCAAAAACAGTAAAGACCAAAACACTTGTTTTAACTTCTTTTCAACCCAAAACAATATATCACTCCAAAATCATTTCAATCCATCACTGTACAAACTTGTTACAGCATATCAAATCCTCCTTAAGCCAAAAATCTTGTACGTATACATTATTTCTTGGTATAAACATGTATATATTGGCTTTGTATGTATGTTAGCTTGACATTGCAAAACAATGTAAACAAAAAAATATACTCTGTACTCAAAATCACAACTCTCGGTAAAAAAAAAGCACACTGTAAAAGGAAAGAAAGAAGAAGCATTCTCTTCTAAATCAAAAGCAAGGATTCAAGTTTTCGGATCTAAAACTAGGATTCAACTTGAAGATTTCAAAGGATTTTAATGTTAAACGTGAGAATAACAATTTTAGGATACCTGGAAATATTTTTTTAACACTCTGTCATGTATAAACAGAGTTAAAATCTATATATCCTTAGTCTTTAAAAATCAATATCTCTCAATCTGATTTGTTTTCGATGATGGTGTAACCTAATAAAATGATCGTTATTGAGTATAGATTGCATTAAAAATAGTTTGGTTACATCTTATGAAGTAAGTAGTGGGATATGTTTGAATTACAGTAGGCAAATCAGTTTTTGATAAAACCTAACATGTTCAAATCATTGAATCAAAATTATAGATGTGATTGCCATCTAAAATTAAGATTTTTAGCAAAGAAATTATGATTTTTAGTAGCCTAGGGATTAAGATATTCAAAGATGATCAGTTTTCACACAAAAAATTAGTTTTTGGTAATACGATTGATGATTGTTGGTGCGGTTTGGCTGAGGAGGGGCATTATGACGAGGGTGAGAGGTTCACAGTGGCAAAATTTTGAATTAGGCCTTGGTTTGAGGAGGCGCGGCGATTTTAGGGTTTTATGGAAAATTTTAGGTGGGTTTGATTTTTCACGTCGCTCGCACGGTGGGGGGCAATGAGTGGCACGACATTTGGTGTGGTTGTAGAGGAGTTTGTGGGGGTCATGGTGGCGGTGGAGGCGTGGGTTCTAGTGATGGAAAATGGCGGGGTGAGGCATTTTGGTTGGTGGATGAAAAACTAGAGGTGGTCGTTTTTTTTTAGCTTGCGGTGGAAAATTGGTGCAGTGGGTTGTAGTAGTGGTGAAGGGGGTCGATCGAACATAGGAGAGAAGGGGGACTCCTTGGTGGTTGTAGAGGGTCGAACGTCGGCGAGGTCCGTTCATGCACGTGCACGTACATGCGTGCACACGCGAGTGAAATTCCATGTGGGAAGAAGATGATCGTGGTTTGGGATGATGGTTGCTGTAGCTTAGGCCTTGGTCTCGAGTCGCATGCGCGTGTGAAGGTGAAGGCAGCATAAGTTGATCGATGAAATTGGTTTGGTTAGGGGTTCTTAGTTTTATTGGGTACTGGTAATTAGAGAAAGGGAACCGAAGAAGAAAGGAAAGAAGAGGAGGGGAAATTGGTTGGATTATGGAGGTTTGGGCTTTGGTCCAAAGAATGATGAAGGTGTTTTCTTCTATTTTAAAAATGTTAAATTCTATTTATATTTTGTAAATTTTTGAAATACTATAATTCATCCATACGAAACCCGATTATTGCGATTCTTTTTGCGATGAGCTCGTATCGTCGATTACTTCGATGCTTTGAAGTTTGTTGTTAGATTTGACAAAGCCATAATTTATGGCATTTTAAAACGGTTAAGTTTTAAATATGTGATTTAAATTAACTTAGTCATTTAAAATTTATATGACCGATCTATTGAAATTATTTGCCAAGATAAAAACAATGATGAATTAATTTAAGTCAATTATGATATTTTGGCATCTGTTTAGCGGAATAAAACACAGTTCCGCTAATTATATTTAATTGGACCCCTGTTGGCAGAATAAATCACCGTTCTGCCATTATTACTGAATATATGTGTTTTTGGACATTGACTTGCAGAAATAAAAACCATGTTCTGCTATTATATTTGTACGGATATCTATTTATTATTCTGATAATTTTATTGGGAAATATGGGGTTGAATTAATTGGAAAAAAATAGATTGTTGAATATCAGTAATTGTTATTCTGAATTGTTATGTAATGAATGGTAACTTGATTAAGTACCATTGAAATTAATAAGCCTTTTTTCGATTTAGAAGTCGACCTTCAAACCAAAATTGTTTTAAAGATAATCATTATTTATTAGTAATATTTTAAAGTTAGTTAATAATTATTGATAACTATTTAAGGTTAACTATTTTATTATTCTTAAAAAAAATTATCTAAAAAAGTATTTGATTATTATATCCAAAGCTATTAATTATTTAAATTGTTTAAGAATATTTAATTATTAATTAAAGTTATTTTATAGTGATTTGTTTAAGGTTAATTGTTACTGAAGGATTAATTAATATTAGGACGTTATTATTATCCCAAAGATAATTTATTTAAATATTTATAATGTTTTAAAATAGTATACTATATAGTAAAACTTTTATAAAAGAGTATTTTTCTAAATTAAAACTTATAAAATTATATAGAAACTATATAAGTATTATATTGAGATAAGTATTAAATAAAGTTTTCGGAAAGCAATGGTATACTTTCATGACGTAATCGAGAGGCAGAAACTGCCTACAGTTAAGTTTGGATTTCTCTAGGATAGAGACGTAATCATTGAGCTGTGAATCCATGGTCGATACCACAGTGGTGTTTTTCCATATTTATTTTAAAAAGATTTCAAATGTTTTTGAAATGAATGGTTTATGAATATACTTATTCCTGTGAGATAAGTATATACCTTTTTTATAATGAGACTTAATTTATTGAAATTTAAATTAAATAAGGCTCAGTGATTTCTATGGGAAATGAAATCTTTGGTTGAATGATTATTTATTTGATAATTAAATAACCGACTATCAAATCTAGACCCAAAACTTAACTTTGGAAATATCTAGAGGAAACGCGGGGATTATATGGTATAGTTGCCGTGGAAAGTGTTATACTATACATATAAACTCGTTCGTTCTTCTAGGATGATGATATGGAAATCCGTCCACTAACGTGATCTCCGATCTTATTTTAGTATGTTTATTTTCTAAAAAATCGGGGTTGAGTTTACAGAAAATATAGAAAGTTGTTTCGAAGAGACCGGGATCGGGTAAGTTATTCGAACACCACTTCGATCCAACGAATAAATTTTGAAATGAAGATAAAAGCATGGAATCGAAGATGGAGCGTTAAATTGCAAGGGCTAATCGCTACTAATCCTGAGGATGATTCCAAAATGGATGTAGTAGGAATATTGCCTTCGGTTTCGTTCAAACCCAAAACGGACTTGTATGGACGAATGCTATCAGCACATTGTCATTGGAGGACAGTGAGCATTCTAAGCAAAAATTCCTTAAAAAGGTAATCATTGCCTCAAGCCTCATCAACTAGGAATGACTGAAAATCAAGGGAGATGCGGTAAGGCTAAGTGGGTCGTACTCAATTAGGGTATCTTTATCAACTTTCTATATACCCTCAGATATTATTACTACGATGCATGGGAAGAACTCGGTAAGGGTGGAAACGCCCGAGGTGGTAGCATATTCAGTTCTATTTAGGTTAGGGGTAGGTCGGTCTTGTGTTGTAGGGGATTCCGACGAGGTCCTCGGTACATTTTTCTAGATGTGTACCGTGATAAGTGGTATCCCAATGCTTAGTCATTGTATGAAAATCCATTCTCCAATACGCGGCTTTACGGTTTTGGTTGTAGAGCCTAGTATGCCGGAATTTAATTGATGTAATTTTTTTTAGCTATTTGAATAAGTATTTGTACTTAGAGCCTATTATAATTTCATTGGATTTCTATAAAGGTTTTGGTTACCATAAGGGAAACACTCGTCGTGTTTATGTATGGCGTGGTCTTATGGGATACTTTTGATTTTCAAAGGATTTTGAATGTTATAACGAATAAAATTCTTTATGATTTAAATTCTCATGCTGGTTTTACCAAACTGACCTGGGCGTGGTTTTTTTCCAAATTGCTCGAGTCAGACCGAGCATATTTTCAAGTTCAGTTGGAAGAATTGGAGCTTCAGAAGATGAGCTTAGCCCAGAGAGGTATTAACATAGATGATTATTTTCCATCCCATTTAGTTGTGTTTATCAGCAATTGTAAGGCCATGTATTATAACTCCGTGCTGTATAGGTTGGTGTACTCTGATTGTTATCTGTGCTATAAAAATTACTGTTTTGTTTCATGTAAAGATTTGTTCTATATTATATGTTATTCGTTTCTGCTGTGAGATTCTGTGTTGTTTGGTTTTCTTTTGTATCTTCTTTCTATTTTTTTCTTGCTATCTACCTTTCTATTCAATTTGGACTGGACATGTGTGGTAAATTGTCAGTTCGAACTGTACGGAATAGTGGGTCGTGACATCGTGGTATCGGAGCTTAGGTTGAGCAAGTACCTAGGCTTTGGTGGAGTACTCATTAGAGATAGGGTCAGGAGTACCATAGAATGAGTTTGAGTGTGTGTGTGTGTATGTATATATGTATATGAGAGTATGTATTTGTTAGTGATATAAAAAATTTATTGTGTTAATTGATCCATTGAGTGGCATATAGATTCTGGTCAATATGAGTAACTAACATTATTGATAGGGATCTCTAAACACTTGAACAAGGCCAACAGACACAACATTGTTTTAAGTGGGCTAATGAAATAATTTTACCCAGGATATATTTTACATATTAAAGGCCATCATTTTCAAAATACATGATATTTTGAGATGTTGTTTGATAAATGATGATAATATTTTATCATTATCATCTAGGATATGATTGGTCATAACCATCTAGTTTTGAGTATCCTCTATTGCCTGTCCTTTTGACTAGGATATCCCTTAGAGACCTGAGTCTTGTAGATACAAGCATTTGGAAATTTGAAATTTGAGTAAATTTTGTTTACTAAAAGGAATTTAAAATATTTCAAGATAAATATTTTAGGAAGATTTTCCATATATAAAAGATAATTTTATAATAATTGATTTATAAAAAGAGATTTTCAAGGATTAAGAACCCCAGTGATTTTGGAAGATTCTTTTAAACAAATTTTGGAGGAAGATGATTATGGTATTATTTAAAGTAGAGTTTTTAAATGGAAGTAATTTAAAAGAAGATTTGTTAGAGTGTGTACCTATATGTACTCCTTAGCATATGTGAAGCTCCTGCAGACCTAAGAATGAGATCCCTATTTAGGTTGTGTAAATTGATTATAGAGGATTTGTAGTGTCGTACGAGGAGAGCGGATGAAGATTAGGAAGTTTTTCAGCAAGGAAATGGCTAGAGAGATAAAGGGACCTATCGAGTAGCCATCGCTTCATGAAGAGGATCCCGAGAGAGAAGAAGAAGAGGAATTTGAGGAGGAGGAAGAGGAATTTGAAGTAGAAGAAGAGCCCAAACTGGAAAATGATGACGCTATCATCTGGGAAATAAGCGAGATTGATAATGAGCCACTTGTGGATGGGGATAACCTTCTGAGGGAAACAAGCCCGGAGTTTGCATGGATTCCGGACAATGATGTTGAATCTTGGAAAATGGAAGGACCAGAAGTGGAGGACTCTGATTGAGAGAGTCCAATGTTAGTGTTAGTTTGTGTTTGGGTTAGTTCTACTAGGATGTGTACCCTATTAGGCCATATTAGTATAGATTAGTGGACGTCATGGATGTGCCTTTGAGTTGTAAAGTAATGAAGTATCTTAGTAGATGTTTTGGTATGGGTATATATGTATAACTGGCTAGTGGTTATAGATATCTCTTGGATATGTATATGTATATGGTAAATGTAGTTGTAAGAGTATCTTAGTTGATACTGTATGACTGATATTTTGGGATATAAATATATATGATTGAACTTGTGTGATATAGTTGTTTATTAATTCTTTAATAAATTAACATTCGATTAGTTATGTTTACAAGCCTGATTACGACAATTTCGAGGGCGAAATTCTTTTAGGGGGGAGGAATGTAACGATCCGAAACTTTTGTCCTCTCGAGTTTTGAATATTAAATTTTAATATTCAATAATAACGTATTTTAATCAAAATAAAATCCCCGATAAATGAAAAATTTGTAATAATACATAGTTTTAAAACAAGATAATATTTGAATTTTTCATATTTTATTTATAAAATAGAAAATTGATTTGATTTGAATTTCTTATATGTATGTATAATAACAGAATTTATCTATATAAATTGAAAACAAATCCATAACAAATAAGAATGAATAAAATGTAATATTATAAATAGAAATGATTATGGCTTATGAACAATATAGTGTATTATAGTTAGAAAGAGTTTAAAATTGGATTTTCTTATATATATATACAAATTAGTTGAGAAGAATATATATGTAAGTTCTAAAATGAAAAATAGTATTTATAAACAAATAAATGCAGTGTATTAAAAATAATATATATATATATATATATATTGAAAAATAAAAGAATATATATATATATATATATATATATATATATATATATATATGATAACATATGATGATAGAAATGAGGGAAAACTAAATAAAACCATTTTAAAAAGGAAATCTTTTACAAAATGGTTTTTGATAAAAATGTTAATTTATACATTTAGAATGAAAAAAGTTCATTTTCGTTGAATTGTACATTTTTAAATATAAAAAGCAATGTAGAACAAAATGTGTTTCTTTGAATATCACACCTCTAAAAAAAATTATACAAGTATATGAATATAAAGATTTAAAATTTGTTTTATTCAATAACACTTTACAAATGGCTTTCAATGTATATATTAAAGCATGTATGAAATCAAATGGAAGTGAAAAGTAAAACATAAAAATTTACAAGTCATATGAAAAGAGAAAAATTACTACCAAAAGTAAATAAGTAAAAATGGGTAAACATACATATATATGTGTAAGCATTTGCCTGGTAAAAAACAATTATACAACCAAAGGTAAAACTTTCAAGTTGGAAAAATAAATAAATACAAACATATAAGATTACCTGGTCAAAAACAGTAAAGACCAAAACATTTGTTTTAACTTCTTTTCAACCCAAAATAATATATCACTCCAAAATCATTTCAATCCATCACTGTACCAACATGTTACAGCATATCAAATCCTCTTTAAGCCAAAATTCTTGTACGTATACATTATTTCTTGGTATAAACATGTATATATATTGGCTAATATGTATGTTAGCTTGAGATTTCAAAACAGTGTAAACAAAAAATATATAGTCTGTACACAAAAACACAACTCTCGGTAAAACAAAGCACAGTGTGAAAGGAAAGAAAGAAGAAGCATTCTCTTCTAAATCAAAATCAAGGATTCAAGTTTTCAGATCTAAAACTAGGATTCAACTTGAAGGTTTCAAAGGATTTCAATGCTTAAGGTGAGAATAAATTTTTTAGAATACCTGGAAATGTTTTTTTAACACTCTGTCATGTATAAACAAAGTTAAAATCTATAGATGCTTAGTCTTTAAAAATCAATATCTCTCAATATGATTTGATTTTGATGATTGTGTAAACTAATGAAATGATCGTTATTGAGTATGGATTGCACAAAAAATAGTTTGGTTACATCTCATGAAGTATGTAGTGAGATTTGTTTGAATTACAGTAGGCAATTCAGCTTTCGATAAAACCCAATATGTTCAAATCATCGAATCAAAATCATAGATATGATTGTCATCTAAAAAAGGATTTTTAGCGAAGAAATTATGATTTTTAGTAGCCTAGGGATTGAGAGATTCGAAGATGATCAGTTTTTGTAAAAGAATTAACTTTTGGTGATATGATTGATGATTGGTGGTGCGTTTTGGCCGAAGAGGGGCATTGCGACGAGGGTGAGAAGTTCACCATGGCGAATTTTTGAATTAGGCCTTGGTTTGGGGAGGTGAGACGATTTTATTGTTTTATGGCAAGTTTTGGGTCGGTTTGATTTTTTCACGTTGTTGGCACGGTGGAGGGCAACGAGAGGGGCCATATTTGGTGTGGTGGTAGAGGAGATCGTGGGGATCACGGTGGCAGTGGAGGCGTGTGTTCTGGTGGTAGAAAATGGCGGGGCGAGGCATTTTGGTTGGTGGACGAAAAACAGGAGGTGGTCGCTTTTTTTTAGGCTTGCGATGGAAAATTGAAGGAGTGGGTTGGAGCAGTGGCGAAGGGTGTCGATCGAACATAGGAGAGGAGAGAGACTAATTGGTAGTTGTAGAGGGTCGAACGGCGGTGAGGTTCGTTCGTGCACGTGCACTTGCATGCGTGCACACGCAAGTGAAATTCCAGGTGGGAAGAAGATGATCGTGGTTTGGGATGATGGTTACTGTAACTCGGGCCTTGGTCTCGAGTCGCACGCATGGGTAAAGGTGAAGGCAACATAGGTTTATCGATGAAATTGGTTTGGTTCTGTTTTCTTAGTTTATTGGGTACTGGTAATTAGGGAAAGGGAAGTGAAGAAGAAAGGGAAAGAGGAGGAGAGGAAATGGGATGGACTGTGGAGGTTTGGGCTTCGGCCCAAATAAAGATGAAGGAGTTTTCTATATTTTAAAAATGTTAAATTTTATTTATACTTTGTAAATTTTTGAAATATTATAACTCGTCCATACAAAACCCGATTATTGCGATTCTTTTTGCGATGGGTTCGTATCGTCGAGTAATTCAATGCTATGAAGTTTGTTTTTAGATTTGACAAAGTGATAATTTATGGTATTTTGAACCGGTCAATTTTTAAATACATGATTTAAATTAACTTGGTTATTTAAAATTTATATGACCGATCTATTGAAATTATTTACCCAAATAAAAATAACAACGAGTTATTTTAAGTTAATTATGATATTTTGGCATTTGTTTAGTAGAATAAAACACCGTTCTACTAATTGTATTTAATTGGACTCCTATTGGTAGAATAAATCACCGTTCTATCGTTATTACCGAATATATGTGTTTTTGGACATTGATTAGCAGAAATAAACACCCTGTTCAGCTATTATATTTGTATGGACATCTATTTTTTATTCTGAAAATTATATTGGGAAATATGATGTTGAATTATTTGAAAAAAATAGATTGTTGAGAATATCAGTATTTGTTATTTTGGATTGTTATGGAATGAATGATAACTTGATTAAGTACCATTGAAATTAATAAACCTTTCTCTGATTTGGAAGTCAACCTTCGAACCAAAATTATTTTAAAGA
Organism: Allium cepa; assembly: GCA_030765085.1. NCBI lineage: Eukaryota > Viridiplantae > Streptophyta > Magnoliopsida > Asparagales > Amaryllidaceae > Allium > Allium cepa. Next base: position 887,543,891 of record CM060929.1, read on the forward strand.
TAATTATTGTTTATTAATGATATTTTAAAGTTAATTAATAATTATTTGACAATGATTTAAGGTTAATTGTTTTATTATTGTTAAAAAATATTTAAAATGTATTTGATTATTATATCCAAAGCTCTTAATTATTTAAGTTGTTTAAAGAATATTTAATTATTAATTAAAGTTATTTTATAGTGATTTGTTTAAGGTTAATTATTACTTAAGGTTTAATTAATATCAAGGCATTATTATTATCCCAAGATAATTTGTTTAAATATTTATGATGTTATAAAAATAATATATTATATAGTAATTTTTTTATAAAAGGGTATTTTTTTCCTAAATTATAACTTGGAAAATTATATAGAAACTCTATAAGTATTATATTGAGATAAGTATTAAATAAAGTTTTTGGAAAGTAATGGTATATTTTCATGGCGTAATCGGGAGGCAGAGGCTGCCTAAAGTTAAGTTTGGATTTCTCTAGGATAGAGACATAATCATTGAGTTGCGAATCCATAGTCGATACCGTAGTGGTGTTTTCCCATATTTATTTTAAATAGATTTCAAATGTTTTTGAAATGAATGGTTTGTGAATATACTTATTCCTATGAGATAAGTATATACCTTTTTGATAATGAGATTTAATTTATTGAAATTGAAACTAAATAAGGCTTAGTGATTTTAGTGGGAAATAAAATCTTTAGTTGAATGATTGTTTATTTGATAGTCAAATAATCGATTATCAAATCTGGATCCAACATAACTTTGAAAATATCTAAAGGAAACATGGGGATTATATGGTACAATTACCATCGCAGGTGCTATAATGTACGTATAAACTTGTTTCGTTCCTCTAGGATGGTATTAAGGAAATACATCTACTAACGGTTAGGAGATGATCTTTGATCTTATTTATTCTATTTCCTAAAGAACAGGAGTTAAGTTTACCGAAAATATAAAAAGTTGTTTCTAAGAGACCGTGATTAAGTAAATTATCCGAACACCACTTTGATCCAACGAATATGTTTTCGAAATACAAACATGAGCACGGAATTGAAGATGGAGCATTGAAGTGCAAGGGATAATCGCTACTAATCCTGAGGATGATTCCAAAATGGATGTAGTAGGAATAATGCCTTCAGTTTCATTCAGACCCAGAACGGACTTGTATGGATGAATGCTATCAGCATACTGTCATTGGAGAACAATGAGCATTCTTAGGAAGAATTCCTTAAAAAGGTAATCGTAGCCTCAAGCCTCATCAACCAGAAATGACTGAAAAACAGGCAGGTTAGAGGTAGAATGCTCTTGTGTTGTATAGGATCCCCGTGAGGTCCTCGGTACATTTTTCTAGATGTTTACTTTAATAGGTGATACCCCAGTGCCTGGTCATTGTATGGAAATCCATTCTCCAATATGTGTCTTTACGGTTTTTTTATAGAGCCTAGTATGCTAGAATTTAATTAATGTAACAATTTCAGCTATTTGAGTAAGTATTCATACTTAGACCCTATTATAATATCATTGCATTTTCTATAAAAGGTTTTGGTTACCGTAAGGGAAAACCCCGTCGTGATTATGTGTGGCGTGGTCTTACGGGATACTTTTGATTTAAAAGGATTTTGAAAGTTATAACGAATAAAATTCCTTGTGATCTAAATTCTCATGCTGGTTTTACTAGACTGACCCGGGCGTGGTTTTTTTTCATAATTGCTCGGGTCAGACCGAGCATATTTCCAGGTTTAGCTAGAAGGATTGGAGCTTCAAGAGAGGAGCTAGAGGCCTAGAGACGTATTCACGTGGATGATAATTTTCCGTTGCATTTAGTTGTGTTTATCAGCAATTGTAAGGACATGTGTTATAACTGTCTGTGCTGTATAGGTTGGTATACTCTGATTATTTTCTGTACTATAAATATTACAGTTTTGTTTTATATGAAGATTTGTTTTATATTGTATATTATTTGTTTCTACCGTGAGATTATATGTTGTTTGGTTTTCTTTCTATCTTCTTTCTATTTTCTTTTCCTTACTATCCGCCTCTCTGTTCAATTTGGACAGGACATATGTGGTAAATTGTCAATTCGAACTATAGGAAAAGTGGGTCATGACAGAATCTATTCTCTAATAAGTTCCATTCGAACTTAGTTGTATACCTATTATGTTGAAATTTAATTAATGTAATAATTTCGGCTATAGTCGATATTTGTTTTAAACCCTAGAGATTGTAACAATATCACTAGATTTTCTATAAAAATTGTTTGATTATCATAAGGTTAAAACTCATATGTGTTTATGTGCAGCATGGTCTTGCGAGATACCTTTATTTTAAAAGGTTATAACATTGTAATTCTTTAGAGGAGTGTTTCTCCTGCTGGTTTACTTGACCGATCTAGGCATTATTTTTTTACAATACTCAGGTCACACTAAGCATATTTTATAGATCTTGTTTGGATGCTTTGGAGCATCAGGAGATGTGCTGGATGCCTCCAAGATGTATTCACGTATATTTATATTTTCCACTGCATTTGTTAGTTGTATTTATTAGTAATTGTGAGAACATGTTGTTATAACTATCCAGGCTGATGATTGGTTTAGTGTACTCTAATTTATGAATGTATATTACATTTTCCTTTCTCTTGTAAAGATTTGTTTCATTTTATATGTTACTCGTCACGATGTGAAATTCTATTCTTTTTTTACCTTCTAACAATTTGTCTTTCCGACACTTGGATGCTTGACAATGAATACCGTTGATGTATTAGTGTCGACTTCTGAGGGTCGGATAGGAATTGTTACACATGTAAAGAGTATGTTGCTTGATAGTGCAAGCATACAATTGTACATGTGGATGTATTAGTGTCGTCTGTAGTAATTAAGTAGGATGGTGGGATTGCTTTCTATTATTGCACTCGAATGCTTTGATACCACATATAACAACCTGCCTAATCGACCTTCGAAAATCGACATTAATGCATCCACGGTATTCACATGCCGAGCATTCGAGTGCCGGAAAGATAGTTCATTGGGGAAAAGAAAAGGAAAGAAGGAACATAATCTCATAAGTAATGAATAATCTATAATATAAAATGATATTTACAGAAGAAAAGGTTGTATGCATACAATAAGAGAAAACTATCCTTAATCAGCCTGGACAATTATAAATAGTCTATTCTTACAAATGCTGAAAAATATAACCAAATAATGCAGCGGAAATAAATGGCATATACAATTGATACATCTTGGGCATCCGGATCGTCTCCTAAGCTCCAAAGCACCTAAAGCTAAATCTGGAAAACATGCTTGGTCTGACCAGAGCATTATAAGAAAACAACCCCAGGTTTAGTCTGGTAAAACCAGCGTGAGAAACATAATCATATGGATTATTAATGTTATGAGAACCTTTGAAAATAAGGGTATCTCCTAAGACTATGCTGCAAATAAACACGGACTTTCATGTTACGATAACCATACCATTTTTATAGAAAATCCAGTGATATTACAATAAAGTCTAGGGTTTAAAATAAATATTGAATATAGCTGATACTGTTACATTAATTAAATTCCAAAATAATAGGTACACACCTAAGTCTATAAAGGTGCGTATTGGAGAATGGATTCAATCAATGATAGGGGTACCGGGGTACCATTCGTCATGGTACACTTTTAGATAAATCTACCAATAGCCTAACATGGACTCCCTGCATGGAAAGACCAACCTACCACTTACTGGATAGTACTGAACATTTCATCACCTTGGTTGCTTTTAACCTTTTCCAAGAGCTCTCATGCACATCCAAATCCATAAATAATAATCAAGAAGGGCGATGACAATACCCTAATGGGTCCGATCCACTTAGCCTTGCGGTATATCCTCTCTTTTAGCCATTCCTGATTGATGAGGTATGAGGCTACGATTTACATTTTAGATAGCAATCCCAATTAGAATGCTGCCTTCCAGGCGACAATACAATGCCAGCATTCGTCCATAAAAGTTGTTCAGGATATAGACAAACTGAAGGTAGTACTTCTACTACATCTATTTTGGAATCACCCTCAGGCTTAGCAGCAAGTAGCCATTGCACTTTAAAGATCTTTGTCTTCGGTTCCATCATCTTCACAAGCTTCCAATTCGAATGCTTGAGTTGGTTCGAGTGTTTTACGGATAATTCATACTTATCTGATCTCGGTCTCTTTGAACCAACATTCGATAAACTCAACTTCGGTTCTTTCAGAAATAAACACACAATGCATAAGATCCGAGATCACCTCCTAACTATTTAAGTGGACGGATCTCTTTATCATCTACCATAGAGGAACAAATGAGTTTATACATATAGTAGTATCATCTAAGATAACTATACCATATAATTCCCGTGTTTCCTCAAGATATTTTCAGAGTAAAGAGCTGGCTAAGATTTGATTGTCGCTTATTTAAATATCAAATAACAACAATCAATTAGAGATTTTATTTCCTATGGGAACCACTAAGCCTCATTTAATTAATCTTTTATTAGTTAGATCTCTTAAACTATATACCAAAATATTTATATACTTACGTCACTTGTGGTAGTACAAGATTGGAAGGCCCCCAAGAACATTATCGAAGTTAGAAGCTTCCTAGGTTTAGCTGTTTATTATAGGAAGTTTATCAGAGATTTTACTACACAATGAATAATCTGTAATATAAAATAATCTTTACATTAAAAAAATTGTACACACATTCCGATCAAACTATCATATAGTCAGCTTGGACAGTTATAACAGCTTGTCCTTACAAATGCTGAAAAATACAACCAAACAATGTAGAGAAAATAAAAGGGAATTTATGAGAGATATGTCTTGAGCATCTAGCTCATCTCTTGAGCTCCAAAGCATCCAAAGCAAAATTTAGAAAACATGCTCGGTTTGACCCAAGCATTATAAGAAAATGACGTCCAGATCAGTCTGGTAAAACCAATGTGAGAAACATAATCATATAGATTATTAATGTTATGAGAATCTTTGGAAATAAAGGTATCTCATAAGACCATGTTGCACATAAACACGGACGGGTTTTAACCATGCGATGATGTAGCACCCCATGTTTTTATAACCTTATTTAAGATATTTAATCGGTTAAATTAAATTAAATAGCGTGAAGATTTACAGGTTGAGATTTGCTTAGTTAAAGATAGCCATGCCATGTTAAGTGGGTTAACTAAAATAAAATAACACTAGATACTGTGTTAGGAAATGAGAAGGGAAATATGGGAAATAGCAAAACCTTATACCCTAAACCCTTAGGAGATAGGTAACTCACGTTCACTTACTCTCATTTCACTAAAACTAAATTACTATGGTCCGTCACGATTTCCCATTCTCAAGAGAAGAATTAAAGCTAGGATCCAAAAGAAGAGAAGTAATCAACTAATTCAACAATTAAAATCCCATATATAGTCTCAAAGCTAAGGTGAATTATTACTACATCCCTATTTCTTCCAGTTTTGATTTTGTTATTAGATCCGAAATGCTTTTGTTGTATCATTGCCATGTTTGATGTTTAAAGATATATGTATATACATATTGTTGGTGAAATTATACATGTTTATTAATGTTTTATGATATAATTAGCATGAAAACCCTATTTAATGACATCATAATACCTTGGAAATTTAAAAATAGACCTGGAATAATATTTGAGAGATGGGTTTTGATTTTCATAATTTTTTGATTTATTATGAATTTTATATTAATTTTCTAATGAAGAGAATTGTTTATTGGGTTATAAATTATTTTCGGGTGAAATAACAATATTTGGGTTTGAAATTTTAATATGTTTAGAAATATATTAAAATGGATTTTTTTGGATTTTTCCTGATTTTTCCTAAGTCATTTGACGGATATATAAAATTATTTAAGGTATGAGACTTAAATATTTTATATATGTATAAAGGAGAAAGGGCATTTTGCAAAATAAAATCATTACTTATTTTTAGTAATAGTGCAACATATTTCTGAAAAGTATTTATTGACCAATGAAAATTTGACAAACAAAGGCAGGTTGGTTGAAAAGTTTTCTTTTTAAGTTAAAAAAACAAAAATCACACCTTTTCCAAGTTTTAGACTATACGATAGTATACCTTCCGCCCCAGACCCTTCGTCATAGTTGAAAGGTTAGCTTTCGACAAGGTCAAAGTTCAATGCATAAGGTATCAAATGTTTGGTATGTAATTAATTGAATAAAGCCGAAAGGTTCAAGGTCAAACGATTTATGGTCTAAAATGTTGGAATATAATTGTTTTATAAATGAAAAGCTTTTGTCGGCTCTGCTTTCGAATTTAAGCTTTCGACTTGGTCACTTTCGATCCGGTCAAATTACTTTAAAAGAAAGATTTTAAACCTTTCGACGTAGTTGGTAGATTATTGTTGCTTCCTCTATTACTTTGTTTTGAAACCTTCCGACATAGCCGAAGGGTTTCTACTGCTTTATATAAATGTTTTGCTTTGAAGCTTCAGACCTAATCGAAAGGTTTACTTGTTTTTAAAACTAGCCATTTCTCTAATGCTTTTGGAAGGAAGCTTTCGACTTATGTGATTTACCCTTGTTTTGTAAAGTATAACCCAAAGCTTTCGAAAGGTTGTTTCCAATAAAGACGAAAGGTTTTAAAAGAATGTTTCGAGATTGTTTTGAATTGAACCCAGTATGCCTTCAAAAGTTTTATGTTTTTAAAAGGTTTTATGCATTCAAAGGGTTGTACATTAATCTGTTTCGAAAGGTTTATTAGATGGTTCCGAAAGGTTTATGGAGGAAGGTCTTCCAAAGATTTTTATAAGGCAATAATTTAAAGGTGATTTTAAAAGATGGATGTCCAAATTTTATAGCTTTCGTAAGGTTTGCTTTGAATGAGTTTGAAAGGTTTGACAAATGGTTTCGAAAGGTTTTGTGTTGATTTGAAAGAGATAATTTCAAAGTATGGAAAGAGGCTCTTTCAAATGGTTAAATGTTTTCATCAACTAAATTTTAAGTAAAGGATATATATATATATAATTGACATGGTAATATGATTTGAGAAAAGTATAAAGATTTTATTCTTTTCCATATTTAAGTTTGGTTTAAAGGTTTAAATAATTTTGAAAATATTTTCAAGGAAAATTACGGGAGGGGATCCTTAAGTATATATGACTCAGATATAAGAAAACCAGATGGGACTAGCATGGGGTCACGCTCTATGCATTAGCTAGCCCAAGCTAACTATTGTACAAAATTCCAGTGTGTAGGGTTTTGTCACGGGTAGGCTAAAATTATGATTATACACTGAACGGAATATATGTTTGTTTATAGATAGGTTATTGCTGAGCCCAAAAGACCATTAGGATCGGAAGGTCCTGGAAGGTGATTAAGTTAGAGACAGACCATCCAAAAGTGAAGTATTTAACAGATAGTTGATGGAAAATGTTTAACAAATATTTAATGGGAAATATTTAACAAATAGTTAAGGATAGATAATCCAAAAGATGAATATCTAAAGGGTGTTAGGTTAATTTCGATTTTATTGTCTGGTAGGCCCGAGTCAGCCAAAAGTTAAAAGTTATCCAAACAAAACTTGTGTGTTTGAATAGATATTTCATTATTACCTAATATTTATGTATGTTTACATAATGATTACTTTACTTTTTTTAACCATTGTGGATGCAGGAGCATAATATATGGTTTTATGAAAGATTTTGCAAAGATATGTTTTTGAAAGAATGTTAGTGAGAGGAAACCCATCCCGCTAAGCGGCGTGGTCTCACTTAACATAATTAACCGAGATGTATAATACTATTCACACTAGACTTTATGTCTGACTCGAAGTTTATGATTCCCCTTAAACTCTCGAGTGCTCAAAATTGATTTGACTATGCCGAGGGCTAGGGATATTTTCATATTTTAGAATGTTGACGATTAAGCTACCAGAGGATGCAGGAGATAATGAATAGCTACTTATGATTTGTGTTTATTATTATGTTGTGATGGATTTTCTGCCATGATGTTATGTATTAAGTCTAATATGACTATATAACTCTGATCAACCGAGTGGGTATCTTCATATACCGCTCTTGGCGTAATTTGTAATCATTATATTTAATCTATACTTGGGGAATGATTTGGGTTATGTGACGTGAATGTGAAACAATTCATTTTGGAAATGTAATGGAGTAACTTATGGTTTTTGAAATATGTGTTTGTTTAATATTCAAGTGTTTTTGATATCATTGATACCATTAACATAGCCGTATTTAGTTGTCGAAAGCTAATACTATGGATGACTGCAACATCTTTAGCGCTTAGTTTTGGGCCTCTAGATAGGGGATGTCATAGCTTGGTATTAGAGCATGGTTTATGAATACTTGTATTTGATATATATATATATATATATATATATATATATATATATATATATAATTATACGCTGTATCTTTAGACTCCTATCTTAGTTAGGCTATTCATCTCTATCTTATGAGGTTTGAATATAAATATGGAGGGAAGAAGAAGTAGAGTAAATGACGGAAGAGACAGCACCACCAATGGAAACACCCGACCAAGTACTAGGAGAGGTCTCGGTCAGGCACAACCCGAAACTGCTGGTGCAGGAGTTCCCCAAATGGACAAGGGAGCGATGTATCGGTTCTTTGGAAATATGGTGCAAGTGGAGTAGCAGCTGGTGTTGTTTGAGGTAACGCTGCTAGAGATGAAGCACAGGAAGTTCCTATGGTTAATTAGTACACCAACTTGAGTAGGGATTACATCAGGCTTAGAGGAAAGTCGTTTATTGGTACTGAAGATGTAATCGAGGTGGAGAATTGGCTGGTGCATTGTGAAACAATCTTTTCTGATCAAGGACTGAATGATGTACAGAAAAGGAGACTGGCTTCAAGGCAGTTGCAGGGAACTGCTCTATTCTGGTGGAATACCATTACTACTGGAGTTGATGAGTAGACCATAACTTGGGAGGAATTCAAGAGAAGGTTTTCGAAGAGATTTACGTCCACGATGGCGTTGGCTGCATTGGTAAAGAAGTTTGTAGAATTGGAGCGCGGAGATATGACCGTGTTGGAGTACACTAGGAAGTTTGAGGAATCAGCCCAATATGGTATGCTTTGGTGGACACTGTAATCAGTAGGAATGAGAAGTATATCAGTGGATTAACGCCACTACTGATAAGCGCTACTTTGCCGCACTTGAGGGACCCAAGTGATGTGGTTGTTGGAATGGAATTAAGGCAAGAGGAGGCATTGGCTTGCTTGAGCAAGAAGGTGAAGGAGGCCCAGATGGGACAAGCTCAGAAGAGGAAATTTTTCCAGAAAAAGACTACTCAGAGAGGGGGAGCACAGAAGAAAGATAAGGTTGAAGTGGTTTGCTATAAGTGCAACAAGTAGGGACACTATGCCAACGAGTGACGAACCGGCAAAGGAAAAGGGAAAGAGGCCGGAGGAAAGAATATTATTATATTAACCGGGTGTTTAGTTCTTAAACTTTCGATTAAGTGATCGTGTAGACTCATGTATCTTATCCATTAGGAAATTTTGGTTCTCATTTTGAGATTTTGTTTGGAAATTTTCATTTGTAGAAGTAAAATAGAATTTTTGACAATTTTGGATAGTCGAAAACTTCCGAGTAAATTTAGAATTTAAAGCTTAATGTTTTATAAAAATTAGTTTTTATCACTTATAAATTGAGAAGATTAGAAGTTAAAACAAAATTTAAAATTTGTTAAATATCCTAGTTAAGTAAAACAATAGTATTATATTAATATGAACTTGAGTTAAGAAATGAAATTTAACTTACGAAAAAGTCCTATGAAATGGATTCTAAATGAATTTTAGTATTAAATGAAATACTATTAGGAAGTTAATTGCGATTTAAAATGAATTTGAATTTAAAAAAATTGTGTAAATAAGAAACCAATGGAATAAATACATAAGTTGTATGTAGATCATTTTGTTCGCATAATGGTACGATTCAAATTCGAGTACAGGATTTTGAGGTGACTTACATCGGTCTGAGTTAGGATTTACCACTCGATCCTTTACAGCAAGCACTGGATATGGATTTTTGATTTCATTTCAAAATTCTCTATCATAGTATATAGCTATGCAAAGAGAATGGAGGTTTCTAATCAGGGAATCTGATCGGAGTCCGCACTAGAGAAGTCGGGTAAGCGATACTAGTTCGGAAGTGAAACTGTGTGACTAAGCATGCAATCAGATTTTATATTTTGTATGGATGGTATATGTACATCATATGGCTTTATTAAATTATATGCTAATGATATTAGTAATGCAAGTTATATATGGATGGATACAGTTTGAAAGTAAGATACAGGTTCATGGAAGCAAAGGTTAGTTAATGATTTTGATTTCATGAGTAGAGTTATTTGCTCGATGAATAGGTACATATTTATATTTTGGCTTTGGTTGATGGTTTTGTGCCCCAGTTTAGGAGGCCACTTGGCTTTTTTATTTTGTTGGTTTAGGCCGGTAGTGGCGATTCGTAGTTTTTCCGATCGAGCCGCACAATGGAGATACTGCCTAAATTTTCCATAACTTTAAAAGATTTGGGAATATGGTAATCCATTTCGACTAATTGATTTTGAATGGTTTAAGGGTTCGAGAACATTTTTCTTGCTTTGGGAATTTCGAGGACAAAAGAGAATGTAACAACCGAGAATTTTAGGTCATTGGATTTTAAATAAATAATTGATTTTAAAAATTGGAATAAATTAGTTTTTAAGTTAGATAACTTGAATTCAATTATAGGAATTATTTAATTATTTGAATTGGTAATTTAATATTTGAATAGTGATTTAAATACTCAGATTTTAAATTGAATACTAATTAAATGGTCTTATTTAACTCCTTTTTAATTATTAAATAATAACGTTGAATTCATTTTGCAAATTTATTTGCAGTAGTAAATGGCTTGAATAAATAATAAGAAAATTTATTTTTAATATAACAACTCAATTTTATTGACGTATTTTCAATTTAATTTATTTGATTCTCCATAATTTTTAATATGGATAGTCTATAAAATTTCACTTGACGATTTTTTAAAAAATGAGGATATTTTATGATTTTACAGAATTAGTTAACCAATCTATATTATTATTTCTCTAAAGTTACTTGGTGTTTTGAGTGCGACCGTAATTTTTTTGTCATTTGCAGTTCGTACGCAAACAAAAATTTGTGTGGCAAAATGCCGGGATTTGGAATATAAACAAAAAAAACACTTAGCTTATTCAACACCTTTCAGTCTTTTTCCTCAAGTATTGTTCCATTCATTTGCATTTGTAAACAAAGAAAAATATATCCACTTCTTATGAAATAAAAAAACAACTCAAATAAAAATAATAAAAAATAGAAAGGTTAAATTTTTGAGTTTTAGATGGGAGATCTGTCTAGGAGATTTTTGGAGCTTGCGGTGATTTTGGAAGACTCGACCCATTCAATAGTTAAGGGATAAGACTAGGGTTAGCTTTCTTGTCGAATTGATGAGGTTGTAGCTCGAGGCACGGTTGGAGGGGAATTCGTGGACGCAAGACAAGGTGGAGGTGAACTTTTGGTATGGTGCGGCTCTTTGAGGGGGGGGGGGGGGCGCGATATTCTACGTGGTCGCATGCAGGCCTTTGAGACATGATTGGAAGGAGGAGGTCGGATGTAAATCAAAGGGTGTCGGGGGGATGTAGTTCGAGAAGTGGGGACGATGATGAAGTCGTCACGTGGTTTTATGCACTAGGGAAGGAGAATTTGGGCATGAAAGTTTGGTTATGTCATTGGGTACTGGGTACTAGGTGGGAGTTTGAAAGTGACGGAGAAGATGTTTTATATGGGATACGAGTAGAAATTTGTAATTAGTGAAAATAATCATATAATTCAATCTCAAACTTATAAATGCAATAACTCTCACATACGAGGTCCAATCGAGATGTGGTCTTTTGCATTGTGCTCATAATGACGTAGGCCTCGCGATGGAATATGTTTGGTTGAATTTGGAGCAAATAAAAATTTGAGCTAAATTCGTTCGATTTTAGTTCAAACCAAAATTCTTCGGCGCCAACTGGAATTTCGAAGGTTTAAACTCACCTTTTTGGTTAATCAGTATGATATGTAATAGATAAAATTTACTCTATGTTTAGATGAATTTTTGGTTGATTTGGTTGAATATTTGCTTTGAAAAGCGATTGATATTCAAATTGAAAAACATGGAATTTTATTAAGAAATTCAGATTTTACGATATTGTGATTTTTAATTTTCAATTATATTCCTATCAATTTTATTTAAGTTGTATACATGTTATATAGATCATTGAATGTCAAAATTGATAGTTTGGCCATATTGGTTATGACACAGACATATGTAAAAAGCTAAATCTTTTTTGTGAAAAAAGTAGTAATAGCACCGGTTAAGTACTATAGTAACTATTGACGTCGATATAGTATTTTGGAAATACTGTTAATTGCTATTTGATTTTGGAAATGATTTTCGTTTCGAAAAACGATATTTAAGTTTGACTTTTTGGAATTTCTATGATATTTCAATTACAAATGGGCTTTTAACTTCTCTATTTTATTTTAACTTCTTTATTTATTTTTTAATATACATACGTATGCATAAGTAAATGTTTTAAATAATAATTTTGGAAGTATTGGTCTTTGTAGAAAAATTATTATAACAATAAATGTTTATTTGTGAAAGGAAAATAAAAAAGGTTGTCTTTAATTTAATAGGGATTTTGCATTTAAAGGAGATACAAATATTAAGCACTTGCGAATCGTTTGTGTAAATTGTTGCGCAAAGGGATAGATTTATAAATACTATTTTATAAGTGGAGGATAGATTTATAAAGTGTGTTTTATAGATAATAGAATGGTTTTATAAATAATATCCTACAAAATGGAAATCAATATCAAATTGATAAATTAGAATGATTAATTCCTATTTATTGAAACAAATGGAATGATCGTGTTATGGAAATTATATGGGTTTTTATTATTAAATTTGGAGTATGTCTTATATTTGGAGTTTGGTTTATATTTGGTTTTGTTTATAAAAGGAGTTTATAAACAAATTTGGAGTTCTTATAAAAAGAGTTACTAAGAAATTTGGAGATTTATAACATGAGTTTTAAAAAACTATATTTTATAAAAGAGTTTATAAATAGTATATAAGATATTTATAAAGAAGGTTTATAATTATGTATAGATACTTATAAAGGGGATTTTTTACGATTCCTGAATAATAATTTACAAAAGGAGCTTGCAAACATAAAGAATTTTATAGAGCATTCTATAAAAAGGGAATTTTAAGGAAATAATTTTATAAAAGAGTTTATTTATAATTGAGATTTGACTTCCCTAAATGACCTTTTAATTATAGTGGTATGGAACATTCTTTTCCATACGTAGCACCGAAGGAATAGTGTTTTAGGTTATTGTTATCTCAGTTTTTTAAATGGATTTTGGTTCAACCTAATTAAATGTGATTCTAAAAATGAAATATTTCTTAAGTTTTATGAAAATACTTATGCTGGTGAAACAAGTATATGAGTATATTTTCGAAGTGTTGAAATGTAATGCTTTAAGTACATAATTATACTGTTAATATAAGTATATGGAAAAGTTTTTATAAAGTATTAAAAAGAGTAGAGGAAGTTGGAATATATCTTTGTAAAAGTATATTTAATATAAGTATTTACAAAGCGGTTTTTATTAAAGAGATGATTGATTAAAGAGGCTTGGTGTGCTTTGTGCTTAACCAGTGTTATTTTCCTTATGGAATTAAATCTTTGGTTGAACTGTTTATTATTTGATAGCAAAATAACCGACTATCAAATCTTAGCCAATTTTAAAAACTATCGTTGTTGGTTCGGAGAGACCGGAATCAGATATATTATTCTAAAACCACTTCGAACCGACATAAGCGTTCGAATTGGAAATATCTTAAAGATACTAGAAGATGGAGCTCTTGAAGTGCAAGGGCTACTTGTTACTAATACTAAGGATGGTTTCAAAATGAAAGTAGTAGAAGTAGTGCCTTTGGTTTGTTCATATCCTAAACAACTTGCTGGCAATGCATGGTCACCTAGAGGATAGTGTTAGCATTCCATGTAGGAATTGCTAAGTAAGGTAAAATGTAACCTCCAGCCTCATCGATTAGGAATGACAAAAACACGGGGTAAGTCGCAAGGCTAAGTGGGTCGCACCCACTAGGGTATTGTCATCATCCTTCTAGATTATTATGTATGAATTTGGTTGTGTATGAGTGCTCTCAAGAAAGATTGCAAAGCAACTAAGGTGATGAAATATTCGGTACTGTCCAGTAGGTGGTAGACCAATCTTGCCATGTAAGGAGTCCATATGAGGCTCTCAGTACTTTCATCTAGAGGTGTACTATGACGGACTGTACTCCGGTAGCCCTGTCATTGATGGAATCCAACTCCAATAAATGCCCTTCGGACTTAGTTATATATCTATTATGCTGGAATTTAATTAATGTAAGAGTTTTGGCAGTATTCAATATTTATTTTAAACCTTGGACATTATTATAATATCACTGGATTTTCTATCAAAATGGTTTGGTTATCGTAAGGTAAAAACTCGTCCGTGTTTATGTGCGGCCTAGCCTTATGAGATACCTTTATTTTAAAAGGTTTAGAACGTTAAATTCATTTGAGTTGTGTTTCCTATGCTGGTTTATTAGATTGATCCGGGCATTATTTTCTTATAATGCTCAGGTTAGATGGAGCATATTTTACAGATCTTGTTTGGATGCTGTGGAGCTTCAAGCGACGAGCTGGATGCCTCTAAGATGTCTTCATGTATATTTTTTTCCACTGCATTTTTTAGTTGTATTTATCAGATTGTGAGGACAGGTTAGTATAATTGTCCAGGCTTGTTTAATGTACTCTGATTTATGTATGTATATTACAGTTTTCTTTCTCTTGTAAAGATCTATTTCATATTATATGTTCTCGTCATGATGTGAGATTCTATTATGTCTTCCTTTTCTTTTTCCTCCAATAATATGTTTTTCAGCACATGGATACTCGGCACCTGAATACCGTGGATGTATTAATGTCGACTTCGACGGGTCGAAAAGGCAGGTTGTTACATAGGAACGTAAGAGAAAAAGAATGGGAATATGGATTTTCCATTTCGAACCCTTCCCGGTATAAAGAAATAGGTTTAGAAAATTGGATTCTTCTAAATTTGGATGTTAGCGACAGTGTGCTAGATATGGATAGTAGAAATTGAATGCAAAATTGGTTGAACTGTACTTCTACTCGTAATGGGGGAAATTGGATGTAAAAGCAAGTTTTTTATTTTCAAAAGTTGATTGCATATAGAACTTCCAGTATATTTCAGGTTTTGCATCATATTTTCGAAATTGGTTGAAAAGAAGCATTCATATAGGATGAGTCAATTCGAATTATTATGCATGCATATCATATATTTTGTGATACCCCGCACAATTATACACTATTGGTTGTAAAAAATTTATACACTAATTGATTTTGATAAATTCAAATGGATTGTACACTAAGTTACATTGCTCAGTCCTTGAGGAATTTCAGGGATGAAACTCTTTTAAGGGGGAAGAATGTAACACCCCGTAATTTTAAACGTTAATAAATCTAAAAGAAATTAATTAATAAATGATAATTCTGAAAAATAGAATTTTCATAAACGTTAGAATTTGGCTAGGTAATTGCACTGTTGGATTCATGACGATTTTTTGATCAATTTTTCATGTATAAAGTTTTTCGATCGGAGTTCAAACTAAAAAGTTACTAACGTTTGAAGTTTTGTGATCGAAAATAATTATATTAGTAATTAAGGAAACAAGTAATGCTTAACTAACGTTAATTACAAATAGTTAAACTTAACAGTAGCCTAAACGTTTAAATTATCTCGGTTGAACAATTAAGGAATAGAATTAAACAAAACAACATGGCAGATCAATTCATAATTTAAAATATATACGGTCGACCCAGAAAGTATCACAATTGACCGGTAGCAGTCGACCATGGGTGTTGTAAAATCGATAGTGAACTGAGGCCACAATGGCGGATTTAGACAGTTTAATCGAACGGCTTGCATTGGTTTGAACCCCTATAGGTAACTCATATTTTCCAATAGATACAGAAATTCTACCACTTTCTCCTCTCCAATAATACCTAAATTCTTAAATTGGTTCTTGTTATACGTATATAAACAATTGGAGAATTGTAGAAGAGCATAAAGGAAGGGAATATGGTCAAATCAAATCATCAAAACTATGTTAAACTATAAATTCAGATCTTGAATATGTATTAAATCTAAATCTCTCTCTTCTCGTCTAAATTTCTAACATAATAATATATGCTTGCGACATATATCAGAATAGGAGGATAAAGGGAGTCAAACTGGGATAATAGGGATTATATTTGAAGATTTGGAACGCTTAAAGGAGCTGAGTGGAAAATTACATATTTTGTACTAATATTGGATTTATACCATTGTAGATCTATTTCATATATGCCTGGAGTATAAATCACAATTTGGATACTGAAATTTATATGTGTAATGAATTGATATAAATCATGAATATTTAATCGTACATGCATGATGATTATGGAAAATATGCTTATATGTTATGAAAACTCTAGACTTGATAACTATTATATACATATTGGAATTTCAAATTTGATTAGTCCATATATTGAATATAAATCAGAATTGATTATAAATTAAATTTGGGATCAAATGGTATTTTAATATATTGAAATGAGCCATGTAACAATGTAAATGTAAATTTCTATAAATTGCCTGAAATACAAATAAAAATGTGTTGGTTTAAATAACAAGGAATGTAAACAAAAAGGAAAAGATGTACAAAAAAAAAATCACCATATTTTGTACAATCTATTCCAATAGAAAAACAAATGATAATTTCTTGTTGTTTCACACATATACAAGTCCTTTCCTGATAAATTTATAGAGAATTATAGTGTTAAAAAATTTCTTTGGGGAAAGAGGTAATTCCAACATATTAAAGTAGGAAAATCTTTAAGTATACTAAAGTGTTGTAAGCAGGAATAATAACAACAACTGAAAGAGAGAAACCCAAAACATGTAATTTAAAATGGTGTAGAAAAAAAATGGTAAACAAAGAAGATACAATTGAATGGATATGGAAGTACTAAATTTAAACAGGCAATTAAAGATAGATATTAGCTAAAAAGGAAAACATGGGGATTTCACCCAATAATGTTAAGTAAAAGGAAAAGGAAATTAGAAAAGATATTAAAAAGAGAGTGGTAAATGACTTCAAGTTAAACAAGAAGTAAACGCGTAGAAAATTAAAGTAATGTTGTCAATATTGAACAGTAGAGGCATAATAAATGAACAAGAATGAATGAAAATTTGTATGCATAATATATATATATATATATATATATATATATATGCAAATATATGTGTGTGTGTGTGTATGTGTGTAACAACCCATAATTTTGTAAATATTCTTAATTAAATTTTTATTTGAAAACTTTAATTTTTAAATTTCTCGAATTTTTCCAATGTAAGTTTGGAATTTGTTTGTAATTTATTTTCCAAATACAATAAAATAAACATTTTCTGATAATTTTGTATTTTGGTCAACTGAAAGTCAAAGTCTATGCACAGTTGAAAATTTTAAATTTGAATTTTTAAATCCTAATCTTTTTCTTTGAAAGTGTATTTTATTTCATATTAATTTGCTTTCGTTTCGTTGAATTCTGATTTATACTTTTTGAATTAGATAAATTACAGTGTTTTACACGCAATAACTTTCGATATTTTATTTTCTATTTTTCCTATGTTCATTTCCCTAATTTATTTTCTATTTTCTATTTTTCATATTTCTAATTTTATTTTGTTTAACTTTTATTTTATTTTATTTTTATTTTTTTATTGTTGATTGCTTTATTTTTGATAAATGGCTTAGGAAATTCAAAAGTCATAAGTTGCTCTTTCTTTAATTCAAAATGAGACTTTTCCTTTTCTTACCATCCAAAACATCCCCTTAGCCATTCATTTTTCTTTTGGCCGTGCATTTCACTTACTATTCACATACAAATCAAATCATTCTCATCTCTCATTTCATTTATGCATTTCACTTACTATTCACACACAAATCAAATCATTCTCATCTCTCATTTCATTTCTAGAAAGAAATCTATGCAAATAAATGGCTTGGAGAATTTAAGAGATATAGGTTACATGCGTTAATTTCTTGCTTTTAATTGCATAGTCTCTTTATTTCTTACCCTATCCATTCAACTATTCTAGCCGTGTATTCCCATATCAAATCAAGCATAAAATATTATTATTATCTCACTTCCTCATTTTCATTTGCAACTAAGAATAAATATATACATTTTTTCTCCTTAACTTATGCCTTTTCCATTTCCTATCATTTACTTCTTTGCTTGCCTTCCAAACCACACCACCTATTAGCCGTGAGAAACTTTATCAATTCACATACAAAGATTTATTTCCCACTTCTCATATTCATTTGCATTTAAGAATAAAATATATGCCAGTTTATTTCTCCTTAGTTTATGCCTTTTTGTTTCCTATCATTTACTACACCTTAGCCGTTTCTTCTTTTCTTCCATCTTTAGCCGTGTATTTCTTTTGATATCTCATGCACAAACAATTCTCAAAACTCTTTAATTGTCATTTGTGCGCAAACAAAGAAAAAAAATCTATTCAAGATTTCATGGCTCCTTTTTTGGAAATCAAGTAATGCTTTTCTAATTTCCTAGCCATTCGTCTCCTCATCTCTACCCGTTCAAATATTTTGTTAACGTAGCCGCCATCTATTTTTTTTCATGTGAAAAGTTTCTCCTCATTTCTTATTTGCGTGATAAAAAAATACTATATCTAAATCCATGGCTTCCTCCTTCTTTTCCTCTTTTCTATTTTAGTTTTTCTTTTGTTTCCTTTATGCCTAGCTCGGCCTCACCCTTATAGCCGACCACTACACCATCTCCACCACCACTAAGACCACATCCTCATCACCTCCACACAAGCAAGGCCGAACATACATGAAGATGGTTGAGCTCTATGGGGATGTGGCCGAGCCACTTATGTTGGTTGAAACCAATGTTTTCATTTCTATCCCATATTTTCCATTGTTGTAATCTCTATTCTTTGTATTGAATCATGTTCTTATGTTTGTGATATTTGTTTGCTTTATTTTTTTATGTACAAGATGTGGATCTTGGCTCTCTTGTCACTCAAGTTTGCGTCTTGCTTTGTTTTATCAAAAGGTTATGTCCCTTTGATCCATATTGTTCATTGTTTGATTCATAATCTTGTATGTTGAATTATACACTTATGTTTGTGTAGTTGTTCGTATACAAGATTTGGATCCGACTCCAAAAAGTATAGTCGTGCTTTGTCATGCCTTTTCGTGCTTTGCGGAGCTTAGATTTGGGTTTGAATTTCAATCCTAGCTTTAAAAAGGCAGTTATTCACTCTAGAAATTACGTACTTATGCAATTGTGAAATGATGAAAGTGAATTATAGAAATTAATATGCTATATTCATACCTGCCTATGATATGTTTATATGATATTAAATGTTGTTTATGTACCTGTTACATCATCTGATATGATATTGTATGCTATACTGTTATTTTATTTTCTGTTTATCACACTGCAAGTTCCCTTTCACTATGGATTAAAACGATACGTACCCGGACAGACCGTAGAATAAGGGAAAATCATTATGGGCTAAAATGATAGGCTCGAGTGATTTTTATTGCATTAATTTTACTTGGGACTGTGGGTTTGAAATGATAGAACCCGGATTTTTCTTTTTAATTTATGGATTGAAATGATACATATCCGTACCAGTTGACCTATGTTAGAAAATATTTTACAGGCCCATGGTTAATATTTTTAAAATGATGTTTTCCTAAAAGTTATTAAGTATTTTGAATATATTTATATGAAATTTTAGCTTAAAGATTTGATTTAATGACTTAGAATATAAAGAGATTTGGTTTTTCTATAAGCTAGAATTTATAAATCTATTACTAGTTTTAAGTTGGGTATAAAGATTTTATTAATGATAAATGTCTTAATAATTAAGTTTGATTTAATTTGGAATCTTAAATCTAACCTAGTAATGTTAAATAAGGCTAATTCCTGAAATGGATATATTGTGTATAATAAATAATGTATTTAGATTGATAAAATGAAATACAGTATTAAGTGGACTTGTTGTAATAAAATTTATTTAACTAGAAATCATAGTTATTTGATGTAAAAACATTTGAGTGTATATTAACTATGATAAAAAAATTATTTATGAAGTGGATATGTTTTGAAATGAAAAATTATGTTTTAAATGGAAATGTATTTTTTGAAATATGACATAATTTAAAAATTGGAAATTTGTTTTAAATGGAAATTCTGAGTTAAGTAAATAAATGGAAATTTAGTTTTATTTATGAAACGGGTATTCTAGAATAAAGTATTAAGTCGTTTATTAAAAATAAAAGCTAAGTAATAATGTGCTTTTTGACTTAATAAATGAATTATAGTTTAATTGGATATTTATTGATAAAATTTTATCTTATTTAATCATAAGATAAATGATATCCAAATGAATATTTTCTGAAGCGTGAAATATGATTTTTATAAGTTAAATTGGCTAAAAATTGAAATTTTAATGTAGCTGAAATATACAATGTTTTTGGAAAGTTTATAATCGAATGAATAAATTTAGAAATGTACAACTTTAGAATGAATATTATTTGACATTGAATTTAAATGGTTTAAATGAATATTTTTTTAAAGTGTTATGATTTCCTAAGTATTATGATTTTCAAAGGATAACATTTCTAAATCATCACGATTTCAAAGTATTATGGTTTCAGAGTATTATGGCATCAATGTGTTGATTTTGGAGTTGTTATAACTTCGAAAGTACTAGGATTTTGGAAATAAAATTATTTGAAATTTTGCTAGGTAGGAATTGTCTTTAATTATATTAGTTTAAACTTATTGAAATTGAGGAGTTAAGACTACGAATTTATTAAGTGGTTTGGTTAATATGATTTAAGGAATATTTCAAGTTTAATAAATGGAGGGAAATATTCAGTGATTTGGCAATTTGGGTTTTATTTGAATGATATATTGATTTGGTTTTGAAATGAAATAATATAGTATTGATTTTGAAAATGGATATTATTTTGGAAAGTAATAGTATTTGATTTAAATGGATTTGGAATAGAAAAGGTTTTGAAATAAATATCCATTGGCAATAATAACGTTTGGTTGTTAAAGAGACCGGGATCGGAAGTTGTCATACTTTCTGCCAACTCCGAAAACCACTTTAACAACCGTGTACATGGTGGAGATTCCAGAATGAAGTAGGATGGCAGCGGCGTTCCTTTGAGGTATAAACAAGGACCCGACTCCCGTGAGTTGGCATAAGGTGGCTAAAACAGGAGCGATTCCAGGCCAATAAGGTCACTCCTCTGATCGGACACACTCCTTCGATATTATATTCTGACTTTGAGATTGATTTGGTGGACACTTTTGATTCTTTGATTTTGAGGGTGTGGCTCGAGGTGGGCGGTAGTAACTGATACGCATTACCACCAGTCCGAATAGTAATTGGTATATCTTCCCTGGCATTGCCTAGTTGTGCTGTGTCACGTACCCTAGCGAGCCTTGTACGAGTTTGATTTGTGTTGTACTTATGGAGCGTCTTCTCGTAGCCTTACGATCAGGAGGTACACAGGTGTTGTATAGACTATTGGCACTATTACGTGTTAAGGGCTATATGGTAACCCCTTAACGCTATTTAAAAGTAAGTTTATTTTACTATAGACATTATTATAATAGAGAAATATTACTACATAGTAAATAGTTTAACGGATTCTTAGAGGATGGGCGGTACCAAACATCCTTTAATTTACTTGTACCTTTCTATTATCGTTCACTTGAGTTGGTTTACATTGTATAAGTATGTATGTCCTGACTCGAGTGTTTTATGTTTTGCTTTACGCTTGGGTCAGACTTAGTGATACAGCATTAGAGACCCACCTTCGGAGTTGGGGCTTTACTTGAAGCTCCAGCTATCTATTTCAATTTCAGTATTCAGTTGATTCCAGTTATCCAGTTGATTCCAGTTATGTATTCAACTTTGTACTCGATTATTGTATTAAACTTCTATTGTACCCTTGTTTAATTTTGATGTATTTATATAGTAGCTTCATGAACTACTATCTCTTTGCTTCCGCTGCATTATATTATTTTGTGTTTGTGATTCTGTGATTTATTTATTTGCTGTATATTCCGAGATTTTCCAAATTTATTTTATAATTCGGTATTTTGAGCAATTCAAGTCCGACATGTGTGGATGCGAATGGTTGAAAATATCGGGTCTTTACAGTTGGTATCAGAGCTTTGGCTCTAGGCAAAACTTAGCATATATGGTAAATTTATTTACAGAATCACTTTCATTCGAGCTTGAATCTCTTTCTCTTTGACTATGTTTCCTTTGAATTTTGGAACGTCCCCTCGGTTTCGAAATTCATTCTTGTCCCTCATTATTCGTATTCTTCTGATTCTAGAGCATTCCATAGCTCCACTGAATGACTTGTGAGAGGATGAAAACTCCTTTACAATAGGCATTTATTTACCGGAGATTTCTATAAATCCTCGGTTAGATGCTAGTATCTCTTGTTATCTCGAATTCAATCTCTTGAGATCGAATGTGGATTTACCTCAAAATTCCATATTTGATCTAATTCTTGAAGTCGCGGATGACCCGGTTAAGGTTTCCCGCGATTTATGTAAGCTTATTCATTTCCCTATTCGGTTAGTTAATCATCTTATCTTTTGTTCCAACTTATCTTCAAATCAAAATCTTCTTTGATTTGAGTTAATCAGATTCGAATCTCTATTCTTGCTTTGAAAATTTATTTCTGTATACTGTAAATCTATATTTAAATGTTGTACATATGTGTTGCTTGAGTTGTTGATGTTGATTTGGGTTTTCAATCGATTCGTCTGATCAATGCTATCGATAGGATATCTAAAACACTTGAACAAAGAAAACTGACACAATATAGTTTTCAAATTTAGTAAATGAAATAAATTTTGTATAATTATATAAGTAAAATTTTCTGAATTTTGATAGTTAATTGACTTGGATATTAAGAAATAATATTTGACTCTGTCTTGCAATTATTGGCTTTGGTTTCATATATAAATAATTGAACTAAAACCTGGTTATAAATTAATTTGGAAATTTAAATGAATTTAAAACAAGGAACTAAGAATTTAGTTTTCGATGGTTTCAAACTTTATGTTTAAAGTTTTAAAGGGTGTATTATTTAAAGTATTTTAAGTAGAAATCGTTCAAAGAAATTTAATTTGTAAATCAATTCTCTTTTCTTTGCCGCTGGGAAATAATTTCGATGTTGACTGCAGCATGATCGACATTCATTTTCGAGTTTCGAAGTGAAGAGACCATTCTGTAGTTTAGCTACAGTCTTGCTTTGGAGAATTGATTTGATTTGGATTTCTAGAATATGACTTGATTATAATATATGTGATTTAAGAATTGGAGTTGATATATATTGTGTATATTTACTTATCTCTAAAATAGTTTGAAGTTAATCGAAAATTTAATTTTAAAACTTTATCTTAAAGGAAAATTTCAATTATAAAAGGAAATCAAATTATGAATAAATATGTAAGATTGGATAATTTAATTAAGAAATTTTTTATTTGTATAATATTCAATTGCATTCCAATATAACTTACCTTAATTATTAGAAGTTAACAATGTAATTGGATGATATGCAATATAAAAGGACTTTTATAAATAAATTTTGAGTGGTTATAATAAATTTTATACACTTAAATTTTAGTTATAAAAAGATTAATATAAGGGTAAATAGAAGAAAAAGTTAATTAAATAAAATACAATATAAATGGTGTTAAAGGAATTCATAAATTAATTGGAATAATTATAGTAGGAGTAAATATGCTTGATATATGTGATTAGATATATTAAGTGGAATAAATTTAATAATAATTTAGAATAAAGAAGGACTTAAATTTATTGAATAAATTTTGAGCATAATAAATGATTTTCCAAATTCATGATTTTAGAAATTGTTAATTTAAGATAATTGGATGATAAGGTAATGAAATAAAAAAATAGTTAAGATTTATTTAACTTAGGTGAAATCAAGTATTAATTTAAGATTTTCATGATTTTAAATTTATTATCTTATCTTGTTTTCCAATCCCTTTTCTTTCGGGATGTTCCTATCCTCCTACTTCCTTCCTTTTCGGGAACGAAAAATTTTGAGTGAGGGAGACTGTAACAACCCATAATTTTATAAATATTTTTAATTAAATTTTTATTTGAAAACTTTAATTTTAAATTTCTTGAAATTTTCCAATGTAAGTTTGAAATTTGTTTGTAATTTATTTTCCAAATACAATAAAATAAACATTTTCTGAAAATTTTGTATTTTGATCAACTGAAAGTCAAAGTTTGAGCATAGTTGAAATTTTAAATTTGAATTTTTAAATCCTAATCTTTTTCTTTGAAAATGTATTTTATTTTAATATTAATTCTACTTTTCGTTTCGTTGAATTCTGATTTATACCTTTTGAATTAGATAAATTACAGTGTTTTACACGAAATAACTTTCGATATTTTATTTTTCATTTTTCCCATGTTCGTTTCCCTAATTTATTTTCTATTTTCTAGTTTTCATCTTTCTAATTTTATTTTGTTTAACTTTTATTTTTATTTTTTTTATTTTTTTGATTGTTGATTGGTTTATTTTTGATAAATAGCTTGGGAAATTCAAAGGTCATAAGTTGCTCTTTCTTTAATTCAAAATGAGACTTTTCCTTTTTTTTACCATCCAAAACATCCCCTTAGCCATTCATTTTTCTTTTGGCCGTGCATTTCACTTATTATTCACGTACAAATCAAATCATTCTCATCTCTTATTTTATTTCTAGAAAGAAATCTATGCAAATAAATGGCTTGGAGAATTTAAGAGACATAGGTTTCTTTCTTTTAATTGCCTAGCCTCTTTATTTCTTACCCTATCCATTCACTTATTCTATCCGTGTATTCCCATATCAAATCAAGCATAAAATATTCTCATTATCTCACTTCCTCATTTTCATTTGCAATTAAGAATGAATATATATGTTTCTTTCTCCTTAACTTATGCCATTTCCGTTTCCTAGCATTTACTTCTTTGCATGCCTTCCAAACCACTCCATCTATTAGCCGCGAGAAACTTTATCAATTCCCATACAAAGATTTATTTCCCACTTCTCATATTCATTTGCATTTAAGAATAAAATATATGCAAGTTTATTTCTCCATAGTTTATGCCTTTTGTTTCCTATCATTTACTCCTTCTTAGCTGTTTCTTTTTTCTTCCATCTTTAACCGTGTATTTCTTTTCATAACTCACGCACGAACAATTCTCAAAACTCTTCATTTTTCATTTGCATGCAAACAAAGAAAGAAAAAAATCTATTCAAGATGTCATGGCTCCTTTCTTGGAGATCAAGTAATACCCTTTTAATTTCCTAGCCATTCATCTCCTCGTCTCTATCCGTTCAAATATTTTGTTAACCAAGCCGCCATTTATCTTTTCTATTTTCCTTTTTCTTTTGTTTCCTTCATGCCTAGTTAGGCCTCACCCTTATAGCCGACCACTACACCATCTCCACCACCACCAATACCACCTCCACAACCTCATCACCTCCACACAAGCAAGCCCGAACATACATGAAGATGGTTGAGCCCTATGGGAATGTGGCCGAGCCACTTATGTTGGTTGAAACAAAGGTTGTCATTTCTATCCCATATTTTCCATTGTTGTAATCTCTATTCTTTGTATTGAATAATGTTCTTATGTTTGTGATATTTGTTTGCTTTATTTTGTTATGGACAAGATGTGGATCTTGGCTCTCTTGTCACTTAAGTTTACATCTTGCTTTGTTTTATCAAAAGGTTAGTCCCTTTGATCCATATTGTTCATTGTTTGATTCATAATCTTGTATGTTGACTTATACACTTATGTTTGTGTAATTGTTCATATACAAGATTTGGATCCGACTCTTCATCCACTAAAAAAAAGTATAGTTGTGCTTTGTCGTGCCTTTTCGTGCTTTGCGAAGCTTAGATTTGGGTTTGAATTTCAGTCCTAGCTTTAAAAAGGTGAGTTATTCACTCTAGACATTACATACTTATACAATTGTTAAATGATGACAAGTGAATTGTAGAAACTAATATGATATGTTCATACCTGCCTGTGATATGTTTATACGATATTAAATGCTATTTATATACCTGTTACATAATCTG
This sequence comes from Allium cepa, assembly GCA_030765085.1. Lineage (NCBI taxonomy): Eukaryota > Viridiplantae > Streptophyta > Magnoliopsida > Asparagales > Amaryllidaceae > Allium > Allium cepa. Next base: position 887,570,305 of record CM060929.1, read on the forward strand.
ATTTTATATTGTATACTTTACTGCTATTTTATTTCCTGTTTATCACACTGTAAGTTCCCTATCACTATGGGTTGAAATGATACATACCCGAACGGACTAAAGAATAAGGAAAATCATTATGGGCTGAAATGATAGGATCGAGTGATTTTTATTGTATTTGTTTTACTTGGTATTGCGGGTTTGAAATGATAGAACCTGGATTTTCTTTTTAAATTACGGATTGAAATGATACATATCTGTATCACTTGACCTAGGTTAGAAAATATTATACAGGCCCATGGTTAATATTTTAAAAATAATTTTTTCCTAAAAAGTTATTAAGTATTTTGAATATTTTGAATATATGAAATTTTAGCATAAAGATTTGATTTAATGACTTAGAATATAAGGAGATTTGGTTTTTCTATAAGCTAGAATTTATAAATCTATTATTGGATTTAAGTTGGGTATACAGATTTTATTTGTGATAAATATCTTAATAATTAAGTTTGATTTAATTTGGAATCTTAAATCTAACCTAGTAATGTTAAATAAAGCTAATTCCTGAAATGGATACGTTGTGTATAATAAATAATGTATTTAGATTGATAAAATGAAATACAGTCTTAATTGGACTTGTTGTAATAAATTTTATTTAACTAGAAATCATAGATATTTGATGTAAAGAAACTTGAGTGTATATTAACTATGATAAAAAAATTATTATGAAGTGGATATGTTTGGAAATGAAAAATTATGTTTTAAATGTAAATGTATTTTTTTTGAAGTATGACTTAACTTAAAAATTGGAAATTTGTTTTAAATGGAAATTCTAATTTAAGTAAATAAATGGAAATTTAGTTTTATTTATGAAACTGGTATTTTAGATTAAAGTATTAAGTCATTGATTAAAAATAAAAGTTTAGTAATAATGTGCTTTTGACTTAATACATGAATTATAGTTTAATTGGCTATTTATTGATAAAATTTTATCTTATTTAATCATAAGATAAATGATATCCAAATAAATATTTTCTGAAGCGTGAAATATGATTTTTATAAGTTAAATTGGCAAAAAATTGAAATTTTGATGTAGCTGAAATATACAATGTTTTTGGAAAATTTATAATTGAATGAATAAACTTAGAAATATACAATTTTAAAATGAATATTATTTGACATTGAATTTAAATGGTTTAAATGAATATTATTTTAAAGGTGTTATGATTTCCTAAGTATTATTATTTTCAAAGGATAACATTTCTAAATCATCACGATTTCAAAGTATTATGGTTTCACAATATTATGGCTTCAAAGTGTTGATTACTGGGTTGTTATAATTTTGAAAGTACTAAGGTTTTGGAAATAAAATTATTTGAAATTTTGTTAAGTGGGAATTGTCTTTAATTATATTAATTTAAACTTATTGAAATTGAGGAGTGAAGTCTATGAATTTATTACGTGGTTTGGTTAATATGATTTAAAGGAATATTTCAAGTTTAGTAAATAGAGGGAAATATTCAGTGATTTGGAAATTTGGGTTTTATTTAAATAATATATTGATTTGGTTTTGAAATTAAATAATATAGTATTTAGTTTTGAAATGGATATTATTTTGGAAAGTAATAGTATTTGATTTTAAATAGGTTTGGAATAGAAAAGGTTTTGAAATAAATATCCATGGGCAATAATAACGTTTGGTTGCTAAAGAGACCGGGTTCGGAAGTTGTCATACTCTCTGCCAACTCTGAAAACCACTTTAACAACCGTGTACGCGGTGGAGATTCCATAATGAAGTAGGATGGTGGCGGCGTTCCTTTGACGTATATACGAGGACCCGACTCCCGTGAGTTAGCATAAGGTGGCTAAAACAAGTGCGACTTCGGGCCAATGAGGTCGCTTCTCTGATCGGACACACTCCTTCGATATTATATTCAGACCTTGAGATTGGTTTGGTGGCCACTTTTGATTCTTTGATTTTGGGGGTATGGTTCGAGGTGGGCGGTAGTAGCTACTACGCATTACCACCAGTCCGGATAGTAATTGGTATATCTACCCTGGCATTGCCTAGTTGTGTCGTGTCACCTACCCTAGTGAGCCTTGTACGAGTTTGATTTGTATCATACCTATGGAACATCTTCTCGTAGCCTCTCGATCAGGAGGTACGCAGGTGTTGTATAGACTATTGACACTATTACGTGTTAAGGGCTATATGGGTAACCCCTTAACGCTATTTAAAAGTAAGTTTATTTTACTATAGACTTTATTATAATAGCGAAATATTACTGCATAGTAAATAGTTTAACGGATCCTTAGAGGATGGACGGTCCCAAGCATCCTTTAAGTTACTTGTACCTTTCTATTACAGTTCACTTGAGTTGGTTTACATTGTATAAGTATGTATGTTCTGACTCGAGTGTTTTGTGTTTTGCTTTACGCTCGGGTCAGACTGAGTGATACAACATTAGATCACCTTCGAAGTTGGAGTTTTGCTTGAAGATCCAGCTATCTATTTTAATTTCAGTATTCATTTGATTCCAGTTATCCAGTTGATTCCAGTTATGTATTCAGCTTTGTACTCGATTATTGTATTAAACTTATGTTGTACCCTTGTTTAACTCTGATGTATTTATATAGTAGCTTCATGAACTACCATCTCTTTGCTTCTGCTACATTATATTACTCTGTGTTTGTGATTCTGTAATTTATTTATTTGCTGTATATTCTGAGATCTGCCAAATTTATTTTACAATTCGGTATTTTGAGCAATTCAAGTCTGACATGTGTGGATGCAAATGGTTGAAAATATCGGGTCGTTACAATATATTTGCAAATACACACACACACACAAGTAGCCTCAAGTATGCGTTCATGATGGGTGTGAACTATGGAAGTTAACATATGCTTAAGCGAATAAACGACATAGTCGTTAGAATGGATTGGAATGCGAGGTCAGTAGTGTTACATAATTGAAGCCTGCCCTTCGTAGGGGGCTACCAATATAGCTATGTAACATTATGTTGATTACCTATCCGACCATAGGACCCATGAAGAGTATATACTTTCATATAGATGAAGGAATTCCCCCAATAGTACGAGGAGTCTGCTTCAAAAATAGAAATGTAGGGTATTACCTTGATTGTTAGGCAATCTAAATAGGATCGTGAGCAATATGTTAGCAGGTATACACACCAAATCAAGAGTAGGAGCTACATAGGTTGGATGCGTCATCGGTTCAGTGTAGTCAGACGGGAATGATAGGGTTACACCTAACGGGCTATACCTCCTACTAGGATAGGCCACATTGGGTAATTGACGGCCATAGTTGTTTGCTAGTTTGTTGTTAAGGCAGGGCTAGTTAACCCATATAGAGTTCTTTCAAAAATGAATGGGGTAGTCCATGAAGCTAAGTCCGTGATAGAAATTAGACATGTAGTAAATCCCTAAAGCAAAGCAAGATAGAATATGGCTAAATTATAGTAACGTCGTTATTAGGCACTAACATGAGGTTCTACTTTGTACGATGAAATTTGGCCTAGACGTTAATGATGATACTCTGTAGTGTAGAATTACAAATACTAGCAAGGATAGTATCTTGATCAAATTGGGGACTGTGATACTTATATATATATATATATATATATTTGGGTACATAGCTATAGTCTACTGCGAGTACATGAGATGTATCATATGTGTATATGGAATTGAGATGACTAATTAAAGATAAAAGGACATTACAAGAGATGGAAGATAATCAGCATAAACCAGTGTTATGTATAAAATGTATAATTTACCAGTCACTAGTGTTCTGACTTCCTCCTCATTACAACCCATAGGATAGCGTCGATGGATAGGTACTAGCACAAGGCGGAAGCTGTGGAAGTTTGTGTTCCTTATACATGCTCGACATGCCAAGGACACTAGAAGTTGGAAATGTCAAACCTTGGTTAGTGACTGTGTGATAATTATATTTTATTATTTTGCTATAAGTTATATCGTTAGTGCTTTGATATGCATTCATTTGTTTATTTATAGGATATTAAACCGTAATCTATACTTCTGTGGACTTGAGTTTTCGGTCCATTGGGGTGCGTGCTGTTACGTGTTAAATCCTAGATATTCAAATATATGCAAATCATAGAAGAAGAAAATCCGTATAAGTCCAGTTCAACATCTTTGCAAAGCATACAAAGAGTTACGTACCCCGTAATGGGATATGCAATTGTTGAATATGCGAGTATATGATTTTTGTTTGATGATAATAAACATATATATATATATATTCATTTAAATGTATTTGTTAACGTACTATTTTATTTTTCACATAATTAAATAAATATTTGCTAAATAAAATAAATAACACAGTATTTAAATTCAAATGGATATTTTATTCAAACAAATATTTATTACAATTTTGAATATTACAAAATTGAACTCTCACTATATATACAAATTCAATGACAATACAATTTTGATTACGTCACAATTTCTAATGTACAAATACACCTCACTACATATCGCTCATTCACTCATATTTATCTTCAACTTGAATCCAGCATTTGAGCAATCTGTAAAAATATACAATGGCACAGTAAAATTAAAAATAAAATATTTTTGCAGTATAAATAAAATGTGATTTTGGAAATTTTATTTGCTTCAGTCATTTGGTTTGTTCTTTATCGTTTAAATTTGAATTCATCATACACGAACAACTTGTGACATGCACAGTGTATCACTGTACATGCCACAAGGTCGTACACATCGATATATATACTTGATAAAATTACCGGGACAGGTGAGCATAGGTCAAATCCAAATGAAAAGCTGGATTCAACACAAGTGCATACCAAATTTCAAGTCGTACATCATGAAACCAAAGTGCACAGCAACTATCCAAAGACTCCATATGCACACACCAATATACACACGTAACTTTATGTATGTATACAAGTGGAAATCAATGCGAACTACTAAATCCAGAAATGATGACTGGAAACACAGCACACGTTAAGTATACATGAACCAGCATGATATGGAAGCAAACCAGACCAGTTCAGGTCAAAGCAAGAAAGACATGTACATAGAGGCAGCAAAACAGGTACAACATAATGCAACAGTGGACAGAGTCGAGGTGATAACCCAGTTCAATATGCAATGTACCTAGATCTAGTTCAGTAATTAAGTGAACAATGCAAACAAGTCACATATACAAGGGTCAAGCAAATGATACATGCACAAGATCTCAAGTTCACATATGTGACTACAATACAATACACACATACAAATGAAAGCAGCCGTATACATGTTCGAACAAAGCACGGTTCAAAGCAATGCCAAAGTCGAGTATGCTACAGAACAATCATGCCAAAGCTTAGCATCAAGTCAGAGCCAAAAGTGGTCAAGGCTAAAATTGAACAACGAAGTCATGCAGCAGTTTCAAATCAATGCATCAGGATAAATCAGTGAGTATGCTACAGGGACGAACACAGTCTCGACCAAAGACAAGCTAACCAGGTAGCATGTAGACATCAAGCGAATAGAGGCAAAGCTCAAACACATTTATATTTATATACGAACACACACACGAATGGATATAAATGCATATACTCGAGTGACACAGTGAAACAACAATGGTGCAACAACATACATATATTTATGTATGATTACTTATGTATCTACACAGTACAGCAATCACATAGCATCGTCAATGAAACAAGCAACAGTGCAGATGACCAAAGGAGTAAATTAAACAGCAAAAGAAGTATGGTAAAGCAACTAAACTACAACAACTCAAGTGAAACAAAGATCAAGCTAAACTGTACATGAAAATGAAACCAGAGCACATATGCAAACAGTTCAAAGTCAAATAATTTTACGTAGCAGTTTCGAACAAAAACGGTGCTTTTACAAAAGTATCAACTGGTCGATGTCAACAGAGCAAAGTCAGGAAGGTTCAAAAATGACCAAAGTCAATCTACAAGCATCAGAAGAAGCCGTGGGTCAAAAGTAAAAGCCAAAGTCAAGTAGGAAATTCACTACCATAACGACCAAGGAAAGATCAAACGGTTCTGAATCGAAGCCGTGGCAATCAAGGAATCGAGCGAGTTCGAAATCAAATCGTGTTAATCAGTAAACGAAATTATTCGATATGAACAAGTCAGAAATTATCATTAGCATTAAAACAAAATCGAATGGCCGAGATAAATCAAGTGACGAATTCAAATAAATGTATATGAACGAAAATCAAGGGTCTCGAATCCTATATAAACAAATAACATCATCGGCAATTGAATCATCGAGTTCAAGTATTCAAACCAGAGAGCAAAAGGAAAAAATTACATACCCGAATCAAAGTCGAACTCAATCAAATAGAAGCAGCCAAAAGCATCTCAAGAGACGATCAATCGACAGAGCAAGGAAAACGAAATCACTTATTTGATCGATCTAATTAAGTCGGCGTCTTCAAATTTATTCAAAGCCCTGATTACAGAACGAAGAGGAAAGAACAAGGCCACCATTTCACAGAGCAAAGAGGAATAAAGATAAAAAGGGGGCCAGGCTTTCTATTGTTTTAATTTGAGCTTACCTTCTTAAATTAGGGTTTTATTTATTTTTTTTAAATTCTTCTGTCAAACAGTTGTAATTTCTAGTCGTGTGACTAGGGGACAAACTACGTGACGTAGTTTGAGAATTCGCAACTCAGTGGCTGAGTTATGGCAGGGTTTTGATGGTAGAGTTAGGTTAGTCAATAGCAGGTGTTGCAAGTTTACGTGTGTAAGCGTCTGACTATCTAATTTCTAGTAGAAACCTTGGGGGCAGCACGTAGGCAGGGTTTTGCCGAAGCTGGGTAAAATCTGTGTCGTTCTATTTCTGCATTTATTATTCTGCTATTATCTGTGCTTCTATTTTGATATATCTGTGTTGAAAATATTTTATAAACTTCCGTAATAATTTTTATAATTAATAGCATCACCTATTCACCCCCTCTATAGGGTGAAATTGATCCTACAAGTGGTATTAGAGCCAGGAATAGAAGTCAGCTTTTGTTTTTTAAAAAATTTTGATTTTTTAAAAAAAAATCAATTTTTGTTTTAAAAAGTTGAATTATTAAAATGGCTTCTTTTAATAATGCTTTTGCTGAGGGTCAGTCCATAATTAGACCACCAATGTTCAATGGTGAATACGTCTATTGGAAAAATAGAATGAAATTTTTTCTGAAAACCATTGCCGCTTGGAATATTGTTGAGACAGGTTATAGAGCACCAACTATAATTGTTGATAATCAGGAAATAGATAATCCGATGGATCAATGGACAGAGCTAGAAAATAAATTACAAAATGCTAATGCTAAAGCTATGAATTCTATTATCTATTCATTGGATCAATTTGAATTTAATCGTGTCTCACATTGTCTAACTGCGCAGGAAATATGACACACACTCGAAGTGACTCACGAAGGAACGTCTCAAGTCAAAAGAATCTCGCCTTGCCATGCTAAGCAGCGAATACGAGAATTTCACAATGGCAAAGGAAGAAAATGCCAAAGAGATGTACAGACGACTTTCCAATATTGTATACAAATCAAAAGCTCTTGGAAAATCATACACGAAATTGGAAATAGTTCGAAAAATCCTCAGAGTCCTTCCACGGAGTTTTGAAGCAAAAGTCACAGCTATTCAAGAATCAAAGGATTTGAAACAAATCAAGGTGGAAGAGCTCATTGGAAATCTCACCGCTTATGAGCTAGAAATAAAATTCAAGGAAGAGCGTGAAGGAGGTGACACTTGAAAGAAATCAATAGCTCTCAAAGGAACAACTGAAAATGAAGATAATGATGATGATGATGAAGCTGAATTAGCAATATTAATAAGAAGATTCAAAAGGTGGAATCGCAAATATGGAAATCCGACCAAAAGTCATCAAGTAAAGAGTAGAATAAACAAAGTTCTAGACAATTCAGAAAAACAATAGATCATCTGCCATAAGTGTAATAAACCAGACCATATCAAGCCAAATTATCCTCAAAATTGACTCAGTCAAGGAAAGAAACTGAAGAGGAGAAGTTTTGCAGCTACTTGGGATGAAAGCGATGAAGATGGAAGTGATAGCACCGGTAGTGAGAGTGAAAGAGCAAATTTGTGTCTTCATGGTGAAATAACTGACAGTGATGATTATAAGCCAAGTGAGGTATCAAAACTTACTCATTCAGAATTACTTACATATTTCCATGAAGTAAATGGCTATTTTGAACGACTTGGGGAGAAGTATGCTAAACTTGAATCACAAAAAGATACTTTGATAGATTTAAATAAGCAACTTGACAAATTAGTTAAAACCTATCAAAGTAGGATCCCGAAGTGTGATAAGTGTCCAACATTCAAAGAAGTGATTAAAAAAATCAGAAATCAAAATTAAATCGCTTGAAAATGAAATTCTGATTTTGAAAGAGAGTGAAAATACAAGAAGAGAAAATTCTATTAAAAGGTGCACACAATTGTTAAACGAAAATGAATCTCTTAAATTACAAGTCCAACAACTGTCAACGACTTTAGATAAATTTTCAAAAGGTGAAAAATCATTGAATATGCTATTAGGAAAACAAACTGTTAATACAGTTAGACAAGGACCAGGATACAATCAATCTAAAACTGTTAGAAATGAAATTAATCAAGTCGAATCAATGTGCACAATTTGTAGAAAATTTGGACACAATCAAAACAATTGTTGGTATAGACCCAAATACGTGAAAACTATACCAATTGGGTTCCAAAAGGCACAAATATAAAATCTCTCAAAGTTAAACAAATTAGGGTGCCAAAAGGAACATATATAAATAGTTATGGGTCTCCATAAAATTATTTTTCAAAATCAATTGTCACTAACAACTATGGACCTGTAAAAACAAATAGGTCACAAAAATCTTTTATCGTATAGGAGTGGTGGCAGGCTAAGGAGCAACAAAAGTGTTATCTGGATTCTGGCTGTTCAAGAAACATAATGGGCAACAAAGCAAAGTTCCTTAGCCTTGTATAAAGGTGACAGAATCACAGTGGACAACGACGAAAAATTATCGTAAAGGTAAAATAGGTAATGGTATATTTTGAACGATATATTAAATGTGATAATCTGCACCATAATTTGAGTTTAATTCAGCCAGTTATTTGATAATGAAATAAATGATGATTTTGATTCTGACTTATTCAAAATTGTTGGCCAATTATATTCTTAAGCCAAGAACAATATAAAAATCTCTAGAGTCTTTGAATTACTTCATATATATATTAGTTTGGGTTAATAATAATGTTTTGTTGGTAAACGATTATACATTTGGTTATTTTACGGCTGACTCTATATTCACGGTTTTTGATTATTTACACGGTTTCAATTCAAATTCAAGAGAATGTTATTTAAAAAGCTGTTAAAATTGATTTTAAGATATTTTGATGCACACTTCATGGTCTGGTTTATCAAATTCAATTAATGATAATTTTGAGCGAAAGAAAAATTCAGATGCAAATTACACCGGTAATCTAGTTGATAGAAAAATTACTAGTGGAACGGATTTATGTTGAGACATTTATTAACTGCATTGTTTTTCAAAGAAAACATCTGCATATTTTCCATTTCAAATAATTTTCAAATAGCAGAAATTTTTCTTATAAAACCCCTTCTAGAAAATCATTTTTGACCTTGTTTCAGATTAGTCATTTTGGAAAATTTGGTTTTATAATTTTTGAATACGATTTTAAATGATTACATCCACTAATTTGACTCCCTAATGATATCGAAAAGATAAATAGTGTTTGAAAAAGTGATGAGTGTTGATATTAATCGTATATTATAACTTGAGATGGTATATTTAGTAAATTTCTTTAGAAATTTGAAAAAGAGTTATAAAAACTTTTTGTTGGAAAAAATTCCATGATCATTTCTATTTCTATCATTTTCTATCGACCATCACTCATCATAATCCAATATAGTATGTTAATATGTGGTGATTTAAACAGGAATCATTCATTTTTCATTTTCTATTTTTTTTTTAAAAACCAAAGTATTCACTCTCATTTAAAAGTCCTCACGGTTATGCATGGGTGAATTACTTGGAATTTGTTATGTGCTTCCATGCTCATTTAAAAGTCCTTACAGTTATGCATGTATGGAACGCATATCAAAATTAATTAATTAAATAAACAAGTTGATTCTAATCCCATTTAAAAGTCCTCACGGTTATGCATGGCTACAAGATACTTGAATTCATTTAAAAAAAAAATAGAATACTACTAATCTTATTTAAAAGTCCTAACGGTTATGCATGGTTAGTAGATATTCAAATTCCTCGAATAAATATACCACAAATAGACAAAACTGTATGGTTTATATGATGACATCATTCCCATCATTTTAAAAGTGGAGTATGCGCCTAACAGAGTATTTATGATTTTTGTCTGATTTTTTATTGAAATGTAATATTTATATTCGATTGAGTTTTAATGTTGTATTAATATCTATCACTTTATCTCTATTTTTCTAACACTATTACTCTTTTGCTGATAACTAAAGGGGGAGAGAAAAGTTATGATTTTGACAAATAAAGGTCAAATATTTTCTATTTGCATCCAGGCTTATTTGCATATTTTTATTTACATGCATATATGAAGGGGGAGTTTTGTGTAAAGAGGAAGCATTTAACTAGGGGAACCAAATTGAATGTTCAAATACATTTAACAAATTCAAAATCTTAAATATATGTTTGTTATCATCAAAAGGGGGAGATTGTTGAATATGCGAGTATATGATTTTTGTTTGATGATAATAAACATATATATATATATATATATTCATTTAAATGTATTTGTAACGTACTATTTTATTTTTCACATAATTAAATAAATATTTGCTGAATAAAATAAATAACACGGTATTTAAATTCAAACAGATATTTTATTCAAACAAATATTTATTACAATTTTGAATAGTAAAAAATTGAACTCTCACTATATATATACAAATTCAATGACAATATAATTTCGATTACATCACAATTTCTTATGTACAAATACGCTTCACTACATATTGCTCATTCACTCGTATTTATCTTCAACTTGAATCCAGCATTTGAGCAATCTGCAAAAATATACACTGACACGGTAAAATTGAAAATAAAATATTTTTGTAGTATAGATAAAATGTGATTTTGGAAATTTTATTTGCCTCAGTCATTTGGTTTGTTCGTCATCATTTAAATTTGAATTCATCATACACGAACAACTTGTGACATGCACAGTGTATCACTGTACATGCCACAAGGTCGTACACATAGATATATATACTTGATAAAATTACAGGGACAGGTGAGCACAGGTCAAATCCAAATGAAAAGCTGGATTCAACACAAGTGCAGACCAAATTTCAAGTCTTACATCATGAAACCAAAGTGCACAGCAACTATCCAAAAACTCCATATGCACACACCTATACACACACATAACTGTATGTATGTATACAAGTGGAAATCAATGCGAACTACTAAATCCAGAAATGATGACTAGAAACACAGCACACATCAAGTATACATGAACCAGCCATGATATGGAAGCAAACCAGACCAGTTCAGGTCAAAGCAAGAAAGACATGCACATGAAGGCAACAAAACAGGTACAACATAATGCAATAGTGGACAGAGTCGAGGCTACAACCCAGTTCAATATTCAATGTACCCAGATCTAGTTCAGTAATCAAGTGAAAAATGCAAACAAGTCACATATACAAGGGTCAAGAAAATGATACATACACAAGATCTCAGGTTCACATACGTGACTACAATACAATACACACATACAAATGAATGCAGTCGTATACATGTTCGAACAAAGCACAGTTCAAAGCAATGCCAAAGTCGAGTATGCTAAAGAACATTGATGCCAAAGTTTAGCATCAAGTCAGAGCCAAAGTGGTCAAGGCTAAAATTGAACAACGAAGTCATGCAGCAGTTTCAAATCAATGCATCAGGATAAATCAGTGAGTAAGCTACAGGGACGAACACGGTCTCGACCAAAGACAAGCTAACCAGACAGCATGTAGACATCAAGCGAATAGAGGCAAAGCTCAAACACATTTACATTTATATACGAACACACACACACGAATGGATATAAATGCACAGACTCGAGTGAAATAGTGAAACAACAATGGTGCAACAACATACATATATTTATGTATGATTACACATGTATCTACACAGTCCAGCAAGCACATAGCATCGTCAATGAAACAAGCAACAGTGCAAATGACCAAAGGAGTAAATTAAACAGAAAAAGAAGTATGGTAAAGCAACTAAACTACAACAACTCAAGTGAAACAAAGATCAAGCTAAACTGCACATGAAAATGAAACCAGAGCTCATATGCAAACAGTTCAAAGTCGAACATTTTTACATAGCAGTTTCGAACAAAGACGGTGCTTTTACAAAAGTATCAACTGGTCGATGTCAACAGAGCAAAGTAAGGAAGGTTCAAAAATGACCGATGTCAATCTACAAGCATCAGAAGAAGTCGTGGGTCAAAAGTCAAAGCCAAAGTCAAGTAGGAAATTCACTACCGTAACGACCAAGGAAAGATCGAACGGTTCTGAATCAAAGCCGTGGCAATCAAGGAATCGAGCGAGTTCGAAATCAAAATCGTGTTAATCAAGTAAATGAAATTATTCGATACGAACAAGTCAAAAATTATCATCAGCATTAAAACAAAATCAAATGGCCGAGATAAATCAAGTGACGAATTCAAATAAATGTATACGAACTAAAATCAAGGGCCTCGAATCCTATATAAACAAGTAACATCATCGACAATTGAATCATCGAGTTCAAGTATTCAAACCAGAGAGCAAAAGGAAAAAATTACATACCTGAATCAAAGTCGAACTCAATCAAATAGAAGCAGCCGAAAGCATCTCATGAGACGATCAATCGATAGAGAAAGGAAATTGAAATCACTTATTTGATCGATCTAATTAAAGACGGCGTCTTCAAATTTATTCAAAGCTCTAATTACAGAACGAAGAGGAAAGAACGAGGCCGCCATTTCACAGAGAAAAGAGGAATAAAGGTATAAAAGGAGGCTGGGCTTTCTATTGTTTTAATTTGAGCTTACCTTTTTAAATTAGGGTTTTATTTAAATTTGTTTTAAATTCTTCTGTCAAACCGTTGTAATTTCTAGTCGTGTGACTAGGGGACAAACTACGCGGCATAGTTTGAGAATTCGCAACTCAGTGGTTGAGTTGTGGCAGGGTTTTGAGCGTAGAGTTAGGTTAGTCAATAGCAGGTGTTGCAAGTTTACGTGTGTAAGCGTCTGACTACCTAATTTCTAGTAGAAACCTTGGGGGCAGCACGTAAGCAGAGTTTTTCCGAAGCTGGGTAAAATCTATGTCGTTCTATTTCTGCATTTATTATTCTACTATTATCTGTGCTGCTATTTTGATATATCTGTGTTGAAAATATTTTATAAACTTCTGCAATAATTTTTGTAATTAATAGCATCACCCTATTCACCCCTCCCCCTCTAGGGTGAAATTGATCCTACAGCAATCCTTCGTAATATGACCAAGCATACTCCTCCAAATCGAAAGCATCAATTATCTCTTTCGATGCGAATGAGTGAGATGCACCCGATTTGAAAAGGACTCTAATAGAAACATTTTTAAAAGAAATCATATTGTTACCCGGTTGTTAGGCCCGACTATGATAGACAGACCATTAGGTTCCGTTTGGCATACAAGTGTCGCTCGGCATAGATGCCTCACTCAGCATAAATACCTCACTCGGCATAGATGCCTCGCTCGGAATTCAAATGACGTTCGGCAGGGATATCTCATTCGTCCTAGGTACCGTTCGGCTTTACTTCGTCCCTCGGCATCTAGGGTTCTAACTCCACCGCCCGGCATTCTTTGGTTCGACCACCATTGCTCGGCATCTCGAGTTCGGAAGCCATCGCTCAGCATTTTGAGTTTAGAAGCCATCGCTCGGTATTGCCATTGCTCGGCATTCTTTGACAACGTCGTTTGTCAATGTCACTCAGCAAGGTTGCTCGGCAACTGCCGTTTGGTATCCTTGGCTTGGTGCGTACTAGAGGTGTTAGCAAGTTGTCAAGCCAACAGCAAAGCAAGAGTGTTTGGCATGACTCTATTTTGAGTCACTCAACGATCGACCAGACAATTCTCGACTGGCATTCCTCGTTCGCCATGCCTGGCCCTGTGCGTAAAAGTCACCTAGTGTGGGCTAAGGTACTTTGTTCCTAAGCCTGTGACGGGAGTCCAATCTATCTTCGCCTATAAATAGAAGGGCAGAGGCACAGTGAAATGGACCTTTTTTCGAGAACACTAGGAGAATCTACCGCTTTCAAGACTCATTCTTTTTCAGTTAGCATTTACATTTGAGTAGTTGGTGTACAGATTGTATCTGTATTCAATTGCTTAAAAAAGTAATAAAGATTAAACTCAAAGTGGACGTAGGTAGTTACGCCGAACCACTATAAACTTGGTGTTTTAATTTTTGCAATTTATTTTTCATATATTCCTCTATTTTAACTTTCTATCTTCATTAATCTCTCTACACAAATCTTTCTTTGAGTGTTATTGACCAATTCTAGTGCTAACATTTTGGTGCTTCCATTGAGAACCGCATTATCAGGTTATTAGGATCTACTTTATAGCTACTGGATTGAAGAAATCCCTCGAAGGACATCCAAGTCATTCACAGGAGTCTGTTGATTTTAATCTGATTTTCTACTAATAACTCTACAATGGGAAAACCCCGTACCTGATCAGCCTCGCATAACGCAGACATTAACAAGATCGCTAGCGTCTAACAAGCAGGACCCAACAATCAACAAGTTAATCCGGGCGCAAGGACTATCGCCGCCCAAAACCAGATGGAAGTTGTCACCAGAGCGGAGATCAACGGCCTGATGAGAGAACTCATGGAAAGTAAGAGACAACTTAGCGAACAGATTCAAGCTAACGCTAAAATTATGACTCAACTTACTCAACAACAGCATCAGAATGCTTGAAGTAGCCCCGCTCCTTACTCTTCATCGACAGCTCGACTTCGTCCGATGAACCTCCCAGGCGTAGACACCGTAGAACTGAAACGACACAAGCAGATGTTGCTGATCGGTCAACTAGGGATCACTTATAACTTGGAAACCACACCCAAGATGGAGCAAGAAACTTAGGATCTGGAATGCAAGTGGAAGCTGGACGGTCGGCCCACCAAGGTACTAATGAAGCTGGTCTCCAGGATACACATTTGGAAGACCGCCAGCAGAGAGGACACCAACTAGAATGATCTTGCGGGACAGACTCCAACCTTTCATCATCCATACAAAGCCCGG
The DNA here is from genome assembly GCA_030765085.1 of Allium cepa. Taxonomy (NCBI): domain Eukaryota; kingdom Viridiplantae; phylum Streptophyta; class Magnoliopsida; order Asparagales; family Amaryllidaceae; genus Allium; species Allium cepa. The sequence goes on from CM060929.1 coordinate 887,585,670, forward strand.
ACCTATCGGCTATGGTTAGACAGCTGATGAGAGAAAATCAAGGCTTCACCAATGATGATTGGGGGATATCCAGGAGTCATACTCCATTCACAGATACTATTTTACAGGCCGAGTACCCCAAGAAGTTTAACATGCCAACTATTCCGGCCTACGAAGGAAAGACTGATCCCCGACAGCATGTGATGAGATATGAGTGGATGATTGACTCAGCTAGGACTAATTATGCAACTAAGTGTAGATGCTTTCCAATAACTTTATATGGAATCTCTATTATGTGTTTCACCCGACTTCCTCCACGGTCTATCGCCAACTTTGATGAATTAGCGACGAAATTTGTGGAGCAATTCAGGATCCATGCCACTCGGCCCAAGGATGTGATGTCCTTTTCTACTGTGATTCAGGCACCAGGGGAGTCATTGAAGGAGTACTTATAGAGATTTCATGTTGCGGCTACTGAAGTTAGCAACCCAAATGACCATGCTATTCTAATGGTTGTCATGCGAGGGGTAGATCCAGATTCGGAGTTTGGCGATTGGTTGGCAGGAAAGCCGTTGACTACGCTAGAGCATTTTTATTCAAAGGCTCATCAATTCATGAGAAGAGAAGAAGCTAGGTGGACGAGGCGAGATAAGGCACCAGGGCCTAGTCAGGAGATTGTGAAGAGAAACATTATTGTAAAACAATCTGATGATAACTCGGGGAAGGTTCAGGTCAATATCCAGAACAAGCCTAGACAATCTAAAGGGTCTAGAGGAGGAAATCTCGGAAAGAAAAGAGAAGCAGGAAAATGGAATCCAAGGATTCCAACTTAAAATGAATACATTCCTCTGAATGCATCTCTAGAAAATATATACCTATCAACCTGTAATACTTTTCAATACAGAAAGCCACGCCCATAGGAGTCAACAGAGGAACAAAAGAAGTCTAGGAAGTATTGCCGCTTCCATGAGACTTACGGGCACAATACAAAGGAATGTAGACACCTCCATGATGTCGTAGAAAAGCTGATTAGACAGAAATAGTTGCAGGAGTTTGTCAAGAACCCATTGGAAGTAGAAAAGGAACATCTGACCCCGGACGTGGGCAAGCTCCACGCTTTCCAGAGGAACCTGCTCGAAATGTAGGTAGACTAGTCATAAACAAGATAGTCGATGGACCTCGCCCTACGGATAATATTTGCCAGGAAATGGAGCGGTATGCTAATTCCCTAAGGTATGTAGATTTTGAGTGTTGTTCAAATACGGAGGACGGGTCCCCAACTAAGCAACAGCGAATGATGATGGACAATATAGTATTCAGGAGCAGAGATGTGGATCAGGTGGAGGCTCCTACCGTTGACTCGATGGTAATCTCCACGACAATCGGGCCAATATTTGTGAAAAGTATTTTGATTGATTGTGGAAGTTCGGCTAACATCATCTTCAAGAAAGCATATGACCAGATGAAGCTGGAGATGAAGGATTTAAAACCATTTAAAGCCCGTATCCATGGCTTTAATGGTGCAACAACCGATGCAGTGGGATAGATTAAATTACCAGTTGAACTTGGGTATGAAGAACGTAGGTGGGTGTGAATCCTGCCTTTCATCGTTTTGGACATTGATTCTCTATACAATGTGTTTTTGGGTCGACCGGCCCTAGCAAAGTTCCGGGCAGCTTTGGCCCCTTAGTGTTTAACTTTGAAATTTTCGACAGACAAAGGAGTTGGTGTTGTGTATGGCGATCAGGCGCCTAGTTGTACATGTTATGTGGCTAAGCTGAGAGAGGCCTGGTGGAGAGAGAAAGGAAAGGTTGCGGACAGCTCCGTCCGCACCCGGACCACTGAAAATTGACAAGTAGTGCTTGAGCCTTGGCTCGGGCAATACGATCGGATCTATAGAGACATAGATCCGAGAGATGATGATGAGGAACCCAGGGAAGCTAAAGTAGTATCGAATGAACTAACGATTGACATTCTTGTCAGCCTAGATGACCCATCATGAGTACTTAAGATTGGATAACAACTCGACCCCTTGATGACCGAGGATCTCACTAATTTCCTTCGAGCGAATCTGGATGTTTTCGCTTGGACACATTCTGATTTGTGTGGGATTTCTCCTGCTATTGCAAGTCATATATTGAACATAGACCCGAGGTACGTACCAGTAAAGCAGAAAAGGAGAGGCATGGACCCGGAGAATCCCGTTGCTCTCAAAGTGGAGGTGGACAAACTCAAAGCCAATGGGTTTGTCCGCGACGCCGCCTACCCTGAATGGGTGTCTAACCCCGTGCTAGTGAGAAAAGAAAACATGAAATGGAGAACCTTCATAGATTACTCTGATCTGAATAAAGCATGCCCTAAGTATAGTTTTCCTTTACCCAGGATTGACCAGCTGGTCGACTCAACGGTAGGACATGAGTTATTGTCATTTATGGATGCGTACTCGGGATATAATCATATTCCGATGCACATTCCAGACCAAGAACACACGAGTTTTGTCATAGACATTGGGCTATATTGCTATGTAGTGATGCCTTTCGGATTGAAAAATGTGGGATCGACTTATCAATGTCTGGTGAATCGAATGTTTAATGACCGGATAGGTAGAACAATGGAAGTCTATGTGGAAGATATGCTCGTGAAGTCACGGATGTCTAATGACCACATTCGAGTCTTAGCGTAAATGTTTGATATACTCAGATATTATGGGATGAAAATCAATCCTTTAAAGTGTTCCTTGGCATTACGTCAGGGAAGTTTTTGGTTTCATCGTTAATTCGCAGGGAATTGAAGATAACCCGGAAAAGATTCAAGCTATTTGGGACATACAGGTGCCCAAAACTATAAGCAAGTACAAAGCCTGAACGAAAAAGTGGCCGCGTTGAGTCGATTCATATCCAAAGCCACAAATAAGTGTATTCCCTTCTTCGATGTAATAAAGAACAAAAAAAAGAAATTTCGAATGGACGCCTAATTGTGAGGACGCATTCCAAGCTCTGGTGAGACATTTGGAAAGTCCCCCGTTGCTATCAAAGCCTGTAGACCATGAAGTGTTGTATGTGTACTTGGCAGTATCTCAACATGCCATCAGTACGACTTTGGTTTGCGAGAAGGACCGAGTTCAAAAGCTGGTGTACTATGTCAGTAAACGTTTAATGAGGGCAGAAAGAAATTATCCTAAAATTGAGAATCTGGCCTACTACTTGGTAATTGCATCATGCAAGCTTTGTCCGTACTTTCAGGCACACTCAATTTGTGTCTATACCGATCAACCCTTGAGACAGGTACTCCAATGACCAGAAACCTCTAGAAGGATGTTAAAATGGAATATCGAGTTGAGTCAGTTCGATATTACCTACCTGGCACGAAGGGCCATACAAGGGAAAGTGCTAGCAGACTTCATCGTTGAATTCACCATATCAGACGAACCAAACAATCATGATGGCATTTCCCCCATTCAATGGAAAATTTACACCGATGAGGCACCCAACGACCATTGTTCTAGGCTGGTATTGTTCTTGTGACTCCCGAAAACCGATCAATTTGCTATGCTTTGAAGCTCAATTTCCCAGCTACAAATAACAAAGCCGGGTATGAAGCATTGATTGTTGGATTGAAAATTATCAGGGAACTGGGAGTAAAATCGATTGAAATCTTTTGTGACTCACAATTGATGGTGTACCAGGTGCAGGGGCACTACAAAGAAAAGGGACAAAGACTTGCCTCTTACCTTGCTTGGGTTCAAGAGCTGTTAGCAGATCTAAAATATTATAATATTTCGCATGTCCCGCGTGAACGAAACAGAAAAGCCGATTCATTGGCCAAATTTGCAAGTACTAGCGATGCACAACAAATGGGATTAGTTCCCATCGAAACCTTATGTGCTCTGAGTATAAATGTGATGGAGGTAGATTTCGTGTTAGAAACAGAAATCGAGAAGGAATCATGGATAACGTCATTCAAGCAATACTTGCTACATAGGGTCTTGCCCGAAGGAAAGAGCGAAAGACGACAAGTCATTCGTAAATGTTCATGGTATGTAATGCAGGAAAAAATAATGTATTGAAAGGGATTCTTGGCCCCCTTACTCCGGTGCATTGCCCATGATGAGATAAAACGAGTCCTAAAGGAAGTCCACGAAGGAGAATGTGGTGACCATACAGGAGGGCAGACATTAGCAAAGAAGATCCTCCGCTATGGATACTATTGGCCAACTGTGAATCGGGATGCTGCAGACTATGTAAAGAGATGTGACAAATGTCAGAAATATGCAAAAATCCCAAGAGCTCTGCCGACAGAACTCACACAAAAGGTTAGTCCCTGGCCGTTTGCAATGTGGGGGATCGATATAATCGGTTCTTTGCCCATATCCAAAGGTGTTGCAAAATACGCAATAGTTGCGGTCGATTACTTTAGCAAGTGGGTAGAAGCAAAGCCCTTAGCCGCAATCACTACTAAGAAGGTCCTTAATTTCATTGTATGAAACATTATATGTCGTTTTTGCCTTCCGTAGACTATCATTACAGACAACGGAACTCAGTTCGAAAGTAGGGAGTTCCAGGAATTTTGTCAAAGTATGGCATTGAAGTATGGAGTACTCCAGAGTGCAGACTGGAGTACTCCAAGTTTCCAGAGTGCAGACTGGCGTATGAACGTGCACAAAAAAATTATGTATGGAGCACCCCATGTCCCCAGTGTGCGGACTGGGGTATTCCAAGTCACCGGAGTGCGGACTGGAGTATAAACGACTCAAAATCTCCAAATCCCTAGAGTGCGGACTGGGGTACTCCAAGTCCCCAGAGTACGGATTGGAGTATAAACGACCCAAAATCTCCAAGTCCTCAGAGTGCAGACTGGAGTACTCCAAGTCCCCGGAGTACAGACTGGAGTATAAACAACTTAAAATCTCTAAGTCCCAAGAGTGCGGACTAAGTTCCCAGGGTGCGGACTGGAGTATAAATGACTTAAAGTCTCCAAGTCCCCGTAGTGCAGACTAGAGTACTCTGAGTCCCCAGAGTGTGGACTAGAGTATGAACGACTCAAAATCTCTATGTCCCTAGAATGCGGACTAAAAGTGTTCTAAATACTCAAATTGTGGAATCAAATATCAACGATTCTCAAAAAATACCCAAGTCACATGGAGGTGAACTGGAGCTTGTGTAACTTGTCGAATTTTGAGTTATGGCAACAAATTAGACAATACGCTGAAAAGCGAAAGTCATCGAAAAAAAAGAAACTAAATTTTATTCACAAATTCCAAAATAAGTTCCGCTACAGTTCTACCTAAACTCGGAATCAAAAGTCTATTTACATTGGCTACGAAAATAAATAGAAATAATCATATAAACTAGGCTAACTCTAGTTGAACGAGTGTGATAACTACTTTTTTGGCTTCTTATCCTTCCTCGGTTTCTCAACCGACTCCTTCCCCACGCGTTTTCGCTTGGACATTTTGCTTGCTAGGAAAGTGACGTTCGAGGAAGGAAGAGGAACCTCCAGTGGCCTGGACCCACCAGGGAGGATGACTTTCAAAGGTCTGTTCAAAGGGTTATCTAGTTCCACTACTTGAGGCTCCACCTAGATTTCAACTTTCTTTTTCTTCTCTTCCGTACGTCATGCTCAACTTTGAAGTATGTTTGGAGACGCTTGTAATCTCAAATTCGTAATTTTCTTCGACGGGTGACGGATCTTCAGACCTGTCTTCATTAAGCACCTCAATCACTTGACCCGTTTGAATTGTCTCACCCATCTTCTCCTCCTTCTCCATGGCGACATCGCTCCTAGGAGTGCGCTCGGGATCAGAACGTCCTGCACAAAATCATAAGAAACGAATGTTAGAATACATTAATTACTCGCCGAAAGCGATGGCCTTTTGCACTTTAAGAAGAAAAGTTTTATATACCGGTTTCTGGCTAACTTTTAACCATCCAGGGAATTTCACCCTTTGGAATGGGAGATAGAACGTGAACGTCAAGGCCAGGATCTTCCGAGTTTTAGCCAATATGTTGCTCGAAGGGGTCAAGTGATGGGCGACCAATCAGTTGAGTAGAGGGAGGAACTGGAGACTCGGTTTTGGATGGGCCGACGATGTCATTTTTTCCTTTCGACGAGGAAGAATCTCTGCTATAAAGAGCTTTCGTTGTGGATAAGTCTGAAGGCTCATTCCCCTGAAGAAATTCCTTCACTAAAGCTTCTTTGTCAACCTCTTTAGTGCCTGACTCAATTTTTTTTATCTTTATCAAAGTCTCCCATGCTTCGACCAGAGATTCGAGGTAACCTCGCCGAGAAATGTAAAGTCACGATGCATGAGAAGTCGAGCATTATACTCGGCTATAAGCAGATCAAACATGCACTTGATTTCCTCCCTTCCAGCCTCCGTAGCTGCCTTAAGGCGAGAATCCATCTCCGTGGATGATATTCTTTTCCCCTCCTCAAGGGCTTCATCCTTTAGTGTCTCAACTTTGGAGAGTTCTTCATCGAGCTTTGTCTTCGGGAGTCGTGTGGCAACAATCTCATTGCAGTATCGTTACGACTCCTCCCGAGCAGCTATTTTTTCTTCCTTCTCCTTGAGAAGTAGCTCTTCCATCTCTTTGACTCTCTAAGCGACCGCATCCCTCTCCTTCTGAACGGAGTCTTTCCCTAATGCTAAGGCACCGCAGCGTTGGACCGCTTCGTCGATCTCTTTCTTATGTATGGCCTCTAGAAGACTAACTGCCTTAGCTGTATCTTTGGCGTTTTTCTCAGCAGTTTAACACTGAGACTTGTATGAGAAAAGCTCTTCACCCCGGGCTTTAATGATGTCTTTGTCGTGGATGGCTTCGACCTTTAGAAGATCAATTTCATGTTGGCGTTCGATAGAGACTTCTGACACTTTCTCTGCCAAATGAATAAATGCATCGTGTTGAACGTAGACATCATTGTTGCAAGCAATGGCACTTTGTTTGACATTCCCCGGAATGTGATGAATCGTTAGAAGAGGATTTAGACTATCGAAGAATATTTTTGGGAACGTGGCCTTAAGCTCGGTCAGCCTTTCCGCTATGGACGGATCATGTGCAGGTGCAGAAGAGGTTTGTCTAGGGACTACGGGTTTTTTGTGAAGTTCTCGGGATTGCTTGATGCTGGATGAACCCGAGTGTTAGTCGCGAGGAGTATCGGACTTGGACCCCTTATGACCAGATTTCTCCCTGTCTTACTCTGGGAGAGAGGGAGGATCATGATAGTATGAAGACTGATGGTAAGTTTTCCTTCGAGATGATCAGTCCCGGGAGCAATAGTCCCTTTCATTGTCGTCATCTCTATCCCGGCATTTGCCAGAGCCGAATCCCGGCCAGATTGATTGAAAATAGATGACCCGCAGAGGTGGTCAAATTCGTGGGGGTGTACCATATCACCTACACAGAAATTAAGTGAACACGAGTTAGCCAGAATCATATGATGACTGAAGTTTAAGTGCAAGGTGAAGTGTAAGTGGTATTGTGTGTCCTAGTGTTTCCCCTCGACGGACCAATTTCTTTGGTTTTACTTATCATAGTTTTTTCTCCTTGATTATGGGCTTGAACGCCTTCAACGCCTCTTGCGGGTGAATGAATTTATAGGGCTTTTGAATCGTTGAAGCCATAATTGAGCAAGTCTTCATGAAAAGTGAGGTCAGATAAGCCTTTCAGTAAACCCTCTAAGTGTTGTGGAGACGGCTCTCTCTCTATTAGAGTAATCGTGACTTTTGTGGTTCCGCCTACAGTCTTTTTCCTCAATTTGTAAGCCAGATTATTTTTTCCCTTCGAAGGGGGAGGCGTTGCATCGGTGTTGTGTTTCTCAATCACTGGTTTTAGAGCAGGACTTACGTTTCCACCCGGCCTCAGTTTCTATAATCTTGCCTTCCTCGGGTGTAACAGGGGCACCACGTGTTGAAGGCCCAGCTTGCCTTTTACCTTTGTCCAAGGCAGACCCAGTTATAGTGACGTCGTGAGGAAGACTTATTCAGCGACCTTCCGCCAACATCCCAAATTTGGAGAGCGATTCATTGGTAATGATGGATTTGATATCCCGGTCTTCCGCGAAAACAACTCAAATAGTTTCAACGGCCTCAGAGTACCCAGAGCCTTCGAGACGTGGGCTGATACTTGTAAAAGTTGAGAAAGAGTTTAGAAAGGATACACTTCCACCTAATACAAGTATTGATCCAGAAAAGAAACTTACTCCCGTCCAGCCATCTCCTTGCAAAGCTTGTGGGACAGCGCACATAAAACCATTCCTTCTTATATTGGGCGAATTTGCTCCACGCCCCCGTCAAGATTTGGTATTTGTTATGCAGCTCCAGAAATATAAAAGATGGGTTATCGGATCATCTCTTGAAACGATAGATATAGAAGATGTCACCGGGAGTGGGGAGCCTGAATAGAATGCTCATGAAAATAATACACGTGCCATATACTGACGTGTGACTGTTAGGATGTAACTGTGATGGAGCGATCTTAATATACTGCAATAGATCGTGGAGAAAGGAGTTGAATGGTGGCACCTGCCAACCCAGCACATGAATTTGTTGCAGGCAGTATATCCAACATGGGGCAGGTGAGGATGATCTTGTCCCGATGGAACCAGTACATCGTCAAAAGGAATTCCGTGGATTGAGCATAGTTGGCGGAGAGCGTTTTCATTGATTCTCGAAGCTTGAGAAGTACAAGTGAGAAGTCAACAGATGCAGTCGTTGGACTCAGGATATTCTATACAGGAGTTTTCGATGGATTTGAAGTTCCTACTTCTTCAATATCTTACTTTGGACTGAAGATGCCGATCCACACACTCACCAATATCTTACTTCTTCAAAATCACCTTAACCCTTTATCTCCCTAGACCGAGCGACTTCCCATTCCTTCACCTCCCTAGCATTACTACCGCAAAGGGATAACCGAGTGACAGGACGGCCCACCTGACCAAGAAACCGACCTACTCCTCAAAGCTCTAGTCGGTCCATACCTATTCTCGAATTTCCATGCCCATCTTCTCCTCATCCTCCTTCACCAAGGAACAACTACTGACCTCCTCCTAAGGCCCTAACCTAGTGCCCGCTCCTTATTCCTAATCCATCTCCCTTCTCCCTCTAGATCTATTCCCTACCTATCATTGCAACAACTGAAGAGGGGAGACGGAGGGTTTGTCCATACAGGCACCGGAGTTGATATAATGTTGGGTTTGGAAATAGATTCATACCTAGTAAGAAAAGTTCAGAGTATGCGGTAGCTTTGGAGTGATGGACTGAAGGTTCGTTCGTATTAGTGATTAATTAAAGTAGTGAGGTAGACAATTCGAGTTTGATAGGAAGTTAGGTAGTAAGTAGGGCTCAACGAGAAGTGAACTAGTGTCCTTAGGAAATTAAAGTAGGAGTAAGAAAAAGAAGAAAGCGGAAAGGTTGAAGTTTATATAGGGGAAGGAGGAAGGTGAACAGGCTATATCTTATACAACCAGTCGGAGTGTGTTGGGAAGTCGATGGTTGGATGTGTGTAACCCAACACAAATAAACTGTGTGCATGGCTCGGTATCGGTATGCCGAAACATATTGTATCTCTAAAGGGAAGGAAATGAAATCAAAAACGTACAAGACATGAGGAAGGACTGCCATGTTTCAAAAGTGCGAACCGGATGCTAACTCAAAGCGTGTCGTGTCGTCCCATACAACACACTTTGGGGGGGGGGGGCAAATGTTACCCGGTTGCCAGGCCCGGCTACGATAGACAAACCATTAGGTGCCATTCGGCATACAAGTGTCGCTCGGCATAGATGCCTCGCTTGGCATAAATACCTCGCTCGACATTCGAATGACGTTCGGCAGGGATAACTCGTTCGGCCTCAGTACCATTCGGCCTTACTTCATCGCTCGACATCTAAGGTTCTGACTCCACCGCCCGGCATTCTTTGGTTCGACCACCATCGTTCGGCATCTCGAGTTCAGAAGCCATTGCTCGGCATTTTGAATTCAGAAGCCATCGCCCGACATTGCCATCGCTCGGCATTCTTTGACAACGTCATTTGTCAATGTCACTCAGCAAGGTCGCTCGGCAACTGCCTTCCGGTATCCCTGGCTCGGTGCATACTAGAGGTGTTAGCAAGTTGTCAAGCCCACAATAAAGCAAGAGCGTACGTCATGACTCTGTTTCGAGTCACCCAACGACCGACCAGACAATTCTCGACCGGCATTCCTCGTTCAGCATACCTGGCCCGGTGCGCAGAAGTCACCTACTGTGGGCCGAGGTACTTTATTCCTGGGACCGTGAGGGGAGTCCAGCCTATCTTCGCCTATAAATAGAAAGGCAGGGGCACAATGAAATAGACCATTTTTTGAGAACACTGGGGAGACTCTACCGCTTTTAAGACTCATTCTTTTTCAGTTAGCATTTGCATTCGAGTAGTTGGTGTACGGGTTGTGTCTGTATTCAATTTTTTAGAAAAGCAATAAAGATTAAACTCAAAGTGGACGTAGGTAGTGACGCCGAACCACTATGAATCTGGTGTTCTAGTTTTTGCAATTAATTCTGCATATATTCCTCTATTTTAATTTTCTATCTTCATTAATCTCTCTACACAAATCTTCCTTTGAGTGTTAGTGACCAATTGTAGTGCTAACACATACCTTCTAGAATAGAAGATCTTTACCCTTGGCCTAGGAGGAACCGCTAGTAATCTTGTAGCAATCCGAAAATTCGAACACTCCGTCTTCGAAAATCGTAACGATTTGAGATATAGTTAAGTGTTATAAATATGGTTTTATAACCTTATTAAACATCATTTTATTAATGAATAATGGTAAGAATATATTTTTAAAATTGTTTGCAGAAAATATATTCTTTAGAGAAAAATCGATAATGTGACTGAAAATTAGTTATCGGTAAACAGCTTTTCGATCGATATAAGTTGTTCGAACTCTTTGGCACTTGACTAATGATTAAATTAATAAATTAGCAACTAATTAATACACACACTTCTTCATGAAGCATGGAACACCCTATAAGCTTCCATTAGGAAAAGAGATATTATCACAAGAAGGGTATAAATGTAATTAGCATAAAGGAGAAGTGATGGGAGTTGAGTCTATCATGGCATGAAGGGGGTTGAATGCAAGCTTAGAGAGCACCATTCATTTTATATATAAGGAGAGGCACACCCTTATATGTTATTCGCAAATTCGCAAAGCTTAAAGTAAGCAAATCCATGATTTCTTCTTCTTCGTAATTTTCTAAAGCAAAATATTTGCAAATTAAATCCAAATCAACTTAAACTTAGAGTAAAGCCTTATTACCACATTACAAAACATCCTACTTGGTTATAAGTCAAAGAAAAAAAAGCCATACTCGCCCTATCCTTGAAGGCCGTGAGTAAATGTGGTGCTAGAGTGCCTTAAAGCAAGTAAAAGAAAGGTAGGAAGAGAAGGAAAGGAGGTTGCAAGGTTGGGTTTGGACTTGGTTAGCTTGGATCTTGGTTGTTATTGGGTTAATTGTAATATAACTCACCTATTTTGATTGAAAATATAACCCATATTTGTTGGGATTGAAATTTTTTTAAGTTGGTTGAATCGTTGTTGACGTATGTTAAAACGTTGGTTTGAATTCTTGCTTTGAAAGAAAGTGACATATGGCATCCATATGTATGAACTTGGAATGAACTTGAATGGATTTGTATGACTTGTGACAAGACCTTGGAACAAAGCGTATAGATTATAAATGGACTATGGTTTAGATTTGCCTCGGATTTGAAAGTGTACTTACAGCGATAGTCGTTATAGATGCAGTTCGAAATTGCTATGTTTTTGGCTATTTCTGTGGAACTTTATGTAGAGATCCTTAGGGGTTTATCGCCATATTTATGATGTTAAAACTAGACTTTAAAATTATTTCTTAGGAATATCTCTTTCTTAGAATCCTTTCTTTTAAATAACTCTACCTTTTGTGTTCTAAAAGAAGTTTTGCTTTAATTAGGTCGTAAGAACTATGAGTACTAGAGCTGCCAATGGTAGAGGTGGTCGAAGTAGAACTATCAAGAATGGTGGGAATTAGGCATCAGTGAATGCTGCTCCAGTTGGGGAACCGAGGGTGAATATCGTAGAGGAGACCGTGCATGTCCGGCCTTAAATGAGTTTTGTTTCGTTCTGCCACAATTATGAAAGTCTGGGGGTAAGAGGTTTAGTGGCATGGAGACTATTATAGAAGTCCAGTCTTGGCTCAGATTATGTGATTGGATATTTGAAGATATGAAGCTAGGTGAGCAATAAAGCATAGGTTGGTGTCACGACATATAACTAATGCAGCCATGGATTAGTGGAGTTCTATTACAACTGACGTCCAAGAGAATGACTTCTCTTGGGTCTAATTTAAAGATGAGTTTGAGATGAAGTTTGTTCTGGAAGCCAAAAAGACTTAGTTATTTAGGTGTTTCTTGGATCTGAAGTAAGGGACCGTTACCATGGCGAAGTATGAGAATCAGTTTGTTACATTGTCTCGATTTGGGTTAGACTTAGTAGAAATGCCACTGAAGAAGAACGAGATGTTCATTGTGGGTATGCGCCATGAGTTCCAAAGGGATATGTCTAATTACATCATGTGATCTTTTGTTGTTTTAGTGAACATAGCTTTAAAGTTTGAGAGCTTAGCGCCGAAGCCGTCAATTCCTACACCAACTGGGAACAACAGACTAAAGTTTCAGCCTCCAAGAGATATTTCTAATGTAGTTTGCTATAAGTGTAGGTAGAAGGGACACTTTGCTTGGAGTTGTAAGTCGAGGAAAGAAGAGCAGGTGGCTAGTGCGCGGATATTTAAAGCACTGATTGTAGAGGTTCCAAAGCTTGAGGCATGGTTTGCACCAATAGGTCGTTACGGTTGCCATCAGCCTAGCTATTTTATTAGAGATTGTCATATGCTTAAGAAATAGGAGCAGCCTAGGATTTTTGCTATTTCTGCAACTAAGAAGGGAAAGCATATTTTTAGGGTACACTATCTGTTTATGGATTTCTTATTCGTATTTATTTGATTCTAGTGCTTCTCATAGTTTAATATCCTGCAACCTTGATTGTTTAGTCATGATCGACATGTTAGGAACATTGAGTATTGTTTGTTATTGATTGGTGCTCAACCAGTTTACGAGCAGTTTTACCTTTTTACACCATGGATTGGGTAAACAATTATTGTGGGTACATTAAAATGAACACCTTGTGAATTAAGTTTCACGGTTTGACTATAATCCGTTTGATGATAATATTGAGTTAGAAGTTAAAATTTGGCAAAAGATGTTTATTGTAATCGAAAGGTACGATAGAGTACTTAGAAATAAATATTTGTTAAAAGATTTATATAAGAATGTGAGTATACTTTATAAAATATGGTTTATAAATAGAAAGGATTGAAACAAAGAATTTAAGAACTTAAATTCCGGTGTCTTTGAAAATGTTTTCCAAGATTTTGGCAAAAATAATAATAGTATTATTTAAAAGTAAATATTTGGAAAACTAGTTTAGGAGATTGAAATTATGATATTTAGTATTATTTTACGAACTATTTGATATCGCTTTGGATGATTTTGGTTAAGTACCAAGAGTATGGTTTGGATGTACTAAACTCACTCTACTACTTGAAAATAATTTTAGTGTTGACTGTAGCATCATCGACATTTAATTTTGGGTTTATAAGTATGAGATGCTATAAATTTGTTTTGGTAAAATAGATTTTGATTTGAATCCCGAATGTATGATTTTATATATAAAAGGTATGTCTATATATTATTTCAAAATTATTTGAAATGAAAACCAGTGTTTAGTTTTAAAGTTTTCTATACAAAATTAGAACTTCCTTAAGTTATGGTATGTTATTTGGTAGTTTCTATTTGTTAAAATAAAATGAAATTTTCGGCGATTTTGGATAGTCAAGAACTTTCGAATTGTTATAGAACTCAAAGTTAAGTGTTTTTGAAATATGAAGTTGATTTTACATATACACTTGAATTTAAAAAGGTGTAAGTTAAAACAAGTTCAAATCGTTAATCATCCTTTTTAAGTAAGATGAATTTGATGTTTTAGTATATACTCTTAGGATGTAGTGGAGTATTATGCGAGTATGAACTTATGTTATAAAATGTGTATAAACTTGAAGTTAGGTGTTATGAGTTGATTCATAATCGAATTTAGTATCAAATATCATATGATTTTTTTATATGAATGTGATTAAAAAGTAACTAATGTGGTTGACAAATCACTAGCAAACTTACTTAAGTTGTACTTAGAATCATTTTATTTGCATGACTATTCTTGATCCAGTATTCGAGTACATGTTTTCAAGGTGGTCATCGGTCCGTTCATGGATTTTTCACTTGATTCTTGACGGCGAATACTTGATATGGATTCATGATATGATCCCAATGTTTTCTATCATAGTATATGGCTATGCAAGGAGAATAGAGGTTTCTAATCAAGAAACCAGATAAGAGTTCACACTAGATATGTCAAGTGATCTATACTAGTTTAGAAGTGAAATTTATGTGATCGAGTAAGTGATTAGATTAGATATTGCATACGGATGGTTCATGTGCATTGCATAGGCTTTAATACATTTGTACACTATGTTTGTTGTCTTATGAAGAGTTCGGGGAATGACTCTTCGATTTACTTCGAGGTAGTATGAATAATGGTCTAAGTAATGACCTGTGGCTGTTGAGCGTAAGGCATTAATAGATTGTTTATTGTCTTTGGACGATGGGATTGTTTTGAACCTGAGAAAATCATGTGCATTGGATGCTAGTAGTTGTGAATACTATTTGAGTATTTGTGTGCCTGTTCCTTTGTTAGGGTAAGAAGTGTGAGAAATGCAGATTACGGATCTTAAGGCTAGAATTAACACTAGAGAAGGGGTGAATAGTGTTTTAAGGAATTACTAAATCTTTTTGAGTTTATGTTAATTTGAACACAAATGTATGCAATATTCAAACACAGATATGACCACAGAATCAAACACAGATGCAGAAATAAAGTAAAATCAATAAAGGAAAGAACACACCGAATTTTATACTAGTTCGAAGTTACCCTACATCTAGTCCCACACACAAGTACGGATTTCATTTCAAAATCAATTTTTACAATTACACCATCGATTTCAAGGCCACGAGGTACACCACTCCAGATTCACAATCCTCTGGGTAGAGATACTTGATTTTACAGCCAACAAGTTCACCCAATTGATTTCATAAGCTACAATCACACCTTCTCTCGCTTGATTGATTTCACAGGCTACAATTATACCTTTTCTCATTTCGTTGATTTCACAGGCTACAATCACACCTTTTCTCACTCAATTAATTACAAAGATGCCTATAACTCTGAATAGCACCGAGATCTTGTTGAGATAGTGATGGAGAATCAAAGCAGAGATGATCTAGTTAGATTCAATGGTGATTTCGGCAGAGTAATGGTAAAAATTTATATAAAGAAATGTGGAAGAAGAAGAGGAGTGAAATCAGAGAAAAAATGTATATAAATTTGTTTAAAACTGCCCCAATTTATAGTAAAACAACAGCCATGTCCATTCGTGAAAGGATATGACGAATAGACACTTCCTTTGAAATTCAAATTTTTGAAATCAACTGCCACCTTGTCGACAAGGGTGGATTGGGGTTGTCGACAGGCCTTTGTAATTTTCGATAATCTGTTTTTCTTTAAAAATAACTTTCATCTTGTATTAAAACTATTTTTAAACTTTATAAATATACTTAAATATAGTTAAAATACATAAATAAGTATAGAGAATAACATTTTGGTATATATAAAATTATACTATATATTTAAATCTAAGTATGAATACTAAAAGTTAAATATATTATAATTAAAAGATAGTTTAAAACCAAGGATAATTTGATTTTGAAGATAAAGATCATTTTAAGGCTAAAAGTATTAAAAACCAGGATAGATGTTTTTGATTCTTTTAAAAGGAAGATTTTGAAATCATTTTGAAAACAAGATATAATTTTGTAAAACATTTGAATAAAAGTTAGTGGATACAAAACAATATTCCACTAGATTTTTCGTAGGTTCCATCCTACTTAGGGTTCCATCCCTTTAACGGGCTCAAAGTGAATTCCATTCCACGAATAAATTGGATTTTAAGATGCCAGTGCTTTTCTAGGAGTTTTAACAAAATTCTTAATTAAATTACTTATTATTGAAATCTTGAACTCTTGATAATCTTGATATCTTCAGTCTTGAATCTATATACTGTATAGTCTTCACTCTTGATACCTGCATGGTTAAATCCTGCATATACATATATATCTAAACTATAATGTTAGTATTTATATTTTATAATCTTATTCTAAGGTTGTTGTCATCAAAACCATCTTCTCAGAGACTAACAATCTCCCCCTTTTTGATGAGGACAACCTTTGTTTATAAAATAGTACTTCTATCCTAATAACTCCCCCTAAAACTACCCCTTAATCTATGCCTAACTATCCTATTTTATACTTCTCCCCCTTTGTCATCAACAAAAACTAACTCCAAACTATATAACTCGTCCTTATTCCATAGTATATGACATGTGATTATAATGATAGTGTTATCATAAATAATCATCACTTAATTCTAAAACTAAAACTTAGTCCTTAATTACTAACTATCCTAACTAAGAATCCATATATGATAATAGTGATAATGTGAGAAATCGAATATAAGAACACATATCATTTATTAATTATATATTGTTATATTTACATTTGCGTAGAAAGAAAAAGTAAGATCATATAACGATAAGAAAGAGAGAAAAGAAACTAATGTGTATTATTATGTTTTGCACACCAATTATCAATCCACACCAAACCAAATCAAATCAATCCAAGCAATCAATTCCAATCAAACAAAGCAATCAAATAAAATCAAACATTACGAGGAACTTTCACGCATCCTTCTTCTACAAATATAGGGTCTTCTTTAATGGCATTCCAATTTTCATTTTCATTGGTGAGAGAGACTGGAGGATGTGCTTCGTTATCATCTTTATGCAGGGAGGAAATCATCCATCGTATCGTATCGAAATGCTTTTCTTGCTCCTTGACCATCTGCATTTGACTCAACTCTAAGTGTCGTTGATTACGAAGAATGAAAGAGAGAATATTTTTGAAAGAGTTTTCTTCAAGATTCTCGATCAAATTATGAATTGGATTGGCCATATTTGAGTCTGCGAGAATAAATATAGATAAAGTAGATAAGAAATGATTTAGAGTGATGAATTCTGGAAGGAATATGTATTTACAGATGTAGAAATTCGTTTGAAATGAATAGACACAAGGTAGTTATTCAAATTTCAAATTTAAAATGAAAAGTCATTTCTGACCAGTACTTGTCGACAGGGTCTAGGGGGGTAGTCGACAGGGGTCAGTTAATTTTGATGACTCATTTTGATTTTGCGAATAATTGTGTGTGTGTGTGTGTATAATATACTAACATTTATTCTGGAGATAGGATAAGCTAGATAACAGAAAAGTAATTCAATTTCATTTCACGATACAATGATTAAACATTAAGAACTACACGAACATTCAAATCAAAACAAATTAAAACTAATACAACATGACATGAAAAGGTAGAACTAGTTAGAGGATGACGAAGATGAAGATAATCCAAGCTTCTTACTGACTTTGTGGAAAAACTTGTTCATCTTGGATGATATTTTAACCAATTTCTTACTAACGGATCATTTAAGTGTCGGTTGATTCTCAACAATGATCTTTCGATTTTTGAGTAAGGTTTTGTTGGTTGGATTAGAGGGATAGTCAATACTTTCCAAGGATGTTTCACTTTCTTCTTCTTCTTCTATTTCCATTTCATCCCCTTCTTCTTCTTCCTCCTCCTCTTCCATCTCCTCATGAGCCAAATGCTCTTCCTTTTTGGCAAGAGTTTCATATAGTTGAAATATATGTGGAATTTTCATGAGAGAAATGTTTGAGTGATTAAAAACTTTTCTTGAAACAAATTCTTCTCCTTTGAAATCTACTCCAAAATAATTAAAAATTCAAGTGAGATAGATTCCATGATACAAAGTTTTTTCACCCATTTCAAGATTTTTGGGACGAAATTCATCCAAAATAACTTGCGCCCAATTAATATAATAATTTTCAAAAATAGCAAAAAGTGCTTTGCAAACTTTTGAAGTTGGATTGTTAAAACTCCCCGATCTTGGGGCCAAAGTATGTTGTAAAAGAAGATTAACAATTCTATCTTTTGGTCGAAAGTTTAGATTTATGAAATCAAAGTTATCTGCTTCGAAAATGTGATGAAATGTCTCACGATCATTTTCATCGATATTAAAACTAGAAAGATCCATTCCCGTGCTCTTGCAATTGAGAATGGTACCCAAAAGATCACAATTTAAAATGATTCTAGTGCCTTTGACACTACTCTAAATTTCATCATCATTTCCATTATAAAATCCATGGTTGAGATTTGCATAGAAAATTTTAACAAGATTTGGACAACAAACAAAATCATTTTGTGAAGCATCAACAAGACTAAGAACTTGGTTGTTTGCAAAAAGAGAATCGATTTCATAAGAAGAGAAATCTTAAAATAGAGAAAACTTCTCGGGATGGACTTTTCCATAGTTAGCATAGTTATATATGCTTTTATAGCCTCCGGATCATTGTAAAGCTGCTCTTTTATCTTTTTGGAAATTCTCATTGTGTAAGGGTTGCTTGAAAAGCCATTAAAGTAGAGAGTAGAGAGCTTGATATTTTGGAATAAGAGTTTAAATTTGAAAATGAAAGTGAAATGTTGTGATAAGAGATAGTGAATAAATAGATTCTCAAAGGACATGTTCTCTGGTCAAAAAGCGACTTTTCAGAGACTTGAATGAAGTGAAAAGATGGAGGAAAATTCAACATTTGAATTTCAAATTTTTGTACCCTTGTCGACAACATAATGGGGACCTTGTCAACAGGTGTCTCTGAATTTTCATGATTTATTTCTCGTAAGTATTCTAATATATATATATATATGTATGTATGTATGTATGTATGTATATTTATTATTTTTAATGTCTATATATATCTGGAATATTACTAGAATTATAGTATATTTCATAAAATATTATGATACTATTAAAAAATAAAATATAAAAATAATAGTAAAAAAATAAATAAAAAGTAAAAATTTAAAGTTCAAACATCACACCAATTCAAAATCAACCAATCAAGCATCCAATCCTAAGCATGCAATTTCAACCAATGTATTGTAAATGTGTACCTTTTTCTGAGTCCGTTTCTCTGAATTCGTCGGAGTCGTGCATAGCCGTGAAACACATATTTGAATTATCTGTCTTCTGATTACCATCGCTTGAGGACAAGTCTGGGTCATCTAGAGTAGCAGTAAATGCACGTTTTCGTTTCTTTGCGGAATCATTGTTTATAGGAAGATTTTGCCTATCTAGATGCGGACAGTCTCTTTTGATATGGCCTGGTTCGTCACAGTTGAAACATTTGATATAGTTTGAAACTACATTCTGATTTCCAGAGTTCTTATAGCTGTTTCTCTTGAGATTATTCATCTTTCCGTATTTCAGGAATTTTCGAAAATTCTTGGTCATAAAGGCTATCTCTTCATCATTATCGTTGTTTGAGTCTGATCCATCGGTCAATGCATTAAATGCCATTTCTTTTCAGATACTTTGCGTTTTCTTCTCCCAATCATTTAGATTTCAAACGACATTAGATTTTCAATTAATTCTTCTATCTTTAAGGTACTGATGTCATTTGCCTCTTCGATCACAAGTGTCTTTTGATCCCATTCTAGAGTAAGAGAATTTAAGATTTTTCTGACTTGATCTCCTTCCTAAAAGTCCTTTCCCAAGGATATTAGAGAATGCACAATATTCTGAAATCTACTATACATATCTGAAATATACTCATTAGAATTCATTTTAAATAATTGAAACTGATTTGTGAGCTGAAAATTTTGGTCTGTTTAACTTTGCTTGTTCCTTCGTGAGTAACTTGCAAAGTTTTTCAGATTTCATATGCAGACTTACAAACTGACATTTTATTAAATTCCTATCAAGTAAACAAAAAAATATTCATAGCTTTAGAGTTGTTTTGTGCAACGGGCTTTTGCTTAGCAGTCCACTGTGCAGAATCAGTTGTGGGTTCAAAATATTCAGTCTGTGTGATATTTCGAGTGTCTAGTCCTACAGATTGTAAATATATTTTCATCCTACATGCCCAATATGCATAGGTACTGCCATTAAAAAGTGGTGCTGAGAGTAGACTAACTTTCTACAAATGAACTTGTGACAGGGATAATAGAACCAGTGTTGGTAGTATTAACAGTACCAGTGTTGGTAGCCATTTTGAAAAAATTTCAAAATTCAGATTATGAAACTTGAAAACCTCGCTCTGATACCAAATGTGAGAAATGCGGATTACGGATCTTAAGGCTAGAATTAACACTAGAGGGGGTGAATAGTGTTTTAAGGAATTACTAAATCTTTTTGAGTTTTTGTTAATTTGAACAAAAATGTATGCGATATTCAGACACAGATATGATCACAGAATCAAACACAGATGCAGAAATAAAGTAAAAGCAATAAAGGAAAGAACACACCGAATTTTATACTGGTTCGGAGTTACCTTACATCCAATTCCGCACACAAGTACGAATTTCCTTTCAAAATCAATTTTTACAATTACACCCTCGATTTCAAGGCCACGAGGTACACCACTACAGATTCACAATCCTCTAGGTGGAGATACTTCATTTTACGGGCAACAAGTTCACCCAATTGATTTCACAGGCTACAATCACACATTTTCTCGCTTGATTGATTTCAAAGGCTACAATCGCATCTTTTCTCACTTGATTGATTTCACATGCTACAATCACACTTTTTCTCACTCAATTAATTACAAAGAAGCCTATAACTCTGAATAACACTGAGATCTTATTGTGATAGTGATAGAGAATCAAACCAGAGATGATCTAGTTATATTCAATGGTGATTTCGACAAAGTAATGGTAAAAATGTATATAAAGAAATGTGGAAGAAGAAGAGGAGTGAAATCAGAGAAAAAAATGTATATAAATTCGTTTAAAACTGCCTCTATTTATAGTAGAACAACAACCATGTCCATTCGTGAAAGGATATGACGAACAGACACTTCTTTTGAAATTCAAAATTTTGAAATCAACTGCCACCTTATCGACAAGGGTAGATTGGGGTTGTCGACATGCCTTTGTAATTTTTGATAATTTGTTTTTCTTTAAAAATAACTTTCATCTTATGTTAAAACTATTTTTAAACTTTATAAATATACTTAACTATAGTTAAAACACATAAATAAGTATAGAGAATAATATTTCGGTATATATAAGGACCATTTCCTACAAATAGTCATCTTTCAATCTTCTCTTTGAGAAAATAAAGCGGGATTCGTTTATGCCATCTTATATTACTATGTTAGGTGTTGTACCAACAAAGCCTTTACTATATATATTTAAATCTAAGTATGAATACTAAAAGTTAAATATATTATAATTAAAAGATGGTTTAAAACCAAGGATAATTTAATTTTGAAGATAAAGATCATTTTGAGGCTAAAAGTATTAAAAACCAGGATAGATGTTTTTTATTCTTTTAAAAGGAAGATTTTGAAATCATTTTGAAAACAAGATATAATTTTGTAAAACATTTGAATAAAAGTTAGTGGATACAAAACAATGTTCCACTAGATTTTTCGTAGGTTCCATCCTACTTAGGGTTTCATCCCTTTAACGGCTTGAAGTGAATTCCATTCCACGAATAAATTGGATTTTAAGATGTCAGTGCTTTTCTAGAAGTTTTAACAAAATTCCTAATTAAATTACTTATTATTGAAATCTTGAACTCTTGATAATCTTGATATCTTCAGTCTTGAATCTCTATACTGTGCAGTCTTCATCCTTGATACCTGCATGGTTAAATCCTGTATATACATATATATCTAAACTATAATGTTAGTATTTATATTTTATAATCTTATTCTAAGGTTGTTGTCATCAAAACCATCTTTTCAAGGACTAACAAGAAGTGTTGTGAAGCGAGGATGCTTGGGGTGGTACCAAGAAGAAGGAAGGCAGTTTGAAGGACTTATATCCAGAATTGCTAATAGACTAAGGTTCCTTCTTATCTTAGTATCATATATCTTTTTTATTGTATGTCATTGCTTGAGGTGGAGTCACCTAATTTGCATTTTAGTTTGTGGCTTAGCTTGTATATAGTTGCACCGCTATGGTGTGTGTGTGTGTGTGTATCTTTGTGTATGTATGTATGTATGTATGTATATCTTATTCTTCAATCTCCTTTGATTATCGTTCTTATTTGAATTTCGAGGACGAAATGATCTAAGTGAGGGATAATGTAGCGACCCGAAAATTCGAACACTTCATCTTTGAATATCGTAACATTTTGAAATATAGTTTAGGGTTATAAACATGGTTATATAACCTTGTTAAACATCATTTAATTAATTAATAATGATAAGAATCTTGTTCTTGAAATTTTTTTACAAAAATATATTCTTTGAAGAAAAATTGATAATGTGATCAAAAATCGGTTCATCGGTAAACAGCTTTTCGATCGATATAAGTTATTCGAACTCTTTGGCACTTGTTTAATGATCAAATGAACACAGTAGAAACTAATTAACATACAAATCTCTTCATGAAGCGTGGAAAATTCTAGAAGCTTTCATTAGCATAAGAGATATTATCATGAAAGTGGTATAAGTGTAATTAACATAAAGGAGAAGTGATGAAAGGTGAGTCTTGCATGGCATGAAAGGGGGTGAATGCAAGCTTAAAGAGCATCATCCATCACCTATAAGGAGAGGCACACCCTTGTGTATTATTCATAAATCCACAGTGCTTAAAGTAAGCAAATCCATGGCTTCTTCTTCTTCTTCATAATTTCCTAAAGAAAAATATTTGCAATTCAAATCCAAATAAACTCAAACTTGTAGTGAAGCCTTACTACCACATTACAAAACATCCTACTTAGTTAGATGAAGAAACAAAGCCATACACACCCTATTCTTGAAGGTCATGAGTGAATGTGGTGTCAGGGGTGCCTTAAAGCAAGTAAAAGAAAGGAAGGAAAAGAAGGAAAGGAGGTTGCAAGGTTGGGTTTGGTATTGGTTAACTTGGATCTTGGTTATTGGGTTAAAGGTAAGACAAATCAACTCTTGGATTGAAAGTATAACCCATATTTGTTAGGGTTTGATTGTGTTTAAGTTGGTTGAATTGTTGTTAACATATTTTAAAACATTGGCTTGAATTCTTGCTTCGAAAGTAAGTGACACATATGATCCATATGTATGGACTTGGAATGAACTTGTATGATTTCTAAAAAGACCTTGAAACAAAGCACATAGTTTATAGATGGACTTTAGTTTAGATTGGACTCGGAAAATGCACTTTTAGTGACAGTCGTTATAGATGTAGTTCGAAATTACCTTGTTTTCGGCTATTTCTATGGAACTTTGTAGAGATATCCTTTGGGGTTTCTCGCCATATTTATAATATTTTATATATATGTTTGTTGCTACTAAAAGCTTGGATAGCAAAAAGTTAAGTAACGCCTCGAAAAGTGACCAAAACTTCACTTAAGCAAAACCGTCCCGTTTAGACTTAATTTTTGGGCTTTCAAGGTTTGAAAAGAAAATTAAATTTAAGTACTTTATTTCATTCTTTTTACAAGTGTTTACTAAATCATATTAGATTATTTAAAATGTGGTTTGAGATATATATGAAATTTTGAGAAATAGTTATGAATTTTTAAAGAAGAGGATTTTATAATATAAACTTGTTTTTCCAGGTTTTTAAGGAAATTGTAAAGTTGTTTTTTCAAATAATATTTTGAAGAAATATTTTAAATCCTATTATAAGTATTATAAAATATTTTAAAAGCAATTTTAATTATATATAGTTTTTAAATAATATGTTGGCTATTTTATATCTTATGTAATAAAATATCGTTTGACTTGTTTATTCACATATCAAGTTTTGGTAAATAAATTACTATACTTATATATCATTTTAAAAGGTTTCTAAAATTATAAACAAAAGGTTAAGAAAGGGGTTAGGACTTCTTACTGGTCAAATGGTTAATTGTTTAATATGTATTTTGAAAAGTAATTAACTATTCTTAACACTAAAAGCCGATGAAGTAAGGCTTGTCTATTTGTGAGAGTTAAGATTGATGTTCGGGTAGGGATGCAGCAATAGAGCTCCAACGTATCGTCTTCTCTCTTGGCTGAGGAATAGTAAGTCGAAAAAGGTTGGAAATGGATTAATCATGTTGACTTCTTGTTTTTTATGGATACTGTTAATACTATATTTAACACCAAAAGCCAACGAGGTAGAGCTATCTATTTATGATATTCAAGAATGGAGTGTTTACGCAAGGCTTTGAAGCAACCGGTGCTCTAACTGACCTGGCTTCGCTCTTGGATGAGGAGTAATTAAGTTGGAATGTTGGAAATGGGTCATGCATACAAATATCGATTTGTGTAAGCAATAGTTTTGACTAGATAATCGATTAGTTGATTAACCAAATATGACTTAAGAAGTTATCTAAAGACTTTGCGATTTCATACCAATGAGAACCCCCTAGGAGTAGCATTAGTATATAATGTCTCTAGCATTTGCTTACTTCTGAAAGAAATAGAATTGAGTTTACCAAAAATTCATCGAATTAGTTTTGGAGAGACCGGGATCGGTAGTGTTTTATTTATTGAATGCCACTTCAAAGCTAGTATACGAGTTCTATGTTTTAGAAGTGGTTATGAAGTGGAATGTTATAGATTTGAACTATCTGTCCTAAGGTTAAGTCCAAGGGAGAGGTCAGCATTAACATTTTGAATGATGTTATCGTGTGGGACTATGTATCTTGAGGCGTATTCTAAAAAAGAGGACAATGTTAGCATTTGTCGGTGGGCTTATGCTGGAAACCTATGTGGAGGTTCGAGATCTGTTTAAGATGCTTGAATCTATGTATTGATTCGTGATTTGTTTGAATATGGGAATCCTTTTGGGGTTTCGTGTTCTATTCGAGTGATGAAGAATCGAGTGAGAAATGCCAAACGTAGCCTCGACGTCAAAAAATGACTAAAACCAGAGATAGGATGCACAGCCAAAGGGAATGTAGAATTTTAGCAATCCCAAGGGTGCAGATGACTCCATCTAGTACTACTTATGGATATGTGACCGAGAGCGATGAATTTGGAACCACAAGTCTTTTGGGCGTGGGCCAGTTATGTATTTCCTATAGTACTTTCCCAAAGATGTACGTTGCTTGGAAGGATAAATCTAATTCTTGTGCAGGAGTTTGGATTCGGCTTGAACCGAGAAGATCTCAAAGAAAAATCCATTATGTGAATGCACCTTAGCGGTGTTGATTGTATCCCTATTATTATTATGGGTCACACCATAGCTATTTGATATGATTTATACGCTATACTCTTGACATTATCTATCATATCATTGTATGTTAAACTTAATGAATTGTTAGTTTCATTTGAGGGAAACCATTATGGTAATCTGTACAGTCTTAAAAAAGAACTATTATATGTCACTTTTATTTCTTGAGTTTCTCACATTGGTTTACTAGACTAAGCCGGGTGTTATTTTCTTATAATGCTCGAGTCAGCCCCATGTATGTTTCCGGATTTAGCTTTAGATGCTTGGAGCTTATGAAGAAGAGCTGGATGATTATCTTCTGTGGTAATCTTATTTCTGCTACCTTACTATTTGGTATATCAGCATATGTGAGGACTGGTAGTTATAATTGTCCAGGATGATGATACTACTTATGTTTTACTAACTCTGATATTTCTATATTTAGAGTAACCCTTTGTACCGTTCCTTTGACATTATAAATTATCATTCCGTTGTGAGATTCGGATGTTGTGTTCTCTCTTTTTACTTTTATTCTATTTTTCATTTTACCCTAACTTTCTGTCTTTTTGGCACTTGGGTGCTCGGCATATGAATACCGTGAATGTATTTAATGCTGATATTGGAGGGTCGAAAAGTCGGATCGTTACAAGTCTCTATCGCATATAAATTCCCAATCTTCTTTCTTTTCCCAATATTTGGACATGAGTAACCAAAATGACTTGTCTCCATGCACACTCTACACTGCTTCAGACCAACCACATATCTAAGCTTGCTACACTACTTGGAATAATGTCCTACTTCTCCATAATTGTAGCAGACAACCTGGGTAGCATCTTTCTTTAGGGTGGACTGTGTCTTGTTACTAGCTTGCTTCTTGTTCTGGAATCTAGGCCTTTACTTCTTAAATGGAAATTTCCATTTCTAACTAAGGTTGACCATAATATTTTATTCTTCATCACCACACACACACTCTCTCTCTCTCTCTTTGTTTGTGCTTTTTCTACTTTAAAAGAAGTATCAACAAGATTCGCAAAGGAAATCTCATATGGAAGCAATGCCTTCCTCAATGTAGTTATGCCATACATAAACATTTGGTTCTTCTTTAGAGGAGTATTGATGAGATCTATGTCATACTTAGAAAGAGCCTCAAAAGTAGCTAAATACTCTACCACTGACAATTTCTCTTGCTTTAGGTCAATAATCTTCCTAGACATGGATGCTTTCTCTACTTTAGGAAGAAACTTCCACTTAAAGTGAGGCTTAAACTGATCACAAGTTAGCCCAGCCTCATCAATCTTTACCATAAGCAACTCAAACCAATCACAAGATGCAATTTACACCTTTTGATGATTGGTGACTCCCATGCGAGTAAAAATGCGCTCGCATATTGTGAGGCATGCCTAAACTGATAGAGTATGGGCAACTACGTCATTTGTTAAATATATCTAATTCTATAACTAATCTTTTTCAAAATAAAAGATGTTTTTCTTTCTATCATACACCTATTATATAGTGATATAAATAATTAAGTAATTAATAATAAGTATATAGATGGAAAATCCTTAAATGATATGTTATGTGATAGCAATTAAAAAGTTTTGTAATCATGAGAATTTTATCACGATGAAAATAACATATTGTTAAATATTCCTAGTCAATATTTTTTTAAGAAAGGAGATCGATTAGTTTGTTAGGACTAGAGTATGTAACACTCTCCAAACGTTAGCCAATGTATTACTCACGCCTTCTAGGGACACCAAGGAGTTATGTTCTCATAGTTATTGGATAACTACAGAATGACTCACTCGATAATTTTCTATTGATTAATATAGCTAAGGTCAAACGTAACATATCAAAGTGACCAATTTACACAATTCTCTTGACTAGAGAATACTATTGTTCTTCAATATGAAAGCTCTGCTTTGATTGTAGTTAAATCGTGGCACAGCGTCCATCTAACGAATATAGTTGGGTCAAGTGGACGTATTGGAAGTGAAACACTATTCAAGAGGATTCCTATCCTCTATTATATGAGGTTAGTATCTTGGTCAACTGAAGTCAACTCAAAATCAAAATCTATGGCTAGAGTATTTCGATTAATAATAATTGTTATTATTAAACTAAGGACTTTGCGTCTGGACTATAAAGTTGAATATGGATGATAGTGGAATTTTGACCATTACCAAGTTCCATACATCCAAAGTGATATAGTTTTGACGAGAGATTTTGTGTAAATAATTGTCACTAATGGGTAGCGCTTATATTAAGTAAAATTGGATTTTATTAAAAAGATGTGTAAGCAATAAATTCAGCCCAAATATCACACCACTAGCTATGGTGATGTGTAAAAGTTAATTTTTGAATTATTCGATATTAATTGTTAATTGAATTTACACATTTGAGTCACACAACCGTAATGATGAATACTCTGAACAAACCGCACGATTTAATTAATTTATAAACTATTGTAAATTAATTAATATTTATAAAAATTAATTATTAAACTTTAATTGATTTGTTTGAATTCCATTATCATTAAATAAAATGCATATATAAAAGTCATAAATGCGCATATTGATATACGGTAGCGATAAAATATTTAAACTTTGTTTAAATATATTAATTCTTAAGTAGTTTTTAGGAATTTTTTCTAGGGCACACATGCATGATGAAAAACGGTAGAGGTTTCAAATGCAATTTGAAAATCTAAAGGAGTAATTAAATGAAGGAAATAAATCTCCATCATTTACTCCTTTTTTGACTCGCTTAAATATCACTTAGGAAATGAATTTTACTCTTTTCTCTTTAATTCTATTTCTTCTGCCAAAAATACAAAAGAAGGGAGGGGATTTGATGAGATTTAATTATGAATTAAATAGGAAGGTTTTAAATGAGAGAATTGAAATGTTTCAGTGTTTCCTTTAAAACATATTCTCTCTTTCTCAATCCATTATTCTTTTCTTGATAAAAAATCTTATTTTCTTTCTCTTACTCTCCTCATCTCCCTTAATGGCCTGCATACATGATAAAAAATTCCAAAATAATTCAAATAAAAATAAAAAAAACATTCAAGTGGTGTTTGCCTCTAGATCCTTGCAAAATCAAGATGTTAATTCAATTGAATCGAAGATTTATTCTTCATTTAAGGTGCAAATCTTAGGCTTCATCTTTAGGTAATTCTAATTTTATATTATTATGCATTCACTATGTTAATGAAGTTTAAATCCTATGCACGCTACATTTAATCTTATGATTGCTCATTAAGTTGACCTAAAGTTTAGATCTTATATATGTTAATTGATTGTATGTTCACGATCATCATGATAATATAACTAGATCCTATATTTGCTACAACTTTTTCATCATATGTTCATATATATATATATATATGTGTATATATATATATATAGTTTAGCTCTAATTCATTTTACAACGAATTTATATAAGCCAAAGTTGTCCAGTCTAATTTTGTCATAATTATTTCAGAAATTATTATTAAATAAAAAAGAAAAACAAGCAAACAAACAATTTTGGATTGAAAAATTATTTTAATTAGTTAATGTATTTTATACCTCATCATATACACAAATATAATTTAGTTATATATGTAAATTATTTAAAACTACTTTGGAGATTGAATATATGTTTCACTAATTTGTTGTTTTGAATATAGTTTTTGGTTGTTATTGACATTTGTTTAAAAGTTGTTTGTATTAAAAAAAATAAGTGGACTTTTATGTAAAACATGATAAACCCTTTGAATCCCTCAAAAGTTAAAGTGGATTATTTCAGTTTGTTACTTTAATTTTAAAACATATAATAGATTACAATGTTTATATATCTGTGTGTATATGTTTTTTAAAAGGCTATCAGCCTTTTATCATGGTTCCCTACCAGTTTGTTGATAAAATTAAAAAGAAAGTTACAAGGAAATACAAGAAGATATTAAAAGTATAACATATAAGAAAAGAAACATGCAACAGTGGAATTATTGTAGACAAACATCGAGGAAAATACTACTAGCATGGAGCGGAATTTTCCTCTATGTTGCTACATACAAAGTCTCTTGCATGAGTAGTTGACAACTTTATCCTAGTATATATATTCGCATCCGAAGATATGAGAGATTTGAATATTCTATTATTTCTCTCTTGTCATATCTCAATTTTAAACTTTTCGAGAATCATTATTAGCATCATTCTATTATCATCCTTTAGTCTTGTAGTTTTGTAAATATAGTACCTTTTCATAATTCGATCCTTTAAATGGATGAGCTTAATTAAGATCAAGCAGTAGCCTAGTCCAAAGAGTAAAGACATAGGAACGTTCAAAATATAGGTGGATTGTGGTTTCAATATCAGAGAAGCAAAGGACACAACATCTGTCGGATAGAAAACCAAGAGAAAAAAGCCGTCACGTGTTTGAAGAGCATTATTGATTATTTTCCATAAGTGTAAGTTGTCTCGGGCAGTACCATTACTATTCCATATTCTATTGCTCCATGGATCAAGATAGGATTGGAGATGTTTATCAAGGCATTATAAACAACATTGACTGAATGTTTTTTGTTCAAGTGAGATCAAGATAGACCATTTTTTATTCGTATCATAACTAGTGGTCATCCTAGATTCCATAACTGTCTAACTCTTGTGTAGCTAGTATATGGAAGAATAATCCTTCCATATTGAATGTACTTAGAGGCAAAAGCATTATTAGGGATGACCATAGACGTTTTTTCATTGTAAGAGAAGACATCGTTTAGTATGAGACCATGATCAACCAATGTTGTATGCTAGAAGAGATCTGTATGGGAGTTTGCAACATTGTGTCTAGTGTATCCATCATCCAAAACCTCTTGTTTTTCAAATGATACTTGAGTATCTAGAGGATCCAGATAGAGAAACTATCAGTGAGTAAGGCGTTTAAGTGTTTTGAAGCTGCATCCATATTCCAAGTTCTTAGAATGATTATGCCTAGGCCACTATGGGATTTTGGAATGGAGATTTTCTTGTATGAGATAGGAATGGGCTTCCTAGAGAAGCAGTCACTATGGTAAAGGAAATGTTTGAAGGCCTTGCTTAAACTAGACCTAAGCTTTTTTGGAATAATAAAGGTTCTGGAGTAATATGTGACCATAGTAGGGCCTATGGATGATATGGTTGTAGTCTTCTAGCTTGGAATAGATGGTGAGTTGGCCATGATGCAAGTTTGGATATGGTGTTTTCAAAGAGAGGGACACACTGATTAGTGGTGATTCTTGATGATGTTAGGGGTATACCAAGATATACTAACTTCGGAGGCATTATGGCAAGTTCGGAGAGGTTTAGCAATTCAGAATATTGACAATTGGTAAGGCTTGTAGGTATTATATTGGATTTTTAATAATTTATAACAAGCCTTGTGACTTGATGAAAAGAGGAGAGAGAGCAATTGTGTAACGCCCCGGAAATTTTCGACTTTCGAAAATTCAACATCGATACTCACTTTATCGACTGCCGAGAAATCGAAGGCCAAAAACCCGAAATGTTATGGTTTAAGAAAAAGAATTTAAGAAAAGAGAAGAGAAAAAGATAGAAGATAGAGAGAAAAGAGAATAGAAAAAGATAGGGAAAAGAAAATTTTTAAATAGAAGAAAAAGAGAATAGAGAACATAGAACGGAACAGAAAACAACAGAACAACATCAGAATCTCACAGTTCGCAGCGGAACAACATATAATAATAAATGAATAATCTTTAAACAAAGAACTATATCAGTTATTACATTTAATACATTTCATTTCATTACATCATATCATCAGAGTATACAACATCAAACAACAACAAACAGTGCAGCGGAAAAAGAAATACTATATAACTAGTAATACGTCATGCCATCCAGCTTGCCTCCAGCAACTCCAGAATATCCAGAATATCCTGATAAACCTTACTCTTGACTGCCCGTGAGAAAATTGGTGGGCACCCAGAGTTTAGGAATGAAAACAATAAACTCCGAGTCAGTCATGTGACTGGTGTGAGAACTCAAAACAGTTTATTTATCTTTAAAATCAAAATAGAGGAATATTTTTAAAGTCAATTCGCAATGCTTTTAAAAATGAGACTACCATAAGGCCTCACGCACACACACACACAATGCAAACGCAGAATCGGAGGAGATTTCTCCTTATGATAGTCAAAGATGCTTGATACGCATTTAAAAATAACATTTGATATTATTATTAGTGTATAGTGTAGGAAAAATTCATTTCGAAAGTAGAGTATAAATCTTAGCCAACATACGACCATTATCGTATGCCTACTATAGCTACCATCCAAACAGTGGGGCGCCACCATAAGTGAATGATAGGTTCTACAACTAATACCGTACAAGTCTCGTATTGTTTCTTTGGATTTCCAACGAATGATCAGGCCAAGGAACTTCCCATTGCCACATGAGAATGCCTCTGGATGGACATCCCCGAGAACCAAACCGGATCTCTATCAACACAAGGCCGGGTTACCCCTAACTTAGTAACAACTGACCGAATATGCCATCCCCCGGTCCTTTGGGACCTTTTCACCGAGCGCTCGTAATCAATTCACACAATCATAACAAAGTGTTTTCAACATGAGTAAGTATCTGGGCTCCATACCATGATACCACCCTTTTCCAGAAGGAAATGCACACATCCTAAAGGGCGCTACCCCTCATAACCTTGCTGCTTCTTTCCTGTTTTGACCATTCACGGGGTTGAGGTTCGACGAAGTCACGTCCACAAAAACATACTTTATACAAAAGCCATGCTTTGGGTCAACAAATGATCATAGAAATGATCACCAGAATAGACGATCAAATAAACGATCCTATCACAAATAATCAACACAATGATCATTTACAGCAACACTCAGCATGTCACATTACCAAATTGGGAATATATCGCTGATAACATTCAACTACATAACCTCTGAGCTCGTACGTCTCAGAGAAGGGTGTTAAGCTAAAAGAATAAATTCTCCGCCACCAACAGAAATATATTTGAAAGAAATCGGCTTTATATCTCAATTTGTAACGTCAGACATACAATCCATACAAGTCTGTTCCGGGCTCGAACAAAACCGAAGGCACTTACAAAGAAGTCCTTGCAATCCGGATATTCACAATCTTGATCGGATTTCCCATCACTTAGGGAGTCTCTATACCGTTGCAACTCAGTGCAGAGACAATCGACAGGTCATCCTATCGCTCTCGCAAATACCGGGTCTTCAACACCGATCTTCAATGCAATTCACAACGACGTATCACATATTCGGAATGGGTTATACGACCCCATGGTCCTTTACCGGTTAACCCGAATAGTGAGCGCTTATTCAAAAATAAGTGTGGCATTCAAATTCAAACAAATCACATCAAATACCCATTCAAAGGGAAATATTGATAGTCGGTTATTGAACTATCAATGGATATGCACACATCACCAGTTTCCAAATAATTTTCCAAATTATTTATTTTCCAAAATATCTTTACAAGATATATATTTCAATATCTCAAAAATAAATCAATATTTATTTTTAATCAAATTCCACTTTCTTTTATAAATTCCATAGTGAATTTATATTTCAAAATATCAATGAATATTCTATTTCAATAATTCATTTCAATTTATCTTCAAAAAGATAAATTCTCTAATATTCACTTTATATTGGAAAAACATTTCCATACTTATTTAATAAGTAATTCACAAATCCATTTATTTTCAACACTTGGAAAATATTCAATATACTTAAATCGAGATTTAGTATATATTTCATTCTTTAAGGAAATCATGCTCTTAAACATATTTATTTGGGCCAAAACGAATGTTGCGTAAAACATCGTTACGACAACCCAAAATCACTAGTATAGGGATTCGAAATTAAAATAGATATATAAATCCCAATACTATACAAAACATTTCCTTTCGGAAATCATTTACTATAACAACAGTGTTATAGTCCATTATTTCCTTCTATTTCTCGAAAACGTCTACTTCAACAATAAATGTTGAAATCTATGATTTCGAATCTCAACACATTTAAAACATCGTTAGATCGTTTTAATTCTGTTCAAAATATCACATTCTAAACAATCTCTTTAACATACTATTCACTATTCAAAAACGTGAATATACTACGTTAACAAATATCATCATTTCTATACATTTTATTTCTAAGGGTTATTCACTGTCAACAACGTGAATATAACTTCATTTATAGGTTTCAACAATTTATTTATCAAAATAAGTCATTTGCGAATTTATAAAACAACGTTTATAAATCCCATTTCTAATTATTTTATAACAACTTCCTTTTATAAATTTTCGTTATTAACCTATTCGATTTATAACTCAATTATAAACTAAAGGTTCATATTATAAGTTAAATATTTATAAAACGATTATTTTACAAAATCGTTCTTTTAACTTCCCAAATTATAAATCTTATAACTTATAAGATTGTTTATTTATCCAAAATTCGTTCTTTCAATAACTTTATAAATTTTGTAAACCTACTGTTTATAAAATTCCATTTATAACTTCACTGTTTAAAATTCTATAAATTCCATTCAATTATGAAATTCATTTTCACTTCATTCAAACACTTATAAAAACTCGTTTTATAATGTCAATATTTCAATTTATAAATATCCATTTATAAATCTCTTAATATAAATCAATTTATATTATTCTTTAAAACGTCTTTAATCTCCTTTATTATTATTTCACCATTTTGATTTATAAAATAATTAAATTTTATAAATCCTATATTTAAACTTTTCACAATAAATTCTAAAATCCCGATTAAACTATTTTATAAAATCATTAACCCTTATTTCTCAAAAATCAGCTTTTAACTATATTTCACAAAAACCATAATTTTATAACTTTGAAAATTATAACATTTATTTATTTAAAAATAGATCAAATTCCAAACATATAGTATATTTTCAAAAATCACTTTTAAAATCATTTTAAAATCCCAAATTTGGTCTAGTGATGCTACACACCAAATAGTCAATCACGACAACAACGATATCATATATCGATATGATAATCCATCAAATATCAAAATATCTGAATTCAAATAAATACTGTTGAGGAATCCAGTTGGATCCCTCCAACCTGTTTTCCTGCATCCAAAAACATTAGCACATTACCAATTTCGCTCCAGTACGAAATTATCGCGGTATATGGGATTTAAAATATTATCCGCTTAATAACGGCGCAATAGGGTCTCATCCGCTAAACAAATAATGCGGAAAATCAATAACTCCAATATATACATATGCCAATATATATATATTGCTATTATATATATAATACCAATTTCACTGTTTATGAAATATTCGCGGTATATGTTTTTAATAAATAACATCCGCTTACTAACGGCGTATAATGTCTATTTTAACAATCAATAGATAACAATCATCATTCAAACATGCATTCAAATATTTTAAATCTAATTATTTAAAATAAAATCGAAACTGATTCGATTGAGTGAGAAGTTCTCACCTTGATTTCAATTTCGTTTTTAGCGATTTATTTCGAATAAAATTAAACGGACGTTTAATTTTACCCAAAATTCTCACTAACTCCAAACGACTCCAATCCAATTTCATCGCGTAGTGCTTGTCCATACGATTCCAATGCAACTGGTTTCGCGCGTTTTCGACCTCGTATGAAAAAGATATGAATATTTGAAGTTTTACGAATTTATATATATATAAATTACAACATTTCCTTTTATATTTTAACCTTCTCCATCTAAGCCGTAGGATTTCTCCCCCTCCATCATGACCGTACCCTTCATCTTCCCCCTCCCTCTCGTTCAACTGCCGAACCCATATCATTTTCTAGGGTTTAAATTTTCGATCACCACACTCGACGATATTTCATCATACCACTGCCATGTTGAAGCCCCCTGCTTGCTCTACGTTCGGCCATAACCTTGGCACACTCGGCCCCCCCTCGCACGCAGTTCGAGGCCGAACTCACGACGTTCAATTGGGAATTGCCGTCAATCCGTTAATCCATTCGCGATCATAGCCGTTGGATATCTAGTTCGTGTTGTGCTCTTCATCTTTCATGTTGGGAGTTTCTTGAAATAACGCATGGATTAGAAGAAATTTGAGGGGAAAGAGGAGAAGATTTCGGCCGTGGGTTTGGTATATGGCGGCTGCACGTTGAATTAGGGTTTTGTTTTTATTTTTTTTAAGTGGGGGGCTATTTATAAGGAAAACCGATCGACACTATTCATCCGGAAATTCCAAACTCCGATTCACGCGCCGTAACCAGCGTTTCTAGGGTTTACCCCGCGTTCCGGACACAATGGAACAGGTTTCGAAAGCTAATTCGGACATCTGTGCGAGTTATGGCTATAAACGCTCAATTTGAATTAAACCGATTTAAATCGATTTCTAGGCGTTTTAATTTGTACCGGACAAACGGTAAATCCAATTGACACGAAATTTGAAACCTTACAATAATATCACATTACGGATCCGATGAAACTGGTTTCGTCGAAATCCGAGACTTTTTGAAAAATGGCTATTTTAACTCGCCAAATTAATATTAAAAATAAATCGATGCATTTCGAGCTGCCACGATCAAACGATAGCTCCGATTGACACGAAAATTGAAATCCGGTAATAACTAACTATTACGGATCCAATGGAACTGGTTTCGTTCAATTCTGAGACTGTTCAAAAATTGACTATTTTCACTAGTCGATTTTAATATTAAAATATTCAGTTTTCACAAATTAACTTTTAATTCGATTTTAAAAGTTATAAAATATCATTCTAACTTCAACATGATAAAATAAAATTTTACAAATCATTTTCAATCATATTTAACTCAATTTTCAATTATTTCCATAATTTAACGTA
The DNA here is from genome assembly GCA_030765085.1 of Allium cepa. Classification (NCBI taxonomy): domain Eukaryota; kingdom Viridiplantae; phylum Streptophyta; class Magnoliopsida; order Asparagales; family Amaryllidaceae; genus Allium; species Allium cepa. The sequence continues at coordinate 887,622,000 of CM060929.1, forward strand.
TTAAATTATCGATTTAATTATTCAATTAAATCCAATAATTCAAATAAAAATTTATTTGACTTATAAATTCACTTCTTAATATTTAAAATTAATTAAATACTCAAATTTTAATTTCTAAAAATTCCGGGTCGTTACAATCTTCCCCCCTTAAAAGAATTTCGTCCTCGAAATTATCAAGTAAGAAAGGTTATAGAATTTATTAACTTTCCAAAATTCATAATTAAACTTCTTACAATACTTACTAAGTTTTCAAATTATACTTTGTTATCTTTTCAAAAATAACTACTATTGTTTAACTTTCAATTCCAAATCAAAGTTAAAGTTTTCAAAATTTTCCAATTTTCCCAAATTTTTTCTAACGCCTTAAATTTTTGGAAAAATTCGCCATAGTCTCCTTTGCGCGGCTCGATCCGGAAAAAAAATGACAGTATATATATATCACAAATATACATCTCATCAAGTAATGAGGCATCCCGAAGGGAAAAATTTGTAAAAGTACGATATGTAATCCGAGATATGTACCTTATATTTTATTAGCGAGCATATACTGCTAATATAGCGCGAAAGCGAGCTCCAAATGCGAAGCAAACGCGATCCGCACCTACTAATCACTCAACAAACAACATGAGAACATGCATGTATGAAAATAGTATCGATATACAACATATAACAACATAATAACTATATATGTCAACATAGCAAATAAAACTAAACAACAAATGCAATAAATGCAAACATCAACCAACTAGCATTCAACTAATTCATAACCAATATATATTCATTCATACTCTCATAATATTAAATGAAATGGTTTTCAATTTAATTCACATTTGATTCATTTACATTGGATTTTATCAACATTCATTCTCAATTAGTTTATATTCACTAATTCATATTCAAGTTGGTTCACTTCCAAATCAAATTCAATTTTATTTAAGATTCATTTAATTTCCAATTGGATTCCAATTACTTTAGCTTCCAATTTCATTAACACTTAATGAATTATACACAATCATCTAACAATCATATACCAACCAATGTATATTTATTACAACCAAATTCCTTTGCTTATATTCATTCATTTTGGTTTCAACACCATCACTTTCAATTGGTTTAATTAAATTGATTTTCATTCAACTATTCAACTTTCAATAACATTAGATTTTAATGAATTAACACTTACATTCATTATTTCATATCAACTTAATTCACATTTAATTGATTAATATTCAATCCATTAATTCAATTCAATTACTAAAGTTGAATTTCATTTACATAACTCAAGTTCATATTTATCACTTAACTTTATTATTTTACTTTGATACTAATATCAACTTCATTCAACATATTTTAAGTTATATTTCCATTTCTAAAGTAAATTTCCATTTAACTTTAAATTCATTTTTATTTACAACTCATATTTATAAATATATTCATATAGTTTTACTTCTTGCATATATAAGTTTATTTCACAATTGTAAATCACTTTAATTATAATTCAATTCTTATAATTCTTTTGCTTATACAATTATTCTTTTTTATTTTTATTTAGATTATTCAAACAACTAAACAATCAACTTATATACACTTTAATAATTCTGAAAAATTATTTCTTTATATATAAAATATAATCAAGGTAAAATTATTTCATTTACCCAATTTAAAATCAATATTGTGCCGAATTGTTCTATTCAAGTGTTTAGAAACCCCTTCGGCATAGTTGTCGAGACCACGCTGACGAAGGTTCATATGCCACTCAACAAACCAATCATCACAATATAAACAATTTTATATTTTCACTAACAAATACGCTCTCATAGCTATTATTACACTCAAACCCATTCTAGAGTACTACTGACTCTATCTCTAATGAGTAATACCCAACAGAACCATGGTTGTCGCTTAACCATAAGCTCCGATACCAAATGTAACGCCCCGGAAATTTTCGACTTTCGAAAATTCAACATCGATACTCACTTTATCGACTGCCGAGAAATCGAAGGCCAAAAACCTGAAATGTTATGGTTTAAGAAAAAGAATTTAAGAAAAGAGAAGAGAAAAAGATAGAAGATAGAGAGAAAAGAGAATAGAAAAAGATAGGGAAAAGAAAAATTTTAAATAGAAGAAAAAGAGAATAGAGAACATAGAACGGAACAGAAAACAACAGAACAACATCAGAATCTCACAATTCGCAGCGGAACAACATATAATAATAAATGAATAATCTTTAAACAAAGAACTATATCAGTTATTACATTTAATACATTTCATTTCATTACATCATATCATCAGAGTATACAACATCAAACAACAACAAAAAGTGCAGCGGAAAAAGAAATACTATATAACTAGTAATACGTCATGCCATCCAGCTTGCCTCCAGCAACTCCAGAATATCCAGAATATCCTGATAAACCTTACTCTTGACTGCCCGTGAGAAAATTGGTGGGCACCCAGAGTTTAGGAAGGAAAACAATAAACTCCGAGTCAGTCATGTGACTGGTGTGAGAACTCAAAACAGTTTATTTATCTTTAAAATCAAAATAGAGGAATATTTTTAAAGTCAATTCGCAATGCTTTTAAAAATGAGACTACCATAAGGCCTCCCGCACACACACACAATGCAAACGCAGAATCAGAGGAGATTTCTCCTTATGATAGTCAAAGATGTTTGATACGCATTTAAAAATAACATTTGATATTATTATTAGTGTATAGTGTAGGAAAAATGCATTTCGAAAGTAGAGTATAAATCTTAGCCAACATACGACCATTATCGTATGCCTACTATAGCTACCATCCAAACAGTGGGGCGCCACCATAAGTGAATGATAGGTTCTACAACTAATACCGTACAAGTCTCGTATTGTTTCTTTGGATTTCCAACGAATGATCAGGCCAAGGAACTTCCCATTGCCACATGAGAATGCCTCTGGATGGACATCCCCGAGAACCAAACCGGATCTCTACCAACACAAGGTCGGGTTACCCCTAACTGAGTAACAACTGACCGAATATGCCATCCCCCGGTCCTTTGGGACCTTTTCACCGAGCGCTCGTAATCAATTCACACAATCATAACAAAGTGTTTTCAACATGAGTAAGTATCTGGGCTCCATACCATGATACCACCCTTTTCCAGAAGGAAATGCACACATCCTAAATGGCGCTACCCCTCATAACCTTGCTGCTTCTTTCCTGTTTTGACCATTCACGGGGTGTGAGGTTCGACGAAGTCACGTCCACAAAAACATACTTTATACAAAAGCCATGCTTTGGGTCAACAAATGATCATAGAAATGAACACCAGAATAGACGATCAAATAAACGATCCTATCACAAATAATCAACACAATGATCATTTACAGCAACACTCAGCATGTCACATTACCAAATTGGGAATATATCGCTGATAACATTCAACTACATAACCTCTGAGCTCGTACGTCTCAGAGAAGGGTGTTAAGCTAAAAGAATAAATTCTCCGCCACCAACAGAAATATATTTGAAAGAAATCGGCTTTATATCTCAATTTGTAACGTCAGACATACAATCCATACAAGTCTGTTCCGGGCTCGAACAAAACCGAAGGCACTTACAAAGAAGTCCTTGCAATCCGGATATTCACAATCCTGATCGGATTTCCCATCACTTAGGGAGTCTCTATACCGTTGTAACTCAGTGCAGAGACAATCGACAGGTCATCCTATCGCTCTCGCAAATACCGGGTCTTCAACACCGATCTTCAATGCAATTCACAACGACGTATCACATATTCGGAATGGGTTATACGACCCCATGGTCCTTTCCCGGTTAACCCGAATAGTGAGCGCTTATTCAAAAATAAGTGTGGCATTCAAATTCAAACAAATCACATCAAATACCCATTCAAAGGGAAATATTGATAGTCGGTTATTGAACTATCAATGGATATGCACACATCACCAGTTTCCAAATAATTTTCCAAATTATTTATTTTCCAAAATATCTTTACAAGATATATATTTCAATATCTCAAAAATAAATCAATATTTATTTTTAATCAAATTCCACTTTCTTTTATAAATTCCATAGTGAATTTATATTTCAAAATATCAATGAATATTCGATTTCAATTATTCATTTCAATTTATCTTCAAAAAGATAAATTCTCTAATATTCACTTTATATTGGAAAAACATTTCCATACTTATTTAATAAGTAATTCACAAATCCATTTATTTTCAACACTTGGAAAATATTCAATATACTTAAATCGAGATTTAGTATATATTTCATTCTTTAAGGAAATCATGCTCTTAAACATATTTATTTGGGCCAAAACGAATGTTGCGTAAAACATCGTTACGACAACCCAAAATCACTAGTATAGGGATTCGAAATTAAAATAGATATATAAATCCCAATACTATATAAAACATTTCCTTTCGGAAATCATTTACTATAACAACAGTGTTATAGTCCATTATTTCCTTCTATTTCTCGAAAACGTCTACTTCAACAATAAATGTTGAAATCTATGATTTCGAATCTCAACACATTTAAAACATCGTTAGATCGTTTTAATTCTGTTCAAAATATCACATTCTAAACAATCTCTTTAACATACTATTCACTATTCAAAAACGTGAATATACTACGTTAACAAATATCATCATTTCTATACATTTTATTTCTAAGGGTTATTCACTGTCAACAACGTGAATATAACTTCATTTATAGGTTTCAACAATTTATTTATCAAAATAAGTCATTTGCGAATTTATAAAACAACGTTTATAAATCCCATTTCTAATTATTTTATAACAACTTCCTTTTATAAATTTTCTTTATTAACCTATTCGATTTATAACTCAATTATAAACTAAAGGTTCATATTATAAGTTAAATATTTATAAAACGATTATTTTACAAAATCGTTCTTTTAACTTCCCAAATTATAAATCTTATAACTTATAAGATTGTTTATTTATCCAAAATTCGTTCTTTCAATAACTTTATAAATTTTGTAAACCTACTGTTTATAAAATTCCATTTATAACTTCACTGTTTAAAATTCTATAAATTCCATTCAATTATGAAATTCATTTTCACTTCATTCAAACACTTATAAAAACTCGTTTTATAATGTCAATATTTCAATTTATAAATATCCATTTATAAATCTCTTAATATAAATCAATTTATATTATTCTTTAAAACGTCTTTAATCTCCTTTATTATTATTTCACCATCTTGATTTATAAAATAATTAAATTTTATAAATCCTATATTTAAACTTTTCACAATAAATTCTAAAATCCCGATTAAACTATTTTATAAAATCATTAACCCTTATTTCTCAAAAATCAGCTTTTAACTATATTTCACAAAAACCATAATTTTATAACTTTGAAAATTATAACATTTATTTATTTAAAAATAGATCAAATTCCAAACATATAGTATATTTTCAAAAATCACTTTTAAAATCATTTTAAAATCCCAAATTTGGTCTAGTGATGCTACACACCAAATAGTCAATCACGACAACAACGATATCATATATCGATATGATAATCCATCAAATATCAAAATATCTGAATTCAAATAAATACTGTTGAGGAATCCAGTTGGATCCCTCCAACCTGTTTTCCTGCATCCAAAAACATTAGCACAATACCAATTTCGCTCCAGTATGAAATTATCGCGGTATATGGGATTTAAAATATTATCCGCTTAATAACGGCGCAATAGGGTCTCATCCGCTAAACAAATAATGCGGGAAATCAATAACTCCAATATATACATATGCCAATATATATATATTGCTATTATATATATAATACCAATTTCACTGTTTATGAAATATTCGCGGTATATGTTTTTAATAAATAACATCCGCTTACTAACGGCGTATAATGTCTATTTTAACAATCAATAGATAACAATCATCATTCAAACATGCATTCAAATATTTTAAATCTAACTATTTAAAATAAAATCGAAACTGATTCGATTGAGTGAGAAGTTCTCACCTTGATTTCAATTTCGTTTTTAGCGATTTATTTCGAATAAAATTAAACGGACGTTTAATTTTACCCAAAATTCTCACTAACTCCAAACGACTCCAATCCAATTTCATCGCGTAGTGCTTGTCCATACGATTCCAATGCAACTGGTTTCGCGCGTTTTCGACCTCGTATGAAAAAGATATGAATATTTGAAGTTTTACGAATTTATATATATATAAATTACAACATTTCCTTTTATATTTTAATCTTCTCCATCTAAGCCGTAGGATTTCTCCCCCTCCATCATGACCGTACCCTTCATCTTCCCCCTCCCTCTCGTTCAACTGCCGAACCCATATCATTTTCTAGGGTTTAAATTTTCGATCACCACACTCGACGATATTTCATCATACCACTGCCATGTTGAAGCCCCCTGCTTGCTCTACGTTCGGCCATAACCTTGGCACACTCGGCCCCCCCTCGCACGTAGTTCGAGGCCGAACTCACGACGTTCAATTGGGAATTGCCGTCAATCCGTTAATCCATTCGCGATCATAGCCGTTGGATATCTAGTTCGTGTTGTGCTCTTCATCTTTCATGTTGGGAGTTTCTTGAAATAACGCATGGATTAGAAGAAATTTGAGGGGAAAGAGGAGAAGATTTCGGCCGTGGGTTTGGTATATGGCGGCTGCACGTTGAATTAGGGTTTTGTTTTTATTTTTTTTAAGTGGGGGGCTATTTATAAGGAAAACCGATCGACACTATTCATCCGGAAATTCCGAACTCCGATTCACGCGCCGTAACCAGCGTTTCTAGGGTTTACCCCGCGTTCCGGACACAATGAAACAGGTTTCGAAAGCTAATTCGGACATCTGTGCGAGTTATGGCTATAAACGCTCAATTTGAATTAAACCGATTTAAATCGATTTCTAGGCGTTTTAATTTGTACCGGACAAACGGTAAATCCAATTGACACGAAATTTGAAACCTTACAATAATATCACATTACGGATCCGATGAAACTGGTTTCGTCGAAATCCGAGACTTTTTGAAAAATGGCTATTTTAACTCGCCAAATTAATATTAAAAATAAATCGATGCATTTCGAGCTGCCACGATCAAACGATAGCTCCGATTGACACGAAAATTGAAATCCGGTAATAACTAACTATTACGGATCCAATGGAACTGGTTTCGTTCAATTCTGAGACTGTTCAAAAATTGACTATTTTCACTAGTCGATTTTAATATTAAAATATTCAGTTTTCACAAATTAACTTTTAATTCGATTTTAAAAGTTATAAAATATCATTCTAACTTCAACATGATAAAATAAAATTTTACAAATCATTTTCAATCATATTTAACTCAATTTTCAATTATTTCCATAATTTAACGTATTAAATTATCGATTTAATTATTCAATTAAATCCAATAATTCAAATAAAAATTTATTTGACTTATAAATTCACTTCTTAATATTTAAAATTAATTAAATACTCAAATTTTAATTTCTAAAAATTCCGGGTCGTTACAATCTTCCCCCCTTAAAAGAATTTCGTCCTCGAAATTATCAAGTAAGAAAGGTTATAGAATTTATTAACTTTCCAAAATTCATAATTAAACTTCTTACAATACTTACTAAGTTTTCAAATTATACTTTGTTATCTTTTCAAAAATAACTACTATTGTTTAACTTTCAATTCCAAATCAAAGTTAAAGTTTTCAAAATTTTCCAATTTTCCCAAATTTTTTCTAACGCCTTAAATTTTTGGAAAAATTCGCCATAGTCTCCTTTGCGCGGCTCGATCCGAAAAAAAAAATGACAGTATATATATATCACAAATATACATCTCATCAAGTAATGAGGCATCCCGAAGGGAAAAATTTGTAAAAGTACGATATGTAATCCGAGATATGTACCTTATATTTTATTAGCGAGCATATACTGCTAATATAGCGCGAAAGCGAGCTCCAAATGCGAAGCAAACGCGATCCGCACCTACTAATCACTCAACAAACAACATGAGAACATGCATGTATGAAAATAGTATCAATATACAACATATAACAACATAATAACTATATATGTCAACATAGCAAATAAAACTAAACAACAAATGCAATAAATGCAAACATCAACCAACTAGCATTCAACTAATTCATAACCAATATATATTCATTCATACTCTCATAATATTAAATGAAATGGTTTTCAATTTAATTCACATTTGATTCATTTACATTGGATTTTATCAACATTCATTCTCAATTAGTTTATATTCACTAATTCATATTCAAGTTGGTTCACTTCCAAATCAAATTCAATTTTATTTAAGATTCATTTAATTTCCAATTGGATTCCAATTACTTTAGCTTCCAATTTCATTAACACTTAATGAATTATACACAATCGTCTAACAATCATATACCAACCAATGTATATTTATTACAACCAAATTCCTTTGCTTATATTCATTCATTTTGGTTTCAACACCATCACTTTCAATTGGTTTAATTAAATTGATTTTCATTCAACTATTCAACTTTCAATAACATTAGATTTTAATGAATTAACACTTACATTCATTATTTCATATCAACTTAATTCACATTTAATTGATTAATATTCAATCCATTAATTCAATTCAATTACTAAAGTTGAATTTCATTTACATAACTCAAGTTCATATTTATCACTTAACTTTATTATTTTACTTTGATACTAATATCAACTTCATTCAACATATTTTAAGTTATATTTCCATTTCTAAAGTAAATTTCCATTTAACTTTAAATTCATTTTTATTTACAACTCATATTTATAAATATATTCATATAGTTTTACTTCTTGCATATATAAGTTTATTTCACAATTGTAAATCACTTTAATTATAATTCAATTCTTATAATTCTTTTGCTTATACAATTATTCTTTTTTATTTTTATTTAGATTATTCAAACAACTAAACAATCAACTTATATACACTTTAATAATTCTGAAAAATTATTTCTTTATATATAAAATATAATCAAGGTAAAATTATTTCATTTACCCAATTTAAAATCAATATTGTGCCGAATTGTTCTATTCAAGTGTTTAGAAACCCCTTCGGCATAGTTGTCGAGACCACGCTGACGAAGGTTCATATGCCACTCAACAAACCAATCATCACAATATAAACAATTTTATATTTTCACTAACAAATACGCTCTCATAGCTATTATTACACTCAAACCCATTCTAGAGTACTACTGACTCTATCTCTAATGAGTAATACCCAATAGAACCATGGTTGTCGCTTAACCATAAGCTCCGATACCAAATGTAACGCCCCGGAAATTTTCGACTTTCGAAAATTCAACATCGATACTCACTTTATCGACTGCCGAGAAATCGAAGGCCAAAAACCTGAAATGTTATGGTTTAAGAAAAAGAATTTAAGAAAAGAGAAGAGAAAAAGATAGAAGATAGAGAGAAAAGAGAATAGAAAAAGATAGGGAAAAGAAAAATTTTAAATAGAAGAAAAAGAGAATAGAGAACATAGAACGGAACAGAAAACAACAGAACAACATCAGAATCTCACAATTCGCAGCGGAACAACATATAATAATAAATGAATAATCTTTAAACAAAGAACTATATCAGTTATTACATTTAATACATTTCATTTCATTACATCATATAATCAGAGTATACAACATCAAACAACAACAAACAGTGCAGCGGAAAAAGAAATACTATATAACTAGTAATACGTCATGCCATCCAGCTTGCCTCCAGCAACTCCAGAATATCCAGAATATCCTGATAAACCTTACTCTTGACTGCCCGTGAGAAAATTGGTGGGCACCCAGAGTTTAGGAAGGAAAACAATAAACTCCGAGTCAGTCATGTGACTGGTGTGAGAACTCAAAACAGTTTATTTATCTTTAAAATCAAAATAGAGGAATATTTTTAAAGTCAATTCGCAATGCTTTTAAAAATGAGACTACCATAAGGCCTCCCGCACACACACACAATGCAAACGCAGAATCAGAGGAGATTTCTCCTTATGATAGTCAAAGATGTTTGATACGCATTTAAAAATAACATTTGATATTATTATTAGTGTATAGTGTAGGAAAAATGCATTTCGAAAGTAGAGTATAAATCTTAGCCAACATACGACCATTATCGTATGCCTACTATAGCTACCATCCAAACAGTGGGGCGCCACCATAAGTGAATGATAGGTTCTACAACTAATACCGTACAAGTCTCGTATTGTTTCTTTGGATTTCCAACGAATGATCAGGCCAAGGAACTTCCCATTGCCACATGAGAATGCCTCTGGATGGACATCCCCGAGAACCAAACCGGATCTCTACCAACACAAGGTCGGGTTACCCCTAACTGAGTAACAACTGACCGAATATGCCATCCCCCGGTCCTTTGGGACCTTTTCACCGAGCGCTCGTAATCAATTCACACAATCATAACAAAGTGTTTTCAACATGAGTAAGTATCTGGGCTCCATACCATGATACCACCCTTTTCCAGAAGGAAATGCACACATCCTAAATGGCGCTACCCCTCATAACCTTGCTGCTTCTTTCCTGTTTTGACCATTCACGGGGTGTGAGGTTCGACGAAGTCACGTCCACAAAAACATACTTTATACAAAAGCCATGCTTTGGGTCAACAAATGATCATAGAAATGAACACCAGAATAGACGATCAAATAAACGATCCTATCACAAATAATCAACACAATGATCATTTACAGCAACACTCAGCATGTCACATTACCAAATTGGGAATATATCGCTGATAACATTCAACTACATAACCTCTGAGCTCGTACGTCTCAGAGAAGGGTGTTAAGCTAAAAGAATAAATTCTCCGCCACCAGCAGAAATATATTTGAAAGAAATCGGCTTTATATCTCAATTTGTAACGTCAGACATACAATCCATACAAGTCTGTTCCGGGCTCGAACAAAACCGAAGGCACTTACAAAGAAGTCCTTGCAATCCGGATATTCACAATCCTGATCGGATTTCCCATCACTTAGGGAGTCTCTATACCGTTGTAACTCAGTGCAGAGACAATCGACAGGTCATCCTATCGCTCTCGCAAATACCGGGTCTTCAACACCGATCTTCAATGCAATTCACAACGACGTATCACATATTCGGAATGGGTTATACGACCCCATGGTCCTTTCCCGGTTAACCCGAATAGTGAGCGCTTATTCAAAAATAAGTGTGGCATTCAAATTCAAACAAATCACATCAAATACCCATTCAAAGGGAAATATTGATAGTCGGTTATTGAACTATCAATGGATATGCACACATCACCAGTTTCCAAATAATTTTCCAAATTATTTATTTTCCAAAATATCTTTACAAGATATATATTTCAATATCTCAAAAATAAATCAATATTTATTTTTAATCAAATTCCACTTTCTTTTATAAATTCCATAGTGAATTTATATTTCAAAATATCAATGAATATTCGATTTCAATTATTCATTTCAATTTATCTTCAAAAAGATAAATTCTCTAATATTCACTTTATATTGGAAAAACATTTCCATACTTATTTAATAAGTAATTCACAAATCCATTTATTTTCAACACTTGGAAAATATTCAATATACTTAAATCGAGATTTAGTATATATTTCATTCTTTAAGGAAATCATGCTCTTAAACATATTTATTTGGGCCAAAACGAATGTTGCGTAAAACATCGTTACGACAACCCAAAATCACTAGTATAGGGATTCGAAATTAAAATAGATATATAAATCCCAATACTATATAAAACATTTCCTTTCGGAAATCATTTACTATAACAACAGTGTTATAGTCCATTATTTCCTTCTATTTCTCGAAAACGTCTACTTCAACAATAAATGTTGAAATCTATGATTTCGAATCTCAACACATTTAAAACATCGTTAGATCGTTTTAATTCTGTTCAAAATATCACATTCTAAACAATCTCTTTAACATACTATTCACTATTCAAAAACGTGAATATACTACGTTAACAAATATCATCATTTCTATACATTTTATTTCTAAGGGTTATTCACTGTCAACAACGTGAATATAACTTCATTTATAGGTTTCAACAATTTATTTATCAAAATAAGTCATTTGCGAATTTATAAAACAACGTTTATAAATCCCATTTCTAATTATTTTATAACAACTTCCTTTTATAAATTTTCTTTATTAACCTATTCGATTTATAACTCAATTATAAACTAAAGGTTCATATTATAAGTTAAATATTTATAAAACGATTATTTTACAAAATCGTTCTTTTAACTTCCCAAATTATAAATCTTATAACTTATAAGATTGTTTATTTATCCAAAATTCGTTCTTTCAATAACTTTATAAATTTTGTAAACCTACTGTTTATAAAATTCCATTTATAACTTCACTGTTTAAAATTCTATAAATTCCATTCAATTATGAAATTCATTTTCACTTCATTCAAACACTTATAAAAACTCGTTTTATAATGTCAATATTTCAATTTATAAATATCCATTTATAAATCTCTTAATATAAATCAATTTATATTATTCTTTAAAACGTCTTTAATCTCCTTTATTATTATTTCACCATCTTGATTTATAAAATAATTAAATTTTATAAATCCTATATTTAAACTTTTCACAATAAATTCTAAAATCCCGATTAAACTATTTTATAAAATCATTAACCCTTATTTCTCAAAAATCAGCTTTTAACTATATTTCACAAAAACCATAATTTTATAACTTTGAAAATTATAACATTTATTTATTTAAAAATAGATCAAATTCCAAACATATAGTATATTTTCAAAAATCACTTTTAAAATCATTTTAAAATCCCAAATTTGGTCTAGTGATGCTACACACCAAATAGTCAATCACGACAACAACGATATCATATATCGATATGATAATCCATCAAATATCAAAATATCTGAATTCAAATAAATACTGTTGAGGAATCCAGTTGGATCCCTCCAACCTGTTTTCCTGCATCCAAAAACTTTAGCACAATACCAATTTCGCTCCAGTACGAAATTATCGCGGTATATGGGATTTAAAATATTATCCGCTTAATAACGGCGCAATAGGGTCTCATCCGCTAAACAAATAATGCGGGAAATCAATAACTCCAATATATACATATGCCAATATATATATATATTGCTATTATATATATAATACCAATTTCACTGTTTATGAAATATTCGCGGTATATGTTTTTAATAAATAACATCCGCTTACTAACGGCGTATAATGTCTATTTTAACAATCAATAGATAACAATCATCATTCAAACATGCATTCAAATATTTTAAATCTAACTATTTAAAATAAAATCGAAACTGATTCGATTGAGTGAGAAGTTCTCACCTTGATTTCAATTTCGTTTTTAGCGATTTATTTCGAATAAAATTAAACGGACGTTTAATTTTACCCAAAATTCTCACTAACTCCAAACGACTCCAATCCAATTTCATCGCGTAGTGCTTGTCCATACGATTCCAATGCAACTGGTTTCGCGCGTTTTCGACCTCGTATGAAAAAGATATGAATATTTGAAGTTTTACGAATTTATATATATATAAATTACAACATTTCCTTTTATATTTTAACCTTCTCCATCTAAGCCGTAGGATTTCTCCCCCTCCATCATGACCGTACCCTTCATCTTCCCCCTCCCTCTCGTTCAACTGCCGAACCCATATCATTTTCTAGGGTTTAAATTTTCGATCACCACACTCGACGATATTTCATCATACCACTGCCATGTTGAAGCCCCCTGCTTGCTCTACGTTCGGCCATAACCTTGGCACACTCGGCCCCCCCTCGCACGCAGTTCGAGGCCGAACTCACGACGTTCAATTGGGAATTGCCGTCAATCCGTTAATCCATTCGCGATCATAGCCGTTGGATATCTAGTTCGTGTTGTGCTCTTCATCTTTCATGTTGGGAGTTTCTTGAAATAACGCATGGATTAGAAGAAATTTGAGGGGAAAGAGGAGAAGATTTCGGCCGTGGGTTTGGTATATGGCGGCTGCACGTTGAATTAGGGTTTTGTTTTTATTTTTTTTAAGTGGGGGGCTATTTATAAGGAAAACCGATCGACACTATTCATCCGGAAATTCCGAACTCCGATTCACGCGCCGTAACCAGTGTTTCTAGGGTTTACCCCGCGTTCCGGACACAATGGAACAGGTTTCGAAAGCTAATTCGGACATCTGTGCGAGTTATGGCTATAAACGCTCAATTTGAATTAAACCGATTTAAATCGATTTCTAGGCGTTTTAATTTGTACCGGACAAACGGTAAATCCAATTGACACGAAATTTGAAACCTTACAATAATATCACATTACAGATCCGATGAAACTGGTTTCGTCGAAATCCGAGACTTTTTGAAAAATGGCTATTTTAACTCGCCAAATTAATATTAAAAATAAATCGATGCATTTCGAGCTGCCACGATCAAACGATAGCTCCGATTGACACGAAAATTGAAATCCGGTAATAACTAACTATTACGGATCCAATGAAACTAGTTTCGTTCAATTCTGAGACTGTTCAAAAATTGACTATTTTCACTAGTCGATTTTAATATTAAAATATTCAGTTTTCACAAATTAACTTTTAATTCGATTTTAAAAGTTATAAAATATCATTCTAACTTCAACATGATAAAATAAAATTTTACAAATCATTTTCAATCATATTTAACTCAATTTTCAATTATTTCCATAATTTAACGTATTAAATTATCGATTTAATTATTCAATTAAATCCAATAATTCAAATAAAAATTTATTTGACTTATAAATTCACTTCTTAATATTTAAAATTAATTAAATACTCAAATTTTAATTTCTAAAAATTCCGGGTCGTTACAATCTTCCCCCCTTAAAAGAATTTCGTCCTCGAAATTATCAAGTAAGAAAGGTTATAGAATTTATTAACTTTCCAAAATTCATAATTAAACTTCTTACAATACTTACTAAGTTTTCAAATTATACTTTGTTATCTTTTCAAAAATAACTACTATTGTTTAACTTTAAATTCCAAATCAAAGTTAAAGTTTTCAAAATTTTCCAATTTTCCCAAATTTTTTCTAACGCCTTAAATTTTTGGAAAAATTCGCCATAGTCTCCTTTGCGCGGCTCGATCCGAAAAAAAAAATGACAGTATATATATATATCACAAATATACATCTCATCAAGTAATGAGGCATCCCGAAGGGAAAAATTTGTAAAAGTACGATATGTAATCCGAGATATGTACCTTATATTTTATTAGCGAGCATATACTGCTAATATAGCGCGAAAGCGAGCTCCAAATGCGAAGCAAACGCGATCCGCACCTACTAATCACTCAACAAACAACATGAGAACATGCATGTATGAAAATAGTATCGATATACAACATATAACAACATAATAACTATATATGTCAACATAGCAAATAAAACTAAACAACAAATGCAATAAATGCAAACATCAACCAACTAGCATTCAACTAATTCATAACCAATATATATTCATTCATACTCTCATAATATTAAATGAAATGGTTTTCAATTTAATTCACATTTGATTCATTTACATTGGATTTTATCAACATTCATTCTCAATTAGTTTATATTCACTAATTCATATTCAAGTTGGTTCACTTCCAAATCAAATTCAATTTTATTTAAGATTCATTTAATTTCCAATTGGATTCCAATTACTTTAGCTTCCAATTTCATTAACACTTAATGAATTATACACAATCATCTAACAATCATATACCAACCAATGTATATTTATTACAACCAAATTCCTTTGCTTATATTCATTCATTTTGGTTTCAACACCATCACTTTCAATTGGTTTAATTAAATTGATTTTCATTCAACTATTCAACTTTCAATAACATTAGATTTTAATGAATTAACACTTACATTCATTATTTCATATCAACTTAATTCACATTTAATTGATTAATATTCAATCCATTAATTCAATTCAATTACTAAAGTTGAATTTCATTTACATAACTCAAGTTCATATTTATCACTTAACTTTATTATTTTACTTTGATACTAATATCAACTTCATTCAACATATTTTAAGTTATATTTCCATTTCTAAAGTAAATTTCCATTTAACTTTAAATTCATTTTTATTTACAACTCATATTTATAAATATATTCATATAGTTTTACTTCTTGCATATATAAGTTTATTTCACAATTGTAAATCACTTTAATTATAATTCAATTCTTATAATTCTTTTGCTTATACAATTATTCTTTTTTATTTTTATTTAGATTATTCAAACAACTAAACAATCAACTTATATACACTTTAATAATTCTGAAAAATTATTTCTTTATATATAAAATATAATCAAGGTAAAATTATTTCATTTACCCAATTTAAAATCAATATTGTGCCGAATTGTTCTATTCAAGTGTTTAGAAACCCCTTCGGCATAGTTGTCGAGACCACGCTGACGAAGGTTCATATGCCACTCAACAAACCAATCATCACAATATAAACAATTTTATATTTTCACTAACAAATACGCTCTCATAGCTATTATTACACTCAAACCCATTCTAGAGTACTACTGACTCTATCTCTAATGAGTAATACCCAATAGAACCATGGTTGTCGCTTAACCATAAGCTCCGATACCAAATGTAACGCCCCGGAAATTTTCGACTTTCGAAAATTCAACATCGATACTCACTTTATCGACTGCCGAGAAATCGAAGGCCAAAAACCTGAAATGTTATGGTTTAAGAAAAAGAATTTAAGAAAAGAGAAGAGAAAAAGATAGAAGATAGAGAGAAAAGAGAATAGAAAAAGATAGGGAAAAGAAAAATTTTAAATAGAAGAAAAAGAGAATAGAGAACATAGAACGGAACAGAAAACAACAGAACAACATCAGAATCTCACAATTCGCAGCGGAACAACATATAATAATAAATGAATAATCTTTAAACAAAGAACTATATCAGTTATTACATTTAATACATTTCATTTCATTACATCATATAATCAGAGTATACAACATCAAACAACAACAAACAGTGCAGCGGAAAAAGAAATACTATATAACTAGTAATACGTCATGCCATCCAGCTTGCCTCCAGCAACTCCAGAATATCCAGAATATCCTGATAAACCTTACTCTTGACTGCCCGTGAGAAAATTGGTGGGCACCCAGAGTTTAGGAAGGAAAACAATAAACTCCGAGTCAGTCATGTGACTGGTGTGAGAACTCAAAACAGTTTATTTATCTTTAAAATCAAAATAGAGGAATATTTTTAAAGTCAATTCGCAATGCTTTTAAAAATGAGACTACCATAAGGCCTCCCGCACACACACACAATGCAAACGCAGAATCAGAGGAGATTTCTCCTTATGATAGTCAAAGATGTTTGATACGCATTTAAAAATAACATTTGATATTATTATTAGTGTATAGTGTAGGAAAAATGCATTTCGAAAGTAGAGTATAAATCTTAGCCAACATACGACCATTATCGTATGCCTACTATAGCTACCATCCAAACAGTGGGGCGCCACCATAAGTGAATGATAGGTTCTACAACTAATACCGTACAAGTCTCGTATTGTTTCTTTGGATTTCCAACGAATGATCAGGCCAAGGAACTTCCCATTGCCACATGAGAATGCCTCTGGATGGACATCCCCGAGAACCAAACCGGATCTCTACCAACACAAGGTCGGGTTACCCCTAACTGAGTAACAACTGACCGAATATGCCATCCCCCGGTCCTTTGGGACCTTTTCACCGAGCGCTCGTAATCAATTCACACAATCATAACAAAGTGTTTTCAACATGAGTAAGTATCTGGGCTCCATACCATGATACCACCCTTTTCCAGAAGGAAATGCACA
The DNA here is from genome assembly GCA_030765085.1 of Allium cepa. Taxonomy (NCBI): domain Eukaryota; kingdom Viridiplantae; phylum Streptophyta; class Magnoliopsida; order Asparagales; family Amaryllidaceae; genus Allium; species Allium cepa. The sequence goes on from CM060929.1 coordinate 887,639,947, forward strand.
CATCCTAAATGGCGCTACCCCTCATAACCTTGCTGCTTCTTTCCTGTTTTGACCATTCACGGGGTGTGAGGTTCGACGAAGTCACGTCCACAAAAACATACTTTATACAAAAGCCATGCTTTGGGTCAACAAATGATCATAGAAATGAACACCAGAATAGACGATCAAATAAACGATCCTATCACAAATAATCAACACAATGATCATTTACAGCAACACTCAGCATGTCACATTACCAAATTGGGAATATATCGCTGATAACATTCAACTACATAACCTCTGAGCTCGTACGTCTCAGAGAAGGGTGTTAAGCTAAAAGAATAAATTCTCCGCCACCAACAGAAATATATTTGAAAGAAATCGGCTTTATATCTCAATTTGTAACGTCAGACATACAATCCATACAAGTCTGTTCCGGGCTCGAACAAAACCGAAGGCACTTACAAAGAAGTCCTTGCAATCCGGATATTCACAATCCTGATCGGATTTCCCATCACTTAGGGAGTCTCTATACCGTTGTAACTCAGTGCAGAGACAATCGACAGGTCATCCTATCGCTCTCGCAAATACCGGGTCTTCAACACCGATCTTCAATGCAATTCACAACGACGTATCACATATTCGGAATGGGTTATACGACCCCATGGTCCTTTCCCGGTTAACCCGAATAGTGAGCGCTTATTCAAAAATAAGTGTGGCATTCAAATTCAAACAAATCACATCAAATACCCATTCAAAGGGAAATATTGATAGTCGGTTATTGAACTATCAATGGATATGCACACATCACCAGTTTCCAAATAATTTTCCAAATTATTTATTTTCCAAAATATCTTTACAAGATATATATTTCAATATCTCAAAAATAAATCAATATTTATTTTTAATCAAATTCCACTTTCTTTTATAAATTCCATAGTGAATTTATATTTCAAAATATCAATGAATATTCGATTTCAATTATTCATTTCAATTTATCTTCAAAAAGATAAATTCTCTAATATTCACTTTATATTGGAAAAACATTTCCATACTTATTTAATAAGTAATTCACAAATCCATTTATTTTCAACACTTGGAAAATATTCAATATACTTAAATCGAGATTTAGTATATATTTCATTCTTTAAGGAAATCATGCTCTTAAACATATTTATTTGGGCCAAAACGAATGTTGCGTAAAACATCGTTACGACAACCCAAAATCACTAGTATAGGGATTCGAAATTAAAATAGATATATAAATCCCAATACTATATAAAACATTTCCTTTCGGAAATCATTTACTATAACAACAGTGTTATAGTCCATTATTTCCTTCTATTTCTCGAAAACGTCTACTTCAACAATAAATGTTGAAATCTATGATTTCGAATCTCAACACATTTAAAACATCGTTAGATCGTTTTAATTCTGTTCAAAATATCACATTCTAAACAATCTCTTTAACATACTATTCACTATTCAAAAACGTGAATATACTACGTTAACAAATATCATCATTTCTATACATTTTATTTCTAAGGGTTATTCACTGTCAACAACGTGAATATAACTTCATTTATAGGTTTCAACAATTTATTTATCAAAATAAGTCATTTGCGAATTTATAAAACAACGTTTATAAATCCCATTTCTAATTATTTTATAACAACTTCCTTTTATAAATTTTCTTTATTAACCTATTCGATTTATAACTCAATTATAAACTAAAGGTTCATATTATAAGTTAAATATTTATAAAACGATTATTTTACAAAATCGTTCTTTTAACTTCCCAAATTATAAATCTTATAACTTATAAGATTGTTTATTTATCCAAAATTCGTTCTTTCAATAACTTTATAAATTTTGTAAACCTACTGTTTATAAAATTCCATTTATAACTTCACTGTTTAAAATTCTATAAATTCCATTCAATTATGAAATTCATTTTCACTTCATTCAAACACTTATAAAAACTCGTTTTATAATGTCAATATTTCAATTTATAAATATCCATTTATAAATCTCTTAATATAAATCAATTTATATTATTCTTTAAAACGTCTTTAATCTCCTTTATTATTATCTCACCATCTTGATTTATAAAATAATTAAATTTTATAAATCCTATATTTAAACTTTTCACAATAAATTCTAAAATCCCGATTAAACTATTTTATAAAATCATTAACCCTTATTTCTCAAAAATCAGCTTTTAACTATATTTCACAAAAACCATAATTTTATAACTTTGAAAATTATAACATTTATTTATTTAAAAATAGATCAAATTCCAAACATATAGTATATTTTCAAAAATCACTTTTAAAATCATTTTAAAATCCCAAATTTGGTCTAGTGATGCTACACACCAAATAGTCAATCACGACAACAACGATATCATATATCGATATGATAATCCATCAAATATCAAAATATCTGAATTCAAATAAATACTGTTGAGGAATCCAGTTGGATCCCTCCAACCTGTTTTCCTGCATCCAAAAACATTAGCACAATACCAATTTCGCTCCAGTACGAAATTATCGCGGTATATGGGATTTAAAATATTATCCGCTTAATAACGGCGCAATAGGGTCTCATCCGCTAAACAAATAATGCGGGAAATCAATAACTCCAATATATACATATGCCAATATATATATATATTGCTATTATATATATAATACCAATTTCACTGTTTATGAAATATTCGCGGTATATGTTTTTAATAAATAACATCCGCTTACTAACGGCGTATAATGTCTATTTTAACAATCAATAGATAACAATCATCATTCAAACATGCATTCAAATATTTTAAATCTAACTATTTAAAATAAAATCGAAACTGATTCGATTGAGTGAGAAGTTCTCACCTTGATTTCAATTTCGTTTTTAGCGATTTATTTCGAATAAAATTAAACGGACGTTTAATTTTACCCAAAATTCTCACTAACTCCAAACGACTCCAATCCAATTTCATCGCGTAGTGCTTGTCCATATGATTCCAATGCAACTGGTTTCGCGCGTTTTCGACCTCGTATGAAAAAGATATGAATATTTGAAGTTTTACGAATTTATATATATATAAATTACAACATTTCCTTTTATATTTTAACCTTCTCCATCTAAGCCGTAGGATTTCTCCCCCTCCATCATGACCGTACCCTTCATCTTCCCCCTCCCTCTCGTTCAACTGCCGAACCCATATCATTTTCTAGGGTTTAAATTTTCGATCACCACACTCGACGATATTTCATCATACCACTGCCATGTTGAAGCCCCCTGCTTGCTCTACGTTCGGCCATAACCTTGGCACACTCGGCCCCCCCTCGCACGCAGTTCGAGGCCGAACTCACGACGTTCAATTGGGAATTGCCGTCAATCCGTTAATCCATTCGCGATCATAGCCGTTGGATATCTAGTTCGTGTTGTGCTCTTCATCTTTCATGTTGGGAGTTTCTTGAAATAACGCATGGATTAGAAGAAATTTGAGGGGAAAGAGGAGAAGATTTCGGCCGTGGGTTTGGTATATGGCGGCTGCACGTTGAATTAGGGTTTTGTTTTTATTTTTTTTAAGTGGGGGGCTATTTATAAGGAAAACCGATCGACACTATTCATCCGGAAATTCCGAACTCCGATTCACGCGCCGTAACCAGCGTTTCTAGGGTTTACCCCGCGTTCCGGACACAATGGAACAGGTTTCGAAAGCTAATTCGGACATCTGTGCGAGTTATGGCTATAAACGCTCAATTTGAATTAAACCGATTTAAATCGATTTCTAGGCGTTTTAATTTGTACCGGACAAACGGTAAATCCAATTGACACGAAATTTGAAACCTTATAATAATATCGCATTACGGATCCGATGAAACTGGTTTCGTCGAAATCCGAGACTTTTTGAAAAATGGCTATTTTAACTCGCCAAATTAATATTAAAAATAAATCGTTGCATTTCGAGCTGCCACGATCAAACGATAGCTCCGATTGACATGAAAATTGAAATCCGGTAATAACTAACTATTACGGATCCAATGGAACTAGTTTCGTTCAATTCTGAGACTGTTCAAAAATTGACTATTTTCACTAGTCGATTTTAATATTAAAATATTCAGTTTTCACAAATTAACTTTTAATTCGATTTTAAAAGTTATAAAATATCATTCTAACTTCAACATGATAAAATAAAATTTTACAAATCATTTTCAATCATATTTAACTCAATTTTCAATTATTTCCATAATTTAACGTATTAAATTATCGATTTAATTATTCAATTAAATCCAATAATTCAAATAAAAATTTATTTGACTTATAAATTCACTTCTTAATATTTAAAATTAATTAAATACTCAAATTTTAATTTCTAAAAATTCCGGGTCGTTACAATCTTCCCCCCTTAAAAGAATTTCGTCCTCGAAATTATCAAGTAAGAAAGGTTATAGAATTTATTAACTTTCCAAAATTCATAATTAAACTTCTTACAATACTTACTAAGTTTTCAAATTATACTTTGTTATCTTTTCAAAAATAACTACTATTGTTTAACTTTCAATTCCAAATCAAAGTTAAAGTTTTCAAAATTTTCCAATTTTCCCAAAATTTTTCTAACGCCTTAAATTTTTGGAAAAATTCGCCATAGTCTCCTTTGCGCGGCTCGATCCGAAAAAAAAAATGACAGTATATATATATCACAAATATACATCTCATCAAGTAATGAGGCATCCCGAAGGGAAAAATTTGTAAAAGTACGATATGTAATCCGAGATATGTACCTTATATTTTATTAGCGAGCATATACTGCTAATATAGCGCGAAAGCGAGCTCCAAATGCGAAGCAAACGCGATCCGCACCTACTAATCACTCAACAAACAACATGAGAACATGCATGTATGAAAATAGTATCGATATACAACATATAACAACATAATAACTATATATGTCAACATAGCAAATAAAACTAAACAACAAATGCAATAAATGCAAACATCAACCAACTAGCATTCAACTAATTCATAACCAATATATATTCATTCATACTCTCATAATATTAAATGAAATGGTTTTCAATTTAATTCACATTTGATTCATTTACATTGGATTTTATCAACATTCATTCTCAATTAGTTTATATTCACTAATTCATATTCAAGTTGGTTCACTTCCAAATCAAATTCAATTTTATTTAAGATTCATTTAATTTCCAATTGGATTCCAATTACTTTAGCTTCCAATTTCATTAACACTTAATGAATTATACACAATCATCTAACAATCATATACCAACCAATGTATATTTATTACAACCAAATTCCTTTGCTTATATTCATTCATTTTGGTTTCAACACCATCACTTTCAATTGGTTTAATTAAATTGATTTTCATTCAACTATTCAACTTTCAATAACATTAGATTTTAATGAATTAACACTTACATTCATTATTTCATATCAACTTAATTCACATTTAATTGATTAATATTCAATCCATTAATTCAATTCAATTACTAAAGTTGAATTTCATTTACATAACTCAAGTTCATATTTATCACTTAACTTTATTATTTTACTTTGATACTAATATCAACTTCATTCAACATATTTTAAGTTATATTTCCATTTCTAAAGTAAATTTCCATTTAACTTTAAATTCATTTTTATTTACAACTCATATTTATAAATATATTCATATAGTTTTACTTCTTGCATATATAAGTTTATTTCACAATTGTAAATCACTTTAATTATAATTCAATTCTTATAATTCTTTTGCTTATACAATTATTCTTTTTTATTTTTATTTAGATTATTCAAACAACTAAACAATCAACTTATATACACTTTAATAATTCTGAAAAATTATTTCTTTATATATAAAATATAATCAAGGTAAAATTATTTCATTTACCCAATTTAAAATCAATATTGTGCCGAATTGTTCTATTCAAGTGTTTAGAAACCCCTTCGGCATAGTTGTCGAGACCACGCTGACGAAGGTTCATATGCCACTCAACAAACCAATCATCACAATATAAACAATTTTATATTTTCACTAACAAATACGCTCTCATAGCTATTATTACACTCAAACCCATTCTAGAGTACTACTGACTCTATCTCTAATGAGTAATACCCAATAGAACCATGGTTGTCGCTTAACCATAAGCTCCGATACCAAATGTAACGCCCCGGAAATTTTCGACTTTCGAAAATTCAACATCGATACTCACTTTATCGACTGCCGAGAAATCGAAGGCCAAAAACCTGAAATGTTATGGTTTAAGAAAAAGAATTTAAGAAAAGAGAAGAGAAAAAGATAGAAGATAGAGAGAAAAGAGAATAGAAAAAGATAGGGAAAAGAAAAATTTTAAATAGAAGAAAAAGAGAATAGAGAACATAGAACGGAACAGAAAACAACAGAACAACATCAGAATCTCACAATTCGCAGCGGAACAACATATAATAATAAATGAATAATCTTTAAACAAAGAACTATATCAGTTATTACATTTAATACATTTCATTTCATTACATCATATCATCAGAGTATACAACATCAAACAACAACAAACAGTGCAGCGGAAAAAGAAATACTATATAACTAGTAATACGTCATGCCATCCAGCTTGCCTCCAGCAACTCCAGAATATCCAGAATATCCTGATAAACCTTACTCTTGACTGCCCGTGAGAAAATTGGTGGGCACCCAGAGTTTAGGAAGGAAAACAATAAACTCCGAGTCAGTCATGTGACTGGTGTGAGAACTCAAAACAGTTTATTTATCTTTAAAATCAAAATAGAGGAATATTTTTAAAGTCAATTCGCAATGCTTTTAAAAATGAGACTACCATAAGGCCTCCCGCACACACACACAATGCAAACGCAGAATCAGAGGAGATTTCTCCTTATGATAGTCAAAGATGTTTGATACACATTTAAAAATAACATTTGATATTATTATTAGTGTATAGTGTAGGAAAAATGCATTTCGAAAGTAGAGTATAAATCTTAGCCAACATACGACCATTATCGTATGCCTACTATAGCTACCATCCAAACAGTGGGGCGCCACCATAAGTGAATGATAGGTTCTACAACTAATACCGTACAAGTCTCGTATTGTTTCTTTGGATTTCCAACGAATGATCAGGCCAAGGAACTTCCCATTGCCACATGAGAATGCCTCTGGATGGACATCCCCGAGAACCAAACCGGATCTCTACCAACACAAGGCCGGGTTACCCCTAACTGAGTAACAACTGACCGAATATGCCATCCCCCGGTCCTTTGGGACCTTTTCACCGAGCGCTCGTAATCAATTCACACAATCATAACAAAGTGTTTTCAACATGAGTAAGTATCTGGGCTCCATACCATGATACCACCCTTTTCCAGAAGGAAATGCACACATCCTAAATGGCGCTACCCCTCATAACCTTGCTGCTTCTTTCCTGTTTTGACCATTCACGGGGTGTGAGGTTCGACGAAGTCACGTCCACAAAAACATACTTTATACAAAAGCCATGCTTTGGGTCAACAAATGATCATAGAAATGAACACCAGAATAGACGATCAAATAAACGATCCTATCACAAATAATCAACACAATGATCATTTACAGCAACACTCAGCATGTCACATTACCAAATTGGGAATATATCGCTGATAACATTCAACTACATAACCTCTGAGCTCGTACGTCTCAGAGAAGGGTGTTAAGCTAAAAGAATAAATTCTCCGCCACCAACAGAAATATATTTGAAAGAAATCGGCTTTATATCTCAATTTGTAACGTCAGACATACAATCCATACAAGTCTGTTCCGGGCTCGAACAAAACCGAAGGCACTTACAAAGAAGTCCTTGCAATCCGGATATTCACAATCCTGATCGGATTTCCCATCACTTAGGGAGTCTCTATACCGTTGTAACTCAGTGCAGAGACAATCGACAGGTCATCCTATCGCTCTCGCAAATACCGGGTCTTCAACACCGATCTTCAATGCAATTCACAACGACGTATCACATATTCGGAATGGGTTATACGACCCCATGGTCCTTTCCCGGTTAACCCGAATAGTGAGCGCTTATTCAAAAATAAGTGTGGCATTCAAATTCAAACAAATCACATCAAATACCCATTCAAAGGGAAATATTGATAGTCGGTTATTGAACTATCAATGGATATGCACACATCACCAGTTTCCAAATAATTTTTCAAATTATTTATTTTCCAAAATATCTTTACAAGATATATATTTCAATATCTCAAAAATAAATCAATATTTATTTTTAATCAAATTCCACTTTCTTTTATAAATTCCATAGTGAATTTATATTTCAAAATATCAATGAATATTCGATTTCAATTATTCATTTCAATTTATCTTCAAAAAGATAAATTCTCTAATATTCACTTTATATTGGAAAAACATTTCCATACTTATTTAATAAGTAATTCACAAATCCATTTATTTTCAACATTTGGAAAATATTCAATATACTTAAATCGAGATTTAGTATATATTTCATTCTTTAAGGAAATCATGCTCTTAAACATATTTATTTGGGCCAAAACGAATGTTGCGTAAAACATCGTTACGACAACCCAAAATCACTAGTATAGGGATTCGAAATTAAAATAGATATATAAATCCCAATACTATATAAAACATTTCCTTTCGGAAATCATTTACTATAACAACAGTGTTATAGTCCATTATTTCCTTCTATTTCTCGAAAACGTCTACTTCAACAATAAATGTTGAAATCTATGATTTCGAATCTCAACACATTTAAAACATCGTTAGATCGTTTTAATTCTGTTCAAAATATCACATTCTAAACAATCTCTTTAACATACTATTCACTATTCAAAAACGTGAATATACTACGTTAACAAATATCATCATTTCTATACATTTTATTTCTAAGGGTTATTCACTGTCAACAACGTGAATATAACTTCATTTATAGGTTTCAACAATTTATTTATCAAAATAAGTCATTTGCGAATTTATAAAACAACGTTTATAAATCCCATTTCTAATTATTTTATAACAACTTCCTTTTATAAATTTTCTTTATTAACCTATTCGATTTATAACTCAATTATAAACTAAAGGTTCATATTATAAGTTAAATATTTATAAAACGATTATTTTACAAAATCGTTCTTTTAACTTCCCAAATTATAAATCTTATAACTTATAAGATTGTTTATTTATCCAAAATTCGTTCTTTCAATAACTTTATAAATTTTGTAAACCTACTGTTTATAAAATTCCATTTATAACTTCACTGTTTAAAATTCTATAAATTCCATTCAATTATGAAATTCATTTTCACTTCATTCAAACACTTATAAAAACTCGTTTTATAATGTCAATATTTCAATTTATAAATATCCATTTATAAATCTCTTAATATAAATCAATTTATATTATTCTTTAAAACGTCTTTAATCTCCTTTATTATTATTTCACCATCTTGATTTATAAAATAATTAAATTTTATAAATCCTATATTTAAACTTTTCACAATAAATTCTAAAATCCCGATTAAACTATTTTATAAAATCATTAACCCTTATTTCTCAAAAATCAGCTTTTAACTATATTTCACAAAAACCATAATTTTATAACTTTGAAAATTATAACATTTATTTATTTAAAAATAGATCAAATTCCAAACATATAGTATATTTTCAAAAATCACTTTTAAAATCATTTTAAAATCCCAAATTTGGTCTAGTGATGCTACACACCAAATAGTCAATCACGACAACAACGATATCATATATCGATATGATAATCCATCAAATATCAAAATATCTGAACTCAAATAAATACTGTTGAGGAATCCAGTTGGATCCCTCCAACCTGTTTTCCTGCATCCAAAAACATTAGCACAATACCAATTTCGCTCCAGTACGAAATTATCGCGGTATATGGGATTTAAAATATTATCCGCTTAATAACGGCGCAATAGGGTCTCATCCGCTAAACAAATAATGCGGGAAATCAATAACTCCAATATATACATATGCCAATATATATATATATTGCTATTATATATAATACCAATTTCACTGTTTATGAAATATTCGCGGTATATGTTTTTAATAAATAACATCCGCTTACTAACGGCGTATAATGTCTATTTTAACAATCAATAGATAACAATCATCATTCAAACATGCATTCAAATATTTTAAATCTAACTATTTAAAATAAAATCGAAACTGATTCGATTGAGTGAGAAGTTCTCACCTTGATTTCAATTTCGTTTTTAGCGATTTATTTCGAATAAAATTAAACGGACGTTTAATTTTACCCAAAATTCTCACTAACTCCAAACGACTCCAATCCAATTTTATCGCGTAGTGCTCGTCCATACGATTCCAACGTAACTGGTTTCGCGCGTTTTCGACGTCGTATGAAAAAGATATGAATATTTGAAGTTTTACGAATTTATATATATATATAAATTACAACATTTCCTTTTATATTTTAACCTTCTCCATCTAAGCCGTAGGATTTCTCCCCCGCCATCATGACCGTACCCTTCATCTTACCCCTCCCTCTCGTTCAACTGCCGAACCCATATCATTTTCTAGGGTTTAAATTTTCGATCACCACACTCGACGATATTTCATCATACCACTGCCATGTTGAAGCCCCCTGCTTGCTCTACGTTCGGCCATAACCTTGGCACACTCGCCCCCCCCCCCCTCGCACGCAGTTCGAGGCCGAACTCGCGACGTTCAATTGGGAATTGCCGTCAATCCGTTAATCCATTCGCGATCATAGCCATTGGATATCTAGTTCGTGTTGTGCTCTTCATCTTTCATGTTGGGAGTTTCTTGAAATAACGCATGGATTAGAAGAAATTTGAGGGGAAAGAGGAGAAGATTTCGGCCGTGGGTTTGGTATATGGCGGCTGCACGTTGAATTAGGGTTTTGTTTTTATTTTTTTTAAGTGGGGGGCTATTTATAAGGAAAACCGATCGACGCTATTCATCAGGAAATTCCGAACTCCGATTCACGCGCCGTAACCAGCGTTTCTAGGGTTTACCCCGCGTTCCGGACACAATGGAACAGGTTTCGAAAGCTAATTCGGACATCTGTGCGAGTTATGGCTATAAACGCTCAATTTGAATTAAACCGATTTAAATCGATTTCTAGGCGTTTTAATTTGTACCGGACAAACGGTAAATCCAATTGACACGAAATTTGAAACCTTACAATAATATCACATTACGGATCCGATGAAACTGGTTTCGTCGAAATCCGAGACTTTTTGAAAAATGGCTATTTTAACTCGCCAAATTAATATTAAAAATAAATCGATGCGTTTCGAGCTGCCACGATCAAACGATAGCTCCGATTGACACGAAAATTGAAATACGGTAATAACTAACTATTACGGATCCAATGGAACTGGTTTCGTTCAATTCTGAGACTGTTCAAAAATTGACTATTTTCACTAGTCGATTTTAATATTAAAATATTCATTTTTCACAAATTAACTTTTAATTCGATTTTAAAAGTTCTAAAATATCATTCTAACTTCAACATGTTAAAATAAAATTTTACAAATCATTTTCAATCATATTTAACTCAATTTTCAATTATTTCCATAATTTAACGTATTAAATTATCGATTTAATTATTCAATTAAATCCAATAATTCAAATAAAAATTTATTTGACTTATAAATTCACTTCTTAATATTTAAAATTAATTAAATACTCAAATTTTAATTTCTAAAAATTCTGGGTCGTTACAAATTGATGGCAGATATGCTCTGAGAATCAAGCTTGGAGAAGATTAAGAGACCGTCTGCAAACATTAGGCAAAATATATCTGGGTCCATGCACTTTAGATGGAGTTTTATAGTTTTTAGAAGAATTTGTTCTTATAGCAAATAAGTAAGAAGTTCCATAATAATGATAAATAAGTAGGTGGACATGGGACCACCTTTCCTGGTCCCGTGAGAGGAGGTAAAATAACCCATTGGAGCGTCATTGATTATTAAAGAGAAGTTGGCAGTGGATATGCAAGTGTATTTCTATGCAAGTAAGGGCTGCGGAAATTTCATCTTAGTCATAACAACAATGAAAGTAGACCAACTTATAGAATCAAAGGCCCTTTGTATGTCCAGTTACATCGTACATCTTGGTGATATGTTCTTGGTATTATAGCCCTTGAGAAGCTCATGAGTCAGTTATGAAGAATATCTCTCTTAGGCAAATAGGCAACCTGGTTAGGTGAAATGATTCTAGAGAGAACAGGCTTGAGTCTATTGGCTATTACTTTTGTTATCACCTTATAGATAATAGTGGAGCAGGCAATAGTCTATAGTATTGAACGGAAGTAGGGTTATCTATCTTAGGTATCATGGCAAGGTTGGTAGAGTTTATTCCTCCTAACAGTTTATTGGTGTTGAAGAAGTGATGAATATCTTTGATAAACGACGAGTAGATGATGGACTAGGATTGTGTGAAAAAAATGAGTTGAAACCATCTAGTCCACCCATGCTTGTAGAGTTTAGACCAAATAAAGCCTCCTTGATTTCAGTGTCTTTGATAAAAGATGAAAGAGAACTGGCTTCTGGTTGGTGATGGTGGGTAGAGAAACTTTAGGTAATTTATGCAGCATGGCGGACTCAGAAATTTAAGAGTTGAAACATCCAAAAAAGTAATTAAGCAAAGCATTGTTGATATCATTAGAGTCAGTGTATGTAATTCCTTGAACGGTAGAAATGAACAGAATCCTTGATTTTTTGTTCTTGATCTTAAGAGAAGAATGGAAGAATTCGGTATTTCTATCTCCATAAAAAATGTAGTCCTTTTCTAGCTTCTATTTGATAACCTATAATTCATTATGCGGAGAGTTAACTAATTTATTTTGCACACCATGTTTTATCAGAAAGTGTTGGGTCTTTAAGGGAAGATAGCATTTTTTATTATTATTTCAAGCTTTTGTCTGATGGCTATTGAATTCTGAGCTCCTTTTCCAAATTCAAATTTGGCCTATGACCTCAAACAGTTTCTATATTTCTAAGCTGAGATTATAGGTTCTACATGGGATTACCATGGGTATTTATGGACCAAGCTTGTGAAACAACATTTAAAAATAAAGGTTGTTTAGTCTATATATTAAAAACTTTAAAAGAGGGAAACTTTTTAAAAATGTCTACTTTCCATGAAAGGATTTAGGGGCTATGATCAGAAATGCCAGGGTTCGTGAAAACACTGAGGGATGGCCATAGGTTAAGAGTTGGAAGGTTACAAATACTATGATAAATTTTACATAATGTCCTTCTACTTCTATGTTTTTGTTATTACTAGTGTATAAAGGACCACAGAAATTAATACGATGAAGCTCGGAAGGGAAGAGGGAAGTATTTAGTGGAGTGATATCATTGATGGATAGAAGTGAACCTCCAGATTTATGATAGGAGCTGCTCATACAGTTAAATTCCCCCAAACATAACCATGAGATTGTGGGAGATTTAAGTGTAGGAATATTGTCGAGTAGAACTTGCCTTTGGAACTGGGAGACCTGGTTGGAAGCACAGATAAAGGGCGTCTGGAGGAGTTGAGAGGAGGGGATATGAAATACATTGAGATCAATATATTTTGAGTGTTTGGAAATAGATAATACATGACATATTAATGGGTTCCACATAACAATGATTCTACCATATGGAGCCTCTTGAAGATTATCAATATAATGCCAGCAATTGTTTATTTGATTGCAAGCTTTTTTGTTGGGGAGTCATTGAGCTTTGTTTCAAGAATGCCCATCATGTGAATGTATAAAGGTTGACCAGATCCTTTATTTCATTTTGTTTAATAAGTGAACGCGGTTCCCTTACGTTCCATGTTACTATGGTATCAATCATTATATTTGAATTATTTGATTTGGCTGAAGCACTCAGCTTTATAGATCTGGTGGAGATTGTTGTACGTTCAGCATTAATTGTTTCATCTATGTTCTTGAATAGATTCTTAATTTCGTAATCTTTTCCACTATCATAACTAGAATCAGAATGATTTTAAGCTTTGGTCTTTTTCTTCATCAGTTTCTTTTTCTTATTGGTTATATTATTTACGTCTTAATTTTATCAATAAATGATATTCATGTGTCTTCTAGAACAGAAGGATCAACTTGGGTTGAGTTCAAGGAAAGGTTTGTGTGGATGAAGCCAGGAGATGGGATCAGAATGCTTAAGGAGGATGGATTAGAAATGACAAGGTTAAAGGTGGAGATAGCAAGGATCAGAGGGTCAAATGATAGATTATTGGAGGATAGGATTTTTGAAATATGTGGTGGAAGAGTGATATGCATGTATGGAGATGACCTAGGTGGTTGCATTGTATCGGTGGAAGTGTTATTGAAATGTGAGGGATCGGGAGATAAGGTTGGAGCGGGAATATAGTGTGTTGTGGTTCACATTGGCATTATTGGGTGTAATAGTGGAATGGTAAAGGGATTTTGTCAAAGGGATCGATGTGATCGTCTTGGTCAGTCGTCTTGGTCAGTGGATAGTAGGGTGAAGATACTTGTAACGACCATTTTAGCCATCTATTTTTGGGATAATTAACTAATTTTAATTAGGGGAATTAATTTAAAAGGACAAAGATTTATATATTTTTTGCCTCAGTATACGACCTTAATATTTTTACCACGAGCACAAACAATCTTCTAAAAATTATTCATAAGGACAAACATTTTTCAAAATTATTCATAAGGATAACAAAACTGCTACCGAGCTAAAACTGATACCTAAAAATTGCTACCGATAACTACAAACTGATACCTAAAAACTGCTATCAATAACTAAAAACTGATACCTACAGAAAGTTGTCCTTCAGGATAAAATATTGAAGGCCTGTCATTGAGGCTAAAAAGCTGTGAAATTTTGTCCTCGACAATAATTTCCTGTTTATTATTGGCATATAAATTATTATAAGTCGAATAAATAAATTCTCCGATATTGGAAATATATGAATCTATAAGCCTAGGAAAAAAACTTGATTTAATTTTAAAATGAAAATTTCAGGATATGATAAATTTTATAGATATATGTATATAAACTCCACCATTTAAAATTTAAGATAGAATTTCCATATATTTGTATATATATAAATATATACAAGCTTTATGATGTTTAAATATATATATATATATATATATGTATGTATGTATGTATATATATATATGTGTGTGTGTGTATATATGTATACATGCCCATATGAAGTAGTGTATTTGAAAATTTGTATAAATGTAAATAAATATATGTATGTGAAGATGTGACAAAATATACATAAGTATATGTGTATGTATATGTATATGTATATGTATATGTATATGTATATGTATATGTATATGTATATATGTTTATATAAAATAGTGAATATGTAAATTTATATAAATATGTAAATATATATGTATATATCTATGTATATGTATATGTAAAAAAATATGTATATGGTATAAAAATATACATGTAAGCTATGAGCATATAGGAAACATCATCATGGCAAAACTTCAATTCAAACCACACATATGAAATATCATCATGAAATCAAGGAATCAAATTACTCAAGATAAATCAAGTCTAGCTCAAAAATCACATCAACCCAAAAATAAGAAAATAAAATAAAAAGAAAATGAAATAAACCAGATAAAGTGCCTGTGCACTACATCCTCTCTATTTATATATACATACCGACCCTTTCCTTGTTCATTTTTTCACTTGCATATAAAAAAAAGAGGGAAACATGCAAAGGATATGCCATTAATACAAAATCAAGATAAGTGTCCTAAGCTTGGAGGGGACGATTTAAGACAAAGCAGCAGTTGTCTTCTATTTGATTATAACGAGTAAACATTTCCCCTATTGTTTACAGGTTATTTTTTTATATGTATAAATAACCATACAAAAGGATGAATCTTTGTGTTGTGATATATATATATATATATATCAATTAGTGTACATGACTTTGTATATGTATGATAAATATAGGTAGATCAACGTGTAACTAAAAAAAGAAATACTGTACTTCTTCTTCCTCTTCTCTGTTATTTGTTTAACCGTTAAGCTTTTGTAACTTTAAAAACCTATATCTCAAAATTCCTTCAATTTTAAAACATGATCCCAAAAAAGTGTGTGTTTTTGAATGGGGATCATTTTAAATTTATTTCATTCATTTCCATCAAGTAGGGAAAGAGAAAAACCAATATATCAGTAAGTCATCCGTTGTAGCCAAAAATCAAATATCATAATTCAACAAATGGATTATATAGATGGAAACGTGGTTAGAAAACTCAATTTTTAAGGGTTGTTCGAGGATTTATAGTGTTGTGTGCAAGAAGAAATGGGGAGATAAACAGATTTGGGAAAAAGCCAAACTCCTACGACCCACACAATTTCATGACTTGGTGCTGGGCATGGAGGAGGCTTGGATGAGGCAAACTCAAGAAAAATGGCGGGTGATTTTTTTATTATGCGTGTGGGTGAGTCGAGCTCGAACTAGGGTTTAAAGCGGTTGTGTGGTGGGTTTCTATTTCAAGTGAATTATGATGACGAGGCGACGAGATGGATGTGCGGTCCAAGGGGAAAAGGTGGGAAAGTTGATTGCGTATCTCTGGTCAAAGTTTGGCGATGGACGGACGATGGTTGTGGCTTGGCGAGGCATTAGAGTAGTGGTAGTTTTTTTTTCGAGTTTGGCCGAGTAGATCATTTTTCAAACCAAGGTGTCGATCGTGTTTTCAGGGTTCTAGGTGAGATAAGAAGGTCGTGGCTGGTTTACATGGCTGATCGACGGCGAGTTTCATTAGTGGGAGCTTGAGTGCATACGCACGAGTACAGGCATGCACGTTTTCGAGTTCGAACAAGAACAGAGAAAAGAAAGAACTTAGGAAGAGGAGAAGAAAGGTATGAGCATTAGCAATGGGTTTGGGCCAGGTTTAATGTTCTGGGATGAGTTTGTTTCTAAGGAAATTTAATTAGTTAATTTATGTTAATATCTATAAATTTTCGAAGTCTTATTTTTTCTTCATTTTAAACTTAATCGACATGCAGTTTGTTGTGTTGTGGTCTTGTCGTCCAGTATTTCCATCTGAACCAATATTGTCGAGTCCCTACAATATGAAAATTTATGATTTAAACGGTTTAGGTGAATAAATGATATTTTATTTGATTAATTATATGACAATTATAAATTAATTATGCAATGGACTGATAATTTTTGAATTAATTAAGAATGAGATATTTATTTAATTGGTTAATAGAATAAATATAGGCTCAAAAATTTTATAACTCGACTTAGTTAATTGGAACAGTTCAGTTCTGAATTGTAAATTTATTTAATATTGATTACTAACTTGCCGATTGAGTTAATAATCCTATGCTTTGACTGAAATTGGAGTTTCTAAAATTATATGTATATATACATATATATTAGTAGTATATTGTAAGTTGAGTATATTAAAAAGGAAATTAAATTGGATAAAATTTAATGGTTTTGGAAATAACCGAGCTACGAAATGGTATGAAAATGTTTTCTAAGTAATGGGTAACAAATTAGATACTGGGAATATTTCTAAGAGTTGGAAATATCCCGTTATGGAAATAAGGAATTTGAAATTGTTCAATTATTGGATATTGAAGAGATTTGATATATATATATATACACACACACACACACACACACATATACATACATACATACATATATATATATCCTTATAAGGTATTTTTAAAATAAATGTTTGGAAGGAATTATAGAATTGGCCTAGTGATTTTTTATGTGTGTAAATTTGGATTTAAATAATCGACTATTCTAATCTGGCCAAATTCGTTGACCGTTCGAAGAGACCGGGATCAGAAATTAGAATTATGCGGAACCACTTCGATCAGATAACCACTGCAAACCTTTACGGTTTGAATATAAATTCTAATATGCTGGAATTTAATTAATTTAATTAATTTAACAAAATCGTCTATTTAAAATAAGTATTTATACTTAGACACTATTATAATATCACGAGATTTTTATAAAAGTGTTTTTTGTTATCGTAAGGTAAAACCCATCATGTTTACTTGTGATGCGATCTTACGAGATTCCCTTATTTCGAAGTATTTTGAAACTTAAGTATTTCAAACTAAGTGTGTTTACTCATGCTGGTTTCTAGCCTGACTCGGGTGATACTTTGTTGTAATGCTCAAGTCAGACCGAGTATTACAGATTCAGGTTAGGATGCTTTTGGAGCTCCAGAGACGAGCTGGATGGCAGAGATGTATTGCACTTTCTATTTCTTCTAACTCTTTTCTTCTTAGACCCTAACAATCTGGTATTTTCCGCACTCGATTGCTCGGCACTCCATACATTGAATGTATTAGTGTGGATTTTCAAGGGTCGAAAATCGTCCGGCCGTTATACGTGGTATCAAGCTAAAGGTTAAGTGAGAACCTTAGCTCTAGTGGGGATTACTCATTAGAGATAGGGTCAGTAGTATCCTAGAATGAGTTGAGTGTATTATAAGACGTATTTATTATTTTGTTATATAATACTTTTTAAGGATAAATGATTTTAAAATAATTTTTATATAAGATTTATTTTTTGATATAAAATGAAATAATTTTTTTGAAATTATTATGGTTTATTGAGGAGATTGGTTGTTGTTATTGGAATCAAAATAAGATTATAAGATCTAAGTGGTTATATATATAACCAAATAGATATTTGATGAGAATGAACTATACAAATGGATTAGGCTAAAAATAGACTCAAACCAGAATTTAAATTCCGAAAATTTTCAGGAGATTTTTTGAAAGTGGTTGGAAATGAAATAATTTACCTTGATTGTATTTTTGTATATATATAGAAATAATTTTTTAGAAAATTATTATGGAATATAGAGTGTGTTTGGTTTTTAGGTATGGAAATATTGATTATTATCATAAATTGGTTGTTGGGCCTTAATAAAGGATTTTTATTACAAAATAAACAATGATAAAATATTGTGAAATGTTTAAGGAAGTGGAATTATATAAGCATAATTTATAAATGTGACTTATAAATTAAAATGGATCTAAATTGAGAAGTTTTGAATCTAAGTCCCAAAAATTTTGAAATGTGTTTCAAGGTATTTTGAAGAATAATAAGTAATATTATTTAGAATATTTTTTATGTGGGAATTTTTGTTCTAAAAACAAGAGTAGTTTTGGAAATTCCAAAGGAATTTGTTAGGGCAAAAAAACAAGGTTGATTTAAATTTAAAAGTGTGATTTGGTATATAAATGGGATATATATATATATGTGTATGTATTTTTGCGTGTGTGTGTGATTTCAAAGTTGATTTGAAATAAAAATAAGGTGTTTGAATTCTAGGATTCCCATTAAGATGAGAAGTAGAACCAAAGGGAGAGTAGGTTTTTGAACTTATAAGTGGGAAATGATGTTAATGGAAAAGAAGTGTGAAAATTAAATTTGGAACATAAAATTTTAAATTAAGTTTAAATGGGTTGAATAAATTGGAAATTAACTCAGGCCAAGTTAAATAAATTTTGAACTTATAACTTGAAATTGAAAATTTCATGGTGAAATTAAAATTTGACTTATGGAAGTTAAATAAAATTAAATAATAAAGGGAAAGGTATAGATTTGATAAAAGATGAAAAGGAAGTTATGTATGTATAAATGATTTCAAAAATAATTTTTGAAATAAAACGGGTTTCAAATTCTAAAGATTTGTAATGATCCAAATTATAAATTTAGTGGATTAAATTATAAAATTTAACCATAGATATGGAAAATTTAACTTATGATAAGTAAATAAGAAGGTCGAAGGAAATTAAAAGTATTTGGTAAAGAATTAAAAGGAATAGATGTGGACTTGGGTCATAAATAGAATTCGACTTAAAGGGCTAGCAACTAAATGCATTATGAATGTGTTAATGAAAATATTGATGATAAATCAAGATGAATAGATTGAATGAACTAATAATTTAAAAAAGGTCAAATATTTAATAAGGAAATTGAAATCCGATTTGGATGAGAAAATAAAGTTGAACCCAAGTAAAACCCAAGTGAAGTGATGTTTGAGAAAAAAACTAGATTTTGAAAGATGGAAATGAACCAATTGGCTAAACTAATTAGTAAATTTAATATTGAAATGGAGTTGGGTCAAATGAAATTGAATAGTAATTGAAATAACCCCTGGAATAAATATAGAATTGGGTTCGGGAAATCCAGTAGACAATATTCGGAGATGGATTAGTGGAAGCAAACTAAATTAAATAAATGAATAGATGGATGTAATTTTTGACTTACCGGTGTTGTAGTATAACGATGTTGTGAAATATTTTGTAGAACTACGGTCTTATATGAAATCGCTTTTATATCAATTTGAATGTAAATTTATAATTACAAATGTGGAAATTTATTAGAATGAAGATTGAATAATTATTATAACTAAAATTTACTTTATAAGAAGTAAGAAATGTACAAATAACTTTGTAAAGTAATTGAACTTGGAAATTTGATTAGGTATAAATAAGACTATATACGTTACTTATATATATTCAAACTCCTCTTGTTGAATTTATAACCAAAAGGAAATGATCTTTGAAAGATATTTGAAAATATTAAATGGAGTTTATACAACTATGAAGCGGACACGGAAAACTATTGATCCTTTAATTATTCAAATTGGAAAGAATAATCTTATATGTATATGAGAATGAATTTGAAATAGTATCAGAACCTACTGATTTTTAAAGACATTGATTTTGGCAAATAGTCGATTTTGGAAATTAGGTAAATCAAACTAAAAAACTATCGATTTTAAAGATATCAATTTTATATGGATAAAATATATTTTTGATACATATGAAGTGTATGATTTGAAAGATATTGCGTATATATAGTATGATATGTTTTGAAACTACAAGTATGGAAAGGCACCCCACGAAAGTTGAAATTTGGAGTAGGAGATCCACTGGGTGGTTCTACCTTGGAATCCACATGGTGGGTTCAATGAGAATTGGGATCCTAGAGCTCGTCCAGACAAAAATTCATGAGTTCCCGGTGATCATTTGTTTGCATAGCGTAATTCGAGGGGTATTATACCTATAGCTACGTATGATTTTAGTGTGATAGCAACATAACCTTTGTGTAACTACGATCTATCGGGGTTTCATAGCGTAATTTTGGAGGCAGCGATTGCCTATAGTCTACATCTGATTTCGCTAGGATAGCGACGTAACATCGGTAGATTGCAATCTATATGGTTTGGTTCCATAGCGTAATTCAAGATGCAGCGATTGCCTACAGTCTACATTTGATTTTGCTGGGATAGCAACGTAACGTCGGTAGATTGCGATCTATGTGGTTTGGTTCCATAGCGTAATTTGGGAGGCCGTGACGCTCCACCTCTACACTCACAATAACAAAGAGTATTAAAAGAAATACCGTCCGTTATTACGAAGAATAAGGCTGGATAAGAGCGGTCATCCGTAGTTAGGCCTTACACTAGTATTGGTTATCTCGATAGGAGTGGTATATATTTTTATTTTTCATCTCTTATTTATTTACTCCCATCAACATATCCAATTCCAGTATAAAACGAATTATGATGGTTCATAATAGTTTAGGACAATAAATATAATAATAACATAGATAATATAAATGCGGAACACAGATAAAACAAAAATGTCTCATATATATAATATAACTGAAGTCGGTTGATATACATGTGATACAATACATATGATACAACTACAACTGTTGACTCTGGAAGTTATATATACAAGTACATTATCGAGAATAATATACGTGAATACATATCGTCCTATACTAATACACTAACTACTACAAAATGACGACGACTACTCCAAAAGATATGAAAAGACTTCATAGCTCAAGCAGCGACCCAAAGAAAGTAAGAAATCAACAACCTGTAAATACTCGGTCTGACCCGAATATTAAATTCAAAAGAAAATAACACACGGGTCAGTCTAATTCAAACTTAGTTATTAATGCGCAAAAGCAATAATAATTAAATAATCAAATAGACGACAGTCCCAATAAATTTACCTATCCGATTCTTAAATAAAGAAATCGGATAACGATAAATATAACTCATAACAGTGTCAAACAACAAATCAGCATAATCAAATCATCAACAAAGATAAGTGAAAAGAATTTCAATGAAGATAATTTAGAAAAACATCAGAATTTCCTAATCGGCAATTAACAACAAAATCTAATTATTAAATAAATAATTAGAAACTCATAATCTAATTATCAAATAGATAATTAGACAACAACAAAATGTTTAAATTAAACCAAATCAAAACATCATTCAAACCATTGAAATATCCATTTAAAATGCCAACTCGGGTAGGGCTGCAGTACACGCACGCGTGTACTGCCTCGCCACTACAACATGCATTACACAAAAGATCAACGCATCAAAAGCAAAAGAAATACCAATAAAATCAATACCGTGTGGCTGCAGTTCACGCTTGCGTGCACTGCCTTGCCACCACAGTGATGATGTACACAATGAAAATTCACAAACGAACACAAGGTCAAACCCAAGCGTTTAAGCTGGATTCAACACAAGTGCAGTTAGAAAACAAATCCGGTTGCAATAAAACGGTCAAAGCATCATCAATGCAACGTGACAATACAGTCTCAAGTGAAAGCAAGACTTATATATGCAGCCTCAAACCAAAACATCAAAATATATACCTCAACGTCAAAAACAGAGAACCAGTAAGTGGCTCAACAACACTATAAAAGAAATCAATACCAACACAGCTTAGTACACACCGATGATACAAAAGAAGGCATACACAAAGCTAATGCACTCCAGAGCAACATAAATGACACGGTACACAAGCAAATCCACATGCCAAATGAAGACAACTACAGCAGGTATACCAGATCAGGTGACCATCATACACAGGCAAAGGCTGCCTAAGCATGATGTAGTAAGATAATAAATACAACCTGGACAAAAGTGAAACAGATGTGGCACAAGGAATTGCGGACCCACCAGGTTGATGATGCAAATTGACTCGGCGCAATATACAGTGACAACATGTTATAGTGAAGATTAACATGAAATGAAGTCTGTGTGTCAAAAGGTCAGGGGCAATGCAACAGTGATTCAAAGCATAAACTGGAATACAACAGTGGTGAATGAATACAACATGAATGGTCATGCTAGGTCATATTAACCTGAAACATGTGCATACTTGGTTATGCATTCCAAAGCTTCTTTCTATAATAAGTATAACATTTATTAAAGGCCTTTTTACCTGAAAATCCAAATATTCTTCAAACCGTGTTTTCTCAAAATTACATATTTGAATTCTAATATAACTTCATACTTCTGAAAGAAAACATATGCTCATACTCAAGTTTCTGTGCATTTGGAACAGCTAGTCGACTACAACAATATGCAAGTGAACAGCAGGTGGTATAATACCGAACCAGATGAATGACAACACCAAGTGCACATATACAACAGCAATAAAATCAATATCGAACCAGTTCATATGCCAAAGTGAAGTCACCAGAGTTTTAAATCAAGCAAGACAGTGGCTCACACCAAAGACCACATTTGAAAACAGAAGAATTCAGTTCAATCTAAAATGACCAGAAAGAATGTCAAGTTAAGGCCTGGTAATAACGAAATCAAGCTGAAGCCGTGAGCTACTTAACAAAATCATGAAACTACATACCCAAAATCAATACTGAAGTCAGATGCAATTCAAGCTGTAATGGCCTAGGGTTCGAAACAGTCAAAAATTCACCAAAGCCGTATACTTGAAACAGAGTATCAATGTATACAAATTAAGTTAAAACAAAAACATCAACATCGAAACCAAATCAAATAATCGAGATGAAATCAAGCTAATTTCAGTCGAAACACAACATTAGCATAAGAATCGAATAAAGGCAGTAGCTTGAATTAGATTGTGAGTGAAGAACACTCACCTCGGATTCGAAGAGCCCAACTCAAATCAAGCGGCCGTAAGATCTCAAGAGACGACCAACTAGCGAAGCACGGAAATCAAACAGAAAACAGGTCATGATGGATACACAGTTCAGTTTAAAGCCTTGTAATCATGAACTAACAAGTCCAGATAAATCAAGCCAAAACAACATGCCGTTCAAAATCAAGTCAGAGCCTTGAAAATCAAGAAATCAACGCAAGTCAAAAATCATCAACATCGAACAAAATCGAACAATGCCGAGATAAATTAAATCACAAATCCAACGAATAGAATATAGGAATTAAAACCCTAGTAATCCTGAGATTGACGCAGATGTGAGTGAAAAGAATCACTCACCTCAGATTCGAATTGAAGAAGAGTTGATTGCCGAAGCAAGCTACAAGAAGATCATCGATTGACAAGCAAGAACCGCTGAACAAGTCGGCGTCTTCGAATTTTCCACAAGCCTTAATTTTTGAGGACGAGCGAACGAACAACAGAGAGCCGCCATTATTATTTTCTCGTTTATTTCGTTTAGGTTTTCGAACGAATAAAAAAAAGAGGGGGATCGGGTATTTGCCTTGAAAATTTTCACGGCCCCAAATACACACGGGCCACGATTATTTTAAAGCCCATAAATCCTTTTTAACAAATTTTTTAAAAGAATTTGTCGGATTAAAACTCCGAAGAGCAATTTGCCAACAATATTAATCGTCTAATAACGATAATAAAATAATTGCGAAATCCCGGGTTGTTACAGACCCCCCTCCTTATAAAAATTGTGTCCCCGCAATTTTCATAGTTAAAGACGTCTATAACAATTATTTTTTCTAACATAAACTGGTTAAGCTAGAAAAATAAAGGTCAAGAACACAAATGCCAAAGAAAACTTTTAATTTCATAAAAGAAATTCACAAATTCTCAACAAAATCTAATCATCAAATAGATAATCAGAATACAGAAATCACAAAACAGCAATATCTAATTATCGATACGATAATTAGAAGACAGTAAAAATCTAATTATCAACAAAGATAATTATAAAACCCAAATCGCAAATTGCAAAACTGCAATTATCTAGTTACCAAAACGGTAATCAGAAAACAACAAAGGTCTAATTATCAAAAACGATAATCAGAATTCTCAATTCAATAAATATTCAATTATCGCAAATGATAATCAAATCCCAAATCAAAAAATATTCGATTATAAAAAACGATAATCAAATCAACAAATATTCGATTATCAAAAACGATAATCAAATCTGAAATCAACAAATATTCGATTATCAAAAACGATAATCAAATCTCAAATCAACAAATATTCGGTTATCAAAAACGATGTCAAATCAACAAATACTCGATTATCAAAAACGATAATCAAATCAACAAATATTCGATTATCAAAAACGATAATCAAATCAACAAATATTCGATTATCTAAAACGATAATCAAATCTCAAATCAACAAATATTCAATTATCAAAAACGATAATTAAATCTCAAATATCTAATTATCACAAGCGATAATCAGAAACAACAAATATTCGATTAACAAAAACGATAATCAATTCAATAAATATTTAATTATCAAAGACGATAATCAAATCTCAAATCAACAAATATTTAATTATCTCAAGCGATAATCAAATCTCAAATATCTAATTATCACAAGCGATAATCAGAAACAACAAATATTCGATTATCAAAAATGATAATCAAAATCAACAAATACCTGATTATCAAAATGATAATCAGAAGCAACAAATATTCGATTATCAAAAACGATAATCAAAATCAACAAATATCTGATTATCAAAAACGATAATCAGAACTCATATCAACAAATATTCAATTATCATAAGTGATAATCAGAAACAAATGTCCGATTATCAAAAACGATAATCAGAACTCATATCAACAAATATCCAATTATCACAGGCGATAATCAGAAACAACAAATATCCGATTATCAAAAACGATAATCAGAACTCATATCAACAAATATCCAATTATCACAGGCGATAATCAGAAACAACAAATACCCGATTATCAAAAACGATAATCAGACCTCATATCAACAAATATCCAATTATCATAGGCGATAATCAGAAACAACAAATATCTGATTATCAAAAACGATATTCATAACTCATATCAACAAATATCCAATTATCACAAGCGATAATCAGAAACAACAAATATCTGATTATCAAAAACGATAATCAGAACTTATATCAACAAATATTCAATTATCATAAGCGATAATCAGAAACAACAAATATCTGATTATCAAAACCGTAATCAGAACTCATATCAACAAATATCCAATTACCTGCAAATAATTGGAAACAACAAATATCTAGAAATCAATTAAGATGATCTAGAAAATCAACATAAAAGGTGGATCGATCCCATCATATGGCGAGTTTTAGCTACGCCACACGTGCATCTCATATGGCTGAAGCCTATCAAGTACCATCATCATAATTTTGGCGCCCATCATATGACCCGAAGGTCTGGTACTGGTATTTGACCCGAAGGTCCTCATATGACCCGAAGGTCCATCATAGTGGCTCGAAAGCACACGAAAATCATCAAATATTTCAATTAACGAGTCCGGAATTAACCAAAATAGCAAACGCACATGTCCCATAACCACGAGTTTTACTAAATCGTTTAATTCTCTTCATCGTTTCCTTGAAAGTGTAAAATCATCAAACAACAAATATTTCAATTAACGAGTCCGGAATTAACCAAAATAGCAAACGCACATGTCCCATAACCACGTGTTTTACTAAATTGTTTTAATCTCTTCATCATTTCCTTGAAAGTGCAAAATTATGTATTTCAAAAATAACATTTCACATCCTCAAACGGACAAATCCGGAATTAAGCGAATCAGTAAAAGAAAGGGGTCATAATCCTCGATTTTGCTGAAACGTTTAAATCGCTTCTTCATTCCTTTGAAAGCGCAAACTGCAAAACTTATAAAAACAATTTCATTTATTTTATAAAAGTAATAATTTACATTCTCAAACGAACAAGTCCGGAATTAAGCGAATCAGTAAAAGAAAGGGTTCATAGTCCTCGATTTTGCTGAATCGTTTAAATCGCTTCCTCATTCTTTTGAAAGTGCAAACTATAAAATTTTTGGAAAACAATTTTATTTTTAAAATGATTTGTAAATCCGTGATAAAAACAGCAACATTAGTGACAATTTCGACAAAGAAATTGCACTTCACAAAGCACCGTAGAAACGGATCTCAAAATCAGCATTGCGGGATAACCGCTTGAAAATCCACTTTAAAATATAGGGGTGGGCGCGGTCGGTTAACCGCTCAAATCGGTTAATTTTTGCGGTTAACCTAAACTACTAAGCGGTTCGGTTAACCAATATGCGGTTAACCATGGTCAGATGTATCGACCGAACCATGACTTTTAAACCGCGGTTAACCATTCAAATAGAACGGTTAACCGGTTGTTATTCACGGTTAAACAGTTAATCAGTTAACCGGTCAAGTTACAGCGGTTAACCGGCCAAGTTATAACCATAGCACTGAAATTAAAACATGCATTGAATAGAAAATGACAAATATAACCATAGAAATACAACCACAATAGAGTACAGACATAACAACATGGAACTACCATGGACCAGACCATTACAAGTCGTTAACAATCACAGCAGACTCAGTGAGTCGTGACTCACAGACACAACATTACAAAGCTACAACTACAAGCATTCGTATTTCATAGTTTATACATGCCACATGACAAAGTACAAACAATCAAACAGTAGAACTACATGTCTACACCAATTTCATAAACAATCAAACATTACAAGTACAACTGTAGTCTGCACTCTACAGCAGCCATCAACTGATTCAACCATTACACAGCCTGTCAGCCACGAGCTAACAACCAGCAGTGAGCACTCTCCATTCTCCAAGTCTCTCTGCCCAAAGGTAAACAAATGGAAGTTAGCTGATTTGAAATGTGTAACATACATTCAATTTTGTGTAACATTTTGACATTCAGTGTAACAGCAGTGATATAATATAGCCCAAAGGTAACCAGCAGTGATCTAAAATGTGTAACATACATTCAATTTTGATTTACATTTTGAGCTATATTATATATGATTTGAATGCAGATTTAAGGAACAACAAAGTCTGAATGCACAATGTTAATATGTTATTGCTGTTTGCAGCTTGTACAGAAGTTACATAATTACAAACATGAATGCACCTTGTACAGAAGTAACAGAACAAAGCTGAAAACACGCGATATCGTGAAATATGTACAAAACTACAAACAATCAAACATGAATGCACAATGTCATTTGCACCATGTACGGAAGTAATAGAACTATATGAATTGAATGCACAATATCAGACTAAGCTAAGGTGGGAAACTATAATTCATATTCATATCTTTAACATAAAAACATATGCATAAATGTCAACAAAGTCAGGTAATTTTATTTAAATTTCAAGTAATATACTGTAGGCTATGGTTAATATAAGAGGCATCAAACTGTAGGCTATGGCCAGGTAATCTTTAACAAAGTCAGGTAATCTTTAACATAAAAACATATGCATAAAAACAATCGAGCGATCTAATTACTGTAGGCTATGGTCAATATAAGAGGCATCAAACTAAATACTCAAGTAATATAAGACCTCATTCTCAGACCATGGTGAAAACAGCGATGGAAGATACTAACCATGGTGAAAACAGCGATGGAGATGGACTATCCATGTTGAAAATTGAAGATAATGGCAATTCACATTGATGTCCATGCACAAATTCTACATGGAAAATAAATAAGTTAGAGTATTATATGTAAAATCAAACAAATGTCGAGCTAGATTATTTTATGAATGCTAATATCACCTGCGAATGCATCATCATAATAGTAAACATCATCGACTGGAACCTCAATCCGGTGATCAACAAAAATTAGTTTGGACCTTAACCAATTTTGAGTACAAACCAATGCCTCAACCATTCGTGGACTCAAAGTGCTACGAAAAGGGTCTATAACCCTTCCTCCGGTGCTAAAAGCAGATTCGGAAGCAACCGTGGACACGGGTATAGCAAGGAGATCTCGAGCAACTAGAGATAAAACATGATATTTGGAACTATTCACCTTCCACCATAGTAAAACATCAAAATCATTTGGTGCATCCTCAATCGGTGCATTTAAATATTTTTCTAGTTCATTACCTTCAATATCTCGTTGTCGAATTTGTCTTAAAAAAGTATTCCTTTTTCTAGAAAGAACATCACTAGCATTCACAATATTTTCACTATCGGTGGAATTTCTAGATGGCAGTTCATCACATGTTTGTGTTCCAAATGTAGTATCGCTCACATAGAAGTCAAATAACCTTATCAAAATATCTTTCACACTTTTTAATATATCATCTGCAACTACTTCATCATACATGTCTTCAACACATAGCTTCAAAAATTGAAATTTATATCTTGGATCAAGCACACACGTAACAAGTAAAATCTTGTTCATGTTACGTACACTTCCCCAATATTTGTCAAACTTAGCTTTCATATTAAATCCCATTCTTCCAACATAAGGATTCGTTTCCGCAATCAATGCTCGTAATTCTTCTTGAATTCCACTTAGCTCGGCAAAACAATCATTTGAGGTAATAGATAAAGTTTTGCTAAATTTTAAAGTAATATCATAAAAATTCTTTAAGATTTTAACAAATAATTCGGCATTTTTCCAATCTATAGTACCCGGAGGACGAATTTCTTCATCAAAGTAAGCGACAAAAATACCATCATTTTCTTTCATATCATCAAAAACCTTTTGTATTTCAAAGCTGCTTCCAACATCAAATACGTTGAATTCCACCTGGTGGGTACATCTAAAACAAGCATAGATTTATTCTCAATTCCCAAACTTGAACATATCTCCCTAAATTTAGAAAATCGTGCTGGAGACGATCTCACAAATCTAACTGCAGTACGAATTCCGCCTATACTATTACTAATTTCTTTTAGCCCTTCGTGAACAATTAAATTGATTATATGGGCACAACAACGTATATGAATGAATTCACCATTCAAAACACAACCACCATTATAATCTTTTAATTTGTTTTTCACATAATTGATTGCCACTTCATTTGCACTAGCATTATCAACCGTGATCGACACTATTCTTTTGAGTTCCCATTTTTTGATACATTGGACAATAAGTTTTCCAATATTTTCTCCTTTGTGACTAGTAATCACACAAAAATTTATAATCCTTTTATGTAAATTCCAGTTTCCATCAATAAAGTGTGCGGTTAAAACCATATAATTTACATTTTGAATAGAAGTCCATGTATCGGTAGTTAGACAAACACCATGCAAAGATTCGGAGAACAATTTTTTAAAAGAATCTATTGAGTCCCAATATAGTTGAAGCACATCCCTAAAAATTGTTCTACGTGAAGGAACTTCAAAACTAGGACTCAATTGCCAACAAAATTCAAGAAAACCTTCACCCTCCACAAAACTAAAAGGGAGTTCATCAATAATTATCATTCGAGCTAATGATTTTCTACATTCCTCTTTGTTAAATGACCACGTGGTGAGAGTGCAACTATCTTCACTATCGCTATTTTTTCCAAAAGATAAAGTTTTTTGTCTTTTGTCACTATCATGTGGAATTTACCTACATGATTTTGCTACATGATAATTCAAATGTGAAGTGCCATTATATCTAGAATCGCATGCAAATTGTTGACCACAGTAATTGCAAGCACATTTGTTAATTTTGGGATTAATATCTTTAGTAAAATGTTTCCATACCGGAGAAGGCTTTCTAGAAGAAGGCTTGCGATTCGGGTGTGGAGGTGGTTTTCCAACATTGATGTTTTCGTCCCCGGTTTCCTCATCGTCCGCTTCTTCCACGTACTCATCATCATCCATTGTTTCTCTAGAAGATCCACATATTTCCACCTGTTTTACAAAACCAAACTGGTAACTATAAAGATAAACCATCCTACTTCATATTAAATACTAAATAGAAAAACAAAACCAAAGAAAACAAAACAAATATAACTCATAACTGCCATTCATCAAATAATTGGTAAAATGGTTCATTGGTGTGTGCTCATCAATGGTCTGAAATCTAATTCTAAGGATATCAACAACAACAAAAATGAGTTGAGCTGACAATAAATTGTTGTATGTAAACTACATAGTAATATACAAATTGCAGGTTTAATTTATAAATTTAATTATAATATTATTAATATCTTTTTAGTAGAAGTAGTGGGAAGTGGGAACATAATGGCTTGTCAAAATAGTTGATAGATGACTACTATTTGTAAATTGTAATTACACAAAAAATCAAATAACCAGCAAGTTAAATAATTACTTCTCATAATAGACAACCTCCTTGCATTTGTACCAGGCTAGTGATCTTGCACAAAGCATGAGCTGAAATCGGGCTATTAATCATGTATACCAGGCTATTAATCATAAGCAGAAATCAGGCTATTAATCATGAGCACAATCCATTGTTTCATTTGTATCAGGCTATTAATCATGTATAAAGAAATCATGCCAAAGAAGATGAAATCATATATACTAAATTTATTAATCATGTATACTGATACTGATACTAAATTTGTTAAGCAGTTTGCACAAATTCATGTGACCATGTCAATGAAATCAAGACTATGGTGCCAAATCAAATATTTCAAAATCATTCTTATATTTCTGAACAGAAGTGACTAGACCACCAAAATCATTGATAAAATGGAAAATGAAACAGAAAAAGTTTCGTAGCTCGACCAAACTTATACTGACTGCACCGTTCACATCTAAACATGATTTGTTGATTTATTGCGTAAAGCTCTAATTTTTGAGATCATGTATGTAATGACGTAAAAAAGAATTTTCATTGTTTTCAAAACTTGGAACCACTAATTTTGGAAAATCCAGTGATCAACAAAAACTTGCATTGTTTCAAAATTTTCGTGAAGCTCTAATTTTTGAAACCAATTTTTCTTGTTTTCAAAACACCGATGATCAACTAATTTTTGGAACTTGGAACCACCAATTTTTGAAAAATTAGTTGATCAACAAAAATTGTTTTCAAAAATCCGGTGATCGATTGGACCGACGTTAACAAAAATTGGTTTCAAAAATTATTAAAAATGAACAAACCTACTATAGACGGATCCTTTTCATTGTTTTCAAAACATTCAAGCTAAAAAAAAATGAATAAACCTTAACCATGCTTAACCATTCCAACATAAGTAATAACTAGTAACTACCAACTAACAATGTCATATACAATTTACTTGCACACATAACTGTCATACGTTTCACTATTTATAAAACACAATAATCAATTTCTATTTCAGGTAACTACATCATGTTTCAGGCTATTAAATTTTGTTCCAGGCTATTGAATTATATTTCAAGTCAATCAAATTATGTTTCGGGCATCTGGAACAACTTATACACACATTGCATCTTGTATGCACATTAACTACAGGCTACTGCAATACCTAATGGATGAGTTCAACTAATCTAATAACAATGTGTGTAATAAATAAATTCAACTCACCATTTAATTTTAGAAATAACACCTAGAAGTAACTGAATAATTTTCAAGCCAGGGCCATGAAATCATATTTCAAGCGTGTATATATATTTCAACAAGTATCACTTTCATGTTTTATGGTCTGGAGTTATAGTAGCAAACATATGTACACAGTCATTTGTAAACTAATTCGGAATAAACTCATGGTCCGTTAATATTACTCACTAAGTAATAAATCAGAAAAATGACTTGTAATAAACTATAAGTAATAAATCAGAAAAATGACTTGTAAAAACTAAATCAAACTCACGTTTTTCCTCTTCCTTTTAGCATTCATCATCGCTTAAATCGACGATCTGGATTGCAAAGACTGAAGAGCAAGGCGACGGCGGATCGATTCGATTATGACTAAGGCGGCGGAGGACCGATTCGATTATGGCGGATTCAGTGATTATGATAGAAAAGTAGATAACTATTTTATTTTTGGGAACCATTTCGATTTCTCTCAACTAAAGTACGAAGATAGTTAATATCGGCTGTCGGCTGAAGTCTTGATTAGGGTTACCTAATATTTTTTGGGCCGGGTTGCGAAGCGAATACTAATAGTTTTGGGTTTTAAAAGATAATTTAAACATGGGTTTCGGTTAATGGTTAACCGATATATAACTGTGGTTAACCGTTAACCGAACCAATTTTGATCGGTTAATGTTGAACGATTAACCTAATGTTCGGTTAACCAATTTTTTCGGTTAAAGCGGTTCGATTGAGGTCGGTTCGGTCGGTTAAGTCGGTTCGGCCGGTTAAATGCCCACCCCTATTAAAATATGACGGTCACTGAAGTCAAAGCGACAATGATTTTTAAACGTCAAAATCTCCTT
This sequence comes from Allium cepa, assembly GCA_030765085.1. Taxonomy (NCBI): domain Eukaryota; kingdom Viridiplantae; phylum Streptophyta; class Magnoliopsida; order Asparagales; family Amaryllidaceae; genus Allium; species Allium cepa. The sequence goes on from CM060929.1 coordinate 887,673,416, forward strand.
AAAATAATTCGCATCAAAATATAACACCAGTGAATTTTCATTCATTAAAAATGTCAACAAAACACCGTGCTACAAAGATTTAGCATAGGTGTAAAAATCCCGTTATAAAAATAACGGCAACAAAATACGTTAAAATCAAACATCGGTTCAACGTAAAATTAATGCAGCAATGTGCAACTCAAATTTGCATGTATACTACAAAATGAACAAAGAAATCACTTGAATATATCTTCAATGAAGATAATTCTAAAAGGGCAAAAATCTCAACAAATTCACATAACTGCAATCGCTTCGAATCCTCAAATCGGATTCAAAATTTTCAAAGAAAATAAATTAAACACCGCTATGTCAACAACAAATGAAATTTATTTCAATTTCATATTTTGATTTTTAAATCAAAAAGGATATCAGCTGTACTCAGCGAAGACAGTCTCACTATTTCCGCTGCGCAATCTGATAAACAGAACACAAATCAATCAATCATCAAAACACAACTTCACTTTTATTTTTAAACAACGAAATTTAAAAATTTCATCATAATTTCAAAACTTTAGTTTTGACTCAAAGCACAAATAAAACTGAAAATTACTGTGTGGAGCGGATCGTGCTATATGGAATTATACTATACTAGTGCGAAAATAAACTAAAATACTAGAGCAATGTAAATAAGTAAAAATCAAACAAGCACACCAGGAATTTTTATACTGGTTCGAACTTCCCGTTCAACGTCCAGTCCCAGACTCCTTCTGGAATTTCACAAACAACAATCCTCACTTAACCCGGAGGAACAGGTTTACAACAACCCTTGAACAGCCGAACAAGGGACCTGAGCAGCAGAACAGGATTTCGCCTCAACAGTCGAAGAGGACTTCAACTTATATAAAAGTATATTTGACACAATGTGTTCTTAATAACACGACTTTGTCTCTTGATAGTACAAACTTCCTATAATCTTTCTCCTTTATGATATATGTATGAATGCGTGAAGATTAAGAAAGTAGAATTTGAATTTGAATGATATTTTTAGCACAAATGAGTTAGAATCAAGAATTTCAATAATAGAATGATAATCAATAGAAAAATGGTGAATTTAAAACATGATTCTAATGTGTTTATATAGGTAATAAATTGTTGTAATTGTTCATGAAGAGTTATCATCAAAAGTTGTTGAATTAAAGGTCGCAACTCTTCATGAATGGAAATGCCTTTTCAAAAAAATAGCCGTTGTAAATATTCAGACCAGTTCAAATGCCAAAGTGAAGTCACCAGAGTTTTAAATCAAGCAAGACAGTGGCTCACACCAAAGACCACATTTGAAAACAGAAGAATTCAGTTCAATCTAAAATGACCAGAAAGAACGTCAAGTTAAGGCATGTTAATAACGAAATCAAGCTGAAGCCGTGAGCTACTTAACAAAATCATGAAACTACATACCCAAAATCAATACTGAAGTCAGATGCAATTCAAGCTGTAATGGCCTAGGGTTCGAAACAGTCAAAAATTCACCAAAGCCGTATACTTGAAACAAAGTATCAATGTATACAAATTAAGTTAAAACAAAAACATCAACATCGAAACCAAATCGAATAATCCAGATGAAATCAAGCTAATTTCAGTCGAAACACAACATTAGCATAAGAATCGAATAAAGGCAGTAACTTGAATTAGATTGTGAGTGAAGAACACTCACCTCGGATTCGAAGAGCCCAACTCAAATCAAGCGGCCGTAAGATCTCAAGAGACGACCAACTAGCGAAGCACGGAAATCAAACAGAAAACAGGTCGTGATGGATACACAATTCAGTTTAAAGCCGTGTAATCATGAACTAACAAGTCCAGATAAATCAAGCCAAAACAACATGCCGTTCAAAAATCAAGTCAGAGCCTTGAAAATCAAGAAATCAACGCAAGTCAAAAATCATCAACATCGAACAAAATCGAACAATGCCGAGATAAATTAAATCACAAATCCAACGAATAGAATATAGGAATTGAAACCCTAATAATCCTGGGATTGAAGCAGATGTGAGTGAAAAGAATCACTCACCTCAGATTCGAATTGAAGAAGAGTTGATTGCCGAAGCAAGCTACAAGAAGATCATCGATTGACAAGCAAGAACCGCTGAACAAGTCGACGTCTTCGAATTTTCCACAAGCCCTAATTTTTGAAGACGAGCGAACGAACAACAGAGGCCGCCATTATTATTTTCTCGTTTATTTCGTTTAGGTTTTCGAACGAATAAAAAAAAGAGGGGGATCGGGTATTTGCCTTGAAAAATTTCACGGCCCCAAATACACATGGGCCACGATTATTTTAAAGCCCATAAATCCTTTTTAACAATTTTTTTAAAAGAATTTGTCCAATTAAAACTCCAAAGAGAAATTTGCCAACAATATTAATCGTCTAATAACGATAATAAAATAATTGCGAAATCCCGGGTTGTTACAGATGCAGCAATTGCCTAGAGTCTACGTTTGATTTCACTGGGATATGACGAAACATCAGTAGATTGCGATCTATGTGGTTTGGCTCCATAGCGTAATTCGGGAGGCAGCGATTGCCTACAGTCTACATTTGATTTCGCTAGGATAGCGACGTAACATCCGTAGATTGCGATATATGTGGTTTGATTCCATAGCGTAATTCAAGAGGCAGAGATTGCCTACAGTCTACATTTGGCTTCACTGGGATAGTGACGCAACCTTTATATAGTTGCGATCTATGTGGTTTTATTTTGATAGCGTGATTCGGGGGGCAGAGATTGCCTACAGACTACTTACAGTTTCACTGGGATAGTGATGCAACCTTTGTGTAGCTGCGGACTATTGTGTTCCCATGGCGTAAGTCGAGGGGTGTTGATGCATTTAGTTTACTTATGATTTCGCCAAGATGGCAATGCAATTATCATGTTAACTACAGTCCATGGTGTTAAAGAAGAAAAAGGGGGTGGTACTTTCCATATCATTTTTGAAAATGTTTTCAAGTATTTTTACAAGGTATTGAAATAGGTCTACTAAGTACATAGAGATTTTCAGTCCTACGACTGATCAACGTATGACTAAATTTCCGTAAGAAAAAGGATGGACTTGTTATGACATCGAGTTATGGAAAAAAAATTAATATAAAACCTAGCTTAAAAATACTATGTAAGTTAAATTGGATATATCCCAAATGTATAATAAAAGAGTAAGAAATTTAAAACGTTTAAAAGATGATTAATCTAATAATATTCATCAAAATTCTAATTCTCACATCATTCCTTTTCAAGAACGAAAAGTTCTGAGGGGAGAGGATTATAAAGACCTGGATTTTAGCCATCAGTTTTTGAGATAATTAACTAATTTTAATTATTGGAATATAAATTTTCATAAGTTGAATAAATAAATTCTCTGATATTGGAAATATCTGAATCTATAAGCCTTGGAAAAAAAAATTATATTTAATTTTAAATGAAAATTTCTGGATATGATAAATTTTATAGATATATGTATACAAACTTCACCATCTAAAATTTAAGATATCCATATTTTTGTATAAATGAAAATATATACAAGCTTTATAATGTTTAAATATATATATATAAGTGTGTGTACATGTATATATGCCTGTACGAAGTAATGTATTTGAAAATTTGTATAAATGTAAATAAATATATGTGTATATAGATATGACAAAATATGTATATGTATATGTATATGTATATGTATATGTATATGTATATGTATATGTATATGTATATATGTTTTTATAAAATAGTGAATATGTAAATGAAATAAATATGTAAATATACACGTATATATCTATGTATATGTATATGTAAAAAATATGTATATAGTGTAAAAATTATACATGTAAGCTATGTACATATTCATAGGAAACATCATCATGGAAAAAATTCAATTCAAGGCACACATATGAAATATAATCAAGAAATCAAGGAATCAAATCACTCAAGATAAATCGAGTCTAGCTCAAAAATCACATCAGCCCAAAAATAAGAAAATGAAATAAATGAGATAAAGAGCCTGTACACTACATCCTCTCTATTTATATATATGGACCGACCCTTGCTTTGTTCATTTGTTCACTTGCATATAAAAAAAGAAACAAGCAAAGGATCTGTTTAACGACCCACTTTTCAGAAGGTTTTAATCGAAAATAATACGCACATGTTCAACTTAAACCATTCGGAATGTAGATAATAATGGGGTTAAATAAAAAAATAAGAAAATAAGAAGAAAACAAACATAGAATCTCACAACGGAATGATAAAATATAATAATCACATAACAGTTCATGAAGCTGTTTAATATACATTTGATTAAAATCTATACACATTTATCAGAGTTATATATACACATCAGGGATAAATAATCAATACGGTAGAATAGCATGATGAAGGGTACAATAATAATAGTAATATAACAAAACTTCGTCTTCGTCCTTCAAGAAATAATCTTCAATACACTGAAAAACTCAGGACCGATCGAAGCGTAATGAGAAGGAAAAACGCTTGAGTCATACTAAAATACTCTTGTGTAAGTCAAATCAATATCCTAAATACGAGTGCAATAACTTAAGAGATGTTATGAGATTTTTTATCTCCTAAGGATCTGTTAAACTATTTATATATAATAGTATATGTTATAATAGATAATGTCTATCGGTAAAATAATTATCAAAATAGCGTTAAGGCTTTACATTGATCCACCTTAACACATTTGTATAGTTTTAAACCAAAGTCTTAATGGGTTCGTATGGGGATAAATATGACAAGGCACGTGAGGCAATGCCCAAGGTAGGATCTACCAGTTTACCCTTTCTGGCTGGTCGTAACCAATCCGTGGCCGACCACGACAATCAATCCAATCGACAAAAGGTGCACCGATCGAATATGAAATCACAATAGTAATACGAGGGATCAACATCGCTAGAGGTAGCTAACCTCAATTGCCAGACATAGGCTCATATTTTAGTCATTTTAATTATGACACGAGTGTTAAGGCTATCCATCATCATTCTCTTACTTCATTTCAGTAAACATCGTCAACTCAACCACTACATTTTAGATATCATCCACCGCGTACACCTTGTCAAAGTGGTTCGAATATTGACAGAGAGTATGTCAATAAGATCCCTGGTCTCTTTAGCAATCAATCGACATTTTACACATCGGTTGGTACTTTTATATTTCAAAAACAATTTGCATTTGACATCAAAATATCATATTTATTTCAAAATCAAATCTATTTCGAAATCATCGTATTCCCTTCAAAGATCACATTTTGCTTCGAAAGCTCAATTCAATTCGATATATCAATTTTACTTCAAACTTGGTCCGAATTACAATTTTGGTTATAATTCACTTTAATCCAATACGCATTTAAATCCAACATTTAAATATAAAACATTCCACCCTTTGACCGGCTTGAATTTTTAGAAAATAGTTTAGATAGTTTAAGATAGTTAAATAGTTAAAATAATTTAATAGAAAATAGTTTAAGTAATAAAAATGGTTTATATGGTAAAATATTTTGGAAAACCAAAATAATTTGAATATTTAAAGAATATAGATTTTTAAATCTTTTATACTAATATTCATTTAAAAATAGTTTCAAAGTCCAACTAGTTCACTTTCCAAATTTTCCAATTCAAATAAGTTCCAATTTCCATTTCGATTTAATCAATTCAGTTCAAATTTCAAGTCGATATGTACTTCGATTCCAAATTAATTTCCATTCCAATTCCAAATTAATTTAAAACTCCAATTCCAAATTAATTTAAATTCCAACTCCAAATTAATTTAAATTCCAATCTTAAATTTGTTGCAATTCGAATTCCAATTTTAAACTATTTCGATTTATATCAATTTCGAGTTCGATTTTCAGAATATCGATTCAAAACACTTAAATCCAATTTTCCTTCAATATCCAATGTAAAAATTCAAATCTTCAAACATGATTAAATTTCGAGCTTAATATCAAAATATCGTTAGATATCATCTTTTACTTGGAAATATTCGAAGTTTGAATAGAAGTCCAATCTTTTAAATCAAATCAATTTCTAAAATTTAAATCATATTTCAATTATAACTTCAAAATGTCACTTCAATTATTTAAAACAATTCCTGTTATTAAATTCAAATTTCAACATTTCAAGTTCAAGTTTGAAAATAATTCGATTTCCATAAATTCGATTTTTATTTCTTAAAAATCAAAAATCAATTTAAATAATTTCAAATCATAATTTTAAAATCATTTAATCTAACCAATCCTGTGTCCGTAAATAATTTTCTATCCTATGGCCAAGTGAATCATTATTTCAATTTATTATAGGGATGGACATATATCATTTCGATCCAAAATAAATGTCATAGGTATATATCATTTCAACCTATTTTCTAATTTATTCAAAATAATTCAATTGACAGTTTGTATACTATAAACAATATACACGGTAATAACATGATATATAAAAATAAATAAACATCCAAATATCGACTAATAGCATCCATCACAACCAATCATCCAAACGGTCAACAAAAATTCACAACAATCAACAAATTATCGATAAATTAGGGATTTTTCTAGCAATTAAATTCTAATTCAATTTTAACTGTTAATTTAAATTCTATCAATTTATTTAGATGTCAATTAAGAAATAACTATCAATAAATTTCAAATCACTTTGAAATATAAATTTAACTAAAAAAAATTCAATCAATTATGAGCATATAAACACTCACCTTGAGTTTTCAAATTTTAAATCAAATCGAACGACATTCGATTTGACCTAAAATTTAAACTTGCTCCAACCGATTTCAAAACAGCTCCATGATGTAGTGCTCGTCGCTACGATTCGAACGCATCATGTTTCGTCCAATTCTAACAACGTATGAGAGAGATACACATTATTAAAGATTCACATAAAATTTATATAATATATTTTATTTATACCCAAATCAGTTCTGGGTCGTTTTTCCCAAGCTTCATCAAATCTAGGTCGCACCAAGACTTCTTCTCTAATTGCATGCTCCAGGCTATTTCATGCGTGAGAAACCCATCGACGTCGACCAAAATCCCATTGTCGCTTCACTCCTGTATGCTTTTATAATGAGTGTTTGCATGACTAAAAATATTCTACAACTTGATCTTATAAAGTTATCCTTGCTCATAGGATCCCATGATACTATGCTAATTGTAGAACATCAAATCTAGGGCATGTTGGCTAGGTCCATTTTAATGCGAAAGGTCTTTCTCGGTCATAATTAATGCCTGCATAATGGTCTGTTGAATTCTCCATAGCCACCACAAAACTTTCTTTATTATAAAGGAAGCTTAGGTCAAGAGTGGGGTAGAAATAGGAAAAATGTCAATGGTGTGTAGTAAAACAATTCGCCCTAGATTACTCTTACCATTCTTCCTTTTGAGCTTCTCTACGAGATTGGAAACCCTATCATGCCAAGGTACATTGAAGGGTGTTGCATCGACACTGGAGGCACCTTGAGCGTTCCATGGTAAATCTTCAATCTCATAGATCTTGTAACGACCCAAAATTTTCGACCTCAAAAATTCGACAGTAATACGTGCACTATAGAAGTGTCGAGAAATCGAACGCCGGAAATTCCAGATTGTTAAGGTAAAGAAGAAAAGAGGTAGAAGAAGAAACAGAAACAACAGCACATAATCTTAAAAATTACTTTAGATCCTGCTTAATTAACATAAAAACCATTAATTAATCATCCTTAGTTGTTCACATTAATTAATTAATTAACTTTAATCACTTACATTAATTAATTATTCTTAAATTAATTACATTAATCAACCTTTAATTAATTACATCAAGTTATTATACTTTAATTAATTACGTTGAGTGATTAAGGTGAATTAATTAATGTGAATAACTAAGGATGATTAATTAATGGTTTATAATAAATTAATGTTAATTAAGCAGGATCTAAAGTAATTAATTCAATTTATTTATTACTTAATGAAATTAATTAGTATAAGTAACTAAGGATAATTAATTAAGGTGGGTAATTAAAGGATGTTTAATTAATTAATTAATTAATTAATTAATTAATAACGAATGGTTTATAATTAATTAGTGTTAATTAAGAAGGATTTAAAGGTAATTAATTTATTTTATGTTAATTAAATTAATTAGGTTGGGTGACAAATTAATCTTGCTTCTGAATGATTAAAATTGTACTGAATGTTTGAATTAATGTCTCGAGTCTATTAAATTGTGATGTTCTGTGATATGATATGTTTGGGTTGAACTGTGATAATGTGGGTTAATTATCGGTGATGTATTGTTGTGTATTGTCATCCTGTACTTAAAATTGAATCGTATTCACTTAAACAACTTAGATTAAAGATGAGATTACATTCAAAGAGACTGGGGTCGGGTATCAGCAAATACTCGAAACCACTTCGATTAGTAATTATAATAATTCTTTATAAATTTTGGTTATAGAATCAAACAGTCTGGAATGAAATAAGTGAAGCGACATGGCCATTTGAACTTAGTAACAATTCTTAAATATTGTTTTGTAATAAATGATTGACTATAACATGTTAACAACTCGTCATGAGGCACGACTTACCCCGGGATTTCAATTATGTTTTATAACTTAGTATTTCAAGTTATTTGGGTTTACTCACGCTGGTTTCCAACCTGACCCGGGTTTTACTTTATTGTAATGCTCGGGTCAGACTGAGTATTACAGATTTTCACGTTAGGACGTTCTGGAGCTCAGAAGGCGAGCTGGAAGGCAGGAACATTAGAGTATATCCCACTATTAATTGGAGTTGTATTGCTTGTTTTCTGTGACGGGTTATTACAACTGTCTTGTTTATTTGTGATCATGGTTGTGCTCTGATGTATTGAATGTAAATTGAGAAATACAGCTTTTCTTTTGTATAAATGCTATTATTTGATATTATATTTTGATTCGCTGCGAATGTGAGATTTTGTGTTTCATTTCTGTTCTTCTTCTACCTCTTTTCTTCTTTACCCTAACAATCTAAGATTTCCGGCGCTCGATTGCTCGGCACTTCTACAGTGAACATATTAGTGTCGAATTCTCGAGGTCAAAAATTTCGAGTCGCTACATTTCATACAAACTAAATTTAATACACATAAAATTTTAAAAGAAAGAATATAAACCTTTCATTAAATCATTTTCAACTAAAGCTATTATACTTTTCAATAAATAAATATTTATACATATATAGTTCATATTATATTTTTTTTCAATTTTAATAAGTACATTTCGTTTTGTTTGTATATTTATATAACCTTAAAGAAAATGATTTTTAAAACTAATTATTCATTAATAAATGAACATACACACACATAAATAAATAAATAAATAAATAAATAAATAAATAAATATATTTATATATATTGTACATTAGTTTTTAAAATATAGAATTTATCTTTCAAATAGCTTTTGAAAATTATAACATTAAATTCAAAATATAGCTTCCTTAATATACATACATACATATATACATATATATATATATATTATGTTAGAAAACAAATTTTATATATAGTTTTATACACATATCTTATTTATTTTTTGAAAAATTCAAATTAATTCACAATTTAATCTAAAAATTATATTAATTTCTGAATTAAATTTGGCTTAAAAACAGGACGGTTACAGATTCCCCACCTTAAGAAAATTTCAGCCTCGAAATTTGAAAGCAAAGGATGATGCCAAATCTTTATTTCAAACAACCAAAGCATACCTATCAGCCATATACTAACAACCAAAGCAAACCATTCATTCAACCGAACATTCCTAACTATCCAGACACTACCCGGATAGGCTTTCCTAATACTATCAAGAGTCTTCCCAAGTACAATCATTTGGATCTCCACTCCATTGTACATTCATCAATTTCACCACTTTATTCGTTAACCGCTTTTTATCTCAACCAATAAGTGTGGATTTCAAACCCTACGTTAGCTTGTCCCTCTTCGAACTTGGATCCTCATAAGAAATCACAATAAAATTTCCAAATTTGCTTTTGACCGAAATCGTTCTATTGATACAATTTAATTTAGCTTCATATTTTGTTAACCAATTTATTCCAATTAAAATTTCAAATTCATTAAAGTCAAAACGGAAAGGCTGATAGGAAATTGATTTAACAAATAATGGTGAGTAATCTAATCTCTTAAAATTTAACCATTTTTATATATGTGTGCATGAACATTTGATGGTAGGAATATCTTGGTTTTTTTTGCTTGCATGAATAGATTGCATGGTGTATAAACTGAACTGCTGTATGTTCATATACATACATATCCCTGTTCTTACTCTAATAGGTTTGAACTTTAAAAAAAAATTCAATTTCTCATTTTCCATTAAATTTTAGATAATGATTTCAAAAGAAAAAGTGCATGTTTTTCTTTAAACTTTGTTTTAAAATTTGTTTCATGTGGTAAATCGAAGCATAGGAGGAGAAAAGTATAAATTTACAGTGAGGCACATATTGATGGCAACAGATTAAGTTTCATAGATAAGCATATTGATCACACGAGTTTGCCAATCATTGGAAACGATGATTTTTGGTGGTAATTTGGGAATTTTTAAGGGATTATTGAATGAGGTAGGGAAAGATGTACAGGGTTTGGGCCTTCGTCGGATTTCGGCGATATGGTCGGTTTTAGGGTAAGTAATTAGGGCGTGGAGGAAGCTTTGGGAAAGACGCACCCAAGGAAATGGCATGACGAGTTCTTGTGGGTGGCGGTGGCTAGACGTGGTTGATATAGGGTTTGGGAAGGAGTTTAGAGAGGTTTCATTCGGCATCGAACCACGGTGTCGCGGTGAGGATTTAAGGCTGCGGTATGGGGGGAAAGTAAGGGAGGCTCACATTGAGGCTTCTGGCAAGTTTGGAGCCGGCCAGTGGTTGGTGATGACCGGTCGAGGCGGAGGAAGGAGGTCAGTGCATTTCTTGTTTTGGTGGAAGTTCGAGTTTTTGTTTTAGTGGTTGGCACGTGAAACTGGGTGGTCAGAGAACTTGGGGGAGCTCGGAGGTAATGAGTAAGGATGGTCGGAGGCAAGGTTGTCATCCGGGAGATGGTGTGCATATGCACTGTATCTCTATGTGCACAGTGGAAGGAAGAAGTAGAAGTTGGATATCACCATACCTGAAACCCATTTTATAAAAGTAAGGTAGTAAATAACTTTATAAAAGAAATAAAACTTGAATATTTGATTTGGCATAAATGAAGTATATATATATATATATATTTGTTATATATGATAAACTCCCCTTGTTGTGTCTATAGCTAGAAGAAAAGATTTTTGAAAAGATTTGAAGTATAAAAAGGGAATTTATATAAGTATGAAGTGATCTACAGATCTTTTCAAGATTATATATATTTGTATTTTATGAGAATGATTTTGGAAAAAGGTTTTAGAACCTATGAATTTTGGAAAGGCTTTTGATTTTTGGGAAAAATCAATTTTTGGAAAGCCAAGTTTGAGAATTACAGATTTTGAGATATCGATTTTGTGTAAAAGAGATTTATATGTGATATATATAAAGAGTATGATTTGAAAGATACTATATGCGTATAGTATAAAATGTTTTGAGATTGGCTCTGGGCAAAAAGGCACTCCATGAAATGAACTTTATAGGAGTTCCACGGGGTGGTTCTGCCTTGAGCCCTAAGGAGGGGACTCTAAATTTGATCCTGGGAGGAAGTCCGCACAAGCTGAAGTTCCTGACGATTGTGTGTGTGGGTAGCTAAAGTCAAGGGCACTGATGCCTACAGAGATATTTGGGTTATGCTGTGACGATAGTGTAACTCGATGTCACTGCGATCTACTACGGACCATAGCGGAAGTCGTGTGGCAGTGAGTGCCAACGATCTACGTTTAATTTCGCCGGGAGGGCAATGTAACATCGGTCGACCGCGATCTATGAAGACATAGCGAAAGTCGTGTGGCAGTGAGTGCCTACAAACTACATTGGGACTCGACTAATGTAGTCTGCGATCTACGTAGGAGTGGTGAAGTTTCATTTGGCAGCGAAATTCGAGGGCGCTGATGCCTACAGTTACATTGGTTTTTGTTGTGATGGCGATGTAAAACCTGTGTGTTGCTGCGATCTGTGGCGGGTTCCATGGAGTAATCGAGGGGCGCGGAGTGCCTATAGTTATCTACGGTTTTGTCGTGATGGCTACGTAATCATCGGGTTAACTGTGACCGTGTAGGGGGTGATGATTTCCAGAGCATTCTCATCAAAAATGTTTTCTGTATTTCCAAAAAAAATTCTATATTTTCACCAAAAAATTTTCCAAGTGTTTTCACTAGGTGTTGAAAACAAGTTTACCAAGTACTCATAGATTTTCAGTTCTACACCTGATCAACGTATGACCGAATGTCTATGAGAACAAGGATGGACTTGTTGAGACATTGAGTTATAAAAAGTATTTTTATAAAGCTTTTTTGGCAATAGTACGTAGATTTTAGAAGTGTTTTAAAAATCTTAAATAATGGGAACTGAGAGTTCAAAATGTTTGAAGGATAATTTAATTGATAATTAGTAGAATAATTAAAATTCCGGCTTCGTTCCTTTTCAAGGACGAAAATTTTTAAAGGGAGAGGACTGGGTTTTTTGGACATCTGATAATTGGTAATCAACTGATTTTAACCATTAAAACACTGACTTATAAGATGGAACAAATAGTAATCTAAAAATTAAATATCTGGAAATGATAAATCTTATAATAAATTAATAAAGATATAAATAGATATATGCAAACTCTATAATGTTGAAAATTATAAGTGTATACATATACAAGTATATGAAGTGTGGATATATATATATATATATATATATATATATATCAAAAATTCACATAATATGATTCTAATTATAATATATATATATATATATATATATGTACTGTGATTAAGAAGCATTGATTTGAATTCAATGCAATAATTCTCAAAAGACATTTAAATTTAAATTCTATATTTTCAAAACACTAAGAATAAATATTTATTAATTTAAGAAAAATATTTTAGCTTAAGTATGAAATAAGATTTAAGAAAAAGGTTTAATACACTTTCTTTTATACTTGAAATAAAGATGGTTTATATAAATTTAAAATATAAACATAAATTAATAAAGACATAACATATGAGTACATTAAACATATAACATAAGAAAATAATATAATATAGGCATTGAACATTTGTAGCTTGAGATAACTTGCATAAAAGCAAGTGGCACATCTTATATTTCTTTTAGTTTGAAATGTAAACAATAAATGTTGAGAGAATACGCTGATACATATTCATTTTCTCTTTTCTAAATCCTTTCTTTCCATTCTCCCAAACAAAATTAAAACTAGAAAAAAATAAGAAATTAGAGAAATCAAACAAAACAACAACAATTTCTTCAAATTTCATCTAAGCTAAAACAAAAATTAAAGCTTCAAGACTCAAGTCTTTAACCTGAGATCAATTCTAGATCAAATTGCAGTTTCAATTCAAGCTTGCTGTTTCAAATTCACATCAATTTCCAGTTTTTCAAAATAGGCTTTCCTCTATTCATCAATTCTGCGAGTAAACTTGAACCTTCCCAAGTTTAATCATCTGTATAGATTGGGCATCTGCCATTGATGTAGTAATGACTTAAATATGATTCGCATGGATTAAAGGAATATTTTTTGGGCATATGGGTTGAACTACTGTATGCATGCCTATGTGTATATATGAATATCTCTGTTTATTTCAACAGACCAAAAAACTCTATCAAAATTAGATTCCTCATTAAATAAACAATTATAGGATAGGATGTTTAAGGGAATAATGTTTGAATTTACTCAATCTTATTTTTAAAAATGTTTCAATAGTATAGTTAGCAAGAGGTTGATCCGAGAAGAAGAAGTTTACAGCGATAATCATATTAAGTCAGGAAATTAGCTATTTAAATTTGGACTCTTTTTTATATCATATGATTCGCATTAAAAAACTAGAATTTCTAAAAGTAAAACCAAAATTTTTAAGTTTGAAAATCGAGTGAGTTTTTGAGTTGAACAGAATCGAGAGATTGCTCGATTGTCGGTTATCGAAGAAGTGTGGAGGGTCGAGGTTTTGGCTGGAGCGGGCTTGGAGGTTGGGGCTCTCTTAGGAAAATTGGTGATAGGATTTATCAATCACCATGGGGGCGTACGACGATGTTGTAGGGTTTAAAGCTCTGATGGGTTCGTCAATGTTTTCGTGTCGATTTCTCCGACATGGGCGCATCGAACATGATCGCGAGTGGGAGGATGGGTGTGTGGGCCTACGATGAAGGGTTGGTCGGAGTGTCGATGCTCCTGATGGCCGGAGGTGGCAACATGGGGGGTTCTAGGGTGATGGGTTCGTTCCAAGTTAGGTTCGAGCATGCTCATTCTCGTTTTCATGTTTGATTTGAAGCTCTGGTGGTCGTAGTCGAGTAGGGAGGTCAAGGTCGACTGGCCGGCGGTGGCATCGATAATCGGAATGACCGCATGCATTTGTGCACATGCACGTATGTTTCCTTGTATTAGATGGTAGCTGAGTGTTTTTGGCTTCGGGAAAGATAGGGCGTGGCTCCGAGTCATATTCGATATTTTTAGGAGGGAGTGAAGCTCGAAGATTAACTCGGGAATTTTCAGCATGAGCCCGGGTATTTTCGATAGGATGTTTTAACCAGGGGTTAAAGCAAAGGTAAAATTGTTAACAAGTTCAAAAGCAAAGAAACGAAAGGTTTTCAAAGTAAAGAAAATGTTAGCATGGTTTCAAAGTTAAATATTAAACAAGTTTCAAGTGTAAATTATAAATCAAATGTTTTTGAATTTAAATTGTTTGGTTTAATATAATTATATTATAAGTTAACTATTTAATTATAAGTCTATGTGATTTCAAATGAAATTTAATAATGATTTGATAAAGTAATTAATTAAGACAATGGTTAATCTTAGATTAATTAAGGAATTAAGTAATTAAGGGTTAATTAATTATTTTAAGAAATATAGGATAATTAATTAATGTAATTTAAGGGTCATTAATTAGATAAAGGATAATAAATTAATATGAATGATTAAATGATTAAAGAATAATTAATTAATTTCAATAATTAATTAAATGGTTTAATAAATATTACTTAAGCAGGATTTAAAGGTAATTAATTTATTTTTTGTTAATTAAATTAACTAGATTGGGTAACAAATTAATCTTGCTTATGGATGATTGAATTGTATTGAATGATAGGATTAATATCTAGTCTAATAATTCATGATGTACTGTGATATGATATGTTTAGGTTGAACTTTGATAATGTGGGTTATCTATCAATGATAAATTGATGTGTAAATATGACACCCTGTATTTGAAATTGAATTGTATTCACTTAAACAACTAAGATTAAAGATGGTACTGGAATCGAAGAGATCGGAGTCGGATGTCAGCGATATCCGAAACCACTTTGATTAGTAAGCTACAATAATTCTTTATAGATTTGATTTTAGAATCTAATGGGCTGCAATGGAATAAATTAAGTGAACTTGGCCATTTAAACTAAGTAACGGTACTTAAATTTATTCTGTGAAATAAGATATTGGCTATAACATGTTAAGAACTTGTAGTGAGGTACGAGTTACCCTGGTTTTCAAATAAGTTTTATAACTTAGTATTTCAAGTTATATAGGTTTACTCGCGCTGGTTTCCAGCATGACTCGTGTGTTACTTTAATGTAATGCTCGGGTCAGACCAAATATTACAGATTTTCAGGTTAGGACGTTCTGAAGCTCAGAAGACGAGCTGGAAGGCAGGAGCATATGGAATTTATTCCGCTGTGTATTGAAGTTATATTATTTGTATTGTGGGACAAGTTGTTACAACTGTCCAATTTTGGTTGTACTCTGATGTATTGAATGTAAATTGACAGTTATAGCTTTTCTTGTATAAATGCTGCTATTTGTATATTATATTTTGATCCGCTGCGAATGTGAGATTTTGTGCTGTTGTTTTCTGTTCTTCTTTTACCTCTTTTCTTCTTTACCCTAATAATCTGAGATTTCCGGCGGGCACTCTACGGTAACACATTAGTGTCGAATTCTCGAGGTTGAAACTTTTGTGTCGTTATAGATCTAGAGTACAACATCTTTTCTTGTTTTCTCTAAAGTATCGATTAGTTCAGCCCTAGTCTTCTTTGTGTTCTTAGAGATGCCACCAAAGTATTTAAGAGCATCTGCAACCTACCCTTCCTTTATGAGCCAGGAAGAAGCTTCAGCCTCTGTCGCTCCATTTTCTCCTTGTATTGAACTTCCATCTCTTTAAATTTACCCAGGGAATATACTTCCAACTTCTTCCTCCACTCATCCGCCAATAAGGTATCCATACCTATAAGGGGAGTAGGGGTCGTGTCTAAGCTTAACCCTTCTACCCTACTCCTCATTCACCACCATCCTTCTCTTCTTATTGTTGGGCAGCCTAAAGAGGCAAACTCTCTACAATTTTATTTAAATATTTAATTTTGGCTTCACAGGTGATCCCACATAGCGCTACATCTTCCTTCAATGATTGTTGTAGATCAGTCGCCTTTGAATTTGTGGCCTCAAATTCAGTGCGCAGTTTGACATTATGTTGGTACTAGCGTTCAAGTGCATTTATAGCTTACTTTAGCTCAGAAAAGGCATTCTTCATATTTCTATTGAGCTCTTCACTAGTAGTTGTTAAATGAATATTTTCTTTCTCCAAGGCCTCAGTGGATGTCACGGCCGCTACTTCAAACTCATGCACACCTATAACACATAGGCTATAAATGGTGGAAACTGAAGGTTCATTGGATTCGAATTCTCCAACTGGCTCAGGAAGAGGCCCATAAACAATGACCTAGTTGGTGGTAGTCAGAATTTACTTCAAAGGAAACTAAAACTACACCAAGTTAAGTTAAAAAAATATGCAACACAAAAGGACCAATTTCATATATAAAGGATATGACTAATTCATGTACAAAAATAACAATGATTCGCAGCGCTCATTCCTTAGTTAGACTACTAAGCCTATGCCTAAACCATTCCAAGTGAGGTCTATCGAGAGGGAAGGAACAAATTTTTAAAGTATATTTCCACTAGTGCAGTACAAAGTCGCTAAGAGCTTTTTTCTCCATAATTACTTGGTCAATTTTAGAAAGCAACCATTGGGTTTCTTCTCTAATTGTATGAATGACACATCTAACTCTTTTTTATGCTTGCAAATTGTTGCTGCATTTTGACCTAGATGATTTACGGTCTGAGATTGGAGATTCTCCATATTTTCCTTCATGAGTTTAGTAAACATTACTTCCTTATAAAACTATAAAGAATAAATGAACGAAGATGATGTGACCATTCGTATTGTAGTAACAAAACGGAACAACATTTAAAGAAATTAACCACAACAAAATCAAGTAATGAATCCAATTTTATCACATGGCAGGAATTTTAAGTAGAAAAGATCATTTACAAGGGTTAGGTAATTACATTGACTTGAGAGGACGAGGTGACCTCAACTTCTTTAGACGACGCGGTCCTATCATCCTATTGGATCCTGGGAGGCAGATGGGGAAGCTTTCTCTTTCTCCAGCGCCTTAGCATACTCTGCCTTGT
The DNA here is from genome assembly GCA_030765085.1 of Allium cepa. Classification (NCBI taxonomy): domain Eukaryota; kingdom Viridiplantae; phylum Streptophyta; class Magnoliopsida; order Asparagales; family Amaryllidaceae; genus Allium; species Allium cepa. The sequence continues at coordinate 887,691,066 of CM060929.1, forward strand.
AGTAAGAAAGGGCATCTTAGATGTTCTTTAGGTCCCCCAGGAAGCTAAGATCAACCTCGGTAGAAACATCATCCAAGCGATCAGCATAAAATTTACGCTTAACCATAGCGTACATCTTATAGCACCCAATAGGTGATCTATGAATGTTTGTCCTTAGTCTCCGCCAACACCTTCTCTTTCTCCCATAATACTTTATTTGTCGGTTCCAACTCTTGACCCACCAATGCCAATGCCTCATTCACCACCTTTGTCTCCTCTTCCACCTTTTTTGGTTTATCCTACTGAACCTTGAGCTCTTCTTCTAGTTTAGCCTTTTTAGAGGCAACTATGACAAGATCTACCTCAAGTTGAGCAGTACGAGCAATGAATGAAACTCAGTTGTCCTCTCCCTTTTTCTTAGCCTTGACTACCAAAGCACTTACCTATCACAAAACAAAGATAGATAAACTAGACAATTAAGAAGGCAAGTCACCAATGGAGAAATAAGAAGAAGAAAATATATACATATGCCAAAGACATCTCAAACTCTATAGCAAGACCGAGAAAGGCGAGTGTTGGGAATGGGAGAGCGATAGGGTAGGATTATGGGGCAGAAGCAATATGAGATAAACTATCCGAACTGACATGACCTACCCTCTCAACAAGGTTAGTAATCACACCCTCGGGCAAAGGAAAGTAGCGAATGCGAAGATATTGGAGGGATTGAAAAGCGGAGACAGGAAGAGCCTTGGATGAAGGAGGGGGAGGAGGATAAGATCTATGCAGTTTCTTGGAGGGCTGAGTAGAAACTTCGGCGTCATCTCCCCCCCCCCCCCTTTTCCTATCTTCACACTCTTCACTTTAATTTCTTTGACAAAGAATCATCAAAAAACGCATCGATAAGACCACCAACCATTTTACTTATACATTAAGGAAATCCCAAGGTCAGTAAGTGTTCTTACAAGAGTCAAGGATAAAAAATAAAAAATCTTTTATCCATTTTGGTGAAGCATATCCCTAGGATTATCTGAAGGTTAAGAAAATTTAAAGATAGAGCAAGAAAATTTGTGCCTAGTGCATAAAAAAATCGTATTTCCATAGTATCGACTCGTTAAAAAATAAATTGTTCTTCCTCTCATCTTCACCTAGTCCAGGATGGCCTATCTACAAGATTCGAGCGATGCTGTAGCTTCATCAGAAAAGAGGGGACGATTGGGGTCTGGCTGAAAAACATAAGTAAAATTATAAAGATTCAAAATAAAGAAATACTTATCGTTCCACTGATGGTTTTATGGGGAATAGATATAAGAACCGATTACATTGCTTAAGCATACTAGAACCTAAAGTCACCCCCGAAAGGGATCAGGAGAGTATAGGAAATACGAGCGAGTTGAATGGGTGTGAGGCCAATGGCAGATATCTGTTCGCGAAGAACTTGGTTAGGAGAAAGAAAAAACCCACACCGAATATGTTCAAGAGTGATAGAAATAAATCCATCTAGGGGCGTGGATACGTTCACGAAGCTCAGGGGCTCTACTCATATAACCCTCGAACCCTAACTGACTCAAAACACTCTCTACTTCCCTTAATTCAGATGCTCTAAATGGAAATGATATGGGGGAGATAGAAGTGGTTGCCTTATCAAAAATAATATATTGGATCAGTTATCAATAGTCGCTAAGGATTTGTGGATAACAAAATAAAACAGCAATAAAAGAAATGTATCGTTACTTTGGTTCAAAAAAAGAATGACTCTTGGATAATACAAAATTAGTAGTTAAGATTTTTCTTTGTATTTGAAAGCATGTAAAAGAATGAAGAAGGAGAAATGGACTGATATAAACTTAACTCGATAAAAATCTACCGTCGCACAATCGGATGATGAAAAGAATCCCCAAACATTAGTTCATTAATGACAAGGAAGTTTAGCAAAGGATTAGAATGGATTTTCAAGGAAATGAAAAGACTAAATGTATAACTTTTTAGAGGATCGGCCAATAAAGGGACAACATATGTACTTGAGCATTAAATGTGAAATTGCTACATAAAATTTTTGTTTCGTTGTGAAAAGAAGGGTGAGAAATGGTAGAAGTGATGGGCTTTAGGGAAAATAAAAGAATAAAGACAAGTCCACATCCATCTACGATTGCTGCAGACTTGAAGGGCAAGTGTTACACCCATATTTTTCAAACAATATCAAAGGAAATCTGATACAAGTACTGACCCGAAAGAATTTCTCCCAAGATAAAAGATAAAATAAGGGAAAAAACAAATCTAGAAGGTACTACGCCCAAATAATAAGAAGCTACGACAAAATACAGAGACTGCACCCACTCATTCAGCATAGCCTTGGCACTATAATCTGAAATGGTTGAGAGATGCAAAACCGATTTGCAACCTTCATACTTATCAACAGGTAGAACTGCAGCATAGTTTCTATGTAACAACAAGATATAGAGACTATGTCATGGCCCCAAAAGCCACACTAAAAATACAAGACTGCAATACAACCCCTTAAGCAACTATATAAGAACAGGGGTTGCCAAAATCTTAAGCTAAGGTCTAAAAGTGGTAGGTCTGTGTCGAAATTTTGTATCAAAAGGCTATAAGAATGCATCGCCATTTGATCCTAAAGTGACAGAACAATGTCGTAATCCTATATCAATATCAAATTAATGCAGAATGCACCGCCATATTGATGTAGCATAACAGTGTCGTAATTCTAAATACACTTACTCCAAACATAAAGACTCAAGGGATGAGGTGATGTGAAAAGACTACTCCACAACCAAGAGCCAAACCTCACTCTTCAAAAGAAAAACCAAAAGACCCTAATGTCATCCCCAAAATCTTTAAATCAAGCTCAAAGACAAAGGCAAGGGCAAAGTCCATGCAACGACCCGTAAATTTACCACTTTGAAAATGGAATATTTAATTTATTTAAATATTCATATATAGAATTTTCAGACTTAAACAATCAAGTATTATATGATAAATAAGAATGGCAAACTTATTTTTGATAATGAATAAAGATTTTGGGTTTTCATTGTAAAATTGAAAAAATTCAAATTCTAATAAAGAAGACAAATATTCATAAAAAAATTTAAAGCATAAATAATTACTTTTAAATATATATATAACCGATATCAAACTCATTTGATAATAATATTAATTTAATTTATAATTTGATAAATATATAAAACTTGTTTTATGAAAATTGACAAATTTCGTCGCATATCGATAAATCGATGTCGTATTTTTACAAGAAGATTTAGATATTATTTTATAAGATAAATATGCTTGTTTTAATTATTTAAGGATAATAAGAAATTTATTTTGAAGTTGATTTACATAGATAAATAGTTTAACAAAAACGTCAAAATGAGACCGTAAAATATTTTGTCGAAAATCAACGTTTTGTCAATTAAAAATTGTTGCAATGTTGTCGCACCTTTGTTAACATGTTTTAACATATACATTACAATTTTAATAAATAAGCGTGTTTACTTTTACTAAATAAGGTCAGAAAACTTCTAGAAGTCATTAGTAAAAGTAAATAAGAATTAACAAAAGTAAGAATAAGTAAACATCAAATCAAAGCCAACATAATTATGATATTCTTTACTTAATCTTTAAGTAACAAAGACATAAAGTAAGGATGTGAAAGATGATATTAAGTATTTAAAAAGTGGAGATTGTTTTAGGTCGAAGTAAGGTTGGTTTGCTAATTTGGTAAGAGCTTATTTTGGTAAATTACCACTTCTTTTTTTTTATAAATACCCACCTTCTTCTTCACTTTCATTCACAATTTTTATTCTTCTTTCTCAAGCTTCTTCGCATTCTTCCTCTTCGTTTCAATGGCTTTCAAGCTATAGAAAAAAATTAAAAATAAATAATGTCGAAATATTTATAAAATATTCAAAAGAAATAAATGTTCATCCTCTTCAAATCAAACTCATTTTTTCTCCATATTTTACCTCTTCTTCTCTCGGCCATAACTTCTTCAAAACAGAACCAAAATACAAAATTATTTTTTTGCAAATCGTGTATTTTTCCACTGGCTACAACTTTCATGTTGACTACTTTGTCTCAAACTAAATTTAACTATGACAAAAATACATTTATTTCAAGTGCATTTTCTGGCCCACTTTTTAAGCCAGAGAATATGTCATTTTGTTCCAATCATAACAGATCCAAATTAAAAAATACTTTTTTTAAATCATATAAAATTCCAGTGTCCATAACTTTTATGTTGATCACTTTTTCTAGTTTTGAGGTTTTCTATACCTGAAACTCAATTCTTTGAAGTACATTTTCGGGCTTTATTTTTGTGAATCCGAGAATAGCTCTTTTTATTTTGACCATATCTTCCTAAAAATTAATCAAAATCAAGTGATTATTTTTCTAAATTCAAGAGAAAAGAATTTTCAACAACATTTCAGCTAACAAGTATTTCAAATTTTGAGACTAAGAAAAACAAGGGAAAAGATGACCTATTTTTTGGGTCCAATTTTAAGAATTCAAGTTCAAAGCTCGACCGCTTCTTTTCTATATTTTCGGACAATCTCCATATCAAGCCTCGGCCAAGCTATTGGAATGAAGAGGGTTTTTTTTCTAGTATTTAATGGAGTAGGAATTAATTAGTGAAGTGTTGGTTGATTAGAATGTTGGTAGGAAGTTAATCGCTTTGGTTTATGGTGAGAAACTCTATTTAGCATCTCTATTTATACACACACACACACATGTTTGATGTTGTGTTATGATTGTTATGGATGCTTATATATGCTTTGATCATCAAGTATTGATTGTTTGATATGATTGTTAAATTGTTTTACCAAGTCACGGTGATACACGTCGATAAGCACAAAGGAAATCACTTTGCTTTGGAAATGAAATGGTGTATATGGAATGCTTAAAGCTTTTGGAAATAGTTTTAAAATGAGTTAGAAATGTTTTATAAATATTTTAATATGTTGAAAGAAATAAAGGAAGAAAATCAAGATTTTATCTTGTATATTTTAAATATGTCCAAAATAATTTTTCAGAAGATTTTATCTTGTATGTTTTAAATCTGTCCAAACAATTTTCTAGAAAAATCACGTTTTTGCAGTAAAGTGACCAAAGTTTAAAACTGATATTTTAAATGTTTTAAAAATATGAAATAAATTTTAAAAATCTTTTAAAATGTATAAAAAAATATATAAGTTGAAAATATGGATTTCTAAACGATATAAAAGTCGTTTTGAAGAATATAGCTTTTAAAATGCTATTTGCAACACTTTTCGCGATGCTTTTCGCAGCAGTTTTAAATAACTTTTGAAATACAGTTTTAAACTTAACAATTTATTCCTATATATTTTGTGAATGATTTTAAAAGAATAATTAAGTCATTTAAAGATGATTTGGAAGTTTTAATGAGAGTTTGAGTAAATGGGAAAGAGGAATTGTTTATACCACTTAAACATAAGTGAAGAAGATTGAATATATTTACGAACTGAGTAATGTGGAAACGACTAGTACATTTATCTCCCTGTGAGATCTTGGAAGATAAAACAAGTCATTTAACTAAGGTTAGGAATGGAGCAACCTGTGCCCTGAACTTACCTGGCCTATATTTTCTCTTCTTAAGCGAGGAGTGGATCATATCTGAAGGAAAGTCTGGATGTTCTAAAAGATCATAATTAAGTTTTTTCTAAGATAAAAGAAAAGAAATAAATTATTTGAATTTATTATAAATGGTATATATATAAGATTTATAAAATGGATATTTTATAAATAAAAGTAACGGAATTATAAAAGTGTTTTATAAATATTAGAAATGGGATTGTAATCAAATTTATATATGGGTTTGCAATTGAAATTTAGAAAAGAATTTATAATGGACTTATAAATAATAAGATTTGAAAGGAATGAATTTGTAAATAAGAGTTTTATGAATAATTAAATTATAATGGGATTTTGACTTATAAGTGAGATATAAATGGAATTTGTTAGTAAAGAAATTTTTTATATGGAAGTTTATAAAATATAAATGGAATTTATAAATACCATTTTGTAAATCTGAAATCAATTTAAATTTATAAGTTAAATGTGAAAGTTTCTTAAAGGAATTATATTCACGATTTTAGACAGTGAATAATCCTTTAAATTAAATGGATATTTTGGAAAGTGAAATTATAAAAAGGGAATATTTTCTCTAAGTTAAAAGCAGTAAATCTTTGATTAAGATTTAATGAATGATTTGAAAGGTTTTCTTAAGTAAAAGAGAAAATGATTTGGAATTATTGCAGGATTTAAGAAAGGTTTAAATAAACTAAATGATTTGATAAATGAGGCCTAATGATTCCTTGTACTCTTGAAAAGAAAATGGAATAAATTAAAAAGAATATATCTAACAAAGATATTTTATAAAAGATGAAGTAATTGATTGATGATTGATATCCACTTATGAACTTAACAACTTTTAAATCGATAATTGGCTTCGAAGGAACCGTGGTCGGATTTGGGTAATTCCTATCCGAAAACCACTTCGAACCAATGAATACGTTCGAATGTGAAGACATGTTGAAGATGATGATTATTGAAGACCGTGGACCTTCATAGTGTGAAGGCTGCTTGTTGAACATGCTCTTGGTTGCTCCCATTGTAGAGTTATTAATAGCAATGGTCTCCTCGTGACGAAGATTTTTTGGATTGCAAGGACTACTTGCTACTAGTGGTAGTAGAAGAGTGCCTTCGATTTGTCTTATTCCTGGACAACTTATATAGACGTTTTTCTGACATTGCATTTCTAATGGTTATGTACATTGATTTTTACAAACGTACATCAGTGGTGGCGGAGAAGGCAACTTCTCTTAGCTTATACCCTCCTTAAGACGTACGAGCTCAAGGGTTGTAACTTTATGGAAGGCAATTAATAGTTAATGGAAATGGCAATGTGGCATTCAAAGATGTGCTATGTGAAAAGGTAATCATTACCTCAAGCCTCATCAAACCGGAAATGACCGAAATAGGATTAGATGCAGCAAGGCTAAGTGGGTCATTCCCAAATAGGGTATGGTCATCCCCTTCTAGATATATTTCTTCCGACTATGACATTCAGGATGTAAATTAATGTGGCTTGTATGCTATGAGGGCCCTCGGGTAAAGGTCGAAAATGATTAGTGGATGACATTTTCGGTACCGTCTAGTTATAGAGGTAGGCCGGTCTTGTGTTGGTAGAGGTTCCTTTGTGCTATTCCTTGGGGAATCCATCTAGGGGTGTACCCATTTCGAAAGGTAGATCCTTCACCTGGTCATTTGTATGGAAATCCATTCTCCAATTAGAACCTACGGACATGATTGTAAACCTATTATGCTGGAATTTAATCAATGTAACAATTTCGGCTAAGATTAATAAGTTTATTTGCAAATGTTTTCAAAGAGATGTCATTAAAAATAATATCAAATGTTTTGATATATAAAAGTGTTTTAGTTATCATAAGGTAAAAACCCGTCCATGTTTATATGTGGGCGTGGTCTTATGAGACACTATTTATTTTCGAAGGATTTTATTCAAAAGCTGATATATAACATTGTCATTTATATTTAAGTTTCTCACGTTGGTTTATCAAACCTGATCCGGGTATTTTCAATATTTGGGTCAGATCCGAGTAGTTTTAGGTTTAGTCGAAGACAATTGGAGTTTCCAAAGGAGAGCTGGAGATATTCATCTACATATGACATATTCTATTATCCGCTGTGCTTTGTTAAGCTTTAGTTTGATGTTTGTCAGCAATTGTAAGGACAGATGTTTATAACTGTCTAAAATGAATTTAGGTTAGACTTTGATATATGTATTTAAAAGTTTTCCGCAGTAAAGAGATTGTTCAATATTATATGTTATTGCATTCGTATGAGATTCTGTTCTATCTTATTTTCTTTATTACCCTTCATATTCCGTCTTTTTGTGCAATTTGAGTTGGACATGTATGGTTTATTGTCGATTCAAAGGGTATGGAAAAACGGACCATGACAGTCCACTAATGGATAGAGTGGCTCAGGATAGGTTCTAGCAGGGCAATCACCGTTCAAAATAGCAGCCCAATTTATTTTACTAAGCCAAGCAACTCAAACCAGCCCTAACACTGTACTATACTAACATCGCAAGTTGGAAAGTGTAGTATAGCTTTAATAGTATAGGTGCAGTTCGAAGGCTATACACCATTGCTACCCCGGGCATATTGAAGGCATGACTCGCAACAAAGCAAAATGAAGTTCCAAAGCACTGATAATGACATAGCTCTCCTAAAAGGAAAGGTAATTCCACATTGCAACTTCATCCACACATATATACAGTCCATGGGCATGTCACTTCACAAAACAGGAAATGCAAAATCTGTTCAAATTTGAGTTCTCCCACCTTACTTCTAAGCATTCCCACATCAATTTCAAGTTTCCTACCAAAGTTCAAAAGCCAACTGCTTCAATCATAAGTTCCTGCCTAAGGCCACGTTAGCGATCCAGGCACATCGAGTAAGTGAAATGGATGTTCAACACATGGTGCAATCCAATCGCAAGTATCAAGAGAGCGCAAGGATGGCATTGGCAATCCATGTAAATCTCTATGTGCTATAAATGAATAGGACACTGTAGCAAAAAAAGGGATAATTTTACTTTACTTTTTTTGGACACAGAAAATAAAAAAGAACTTGTACTTTCTGCCGTTATTGTTTGTACTAAAATCAAGAAGGAAGATAGTGACAATTTACATATAGATGTATGATTCTTTAATATCTGAACCACATAAATTCCCTATGTCTTTTATTATTTCTAGTATTTTACTATTTTCATTTTTTCCGCATCAGCACCAAGATAACAAACTAATTTCTAATATTTCCATCTCATAATTAAGTGAGCATTAAAATAACATAATTACTCTTAAAAGGAAAGATTAATATAACTTAATTTTGTTGATTAATAATCACAAAATCATTCAACATAGTGATTACATCGTAAAAAGTTACTTGGGTGTTTCTAAGATGAAAATTTTGACTAACAATATACGTGGATGACATGCTAGTTAAATCAAAAGTAGCACCAAGCCATGTGCAGGATTTGGAGGAAACCTTTGTAGTCCTAAGGCAATATAACGTTAAGTTAATCTTTTAAAGTGTACTTTTGCCATTCAGCCAAGAAAATTTCAAGGGTACACAGTAGGATCCTTAGACATTGAAGCAAACCCATAGCAGCTTGATGCCTTGAGAAAAATGGGAGTCCCAGAAAAACCGAAGGATATAATAAGCAAAATCGTGTTTCAAAACATAAAGGATCATCGGATCAGTACTCCCATCCTCTTAAAACTGGTAATAGGTGAGGACATATATGTGCATTTTTCTGTAATTGATAAAGCTTTCGATGATGTAGTTGTATAAGAAGATAAAGGGACCCAGAGGCCTACATACTTCAAAGCAAGCACTTGTCTAGGGTAGAGCTCAACTACTCGGTCATTTAAAAGTTAGCCTGCAACTAGCTCCTTACAGTAAGAAAACTATGGCCATACTTTCAAGAACATCCCATCAAAGTCCTCATAGACAAACCATTGAAGAAAATACTACAGAAACCCGAGACATTGGGTTTCTTGCTAAAGTAGGCAATGGAGCCGAGTTAATACGATATCAATTACTTCATAAGAAAAGCAATCAAATGAAAAGCACCGACAGATTTCATTATGGAATGAATGATACCCACTGAGCCACAATCTAGGGAGGAGAGGCCCACTCCATAGTGTTGGAAATTATTCATGGATGGGGCATCAAATTAATAGGGGAAAGGATCAGATATGTACATATTACTCTAGATAAGTAGAAACTATATAGGGCGGTGCAGCTCGGTTACATAGCTACCAATAATGTGGCAAAATGTAAGGCAATCCTCACAAGCATAAGGATGGCTTAGGTAATGAAAGTAATCCATATTAAAATTCATAGTGACTCCCAATTAGTTGTAAATTAAGTGTAGGGGATTACCAAACGAAAGAGCCAACCTTAGCTAAATTTGTAGAACTACCTAAAAGATTGCTAGAGCGGTTTAATCAATTTGATATAGAACAAATTCCACATGGGAACAATTCCTCTACGGACTTATTGGGTAAACTTGTTAGCACTAAAGTAGCCAAGAAAATGAAAGTTGTCTTAATATGACATCAAGCCGAGCCAAGCATTACTGAGGCCAACCAAATACTGAACCTAACTAGAGCACAACGAGCTGTGGTCAGAGAAGCTCAAAACCAAGAAACAGTAAAAATCAAGAGCAGACTCCAACTGCAACTATCCATACAGATGAGGACTCATGAATGACCCTAATTAAATAATTCTTGTTAAGCGAAGTCCTACCTTCAAACGAGAATAAAGCTCATAAAATTAGATATCATGATCTGTATTTTTCCTTCTTTAATAGTTTATTATACAAGAGAGAGTACTCTACCCTTATCTTAGGTGTGTTTCCAAAGAAGAAGGAGTACGAGTCTTACATGAAGTACATGAAGGACAGTGCAGAGATCACTGTAGAGGAGCTGAGTTAGCAAAGAAAATCTAAGACATGATTACTACTAGCCCATCGCATTTCAAGATATACAGAAATATGTAAGAAAATGTAGTCAAAGGTTGCTAATATCCGAATACCACCATTCCACGAGGTCATCCCGCTAGTCATCCTTTGGCCATTTGACATATAGGGCACATATTTGATAGGACCACTTCCTATGTATAAATGAGGGGCTAAGTACATTGTGGTGGCAATAAGCTACTTCACTAAGTGGGTAGAAGCAGAACCCTTAGATACAACTGCAAAGAAGATAGTCACTTTTTTGTAAGGAACATAATTAGTAGGTTTGGGGATACCCCATAAATAATTTCTGATAATGGAAACCAATTTGAGAGTAAGGGGTTTATGGAGCTTTGGGAAAGAAATGGGACGATAAATCTCTTGTATCACACACCCACAGACGAACGGTAAGTCGAAGCAGCAAACAAAACCATTAAGAATCTACTCAAGAAAAGACTAAAAAGGATAAAGGAAAAGGGGCAAAAGAGTTATCTTCGGTACTATGGGCTTATAGAATCTCATCCAGATCCCCAATCGGTCACACACCTTTCTCCTTAACCAATGGTTATGAAGCGATACTCCAAGTTGAAACAAAGGTTCCATGACATAGAAGAATAACATGTTTGGCAGAGAAGAACAAGGAATTAAAAGAAGATGCACTCGATCTTATTCAAGAAAAAAGAGACGATGCAGCAGTCCGTTTCGCCGCATACTGATAAAGAATGGCGAAGAATTACAATATTAGGCTCAAAGAGAAAAACTTCTGCAAATGGATCTGGTGCTGCAAAAAGTATTGGCTAACACCAAAGACCTAGCATATAGAGCTCCATGCCCAAATTAGGAAGATTTGCTGATTGTAGTAGAAGTCTTAGCTAATGGAGCCTACGGACTCTCGAGAAATAATGGAAAGAACTTGAATTCCGAGCATCTCAGGTCTTACTTTTTATAAGCTGTTTTATTTGTATAGCAAAATAAGAAGTATTGTAATTACTATGAGAAGTAATAATAAAATGAACTGGACGTAGGGATATTTGATGGTTGAAACTAGTACAAAAATCTTTCCATGTTAATTTTACTAGCATAGCTAACAATATTGAGCTGTATTATACATGACTTGGTTTTTCAGCTAAACAATTATATTGGACATAAAGAAATTAGACGGCCTGAATCGATACAAAAAAACCATGCACATGAATAAGAAAAGTTGTAAATACATTATCTGATTTCATAATTAAAAATAGTCTACCCTAAAATAGCAGGGCAGATGGCACCAAGCGCACGAATAAAAGATAGATGCAAAGTTGAAAATCAAGCAAATCCAGACAAATGAAATTAAATGAAAGTGCAAACAAGCTAAAGCTCACAATGTACTTATACTCATTTAGAAGAGAATTCAATAAATATAGTTTCCATATAGATACGTGCTCAACCAAAAAACAATGTTTTCTAAAACATATCTTTACAAAAGTGTTTTAAACTACAAATTCAAAAATACTGTTACGATTATGAAGTATTAAGTCTAAGGAATGCTAGCCAAAGTGATCTGTTTTTAATACGAAAATTCTTCCTAGGGTCATAGTTATCACCCGTCCATGGATCCATAGGATCCTCCCTAGTCAACATAAAGCCTTCTTTATTATAAAGAAAACTCGGATCAATCACAGGGTAAAAATAATTAAAAACATAAATAGCTCACTGTAGAGAAATCTTCCCTATCTTGCATCTAACATTCTCCTTTCTAAGCTTTTCCACGAGATCAGCAATTTGATCCTGCCATGGCCCATCAATAGGGGTTACTACGACACTGGAGACAGCCTGAGCTTCCTACAGTTGATCTTCAAGTTCATAAATCATAAATATAGCAGTCTCTCTCATCTGCGCTGATGTCTTTATCAATTTAGTCGTTGTCTTTTTTGAGTCCATTAAAAAACCACCAACGTTTTTATGTGCATCCGCTTTCCATCCCTTCTTTGTGTGTGAGGGAGGACCTTTGGCTCTGAATGCTTTAATTGCTACTTGCAATGGTCTTCTAATTCTCTAAGTATACCTTGATAGTGCAGTTATAACTTCTTTTCCACTTATTCTCCAATACTGCATCAATGCCTATAAGAGGAGCGGGGGCCGCACCCTCACTTAGCTCCTTAACCACCTTCCCTTCTTCAGCATCTCCCTTTTCTTTATACTGTTGAGAAATCTGAAGTGACAAGTGTTCTATGGTTTTCTTAATATCACTTCATAGACGACTCCATAGAGTGTTTCACCTTTCTTCTGCATCTACTATAGCTTAGCCACCTTTGAGTTTGCAACATCAAGCTTAATGCACAATTAGATATTATGTTGATGTTGTTGCTCATGTGCTTCCTTAGATTTTTCCAAATAAAAAGGGCATTCTTCATATCTCTTTCGAGTTTCTCATTGATTAGTGTTAGGTGGAGTTATCTTCCTCTAAAATTATTATAAAGGTTGCAGCCACAACCTCAAACTCAAGTACCTAAGTTGTTCGAGCCATAGATATTGGGAATCAAAGGTGCATTACATTTAGAGAATTCTATGTGCTCAAAGGATGCCCATAAGGAAGAAGGGAAGTGGCCTAGTTGATAATCATTGAAATTAATTTGATGGGATTTAAATTATACAAAGTTAAGTTTAGAAGGACATGTTGCATAAGACAAGTTTTATATGAAGATTGTAGCAAACCCACAAAAAAAGAAATAATAATATATAAGGTTAACTCCTCATTTAGATTTCTAGGCTTAATCCTAAACCATTCCAAACAAAGGCTGTCAGGAGATAAAGAACCTCTCTCTAGGACATAGTGCTAGTAACATATTATGAAATCACTAAGTGCTTCATTTTCTTTAACTACTTAGTCAATTTTGGAAAGCAACCCTTGGGTCACTTCTTTAAGTTGTGCAAATGCCTCATCTATCTCCTTCTCACGCCTACAAATTGCTGTCGTGCTAAGAACCAGGTGATCTATAGTTTGAGTTTAAAGTTTTTCCATGTTTTCCTTTATGAATTTAGTAAAAATTACTCCATCATAAGATTATAAAGAACAAAATAATGAAAATAATGTGGTCATTCGTAGTATAGTAGCAAAACAGTAAGACGATCAAAGAAATTGGTTACGATAAGATTGGTAAATGAGTCCATTTCATTACATACCCAAGAGATTCAGGAAGATGATAGAAACAATGAAATTATTTATAAAGGTTCAAGTAATTACACGAATTTGGTGTGAGAAATGCGGATTATGGATCTTGAGGCTAAGGATAAACACTAGAGGGTTATGAATAGTGTTTAGAGAATTGTTAAATCTTTTTAGTTTTTGTTAATTTAAACACAAATGTATGCAATACTCAGACACAAATATGATCACAGAATCAAACACAGATGCAAATATAAAGTAAAAACAGTAAAGGAAAGAACACACCGGATTTTATACCGGTTCGGAGTTACCCTACATCCAGTTCTGCACACAAGTACAGATTTCCTTTCAAAAACAATCTTTATAATTACACCCTCGATTTCAAGGCAACGAGGTACACCCTCCAGAATCACAATCCTTTGGGTAGAGATACGTTATTTCCCGTGCAACAAGTTCACCCAATAGATTTCCCAAGGCTACAATCACACCTTATCTCGCTTGATTGATTTCCAAGGCTACAATCACACCTTATCTCGCTTGATTGATTTCCAAGGCTACAATCACACCTTTCCTAAGTTGATTAGAAAAAGCCTGTAACTCTGAATAGCAATGAGGATTTTGTTGAGATAGTGATAGAGAATCAAACCAGAGATAATCTTGTTAGATTCAATGTTGATTTCGGCAGAGTAATGATAAGAATTTGTATATAGAAATGTGGAAGAAGAGGAGGAGTGAAAAACCAAAAAAACTGAATTAAAATTCGTTGAAACTAACCCCTATGTATAGAAGAACAACAGTCATGTCCATTCATGAGGAGTTATGACGAATAGACACTTCTTTTGAAATTTTGAACTCAACTGACACCATGTCGACATGGGGTACTTGAGTATGTCGACATCCCAAAGAGATTTTTGGTGTTTTGATTTTCTTTGAAAATAACCTTTATTTTATATTAAAACTATTTTAAACTTTATAAATATACTTGACTACAGTTAAAATACATAAGTAAATATACAGAATAATATATACAAAATTTTACTATAATTTTATATTTAAAATCTAAGTATAAATATTTAAAAGTTAAATATATTATATTTAAAAGATAGTTTAAAAACAAGGATAATTTGATTTTGAAATTAAAGATTATTTTGAGGCTAAAAGTATTTGAAATCAGGATAGATGTTTTTGATGCTTTTAAAAGGAAGGTTTTGAAATCATTTTGAAAACAAGATATAATTTTGAAAAATCATTTTGAATAAAAAGTTAGCGGATACAAAACAATGTTCCACTAGATTTTTCGTAGGTTCCATCCTACTTAGGGTTCCATCCCTTTAACAGGCTCGAAGTGGATTCCATTCCACGAATAATTTGGATTTTAAGATGCCAGTGCTTTTCTAGGAGTTTTAACAAAATTCCTAACTAAAGAATAAATTACTTGAACTCTTGATAATCTTGATACTCATGAGTCTTCAATCTTGATATCTTGAATCTTTATACTGTACAGTCTTCATTCTTGTTACCTGCATGGTTAAATCCTACATATACGTATATACCTAAACTTATACTGTTAGTATTTATATTTTATAACCTATTCTAAGGTTGTTGTCATCAAAACCATCATCTCACAGACTAACAATCTCCCCTTTTTTGATGATGACAACCTTTGTTTATAAAATATTACTTCTATCCTAATTACTCCCCCTTAATCTATGCCTAACTACCATATTTTATACTTCTCCCCTTTTGTCATCAACAAAAAATTAACTCTAAACTATATAACACCAAACTATATAACTCTCCCTCATTCTTGGACTAAAATACCTACATTAATAAACTTATACAATGGAATATAGAATTAAGAGATAATTGATGGTCACAGTGAATCAAAGATTATATATATATATATATATATCAATATATAATTATACATGTTTTGTACAACAAACATCAATCCACACTAAGTATCAATCAATATCAAACAAAGCCAAAGCAAATGAAATCAAAGCAAACAATTCAAACAAAAGCAACCAAATAAAATTAAACGTTACGAGGAACTTCCACCCATTCTTCTTCTCCAAAGATAGGATCCGCCTTAATAGCATCCCAATTTTCATTGTCGTTGTTGAGAGAGGCTTGAGGATGTGCTTCGTTATCATCCTTGTGTAGGGAGGAAATCATCCATCATATTGCATCGAAATGCCTTTCTTGCTCCTTGATCATCTGCATTTGACTCAATTCTTAGTGTCGCTGGTTACGAAGAATGATCGAGAGAATATTATTGAACAAATTAAGAGTTTCTTCAAGACTTTCGGATAAGTTATGAATTGGATTGGCCATATTTGGATTTGTGAGAAGAATGAGAGATAGAGTAGATAAGATATAATTTTCAGTGATGAATTCTGGAAGAAATAGGTATTTATAGGTGTAGAAATTCGTTTGAAACGAATAGACATATGGTAGATATTCAAATTTCAAATTCAAAATGAATTGTTATTTCTGTCCAATACATGTCGACATGGTCATAGGGGGTATGTCGACATGGTGTAGTGAAATTTGATGATCTATTTTGATTTTGTGAATAATTGTGTGTGTGTATATATATTTATATAATATACAAACATTTATTCTGGAGACAAGATAAGCTACATAACAGAAAGGAAATTCTTTTTCATTTCATACTAAGATGATACAATGATTAATCATAAAGAACTACACGAACATTCAAATCAAAATAAACTAAAACAAATACAACAAGATACGATAAGGTAGAATTAGTTAGAGGATGATGATGATGAAGAAAGTCCAAGTTTCTTGCTGACTTTGGAAATGAACTTGTTCATCTTGGATGAAATTTTGTCCAACTTCTTACTAACGGATCGTTTAAGAATCCGTTGATTCTCAACAATCGTATTTTGGTTTTTGAGAAGGGTTTTGTTGGATGGATTAGGAGGATAGGTGATGCTTTCCAAAGATGTGACGACCCGGCTTTCTACTACCAGAAAGTCCGTATCATCTTGAAGAAAGAAAGGGGTGAGAAAATAGAAGAGATAGAGAAGAAAGAAGAAACAACATCAGAATCTCAACAGCGGAACGAATAAATTATATTAATCACATAATTACATAATATACAATATCCATCAGAGTTATATAGATAATACATCACATGCTAGACAGTTATAAACACCTGTCCAGTTATTACAACACAACACAATACAACTCAAAATAATACGACTCAGAGATACCAACACAGCGGAACTATATATATATCTGCAACGCTGAAGCCTTCTGCTCCATTGCTCCTCCAGAATTCGTCAAAGCTAACCTGAATCCCTTGGCTACTCATAAAAATTTAAGTACCCGAGAGTTTAAGAAAAACAGAAATAAACTCCGGGTCAGACATGGGTCTGGTGTGAGTAACAAGTTAAAGTTGCTTAATTTTGAAAATCCTTTTGAAAACAAAAGGTATCACGTAAGACTCCCTACACATAAACATGGGTAAGTTTTTACCTTACGCTAACCAAAACATTTGATAGGAAACTCAGTGATATTATAATAGGTCTAGGGTTTTCAAGTAAATAGAAAATAGCCGAAATTGTTACATTCATTAAATTCCAGCTACTTGCCACAAAAGTGGGTATACAATCAAAACCGTTGGCACTTATTAGATTGTTGATTCCATACAATGGCAAGGCTATTGGGGTACCTCCCGTCACAGTACGTGGCCTAGATCAACGTACCGAGGATCACTCCCGACCCCCTACAACACAAGGCCGGAACCATTCCTTACTGAACAGTCCCGAACAAGACAACCCCGGCAGTTGTTGCAATCAACCGCCCACACAGCCGAAAAATAAAGGAACATCTAGACAGGGGAATATCTTGTCCTGCTTGGGCATGACCCACCTAACCTTGCTGCACCTCCCCTGTTTTAGCCATTCCCGGTTGATGAGGCTTGAGGTTGCGATTACCTTTAGAGAATACATTTCTTAGAATGCTCATCGCCCACCTGACGATGTTCTGAAAGCATTCAATCCATACAAGTTCCTGTTCCGCGTTCGAACGAAACCGAAGGCATTATCTCGTTACACTCATTTTGGAATCACCCTCAGAGTTAACGACAATAATCCTTGCACTCTGAATCTTCATCTTCATCTTCACTTCAGATTCACGACCTATCTTTAATCGATGTGGTTTTCGGATGTCCAAATATGGAAACCCGATCCCGGTCTCATCGAAATCCAAAACGTATTTTTTTAAGGCCAAGTTGTCTATTTAGTCTTAACAGTTCAATTCAATATTAGAAATATACACACAGATAGATAATTTACAATATCACAGTAGATAATCACATCATCATCACAAACAGATAATTCATCTTATCATCCCAATCAGATAATAAATATTATCATACTTAAACCAAGCATCCATATCATATAGATATTATTCATCTCATATCTGAGATCACAATCAATCAAATGAAATATCAATATCATTCATCCATAAGCAATGATTTATAATCATACCATTTATAATTAATTTAAAATGAATTAAATTAACTACTTCTATCTCTAATTAATTCAAAGTAAATTAAATTAATTACTTCATCTATAAATCCTGCTTATACAACCATTAATTAATTATAAATCAAATTAATTAATTATTCTCTAGATATTCATCTTGATTAAACACCTTTGATTAATCATCTTCTAATTACAATAAGTAATTAGTCTTTAATTAATTTCACAAATTAATTATCCTAAATCATTTATAGTAATTAACATTTAATTACTTCATTTATTAATTAAATATAATTAATTACATTTATCCTTAATTAATTACATAAATTAATCACCACCTTATTAATTATTCCTTAATTAATCAATTTTTAATTACATCATTAACTACATTAATTAATGATCTCTAATTTAGATTTAAATTAAATTACTTTATTTAAATTAGTTGCATTAAGTGATTAATCTTTAATTAAACACAATTATTAATCGCCCTTGAATTAATAACAGACCAGTAATTAACTACCCTTAATCACTTATATTGATAAATTAATTATTCCATAATTAATTATCTCCATTAGTTAATCCCTTGATTAATTACAAAAGTAATTACCTAGATCACTTCATTAACACATCATCATTCACTAATCACATTCAGTAATTAACATTAATTACTTCCCTAAGTAATTATGCTCTATTAATTACACTAAGTAATTACACTTATCAAATTATCAAATGATTTCTTAAATTAATTAAATTAAATTAATTAACTTAATTAATCATATCATCTAAATTTATTACAATAAGTAATTTATCTCTTAATTACTTTTATCAAGTAATTACATTTAACAATTTACAAAAGATTATCTAATTAATCTAATTAATTATCAAAATTAATCACATTAATTAATTAATTAATAATCCTTAGTTAATTATCTTCATTAACTAATAACATTTCTTAATTAACTTCTTAATTAATCTCTAGTTATAAATTAATCTAAATTATTAATTTATAAATTAAATACATAAGTCATTCCCTAATTAACTTATTCATTAAATCATTTTAATATCTAAATTATTTCTAAGATAATTTATTTCTTTATTAGACTCCCTTAATATTAAAGTGTATTAGAACATTACATTTTAAATTTAAATTCAAATTCCATTTTGAATTTAAGATTCAATGATTATTGTTTAAATATTTACCAAATTTAAATTCAATTTATAATTTTTTAAATAAATGTAAATAACATTTATTACTTACATACGAACTTATATAAGAAAAGCCTTTAAAATTCAACTACCTAACTTTTAGTTAAAAATTTAGCTTTTAAATTACATTGTATTTTTAACTTGCAATTTCAAGTTAAACAATTTATTTAACTTCCATTCAAAAACCTTTTATAAAAGAATTCTCTCAAAATCGAGTTAAATATTTATTCGAAACAAATTTACTTTTCAAAACTATTTTATTTGAACTTATTTTTAAAACATTCATATTCAAAAACTGATTTAAATTTTCAGATTTGAATTCAAAGTAAACTTGAATTCATCTTTGATTTAAAACTTTGATTTAAACTTCCTTCTAAAAACTTGAATTAAAAACTTGATTTTCAAATCCAAATCCATTTTAAAACCTTAAGATTCAAATGTTCATTTGAATCTATACTTTAAATTTTTTGAATTTAAATCACAGTTTAAATTCTGTTTTCAAACTTTAAATTAATTTAAAATCTGAAAACCTGTCAGGTTTTTGAACCTGAAAACCCGCCTTTAAACATTTTAAACTTTGATTTCATTTCAAATTTGAATTCAAAAATAAACTTGAATTCAAACTTCAAACTAGATTTAAGCTTTGTTTAAATCTAGTTGACAAATTTAAGTTCATTTGAATTTGTTTTTATAAAAAAAAAACAAATTATGCTGCCAGGTTTTACAAAAGCCTGGAACTAACACTGACTCGACTCAAACAAAAAATGCTTCGTGTCTTCCCTCCCCCACTTCGAGTTCGATATGAAGTTTCCCCGAGTCAAACCCTTAAAGACTCGAGTAACTCCTCCAGGCACAACACAGTACACCGTGCATATACACGGCGGCTGTGGGAGACTCTGATCATCGATGATGATCATTTCACTTCGACAAGCATCCCCTAACACCAATACGATCATCAGATCGACCTTCAATTTCGAAAATTGAATTCGAGATTCAACAGAACCTGGAACAAAGCACAGGACAACCACCCGAAACCTGGAAAACATCACGCATACACAATGCCGATCACCATAAAATCAGCGACTCCGGCCAACCCCTCACCTATGACTAAGCTTCCACCCCTCAAAAACTTAAAGCACTCGATCAACTGTAGAGGGCGAGCTGATCGAATTTCCTAGCCTTGTTAAAACTAAGGCTCCAAACAAAAATCCACGGCTGCTACCTCCTCAATGAAATGCATCCCCATCAGGCATTTTACCTGTCAACACTGATCACTCCTCCACCATCAAGCAGAGCCCCGACCCCTCCAGTCCCAAAGATCAACAGTGAAACCCAAATTTTAATATTTTGTTCAACCCAATACAGCTCTTCTAATTCCAAACTAAAAATTATGATGTTTAGTTCAAAAATTATATTATAGTTGTTGTTTCCAATTTATAATACTGAATCTACAACTTACAAAGTTTGAGATTTTGCTTTGTTTATCATACACTGTTGTTTTTATATTCCTGAGACATTCAGACTTGAAATTTAACTTGAACAAGCTTCTAAACATTAGTCCATAATAAATCAAACAGCTTTTGTTTTGTACCTAAGTCCTAATAACAATTAACTGAAGAGAATATGAATTTAAATCTAAACAGGAAACTGGAAACTAAACAGAGAATGTTCATATGGAAATAAACATGCACAAGCAGATTTCATTTTCATATATACATACTACAACCTTTATCACAAAAAGCATGTAACCATATTCATTCTTAGATTTAAAAAAATAATGATGTTACTCACAGATTTGGGAATGAAGACAGAGCACAGCTGTTTGCAAACAACTTTGGACCTTAAAACTGAGAAGTTGTTTGCTTTAATTTCTTAAATCTTCTAGTTTGTTGATGTATGATGCTTCAGTTTATAAAAATGAAAATGTTTACTACTTGTATAATTTCAGGTTTGCTATGACTCGAACGAACTAAAAATAGGAAGGCATGTATATAAAGAAGTTTACAGGGTAGGTGATATCTGGGTTAAGCAAATGCAGGTACAATTATTTCCTTTTTTGTTTGTATCAGGCAAGATTTTTATTTTGGGGGCTGAGTTTTACCTTTATACAAATTCGAATAGACAATTGTTGCTAGCAATTAATACTTAAGTACTTTATGCCTCCTATTACTCATTTCTATATATAGATTTTTTTTTCTTGCCGGAATCTTTATATTTTTTTCCTTTCTTAAATCTTCTTGCTTTGGTTCAAATGAATGATGCCTCAGTAGTAAAAATGCTTGCTATTTTTTGATATGAACGAATAGAAATAAGAAGTGATCTATATAGAAAAGAGAAGTTGGCATAGGTTGGCTGATGTCTGGGTTTGTAAATTTGCCTGATACATTTTTTTTCATTTTTCTTTGATCAGAGATTTAGAGGCTAAGATGATCTTCAAAACAATTTGAATTGACTTGCTTATGCTAGCATTAAATGCTTAAGTACTTCATGCTTTGTTTTACTTTGTTTATGTTTGGTAGATATTTATTTTACTTTGTTTATATTCTTGCTTGCATACTTATTTACAGCTACAAATATACAAAGCCTGGCACATCTTCTTTTATTTTATAAACATATTTTACTTGCTTGCATTCTAAACCTTACAGTCCCATTCATTTCCTTTTTCCTGGCTTATTGCTTTACATAACTATGTGTTTGTGGATATAAAGCTATTTTTAGTTATGTTTGTATACTTTATTACTTTGCGTTAGCTACTAGTTATTTGTTTATAAAGTTTTAACTTATGGATTTAGTTTTATTTCTAATACAAGTGCTTATTATTATTTCACTTATAATTTTAAAACTGAAATTATCAATACTAAATTTACTTATTATTATTTCAAACTTATGTTAATTTTTTTATAACACTTATTTATTTTAAATTTACATTCATAGCTTTCCAAAATATGTGTATATATATAAATATAAGTTTAAAATAACAATTCCTATTTACTTAAAATCCATTGTAAAGATATTACATTATTATTATTGTTTAAAAATGACTCATTATTAAATTAAAATAATTTATAAATGAAATTATCTCTTTATTACTTTTTTCCATCAAAATATATTTAAAAAAACAAAATAAACCCTTTTTGTTAATCTTATTTAAATTCAAACTTAAGCTAAAATAAATTTAAAATAGTCAATATTTATCTTAAGTATTTTAAATCATACAGTTATTTATTTAATAGTTTAATATCAAATTTCCTAATTACTAAAAATATTAAAATTAGAAAACATATCTTTATTTATTAAATTTAAAACAGAGCTTATCTATTTATAATATATACAAATATATACATACTATAAATAGAAAACAATTTACTAGCTTTTAAAAGATAGATCATCAGTTAAATATTTATTTAAATGAAGATTATTAAATCAATTTAAATCTTATTAACAATTATTATCAAATTAATTTAATTTAACACAGATTATTAAATTGATATCGCCAAAATTTCCGGGATATCACATTCCTCCCCCCTTAAAAGAATTTCGTCCCCGAAATTTAAAGCAAAGGTAATTTAATCATTCAATTAAATATTTAATTTTATAACACAAGCATATATCAACCAGATGCTAACAATCATAGCAACCAATTTATCCAATCAAACAAATCTAACTTTCTAGACAAAATTCCGGATAGAATTTTCTCGAGTTTCCCAAATATAAATACCGGATACTCGCATTACAGAATCCAAACAATCAATCTACTAAGCTACAGAGCTTCCACTCATCTAGATCTACAAAACAAGACAGGATATCAGACTACAGACGAGTCTGAATCAACAACTAAAACTCCCTGAACTGCTGGTTCTACAACCAGAGATAGATCTTACACGTACTCCCTCAGAGATACGTGAAACACAACGAATTCCAGTTATCCAAACTGAAATTCAATCCTGAAGACCAAACACTTATCCAAAATCGAATCTCCGACTTCGAAATCCAAATTCCTCCGTCTCTTATCCACAAAACTCTTCGGACGATCCTATGTTACCTACATCTTTCCTGATCATCTCAACTCTTGCTGATATCCTTAGAAACAACCGAACCAAAGACAATCCAACAAAATGATCTTTCCAAGATCGACCAAAACTCATAACACACTCTATTCCAAAATTAGAAGGCTGATCTCACTTCTCTCATCTGGAAAAGATAAAACAGGTGCACTCCAATCTGGCCTCAGAAAACAAAATTCCTGTAGAACTCTCCAATCCAAACATTGCAACATCCAATTGCTTCCCAACTAAAATAGCTGCCACCATGCTTCCACTGCGCAACTCTGACTGAACAGATGTAAATGCTGAAGTCGAACACAGACTGGACAACACATCCCAACATTAGGGTTCCACGGATCAAAAAGAGAACTCAGAAGTTCCTCCAAAACCTTTGCCACTTCACCAACTCAAAAATCATCCTATTACTGAGCTGATCCATCGGTACCACTTCTGAAATCCAGTCGATACCAAACTCAATCTCCAAATGCTGACAAAACTCTGACTTCCTGAAGACATCCAGAAAAATTTCCGAAACATAAGAGAACACCCCAAGAAAAACTGCTAAGCCAGAAGACGTCCTAATCCAAAGCTCTTCGAGAAACTCGGACCTCAAAGCAAACAGAAACACCCAACTGAACTCTGCCACAACACCAAAGCAGGCACACTTCCTTAACCGATCCCAAATACATCTTCGGGGGCATCCATAGTCACTGGGTCTCATCACACAGCTACTACATCCTGAGGTATAAAGATATTCGGACTTGCTTCTGCCAAACCGACGGATACAAACTCTAGCTCATCCAAACTACATTTCATAGATGAACTCCGAACCTTAACAGGTTTCCTTCAGAGATTAATGAAATCCTTATACCACTCAAATCTCACTCGAGACGGTATTAGGTCTACAGTCTCGACAAATACACTTCCAACCTCAAATACTCAAACTCCGACCATTGGTAGTCGTATTACACACACCACTACCCTATCTACCTTTATAGCTCATTGGAAAACCAGAACAGGTAACCCAACAATAGGTAGGAATAAATATATATATGTATGTATGTATCAAAATTACAAATACGCTTTCTCAGGAAAGAAATCACTCAAGAGCCTAGGTATTCACTCAACCTAGCGCTCTGATACCAACTGTGGCGACCCGCTTTCTACTACCAGAAAGTCTGTATCATCTTGAAGAAAGAAAAGGGTGAGAAAATAGAAGAGATAGAGAAGAAAGAAGAAACAACATCAGAATTTCAACAATGGAACGAATAAATTATATTAATCACATAATTACATAATATACAATATCCATCAGAGTTATATAGATAATACATCACATACTAGACAGTTATAAACACCTGTCTCGTTATTACAACACAACACAATACAAATCAAAAAAATACGACTCAAAGATACCAACACAGCGGAACTATATATATATATATATGTATGTATATATATATATATATACATATATATCTACAACGCTGAAGCCTCCTGCTCCATTGCTCCTCCAGAATTCGTCAAAGCTAACCTGAATCCCTTGGCTACTCATAAAAATTTGAGTACCCGAGAGTTTAGGAAAAACAAAAATAAACTCCGGGTCAGACATGGGTCTGGTGTGAGTAACAGGTTAAAGTTGCTTAATTTTGAAAATCCTTTTGAAAACAAAAGGTATCACGTAAGACTCCCCACACATAAACATGGGTAAGTTTTTACCTTATGCTAACCAAAAAATTTGATAGGAAATTCAGTGATATTATAATAGGTCTAGGGTTTTCAAGTAAATAGAAAATAGCCGAAATTGTTACATTCATTGAATTCCAACTACTAGCCACAAAAGTGGGTAATACAATCAAAACCATTGGCACTTATTGGATTGTGGATTCCATACAATGGCAGGGCTACTGGGGTACCGCCCGTCACAGTACTTGGCCTAGATCAACGTACCGAGGATCACTCTCGACCCCCTACAACACAAGGCCGGAACCATTCCTTATTGAACAGTCCCGAACAAGACAACCCCGGCAGTTGTTGCAATCAACCGCTCACACAGCCGAAAAATAAAGGGACATCTAGACAGGGGAATATCTTGTCCTGCTTGGGCATGACCTACCTAACCTTGCTGCACCTCCCCTGTTTTCGCCATTCCCGGTTGATGAGGTTTGAGGCTGCGATTACCTTTAGAGAATACATTTCTTAGAATGCTCATCGCCCACCTGACGATGTTCTGAAAGCATTCAATCCATACAAGTTTGTTCCGGATTCGAACGAAACCGAAGGCATTATCTCGTTACACTCATTTTGGAATCACCCTCAGAGTTAACGACAATAATCCTTGCACTCTGAATCTTCATCTTCACCTCAGATTCACGACCTATCGTTAATTTTGATCGATGTGGTTTTCGGATGTCCAAATACAGAAACCCGATACCGGTCTCATCGAAATCCAAAACGTATTTTTTTAAGGCCAAGTTGTCTATTTAGTCTTAACAGTTCAATTCAATATTAGCAATATACACACATATAGATAATTCACAATATCACAGTAGATAATCACATCATCATCATAAACAGATAATTCATCTTATCATCCCAATCAGATAATAAATATTATCATACTTAAACCAAGCATCCATATCACATAGATATTATTCATCTCACATCTGAGATCACAATCAATCAAATGAAATATCAATATCATTCATTCATAAGCAATGATTTATAATCATACCATTTATAATTAATTTAAAATGAATTAAATTAACTACTTCTATCTCTAATTAATTTAAAGTAAATTAAATTAATTACTTCATCTATAAATCCTGCCTATACAACCATTAATTAATTATAAATCAAATTAATTAATTATTCTCTAGATATTCATCTTGATTAAACACCTTTGATTAATCATCTTCTAATTACAAGAAGTAATTAGTCTTTAATTAATTTCACAAATTAATTATCCTAAATCAGTTATAGTAATTAACATTTAATTAATTCATTTATTAATTAAATATAATTAATTACATTTATTCTTAATTAATTACATAAATTAATCACCACCTTATTAATTATTCCTTAATTAATCAATTTTTAATTACATCATTAATTACATTAGTTAATGATCTCTAATTTAGATTTAAATTAAATTACTTTATTTAAATTAATTACATTAAGTGATTAATCTTTAATTAAACACAATTATTAATCACCCTTGAATTAATAACAGACCAGTAATTAACTACCCTTAATCACTTATATTGATAGATTAATTATTCCATAATTAATTATCTCCATTACTTAATCCCTTGATTAATTACAAAAGTAATTACCAAAATTACTTCATTAACACATCATCATTCACTAATCACATTCAGTAATTAACATTAATTACTTCCCTAAGTAATTATGCTCTATTAATTACACTAAATAATTACACTTATCAAATTATCAAATGATTTCTTAAATTAATTAAACTAAATTAATTAACTTAAATTAATCATATCATCTAAATTTATTACAATAAGTAATTTATCTCTTAATTACTTTTATCAAGTAATTACATTTAACAATTTACAAAAGATTATCTAATTAATCTAATTAATTATCAAAATTAATCACATTAATTAATTAATTAATAATCCTTAGTTAATTATCTTCATTAACTAATAACATTTCCTAATTAACTTCTTAATTAATCTCTAGTTATAAATTAATCTAAATTATTAATTTATACATTAAATACATAAGTCATTCCCTAATTAACTTATTCAATAAATCATTTTAATATCTAAATTATTTCTAAGATAATTTATTTCTTTATTAATGACTCCCTTAATATTAAAGTGTATTAGAACATTACATTTTAAATTTAAATTCAAATTCCATTTTGAATTTAAGATTCAATGATTATTGTTTAAATATTTACCAAATTTAAATTCAATTTATAATTTTTTAAATAAATGTAAATAACGTTTATTACTTACATACAAACTTATATAAGAAAAGCCTTTAAAATTCAACTACCTAACTTTTAGTTAAAAATTTAGCTTTTAAATTACATTGTATTTTTAACTTGCAATTTCAAGTTAAAAATTTTATTTAACTTCAATTCAAAAACCTTTATAAAAGAATTCTCTCAAAATCAAGTTAAATATTTATTTGAAACAAATTTACTTTTCAAAAATATTTTATTTGAACTTATTTCTAAAACATTCATATTCAAAAACTGATTTAAATTTTCAGATTTGAATTCAAAGTAAACTTGAATTCATCTTTGATTTAAAACTTTGATTTAAACTTCCTTTTAAAAA
Organism: Allium cepa; assembly: GCA_030765085.1. Lineage (NCBI taxonomy): Eukaryota > Viridiplantae > Streptophyta > Magnoliopsida > Asparagales > Amaryllidaceae > Allium > Allium cepa. The sequence continues at coordinate 887,718,859 of CM060929.1, forward strand.
CTTGAATTAAAAACTTGATTTTCAAATCCAAATCCATTTTAAAACCTTAAGATTCAAATTTTCGTTTGAATCTATACTTTAAATTTTTTGAATTTAAATCACAGTTTAAATTCTGTTTTCAAACTTTAAATTAATTTAAAATCTGAAAACCTGTCAGGTTTTTAAGCCTGAAAACCCGCCTTTAAACATTTTAAACTTTGATTTCATTTCAAATTTGAATTCAAAATAAACTTGAATTCAAACTTCAAACTGGATTTAAGCTTTGTTTAAATCTAGTTGACAAATTTAAGTTCATTTGAATTTGTTTTTTTTAAAAAAACAAATTATGCTGCCAGGTTTTACAAAAGCCTGGAACTAACACTGACTCGACTCGAACCAAAAATGCTTCGAGTCTTCCCTCCCCCTGTTTCGAGTTGGACATGAAGTTTCCCCGAGTCAAACCCTTAAAGACACGAGTAACTCCTCCAGGCACAACACAGTACACCGTGCATATACACGGCGGCCGTGGGAGACTCTAATCATCGATGATGATCATTTCACTTCGACAAGCATCCCTTAACACCAATACGATCATCAGATCGACCTTCAATTTCGAAAATCGAATTCGAGATTCAATAGAACCTGGAACAAAGCACAGGAAAACCACCCAAAACCTAGAAAACGTCATGCATACCCAATGTCGATCACCAGAAAATCGGCGACTCCGGCCAACCCCTCACCTACGACTTAGCTTCCACCCCTCAAAAACATAAAGCACTCGATCAACTGTAGAGGGCGAGCTGATCGAATTTCCTAGTCTTGTTAAAACTAGGGCTCCAAACAAAAATCCACAGCTGCTACCTCCTCAATGAAATGCATCCCCATCAGGCATTTTACCTATCAACACCGATCACTCCTCCACCATCAAGCAGAGCCCCGACCCCTCCAGTCCCAAAGATCAACAGTGAAACCCAAATTTTAATATTTTGTTCAACCCAATACCGCTCTTCTAATTCCAAACTAAAAATTATGATGTTTAGTTCAAAAATCATATTATAGTTGTTGTTTCCAATTTATAATACTGAATCTATAACTTACAAAGTTTGAGATTTTACTTTGTTTATCATACACTGTTGTTTTTATATTCCTGAGACACTCAGACTTGAAATTTAACTTGAACAAGCTTCTAAACATTAATCCATAATAAATCAAACAGCTTTTGTTTTGTAGCTAAGTCCTAATAACAATTAACTGAAGAGAATATGAATTTAAATCTAAACAAGAAACTGGAAACTAAACAAAGAATGTTCATATGGAAATAAACATGCACAAGAAAATTTCATTTTCATATATACATACTACAACCTTTATCACAAAAAGCATGTAACCATATTCATTCGTAGATTTTAAAAAAATAATGATGTTACTCACAGATTTGGGAATGAAGACAGAGCACAGTTGTTTGCAAACAGCTTTGGACCTTAAAACTGAGAAGTTGTTTGCTTTAATTTCTTAAATCTTCTTGTTTGTTGATGTATGATGCTTCAGTTTATAAAAATGAAAATGTTTACTGCGTGTAAAATTTCAGGTTTGCTATGACTCGAACGAACTAAAAATAGGAAGGCATGTTTATAAAGAAGTTTACAGGGTAGGTGATATCTGGGTTAAGCAAATGCAGGTACAATTATTTCTTTTTTTGTTTGTATCAGGCAAGATTTTTATTTTGGGGGCCGAGTTATACCTTTATACAAATTCGAATAGACAATTGTTGCTAGCAATTAATACTTAAGTACGTTGTGCCTCCTACTACTCATTTCTATATATAGATTTTTTTCTTGCCTGAATCTTTATTTTTTTTTTCTTCCTTAAATCTTCTTGCTTTGGTTCAAATGAATGATGCCTCAGTTGTAAAAATGCTTGCTACGTTTTGATATGAACGAATAGAAATAAGAAGTGATCTATATAGAAAAGAGAAGTTGGCATAGGGTGGCTGATGTCTGGTTTTGTAAATTTGCCTAATACATTTTTTTTTTCATTTTTCTTTGATCAGAGATTTGGAGGCTGAGATGATCTTCAAAACAATTTGAATTGACTTGCTTATGCTAGCATTAAATGCTTAAGTACTTCATGCTTTGTTTTACTTTGTTTATGTTTGATAGATATTTATTTTACTTTGTTTATATTCTTGCTTGCATACTTATTTACAGCTACAAATATACAAAGCCTAGCACATCTTCTTTTATTTTATAAACATATTTTACTTGCCTGCATTCTAAACCTTATAGTCCCATTCATTTCCTTTTGCCTGGCTTATTGCTTTACATAACTATGTGTTTGTGGATATAAAGCTATTTTTAGTTGTGTTTGTATACTTTATTACTTTGCCTTAGTTACTAGTTATTTGTTTATAAAGTTTTAACTTATGGATTTAGTTTTATTTCTAATACAAGTGCTTTTTATTATTTCACTTATAATTTTAAACTTAAATTATCAATACTAAATTTACTTATTATTATTTCAAGCTAATGTTAATTTTTTTATAAGACTTATTTATTTTAAATGTACAATCATAGCTTTCCAAAATATGTGTATATATATAAATATAAGTTTAAAATAACAATTCCTATTTATTTAAAATCCATTGTAAAGATATTATATTATTATTATTGTTTAAAAATAACTCATTATTAAATTAAAATAATTTATAAAAGAAATTATCTCTTTATTACTTATTTCCATCAAACTATATTTTAAAAAAACAAAATAAACCCTTTTTGCTAATCTTATTTAAATTCAAACTTAAACTAAAATAAATTTAAAACAGTCAGTATTTATCTTAAGTATTTTAAATCATACAGTAATTTATTTAATAGTTTAATATCAAATTTCCTAATTACTAAAAATATTAAAATTAGAAAACATGTCTTTATTTATTAAATTTAAAACAGAGCTTATCTATTTGTAATATATACAAATATATGCATACTACAAATAGAAAACAATTTACTAGCTTTTAAAAAATAAATCATCAGTTAAATATTTATTTAAAAGAAGATTATTAAACCAATTTAAATCTTATTAATAATTATTATCAAATTAATTTAATTTAACACAGATTATTAAATTGATATTTCCAAAATTTCCGGGATATCACAAAAGACGTTTCACCTTCTTCTTCCTCTTCAATTTCCATTTCAACCCCTTCTTCTTCCTCCTCTTCCTCTTCTTCCATTTCCTCATGATCCAAACGCTCTTCCTTTTCGGCAAGAGTCTCATAAGGTTGAAAAACAAATGGAATTTCATAAGCGAAATGTTGGAATGATTGAAAACTTTTCTAGAATCAAATTCTTCGCCTTTGAAATCCACTCCAAAATAGTTAAAAATACAAGTGAGATAATTTCCATGATACAAAATGTTCTCACCCATTTCAAGATTTTTAGGACAAAGTTCATCCAAAATAACTTGCGTCCAATTATGTCATAATTTTCAAAAATAGCAAAAAGCGCTTTGCAAAATTTTGAAGTAGGATTGTTAAAATTCCTCGATCTTGGGGTCAAAGTATGTTGCAAAAGAAGATTAACAATTCTTTCTTTTGGTCGAAAATTTCGATTTTTGAATTCAAAATTATCATTTCCTTCGAAAATGTGATAAAATATCTCACGATCATTTTCATCGATTTTAAAATTAGAAAGATCCATTCTCGTACTCTTGCAACTGAGAATGGTACCCAAAAGATCACAATTCAAAACAATTTTAATGCCTTTGAACTACTCCAAATTTCATCCCCATTTCCATTATAAAATCCACGGTTTAAATTTGCATAGAAAATTTTGACAAGGTTTGGATGGAAAACAAAATCATTTTGAGAAGCATCAACAAGACTAAGAATTTGATTGTTTGCAAAAAGAGAATCAATTTCATAAGAATAAAAATCTTGAAAAATAGCAAACTTTCCAGGATGGACTTTGGCATAATTAGCATAATCGATGTATGCTTTTATTGCCTCTGGGTCATTGAAGAGTTGCTCTTTTATTTTTTTGGAAATTCTCATGGTGGAGGGATTGCTTGAAGAAGCCATTAAAGTAAATGTCACGACCCAAACTCGATGTCCAATAAACAACATCAAATTCGTTTCGCGGGAGCTTGCGACACCATTAAATGATAAATAACACAGCGGAAATAAAAAAAAATGATATCACTGATATAACATGAATACAATATTCGATACATCAATTTGATACAATGATAATCATCAACATCAGAGAATATACAACACAAAATACAGCGGAACATGATACCATATGAAATAAGTCTTCTCAGAATATAATACTGCAACTCTGATCCAAAAAGCTCCAAAACTCCTAGCTCGATCCATCATCAAGATTGCACCAAGCTAAATAAGTCTCGTCCATATCCAAAGAAAACTGAACTAGCTCCAGATAATCCACTGAATCTAATTATCTGAAAAACCAAACTCTAGACTGCCCGTGTAGAAAAATTTGAGCACCCAGAGTTTAGGAAATAAACAATAAACTCTGGATCAGTCATGGGACTGGTGTGAGCAAACAAAAATAGTTTATCTTTAAAAACAAACAACGAAATATTTTAAAATCAATTCGCAATGCTTTTTAGAAATGAGACTACCATAAGGCCTCCCGCACACACACACAATGCAAACGCAGAATCGGAGGAGATTTCTCCTTATGATAGTCAAAGATGCTTGATACGCATTAAAAAGAAACATTTGATATTATTACTAGTGCATAGTGTAGTAAAAATTATTTCGAAAGTAAAGATATAAATCTTAGCCAACATAGACATTTCGAACTATGCCTACTATAGCTACCATCCAAACAGTGGGGCGCCACCATAAGTAGATGGCAGGTAATACAACTAATACCGTACAAGGCACGTATTTGAAGAATGGATTTTCCAACAAATGGTCAGGCCACGGAACTTCCCATCGCCACATGGAAACGCCTCTGGAAGGACGCCCCGAGAACCAAACTGTTCTCTGCCAAACAAAGCCGGGAATCCTTTTTCCCAAAGGATATTACAAACCCTCAGATATGCCACCCCCGGTCCTTTGGGACCTTTAAACGAGAGCTCTCTAACCAACATCACACCATAATAATAAGTGTTTCAACATGAGTAAGTATCTGGGCTCTATACCATGATACTACCCTTTTCCAGAAGGAATGGTCATACCCTAGGGAAGCTATCCCTGAAAACCTTGCCGCACAATTCCTGTTTCGACCATTACCGGTTTGTGAGGCTCGACGAAGTCTCGTCCACAAAAACACACTTTATACAAAAGCCGTGCTTTGGGTCAACAAAATGATCATAGAAATGATCACCAAGATAGACGATCAAACAAATGATCCTATCACAAATAATCAACACAATGATCATTTCACAGCAACACTCAGCATGTCACATTACCAAATTGGGAATATATTGCTGATAACTTCAACTATATAACCTCTGAGCTCATATGTCTCAGAGAAGGGTGTTAAGCTAAGAGAATAAATCATCCGCCACCAACAGAAATATATTTGAAAGAAATCAGCTTTATATCTCAAATTGTAATGTCAGACATAACTATCCATACAAGTCTGTTCCGGGCTCGAACAGAACCGAAGGCACTTACAAAGAAGTCCTTGCAAATCCGGGTATTCACAATCCCGATCGAACTTCCCATCACTTAGGGAGTCTCTATACCGTTGCAACTCAGTGCAGGGACAATCGATAGGTCATACTATCGTTCTTGCAAATACCCGGTCTTCACCACCGGTCTTCAAATGCTATCCATAACGACATCACATATTCGGAATGGGTTATACGACACAAATGTCCTTTCCCGGCTAACCCGAATAGTGAGCGCAACATTTAAAACATATGGATATGGGATTTCAATTAAGTCGCAACTTAATAATTCCAAACTTTCTTTCAAATGGTTTAAACCAATTACCATTTCAAATCCTTTAAACAAAAAGATTTATTTCACAACGTTCACTCAGTTTCACAAGGATTCATTTACGGGTTTCAAAACAATTTCCATTTGAATTGGATTAATTCATTTAAATCCTTAAATCAAAAATTTATCTCATAGCTTTCAAAACTTATTTCCAAAGATTCATTCATAACTTGGAAAATCATTTTCGATTCAAACTTGAAATCTCTTTAATATAAATTGGAAGTTCATTACTCATATGAAAGCTTTTTATCACTTAGAAATAATAGTTTTATTTTGGAAAAACCCCAATTCCATTTATGCAAGTTACAATCTTTGGTTTAATTCAAATTTCCAAATCAACGTTTTTTAAAAAATGGTTTAAACCCGTATAACTTGTAAAAATCCTTTTTAAATCATAAATACTGAATATAGAATTCAATTTCAGATTTCTTTTGAATTTCAATTTAAATCCTATTATTTAAATTCCAAATCTTTATTAGTTATTCAAAAATAACTTTTATTCTTAAAACAGCTTTTCAAAAGCTTTTCATATTAAACTTAATCTATTTCCAAAACTATTTGAATTTAAAAATTCAATTTCAAAACTTATTTAAAAAAAATCTGTGACTTAACCGATTTCCTCGTGAAATCCATATTTGTGTGTGTATAGTGTGGTCCAGGGATTTTACACAATAGTGCACAACATCATCAATCATGATAGATTAAATACAACAATATATCCGATAAGCGATATAAACTATAACGCTTGTCTTCATTCACAGACCACCGATATACATATCACAGGTAATGAATTTCATCACAGATAATTAATTACATTACAGATCACAATACGAATCAGGATATAACACAAAGCATCACATGTCAGGGATATCGAACAATTCATCATCCAATATAATCCAAACATCCATAAATAGGGTCAATTTAATTATCTGATTAATTTAAATCAGATTAATGTCTATGAGTAAATTTGCTAATCATAGCAAATTAATAATCAATTAATTTCAATGCATTTAATAATTTATCCTTTAATGAAATCATTAATTAATTCTTCATTAATAATTAATCCTTAGTTTATTATCTTTAAATAAATTTGCAATAACTAAGTAATTACTCATTAATTAATAACTCTTTAAACCTTAATTAAGTAATTAAATCTTTTAATTATTTATCTTATTAACCCAAACCATTAATTAATTTAAATAATAAACTATCCATTTTAATTAACTTAATTTACAAATTAATTTCTATTCCTTTTCAAATTATTAAATTAATAAATTATTTTGAAATCAATTATTAGGTCTTCATTACTAAATTTATTACTTTAAAACATCAAGTAAAAATCTAAATTACAAATCAATGATCACTTAAATTTGTTTTTAAAATAGTTTATTTGGTTTACTATTATAACTTACAGTCATGGAAGTCAGACCCGAGCCATCTCCCCTGATTTCTCGAGTGTAACCCGAGTGCTTCCATGATCTTCCCCGAGACTTCCCCCTGACCCCATGTTTCTTCTTCTTTTCCCTGTTTCTCTGTTTTTTTTTTTTCTAAACTAAGTAAAATTTACTTAAACTTTAAAACTAAGAAGAACTGGTATCTACAACAGAAGGTAGATAAATATCATCGAGTTGCTCCTGAAGCCATGCATCATTTTCTTCTTCTTCTCTTCTTTTTTTTTTCTTTACTGCTGAAACAAAATTTCCTGAAACCGAGCATCACCTGACACGCGACCATCCCCGTGCATGTGCACATCATCGCGGCGCCACTCCGGCGATCTACTCCATCGGCGGCAAGTCACAAACTACCCATATACTCGAAATCAAACTCGACTCAACACGACAAAACCCAAAATCAAATTTTCACCCATCGTTCGAACTGCACTCGAAACCAATCACCAGAAATCGCCTCAATACGCCTACTCCGGCCATATGGATACGAGCCACCCAACAGAAAACTTCGCCATAACTCGACGCCTCGATCCATCACTTCGCGGCCCATCCCGATCACCCATCGAAACTAGGAATGCTCGGAGTAACAGTTCGAAAAAAAACACAGTTCGAACCCTAAAAACCCTTCGTCCTCTCAATCCACGAATTAGAAAAATTATTTGACATTTTTCTCGAGATCAGGGGTAGCTATATTTGCTACAATCCAAGTTTCAAAAATTTAAATTGATTCAATTCTCTTAATTTTGAAAAAAAGCAATTTTTATTCAAATCCAAACTGCTCGTGTATTACTAATCTAAAAATCTAAATTTTTGGTTTAAAAATCATATATTGCAGTAGGAATTTAAGTTATGATCTCGAATCAACTTTTTATAACAATCAAATTTATCACTTTTCTTTTTTTCTTGATTGCCTGTAAACTATGTTCCCTGCAGTTACATTATACTAACATGTTTAGTGAGCTTTGAAAAACAATTTTTCTCTGATACAAACATAAATCATTTAAACATCAAAATCATTGGAACATGATAGTAGCAAGAAGAACAGAGGTGGTAAAAGTTGTACAGGGCATTCACACATTCATTATCTAGCAACTAAACTCAACACAGTCCTAGACTACACATATTCAAACTGATACCTCCACTTAATCTTTAACACATCATATTATAAAGGAGATTAACAAGTTTACTCACATGATATTGAAGAAAACAGAGGCTGGAACTGAGACAGAGATGCAAGCCTGGAAGTTGATAAATTTTGAAAAAAAACTGGAATTTGAATTTGATCTTTGCTTGCTTATTTGCTTTCAGGTTTTAGATTACATGATTGTATTTGTTTGTTTCCCAGTCTTTTGAACTTGAATGAAGATATTTGGGTTTGTAGAAAAAATGATGCCTCTCTTTTTCTTTTGCTTTTACAGTTTTTTTTTTCCAGTTAACTTACCAAAATTGGTTTGAATAAAAAATGAAATGAAGTAGGTGTATATTAAGAGAGACAGTGTTGTACAGGCATGTTTGAAATCATTTAATGAAAGTATGTAAGTAACCCCTTTCATTTATTTGCAGCATGCCGTGCTTCATGCTAGACAGTGTATGCATTAAATGCTCATCCATACTTGTTTGATACTTACTGCATATCTAGATTTAATTTTATATATATATATATAAGTGCTGTTTTGTTTCATTTAAATACTTGTTTACATCTTGCATTACTTAATGTAATACTATTTTAGTTATCTGTACATTTTTTTTGTTTACAACAACTTTATTACATTTTTATTTATGTAGGTATACTTCTTGCTTTGTATAAGCATGCTTATGTGTACTTGTTCTTATACTTACCCATATTCTACTTCACAGCTACATGTATTTGCTTTGTTTCTTACTTGAATGTATTTGCTATGTTTTGTTTATTTTCTTGCTGGGCTATTGTAATTGTATATGCAGTTTTGTTTATGTTTGCTCATATATACTTATATTGTATAAAGTAACTCATTTGATTTTTATATTCTGTTTTTGTTTATTTATGTATTTAATGTTTTATGTTTTATTTGTTTTGTAAATATTACTTTGCATTCAATTTAATATGTTGTTCACCGAGATGTCTTTTACATTGCTTGATTTAAATAGGTTTAATAATATAAATGAATTCAATGTTGTTATTATTATTTATTCAAACTTTTAATTTAATTTTCCTTTTCAACTTTAACTTTACAACGTATATTTTATTTTATTTTGAACACTTTATTTCAATTCCAATTCAATTATATTTAAAATAAGTTTCAAATCCAATTTATAAAATAATTAAGTATACATATCTTATCAAAATTGAGAAATTCAAACAAATCTATAATTTAACCTTAATTTAAATCAAATTATAAACTGAAATTCGTTTTTAAAAATCGGGATCGTTACAGATTTCCCCCTTAAAAGAATTTCGTCCTCGAAATTCGCCAGAGAAATAACGAAGATAGATGAAAGATAGAGAAATATCTTTCCAGATCAAACTGGATATCAATTCTGCATTTGGCTTACCAAATCAGAATTATCAACAATTGATGCGAGAACAGACTCAATTAAGTACGAAACAATTTGGGTTATCTGATCTACAAAGTATACAGGGGTATTGGTTAGTTCGAATGGATAACTAACCGTTCGTAGAATATATCGATACCCAATGAAATAGATAGAAATAGATTCGATTAAGATTTCAGATTCAAGATTTAATTCATTTACGATTTACTGAAAATACAACTAATGATAGTTCCAGTGTCGAACAAAATTCGAACAATTTAATCGTAAACGTGAAGATTACCTTATGAAATTTTATTTTCCTAAATCAGCTTGTTGAGGTTGAAGAATCGTCTCTGATTGCATACACTTTCTTTACTAAAGTCTGGTTCTTTGCTGGACAGTTGTTGATCCTATGTCCCGGCTTGCGGCATTTATAGCATCCCGTAGATTCCTCATCTGGCCTCATAAATGGCTCTCTCATTCCTGGCTTCCAATCATTCTTGCATTTTTTCGAGTAGTGACCTTTTTCCAGACAATTGAGACAAGTAACATCCTTCTTTCCCTTCGGTATACTCTTCTTTCCTTTATTTTTCTTCGATTTCTTTCCGCCAAACTTCCTTTTTCTCCAATTCAGATTACATGCATTTCCAATTTCCTCCGGATCTTTTTGCTTTTCCAGAGTATCATATCGATAGCCCATATCAATCAATTCAGAAAAAGATTCCTTGACGTGAGTAGTCATCCTTTCCTGAAACTCCTTGTTCATTCCCCGAATAAACTTTTCATTCTTCTTTAACGGTGTATTCACCAATTCTGGACCAAATCGAGATAATTCCATAAATTTGTTCAAGTACTCTTCAAACGATAAGCTTCCCTGCTCGAAATCCATAAACTCCTGGTACACTCTAGAGATACCTGCAGACGGCATATATCGCTGCTCAAACACTTCCTTGAAACGACTCCAAGTAATTTCATCTGCCGACTCATCTACGGTAACAGTTTCCCACCAAACTAAAGCCTCTTCCTGGAGTTGCCAAGAAGCTATCAATCGCATCTGATCATTTTCTAATTTTAATCCTTTGAAAATCTTTTCGCACAATCGAATCCATGTATGTGCTTCGATAACGGTTTCTTTGCCAGTGAACGGCTTTCCACCTAGTCTAGAAAACTTTTGATATATATCAGCCAAATTCAATTGAGATTGAATAGGAATATCTGTCGTTGCAGGGTTTTGACCAGCTAAAGTAGTACTTTCCTGTCTCCTATTTCGTCCTCTTCTTCCACTCATTCTTACTATCTGTAAATAGTAAGAAATCTGATTTAGGCATTCAGACGAAAAACTTAGAGAATAACAACAGATAAAGAGAATAGATTAAGAAATTTGTATTTTTGGTTCCACAGGTTATACTCATTCTAGGGTATACTTCACCCTATCTCTAATGAGTCATCTAAGGTGTTACACTCCATAGCTAAAGTTCTTACTCAACCTTCAGCTCTGATACCAATTTGTCACGACCCAAACTCGATGTCCAATAAACAACATCAAATTCGTTTCGCGGGAGCTTGCGACACCATTAAATGATAAATAACACAGCGGAAATAAAAAAAAAATGATATCACTGATATAACATGAATACAATATTCGATACATCAATTTGATACAATGATAATCATCAACATCAGAGAATATACAACACAAAATACAGCGGAACATGATACCATATGAAATAAGTCTTCTCAGAATATAATACTGCAACTCTGATCCAAAAAGCTCCAAAACTCCTAGCTCGATCCATCATCAAGATTGCACCAAGCTAAATAAGTCTCGTCCATATCCAAAGAAAACTGAACTAGCTCCAGATAATCCACTGAATCTAATTATCTGAAAAACCAAACTCTAGACTGCCCGTGTAGAAAAATTTGAGCACCCAGAGTTTAGGAAATAAACAATAAACTCTGGATCAGTCATGGGACTGGTGTGAGCAAACAAAAATAGTTTATCTTTAAAAACAAACAACGAAATATTTTAAAATCAATTCGCAATGCTTTTTAGAAATGAGACTACCATAAGGCCTCCCGCACACACACACAATGCAAACGCAGAATCGGAGGAGATTTCTCCTTATGATAGTCAAAGATGCTTGATACGCATTAAAAAGAAACATTTGATATTATTACTAGTGCATAGTGTAGTAAAAATTATTTCGAAAGTAAAGATATAAATCTTAGCCAACATAGACATTTCGAACTATGCCTACTATAGCTACCATCCAAACAGTGGGGCGCCACCATAAGTAGATGGCAGGTAATACAACTAATACCGTACAAGGCACGTATTTGAAGAATGGATTTTCCAACAAATGGTCAGGCCACGGAACTTCCCATCGCCACATGGAAACGCCTCTGGAAGGACGCCCCGAGAACCAAACTGTTCTCTGCCAAACAAAGCCGGGAATCCTTTTTCCCAAAGGATATTACAAACCCTCAGATATGCCACCCCCGGTCCTTTGGGACCTTTAAACGAGAGCTCTCTAACCAACATCACACCATAATAATAAGTGTTTCAACATGAGTAAGTATCTGGGCTCTATACCATGATACTACCCTTTTCCAGAAGGAATGGTCATACCCTAGGGAAGCTATCCCTGAAAACCTTGCCGCACAATTCCTGTTTCGACCATTACCGGTTTGTGAGGCTCGACGAAGTCTCGTCCACAAAAACACACTTTATACAAAAGCCGTGCTTTGGGTCAACAAAATGATCATAGAAATGATCACCAAGATAGACGATCAAACAAATGATCCTATCACAAATAATCAACACAATGATCATTTCACAGCAACACTCAGCATGTCACATTACCAAATTGGGAATATATTGCTGATAACTTCAACTATATAACCTCTGAGCTCATATGTCTCAGAGAAGGGTGTTAAGCTAAGAGAATAAATCATCCGCCACCAACAGAAATATATTTGAAAGAAATCAGCTTTATATCTCAAATTGTAATGTCAGACATAACTATCCATACAAGTCTGTTCCGGGCTCGAACAGAACCGAAGGCACTTACAAAGAAGTCCTTGCAAATCCGGGTATTCACAATCCCGATCGAACTTCCCATCACTTAGGGAGTCTCTATACCGTTGCAACTCAGTGCAGGGACAATCGATAGGTCATACTATCGTTCTTGCAAATACCCGGTCTTCACCACCGGTCTTCAAATGCTATCCATAACGACATCACATATTCGGAATGGGTTATACGACACAAATGTCCTTTCCCGGCTAACCCGAATAGTGAGCGCAACATTTAAAACATATGGATATGGGATTTCAATTAAGTCGCAACTTAATAATTCCAAACTTTCTTTCAAATGGTTTAAACCAATTACCATTTCAAATCCTTTAAACAAAAAGATTTATTTCACAACGTTCACTCAGTTTCACAAGGATTCATTTACGGGTTTCAAAACAATTTCCATTTGAATTGGATTAATTCATTTAAATCCTTAAATCAAAAATTTATCTCATAGCTTTCAAAACTTATTTCCAAAGATTCATTCATAACTTGGAAAATCATTTTCGATTCAAACTTGAAATCTCTTTAATATAAATTGGAAGTTCATTACTCATATGAAAGCTTTTTATCACTTAGAAATAATAGTTTTATTTTGGAAAAACCCCAATTCCATTTATGCAAGTTACAATCTTTGGTTTAATTCAAATTTCCAAATCAACGTTTTTTAAAAAATGGTTTAAACCCGTATAACTTGTAAAAATCCTTTTTAAATCATAAATACTGAATATAGAATTCAATTTCAGATTTCTTTTGAATTTCAATTTAAATCCTATTATTTAAATTCCAAATCTTTATTAGTTATTCAAAAATAACTTTTATTCTTAAAACAGCTTTTCAAAAGCTTTTCATATTAAACTTAATCTATTTCCAAAACTATTTGAATTTAAAAATTCAATTTCAAAACTTATTTAAAAAAAATCTGTGACTTAACCGATTTCCTCGTGAAATCCATATTTGTGTGTGTATAGTGTGGTCCAGGGATTTTACACAATAGTGCACAACATCATCAATCATGATAGATTAAATACAACAATATATCCGATAAGCGATATAAACTATAACGCTTGTCTTCATTCACAGACCACCGATATACATATCACAGGTAATGAATTTCATCACAGATAATTAATTACATTACAGATCACAATACGAATCAGGATATAACACAAAGCATCACATGTCAGGGATATCGAACAATTCATCATCCAATATAATCCAAACATCCATAAATAGGGTCAATTTAATTATCTGATTAATTTAAATCAGATTAATGTCTATGAGTAAATTTGCTAATCATAGCAAATTAATAATCAATTAATTTCAATGCATTTAATAATTTATCCTTTAATGAAATCATTAATTAATTCTTCATTAATAATTAATCCTTAGTTTATTATCTTTAAATAAATTTGCAATAACTAAGTAATTACTCATTAATTAATAACTCTTTAAACCTTAATTAAGTAATTAAATCTTTTAATTATTTATCTTATTAACCCAAACCATTAATTAATTTAAATAATAAACTATCCATTTTAATTAACTTAATTTACAAATTAATTTCTATTCCTTTTCAAATTATTAAATTAATAAATTATTTTGAAATCAATTATTAGGTCTTCATTACTAAATTTATTACTTTAAAACATCAAGTAAAAATCTAAATTACAAATCAATGATCACTTAAATTTGTTTTTAAAATAGTTTATTTGGTTTACTATTATAACTTACAGTCATGGAAGTCAGACCCGAGCCATCTCCCCTGATTTCTCGAGTGTAACCCGAGTGCTTCCATGATCTTCCCCGAGACTTCCCCCTGACCCCATGTTTCTTCTTCTTTTCCCTGTTTCTCTGTTTTTTTTTTTTTCTAAACTAAGTAAAATTTACTTAAACTTTAAAACTAAGAAGAACTGGTATCTACAACAGAAGGTAGATAAATATCATCGAGTTGCTCCTGAAGCCACCACGAATTTCTCAACTGAGATTTGCATAATGAGCAAACAATAAAAAAAAAATCTGGTCAGATGGATTGTACAATATAAGATAACAATCCCTGTACATCCTTTCTATATATATCATTCAACTCAAACATCAAGAAGCAAGATACAAACCAGTTCCAAATTGAAGAAACCTGTTCTCTGTCTTCCACAGAACAAGGTGAGTAACTTGTCTTTTTAGATATTTTTAAATTATAAAACAGTTGCTTACTTATGTATATAGGTATATCTGTGAACAACTTCATGTTGTCTGAAACCAGTTTTTCTTTTTTTTTCATTGCCTGTAAATCTGTGAGCAAACCCACTTTCTTTTGCTTATATTCCTCGATGTCATATTGATGATGCTCTGGAGTGGTTGTTAATAGGTCTGCATGTGTTTAAGTATGGATTGTTATATATATATATATATGTGAATGAAATGTTTGAAATATCTGTGTAGAGTTTATAACACTCTGTTAAACTCTACAGGCTCTCTGTTTTAAAACAGATAATAAGTGAGTAAACATACTGCTTTGCATAATAAATCATGTGTATTTGATTTATGATCAAGTTATGTCTGGCTATGTATGTTTTAAAAGATGACTCTGCATATCTTTGTGTACCTGTTCTTCAAAATCTTGGGTTTCAGAGCAAACAAAATAGAAGAAAAAAAACCCATATGTCTTCATACAAATGATTTCTTTTTAACTGGGATTTTAAAAAAATGAGTTGCCTAAACTTAAGTTATGATCTAGCAAATTGTTTTAAGCCTGAATATGAAGAACTTGACTCTGAAAACCCAGTTTTACAGTAAATATCAGATTTTGTGATGAATTCAAAAATTTTTATTTAATGATTCGATGTAGTAACTTGAATACTTACTCAAAAATAGAATTTTTAAAACGAAAATGAGGATTTTTAATCAAGTATTACAGGAGTAGTTTGAGATTGAAGGAAGTTTGCTTTTTCTTCAATAACTGGAAATCAATTCATCAATAAATCTTGAAATTTGTTCTGGAGCAAGTATGGCCATCGATGATTTCAGAAAAAATGTAGAGAAAAATTTCGATTGCAAGAAAATGGGAGAACGAATGAAACTAGGGTTTAAGGACTGTAGAATATGCGTTTGGGTTTTCGGGCTCGTTCGCTTTCGTTGATGCATCGAGTGAAGCCTGGCTTGGAGGAGGGGTACTCGGGTCGTAGACGAAGGTGTAGGTGAAGGGGCGTGGACTCCGGTGACGTGACGTGGTGGGGCGAAGCAAGTTTTTGGTGATCGAATGGGTTCAGGAAGAAGGGAGTTGGCTCTGATACCAAATGTAACGAGCCGGATTTTGCCCGCTCGAAAATCGACATCCATACTTCAAATCGTACTCGAATGCCATAGATTCGATTGTTCAAATCCGATTCGCCGGAGCTTATAACAATCATTAAGTAAATAACACAGCGGAATAAAAGAATAATACATTGATATACAGCTTTGATACAATATCTGATACAACAGATGGTCCAATAGATATCAATATACATCAGAGATATGATACAATAAAATAGCAGCGGAAAAGAAAATAGATAACACTAGCAGCGAAACAAATAACTCTAAGATAGTCTTCAAGGAAGAACTCCAGAACTGCAACTCCATTTCCAAGAATCAATCCAGCAATAGCTCGAACTCCCAATAACGATGCACCAAGATAACCAAGACTGGTGCGATCCAAAGACTGAACTAACTCCAGATAATCTGTTAAATCTAGCTATCTGAAAAAAAAAACCCAACTCTAGACTGCTCGTGTAGGAAATAATGAGCACCCAGAGTTTAGGAAAGAAGACAATAAACTCCGGATCAGTCGTGGGACTGGTGTGAGCAACAAAAACAGTTTATCTTTTAAAAACATTCAACAAAAGATTTTCTGAGTCAATTCGCAATGCTTTTGAAAAATGAGACTACCATAAGGCCTCCCGCACACACACACAATGCAAACGCAGAATCGGAGGAGATTTCTCCTTATGATAGTCAAAGATGCTTGATACGCATTTAAAATAACATTTGATATTATTATTAGTGTATAGTGTAGAAAAAAATTCATTTCGAAAGTAGAATATAAATCTTAGCCAGCATAGACATTTCGAACTATGCCTACTATAGCTACCATCCAAACAGTGGTGACCACCATAAGTGAATAGCAGGTTCTACAACTAATACCGTACAAGTTTCGTATTGTTTCTTTGGATTTCCAACAAATGATCAGGCCAAGGAACTTCCCATTGCCACTGAGAATGCCTCTGGATGGACATCCCCGAGAACCAAACCGGATCTCTGCCAACACAAGGCCGGGTTACCCCTTAACTGGGTAACTACTGACACGAGCACGCCATTCCCCGGTCCTTTAGGACCTTTTCAACCGAGCGCTCGATATCCAACATCACACCATAATAAATAGAGTGTTTTCAACATGAGTAAGTATCTGGGCTCCATACCATGATACCACCCCTTTCCAGAAGGAAATGCACATACCCTAAGGGGAGCTACAGCAACCCCTAATAACCTTGCCGCATCTTTCCTGTTTTGACCATTTCCGGGATGTGAGGCTCGACGAAGTCACGTCCACAAAAACATACTTTATACAAAAAGCCATGCTTTGGGTCAACAAATGATCAACACAATGATCACTAAGATAGACGATCAAATAAATGATCCTATCACAATAATCAACACAATGATCATTTCAGCATCACTCAGCATGTCACATTACCAAAATGGGATATATTGCTGATAACTTCAACTATATAACCTCTGAGTTCGTATGTCTCAGAGAAGGGTGTTAAGCTAAGAGAATAAATTCTCCGCCACCAACAGAAATATATTTGAAAGAAATCGGCTTTATATCTCAACTTGTAATGTCAGACACAACAATCCATACAAGTCTGTTCTGGGTTCGAACAGAACCGAAGGCACTTCCAAAGAAGCCCTTGCAAATCCGAATATTCACTAATCACGTTCGGACTTCCCATCACATATGGAGTTTCTATACCGGCGCGACTCGGTGCAGAAACAATCGATAGGTCATCCTATCGTTTTCGCAAATACCCGGTCTTCATCACCGGTCTTCAAATGCATCCATAACGACATATCACATATTCGGAATGGGATATATGACACAAAGGTCCTCTCCCGGCTAAACCGAACAGTGAGCGCAGTATTTCAAAAACATATGGATAATGGGATTTCAATTAAGTCACAACTTAATAATTCAAAACTTTCTTTCAAATGGTTTAATCCAATTACCATTTCAATCTTTAAACAAAAAGATTCATTTTCACAACCTTTAACGGTTTAAACCATTTTCACATTTTAATCTTTTAAACAAAAGATTCATTCACAGATTTTCCAAATCAATTTGATTAACTCGTTAAATCTTTAAATCAAAGATTTAACTTATAGCTTCAAAACAATTTCATTTCAATTTGATTTAAACAAATCATCAATTTAAATCTGTTAAAAATAAACAGATTTAATTCATAGTTTTCAAAAGAATTCATTTATAACTTGGGAAAATCATTTCCCTATTCAATCTTGAAATTCCCCTAATTAACTGGAATCTCAGTTCTTATCTAAAAGTGTTTATCATTTGAAAACAACAGTTTTCATTTTGGAAATCTGATTCATTTATACGAGTTGAAATCCTTGGTTCATACAACATATTTATAATATCTTTAATCCCTAATTTCAAATCATAGAATTCAATTTCAAGTACTGAATTTAAATTTAAATCAAATTATTTAAATTCCAAAACTTAATCAAGTAATTTCAAAATAATATGATTTCCCCCCTTAAAAGAATTTCGTCCTCGAAATTCGCCAGAGAAATAACGAAGATAGATGAAAGATAGAGAAATATCTTTCCAGATCAAACTGGATATCAATTCTGCATTTGGCTTACCAAATCAGAATTATCAACAATTGATGCGAGAACAGACTCAATTAAGTACGAAACAATTTGGGTTATCTGATCTACAAAGTATACAGGGGTATTGGTTAGTTCGAATGGATAACTAACCGTTCGTAGAATATATCGATACCCAATGAAATAGATAGAAATAGATTCGATTAAGATTTCAGATTCAAGATTTAATTCATTTACGATTTACTGAAAATACAACTAATGATAGTTCCAGTGTCGAACAAAATTCGAACAATTTAATCGTAAACGTGAAGATTACCTTATGAAATTTTATTTTCCTAAATCAGCTTGTTGAGGTTGAAGAATCGTCTCTGATTGCATACACTTTCTTTACTAAAGTCTGGTTCTTTGCTGGACAGTTGTTGATCCTATGTCCCGGCTTGCGGCATTTATAGCATCCCGTAGATTCCTCATCTGGCCTCATAAATGGCTCTCTCATTCCTGGCTTCCAATCATTCTTGCATTTTTTCGAGTAGTGACCTTTTTCCAGACAATTGAGACAAGTAACATCCTTCTTTCCCTTCGGTATACTCTTCTTTCCTTTATTTTTCTTCGATTTCTTTCCGCCAAACTTCCTTTTTCTCCAATTCAGATTACATGCATTTCCAATTTCCTCCGGATCTTTTTGCTTTTCCAGAGTATCATATCGATAGCCCATATCAATCAATTCAGAAAAAGATTCCTTGACGTGAGTAGTCATCCTTTCCTGAAACTCCTTGTTCATTCCCCGAATAAACTTTTCATTCTTCTTTAACGGTGTATTCACCAATTCTGGACCAAATCGAGATAATTCCATAAATTTGTTCAAGTACTCTTCAAACGATAAGCTTCCCTGCTCGAAATCCATAAACTCCTGGTACACTCTAGAGATACCTGCAGACGGCATATATCGCTGCTCAAACACTTCCTTGAAACGACTCCAAGTAATTTCATCTGCCGACTCATCTACGGTAACAGTTTCCCACCAAACTAAAGCCTCTTCCTGGAGTTGCCAAGAAGCTATCAATCGCATCTGATCATTTTCTAATTTTAATCCTTTGAAAATCTTTTCGCACAATCGAATCCATGTATGTGCTTCGATAACGGTTTCTTTGCCAGTGAACGGCTTTCCACCTAGTCTAGAAAACTTTTGATATATATCAGCCAAATTCAATTGAGATTGAATAGGAATATCTGTCGTTGCAGGGTTTTGACCAGCTAAAGTAGTACTTTCCTGTCTCCTATTTCGTCCTCTTCTTCCACTCATTCTTACTATCTGTAAATAGTAAGAAATCTGATTTAGGCATTCAGACGAAAAACTTAGAGAATAACAACAGATAAAGAGAATAGATTAAGAAATTTGTATTTTTGGTTCCACAGGTTATACTCATTCTAGGGTATACTTCACCCTATCTCTAATGAGTCATCTAAGGTGTTACACTCCATAGCTAAAGTTCTTACTCAACCTTCAGCTCTGATACCAATTTGTCACGACCCAAACTCGATGTCCAATAAACAACATCAAATTCGTTTCGCGGGAGCTTGCGACACCATTAAATGATAAATAACACAGCGGAAATAAAAAAAAAATGATATCACTGATATAACATGAATACAATATTCGATACATCAATTTGATACAATGATAATCATCAACATCAGAGAATATACAACACAAAATACAGCGGAACATGATACCATATGAAATAAGTCTTCTCAGAATATAATACTGCAACTCTGATCCAAAAAGCTCCAAAACTCCTAGCTCGATCCATCATCAAGATTGCACCAAGCTAAATAAGTCTCGTCCATATCCAAAGAAAACTGAACTAGCTCCAGATAATCCACTGAATCTAATTATCTGAAAAACCAAACTCTAGACTGCCCGTGTAGAAAAATTTGAGCACCCAGAGTTTAGGAAATAAACAATAAACTCTGGATCAGTCATGGGACTGGTGTGAGCAAACAAAAATAGTTTATCTTTAAAAACAAACAACGAAATATTTTAAAATCAATTCGCAATGCTTTTTAGAAATGAGACTACCATAAGGCCTCCCGCACACACACACAATGCAAACGCAGAATCGGAGGAGATTTCTCCTTATGATAGTCAAAGATGCTTGATACGCATTAAAAAGAAACATTTGATATTATTACTAGTGCATAGTGTAGTAAAAATTATTTCGAAAGTAAAGATATAAATCTTAGCCAACATAGACATTTCGAACTATGCCTACTATAGCTACCATCCAAACAGTGGGGCGCCACCATAAGTAGATGGCAGGTAATACAACTAATACCGTACAAGGCACGTATTTGAAGAATGGATTTTCCAACAAATGGTCAGGCCAAGGAACTTCCCATCGCCACATGGAAACGCCTCTGGAAGGACGCCCCGAGAACCAAACTGTTCTCTGCCAAACAAAGCCGGGAATCCTTTTTCCCAAAGGATATTACAAACCCTCAGATATGCCACCCCCGGTCCTTTGGGACCTTTAAACGAGAGCTCTCTAACCAACATCACACCATAATAATAAGTGTTTCAACATGAGTAAGTATCTGGGCTCTATACCATGATACTACCCTTTTCCAGAAGGAATGGTCATACCCTAGGGAAGCTATCCCTGAAAACCTTGCCGCACAATTCCTGTTTCGACCATTACCGGTTTGTGAGGCTCGACGAAGTCTCGTCCACAAAAACACACTTTATACAAAAGCCGTGCTTTGGGTCAACAAAATGATCATAGAAATGATCACCAAGATAGACGATCAAACAAATGATCCTATCACAAATAATCAACACAATGATCATTTCACAGCAACACTCAGCATGTCACATTACCAAATTGGGAATATATTGCTGATAACTTCAACTATATAACCTCTGAGCTCATATGTCTCAGAGAAGGGTGTTAAGCTAAGAGAATAAATCATCCGCCACCAACAGAAATATATTTGAAAGAAATCAGCTTTATATCTCAAATTGTAATGTCAGACATAACTATCCATACAAGTCTGTTCCGGGCTCGAACAGAACCGAAGGCACTTACAAAGAAGTCCTTGCAAATCCGGGTATTCACAATCCCGATCGAACTTCCCATCACTTAGGGAGTCTCTATACCGTTGCAACTCAGTGCAGGGACAATCGATAGGTCATACTATCGTTCTTGCAAATACCCGGTCTTCACCACCGGTCTTCAAATGCTATCCATAACGACATCACATATTCGGAATGGGTTATACGACACAAATGTCCTTTCCCGGCTAACCTGAATAGTGAGCGCAACATTTAAAACATATGGATATGGGATTTCAATTAAGTCGCAACTTAATAATTCCAAACTTTCTTTCAAATGGTTTAAACCAATTACCATTTCAAATCCTTTAAACAAAAAGATTTATTTCACAACGTTCACTCAGTTTCACAAGGATTCATTTACGGGTTTCAAAACAATTTCCATTTGAATTGGATTAATTCATTTAAATCCTTAAATCAAAAATTTATCTCATAGCTTTCAAAACTTATTTCCAAAGATTCATTCATAACTTGGAAAATCATTTTCGATTCAAACTTGAAATCTCTTTAATATAAATTGGAAGTTCATTACTCATATGAAAGCTTTTTATCACTTAGAAATAATAGTTTTATTTTGGAAAAACACCAATTCCATTTATGCAAGTTACAATCTTTGGTTTAATTCAAATTTCCAAATCAACGTTTTTTAAAAAATGGTTTAAACCCGTATAACTTGTAAAAATCCTTTTTAAATCATAAATACTGAATATAGAATTCAATTTCAGATTTCTTTTGAATTTCAATTTAAATCCTATTATTTAAATTCCAAATCTTTATTAGTTATTCAAAAATAACTTTTATTCTTAAAACAGCTTTTCAAAAGCTTTTCATATTAAACTTAATCTATTTCCAAAACTATTTGAATTTAAAAATTCAATTTCAAAACTTATTTAAAAAAAATCTGTGACTTAACCGATTTCCTCGTGAAATCCATATTTGTGTGTGTATAGTGTGGTCCAGGGATTTTACACAATAGTGCACAACATCATCAATCATGATAGATTAAATACAACAATATATCCGATAAGCGATATAAACTATAACGCTTGTCTTCATTCACAGACCACCGATATACATATCACAGGTAATGAATTTCATCACAGATAATTAATTACATTACAGATCACAATACGAATCAGGATATAACACAAAGCATCACATGTCAGGGATATCGAACAATTCATCATCCAATATAATCCAAACATCCATAAATAGGGTCAATTTAATTATCTGATTAATTTAAATCAGATTAATGTCTATGAGTAAATTTGCTAATCATAGCAAATTAATAATCAATTAATTTCAATGCATTTAATAATTTATCCTTTAATGAAATCATTAATTAATTCTTCATTAATAATTAATCCTTAGTTTATTATCTTTAAATAAATTTGCAATAACTAAGTAATTACTCATTAATTAATAACTCTTTAAACCTTAATTAAGTAATTAAATCTTTTAATTATTTATCTTATTAACCCAAACCATTAATTAATTTAAATAATAAACTATCCATTTTAATTAACTTAATTTACAAATTAATTTCTATTCCTTTTCAAATTATTAAATTAATAAATTATTTTGAAATCAATTATTAGGTCTTCATTACTAAATTTATTACTTTAAAACATCAAGTAAAAATCTAAATTACAAATCAATGATCACTTAAATTTGTTTTTAAAATAGTTTATTTGGTTTACTATTATAACTTACAGTCATGGAAGTCAGACCCGAGCCATCTCCCCTGATTTCTCGAGTGTAACCCGAGTGCTTCCATGATCTTCCCCGAGACTTCCCCCTGACCCCATGTTTCTTCTTCTTTTCCCTGTTTCTCTGTTTTTTTTTTTTCTAAACTAAGTAAAATTTACTTAAACTTTAAAACTAAGAAGAACTGGTATCTACAACAGAAGGTAGATAAATATCATCGAGTTGCTCCTGAAGCCATGCATCATTTTCTTCTTCTTCTCTTCTTTTTTTTTTCTTTACTGCTGAAACAAAATTTCCTGAAACCGAGCATCACCTGACACGCGACCATCCCCGTGCATGTGCACATCATCGCGGCGCCACTCCGGCGATCTACTCCATCGGCGGCAAGTCACAAACTACCCATATACTCGAAATCAAACTCGACTCAACACGACAAAACCCAAAATCAAATTTTCACCCATCGTTCGAACTGCACTCGAAACCAATCACCAGAAATCGCCTCAATACGCCTACTCCGGCCATATGGATACGAGCCACCCAACAGAAAACTTCGCCATAACTCGACGCCTCGATCCATCACTTCGCGGCCCATCCCGATCACCCATCGAAACTAGGAATGCTCGGAGTAACAGTTCGAAAAAAAACACAGTTCGAACCCTAAAAACCCTTCGTCCTCTCAATCCACGAATTAGAAAAATTATTTGACATTTTTCTCGAGATCAGGGGTAGCTATATTTGCTACAATCCAAGTTTCAAAAATTTAAATTGATTCAATTCTCTTAATTTTGAAAAAAAGCAATTTTTATTCAAATCCAAACTGCTCGTGTATTACTAATCTAAAAATCTAAATTTTTGGTTTAAAAATCATATATTGCAGTAGGAATTTAAGTTATGATCTCGAATCAACTTTTTATAACAATCAAATTTATCACTTTTCTTTTTTTCTTGATTGCCTGTAAACTATGTTCCCTGCAGTTACATTATACTAACATGTTTAGTGAGCTTTGAAAAACAATTTTTCTCTGATACAAACATAAATCATTTAAACATCAAAATCATTGGAACATGATAGTAGCAAGAAGAACAGAGGTGGTAAAAGTTGTACAGGGCATTCACACATTCATTATCTAGCAACTAAACTCAACACAGTCCTAGACTACACATATTCAAACTGATACCTCCACTTAATCTTTAACACATCATATTATAAAGGAGATTAACAAGTTTACTCACATGATATTGAAGAAAACAGAGGCTGGAACTGAGACAGAGATGCAAGCCTGGAAGTTGATAAATTTTGAAAAAAAACTGGAATTTGAATTTGATCTTTGCTTGCTTATTTGCTTTCAGGTTTTAGATTACATGATTGTATTTGTTTGTTTCCCAGTCTTTTGAACTTGAATGAAGATATTTGGGTTTGTAGAAAAAATGATGCCTCTCTTTTTCTTTTGCTTTTACAGTTTTTTTTTTCCAGTTAACTTACCAAAATTGGTTTGAATAAAAAATGAAATGAAGTAGGTGTATATTAAGAGAGACAGTGTTGTACAGGCATGTTTGAAATCATTTAATGAAAGTATGTAAGTAACCCCTTTCATTTATTTGCAGCATGCCGTGCTTCATGCTAGACAGTGTATGCATTAAATGCTCATCCATACTTGTTTGATACTTACTGCATATCTAGATTTAATTTTATATATATATATATAAGTGCTGTTTTGTTTCATTTAAATACTTGTTTACATCTTGCATTACTTAATGTAATACTATTTTAGTTATCTGTACATTTTTTTTGTTTACAACAACTTTATTACATTTTTATTTATGTAGGTATACTTCTTGCTTTGTATAAGCATGCTTATGTGTACTTGTTCTTATACTTACCCATATTCTACTTCACAGCTACATGTATTTGCTTTGTTTCTTACTTGAATGTATTTGCTATGTTTTGTTTATTTTCTTGCTGGGCTATTGTAATTGTATATGCAGTTTTGTTTATGTTTGCTCATATATACTTATATTGTATAAAGTAACTCATTTGATTTTTATATTCTGTTTTTGTTTATTTATGTATTTAATGTTTTATGTTTTATTTGTTTTGTAAATATTACTTTGCATTCAATTTAATATGTTGTTCACCGAGATGTCTTTTACATTGCTTGATTTAAATAGGTTTAATAATATAAATGAATTCAATGTTGTTATTATTATTTATTCAAACTTTTAATTTAATTTTCCTTTTCAACTTTAACTTTACAACGTATATTTTATTTTATTTTGAACACTTTATTTCAATTCCAATTCAATTATATTTAAAATAAGTTTCAAATCCAATTTATAAAATAATTAAGTATACATATCTTATCAAAATTGAGAAATTCAAACAAATCTATAATTTAACCTTAATTTAAATCAAATTATAAACTGAAATTCGTTTTTAAAAATCGGGATCGTTACAGTAAAGAGTAGAGAGCTTAAAGTTTTTAAGAGAGAGTTTGAATTTGAAAATGAGAATGAAAAGGTATGATAAAAGATAGTGAATAAATAGATTCTCAAAGGACATATTCTCTGGTCAAAAGATGCCTTTTCAGAGAATTGAATGAAGTGAAAAAGTGGAGGGAAATTCAACTATTTGAATTCAAATTTTGAATTTCAAATTCTAGTACCCATGTCGACATCATGGTGGGGACCACGTCGACATGTGCCTATGAATTTTTGTGATTTATTTTTCCTACGTACTCTAATACATATATATATACATATACTTATTATATTTAATGTATATATATCTGGAATATTATTAGAATTATAGTATTTTCAATATATTATTATACTATGAATATAATAATAAAGATAATAAAAATAATAAAACAATAATAAAAATAATAATAAAATAGTAAAAAAATTTAAAATTCAAATAACACACCTATTCAAAATCAATCAATCAAGCAATCAAACATCTAATTCTAAGCATGCAATTTCAACCAATCTATTACTTAAAACGGAAAACAGAAACCAGGTCATTTATACGACGACACGTGTACTTTTTTAAAATTGGGGTATTTTCGGAACTATATCAATATTACTCGGCAAACAATGTGTTTTCCAACGAACCGTTAAATCCTAAAACTGTTTCCCTTTTTCTACGCCGCACTTCTTTCTTCACGCTCCACAAACCCTACGTTGCTCTTTCTTTCTTCTTCTATACACTAATCTTATCGCAAAACAATTGACGTTGGAGATGTTATACAGTTGGTGAACTTACAAACGCAAATTGGATATTCACTCGAATTAGGTAAGCAATTTGCTGATATTTACCGCTCAAATTGGGGATTTTTATATATTCAAACATAAAATGCATAGAATTTGTAGTAAAAATTGATCTGACTATTTGTTAATCCAATTCTACGCTACATCCCTTTTATTTATTTTACACAACTGGATTTTTGGTCACCAATTTGTTAATCCTTTTCGTTCGATTTAGGTATGCGTATAATTGACCACCCAGTCGATTGGTTGGGTCATAAAACTCATAAAACACAATTTGATGATATATTGTTCTTACTATATGGAACGTAACCCCCTTTTTTCTGCTATATACCATTTTTGATACTAATGGTGGGTAAATTTTAAAATTTATAGTCACTATATGTTTGTCCTGAAATGTATTTAGTACATAATCTGCTAAATGCATGTTGATGAAAGAATTTGAAGCTCAGGCTAAATAATAGAAGGTTTAACATACTAATATGAGGAAAATAGTGCTAAAAAGACCTGTTAGATTTTTATTCCTTTCTCAGGAACTTCTGTGATATAACTATTTTAAGCTAAATCATTGTTGACAATGCGGTATTCTTTCTTCTTTGTATGAATTTTCGTGATAATAAACCATCATTGTGCTAATTGTCGTTGGGCAATTAACTGATGTGAAATATTGTTCAAACTCTTACCTTCTTGCATCGGTTATATCTGCACGAGCCACCGTTAACCAAGCGTGATGAATATCATGCTGAAACGATTACCAATCCTTTGATTAGTTTCTTCATAGTTTTGTTTTACTTCATTTTTTGCTTCACTGAATATATTAGTAGTTAATCCCTTTTGGAAATCCTACCCTCTTTTGCGCTCTCCTGGTTTTTGTTATGCGGTACTTTAAAGGAAGCTAACAACAAATGAAAAATACACATCTTTCAAAGTTCACCAATCGTTTTCAATTTCACTGATATGGATGTTTTGAACCGGCAGTAAATTTTCTACGTCACCTTATTTTTAATTGTAGGAAAATATCACTATGGTGTTATCTAAATTCTTCCACGCATCAGTTAGAGAAGAATACTACATGATCGCATTTGTACAATTTTTAACGAGGTTTAACATCGAGTAAGTTTTTGATCATAAAGGATAGTGGATTTATGAAATTGATATACATTGCTTCCTTTTAATGGATATACATTTTCACAAAATTTCACTCTTTTCTGTCATGTCAAACCTACGTACCAGAAGCTCTATTAAGTACATAGTACTTTTACTGTGATACCTTAACAAATTATAACCGTGAATATTGATCAATGCTCAAATCCGACTACTTCTGATTTAAAATGATGACTTTGTGCTTCTGAACGGTGCTCAGGTCCGAATAATAAAGGTCAGGGATGTGCATCCAAAAACAAAAAATTAGGTTGAAATGTAGTAATTTGGGAGTCCTACCGTCTATTATCTGCACGCTTGGCAAGATGACCAAAAAAAGATCAGGTCTTTCGGCTTTATTGTCTGTTTATTACAAAATTAGATGCTACGACACTATTTGTAGAAATACAATACTTTTGTTGGTTTTCTGCAATTCATATTATTTCGAAACTGCTACTAATTATCTTTTATTAATATCATCCTTCTTACCTTGCAGTATTTTTGTGGCTCTACCATTGTCAGGTAGATGGAACTTCCCTCTGCTTGCAATGTGATATACGTGAAGAGGTCTTATGGATAAAATCCCTTGCTTAGATGGGAAGTACAAGTTCATATATTTATGGTACATAAAGAAGGTATTTTTGTACTTTATTATATTGAACTATCATTAATTTATACTAATGCTTTTACATACAAATTGTAAATTCTTATATTATGTTGCCTTAAATTTTAACTTTCATAAAACATCAGTAATATTAACTGGTTATTCCACGAGTAAGAGCTTATGAATATCCTTTGAAAGAGCTTTTATTATAATATGTAGTTCAACATTGCACGTTAACTGCTCAATAGATTGAATATGTATGCTTCACTCTAATGTGGACTTTTTATTTCAAGAAAAAACAGGACTGAAAGTTTATTCATGCAATAAATAGGAACCCAAATTATGTACCTTGAATTAATTTATCACATCAACTTTTTTTTAATGATAATGAATTTCTTATATACCTTTGGGATAATGGTCTTCTATGTTATTTCTCTAATATTTCTTCATTGATCACAAGTCTTACCAATTTTTTCCATTCAATTATTTCATCCAGCGAATATTTTTGGCCATACGAAACTTATACAAACGTAAAAATTGTACGCTGCTATTAATACTACTGTCTTTTAGCTTTTATATTTATTAAGATTATTATAACTATTTCATATTGGAATAATTGATGAGCGGTTAAGAGCTTGGCAAAAAAATAAACTCAATTTATGCGCTCTTCCCTCGTGTGGAAAAATAAGCGCAAAAAACATGTTCATGGGAATTTGGTTTCATGAGTAGTCAACACAAGTAAAGTTTCTTAAAAAGATTTTGAGTTATCATCGGTCAAAATAAAATTTGCAGTACTATATGCATAGAAACAAATCAGTTATATGTAATCACTTTTCTAATTCAAACAAGTTTTGGTCAGTTTAAAAGAGTATTGTTGATTAACACATTTAATAATTTACAATATTAGTTGTATAATTTACAAGTTTTGTTTTATCCAAAGCAATCCCCTACATTGATTCTTGGAGTATCCACCCAGTAGGTTGCATATAAGCTTAAATAGAGTAAT
Organism: Allium cepa; assembly: GCA_030765085.1. NCBI lineage: Eukaryota > Viridiplantae > Streptophyta > Magnoliopsida > Asparagales > Amaryllidaceae > Allium > Allium cepa. The sequence goes on from CM060929.1 coordinate 887,748,563, forward strand.
AATATTAGAAGAGAACATTTATATTTTCTGCTAAAATCATTATAATCCAAGAATGATTTATGTTGTTGGTTTTGTTTTTTGTTTCCTATTTAACATGGGATTAGTTTAGTTACATTTCTATTTATCATAAGTTCGTCATATTCACTCTTTGTCGTCGTCTGGGTTTTTAGTTGTTAGGCCTGCTAACCATATTTTGGACTTCTGATATTTTGGTTGGATTTCATTTTTTAGATTGTATAAGTTTGCTTTTAAGTTTATTTACTATTACATAATTTTATAATCAAATAATAGTTTCTTGATACTAGATATTAGGAAACAGAACAGTGTTACAATTACTTTGGCTCTTCTTAGAATTTTTTAATTGGAAATTGTTGAATCTAAAACAAAAAAATGGTTATATAGTTTTCAAAATTAAGTTTGTACGATCTTTTTTTTTCCGATTGGGGGATTTTATTGCTACATTAATCCAATTCCATATATGGATTCATAAATTTGTATCCATTCTTAAATCTATTATATATTAGAACAGTAAAAAAATATCTAATAATATGCAGTATAGATTTATGATATGAAAATTTTGTCGATTTTGGTATGGAAAAATTATTCATACCTTATGAAACATATATAGTTTTTAGTCCTAAAATCATAACCCAATGTCACCAAATCTGAAATTGGTTTTAAAATTACGAGTTATTTTATTTACAGTCATTGGTTCAGTTATCAAGTAATTTTATTGCTATTTTTTACAATTTATGAGAATGCATGCTTCATGGTTGGAGATAAATAATTTAAGCAACAATTATCTGACTTAAACTAGAGTATTTCAATACAACATCAATTGTCTTTCCCTGACATGGAGTATTTAATTGTTTATCTAATTTAAATTATATCCTTTTGTTATGTTGTTGTTTTGTTTTTTCCACTATATAATTATAGACGGTGACTTCGAATATAAGTAATTCCAAATAAGCATATAGGAAGTAGGAGTTACTTGAATATGCTTGGTTAATTATGAAGGATGATTATGGTATAGACTAGGTACAGTGTTGGATTCAAATATTTATAAGTGGATACCCTACCAACATTTCGTACATAGTAAAGCAAATAATGCATATCTATAACCAGTATCCGAGCAATTTCATGATACTACGCCGTTTGATAAATGTCCTAGGTTTGGCTTTGCCAAATTATGACATGAATTGGCACAAAATATTCAAATGATGGTTGTCAGAAAATAATATACCAGTTAAAATTTTGAAGTGTCATGCAGATTTGAAGATTCAATAATACTAAAGCACTAAAACATGAAACTTACAAGATTGTATATTGTTGCCTTCAAGGTATCGTTCCTATTAAAAATCCAATTTTAATAAAAAAATTGAACCATGAAAATATGAATTAATCAATTTACAACAATGTATCTTTTCAGTTTTAAAGATGACCCACTTTCTCTACTTTGCATTTATCAAGTTGCCTAATAGATTGTCTAAATTATTTTAGGGATTGCATGCTTCAAGGTTTGGAAAAAAAAATATAAGCAACAAGGAGTTCAGGAAACATGGGCCAAATTGAGAAGCATATTGATTCTCCAAACTGTAACTATTTTCTCTTTGTTTTAAAATCAATTTGATTATGAAATTTCTCATAAACAAATGATTTTAGTTTTATTATTCCTGTTCTGACTTCGATTATCATGATTAAATTTTTTAAATCGACTGTTACTTTTTATGACGAGTACTGTAAACAGAGTCCTACTTTGTCTTGGAGTATGTTTTCATATGTTTTACATGTGGTAACATGAACATTAGATATTTTTTATATCAAATCATCCTTTTTTTGCTGAAAAATATATTATGTAAACGAAACTATAATATTTCACTTCAGCATCAATTAGAGATTCCCTAACACGACGTTTTCAAAAATTAATTTAATTTAAATTATATGTTTTGCTTGCACTAATTTTAGGTGGTGTCCTTGAACACGTTTACGTTTCATTCCTAACAAGCATGTAGAAAGTAGTGGTTACTTAATGTAGCTTGCGAGTTATAGGTGATTCAGCTAATCTATTTTTACGGTATATTCTTACAAGTGATTAGCTTAATCACGCATGGACACCCATTTAGAATTTAGAGGTTTTAAGAGCATTATGATATAAATTAGTTAGTTCTATGTTATTCTAGGTTCTGTCCAATTTTTTAAACATACGAGTTAATTTAATAAAATCATTGCTATATGTACTTTATAAGAAGAAACAGTATCATAATTTATTATATAAGGTTTCTCTTTATTTTATGTTCAATCTTAGGATTTCCCTCTGTTTTTCCGTTGACAGGTGCTTATATGTCAAAAATTGCTTCAGGGAGCATCTGTAGGGCCTGTCGAGAACCACAGTATTGAAGTGAGAAGTGCAATAAGGTAGGAAAGCAGAAGACGGAGAGGGCGAAATGTAGTGGATTGAGCGGCTGGTGAGTAAAAGTGGGAGAAGTGTAGTCCTACTGAAATGTAGTGGTTGCATAAATATAGTAAGGGCAGAAGACGGTGCTATTGCGGCATGATTGTATAGAGATGGTAAGGTGAGTTGCTGAATATTAACAAAGGGCATGTAGTGCGATCGCAATACAGTGGTGAATTACTACGGAAGAGACAGAGCAGTTGCGAGAGATATGAAGTGCACAGGTAAAAACATAACATGCTTGCAATCAACAAGAATTAAAGCTTGAGTAGAGGTTTCTATTGCAACTCCAGGGTCTAATAATTAAGACATCGATTATACTGAAAAGAGGCAACTCCTACATGGTAGGGAAGAAATCCCATTATACCGACGGAGGCAGAAGGCTGAAGACATGGGGCTACAAGCAAGGAGCGAACAAATGGGCTAAACACAAGATGAAGCATTTTTTAGGCCTACACAATAGGCTGGAAGGTGGGTGAGCGGGGGAGGTTTCAACTAGATGCAAACTGAATTTGCAGGGCAGTCAGAAAGTGTGGCATGCAAAAGATGAGATGTCTGCAGCTAGGAAGTTGGTGGCGGTCTACTGCTATATGACTGATTGTTGCAGCTAGGAACCGACATGATGTGTGTCGGTTGCAGGCATGCTTCAGAGTTGAGACATGAACAAGAAAGTACACAGTGCACAGTAAATGATGGCAAATGTATTGTTTTAGATGGTTCTTTCAGTTTATAATTGGTGAGAAAGTGTGTTTAATATGATTCAGTAAGCAGTTCAACAAGTAATGAATAACTATGATGTGTTCTGCAATATGTCCTTTTTATAAGGCTATGGTTTTTTTATTACGTCCTTTTGTATGATGTGAAAATTTCTCTTATTTGTGCATGAGTTAAGTAATGAATCTATATTAGCTCAAGAGTTTACATTCTTTGATTTGTACAAGATTAGTTTCTTTCTGTCAGCCGCATGCAATGAATTAAGGTATTCGAGCATTAGGAAACTACACTGCACGGTTGAAACATTTTAGATTAGAGGGACATTAAGCTAATACTCATTCAAAATTAGTCTGGAATGTTGGACAACTTTCGGTTCAATACCCATAGTAATGTAAAATTGACCATTGGAATACCATTAACACATTACCACAGTCGATGGTGATATAGTTCAAGTCCCTATGCACGTGAAGCATAGAAAAAGCAAGGATATCTCTTAGGCTTCAGTTCTTACGTAAACATGTACATATTAAAGGTAATAGTATGAACTATGAAGGTACTTTAATAGAAAATGATCTTAGTTATGGCAGTCTTAACCGGCCAATATAGATACTACTATTAACAAGCATTCTCATTTATTATCCAATTTAAATTTTTCTACACCTAACATAGATATTCCTATTGACAAGTATTCTCATCTTTTTTCATCATAAAACATAATATTATTTATGATAATAAAATAAATTTGAATTCTCGCATTCATCATCTTCAGCATTTTTTTACAAATATTTCATCCAACGTGGATTTTTTTTCATCTTATCGCAGCAGCTGATTAAAATTATATGACAACTTTAGCATCATTTGCTTTGTACAATTAAAATTTTATGTCAAGTGGTATTAAAAACACACCAAAATATATCGTCACCTGTGACTTATGTTATCAGCTTCTTGATACCCATTAATATAACAAACAGAGGTGGTTTGTAAAAAAACAATGGTATATGACAAATTTTTCTATTACTTCACTATGAAATTAACACAGCACTTCTCATGGGTACTTACGGTTGGCATCTAAACTGTGTCAACTTTACCTACGTTGTGATCTATTGCATAACTTTACAATTTATATATTACTTCCTGACTATTACTATAAGATTAAAGTTATTAATGCAACACCGAATCTATAGTACAATAAATCAACTAGACATAAAGCAAGAATTGGTTCTCTACATCACCATTTACAGAGCCTGCATTATCCTTACCTTCTATGATGCCAAAGAGGAATAGTAGACAATTTCGAAGATCAATGAACTTATTAACTATTCCATAATTCATTATGCTTACCATAGAGGCTTTAGTTGTTATGTAAATATGTTTACATATAAGACGATCATGTTGCACTTTCATGCATTCAATATTCAAGGATATCTCACTTTTATGTTAACCTACATAATTGCCCAAATATTCTGCTCATTAAATAGTCAAATTGTATGGAACCAATTTCATTTTTATATACATCAAAATTCATTGTCTGTGTGACTTTCCTAATTAATATCTTCCACAATTTGTAAGTGAAAATGAAGTCATGGAAAACAATAATAACAACAGGTATGAACTACAAACACATAATAGATTAAAAAAATGGTCGAAATAGTTCAAAACATCAAGAAGTTCACAATTTCCCATGTGCATAGCATGGGCCACAAAAATATGAGTCCCACCATACAAAATCCAAAGTTAAAAATCGTATAATTGATGCAAGTATGTGTGTGTATGTGTCATGTTGCATGACACCGCTTTTGGGCTAAAAAAAATTCCATGGAGCAGCAAAAGTGTTTGGTAGAACGAACTGTAACGATATAATTGGTCAACTACTGCATTTGGATAATATTTTCATTATATGATCACAAAAAATAATACAAAATCATAGGCTTATTCAAGCAACTCTTTTTTATACAGGCGATTGATGGAAGAATAGTTTAATGTGTATTATATAAACTTAAGAAGTTTGCTAACGATGTTAATGTATAAAAAAATTTAGTTGAATCGCGATGCCTACCTATTATATTCTCATTTTCATGACAAATCTGATCACATGATTTTATTTTTTGTTATGTTTTAGGCTAGATTGCTGATTTCAGATTCTTGAAGATGTGAAAATTTACCACAGGAAGCATGAAATATTATGCATCTAATGTGGATTGCATGGACCAGAGTATTCAATTAATTTAGGTAATAACTGGAAAACTAGAAAAGCTATCGAGCAACTAAAAGTAGTAAAATGCAGCTTGAATATTGATGTAGGATACAAAACTCCAAGTCAAAGGAGGGAAAGAAAGAGACAAAGTAATATTCGAAGGTTTTAGGCCAACACATACATTTTTTAAACTTATATTTTTTAACTATATTATTATTATTATACCTTAAAAATAAATTAATGCATTGAATTTAGAATCAATAAGTAAGATATAACAAATTTGAGTCTTATAACCAATCTCTTGGTTATTTTTAAACAAGTTTTGCAGCCCTTTTTGGTGTATTATCTATAATTTTATATGCATATACATTACTTACAGATTTCTAAATATTATTATTTTCGTATCATGCACAGGCTGTTATGAAACAAAAAATAAGAGAAGCACAAAGAGATAAGAAAGAGTAGAAGAGTTGCAGAGGTAAGACCGTTTTACATTCACTTTATGTAAGTAATATAACACTATTGTTTGACCAAAATAATCATTATGTATGTTGATAGCAAGCTTAGTAAGCATAACATGGAGGGAAGTAAAATTTGTATTGAGATTGCGCGTTTTCAGTATTGAACTTAAACAAGTTGATTTTCTATCATAAATAATGGATCTTTTGATGGCAGTGCATGTTTTAAATTTCTGTGTACATTAACTGAAGTGCTTTGATCTATGTTTTCTGGGTGCTGTAACACATATAAAATGATCATTAAATATATCTTCAAGCCATCATAAACAATTTTTTTCATTTGATATGAACCCTTGAACGATGTTTGCAGACGCATTTTTATCATTTCCACCTTAAAATAGTGTTATTATATTTAGTGCGGATGAGACGAATCTTGAACCAAATCCAAAAGTTTGAGAAAAATGGGACCATGTTGATGCGGTATTGAAGCTGACTTAGTGCACCTAGAAGGCGCACCCACCATTATATGATTTATAGGATATTCATATGGTGTTCTTAAGCAGTTAAGCTTAATAGTGAAACATATTTGCAGTTTATTGGAAAACTTTATATATTGGTTTTACTATGAAGTATCATCATACATTCAATCCAACATCATCAATTACTATTTGCAATTTAACTCCATGTTGTTTTAATCATTGCTATTTGGTGAATTATTCACTAATTGTGAAGCTCTCAATTAAATCTACTTTTAACAACTTTAGGCTCAACTATTTCTCATTTAACTGCTATATTTCTTGCAAATTGTAGGTATTAATCCACATTGTTGGATTTATTAAGCACGAAGCCTTGGCTTTTATACACAGGAATTATCATTTCGTTCCGTCTAGCATCCGAATAATGGGTACAGACTCATGGTCTTGATATTTCTATTCTGATGTGATTATACTTATCAGTGTTGTTGTTATTATAAGTTGTTCTGAATTTTTCTTAAGCCACCGTAGTTTCGTTTTAGATTTGGATTGAATTTATATCTTTGGGAGTAATTCACATAACTCCTATCGATGTAATCAATACTCATCTAAGGCACAACTTACGGATTGCCGCTTCTAACAAGCCTTATTCTTCGCAATAGCAGATGTTTTCCTTATAATAACCTTTGTTATTGTGAGCATAGAGGTCGGACATTACAGGTCTACTCAAGGATGGATTAAGAAGCCTGCCCACATAAACTAATAACATGGAAAGAATTCAGCTTTGTCCTAGAAAATGTACAACACAAATTTTTTGTTTTAAGAGTGTTAAATTTCCATAAAATTATATATGCATTGTGGTTGAATCAGTTGTAAATGTTCAGCACTTTAAAGGTATTAACTATCCTATTTTTAGATATGTTTTTCTTCTTCTGAATAAATCTAAATATTTATCTGCTTTTGCATGTAAGGTTATTAAAAATATATGTGTTCTGTTAAATCTACTATATTAATGAACTAACCTACACACACTCTATATTTGCGCACGAACTCAAAATATAATACAAATTTACATATACCTTCTACCTAAAGATCCTTTATTTTACGCACGGTATATTCTAACTAACTTTTAACATTAATTTAATAACCAACAACGCCCGTGTGCGTAGCACGGGCCCCACACTAGTTATATTATAAATGTGTACCTTTTTCTGAGTCCATTTCTCTGAATTCGTCGAAGTCGTGAACTGTCGTGAAACACAAGTTTGAATTATCTATCTCCTGATCATCATCACTTGAGGATGAGTCTGAGTCATCTAGAGTAGAAGAAAATACACGCTTCCGTTTCTTTGTTGGATCATTATTCATAGGAGGATTTTGCCTATCTGGATAAGGACAGTCTCTTTTGATATGGCCTGGTTCATCATAGTTGAAACATTTGACATTATTTGGCATTACATTCTGATTTCTAGAGTTCTTATAGTTGTTTCTCTTAAGTTTATTCATCTTTCTGTATTTCAGTAATTTCCTAAAATTTCTGGTCATAAAGGCTATCTCTTCATCATTATTACTGTTTGAGTCTGATCCATCGGTCAATGCATTGAATGTCATTGATTTAATTTCAGATGTTTTGCTTTCTCTTCTCCCGATCATTTGGACTTGAAATGACATTAGATTTATGATTAATTCTTCTCTTTTTAAGATATTAATGTCATTTGCTTCTTCAATCGCAAGTGTCTTTTGATCCCATTCTGGAGTAAGAGAATTTAAAAAAATTCTGACTTGATCTTCTTCAGAAAATTCCTTTCCCAAGGATATTAAAGAATGCACAATATCCTAAAATCTACTACACATATCTGAAATAGACTAATTAGAATTCATTTTAAATAATTGAAACTGATTTGTAAGCATGGAAATTTTTGTCTGTTTAACTTTGCGTATTCCTTCGTGAGTTACTTGCAAAGTTTTCCAGATTTCATATGCAGACTTATAAACTGACACTCTATTAAATTCATTTCTATCAAGTGAACAAAACAGAATATTCATTGCTTTAGAATTATTTTGTGCAACAGTCTTTTGCTCAGCAGTCCACCGTGCAAAATCAGTTGTGGGTTCAGAATATTTAGTTTGTGTAATATTCCAAGTATCTAATCCTACAGACTGTAAATATATTTTCATCCTACATGCCAAATATGCATAGTTACTACCATTAAAAAGTGGTGGTCTGACAGTAGACTGACCTTCAACAAATAAACTATTGACAGGGATACTAGTATTAGAAACAATACCAGTGTTGGTAGCCATTTTGAAAACTTTTTCAAAAATCAGATTATGAAACTTTGAAAACATTGCTCCAATACCAAATGTGAGAAATGCGGATTAAGGATCTTAAGGCTAAGGATAAACACTAGAGGGGTGGTGAATAGTGTTTTAGAGAATTGTTAAATCTTTTTAGTTTTTGTTAATTTAAACACAAATGTATGTAATATTCAAACACAAATATGATCACAGAATCAAACACAGATGCAAATACAATGTAAAAACAGTAAAGAAAAGAACATACCGGATTTTATACTGGTTTAGAGTTACCCTACATCCAGTCCAGCACACAGTACGGATTTTCTTTCAAAAACAATCTTTACAATTACACCCTCGATTTCAAGGCAACGAGGTACACCCTCCAGAATCGCAACCCTCCGGGTAGAGATACTTGATTTCCCGGGCAACAAGTTCACCCAATTGATTTCTCAAGGCTACAATCACACCTTATCTCACTTGATTGATTTCCAAGGCTACAATCAGACCTTTTCTCGCTAAGTTGATTACAAAAAGCCTATAACTCTGAATAGCACTGAGGATCTTGTTGCGATAGTAATAGAGAATCAAACTAGAGATAATCTAGTTAGATTCAATGTTAATTTCGGCAAAGTAATGATAAGAATTTGTATATAGAAATGTGGCAGAAGAAGAGGAGTGAAAAACCAGAAAAAATGAATTAAAATTCGTTGAAACTAACCCCTATTTATAGAAGAACAACAGCCATGTCCATTCATGAGGATTTATGACTAATAGACACTTCTTTTGAAATTTAAATTTTCAACTCAACTGACACCATGTCGACATGGGGTACTTGAGTATATCGACATCCCAAAGGGATTTTTGGTGTTTTGATTTTCTTTGAAAATAGCCTTTATTTTATATTAAAACTATTTTAAACTTTATAAATATACTTGACTATAGTTAAAATGCATAAGTAAATATAAAGAATAATATATACAAAATTTTACTATAATTTTATATTTAAAATCTAAGTATAAATATTTAAAAGTTAAATATATTATATTTAAAAGATAGTTTAAAAATAAGGATAATTTGATTTTGAAATTAAAGATTATTATAAGGCTAAAAGTATTTGAAACCAGGATAGATGTTTTTGATGCTTTTAAAAGGAAGGTTTTGAAATCATTTTGAAAACAAGATATAATTTTGAAAAATCATTTTGAATAAAAAAATTAGCGGATACAAAACAATGTTCCACTTGATTTTTCGTAGGTTTCATCCTACTTAGGGTTCCATCCCTTTAATAGGCTCGAAGTGGATTCCATTCCACGACTAAATTGGATTTTAAGATGCCAGTGATTTTCTAGGAGTTTTTACAAAATTTCAAATTAAAGAATAAATTACTTGAACTCTTGATAATCTTGATACTCATGAGTCTTCAATCTTGATATCTTGAATCTTTATACTGTACAGTCTTCATTCTTGTTACCTGCATGGTTAAATCCTGCATATACATATATATCTAAACTTATACTGTTAGTATTTATATTTTATAATCTATTCTAAGGTTGTTGTCATCAAAACCATCATCTCACGGACTAACATTTGGGAGGTAGAGGTGGCCTCAGTCCCCTTGGGCACTGCTTCTTCATCATCCTACTTCAATGAGGTAATACCGGAGGCAGAAGGGGAAGCTTTATCCTTAGCCTCTCCTTTTCCCACTCGTTCTTGCAATAAGCAAAGGCCTCTTCAATTTTTATAAGGTCCCCAAAGAAGGTGAGATCCACCTCCGTAGTGGTATCGTCTAAGCGAACGGTAAAAAAGTAGTGTTTAATCATGGCCTACATCTTAAAGAGCACCCGATAAGTAATCTAATTAAGCATAAGCTTAGACCTTGCCAGCTCTTGGGGTATCCCCTTCAACTCCTTCTCCCTCTCCCTTAAAGTTGTATCTTTTCCTTATAACTCCTGACCTTTTATCTTCGAAACCTCCTCTATTGCTCTTGTAACCCCTTCTATTCTCCCCGCCTTCTCTCATTGAAGCCTAGTCTTTTCCCTTACTCTTATTTTCTCAGAGGCTTCTACAGCAGGATTTGCCTTAAGCTTAGCAATTCGAGCAGTGGATAAGACCAGGTTATCCTTATCCCTCTACCGAACCTTGTTTGACAAAGCTCTCATCTATTATAAAAAGATGTAAACAAGATGAGAACTTGTGAAGCAAATCGTCATTGAATAAAGAAAGGAAGGAAGACATTTACATAAGCTCAAGTCTTATCAAACTCGATAGAAAGTTTAGGAAGGGGAGTGCAGGAATTGGAAGTGCAACGAGATAAGATAAGGGGGAAGAAGCAATGTAGGATAAGCCACCCAAAGCAGGATGTCGTTCCCTCTCAGCGAAATCGATGAAGGCACCTTCGGGTAAGGGCAATAAGAAATTTTTTGCATCTTGAAAGGACCGAAGAGGTGAGGTGGGAAGTAGTTTTGAGAAAGGAAGAGAGAAAGGAGGCACATGAGGTTTCTTGAGAGGTCGATTTGAAGTGTCAGCACCAACATACTTTCCCTCTACTCCTTCTTCTTCTTTGTTGTCTCCAGTTTCTTTGATGGGGTTCATTAAAAAACACACCTAAGAGGTCTCAAGCCATTTTACCTATAAAACACACCTAAGAGGTCTCAAGCCACTTTACCTATGCAAATAGGAGTTAGGATTAGTAACTATCTTTGTAATAAATTAGGAAACATGATTTCATTTTCTATCTTATCAAATTACACCCCTAGATTCATCCATAACCAAGGAGAATTCAAAGATAGAGCGAGAAAAGTTATGACCAATACATACAAAGACATACTTACACAGTAACGGTTTGGTAAAGAATAATATTATTTTCCTGTCTCCTTCATCCAAACCTATGTCCTTCCTACGAGATACAAACGACCTAGTGGGTTGATTGGAAAAGATAAGATGATTGGGCTCTGGTTGGAAAGAAGAAGGGAATTTATCTAAATTTGAAATGACAAAATATTGGTCATTCCATTTCTGGGTCTTTCGAGGAACAAATATGAGAATTGATTTCTTTGCTTGGGAATTATAAGATCATAATCATCCTCGGAAGGATTTTTCGAAATATTAAATAGAATTGACGTTCATCGCATGAAGGAGGAGAACACTTTTTTCATAAAGAATGAAAGTGGCGATCAAAACGGAGTAATAAATTGGAGCAAGTTGTATGGATGCAATACCAATGGCAGATAGCCATTCACGAAGAATTTGATTTCTAGGAAGAATAAACCCATATCGGATGTGCTCGAAAGTAATAGAAATAAAGCCATCCAGAGGTGTATAGATATGATCAAGAGATTTAAGCACCCTAGTAACATAACCCTCAAACCCAAAATGATCCAATATACCCTCTATTTCCCGTAATTCGGTTATTCTTAATGGCAAGGATAAGGAACGGGTGGTCCTCTCGATACAAGCAATTTTTAGAAAAAATATACTGGGTTGGTTACTGGCTACCACTAAGACACAGGGAACTTTTTCTTGAATAAGTTGAGGTTTGCAACTAAGGTTTTCGAGAGCACATGAAGGAATAAAAAAGAATAACATATATTTACCACAATTTGAATCTCGACCATGAAATTGGAATGATGGAAGAGCCCTAAAATGAAAATTGAGTAATAAAAGGGGAGATTAGTATAAGGATCCGTATATATTTTCTTAGAAGACGAAATAACTAAAATGATAACTTTTCTAGAGAATCGACCAATGAAAAATTGACACGTGCTATCAGCCATTAAATGTAAAATGGCAATAAAGATTTTTTCCATTTGAAAAGAAGAGAGAGAAAAGTAAGAAGTGATGGTTCATAGGAAAATATGGAAGTAGAGACAAGTCTGCACCGATAATCAATCATTACAGACTTAGAGGGCAAGTGTTACACCCATATTTGTAACATCCCCCATTTGTAGGCCCAAAACTAAAAGCTACAGATGATGCAGTCATCTATAGTTATTATTTTGTGGAAATTAGCCGTAAGGGCCTCTTTAGTAAGTGCAATTAGTTTCTAGGATACACAATTGAAATAATTACTTTTTAGGATAAAATGAAAAATAATTAGTTTTTAAGGCCTAAAAACCTATGAAATTACGTCCTTGAAAGTAAATGGACTGCTGACTTTGTCCTTAAAAGTAATTTTTACTGACTTTGGCCTCGAAATTAATTTTTGTCGATGTGTGTCCTAGAAACTAATTGGACTGCAAAGTTTGTCCTTATAGTGAAATGCCGCTATTATTTTTCGGTGACCAAATGCGATAATAATAGATACATTGATATATCAGAAACACATGGGTATGAAAAATTTTAAACTCAATTTTAAAACAAATTTCTATTTCATTTCAAATCGTGTTTCATATTCATTATATAATCACAATTCGTAAACCACGTCCAGGGAAATATAGTTATTATAAATTACGTCAAGAGCAACATATGAAGATGCCTCCTTCGATGAGTCTAAATATAGGCACTAAGTAACTTAGTCATTACATCCAATTGCAGATCTGAATTCTCTATTGAATATATAATTCGGTCATGACTATTAAGGTGTCTTAGCGATATTCCCTATCTTGGAAAAATATCCTAGCATTCGTGAAAAAAATGTCCATTCTTATCACACTTAAAGAAAAACAGATCACCCTTTGCCTTCTTGGCAGCTCTTCCCTTCTGAGTTCCTTTCTTCTTAAAGAATTTCCTCTTCTTTTCCTCGGAATCTTGGGTTTTAACCTGGTTCTCCTTCCTATAAGTAGAACGCATCTCTTTATTTCGGATTTCCATCTACACTACAACTGTACTTGGATCATGGAGATGTGGCATAGTCGCCGTAGATATCTCGGGTCTCAGCCCTCGACTGAACTTCTCGTTTCTTTTAATGACGGTGTTAATGCTAGCATATCCGTATCTGGACAACTCATCAAACTTCGTAGCATACTCAATCATCAACATCTCACCCTACACTATGTCCATGAACTTTCTCAGCAATATTGACTGGGTAACTTCGGACAAAAACCTTTCTTCAAATCTCCTCCGAAACTCTGCCCAAATCACTCTTCCTCGAGAACTCCCACTGTAACACCATTCCACCAATAAAGTGCTTCTCCTTGCAATTGTTTAGAAGCAAGTCTCCTTTTCTGCTCATCATCTAGTTCTAAGTCAGCGAAAATCCTTTCACAATGCAATAACCAGTTTTATACTTCGATGGCATCCTCTATTCCCAAAAACGACTTCCCACAAAGGCTGATGTATTCCCAACTCAGATTGGCATAGTTATTGCCAAGTAGGGCCATGGGATTAGCTCCTCCGACATTCACGACATTCCCCCCAGCTACTCCTGCAGCTGCACCAGCTTGCATCAGATTGACAAAGAACTGATACGTCATCCCCATATCTACTGGTGGTATTCCGGCACCTACGTTGGCATTTGTATTTGGATTAGCATTTTCCTATCGACCTGGATTCCTCCTGGTCTTGGGTCAGGCGTTTCCTAAATATTTTCTAATTAAGAATATATAATTTATTTTGAAACAAAAAAATTTAATATTAAATTTTATCATTTAAAATAATTAAATTTTAAATGATAAATTTAATGTTAAATTGTTTTGTTTTAAAGTAATAATTTTTTATAGAAATAAATTCTTAACAAATATAGTTGGAATCATTTTAAAATTAGTATTATGTTGTTAGGATCAATTTTTATTTAAAGATCATCACCTAAAACAAATTGAGGAAGAAGTATTTGAATTTCTTTATGGTTTTAGTCTGTGAAATGTTGAACAGAAAAAAAGAAAATGTATATATGTCTGTAGTCGTGGTGCTTCCTCTACCAAGATTTCCTCTTTCGTTTCCTGCCTCTGTATCATCCTTTCTCATATATCTGCATATGAGCCTTAGTAATATACAGAAGAATGGTTTAAGAGAGAGGGGAATGCATACTTATATATATATGTATAACAATTGCAACTACCTTACTATAGCGTTAACCCAAACCCCGGTCTCATTCTCTGATTCATTGGGTTAAGTTTTGAAAATCTTTTAGGTTCAAATTTCTTTTAAATTTTACATAAATCTATGCTTTGACACCAACTTGTAATATTCCCCATTTGGAGGCCTAAAACTAACTGCTACAGATGTTGCAGTCATCTATAGTTATTATTTTTCGGTGACCAAACGCGGTAATGTTAGATATATTGATATACCAGAAACACATGGATACAAAAAATTTAAACTCAATTTTAAAAAAAATTCTCATTTTATTTCAAATCGCATGTCAAATTCATTACATAATCCCAATTCATAAACCACATTCATAAAAATATAATTATTAATAATTATGTCAAGAGCAACATATGAAGGTACCCCCTTGGATGATCAGATTCTAAATATAGGCACTAAACAACATTGCCTTTACATCCAATTACACAGCAGAATCAAATAGAAAGAACTCCTAATAGCTAACTTGCCTCATGCATGTCTCTTAAAGCTTATTCTCCTAAAGGAGAACCTAAAAACCTTAACTCTCAAACTACTTAAAATCAACCGAGCATCCGAGAGTTTAAAGGGAAAACATAAACTTCGAGTCAGACAAAAAATATGGTGTGGATAATAACCTACCATCTTGAACCATGTAGATATCTAGTAAGACCACACCGCTTAACGGAACGGCGAACCATAGGAAACTACCCCCAACAAAGGGCTCTAGGACTTCGCAATCATAAATGGACTATTGAAAACTGCGTTAACACCCCTGGGTTTGCATAACATAGTTCTTTCCAAAACAAGGATGAAACACACTGCTAGGAGTAGTCAAAGCCAAACTGAACAGCTCAGTAAATAAGACTGTGCTGCCATGCGGAAGTCTAGTCACACCACCAAAACCCAGCCTAAACTATTCTTGCAATAATCCTCATTACAGCTCTAAGCCTACAAAAGCAAAGATTAATGAGTAAAGGTCGATACTCTCAAACCCCAT
Organism: Allium cepa; assembly: GCA_030765085.1. Classification (NCBI taxonomy): domain Eukaryota; kingdom Viridiplantae; phylum Streptophyta; class Magnoliopsida; order Asparagales; family Amaryllidaceae; genus Allium; species Allium cepa. The sequence continues at coordinate 887,764,152 of CM060929.1, forward strand.
AGTCCTAAATAGATAAAATCCCATATCAAGTCATGGCCTATCAAATATTAGGTTTCCCACATCAATTGCAAGTTTCCCACCCAAGTTCAGAATCCATCAACCCAAATCAAATTTTCCCGTCAAAGACCACTTTAGCAATCAGTAAACCAGTAAGATAGATGATCGACACATGGCATAATCCAAAGGCCAGAATCAAAGGAAAGGAAGATTGACGTAAGGAATTTATGTAGTTCTTTGTACCATAAAAGATGGGGCATTGTAGTAGGAAGGAGAGGATTTTTTTTTACTTTACTCTTTCGAGCACTGAAAATCAAAAATTTATACTCCATGCCATTTTTGTTTATGCTAAGAATGAAAGAAGAAGATTGTAACAACCCACGTTTTATGTATCAAATGATTGTAAAATATTTTTATTTCATTTATATAAGGTCATAAAACTCTAAAATTTTGGAAAGTGGCTCTTAAGGATACTTTCCACATCTATGATTTTTGTATAATTTCTATGTGATAATTTTGAACCTGGAAATCTTGTATGGACAATAACTTTCGATAGGAGTTAAACTGGGTCTCAAACTACTTCCATTGCTTCAGAATGACAGTTTCCTATTCCATAGAGTGGTCATGGTAGAAAAACAAACTTACTGTTTGGAAAGTTGTAGCTATTTTAAATTTTAGCTGTCGTTGGCTAGTTTAAATAGGTAATTAACTAAGCCCGTGCTTAGGCCCATTAACCCGTCTTGAAAATTATGTTAAGGGAAGGCGGTAGGAACTGGCCTAGATCATTTCCAACTTCTCTAAAATAGCTCTATACCTCCACCCGAATTTCATCAGAACTCACACATTTTCCTTATTAATCCTAGCCAAATCATTTATTATAGGGGTTGTTAACATAGGAAAGCTTTAGATTCTCATTTCTGTTGATTTGGACTCATTTACTTTGCTGTCTACTTCAAATCTAAGGAGAAAAATTGGTATTTTATGTATTTGGTGAGCGGTTCTTGACCTTTCACTCTTCTATGAATGTTTATATCGTTAAAAATGATGTTTTTGACATGATTTTAAACCTAAAACATTTTCTAACCATAAATACACTTTCTACATGATTATGGATAAATTATAAAGGCTTAAAATTTGCTTTTAAATGGTTTTGCAACCCTTTGTAATATATGCATATGCTAACGTAAAATTTAGATCAAGATTAAGATTTGCTTACTACCATAGTCTCATGTATTGCTTGTATGAAGGTATGTATATGAATGACTTTCTATGATTGTATATTGTGCTTCGATGTTGTTTGCTAGTATATTAGGTAGTTAGAGAATAGGTTGGAGAATCCGACAAATCGAAGGCAAAGATGGTCAGAATTGGATGAAACTTAGAGATTTTAAAACCCTAGTTACAAGTCAAGGCGGGGGCTAAAAAAATAGGCCGGTGCCTAGTAATTATAGCTCAGCACCAAGTTAGTTTTGTTGGCCAAAATAGGTCGATGAGTTAATGACTAGGTGGGGAAGGTCTAGAGGAGACGGACAAGAGCAAGATGCAGGAAAATAGCTATAGATTAGGTACTATGCCGAGCTATTTATGGAACTCGAAAACAATGGCTTTAAGTTGATGCCGAGCTATTTTGAAAGATGGGTCGGGGCCCAAAGAACTTGGGGAATAAAGTGCTAGGACCGTAGAAGGAGACTTAGCCAAAATTGGTTAAGTATGTAGCTTGGTGCCGAGCTATAATAGGTCGGTATCGAGTGATTTATATTGATAGGATTAGAAAGAAACTTCCAAGAGGGGTAGTAGAGGCCCTGTAGATCGTGCTAAAGGTGTTTGTTTGTTCGTTTGGGGTTTGATGGTGTGGTATGGTAGCACGATGATAGTTTCGGGACTTTGGTGACAACTCAATGGTGAAAGGGGTTAGGTTCTGATGATGGTGGCTCGATGTTGAATAGAGTCGTGAGAATGGTTATCCATAAAGAAGGATTCTAAGAAAGGTGATCCATGGATAGAATGGTTGAATGGTTCTATCGTGGAGTAGAGGAATTTTGAATGACTCCTCGAGGACAATGGAAATTGAATGGAACAAGGAAAGTTCTCGGATATGTATGATACTCGAAGTGTTTTCTGATGTACTTAAAGCAGGGGTATTGTGAGGACACTCATGAGTACTTTGAAAGGCTACGCCGGATCGGTTGACTAAATCCATGTACCCTCGACCGGTTGAATGGGTCTAGTATCAGCTTTGGGATAAAGAGAGTACACTAAAAAAAAGATTTCCATTAGTCCCTAGCAGTTGAAAGATCATATAAGTTAACATATACCCGAAGCACATTGAGTGATAGTTAGGATTGTTTGATGGATGCTATAGTTGTCTTGATTGTTCTTCCATAATATTTTCTCTCGTAATTGTGTAAGCACTGAGAAACATAATTACTTCTTTTAAAGGCAATTTTATTATTACTTAATCTTGCAGATTCTTAATCACGAAAGCAACATCATGGTTACTTCAGAAAACATTTGGGTGTTTCTGAGATGAAAAATCTCATTAACGTGTACTAAAATATTTATAATAAGATAGACAAATTTATAGCTGAGCTAGAGGTGATTTCAAATGTAGAGAATCCCATGACATTGTTATATGATAATAAAGCAGTGATATAGTTAGTAAAAGAACCTAGGGCTCACTAGAAGTCGATGGACACACTCTAAATAGTTCCACATGATAAAGGCAGTATATCAATGTTGGAGAGAGTTAATTGACAGAGTAGAGGATTAAAACAAAATGGCATACCCATTCACTAGGATACTAAACCAATTAGTTTTTTAGAGTTTATGAAGTTGGAAAAATATTCCACAATTAACATCAAGTGTAAGTGGAAGATTGATAGAGTTAGGGGTATGCCCTAAGGGCAATTATGTAATTTGTTACATATATCTAACTCTATAACCAATCTTGTTCACAATAAAAGGTGTTTTTCTTCTACCATATACTTGTTGTATAGTGATATAAATAATTAACTAATTAATTTGAAATATATAGATGGAAAATCCTTAAATGACATGTTATACGATAGTAATTACAAAAAAAATTTATCATAAGAATTTTATGATGATGAAAATAACATATTGCTTTACATATTCCTAGTCAAGATAATTTGAAAAAGGATACTAATTAATCCATTAAGGTTGGAGTATGTAATGCACTCCAAATGTTGGGCACTATGTTACTCATAGCTGCTAGAGGCACCAAGGGGTTACGTACTGATAGTTATTGGATAACTATAGAATAACTCACTCAATAATTTTCTATTGATTGGTTAATATAACTAAGGTCAAACAGGAAATATCGAAGTGACTAATTTACATAGTTCTCTTGACTTGAGAATGTTTTTGATCTATAATATAAAAGCTCCGCTTCAATTTCAGTTAAACCATAGCACGATGTCCATCGAATGACTATAGGTGGGCCAAGTGGAAGTATTGGAAGTAAAAACCTATTCGAGAGAGGATTCATGTCCTTAGTTATATGGTGTTAGTATCACAGTTAATTGAAGTCAACTCAAAGTCAAAATCTCTAGTCGGAGTCGCTCGATTAATAATAATTATTATTTTTAAACCAAGGACTTTGTGTTTGGACTATAAAATTGAATATGGACGATATTGGGATCTTGACCATTACCAAATTCCCTAAGTCCACAGTAATTTGACAAAGAGAATTGGTCTAAATAATTATCACTAATGTGTCATGCTTATAATAAGTACAATTATATTTTACCAAAAAGGTATGTAAGTGATAAATTCAGCTGAAATATCACACGCTAGCTAAGGTGATGTGTGAACGTTAATTTTTGAATTGTTCGATATTAATCGCCGACCGAATTTACACTTTTGAGTCGCACAACTATAATGATGAATACTCTGATTAAACCATGCGATCAGATTAATTTATAAATTTCCATAAATTAATTAAGTTAATTAATGCTTATGAAATATTTATTATTAACTTTATTTGACTGGTTTGAATACCATTAGCATTTAATAAAGTCATATATAAAAGTTATAAACGCATGTATTAATACACGGTATTGATAAAATATTTAAACGAGCTTAAATGGATTAGATGCTAAATGATTTTAGGAATTTTTTGAGGTCCACATGCATGATTAAAAAGGGAAGAGGTTTCAATTGTGATTTGAAAATCAACTAGCAACCAGAAGAAGGAATTAAAACTCCATCCTTTACTTCTTTTTATGACTCACTTAATTATCATTTATGAAATGATTTTTTGCCCTTTTCTCTTTAATTCTATTTTTTTGCCCAAAGGATGAAGAGGATTTGATGAGATTTAATTAGGAATTAAATAGGAAGGTTTTGAAGGAGAGAATTGAAAGTTTCAATGTTTCCTTTAAAATATATTCTTTCTTATTTGATCCACTATTCTTTTCCTGACAAAAAATCTTGTTTTCTTTCTCTTACTCTCATCCTCTCCTTAATGTCCTCAATGATAAAAATTCCCAAAAAAAAATTCAAACAAAAATAAAAAAACATTCATGTGGTATTTGTCTCTGTTTCCTTGCAAAATCCAAAGGTTGATTCAATCAAATCAGAGTTTTATTCTTTATTCATGGTGCAAATCTCAGGCTCCATCTTTAGGTAATTCTAATTTTAATTTATTATACATTCACCATGTTAATGAGGTTTAAATCCTAGACATGATACATCTAATCTTATTATTTGTTCATTATGTTGACCCAAAGTTTAGATCTGATATATGTTAATTAATTGTATGTTCATCATGACAATATAATTAAATTTTACATTTGCTACAACTTTTTCATCATATATTCATATTATATGTATAATTTAGATCTAATTTATTTTACAACAAATTTATATATACCTAAATGTCCAATCGAATTTTGTCATTGTTTTAGAAATTATTATTAATTAAAAAAAGGAAAACAAACAAACAATTTGGATTGAAAACTAATTTTAATTAGTTGATGTATTTTGTACCTTATTATATACACAAATATAAATTAACTATATATGTAAATTATTAAAATTACTTTGGATATTTAATACATGTTTCACTTATTTGTTGTTTTGAATATAATTTTGCATGTTATTAGCATTTGTTTAAAAGTTGTTTCTATTAAAAAATAAGTGGACTTTTGTGCAAAACATATAATAGATTACAAATTTTATATATATTTATATATGTTATTTTAAGTTAAAATAGTTTGTATTTGTTCATACAAGTATACATATGTGTGTTTAAGTATTAAAATTGTTTCGAAATAGCATTAAAGATAAGTAAATGAAAGGTGGTATCTCTTCCAACTTTTCCCCTCCTCATTTACAGCCTACTTAAACATAATTGATTATCATTTTGAATATATATATATATAATTTTAATTAGTTAAAATAATTTTATAACATATTATATAAGTAAATATAAGTAAACTATATATGTACCTATATTGTTATTTTATATAATTTCAAAATAAACTATGGACAATAAAGGCATATATACATAGAGCGAATTTGTCCATTGTGCTGTAAATTATAACACCTATATATGCATACATTAATTATGTACACTGCCTATATGTTGCACTTGCACCATACACACATAATGTATATGATACATTCATTATTAGATATCGAAATTCAAATTAAATTTGAAATTCCTACTTGTGGAATTAAATAAAATATTGATTTTATTTAAATAAAATATAGAAATGTATTAAAGGATTAGACTTCATAGGCCCATTAAATATCCAATAATGGAATTTTTTTGAAATATATCAATTTCTTTCACTACGAGATGACCCAGTTCCAACATGAACTCCAATAATTCCTTCAGTGCCTTAATGGTCTTCCCACCAAGGCTAGCATAATCACTACACATACAAGCAATGTCAAAGGGATGCTCCATGCTCCGTCAACTGATCGGTGGTTATGTACATACCCTCATTATCGGATCCACTAGACTGTCCAACATCTGCTTAGTAAATCGACCATTATCCATTCTCGCTTTTGTATTTAAGTGAGATTTATATTTATAATAAACGAGAGTGTGTGTGTGTGTGTGTGTGTGTGTGTGTGTATTCAAACATACAAATAACAAGTATGCCCCCAAGATGACTACCCCAATAATCATCATGTATTGCTAGCATATACTTACGAAATCTACCCAACACACAAGCAGACAGGGACTCCCAAATCCTTTCAAAGGCCAAGATTCATGTCTCCTATATCATGTATTGTTATGAACCAGCTTTGATACCAATTGTAACTCCCCACCTCTATACCCATACTACCAAAGAGTATTATTGAGTAATATTATTTGATAATATGGAGAATGAGGTGATATTGGGCTATTATATGTGAATATTCCCTTGGGCTACAGCGGCACATGTATCAAATCATACAAATAATTTACCTATATGTACTCAGTATTGGCACAAAGCAATAAACATGTACGATTTCAAGATGGAATAGTGCACAATACAGAACAAATAAAAGAGATCACAATGTTATACATGCAATGATAAAATATAATACATCAATAGCACATAAGTCACGTGAGTCTACATTATATAAGTGCAAAGCTCACCTTCTTTAAAATATACGTAGCATAGTACAATACACGTCATGATTCATATATATACACACCATCGTTCAAAAGGAACGGTAATCCTATTATGTAACTAACCTCCAAAAAGGTGTCCACAACAACTACCAACTTCTTTGTCCCTATACACGAAATGTCTCAGACTGACCCGAGTATTATATAGATAATAAATGGGTTAGACTAGGTCTAAAGAACAATGTTAAAATAGACAGGATAAAGCATACATGATAAGTATCTACAATGAGTACTAAGTGTGATCACATTCAAGCCTTCAAAAAAACATATTAACAAAAGCAACTTTAAATAGTGTATATTTCGACAAACAGCCTTAATGAGAGCATAGATCTCTCAATTGAATGGTCTTAAGAGATAAGTGAACTCTAGGATGTGCAGACCCTAAAAAACAAATCTTTCAACCAAAAGCACTAAACGAGAATAATGAAATTATCAAACAAACACACAATTGGACTTTAGTTGGGGTATCTCAAACAAAAGGCATGCACACAGAAAGTCTCAAATGTCATGTAACATCATCTATAATGAGGTGATAACATCCAGTAATACAATGAATGGAACCTACCTAAGCATTTTAGATAGGGGACTAACGTACCGCAGCACTGCTCCAGGAAACACTAATAACCGCAGTCCATTTCCTAATGTTACTTAGTTACTCCCAAAATCATGACACCTATTTCCATATGGATGTCACAAACACGCTGCAACTCTACGATATGCATGGGTCACAACTTCTACTTGCCCTTGGTAATGGATTATTGGCCCTTTTTATGACATTAGGGAAATAGATCTAATAAGAGTAATAAATCTAAGCCTCAATCTCATCAAGCTGACATCACGGACCCGGGGCATGGCCCCGTGGTTAGGCCATTAGGATGGATACTAGCCTATCTGGTAGGTTCTAATCACGCTTTCTGCATAGTGGCATGAACCTATGACATGGATTCTCCATAATATTCTCAACTCGATAAGTCCTAATGAGAGCAGCACAATATAATGCAATGTAGTCTTAACCATTAGCCTTAAGAGAAAATAATCCTTGACTAGTTAGCCCATAGAGAGTGAACATATAATTCTCCACATAACTTTTACTCGTATCCCCTAGAGAGGAATAGACCACTCGGATACTAAGGTCCAAAGAGTCACCTCTAAACGATGTCATAAATTTCTAACATATATTACATACGAGTAGTTTACAAAAAGTAATCGAACAAATATTAGCTCAAATGTCCAATACAGCCTGATGTTACTTGCTTGCTTACTCAATGCTTTTAAATTACACATCAACACCCAATTATTTCTATATAATAAGTACAGAATAACTAAAGAAATATTATCGAATGTCCCAAACCAAATGTTATTATCCCCCTGTTTATTAAAATTCCTCGTTACACGAAAAATATAGTCAAACAATACTCAAAAATATTTATAAAAGAAAACTAATTTATTGGAAAAGCATATTTATTTAGCTCAAAAACTTTTGCTTGATTTATAAATAAAAAATAATAATTTTCCTCGTTTATTTAAATCCAAAATAAGGATTTATTTTGAAAAAAAAAACTACTTTTGTAGGCTAGGGATGTAAGAAGGACAGCCACCACCTAATCCAAAATAAGGATTTTCAATAATAGATATTGTTTTAAAAAACCCTTTTTCATCTATAAATCATGGATAAACTCCTTTTTTAAAATCAACTAATATTTACTAGAAACCATTTCATAATTTTCTAGAATTTAATTTGATTTTTAAACGGATTTTTAAAGCCTGAAATTAGTTTCTTTTTAATTTAAACTAATAGTTCTTCCAATTAATTTATTTTTAGTGAAAATAAATTATTTTTCACAAAATAACTTTATATTTGGAAAATATTTCTATTCTACTTTCCAAATCATATTTTTTTTAAATTCATTTTCGAATTTTTTATTTGAAAAAAAATGCATGAAACAAAACCTGAAGCTTCATGCTTCAGGATAGGTTAACCCACATGATTGACCTGGCCATCATGAGCGGTCGACCGCTCATGACGATGGTGTCGACCATTCAATTCACACTTAGAGCATGAAGCTCCAAGTTTTCCATATGTATCGTCATTTCTTTTCCTATTGAAACCAATTTTCCATAGCTACTATTTCTACGTCATGGCAACACCAAATTCAATCAACAAGCTATGTCATTCATACGAATTAATCAAATGGTAAAGTTATTTTAGTTTACATTGGAAGAACATAGAGCAATAAAAACATTTTCCAGTTCAATTCCAAATACAAATAAAGGTACAAACACATTCATGCATTGCATTCAACATCACATATCGTGCTTCAAATGTAGGTACGTAAATGGATTTTTACTCATTTAAAAGTGGTATATCAAACTTCACTTAAACTTCTCTATCTCTTCTTTTTTTCTCCTACTTCACTTATTGTAAATCACCAAATCTTAGCTCCAAGCAAATCAAAACATGAACTTGCTAGCTTCACATGGTGTAGAATCATCTTGAGAAGCGTATATTTTAATTTAGGAATTTTTGTGATTTTATTTTTATTTTTAAAAAAGGAATTAGGGTTTTAATTTTTTTACCAAAGATGAAAATGAGTTGTATTGTGTCTGAAATGAGCTGCAGGATGAAATATCTAAAGAGGAGGATGGAATTTTTTGGATTCTCGAGAGAAATGAAAAGGCATGGTATTTGTGGGGTTAGGGCTTTGGATTAATGGGCTAGGAAACAATTTGTTAATCCATTTTATTTTCTTCTTTCTTTCAAAAAAGAATTTAGACTTAACTCTCTACACTTTCAACTTGTATTTACAAATCTTATTTATCTTTTACTTATGTCAAAACAACATTATACGTTTCTATGAAAAAATATTTACCAAAATTTTCCTTGTTTTTAATTAGTTATCAGTTAATTTCATTTTTAGGCCAATTTACAAATAAATTCCATATTCCTCGTATAAATGAAGTAAAAGTCATTTCTTTTTAAAATAGACTCCCTTATACATGTATGTATATGTGTGTATATGTGTGTGTATGTATATATGTATGTGAAAATGATTTATTCAATTGTTCATCCATGATTCGCCCAATTTTGACCAACTTAGCCTCCAATTTGCTTAATTCTTTGACCTAAATTTCTATGAAATCACAACACTAGCAAAAAATATCAAATCATAACATCCAAAAATAGAATAACAAGTAATTTCATCCAATCAAGCATGCAATCCATCAAAAAAGAAAAATAAAATCCTAACATAAATCTACATGTAACATGAATATATGAGCACAAGCAAGGGTGATTTCTAATCAATCTAAATATATACATAGTTTAACATGTAATTAAAGTTAGAAAAGGTTTTATGGCCAAAGATCGATTTAAAATATGTTAAATCATATGGTTCTATCATATAAACATGCATAGTATAGTGAGAAGGCATAAACCACTCACTAATTACCAAATTCGATCAATATGAATGTAAATCCAATCCGAATAGCAATGGAATGCACTTCAAATCAAGCAAATTGATGATATATATCTTTTAATTGATGATCTAATCAACAATCCAATAGGATTTAGAGAGAAATTTGGATGAATTAGGATAGATTTAGGGCTAATAAGTTTTTAGATCTGGGTTAAAATAAGAGGGAAAGTTTTCAGTTAACTCCTACAGCTCTTATTTATAGTGATTCTCTAATTAGACTAATGGACCTACCAATGAGCTTCACTAATTACACACTACTTTTGAATAGCAGCTTATAAAACTTAAAGGAGACATAACTCCCTAGCGGTAAGTTCGTTTTTCTATTATGAACACTCTATGAAATGGGAAACCATCATCCTAAAGCAATGAACTGGTTTGAGACCTTAATTTAACTCCTATCAAAATTTATAGCCCAAACAATATTTTTAAGGTCAAAATGGTCACATAGAAATTTGAAAAAAATTATAGGTGTGTAAAATGTCCCTACAAGCCATATCCTAAAATTATAGAATTATACGACCTCATCGGATAAAATAAAAATATTTTAAGATCTCCCGATACATAAAATACGGGTAGTTACATTCTGCCCCCTTTAGGAATTTTGCCCCCAAAATCCCCAAACAAGCCAAAGTATAAGCAACCATGGTCATCCCGCATGCCTAACAAACATAAGTAACCATCACCCACATGTTAAACAAGCAACCATGCAATCAATAGTATAGTTAATCTATCCAAGCATTCGGAATACTAACCTATCAAATATAGAATACAGTGGTGAAAGTAAACATGATAAACGATGGGTCTCACCATTCAAAGAGCTACGGATAAGAAGTCCTCATTCTCTCTTTCATCTCCCACGTAAAATCGTCCTCACTTCCGCTCAGTTGTACCTTAATTAGCTTCACCGTTTTTCTCCTAAGTCGTTTCATATCATACCCAATAATATGAAGCAGCCTATGAGGTATAGAAACTTTTGGTTCTATCTCAACATCTTCTAGCTTATCCGGTGTGATCATTGCACCTAAGTTATGCACAAACTTCCATGGATAAAAGATATGAAAAACATTATGTACGCCTGCCATCTTCTGAGGAAAGTTGACCCTGTATGCTAGCTTTTCGATTCTCTCAACTATTGGAAAAAGACCTATGAATCTTAGTGCCAACTTCCACTTTCTACCAAATCGAACTACACTCTTTAGAGGAGAAACCTTTGCAAACACCATTTCTCCGATAGAAAACTCTAACTCTCTTCATCTCTTATCTATGTAGCTTTTCTATTGATCCTGAGAAGCTTTCATTCATTGTTGAATATCTCAATCTTCTTCGAAGTCTCTCTAATCATATCTAGCCTAAATAACAGTTTGTCGACCACTTCCTACCAACATGAAGGAGGGTTATATGGTCAGCCTTACAATACATCATATGGAGCCATACTAATACTCGATTGATAACTGTTGTTGTATGCAAAACATACCAAGATCATTCCATGATCCAGCAAAATCCATAATGCAAGCTCGTAAGAGATCTTCCAATAAATGATTCATTCTTTTGGTTTGTTCATCTGTTTGTGATTGATAATCTGTACTAAGATGCATCTCCATCCCTTGCGCAACTTATAAGCTCTTCCAAAAACCATTGGTGAACAACGGGTCTTGGTCGCTCCCAATGATCTTTGGCACACCATGAAATCATACTAACCATTTTACATACAATTCCGCCAGAATGGATGCCGTTCTACTAGATTTGACGGGTATAAACCTCGAACTCTTTTTCAACCGATCTATTATGACCCAAATTCCATTGTACCCTGCTCGAGTCCTTCGTAATCCATCAATAAAATCCATTGATATTCTCTTCCATTTCCATTCAAGAATCTCTAATGGTTGCAACAATCCACTAGGTTTCTTCTGCTCTGCCTTTACCAACTGGCAGTTCATATGGATGAATGCCCTAACTTCCCACTTTGTACCTTTCCAGTAGTAAGTTTGGGTAATCTTGTTACCACCGGGATGAATAGTCAACCTGGAATGGTGATACTCTCTTAGCACATCATCTCATAGTCCATCAACATTGGAAACAAATAATCTTCCATCTTTACGAAGCCAACCTTCTCGGTTGAGTTCATACTGCTTCATATATTCAGATTCTAATCCATTTTATCTTTATTATTATCTCCACTAACCTAGCATCTCACTTCTGACTAGTACCGATCCTTTCAAACAGATTAGGTCAAATCAATAGGCTTGCCAATATTTCAAGTTCTAGCTCACAGTGAGTCCTGAAATCAAATCCGACAATATATTTCATGTGCTTCCATTCCAAGAACATTGCTCCCAATCCAACATGTCTTCCACTTAATGCATCAGCAACTGTATTCCCTTTTCCTGGAGTATAGAAAATATTGAAATTATAAGAGACTAAGAATTCCAACCACCATTGCTGTCGAAGAATGAGATCCTTCTGAGAGAAAAGGTACTCAAGAATTCGTGGTTCATAAACTTCTCAAACCTTTCACCCAACAAATAGTGCCTCCACATCTTCAAAGCAATAAAACTTATCGTCAATTCCAAATCATGAGTGGGGTAATTCCTTTTATACGGCTTTAGCTGTCGATGTAACAATCTTGGATTTTTTGCTAAGTTTAAATTAATAATTAATTTAATTTTTGAATAAAAAATCATGAAATTAATTGGTAAATTGGTTTGAGTTTCTGCAAATTCAAATAAAATATGTTATTTATTAATAAAGAGATAGTTTCTTTTATAAATTGTTTTAATTTAATAATGAGTTATTTTTAAACATTATTAATAATCTAATGTCTTTACAAATGGATTTTAATATAAATAGAAATGGTTATTTCAAATATATATATATATATATATATATATATATATCTGTGTGTGTGTGTGTGTATTCTGAAAGAAAGCTATGGTTTGAAAATTCAAAATAAAGTCTTTCAAAATTATTTCAAATAAAATAAATCTTATAAATATTAACATAAGTAGAAATAAATAATAGTAGACTAAGTATTTAATAGTCTAAGTTTAAAAATAAAAGAGAAATAAAAACAAAAACATATGTTAGAAATAGAACTAATCCATAAGTTAAAATTTATAACAATAACTAAAACAAAAATTATATGTTGTACATAAAGTAAAAGCAAACAAGACAAAGTAAAAAAATAAAAATATCTATGAACACAAACATGAAAAATGGGATAAGCATGAGACATAAAGTACCTTTGCATTTAATGCTAGCTCAAACAAAGTCAATTCGAAAACGTTTTCAGCCTCCATAAGCAAGAAAAATCTCTGATGGTTGTACAACATAAAAAAATCACCCTATTGTACAAACAAAGATTATATCACCTGTACAAATATATTTCCTATAAACTTTCTTTTATATCAATCAACTTCTTCATTTTTAGTTCGTTCATCCAGAGCTGAATAAAACTGAGGAACTACAACCCAAACTCAAACAAAATTCAACTTAACATCTCGGATTAAACATCAATATAAACCAGAGAATCAAGAAGATGTTTTCAGCAAGCAATTTTAAAACTGTGTCAAAAAGAAGAACTCTGTTCTTTCTTCTAAAGCAAGGTGAGTAACATCACTTTTTAAAACTTAAGAATGAATATGGTTGCATGTGTTTCTATGATAAATATTTGTAGTGTGTATATATGTGAATGCAATCTGCTGTATGCATGTTTATGTCCATATGAGTATTCACTGTTTATAGTTTACAGCTTTCTGTTTTGATTTAAGATCATATCCTCTTGAATCAATTTTTGTTAGGACTTAGTACAAACCAAAGATTGCTTGAGTTAGCATAGATAAATGTTTATAAATCATAAGTAAAGATAAATATAAATTTAAGTGTCTTTGGGAACAGAAAACAACTAAGCTAATCTTCAAAGTCAAAATTCAAACTTAGTAATTCATTGATTCAGGATTATAATTTGAATTCATAAACTAAAACATGATTTTTAACACTAAAATCATAATTTTTAGTCTGGGATTAAAGGTGTAGTTCTGGGTTAAACAAAATATGGGTATTTGTGATTTTCTGGTGATCTACTTGGATGTGGAGATCGGGGCTTCACGTGGAGGTGGCGGTGCCTACAGCGATGGTGGGAAAAATCATCGGAAGCGTTCCAGTTCACTATGGTGACGGTGGCGAGGGGATTTAATATCTAAACCTAGTTTGGCTGTGGTCGGGGAAATTAGTCGAAGTGGCCTTGTTCATGCATCAAGTTGCACGCGGCATTGGGAGGTGATAGCTGGGTGGGTGATGAAGTCGTGGCCGGAGTTGCACGATTTCTGGTGGTCGGTGTTGCAAGCACAAGGCATTGACAGGTTTTGGGATCTTGTTGCAATATTGGTTCCAGGTTTGGATTTGGAGCTAAATCTCGATTTTGAGTTTCTTTGGGAGATCTGTTGGTCGATGTTTGGTTTGGGGTTGATCGTTGATGTGAGGAAGGTATGGGTGATGGCCGGAGTTGATCGGAGTCACGGTGCAAGTGCATCGTGTACTTTTGTATCTGGTGAACTTTTGGGTTGAGTTCTAGAGTGAGGCTCGAGTTTTCTCGAGTAAACTTCGAGTGAGACTCGAAGCTAGGGGAGTTTTGACACGAAGCATTGTGAAGGTGCCTCGGGTCATATGTTGTTTACAGTTTTGAAAACCTGTAACTGTTTTAAGATTTTTAAAATGAAATTTAAAATTTAAACAAGACTTAAATCAGGTTTTTAAATCCAGTTTGAATTATGGATTCAAATTCACTTTTGAATCCTAATTTGAAATAAAAATAAAGTTTAAATATTTAAATGTTTAAAACAAGATTTAAACTTAAAGTAGATTTTAAAAGAATGAAAATCGTTTTCAAACAAATGTTTAAATTTGATTTTTATAAAATCCTTTTATAAAGGCTTTTCTTTAATAATTGAATGGATAAGTTAATAAATTTTGTTTAACTTAAAATTTTGAAGTTAAATGATTCATATATTTTAAAGCTTGATTTTTCATTAATAAGCAATATAGTTTAAACCTTTTTCTTATACAAATTTTTATATAAAAGATAAATGTTCTTCACACTTATTTTAAAGGATTATAAATTGAATTTAAATTTGGTTAATGTTTAAGTGGTTAATCATTTTGAATCTTAAATTCAAAATGGAATTTAAATTTAAATTTAAAAGTGTAATTTTTGAAATATGCACTTAAATGTTAATTAAATCATAAGTTAAGGAAATGAATTATATTATGGATAATTAAGGTTTTAAGTGATTTAATTAATAAGGTAATTAAAGAATGATTTATTTAATTTATAACTTAATAAACTAGATTAATTTATAATTAGAAATGATTAATAATGATTTAATCTAAGATAATTTCTTAAGAAAGTAATTAAAGAAATGTTATTAGTTAATGAAGGTCATTAACTAAGATTATTTAAATAATTAATTAATGTGATTAATTTTAATAATTAATTAGATTAATTAATTAATGATAATCAATTATGAAATTGTGTAAGTGTAATTACTTTATGGTAAGTAATTAAAGGTTTAATTTCTTAAAATTATTAATTAAGGGTTAATTAATTATGTAATTGTTTTAAAGGTTAATTTAATTAATATGATTAATTAAGAATAATTTAATTAATTAAGGTGATTGATTAATTAATTTATATCAAATGATTTGTAATAAATTAATCAGGATTGGATAATTAATTCATAAGTAATTAATTTAATTGGAAATAAATTGAATTAATTAGGATTAAACAATTAATTAATCCTGTTTATAAATGATTATTGAATGCTTGACCTTACTTATGAATGATTGTATTGAAGAGATGACTTGAATTGATTGTCCTATCTAATCTGTGATATTTTGTTCCGTGGATTGATCTGTGTGTAATTTATTCATTTATTTGTGATACATTTGTTTATTATCTATGAATTTATGAATGAATGATAAGCGTTATAGTTTATACCGCTTATCAACTATATTTCTGTGTTTTGATCTGTGATGATTGAATGATGTTGCACTATTGTGTTAAACCCTTGGACCACACCATACACACACGAATATGGATTTCACGAGGAAATCGATTAAGTCACAGATTTTTGAAATGATTTTAAATAGACAATTTGAATTCAAATAGTTTGGAAATGGAATCGGGTTAAAAGTGAAAAGCTTTTAAAATGGAATTTCAAAGACAAAATTTATTTTTGAATAACTTTATTACGCCTTGAAGTTTAAATAATTTGATTTAAATTTAAATTCAAACTGAATCCTATGATTGAAACTAGAGATTAAAGATGTTATACGAGTTATATATGAGTTAAACCATTTTTAAATGTATTAATTTGGGAATTTGAATTTAAATTCAAGGGCTTTAACTCGTGCAAATATAATTGAATTTTTCTGAAATGAGAACTATTTGTTCTCAAATAATAAAAGCTTTCACATAAGAAATAAACTTCCAGTTTGTGTTAAAAGGGTTTCTAGTTTGAAATGAAAATGATTTCCAAGTTATGGGAACGAATTTGAAAGCTATAAGTTAAATCTTTAATTTAAAGATTTAATGGGTTAATCCAATTGAAATGGAAATTGTTTTGAAATCCGTAAATGGATCTTTGTGAAACGGGTGAGCTTTGAGGAATAAATCTTTTTATTTAAAAAGATTTGAAATGGTAATTTGTTTAACCATTTAAAGAAAGGTTTTGGATTTCCAAGTTGTGACTTAACTGAAATCCCGTATCCATATATTTTTAAATATTGCGCTCATTATTCGGTTTATCCGGGAGAGGACCTTGTGTCATATAACCCATTATGAATAATGATACGTCGTTATGGATAGCATTTGAAGACCAGTGGTAAAGACCGGGTATTTGTGAGAACATAGGATAACCTGTCGATTGACTCTACACTGAGTTGCTTTGGTATAGAGTTCTCCTAAGTGATGAGAAGTTCGATCGGGATCGTGAATACTCGGATTTGCAAGGGCTTCTTACGAAGTGCCTTCGGTTCTGTTCGAACCCGGACAGACTTGTATGGTTGTATGTCTGACACTACACCTTGAGATATAAAACAGATTTCTTTCAAATACATATCTGTTGGTGGCAAAGGATTTATTCTCTTAGCTTAACACCCTTCTCCGATACGTACGAGCTCAGAGGTTATGTAGTTGAAGGTTATTAGTGATATATTCCTAATTTGGTAGTGTGGCATGCTGAGTGCTTCTGTGTGTTGATGATCATTTGTTGATCATTTGTGATCAAAGCATGGCTTTAGTGTAAGGCATAGCTTTGTGGACGAGACTGCATCAGGACCTCACACCCCGGAAATGGTCGAAACAGGAAAGATGGGGCAAGGTTATGAGGGTCGCGCCCTTTAGGGTGTGTCATTCCCTTCTAATAAAGGGTGGTATCATGGTATGGAGCCCAGATATTTACCTATGTGGTGGGATTCAATCTCATTTACTGTGTGGTTGTTGCTTTGTGGTTAGAGGCGCCTCGGATAAAGGTCCCAAAGGACCGAGGGGTGGCATGCTCGAGTAGTAATTACCTAGTTACAGAGGTAACCCGGCCTTGTGTTGGCAGAGATCCGGTTAGGTTCTCGGGACGTCTCGCCCGAGGCGTACCCATAGACAGTGGGAAGTTTCTTAGCCCGACCATTTGTTGGAAATCTAAATAAAACAATACGTTCCTTGTACGGTTTTAGTTGTAGAACCTGCCATTTACTTATGGTGGTCACCACTGTTTAGATGGTAGCTATAGTAGGCATAGTTCGAAATGTCTATGCTGGCTAAGATTAATATTATACTTTCGAAATATTTTCTACACTATGCTCTAATAATAATATCGAAGAAATTTTCACGTATAAAGCATGTTTGACTATCATAAGGAGAAATCTACTCCAATTCTGCATTTGCATGGTGTGTGTGGTGGGAGGCCTTATGGTATTTTCATTTTTCAGAAAGCATTGCAGTTTTCAATGCCTTTAAATTCCTTTGTGTGTTTTTAAAGATAAAAAAGCTACTTTGTTACTCACTGTGACGACCCGACTTTCA
This sequence comes from Allium cepa, assembly GCA_030765085.1. Taxonomy (NCBI): domain Eukaryota; kingdom Viridiplantae; phylum Streptophyta; class Magnoliopsida; order Asparagales; family Amaryllidaceae; genus Allium; species Allium cepa. The sequence continues at coordinate 887,782,348 of CM060929.1, forward strand.
ACGACCAGAAAGTCATATCATCTTGAAGAAAGAAAGGGATAGAAAAGAGAAAAGAAAGAAGAGAAAGAAGAAAACAACATCAAAATCTCAACAGCGGAACGAATAAATTATATTAATAACATAAGTATTACATAGTATACAACAATTATCAGAGTTACACAGACGATACATCACATACTAGACAGTTATAAACACCTGTCTGGTTATTACAACCCAATACAATACAAAGAAACCACTCAGAGATACCAACACAGCGGAACACCATATATCTACACGCGGAAGCCTCCTGCTCCATTGTTCCTCCATAATTCGTCAAAGCTAATCTGAATCCCTTGGCTACTCGTAAAAATTTGAGTACCCAAGAGTTTAAGAAAAACAGAAATAAACTCCGGGTCAGACATGGGTCTGTTGAGTAACAGGTTAAGGTTGCTTAACTTTTGAAAAACCTTTGAAAACAAAAGGTATCACGTAAGACTTCCCACACATAAACATGGAAAAGTTTTTACCTTACGCTAACCAAAACATTTGATAGGAAATCCGATGATATTATAATAGGTCTAGGGTTTTTAAGTAAATAGAAAATAGTCGAAATTGTTACATTATTAAATTCCAGCAACTAGCCACAAAAGTGGGTAATACAATCAAAACCGAGGGCACTTATTGGATTTTGGATTTCATATAATGGCAGGGCTACTGGGGTACCGCCCGTCACAGTACGTGGCCTAGATCACCGTACTGAGGATCACTCCCAATCACATGCAACACAAAGTCGGAACCATTCCTTACTGAACAGTTCCGAACAAGACCACCCCACAGTTGTGATCTACAACCGCACCACACAGCCGAAATAAAAGGGACATCTAGACAGGGGTAAATCTCGTCCTACTTGGGCATGACCCACATAGCCTTGCTGCACCTCCTTAGTTTTAGCCATTCCCGGTTGATGAGGCTTGAGGCTACGATTACCTTTATAGAACACATCACTTAGAATGCTCATCGTCCACCTGACGATGTTCTGAAAGCATTCAATCCATTCAAGTTCGTTCCGGGTTCGAATGAAACCGAAGGCATTATCTCGTTACACTCATTTTGGAATCACCCTCAGAGTTAACGACGATAACCCTTGCACTCTGAATCTTCATCTTCACTTTAGATTCACGACCTATCGTTAATTTGGATCGATGTGGTTTTCGGATATCTAAATATGGAAACTCGATCCCGGTCTCATCGAATCCAAAACGTATCTTTTAAGGCCAAGTTGTTTTAAAGTTTAAAACAATTTCAATTCATTATCTATATACACCCAGATAGATAATTCACAACATCACAATAGATAAATCATCATTATCATCACAAACAGGTAATCCACATTATCATTATAAACAGATAATCCATATTATCATCCCAATGTAACCAAAGCATTCATATCACAGAGCATTACTAATCTCATAACTGAGATTTCAAACCATTCAAGGTAACCAATATCATCCATTCATACATAAGCAATTATTTACTTAATCACATCATCTATAATTAATTTAAAATGAATTAAATTAATTACTTCCATCTTTAATTAATTTAAAGTAAATTAAATTAATTACTCCACCATATAAATCTTGCTTACATATCCATTAATTAATTAATTAATAAATTAATTAATCATCTTCCAATTAATCACCTTAATTAGTCACCCTTGATTAATTATCCTTTAATTACATTCAAGTAATTATCCTTTAGTTAATTTCACAAATTAATTATCCTCAAACAATTACAGTAATTAACTTTAATTACTTCATTAATTAATAAATTACAAATCAATTAATTAATCACCATCTCATTATTCATTTCAATTAATCATTCTTGATTAACAATTTTCTAATTACAATAAGTAATTAGCCTTTAAATTAATTACACAAGTTAAGTATACTTAACCCTTTACAAAAATTAACTTTTAATTACTTAATTAACTAAAATTAATTACATTAATCCTTTATTAATTAATTACTTCATTTATTAATTATTCCTTAATTAATCAATTCTAAATTTACATCATTAATTTTATTAATTAATGATTTCTAATTACATTTTTAATTAATCTCTCTATTTCAATTAATTACATCAAGTAATTAATCTTCAATTAAACCACATATATTTATCACCCATGATTAATAACATCCAGTAATTAACTACCCTTAATTACTTCATTTCAAAAATTAATTACCCTTAATTAATTAGCTCAATTAATCCCTTGATTAATTTCAAATTAATTTAATCCAAATTACTTCCATTATTAAATCATCTTCCACTAATTACCTCCAGTAATTATCAATTAATTACTTCCCTAAGTAATGACACTCCATAAATTACATAAAGTAATTATTAACAAATCATCCGGTGATTATTTAAATTAATTAAACTTAATTAATTAATCTAAACTAATCACATTAAACCCGATTAATTACATTAAGTAATCAAGTTCTAAATTACTTCATTAAGTAATTACACTTAAACAACTTCACAATTGATTATCTTTAAATTAATTATTAAAATTTATCACATTAATTAATTGTTAAATAATCTTAGTTAATGACCTTCACTAACAATTCTTTAATTCCTTTCTTAAGAAATTAACTTAGATTTACCATTATTAATTACAAATTAATTAGTATTTAATTACAAATAAATTAATCTCTAATTATTTAATTAATTAAGTCTTAACTACAACTTAATTAATCCTTAATTTCTTGATTAATTAATCTTTAATCATTAATTAAAATCTAATTAGTAATTCTTAATTACAAATTAATTAACCTTAATTAATTAATCTCAATTATTAATTAATTAATTTAAAAACTCTTAATTACTCAATTAATCATCCATGTCATTAATTAACTAAATAATTAATTATCCATTTTAAATTAACTTAATAATTTAATGAATCCAAATCATTAAATTATATTTATTTTTAAGATAAAACATTTCTTACTTAATCAAAGCATTTAAAACAATTTGCTTTCAATTTAACTTTAAATTTCATTTTAAACTTCATTTTAAAATTTAAGATTTTAAAATGAATACAAATTTATCTAAACGAAGTTTAAAAACAATTTCAAATCCTTTTTATCTCATATGTTAAAGATATATTCATTTTATAAAGAAGTTTAAAAGAAATTTAAAACCCAATTCATTTTTAAAATTTAAAATTAATTTAAAATACACTTAAACAAACAAGATTGTTTAAGTCATTTTAAATTTAAAAATTTCTATTTATTCAAACTAGAATACATAGTAAATTTGATTTCAGATTACTTGGGTTCAAAACTTTCTTACAATTTAAATTTCATTTTAAATTCAAATCATTTAACCATTTTTAAAGTAGTTAAAATAATTTAATTTAAACTTATTTAAAATTTCTATTTTACAAATTAAACTTTCAGTTCAAATTCAAAACCCAATATACTTTAACACTAAAAAGTTTCAAAACCAAATTTAAATTTCAAAAACTTAAATTATTTCAAAATCTCAGATTCAACTACTTTGAATTCAGATTCAAATTTAGATTTTAAACTTAGTTTAAATTTCCATTTGCATTTTAAAATTTTCTTTTAAAACTACAAACAGAACAGGTTTTTGTTTTAATTTTTAAACCTGTAAACAAATGTTACCCGAGCAATATTAATTTTACTTCGAGTAAAAGCCTAACCTACTTCGGGTCATACACTCGAATTACTCGAGAAAACTCGAGACAACAAAATTCCAACCCAAAACATCACCAGCATATCCACATTGCTCTGTGCACATGCACCCACGACGTCGCCTTCTCCGATCACCAGTGCCTTTTTTCCCCCCTCGAAATCAAGATCGAGATAAAAACCCCAACCTGGAACAAAACTGGAACAGGCAGCACCTACTCAACCAAAACCTGTCAACGTTTTCCCCCTGAAGCTCCGACCACCGTCGCCTTTGAAACTCCGGCGAAGACCTCGTCAACCCACCATCTTCCAGTACCCAAGACCCCAAGCAACTCGATCAACAGAGGAAATCGAACCCAAGCAAAAACTGTAACCCAGTAAAACTAGGGTTCCAAAGCTTCAAATCAAAATCATCATCACCAAAATGCAATTTACCTAAAACTGATAATTTTCCCATCCTCACATATCACTTCTCCACCTACAGGAGCAAACTCAACCTCCAAGATCAAGTAAATCACCAGAAAATTCAAATTTTCCCTTTCCAGATCAAACATGAACTGCACTTAACTCCTAATTCTAAAAATCTTAATTTTGGTTTTAAAATTCATGATTTGGTTCAAGTATTCCACTGATATTCCTGAATTTATGAATTTAGAAGTTCGAATTTTCCACTTATACTTATTTTACTCTGTTATTCATGGTTTCCAGTGAGCTTCTAAATTTATTTTCACTTAAATCAAATTTTAAAATTTACTTTATGATGAAACAACCAGCTTTGGTTTAGAACTTAAATCCTAACAAAGCCTAGATCAAAATGGAATCAATTTTGTTTAGATTTTTAGTTCTGAAACTATAAACAATCAATTTACAGGTTATACAGTCAGGCACATATTCATGCAATCACATATATGCAGAAATGCACCAAATATATCCATACTTCACTTTCTAATTTCAGAGATGAACATGTAACCATTTCATATATTTAAGTTTTAAATAAATAAATAAATGGTGTCACTCACAGTTTTGAAGATGAAGGACAGGGCATATTTTGAAAGGCTTTGCCTTGCTTGTGATTTAAATCTGAAATGCTTGTTTGAAGTTTTGAAACTTTTAAACTTGAATGTTGCTGATGTATTTAACTTGCTTTAGATTGTTGCATGCAGGTAGCTTAACTTCCAGATTTTTGAAGAATACAGGTTTTCTTGCTTGATTTCCAGATTTTTGAAAAATGAATGCAGGTTTGCTTCAGATTGAAAATTACATGCATGCAGACTTCAGATTTACAGGTTTTGAAGATGATTTGCATGTTGAAAATGAGTTACAGGAGTTTGATTATGAAGAGGGATTTGCTTTTAGAACAGGGAATGCTTTTGCAGGTTTAACATTTTTATTTGAAAATGAACTATGGGTTTTGATTCTTCAGATTTGGTTTTTGAGGATTGTTTAAAGTGGAATGTTTTTCAGCTGAAAGATTTCCTTGTTTAGAATGAAAATGAGAAAAAGGAAAGGAAAGAAAGAATGCAATTTTATATAACTAAATTTATGATGAATTAAAAATCAAAGAAAATAAAAATAAACAATTTAACACTTGTCTTAAGTGTTAACACTTGTTAATATCTTTGTGTGTTTAAATTACACATGTTATATTAGGTTCTAAGAAAGCAACACATGTTCTTTTAATTAATTAGTATTTTTAATTAAAGTTAAATATAATATTATGTTTAATTAATTAGTTTACAAATACTTAGTTATATATATATAATTTTTAAAGAATAAAACCAAGTATAATTAGAAATAAAAACAATACACATGACTATTATTTGAAAATAATATTTTAGATAATTTAAATAAAACTTATAAAAGAGATTGTAAATTACTTGTTATTTATATGAATAAATGTTTCATATTTTAATTGTATTTTAAACTTTCATATTTAATTACAATCATATTCATTAAACAATATTTTAAAAAGAATGTTAAACAAATCTTATTATTAATCTTATTTAAACTTTAAGATAAAATCTTATTTAAATAATTAAACATTTGTTTTATAAATTTTCAAATCATACAGTTCTTTATTAAATAGCTTTGGAAAGCTTAAAATTAAATAAATCATAATTTCCCAATTACCAAAATATTGGAATTAGAAAATATGCTATATTAATTAAATTTAAAACCAAACTCATCCATTTAAAATATATATAAATATATATATATATATGTATGTATGTACACATACATACATACATTATAGATAGAAAACAATTTTTGGCTTATTAAAGATAAAATTAATCAATTATATACTTATTAAAAGAAGATTATTAAATCAATTCAAATTTATTCACAAAAATTATCAAATCAATTCAATTTTAAATATAGATTATTAAATTTATATTGCCAAAAATTCCAGGATATCACATTCCTTCCCCCTTAAAAGAATTTCGTCCTCGAAATTTAAAACAAAAGTAATTTAATAACCTTATTAAAGATTTAAATTTTAAATCACAGCATATATTAATCATATGCTAACAACCAAAGCAACCAATTCATCCAATCAAAACAAATCTAACTATCCAGAAAAATTCCGGATAGAACTTCCTCGAGTTTCCCAAGTATATATACCGGAATACTCGCTCTACAGAACCCAAACAATCAATACTACTAAGCTACAGAGCTCCTATTCATATAAATCTATAAAACTAAACAGGATATCAGACTACAGATGAGTCTGACTCAACAGCCAAACCCTCCTGAATTGCTGGTTCCAAAACCAGAGATATATCATGCACGTACTCCTTTAGAGATACGTGAAACATACAGAATCCCAGTTATCCAAACTGGCAATTCATCTCTTGAAAACCAAAGCACTTATCTTACCAAAACACAGAAGAAATCCAAAAGACCTCGGAGCTAGCTTCCTAGACTTACCAAAACTTATAGCTCCTTGGATCGGAGAAATCTTATCCAAAACGAAATCTCCAATTCCGGAATCCAAATTCTTCCGTCTCTTATCCATAAAATTCTTCGAACGATCCAGATCTGCCTACATCCTTCCTGATCAGCTCATCCCTACGCTGATGCCTCTAGATCAAACAACCCAACATAATGATCTCCTCAAGATCAATCCAAAACAAAGAACACAAACTCTACTCCATAAATAACAGAAGACCGAACTTACTTCTCCATATCCGGAAAAGAAAAACAGAAACACTCCCAAACTGCTCCCGCTGCACAACTCTGATCTAGAATAGAATAAAATGCTGATGAAGAACACGAGCACAGACCAGACAACACATCCCAGAAATATGGTTCATCAGATCCATAAAAGAAAACCCAGAAATTCCACAAAATCTGAGCTGCTTCACCAAACTCCATCTCAATGAACAATCCTTCTACTAACTGAACCACCAGTTCCACTTTTGGAATACTAGTCGAAAAGAAAACTCAATCTTCGGATACAGACAAACCTCCGGCTTCCCTGAAGACATCCGGAAAATCTCCAACAACCTAAGAGAACGCTCAACTATAGCGAGTCACTTTTGCGATCAACCCAGCCTAATCCAAAGAAAACTGTTCTCTCTTTACCAATCAGAACAGCTTACGCTGGTCTATCCAATTCACCGAAGAAATGGATCCATTCTGCTGCTTCTGAACTCCTCCTCAGAAAAACTACACTGCCAGAAAACTTCCTGCCAACACAGAACACTTCGAGCTGCACTGCTAACACCAATGCCAAAGAATTCCTAATCCAAAGCTCTTCGAGAAACTCGGACCTCAAAGCCAACCACAACATCCTGCTGAACTCAGCCACAACACCGAAACAGACACACTTCCCTACTCTTGTTCCAAAGAAACATCTTCGGAAATATCCATAATCACTGCATCTCATCACGCAGCTACTACTTCCTGAGATATCAAGATACCATCACTCACTTCTGTCTTACCGACATATCCAAACTTTACTCTTCCAACTTCAAAGATGAACCCCGAACCTTCAACGGTTTCCTTCAGAGATCAATGAAATCCTTACACCAAGCTGCAAAGCTCACTCGAGATGGTATTAGGTCTACAGTCTCGACAGATACACTTCCAACCTCAAACATTCAAACTCCAACCAATGGTAGTAGTCGTGTTACACACCCCACTACCTTATCCACCTTTATAACTATATTGGAAAACCCGAACAGGTAACCCAACAGATAGGTAGAATAAATAAATATATTTATATATATTAAAATTACAAATACGCTCTCTCAAGATAGACACCATTCTAGAGCCTAGGTATTCGCTCAACCTAGCGCTCTGATACCAACTGTGATGACCCGACTTTCAACGACCAGAAAGTCGTATCATCTTGAAGAAAGAAAGGGATAGAAAAGAGAAAAGAAAGAAGAGAAAGAAGAAAACAACATCAGAATCTCAACAACGGAACGAATAAATTATATTAATAACATAAGTATTACTTAGTATACAACAATTACCAGAGTTACACAGACAATACATCATATACTAGACAGTTATAAACACCTGTCTAGTTATTACAACTCAATACAATACAAAGAAACCACTCAAAGATACCAACACAGCGGAACACTATATATCTACATGCAGAAGCCTCCTGCTCCATTGCTCCTCCATAATTTGTCAAAGCTAACCTGAATCCCTTGGCTACTCGTAAAAATTTGAGTACCCAAGAGTTTAAGAAAAACAGAAATAAACTCCGGGTTAGACATGAGTCTGGTGTGAGTAACAAGTTAAGGTTGCTTAACTTTTGAAAAACCTTTGAAAACAAAAGGTATCACGTAAGACTTCCCACACATAAACATGGAAAAGTTTTTACCTTACGCTAACCAAAACATTTAATAGGAAATCCGATGATATTATAATAGGTCTAGGGTTTTTAAGTAAATAGAAAATAGTCGAAATTGTTACATTATTAAATTCCAGCAACTAGCCACAAAAGTGGGTAATACAATCAAAACCGAGGGCACTTATTGGATTTTGGATTTCATATAATGGCAGGGCTACTGGGGTACCGCCCGTCACAGTACGTGGCCTAGATCACCGTACTGAGGATCACTCCCAATCACATGCAACACAAAGTCGGAACCATTCCTTACTGAACAGTTCCGAACAAGACCACCCCACAGTTGTGATCTACAACCGCACCACACAGCCGAAATAAAAGGGACATCTAGACAGGGGTAAATCTCGTCCTACTTGGGCATGACCCACATAGCCTTGCTGCACCTCCTTAGTTTTAGCCATTCCCGGTTGATGAGGCTTGAGGCTACGATTACCTTTATAGAACACATCACTTAGAATGCTCATCGTCCACCTGACGATGTTCTGAAAGCATTCAATCCATTCAAGTTCGTTCCGGGTTCGAATGAAACTGAAGGCATTATCTCGTTACACTCATTTTGGAATCACCCTCAGAGTTAACGACGATAACCCTTGCACTCTGAATCTTCATCTTCACTTTAGATTCACGACCTATCGTTAATTTGGATCGATGTGGTTTTCGGATATCTAAATATGGAAACCCGATCCCGGTCTCATCGAATCCAAAACGTATCTTTTAAGGCCAAGTTGTTTTAAAGTTTAAAACAATTTCAATTCATTATCTATATACACCCAGATAGATAATTCACAACATCACAATAGATAAATCATCATTATCATCACAAACAGGTAATCCACATTATCATTATAAACAGATAATCCATATTATCATCCCAATGTAACCAAAGCATTCATATCACAGAGCATTACTAATCTCATAACTGAGATTTCAAACCATTCAAGGTAACCAATATCATCCATTCATACATAAGCAATTATTTACTTAATCACATCATCTATAATTAATTTAAAATGAATTAAATTAATTACTTCCATCTTTAATTAATTTAAAGTAAATTAAATTAATTACTCCACCATATAAATCTTGCTTACATATCCATTAATTAATTAATTAATAAATTAATTAATCATCTTCCAATTAATCACCTTAATTAGTCGCCCTTGATTAATTATCCTTTAATTACATTCAAGTAATTATCCTTTAGTTAATTTCACAAATTAATTATCCTCAAACAATTACAGTAATTAACTTTAATTACTTCATTAATTAATAAATTACAAATCAATTAATTAATCACCATCTCATTATTCATTTCAATTAATCATTCTTGATTAACAATTTTATAATTACAATAAGTAATTAGCCTTTAAATTAATTACACAAGTTAAGTATACTTAACCCTTTACAAAAATTAACTTTTAATTACTTAATTAACTAAAATTAATTACATTAATCCTTTATTAATTAATTACTTCATTTATTAATTATTCCTTAATTAATCAATTCTAAATTTACATCATTAATTTTATTAATTAATGATTTCTAATTACATTTTTAATTAATCTCTCTATTTCAATTAATTACATCAAGTAATTAATCTTCAATTAAACCACATATATTTATCACCCATGATTAATAACATCCAGTAATTAACTACCCTTAATTACTTCATTTCAAAAATTAATTACCCTTAATTAATTAGCTCAATTAATCCCTTGATTAATTTCAAATTAATTTAATCCAAATTACTTCCATTATTAAATCATCTTCCACTAATTACCTCCAGTAATTATCAATTAATTACTTCCCTAAGTAATGACACTCCATAAATTACATAAAGTAATTATTAACAAATCATCCGGTGATTATTTAAATTAATTAAACTTAATTAATTAATCTAAACTAATCACATTAAACCCGATTAATTACATTAAGTAATCAAGTTCTAAATTACTTCATTAAGTAATTACACTTAAACAACTTCACAATTGATTATCTTTAAATTAATTATTAAAATTTATCACATTAATTAATTGTTAAATAATCTTAGTTAATGACCTTCACTAACAATTCTTTAATTCCTTTCTTAAGAAATTAACTTAGATTTACCATTATTAATTACAAATTAATTAGTATTTAATTACAAATAAATTAATCTCTAATTATTTAATTAATTAAGTCTTAACTACAACTTAATTAATCCTTAATTTCTTGATTAATTAATCTTTAATCATTAATTAAAATCTAATTAGTAATTCTTAATTACAAATTAATTAACCTTAATTAATTAATCTCAATTATTAATTAATTAATTTAAAAACTCTTAATTACTCAATTAATCATCCATGTCATTAATTAACTAAATAATTAATTATCCATTTTAAATTAACTTAATAATTTAATGAATCCAAATCATTAAATTATATTTATTTTTAAGATAAAACATTTCTTACTTAATCAAAGCATTTAAAACAATTTGCTTTCAATTTAACTTTAAATTTCATTTTAAACTTCATTTTAAAATTTAAGATTTTAAAATGAATACAAATTTATCTAAACGAAGTTTAAAAACAATTTCAAATCCTTTTTATCTCATATGTTAAAGATATATTCATTTTATAAAGAAGTTGAAAAGAAATTTAAAACCCAATTCATTTTTAAAATTTAAAATTAATTTAAAATACACTTAAACAAACAAGATTGTTTAAGTCATTTTAAATTTAAAAATTTCTATTTATTCAAACTAGAATACATAGTAAATTTGACTTCAGATTACTTGGGTTCAAAACTTTCTTACAATTTAAATTTCATTTTAAATTCAAATCATTTAACCATTTTTAAAGTAGTTAAAATAATTTAATTTAAACTTATTTAAAATTTCTATTTTACAAATTAAACTTTCAGTTCAAATTCAAAACCCAATATACTTTAACACTAAAAAGTTTCAAAACCAAATTTAAATTTCAAAAACTTAAATTATTTCAAAATCTCAGATTCAACTACTTTGAATTCAGATTCAAATTTAGATTTTAAACTTAGTTTAAATTTCCATTTGCATTTTAAAATTTTCTTTTAAAACTACAAACAGAACAGGTTTTTGTTTTAATTTTTAAACCTGTAAACAAATGTTACCCGAGCAATATTAATTTTACTTCGAGTAAAAGCCTAACCTACTTCGGGTCATACACTCGAATTACTCGAGAAAACTCGAGACAACAAAATTCCAACCCAAAACATCACCAGCATATCCACATTGCTCTGTGCACATGCACCCACGACGTCGCCTTCTCCGATCACCAGTGCCTTTTTTCCCCCCCTCGAAATCAAGATCGAGATAAAAACCCCAACCTGGAACAAAACTGGAACAGGCAGCACCTACTCAACCAAAAACTGTCAACGTTTTCCCCCTGAAGCTCCGACCACCGTCGCCTTTGAAACTCCGGCGAAGACCTCGTCAACCCACCATCTTCCAGTACCCAAGACCCCAAGCAACTCGATCAACAGAGGAAATCGAACCCAAGCAAAAACTGTAACCCAGTAAAACTAGGGTTCCAAAGCTTCAAATCAAAATCATCATCACCAAAATGCAATTTACCTAAAACTGATAATTTTCCCATCCTCACATATCACTTCTCCACCTACAGGAGCAAACTCAACCTCCAAGATCAAGTAAATCACCAGAAAATTCAAATTTTCCCTTTCCAGATCAAACATGAACTGCACTTAACTCCTAATTCTAAAAATCTTAATTTTGGTTTTAAAATTCATGATTTGGTTCAAGTATTCCACTGATATTCCTGAATTTATGAATTTAGAAGTTCGAATTTTCCACTTATACTTATTTTACTCTGTTATTCATGGTTTCCAGTGAGCTTCTAAATTTATTTTCACTTAAATCAAATTTTAAAATTTACTTTATGATGAAACAACCAGCTTTGGTTTAGAACTTAAATCCTAACAAAGCCTAGATCAAAATGGAATCAATTTTGTTTAGATTTTTAGTTCTGAAACTATAAACAATCAATTTACAGGTTATACAGTCAGGCACATATTCATGCAATCACATATATGCAGAAATGCACCAAATATATCCATACTTCACTTTCTAATTTCAGAGATGAACATGTAACCATTTCATATATTCCAGCTACTAGCCACAAAAGTCGGTAATACAATCAAAACCGAGGGCACTTATTGGATTTTGGATTCCATACAATGGTAGGGCTACTGGGGTACCGCCCGTCACAATACGTGGCCTATATCACCGTACTGAGGATCACTCCCAATCCCCTACAACACAAGCCGAAACCATTCCTTACTGAACAGTTCCGAACAAGACCACCCCGCAGTTGTGATCAGCAACCGCACCACACAGCCGAAATAAAAGGGACATCTAGACAGGGGTAAATCTCGTCCTACTTGGACATGACCCACTTAGCCTTGCTGCACCTCCCCTGTTTTAGCCATTCCCGGTTGATGAGCCTTGAGGCTACGATTACCTTTATAGAACACATCACTTAGAATGCTCATCGTCCACCTAACGATGTTCTGAAAGCATTCAATCCATACAAGTTCGTTCCGGGTTCGAACGAAACCGGAGCCATTATCTCGTTACACTCATTTTGGAATCACCCTCAGAGTTAATGACGATAACCCTTACACTCTGAATCTTCATCTTCACTTCAGATTCACGACCTATCGTTAATTTGGATCGATGTGGTTTTCGGATATCCAAATATGGAAACCCGATCCCAGTCTCATCGAATCCAAAATGTATCTTTTAAGGCCAAGTTGTTTTAAAGTTTAAAACAAATTCAATTCATTATCTATACACACAGATAGATAATTCACAACATCAAAATAGATAAATCAACATTATCATCACAAACAAGTAATCCACATTATCATTATAAATAGATAATCCATATTATCGTCCCAATGCAACCAAAGCATCCATATCACAGAGCAGTACTTATCTCATAACTGAGATTTCAAACCATTCAAGGCAACCAATATCATCCATTCATACATAAGCAATGATTTACTTAATCACATCATCTATAATTAATTTAAAATGAATTAAATTAATTACTTTCATCTTCAATTAATTTAAAGTAAATTAAATTAATTACTCCATATAAATCTTGCTTACATATCCATTAATTAATTAATTAATCAACTAATTAATCATCTTCCAATTAATCACCTTAATTAATCACCCTTGATTAATTATCCTTTAATTACGTTCAAGTAATTATCCTTTAATTAATTTCACAAATTAATTATCCTCAAACAATTACAGTAATTAATCTTTAATTACTTCATTAATTAATTAATTACAAATCAATTAATTAACCCCCATCTCATTATTCATTTCAATTAATCATTCCTGATTAACAATTTTATAATTACAATAAGTAATTAGCCTTTAAATTAATTACACAAGTTAATTATACTTAAACCTTTACAAAAATTAACTTTTAATTGCTTAATTAACTAAAATTAATTACATTAATCCTTTATTAATTAATTACTTCATTTATTAATTATTACTTAATTAATAAATTCTAAACTTACATCATTAATTTTATTAATTAATGATTTCTAATTACATTTTTAATTAATCTCTCTATTTCAATTAATTACATTAAGTAATTAATCTTCAATTAAACCACATATATTACTCACCCGTGATTAATAACATCCAATAATTAACTACCCTTAATTACTTCATTTTAAAAATTAATTACCCTTAATTAATTAGCTCAATTAATCCCTTGATTAATTTCAAAGTAATTTAATCCAAATTACTTCCATTATTAAATCATCTTCCACTAATTACCTCCAGTAATTATCAATTAATTACTTTCCTAAGTAATTACACTCCATAAATTACATAAAGTAATTATTAACAAATCATCCAGTGATTATTTAAATTAATTAAACTTGATTAATTAATCTAAACTAATCACATTAAACCCAATTAATTACATTAAGTAAATAATTTCTAAATTACTTCGTTGAGTAATTACACTTAAACAACTTCACAATTTATTATCTTTAAATTAATTAATCTAATTAATTATTAAAATTAATCACATTAATTAATTGTTAAATAATCTTAGTTAATGACCTTCATTAACAATTCTTTAATTCCTTTCTTAAGAAATTCACATAGATTTACCATTATTAATTACAAATTAATTAGTATTTAATTACCAATAAATTAATCTCCAATTATTTAATTAATTAAGTGTTAACTACAACTTAATTAATCCTTAATTTCTTGATTAATTAATCTTTAATCATTAATTAAAATCTAATTAGTAATTCTTAGTTACAAATTAATTAACCTCAATTAATTAATCTCAATTATTAATTAATTAATTTAAAAACTCTTAATTACTTAATTAATCATCCATGTCATTAATTAATTAAATAATTAATTATCCATTTTAAATTAACTTAATAATTTAATGAATCCAAATCATTAAATTATATTTATTTTTAAGATAAAACATTTCTTACTTAATCAAAGCATTTAAAACAATTTGCTTTCAATTTAACTTCAAATTTCATTTTAAACTTCATTTTAAAATTTAAGATTTTAAAATGAATACAAATTTATCTAAACAAAGTTTAAAAACAATTCAAATCCTTTTTATATCATATGTTAAAGATATATTCATTTTATAAAGAAGTTTAAAAGAAATTTAAAACCCAATTCATTTTTAAAATTCAAAATTAATTTATAATACACTTAAACAAACAAGATTGTTTAAGTCATTTTAAATTTAAAAATTTCTATTTATTCAAACTTGAATACATATTAAATTTGATTCCAGATTACTTGGGTTCAAAACTTTCTTACAATTTAAATTTCATTTTAAATTCAAATCATTTAACCATTTTTAAAGTAGTTAAAACAATTTAATTTAAACTTATTTAAAATTTCTATTTTACAAATTAAACTTTCAGTTCAAATTCAAAACCCAATATACTTTTACACTTAAAAATTTAAAACCAAATTTAAATTTCAAAAACTTAAATTATTTCAAAATCTCATATTCAACCACTTTGAATTCAAATTCAGATTTTAAACTTAGTTTAAATTTCCAGTTTGCATTTTAAAATTTTCTTTTAAAACTACAAACAGAACAGGTTTCTGTTTTAATTTTTAAACCTGTAAACAAATGTTGCCCGAGCAATATTAATTTTACTTCGAGTAAAAGCCTAACCTACTTCGAGTCATACACTCGAATTACCCGAGAAAACTCGAGACAACAAAATTCCAACCCAAAACTTCACCAGCATATCCACATTGCTCTGTGCACATGCACCCACGACGTCGCCTTCTCCGATCGCCAGTACCCTGTTTTCCCCCCTCGAAATCAAGATCGAGATAAAAACCCCAACCTGGAACAAAACTGGAACAGGCAGCACCTACTCAACCAAAACCTGTCAACGTTTTCCCCCGGAAGCTCCGACCACCATCGCCTTTGAAACTCCGGCGAAGACCTCGTCAACCCACCATCTTCCAGTACCCAAGACCCCAAGCAACTCGATCAACAGAGGAAATCGAACCCAAGCAAAAACTGTTACCCAGTAAAACTAGGGTTCCAAAGCTTCAAATCAAAATCATCATCACCAAAATGCAATTTACCTAAAACTGATAATTTCCCATCCTCACAGATCACTTCTCCAAAGACAGGAGCAAACTCAACCTCCAAGATCAAGTAGATCACCAAAAAATTCAAATTTTCCCTTTCCCAGTTCAAACATGAACTGCACTTAACTCCTAATTCTAAAAATCGTAATTTTGGTTTTATAATTCATGATTTGGTTCAAGTATTCCACTGATATTCCTGAATTTATGAATTTAGAAGTTTGAATTTTCCACTTATACTTATTTTACTCTGTTATTCATGGTTTCCAGTGAGCTTCTAAATTTATTTTCACTTAAATTAAATTTTAATATTTACTTTATGATGAAACAACCAACTTTGGTTTAGAACTTAAATCCTAACAAAGCCTAGATCAAAATGAAATCAATTTTGTTTAGATTTTTAGTTTTGAAACTATAAACCATCAATTACAGGTTATACAGTCAGGCACATATTCATGCAATCACATATATACAAAAATGCACCAAATATGTCCATACTTCACTTTCTAATTTCAGAGATGAACATGTAACCATTTCATATATTTAAATTAAAAAAAATGGTGTTACTCACAGTTTTGAAGATGAAGGACATGGCATATTTGAAAGGCTTTGCCTTGCTTGTGATTTAAATCTGAAATGCTTGTTTGATGTTTTGAAACTTTTAAACTTGAATGTTGTTGATGTCTTTAACTTGCTTTTGATTGTTGCATGTAGGTAGCTTAACTTCCAGATTTTCGATGAATGCAGGTTTTCTTGCTTGATTTCCAGATTTTTGAAAAATGAATGCAGGTTTGCTTCAGATTGAAAATTACATGCATGCAGACTTCAGATTTGCAGGTTTTGAAGATGATTTGCATGTTGAAAATGAGTTACATGAGTTGGATTATGAAGAGGGATTTGCTTTGAGAACAGGGAATGATTTTGCAGGTTTTACATTTTTATTTGAAAATGAAATATGGGTTTTGATTCTTCAGATTTGGGTTTTGAGGATTGTTTAAAGTGGAATGTTTTTCAGCTGAAAGATTTCCTTGTTTAGAATGAAAATGAGAAAAAGGAAAGGAAAGAAAGAATGCAAGTTTATATAACTAAATTTGTAATAAACTAAAAATCAAAGAAAATAAAAATAAACAATTTGACACTTGTCTTAAGTGTTAACACTTGTCAATATCTTTGTGTGTTTAAATTACACATGTTATATTAGGTTCTAAGAAAGCAACACATGTTCTTTTAATTAATTAGTATTTTTAATTAAAGTTTAATATAATATTATGTTTAATTAATTAGTTTACAATACTTAGTTTTTTTGGAAAAGCCAGCGGGGTTGACTGGCCCCCTACCAGTTTTATTGCAACACAATAAATGATTCAAAACAAGCTTTGAATCAAAGAGAAACAGGGAAAACATAGAAGTAATGAAAGACTAAAAAAGGAAAAATAGATCATTGAGCCCACTTGCTAATCATGTTAGCACGGAACTGGCAAGCAGACCTTCTCATATGCATGTGGATCCTTTCTCTAACTTCAGACCATAGAGCATTAATACTCTTTCTCTTATTATCAAAAACAATTGAATTCCTTTCATTCCAAATCACATCCATGTATATTTTAATGCAAATAAACAATTCTCTGGATTTGATGGTCTTCCACTTTGTTGCCTTATAAATAATATTCCAGTTTATACTAGAGTTAGCAGTTGCAACAGAGCATTGAATCTTACATGCAATTCTTCCAACCAGATCAAGATGTTCAGGACAATCAAAGTAAAGATGCTCACCAGTTTCAACATGATGGTCACAAAAAACACATTCATGGCAACAACTCATTCCATAATTGTTTAACACACTTCTGGTCAGGAGTGCATTGCTAACTACCTTCCACAGCATGAGGTTTTCTCGCGGTGAAGTGTCAGAAGTCCATAAAATACTGTACCACTTGGCAGCTGGCAAGACAGTGTTACAAAGGAGGTGCTGATAAACCAGTTTAACACTATGTGTTTTCTTGTTCCATGACACAGTAGTGGAATGTTCATAGCTATAACTGCTGCTCTGAATAGTATTCCATAATTGCCTAACCACATGACTACTGTTGTAGGGAAGAAGAATTCTGCCTTCAGCAAAAAAATCACCAACTTTAGCTTCACGGTTAACAGCAGACTGCACAATCAAAGCATGGTCAAACAACCTAGAAAGAATCATGCCTTTACTCACCCATGGTGCATCCTAAAAACTAATTGTAGTGCTAGTGTTCACATGATACTGAATCATGGGAAGAAAGACATCCCTGAGTTTCAGTATGTTCCTCCAAGTCCAACTACTGTCTTGAGGAATACCGAACATCCAAAACTTCCCATGCTTAATGTTATGAGTCCAAATCCAGTTGACCCAAAGACTGTCCTTTTTATTTATCACATCATCAAAATGTTTACTGAAGGCAGCAATGTTCCAGTTTTTTGCATTTAAAACTCCTAGCCCTCCCAACTTAAGTGAAGTCTCAAACTTTGTAAAAGAACAAGGCATAAGTTTCTTATTGTGCATACTACCAGTCCAGAAGAATCTTAACATGGCAGACCTAACAAGTTGCAAAAGCTTTCCATGAAGAATAATAGAGCGTGCCCAATAGACCAAAGATGGGAACACTACAGATTTTATGAGAACTAGCCTACCACTTTGAAACATAGTCCTATTTTCCCATGCATTCATAACATTAGTAATCTTATTGTATAGGGGTAGACAATCTGCAATGGAAATTCTTTTAGTGATCAAGGGCAAACCAAGATACTTCATATCATTGTGCATACAGGAGAAACCAATGATTTGATACAAACTAGTAGCATGAACTTCAGAGACCCCAGCAACAAGCAAGGATGATTTGGAGTGGTTAATGGAGAGGCCAGTCATCAGGTAAAAGGACTGCAAAGCATTTAAAATTCCAGTTATGGATGTAGCTTCAGGTTTAGTGAATATCAACACATCATCCGCAAACATAATGGAAGATATTTGTTGTTGTGAGCACTTGGGATGGTACTTAATAAGCTTTTGAGAGAATTTATTCTTGAGAATAACATTAAAGACTTCCATAACCAATAAAAATAAATAAGAGGAGATTGGATCCCCCGCCTAATACCTTTTTGACTTCCAAAGTAGCCAGTGGGTCTACCATTAACAATTAAAGAGAAAGTAGGGGTGGAAATGCAAGTATAGACCCATGAAACAAAGATTTTAGGGAATCCCATCATTGCCATAATCCTAACAATAGACTCCCGGTGAATTGAATCATATGCTTTGGATAAATCAATTTTGATAGCTGCTGCTGGAGAGACATTACATTTGCCATAGCCTTTGATCAGTTCTTGGGCAAGAAGAACATTGTCAAGAATATTCCAAGTAGGAATAAAAGCTGCTTGATTAAGTGACACTATCGAAGGCAGAACACAAACTAATCGGGAAGCAAGGATTTTAGAGATGCATTTGTACAAAACGTTACAGCACGAGATAGGCCTGAATGAAGAAACTTTAGTAGGAGGGAAACCTTAGGTATTAAGGCAATGTTTGTTGAGTTGACTTCTTTAAGAAGTTTACACTTATTAAAGAAATTATGGATTGCTTGACAGAACTCATGCCCAAGCACAAACCAAGTAGCAATGTAAAATGTTACATTAAGTCCATCAGGACCACCAGAGGAGTTTTGATTCATGGAGAAAAGAGCAGACTTAATTTCTTCATTAGAAACAGGTTTAAGTAAAGCATCAGATTCTATGTGGGTAAGGCAAGGCAGAGGAAGGGAAGAGATTTGGTTGAGATCAGGAGAGAAACTAGTTGAGTTGCCAAGAATATTAGTGAAGTAATCAACAAAAGCTTTGTCCATAGAATCAGGAGTTGTGAAAATATTACCTTGTTCATCCATTATGCTGAGAATATTAACTTTGGCATGCTTGACTTTTAAAGTGTCATGGAAAAATTTAGTGTTCTTATCTCCTTCCTCAAACCATTTATTATGGAGCAGCTGCCTTTTCATGCTTGCTTCCAACTGAAGAGCAGAGTTCACTTCCAAGAATAGACGACCTTCATCATTAGCAGCAACTTCATCTTCTGGATTATCCATCATGTATACTTGCTTGGCCTGAGCTGCTCAATCAAGGTAGAAGATAGCAAACTGCCTTGCCCAAAGACGGTGGAAGCCCACAACTTAAGTGATTGCTTTATGCCTTTAAGTTTCCTACAAAACTTATACATAAGGTTACCAAAATAGTTAAAAGTAGTGTGTACTCGAGTTACTAAAATAATAAAATCATCATGTTTAGCCCAGGCATTAAAAAATTTAAAACTTCTTTTGTCTCTTCTTAAATGGGGATCAAGGGAGAGAATTATTGGTGAATGGTCTGACATAATAGGAAGAGGAAGGAAGACAGACAAGGAAGGCTAATGATTGAGGGAAGAGATGTTACAAAAAGCATGATCAATTGTTGTGAATGTACGTACACCACTATGACTTCGATTATTCCATGAAAATTTAGCACCAGTCTTGTTAATCAAAATAAGCTCAGAGTCAGATATTACAAGATTGATTGGAGCAATATCACCAGGAAGGAGAGGAGATCCACCCTTTTTATCATCAAGGTTAAAGCAAGAATTAAAGTCTCCAAGGACAACCCAAGGATGAGAGGAGGGAGGGATTTAAATAGAGTATTTCTTGAGAGGGAAGTATTATCAGCATAGACAAAGGTAATATAGAAGGAAAATTGAGATTGGGAGAGAAGGACATGGAAATGAATAAATTGTCTAGAGGAAAGGATAGGGGTTAGGGTCAAAACAGCAGGATCATATACTACAAGAATTCTACCATAAGATGCAGTGTCAAGATTGTGATGATAGGCCCAAAGTGGATTAATATATGATGTAGCTTTTAAGGAAAGAGGTAGATTGAGCTTAGTTTCAAGAATGCCAAAAAGACATATATCATACAATTTAATAAGGTTTTTGACTTGATCAAGTTTCAAGTTGGAATGTGCACCCCTAATATTCCAGGTAGCAACTTTTTTATTCAAGGAAAATTAGAGGGAAAGATGAATTTTGTTACCTCTCTTTGCTGAAAGAGCTCTTGTTTCAATACCACCATGAATGAGAGTAGAGGGGGAGGAAAATTCAGAGGGGACAGAATTAGTGGAGGTAGGAATAGGAGGTGGAAAAGAATAAGGAACATTGTTATGGTGGTTGGCAGGCCAACCAGGAAGATCAATGGAAAAATTATATGATGGGGGGTCATCAGAGAGTTTAGCCACAACAGCTTGATGCATACTGGATATTACTTGCTTTATTTGTTGTTCAAAGGACTGGCACCATTTTGCTTCAAAGTCGGATTCAGTTGTGTGCACGTGCACATTGTTTAAAGGGGACACAGTGTGCACCAGTAGGTTACTGGACGGGGAATTAGCACTTTGTGGTTTTTGTTGCTCCAGCAATTCTGCTTTTTGACTTGTTTCATTATTTCCATCAGTTCTACCTTCGGTAGATTTTCCAGTGCTCAAAGACAAAGTTTTAGCAGTAACATAACAGGTCTCATCAAGTATCACCTCATCTTCCTCCACTTCCAACTGTTCTGAGTTACCTTGTTCATTGTCATCAACCTGAAGCAGACTAAACTTATTATTACTTGTAACTTGATTTAAAATGGCAGTACAATCACTATGGGGTCTCTCTCCTACTACAGACCTAGTGTTTACTTCTTTATCAACATTAGGTAATAGGCTACTTGTTCCACTTGACCTATTCATAGTAGCAGTTTTAACTTCTTCACTTAAATTTCTCATTTTACCTTTGCTTTTATTCACTTTTTGCCAGATCTGCTTCACTTTACCATCTTTTTCCAGACTTTTTCCTTTTGTTACCTTGTTTTGTATTACTTCACACTGTTTGTGATTATCATCATTGTCACTATTTTTGTTACTTCCTTCACCAGAATTTTCACATTTTTTGCAACTAGATACCATGTGTCCAAACTGCTTACATGAAATGCAAATTTCAGGTCTCCATAAATACTCTACTTTCACTAGTTGTTCAGAGCCATCAAGTAGCTTAACTGAAAAATAATCAGGGAGTTCATTTTGTGGGGATACTTCCACCATGCATTTAGCAAAAGATATCCTTTCAAATCTTTCAGTGGAGGCATCCATACATAATAGTTTTCCAACCCTGGACACAAGCTAATTTATACCTACAGGTGACCAAGCATACAAGGGTATGTTGTAGAGTTTAATCCACACAGGGACTGCTTTAATGCTACCAACACTATTTCCAATGTTTTCATCCCAAGGTTTTACTATAAATAATTTATTCTTCATTACTACAGGATCAGACTCTGCTATTCTTTTCTTATCATCCACATTAGTAAACTTGAATAAAAATAGGAATCCATCGGATTTAACAGAAATTGAACCCTGTAGTTTCCAAGCTCGTTTGAGATAATAAAGAATAGAGGAGTATGGAAGTGGATTATCAAGAAAGAACCCAACTAAATAATCCTTCCACATCGAGTTACCAGCCTAAACTACTTCAGAAGGGGGGACTATTGCATCACCATTAAAAAATAACTGGATTTCTCATGGAACATATTTGCCTGCATTGTTTGGCTTGGCCTTAAACAAGGTATTCCATGCAACAGGAGGACAGGGTGGAGGCAGCAGTGGAGGAGACGAGTGAAATATGGAAGAATCCAAGGGTTGAGAGTTGGAAGAAGGGACAGAAGATGGAATGGTTAACAATGCTGGATCTGACGAAGGAGGTACAAGGAGAGGGGATGAAGGACAGGGTTGATTAGATGTTATTGGAAAGGATGGGTCGGCGGGAAAGAAAATTGAAGGAGGAATGGTCCCCATTAAAGAAGAAAAAATGTGATTTATAAAGAATACAATACACATGACTATTAAAGAATAAAACCAAGTATAATTAGAAATAAAAACAATACACATGACTATTATTTGAAAATAATATTTTAGATAATTTAAATAAAACTTATAAAAGAGATTGTAAATTACTTGTTATTTATATGAATAAATGTTTCATATTTTAATTGTATTTTAAACTTTCATAGTTAATTACAATCATATTTATTAAACAGTATTTTAAAAAGAATGTTAAACAAATCTTATTATTAATCTTATTTAAACTTTAAGCTAAAATCTTATTAAATAATTAAATATTTATTTTATAAATTTTAAAATCATATAGTTCTTTATTAAATAGCTTTGAAAAGCTTAACATTAAACAAATCATAATTTCCCAATTACCAAAATATTGGAATTGGAAAATATGCTATATTAATTAAATTTAAAACCAAACTCATCCATTTAAAATATATATAAATATATATATACATTATAAATAGAAAACAATTTTTAGCTTATTAAAGATAAAATTAATCGATTATATATTTATTAAAAGAAGATTATTAAATCAAGTCAAATTTATTTACAAAAATTATCAAATCAATTCAATTTTAAATATAGATTATTAAATTTATATTGCCAAAAATTCTGGGATATCACACTCACACCAGTCCCATGACTGACCCGGAGTTTATTGTTCCTGTCCTAAACTATGGGTGCCCACAATTTTCCACACTTGCAGTCTAGAGTTGGGTTTTTCAGATAGTCAGGGTTAGTAGATTATCTGGAGTCGGTTCAGTCTTTGGATCAGGACTGTTCTTGCTTAGCTTAGTGCATCGTTATTGGGGGTTCGAGCTATTTCTGGATTGGTGCCTTGGAGATGGAGATTATCTGCTGCTGGTATTATCTATTTTCTTTCCGCTGCTATTGCTTGTATCATATCTCTGATGTATATAGATATTCAGTGTATCATCATTGTATCAGATATTGTATCAAATGTTGTATATCAATGTATTATTCTTTTTCCGCTGTGTTGTACTTAATGGTGTTATAAGCTCCGGCGCACCAGGTTCAACGTTTGGATCTAAGGCATTTGAATATGAGTGTCGTATTCGGTGCCGATTTTCGAAGGTCGAGTCAGGATCATCACATTTAGTATCAGAGCTGAAGGTTGAAACTTTAGCTCAGGAGTATAACACATTAAGTAGCTCATTAGAGATAGGGTGAAGTATACCCTAGAATGAGTATATCCCCAAGATATCCGTCTGAATGCCTTAGTAAATTCTCTTACTATCCACTGATAGTAAGTATGAGTGCGAGAAGAGAACGAGATAGGGGATAAAAGAGTACCACTATAAATGGTCAATACCCTGCAATAGTGGAAATAACTTTCTCTATCAATCTCCTTTGATTCGTTTCCAAATTCCTTTGACTTGCTTCGTACCAACTCTAGAAGAAGTTTCGGTGTGATGGTGACCCTACGAATCATTGTAGGAAATCCTTACTTCGTATCTTCATTGGTTTCTTATCAACTTTTCGATTCAAACTCTAATGAATATGAATTCGAAAGTTGAAATTGAAATTTTAAATAAATTGAAAATTTTAAATTGAGTTAAATTGATTGATAGAATATGAAGCTAAATTTAAATTGAATCGACAAAACGATTTCGTTTAAAACCAAATTCTATTGTGATTTCTTGTGTAGACTGAAGTCCGAAGGTGGACAAATTGGTATATATTTTGAGATATTCCGACCTAAGTTGGAATACATATTTAGTGTTTAGGAAATTATAGGAGATTGAATCTATCTATCTCTTTTGTTTAGCATCTCTTTTCAATTCTTTGATAGTTCCTGGTAGATCCAAGAAGAAGATTTGATATATTTGCTTGGGACATAAACTTCAAATAGGTCAGAATTGTTTGTTTGGATGAATTGGTTGCTTTGGTTGCTATGTTTAGTAGGTATACTTTAGTTTCTAAACTAAAAGTTTTGAAATTGTATCCATAAATCTGTCTATTTTTGGGTCCGAATATGTTCTACGAATGGTTAATTGCCCTCCGGACTAACCAGTGCCTTGCATATTTCATAGATTTGGTGACCCGAGTATCCTGTGTAGTATTGAACGAGTTTGTTCGCATATTGTTGATATTCTGATTTGGGGAGCCAAATGCAGAATTGATATCCAGTTTGACCTGGAAAAGTGTTTCTCTAACTTTGTGTATCTATCTTTGTTATTTCTCTGCCTGCAAATTTCGGGGATGAAATTTATTTAAGGGAGAATCTGTAACGATCCCGGATTTTTTGCTAAGTTTAAATTAATAATTAATTTAATTTTTGAATAAAAAAATCGTGAAATTAATTGGTAAATTGGTTCGAGTTTCTGCAAATTCAAATAAAATATGTTATTTATTAATAAAGAGATAGTTTCTTTTATAAATTGTTTTAATTTAATAATGAGTTATTTTTAAACAATGTTAATAATGTAATGTCTTTACAAATGGAATTTAATATAAATAGAAATGGTTATTTCAAATTTATATATGTGTGTGTGTGTGTGTGTTTGTGTGTGTGTATGTGTATTCCGAAAGAAAGCTATGGTTTGAAAATTTAAAATAAAGTCTTTCAAAATTATTTAAAATAAATCTTATAAATATTAACATAAGTAGAAATAAATAATAGTAGACTAAGTATTTAATAGTCTAAGTTTAAAAATAAAAGAGAAATAAAAATAAACACATATGTTAGAAATAGAACTAATCCATAAGTTAAAATTTATAACAATAACTAAAACAAAAATTATATGTTGTACATAAAGTAAAAGCAAACAAGACAAAGTAAAAAAATAAAAATATCTATGAACACAAACATAATAAAATGGGATAAGCATGAGACATAAAGTACCTTTGCATTTAATGCTAGCTCAAACAAAGTCAATTCGAAAATGTTTTCAGCCTCCATAAGCAAGAAAAATCTCTGATGATTGCACAACATAAAAAAATCACCCTATTGTACAAACAAAGATTATGTCACTTGTACAAATATATTTCCTATAAGCTTTCTTTTATATCAATCAACTTCTTCATTTTTAATTCGTTCATCCAGAGCTGAGTAAAACTGAGGAACTACAACTCAAACTCAAACAAAATTCAACTTAACATCTCGGATTAAACATCAATATAAACCAGAGAATCAAGAAGATGTTTTCAGCAAGCAATTTCAAAACTGTGTCAAAAAGAAGAACTCTATTCTTTCTTCTGAAGTAAGATGAGTAACATCACTTTTTAAAACTTAAGAATGAATATGGTTGCATGTGTTTCTATGATAAATATTTGTAGTGTGTATATATGTGAATGCAATCTACTGTATGCATGTTTATGTCCATATGAGTATTCACTGTTTATAGTTTATAGCTTTCTGTTTTGATTTAAGTTCATATCCTCTTGAATCAATTTTTGTTAGGACTTAGTACAAACCAAATATTGCTTGAGTTAGCATAGATAAATGTTTAAAAATCATAAGTAAAGATAAATATAAATTTAAGTGTCTCTGGGAACAGAAAACAACTAAGCTAATCTTCAAAGTCAAAACATTATCCCCCTTAAAACATTTTTATAAGCGTTATAGACTATACGGCATTGTAAACTCCACCGTAAACTAGTGGGATATCAGGGAGTACTCTATAGGTATAACACACAAAAAATTCGTAGTGGTCGCGTATATAGGGATACAAGTATGACAAGGCACATGAGGCAATACCCAAGGTAGTGAAACTACCGTTTGCCTGATCCGGACTGGTGAAAACGCATCGCCGCAACGATCGCAACACCGTGAAACAACACTCCCAAAAGTACGAGGGTGCACCAATCAATAACAAGTAATGAGTAGTTTATGAAGAAGTGTGTTCGCTCGAGGTGGCTAACCCCATTTGGCCCGGCACGACTCCTGTTTTAGTCATTTCCAATTTGACACAAGTGTCAAGGCTATCCATTATCGTTCTCTTTCTTCAGTCATCACGTACATCATTCCAACCACTTCATTCTGGATCACACTCCGCGTATAGTTATTAAAGTGGTTTTTGGTTTAGACAGAGAGTATGTCCATAACCGATTCCGGTCTCTTTAATAACTTTCGTAATTATTAAACCGATTGGTTGTTTAATAAATTCAAAACCAAATCAAATTCAATTTCAATCAGAGTTTATAAATCAACATTTCATTTGTCTTCCTAATTCAATTTCCATAATTTACGTTTCATAACCTCTAAATTTATAATTTCAAAACTCTATAATTCAATTTCAATTTTATTTGAACAATCCAAATATTCATTAAAATTTGTATAACAGTTCATTCTGAAATCATTTATATTAATTTAATTTAACATTCAAATCAATTTAAATTCATTTATCGATTTCATTCAATATTCGTTAAGTTAATTCATCATTCAAAACAATCTATTCAAATTTCAATTCATTAAATCAATTACTTAAATTCAACTCCATTATATTAAAACTTACAAATTGAATTAAATTAAATTCGTCAAATCAAATTCTTTAAATTACAAGACTTACATTAATTTCAATAAATCACATTTTATTCCTTGTTAAAGAAATTCAATTTCATTTATTTTTTTACTTAGTTACAAATTCCAAAACTCGGTTAATAAAGAAATTTGGTTCGCATATTCAAGAAGTTTAATTTCACTTATTAACTTACTTAAATAATTTTCCAAAACTTAATTAATAAAGGAACCCAATTTCATATATCAACGAAGTTCAAATTCACTTATTCAAAAGTTCAATTTTTCTTATCAATGAATTCAAATTTTTATTTAATGATCAAATAATTCAATTTTATTTAATTATTAAATAATTTCCAAACTTAATTATTAAATAATTTCAAAACTTGATTATTAAATAATTTCAAAACTAATTCAATGATTTCTCAAATTTAACAACGATCTTTCATCAATTACTTTATTAATATTTTGTTTCAAATTATTAAATATTAACATTTCCCTTTCATAAAAATTCGAATTCCAACTTCATTTCAAAACTTATTATTTATTCAAATAAAATCTTTATTTTATTTTTAAATCAAATCATTATTGACCAATCGGGTTTTATTTAATTCTCTATCCTAAGTCAAGTTTTATTTGGGTATTTATCATTTCAACCTGATTCAAATTCAATTCAAAAATCAAAGCATAACAAAGGGAACTTGCAGTGTGATAACTGGGATGGTGTCCAAGCAAATAAACAAGCAATAGCAAACAATTATAAAAATCCAATAATTAATTCAAATAATCCCGAAATAATCGTATTAATTTTCATTATTGTTTGTACAAATTAATATAATTTTTTCTAGAATCTACACTATCATTTCATTTAGATTAAAGATTATTACATTTATATTTATACGGTTCTTCACTTGTCATTCATTATTCAATTTAATACTACATCAATTTATACAATATCCATTCAATGGTTCAAAGTGTGCTTAACCAGATTCTACGTGTCAATTAATTTAACAATTAAAAGGGTCATGTTTAACTAATCAAATTTCAACATAAAAATCCATTTAAATTTGTTAACTATCCTATATCAAATTTAATTTACATATAAATTATCACTTTAACATTACAAATTTAACGTCCAATGTAAACATCAAACAATCAATCAATTATCAACCAAACTGGATATCGTTGTATAAATAACAGATAATTGTGTCAGATGTCACAGGTGAACTGATACAGGTAATAACATACATATAACAGTATAAATAACTAACAACAGCATATTTCAATTGTCGTTTCAATTGAAATCAAATTTAATAAATAAAAGAACATTAATCGTGAGTGATTTCTCACCTTTCGAGGCTAAAGTTGAAAGAGAATGAGACGAGTTATGGATCCAAGCATAAATTTCGAAGCAACGCACGATGGACACGAGTTAGACAAGCAAAGCTGAAAATGAAAGATCGACGAAACAATTAGAATCAGTTTGATAGAAATAGCAAATATACATATACACATTATTGATGTTTCCACAAAATCAGTAAAAAAAACATTAAAATAACACACACACACACACACACACACACACACACACACACACATATATATATATATATCCAAACCAAACTCAAATATATGTAGACTTAATATATTATACCATAAGATCCATCCTTATAAAAACAATATTAAATTTAAAACACAAACATAATGAAATAAACATAAAATCTCCTTTTTCTTTATATATAATACGTATGGATGTAAAACTGTAACAAAACAAAACAAAACAAAGAAAAAAAGTATCGGACCATGTAATATATATAAGTATAACGTATAAAGTAGAAACAACTTATAACTCATACGATTTTAACATCAATCGTTTATAAAACCGTTATATTACAGATTACCAAATCATATGTATAATGCTGTACAAAATATAGTTATAAATATGCAGTAGGAGCTACAGGCAGATTGAACAACTAAATGATATAAGTATGTTTAAACGTAAAATACATAAATCTCCATGAAAAACTATACCAACATATTCATACATATAATACTAATATATATGCCATACTGTCATATATAAACAATCAGCCTAAGTTTCTGAACAATTTCTTTGTATGAATACTTACTGTATTATTATACAACAAAATATTTTAAATATATAAATTTTAAAATATACTTATACAACAAATAACATAACTGCAAATGAAGTTATGCTAACAATTTACACTTAATACATAACCTACTATATATATAAACTCATATATACTGACCAACATATATATACTTAAACTTTCACACAGTTACTTATGCTATCAGATAATATAATTTATATAAACTAATACTCATCTACAAATATATATGTATACACAAACAATACGATAAAATATTTACGTAAATATACTTTTATATGGAATCACATGTAAATACTTTGCTTATATCCAGTAAACTAGTATAAGATACTTACGAATATATAACTATACATCCTTATATAAGCTTTAATGCATACAAAATTTGGAATGATGCTCGACCTATAAACATCTTAATATACGAAACCTTTATATGTATTATATTAAGTAAAAATAACAACCATACATCTGTATAATATACTATATACATAACACAATATTAAAACAACAAAAATAAAACAATCAAAATATATAATATGATATGTATTTACCTAGTATAAAGCATATGGCTGAGGGAAGAAAACTCGCGTGAGTTACAAGAAGGTAAGGGGTGCATGCTGATCTCCGCCTTGGGTTGCGAGTGGGGTAGAGGAGGCAGCTGGGTTAGAAGAGAGGACATAGACTGGCTTCGGCTATGGAGGCGATGCTTGCAACATGGATATGGAAGGGATGGTATCGGTTGATGTTGCACGCGGAGGATGATCAGATCTTAGTGCCAAGGTGGGGAGATGCGGCCGATGGAGGTTGTATGGATCTCGAGATGATATGAGGCGGGAGATGGTTCATGTGGAGAGGGTTTCGGTTTCTAATGGGAAGGCAAGCAGTTGCAAAACTTTTAAAATACGAAAGTTATATTTCTCTTTCATTTTTTTTACTCAAACGAACAGAGAGCGGCCATGCCTGAAGGAAAGGTAGCAGCTTTGAAGATGTAGGAGAAGTATGGATGTAAATAAAAGGTATAAATTTTATATTATAAATTTTTTAGAACCGAAAATAGAAATCTGAAGAGACTAAAAATGAACCGGAAATAAATAGAAAATTAAATTAAAAAGTTGGAAATAGCAAAAAGGCGATGCATTCAAGAATGTTTAATTTGAGTGGCTGCTCGTTATGTACAAGGTCGGGAAGCCAAAAAGGTTTGAAAGCGGAACCGGTATGGTAGGCGTTTCGTAGATTGCACCACACACCGGACGCCGAAACAAAGAGATAAATATACCACAGAAATCAGCACAACGAGACGATCAAAACGGTATAAAAATATCAGTGGTACGATTGAATTATAAAAATTCTAATTTTCTACTAGTGGAAAGTGCAAGAAAAACGCAGAAAAATAAGATCGACGGAGCTAAAGAAATCCGAATTTGGAAAAACGAAAAATGACGTCTTGCTCAGAAGATGATTTAGAATTTTTCTATGTAAAAATATTCAGGTTTGAAAAATATTTTATTTTCATCAATTTCTAACTGACTAAATTAAAATAAATTTACACACGAAATAAACTCCAATATTTTTGTATGAAAATTTACCAGTTGCTATATTTAAATATACGCATTTCAAATTTTAAATTTTTATTTCAAAATTTTATTTTTAAAATTCCTCCAAAATTCAATTAAATACGTTGCTAAAACCATTAAAAATTACGCGTCGTTACACTCTCCCCCACTCAAAACTTTTCATCCTCGAAAAGAAAGGAGGTAGGAGAATAGGAACAACCAGAAGAAAATAAACTTGAATTACAAAATAAAATAATTAATTTATACCATTTAAATTTCAATTAAAATTAATTTACATTCAGAAATTGATTTAATCCATTTGATTTTCTTAAGTTAAATCAAGCTTTAACTATTTCTAGATTTATTATCTTATTATCCTATCGTCTTTAATTATCCGTTTCAAAGTCATAACTTTGAATAGTCATTTATTGAAATTGTACTTTACTCAACAAATTTTATTCTTCTTTATTCCAAATTATTATTAAATTTACTCTTCTTAATTTATCTTATCACTTATATTAAGTATAATTTCACTTATTATAACTACTCAAATTTATTTAAAAATTCCTTTGATATCATTTTATATTGTATAATATTCAATTACATAGTTAACTTTTGCAATTTAGGTAAGTTATATATAATGCAATTGAGTATTATCCAAACGAAATTTACCATTTACTTATTTCAAGTTAAGTATTTAGTCAAAAATTTCGGCTTTATTGAGAATCATCCTTAAATCAAAATTTTAAGAATTAATTTCTGATTAATTTCAAACCATTTAGAGATAATTATGTACATACTATATATATCAATCAAATTTAATTTAAAATAATATACGCATATATATATAAACAAATCACACTTAAGAAATTTAAATCGATTTAATTTCCAAAGCAAAATTGTAGCAAAGCTACGAATTGGTCTCTTCCTTTCGAAACTCGAAAATGAATATCGATGATGCGTCCGTCATTACCAAAATTATTTTCCAGCGACAAAAGAGAATAGCTCTAATTTAAACATTTAAAAATTCTTTGAAAACCATTTCTATTCGAAAATATTTTAAATAATATACATTTTAAACTTTAAAACCATAGTTCGAAATTATCAGAAATTAAATTCTCAAATTCTAATTTAATTCACAAATCAAATTATAACTAAGTTTTATAAATTCATTTATTTATATTACGCAATAATCAATGGTTTACAAAACAATAAATAAAAATTAAGTATTATCATTTCAGACAACAAATTCATCAACAATTTAATTTTAGAAAAAATTATACTTATCTATAATATAATCATTCAAAATTATCTTATTTATCAAATTCGAAAATACTATTGTGTCAGTTTGCTATGTTCAAGTGTTTTGGAAATCCTATCGATAGCGTTGATCAGACGAACCGATCAAAAACCCAAATCAACATCAACAACTCAAACAACACAATATATAAAACATTTAACATTAATTTACAAATACACTTCCTCGCTCAACGATACAATAATGGATTTCAAAGCAAGGATAGGGATTCAAATTCGATGGACTCAAATTAAAGAGAATTTTGATTCGAAGATTGGTTCAAAACAAAATATGACGATTAAATAACAAAATATGGAGATGGATAAGTTTATATAAATCGCGGGCTACCTTAACCGGGTCGACCGTGACTTCAATAATAAGATCGATGCAGAATTCTGAGGCAAATCGATATTTGATATCAAGAAATAGAATTCAGGCATAGCAGGAGATAGATAGCATCGTAAACCGAGGATATAGAAATCTTCGGCAAATCGATGTCTATTGTAAAGGAGTTTCACCCCTTTACAAATCAATTTGAGATTGGAGAGATCGCTGACTCATTATAAAGATCATTCGAAGTGGAGTTATGAGATGCTCCAGAATTGAAAGAAGACGAATAGTGAGGGACACGAATGAATTTTGGAACCGCAAGGAACGTTCCGAAAATTCAAAGGAATCGAGTCAAAAGAAAGAGATTGAAACTCGAGTGGGAGTGATTATGTAAATACATTTACCTTATATGCTAAGTTTTGCCTAGAGCTACCAAAGCTCTGATACCAACTGTAATAACTCGCTATTTTAGACTATTCGCATCCGCACATGTCGGACATCAATAATTCAAAATACCGAATGGTTAATTTAAATTTGGCAAAACTGAATATATACAGTAAATAAATAATCACAGAATCACAGACACAGAGTAATAATATACAACGGAAGCAAAAGATAGTAGTTCATGAAGTTACTATATATATATATATATAACCGATTTAAATAAGTTACAACAGAAGTCTCGAATACAATAGTCAAATATAAGAATCAGAATACATCACTGAAATCAACTGAATATCTGAAAGCTTGATAGATAGCCGGATCTCCAAGTGAAGCTCCAACTCCAAAGGTGAGTCTCGAAAGCTGAACCCCTCAGTCTGACCCGAGCGTAAAGCAAAACACAAAACACTCGAGTCAGGATTAACATTCTCATATCAATAAATCCAACTCAAGTGAAATAACAATTGAAATACAAGTAACTCAAAGGACGTTGGAATAACCATCCTCTAAGGATCTGTTAAACTATCTACTATGTAGTAGTGTACGCTAAATAGATAATGTCTATCAGTAATATAAAGTATCAAAATAGTGTTAAGGCGTTACCATTATCCCCCTTAACACATTTTTATAAGCGTTATAGACTATACAGCACTGTAAACTCCACCGTAAACTAGTGGGATATCAGGGAGTACTCCATAGGTATAACACAAAACAAATTCGTAGTGGTCGCATATGTAGGGATACAAGTATGACAAGGCACATGAGGCAACATCCAAGGTACTGAAACTACCGTTTTCCTGATCCGGACTGGTGAAAACGCATCGCCGCAACGATCGCAACACCGCGAAACAACACTCCCAAAAGTACGAGGGTGCACCAATCAATAACAAGTAATGAGTAGTTTACGAAGAAGTGTGTTCGCTCGAGGTGGCTAACCCCATTTGACCCGACACGGCTCCTGTTTTAGTCATTTCCAATATGACACAAGTGTCAAGGCTATCCATTATCGTTCTCTTTCTTCAGTCATCACGTACATCATTCCAACCACTTCATTCTGGATCACACTCCGCGTATAGTTATTAAAGTGGTTTTTGGTTTAGACAGAGAGTATGTCCATAACCGATTCCGGTCTCTTTAATAACTTTCGTAATTATTAAACCGATTGGTCATTTAATAAATTCAAAACCAAATCAAATTCAATTTCAATCAGAGTTTATAAATCAACATTTCATTTGTCTTCCTAATTCAATTTCCATAATTTACGTTTCATAACCTCTAAATTTATAATTTCAAACTCTATAATTCAATTTCAATTTTATTTGAACAATCCAAATATTCATTAAAATTCATATAAAAGTTCATTCCGAAATCATTTGGATTAATTTAATTTAACATTCAAATCAATTTAAATTCATTTATCGATTTCATTCAATATTCGTTAAGTTAATTCATCATTCAAAACAATCTATTCAAATTTCAATTCATTAAATCAATTACTTAAATTCAGCTCCATTATGTTAAAACTTACAAATTGAATTAAATAAAATTCGTCAAATCAAATTCTTTAAATTACAAGACTTACATTAATTTCAATAAATCACATTTTATTCCTTGTTAAAGAAATTCAATTTCATTTATTTTTTTACTTAGTTACAAATTCCAAAACTCGGATAATAAGAAACTTGGTTCATATATTCAAGAAGTTTAATTTCACTTATTAACTTACTTAAATAATTTTCCAAAACTTAATTAATAAAGGAACCCAATTTCATATATCAACGAAGTTCAAATTCACTTATTCAAAAGTTCAATTTTTCTTATCAAAGAATTCAAATTTTTATTTAATGATCAAATTATTCAATTTTATTTAATTATTAAATAATTTCAAAACTTAACTATTAAATAATTTCAAAACTAATTCAATAATTTCTTAAATTTAACAACGATCTTTCATCGATTACTTTATTAATATTTTGTTTTAAATTATTAAATATTAACATTTCCCTTTCATAAAAATTCAAATTCCAACTTCATTTCAAAACTTATTATTTATTCAAATAAAATCTTTATTTTATTTTTAAATCAAATCATTATTGACCAATCGGGTTTTATTTAATTCTCTATCCTAAGTCAAGTTTTATTTGGGTATTTATCATTACAACCTTATTCCAATTCAATTCAAAAATCAAAGCATAACAAAGGGAACTTGCAGTGTGATAACTGGGATGGTGTCAAAGTAAATAAATGAGCAATAGCAAACATCAATAACAATCAAATAATTAATCCAAATAATCTCGAAATAATCGTATTA
This sequence comes from Allium cepa, assembly GCA_030765085.1. Taxonomy (NCBI): domain Eukaryota; kingdom Viridiplantae; phylum Streptophyta; class Magnoliopsida; order Asparagales; family Amaryllidaceae; genus Allium; species Allium cepa. Next base: position 887,818,029 of record CM060929.1, read on the forward strand.
ATTTTCATTATTGTTTGTGCAAATTAATATAATTATTTCTAGAATCTACACTATCATTTCATGTAGATTAAAGATTATTACACTTATATTTATACGGTTCTTCACTTGTCATTCATTATTCAATTTAATACTACATCAATTTATACAATATCCATTCAATGGTTCAAAGTGTGCTTAACCAAATTCTGTATGTCAATTAATTTAACAATTAAAAGGGGTCATGTTTAACTAATCAAATTTCAACATAAAAATCCATTTAAATTTGTTAACTATCCTATATCAAATTTAATTTACATATAAATTATCACTTTAACATTACAAATTTAATGTCCAGTGTAAACATCAAACAATAAATCAATTATCAACCAAACTGGATATCGTTGTATAAATAACAGATAATGGTGTCAGATGTCACAGGTGAACTGATACAGGTAATAACATACATATAACAGTGTAAATAACTAACAGCAGCATATTTCAATTGTCGTTTCAATTGAAATCAAATTTAATAAATAAAAGAACATTAATCATGAGTGATTGCTCACGTTTCGAGGCTAGAGTTGAAAGAGAATGAGACGAGTTATGGATCCAAGCATAAATTTCGAAGCAACGCACGATGGACACGAGTTATAAAAGCAAAGCTGAAAATGAAAGATCGACGAAACAATTAGGATCAGTTTGATAGAAATAGCAAATATACATATACACATTATTGATATTTCCACAAAATCAGTAAAAAAACATTAAAATAACATACATACATACATACATACATACATATATACATACATATATATATATATATATATATATCTAAACCAAACTCAAATATATGTAGACTTAATATATTATACCATAAGATCCATCCTTATAAAAATAATATTAAATTTAAAACACAAACATAATGAAATAAACATAAAATCCCCTTTTTCTTTATATATAATACGTATGGATGTAAAACTGTAACAAAACAAAACAAAGAAAAAGTATCGGACCATGTAATATATATAAGTATAACGTATAAAGTAGAAACAACTTATAACTCATACGATTTTAACATCAATCCTTTATAAAACCGTTATATTACATATTACAAAATCATATGTATAATACTGTACAAAATATAGTTATAAATATGCAGTAGGAGCTACAGGCAGATTGAACAACTAAATGATATAAGTATGTTTAAATGTAAAATACATAAATCTCCATGAAAATCTCTACCAACATATTCATACATATAATACTAATATATATGCCATACTGTCACATATAAACAATCAGCCTAAGTTTCTGAACAATTTCTTTGTATGAATACTTACTGTATTATTATATAACAAAATATTTTAAATATATAAATTTTAAAATATACTTAAACAACAGATAACATAACAGCAAATGAAGTTATGCTAACAATTTATACTTAATACATAACCTACTATATATATAAACTCATATATACTGACCAATATATATATACTTAAACTTTCACACAGTTACTTATGCTATCAGATAATATAATTTATATAAACTAATACTCATCTACAAATATATATGTATACACGAACAATACGATAAAATATTTATGTAAATATACTTTTATATGGAATCACACGTAAATACTTTGCTTATATCCAGTAAACTAGTATAAGATACTTACGAATATATAACTATACATCCTTATATAAGCTTTAATACATACAAAATTTGGAATGAGGGATGCTCGGCCTATAAACATCTTAATATCTGAAACCTTTATATGTATTATATTAAGTAAAAATAACAACTATAACATCTGTATAATATACTATATACATAACACAATATTAAAACTACAAAAATAAAACAATCAAAACATATAATATGATATGTATTTACCTAGTATGAAACATATGGCTGAGGGAAGAAAACACGCGTGAGTTACAAGCAGGTAAGGGGTGCATGCTGATCTCCGCCTTGGGTTGCGAGTGGGGTAGAGGAGGCAGCTGGGTTAGAATAGAGGACGTAGACTGGCTTCAGCTATGGAGGCGATGCTTGCAACATGGATATGGAAGGGATGGTATCGGTTGATGTTGCACGCGAAGGGTGATCGGATCTCAGTGCCAAGGTAGGGAGATGAGGCCGATGGAGGTTGTATGGATCTGGAGATGATATGAGGTGGGAGATGGTTCATGTGAAGAGGGTTTCGGTTTCTAGTGGGAAGGCAAGCAGTTGCAAAAATTTTAAAATACGAAAGTTATATTTCTCTTTCATTTTTTTTATTTACTCAAACGAACAGAGAGCGGCCATGCCTGAGGGAAAGGTAGCAGCTTTGAAGATGTAGGAGAAGTATGGATGTAAATAAAAGGTATAAATTTTATATTATAAATCTTTTAGAACCGAAAATAGAAATCTGAAGAGACTAAAAATGAACCGGAAATAAATAAAAAATTAAATTAAAAAGTTGGAAATAGCAAAAAGGCGATGCATTCAAGAATGTTTAATTTAAGTGGTTGCTCGTTATGTACAAGGTCGGGAAGCCAAAAAGGTTTGAAAGCAGAATCGGTATGGTAGACGTTTCGTAGATTGCACCACACACCGGACGCCGAAACAAAGAGATAAATATACCACAGAGATCAGCACGACGAGACAATCAAAAAGGTATAAAGATATCAGCGGTACGATTAAATTATAAAAATTCGAATTTTCTACTAACGGAAAGTGCAAGAAAAACACAGAAACATAAGATCGACGGAGCTAAAGAAATCCGAATTTGGAAAAATGAAAAATGACGTCTTGCTCAGAAGATGGTTTAGAATTTTTCTATGCAAAAATATTCAGGTTTGAAAATATTTTATTTTCATCAATTCCTAATTGATTAAATTAAAATAAATTTACACATGAAATAAACTCCCATATTTTTGTATGAAAATTTACCAGCTGCTATATTTAAATATACGCATTTCAAATATTAAATTTTTATTTCAAAAATTTATTTTTAAAATTCCTCCAAAATTCAATAAAATACGTTACTAAAACTGTTAAAATTTACGGGTCATTACAGGGATTCGCGTGGAGGTGGAGGAGCCTACAGCGATGGTGGGAAAAATCATCGGAAGCGTTCCAGTTCACTGTGGTGACAGGGGCGAAGGGATTTAACATCTAAACCTAGTTTGGCTGTGGTCGGGAAAATTGGTCGAAGTGGCCTCGTTCGTGCATCGAGTTGCACGTGGCCTTGTAAGGTGATAGCTGGGTGGGTGATGGAGTCGTGGCCGGAGTTGCACGATTTCTGGTGGTCGGTGTTGCGAGCACGAGGTGTTGACAGGTTTTGGGATCTGGTTGCAATATTTGTTCCAGGTTTGGATTTGGAGCTAAATCTCGATTTTGAGTTTCTTTGGTAGATCTGTTGGTCGATGTTTGGTCTGGGGTTGATCGCCGATGTAAGGAAGGTATAGGTGATGGCCGGAGTTAATCGGAGTCACGGTGCAAGTGCACCGTGCAATTTTGTATCTGGTGAACTTTTGGGTTGAGTTCTGGAGAGAGGCTCGAGTTTTCTCGAGTAAACTTCGAGCGAGACTCGAAGCTAGGGGAGTTTTGACTCGAAGCATTGTGAAGTTGCCTTGGTTCATATGTTGTTTACGGTTTTGAATACCTGTAACTATTTTAAGATTTTTAAATTGAAATTTAAAATTTAAACAAGATTAAAATCAGGTTTTTAAATCTAGTTTGAATTATGGATTCAAATTCACTTTTGAATCCTAATTTGAAATAAAAATAAAGTTTAAATGTTTAAATGTTTAAAACAAGATTTAAACTTAAAGTAGATTTTAAAAGAATGAAATTGGTTTCAAACAAATATTTAAATTTTATTTTTATAAAATCCTTTTATAAAGGCTTTTCTTTAATAATTGAATGGATAAGTTAATAAATTTTGTTTAACTTAAAATTTTGAAGTTAAATGATTCACATATTTTAAAGCTTGATTTTTTTTTAAAAAACAGTTAAGCAATCTAGTTTAAACCTTTTTCTTATACAAATTTTTATATAAGTGATAAATGTTCTTTACATTTATTTAAAGGATTATAAATTGAATTTAAATTTGATTAATGTTTAAATGGTTAATCATTTTGAATCTTAAATTCAAAATGGAATTTAAATTTAAATTTAAAAGTGTAATGTTTTAAATATACACTTAAATGTTAATTAAATCATAAGCAAAGGAAATGAATTATATTAGGGATAATTAAGGTTTTAAGTGATTTAATTAATAAGGTAATTAAATAATGATTTATTTAATTTATAATTAATAAATTAGATTAATTTATAATTAGAAATGATTAATAATGATTTAATCTAAGATGATTTCTTAAGAAAGTAATTAATGAAATGTTATTAGTTAATGAAGGTCATTAACTAAGATTATTTAAATAATTAATTAATGTGATTAATTTTAATAATTAATTAGATTAATTAATTAATGATAATCAATTATAAAATTGTGTAAGTGTAATTACTTTATGGTAAGTAATTAAAGGTTTAATTTCTTAAAATTATTAATTAAGGGTTAATTAATTATGTAATTGGTTTAAATGTTAATTTAATTAATATGATTGATTAAGAATAATTTGATTAATTAAGGTGATTGATTAATTAATTTATATCAAATGATTTGTAATAAATTAATTAGGATTGGATAATTAATTCATAAGTAATTAATTTAATTGGAAATAAATTGAATTAATTAGGATTAAACAATTACTTAATCCTGCTTATAAATGATCATTGAATGCTTGACCTTACTTATGAATGATTGTATTGTATGAGATGCCTTGAATTGATTGTCCTATCTGATCTGTGATATTTTGTTCTGTGGATTGAGCTGTGTGTAATTGATTCATTTATTTGTGATACATTTGTTTATTATCTGCGAATCTGTGAATGAATGATAAGCATTATAGTTTATGCCGCTTATCAACTATATTTCTGTGTTTTGATCTGTGATGATTGAATGATGTTGCACTATTGTGTTAAACCCCTGGACCACGCCATACACACACGAATATGGATTTCATGAGGAATCGATTAAGTTACAGATTTTTGAAATGATTTTAAATAGACAATTTGAATTCAAATAGTTTGGAAATGGAATCGGGTTAAAAGTGAAAAGTTTTGAAATGGAATTTCAATGATAAAATTTATTTTTGAATAACTTGATTACGCTTTGAAGTTTAAATAATTTGATTGAAATTTAAATTCAAACTGAATCCTATGATTTGAAACTAGAGATTAAAGATGTTATACGAGTTATATATGAGTTAAACCATTTTTAAATGTATTAATTTGGGAATTTGAATTTAAATTCAAGGGCTTTAACTCGTGCAAATATAATTGGATTTTTCTGAAATGAGAACTATTTGTTCTCAAATAATAAAAGCTTTCACATAAGAAATAAACTTCCAATTTGTGTTAAAAGGATTTCTGGTTTGAAATGAAAATGATTTCCAAGTTATGGGAACGAATTTGAAAGATATAAGTTAAATCTTTAATTTAAAGATTTAATGGGTTAATTCGATTGAAATGGAAACTGATTTGAAATCCGTAAATGGATCTTTGTGAAACTGGGTGAACTTTGTGGAATAAATCTTTTTATTTAAAAAGATTTGAAATGGTAATTTGTTTAACCATTTAAAGAAAGGTTTTGGATTTTCAAGTTGTGACTTAACTGAAATCTCATATCCATATGTTTTTAAATATTGCGCTCATTATTCGGTTTAGCTGGGAGAGGACCTTGTGTCATATAACCCATTCCGAATAATGATACGTTGTTATGGATAACATTTGAAGACCGGTGGTGAAAACCTGGTATTTGTGAGAACGATAGGATAACCTGTCGATTGACTCTGCACTGAGTTGCTCCGGTATAGAGTTCTCCCTAAGTGATGGGAAGTCCGATCGGGATTGTGAATACCCGGACTTGCAAGGGCTTCTTACGAAGTGCCTTCGGTTCTGTTCGAACCCGACACAGACTTGTATGGTTGTATGTCTGACACTACACCTTGAGATATAAAACAGATTTCTTTCAAATACATATCTGTTGGTGGCGGAGGATTTATTCTCTTAGCTTAACACCCTTCTCAGAGATGTACGAGCTCAGAGGTTATGTAGTTGAAGGTTATTAGTGATATATTCCCAATTTGGTAGTATGGCATGCTGAGTGCTACTGTGTGTTGATGATCATTTGTGATCAAAGCATGGCTTTAGTGTAAGGCATAGCTTTGTGGACGAGACTGCATCAGGACCTCACACCCCGGAAATGGTCGAAACAGGAAAGATGCGGCAAGGTCATGAGGGTCGCGCCCTTTAGGGTGTGTCATTCCCTTCTGGTAAAGGGTGGTATCATGGTGTGGAGCCCAGATATTTACCTATGTGGTGGTCTTCAATCTCATTTACTGTATGGTTGTTGCTTTGTGGTTAGAGGCACCTCGGATAAAGGTCCCAAAGGACCGGGGGTAGCATGCTCGAGTAGTAGTTACCTAGTTACAGAGGTAACCCGGCCTTGTGTTGGCAGAGATCCGGTTAGGTTCTCGGGATGTCCCGCCAGAGGCGTACCCAAAGACAGTGGGAAGTTCCTTAGCCCGACCATTTGTTGGAAATACAAATAAAACAATATGTGTCTTGTACGGTTTTAGTTGTAGAACCTGCCATTTATTTGTGGTGGTCACCACTGTTTAGATGGTAGCTATAGTAGGCATAGTTTGGAATGTCTATGCTGGCTAAGATTAATATTATACTTTCGAAATATTTTCTGCACTATGCACTAATAATAATATCAAATAAATTTTCTCGTATAAAGCGTGTTTGACTATCATAAGGAGAAATCTCCTCCAATTCTGCATTTGCATGGTGTCTGCAGTAGTACGCCTTATGATAGTTTCATTTTTCAAAAAGCATTGCGGTTTTCAATGTCTTTAAATTCCTTTGTGTGTTTTTAAAGATAAAAAAAGCTGTTTTGTTACTCACATCAGTCCCATGACTGACCCGGAGTTTATTGTTCCTTTCCTAAACTCTGGGTGCCCAAAATTTTCCACACGGGCAGTCTAGAGCTGGGTTTTTCAGATAGTCAGGGTTAGTAGATTATCTGGAGTTGGTTCAGTCTTTGGATCAGGACTGTTCTTTCTTAGCTTAGTGCATCATTATTGAGAGTTCGAGCTGTTTCTGGATTGGTGCCTTGGAGATGGAGATTATCTGCTGCTGGTGTTATCTAATTTCTTTCCGCTGCTATTGCTTGTATCATATCTCTGATGTATATAGATATTCAGTGTATCATCATTGTATCAGATATTATATCAAATGTTGTATATCAATGTATTATTCTTTTTCCGCTACGTTGTACTTAATGGTGTTATAAGCTCCGGTGCACCAGGTTCGACGTTTGGATCTGCGGCATTTGAATATGAGTGTCGTATTCGGTGTCGATTTTTGAAGGTCGAGTCAGGATCATCACAGTCGACTCACATAAGCGAAGACCCTTCCTTTTTGTATTAACATCATACCCAATCCAGTACCACAAGATTTAGTGTATACTATTAAATCTTCATTTCCACTTAGAATGGTCAACATTAATGCGCTCGTCAACCTCTCTTTTAGACTCACAAATGCATGCTCACACTTCACATCTCATACAAAGTCTGATTATTCTTCGTCAAATTGGTCAACGATGTCGATAATTTGAAGAAGTCCTTTATGAAGCGTCTATAGTGTCCCACCAGTCCTAGGAAACTTCTCACATCCGTGGCATTCTTGGACGGATTCTAATCTTGGACCGCTGCCACCTTCATAGGATCCACTGTTATACCCTCTCCCGACATGACTTGATCCAAAAATCTCACTTCTTCTCTCCATAAGTGACACTTAAAAAACTTTACTCTCAACTTGTGCTTCCTCGATATCTTTAGCATAATCCTCAAGTGCGACTTGTGCTCCACTTCAGTTTTGGAATAGACTAGAATATCATCCATGAACACTAGAACGAACTTATTCAGCTGGTCTCTGAAAACCCGATTCATGATATCCACAAAGTATGCTACAATGTTGGTCAATCCAAATGGCATCACTACCACTCGTAGAAATTGGACCACGTACAAAATGAAATAATAGGAACCCTCTCCTTCGCTGCTCTCAACGGGTGAAATCTCATCGCCAAATCCATTTGGGAGAACACCTTCGCATCGTGCAGCTGATCAAACAAGCCATCAATACACGGGAGTGGATACTTGTTCTTCTTTGTCACTTTATTCAGCTCATGATAATACACACACAACCTCAAAGAGCCATCCGCCTTCATTGCAAATACTATAGGTGCGCCCCATGCAAATGTGCTAACTGTTTTCTCAATAGGTCATTCACTTGCACCTCTAATTCTTTCTGCTCTTTGGAAGCTATACGCCTCAAAGAAATAGCTATCGGTTTGGCTTCCTTCACCAAGTTTATCTGAAACTTGATCTCTCTATGTGGCGTAAGCCAGTCACTTCCGCGAAAGTATCTAGATACTCTCTAGTGATAGACACAAATAAAAATCCCTCATGTGGAACCTAAAGCGAATATAGAAAGCTAACCATCCCTCCGTCCTTTGGTAGGAAGCTATCACTACCGTTCGCCCATCCACCTCCCCGATTGTCACAAACAGCTTCTTGCAATCCACTATGGCCGCATACTTCCTAAGCCAGTCCATACACAAGATAATCCCGAACCCAACAAAGTTCAAAATAAAATAATCACAAATCGAAGAACATCCATGACTCGATAAACATAGGCCATGAAAAACCATGCAAAGACTAGTAGAGCCTCCTATAGGGTTTGTCACGATTAGGGGTTGATCTACTATCTCAGGTTCCAATCCCAATTTATCTACTAGGTCACTATAGACAAATGAATGAGAAGCATCGGTATCAAATAAAATTCAAACATGAACATCACTAATAGAAAGCACACCTTGAATGATGACTCCCTTCCCATTCTCCATCGTCGAGGGAGCACCCGAAGAATTCGGGACTGCATCTAAATCATACGCTTTCACTGCCAGCTTTTCCTTCACCGATTCTTGACAATTCTTCTTCAAATGCACAGGCTTGTCATAGTTGTAACATTTCCTCTTTTCATTTATCTTGGAATCTTTAATCAAATGACCCTTTTCGTTGCATCCAAAGCAAGTAGGTTCCCATTTTCCCTTCTTCTTACCACCATTTCCCTAGGACTACTTTCTTTTTCCATTCCATCGCTTCTTGCCTTCACCGTCTTCTTGCGGCTGTAACATTCCCGTTTTTAAATCAAATTCAAATTGGAAATTAATTTAATTTTTGAAATTAAATTGTTAACTTATTTTGTATTTTCCAAATTAAATGGATATTTGTTTGTTTATACATATAAATTGATTTTAAATTGAAAATTTGGATTTGAAATTCAAATATAAATATATTGAAAAATAAGTTGGATTTGGAAAATACTTATAGATTGTCAATGAATAAAATATATATTTATAAAAAACATTGTTTGTTTATTCATTTATAAATACAAATTGATTGTATATTAATTTTTGAATTTGGAATTTAAAAATAAATGTTTTGAATAATATTTGGATTTGAAAATTCTATAAATTTATACTAATAGGAATTAATACTCTATACTCTAAGAACTAATGTATATAATATGTATGATTATTTATTAAATGCATAAATTGAGTTTTAATTCATTTTCTTTAAAAAATTATAAAAGTATAAAATAAGATGTAAGAAAAGATAAATATTCTTTCTTTTTAAAGTCTATACTTGAACTAAGTATAGTTAGTAAAAAAAAAACATAAATACTCAAGTAAACAAGGGCTAAAACATAGTTTATATGTAAATTAAGTAATTTATAATAAAGTAAGGATTTAAACATAAAAATACACATTTTAACAAGTGTAAATGTTTTAAAAATATATTGAAACATTTGTAATCAAATAAGCTTGCATATAGACAAGTGGCATGATAACAAATTTTCTTTTAATTTAGGATTTTAGAAAAATATGATGAGGAAAGAAAACAGGCCATCCTCTTCAAAACTTTAAAACTGAAAGGAAACCAGGCTTAAATTTTCTTTCATGTTCATATTCAAAACCATAGTAACCAAGAACAAAACCAGATCAAAGAAAATCAAACCCAAGATTATCCTCTGTTTTAATTTCCAGTCTCAAGTATAAATCAAAATTTAAAACCTGAGGCATGCAAGTGCTTCTCTGTTCAAAATCCTAAAACCTAATAAAGCAATTTGTGGATTCAACTCAGTTTGGATTCAGATCATTTCAACATGAATCAAATTCAGATTCAAGTAGCAAATCAAAATCATAACAGAACAAGCAACTCAATAAATCATAAACAAAAGCAACCTCAGATCAAAAAGAAAATCCGAAAGAAAAACAATTCATCTCAGCAATTCATGAATCTAAATTGAATTTTTCAAGGTTTAGACATGAAAGTATCTCAGATCTAAAGCATATAGGCTCGGGGAACTTAGTTTAATCAAATCAAAGTGCTCCTCAAATTTTCAAATTCCAGAACATTTACTGGCTCAAACTCTTCTCTGTTCCTCTCTTTAACATCCCTCAGGTGAGCAAACATGAATCTGTTATGTTTATTGTGTTGGATATGTGTTTGAAGTATGTGCCTGTGATTGTGTGAATATTTCTGCATATATTTTTATATGAAAACAGAAGAATAGTGGAATGCATGTCTATGTGTATATACAGATATATCTTTGTTAACAACAGATTAACAAACTTCTAGAAAGAAAGAAAATAATTCATATATTTCTGCATAATCAAATTTACGTTGTGATCATGAAAGAGAAAAGGATTATATGAATGTAATATAAATTTTAAAAATACTTTTAAGTGTTAAAAATGGATGTATTTACTGGACAAGTTGAAAACACAATAGAATCGGATCTTTTTCAAAATTTAGTTGATTTAAATTTGAGATTCGATTACGTAATCTTGTTAGTCTTCCTGGATCATGAATTTTAATGGAGGAATCGAGATTTTTAATATAGTATCGTTTGAGAAATTGAAAGTTGAACAGAAATTGGAAACACGGCCAATTCTGGTGATTTCGAGATCGTATGATCTCGAGCTTGATGTCAGAGTTAGCTTGAGGACTGATGATCATTAGAAAAATGGTAAATATATTTCTAGATTCTCGGTGAAGTCGATCGACGTGGATTTAGGGTTTAGGGAAAGTTTTAGTCAATGTTGAAAAAGTAGGTCGTGCGATGGCAAGGGGGCGTCGTAGGCGATCGGACCAAGTCAAGAAAGTGCATAGGTCTTTTGTGAGTTTGTGGATGAAGCGGCATGGATGATCGAGGTCGGGTTCGTCGTCGGCAGGGTAATTTCCTCGGAGAGTTGATTCCAGGTTGGGTTCTAGAATGTCAAAATTTGAATTCGTGTTTGTCTCGAAGCTCAGGTGGTCGGGATCTTAGGAATAGATCGTCTCATGTTGCTGGTGATCACGACAGTGATCAGAGGCAGTCGGGATCATTGTACACGTGCACTCGATATCTGTCGTATCAGTGCTGAGAGAAGGAAGAGGTAGGAAGAGGTTTTCCTTAGGTTTTTGGTCGAGGCTTTTAAAGATTTTCTCGAAGAAATGTAAAGTGTGGGGTGGCATGGGTTTTGACTCATGAATTTTCAAGTATGGCTCGGGTCGGGTTAGTTGACCCAGTTTTAAAATGTAGATAAAACAAGTTTTCCAAATTTGAATTAAATCAAGTTTTAAACTATTACTGTAAACAAAGTTCTTTTAAATAACAAATGTTTGTTCAAATGTTTGGATAAATAAAGGTTGAAAAAACAAATATTTTAATTTTAAATAAATTAAATTAATATTAAGTAGATAATTTAAAGAATAGGATATTTTTAATTACTTAATAAAATTAATTACTACTTAATAAAAGTAATTGAGGATAATGATTTATGATTGATTAATCAAGTGATTAAGGATAATCACTTATTAATTAAAGGATAATTAATTAAATTGTAGTTAATTAATGTTATTAACCTGGATTAGTGACTAATCTGGTTTTAATTAATCAAATGATCAATTAACCTTACTTATGGATGTTTGAATTATATGAAATGCTGTGAATTGTTTGATATCTCTATTGTGTGATGCTTTGTGATATGAATTGTTTTAATTCAAGCTGTGATGAATGTAATTTATTTTATCTGTGATTTATATGTGCATCTGTGAATAGAAGATAAGCGTTATAGATTATATCGCTTATCGATATTGATATGACTGAATCTATGATGATTTATGATGTTGCACTATTGTGTAAAACCCCTGGACTACACCATACATACACAAATATGGATTGCACGAGGAAATTGGTTAATTCACAGATATTTGAATTAAATGGAATATTTTTAAAGATTGAATTTTTAAATCCAAAATAGTTTTGGAAATGGAATTGGGTTAAATATGAAAAGTTTTTGAAAAGGAATTTTAAAGATATTTTGAATAACTTGATAAAGTTTTGAAATTTAAATAGTTTGATTTGAATTTGAATTCAAGATTTGAATTATGGTTTAATAAGGTATATATTGTACTTATACGGGTTTTAAACCATTGTAAAAATATTATTTTGAGAATTTAAATTCAACCCAAGTTTATACTTTAAAGGCTTTAACTTGAGCAAATGTAATCGGTTTCTCCGAAACAAAAACTATTAGTTTTCAAATAATAATAGCTTTCATATAAAGAAAATATTTCCAAATTGTGTTGAAAGGATTTCATGTTTGAAATGAAAATGGTTTTCCAAGTATAAATGAATCTTTGGAAATGGTTTTGAAAGCTAGGAATTGAGTTTTTGATTTAGAGATTGGATGAGTCAATCCAATTTGAAAGGGAAATTGTTTTGAAAGAATATGAATGAATCTTTGTTAAAGATTGGTATACTTTTCAAATTGAAAAGGGATCTTAAAAATGTATCATTTCTATAAAAGATTTGAAATGGAAATTGTTTTGAAATCTGTGAATGAATCTTTGTGAAAGATGGGTGAACTTTTTGAAGTAAACCTTTTTGTTAAAAGATTTGGAAATGGTAATTTGTTTAAACCATTTGAAGAAAAGGTTTGGGCATTTAAAAGTGTGACTTAACTAAGATCCCATATCCATATGTTTTTAAATATTGCGCTCATTACTCGGTTTAGCCGGGAGAGGACCTTATGTCATATAACCTATTCCGAATAATGATACGACATTGTTGATAGCCTTTGAAGACCGGCGGTGAAGACCGGGCATTTTCGAGAACGATAGGATAACCTATCAAATGTCTCTGCACTGAGTCGCGCCGGGATAGAGATCTCCATATGTGATGGGGAGTCCGATCAGGATTGTGAATACCCGGATTGTAAGGGCTTCTTTGGAATTGCCTTCAATTCTATTCGAACCCGAAACAGACTTGTATGGATGTGTGTCTGACGTTACACTTTGAGATGTAAAGCTGGTTTCTATCAAATACATTTCTGTTTGGTGGTGGAGATTTATTCTCTTAGCTTAACACCCTTCTCTGAGACGTACGAGCTCAGATGTTATGTAGTTGATGGTTACTAGTGATACATTTCCAATTTGGTAATGTGGCACACGAAGTGCTGCTGATAATTTGTTGATCAAAGCATGGCTTTTTTGTAAAGCGTAGCTTTGTGGACGTGACTTCGTCGAGCCTCACAACCTGGTAATGGTCGAAACAGGAATCGTTGCAGCAAGGTTATTTGGGGGTAATGTCCCCTGAGGGTATGTCTATTTCCTTCTGGATAAAACGTGATATCATGGTATGGAGCCAAGATATTTAAATTTTGAAAATGGTATCATGGTATGGAGCCCAGATACTTTGCTTTGTGGTTGTTGGTTGAGAGGTACCTCGGATAAAGGTTCGTAACGACCGGGAGATGGCATACTCGTGTTAGTAGTTACTTTCGGGCAGGGGTAACTCGGCCTTGTGTTGGTAGAGATCCGGTTAGGTTCTCAGGGACGTCCCTCCAGAGGCGTTCCATTTTTTGTGGGAAGTTTCTTTGCCTGACCATTTGTTGGAAATCCAATCATCTAATATGGGCCTTGTACGGTTTTAGTTGCATAACCTTCCATTTACTTATGGTGGTCACCACTGTTTAGATGGTAGGTATAGTAAGCATACAATAATGGTTCTATGCTGGCTAAGATTAATATTATACTTTTGAAATATTTTCCGCACTATGCACTAATAATAATATCAAATGGTTTTCACGTATCAAGCATTTTTTACTGTCATAAGGAGAAATCTCCTCCAAGTGTGTGCTTGCATTGTGTATGTGGTGGGAGGCCTTATGGTAGTTTTATTTTCTAAAAAGCATTGCGGATTTCAATGTTTTAAATTCTTTTGTTATTTGTTTTAAAGATAAACTTTTTTTTTGCTCATACCAGTCCCATGACTGACCTGGAGTTTATTGTTTCCTTCCTAAACTTTGGATGCCTATAATTTTCCACATGGGCAGTTTAAAGTTGGGTTTTATAGATAATCAAACATTAGGTGTAGATTCGGTAGCTGTCAGTCTTTGGGAATCTTCTTAAATCTTTGGATGACTGATCTTGCTTAAGTCGTCGATGACGGTGGTACGAGCTTATTGGATTTGAGTCCTCGTAGCTTTTGGGATGAGCTTTTGGTTTGGAGCTGCAGATTTTGGATTCACTCTTCATCGAAGATCGTATTTGAGTTATCTCTTCCGTTGTTATCATATTCCGTTATTGTATATTTGTCTCTGATATTGTTGTATCATATTGTATCGGATATTTTGTTCATTGTTATATCAATGATATTATTCATTTTCTTACGCTGTGATGTTATACTTAATGTGTTATAAGCTCCGGCGAGCCAGATTCGGCGTTTCAATCTACGGCATTCGAGTAATGGGTGCCGATTTTCGAAGGTCGAATCAAGGTCGTTACAGCGGCTTTTACTCTTCTTTCTCAGTAGAAACAACAATGGCATTCTTAGCCTTAGGGTACAAACTCATATGGCAAAGCACCTTCTCTACAAGCCTCTCAAACTATTCAACTATATGGTCCAATAGCTTTTTTCCCAAGTTGTCATCCAAACAAACGATGAATTTCTCATTCTTCTTCAATGGAATGTCGATAAACAACATCTCATACTTAGATAAAGCATCAAATTCTAGCACATATTCAGAAACTGTCATCTCTCCCTATTTGAGATCGGCAAAATTTCTAAACAGAACAGACTTCTAAGCGGTCGGTATAAACTTATCCTCAAACCTTGCCTTGAACCGATCCCAGCTGAACCGATCCACTAGAGTAGCAATAGTAATAGCATTCCACCAATTCATGGCTCGACCCTGTAGCTGTCTCAAAGCCAACTTTCATTTCATAGCATCTTCCATCTCCGTATCACTAAAGATGCACTTGCAAGTATCCATCCAATCTTGCACTTATATGGCTGATTCCATCCCTTGGAATGATTTCCCTCCAATAGTAGAATAATCTTGTTCAGCTTGGCGAAATCAGCCCAAGGTGCTTGCACGGGAGCACCTGCCCCTATCACCACTCCAGGAGCATTCCTCATCGTATTAGCCGTCATAGCATTGAACATGGCTTGGATATCAAGTGCAGCAACTCCTGCTCCTTCCTCTACTCCTAGAGAAAAATTCCTCACTACATTCGTTGTATTCCAACCCATTCTTATCTGTAATAAGAATGATCAATCTCTCATAAAGAAAATCGTGCCCATAGTGCTCGTGTGCATGCGACTTATACTATAATATATATTATTATATAGCTTTGAAAACCAAACTTATAACAATTATGCTCTCTCGTATAGATATATACTCTCGATCCAGTCTAAGGCGATAACAACTTCCCTATGTCTACTCGATCATGTTATCAACTCCAGTTAATCATGTAACCAAAGCACTAATACCAAATGTGATAACTGCCCTATACTACGGACACCAATAATATACAAATAGTGCATTGCTATCGTGCCCGGCTGATATAGGACGATCATTAGGATTTAGAATTAACAAATGCAGCATATAACCTATTGTATATCTTACAGTGCGTGGATAAAATAAAATATTACATGTACAATTGAAGAGACAGTAATAATAATGTGAATAGACTATCATCATCATAGAATAATATCCAATGAATTATACATCAATAGTAGAGTTTATACAAAAAAACAAACTTAACAACTGTCTCAAATACAAATGGTAAGCAGTCACTGCTAAATCTTCCCAGTGTTGCACATTGGAATAAGCGTAGACTCCATATATGTATATATTATGAGATAGCTCCATCTAGCTCATCTTTCGAACAACTACTGCATCACCTAGACCTGATATCTGGTCTACTCATTTAAGATTACCCGAGATAATTAATGAGAAATAAAGCATAAAACCTTAGGTCAGTCAATAATCTGGTGCAAGCGATAAATGAGTCAAAATACTATACAGGTAAATATAGTAAGGAACAAGAGCACGAACAATAGACTCGTCCCTGCAACCAAAGAGTTAGCATATAATACTATAATATGCTACTTTACAATATCACAAAGATATACCACAAACCGAATAAAGGATATCTGTTTTTCAGATATTCCTTTCTTAAATATCTACTTCCCATGATACCTACGAGTGATATCTACTGAATAAAGAAACCAAAGCAACCATAGAATCTACTAAACAATCTTAACTATCACGCCATGTGCTCTGAATGGATGATAACTTGTATGACCCCCAAGCCAGCGACTAATGGAAACCCGGTTCTCTATTGTACTCTTGTATATCGCAGCTCAAAGCTGAATACGTGTCTCGTAGCCCAAAGCTAGGCACTAGACCCAAAGTTACAGATCTAAGGTACACAGGTCCCATCATTGACCCATGGGCATTCCCATTTATAGTACCCTTGCTTCGAGTAAACTGAAAACTCTCCAAGTCATCAACGATCCCTTATCACTTACACCCAAGCCTACCTTTGCTCCATTTAGATTCTGAGCCCATCTCGCTTAATCCAGTTTTCATTATTCATGAGAAACCCTTCCACATTCCCCGATCCTATGACTCCTTCCTTTTCGAGCCACCATTTTCAAAATCTACTCCAAACACGAGCCAACATCCGAAGACCATAGCTTCTCATCATGCTGTTATATTGTCATCTAATCTGATATAAATGAGCTAACACCTCCATTATGATCCATAGAAACTTTAACAAAGTCCTCAAAAGTTCCACTGTTATCGGACTCTCCTCCTTAACTCAGTGTCGAGTTAAGCCCTTAACTTGGGCCCGAGTTAAGCCTTAGCCATATTTTGGTCCAGTCTCCCTTCTTGCTTCTAGTGCTCGTCCTCCGGATGCCCTAGACCCCGACTCATTCCTCTTTTGATAACTAAATCCCATTCCAAAGTTCCACTTCCAAGTTCTAGAGATAACTTGTCATCACATCCTATACTTAGCCAATTTCCTTCACTTTGCTATGGAACATCTCATCTAGCCAAGCTTTAACCTTCCATGCCAACTACCAACCCATAGGAGTCACCCTCTTAACTCGGGACCAAGTTTAGCCTTCTGAAATGAAGTGCGACTTATCTCATAGCTTCCCACCATGCTCCAGAGCACATCCACCATGTTTCGTCCAATTCCGACCAATTAGCCTTTGATTTGCTCAATTCTCTGACCTAAATTTCTATGAAATTACAACACTAGTAAACAACATCAAATCATAACATCCAAATATAGAATAACAAGTAATTTCATCCAATCAAACATACAATCCATCAAAATAAGACAAACAAGTCAATTCCTAACATGGATCTACATATAGCATGAATATATAAGCATAAGTAAAAGTGATTACTAATCGATCTAGATCATATACATAGTTTAACAAGTAATTAAAGTTAGAAAAGGTTTTATGGTCAAAAATCAATTTAAAATGTGTTAAATTCTACGATTCTACCCTATAAACATGCATAATGTAGTGAGAAAGCATAAACCACTCATCAATTACCAAATTTGATCAATATGAATGTAGATCCAATTCGAACAGCAATGGAATGCACTTTAAATCAAGCAAATCGATAATCTCTATCTTCTACTCGATGATCTAACCACTAATCAATAATCCAATTGGATTTAGAGAGAAATTTGAATCAATTAGGATGGATTTAGGGCTGATTAGGGTTTAGACCTAATTTAGACTAAGAGGGACAGTTTTCATTTGACTCTTACGGCCTCTATTTATAGTGATTCTCTAGTTAGACTAATGGACCAACTAATGGGATTAACTAATTATACACTACTTTTGACTAGCGGTTTATAAAACTTAAAACAGGCATAACTCCCTAACCATAAGTCTATTTTCTATTATGACCATTCTACGAAATGGAAAACCATCATCCTGAAGCAATAGAACTAGTTTGAGACCCTAATTCAACTCCCATCAAAAGTTATAGCCCAAATAAGGTTTTTAGGGCCAAAATGGTCACATAGAAATTCAGGAAAAATTGTAGGTGTGTAAAAATCTAAAAGTCATATCCTAAAATTATAGAATCATATGACCACATACAAATAAAATAAAAATATTTTACGATCCTCTGATACGTAAAATATGGGTCGTTATAATTAGCATAGCTTGTAAGTTTGTAATCATAGAGAATGTTAATTTACATCTCATTGTCACTTTGTGCATGGATTAGCATAGCCAGTAAGTCATAATTCAAGTACAGAAGTGCAAGCTTTTATCCTTATTAATTTACATCTCATTGTCACTTTGTGTTATCTCGCTATATTGCTAGAAGAATATTACAGACCAAGTTACAGTTATCCAATTAGTAATGGGCACGAAAGCCTAATTTTAAACATTTATTTCAACCGTACATTTTAAACATCAAATTTGTTGTGTAATATATATTCAAATGAGCCTAATTTTATTACAGTTGATCTTAATTAGGATATGGATGTATCCTTAAAAAATTATATCTATTTGAAGTTTATATATATATATATATATATATATGCATTGCAGTTTTAAACAAATCCCTAAAATCCATAGGAATGACATCATGTGGGAACTATAAACGTAAATATATAGAGAATGAAACAAGTGTAGCTTCCAAGAATATGGCTGCTTTTTCTAAAAATCCTGAAATGGAAAAACACTTCCACGAGTTATGTGTGAGAGAGGTCACTACCCATGGACATAAAGTAGCTTCACTTCCATTAGATTCATGGAAAAAATTAGAGAAAGAATTCAATACAAAATGGCATGTCAACTACGAAAATAAACAATTAAAAATCATTATATTTATTTAAGAGACGATTATGTGCTTTGGATAAAAATGATTGGATTATCTGGGCATGGATTTAATATTGAGATGAACACCATACTTTAGCGCTTTGAATATTGGAATGAGGTCATTTAGGCAAGTCCATTGCATATTGTTGAAATAATTATTAACAATAATTTAGTTAATATTTTTAGTAACTCCCCGTTATAGAGGACCTCCAGGAGGGACGGTGGACTGATCAATTCCAATGAGGGGATTAAGTTGTGTATGTTCACTTCAACTCATGACAACTATAACCTATAATCCCTAGGCTATGCAGTTATAGCCCTGCTAAAGACCACTAAATCCCTTCTATAGCACATAGTGCTCTTCGAGCGCTACGCTATTTCAGTTTAGCCCCAGTGAATAGTAGATTCTCTTTAAATCCTGCTATTTTCTGCTACAACCGCTAAATCAAGAGTTTTTAGCTCTCTCTTTAGCAACATTAATATAAAAAGGCTGATTCGACTACTTCTCTTTTAAGCCAAATCAATAAAGTTAGGGTAAATGTCTAATTTCAATGCATAAGTGCTCAATATAAGTTAGAGACCTATTAGTCACTAAATCTAAACTGCATAAATCATAATATATAAGATTAAACAATATTTTCTTTTCCTATACAAATGATGTAAGAATGAGAGTGAATTAACTTTAAATATTTGGTTTTGTATCTAATGAAGCTTTTTTCACCATCGCTACTTTCTGCTATATTCCTGCTTTAACCCTGCTATAATTTTGTTGCACCTCTACCACTATGGAACCAGTAAACGCTTTAACTGCACAACTCTCACGGTGCTATTTTTTACGAGAAGTGTATGCAAAGCAGGGCTCGAACCTACATCTGTTACCAGACTTAGGCACCCCTTTTCCATTGCGCCACACCTGCGGACATTTTAATTAATATTGTTGTATTTGTATATTGATTTATCATATGTACCTTCAATACACAGCAACATCCCAAACCCGAAAATTTCGAAATAATCTTTTAGAGAACGTTGAGATGTCAAAGGTGATTTTTGCAGCTACACTTGAAAAAAGGAGAAAATGCATAGTCATCTGCATAAACAGAACCATCCCCTAATACAGATAGTACCCAGGTGGATAATTGCGTACCAACATCAGCTAATGTAGAAGTAGAAGAAACTCGCATGTCTGCTTTTGTAGATGATGAGTTTTTTGATGGGATTGATGTTAATGAAGAGTGTGACGGTTCGTTTAATGTAGAAACAGATTGAAGAACTTGTTGGTGTTCTAAAAGAACAAATTAACAAGGAGGAGACTTATAGGGAACCTTCACTGAATGACGTAATTATTGCTTCTAAAGAATTGAAGGACATGACTGTTCAATCTCAACAAGATTACATCGAAGCGAAAGTGTTATTTGTGAGAAACCAGAACTGAGGATAGCATTCATGGACGAAGAGAGTATAGTTAACAAATTTGAGTTCTTGACTTATGTATTAGCATACACACACACACACACACATACACATATATATACATATACATATATATACATATACATATATACATATATGATGTTTGATAATAAATGGAAACAAGATGGTGTTGCTAGGTTTAATTTCTTTAATAAATAATTCGACAAACTATAACAGTTATGTGTAATCAGTTAACATGTTATATCTCCACATGTTTTGGTAAATAAAACGTGAATTCAATATTTTCTAGGGTTTCGCTTATGCGTGCACTAAATGAAAGTTGCAGTACATTTATGGATAATGCATCGCAATTTTCGAATATTCTAACTCTTATTTTCTCAAATTATAGGATGATGTGGTAACGGGTGAAATAGTTGCACTTTTACTATTGCTTAAGAAGAAGAATCGTAGAAATGTTCGACAACAAGTTTTAGCTTCATCACTTTCTAAAGAAAAAAAAGCATATGCAGGAGCTCATGAATGGTTCTTCTGTTGTGCTGTCACTACTTGAAAGTGCACTAAAATCAGCAGGGTAAGGCGACGGCTCCCGACGGCTTATTTCCGACGGCTTCCGACGGGTCATCGGATGCCGTCAGAAAATCGCGATTTACAGCACCAGGTCGAGCCTTCTTCTTCCTCATTTTGCATACGAAAATTTTAGGTTAACAATCCCCAGATCTCTTCCCCAACCTTCCAATCATCCATTTCGAGCTTTCAGATCCTCCCAGCTGCGCAATCAACGTCTATTGCTCTCTAGCATAGGTATAATCTCTTGTTTTCGCCAAAAATTCAGTTTTTACCCTAATTCTAGATTTGCATAAGTTGATAAATTAGGGCTAATTGTTGATTGAATTTGTTTCCAATAGTGTTATAACAGTTTCTAGCATTCCATGGTATTCCTATTTCATCTTTTATCGTGAAATTGCGAAAAACATGTATAATTTGTGGTTGTTCATGTATATGTAAATCATTGTGTATGCCTTGATTCTACGATTGTATATGTGTGTAGCGCTGCTATCATTGTATTGTGTTAGTTGGAATAAGATAAAATGAATGTACGAGCTAGGAATATTATATTGTATACGTATTGACTTATGCAACAACAAAAAATGTCGAACGAGTCTTAAGTTGATGTAATACGTCGAATAAATGTATTAAATTAAAATATATTTTTGCAAATGTGAACAGTTAGTACAACTATATTTTTTCGTAAAATGCGCACATGTAATTGACAAATGTCCCTTAGAGAGTTTTTGGCCCCTTCCGACGAGTGTTGTACATGATCGTGTATAAATAGTCGTTTTTTTTTAAAAACGACCATTTATATTCATCTGGTACAATGTTTGTTGGATTTGTCCCTGTATTGGACAAGTTATGAACACAATAAGCATTTATATTTTTTATACTACTTCGTCTCAGACGGTTCATAAAATTTCGGCCTAACTTTTCTTTTTTGTTTCCTGCGTACACGCATTTGTGTGCAATGCAGGGAACAAAAGGGAAATGCTGCCGAAATTTTGTTGAATCGTTTGAGATGAAGTAATATACGAAATGTAAATGCTTACTGTGTTTGTAATGGGAAGTCGGATGCCTGACCATGGAAAAAAAATTATATAATTTTTTATATCGATACGTTAAAAAATAAAATGTGCCATATTTGAAAATATTTTTAAATTTGTGGAGTTGTTCTTTAAATTCAAATATTATACGACCATGAAATAATCTTTTTCGAATTTGTATTCTTGAAAATAAATATTAAATTTTGAACTTCTCATTTTGCCAAATAGGAAAAATGATTGATTATTTTGTTGATCGGAGGAGATGGATGTACCAAAGAAAAGGACTTAGGGGCTCAATAGAAGAAGATTTTTATAATGGTATAAACGTATTTGTTGAATTCGCTTTAAGTAATAACGGAAATAATCTAGAAATTCGTTGTCCGTGTATTAGGTGTAGACATTTGAAGTATTTGTTACCAGATATTGTGAAAGTTCATTTGTGCCAAAACGGTTTCGTACCTGAGTATTATGTTTGGAATCGGCATGGAGAAGTTGTAGCAAATACTTCTGTAGAGTCTGAAAGTGTCGTTAACGAAATAGTTATGACGACCCGTATAGAAAATATGGTCGAAGATGCAGCACGATCAATGTTTCCTATGGTTGAAGTTGATGACGATGATGGAAATGTTGAAGAACCAAATATTGAAGCAAAAAAAATTATGATTTACTAGACGCTACTAAGAAACCTATTTGGGATGGTTGTAAAAGCGGCACTCAGCCATCAGTAACCGCAGAATACATTGCGATGAAATCAAAATACAACATCACTGAAGCTGGGTTTACGGCTGTTGTACAAGCTGCAAAAAGACACGCCGCCGATAATCTAATGTGTGAAAATCACTATGAAGTTAAAAAACTTATGTCGGTTTTGGTTTTACCTTATCAGAAAATAGATACATGTTTAAAAGGCTGCATGTTGTTTTGGAAAGAAGACGCGAACCTTAGAAATTGTAAAATTTGTAATCAGGAGAGATACAAACCAAGAAAAAAGAAGGGGAAGGAAGTTCCGTACAAGCGTATGCATTACTTACCCATAACTCCAAGACTTCAAAGATTATATGCATCTTCTGTAACTGCATCTAATATGAGATGGCATAGTGTGAGAATGGAGGAAGAGGGTACATTGACACATCCGGCCGATGGAGAAGCATGGAAGCATTTCGATAAAACGTATCCAAATTTTGCAGCGGAGAGTCGAAATGTTAGATTAGGATTATGTACGGACGGTTTTTCTCCATTTTCTCAATTTGGTTCAAAATATTCATCCTGCACCATTATCGTCACACCGTATAATTTACCTCCATGGAAGTGTATGAAAACACAATATATGTTTCTTACTGTTGTCATTCCTGACCCCGACAATCCGACACAAGGAATCGATGTATATTTACAACCATTGATTGAGGAGTTAAAAATATTGTGGAACACGAGCGTTTTCATTACCTCATGGTAAGAAAATTTCATGATTTGACTGTCATCGATATTTTCTCCATGTAAATCATCCCTTCAAAGGAGACAAGAAAAACTTTTTAGCTAATAGAGTAGAAACCAGATAACCACCGACGATATGGTCAAGCGAAGACATATACGAACTTGTTAGGGACTATCCAAAGATATATGAAACTGGAGAGCAAACAGAAATTGAAGGCAAATCAGTTGTTCATAATTGGTGCAAACAAACTATTTTTTGAGAGTTGCCGTATTGAAAACATCTTCTGCTTCGTCATAATATAGATGAGAAAAATATATTTGATAATGTTTTTAACA
The DNA here is from genome assembly GCA_030765085.1 of Allium cepa. NCBI lineage: Eukaryota > Viridiplantae > Streptophyta > Magnoliopsida > Asparagales > Amaryllidaceae > Allium > Allium cepa. The sequence continues at coordinate 887,842,181 of CM060929.1, forward strand.
TAATTTTGAATGTGAAAGGGAAGACGAAGGATGATTTGAAATCAAGACGTGATATAGAAAAATTATGCAAACGTCCTGAGCTTCATATGAAACCAAATGACAGTAAAAAACCCAAAGCATGTTACGAATTAGATAATAATCAAGTTAAAGCTGTGTTAAAATGGGTGGAAGGGTTAAGATTTCCTGATGGGATATCATCAAATCTTCGTAGATGTGTTGACTTTAATAATGGTAGATTGAGCGGAATGAAAAGTCATGATTGTCACATAATGATGGAAAATTTATTTCTCGTTATGTTCAAAGAACTACTGCCGTAAAAATTCGGAAGGTAGTAACGGAGCTTAATATGTTTTATAAAGAGTTTTGTTCGACTGCTTTAAAAGTGCAACGTTTGCGTACATTTGAAGTGGACATTCCTATATTGCTTTGCAAATTAGAGAAAATATTTCCGTCAGGTTTTTTTAATGTAATTGAACATTTACCTGTTCATCTCCTATCTGAAGCACGACTTCGATGTCCTGTCCAATATGAATGGATGTATCCATTTGAGAGGTATGTAATATGTTATCACGTAATTTAATTGCATAAAGATAAAGTTAATTTAAATTAATTTTGCATAGATATTTGAATCATCTGAAGAAAAAAGTGAGGCAAAAAGCATGAGTTGAAGGTTCGATATGTAAATCTTACATAGAAGAAGAAGCTTCGTTCTTTTCCTCTCACTATTTCAGTGACCATGTGAATATTTCATTTGAAAGTGTTCCTCGTAATGACGAAGGCGACGAACAAGAGTCCTCTCAAGAAATGTTATCTATTTTTAGACAACATGGTCGGCTTTCTGGAAAATGTGTAGAAATATGGCTAGACGATAGAGATCTTCATGTAGCACACACTTATATTCTTCTAAATTGTGCCGAGGTTGCACCGTTTGCTAGGTAATCTGGAATAATAATTTGTGTTTTATTCTCTTCTATAATGCATGCGCATGTATAACCTAATGTAATAATTTGTTTATATAAACAGTGTTTATGAATGTGAACATCCGAACGGAGACCTCAGTAAAGAATTTTCCGGTTGGTTTTCAAATTACGTTTATGAGCCGAGAAATTGTGTTGTTGACGAAGGGTTGAAACATCTTGCGATGGGACCAAAAAGAGTGGTCAAGACATATCCAATATATTTCGCCAATGGATATATTAACACCAAAGAATACGGTGCAGAAAAATTAACAAATAATATTGGTGTATTTGTTAAAGGTAGTGACGATCCAGAAAATCACTTAAATGATTTTTATGGCGTTCTAACACAAATTTTGCAACTGACATATTTCTCACGACCCGCGGAGGAGGTATTTCTATTTAGATGCAATTGGTTTAGCAATGTTCCAGGTTCTGGAATTAATGTGCACAAGGATTATAATCTTACTGAAATAAAGCATACATCGCACTATCACAAGTATGATCCTTTTGTACTAGCCAAACAAGCATTGCAAGTTTATTACGCTCCTTATATGTCTCTAAAAAGAGATAAAGCAGATTGGTCTGCAGTTTTTAAAACAAATGCCAGATTCACATTCGATGGGAAGAATATTCCGGACGAACAAGCTTATCAGGCAGATCTTGAGCAAAATAACGAAATAATAATTACATACGATCATACAGATTTTCGTCCTTTGATCGATGAATCAAATGTTTTGGTAGAAGCATTTGACAGTGCAGAGGAAAATATCATAGTATACGAGACCGAATCAGAAGACGATGATGACTGATATAAATCTGAATCTATTTTTTTGCAATTGATGTAACTATGTTGAATTCTTGTGTATTATGAAATTGATGTGACTATGAAACCAAATCTGTTTACCATTGTTTACATGTTTTATGTCATTTCCATTTGTCATTTATTTAGCAATTTTTATTAAAAATGCAATGAAATCTGCTTATCGTTGGAAGAGTACACCCATTATGAATCAGATATAACACACTTCCATTTCTGTTTCCATTTCAATCATTAATTAAGCAATTTATACCGTTGATGTCATTTTCATATGAAGTATATTTCATTACCATGTTATTATTCTCTTATATAATGATGTGTATATATGTCACAGGTTTATCATAATGTCATATAGAGGTAGGAGCTCTTCCCAATCATCAGGAGGCGATGGCAGTGGCCCATCGCAAGAGTCACTGCGTCCAGTAGTTTTGTTAGTCCCTAGAGTAGAGGGGTAAAAATTAAATTTTATTCAACGTCTTATTTTTTTATGATATACGTACGTACTTATCTATATCGTATTTAAAAACATGGGGTTCGACCTACTTCCCTCGAAGGTTGTGTTGGATGTCTTTAGAGCTTCTTATCGCAGTATGATGAGTGCTTGCTAGCCGAAGTGGGATAACATCCCTCCTCACATCATAGAGTGTATATGGCAGAATGTCCTAATATGTATATTTTTCTGTTTTCCTTTTTAATTCGTTTTTGTTGTTTTTCTACTGTTTATCGTTTAAAGTGTAATCTTTTTTTTTACTTTTTATGGTGAAACACATGCTGAGATAGACATCCAGACAGACGATATGATGCTGGCACGAGGATACTGGATGAAGAAGATGCGCAAGAACTATAGGGACACGATATCTGAAATTAAGAAATCTGGTAAGAAACGACGGTGGATGAGGGAGAGTGTATGGCAAGCATGGTTGGGATACAGGAAAACGGACGAGGCGAAGGCAAGTATACTAAATTTTTTTGAATTATTAATTTGACGTGATCGAAAAATAATATATCAAATTTTGAATGTACATGCAGAGTCAGATAGAAACTCTGCAAATAGAAATAAGAATCCTGTCACTCATCGTGGAGGGTCGAAGTCATTTCAGCAGTATCGGCAGGAGTCGGTAAATTTACTGAATAATAATTGTAAATAGTTTATGCTATATAATTTTAAATATATAATAATTGTATGTAAAAATCAACTTCAGGAAGCTAAGGCACATGGTCTCGTGTGTTATATGGACGTGTTCACTCGTACGCATGCTGTCGAGCATGTTAATCCGGACGGGACTGTTTCGTATACACGGCAGGACGATAAATCCACCAAAAGCCATGTAAGCATATTTCATTTTATACAGTATTAGTAATTGCTCTGCTTGTTAAACTATAGTATAATAAGATATGATGTTATCAATTTGTTAATGCAGGAGAAGTTTATGGAGCAGCGGCAGAAACTCCTTGCTGATACGGGTCGAGATCAGCTGACGACTGATGAGGAGGACGCTATTTTTGAGTCCGTTATGGATCCAGCAGAGCATGGCAGACGATACGGATTTGGCAATCAAGTGGTAAATAATTTATTTTACTGCTAATTTGATATTTGAGTCATAATTCTATGTTGAAATATATAATTTTATCTTAAAAATACTTCAAATATGATATTTTGACCTTTTCAAAACAGTAAACTTGAATTTTATTCATTTTTCCATTATTGCAGGTCAGCAGTCAGAGACGGGGACGGCGGAATAGTGCTCAGAGCAATCTAGCAGATATGGAAGAATTGCGGACTAGAGTGTCCCAGCAGGACGAGCAGAACCGCCAACAGGCCATGCAGACCACACAATTGCTAGAGTACATGCAGCAGTTTCGTGGCCGCTTCCCTTCCTCAGCTGGTTCTGAATCTGGAGGAGATTGATTCATTGCTTGCTTGCTTGTTCAGGTATGTTTTTTTAGTTTTGAATGATTTGGTAGACGGTGGGGGTAATTGTTGATTTTTGTATAATTATGTTTGATACACTTGGTTTTGTGGTTGTATGATGATGTGGATGATGATGTTGATGATTTTGTGTATTTATAACATGGTAGAACACTTATTGTTAGGGTTATTGTAAATGTTAGAATGGTTATGTATTACTAGTATAAACCGCATGTATGTGCATCTAGTAGAGCGGATGTGTGTTGTAAGTGCAAAAGTTTTTGTAATCACGTCGCTTTTATTTTTAAGTTGTATTTTTAGTGGTGTCGATGATAAAAATTCATTAATGGGTAGTTTAAAATGAATGGTGGTGAATGTTACAAACCGATGGTGGATTTCTATTGATATATAAGAGCATTTTCGAAATTTCAAAAAGACAACATGAAAATGATAATGATCGGATTCTCTTTATTAGTGGTAAAGATATATACAGCCCTCTACTGGAACAGTTATCAAAAACTGAGATGTCAAAGAAACGTTATGTCATGCTATTACAGGACATCATATACTTATTTTTTGGACCAAAATATATCATTTCAGAAACTATATACACATATGTATGTATACATATGTATATGTGTATGTATACATGAATATACATGTGATATTCCATGCTCGATGCTTGCATTTGGCAAGTCAATCACGTTTACTCTACAAATTCTGTACGTACAAAATGCGTAGAACACGTATACCAATTTGTAATATCTTTGGTTTCTGGCGTAAAACTAATAGTCTGTGTTTAGCTACAGTATCAGCCATATCAACTTTTCCATAATACTAAAATAATAGTTTAGTTGACACAGTGCATGGAGCAACAATGTGATGATTACTGAGAAAGGAAAGAAAAGAGAAAAATAAGCAGCAGCAGAATGCCCTCCTATGCACTACACGTGGCCTTTGTGCACTTGTTTTTTTTTGTACCATTGTTTGATTTGATCCTTTGCTAACATTCTCTCTTGCTTTTCCTTCCCCTTATTTCGGACGAGGAGGCAAACGTGATGAAAAAGGACGCGGTTGAAATCAATTCAATGAATTTTCATTATTAATAGTAGAGATGTATTTTATTTTGATGTAATTTGATTTATTTGTGTGTTTATTGAATTTTGTGTATTTTGGGTTTTGATATTTGGTTGGAATATTGTATACTGGATTGTGCAGTATTGATGTAATAGTGTTTGGAAGAGAAATGTGGATGGAATGCTATATTTGCAGCAGAAATAAAAAAAACAGCAGATTTCTGACAGCTTCCGACGGATCCCGACAGCTTACAGTAGAAAATTTTTGATGGCTTCCGACAGCCTGTAGGACATCTTTTTCGACGGTTTCTGACAAGTGTCAGGATACGTCGAAAGCCGTCAGAAACACTGCTCGCCGACGCCGTATATTCCGACGGCTTTTTCCACGGCTTCCGACGGCCGTCGACGGTTATTAGCCGTCGGAAATCCTTAATCTCCTTGTAGTGTGTATGATAAATTCAAAATGGATAAATCATCCTTTATAAAGTTATGTTGCTACTTTCGAGAAAAGAACTAGTTTCGAGATAGTAAGCATATAGATGTTGAAGAGAAAATGGCAATGTTCTTGACCATCATAAGTCATAATTGTAGAAATCGTGTTGTAATATATCATTTTCAACATTCAAGTCAAACGATTAGCAAGTATTTTCATGAAGTTTTGACAGCCACGAGAGATTTTGCTCGAGAAATGATAGTCTCACCTGATTTTGATAAATGTACCGAAAATATACAATCTCACGACAAGGACCTTTTAAGGGTACGATTGCGGCATTAGATGGCACTCTAATGCCACTTTAGTAGTTGCAAATATTCCAATCCGTGACCAAATTTCATTTCAAGGCAGGGGTCAAGGTAATTGCTACCAAAATGTCATGGATGTGTATGATTTCGATATGAAATTTATATATGTAATGACAGGATAGGAGCGTACAACTCATGGTTCAAGGGTTCTCAATGAAACAATTCGTAATCCTACAAATAATTTTCCAATTCCTCCTTTATGCAGGTAAATTCAAATATTTTAGTTATATTAATAATGTAAACATATCAACTTAACTTCTTGTTTTAATAAATATATATATAATAACTTTGTGATGCTGCTTATACAAACACTATAGGCTTTTTATCTCTTTATCGCAATACACCTTATTGGCTAAAAAGTTATAGAAATAACGCATCTACAAATATAAAAGAAAGATTCAATCATGCACATGCTTGGTTAAAAATATCATTGAACGAAGTTTTAGGATACTAAGTCCTTATTTTAATTAAAATGCCTCCATACAAATTTTCTTGTCGAAGAGATATTATAATAGCATACGTGGCGATACGATTTTCTACATCGTCTTCACTCAATGATAGGCTATTTTTGGAAGCAGAACAAAAAGATTGATACTGGAAATGTTTACGATGAAACAAGGGAAATGATAATCTAGAACCGTCACAAGCTCCACCAAATCATAGTGAAGAATTTTCATTCAAATCACAAGCTTTTACATCGAAATTACGTGATCAAATTTCCTATCTTCTTTGACTTGTAAATTTATTGGTTTTGCCTGTGTTTTTTATTTACTTTACAAGATCGTTGGATAAATTTTTAAGCTTTAGTTTATTAGAAAATTATTGCATGTGTATACACTGTAAGCTTTCAAATTATAAACAACGAAAAGCAAATTTCAAACAAAAATATATCACAATAAGAAAAAAATTTAATCGGCAAACAATCAAACAACTTTTCAAATATTCAATATTTAACGTTCAGCTCTACCATTCAGCAGCCATTTTGACAAACGAAGCCTAAGTTTAAACACGCTTGCACAAGTTTAAGAGAGAATATTCAGTAAACTCATCAAACTTGTAATGACAACAATACACGAGTTCAGCCTCTTAGCAGCTTAATATATTATTTTGCAACAGCATAACTCAAAAGAATTTACACATTGTTCAATGCATTACATTACATAACACAAACGCTCTTGCTAAACTAGTTCAGTACTCAACGTTTCGGATTTGACATCAAAAATTATAAAAAGGAAACCTCCCACCATTTATATTTTTGGGTTGGGAGAACTAAGAAAAATATATATCTACAAAGTAAATGCACCATCATTGAAGCAGCCAGCTAATCATCACTTAACAGTCACCGCAATGAAAAACAGTGCTACTAAAACAACTGGTTTTTGGAGCGATCTTTCGAACTCCTCCATTTTCATGAAGAGCACGAATTGTGAGAGGAGAAATGTATATTCTCTCCATTACATTGACTTTAGGAGCATCTACGATCGCCTTAGGAGGAGACAATGCCCATTGCATTCCCCATATAGCAAGAGGACGCATGTAAATCAGTGATCGGTAGTGTCCATCAGTTGTCCATCCTTCAGGTGTCTGAAACCAGTACCTGGGTTCCCACAAAAGTTCATATCTTTATTATATATAAAAGTAGGGTTTTCAAACTGGAATTCAAGAAATCATAATGTTCAAATTTTAAATGAAATCCGGACTTCAATCATGAATCCTATATTACATGGATGCATATTCAAATGTCTCTGTATATTTCTGTGTTGATTTTTTCCCCTTTCATATTGGTGATTAAATGACATTAAAGCATGTAAAACATCAATTCTTCTTCCCATATCAACAACATGTATGTTTAAAACTGATTTTAATGATTGAACTTCTACATTTAAAACTAAAATTTGGTTCTCTTGTTTCATCCCTATTTTGGTTTTGCAATAATAAATTCCGAAACATGTACTCATACAAATGTCATCCTATTTTTATTTTGGAACTTGAATACAATAATTCGACTACAATTTTAGTTTAGTTTTAAGTCGGAATTCAAAATTCAAATTGTAATTGGAGAGATGGATTCAAAAGGGATTCAGGTCGCAAGATTAATACGAGTGAAATCGTAATATGGAAAATTGGTGAATGCATTTGAGCCTTTGCCCAACTAACCAGGATTGTTCAATCCATAATTGGATTTTCTATAATTCTGGTTTGTTGTATACATAAATTTTCAGGGAAGTATATAGAAGCAGTAGGAGACCATCCTCTATAGAATTTTTCTACATCATTCACTGTATCTTTACATTTCTAGCAAACGCTAAGATAACAGACTAAAGAAAGAGATTAATTCATAGGATAGGACGATGACAAAGCAAGTTGGTTTAAGTAATAACGTATTGTTGGAGTTCAAATCCTCTAACCACAAACCTACTGTTCCCCTGTGCCCACAACATCCAAACAATTCATTATTCCTTTACATTTAACGATAATAATTTTACTAATTTGGTTTTTAATGGTGTGTATCTGATGGGGCACATGAGAACACCCAATTTGGGGAGAGAGGATCTGAACCGATATTGTTGTGATGAGGTAACACGGAGTATCACGATAGATATCATTTAAAGTTCATATAATGCTCACCCGAACCCTTCATCCGACCATCCAGCAGTAAAAATACCTTCAGCAGTAGTAAACGCTTGCTGCTCCATGCCAGCAAGAAGCATAGTAGCAGCTACACCATAAGTCACCCCAGTCCATATCTCTCTCGACTGCATACACGACTCATCCACTTTACCATTCGGATGCATTCCATTCACCGCTCCCATCCTTCCACCGCCAACTTTCATCACATTGAAATCAAATATTTTCTGAAGAGTGCTTCTAATTTTGCCCTCATCAAAAAGCGAAGGCAAACCAGAAGAAGCAGCATACCACTGTCCAGCAAGCTGATCTGCCTGGATAGACCGACTATTACTGCTCGTTCCGCTATCGTAATTGAAATACGAACCATTCCATAACTTCGATTCTACTGCTAGCTTGGCTTTCAAAAATTTAATGGTGTATTTTTCAGCAAATGCATGATCGCCTAATCTATGTGCCATAGTAGCTGCAGCTTGTAAAGCAGATAGCCATAATATACCACAATATGCACTTACGCCATGAACAGTCCATGCATCGTAAGTTTGATCGGGGAAGCCATCGTTTTCTATTAAGCCATCATCATCTCGATCGAATTGCTCCATGTACTCCATGGCACAACAGACTGAAGGCCATACTTCTCTACCAAATGCAATATCACCAGTTGCTGCAAAATCTCTGTACACTTGAAGCACAAATTTAGGGTTCAGATCCTTCCATTTACTTGTATCATGTATGTTATATGCATTCATTTCATGCCATGGGTCGTGAGTTCCTAAATCATGGGGCACTGAACCTTTTACTTTACGAATTCCCCAGTTACCATCTGCCAAGAACTTGACTTTTCTTCTGTCTTCAAATAAAACAGCTTTGGCAAAATCACGTTGAATGCTTAGTTCAATTTTTGGGAAAAGGTCGAGAAGAGCAAAAGAGGCGTAGAAGTGTACGTCATATGTGTTCCACATTACATATTCAATTCCTTCTAGGTATAAAAATTTTCCTACGTTTTCGTCTGATTCATATTGTGTAGTTTCTGGGCTGCTATCTTTCTCGTTATCTGATAGTTCATGAGATGTGTCCTCATCGTCATTATTTGCCACCGAAACGGTAACTGTTTCTTCTACCGCAGTTGGCATGCTATTTTTTACTGATCCGGATTTTGAAACTTTTTGGGTTTTCTTTTTCTTCTTGGACTTTTTAAGTGTTTCATCAACAGAAGGAGCTGCACCATCTGCAAAAAGTAAGATACATGCATCACTGAAGGTAGGTTAATAAAATATGGGAAGCTGCACAAGAACTTGGAATTCAATGCCTTGTGATAAATATCAATGATCATGTTGAATGTATTGCATAGTTATCGATTTTTTTTATGGCTAAGATCAACCATCCAAGGATCATGCAAGACATGATACTTGCATAAGAAGTTTTTATCATGAAAAAAAAAAATAACAAATACATGGTCGTAGCCTTCAATAAAAATGTGGTGAAAAAATAAACCTGTCCAGACTGTTCCCCCAGCAACCAAAAAGTAAAGCTCATTGAAAAGAGTAAACTTGTACCTGACAATAAGGAAACATTTTTCTGAAATCAGAATGGTAAAATAGAAAGCACTAAGCATTACAGAATTTTGTGTGCCTGCATGTGCAAAAAAACCATATTAATAGAGTATTGGACATCACCACAGCCCAATGAACATCTTGGGCTATGATAGTGTATAAATGCAGTCAAACAACATATATACTCGTAGCTATAAATTTCCCACTTGCTACAAGATTTAGAGCATGAAAATAAAGAAATAGGTATAAATAATGTTAATTCAACCCATTGGGTGTGCTTAGATAGATAGGCTGAATATGATTGGTTCAAAGTAACTCCGGGAAACAGCTAGGTGCTTTAAAACATGAAAATTACTTGGTAAATTGTTGTATCTAGAAACATTAAATTTATATTATATAATCAACATCATTTATCCTTAAAGAAGCATTTTTTTTTTCACCATTACGCAATACCATTCAGGAAGCTTTTCATCAGTAAGAATAGGATTTTGCCATTTCTCAATTTCTTCCTCCCACCATTTGTACTCTGAGAATTAATTTAGACACAGTATATGACTACACAATTTGAAATGAATCGGTAGAAGATTTTAATGCTTTAGCTACCGAAGAACAGAAAATAGTAAATCAGCATGGAACCATACTTGTCAATGCATCATGCACTAAATCCACAGCTGACCTTTCAGAAGTTCCATAGAATTCTGTGTACCGCCTGAGAGAAAGATATGATCCAAATATATTTTCCTAAGAAAATGGTAGCATATCATGAATCAGAAAACTTTAGACCATGATGAGAAGAATTTACCGATTATAAGTGCATCCCTTTTGAAATTTAACTTTAGGAGAAGACCATGCTAAAGCAAATGCAACAGTACATATTCCATGAGGTTCGACCCAAGTAGATGCTGAAACGGCTGCACAAAGTGTATCTCCTTGCATTGAAGGTCTAGTGGGACCAGAATTAAAATTTTCTCGCCCAAAATGTCCATCCTGAAGACAATAGCACCAATAACGAAATGCACTGAGCAAATTTTTTAAAAATGTACTGCATGCCATAATCCTTCCTGTTCAAAATCACACGCACATACATGATCCCCCATCCTTTAATTCATCTTTTCATCTCCCTCCGTCTTTCTATGCAAAGAGAAACTCGTCTGAAAGTGCATTTTTGTGCAAATGTTCTTTTTGCTAGTAAGATCATCTATGCAAAAATTTGAATCAATTCAAAACTTTTGGCCCCTTCAAAATTACATAAAATATTGACTTATTTATGACAGTTCATATGGACTTATGACTTAGAAGGGGATAGAAGTTTTGAAATGATTCGATTTTTGATGTTCTTGCTAACAAACACAACATATCTACAAAAAGGTAGAGAGGGATGAAAGACGGATTTGAAACCAACACACCGTCCCCCCCCCCCCCCCCCTCCAACACACAAAACACAAACACAGAGAACATTTTAATTTATTTATCGAAGTTATATGTTAATTATAGTTTTGGTAGCCAATAGGAGGGCTTCTCATTAAAAAATTAAGAACTTTTGTCAGCATATGCATATGCGCGCACGCGTAACCCTTAAATGAACATTCAGGCGGGAGTGTACACTGTAGCTTTCAAAACTCAATGCTAGAGAAATGAAGCAATAATCAAAAGAAGTCGAGATTTGAACTCAACTTTTCGATATGTATGTATGCATAACCTTAGATGAACATTCAGGCAGGTGTATAGAGTATAGATTACAGTTTTCAAAACTCAACACTAGACAAAGGAAACAATAATCAAATTTGAAAGGATGGGGTGCAGGTGGGTTTGGGGAGGAACCCATAGGAAGCCAAGATTTAAAAGACATGGCAGTGTACTCAGATAAACCAGAAGTGTATGTGATAGCATGCAATTCACAGTGCATGAAAGGCATAAAACCAAATTTTGATCAGTCACCTGCACCATAGCAGCCCACATATCACTAGCTGATACGCCATGCTCCCCAGAAAGCCCAAAAGCTGGCAACACAGTTACACTCACGTTTTGGGTTTCACAAGCAGCAATTGCATAAGTGACTGGAGGATTGCCCTTCCTTGTCCTGCGTTATATACCAACAAAATAAGATATGTGTATCATACTGAGGTGAGATCAACAACAAAATGTGTATGCTGTTTGATTTCATGTCAAGGAAGTTAGAGATAAGTCGCTGACTTATATTCTAATCTACATGGATGATTTGGTGGAACATATGTAGTAAGCACGCCCATGGTCATGAGAATGACCTAAAGCAAAAGAGAGAATGAACTAAATAAAAACAGGATTGACAACTTGCTTGTGATGTAGAAGCACCCCTGACACTCCATCGTCTCCACTGCAAAAGAAAAAGGATAACAATATGTATGTGAACCTCAAACAATAACGTTCAAATCCTAAAATATGCATCATGAGGTTGTACTAACATGAATGGCTCATTGACATGATCTCCAGACAGATGAGAAACTCCTCCAATTGAGTTCTGTATTAATTAGTAAAGTTAAGTCATTCTGATTGGAATTAGTCTGGAAAAGGTAGTGTAAAAATTTGAATATGGAAATCTGCATACCGCCCAAGTCAGAAGTAAGCTGACTTTTGCCCTTTCGCGTCCAGTGTTCACTAACTGAAGTAGATAAATGATAATTCAATATGATGATGAATTCAAATGCAAGTCCATATATTGTAATATCATCATTCAGATAAAACCAAGTTTAGAAACCAAGTATTTAAACTAAAGAAGTATTTGACATGTCAACCAGCATCCACCAAATTAAATTACATCATCCAAGTATGAGAGGCAAGGTATTAACATGCCACATCTCCTGATGGATTATCTTACAGAGTGTGTGCGCGTGCGCGGGCGTACAATTTGCTTAAAACAACTTTAAGAAAATCACCAACTCCAATGTTGTTGGCATTAATTCATCGAGAGGTGTATAATATCTAACTTTCAGCATAAAATCAGTTTGAATATGAACATCACATACTCTATACTGAACTACTTATAATCATGACCTACCACAACTCCAAAAATGTCTCAGTTTAATTTTGGTCTATAAAATTTGTAACGTTTTGGTTTGTTTTGTCAATTTTGAAAGTCCTGGTAAAAGTTCCAGTTTCGGACATCAATGATTGATTCCAAATATAATATAATAGTAAATGGTTTGAAACTCAATAAACAACCATAAGAATTTGTAATAAACATGATTAATTACGGATGATACCATTTACACTCACTTAAACACTTCTCTCACTCATTTATCCTCTCACCCAATCAAATACGCTTCATTCACCCACCAACACCCACTTTTACCTAGTTTTTTTAATTTTCTCATAACATTAACTTAACTTTACTCCTCTCTCCCTCTCTTCAAACGATGAAATAAAATTTTCTACATTTGATTTTTCCATGGTCATTCTTTTTTTTATCATCAATAAATATGAATCCAACTAATTTGATTATGACAATGGTGTTATCGACTTTAATCACAGGTAGATTTTCATTTTTTTCCGTAAATTATGTAACCTGAACTAGGAGTAACATAGTAAAGAAAAATTTGTAATTCAAATTTGATGCTATTGTAAACTTAGTAAAGAACCTTTACTATTACTTCAATAAAAAAATATCTGATCTTTATTACTTGTGTTGCTGTTTCAATAAGAAAAGGAAAAAAAAGGATGAAACCAATTGTAATAGAAAACAGCATGATATAGTCAATTATATTTAGTTATCATTAGCATTTAAATATAAAATCAATGGAGTCACAGAAATATTGATTTACATACGTATTCTAAATATTAAGTTAACTTATTAACTCCAGTATAAAATTGATAAAAAAACTTTACTTATATTGTTTATCTCATTTTTTTACCACTAACTAATGGCTGTGATGATGGAAATAATTATGTTTGAGGTATACATTTTATTTTATTTTTATGTCTCTCGGTTACACATAATTGATTGTGTTTACTTTTAAACTCTCTTCTAAGTTTAAGATGGGTGTTTGAAGTGATTTTTATGATTTAATTTTATTAAATATTCAAGTGGCATTGGTGAGTGTTTAGGTGGGTGTAAATAGTAACACCCTTAATCATACCATCAGCTGTAACTGACACAAAAGGGATGCTTTGCTTACACATGTAAAAATAGATAACTTACAGTGTACACAAACACAGCTGTAGGAAGGCTGCTTTCCCTATAATTGTGAGGTATAAATGGTGATATTTGTCGACAAGATATTTTGAGCTCTGGGTCAGGTTCGCCTGTATAAAAGAAAAGTTGAAATGAAAATATATAACAAGATCAAGTCCACATATATGTTCAGACATTGATAAGTATAACAGCCAGTGACCAAAGCTTATTTACCATCATAAACAGTCCAAGCCCGGGGAAATAAAGCATGATATGTTGAATGTTGACCGCTCAGGTTCCAATCCCATGACGATATCCCCTTGTCGCCAGATTTCCTTCAACAAAACAATGAAGTAAATAAAAACAGTAAAATGAATACTTCTCTTCAAGTGATAACTGATAAGTAAAGGTTGCTTAATAATGACTTATATATGTATAACCAAACTGATTTCCTTCAACAAAACAGTGAAGTAAATAAAAACAGTAAAATGAGTACTTCTTTTCAGGTGATAAGTAAAGGTTGCTTAATAATGACTGATATATGTATAACCAAACCAAGTGAACATATATGTTTCTAATGCAGCCTGTGGTGATATTATGATCCGGGAAACATGAAGATATGCATTATGCGCCACTAAATTAATGTTCTAAAATTAATAGCTTGAATAATTCCAAAAGTCTTTGTCTGTAATCTTATTTCTCTAACAACAACCCACTATACCATAAATAAACAACATAAAAATTCATACCATAACATGCAATTCCAAAAGGCTTGATAAAAATCACTACCAATTACTCCAACTGAAAAAATAGACCTTTAGGTATTATTAATATTGACACATCCATGAAATCAAGTTTCGCACCATGCGCATATTTAATCACAAGATTAGTTAATTGTAAAAAACTTATATACAACTGTTCTTTGATATTTGATGTTATATGTTCTCAGATAATGCGGCATAACGTCCAATATATTCAGATTTACTGTTTTTTATTCTCTGAAAATATACCTCATCTTCTAAACTGTAAGCATTAAACAACATTCACATAGAACACGATTATCCATAAACTATTAACATCTAAGCATGTCGTTAAGAAAGTATAATTTCAAAATTCTCACTTAGCTAATTTTAAATATTTTATAATAGTGGGTGCAATGAATATTTGGACTTTTGCCTGCATGAAGACAGGAGCGGACAAGAACTTGGTTCAGAGGGGGCACAAAGTGCATAATTACATCACTTGAAAATCAAAGGGTACTAAACAAATTCTTAGTGTAAAAACTAGCATATACTCATGTTATATTCAAATGTCATTATAGTCTAAACGATGCATTATTTACAGTTTTCTTTGAATAAATACACAATCACCTTGATGATTACTTTAGCATAACTCTTTAATCAAAACGTATGGCTCAAAAAAGAAAAAATAGAATGAGAAAGGTTTAAACTCATAAAACTAAGGTCCAGATGGGTAGCTTTTAAAAAGCAACTATTTTCCTTTCAAAACAAATTTCAAAACGTAAGGGCCCGTTTGGTTTCATTTTGAGTTTTCTATTTTGCGTTTTCAACATGCATTACAAAACGTGAGGAAAGCGGAGGAGAAGATTTAAAATTCTAAGGCATTACGGCGATGAGGGACGGTGGAGGGGATGGATTATTTTTTGTGCTTTTGTTATTTTTCGGAACACAGAAAACAAAATAATTTGTTTATGTTCTGTATATTAACTTCATTTTCCAAATTGGTTGTCGTTCAAACACACGTGTTATGTACATTTTTGTTTGGACGGAAACCTAAAATTAAAAATGACAAACCAAACGGGGTCTAAAATTTGGATGTCAAAAATAAGTGAATAATAATGTTGTTTTTTCGCTTTGTATTAAAGAAAAATTCTCAACTAAACCAACAAATATAATGACAAATAGATATTTCAATTTATTCACTTTTTAAAATCAAAAGACACATTTAAAATAAAGGGCAAAAGCTCTTATGCTTTTGATTGTCAAATATAGCCTAAATAATAACATATTTAAAATCAAATCTCGGTAAATTCATATAGAAAACATTATTTTCTTGCTAAAATAATATAAACCTTAATAGATATGTGGTTTGAAACAAATAAAGGACCTAAGTGCAAACTGCTTTATAGAAAAACACATCACCAACTCGTTCTTCTCAAAACATCCATGTCCGTTCCTTTTCACCCATTGGCATTTCTACAGGAACAAACAAATAAAGATTTACATTCAAAATAAAATTTCTCTTTCTTTCTTGTTGATCTCTTTTACTCTTGTTAATTTATTTTTCCAACATCAAAACCAGTAAAATGGAAAGAAGAATAATTGTTTGACCAAAAGTTCCCACGTCTGCTAAGGGGCAACTGCCCCCACTGGCTACTACATTGATCCGCCTCTACATGAAGCAGCGTTTACAGCTGTTTTGTGCTTATTCTGTCTTTACAGGTAATAATTGTTAGTGATATTAAAAACCATAAAATGATTGAAATGACAAATGCATACATAAACACATGTATGTATATGTTATCCCGCCTTTTGGCAAGGCCATGGCATCAAGAAATTGACTAGAAACCAAGGACAGTTCGTGCCGAAGATCGGTTATACACAGGTTCACTATGGATGTCGGTAAATTTTGTCCAAGTCTAAATCAAGCTAAAATTGATATGACATGACAAGCAAAGCTATAAAAGCCAACGTTCCAAATTTCAAGTCAATCCGAGGTCGTCTGCTTAAAATATGATCGATGCAATTCAAACAGTCACCTTGTTCGTATCCATCGAGCAATCAGAGAAAAACCCAACTTTGTATCAGTTTGATTCGAATCGATCGGATGCGCACGGTTTCGTATCGATCGAAAAAGTTGTGTCATTCGTATTCATCGGTTGTCTGTTGTTCGTATTCATCAAGCTTCAGCTCTTCGTATCCATCAATGAGCATCTCTTCGTATTCATAGACGGCGGTCTTCTTCGCATCAATAATCTCCAGCCTGTTCGCATCCATCAACCAACTCCATTTCATGTCCATCAAAGCCAAGCAAAGCCGCTACTTTGTATTGATCGGTCGGTGATCGATACGAACAAAGCAGTTGTCATCGATACGAACAGAGCAAAGTGCTTGTCATCGATACGAACAGAGCAACTGCAATCGATACAAACAGAGCACAAAGCATTGATACGAAGAACACAAGCAGGATCGATACGAAATGAAGCGTAGCCAATCGGTACGAACAAGACCAAGTCGGATCGATATGAACGATGCGTAAACATTGGTAAGACACGATCAATTCGGCATGTACTTCGAATCGATCCAAAAAATAAGCGCCACATCAACGGCATCACGTGCAGAATCAACGAGTCGAAGTCATCGATACGAAGAGAACGGCAACTGAAAAGCCCAAACTTGCATCGATCATAACTCACAATCTACAAGTCCAAATGCCACCAAATTTTCACAGGAGCTTACGTACAACCTAAAAAATGTTCATGCTGAATTTCGACTCGATTAGATCAAAACTTGATCGATACGAAATTCGTTCGTATCGATCATGGACAGAGTGCAAATGACATGAGATCGATCGTGTGGGCCCACTCACGTGCCAGAAGAGGTCTCCCGAGATCTGAGCGAGATATTTGCATTTTACGTCTATAAATAGCATCCCGGAGTCTACAGAAAATGAACCTTTTTAGCTCTCCTACGTCCAGACTCTGTCGAAACCATTTTCGTACTCAAAGATCACTGTTGTACTCAAAATCTACTGTTGTAATCCGTTGTAACCAGTTGTAATCGGCAAAAAAATCAATAAAATCATCAATTTCATAGTGGACGTAGGCAATACGCCGAACCACTCTAAATGTCTGTGTTTCTACGTGTTTTTCTTATCTGTTTTTGAAGTGTTTGTTAGATAATTCTATTTTTACATTTACTTTCTTCGTTTTATCTCTTCAAATATTTTTGAAGAGTTTTATGCCCAATTTTGGTACAAACACTTGGTGTTTTAACTGAGAATTGAACTCAGTTTTTCTCATGCTCATTGGATCTACTATCGATATCGAATTGCATAAATTTAAAAAGAAGATTCAGATCTCAAGTTCAAAGTTCTTCCATTCTATTCATATTTGCATCAAATCTAGGAAAGAGCTTCGCTATTCATCATGGTTAACACAAGAACCACTTCTACTGCTGCAGATCAGGAAGGACGGGATCAACAAAATCTCGTGCAACTGCCTCCAACTGATCAGAATGCTGCCGGACCATCAGATCCGTAAGGCCCTGTCACCAAGGAAGAGTTTCAGATGCTACTGCAAGAGCTGACACAGAGCCGTCAACAACTTACTCAACAGTTGCGTGCCAACGCAGAATTGACCAATCAGCTGAATCGCCAAAGGCGTGGGAGATCCAGAAGGGATCAGACTCTTATTCATCTACTGAGAGTTCAGCTTCCTCAGACTATCATCACAGATCTACGCGCCCACGGCTAGATGGGAGTCATACCCAAGCTACTGGACATCGACACGCACTGAGCCTTGGACAACCAAAAGTTACCCCGTCAACCAGTCATCAGACTGGACCCTCCTCCCGAGGAGGTATTATTCCATATCATGTTACCGACAACCGCACTACCGTCACTGCTATTGAGCCGGGAGTTGATGCCCGAAACTAGATAGATCCAATCCAACGTCAACATACTCCCGAATCTTACATCCCTGAAGATTTAGAACGAAGAAGGCGAGACATGGACCGTCGACCGTGTCCGGCCTAGCCTCGCATTGTGGAACCCGACCACACCTTGGCCCAGCGTGCACAAAATGTCCAGATGTCGGATATACCGACGATGATAGGTCAAATGATCCGTGAAAGTCAGGGTCTCACTAATGACGACTGGAAAATCTCCTGGAGTCATACTCCTTTCACTGATGACATACTCTATGCTGAACCACCTCAGCGATTCAGGATGCCAGCTCTACATGTCTATGAAGGAAGCCTGGATCCCAATCAGCATATTTTGACGTATGAATGGTTGATTAATGCTGCACGAGATGACGATGCAGTTAAATGCCGAAGTTTTCCGGTCTTTTGGAGGCATTGCTACCATGTGGTTTACCCGTCTGCCACCTCGATCTATCTCGTGCTTTGATCAGTTGGCGACAAAGTTTGTTGAACAGTTCCGAATGCATGTAACGAGGCCGAAGGATGTTGACAATTTGTCTAGTACCATTCAAGCTCCTGGAGAGAGACTCATGCGTTATCTAAAAAGATTTCATGTTGCGTATGCTAAGGTTAGCAATCCCAACGATAACTTTATTCTGATGCCGCTAACTAAGGGGATTGATTCCGATTCGAAATTCGACAACTGGCTGGCCGGAAAACCCCATGCGTCATTGGACCATTTCTATTCCAAGGCAGCTCAATTCTTGAGAAGGGAGGATGCGAAACAGTCCACGAAACAGAATGACGCAGGGCCCAATGTGAAAGGAATACAGAGTAATGTAGCCATTAAACAATCCGAG
Organism: Allium cepa; assembly: GCA_030765085.1. NCBI lineage: Eukaryota > Viridiplantae > Streptophyta > Magnoliopsida > Asparagales > Amaryllidaceae > Allium > Allium cepa. Next base: position 887,861,595 of record CM060929.1, read on the forward strand.
GAGAGTTCTGGAAAAGTGCAGTTGATTATACAAAATAAACAGAATCGGCAAAGAGGTAATGGAGATTGAAATAAGAAACGAGATCAAAATCGTGATCCACGACTTAGGGCTTCCATGTTTGATAATTAAACTCCTTTGAATACGTCGCCGGAAAATGTGCACTTACAGACTTGTAATATCATACAATATAAGAAACCTGTCTCAAAATCATCATCAGAGAAACAAATCCAGACGGGAAAGTTTTGCAGATTCCACGATAGCTACGATCAAAACACGAATGAGTGTCGTCACTTGCAGGATCTCATTGAAAAGTTAATAAGAGAATAGAAGTTAGAGCAGTTTGTGCAGGCGTCGCAGTCTGGAGGTGCAGGCCCATCAAATCAAAATTGTGAACTAAATCCGACAAGACAGGAGGAACCCACTCGTACTGGCGGGAGGTTAGTGATAAATACTGTTAGCGGTGGTCCTCATCCAGCAGGCCTAAGTGGAAGGAAATGGAGTCATATGCTAGTTCTATTAGACATGCGAACTTCGAGTGTTGTAGTAGTTTGGAAGATAGGGCTCCAGCCAAACAACATAAGACGATGACTGATGACATCGTGTTCCGAGATAGAGATGCTGACAAGGTCGAAGCCCCCACTATTGATCCACTTGTCACATTAGCTCAAGTAGATCCCACTTGGATGCAGAGGATCTTAGTCGACAGTGGAAGTTCTGTGAATATACTGTTTAAGCGAGCCTATGACCAGATGAAGATGGAGGCTAAAGATTTGAAGCCTTGTCAGTCCCGTATTCATGGCTTCAATAGGAGTGCAACCATACCCACTGGAGTGGTGAAATAGTCAGTGGAGTTAGGAATCGGAGAACGCCGAAGAGTTCGAATATTGCAATTTGTTGTGTTGGACATCGACTCGCCGTACAATGCTTTCTTGGGCCGACCGGCCCTAGCTGAGTTCAAAGTTGACATTGCCTCATGGTGTTTGACTCTAAAGTTCCCCACCGATCATGGAGTTGGAGTCGCTCAAGGAGATCAGGCTGCCAGATGAGCCTGTTATGTTGCTGAGCTGCGCGAGCCGCCGCGAAATGAGAAAGGAAATGGCGTAGAGAAATCTCTCTGCGTCCGCTATGTTGAAAATTGACAATTAGTGTCTGAGCCCGGGCCCGGGCACCCAACCAAATCCAAAGAGATCTTGACCCGAGAGATAACCAAAGTGAAGATGAAAGTAAAGACAGTCAAGCTTCTCCAGCCAAACTGACGATCGAAATCCCAATTGACGATAACGATGATTCTAGAATGATAAAGATTGGATATCAGTTGAGCCAACAAATGCAAGAGAAATTGGTTGAATTTCTCCGAGCAAACCTTTACATGTTTGCTTGGATACATTCTGACATGTGCGTAATCTCACCGGACATCGCGAGCCACACATTGAACATTGAACCTCGGTACGTCCCGGTCAAGCAAAAAAGGCGTGGTATGAATCCAGAGAGATCTGCCGCCCTTAAGGAAGAGGTAAATAAGCTTAAATCGAATGGATTTATTCGAGATGCATTATACCCGGAATGGATATCCAACCCTACACTTGTCTGAAAGCCAAATGGGAAATGGAGAACGTGTGACTATTCAGACTTGAATAAAGCTTGCCCCAAAGACAGTTTCCACTTCCTCAAATCGATCATCTTGTAGATTCAACGGCTGGACATGAACTACTATCCTTCATGGACGCGTATTCAGGCTACAACCAGATACCTATGCACTTTCCCGACCAAGAGCATACCAGCTTTGTGACCGATATAGGGCTCTACTGCTACAAAGTTAGGCCTTTTGGACTGAAGAACGTTGGTGCAACTTACCAACGATTGGTTAATCGGATGTTCGCCAACCAGATCGGGAAAACCATGGAGGTATACGTGGATGACATGCTAATGAAATCACGATTCTCCACTGATCATATTAAAAACCTGAAATCAATGTTTAATATTCTCCGATAATACAGAATGACGCTCAATCCGGAAATGTCACTTTGGGGTTGCATTCGGAAAATTCTTGAGGTTTATCGTCAACGCTCGAGGGATTGAAGCAGATCTGAGCGATCAGAAATCTTGAGACTCCAAGAACCATAAAGCAAGTCCATAGCCTCAACGGAAAAGTAGCAGCACTGAGTAAGTACATTTCAAAATCCACCGACAAATGCATTCCCTTCTTCGACTTGAGCTGAAAAGAAAAACGGAACTTTGAATGAACCACGGAATGTAAGGGCGCATTCCAAGCACTTATTCAGCGCCTCTCCACACCGCTTATTTTGTCAAAGTCTATCGATCACGAGAAATTGTACCTTTATTTGGCGATATAAGAAAATGCGATCAGTGCTGCCCTAATTCGAAAGGAAGATCGAGTACAAAAACCGGTCTACTATATTGGTAAATGACTAACCGGAGCTGAGAGAAATAATCCGAAGCTCGAGAAGTTGGCTTATTGTCTTGTTATTGCCTCAAGGAAGCTCCGTCTGTATTTCCAGGCTCATCATATCGTTGTTTACACCAATCAGCTGTTACGACAGGTCCTTACACGACCTAAGACGTCTGGTAGGTTACTCAAGTGGAATATCGAGCTAAGTCGGTTTGATATTGTCTACACTCCAAAGCGAGCCATTCAAAGACAAGTCCTAGCAGATTTCATAGCTGAATTTACCATTCTAGAGGACTTGCCTGAAACCAGTGAATCTCCCAAATATATCTGGAAGTTACATACTGATGGTGCATCAAATGACCGTTGTTCGGGTGCCGTGATTGTACTTGAAACTCCCGAAGGTCGATCTATATGCTATGCTCTAAAGTTTGATTTTCGTGCGACCAACAATGAAGCTGAGTATGAAGCCTTAATTGCCGGATTGAAACTGGCCCAAGATTTATAAGTCACTGCTGTGGAGATTTATTGTGATTCGCAATTAGTTGTGCGTCAAGTTCGGGTGGCGTACCAGGCCGAAGATCGAAGATTGGCTACTTACCTAGCTCGGGTTCAGGAGATACTGAATCAGTTCGATTATTATGCTATCTGCTGCATCCCCCGAGACCGCAATCAAAAAGAAGATTCATTGGCAAAACTAGCCAGTACAGGTGAAGCACAACAAATGGGACTCGTTCCTATGGAAACATTGTCATCCCCAAGCATCGATCGAATGGAGACAGATGGGATATTTGAGGTCGTTCCCGATAAGAAGTCATTGATGACTTCGTTCAGATATTATCTCGAACATGAAACACTGCCAGAGCGCAGGAGTGAGAAAAAACAAGTTCTTCTAAAAGTCTCGCGATTCACTATTCAGAATGGAGTCATGTATAGAAGAGGATACAGTGTTCCTTTACTCCGATGTCGCTTACGATGAAATCAAACGAGTGTTACATGATGTGCACGAGGGAGAATGTGGCGATCACACTGAAGGACAAGCTTTAGCTAAGAAAGTGCTTCGATACGAATACTATTGGCCGATTGTGAATCGTGATGCGTCGGACTACGCCAGAAAATGTGACAGATGTCAAAAGCATGCTCGGATTTCTAGGGTCCCACCTACCGAAATAACTCAGATGGTCAACCCAAGGCCGTTTGCAATCTGGAGCATTGATATTATTGGCTCTCTACCTCTGTCCAAAGGTAGTGTGAAGTACGTCATTGTCGCAGTTGATTACTTTACTAAGTGGGCAGAAGCTGAACCCCTTGCTACAATCACGACGAAAAAAGTCATCAACTTTGTAGTCCGCAATATTACCTGCTGATTTATTTCCCACGTACCATCATCACTGATAACGGAACCCAATTCAACAGTGTTGAATTTAAGAATTTCTGTCGGCGATTTCACATCCCAAAAAAATTCTCTGCAGTTGCACACCCTCAAGCGAATGGACAGCTTGAAGCTGTTAATAAAGTTATCAAGTCTATTTTGAAGAAACGACTGGAAAAGGCCGGAAGCAAGTGGGTCGATGAACTTTCTATGGCTCTATGAGCTTACCGAACAACCCACAAGTCCGCAACCACACACTACATTCTCTCTTTCCTACAGTTCAGAAGCCGTTATTCCAGTCGAGATGGAAGTACCTTCTCATTGTGTGACTTATTATGATCCGAAGACAAAATGTCATATTACTTGCCAAATCCTTGGATTTATTAGATGAGAAGCGAGAAGAAGCTGACTTAAGAGCAGCCGCATACCAAGTCGGGTCGCCCGATTATACAATGCCAAGGTCCGACCCCGAACCTTCGAATTCGACGATCTCATCCTCAAAAGAATCTATCTGGTACCTTCGCACATGAAACCAACGTGGGAAGGGCCGTATGTGATTGAACGAAAGCTCGGAGATGGCACATTTAAATTGTCGACCGTTGACAGTCTTACTTTGCCAAGAGCCTAAAACAACGAGAGTCTTCGTTGCTACTACACATGACAGGCTTTATTTATTTACTCTGCTTTTCATTTGAAATTTGTTTCTGCGTTTCGAAATTTGAATTTATAATAAGGCAACTGACTTTGCTGTATTTTTTTTTAGCAATAAAATGCAATCTCTTCGAGCCAGAACTGTGATTTATTGAATGTGACATACAACTATCACTGTGCACGAAGAGCTAAATTCCACCCAACGGTGGGGTTTATTCAAATAGGGAGTAACTGTGATTTAACCGGTTACTCGCTAAGTGAAACCCGAGCTCGGGGGCAAAGTCACCACACTGAAGCCAAAAAAGAATTGATACACGACAATCCTTTAACTAATTCCAGTCTTCCAGAGTGCGAGCTGGAGTATAAACTTATAAATGCGGTTTCGAAGAGGGTGGATCCGTCCCCCTAACGACTTCGTCCGTATCTTGACCAAGTTTGAGGAGGATGGACCAGTCCATTTAACGACCTCGTTTGTTAACTCAGGGTGGATGTGAATCGACCATCCACAATCATGATAAATCCATTGTTCCTGGAGTGCGAACGAAATTCAAATGCCTAAACGGATGTGACTGACCATCTGTCGGCCAACTCCAAATTCCCAGAGTGCGAATTGAAGTATAAACACCAACTCCAAGTTCCCATAGTGCAAACCGGAGTGTCAACATCAACCAACTTCAGGTTCCCGAAGTGCGAAGTGGAGTACAAACGTCGACTAACTTCGGATTTTCAGAGTGTGAACCGGAGTATCGACCGCAATTCTAAGTCCCCAGAACGTGGATTGAAGAATAAACATCGACTGACTCTAAATCCCCAGAGAGTGGATTAGAGTTTAAACACAAACCGAATACGAATCGACCATCCGTAACACAACTCCGAGTCCCCAGAACGTGGTCAGAGTATAAACATAATCCAGGTGTGACTAACCATCCATAAAATAATTTAAGTCCCCGGAGCGTGGACATATACTTAAAACTTAAGCAGGCGTGACCGACCGCCGACACACAAATGCAAATCTCCGAAGTGAGGATGTGATCATCAATAAGTGAGCGAGTATGATTCAACCACTCGACCTTTACTTGTTTCAGCATCAGTTCAGCGACGTTAAGCTCGATGTATTGGAGGCGAAATGCAATCGCTAGCCCATTTTTACAACTCGTCCCTGAAATTGGGGGCAGAACTTAAGTGTCGACCACTGAAAGCAGTTCAGCATCGGATTTCAGCTTAGTGTCTAATCATGACTCGTATCCATGACTTCAGGATTTGACAAATAAACACAAACCCGATCCGAAGATCGAAACTTCACAAGTGTGCTGGACAGAAGTTCAAATGCTAAAACATTTAAGTAACGCAAGTTGAACAGAAGGCAAAATTAAATTTTATTCCAATCATTCTTTGGAAGAAAAAGGCCGAGTACAAAAGTATGTCAAAAGTCCTACTAGCAGGGGCCGAACCCGCATCTATACACGGCCTATGAAAGAAAAACAAAAGCATATTCCTATACCAAAAATGAGGCGAAGAAGCATATCTACTCTTTCTTCTTTCTTGGTTTCTTCTTCGGCATAGACCCGTTGGAGCTGCCACTGATCTTCCTCTTTGAGCCTTTACCTTTCGGCGACTGATCTCCTTTGGGGGGCATTATATTTATTTCCTCCTCCAAATAGGAATACTTCCGACAGGTGGAGTCGGAGGGGTCGGATCGACTACACGAGGCGGAATAGGCATGCTGGTGTGGACAACAGTGCCACCAGGAGATGTCATTTGTAACGGGGCCGAACCGGGGCCCGCCATTCCACCTCCAAAGCCGTTGGTCTGGGCGGCTGCTTCCATTTCTGCATTGGTCTCGGCTATAATTTCTTCCTCATGAAGTGTTTGTGCATCGCCGGAAACGCTTGCGATTGGGATTGAGGAGCCGGTCGCTGGCGCTGCTTCACTCACGACAAACGGCAAGTCAAAGAAAGGGTCATTATGATGACCGAGAAGTTCCTCCATCATTTGTTCATCGAATGAAAGTGTGCTCCCTTGTACATCATCTGTAGGTGCAGTGGCCGATGTCGTGGTTGCTTCCGTAATAATCGCCTCCTGCACATGATGCGACTTTTGAGTTGTAGGAGACGCGACTGATGTGGCTCTGATCACTGGAAAGAGACAAAGAAAAATTGTTATTAAATGTTTCGAGTGAAGCTTCCAATCGTGAACAAGCATACGAAATGTTCAGAGTACCTTCCTCAGTTCGACTCGTTGGCGGTTGAACGGCCTCAGAAATTTGCTCGCTAAATTGAGATAACTGCGGCTGATCCGGATTGTAAACAGCAACGGATTGAGAATCAACCGCAGAAGTCGGTTCAGGCTGAGTCGGCACAAGAGTTTCGAAACTTGTGTCGCGACGCTCGACACCAGAACCTTCACCGACCTCCGAGTGTTGAGCGTCAAGCTTCTCCTTATCATATGAAATCATGGCATCATGGAGAACTTTCCTTTCGTCTTCATTCAGCACTCGGTTCTCGGACTCAAATTCATCGACCGATTCACCCTGATGGGCAGCCTTCTTATCTTCTACTAATCGGTCCCAAACGTTGTGTAGATGTGTCGGATAATTATCGAACCAGGCTAGGTTCCTATGCTTCAAGACGTTAGCATTACAAGTAATAAGAAGATCTTCAATGTCAACCTCGAGCCTGGACTCCGCTATTTCGACTTTCTCCTCGACCTTAGTCTCCACCTCCCGGACCTTAGCCGTTGCCGCATCCCGTTCGCCCCGAAGCACTACGGACTGTTCACATGCCTCCTAGGCTGCACTATATGCATCATCCCTCTCCTTGATGTTTTCGAAAATTTTGGCTTTGAGCTCGTTAAGTTCTTTAAGAGCAGCATCCCGTTCGGCTGTGACAGTGGTGTTTCGGTGGCCCATCTCCTCCACCAAGGCATAATGTGTCTGCCGCATCCTCTCCATTGCCAAGTTCGCCTCGTCGACCTTTTGGGTGGCCTCTATTTCTGATTTTCGAGAGGATTCGGCTTCGTCGTTAAGCATTTGAATAATCCGGTCCTTTTGAGCGAGCTCGGCTTCTAATTTCTCAATGGTATTCGCCCGCACAAAGGCCACCTTCGATGCTTTTTCTACAGCTTTCCCCCACTCCTTATACTGGGTATAGATATCATGAACATAGTCATGCATTGTGTTCTCTGCCTCCGATGGAATTCTCTTTAAGTGAGGGGGAAGAAGAAGCTGTCAAAGCATAAATTTGAAAAATCTTTCTTCAACTGGGCAATTTCAATAGCCCCTTCCACAGTGGGCTCGGTGATAGCTTGTTCATCAACAATGGAAGTTTCGGCCTCATGTCTGCGACGTTGTGATTCAGACCTAGAGGTGTGAGAAGATGGTTTTGGCGAGGAGGCTCTACTTGTTGTTTCCCATGGCTTGAAGGTTGTATGGGGGCTCGAGGAGGAGGAGAACGCGATCGGGATCGATATCTATAATCCCTATTCCTCTCTCTCTCGTGACGTTCTTGGCTAGAATAAACGCGATCGCGGTTTCTATCGTCCTCCCTCCGACGGGACTCGTAATACGAGCTAGATGATTATCGCGCAGAGTGAAGACTTCCCAACATAGATTCTCTTCTCGTCATTGTATCTGTAAAGAAGAAAGGACAACAGAGTTAATAATCTCCTGAAGTAAACAACTTGTGATCGAAAATCGTGTAGTGCCGTGAAGTGTATATGTATGTGCAACCCCTCAACCAACCGAAAATGTCGGTCACGCTTATAGAAAGAGACTCGCTTAAGTCTAAAGCACTCTGAAGCTCCTCCAATCCGGTGTCATGTTGAAGTGACATATTCCGGGATTGGAATATTGGCAAACCCTTCGAAAAGATTCTCCACTCGCAAGAAAGGAGTCTCCGAAATTCTAATACCGAGAACAGGAAAAGACACGATTACGGATTTCCATCTCAAAAATTTGTGACTGCAGCCTTGCTTTTTCTCCTTCCCTCAAGACTTTGGAAGCTGTCAAAAGGACCGGCTACGGGTTCGTCGTCAGTGGACGTATTTTCTTCTTTACCCTCGTCGGTTATTACGATCCAGGACGCTCTACGTTTAGCCCGTTTCACCGGAGCCCCCATCGGCGTTCCTTCAAGCCTAATGGTTTGATTTCGCTCAACTAGCCCGATGGTCCTCAATTTTCTGTCTATTAGCACCGAGTCTACGTCACTCATTTCACTCGGCACTTCTTGAAGAACCTGTACTATTTCTTTGAAATGTACGCTTTCGGGTCGTGGAATTACGGCTGTAAAAGAAAAGAAGATATGAGATTCGGTATCGGTTACAACAAATTTGTGAATTACTGAAGAAAATTATGACACTTACGTTTGGCTAACCATCGACTGGCGAATCCTGTGGGGCATCGAATATAGAACCATTCTGTCTTGAAATAGCTGAGCCTGGTCCAAGCGCCCATCGCCACTTGACAGTTCCTAACTGCCTCCAGGAATGTAAATGAAGGACTATCTCCCCGACTCTTAACATTAAATAGGTATATGATTTCGATCGGAGTCGGGGGTCGAAAAAGAGGCTCCATGAATACAATGAATAAACTATTCAGCAGCGCGTATCCATTGGGGTGTAGTTATGAGGGGGTAATTCCAAAAAAAGCCAACACTTTTCGAATGTATTGGTTGAATAGGGAAAGTGTTCCAGCTGTGCATGAATGCCTGCTAAAAGCAGTAAAACCTTCCGGGGGAGCATGTGGGTTATCGTTCGGCCCCGGTAATAAGACGTCGCCCAACGACAAACCGTGTCTTAGGCATATCCGTCCCAACATATCTTCGGAGACGTTGGACGGTATAGAATCTTGTGGGTTTACAATAAAAGTTGCTCCTGGCAACTCGTCCGGAGCTGGATCGATGACCTCGGCCGCGATGGCCGGCAATTCTATTATTGGAAGAGATGAACTTCGGGTTTCCTGCTGTTGAGAACTTGTGGATTCCATAGCTAATCAACTCATCAAAAATCATCATTAGACGATAATAAGCACGTATGTTCCCCAGTGTGAAGTGTGTGAATGTGTTGTGCATTGCAATGCTACATATTACTTGAAGAATTCCATAGAATTAAAGGAAATGTGCAAATAACAAGGCTTCGAAATTCAACAAGAGTGACCGTCATCGCTGACCGTCACAACCGTGCCACCCAGACTTTAGAGACCGATCCGAGTTAATGTTTGTTAAAGTTTTGTTAAGTTACAGTTCCATCGACGAGCTTCGAATGGCAGCCAAATATGCAGTTTGGTGGCTATGTCTAGTTATGCAAGGGTCCCTTCGTATCGATCCAAACAACATCACTTCGTATCGATCACAAGAGCAACAGTTCGTATCGATCGCCCAAGGTCATTTCGTATCAATCAAAATTTCTTACTCCGTATCGATCATCAGCGGTGTTTTCGTATCGATCATCACAAAAAAAAAATCATATCGATCGATCGATATGAAGGTGCCCCATCTATCGATACGAAACAAAACTTTCTCATCGATACGAGATCACGCTGTGCCAAGATCGATACGAACTTCCTCCTGCCATCCATCAGCTCCAGAATTGATACGAATCTTTCGTCCCAGATCGATACGAGGGTGTTTCTTTTTTTTTACCTTCTCCCCATTGATGCAATGTCAAGGCAAAGCGTCTCTTCCGTGAGTACTTCGCATCTCTCCATACTTCATCTTCTCCAATCAACACAAACCCATTACCGTTCCATCAACCTCGCCTTAACCCAATTCCGGCATCGACGACGCCGGAATCGACGACCGTTGTGGATGGAGCGACATCGAGTTTCAAGCCCCATCATTTTTAGATGGATTTAATTAGCTAATTATCTAGTTCGAATGGATTGAGTTAAAGGCTAAGCGCTGAGGGTTTTGGAAGCGAAGGCTTGTGCAGTTCTTTTTACTCTCTCGAGTTTTCGATCGATGCGAAGGTAAATGCGAAAGTGATGGCAAGTAGAAATTTTGCATAAAGTCCAGAAAGTATTTATATGGTTTCAATTCAAGGGAAGTGACGATTCGTATACCGGTGTAACCGATGCGAAGCCATCTCTTTGTATCCATTCACCATCGATCTGAGGCGAATCTGTTCGAACACATCGACAACATATTATACAGAGTGCCAATTTCGTATCCATCTGCCCAGAGACCTTGAAGGTCGTATCCATCGATATGAATGAGGCAGCAGAGACTTACTTGGAAAATTTTGACCCACCAGCAATCCATCGATGCGACATGACAACTTCGTATCCATTACTCTGAGATCCACTGGTATTTGTATTCATCGATGCGAGACACATAAAGAATAATGATCAAATCAACAAACTCGTACCGATCCCTAGCGATGCAAGGATAATTTTTCAACTTTCGAAATCGATCCCGGAGAGGATCAATACGAAGGAATACACTAAAACAGCCATCAAGCGTTGTTAAAAGTCAAAGTTCACATTGACTCAGGAGAGGGTCAATACGGAATTCGATGCAAAAAAACTGACTGAAAAACTGACGACTCGTGAACGTGCAAACGTTAACGGAAGTCGGGTTAACAAACGTACATGTATGTCGGACTAACATCCAATTTTTAAAATTCATGAATACTCGTCTGGTGACGATTGCAATTACAAACAACAGATCACTATCATACAGCACTCAGTTACAACGGTACATGGTACAACAATTGGCAGTCAACATTTCATGGTTTATGCTTCTATTGATCAATCAAAGGTCGCATCTTTCGACGAGAAGACAACAACCGTTCAGATAGGTTAGATAACACTGTTTAGGATGAAGATTGCAACTTTTCAAAACACGTCATGTTCTCACAAGACGTACTTTGGGGGTAAATGTTATCCCGCCTTTTAGCAAGGCGGTGACACCAAGAAATTGACTAGAAACCAAGGACAGTTCGTCCCGAAGATCGGTTATACACAGGTTCACTATGAATGTCGATAAATTTTGTCCGAGTCCATATCAAATTACAATTGATATGACATGACAAGCAAAGCTATGAAAGCCAACGTTCCAAATTTCAAGTCAATCCGAGGTCGTATGCTCAAGATATGATCGATGTAATTCAAACAATCACCTTGTTCGTATCCATCGAGCAATCAGAGAAAAACCCAACTTTATATCGGTTTGGTTTGAATCGATCGGATGCGCACGGTTTCGTATCGATCAGGAGAGTCATGCCCTTCGTATCCATCAGTTGTTTGTTGTTTGCATCCATCAAGCTTCAGCTCTTCGTATCCATAGACAACGGTCTACTTCGCATCCATAATCTCCAGCCTGTTCGCATCGATCAACCAACTCCATTTCGTGTCCATCAAAGCCAAGCAAAGTCGCTACTTTGTATCGATCGGCCAGTGATCGATACGAACAGAGCAGTTGTCATTGATACGAACAGAGCAGAGAGGTTGTCATCGATATGAACAAAGCAACTGCAATCGATACAAACAGAGCACAAAGCATCGATATGAAGAACACAAGCAGGATCGATACGAAATGAAGCGTAGCTGATTGGTACGAACAAGACCAAGTCAGATCGATATGAACGAGACGTAAACATTGGAAAGACTCGATCGATTCAGCATGGACTTCGGATCGATCCAAAAAACAAGCGCCACGTCAACTGGCATCACGTGCAGAATCATCGAGTCGAAGTCATCGATACGAACAGCATCGATACGAAGAGAACGACAACCGAAAAGCCTAAACTTGCATCGATCATAACTCACAATCTACAAGTCCAAATGCCACCAAATTTTCACATGAGCTTACGTACAACCTAAAGAATGTTCATGCTAAATTTTGACTCAATTGGATCAAATCTTGATCGATACGAAATTCATTCATATCGATCACGGACTGAGTGCAGATGACATGGGACCGATCGTGTGGGCCCACTCACATGCCAAAAGAGGTCTTCTGAGATCTGAGCGAGATATTTGCATCCTATGCCTGTAAATAGCATCCCAAAGTCTATAGAAAATGGACCTTTTTAGCTCTCCTACGTTCGGACTCTGCCAAACCATTTTTGTACTCAAAGATCACTGTTGTAATCCGCTGTAACCAAATGAACATCAATAAAATCATCAATTTCATAGTGGACATAGGCAATACGCCGAACCACTCTAAATCTCTGTGTTTCTGCGTGTTTTTCTTATCTGTTTTTGAAGTGTCTGTTAGATAATCCTATTTTTACATTTACTTTCTTCATTTTATCTCTTTAAATACTTCCGAAGAGTGTTGTGCCCAATTTTGGTACAAACAGTATACATATACATATGTATGTAAGTGTGTGGTTTTATATGTGTGCGCACGTGTGTGCATGCGTGTATACACCCATGCTTCAATGTGTTAATAAACTTCAGACCGATGTATTTAAGCTTCACTTTAAAAAAAAGTGTGTATAAGCCTCACTTTATTCCTTCATGATGTCCAGGAGCTAAAACGGTAGAGAACTTTTTGTTCGCTCCTTCTCGAGATATGAAGATCTGCAAGGAAAAACATATTGCAGTTTTGTATGTGTTAATTGAATTATTTGATAATTTTCAGATAATTGGAAATAGGATTCATAGAATGTTTAGTTACCGAAAACTGATTTTCCATGACAGGCGACATTTCACAATGCCCTGGAAGAATTTGCAAATGCTTAAACTCCCCTCTAAAACCTCTAGATATGCTTCCGCTTCTGCATATGAGACAGCAAAAAATTAACAGAACATATATATACATATATGTGTGTGTGTCTCTCTCTCTCTATATATATATATATATATATATATGTATGTATATGTATGCATGTGTATAAATAGTAACAGAGTACTTTAGAGTTCTCAATTACCCCATTCCTCCAAGTGGGACCCCCTGAGAAGCTGAAGGCTTGCATGTTTCTTTGGTGAACGGATCTATTGGTGCTTTCTACACAATCAGATAATGTATTAACAATACGCACTTAAAAGATGATTGCAGATATAATTACTGATATATACTTGCCCCATTTAGTACATAAGAAAGACCCTTTAAATGCTCAGTATATATACTTATTATTGGAATGTGGAACAAGGTAAAACCACATTACTTTTGCAGATTTAATGCAAGTATCGTGAATTATCAACTTGTATACTAACATGTTATGCCGCACTGTTAATATATGAAAGAATGATATACAAACATAATCTCCTTGAATACGTAGGCCATTTACCTAAAGTAAACTTGAAAGGAAAAAATTTCACTTCACCAATAAAAATAAAGTATATATGTGAAATTTACAGTGTTCGGATAATAAGTGACAAATGTTGAAGTACAATAATAAAGATGAAAAGATAATTTGTTTTTATTACCCTTCCATGAGAAGCTTCTTCCCGAACATATGACCAAAGTCGAAGACCAAGTGTCATCTAGATTTCACATCCAAAGAAAATAGTAAAATCATAGGCACTGTCGTAGTTAAATAAATACTGAAATAAATACTGTAACGAAAAATAAATAAGTGCTTTAAGAAATTTACCATTCGGATGGCTTCCATGAATGTCACGCTAAATTCCTTTAATCTATTAGCATGGCAATTTAATTTCCTTCTCCATGCTTGTCGTGGTGGCGCACCGCCATCAAAGTCCAACTACAAGCACATAACAATATAACATATTATTGTTTGTAAATTATATTATGGAAAAGACAAAACAACATAAGAATATGAACTAAAAACAACTGCATCCAAAATAAAGATGAATGTTAAAGGTGTCAAATCCTATAATGATAAATTGATAAAATTGCGCCATAGATTGGATAAGTTAGTCATTTCCAAAAATTATACAAACTTCTAAGCAGAAAAGTATACATGGTCAGCCGTTATAAACTGTTTGCCTGTTATGACCAAAAAGTTTAAGCCTATGTTTTATAGGAAGTGCTATACAAATTGGCCCAAGTAATACTATACATTTTAGGAAGTGTGATTTCGTAAGGCATTTGTTCACCTACATGCAAATGATTTCATGGAACTTATTGAGAATCATACTGTTTCAACTTACACCCCAAATAGATTTGGCTCATTTTCGGAAGCTAGTTTGTAGAATGAGGGTGACAAATATAATATTTTGTCAGGGTCAAATCTGTTAATTTCACCATACAACCGAAGTTCGATGTCCATATCGGCTAGATCCAAAACCAATTACAGCCCTTTTTCGCAACTACGATCAACTACTAGTGTTCTAGAGATTGATATCATACTCATATAAAGTACAAACATATGTTATCTATGTTCAAAGATCACCAACTTCATATTTCAGACATTGACGGTGCAAAGAGCTCTAAATTATTGTTACAAACAACTTATAAGTCACCGTATCGAAGTACATAACCATTAACAAGAATCATGCGGATGTGGTATCATTACATATTATGAGTAACCTCAACTAATAATAAACATGCAACTTTTAACTAAATCCTTTGCTGGTTATTGCTTATACCAGCATATAAAAATAGCAAATACAAGCAACAAATAGTCAATCATCATAACATAACTATTCAGCATTTAAGCAAGTTAAAACAAGCAAACATAAGATTGTACCACGTTTATGCATGGGATAAATCAAATATCACGGAGTTCAGTTCCAAATTTAACCATCTGAGTTAAAATTCTACAACTCAAATCTTCATTTTGCGAATTTCAGATTCATCTAATAGAAAATAAAGTCCAAGTTGCCTCCTTATTACAAATTACTAATGGCCATATAAATATAGAACTACTCAAATCCAAAACACATAAAATACCAACATTACAAAAAATCAAAAATTACCAATTGAAGTGCAGTCTTGTTAACATATTCATCTGCAGGCCACGAATGCTTTCTGTAGTGAAACAAATGCCCACTGACCATTTTCCCAAATTCCTTCTAGATAGCCAAAAAAAGCATTGAACAATCCAATCAAAACCTAATTTTGACGAGTCAACGGACTACCGCTAACAAGCTTCGACGAGTATCAAGCCAATAAAGAATAAAATAATGGGGAAATTTTTTGAGGACTGCGGAATGATATTTTGTGGATTTTTCTACAAGATGATAAATGGAGAAGTGATCAAGTTCGGTATCTCTGTGACTTTCTGAGCTTTTTAAGTAGATTCAAGACTACAAGCAGTTATATTTTTGTAATTAATTCAATTAGGCCCTCCTATATGTTGAATATTAATTCCTGTGTTTTGTAACAAGTCATTCAATTCAGGAGCGATAGTTTGGTTGTCTAGGTTACTCCAATTATGAAAACAAGGGGTACGGCATGCTTTTTGCGCGTCGTGGTGACATGTGCTACGCGCGTGAATTGTTTTCTACAATTTATACTAGTATGGCTCCGTGCTTCGCACACGGATTGATTGTTGTTGTATACGTTGATATTTTATTTGAGCGTAAATCTATCTATTAAATAATAGTAAAACAGAAGAATTTAAAGCTCTTTTATTAATTCCATCAATTTCCTCCTCTCTACTTAATTCTCTCTGAATATTTTATATTCACATCCTCACAATTTATTGTTATTATAATTATTACAATGTTTCTACTGATTCTCTCTTCTATGGTTAGAATTTAATACTAAATTTTACAATCATGTATAGATTTCTTCCAAGTTTTTAATATTATTTTACATTTAAATCTATGTATATTAAATTTAGTTAGTTGGTCTTAAATTTAAGTTTTTAAATACATATAACTAACGAATATTCATTAGTTGATCTAATAAATTTTTAAAAATAACAATTCAATATATACACCGCATTCATATTGACAAAAATGGTAAAACTAATTTTTCATTCAAGTCCAGATAGTTTTAAATTTCCGCAATTATATACAAACTGCTACAATGTTTTACTAATATTCTATCATATCATTTTGCATTTAAATGCCAACATTCAATTATTTTTACATTTATTTACGCATTTTTCTTAAGTTTTCTTATACTATTTTACATTCAAGTCCATGTATGAATTTATTAATTGATCTTCAATTTAATTTTTTAACTAAATCCAATTAATAAATATTTATTTATTAAACTAATAAATCATAAAAAATGATAATTCAATGTGTATACCGCATTTATACTGACATAAATAATAAAACTATATTTTCATTCAAGTTCATATGATTTAATATTTACACAATTATATATGAAATTATCTTTGATACTTTTACATTTTTCTACATTTAAGTTCATAAAATTTCTTTCTTTCTAAAATTAGTTTTTTAATACAAAGAATATATACATATTTTTTATTTTTAAAGTTGGTATTTCATTACAAACACATATCACGAAGCAACTTTCTAATCTCAATGGGGACTAGGGTTCCTTCGTGCCTCCCCCCTTTTCTTCTATTCTAATCCCTCACTCTCGTTTCTACATTATTCTGTTTCCCACTTCCTCCATTTTCTTCACTTCCCTTCTTCCCTAGCTTTTCCTACTGTGGTTTTAAAGCTCTTCGTGTTTTCCTCTGGTTGCTTTCAATCTACGAACCGCTGCAGCTTCGGCGACCTTTCCCCGATGGTTTCTTCCAAAGTTATCGATGCAATGCCTTGCTTTGATACACGCTGAGTTCCATCACCACTCCTTCTTCATCGGTTCGGCGAGGCGTCTTGTCACTGCTTCGCGACTTCTCCAACTGTATCAATCGCTCTTCCTTCATTCTGATTTGGACTCCTTTTGCACCTCTAAATGGCAGGCCTTTCTTCTCTCGCGTGTTGGAGTAAGGTCGTGGATCGATTCGTCGACGTGTTGGTCGTGCTTGTGTTTCAAATCGTTTGTGGTAAGGGGTTTGTTTTTTTGGTTTTTGTTGGCTGTTGTCTCGACGCTTGTGCTGTTCTGGTTTGCGAAGTGTTTGTGTGTTTCGTCTTGTGTTGATGAGCGGGTTTTGGTGTCATTCTTGGTTGTTTTCCTTGGGGATCTGGCTGTCATGGTGATGGTGGTTTCTTTGTTTGTCTGCTGCTGGTGGTGGGCAAGGCAATTTTGCAATTGGTTGTATTGTTATGCAATTCTGGGTTTTCGTCTGTTTGGTTCTGTTGCCATTGTGCCCCTCAACCTATTGGCTGAATGTCTCTGTTGGAATGATTCTCATGTTATGGTTTGAATTGCCATTTTTGGCTTGCCAGTTGATGTTGGTTTCATAGGCATTTTGCAATGTTTGGTATATTTGTTTCATGTTATTGTCCTTTGTACTTGTTTGATCAATTTTCACCATGCGTGGTGATTGTGACTGCCTTGTGCAGCTTGTATATGTAGTTCGGGTGTGTTGTCCGACTCATGTGTTGTAATCTAGTTTAGATATAGTGGTCGGTCCATTTTAAAAACCTTGTTTTAGTTGATAGGCTTCCTGCTTATCACCTGCTTTGTATTGTTTTATTATTTGCTATAATAAAAGTGGACGGTCCACTTTAAAAACCGGCTAGCCTTGCCAAAAAAAATTGGTACATCATTACAAACATATGTAACGTTTTTTCTACATAAAATTAGTACGTCAAATGGACTTTATATCGTTATTAAGTTATTTTTTGTGAAGAATAACATTACAATTACTGATAAGTGATGAACTTTTATATTCTGTAATATTGAAAAAGGGATAAATATTTTCAATTAGTACGTTTTTGTACAAAAAATTACATTTTAATTATTTATGTTCTTAATCTGAGTGAATCAATGAGCAATAATTATATCAAATTTTGATTAGAAATATGTTTCTTTCATTTTTTTATCATCTTTTTAACATAAATGTTGAATATTTTTTGAAAAGTTTCAATATAAAATAAAAATTGCAAGGTTTGAAAAATCATTTTTTACATAATTAAAATGGCAATGTGATTTGTATTGTTTTAGGCTTTATTTCACTTAATATTTCTTTTAGCGGTTAAATAAATATTTTTTATCTCCCTGATAATATCATACAATTATTTTGATAAATATGTGCTGCAAGAACTACAAATGCATACAAATACATTGAGTATTTGATATTACACTTCTATTTTTAGGTATTTATCGTCATTCTCTCAAGTAATACTTGAAATTTAATGTATATATCATTTATCTTTCAGTCAAATGTATTAAAACCTAAATGTCAATTTCAAAATATATATACATTAATATTTATTTATGAAATTCTATAAAAATATTAATTTCAAAATTTATTAAGAATACTTATTTTCATTTATTTATTTGGTAAATAATGAATCCTAAAAAATAATAAATCACTATATTACTCATTTTTATCAACAAACATGATAATTTAATTTTATTCAAATGTAAAAATATAAGAATTTCATAACAAATATACATAGCTATAAATATAGTAATTTAAATTTACAAGTCATTTATCCTAACAAAATTCATGGATATTGCATGATAAATTATATTCTACAATAACAATTATAACATTATTTTTCTACAACATACTGTGTGCAACGCACGGGTTATAAACTAGTATGTAAACGGAAAGCAAGAGCATTTTTGAAATTTCAAAAAGACACCTAGTAAATTAGTTCAACGAATTTTCTTTATTACAAATAGAGATATGATTAACGCATTTAAGAGAAAATGGTCTGCAAAAATATTTAGTCATGTTTTTATGTTGTAATCATATGTAGTTAATTAAATTTTTATTTCTTAGTTGCATTGTTTAATTTTTTGTTAGTTCGAATTTTATTTATATTATTAATTAATAAACAACGAATTTGCAAATGATGTTTATTTGTTTAAATGATATTTATTTGTTAGATCATATTTTCAAGCGTAAATGGATAGTCTGAATTTGTAAAGAAATTTAAATGTTTTAACTTAGTTTGAATAGTTCGGTCTAGCCTAGAAATAATAGGCTAAAAATATTAGGATAACATTTGCATTTAATTAGGAATTTACCGATTCTTTTCATATACTTGTAGGTGGAATAATAGGTAATAATTAATTATCTATGAGTAAAGGGTATTTTGGTAAGTTCGCGGCAGGACCAAAATTGTGCTTCCAAACCAACTATTAATAAAGATTGTTGAACCGAACTAAAAGCAATAAAATGAAAGCAAATTCTATTTCAACCCGAGTATTTACTTAGTAACCCCCAAAAATTGAAAAAATCTTGTAAACCCAAAAGTAACTTAGTAGCCCTACCATTTCTAGAACTATCATTCCCATCACGCAAAACGTGAAAAATGGAATTTTTTTCTTCACTGATTTAGAAACTTAGTAGTGAAAAATTGATTTTTTTTCTTAGTAAAGTCTGTAGACCCAAAAAATAACTTAATAGTGAAAAATTGAATTTTTCTTCACTGATTTAACAACCCAATTCATATTTTCTTCAGAATTACGATTAAAATTTTCTGTAAACCTAAAAAATAACTTAGTAGTGGAAAGTTGAATTTTTCCTTCACTGATTTAGAAACCAAGGTTTTGAAGAAGCGGTGGTTTAGACAGTAAGAAACTAACGTAAGAAGATAATGGTATTGAGAAGAAAGAAAACACGCAGCTTTCTAAGGATATTTTAGTCTTTAAAATTTTATTAATTTTAGATGGTACTATTAAGTAATTATCTGTGTTGAAATAGAATTTTCCTAAAATGAAAATCTAACCAGATCGACTGAATTAAGTTTGGTTGATTTGATTAGTTATCCGGTTTAACCGAACTAAAAATATTTCACATGTTGTGTTTGAAATCTTCATTATACTTTACAGTGAAACATGAATATACGATCGAAATATTCTTATTTAGTATTTTTGTGCATTTTAATAATAATTTGGATAGATATACGATAAATAAAATTTATTTAGATCGGTAAATTAATATAAAAAATCATTGAAACATCGGTGATGTGGGCATTTTCGCCCACTACATGGTGAATATGAGATTCAGGGGCAAAATCATCATTGTTTTGGAACAGAATCAAACTAGTTTAAAAGTATTATAGAGATCAAAATATGGACATAGGTCGAAATCGCATCTCAATCCGAGCTACGGATTGATAGATATGATCATCTTAAGATTTGTCCACGACCGTCTCATGGGGACGATACCGAGACGCTCTACCGCCATTCAAGGTCGACAGTCCAAAAGTAGGCCAAGATCCCCAGTCCGATGACCGAACCAAAACTTTGGTTTGGCGCTTGCTTGGAGTCGGGAGTCTGCTTGGAGTCGGTGTTTTGTTTTGGTGCTTGCTTGGAGTCGGACCTTGAAAATTAGGCATTTGCTTGGAGTTGGGCCTTGAAAACTGCAGTCTGCTTGGAGTCGGTTGGATTACCGAACCAAAACTTTGGTTAGCGCTTGCTTGGAGTCGAGCTTGAAATTCTAGAGTCTGCTTGGAGATGGTGGATTACCGAACCAAAAATTTGGCCTGGCGCTTGCTTGGAGTCTACATGGAGTTGGTGGATTACCGAACTAAAACTTTGGTTCGGCACTTGCTTGGAGTCGGACCTTGAAAATCTGGAGTCTGCTTGGAGTCGGTGTTTTGGTTCGGTGCTTGCTTGGTGTCGAACCTTGAAAATCTCGAGTATGATCAGAGTCGATCCGATAACCGAACCAAAACTTTGGTTCGACGCTTGCTTGGAGTCGGGCCTTGAAAATCTGGAGTCTGCTTGGAATCGGTTGGATTACCGAATCAAAACTTTGGTTCGGCGCTTGCTTGGAATCGTGGCTTGAAAATCTCGAGTCTGCTTGGAGTCGGCTTGCTTAGAGTCGAGGCTTGAAAATCTCGGGTCTGCTTGGAGTCAGCCCGATGACCAAACCAAAACTTTGGCTCGGGGGTTGTTTGGAGTCAGATATGAGAAATTTAAGGATTTACTTGGAGTCGGCTAGGATTAATGTTGCTTGGAGTCGGGTGAAGGTTTGCTTGGGGCTCAATCCCGGTATAACTGATTTAAAAAAAGTTGGAGATTTTCGTCATGGCACGATGATACTTCGAGGACTTCTTCATGACGCATTCCGGGGTTCTTGGAGGTGTATGGCGGTCATCACAAGTGGAATAGCTTGACAATCAAGTAAGCAAGGTTGAACCAAATCTTGGAGGAAGAAAGTTTGAACCAAATTCCAAATATTATATACTCTGCTGCCCATCTTTGTGTCTTTATTCTGTAAATACCAAGCACATGGCATCATAAAAATGGAGGATGCTGGAGAGCGAAGCTTTCAGCTATAATGGCAGACAACTTTGAGAGGGAAAGATCTTAGTTCTAATAGCATGTTTACTCATATAAAAAGCCTGTACTTATAATCAAAAATAAAAGGGATGATAAAAGAGGAACAATGAACGTAGGCACATTCAGGCCGAACCACTATAAATTCTGTGTTTTTTTACATTTAAGTCTTTTATATATTTTTTATTGCAAATTACTGATTTTCTACCTTAAACATCCGTAACTAATTTTCATCAAACAATAACTATATACTCCAAACAATATTTACATCTCTACAATAACGATTTGAGTGTTTTCCCATTTTTTGTGCAAACATTTTGGTGCTTTCACTAAGAACTGAACTTTCCTTTTTTAAAAAGAAATCTCTTTTTCTTACATTTCTTTTTATTTTAAAACCTACTATTTCTAATCTTCTGACTAGAGATTATCGTTTCTTCTCTTAGGAAACTTTCTACCCTTTTCTAAGACCTAAAATCTATGTTTCTTTTCAGCTCTATCCTGACTATTTTACATAAAACAAAAAATAAAATCATCCTTTTCTATTTAGATCTAAACATCCATTTTACTCAGACATTGTTTATTAGCAAAAAAATGTCATCCCTTAGATCTAAAATCCTTAGATATTACTTTTACTATTCTGAATCCACAAATACATGTCCCTTGACCAAAAAGAAACATGCACCCATTCTTTGGAACTAAAATCAAGCCACCTCTCTTTTCTCATTTGTTATCCAAAACCATGGTTTCATGGCATAAGAAACCCATTTTTTCCTCTATTCAGATCTGTATCGTTAGTTTCTTTCACAAAAGAAAACATGTTTCTAGTCTTGAGATCTGAAATTGCATTTTTCAATAAAATTTATACCTTTTTCTTTTCAGATCTAAAGTCACTGTCTTCTTGGCATGAGAGATTCTCTTTTTCTTACTTTCCCAGTTTGAGATCATTGTTTTCTGGATTAAAATACTCTTTATCTCCCAAATCTAAAACGGTTACTTTAACAAAATCTATTTCTCTTTTCAGATCTGCAATCGCTATTCCTTGAAGATAAAAAACAATTCTAACTTTCTTTTCTCTTATTTCAGATGTACAAACGCTGCTCCTTAACCAACAGAAAACATGTATTCACTTCTTAGATCTGAAATCACTATGTCTCCTTTCAGATCTGCAAACACTTTTCTTAAGCAAAAAGAAACATGTATTCATTTCTTAGATCTGAAATCTTTATATCTTCTTTTTCCCATTTTAGATCAAAAAACATTGTTTTTGACCAAAAGAAACACTTAGTCCTTTTTTAGATCTAAAATCATTATAGATCTTATTCTCTTTCCTTTCGGAAGCATTGCTTCTTTAACATAAGAAGACTATCTTCCTCTTTGTATAAGAGGAATTTATTCCCTTAGTAAAATATAAAATTACGTTTCTAAGAAAATCCTTTTCTCCCTTCAAACTCGAAATCTTTTCTCCTGATCTAAAGTCATTATCTCTTTAAAATTAAAGTTTTTCTCTTTTTCCTTTTGCAAGTTTGTAATCAACATTTCTCGGATTGAGAAGCTATACCTCCTATCTCAAGATTATCTCTTTATTTTACGAGTTGGACCATCAACCCTTCGAAGCTACAAAACTCTCAATCCTTTCCGAAAATTGAATTATCTCTCTCGAAAAGTACAAACTCTCTAGGAAGGGAAGGAGAACAACTTCCCGATATGCCGACTAAAGTGAGAGAACTTCGCTGCAAAGAATGCAACAGCTCTCCAGATGTGAAAAAGCAAGAAGACTAGTCTAATAACCTCCCGATGCTAAAAATTATCGGACGTAAATTCGATAAGGTTGTGATTGAAATCAGTAAACACTTCACTACTTAACATAATGCTTTGGTAGACAAACTCTTGACACGCTTAGGGCAGACAGAAGAATTCGACCTCAACGTCATAATACAAGGAAAGTCCCAATCTAGAGAACACAGAGGCATTCCACATAACCAAATGAACCCCAAGCACGGCCCTTTTTCCACTCAGCATCAAATCAAAGTACTACAATTGGGATCCCACTAATGGATAGAAATATCATAACTTGAAGACCAAAGTCATGATGATTGAATACTCAAAGTCTAAATATGACAAGCAGGATACTTCGCCACTCCTATCATGCACGAAGGCATCACCAATCCAATGCATACCGGACATGATTCAAATAATGTCAATAGCTCTCCTTACCTAGGGATATGTTCAATAAATATGAAAAGAGAAGGAGATATGACCAAGAGTTGCTAAGTCCATCCTCTAAGAAAACAAAAACTTTTGAGTGCCTACCACAAACCTTTATAAGGGGCTAACTAGGCCCCCTAGACACTTGCCAAGATCTCCATACTTGCTGATAAATGGGAGGCACAAAGGAGGTACTATATAATTATGTTTCTTTCATTATAATCAATCTTATGCTATTGCAGGGCTCTAACATCTACTCTTGGATCTCCATCCTTAGAAAAAGGTGAAGGAATGATTCGTAAATCTGTTGCATGTGCTGATGAACCCGAGGGTGCTTACACGCTACACGAAGTAAAGACAAAAAATCAAAGTAGCCCCGACAACTATGCATGACCTTTTGGGTCAGCAAGGTGCATAGAGATGAGAAAACATTACTGTCAGGAGTTCAAATAGATGGTCACCCAGGTACACTAGCATAGCTTGCAGTGCAAATGCTATAGTAAAATGAAAGAGATATAACTCTCTGCCTCTGAAGCTCGAATGATCAATGATCAGAGAGAAGCCATCCATTTGAGTAAGGTGTTAGCTCAAAGGGCAAGGAAGAGGATGCGATGGAAACGACATCTACCGAGAACTTGGATAATATAACAGTTTACAAAAAGACTTTGAAAGACCGAGCTCCATCAATTCCAACATATTTGTCCCATAGCAGAAATGAGAGATATCCAAAACCACCGCCACTACTCCTTATATCACAATTCAACACAAATCAACAACATATATAGTAAATTGCTAGGACATTACAGTCACCAATCAAGATACTAGCTTCATCATTCCATCATGATACAATAATCAAAAAATACAATTCAAATTGATTAAGAACTAAGGATAGCAGGATGCACACCAGGGACATCCACTATAAGTCCACCAAATTAGTCGAAGTCAACTTGACAAAAAGACTAGACCAATGACCGCTAGAAGGCGGCACTAAAATACCAAATAAGAATCTTGACCCAATAAAATCCCTGCTATCAAATAGAGTACTTGTGGAATATCCTTATGAGGACTCTCCGATCGCACAATATGCTCGCATAAACATGTCATACGCGTGACAATAGATGGTCCTGCAAAGGAGGTACCATAGCAAACCTCTTCTTTCACTTTTTATCTGACTCGGTTGTTGTCGTTTCAAGACAAGGCCATCGGCTCTTAGGTTCCACAAAGTCTTACAAAAATACCAAGCCATAATTCCTATCCAAGAGAACATCTTAAACTAGGCATACTACACAACCCGGTACTTTGCGCTTCTTTCAAAGCGGCAGGTTTGGTCTAAACTACTCTTTCCTTTGATCAAGACAAGAGACTAATGCATTCACTTAACACATATGCAGTTACATTCACTTAATACATATGCAGTTATATTCACTTAACACCTATGTTGTTGTAACCATTACTTCTTTTGTTATTAGCAACCTAGATCAGAAGCATGTATTGGCAGTAGTGAAAATAGGATAGCCATGACTAAGGGCGCTAGCTTGGGCAGTTCACTGCTGACGACCGCCCCTTTCCCTGGCAATGACATACTAGTCGAGTATCCAGGCACAAATCTAGCTTGAGCAACTCAAAGAATAAATGCATTTGAAACCTAACGTGGATTGACTCATAACAAGAGTTTCCTTAGGCCAATGGGTAGGTTAAAGCTGTCAACAAAGTCTTGCAAACACTAATCAAGGAAAAACTAGATAAATCCAAAGGAGTGTGGGTTGACAAAGTACCCATGGCACTGTGGGCCTACCAAGCCTCCTATAAAATAGCAACATGACATAATCTATTTGCATTAAGCATACGGGGCTGAGGCCATGCTTCCGGTCGAAATAGTTGTCCCTTCACATCGTAGGATACATTATAATTTGGAAGAAAATGAGGAGCTTCTTAGCATTTCCTTAGACCTGATTGAAGATATAAGGAATAACATCGCTCTCAAGACCGCCGCGCATAGACGGAAAGTGGCAAAACAATACAAATCTTAGGTGAAGCCCCAAGAGTTACAAGAGGGAGATATTGTTCTCAAGCAAGTCTTTCCTCATCCAGGCGCACTAGATCTAGTTTGGGAAGGACCATTTGTTGTTCATAAGGATATCCACAACGGAGCTTACATTCCATCGACAGTTGATGGAAAATGTGTTTGGGAAAGGGAGGAATCTCCAACATCTCTACCATTACTTCTCTCGGCTTGTAAAAGGCATGTATCACCTGAAACAATAAAAAGCGACAGTGGACGTAGGCATATTCTAGCCAAGCCACTGTAAAAATTGATATTTTGCTCGATTGTTTGTTCGATATTTTTCCTATTGCAATCAATCGCAAGCTCTCACCGGTAGTAGTGAAAGCAAGATAACTATGACTAAGGGCACGAAAATAGCCTGGGTAGTTCACTGTTGACGATCGGCCCCCCAGCCAGCAATGATAAACCGATTATAAGCCACGAATTAGGCACGATTACAGCCTAGGAAGTTTGTCATTGGCGTTTGGCTTGTCGGTTGAACCGATAATAAATCCCATGATTAAGGCATGGCTGTAGCAAAGGATAGTTCATAATTGACGATCGACACCCACACTAGCCGTCACAGTAAATCGAACAATACTCACGATACATGCCATAATGGCCCGGGTAGTTACTGTGTGCAAATCCCTGCTCTAAATCTTAAGTACGGCAGTCGCAGAAGTTATATTCCCTTGGAACATATGTTGGGCTGACAAACCATATGTCACCAAAATCAACAATCAGGGCAGGTAACTTACGTGCCACTAATCTTAAGTTTAGAAGGACTCCCTTGACAGAGAATACAGACGGTTATACTTAAACTAGAAGCTTCTAACAATTTATTTTAGTCTTGTGCATTACATATAGATAGTAGAAATATGAATTCCACTCTACCAACCACAGTAGGATATTCATTCGCTTCCACTACACCAGAGGAAACGGAGCATCGACTCAACTCCGTCTGAGATAGCGGAACATCAATCCAACATTGCCACAAGAATTAGAATATCCCATCCAGCCAACTTCGCTCAAGAAACTGTAAGGATTCTCCCAAAGTTGAGCACATTTATGAAACCTGAGAAAAACTCAATGCAAAAGTATGACTAACTTTTATTAGATAAGCTAAATTCGATAAAAAAATCTTGGGGGCATAGCCCCACCTCACCCCTTGATTATACACATACACTACCGCTTTTCTTGGCAATAACACATTGGAATCATGACCTTAAGTTTGCAAGTTTAAAACCTATTCAAGATACACACCATGTTGTGAGAAGCAACCAAGTGCACTATACTAGAGGCAAACCTAGACAAATAATGAGCGCTTTCGGTCGACTTTTGATAATGTTGCTAGAGGGTGCTCTGGAGGATGTGATGAGTATTTGAGGACTGCCTTATCCCCAAAATTACTCCCTAAACCTTAGTAAAAGAGAATCACTTCGAATGATAAGGACCTCTCTAAATAGAGTGAT
Organism: Allium cepa; assembly: GCA_030765085.1. Classification (NCBI taxonomy): domain Eukaryota; kingdom Viridiplantae; phylum Streptophyta; class Magnoliopsida; order Asparagales; family Amaryllidaceae; genus Allium; species Allium cepa. The sequence continues at coordinate 887,888,926 of CM060929.1, forward strand.
TCGATCTCTAACCTTTCGAATGTAATTGTTCATATCAAAGTCTATTTTAACACAAATAGTTTGGTACCTTTACCTAATAAATCAATAATGAGGACACATGTGATGACTCTAACACATATCTATGGTAAAATTCCAAATAAAACGTATTAATAGTCTGCAGCTAATTCTAAGGGAATGATGAAAGTCCTTGACCACACTAGATCCAAAAGGACCCTAAACTTATAGGTAAAGTCAATGGAATAGGTCGATCCTCTACCGCCAGAGCCAACGGGACATTTGAAATAAAAAATTGATTCTACCCGATCAACAGGAAATAATAAACCGATACTAATCAAGGTTTTTAATGTCCAAAAATTATTCCAACTAAACACCACATACCAGGGGCATCCAACATCAGCATTTGGCATAACTCAAACCAGCAATTTTGAATCACTTTTACCCACAATCAGAGTATGCTTTCCAATTGAGCCATCCATAACTCACGTTTTGCCACGACCATGACTTCTCACGAGAATAATGAAGTAATCCTAGTATGGAAAATTCCTCATGGAACCTAGACAAAAAAGCCAACGTCGCTCTCTCAAAGATTGGTTTAGTTATAGTCTTGTGTTAGTGCCAAACCAGAATTTTGACTCAGTCGCAACTTCTAGACACCAAACATTGGGTTATGATTGGCGTAGGTAGTGCACTAGATCATTGTTTTGACCTTGGACCATGCAACCTACCAACACTTTCGTCCAACCCTTTTGCACCCCGGTCCGTCCTCTTTTCATGTACTAGACCAAGTGGTTCGGCCATCATCTTCCACTCTCGAAACAAATTGTTTCGATCCACTAAACTCCACTAACCTAATTCCGTAGTCTAACTATTCTTGCTCCTTCACCAAGCTTCTTTATAATCCAACACTTATCCGTCAAAACTTACCAGCAATCTAGTTTATATAAGTACACCGAGGATTATCAAACCAAGCTATTAAAGAAGTTGGTAAAACTGATCATCACTTTACCAGACTGTATGCCACACAAACCAATTACACCTTATTAGGTATGAGGATTCCAACCAAAATTTATATAAAATAGACATATCTTTGTACAAACGTCCGGGCAGAAGATACAAAACATGGGCTAGGAAAGTCATAACCGACATTCACTTGGTAACACTCTACATCATCTTCTACATACAAAGACCCTTCAATGGAGATTCTTACTCTATCAAATTCATCAATGATTGATCTTGTTAAAGCATGCACAAGAGTAGAGAAAGATCAGTATTGAAATACACAAACTCGGCGATCACATGGGATGGTTAGGATAGCTTAACTCAACCATACAATGAACATAACCGGAGTACCACATCACAGGTCCAAAGTCAATAATGAAAAGTATACATCAGTTGGCCCGCATATTGTATGAAGCCTCAACATAGGAAACCGAAAGTCGAAGAAAAACAGCATCCTATCGGATGAAGACTAATAAAAAACGGCTTCAAAATTTTAGTAAGTCCTCCTCAGAACGAACAAAGTCCCACATCAAACTAGCAAAAGGAGGATCGTCGAAAAATCAGAGATGAAGATGAGATATAGACATTCAGACAATATAACCATTGCAAGACTAAGAAGACAGTTTTGGATTAAACAAAGCACACTTTGTACTCATGAAAGTATGCTTTGGGGGACAAATGTTATGGGGATTTTCGCCCACTACATGGTTAATACGAGGAATCAGGAGGAAAAATCATCATTTTTCTAGAATAGACTCAAACTAGTTTAAAGGTATTATGGAGATCAAGATATGGAAATAGGTCAAAATCGCGTCTCAGTCCGATCTACGGATTGAGAGATATGATCATCTTAAGATTTGTCCACAACCATCTCGTGGGGCCGATACCGAGACGCTTTATCGCCATTCAAGGTTGATAGTTCAAAAGCAAGCCAGGATCCTCGGTCCAATGACCGAACCAAAACTTTAGTTCGGCGCTTGCTTGGACTCGGGCCTTGGGAATCTAGAGTCTGCTTGGAGTCGGTGTTTTGGTTCGGTGCTTACTTGGAGTCGGACCTTGAAAATTTGGAGTCTGCTTGGAGTCGGCCCGATGACCAAACCAAAACTTTGATTCAGCGCTTGCTTGGTGTCGGGCCTTGAAAATCTGGAGTCTTCTTGGAGTCGGTTGGATTACCGAACCAAAACTTTGTTTTGGCGCTTGCTTGGAGTTGGGCCTTGAAAATCTGGAATCTGCTTCGAGTCGGTGGATTACCGAACCAAAACTTTGGTTCGGCGCTTGCTAGGAGTCGGGGCTTGAAAATCTCAAGTATGTCATGCCTGGAGTCGGCTCGATGACCGAACCAAAACTTTGGTTCGGTGCTTGCTTGGAGTCGAGGCTTGAAAATCTCGAGTCTATTTGGAGTCAGCCCGATGACCGAACCAAAACTTTGGCTCGATGGTTGCTTGGAGTCGGGCATGAGAAATTTAAGGGTTTACTTGGAGTCGGCTAGGAGTAATGCTGCTTGGAGTCGGGTGAAGGTTTGCTTGAGGCTCAATCCCTTGTATAACTAATCTAAAAAAAGTTGGAGATTTTCATCATGGCACGACGATACTTCCTGGATTTCTTCATGACACTTTCCAAGGTTCTTGAAGGTGTATGACGGTCATCACAAATGGAATAACTTGACAATCATGTAAGGAAGGTTAAACCAAATCTTGGAAGAAGAAAGCTTGAACCAAATTCAAAGTACCATATACTCTGCTGCTCCTCATAATATCTTCATTCTATAAATACCAAGCACATGACATCATACAAAAGGAGGATGCTGAAGAACGAAGCTTTCAGCAACAATGGCATACAACTTCGAGAGGGAAAAATCTTAGTTCTAATAGCATGTTTACTCGTATAAAAAGCTTGTACTTGTAATCAGAAATGAAAGGGATAATAAAAGAGGAACAATGGACGTTGGCACATTCAAGCCAAACTACTATAAATTCCATGTCGTTTTACATTTAAGTCCTTTACATATTTTCTATTGCAAATTACTGATTTTCCACCTTAAACATCCATAACTAATTTTCATCAAACAATAGTTATATACTACAAATAATATTTACAGCTCTATAACTACAATTTGAGTGTTTGCTCATATTTTGTGCAAACAGTTGGTAATTTTAACAATATAATAAAAGTTTGGTTAATTTGGTTAAAACAATAACCAGATTAAATTATTTTACGCGTCAATTGTAAATCAATCTAGTTTCCAAACCAAATAAAACTAACTAAAATAAACTGGTTCAATTTGTTTATTTTGTTTTAACCAAAGTTTGTTCATCCCTAATTCGATTAGGTTTTATGGATAATTCAAAACAAATTCAAACAAATTGAAAAGAAACCCTTAGAAAGGTGATTATATTTTAACCTATGTCGCTAAGAAAAATAGAAATGGTGCGTAAAAGGTCATGGTGGCGCTTGAATGCAACATGTTTAATCCTATGTTCTTTGTAATTTTGGAACCTAAAATAGTTCTAAAACAGTACTGCTTTTTCGAACCTTTTAGCAAACTCCTTTAGATGGATAAAATATAACCATATGAAAGGTGGTTAATTTTTAGGGACCGTTGTGAAAAACCATCTTTAAGTTTAAGAATACACACAGTCGCCCACTCTCAAAAACAAACTTAAAAAAACATGAATGTTTTTAGTTTCAATCAAACTGCAAATATCCGCAGTTTCAAAAGACGCTCAAATATGATTTTCAATGTCAAAATCTATAGAATAACTATCACCGTTGTTGTCCCTAACCAAAAAAGTGTTCTTAGAGATCAAACTTCAAATATTCCTTATACCGGTATTATTGAAACTACACCTATTACCATCACTCGACTCAAAATTGTTTTTTCGTATCTTTTTCTTAACAAATAATACAGAGAATATGGTTGATTAGGAGTGATCATTCGTAATCTTTTCATAACATATAATTACTTAAAATTTTACATTGTTGATCGAATAAATTTCCCAAGCATTTATTGTTTCATATTAAACAACTTACAATCATATTAAAAATATGTTTACTTTAAATATTTATTTCCAATATTTATTTCGTATTTTTAATACTCACTTTAACCACTAAATTATTGTTTAGCGATAATTTACAAAATTATTATATTTGATGAAATAACACATATCATGAGATTTCCACTTTGATTTTCTATATATTTAAATTTACTCAACATTAGCAAATTTGATCATTTTTCTTTCTTTTTATAACGGGGATAATCGCATGTAATGACAGATCATGGTCATATTATTAAAAGCTTGTGATAAAAATGGGTTTCGTTCTAATGCCCGGAAATGGTATTCCAAAGCCTTTGTATGCATTTGTACTTTAAATTGTAAATATTTATACTAAAAGATGCAAATACTGCATTATTAAAAAAAAATCAAAAAAACTAGTTTTGTTTATAGAAACATGCAATTAAGTTCAGATTAATTTTTGAAAAAGCGAAAAATATTTTCTAAAATAATGTTAGGTGTGCAATTCAAAACATGTTTTTGAAGTGAGTTTTTCATCCATTAAACCTAAAAATAAGTGGCGGTTCCAAGTTCCACTATTTTTTGATCGTTTGAAGGAATCGTTTATATAGACAAAAACACTACTCTTTTTCTAATCGCAAGCTTTCATCATTAACCTTTTGATTGCATCACTTGGCGGTTACCTTACTTGCATAACAACCTCGATTCATATTTAAAAAACACAATATGCATGCTCTATTCCTAGATTGTTTGATGTTTTCATATGATACCCATCCAACGATGTTCGGAAAACTTCACATTCAACGAGTACATTTCACATTTAACCGGCGACCGTCGCTTATAAAAAGTTATCAATATTCTTCATTGGCATGATAAAAAAGTCTTTACTCTTCTTCTTTTCACAACCATGTAAATAATATGTTAATGTCTTCACCCTATCAAAAGCTTTTAGTTCTTAATAGGGACTCCAATAGTGAAGCATATTTTAAACATGAGTGATAGTAGATAGAAGCTAATAAAAAACATAAGGATCTTCATCCGAGAAGCGTGGAGAATCGATCGTACGCCAAAAATATAATTGTCGGCATTTTGCATTTTATGAAACTCTCATCCAATATTACTTTATTCATAATCCAACTTATGACTCAAATATGTTTCAGAGGAGATTCAAAATAAGGCGAGATTGGTTTAGTAGGATATCGATAGGTATCAAGGTTACAATAAGTACTTTATTTTCAAATCTAACACTTTGGAAACTCAAGATTTGACTAGTCATCATAAACGATAATTGCATTGAGGATGTTACCATGTCGTAAACATATGGATTTCTCAATAAAACTTTAGGCGTCATTGAGAGTGCCACTTTAATAGCTTTATATCATTTCGTTCAAGATATAGTGGATGTTTGTGGCATAGAGTATTTAATGTTCATCAAGAAAGCAATCGTTACAAGGACATTAGAATTGCATAAGAGAAAATGATGTCAAGAATGTTAAGAATCTAGGCTATATGCACTGGGAATAAAATAACATTCCTAAAGCATATCATGGCGTGTATAACGTTTAAAAAAGAAACCAACTACCATTATTGACGTTTAGTAAAGAAACCAACTACCATTACTAACATTTAAGAAAGAGACTATCTGCCACTATTGACATATAGGAAAGAAACTAACTACCATTATTGAAGTAATTCCTTTGAATGGTTTGTCATTTAGAATGCTTTTTTGACATGTCAACTTCTTATAGTGATACTATTGCAATTGAGCATTCATATCTATTTAATGACCTTATAGTTGGTAAATCGTTCTCATAACATTACCTTTGGAGAAAATAATTATGAACACAGCTTGGAGATCGGATATAACATAAATGAGCACCATTGTAAAGATCTTTTCAAATCCAACAATGTAATAATAGAGAAACGATGTTGCAATGCAAGAAGAGTGGAAGGAAGATGTGGAAAGAGAACTTAAAGTGTTAATGATTAGTTACTCGTGTAGGATTTGAAAGTTTTCGAAAATGAGCTTGATCATGTTTAGTTGTACATTTCTACACAACATGGTCATTGAAGACGAATGATATTTGGATGAAGATTTATATTGTGATTACGATGGTGGTCCAGATATGCCTGAATTATTTTGGAAAGACATACTTATTTGCGAATAAGGTTATAACATTTACGTCAATTACCTACGTTATACACAATGAAACTCTATATAATAATGTAATGACTCATACTTTAACATATTGGCAGGTATGTAAAATATTATTTACAGTACCAAAAGAACTTAAAATGAACTAAAATTTTGGGTAATAATGTGATTTGATATGTTTGGACTTTAGAATAAAATGTACATATTTTTGAGATAGAAAACTTGTAAAGGACATAACTTTTGATAGGATTAGAATTTAGACTTGATTCTTTTTCCAAATGAAAGATTTATTCATTACGTGGAGTGGTCATATTAGTAACATAGCCAAGCCCTTTAAGAGCTATGACTATTTTAAGTTTACACAGATTTTGTAATGCGTCCCAATAGCCCATATTTTGGTCTGTTGTGTTAATTTCGAGTTTGAGGGCGAGTTGGGGATAAAGAAAGCATCCATCGCTTAATTACGGATCTAAAACTACCTCAAACCTCCGTAAAACATTTCTCTACCTAGATCATCATAAAACCTTTCTATTTAGAGATATAATTAGGAGGTTAGAGGTTCAAAGCATAAAAGAATCATTAGATGAAATCAGCAATTATTTGGAGTGGATTTCATCTGTTTTGTTGTTCATTTTGGATTCACATTGATTTGGGGTTGATTTGATCATTTTTCCCTTTTATAATTGAGTGGTTTATACTCTCTTGTTATTATATATTGAAATATGTGCTTAAATATGTTTTGGATCCATTTCTATGCTAAAAAGCATGCTTTGATATCTAACCTAATTTGAAAATGTGAACTAAAACGTGTTTAAATTATTTTGAATAGTTGAAATTATGTATTTGAAAGATATGGACTTATATATGCATGTTAATATAATAAGAAATGATTGAATGACATATATCTAGACATAGCGAGGTTTTTTATTTTTGTGATTGCATGTTTGTATGTACGGATGAAACACTCGCATTGCAATAGATAGAGTTGATTTCATCCTATGGATGAAGAACTTCTGAGTGCGTATGAATGGTATGTATGACAGAGTCTTTGATGGATTGCACTAGGATAGAAAGTTTATAATTGTAGAATCTTTTGATGGATTAGCTCTAAAGTGTATGGAGTTGATCATTGCAATGGATGGATGCATATATCGAAGAGGGAATAGGAAAGAAGGATCGATTGCTCGGATGAAGTAAAAGACTTAGTGAAAATGTTCACCAAGTACATAGGTCGACATTGATTCATATCGATCGGTACCGATCCATACCCATTAATGGTAAATGACAAGAGACTTAACATTTGGAGCTATAAGGCATGAGTGATCGGTCGCAAGTTAAAAAAGCAGAAATTTGGCTAAGTAAATGGATCAACATTAATCCATGATGGATCCACCGATCGATCATTTTTTCCAAATGAATATTTAGGGCTAGATAAAGAGAAAAAATTCAACTTGATGACGACTTATGGACTGGAACAAAGGGGTTCCACTGTCGGTACATGTGCCAAGGGATCACTGATGACCAAATGCTTTGATGTATGATCGTAAAGAAGGAGTAGGTGGGAACGCTCATCGTGGATTGTTTGAGTGGATCCATATCTCCGGACCATCCGAGTGTGTCTAGGTCCTAGCTATCTAAGTGAGAAAGAATTTGAGCATCGATGGATCCATGATGTTGAGTAGTCGTTGGCTTTATAATATTGGTCATGTGTGTCATCATATGTCCAAGTGCACTATGAGTTTGAGAGATGCTTGCTTGACGTTTGATGGTTGTTATGATTGTTTATTTGATGTCGGTATTATTGAGTCTAATACCCTAACACCATAGTCTGTATTAAGATAGAGTAGTCTATCTCTACCGATGTTGGTATAATAACATATATTATTTTATATATTAACTTGTCGGATGCCAGAGCAAGTAAGGTATGACTTTCTATATTTCTTTTCACTTGTTTATGATATATCGACTTATATTTATTGTTTTAAGCTTATTAAGCTACTCATACTAATCTATCATCTAATATGATGTTATCTGCATTGCTTCTTATATTCTCGTGTACTCTTAAAGGAGTAGATTGAGAGATAGGTACAACGATGATAGATAGAGCCATATGGAGAACGAGTAAGAGGCTTCTCTTACTCATATATATTATTTTATGGAGTTACTACCACTTATTTCACTATGTGTATGGAATTATTAACATTTTGTTGTCTGTAGAGATAGTTTTATATTATGCAGTTTGGTGTATCCAAGATGTATAACTTGGTATATATTCTATGATGGGTAACCTTAAGAACCATTCTACACTCTGATGATGTGTTTATTTGGTTCATTTGAATATGCCAATGTCTCGCTTGTTTTATATCTATATTGATATTATATTTGTCAATGCGTTATGAGATGTTCATTGATTCATCGATCAATTCACGCTTAATGATTTTCCTCCATTACCTGGGTACAATTGTAGCCCTACCATTTTATTTCAACATTGGGTACCGAAGGTAGAAGGGATTTCTTGCATTTAGTATCATAGCAAGGTTGATTGAATGCCTGGGACTCTACTGGTAGATACATTAGAGATGGGGTAAGAGATATGCCTTGGAGTGGATCGAGCGATATATGGAAAGCATACTTGTTGTATTTCAATTTTGAACCATATATTACGTATTTAGTAAGATACATTGCACACATGAGTATCACCTTATCCTTTTATTCTTTATGAGAGGCTAGACATTCTTATTACTGACAGTAAGAATGACATAACAAATAAGGAACACATTAAGGAACTTAATATTAGGAGTGGAAGAAGCAAATGACACTAGGGCAGTTGTTGAACTTGATATGTAGATTATGTTCACAAAACGATAGTGCACATGATGAAGAATGATCAAGAGGAAGCTCCTAATATAGTGGCTAGTGGTGGCACTCAAGTGCAAGCACCTAGAATTGACTTTGCTAAGTTGAACAAGGACTATGCTAGCCTTGGAGAACCGTTTATGGGACGAGATCTACTGTTGAAGTGAAGGATTGGCAAGATACCCGTGAGTGTATTTTTCTGACTTTGGAAGATACTCAGAAGAGGAAGTTAGCCTTATGGAAACTTCAAGGAAGTGCTATTAGTTTGTGGATTACAACTAAAGTTACTACCCCGAGGATTCATTTACTTGGGATCCATTCAAGTCACACTTTGTGGAGAAGTTCATTTCTGCTACTTTAGGATCCATCTTGTTTAGGAAGATTACTGATATGAAATAAGGTAATATGTCAACATTGGAGTATGCGGTTGAGTTTGACTCTTTGTCGAAATATGGGATATCTAACACTCCATTAAAGAAAAATTAAAAGTTTATTATTAGATAGAATGACTATTTGGGAGAGCACTTGGTGAACCATATTGATAAGAGGTTTGAAAAGATTGTTGAGAAGGCTTTGAGGCATGAGAGCTTTAACCCAAAACCAAAACTGACATAATTAGGGGTGTGCCTATGGGAAATTATGTAATTTGTTGTGTAATCCTAATTCTATAAATAATCTTGTTTGAAATAAAATATGTTTTTAGCTTTGTTTTTTTATTACATGTGTGTTATATTATGATATAAGTAATGAATAATTAATATTATTATTTTTGGCAAGGCCGGCCGGTTTTATAGTAGACCGTCCACTTTTTATTACGAATGTTATAAAAATTGAAGTACAGGAGTAAGGTAATGGCACCTTAACTACTAAGAAAAACTGAAAGTACAGCACAGGTACGTGACAGCTATGTCACAGTAACTATAAATAACAAAAAAACTAGCACTCCTCCGAAGAGGAAGAGTCACCATCATCCCCAGACACCAGAGAAGATACTAAAGGGACAGTCCCACAAAGACCAGCAAAGAGACAGAAAAGGAGAGCAAGACAAGGATCATAACCCATAGCATCAGAAGAGTAGATAAACGAACGATCCTAGGATGTATCAGCTAGCATGACAGAATTCGAACTCGCATACAAACCGTCCAAATCAAGAACTAAGGAATCACCAGATGGTTTGTAGCGAAGGCATCTAAGGTCCAGATTATCATCGGAGACAAAAGGAAGAAGGATTCATTTACTGGGTTATATCTCATATCAGATTTGTGATCAATCCAACACCCCACGGACTCATCCCAAGCAACAGGAGGCGGCCGCGGGGCAGGGGCTGGCATAGCTAAAGGAATATCAGGAGGAACACTAAGCACCACAGAACCAGGAGATGAATCGGGCATAGCTAAAGGCAAAGGAGGCAAACTCAGGTCAGGTAATGGAACAGCAGGAGTAGGGGAAATCAGAGAGGGAGGGGAAGAAACCTTGGGGACCCAAATCCTACGAGGGGGGCGAGGCAAAGGGATCTTCAGAGCAGTCACGGAGGCTTCAGAATGATAGCAGGCGATAGCCAGGTGGCCAAAAGAGTGACAGGAGGTACAAATATCCGGAACCCAACCATAGCGAACTCGAACATCCACAATATGCCCGACAGCAAGCTGAACAGGAATATATGTAGGGAGGGGCTTAAAGGGGGATATCTCAATAAGAGCCTTAGCGTACATCATCTTATCGCGCGCCACTGTATTAGAGTCAAAACATTTCAATTTTCCAACGTTACAGGCTAACCAATTCAAACCAATAAGAGGCTGAAGAGCGGAGGGAATTTGTGAAAAATATACCCAAACAGGGATAGAAAGAACTTGTTCACGAGCACACGCCGTAGTTGGAGTCCAAGTTGTAACAATAAAAGGCCTTCCATTAAAAAAAGAAGGCTCAGCATCAAGAACAAGCCGACGATCCTCAGAAGAGGAAAACTGAAGATAATACATCGAATCGAACAGCTTCACATGCAAATTACCACGAAGCTTCCAAGCCCTCCGAAGAACCGAGGACACATTAATAAGATGATGATTAGGTTCCAGAAAGAAACCAACCAAATAATCGAAACAAAATTCCACTCCGGCTTGCAAAGCACTAGGGGGAGGGATCATCACTCCATTTTCCTCGACCATATCAAATTCAATCGGGATGTAGGCACCCGCATTACGGGGCGAGGACGAGAATAGAGAAGACCAAGTTTTGGAGATAGGCATCGATGGTGCAGTAGTACCAGGGCTCTCCACAACGAAGGGGGATCCAATAGAGACAGATGGAATAGGAGTAGCAGAGCAAGCAACACTGACTAAAGGAACAGATTTCACTGGGGAATTTTCACAAACACCAGTAGTGCCCTGACCACAACTAGGTTTATTAGCCGAAACACACCCCAGCGCATGCTCAGACAAATCAACAACTGCTCTAGCATCATTCTCAACATTCGACATATACTTGCCCACTTCACAATCCAATGAGACCAGGTTACTTACATCGAGCCCACACGCATCAGGAAGGGGCCGAACACCAAGCGAAGACGTACCAACGACCGAAACCAGCTGACAGGGGCGAACGAAGTTTGCTTGCAGAGGAGGAAAATCAGTAGCAGATTGAAGGAAAGGGGGACTCGCAGTCGTTGTCGGCATAACTTTGAAAACACGACCTGACCTGGTCGAAGAGGGAGAAAGGGGGAACGATACGGGAGAGGGTCGAGAAGAAGTGGGCATAGGAAGCGAAGAGGGGAGGAGGAGCGGATGCGTCTATGAGAGGCGACGAAATCAGGGAACGAACAGGCAGAAGCGGTCAGAAGACATTAATGTGCTAACAAAAAAATAAAAATAAAAAAAAATAAAAAAAATAAAAAAAATAAAAAAAATGAATAGTTAATATTAAACATATACAAGTAGAAATCCTTAGGAGTGTTGTTTTATCGTTTGCAGTTACAATTGAGTTCATAACCATTAGTACTAAATCGGTATTAACAAAAAACACTAATTCCTTAAATGTTCTTAGTGGAGAAGCATAAGGAAAAGGATACTAATACATCTACTGAGACTGGTGTATGTAATGCTCTTCATACGATGAATAGTGATTTACTCATAACCGTTGAGGGCACCAAGGGGTTACATACTTGTGGTTGCTTGGAACAATCACAAAACGATTCAATAAGAGTCTTCCATAGGTTATGTAACTTAGTCAAAATAGATTATCTTTAAATAATGATGTAAAGTAGTTTTTGACTTGAGAATACCATCGAACTTAAGTATGTAAAATATACTTTAATTGTAGGCAATCATATGACATAGAGGTCGTGTTATGGATATAGTTGGGTACATGTTAAAATACTTAAAATGAAACACTATTCAAGTGAGGATTCGTCTTCTTCGTCATAGAAGGTCAATATCATCGTAACTAGTAAATCAAATTAAAGTCAAAATCTTTGACCAGAGCAAAACGGTTAATCGTTAAATGTTACCAAATTGAACTAAGGAATTTAAACTGACATACACATTTAATAAGAATATCAGTAGAGCTTCTGACCTTAAACCAACTCTAGACATCTATGTGATATAGTGATGATGAAAAGAATATGTGTACAAACTGTCGTTACTAGGTAAGCTTACATTAGACCATAAATATAATTTCTCCTGAATGATCCATAAGGATTGAACTAGACTATGTATTGTACTTCAGTAAAGTCTGTACAAACTTCAATATTTAAATTGTTTAAATATTAGCTATAAATTGAGTTCAGACTAGAGAGTCAATACAAATGCATTATAAATTATTTCCAAATTCGATCAAGGATAATATCAATTTATAAATGTTTTAAATTAAAAATAATTTAACAAAAATGTTGTGTTAATATGTAGCTATTTTTAATTGTTTACTAGAAGCTTAAAATCAGTCAAAACGATGTATAAATGATTTAATAGCCAAATTATAGTATATGCGATTGTTATCCCACTTTTTGGGTGAAAACTGGAATATCAACAAATTGGCAAGGAATGCTGAATATCGGGGTTGGAGATCGATTGGAATCAAGACTACGATCGATGACGTCAAAATTTGGTTGAGCTTCAATCGGGACGAAATTGATTGGAGATGATGATAAGGAATAGGAGAGGCTATGTTTCAAATTTCAGGTTAATCGAAGTTCGTATGAAGGAGATATGATCGATGCAAGGTAGGAAGAACGTACTGTTCGAAGCCACCTTCCTCTCACCACCGAACCAACTCCACTTCCTCTCACCACCGAACCAACTTCACTTCCCTTCCCACCGAACCAACTCCACTTCCTCTCACCACCGAACCAACTCCACTTCCCTTCCCACCGAACCAACGTCCCACCGAATCACCTCCACCGAACCAAGCTCCACCAGTCCAAGGCCTCGCCGAACCAACTCACCACCGAGTCAAACCAACCACTACCGGGCCGGAGCTACCGAACCAACCCCCGCTCCACACACTACCGGTCCAATCAACACTCCACTCACCGCCGAACCAAGGAGTTACCGAACCAACGTTGCCAAGCCAGATTGCATCAGCACAGGTCCACCAGCAGCTATATACATCCAGAACCCCTACCCCCAGCCTCACTCTATAAATAGAGGGGCAGGGGTACAACAATGGCAGACAAGTTTGAGAGCTCAAGCCCGGAAGGAACTTTCAAACAACTTTCATACACTGGTACTACAATCTTTGTACTTGTAATCTGAATAGAAAAGGAGAATAACATATAAAGTGGACGTAGGCACATTCTGGCCGAACCACTATAAATCTGTGTGTCTTTTAAAGTTTAGTCCTTGCTTTTTACGTATTTGCATGAACCACCCAAATCACTACGAACAACATAAAATCAACTAAAACATACGACTTGGAGGTGTCCGCCCATTTTTTGTGCAAACATTTTTTGGGTTATTTGCTGAGATCTGTGATTTGTGTTTGAATATTGCTGATTTGTATTCATACACTGATGCTTTCACGGTATTTGGGGTTTGTGGCCAATTTTGGCGCAAACACTTTGGTGCTTTCACTGAGAAGGACTAGCACTCGCTGCATCGGATAGAAGTTTGGATTTGGAAGACAATGACTAGGCAAAATAGTAGAAGGCAAAGGGCTGAGAGAAGCCAACCAGAAGGAAGTCAACAAGCATCCTCCGGAGCTGAGAAGGACCGGCTTCGATCTACATAACCCGGGATGAAATGGAAGCCATAACAAATTCACTGCAAGAGAGGTTGTTGAAGAGTCAACAGGAGATGATGCATACTTTCTTGGAGCAAATGAGAGCTGCAGGGACCCAGAACTTAGGAACAGCTACAACGGCTGTAGATGCAGGACAAGGAGCTAGGGTTACGGAACCCAATGGAGGACAGGATACAGAGCCAGAGGGCAATCGACAAGGGCTTGGGGTCAGGCCCACAGGATCCAACACAGGAGGACCTTTGGAAGGAGTTCAACGGGCTAGAACCAGCGTTGCTGCTAGCGAGCCACATGAAGAGTATGTACCGGAATTCCCTCGGGGGCAACCCCCGACAGACAACGCTAGATTGGTAGATATAATCAGGAAGACTGTGCGAGGTGGTTTGACCAACGGAGATTTGGAAGGAGTGAACAGGAGTCCGTTTGCTCGGGAAATAAGGATGGCTCAGAATCCACCTAAGTTCAAGCTACCTAGCGTGGAGGTATACGATGGCAAGGCAGACCCTACGGATCACTTGATTAGGTACACCAGACACATGGAGGTGCTGGGGGCATCGGAGGAAGTGATGGCCCGATGCTTCCCTTTGTACTTAACGGACTTAGCTGCGATGTGGTTTAGGCAACTGGAAGAAGGATCTATCAGGACTTGGAGGGAACTGGTGGCAAGGTTTTTGGGACAGTTTCGGGTTCATGTCAAGAGACCGAAGAACGTGATGACATTGACAACGGTAAAGCAAAGGATAGATGAATCGCTAAGAGCTTTTCTAACTCGATTCAGTGCCGCAGTTGCTTCGGTGGATCGGCCCGATCCATCGATGGTTTTAATGGCAGTAGTATCAGGAGTCAGGGAGAACTCAGATTTCAAGGTATCTCTGATACGAGATCCCCCACGGGATCTCGACGAATTCTTTCACGAGGCAGAAAGGTTCCTTCGGCAAGAAGATGCGAGTACGGATTTAAAGTTAAAAAAGGTTAATGCAATTGAGATTGGAGGACCATCCAGCAAAGGTTTAGATAAAGACAAAGGAAAAAGGAAGTTGGACGATGATTCTAGAAATGCTAGGAAGCAATGGAATGATCCAAAGTTTTCCACATACACAGGATTGAATGAGACGCTGGAGCGGATATACCTGGATACTCGGAATCGCCTTCCCTACCGGAGGCCGGCTAGGAGAGAACCAACAGAACGGGAAAGGACATCAGGAAGGCACTGTCTCTTCCATGATTTGGATGGACACGACACCAACAACTGCAGGCACCTAAAGGACATAATTGAGGGGCATGTAAGGAATGGACAGCTGCCACAATATGTTGGACCTCGGAATGCAACGGCGGGGCAGGAGCAACCGACGCCTACCTCAAGCTACGATGGTGGGAGGCCCAGGAATGATGGTCGGTTGATCATCCATTGACCAGGTTAATATGAAATAAGTAGCGAACTATTGGCAAGCAACCAAGTCATTTACACATGTACGGGGACGGAGATAGCCCCTAAGCATGCTCTGGATGATGATAAACTGCAATGCTATGGTTTGTGAAATTTATCTTTTGCTTTTTGATTGGACACTGCTTTTCTTTTTGGTTTTCGGTTTTGGAGCTTGGATTGAGCTCCTGGTTTTTCTTGCTTTTTTGATTTGGATTTTCCTTTGGATGATTGTTTTCGGTTTTGGATGCTGGTTTGGATTTCTGGTTTTCTGGTTTTGATTTGGATTTTGGATGTGGATTTTAGATTGGATTTTTATCTGATTTTTTATAAACGGTCGTCAGGTATGGATTATGCCTGGCAAGGGGTGAGTCGCTTTGCCCGAACGTGTTAAATTGACTCATTCAGGTCGTCGAGTATGGACTATGCTCGGCAAGGGTCCGGAGTGACCAGGATTCGGCCTAGGACTTAGGCCCTGTAT
Source organism: Allium cepa (assembly GCA_030765085.1). NCBI lineage: Eukaryota > Viridiplantae > Streptophyta > Magnoliopsida > Asparagales > Amaryllidaceae > Allium > Allium cepa. Next base: position 887,905,080 of record CM060929.1, read on the forward strand.
TATCAATTGTTATTTCAGGTCGTTGAGTATGGACTATGCTCAACAAGGGTCCGGAGAGACCAGGATTCGGCTTAGGACTTAAGCCATGGCACTACACAGCGTCCAGGGACACTGGACCAAGGTCGTCAAGTGTGGATTACGCTTGGCAAGAACCCGGAGAGGTTAGCTCAACGTCCAGGGACACTGGGCCAAGGCCGTCATGTGCGGATTACGCTCGACAAGAACACGATGAGGCTAGCTTAACATCCAGGGACACTGGATCACGGCCGTCAGGTGTAGATTGCGCTTGGCAGGAGCCCGGAGAGGTTATGGATTTGGATATCGACTCAGAGAGATCCTAGATTCGGTTATTGGCTATTGGATAAGGATGGTTTGGGGCTCGGTTGTCGAGTTCGGATGGACATGGAATTGGCTCAAGCTTTGGTTATTGGATTTGGAACTGGATATCGACTCGGAGCAATCAAGGATGATATTCTCTGGCAATATGGTTGTGGACTTTGGATATTGGATTCGGAATTATTCAAAACACGCCTTGTTATCACAAGGCATGTTTTGGGGGGGAAAGTGTTATCCCACTTTTTGGGTGAAAACTGGAATATCAACAAATTGGCAAGGAATGCTGAATATCGGGGTTGGAGATCGATTGGAATCAAGACTACGATCGATGACGTCAAAATTTGGTTGAGCTCCGATCGGGACGAAATTGATTGGAGATGATGATAAGGATTAGGAGAGGCTATGTTTCAAATTTCAGGTTAATCGGAGTTCGTATGAAGGAGATATGATCGATGCAAGGTAGGAAGAACGTACTGTTCGAAGCCACCTTCCTCTCATCACCGAACCAACTCCACTTCCTCTCACCACCGAACCAACTCCACTTCCCTTCCCACCGAACCAACTCCACTTCCTCTCACCACCGAACCAACTCCACTTCCCACTGAACCAACGTCCCACCGAATCACCTCCACCGAACCAAGCTCCACCGGTCCAAGGCCTCGCCGAACCAACTCACCACCGAGTCAAACCAACCACTACCGGACCGGAGCTACCGAACCAACCCACGCTCCACACACTACCGGTCCAATCAACACTCCACTTACCGCCGAACCAAGGAGTTACCGAACCAACGTTGCCAGGCCAGATTGCATCAGCCCAGGTCCACCAGCAGCTATATACATCCAGAACCCCTATCCCCAGCCTCACTCTATAAATAGAGGGGCAGGGGTACAACAATGGCAGACAAGTTTGAGAGCTCAAGCCCGGAAGGAACTTTCAAACAACTTTCATACACTGGTACTACAAGCTTTGTACTTGTAATCTGAATAGAAAAGGAGAATAACATATAAAGTGGACGTAGGCACATTCTGGCTGAAACACTATAAATCTGTGTCTTTTACAGTTTAGTCCCTGCTTTTTACGTATTTGCATGAGCCACCCAAATCACTACGAACAACATAAAATCAACTAAATCATACGACTTGGAGGTGTCTTCCCATTTTTTGTGCAAACATTTTTTGGGTTATTTGCCGAGATCTGTGATTTGTGTTTGAATATTGCTGATTTGTATTCATACACTGGTGCTTTCACGGTATTTGGGGTTTGTGGCCAATTTTGGCGCAAACAGCGATATTTTCTTTCATGTATACCTAGGATATATATATATATATATATATATATTACATATTATATATATTATTTATCACATTTATTTATTCTATTGATTGTAGGATAAAGTGGTCAATTTTTCCTATAAATGCCTAGTTTATATGTGTGTGTGCGCACGCGAGTTTGTGTATGTATGTATGAATGTTTATGTGTGTGTTGTTTTGATGTCCATATTATGAATATAAATGCATGACATATTAAATATAAATTAATAAAATTATAATAATTATAGTTTAAATTATTAATAAATTTATTTTAAACATTAATAATCAATAAATATTTTAATCAATAAAATAAAATTGAAATATCAAGGCAACGTTTATTAATAAAAGTATTAAATTTGATTTGGTGTGAATAATATTTATTTATACAACGCAAACTAAAGATCTTGTGGAAACTAATAATTTTTTTGAATTTTACCCTTTTAACCCCGATGTCAGTGTACTTGATCCAACTGTGGTATCAGAACCCTCGTTGTGCTTATGTAGATAAATTAACCAACACTGAGGGCAACACCTTGAGAGAAGTCATAGTAGATGGATGTCTAGGAAAAGGTGCTTAAACTAAAGAGAAGGTTACTCTAGTTAAGGACCACTTATGTGCAATACCTCCCTATCTCCTGGCCCTTCCTAACTTATCAAAATGGTTTTTTTTTGGGTATGCTTTTGTAGAAAATTTAAAACATTTTTGAGAACATATTTGAATATTATAATATAATTTAAAAATGATTTAAATTAAATAATTATTTGCATAATTTTGTAAAAGTTATATGCAAATTTAAAATTGTTTTAAATTGAATATGCAATCAATGAATTTTATAAAGGGTTATAACATATAAATTTAAAACGTTTTAAATTTAAATAAATAAATATAAATGTTATATTTAATAGTTAATTAGTTTTTTAATTTATAGAAGAAATACATATGAATATATATATATATATATAACTATATAAATTATAAATTTTATTGTTAAATGTATATACTATATGTATGAATGAAATAAGAGGTCAAAATAAATAAAACCCATGAGACTTAAGGGTGTATACATTGAATTATATAAAAGATGTTTGATATCATGAGTTATTATTATTATATATTCATCTCCACTAACTAGATGATAATACTCTATAAAATTATTTTAAATTATGAATTTAATAATAATGCTCTCCATCATCTATTATAATGGAGTACCTTACATATCTATGTTTGTTGAGAAAACTCAAGGCACAGAATATCTAAATGATGTTTATATATCTATAGATATATAAGAATTGTATGTAGCTTTGGTAAGCAAACATAGAGTTACGTAACTCCCCTTAAAATATCATCAAATGATGGATCAAAAGTGCCCAATGTACTTCATGATTTGTTCAGCAAACTTAAGGTTAGGAAGACAATTAAGAGCATAGTTAAAAGCAAGTTAGTAATTATATAAGGTGTAATTAGTATACTTACCGTTTATAGGGACTACGAGTTATTGAGGAAACTCAAGATTGTAGTAACATGATAAACAGATTTTATACCCACTGAAGGAATTTATGAAATACCCATATCTCATTTTAGGTTTTAGAGAGATGCAAAATTCTGTGGGAGCCTTATCAAAAAATATATAATAATCCATTATAGTAAGTATATAAACATATGTGATGATACCTTATTTATTTTGATGAATTTGGTAGATAATAGAAATTATGAAGTTATTCTTCGAAAGAACACATTGTCGGAACAAATTACAAAAACTGGCTTGGGAATGTTAAAATTTCTCTCATGTTCGAAAATCTTTGGTATGCCATTGCTAATGAATCTTTAATTAAATCCGACAAAGATGCCATGGCTAAACAAATTAAGGCTTACGAGGATTCGAATGGATTGTAAACTACCTCACTATTACATGTTGTCTACTTTAAGCATCGAGCTTCAATGACAGCACGAGAAAATGAATATTCATGAAATATCTACGGGTTGTATTATAACAACCCACCTTGGAACATGTCAAAATTTCGACCCAGAAATGGCCCATCGAAACTTAGATCCATTCCAATGCAAGCCGTGGGTAGTAAAAAGAAATAACATTACAGAGCCATAACTAATCTTTCAGAACTCACAACGGATGGAACAAAATATAATAGTAAAATGTACCCATTTATTTCAAAACTAGAAAAATCTCATAACACAAAATCCCATAAAAACCATAGTATAATATCTGTTACAACAATTATTTAAATCTAAGGGTATACATGAAAGCAAATAATAATCAATGCTGCCACTTGTCAAGCTTCTTCATCTTTAAGCATCGTCATCACCATCACTACGTCATTAACATATGTTTTAACGAGGAGGGAGTCAGAACAACAAGTGTCTGGTCAATAAAAACCTCAAGTCTTATCTTTTTAGTACTTGGGTAGTATATTTAAAAATAAGAATATATCTACGAATATCAAACCATTAAAATCATTTAATACTTCTTTATAAGGAAAGGAGGTGGGTCCAACCACTTAATACCTTCCATTCTAGAAGTAAATCCCATATCCCAATCATATGTCATACATAGCTAATAATGTGAGAGATGATACTTAAGCCACTTAATACTTCCTAGTGAAAAATAGGCAAACCCCATCTTAACAATAAGAATTGCAATTTAAACCCTATACTCTATTCAACTCCTCTTTTTAAATAGAAATAGACGAGAATAAGTAGTGCAAACTACGAATAGAATTCATAATCTAAACCCCTTATTTTACTGAATGATCATAATTTAACGTAAAGAAGAAGAAGTGGAATAGACTATGAAATTATCAAAAATTGCATAAACGAAACAACTTCCATCAAATTAATATAAATAATTGAGGATCACAGCATAGAATTAACATTTCAAAATAAAAAGGAAATTTAGGGAATTTTATCTATCATATTTTTGGAATCCTAAAATCCCTAACGCGTACTTAAATCCAAAAAGAAATATAATAAACAATTGCTGTAAAGAAATACTAATGTTTCCACTCACAGATTAGCCTTAGCTTTACTCAAATGGATTTGCAGCCTTTCGATTTCTTCCAAAATCTCTCTCTTTTGATGCACACACATACACAATAAGGAAGAGGTATATATTCATTAGATTCAGAATAATTAGAGAAGGATAGGATAAGAATAGATTAGAGGAAGAAGAAACAATTAGAAAATAGGTTAATTCCTACCTGAATTCTCTACAGAGTTTCTGAATCTTATTAGAGAGATAGTAATGACAGAGTTTCTTCGTAATCTCAAAAATAATATGAATAAAAGTGGAGAAGATAGGGTTCTATTTATAGGAGTTGAAACACACTAGAATCGTAGGATGGAAGTTGGTAGGAAATAGGTAAATCTGGAGCATACAACCAAATAAAACATAACATAGAACCCTAGCTGCCATTGGCAACTGCCATTGCCTAGCGATCAATCGTCCTTGGGCGACCGGTCGACTGCTACTATTGACTGCTCTTTTATTCAGGGTCGTTTATTTTTTTTCTGTTGCAATATTATTTTATTCCCTAAATTAAATGCTTACTTAGCCCGAAGCTAGTTTTTGAAAATTTAAATCCTAAATTTGATTTCCCATTTGAATTTGAATTAAAACTAAATTAATTTAAATCCAAGAACTTCAAATGCTCGTAACTTCTTTGTTTGAGTTCCGTTTTCAGCATATTATACGTGGAAACAGAACAAAATTTTGCTACCAAAGAAGTGGAATAATTTTTATTGTAAAATTCCAACTTATATAAAATTTTCATATCCAATCCTTATCATATTTAATTCAATTTACTTTATTTATTTATGGTTCATTTTACGGGGTACTACATTCTTCCCCCCAAAAAAGATTCCGTCTCGAAATCTTCCAAGGGGCGAACGACGTAACTAGCAATACACAACCAAGTTCTCTACACAACCATCTACTCAACCAATAATGCAATGTGATTATGTATTGTGAACATGTTAAAATGAGCTCAATTCTAGCGTGAGTGTGCAATCATGTCATGTAAGTATGTATGAAAATATCCTAAACATGCATAAATTTTTCTATACAAGTGTAAAGTGATTTTGAAAAGTGTAACAATCATATCCTACCATCCAACATAGCAACTGCGATGCAACTAAAATCCTAATTTTAGAGAGAGAAATTACCGGTGAAAAGCTCTGGGTGAGTGTTTCTCATCTTCCTCGATCTCCCATATGCTTTCCATCGGATTATCCCCCCATTGTACTCAGACCAACTTAATTATTTTATTATGGGGTCTCCTAGTACCATGATCCACAATGCTTGCGATGGCATGAGGCACTGTCAGCTCCATCTCAAAATCCCCTAACTAATTAGGCTCTACTCTAGTAGCGGTGTCATGAAGGTATTTCCTAAGATGGGAAACATAGAAAACATTGTGGACTCTTGCAAACTTGTCAGGAAGCTCCATACGATATGCCAATTTTTCGATTCTTTTCAGAATTCTGAATGGCCCAATAAATTTAGGTGCCAATTTTGCGGACTTGCCAGATCTAACACTTTTCCAAGAGAGGAGATTTTAATAAATACCATATCTCCAACTTCAAATTCAAACTCTTTCCTTCTTTTATCTGCATAAGATTTCTTATGGTCTCATGCTACCTTCATCCTTTGCCTGATCAAATCTAATTTTTCCATGGCATTACAGATCAAATTGGGTCCGAGTAATGCTTTAGCGGTGGTTTCCGACCAACAACTAGGCGATATGCATGGAAACCCGTAAAGTGTTTCAAAAGGGGGTCACACCAATCGTAGTTTGATAGCTATTATTATACAGAAACTCAACCAAAGGTAGATGCTGTTCCCAATGTCCTTTGAAATCTAAGAGATAAGCTCTCAACAAATCTTTCAAAATTTTATTCACCCTCTCTGTTTGTCCATCAGTTTGCAGGTGATATGTCATCCTAAGGTTCAAAGAAGTTCCCAAAGATGTTTTAGGCCCCTCTAAAACTCACTAGTAAAAAAAGGGTCCCTATCATTGACTATGCTTATTGGAATTCCATGTAGACAAACTATCTCCTTAATATAAATCTGGATGGGAGAGGCGCTAGTCTTATTTCTCCTAATCGAAACAAAATGAGCACTCTTTGTGAGTCTATCTACATTAACCCAAATAGCCTCATTGCCCTTCTGACTTTTTGGCAATCCTTCCACAAAATCCATCACATATGTTCCCACTTTCAAGTCGGAATTTCCAAAGGTAATAAAAATCCACCAGGCTTCCCTTGCTCAACTTTTATCTTTTGAAATGTCAAACACCTAGCAACAAACTCGACTATGCTCCTCTTCATTCCATTTAAAAAGAAAATTTTCTTCATGTCCTTGTACATCTTATCTCCTCAGGATGAATGGTCATCCTTGAGTGGTGACACTCCATAAGCACCTCTCTCATCAAATCATCAATTATTGAGTTGCAAAGACGTCCATCTCTTTTCAAATACCCCTTATCATCAATTAAGTACCTCCTAGCATGTGCAAAATTCTATCTTTTTCTTAATTTTCCCAAAATGTCTACTAACTCCTCGTCTTTTACTTGCTCGTGCCCTATACGATCCATCAAGGCTGGTCTAAATTCCATAACCGATAGAAAATCGTGGATGGGTTCTGCTGACAGTTTGAGGTTAAAATTCAAGGGAACCTCCAACTATCTCAATTCTTATATAGCACCTAGGGTAGTGTGTTTTTAACTAAGGGCGTCGGCGACTATGTTCCCTTTTCCAAGGGTATATTGAATACCAAAATAAAAGGATGCTATATACATCATCCACCTCTACTGCTTAGGATTCAAATCTTTTTGGGAAAATAGGTATCTGAGTGATTTATGATCAGTGAATAACTCAAACCTTTCCCCAAAGAGATAATGCCTCTACATCTTTAAGGCAAAAACAATGGCTACCAATTCTAAATCATGCACTGGATATCTGTTCTTATGATCTTTTAGTTGTCTTATAACATATGCAACTACCATCCCTTCTTGCATAAGAACTGCTCCTAATCATGTGCTACATGCATCCGTGAAAACTGTGGATGGCTTGGTTCCATCTAGAATAGTGAGCACGGGTGCACTAGTCAATGACTCTTTAAGCTTCTCAAATGCCTCGATGCTTTTATCATCCCAAACAAAAACAAGATTCTTCTTAGTCAATTGGTTTAAAGGGGCTTCTGTTTGTGCAAAGCTCTTGATGAACTTCCTATAGTAACCTGCCAACCTTATAAAACTTCCTACCTCCGATGCATTACTAGGAATCTTCCATCCATGGATAGCTTCCACTTCAGTAGGGCCCACCGCCAATCCTTTCTTCGAAACAATATGCCTAAGGAACCTAACTTCATTTTTCCAAAAGTGGCATTTAGAAAACTTGGATTGGAGTTGGTTTCTTATCAAGATCTCTAATACCTCCCTAAGGTGGTCCTCTGCTCCTTGCCATTGGAGAAAACCAAGATATCATCAACAAACACTATGATAAATTTATTAGATTGCCCTCTATATATTCTACTCATCAAATCCATAAAGTATGTTGGGGCATTCATCAATCCAAAATGCATTACTTCCCACTCAAAGAGTCCATCTGACATACAAAATGCGGTCTTCAGCTTGCTTTCCTCTGCAATCCTCAACTGATGGAATCATGTTACTAAGTCTAATTGGGAACAGACTTTAGCTTCTACAAGTTGGTCGAACAAGTCATCTATTCTCGGTAGAGGGTACCTATTTTTCCTTGTCAACTTGATCAACTCCCTAATAACAGAAAGTCTCAAAGAACCATCTGCCTTAGTGGAAAAAACAACAGGGGCTCCCCACTCAAAATTACTCCTACGGATGAATCCTTTCTTCAATAACTTTGAGATTTTCTTATCTAACTCCCTTCTTTCTTTGGGGATAGAATGTCTCAATAGTAGAATGATGAGTCTTGCATCCTTCTCCAAAATTGATTCGGAATTATGAAGTGGGAGAACGGAGACCTCCTCAAAGACATCAAGAAATTCACAAACTATGAGCATAGATAACGACTCTCGAACAATATATAGATTTAGTGAGTATAAATGGCTTAACTCAACTAAAGCTTTAGGTGTACAAAGAACTTCTAAGTTATGACCACCATGACTCTTTAATCATACTACCCTTTTTATCTCAGTCAAGAATGGCTCTATAATATGACAACCAATCCATACCCAAGGTAAGTCCATACCCCTTGAAATTTAGAACGTACGTAGTACATATGAAATCAATGTCGCATATGTCTAACACTAGTTCTTTGCAAATAAGAGAAAGATGGGTCAAACCTCTATTCGGCTATTGACCATCTAGGTTTTAAGGTTTAAGTAATTTACTACATCCCTAGCTATAAAGGAATGTGATGCCCCTGAATCAAATGAGGTACAAATAGTAACCCTAAAAATAAGAGTTATACTTTCTAGAGCTGGTTTTCCTTGGTCCCTTGGTGGCTTACTAGTAATAGGAACAACTTCAATAGCGTAGGCTTGTCCGCTTGGTCTTTCCTTAGCCATTTTGGGGCATTGATTCTTGTGATGCCCTTCCTCGTGGCAGTTAAAGCACTTTCCTTTAAAGGCTTCCTTCATTAGGCCCACCCTACGATATTTAGCTTCATGACCCTTCCTTTGGCATCTTTCTCACCTTTACTTCCTTCTTAAACTTCCCCTTTGACTTCTTGTTGGCCCAAAAGCTCCCCTTCTTAAACCCTCCTTGCTTTTGGGTTTGTGCAGACTTCTCTTTCTCTCTTACCTTCCTCATTGGACACGTGCAGCATTGTCATTTCTACCAACATCTTATACGTGGCCCCTATAGGTACTTAGGTCAACAACATTTTTCTTCGCTAGAAATTTAAGCCATTTACGAACTTCATGGCCTTTTTCATAGGTGTGTCTATCATGCTTATCCGAATTTAGCCAATTCAATAAAATTAGCTATGTACTCCTTAAGGGTAGAATCTCCTTATCTCAACTGAATGAATTTTTTTCAATTGCAAGCTAACCTCTACTCTAGCCATGAATCTCATCTCAAATTGGTCCTTGAATTCATCTCAAATTTGATCTTAATTGCAAGCTAACCTCTACTCTAGACACGTGCACACACACATATATATATTGAGATTAAATAGAATGTATGAATTATTTTGTCTAATGATGAATAAAGTATTTATAAATCATTTCCTATATGAAATATTATATTGTTGGATTTCTAAACTATAAATTCTTATAAGATAAATATTTTGAGAGCCTTAGTTCTATGATATGGTGAGTTCTAATAATCACTTTAGTGCTATCGATTGGTTTAAATGCTCTCGAGTAATACTTCATCAACTATTGTACAACTCATTGAATTGAATGTTTGAATGGTACTTACTAGACTATTAGCGAATACTTGAATTCCACCGAGTAGTATAGGATGCCTTGGCTAAATTCTTATGATTTCTTTTAGGAAGTGTTTGACACTTTAGAGTTGTATTCTCCTTTGATGTTTTGCCGGAGGCCGATAGATCTTAAGAGAGTATAGTTTAGATTTTCCAGTGGTATCCGTAACGAGTGAGATACTAGCTTCTAGTAAATACTTGAATTTCACCAGGCGGTGTGACACGTTTTGGTTAAGTTCTAGCGATTACTGAAAGTGATAATATTTGGCACTTTAGGGTATATTTAATTTTGGTATTCGGTTGGGGGCCAATAAATCCTAAAGAGGTATATTCATGGATTTATTTACGATCATCTTGATTGGTACGAGTTACATACATACATACATACATACATACATATATATATGGTAATGTAAATATATACAATAATAACGAATAATACAGAGAATTCGAGTCATGGTTGCTACGATCGTCTTGATCGGTTTGGATGATTGTTGAGATCAATTATAATTTGGTTCCACGGTATGGTTGATCTTTGATATCATATTGGTATGGATGATACCATAATTGTTTGTTTTCTACTTTATGTGTACAATCATTGGGATTGGTATGGATGATCATTAAAATCGGTATGTATTAGGATTTTCTTAGATTTTGAAAATTGGAGTCTGTGACTATTCTGTGTGTTGTGATATAAATATTCTGTGCCTCATAATGGATTCTGAGTTAAATTATTTCAATGACTCATTTATATATATATGACCTCTGTGTTTTGCTATATCTTGTTCTCATCCTTTTGAATATTTAGAGATAGTCTGACCCATTTATTTTATATTACTCGGATCAACCGAGACTTTTAAGGTTATAAGGCATTTAGATTTTTGGATGGATGAGCTGGTGGGGAGTTAAACCTTTATATTTTTAGTTTATATCATTTAGGATTTTGCGTATGTATATGAGATGTATAGTTAAGTTAGAGATTTGTACTAGATGTATATTATGCGAGTCAAGTATAATCTTTGTAGACTTACAACATGTATATTTTATTCTGTTGTGACCTGTAACTATTATTTATATGCTATACTGTTCTGATTCCAAGAAACCAATGTGTTTATTACTTTGAAATGAGACTATACACGTCAAATTTTATTCCAGAGATTTAGTAAAGTGGTAGGTATGATGTGTCAATGCTAGTTTGAAGATATATTCGTATTTTGTCGCCCTTAGCAAGCTGTATTCTTCATATTATTGGAAGACATTATTTATAATGTTCTCTAATAATATTTCTATGTGGTAGGGTCATTACATAAGTGGTGAAGGCTTTTGCACTAAATGTTTTTCTTAGCTCGTCGGCTGCTCCATCGATGAAGCATAATGGAAAAGGCATCGTGATCTAAGGCATGCTTTCCATTTATGACTTACTTGATCGTATTTTTCCTGATATGGAAGCATCACATTTTCTTGTATCTAATGACCTGGTAGATTAGTTAAAGTTGAGACCGAACCTAGTTGACAGACCCTTGGTAGCGTCGAATCCCTTTGGTGGTTCAGTAATTTAGGTATGGTTTGTCATGACATCTTATTTTATGGATGCATGTTTGCTTATGATTTATTTGTACTTGGTTTTCATGGCTTCAGATTATTTTGGGGATTGAACGGCTTCAAAGGTACGAAGTTGTACTCAATTATGAGAGGTTATTGGTGATGATAGGGAGTGATGATGCTCGTAAGATGGAGTTGAGTTGCATGCTTGAGGATGAAGTGATGGTTAGCATTTTCTACTCTTTCAAGAACCCACATGGTGATTTGTCATCCGTACCTATGCCTAGGAAGTATCCCAATAATTTCAAGGAGATTAAGAGAGTATCTCCATACATGGAGATCGAGTTCTGTATGATCTTGCGAAGGATGCTAGACTTACCGTTATGCCTTTGAGAAAGATAACACCCAAAGAGCAACGAGAACTAGAGGTGCAATCAAACGAATAGCCGAAGAAGGGATTTATTCAAAAGAGTACTTCTGAATAGGAAGCACTTGTACTATTCACCATTAAGGCAGATGACTCTTTGCGACTTTGATTTGAAATCATGAGCTAAATAAAGTGACTAGTATCCTCTTCCACGTGCAGATGACTTATCGATCATCTCTAGGGTGAGAAGATGTTTCCTTAATTAGATTTGGCCAGGGGTTTTCACCAACTGAAAGTGGTGAAGAATAGTGCGTCGACTGCCGCATTACACCATTAGTATTTTATAAGTGGTTGGTTATTCGGGTTAACAAATGCACTAACATACTTCGTTGATCTTATGAACCGTGTTTTTAAGGACCAATTTGATAAATTAATACATGTGTTCATTAACTGTATGGTCTATTTCCAAATAAAAGAGGAACATAAGATACGCTTAAGAGTGGTTGATGAGACGTTGAGAAAGTATCAGATGAAAGCCAAGTTTTTGAAGTGTCTCTTCCGGAGGAGTGAAGTGAGATTCTTGGGTAATATTGTTTCGGAGCAAGGCATTACTATCGATATTGCCAAAGTGGCGGTAGTGCAAGATAGGAAAAGACTAAAATGCAATCAATGTGAGAAGTTTTCTAGGATTAACGGGTTATTACAGAAGATTCATTAAGGACTTTTCGAAGATAGCCACATTATTGACCCATCTAACGAAAAAGAATCATACATTTGCCTGGGATGTGAGGTGTGAGTATGCGTTCGTGAGTTTGAAAGAGTGGTTGACAAGTGCACCGGCGTTTGTCATTCTGAATGGGAATGATGAGTTGATGGTATACCTAAAAGCACGTGGTGCTAGAATTGGAGTGATATAGATCCAAATAGGTTAGGTCGTCCCTTAAGCTGGTAGGGATTGAAACTAAAAGAGAAGAGATATTCGACCCACAAATTGGAGTTAGATGTTATAGTATTTGCATTGAAGGTGTGGAAGAATTAATTTATAGAAGAAAGTATTGAGTCATTCATCGACCATGAGTCGTTGAAATAACTTTTCTCACATAAAAACCTTAACCTACAATAGCAAAGATGGTTAGAGTTTTCGGTTTCCTATGACTCTGAAATTTCCTATACGACCAATAAAGGAAATGAAGTCGCGGATGCATTAAGTCAGAGACATGCTATTTTAGGGGCTATGTTCTTAGAGTGGACCTAGTTAGAGTTAATAACATTATACCACAAACGCTATTTTGAAACGGCTTTGAGCCATTGCTAAAGCGTTTTGCAACGGTCCAAAGTCATTGCTAGGTGGGGGTGGCTAAAATTTAGCAAAGGCCTAAAGTCATTACTAATTAAAATTTAACTACAGTTCAAATTTGTTGCTAGCTGAAATTTAACAACTGCTTTAGCCTGTTGCTAGTTGAAATTTAGCAATGGTCCAAAGTTATTGCAAAATATTGTAAAACTTATTTTTATATAATTACAATAACCTCCAACATCACTATAAATGGTAGAATCTCATGCATAAATATACCAACCCTTGCACTCATTCATCACATTGAAAATGACTAGGACAGAAGATGAACACAAAATGTTGTTTCTCATTACATACATTGCAGTAGCAGTTTCTTGAAAGACCAACTCTATTACCACACGAATTAGTCACAAATATAATTTATATAAATAAGTAAATATACACATAATAGCACTCTCAACTTTGTGTATCATACATTGTTTATAAAATGCACTGGACATGAAAAGGTTGTGGGTTATATTATACACTCTCAACTCTGGACAACTGTCATCATCCATTCTGTTGCTTGAACATATTGTACTATGGAAAGGCCCAAGCATAGAATTATCTTCACGTGCTACATTTATACTATCAATCTTCAACATTTCTTCGAATTGGTTTTTGTACATTTGAAGTTCGAACGATTCATTATGTGTATATAGTGTTATTCTCATTATTCTCATCAATTGTGGTTCTTTTATGCCAATCTTTCTACCAATTGCAACCTACATTAACTACAAAATTATGCATTCGAAAATAATGTGAAAGATATATTATTAGATTAACATATTGTCGTTATGTATCAGTTCTTTCCAATTCTTACTTCTAAAGCTTCTAAGGTAAATATATAAATCAAGGAAATAAGTTACATTCTTACTTTGGAACATTAAGTTAGATGGATGGTAGGGAATATTAAGAAATAAAGCAATTCGCAGCGAGGAAAAATAAATACGAGAATAGTTGATATTTTGACCTTACATATTGCCCATCAAGCTTTCTTACATAAATATTTCTATCTAGATCATTACAAGTTAGAAAAGTAACATTTTCATGCAAATGGATGAACCAAGCTACATGACTTATACAAATACTCAAGATACATGAACCAAACAAAAACAAAAAAAAATCACCTGAATATTGTTGTTATGACATGAATATTCTTGAGTTGATATTTGATAATCAGTTATATTTAAGTTAGGAAGTATGAAAAAATCATTTGAATATTGTTGTCATGGCATCTATGGTAAAGCTTGCCTATGCCACACAAGAAACATTTTTGTTAGGATTGAGCAGCTTAGACCCATTACTCCAAGATAACACCTACTAATCAAAACATAGTTCATCAGAGTTATACAAATAATAGTTGTATTGTAGCTTTATTTTTTTATTAAACATTAGTCAAATTAGATATTGTCCATAAATATTTTACAAGAAATATTTACATGATTATACCTTAGGTGTTTTCAAAGATATTTATGTTGTCATTGAAAATCTTGACATCGGTACCATGGGGAGTAAAGCAAGCGACGGTGTATTTAAAGAGATTTAAATTGTCAATGCTAGCACAAATATAATGTAAATTTTGTTGAGTACCATTTGGCATGTTGTTGATGAATAAAATCCATTAAAAGTACCTTGGCACTTGCAACAACAATATTGTGAATCTGATTGTTCATCTTATGAACTCACAAAATATTTTACCATATTGAATGACCCTGACCTATCCATAAAAAATATCATAATTTTCTTAGTACTACAATATGTAGATTTTCTTATGCTATTATTATCATTGCTATGCAACTTACCCTCTTTGTTTTTTTCGTTGCGCAGTTTAGCTCCTGACTATAAAATTAACAATCTTGTGATTGCCTTTGTATGTTCATGAACTTCCTGGATTAGATATAGAATATTCTCGTCCCACTTCACAACTACAATTTTTATATATTACATCTCTTAGTGGGATTATATTCATACTTCATTAAGTAATGGCTGTCATCATATTGCAGTAGCTTGAATTTTACTATTTAAAATTTATACTTTTATAACACTAACCTTAATTGTACCATCTGAACAGCAAGAAAAAATAATGTTCTTGAATTAGACTATTGGCACGATTTCTCCATTTGTACTGCAATCTACATGATTCAACTCCATGTGATTCCAGAAATCTAACTGCACCAAAAGAATATGAACATAAGCCACGAATATCTTTGGCAAACACGGGTAGAAGCATAGAACATGATTTATAATAAGACATTGTACTTACTATTATACGTCTAGTATACCAAAACAGAGACTAATCAATAATAAACTTGTCTCACAAGTTTATAACTCAGATTTCCACTACTTTGTAATCTGTATTAGTTATTTTAACAATAAGTATGTTGTAAATAATTGCAACAACAAACTAACAACTATAGTAATAATAACTATAACAATAGATCAAACGTTATACTATTTAAAGAAATAGTACAACGTAGAAACGAAAATGATACACACACACACACACAAATATATAAATCAATAACAACCCTAACTGATTGAAGAAGGAAATTTCGTCTGAGGCTTGTCGTAACAATTTCCTTAAGACTTTATTTAAAGTCTCCCAAGATACAATAGATGTAATCTGCATAAGATTGTAATGGGTATATCAAATCTGTAATTTTTGTATAGAGCAGTAGAGAAGAAGAAGCAGAAGAAATTAGAACTGAAATGGAATGAGAATGTGATCAGTATTCTCTTCTATTTATAATTTTGTCCGCACCCCTTCGAACAGTTGCGTCCTCTTGACGGGTTGCACCCGTTGCCTTTCATTGCTACTATTTATTAATGGGCCACACCTATTCGCTACTTGTTCTACGTTCGCACCATCTGTTGCCATAAGTCGCACCCGCTCGGATCTAACGGGTTGCACCCACTTCCGTCTGCTAATGGATGCATCTGTTCGCCAAAAACCCACACCCGCTTCAGAAGTCGCACCTCATTAGTCAATCCGCGTCCGCTTCTGAACAGATTCGCACCTGTTCGTATAGCCTGCAACTATCAGAAAACCCAGCCCAGTTTTGCAGTAAAAATAGGATCATTTAGACCCAAACCCAAACCCGGCCGGGTTCGGTCGGAAGGACGGAGGCAGCGCGCGCGCGTGTGGTTATGATGCATGATCTCCCTCCTCATAAAGAAACAAACATTCGGGTGCCCCAAGGCCCCAACCCCTTCATTGCAAAGCTATTAATATACTAGAATAGCTTTGCAATTTTGGCGATGTGGGACTATGTTGTTTTCATTCATTTTAGTATTAGGAATTCCAACAATTCCCCAAATGAATGATAATATACATATCCCCCACATGAATGATAATATACATATCCCCCACACAAAGCGAAATATCATAGAGTACATATGGAATAATGTTTTATCGTGGATAAGTAGATATTTCACTTTGAACTTTCCCTAGTTAAAACTTATCGGGTCTACTTGGCTAATTAATGAATTATCTCATCTTAAACCGCCGGCCTTTATTGTAAATCCAAACAATAAGCTTTACGAAGCATTGATTCCATTCTCATCTAATCTCGTGGTTGTGTTCATTTTGGTCCTGAACAATTTTTGGTTCTACAAATGTTTATAGAAAATATAAGTCTTTAATATTCTCATAGAGCCGACCGAGCTCACACTAACATAGATGATCGCAACCATTAAGAGTATCCTACATATACCCTACTTGTTATTTTCAAAATATGATCATCATTAAAAAACTTAGTTTTAACCTTTAAATACTTCTATAAGCATGCATTTATATTGTGCACCATAAGAATGGAGTTGGCCAATGTCCACTCAAATGCATTACGCCTTGAGTTACTTAGAACTGGTTTGACTATTGATCCTAGTCCGTGGGATCTCCAGTCGCTAAGATAGGTTTTCATATAAGATAACTCTTGGTGGTTAAGGCTTTTAAACCCATTCCCCTCGATGCGTAGTCAATTTTCTCTTTAGGTAAATATTTAGTAAATGGATCCGCTAGGTTATCATTTGTTATCACATAATCTATAGAAATAATTCCATTTGAGAGTAACTGCCTAATTGTGTTATGGCGTCGATGAATATGTCGTGAGTTTCCATTATACATAAAGTTGTGCGCTCTACTTAGCACAGCTTGGTTATCACAATGTATGCATATGGCTGGTATAGGTTTAGGCCAAAACGGAATATCTTCTAAAAAGTGACGAAGCCATTCTGCTTCTTTGCCTGCTTTATCTAAAGCGATGAACTCTGATTCCATAGTGGATCGAGCTATGCATGTTTGTTTAGTTGATTTCCATGACACTGCTGCCTCTGCTAAGGTAAGTACTTAACCACTCGTTGATTTTGATTCCTCTGAATCAACAATCCAGTTTGCATCACATATCCTTCTAAGATCGCATGATATTTTCCATAATGTAAGGAATAATTTGTAGTATTTTTTAAATAGCCAAGCACTCTCAGTAGTGCTTTCCAGTGTTCCTTTCCTGGATTGCTTGTATACCTGCTCAGTCTGCATACTGCAAAAGTTATGTCTAGTCTTGTGCAATTCATGAGATACATGAGACATCCTATTACACGAGAGTATTCCAGTTGCATTACACTCTCATTAGTGTTTTTATGCAGTACTTCTGATGGATTAAAAGATGTTCTTACTCCTTTAATTCCAAAATTTTGAAATTTTTCACTCACTTTGTGTGTGACTGAGATAATTCAATTCCATTAGGTGTTCTTATTATTTTGATTCTCAAAATAACGTCTGCAACTCCTAATTCTTTTATATCGAAATTGCTAATTAACATCTTCTTTATGGTCTCTATTACCTGTGTATTTGGACCAAATATTAACATATCGTCTACATATAAACAAATCATTACATATGATTGTCCAATTTGTTTATAATAAACACACTTATCGCATTCATTTATACGAAAACAATTTCTCATCACGACACTATCAAATTTTGCGTGCCATTGTTTTGGAGCTTGTTTTAGTCCGTATAATGATTTTACTAATCTACAGACTTTGTTTTCATTTCCTTTGGAAAAAAACCCTTCAGGTTGCTCCATGTAGATCTCCTTATCGAGTTATCCATTTAAGAATGTTGTTTTTACATCCATTTGATGAATTTCTAGATTATAAATCGATGCAATTGCTATTAGCATTCTTATAGAGGTTATTCATGTTACCGGCAAATATGTATCAAAGAAGTCTACTCCTTCTTTTTGGCGATATCCTTTGGCTACTAATCTGGCTTTATACTTGTTGATAGAGCCAACTGCTTTCATTTTCTTCTTGAAAATCCATTTACAACCAATATGTTTTGTTCCTGGTGGAATATCAACAATTTCCCAAGTTTTATTACTTAGAATTGAATCAATTTCGCTTTGGATTGCTTCTTTCCAACATGAAGATTAAGAAGATGACATTGCTTCCTTGTACTTTTGAGGTTCGTGTTCTAACAAATTTGTGAAAAAATCTGAACCAAATGTCTTGAAAGTCCTAGCCCTTACGCTTCTTCTTGGTTCAACTTCCTCAATCTCATGATGAGTTTCATCTTCATGTAAATTGCTTGATTCTTCTCTTGTCCTTTTATGGACATTATTCCCTTCATTCCTTTTGTGCGGAAACACGTCTTCAAATAATGAGGCATCTCTAGATTCCATAATTTTATTTACATGAATATCACTATATCAGACTTGAATACCAAAAATCTGTAGGCACTACTATTTTGGGCTGGCCCTAAATAATAACAATCTACCGTTTTTGGTCCAAGTTTGACTTTTTTGGGAGGCGGAACTAGAACTTTTTCCAAGCACCCCCACACTTTAAGGTATTTAAAACCTGGTTTGTGTCCTTTCCAATTCTCATATGGAATTGTTCCTGTTTTATTGTGATGGACTTTGTTTAATATGTGATTAGACATATTTAAGGCTTCTCCACACAAGTTCGTCGGTAGACCAGAGGTTGAAAGCATGGCATTAATCATGTCTTTTAATGTTCTTTTCTTCCTTTCGGCTATACCATTTTGTTATGGTGAATATGGAGCCGTTGTTTGATGAATTATACCATTTCAGCTCCGAACTGTTCAAATGGTGATTCATATTCTCCACCTCCATCAGATCTCAATATCTTGATCTTTTTATTTAACTGATTTTCTACCTCAGCCTCGTACTTTATAAATGATGTAATTGCTTCATCTTTACTATTCAAAAGATATACATAGCAATATCGTGTATAATTGTCAATAAACGTAATAAAGAACTTTTTTCCACCTCTTGTAGGTAACGATTTAAAATCACATAAATTTGTATGAATCAAAACCTAGTGGTTCGGTGCTTTTATTAACAGATTGAAATGGTTTTTAATCATTTTTGCTTCTACACATGTCTCACATTTGTAGTTCTCATCTACTTGGAATTTCGAAATTAATCCCAAGTTTGATAATATTTTCATTTTTCGAAAATTTATGTGTCCCAATCTATCATGCCATAGTAAAATTTCATGCTCAAGCAGGTAAGAAACTTCAATTTTATTAACAGCATAATCAGAATACAGTTTTATTGCCGATAACGGCTACGTTTGCCTTAAATAGACCTTCACATAAATATCCCCTTTCGATATACATTCGATCTTTGTAGAACCATCTTGTCTGACTCGAATACTATTTTGAATCCCTTCTTCGATCGTATTGCACCAGAGATGAGATTCTTGCGTATGTCTGGAACGTGAAGCACATCATTCAACTTGACAGTTTTTCTCAAAGTAAACTTGAGGATTACTGCGCCACTTCCTTCGATCATGGATACTGCAGAATTACACATATAGAGTTTTTCTTCGTGATCGAATTTCTGATATATAAAAAACATGGATTTGTCAGAGCAGATATGATGAGTAGCGCATATATCTACCTATCATTGGTTAGGATTCTGAACCAAATTGCATTCAGATACAACTACCGAGAAGTTGGACTCGTCTACTTCCATGTTGTCTACTATATTTGCCTCTTTGTTGCGGTCCTTTTTGTGTCTGCAATCTCTAGCAGCATGTCCAACCTTTCCACAAACCCAACACTCGCCATTAAAAATTTTGGTTCGTTTGTTGTCTTTTGGTTATTATCTGGAGCTTTCCTTTTCTTTTGGAAAACTTCTTTTTGTTTTTGGTCTTTGAACCTTCAGCCACAAATGCCTCCTCGCTTGGTTTTGTAACTCCACGGTTATCTGTCTCAATTTTCAGTCGGACTATGAGATCCTGTAAAGAGATTTCCTTCTTCTTATGCTTTAGATAGTTGCGGTAATCTCTCCATGATGGCGGCAATTTTCCCGTGATGGCTTCAACCAAAAGTGATTCTCCAACCTTATGACCTTCCGCTTTGAGTTCATGAATGATGATCTGCAATTCATGCAGTTGAGCAGTCATTGGTTTGGAGTCAACCATCTTGTAGTCCATGAATTTGTCTAGAATGAATTTCTTAAGACTGATATTCTGCATCTTGTACTTCATGGAAAGTGCATTCCAGAGTGCTTTTTCTATCTTTAGAGGCTGATATACTTTGTATAGCACCTTGTCGAGACAATTTCGAATATAGTTTCTGCATAGAAAATCGGAATGCTTCCATATATCAACATCTGATTCCTTGCCTGGTGTAGAAATCGGTTCCTCCTCCTCGAGATACCGTTGTAGACTGAGTGTAGTGAGATAAAATAGCATTTGATTTTTCCATGTTATAAAGTCGTTGCCATCTCCTTTGAATGGATCAGGCCTGTTATGTGTAGTAGCCTTTGTTGAGAGCTCTACTGTTGCCATCTCTGTTTTAGTTAAAACATGAAAGTCTTAAGATGTTATATGTCTAGTATACCAAAATAGAGACTAATCAATAATAAACTTGTCTCACAAGTTTATAGCTCAGATTTCCACTACTTTGGAATCTGTATTAGTTATTTTAACAATAAGTATGTTGTAAATAATTACAACAGCAAACTAACAACTATAGTAATAATAAATATAGAGATAGATCAAACTTTATACTATTTAAAGAAATAGTACAACATAGAAATGAAAATGATATATATATATATACAAGTATATAAATCAATAATAAACCTAACAGGTTGAAGAAGGAAATTCCTTCTTAGGCTTATCGTAACAATTTTCTTAATACTTTATTTAAAGTCTCCCAAGATACAACAGACGTAATCTGCACGAGATTGTAATGGGTATGTCAACTCTGTGATTTTTGTATAGAGTAGTTGAGAAGAAGAAGCAGAAGAAATTAGAATTGGAATGGAATGAGAATGTGATCAGTATTCTCTTCTATTTATAATTTCGTCTGCACCCCTTTGAACAGTCGCGTCCGCCTGACGGGTTGCACCTGTTGCCTTTCATTGCTTCTTTTCGTTAACGAGCCGCACCCGTTCGCTACTTGTTCTACGTTCGCACCCGCTATTGCCATAAGTCGCACCCGCTCGCGTCTAATGGGTTGCACCCTCTTCCTTCTGCTAATAGATGCATCTGTTCGCCAAAAAACTCATGCCCGCTTCAGAAGTCGCACCTCCTCAGTCAATCCGCGTCCGCTTCTGAATAGATTCGCACCAGTCCGTATAGCCTGCTACTGTCAGAAAGCCCAGTCTAGTTTTGCAATAAAAATAGGGTCATTTAGACCCAAACCCGAGCTTGGTCTGGTTCGGTTCGGTCGGACGGACGACGGCGGCGTGCGTACGTGTGTAGTGGTGATACATGATCTCCCTCCTCACAACGAACAAAACATTTAGGTGCCTCAAGGCCCCAACCCCTTCATTGCAAAGCTATTAATATACTAAATAGCTTTGCAATTTTGGCGATGTGGGACTATGTTGTTTTCATTTATTTTAGTATTAGGAATTCCAACACTTACAGCGCTCAACTCTTTTCCATCTAAAAGAAGTTTAAGAATCTCATATGCTAATGCCAATAACTTCTTGAGTTCTCTCATAGTTTTCATGATATTCTTAATGTGGAAGGTGATGTCATTCATGCCTTTGGAAATTCATAAATATTATGAATCATGAGCATGTATTTATTACAACTACTTAAACAGTTCAAAGCGGTATCCTGTCCAACCCTGACACCAAGATGTATGGAGGAGATATTTTGTTACTCACCTATCTAGCCCTAATACCAAGATGTGATAAATGAGGTAACTCCTAAAGAAGAAGAAACCCTATTATGTTACTTCCAGCTACCTTGACCCGTAACAATAATTTCCTTTTGCCAATATAAATATTAAGAGTGAGATATCATAACAAACTATGTAAAAAATTATTATGAAATATGAAAACAACCTCTTTATCACCATTTGCCTTGTTGACCACCAAAATTTGAGGCCCTTCAACAGAAGAGGAAATTAAACCAGGAGAAATGCTCTCTAACTAAATTATGATAAGAATTATATATATATATATATATATATATATATATATATATATATATATAATCTTCCAATAATGTTTAGAAATTTGGTTTTAGAATTGAAATGAAAAATCTAAAATAAAGCTTTTAAATAACCAACATTATGATCCGACTGTTTTAGGGTATGTTATCACTGAACTACCTCCATAAGGGGAAATCATTAATTCCAAGAACAATGTATGATATATAGACTCTAATTAGCGAGAAAATGAAAATAAAATTTGGGACTAGTGTTTCATGCCTATATAAGAGTCTCATAAGATACCACATGAACTACAACATCACAACCAAAAGATCCTATGGTAGTCCACACGACTTTCAAAAGAAGAGTACAGATTTTTGAAACATGAAAAATCATGTTGACAACATTTAGACATGGTGATGCACAACTAAAGATGCTTGACATGCACAATTTCTATAACATCTAAAAATCATGAAAATAACTTCTACATACCATTAATTATTCTAAAGTTGAATTTTGATTCAAAAATAAATAATACTAATAACAACCATAATGATTTTTTTTTTAAAAAAGCATCAACATTAAAACAATATCAAAGCATATATCAACTTGGTATAGGAACTAAATCCTCCACTCTACATGGAATCCAAATCCTCCACTTCCCTACTATTACCCGATGAACTCAACGTAAGTGTGAGCTGCACCTAGTAGTAATGAAGAGGAGAGCAGGATATGGATACTAGAGGATGAGGGAGGAAGGATGAGAGTGGGATGGTAGAGGAGATATGTAGTGATAAAGAGGAGTGGTGCGACGACCCAACTCTCTGATCCCCGAGAATGACAATTATAAATCCACAGTATTCATATGTCGTTGCTCAAGCATCTGAAAGACGAGTTTTCATGAGGTAAATAAATGAAAAAAAATAGAAAATCCCACAACGCAATGGTTAATTATCGTTTGTTTGCATAATATTGATCTTAATGCTAATTTAACACTAGAGTGGGGAGGGGTAAATAGTGTTTACTGATTTTTGTGAATCATTTTAAATTCTTTTAAGGTTATAATTAAATAATGTAGAATCAACAATCACAGATGCAAACACAGACAGATATAAATGTAGTAAAAGTTAAAAAGCAAAGAGTTAGAGAGATCAAACCAGGAATTTTTATGCTAGTTTAAAATTACCCTACATCTAGTCCCGTACAATTTGCTGTATAGATTTTTTTTTCAAATATCAAAGCCAATACAATCTCGATTTCAAGGCTGCGAGACACACCCTTTAGATTTTTCGAGCTCTAGGTACACTTATTGGATTTGGATGGGACACTAGCACACCCACTTGGATTCATACTGGACAACAAGCACACTCACTAGATTCAGATAGGACATAAGCACACCCACTTGGATTTCAGGGACACCAAGCACAACTACTTGGATTTTAGGGACATTAAGCACACCCATGAGTGTAAGAGTATGATTTGGTAGAATTTATGGACTCAGTTTCTTAATCTTGAGTACAAATAATCGTATAACCTCTTGAGTAGTACTTTGATCTTATTTTGAGTGATAGAGAAGAAAGAGATTAGAGAGTAACTAATAGAGAATCAAATCAATAGAGTTTGAATTTGATTCTGATCGAATTTGAGAATATTTGAGCAGATTTCTTTTAAAAAATAATAGATTAAAAGAGGAGAGAAAGAATGAGAACTTATTTTAAAAAATTTGTTGGAAATTTCTCCTATTTATAGAGAAACATGGCATGTCCATTCACGAAGAGATATGACGAAAAGACACCTCCATTCAAATTTAAATTTTGAAAAATTCGACCTATATGTTGACATACAATATAGGAATATGTCGACTACCCTTTGCATTTCTGAAAAACACTTTATAAAAATTGTTTTGAAAATATAAAGCTTTGTAAAATATTTTGAAACTATGTACAATCATTTAAACATAATTTATACATATTTAATCATATCAAAACTTAGGAAAACTTTATAAAAATTATTTTGAAATATGTCTAAATGTATAAGGGTTTTTAAAATAAATTTATTTTTGAAAATAATATGTATAAAGTATAAGTGAATATATATTAGAAATCAAAGTTATAACAAATGTTATATATTTATAAACATTTATAAAGCATAAAACTAAAACTATAACAAAGTATACTAGATTTAGAGGTATATTTAAAATATAAAACACTTAAAAACTTAATTACTCGAAATATAATAATCTTGTAAATAAAATTAAAAGTTAGAAATCGTTTGACGGCCATTTTGAAAGATCATTTTGAAAATTTGGATTCTTTAAAAATATTTTTGAAATTCAAAATATTTGAAGACCATTCAAAATCGAAGAATAGATTTGAAAACCTTTTTGAAAAATGAAGAGAGAGATCAAAGAAATGCCATCAGGATTTTAACATTAATTTATGACTTTATAACTTATCTAAATATCGTGAATCTTTAATACCTTTGAGTTTTCAATCGCTAACTCTTGAATCTCTATATCAGCCTCTTGAACTACTTTTGATACTGTACGGTCTTCTTAATCAACATATCTCTAATATCATGACTATAAACTATAAATAACTTGATGAAAACATTAGTATCTATATTTTATATGATGTCAAATGGTCGTTGTCTTCAAAACTAATGCCTAAGGTACTAACAATTATAATATAACAATAAGATAGTATAAAAACTTACTCCTTAACATGAAATTATCAGAGTTACACAAAAGTTTACTACTATCAACCAAGGTAGTTGCAACCACCCACCTTTACACTTGTTGATACAAAATACACATACATAAATAAACATAACAACGGAAATAGATAAGGAGCCTCTTAGTCATCCATCATCTTTAAAAGAACCGATAGAAACCTATTACTCTTGGACCACTCAAATAGAAATGTGTACCTAAGGGTTTAGAGAAAGCAAACAACTCGTGTCAAACAATAACTCTGGTATGGGTAAACTCTAAACAAAGGGTGGAAATAAACAACAATATATGAGACCACGTTGCCAAATGCGAAACGGGTTTCCCTTCACAAGAATAACATCCAACCACAAGTAATGGTATAAATAATTAAACATCGCGAAGTGCGCAAGACACTTTCCAATGCAATTAAGAAAGAAATAAATGCAAGGGTTTGAAGAAAAACAAGGAAAAAGAAACAATGACTAGGAGGGTGCACCTCTAGAAAATATACTTGAGAACTACAATGGCTCTCGAATACATCCAAGCCGGACCCCACCAACCTTAACGAGATTCCGAGTAATTTGCATCTTAAGTGCATATAACCGAAACCAATCTAGAGTAGATGTGATAATATTATAATTGGAGGAACCCCACATAGCTTGGCTTCCACTTACTTTTTGGGTTTAGTAATTTCCGACAAAGGATATCAACGATCAACATGAGCAACAAATCATCTTAGATTGACAATACACAAAGAAGATAGCGTAATCGATAGTCAATAAATCAACTATCGAGAATAACTAAAATGATCATATATGGGAAGTAAATCTCATACCCTTATCACTACTAGTCGATTTCAAACTTGTACTATCCCTCGGTTGAAAATGAAGCGGGCAAGTAACGGTAATGTTACCACTAAGACATTCCTTGATGATATTTCTGAACTTCAAGATAGAGACGAGCTTCCACACCTTGACATTTAGTGTTGAGAACATGTCTAAATCCTTTCCACATAAGCGATATCATTTATGTAAACTAAATTTATTATCTTTTCCATAACCAAATCAACTTTTAAAATTTTTAAAACTAAATTTGTGCTTAGATTTCACATCACTAATATTAACTTTAAATAGCACTATTAAAAATGATTAATTAACTTTAAACGTGATTAACTACCTCAAACATCTTTATTTAAAATGAGTAGTTAACTTTAATCATCATTATCGAAACAACTAATTTACTTTAAAGCATCATTATTAAAATGATTAATTAACCTTAAACATTATGTTGTTTATATATGTGTGTATATAATTTACTGCACATAACGTGTTCCAATAATTTTAGACGATGAACAGTCGAAAATCAGTCGAAAATCCAAAAAATGATTTTAGGTTACATTTTCGATTTTTCTCCAAACTGATTATTTTTGTAAACTAATTTTTTAAACAACTTCACCATTACTAGTTTTTACTTAAAAGAGGTTCACTTAAGTTATAAAATCCTTTATTCAAATATTTAAAATATATTAAATATTCGAACGCAAAGTGATTAAATTATGGGTCATTACATCCTCCTTTCCTTAAGGAAATTTCATCCCCGGAATTAATCACACACAAAAAAAGATATCAAAAGAAACCCAAATAATATCATTCAACAAACAGGTACTAGAAAGTGACTCCACCATAACCTACCGAGTATAATAAAAAACTGCAATAAAATACAAACAACTATGACAATTTGGGATAAGAACCCCGAATATAGTCCTTGGTTTCCTAAGTACAACCTCTATCATCTCCACTCCATCGAACCTTAACGAGATTCATATCCTTCATCCTCAATCGCTTTATATCTCAAGCGATAATATGAATAGGCTACTTAAGAATGGTTAGATTAGGTTGAACTTCCAATACCACTTGTTGTGCTGGTTCCACTATCATCGAAGGATCGTGTATGTACTTAAGTAAATGAGATACATAAAATATTTTGTGCACATATATGGTAACTTCACTTTATATGCAAGTCTACCAATCCGGTCTAGTATGGGAAAATGACTGATATATCAAGGGGCTATCGTCGTTGATTTCCCAAACCACGCAACACTTCTCAACGGAGAAACTTTCACAAACACCGAATCTCCAACTGAGAACTCTAGATCCCCACGCCTTCGATTCGCGTAACACTTCTTCCGATCTTACACCTCCTTCATCTTCCTTTTAATTTCAGCTACCTTCTCACTGGCTTCTAAGATCATGTCAGGCCCAAGAATAATTCTATCATAAGACTTAACCCAACACAAAGGAGAACGACGCAAACAACCACAAAGAGCTTCGAAAGGGGCCATACCAATGCTTGCCTGATACCTATTGCTGTAAGTGAATTCAACTAAGGTAAATGATCTTTCCATAAACCTCCAAAGTCAAGACATGCTCATAGCAAATCTTTTAAGATTTGGTTCACTCCCTTTGCCTGCCCATTTGTATGGGATTGTGAGCTATATCAGACTCAGCTTAGTCCTTAAAGTAGTTTGCAGTCCCTCGTAGAATTTTCTAGTGAATATTGGGTCTCGGTGACTTACAATACTATAAGGAATCCCATGGAGTCTCATAATATCTTTCACCTACAAACTCGCTAGACTTGTAGTTGTCCTATTTAGCTTAATAGGAACGAGAACTCTTGGTCAGTCTGTCAACTTTAACCCAAATGCCTTTGTTCCCTCTTCTTGACCTAGGAAGCCCATCAATAAAGTCCATAGAGATCCGCTCTCACTTCTAATTCGGGATCTCAAGTGGCTAAAGTAATTTGTCTTTTGCTGTCACTTTTAATCTGTTGGCGGTTTACACACTAACTCATAAAGCTCATCTCGCTTCATCCTCTTCCACCCGAATAATTTCTTTATATCTTTGAACATCTTGGTCACTCCAAGATGGAATGATAACTTTTGACGGTGGCATTCAGCTAACACTAATTGCCCAAGTCCATTAACATTTGGAAACATATACGCCCATTCATTTTCAATACGCCCCGAGGATTAATCTCAAAGCTAAAAACAATACCTTCTTGAACTTCCTTCTTAAATCATACGAAAATAGGATCCACCTCCTGATTAGATGTAATCCTCTTCATTAGTACTGGCTTAGCTTCTAAGTTTGCAACCTTTGTAACATTCCTACTCAATGCATCCGTAATGACATTTGCTTTCCCAAGGGTATAAAGAGTCTTTAGATCATAAGAAGCAAGAAACTCCAGTTATCTTTTCTTCCTCAAATTCAAATCACTTTGGGTAATGATGTATTTTAAGGATTTGTGGTTTGTGCATAACTCAAAATTTTCGCCTAAAAGATAATGCCTCCACATCTTTACCATGAAGACAACAACCAAAAACTCTAAATCATGCACAGCATAATGTTTCTCATATGCCTTTAGCCGTCGACTCACATAGGCAATAACTTTCTCATGCTGGATTGGAACTACTCTTACTTCGGTTCCATAAACATCTGTATACATGGTTAAACCACCGCTCTCATCTGGAATGTTTAAAACATGAGCGCCAGTCAACTTCTTCTTCAATTCATTGAATGTTTGATCATACTTAGGCATCCATAAGAACTTAACATCTTTCTTTATTAACTTTGTCAATTGAGAAGCAACCTTTGAGAAGTCTTTGATGAACCTTTGGTAAAACCAGCCAATCCCAAGAAACTTCCATCGCACTTTCAGGCTTCTTATAGTCTTAAACTACAATAACTTTAGCTAGCTCAACTGATATGACTTCTTTCGAAACAACATATCCTAGAAACCTAAGCTCGAATTTTCAGAAATGACATCTAGAAAACTTAGCCTTTAGCGCATGGCTTCTTAAGGTATTGAATTCGATATAAAAATGATATTTATGCTCCTTCTCCGTTTTTGAATAGACAAGATTATCATCAAAGACGAGAATAAATTTATTAAGAACATCTCAAAATACTTAATTCATTAAGTCCAAAAAATAATCAGGTGCATTAGTCAGTCCAAACAACATGACTAACTACTCTTAGAAATGTTCTGGAGTCCGAAAAGCTATGAAGGAAACACTCTCCTCTGTTACCCTTAATCGGTGGAAACTAGTGGCAAGATTCAGTTAAGAAAATATCCGAGCATCGTAGAGCTAGTCAAACATATCGTCAGTCCTTGGTAAAGGATATCTATTCTTGGTAGTCCTCTTATTCAATCCTTGGTAGTCTACAGATAACCTTAGAGAACTGTCCGCCTTTGTAATAAAGATGACTGGTGATCCCCACTTTAAGGTACTGCATCTGATCAAAGCCTTTTCTCCACTAAGTCAAATGTCCGACCTTCTAACTCCCTCTTCTCTTTCGGAGCCAACCTTCATGGGGGTTGTACAATAGGTTTGGTTCCAAGAATAAAATCAATACGAAACTCCACTTCACGGTAAGAAGGTAAACCTTACACTTCATCAAAAATATCAATAAAATCTTAAACAACGGGTATATCCCAAAGTTCCTTTTTAGCTACTTCGAGTGAATAAAGAAAACTGTTTATCAAATCGTTAGGCTGTTTACAAAATATACCGACGCTTCTTCCTACTAATCCTTTACCATGACCATTCTCTTTTACCATGATAATTCTCTTTAAACAATCCAAGACAGCTCTAAACTTAGATAACCAATCCATTTCCAACACTACTCCAAAACCCATGAACCCAATACCAAAAAATTCAAAAGGAAAGAGACGATTTCGATAAGAAATAGGCATATTTAGACATATAGTGTCAAAGTTTGTCGGGCCCTCAATAGGGTTTGGCACACAAAGAGGGTTACTCAAAAGTATAGGTTTAAGGTTAAGTTTATCAACTAGATCAACTGAAATAAAACTATGGGACGCACCCGTATTGAATGGTAATCATATAGGAATATCATAAATGGATAATGTACCTTGCAACACCTTCTTCCCCTTCTATCTTGAAGAAGTGGATGGTATCTCTTCTATAGCAAAAGCATGTCCTTGCGATGCATTTGAAGTAGATAGTAATTGGGCAATGGTTTGCAAAGTGGCCCATATTTTTGCACTTGAAACAAAGAACGTTAGCCAAGTTGGGTTGCTTCTTCTGTGCTGGAGCCTCACCTTCGGGTTTCTTTCCTACACACTTCTTATTCCCCTTAAACTTGTGCTTGAAATTTGGCTTGCCTCTAACTGGTATCACCAATAATGGCTCAGCACTGACTGTTGGCATTACTCCCTTCTGGACTCCTTCCTTAATATCAAGAGCTTCAAACCTCAAAGCCATACTGATAAGGTTGCTGAATGTACCCATAAATGATTGATCATTTCATCTTGGAACTCAGGTCGCATCCCATTTACAAACATTTCATCCTTTTTGAGAGGTGTGCCAAACAGTCTCGGTCTGAAGCGGGACAATGCATTAAACTTGTGCTCATACCACGCTATCGTCATATCAACTTCCTTTAAATCAAAGAAACCCCTAAACAACTGAGTCCTTCTGGCTTTTGGAATAAGCTGCGCTTTAAAAACTTCCTTGAACCGTTCCCAAGAAAACTCCTTCTTTGGTGTATTAGCTGTTACCGAATCCAACCAATCCATTACCAACTTTTGAATTTTTCACGATGCCAATAGTGTAACAACCCGAAATTAACCCATAATAATTAATTCGTTAATTAGTTAAATAATAAAATAACTTTGTGAAATTATCAGAAATGAGCCATGGGAATTGCACCATTATGTCCGTGGTAATTTTCTGGTCAATTTCTATATATAGAACGTTAGAAACTGATCTAACATGACCACGATACAAAATAAGCAGAAATAAAAGAGAATATATATATATACACACACACATACGTATGTGTATGTGTATATGTATATGTTTGTGTGTATATATATGTGTTTATGTACACACACACACACATATATACACACACACAGACACACACACACATATAGACACACATACATATATATATACATATATATACACACACATACACAAACCTACATACATACATATACATACATACATACATACATATATATATATATATATATATATATATATTATATAAGGAAGTTGATCGGCCGGTCGACCTAGGCACTAGGTGGTCGACCCGCGTCCCTAAATTTTGAACGGACGTTCGTTCAAACGTTCCACAGTGAATTTTGCCGACTTAATGACGTGTTTTGCATTCTTTACCTCGATCTGGTCTTCCATTCTTGCTCTAATGACTCCTATTCATCATATGACGTGGTTACATCCCATTCAATCTTCAAAATCCAACGTCTGAGATCCACTTCTACCACTATAAATAGACCCATAGACCTAACACTTTTTCTTATTCTAGATTTTCTCCAATTGGGTTCACCTTTTTGGAAGGACCCTAAACGGAATAATTTTTCCAAAGAGAAAATCGTTATAAATTAAATTATTTTACAACTCTAAGTGGATCCAGAAAGTACAAAGGAAGAGCTTAGGACATGAGGTGAGTGATTGTGATTATTTTAAATTTCTTAAGTAATTTAAAATAATAGGATTTTCAATAGTTGTACTTTTACTATGATTTTTGGAATAGCCTTTTAAGTAGTTTATTTACAGTTTTTAGAATTATTTTCTGTCTATTTCCTTTCAGCTATCTTTTCAGTAATTTTAGCTTATTTGTGGTAATTATAGCTTTCCCGTTTATTTACAGTTTATTACAGTATTTTAATTTATTTAATGTTATTTATACGTTATTTACATCTTTTTACGCTTTGGATTTTCTTCTATTTTCAGTTTTCTTTTATTCCTCCTTCTTCTTCGCGTATGGATTAGAATAGGATTTACACGAACATGGATTAAATTGTAAGAAAATTGAAATAACAAATATAAGATGTAAATTACAGAGACTATAATATAAATGGAATTGGACTCAAATTATGCCCAAATGGACTGAAATTATGCCTAAACATGACATGAATTGGACTGAATCAAAAAGATAGGGCCAGTCATAACTTAGAATTATAATTAAAAGGAGTAAAAGATGAAAAAGGCTTATTTTCACACTTAGACCTTGGGTTAAGTAATAATCATGATTATAATATAAGTCATAATAGGAAAATGAACAAAGTAAGGCTTATTTTAAGACTTAGGATAAATTAATAAGCAAATATAGTAGAGAAAAGTGTAAAGACTTATTTAAATAATTTATCTAAGTTAATAAGCAAAGATGAAAGTAGGACCTGTACCGAATAACATTCCCTATTAGACAAAGTGGTAGTCTCACATTAGCCTGAAGTGAGACAAGGGTACGCTTATGCTAAAAATGGTAGTAATTGGTCAACTAGAAGTCTAAATCACAGGGGATTTGGATAAGGGGCATAACTAGATATTGTTTGGATGATGGACCAGTACCAACAACATTTCCCCTATTTTCTATGGACACACGGTGGTCTCGCATTAGCCTGAAGTGAGATGAGGGACATGCTTATGCTGGAGTTTGAGGTAATAAGAAGACCCAATAGGTATAGCAAAAGGTAGCATGGGCAGTTACACGTGCGATTTCCATTCTGGTGCTCAGTAATCACTATGAGTTCCAAGCACTTGTTACGTGTGTCTTTCATAGACACCATTGCCTTCTGTGTAGGGAGCTATGTATCGTTTGCATCGACAATGGTTGCTTTGTGCATCTTTCGTAGATACCATTGGCTGATGTGTAGGGAGTTACCTTGTCTCTGGTCCACAGTAAAGTTTATGGAGTAGCAGGCCGATCGAAGGGTGAAATTAGGAATTCGGCCTAATTATAGGATTAGGAATTCAGCCTAATCAAAGCAGCTATCAAGAACAAGTGCAAACAATAAAAGTTAACCTATCTTATAGTTAATCGTATTTATTTCTAGTTTACCTCTTCCCTATTTCTTTAGTTTCCTCTTTATATACTAGAATTTTTGTAGAGTCTATTACTATTACTTTGTTTAAAGACTTTAGTAATTACTATCATTCATCAGACTTTTATTCCGACCCACTTCTCTATTTTCCCTTTTTCGCCCTTAGGCAATCAAGGGAGAGGATAGTAGATTGTAGTTGCTTGGAGATTTCTTGGAGAGGTTTGCTACCATGTATTTCTTTTCTTTCATCTTCTGTTCTTTCAATGTACTAGCTTACTATGAGGGATATTATGTACTCTGATTTTTGATACTATGAGTTTTTATTTCATGAGATATATTGGATTTTTAGACATGTATGTGTTATTTGGCATTTGACTTATTTATGAAGCAATTATGAAGTTTTGTTTTAATTAAGTTATTATTTTAATTTTTCATTGTTTTTATCCATTTTTGTCCTATGAATCTTAATCCTGTTAGCTTTACTTATGCCTACAACGCACCACGCCTTTTAATGTGTCTTTTTAGGTATATTAAAGGGTATGGGGATTTCCCTTTGTATCAGAGCCTAAGGTTACAGGATTCCTAAAAAATTTATTTTTAAAAGTAGTATTTTCCAAAATAACTTGTTTTAAAAGTATTTTTCAGAAAAGAAATTTTAGAAATGAATTTAAGTATAAAAGAGGTTTTATAAAAATCCCATCATAAGTTATGTTCAATCTACCTTTGACTCTTTCCTAAACTATCTTTTTTCTTTCATAGAATGGCCGATGGCCCGAACCTTTCCGAGGGCATTCCAGTCACAGCCTGATTTCGTAGGTACTGACAAGCCACGACTGTAGAGGTGCACGAGACTGCACCCAATCCTGCACCTATGGGTGGAAATCCCATCAACCCACCTACCGCCATCAATTTCTATAAGTTTTGTAAAGATTTTGCGATTTTGGGCGGGAAGACTTTATATGGCAAAGAGACTTTTGTGGAGGCGAGAGCATGGCTTAGGGACACGAAGAGAATTTTTGGTCTTTTGGGACTGGATGATTAGTAGCGAGTTCTGCTAGCCTCTTGGCAGGTGAAGGAGGAGGCATCTTATTGGTGGGAGGTAAACGAGTTGGAGGGAAGGAACATTACTTGGGATGGATTCCGAGAGTGATTCGATAGGAAGTTTCTGTCTCAAGCAGAAAAGAGTGTTCAGCTGGAGAGGTTTATTAATTTAAAGCAAGGGAGTCTGTCTGCTAGGGAATACTTCAATCAATTCAACGAGTTATCACAGTTTGGTATGAATTTGGTGAACACACAATATAAGAAAGCTATGAAGTTTACGAAGGAATTGAATCAACCTCTTTAGGGATTATTGCTGACTCACGTGCCGATGGGATCTACTTATGAGTCTTTGGTCGAGATGACGCTTATGTCGGATGTAGTCAAGGAAGGAGAGTCTAAAGAGGTGGTTAAGTCAGAAAGTTCAAAAAAGAAGTGGTGGGACAACAATAAGAAGATGAAGAAAGGCGATGGTCCTCAGAAGCAGATTAAGAAAGGAATAAAGTGTCGTAGTTGTGCGAATATTGGACATATTGCCAAGGATTAAAGGAAGGAGAAGATGAAGGGTAAGTGCTATACTTGTGGGCAACCCGGTCATATGAGTAGGAGTTGTCCCCAGGGAGCTGGTCAGGGAGCGAGTGCACTAGTTGCGTAGATTCAAGCTTTAGATGCAGCACCTTCCAGTAGCATTCCAGATAGAGGTAGGAAAGTTACAGTTGAAGATTTGGTTTCGATATCTGATTTTCCCATTCGGACTTTATTTGATTCGGGAGCATCACACTCTTTTATCTCTAGCTCTCTAGTAAATTGTTTGCACTTGGACATATCATTAGCAGTAGATCCCATTATTGTTTCAAACCCCATAGGAGGATCGACACCCTTATATATGGTTTGTAGGGGTTTGAAAATCTTTATCCTAGGCGTAGAATTTGACTGCGATGCCTATGTTTTGGGATTATCGGGGTATGGGATGATCTTAGGGATGGATTGGCTATCCATATATGGAGCTATATTAGACTACGAGAGGAGAGTCGTTAGACTTAAGACTTTTAGTGGTAGGACTCTGGAGGTATCTTGCGACCGCAAAGATCAGTCATGTTGAGTTTTCTCTATTCCCTTGATT
Organism: Allium cepa; assembly: GCA_030765085.1. Classification (NCBI taxonomy): domain Eukaryota; kingdom Viridiplantae; phylum Streptophyta; class Magnoliopsida; order Asparagales; family Amaryllidaceae; genus Allium; species Allium cepa. The sequence continues at coordinate 887,940,566 of CM060929.1, forward strand.
CATCTTCATCAGAGTTGCGTTCGATTCCTGTTGTCAGAGATTTTACAGACGTCTTTGAGGAGGTTAGGGGACTGGCCCCTAAGGGAGAGATTGACTTCAAGATTTATTCGACTGAGAATGCCAAGCCAGTAGCATTAACTGTGAGGCACATGACACCTAGAGAGAGGAAAGAATCGAGCAAGCAAATCCATGAGCTTTTGGGGAAGGGATTCATAAGAAGAAGCATATCGGAGTGGGGAGAGCCATTTGTCTTCGCCACTAAGGCGGATGGTTCTCTTCGACTTTGTGTGGACTATCGGGAATTAAATAGGCTCACCAAGAAGAACCGATATCTACTCCCCCGGAATGATGATCTGTTTTACCAGTTAGTAGGCTCTTAAGTTTTCTCTCAGTTTGATTTAGCCACTGGTTTCCATCAGCTTAGGGTAGCATAAGACAGTATAGATAAGACTGCGTTTAGGACACCAAATGGATTTTTCAAATGGTTGATTATGCCTTTTGGTCTAACTAATGCTCGTGCCTATTTTGTTGATTTGATGAGCTGTGTCTTTAGGGATGTCCTCAATAAGTTTATGGTGGTATTTGTGGATGATATCTTGGTATTTTCAAAGAATATGGAGGAGCATGATGTTCATTTGAAAGGGGTTCTTAGCACACTTCATAGTCATCATTTGAGAGCTAAGTTTTCAAAGTGTCATTTTTGAAGAAAGGAAGTTCGTTTCTTGGGCCACATAGTCTCAAAAGAAGGTTTGACCATTGACCCCGCCAAGGTTATTATAGTGCAAGATTGGAAGCCCTCCAAGAATGTTACCGAGGTTAGGAGCTTCCTAGGATTGGCTATCTACTATAGGAAGTTCATTAGAGATTTTGCCAAGATTTCGACACCACTCACGCGCCTTACTAAGAAGAATAAAGCTTTCATGTGGGTCGTGGATTGTAAGGATCCTTCATGAAGCTTAAGAGAGCCCTTACTAGTGCACCAACGTTAGTTTTACCTGATGGTGCTAAGCCTTTCATTGTATACACTAATGCATGCAGAACGGGCCTAGGAGCGGTGTTGATGTAAGAAGGGAGGGTAGTGTGTTATGGTAGTAGGCAGTTGAGGACGCATGAGAAGAACTACCCAACCCATGATTTGGATTTTGCTTCCATAGTTTTTGCACTTAAGTCTTAAAGGCACTATTTTCTTTGAGTGAGGTCTGAGAATTTTACCGACCATAAGTCTTTGAAGTAACTATTCTCGTAGAAGAACTTGAACTTGAGACAATAGAGGTGGATGAAGCTTTTACCCTCGTATGATTTTGAGATAGCTTGTACTCCTGGCAAGGGTAATGTGGTTGCAGATGCATTGAGTAGAAAGAAAGCAACCCTTAGTCCTTTGATCATAGTGTGGAGGAACTTGGAGTTTATTTCTACTTTTGATTTTAATCCCCTTATGGACATTACTCCCAGATTGTTGGCAACATTAGAGGTGAGGCCTACCCTTATGGATCGATTGGCTCGAGGCAGCGGGAGGATTCAGAGCGTATGGACATTATGGATAGGATTAGTCAAAGAGAGGCTCTAGGAATCTCCAATATTATCCATAGATAGCGGGGGTGGCTTAGGAGAGATGGGAGGCTTTGTGTTCCACACGCCAGTGACTTTTTGAGAGCAGTTTTGGAGGAGGCGCACCATTCTTTAATTTTTCCTTAAGGATTTCTGCATTTTAATATGTTGGAACATATTTACTTCAATAGGAAAGGTTAACACTGTAAATTTCTATATTTTATCCAAAAAGAGAATTTGTGTTACGTTTGGAATTAAAAGAAATTATCCTTTTGTAATTATTAAAATAAACAATACAAAATACGATAAATATCTCTATTTTATACATCTCTTTCTAGGTGTACTCCTTGTTATTTCAAATGATATACTTTTATTTATGAATCTTAGCTTGATAATCTATAGAAATTGACATTGAAACATCCTACATTCTAATGAATTGAAATAATACTTAAATCCCCATAATTTATTGTGATAACCTTCAAATTTACATTTTTTACTTGCATAAATCATTTAATCTACAAACCTAAAACTACCATATAATTTGTCAAATTCGGGTATTACTACTATCCAATATTTTCCAGATTCACATACATGCAATATTAAATTTAAGCTATCAATCATAGAGTATGTAGGCACGATTTATAAGATTCATTACACATATACAATTAGGCATACAACTCCAAGTTTACATTTAGGCATACATGAATTGATTTATAATGATATAAATCCGATATTATATAAAATATATAATTTCTCACTTACCTTTTTAGCTTTCCAAATCTCCTGATCTAATCCTTATTATACCATCTTAAATTCCCTTATTCTCCATATCTAAATACATATACCGCAAACATATATATATATTTCTATCAAAAATCTTGGTCAGAGAAGAGATTTGGATTTAATTTAAATTTTAGATCTAGATTTATAATTTACCTTAACTTCGACAGTTTGATTTGAACCATTATTCTTCTTAATTATCCTCTCCTATTCTCCACTTGTATATATGTATATAAACTATAACTATATTTAGAACTAAGAATTTTTAAAGAAGTGAAAACGGAAAAGCTCTATCGTTGCTCTAGAAAATATGAGCAAAGTAAGGGGTTAGGCCCATATTTATAAGGAATCTAACCAATGCCATCCATTGGATTAAATTACCATTTGGCCATATCAAATTTCACAATCTACATACAAATCGATCGGTTGTAGTCCCCTTACCAGTTCACCGCTGGAGGCCGGTCGGCCAAGGTTAAGGGTCGAGTAGTCGGCCTTAGTTAGCTTAATTAATTATGCAATGTTTTGTTTGTTAATTTAATACCTTATTCAATCGATCGAAATAATTTGTTTCTGCATTGATTAACATTAACTATACTTAAACGTTAAGTGAACGTTAACCGAGCATTAACGTTAATCAACATTGTTTAACTATATTTATTTCCTTAATTACATATATGTTTATTTACCCAAAATATTCAAACTTCAATAAGTTTTTGTTTGAACTTTGATTGTAAAACTTTATATTTGAAAATTAAGCAGAAAATCACCATGAACTCAATTGTTCAAGTTTTGTAGCCAAATTCTGATGTTCGTATTTTTTTTTATTTTTTGATGTTATTATTTTTTAATTAATTATCGTTAAAATTACATAGTGTTACTGAAGAACATTAGGACATCCTTCTACAAATGTATAAATTTTCAGTTATTAAAAGCCAAGCATAAGAAACTGAGGGGATTGTTGCACCCGCTTGATGTTCCATAATGGAAGTGGGAGTAGATTTCGATGGAATTAACCGATGGATTGCCACGGACTAGAGAAGCGTATAATAGTACTTGGATTATGGTCTATAGGTTGATAAAGTGCACCAAATTCACACCTTGAAAGTCTAATAAAATGATAGTAAAATTGGTTGAATTATTCGTGCATTGGATAGTACGATTCCATGAGGTACCAAAGAGCATTGTGATCAATAGAGACCAATTATTCATGAGTGAATTTTAAAAAGATTACAAGAAGCACTGGGGATGGAGTTTAATTTACGTACAACTTATCTCCTATAATTGATGGTCAAATAGAGAGAGTGAATTATATACTTAAGATCTTTTACAAGCTTGCATACTTGACTTTAGATGTGGAAGGATCACTTGCATTTTGTAGAGTCATAACACACTACAAGAAAAACCATTTATAGTTGCAAAAATCGGTGGCGTTTTATTGTAAATGCAACAAAAAATAGATTACCAAATAATATAAACGTGGCAAAAAATAATTCACGTTTCCCGCTTCTAAAAAAAAGAGTTCGCGCGAACTAAATAAACGTAACCTATCATTTTACTTTCGTACTTAACAAAATTCTCGTCCCTAATTTGCTTTCTTCTTCAAAAAAAAATTCCCCTTTTAATCGTGTTAAATTTTCATCGCACTCAAGTATCATCGTCAACTCCGTCGTTTCCCCCTTACTCAACATCGAGTCGCGGTAGCCAGCAGATCTAGGTATAATTAGGTATGAATCTTTTAAATCGATTAGGTATATTTAGGTATGAATCTGTTAAATCGACTTTGTGATTCTATTTGGCTTTTATATGAATTTGAATGCATCTTATTTTCATATTTGTTCCTAAACTATTACTGAAATGGTTGATTTAACCCTAATTGCAATGATCTGTTGGGATATCTGCTTTGATTTCTTTGAGTATATGAATGTTCTGTTGAAGTGGTTCAGTGAATCAATGGTTGCTTGCTGAGAGGAGGTTGAGGTTGTATCAGTGCAGTAGTCAGTAGGTTGTAGAATGGTTATTGAAGCAGGCTACAGAAATGTAGGCAAGTGGATATTGTCTTTGGTGATATGAATGAATGTGGTGTGTATGAGATGAAAGTGGGTATTGTTATAGGCTGGTATGAAACTGTGTTGTTGTGAGGAGTGAATGAATTGTTTAACAGTGGAGTGGGGGAGTGATTGCAGTGTTGAAGTATATTTATGGAAGTGGTTGAATTAAACAATGTTGTGAGAAGTGGTAAAATAGGAGGATTGAGTAGTATGGTGATGAGAGGTTGCTGCATTTTTTGAAAGTTGCAGCAATGTGTGGTAGCGGAAATGCACCGGCGTTTGTTGGTGATAGGTGGGAGGAAGTTTGGTCAGTGGTCTGTGTGTAATGGTGAAGTGCAGAGATTTGCAAAAGTTTTGTTGAAGTGGAGTGACTGGAATGTTGTTTGTTGAAGTGGAGCGTTTGTGGATGGATTGACAAAGGAGAGGCAGATAGCTATAACTGTTATGCAGCGGTTTGGAGGGTTGTGACTTGGTCAGTTATGTGTGGGTAGGAGAGTGGTGTTATGCATGGATTAATTATAAATACATGTAAATCTGAGGTTAAATGCAAAATATAAGTGTAAAATTTATATTTTTGGAAAAGTATTCTTTGCTTTGTCTACTAAACCACCATGGTTATATGCAGTAGTGCTACAAGTATTTGTACTTCAACATCTAGTTATTTTTTTGATTACAACAGATAACCAATTTATACGTCAAAGATTGGAAACTTATTTGCCTTCAAATGTCGATAATGGAAAAAGGCTGGGTTTTTTTAAACAGGTGATAAAACCATGATTAACTTAATATGTATTTTGAGAATTAGAACATATAATCTAATACTAAAGCTCACTTTTTTTTTTACTTTTTTCATAGAACTAGTATAGAATACCGACAAGGAGCAATGAATTTCGTGCATGCTGCAAAGAGGAATGTAAGAAGTGTAGAAAAAAATTTATGCCCTTGCAAGGATTGTCGGAATCTTAATCGTCATGATGACCAAATCATCGTTGAACATTTAATTATAAAAGGAATGGATCCTATATACATTGACGGTGTATGGTTTAACCATGGTGAAGAGATAAATGTAGAGAATAAAACAAATACGTTTGACGTATATGAACTATTCAAGATGATTCACTATGAAGATGAAGATTTTTTGAATCAAGATTTTTTTGATGATGATAAAGACGATGTTGATTCTCGAAGAAAAGAGGATGAGTTAGTCAAGAACTTGGAAGATGCAGAAACTCCATTATATCTTGGTTGCACATATCACACAAAATTATCTGCCATCACCGTCTTGTGTAATCTTAAATGCGAGACTGGCTTGTCCGATAGTGGTTTTGATAAGCTTTTAGCTGTGCAACATCTATTTCTGCCGAAGGATAACGTGCTTCCCAAAACCTTATATGAAGTCAAGAAATTTCTTAAAGCATTCGACATGGGTTTTGAAAAGATACATGCTTGTGAGAATGATTGTTGCCTTTTCAGAAAAGAATACAAAAATTTAGAAAGTTGTCCAAAATGTGGTTCCTCGAGATGGAAGAAAAATCAAGATATTGAAGAGGTTATACAAGGTGTTCCAGTTAAAGTATTGAGATATTTACCAATTATTCCGAGGTTTAGACGAATGTATAGATCTCAAAAGATGGCTGAAGAATTAAGATGGCATTTTAATAATAAAAGTAACGATGGAAAAATGCGTCATCCCGTGGATTCTATGACATGGAAAATGGTGGATGAAAAGTATAAATCTTTTTCATCTGATCCACGCAATCTTAGGCTTGGTCTTGCTACAGATGGATTCAATCCATTTTCCATGTTGAGTTCGAAATATAGTTGCTGGCCGGTAATGCTTGTGACATACAATCTCTCGCCTATGTTGTGTATGAAGAAAGAAAATATTATGTTAACTTTACTTATTCCAAGCCCGAAGCAACCCGGGAATGATATTGATGTATATTTGGCTCCTTTGGTGGAAGACTTGCATCACTTGTGGTCTAATGGAGTTACTGCTTATGATGCATTTAGTAAAACTTTATTTAAACTGAATGCAATTTTGTTATGGACGATTAATGATTTTCCGGCTTATTGGAATCTTCCTGGATGTCGTGTGAAAGGGCAAAAATCTTGCCCATTATGTGGTGTCAATACCCATTCTCGTTGGTTGAAACATAGTCGAAAGTTCGCCTACATGGGTCATAGAACATTTCTACCTCCTTCAGATTCACGGAGGAAACAAAAGGCATTGTTTGATAATACCGTAGAGACAGATGGTGCTCCTAGAATGCTTTCTGGGAGAAACATCTATGCATTATTGAAGGATTATCCAAATAATTTTGGAAAAGGAATAGAGGAGAAAAGTAAGAAGAGAAAGCATGTCTATGATAAAGAAGATGAATATGATGCTACTAACAGTTCTACAGAAGTAGAGCTATCAAGGTGGAAAAAACGATCAATTTTCTTTGATTTGCCTTATTGGGAGGTTAGTGGTTAATTTATTTATTTTTCATTGTTTTAATACAAGAAAAACCCAATAATGCATTATTGTTTTGGTTTTCATAGGAACTTCCATTACGTCACAATTAAGATGTGATGCATGTGGAGAAGAACATTGGTGAAAGCCTATTGGGCACAATGTTGCATGGAAATAAATCCAAAGATGGAACCAACTGTAGAAAGGATTTAGAGGATTGGGGAATTCGAAGTGAGCTTCATACACAATCTCGTGGGAATAAAACATATCTTCCACCGGCTCCATATATGTTGTCAAAATCCGAGAGAAAAATATTTTGCAAAAGACTGTAAGATTTCAAAGGACCGGATGGCTACTGTTCAAATTTAAAAAATCGGATTTCGTTGTCGGATTGCAAAATTAGTGGATTGAAGTCACATGATTACCATGTATTAATGCAACATTTATTGCCAGTAGCATCGAGAGGGTTCATGGCAAAGAAGGCAAGAAAAGCGATAATTCGCTTATGTTCTTTTTTCAACAAATTATGTCAACGTGTTCTTGATAGAGAGAAGGTAGAACAAATCAATGTTGAAATTATTGACGTTTTATGTGAGCTTGAAATTTTTTTTCCACCATCTTTCTTTGATATAATGATACACTTATCCATTCATCTTGGAAAAGAAGCACAAATGTGTGGACCTATTCATTTTTGATGGATGTACCCATTCGAAAGATATATGAAGACACTCAAAGATTATGTTAGAAACTATGCACGACCAGAGGGATGTATTGCAGAATCGTATCTTGCAACAGAATGCATGTTGTTTTTCAATAAATTTTTGAAGAAATCAAGACATACAGAGGAGAAAGGAGCTCGAAATGAAGATTATGAAAGTAGTAGAATATTAGAGGGACGTCCAATTTCAGTATCTAAGACAATTAAATTGCCAGTTAATGAGAAAGAAAGTGCTCATTTAGCTGTGTAAATGAATATGGCCGTGGTGGAACCGTTTATAGAGTAAGTTTATGTTATATTGTTTTAAATATTTTGATGTGTTCGCAATGATATATATAACTTATAATCAATTGTTCAATACTAGTTTGCATTTGGAGGAATTAGAAAATTCAGACCAACGCATGACAAAAAATGCGACCTTACTTTGGGAAACACATACAAAAAGTTTTGTCGATTGGATTAAAAGGAAGGTTAGTTAGATTTCAAATATATTCTCATTCAACTATCAATATTACTTATAAATTTACATGCTAAATGAAATTTGTTGTAGATACCTATTACCTCCAAGGATCATAATGACATGTTAAAATGGATTGCTTATGGTCCGAAGGATGATGCCATGTCTTTCAAAGGATATATCATCAACGAGCAACGTTTTCATGTAAAAGATTTAGGTAGAGAAACTCAGAATTGTGGGGTGACTTTTGATGCAACTACTATGTGTAGAGCAAGTGCTAAAGATATGTCCCAAGTGGTTGATGTGATCACTTATTATGGAATATTGATAGATATAATTTTATTAGATTATCATTTGTTTTATATTCCAGTTTTCAAGTGTCGTTGGACGTATAAAGGAAATGGAGTAAAAGTTGATGATGATTGGTTCACTCTTGTTAATTTACATCAAGCATCATTTTCACGAGACCCATACATACTTGCATCTCAAGCAAAGCAAGTATTTTATTCAAGAAAGAACGATGTTTCTAATTGGTACGTTGTAATGAAAGCACCATCAAGAAGTTTTAATGATATAGAGGAGCACGATTGCATCGAGGAAGATATTCAAGTGGTGGAAGATGAAATAAATGAAGCGGATGATGAAGATGTTTGCTATGTTAGAGAGGATTGCGAGGGCATAATTGAGTAGATTATATGTTCTACTTGAGCATAGTTGTTCATTTGCTTTAGTGATGGTTGAACTTATATATTAAATCCGGGCTATGTGGAAATTTCATTGAACTTATATTGATTTTCTTTAGTGATTGTACCATTTAATTTTCTAATCCATTGCAAATGCATGTACCATTCAATTTTTGTTCTTTGTGTTTTGATCTTTGTATACTTCCAGAGACAAAGCATTATATGTTCTTATCAATTTTGTTTGCATATATTTCTTGATAATGAGTAGTGTTCTTATCAATTCTGTTTGCATTACATGTACATTTTCTCATAAAATTACAAATCTGTTCATCATCTCAAGGCTTTTAGGCCTGATTGTTTGGTTTGCAAACTGCCACATCTCTTTTCAGCTACATGTTGATGATATTTAAGTGTTGTTTGTTAATATTTATCGCTGCTTATTGTTTACATGTGCTTATTGGTTTATACCGTGTTTTCTGTCACTTGTAGAAAAATATGTCTACAACATCTGTACGTACCCGCTTGCAGAGAAAGGCTGAAGAACAAGCAGTCAAAGGTAAGAACAAACAGTCAAAGCGAAAACGTAAAGTTCCAGCTAGTATAAATGAAATAGAAGAACAACCAGACAATGCTAAGAAGCAAGCCACTGTTCACAATGAAGAAGACGAACAACCACTAGATGATATCCCCTCTGACCCAAATGAAGGACTCCGCTCAGAAAATGAAACCCGTCCTGAACAAACTGCTGATGCCGAGCTAGAAATTGGGAAACAAAGTGAAGCTGAAATCGGAAGTACATCTCGGAAAAGAGGCGGTAGAGGTCCAGCAAAAGCAAAAAGACTCCCATCATGCAGTCAGGATCGAATTGAAGTTGAGTTCAATGATCTAGGTATACCAGTAGGGAAAGGGTCGGTATATTTATCCTCTTTTCTTGGACCGCTTATGCGGGAGAAGGTTCCATACACCATTGATGATTGGAGGAATATTAGTGATGACTTAAAAGAAGTTTTGTGGCAGTCGGTTCTGGTATGAAGCAGGCATCTATTATTTAACATCTGACTCTAATATGTTTTGAAAATGACTTCTAATATTGCATGGTCTTGCCAATTATAAATTGAAATTGCCATCTAATAACTTATGGATAAATTGAAAAATAGTTCTGTAACAACCCGCATATTTATCGATTTTATATTTAAATATTTTATCGTTAGTCGGATTTTAGTCCGAAAAGCTACTTTTTGCAAACAGCCGAATTAGGACTCGAGACCATTTCCATTGAGTTCAAAATGCCGTTTGCGACCTTTTTGAGTATAAGCTTCGATATGTTTGGAGAAAGTTGATTTTTGCCACTTTTTACTTAGGGCTTTGGTTTGGGCTGAGCCCAATAACCCCACTTATGTATTCAGTCCCAACCCCTCTCCTCTTCATTACTTCATTCTTCATTTCCTTATACTCAAGCTTTTACAACAATGGAGAGTGGAAGAGGAAATTAAAACTCCAAGCCCTAGTTCTATAGCAAAATCCAAGTTCTTGCTCCAAAATCTATGAGAACCCATTAGTAAGTATCTCCTTCTTCTTCTCCAACTCTTTCTCCATTCAATTTCAGAAATTTCCTAAACCTAACTTTGGGAAACGTTTCTCTTTTTAGCTTAGATTCAAGCTTCTAGAGTTGGATTTGAAGAGTGGTTGATTCCCCTTTGCTTTCAAGCTTCATCTTCATAAATTTTAGTGCAAAGGTGAGATTTTTAATCTCACATCTATGCTTATAATTCTCTTCTATTGTTAGGTATGAATTCCTAACACTTATTCATGTGCATTTGACTTTGATTTGGATTGCTTTTGTGAATATTCCAATTTTTAGTGTTTTGAGTTCAATTCCTTAAAAATCATAGCTTTGATCTTTGATCATGTTTTTTTGGAGATGCATCGAAGAGCTTATAGGGCCGGGTAGTCGATTGGCATAATCCCTTAGCGCCGTTGCTCGAGAGAATGCAATTTCGTCAAGATTGAACCTCATTTGTAATAGGCAGGGAAGAGGCTGGAAACAGGTCCGGCCGACCGACCCCTCTGGTTCGGTCGACCGACCTGCTTCCAAATGTGCAGTTGCACTTCTGTTTCTGGTTCGGCCGACCGACCCCCCGGTTCGGTCGACCGACCTGCTTCCAGGTGCATAAGCACTTTCTGTTTTAAGGTTCGGTCGACCGACTCAGGGAGTCCGGCCGACCGACCTGATGATTTTTGCCTGCTTTGCCTTGTTGCTTAAATTTCCAACTTAAATCGATTCGTGTTGTTTCCTATTTATTGTTATCAATTATTATGACTTTGATGACTCCTTTTTAGGGATTTTCTTGAGTATCCATTTTGATGGATTCTTTATCGGTTTCGTTGGATTTTTATTCACATCTTCGTATGTGAATTTTTATGCCCGATTGTTTCTACAATCACTTCTATGATTTGTCACTTTAAAATATAAAGGTTTTCTATACTAGTAGTAAATATCAAAACTCTTTCTTCAAATGATTTCAACACTATTTTATTACAAAGCTCGTTTTCTCAAACCGATTTCCAATCTATTAGTATATACAAACCTTTACCTCACTCGTATGAGAAATCCAATTAAACGACTTAGTAAAACAAGTGGTATGAAACGCTTGCGTTTAATTCGTCGGTTAATTCTTGGACTTGTTCGATTGAAAACTCTTGTGACAATTTTCTAGTGGAGATCTACAATTTGTTAGTAAATATTTAAGTTAAGCTAGTGGTTATGGGACATGAAGCTAAGCTCATATATTTACTAGCTTACTGTAATCGACACTTCTCTTTGATCAGGACGATCATTTTATGTTTTAGACTAGCATTGAGCAATGTCTTAGAGATTTTGGTTCATCGGATGTCTCGCTGTACGACGTCGTTGTTCCCTTTGATTGTGATTTGGTTCATCGGATGTCTCGCTGTACGACGTCGTTGTTCCCTTTGATTGTGATTTGGTTCATCGGATGTCTTGCTGTACGACGTCGTTGTTCCCTTTGATTGTGTTTTGGTTCATCGGATGTCTCGCTGTACGACGTCGTTGTTCCCTTTTATTGTGTTTTGGTTCATCGGATATCCCGCTGTACGACGTCGTTGTTCCCTTTGATTGTGATTTGGTTCATCGGATGTCCCGCTGTACGACGTCGTTGTTCCTTTTTATTGTGATTTCTGGATTTCGTGTGTTGATTTCTGGAATTTATGTTTCACCAACATTTTACGATGGGCATTGATATATATGTCATTTATTGTGGCTTGGTGAATGAAATTAGGAGTATGACATTCCTTTTTATCTTGAGTAGATTATTGTGATATCGATTAATCTCTTGTTGATTTTCAATTACTTATTTATCACAGCTTGACATTGTGATTATTATATGTTTATGTCATATCTCTTATCATATATCATTTCATCTGATATTTATAGCTAGACTGACCCGTTTATTATTTTCTTATTAAATAATACTCGGGTCAGACTGAGATTTCACAGGTGCTTCTGCTTGACTCCTTATCAGACTATCATCCCGACTTTTGGCTAACTACTTTAGTTTAGTAGTTTTTGTTGTATACATTTGAGATACAGACTCTATGATGTGTACTTATTCTTTTGTCTAGCACTTGTATCTATTCCTTTGTATTATTGTGGATCTTTTTGACCACTACTCTGATGAACACTTTCATGTGTTATATTCATATCTATTTCCGCCTTTGTGATATGAATTGTCTGTGACTGATTTGTGTTATGTTTATTTCTATATTTGTTTCCGAAGATTTTATATATCCACTGTGTGATAGCTTTGAGTTTGTATCTGTATGTCGGATTTCCTCTTGAGATGAAAACTTATATTATTACTATCTGACATATCGGTACTCGCACAAAGCAATCATACAGATGGTCGCTCCTCAACAGCCTTATTCTCCGTGCTAGTCGACAGCATTACTCCGTAGTGTTCTTGTCTAGCGTGGGTATAGAGGTGGGGCGTCGCAAGTTCTTGCCAATTATAAATTGAAATTTCCCTCTAATAATTCAGAAAACCTTTCAGATTTAATTAAATCTGCTGTATCTAAATTATATAAATTTTACTAATATCATGTTTTGATGTATTGTTGCAGATTAGATTTAAATTGGAAGAGGAATGGCAAAGAAAAGCTATATTTCAACAAATGGGAGTACTTTGGAGATCGTCAAAAAGCAAATTGGTTCGAAATTTGCAAAAAGCGGAGAACGATGAGGAAAGACTTAAAATGAAACCTACGAACATAAAAAACATAACCGATTGGAGGAAGTTTGTGAAGGCGAAAACAAGTTCGGAGTTTAAGGTAAATCATTCCTACTGAACTCGTCTGGCATGTTTCTGCAAATCCATCTACATAGTTAGCAACCGATAAATTTCTTTAGAAGTGAAGTCCAAGTGTTGGTGGATGCTGAGGGTTCCTGTTTAGGTATTAGCTGCAAGAACCTATGACAGTACAAAATACAAATGTGTTATGACAAGCACAGGAACATTTTAAATGAAGTAAAAAAAAACACTTTGCAAGTTAGTTCAATCTATAAATATTATTAGTAGATATGGAATGCTGTATATGTCACTGAGTTATCCAGCATTAATAATACCAAATAAGTATATGACCATGATGAATTGATTTTCAAATAAATTGCAATCCTCACCATACATATTTACCCTGCATTATAAATATTAGATAGTTCTTTTTTTATGATTTTGGTTGTTAAATTCTAGCATCTTTCAACATTTTCAGCAAAAAAAGTGAGAAATATTCAGCCCTTAGGTACACACAAATTCCGCATACAACCGGTCGTAGGGGAATGGCTAGAAAGACCGAAGACATGGTAAGTTAATTAACTATAGCATTATTTAACATTATTTTATACCTGTCAGTTTATTAATTTAATGTTATTCTATTTTTAGAAAAAAGAAAGTGTAGATCCATCGTCCATAAGTAGAGCTGATGTGTGGATTAGATCTCATATTAAAAAAACTGGTGAACCAGTGAACATGGAAGCTAGGAATACTATTGTAAAATTGTTTTTAATTTTATTGGTATATTTTTTTTGAAACTATGATATTTTTACCATTGTACATTATCTATGTGTATTTATTTATATAGGAGGAGATCAAAAAATATGGTAGCCTATCCTAATCCGGCTCGTCACAGACTGATATTGGAAAAGATGCTCTTGTACATGTACTGGGACAAGATAAACTGGGACGGTTAAGGGCATTGGGTAGGGGTTGCACTTTAACCAAGCTAGCTTTGGCCCAGTCCAAAGATAAACAAGTGTCTCGGTGTCGAGAGGAAATAGCAGAATTGAAGGGAATGATACGGACTCTGATGGACCAGAAGGTAAATTTTTGGAAATTAATTTATATTCGTAAAATATTAATTTATATTCGTGCTTCGCTGCAGGGTAAAGAAAGTTCGAGAAGGAACTCACCTGATTCGGTAAAAATAATATTTATATTACTCAATAAATGAAATTTATATTTTAATTTTTTAATCCAGTAATTGATTTAATTTTCGGTTGACTAATTGTAGAGCGACGACGAAGTATGTTTGCTGTTGAATTGGGATGGAACCTCTGGAGTTGTTGCCCATGGGAGGCTGTTGTCCATGGACCCAGATGACGTTGTCAATGGCATTCGTCTGGGACCAAATGCCGGGAGCGTTGTTATAGATTCAGTGGATAAAGCAGATACTTATTTATGGAGGCCTACACCTGAAATGGCAGTCTTAGCAGACGCTAAGAATAAGGTAGTTGCTTGGCCATCAGTTTGCATCAAGGTCCCGCTGCGAACACGATTGAACTGTAGTGCAGCCAGTACGGTAATTTTTTTCACGTTAAGTATATTAGTGTAATATGCTGCGAGCTTATTGATGTCTAAAATGCAGCGAGCACACCCCCCATCTGAATAAAAATTTAACACATATTCGTTCTTTTTGTATAGCATACTAAAGTCTTGAATTTTACTTCTCATTTTTAGAGTACCAGCATCATCAAAGACACTTGCAAGATTTACGGTTGGACTGAGGGTGAAGGTGTAATTGCCGAAGGAAGAATCCATGCCACTGATCCAAAATATACTGTTAATGGTATTCCACTCGGTCCGTCTGCTGTTGTGATTTGGGTGGACAAAGTAGTAAATAAAGATGCTTATTTGTGGTGACCCACATCTGATATGTCGTGCATTGGAGATGCAGTTGGTATGAAAATAGCATGGCCAAGATCAAAAGTAGAAGCTGATCAAGAAAAACTAGATGAGAATCGTGATGATACTGAAAATGTTGTGAATTCTCCCATGAAATCCGCACATATGGTCATGAATAAATCGCAAAATGTAAGTATTAATTTTCAAATTTGAAGAAGTTAACTGTGTATGAAAGTTTATTTAATGTGCATGTATACATTGTGCATAATAATCTCTTTTCTTTCAGCCAATTGCAACCATGCAAAAGGATGTCAAATGCCAGTTGATCGATTTGGGTGGAGCAGACGTAGTGGCGGAAGGAAGTATTGCATCAACTGATCCGATAACGATGGTCCATTGTCGTCCACTGGGACGTAATGCTGTAAAAGTTTGGATTGAGCTGGTGATAGTTCCAGATGCAGAGATATGGAGACCAACATCGGGTCTGACGTGCATGGATGATTGCTTTGGCGTTCGCATAGCTTGGCCAATGGAAAAAATCATTATTAAGTCAAAATGAAAGGTATATAATTTTTTTTTATATACATTAGGAATGCTAGCAGCTAAAGTGCAGATAGATTTTTGGTAAACTGATAAAAGTACATAAGTAGGGGTGTTATATTCGAATTGTGATTGAATGATTGTGATTGGTGAGGAGTTATGTATGGATTGTGGTGGAATGTTAGTGATGCAATATCATATCTACTTAAGAACTTTCTCTATCATATAAAATATCTCACGCATATTCACTTTAACAGGATTCACTCATTCTTCTTCTGGAATTAATTAAAACCTATTATTGTCATTTTCTAAATCAAAAATAAAATCCAAGAAATTATTATAAATTCTGATATTCGAGCATATTCGAGCAAGCTGCTTTTGTTTTGTGTTTTCCCAAGTACTATGGTGTTTGAGAGTGTGTGCATGCTAGCCTGCTAGGTATATGTGTTGCTACTGCCTTGAATTTCTATGTGCATGAAGAGAGTGTGTGTGTGTTTTAGTGTTTTGTATTGGTGTGCATATAGGTGTGTGTTGCCTGGAGTATATGTGTTCTTACGTACGATCTGTGTTTTTGTATGTACAGATGAGCGTGTGTGTTGATTAATTTGTATGTGTGTAACCTGTAGGTGCGTGCGCGATTTTGTATATATGCGCTAGTGTGTTTATGAGGATGTGTGCTTACCCAACTGTGTGTGTGTGAGTGTGATTGTGTTAAAATTATCATCTGTTTACTCAATATCGTACTACTGAGTAAACAGATGATAATTTTAACACAGTATCTAGCACGAATAATTTTATTACGGTACATTAGCATAAAGTAGCGAGAAACTTATAGCAAGTAAATTCCTAGTTATAACTAGAAGTGTTGAATGTGCCATATTATTCACTAATTAATTTTTTTATATGTATAAACCTTGTCTTAAGCGGTTAACTATCATTTAAGGCCATGTAACCATGATTAAGCAATGTGTGTTCTGCATTGTGTTGTGTGTGTGCATTCAAATGCTATATGTTTATGCGTGAGTGCATTTGTGTCTGTGTGTCTATATATATAATGTTATGTATTGTAAGAACTGTTGTGTTTATATTGAATGGATGTTGTGTGTGTTTTTGTGTTGTCTTCATATATTTGAGTTTCAGTTTTGTTGTTGTGTATCTCACGTGCATGGGATGTATTGTTGTGCTTTTTGGTGTTTTAGACTTGTTTAATTGACCATTACACTGTTACAATACCCTTACTATATCATATCTTGTTCATTTTGTAGAATTGATTTCATTTCTTTTATGCGTAGATACATCCCTATTTATCTATGCAAGTTTTAGTAATTTATATTTTTAAAATACATATGTCTGTATATTTATTCAGATATTACTTTAGTATAATTGATGGTGAGGAGTTATGTATGGATTGTGGTGGAACGTTAGTGATGCAGTTTTAAGTTTAGGTTTTGTTTTCTCACTCTTTTGTTCTGTTCTTTGTTTACAGGTAGTTCAGGTTTTGAAGACATCAGCAATGACAGGTAGTTTAGGTTTTTATGGTGGCTCAGGTTTTGCTCGGTACTTTGGTTATTTCAGACGTTTATTTCAGATGTATATGTACGGTTATGACACTTATGGTAGTTTGGTTATAACACTTATGGTAGTTTGGTTGTGCATGTGTACGGGTAGCTTTTTGTCGACACCTATGTATGTGGATGTATGAATGTCTATGTATCTTGTGGATCTTCAATGTGTATACGTATTTTGTAGTTGTTTAATATATTGTGTTCAAAAGTGTATGTGCTTGCGTATTCTGTTATTATATAATTGCATGCTAGATCAGTGGTAAATCTGGAGGAGCAGGTGGAGGGAAACAAACGCTACTGGATATTATTTATTTTGGTAGCGTTAAAATGTCGCTACAAAAGAGTGATTAAAAATTCAAGTACACTTATGCTGGCGTTTATTAAGCGCTACAAAATAGTGATTAAAAACTCAAACACACTTATGCTGGCGTTTATTAAGCGCTACAAAAAATGTATATAACGCCATGAAAAGGTAACGCAGAGGAGAAAACCCTTTCGGTGGCGTTAAACAGGCGCTACAAAAAATTTAGATAACGCCATAAAAAAGTATCATGGAGGAGAAAACCTTTTCGGTGGCGGCAAATTGACGCTACAAAAAAGGAATTCTATGGCATTATAAAAACGCTATCAAAAAAAATGGTAGCGTTTAAAAAAGTGCAACTAATACTCGAGGATTTTTAGTGGCATGTTTTTTCGTAACGATTATCGAAACGCCACTAAAAATACTTAGTGGCGGTTTTTGGACGCTACAAAAAATCAGTTTTCTTGTAGTGACAATAGCTATCAATTGAGCATTAGTATGACACCGTTTGAATATTTATCCACTCGACCATGAAACACCCCTTCATGTTGGTGGAAAATAGAGGAGAAACTGATACTTAGACTGAATATGATTAGAGAGGTTTCATAGAATATAGAGATCATTCAAAAATGAATAAAAGCTGCATAGGACACACAAAAGAGCTATGCTGAGAAGGGACGACAAGAACTACATTGTTGGTCATATGGTGTTTGTCAAAATTTCTTTACTAAGAAATGCAATTCTATTCGATAATAATATGAAGTTGGCACCAAGATTTTTAGGACCTTTTCCAACTCAGGAGGATTCATAACCTTGCATACAGAGTCGACCTACCTTCGAAGATGGCGGGTATGCATAATGTCTTACATTTTTAGCATCTTTGGAAGTTAGTGCATGACTCAGGTAGGATAGTGAAACCAAATCAACTACATGACTTGGTAGTTGAGCCTGAAGTGGAAAGATCTCCCAGGCCAATTAATATACTCGACCCCATCGAAAACAAGGTTTCGACTCCATACTCGCCGCCTTTCCCCAATCCACTACGTACCAAAGCTTTGATACCATGTGTATTGGTTTCGACTTAGTCGAAGGTGAAAGCATGAGGTCGAAAGGGTAGCTACTGGAAGTGGCAAAACCAAGGATATAGATAAAAACAGTTTTGTTGCCTTTTTTAGGTAATTGATTTTCAAACTAACCTGCCTATTTGTAAAAATATGATTGGTTGCCATAAACTTTATAAAAATTCCTTTTTAAAAGATTGCCGAAATTTATAGAAATTAACTATGGATAATTAACAAACCAGCCATTCCCTTTAACAAAACAATTAAGACATTTAAGTCCTCCTTTCTAAAATAATTTATTTTCCATAGTAATCTAATCAGAAAAAATTCTCAAAAATCATAGTAATTCACTTTTAATAAATTATGTAACATATATAAATTTTGGACCCAAATCTTTCATAAAATAGCCGAAATAAATATTTAAACCCAATAGTCCATATTTTTCTTTGAAAATTCATATTAAAGATCCATAGCTTGGATAACTACCAAAATTTAAACCCAGCTCCAAAATAACATTTTACATAACATATTTAATTCTCATGGCATTCGAAACCTTTTATAAATGATTTTGCTTAAAACTGTGTAAAACTATTAGTAGACAACCTTGTTTGAACATAATAAATGATGTAATCCAAGCATATTATCATAAAGGTTTTAATCTAAAAACCGAAAACAATTGTTCACTTAAAACAAAAATGAGATAGTATAGATTATTATTCACCTTTATTTGGATAAGGACTTGAGATTTGAAATTGATTAATTCTTCTAGCTTAATTCTCTAGATTTACTTGATTTTTTCTTCTTCTTTTCTCCTTAGGTAATGGCCGACTTTGAGCTTCTGTTTGCTTATGTTTTTATGATTTGAACTTGTCAATGAGAAAGGGACTAAGATTTAGGGGTTGAGGATATAGTGAACTGTAAATTCCCATAATGCCCTTAGCCTTATTCTCTTAGTAAAACCATTTACATAAACCATTCTTTTAGTTTATTTTTAGTTAAGCTCGGTCTCTAATTAATTTTCAAATCACAATACTTTTATCTCTCTAATCTTTACATTATTCTATTTAGTTTATCGAATTAAATCTCTTGAATAATGTGATACAAAATTAGAGGTATTACAGGCTCCTCTCCTCAAAGAATTTCATCCTCGAAATTCAGTAAGGACTAAATACTAAACATAGCAATCATCTGTAATATCTTTTGTCTATCACACTAGCCTACCTGACTAGCAAAATTCTATATAAAGCAAATATAGAACATACCGTCATAGCAGATCAGGAAAAGTATCTCTAATCCGGTTTTATATCTCCCAAGTACAGTCCTTCTCGTTGTCGCCCACTGAACTTTCACTAACTTTATTGTTTTGTTCCTTAACTTCTTCTCATCTCTCGCTACAATCCAAACTAGTTGTCTAATAAAATTCAAATTTGGTTCTATTATCAAATCTTCCAACTATGTCAAAGGAATAGTAGTATCTGGATCTTGCACATACTTGCGAAGATGAGATACATGAAATACATTACGGACACCTGCCATACTGCCCGGAACCTTTACTCTGTATGTGAACTTTCCGATCCTCTCTATAACCTGAAACGGACCAACATATCTTGGTGCTAGTTTCCCTGACTTTTCAAATCGCACCACACCCTTCATCGGTGATATCTTAATGAAAACTCTACCTCCAACTGAGAATTTTAGATACTTAGGCCTCTTATCCGGTAACTCTTCTGTCTAGATTGATCTTCCTTCATCCTTTCTCAGATCAATTCAATCTTCTCTATCGCCTCTCTAACCAAATCTGGATCTAAGACTAGTCTGTCTCCAATCTTCAACAAATATGCTGGTGATTTGTATGGCCTTTTATACAAAGCCTCAAAAGGTGCCATTCCTATACTAATTTGATAACTGTTATTATATGAAAACTCAACCAAATGTAGGCGATCTTTTCAAGGTCCACCAAAGTCTAGCACGCACGCCCTCAATAAATCCTCGAGTACCTTATTGACTCTCTCTATCTACCAACCGTCTGTAGGTGATATGCAGTACTCATATTATGCTTGGTACCCAATACATCCTGTAGAGTCTTCTAGAATTAGCTAGTAAACAAGCATCTCTGTCACTGACTATACTATTAGGAATCTCATGTAGTCTAACTATGTTCTTTATGAACGACATAGCTAAAACAGGTGGCATCCTGGTTGACTTAACTGGAAGAAGTAGGCACTCTTGGTCAACTATCCATTGTGATCCATATACTTTCATTTCCTCTATTTGACCTTGGCAGTACATCTATAAAATCCATGGATATCGAATTCCATTTTCAAACTGGAATCTCTAAAGGTTGGAGCAATCCACTCGGCTTTCGATGTTCAGTTTTCACTTGTTGACAGTTTGCACACTGCCTAATCCATAAGACAACATCCCTCTTCATACCTTCATGATAGAAGCTCATCTTCATATCTTGATACATCTTAGTCCCTCTACGATGAATCATAAACTTGGACCGATGACATTCTCCGAGAACTACTTTCCTTAAGTCCTCAACATTAGGAACACACAACTGTCCTTTCTTTCTCAACCATCCTCTTTGGTCAATACTAAAATCCTTTAGATCATCGATTATAGTTCCAACCTCAAGCCTTCTAATCCTCTCGGCTAATAATAGATCCTTTTTCTGCTTAGAAGCAATCCTTTCGATCATCGCTGGTCGAATTTCCAAATAGGACAACATGGCGGTACTCTGACTAGAACTAGTAGTCGATCTTCACTGCACACTACAAGTAGTCAAAGCTTCTAAATCCTTCTATTCTGCCAACATAGCTAACACCACATTCTGATGTCTTCTGCTAAGAGCATTTGCTACCTTATTACCTTTCCCAGATGTATATTCTATACCAAAATCATAAGCACCCAAAAAATCCAGCCACGTCTACTGTCTCATATTGAGCTCCTTCTGCGAGAATGAATATCTTAAGGACTTATGATCCATATATAGCTCAAACCTCTCCCCTGATAGATAATGTCTCCAAATCTTCAATGCCAAGATTACTGCAGCCAACTCCAAACCATGAGTAGGATATCTCACTTCATGCAGTCTAAGCTGTTATAAAGCATAGACAATAGCTTTACCTTTCTACATCAACACAGCTCCTAATCCAGTCCCATATGCATTGGTATACACCACCAACCCTTGGTTCCCGTCTGCAACCACAAACATAGGTGCATTGGTAAATAGATGCTTTAACTTAAGGAATCCTTCCTCACACTTGTCGGACCAAATGAACTTCACGTCCTTCCTTGTCAACTTAGTCAAAGGCACTGCTATCCATAAGAAATCTTTAATGAATCTTAGGTAATAGCCAGCAAGTCCAAGAAAACTTCTGATCTCAATCACCATCTGTGGTCTCTTCCAATTATTGACAGCTTCGATCTTATCCGGATCGACTAGCAAATCCTTCTCTGAAAACATGTGATCAAGAAACTTAACATTTTACTTTTAAAAATGACATTTAGAAAACTTCATTTTCAGCTGATGCCGCGTTAGCGTCTCAAGAACTACAATTAGATGATCGTCATGCTCTATTTCATTATTGGAGTATACTAAATTGACATCTATAAACACCAATACGAACCTATCCAAGTACTCTCGGAAACTTCGGTTCATCAAATCTACGAAGAAAGCTGGTGAATTCTTTAACCCGAATGGCATTACTAACCACTCGTACAAACCATACCTAGTCTGAAATGCAGTCAACGGAATGCTATCCTCTACCACTCTTAGCTGATGGAAACCTTTCGCCAAATCCAATTGGGAAATACTCTGGCTCCACTCAACGAATCAAATAGATCATCAATTCTCGGCAAAGAGTCCTTATTCTTGATCGTCCTCTTATTTAACTTATGATAGTCGATACATATCCTTAACGACCCATCCAGTTTCTTCATGAACATCGTGGCCGCTCCCCAAAGAGAACTTCTTGGTCTAAAAAAGATTCCTCCCTTCTAGATCTACTAGTTATACCTTTAATTCCTTCATCTCGGTCGGTGACATTCTGCTAGGTGTTCTACTCACAGGTTCAGCTCCTGGCACAAGATCTATCCGAAACTCAACAGCTTGTTTCGACGGTAGTCCTGTAACCAGCTCAAAGACATCTACAAACTCTATTGCGACACGAACCTGTCTTTACTCTTCTTCCACTTCCATAGCACTCAATAGAGTACATACACTCCATTGAGAATTCTCCACTGAGGATGTGATTCAGTTATGACTATCGAGGTGTCTCGGTGATATTTCCCTATCTCGATAGAGTATCCTAGCCTCATATCTACCCAACCAATACATACCCAAAATGATCTTGAAATCTACGAAATCAAAAACATACACACTGCATGCAAACTTATGACCTAACAAATCAAGTTCTATCTGGTCACATCTCATCCCTAAAGTTGCTACCCTCCTATCGGAGTAGCAAAACTTATGAAGTAACAAGGTATGTGGGTTTTAAACATAACCTATCAACCAAACACTAAGATATAAATGAATGCGATGCACGGGTATCAAATAGTACCTTAATCTGTAAACTATGAATCAAAAGCATACCTTCCATCACAACCTTTTCCTTATCTGCAACAATTGGTCTAGAAGAAGACGACTCCATTGCAAAGACCTTTCCCTTGTCTTCCCTGACTGGCTCTGGACACTGGTTCTTGTAATGCCCAACCTGGTCACAATTGAAGCACTTCACGTTCTTCTTTTCTATGGCCTACTTCCCCTTTCCAGTTCTGCATTCATGAGCATAATGGCATTTCTTGTCACACTTATAGCAAACCAGATTTGCCTTTGCCTTCTTGGCAAGTTTCTCCCTTCTGGTTTCCCTTTTTCTTGAAGAACTTTCTCTTCTTGCTAAGAGAATTCCAGGTTTCAATTTTCTTTTCCTTCCCATACAGGACCAACACCTCCTCATGTCGGATAGCCATTTCCACAACAACATTACAAGGCTCATGAAGATGTAGCAAGGTAGCACAAGAAACTCTGGGTCTCAGCCCCCGAATAAACCTTCCATTCCTCTTGATGATGGTGTCAATCATGGTATATCTATTCCTGGATAACTGATCAAGCTTAGCAGCATACTCAACCACCGACATCTCGCCTTGCACCAAATCCATGATCTTCCTCGGCAAAGCAGACTTAGCTATTTCAGATAAAAATCTTTCCTCAAATCTCCTACGGAACACACGGCCCAAGTCAATTCCTCCTTTGGAACTCCAGCTGTAACACTGTTGCATTAACAAAGCGCAGTTCCCTACAAATGCATAGAGGCTAGTCTCCTCTTCTGTTCATCATTCATGTCTAAATCAACGAAGATTCTCTCATAATGCAACAGCCAATTCTCAACCTCTATAGCATCCTCAATACCCAAAAATGGCTTTCCACCCAGACTAGTGTAATCTCTGCTAGACTTAGCATAATTGTTTCCAATTGGAGCCACGGGATTAGCTCTTCCAACACTCCCAGCCACTCCTGCAGCTGCTTCTGCTTACATTAGGTTGACAAAAAACTGATACATCATCCCTACATCTACTGGCAGATTTCTAGCACCTACGTTGGCATCTGCATTTTGATTAGCATTTGCCTGTCGACCATGGTTGCTCCTGGTAGTAAGTCGAACATTTTCGTTGGTTGTGGTGCTTCGTCCACCGAGATTTCCTCTTCCATTTCCTACCTCCATATCTTTCTTTCTCATAAATCTACATAAGAGCCTTATTAAGATAAGAAGAACGGTCTAAGAGAGAGGGGAATATGCACATTTATATATGTATAAAATACAAGTACGTTACTATAACGTTAACCCAAACCCCGATCTTATTTTTGACTCATTGGATTTTGTTTTGAAAATATTTCAGGTTAATTTGTCTTAAGTTTTCATAAACCTATGCTTTGATACCAACTTGTAACATCCTCCACATGGAGGCCTAAAACTAACGGATACGGTTACTACAATCGTCCGCAGTAATTAATATTCGATGACCAAATACAGTAATGTTAGCTTCATTGATGCTACAGAAACACATGGATATGAAGAAATTTTAAAACAATTTAAACAAATTTCTTAATCCATTTCAAAAATCAGTTCAGATTCATTACATAATCCCAACATACGAGAACTACGTTGTAGAAAATTTAATTATTACAACATACGCCAAAAGCGACTTATGACGATGCCCCATTGGATTATCAGAGTGTATATATAAGCAATTATACAAATTTGCCTTTACATCAAACACATCGGAATAAAAAAGAAAAGAGCTCTTATTTAGCTAGATTGCCTTCTGCTCATCTCCTGAAGCTTATTCGTCTAAAGAGAACCTGAAAATCCTTACCCTACTCAAATTAAACTTGAGCACCCAAGAGTTTAAAGGAAAAAACATAAAATTCGAGTTAAATATAAATCCTGGTATGAATAATAACCTACCATCTCGAACCATTTAGATATCTAGTGAGACCACACCGCTTAGTAGAACGGGTTTCCCCTCACTAGTATCTTATCAAAACATATAATAACCATATATGTGCTCTTGCATCCACAATGATAAAAAACAAAGCAGTTTATAAAGTTATGATTATGTGCATACAAGTAAAACATTCTGGATTTTCCATCTCCATTTATTTGACTACCTGTCATATTTATAGTTTATAGGGTCACCATTAACATTTTACTTTTCATAGGCTCGCCATTAACCCATTTATAATTTATGGACTTCCTGCCCTATTTCATAGTTTTCATGGGATTCCTAAGAACCTATTTTTAACTTATGGACAATCTGTCCGGTCTTATAGTTTTCATGGGATCACTAAGAACCAGTTGGCCCCTGCCAATTAACTTAATTCAATTCTTTAAAGGTTTCTCCATGAACCTATTGATAACTCTAATAACTCCCCTTTTCAATTTTTTCGTGGGTTGACTCGAACCTATTGACTCCTATCAATAACTTAATCCGAATATAGTTTTCATGGGTTCACTACAAGCCTGTTGTCCCCTACCAATAACTCAAATTTAAATATAGTTTTCATGGGTTCATTATGAACCTGTCTCAACTGACAACTTTTAAATAAGTTTATATTGATTACTGGGTCAACCCCCTGGTTATTCTACCCTTACTCCCCAAATTCAGCTATGGCTCCAATACTTAGTGAATATATTTATAGAAGAAGCATAAACAAAAATAGTACCAACCCCTTTGGTTTCATATATTTGAAATCATTTCCCCCCTTAGAAATGTGGTTTATCCCTTTAACCCATTATTTATATAAAATCAAGCTTCTTCGAAAACTGCAATTTAAAAGCATTTAGAAGCTCTTTTATTATGCCATGGGTTTTAACTCTGAAAGTTGAGATTGGGTTATTTTTTTGAAAACTAAGGCTTTCAAAACCTTTAATCTTTACTTTCAAAACCATTAGGAACTTCCTTTCAAAAGCATTTAAATCTCCTTTTCAAAACACTAGGCACCTGCCTTTCGAAACACTTAAAAACCATTCTTTCAAAACCTTTCAAATGTATCAAAGTAATACTATACACTTATAGAAGCATAGCTTCGAAACCTTTGAAAGTACCCCTTTCGAAACCTTTAGGTTTAATTTTAAATATATCTTTTTGAGTCTAAGTGAATACAAGTGAAAGTACCCCTTTCGAAAATTCATACTAAATTATCCATAGATTGGATAATTACCAAAATTTAAAACCATCTCCAAAATTATGTTTTACATAACATATTCAATCCTCCTAGCATTTGAAACCTTTTATAAACGATTTTTTCTTAAAACCTTGTAAAACTATTAATAAACAGCCTTGTTTGAACATAATAAATCATGTAATCCAAGCATATCATCATCAATATCATCATAGAGGTTTTGATCTTAAAACCGCCAAAAATTGTTCATTTAAAACAAAAATGAGATAGTATTGATTATTATTCATTTTGATTTGGATAAGGACTTGAGATTTGAACTTGATTATTTATTCTAGCTTGATTCTCTAGCCTTGCTTGAATTTTTTTCTTCTTCTTTTCTCCTTAGGTAATGGCCATTTGCTTCTGTTTTTATGATTTGAACATGTAGATGAGAATGGGACTATGGTTTAGGGTAAATGATAAGGTGAATGACAAATCCCTATAATGCGCTTAGCCTTATTCTCTTATTAAAACCATTTACATAAACCATTCTTTTAGTTTATTTTTATTTTTAGTTAAGCTCGGCCTCTAATCAATTTTCAAATCCCAATCCCCCTTATCTCTCTAATCTTTACATTATTATATTTAATTTATCTAATTAAATCTCCTGAATAATGTCATATAAAATTAGGGGAGTTACATTCTATACTCCCTTTAAAATAAAGTTTTCTTATTTTATTTCCTCGTTCAATTTATTTTTCTCTTTTTCCTCAACCATGGTAAATATTCCATCTCTAATTTTTGAAAATTGTCAAATCTAAATTAAATTAAAACATCAAATAAAATAAAGAGTTGCATGGTTCATCCATCTCTTGCAAGGATTGGGTGTAGATTCAAGGATTAAAGGAGTGATTTCCAAATCAACATGTAATTCGTTGGCTAGATCTAAAGGTATATTCTAAATTAAGTTGTTTTCTTAGATGTAATATGTTCATCATAATTTTATATGTATGTATTTTTGCTCATCTTGAATTAAAATTAGTTATTCAATTTAAACTACTTGTCGAATGGTTTGATTCGATTTGATTTTAATCTAAAAATAAAAACTATGATTAAAACAATATTTTGGTTATAGATTTATGTTTTAAAATTACTTATATTAATATCCAGAATATGTTATACAATTTAATGTTTTAGATGTTTCCGTTTGGATGTATTAAAGGATTATTGATATCTCATTTAATTTGTTGTGTGCAATTTTGGTGTTATAATACTTGGACTGTATAATAGTAAAATTTATTTTGTTGAAATTTTGTTTATAGATATATGTATTACATCAATTAATTTAAGTGTATATATGTTTACAAATACATTAGAAAATTTTAACATAATCTGAATGTTTTTTTTGAAACAATTGGAAAGTTTTTGATTAATCAGTATATATACATATATTTATATATCTGTATGTGTAAACATTTTGTTTACACTTTATATTGTTAAGGCATGTTTTAGAAACATATTATTTTAATTATTTTTGTTGAACAATTTTAATTTGAGGTAATAATATACACACATTATTTTCAAATAAATTAGTACAATTCCATAATATCTTCAAAACATTTAAACAAATGGAATATGAAGTCCAAGTGAGAAAGAACTAAACATGATAGTTTTATAGTAGTTTGGCAAAATCCTCGGGTTGCATCCACTTAATCATTTTTGTTGATGAACTTTGGAATACACAATTTACAATCTATTTCAAGTCATAAAGAGATAGATCTTGGTTTTGCTCAAGGTCTAATGAGTAAATAGAGGAAGATCCAAAATCCCTTTTTTAGTTGAAGATAACTTACTATTTATAGATGAGCCTCAGGTCAGAAATTGCCATACCAGGTTCGAATAACATAATACCTCAAGATCCAAAGTTCCAGCACAAAGAATAAGTCGATGTGCATGCTTTCCAAAAAAGTAAAATTGGTTGGTACTAGCAAAATAAGTCAATATGGACCGATGTTTGTGTGCCAATCCTTCAAGTTTCTTATTATGGATCAAGTCTTAAGCCTCTCATGCACTCTTTCCAAGGTTTCCAGATTGATGATAAATCGGTACAGATCGATTTTGCTTCTTTCTATTTTTGTCCTTTTCAATCCTAAGGCATTGCACATAAAAAGCTCCCACCTTGCCATATGAAATGGATACGTACTAACCCTCAAGCATCGGTTGGTATCGAATGATTTTGCATCCTCATTTCTTTATAAAATTTGTAACAACCCACCTTGTAACGATCCGCTAATTCACCACTTTAATAAATTAAGATTAATTTTGAAATATTAAAACATAAGGATCTATAACCCCAACAATAATTTTTTGAACCATAAATAAAAATGGTAATTTTTTAAAATATAATAATAAAGATTTAATCGATTTACGACATCATTAGTGATGCTAGTATATATATTTAATAATTAATTAATGATTTTAAATTAAGATTTAATGATTATTGTAAATATTCAAATAATAGTTTTAAAATGATAATAATTCATTTATAATATTAATAAAGTGACAATAACTCAAATATGATAATTTTATAAATAAGATTTGAAATTATAAGGAAAATCAACGTCGGTTTATCGATATAATAACACTTTTTCTAAATAATCATTCAATATTGATTTATAGGGTTTTATAAATCAAATATGATCATTTTAATTCATGAATAATAATAAGAAAGTAGTTTCCGAACTTTTTTACAGATATATATAAGTTAACTAATAAATGAAAATATGACCAAAGACCGGAATTCGAATTCGTAACGGTTTAACTTATATAAGTTATACGACATTGTTCAAATGACTTGTGCACCGTTCATGACATGAACATACACATTAAGATACATATACATAAAAGAATAGCAAAAAAGATTCTCACCAGTTTAAACATTAATTTACTAATGGTAAAAGAATAAAATATCTAAATTACTAATTACTTCAGAAAGCAAACATCAAATCAACCTTACACCACATCGTATCACCACCCACTATCATCACCACAACCATATGGCTAGGAGGTGGGGGTGGCTGCCGTGCAACCTAGGGAGGGTCGGAGGTGATGGCATGGGTAATTTGGTAATTTCATATAAAGATATTTTGATTCCAAAGTTTTCCTATAAATACCCCACCCATTCTTCCTAATTTCCTACAACTTTTTCTTCAACCTCTTCCTCATTTATAAGCTTTTTAATGGCTTCTCCACTTAATAAATATTGAAGAAAATATTTGCGAAAAGAAATTAAATTTGTATAATAGTACATACACCTCAAAACACTTCAGAATCACTTCTTTTTCTCACCTAAACCCACAACCACCATCATCCGTCACCTTGGCCATGAGCAACCACCAACTCTATGGTTGGCTGTCAGCATAAGGACCAAGGTTAAGCCACTTCAAGGCTTCGGGGATCCAGTTTATTGAGTTTTAGTTTGAGTTGGCGAAGCTATAGCGAAATCTAGTCAATATGATATCCAATAAAGGTGAGTACTCTATTTATATATACTATATATTGGATGATAGATATGTTTGGCTATAGTTGTTTATAATGACTGTTTGTCATGTTTGGATATCGTGAAAATATTGTTGTTTGGATATATAAACAAGTTATGTTAAATACAAGTCGATATTACATAAAGAAATCACTTCCTGAATCGAATTATAAAAGTAGTATGGAATCATTAAAACTCTTTAAAATAGTTTTAAAATTATTTAAATATGTTTTAAAAACACTAAATTTTTTTAATAAAGTCTGAATTTGGAATGAAAAAAGAGTAAAAACTAGGAATGCTGTGTTACGGTAGTTCACGATTTTGCGTCGCAAAAGATAAATGAGTATATAAGTAGGAATATAGCTCAGAATTCTTTGTAATAATATTATATCCATAGTTTTTAGTTAAAGAAATAAAATCAAGTTTTCATCTTGTAGATTTTCAAATAAATCCAAAACAGGTTTTCAAAAATATTACGGTTTTGTAGTTTAATGATTAAAGTTTAAAATAAATATTTTTAAATGTTTTAAAAATATGGGAAAATATTTATAGATCTTTTAAAATATTTTAAAAGATATTTAAGTTATATAAGTAAATTTTCAAATGACAGAAAAGTTTTTTGATCAATATGACTTTAAAAACACTATTCGTAGCACTATTTGCAATGGTTTTCAATAACTTTTGAAATATAAATTTAAACTCAACAATTATTTTCCAAATATTTATAAATATTTTTAAATGAATAATTAAGTGTTTTAAATATGATTTGAAGGTTAATTTATTTATTTAAAAGGATTTAAATAAAAGAATTAAATAAAAGCTATTATAAACAATTGTTTTAATCTTGGTTTTAATAAGCCGGTGAGTACACTTGATTTTTCTATTCGTGAGACCTAGTTAAGGCGCTTAAACTAAGGAAATGTTCATGATCAACCAGTGCTCTGACTCACTTGGCCTCCCCTAGACGAGGGATAGATAAGGTCGAAATGTCGAAAACGAATTTAGTATAAAAGATTAAATTTCCTAACTTTAATCAATTGGGGGTGTATAGAGATAATCTTCTGATAATTGAATTAAATTATAAGGAGGAAACTCTTACTACTCATATGAATATAAAGGTGATTTCACCATTATTGGATGGATAGTACTCGTTGAATACGGAAATTAACATCAAGTATAATTTGAACGATGTCTATGGATCCATTTCATTTAGATATTAACTAATTTGGATTTACCATCTTAGATAACTTGGTTTCAGCTTATTAAAAAGTAACTTTTTTGGAATTGATAAACCTCTGTTAAAATTTAAGTAAAATGATTTGGAATTATTCTAAGTTTTAAAAAGATTTTAATTAAATCGAAGAATTTAACAAAGAAAGTTTTAATGAATTCCATATATACTAAAACGAAATGGTTTCCAAAAGATAAATATCTCTAGAATAAATTTTGGATAAAAAGATATTAATTAATGGAATGTTAATCACTATTTATAAACCATCTTATTATTGATGATTGGTTTGAAGGAACCAGAGTCGGATTTGGGTAATCCCTATCCAAAAACAACTTCGAACCAATTTAGGCATTCGAAAATGAAGATATATTTTGAAGATTAAAATTTGGAAGATAGAAGATCTTCATTTCGAAAGGACTGCTTGTTGATAATCTCCGGGTAGCTCCCAAGATAAACAAATAGCAGCTGTCCATTCATTTTGAAAATCTTTGAAACATGAGGACTATTCACTACTAATCCTAGGGGCAATTCATGACAGGATATGGTAGGAAAGTACCTTTAGTTTGTCCTGTTCCTGAACTAATTATATGGACAAATGTGTGACATTGCACTTCTAGATCATATTGATCGGTCTCTATGAACGTATCATCTGTTTGGTGGCGGAGAAGGAAAATT
Organism: Allium cepa; assembly: GCA_030765085.1. Classification (NCBI taxonomy): domain Eukaryota; kingdom Viridiplantae; phylum Streptophyta; class Magnoliopsida; order Asparagales; family Amaryllidaceae; genus Allium; species Allium cepa. The sequence continues at coordinate 887,972,032 of CM060929.1, forward strand.
CTCTTAGCTTAACACCCGTTACTGAGACATACGAGCTCAAGAGTTTTGCGTTTGTAGAAATCAATTATGTGAGCAAAGTGGCATTCAAAGTGGAATATGTTATATATAAAAGGTAATCGTTACCTCAAATCCTCACATCTGGGAATAGTAAAACAAGGGATGCTTTAAGGCTATGTGGCTTGTAACCAATCAGGGAATGAAATCACCTTCTAGATCTATGAAATTTCTACCTGCTGTAACGTAGAGTTTAAATTAGGTGGTATATGCTATGAGACATCTCAGATAGGTTGGTAATGGCCGGTTGATGTAATACTCAGTGCTATTCATGTAATTTTCATATAGGCCGGTGTTAATTCGCATGAGGACCAACATAGGGGCCTCGGGTGCATTCCTCTAGAAATGCACTGTACAGGAGGTAGTCCCTTACCTCGCTATTCAGTAGGAAATCCAATATCCAATAAGTGCCGTACGGACTTAGCTGTGCAAAATACTGAAATGTGAGATGTAAGCATTTCAGCTAAGATTTATAATTTTATTTGCAAATGTATTCATAAAGAATATCATTGAAAATAATATCCCTAATTTTGCATAGCAAAGATTTTGGTTATCATAAGGTAAAAATCCATTCCGTCTTTATGTGCGGCATGGCCTTATGAAATACCATATTGATTTCACAACCCGTATTTTGAGTTCTCACACCTGTCCCATGACTGATCTGGAGTTGATTTCCTTTCCTTAAACTCTTGGTGCCATATTTTTCTAAGCATTCCAGTAGTCAAGTTTAGTTAGAAGAAATCTGAAAGATCTCAGAGCAAGGAGTTAGATAATTCTTCATTAGACTATTATGCATTCCCACCACACTTGCATTCTATTATATTCCACATTTTGTATGGATAGAGATTTATAACCGTCCATGTATAACTTTGATAAATGTATTTAAAGTTTCCGCTGTAAAGATTTTATATAATGAAATAATATATGTTATTTCATTTATGTAAGATTCTGTTCTATGTCTATTTTATTTTTTACCCTTAACGAACTGGTCTTTGGTGCTTGGATATGCGACATATGAATATCGAGGATGTATTAGTGTCGATTTTTTACGATCGAAAATTCTGTTCGTTACACACTTGAAAATAGGCCAAATTTTCAACCCAATAAAAGCACATCGAACCTCAGGCCCTTTCCAAAGCGGGCTATTGGTTGATAAATATGATTCAATGAACAATATACATGGCTATTTATCATTGCTTTAAGAATATCTCAGCAAAAGGAATAAAATATAATAACTGAAATGAGTACCCATTTCATAAAAATTCAAATCTCAGTTATACAATATATCGTTCCAAATACCAAAAATACAATATCCCAAAAACAACATGTTTGAAACAAGGTACATCAACATATATCAAAAACATAAATAAATAGATAAACTGCCATAAGTCATCGCCTGCGTCTTCGTCTTCTCAATCAACATCATTTCCCCTAACATGTGTTTTGTAATAAAGATAGGGGTAATAACAAAAATGCCTGGCGAATGAAAATCTCAAGTCTCACTATAGCAGTATGATTTAGATAAGTAATATGTCTTACGTAACCTAAACTATATCCTTACAAGAATACCTCCAGCGATAAGCCCTAAAACTCTTCTAGTTTAACTCCATAATGTACCTTCAACTATTGTCCAAAGACCCTTTTCAGTACCACGCAAATACCGTAAATCATGTCCTACTAATGTGTGAGAAAGTATCTGAGCCACTTGACACCTTTTTATTAAGAATTACGCAGACTTCGACCATTCAATACCTATACCCTAGGCAGATCCCCATTATTTAATACCTAACTCACGGCGGACCCCTCTCAGTTACTCCCTAACCAACATCGCACGAAATCTCATTAGGTCACTTAATACTTTTTTGTAGGAAAGGGCGGACCCTACATAGCTAATTAATACCTCGACCCAAAAGAGGACCCCTCCCAAGATTCCCCACTACCGCACCTAAAAGATAATCTCGATCATTTAATACTTCATAAGTAGGAAGGAGGCGGACCCTATAACAGCTATTTAATACCCCTAACCCCGAAATAGGCCCTATGTCTTATGACCCGTAACCCAAACTGTAACAACCCGGAATTTTGGTCATTGAATTTAAATATTTTAATTATTGAATAGTTGCTTTTAAAGGTTTTAAAATTGAATTCGAATATAGAAATTGTTTAAAATGTTTTAATTATGAATTGATGTTTGAATAGTGTTTCAAGTAGATGGATTTTTAACTAAATGTTAATTTAATGAATATAATAGCCTTATTTGACCTTTTTGTTTTATAAATAATAACTGTGAGTTCATTTTGTAAATTTATTTGTAGTAATAAAATTTCTGATAAATAATTGGAAAATTTATTTTTTATTTTGACGAATCAACTTTTATTGATGTATTTTTAATTTAATTTATTTGATGTTTTTCAATTTTTATTTAAATTGGTAATTATTTAAATAATCATTTGATGATTTATCGACAAACGACAATGTTTTTAGTGAGTTTACAAAACCAAACAACCAGTGTATATTATCATTATTTTGGAGTCTTGTCGTTGTTCTGAGCACGACCCTATTCTTTTTCTGTCGTTTTCAGCCCATACGCGAACAAAAATCCATGCGGCAAGATGCCAAAAATTTATATAAAAAAAACTAAACCCAAGATAATTCGTACCATAAGCACCACTTCTTTCTTTTATGTTCTTTTTTGTGTTTCTTTCCTCTTTACTGAAGCAAGAAAAAAACAAATGGCCAATCATATTTAAAATCAAACTCAAATTCTCAAATAAAATCCAAAAAGCATGTTTCTTTGAATTCGTTTAATCTTAGTCTTCTTGTTGGAGTGTTCTTAGGGGTTGTGAACTTTGATTGAGGATGTTCAGATGGCCATGGCCGAGCCTATGGCAACTAGGATTATTTTTTCTAATGATTCAGGTGGAGTTAGGGCTCGAGAATGGAGGGATGAGCTTGTAGAGGCGAGGAGCATCTCAGGGCCTTTTATGGGGAGGTGTGGTGATTTATTATGGAATGCGACATCATGAAGGGGTCGGCATATCTCGTGGATCGTGATTTGATGGAGCGGATCGGAGGAGGATTTGGGTGTGGCGGCGGGTTGAGATCGCAATGCGGATATGATTGGCGAGGCTGGTTTGATGGTTTGGTGGAGGAGGAGGCATGCAACTTGCACGGTCGTGCACATCGATGGCTTCAGAATTTTTAAACTGGGATGAAAGAGGGAAGAAGGAGAAAAAGTTGAGGGAGTGGATGCTGTTGCGTATCTTTAGCATGTTGGGTTGAGCCCAATTTTTAGTGGGTGAGAAATTTAAATTGATTTGTTAAATAAATTATTAAATAAATGTGTGTTGTGCCTAAACTATGGCATATGCCTCATATAGTATTCGTTTTGCATACGGATTTTTGCATTGTACTCGAGCTGACGAGCACAATGTTTTATTATAACTAGTTGATAGTTTTGGCAAAGTAAAAAAATGTAATATATTAAACGAACTGAAATTTAATTATATTATTTTAAATAATAACATCATTAAATATTATACCTTATGGGTTTTAGTTGGCCAAATAAACATCGTCCTGTTGAAGTAAATTGAATAAGGTAATTTGGACGCCTATTTTACAGAATAAAAGACCGTTCTGCTAATTAAATTAATTTTTTTAGTTAGCAGAATAAATCCATGTTATGCTATTTTATAAATATGGATATCTAATTATATGATGTTAATTGATATGCCAATTTGAATAAGTGATGTGTTAACCAGTGATGGTTAACTATTGAATTTATACATAGGTATTGATTATGTAATGCCTATTATATAACTTGGAAAGTTAAATTAATTTAATGGCGACTTGATTACGTTACCATTGTGTTTGCTAAGCCTCTTTCCGAATTCTTAAAGTTTTGGATTTAAATCAACTTTAACTTCAAACAATTACGAATGCTTGTATAATTACTATTTTGGCAAAGTGTTTTATATAATAATTATCTTATCAACAACATTAAAAGTTAAAGATTTTTTATTTTGAATATTGTTTAAATTATTAAGTTATTTGATATATTATTAATATTTTAAAAGTTGTTTTAAAGCTAGTTTATCATTATAATAATATTGCTTAAAAGATAAATAATTATTATAATAATATTGTTTAAAGTAAATTTATTATTATTACGATATTGTGTTAAAAGTTTTATTTCTAAAATGTTAAAGTATTATTATTATAAGTGTTAATGATGGTTAAAATATTTACTATTATCATATTATTTTAACTTGTTCAAAGTTTATTATTATATAAATATTAATGGGTTTTAAAGTTTATTATTTTTAATGATTGTTTAAAATTATTATTTCACTAATGTTGTTTCAAAAGAATTAACTATTTGTTTAAAGGAATTTTTGAATAATAACATACCAAAGATGTTTAGAAATAATAAACTGTTCATTTAAAAGAAATTATTTTTAAAATGAAAAGGTTTATATAAAGGTTTTTATTTAATAAAAGAATTTATTAAATGAATTTATAAATGTGGGAAGGGATTTTGGAAATTGGAAAGAAGTTTGTTTTAACGATTTAGAGATTATAAAAGGAGTTTGACAATTGGTTTAGAGAATCATAAAAGAGTTTATAAATAAACTTGGAAATTTATGAAAGAAGTTTTTATAAATAAATTTGAGATTTAAGTAAAGAAGATTTCACAAATGAAGAAAAATTATTAAAAGGATGTACAGAAGAAATTTGTAAAAGAAAGTGAGATTGGATTTCCCTTGATCGACCTTCTTAATTAGATGGTATGGGACATTCATTCCATACTTAACAATGAAGGAACAGTGTATGAGGTTACCCTCATCTCTGTTTTAAATAACAGTTGTTTTCGATCCTTTTTAATATTATTTTGAAAAAAGGAATTTTCAAAAGGATTTGTGAATATGCTTATAACATTGTATAAGTATATGGAAACGTTTCCAAGTTTGGACGTGAAATGTTTTGTGAATATATTTATCCCGGTCAGATAAGTGTATGAATATTTTGATAAATATTTTTGGAAAGAGATTTAATTAATGAAAGATTAATTTTGAGAGGCCTAGTAGTTTCCATGGAAAATGTAATCTCCATTTGAATTGATTATTTAATAGTTAAATAGCTAACTATCAAATCTTGGTCTAAAAATGTTATCCTTCTTAATTTTGGTGGTAAGGAAATATTCCCTACTTAAGACAAAAGGATTTTAACTTCAGAAATATCTAGGGGAAACACTAGAATTATATGGTACAGTTACTGTCAGTGGTGCTACACTGTACATATAAAATCTTTTTGTTCTTCTAAGACAAATGGTAATGAGATCCGCCCACTTAATAGTTAGAGGGTAATCCCCGCTCTTATGTATTATTAGTGCAACGACCCAAAATTTTCGATGATTTAAATTAGTTGGTTTATTAAGGTTTAGTAAATGAATTAAGACGAAATAAAATTTTTGTAATCTAATAATGAAATGAATACAAAAATGAAATGCAACCATGGAAATTAAAGCTAAGTATTAACAATTGAAATGAAATTTCGATTAATTGAAGTAATGTAAATCGTTATACTAAGCTAAACATTGAATATAAGAAAACAAACATAAATAGTGAATTAATTAATTAATTATTAATAATAAATAGTAATTGAATAAAATCAATGTCCTATAAGTAATTATTATATTGTTTGGAAATGATAACTTATAAAAGTATGGTTAAGAGTTAGTGGCAACAATTATTGTAAGTTACCTATATGTTTCAATCCAATAAATTGAATTGGAATTAATTGCAATAAATTTAAATAAATTATTACGTTAATGTTAATTAAGGTAATGTTTGAAAATAATGTTAATATTATCCATAATAGGACAATTTATTGAATTTAAAAGAATGGAAATGAAGACTTATCAATCTAATGGGATTTGAACTATAATAATTGAATTTATCGAAATTAAATGAATTAAATATCTAAATATTACGTAATTGAAATTAAGATGTATTGTGAGAATATTAATGTAATTGTTTAGATCCAATTTTAAATTCATCCATTTGACATAATGAATTGAATAATAGAATGAAAAATAATTTAATGGAATTATTGGAAATTAAATTTATAATTTCTGAATTTAATGAAATTGAGGTTAACAATGAAATTGATAAATTAATTAACTCTAAATGGACATCTAAATTGTTTAAATTAGTATAAATGATTAAGAAATTTAAAAATGATTAAAATTGTCAATTATAGAATTGAAATTGGAAATTTGATTTAATTTAATAATTTATTTAATCTATGTGAAATAGCCATTTTGGGTACTGACTCGGATTTCAATGAAACCAGTTTCATCGGGTTCGTAATGGTGAATTATTATAGGATTTCAAGTTTCGTAGCGATCGGACTTATCGTTTGATCGTATGGACTTGAAACGTCTAGAAATCAATTAATTGAAATCAATTTCAAATAACTTGATTTTAGCATAACTTTTTCATATGATGGAATTTGGACCTAAAACCTATTCCATTGATTTTAAAATATTTAAAAACATCTATTTTGATATATGGGTTGACCCAATTTCGTTTCGGAGTTAGAACGAGCTTTTCGGGCCATTTATCGTTAAAATTTCGATCCAAATCAATCCGGTCCATTCTAATTTTAGCTTTGCATATATATATATACCTTGTTATAAACCCTAGTAGCATTTCTATTTCTCATTTCTGTATGTACAAAACTTCTGTTGCTTCTCTTTCTCAATGGCAAACAAACCCTTATCCCTAATTGCACTTTCAAATCATATTCAAAGCCGATATTTCAAACTCCTCAAATAATATCAAATGTTATATGGATTCGAAGCTCTCGAAGAGCGCATGTCAGATCTGAAATTTGTTTTTAGTTTCGAATCATCGTTTGCCCTGAAATTGTAAATCATTTTCGACCATACATTGTATGGATGCTCAATCAACGGTGTATCTTCCACGATTCATCGATCAGGAAGTCTAGGCGCGTAGAGGAGGCCGAGTGCTTTCGGTCGGAACGGTTCATTTGGGGTAGATGTTGCTAGAATCGCCATGATTGGCCATATTCTTGTGCGACGGTGGGTGGACTAGGGACCACCGGAGGTGGCGACGTGAGGGGAGTAGGGGCGGCCGGCCGTGATGAGGTCCGCGGTGGTGTTGGATTGGGTTGTAGATCGCTCGAGGCACGAAAAAATTAGAGTTAAGGTTCACCTAGTGGCGGCTACGGCTGTTTCATGCGCGATTTCGATCGGCACTAGGGTTTTACGTGGGGACGTGGCAGAGGCGTGGTAACTTTTAATATAGTTTTTAATTTGATTTGATTTTAAATCTAAAATGTTCTAACACGTATAAATTTCAAATACGAGGTATGTTTCACACGCGGTTTTCTCCGTTAGGTTCATATTGGAATTCCGGACATTTTGACGCTGGTTTGGATGAATTCTGAGACCGTTCAAATTTTGGATTTAAATTGGATTTAGATTCAATTTAAATTCAAAAGGTGAGTGTTTTAACCCACTCACAACTTCTAAAATTTCTTAGGTTTGTTAAATTGATTTATGATGTGATTAGAAATTTATTCATGACCGTTTGGCATATTTTTAATCATCATCCCAGTTAAATTGAATTTATTTGAATTAAATTGTTATTTAATTTATTATTGCATATAAAATGCTAGTTAGATTGTTATTTAATTTATTATTGAATATAAACTGCTAGTAAATACCTGTTATTTATTATCTGTTCTATATTGATGTTATTATTTGAATTAGATGATGATTGTGATAAATGGTTGAAGGTTGATATTGGATGAATGATGTTGTATTTTATATTTTTATAAAATGCAACTTGTTATGGATTTTTATTGCATTCGGGATTGCGGTTTGAAATGATATATAAATGTATTTATATTTTAAATTACCGATTGAAATGATAAATATCTGTATCACTTGACCATGGGATAGAAAATTATATATACAGACACTATGGTCTATATATATATATATAATATTTTGAAAATGATTTCTATGGTTTTGGAAAGAAATATATGGTTTAACGAATATTGATTTTTGATACTATATAAATATTATTTTATATATAGTTAAATGCTTGAATTTAAGCTATGTATAAGTTTGTTAAATGAAGGTTAAGTTTAATAATAGAGTTGATTTTTGTTAAAATAAAATGTGAGTAAGTACTTAAATTTTATTTTAATATAGAGTGTATAATGATTTAAATAAATTAAAGTGGGGTGATAAATTGAAGATTTATTTGGAATTAAATTTATTTAAGAATTAAACTCAAAAAGTTTATGTGAAATTTATTAAGTTGGAAATTTTAAAAGGTATAATTATTATAACTTGATTTTGGGGTCAAGGTAAATTAAATGAGTATTTCAAGTATATATGAATTGAAGGAAATATCTAGTTATTTTTAATTTGAGTTTTATTTAGATGATAATGGTTTCTTATGTAAAATATTTCAAAACTAAATAATAGAAAATTTAATTGTTGAATTGAAATTATCAAATTTAGTTTTGAAATTTTGGAATATTTAAAGCCTTGAAATATATCGAAATTGAAATGTTTTATCGAAATTGAAGTGTTTCGAAGTTATGAATTTCAAAGTATTATGATTTAAAAGTGTTATAATTTCAAATGTTTGGTTTCAAAGTGCATAAATTTGGAAGTGCTATGATATTGGAAAAGGGATATATTTAAAATAAAAATGGTATTATATTGATTTGGGTTTGATAAAAATGATATCATATTGATTTGGTTTTTGAAGTGGAAATTTATCGTATTTATATGGTTTTGAATGGATATTATATCCTGCTTTTGAAGTATAATTATTTTGAAATGACTGCGGTATTATAATAATGTTTGGTTGTTAAAGAGATCGAGATTGGAGGTTGTCATACTCTCTGCCAACTCCGAAAACCACTTTAACAACCGTGTACATGGTGGAGATTCCAGAATGAAGAAGGATGGCGGCGACGTTTCCTTTGAGGGAAATATGTGGACCCGACTCCGTGGGTTGGCATAAGGTGGTTAAAACAGGAGCAATTGACGGGCTAAGAAGGTAGCACCTTTTATCGGACACACTCCTCGATGCCATTCTATTACTTTGTGATTGATTTGGTCCCTTTTGATTTTGGGGGTGTGGCTCGAGGTGGGCGGTAGTAGCTGCTACACTTTACCATCTGTCCGGAAGCGTAATTGGTATATCTACCCTGGCATTGCCTAGTTGTGCCATGTCACCTACCCAAGCGCGTCTTGTACGAGTTTGGATTTCTCCCATGGCCCATGGAGTACCTCTAGTAGCCTCCCGGTCCAGAGGTATTATGGTACTGGATGGACTACTGGGACTATTACGTGTTAAGGGGAATATTGGGTCACTCCTTAATGCTATTTAAAAGTAAGTTTATTTTACTATAGACATTATTATAATAGCGAAATATTACTACATAGTAAATAGTTTAACGGATCCTTAGGAGATGTGAATCCTGTGCATCTCTTAAGTTACCGCACTCACGTTGACACTGGATAGGAGATGTCAAATCCCGTAAACTTCTTTGACGTCGTTCCACTCATATGTTTACCATTGATTTAACTTACAAACGATCTTTTAGTTCTGACTCGAGTGTTTTGTCTTTTCAATTCGCTCGGGTCAATCTGCGCATTTCAGGGTTTGAAGATCTTATTTCTAGAGGATGAAGTTAGACATTTCATTACAATTATTTATTATATTATTCTACTGCATTCATACCGTTCCGCTGCATTATTTATCATTCTCTGGTATGTATAACTCTGATATGTATTGTATAAGTAAAATCATTTTGTAAAATAGCTTCATGAACTTTTATTTGATTATTATATTTTGTCATTCCGCTGTGAGATTCTCTTTTGTTTTATTTCTTTCTCTGCTTTTCTTATTCACCCCAATAACAATCTGCTCTTTTGTATGGTTTGAGTCTGAAATGTGTGTCTGCCTATTCACTTGGAGGGTGCAGCATGATAGGGGGTTCTCGCATTTGGTTTGGTAGCGAGCGGATGACTCTTACTCCTACATGTCCCTACGGGGGTTGATGCAATCGAGAGGCTGGCCGTAAAGGCAGAACATAGGTACCAATGTATGCTACGGTGGACGTCACCTCATGGCAGTTGGTCCGTTACATCTGGTATCAGAGCTTTGGTTTAGCGATAAACCCTAGCTTTGTGGGGTCTGACTCTTTATTAATGGAGTAGTAATACCCTATGATGAGTCGCTGAGTGTATATATATGAGAGAACATATTTGTTAGTGTTATAAAAAGGTTTTGATATTATGTTGATTTGTTCCGTTTTGTATTTATAGATTCTGGTTGGTGCATGGGACGCTATGACATCAATAGGGATTTTTAAACACTTAATAGGACGGACCAACACAATATTTTTTTTGAATATAGGTGAATGAAATAATTTTGCCTATAATGTTTTTCTATATATAAAATAATTTTTTTATAAAGATTATATTTGGTTCTAATATAGTGGTTGTTAGGTAGTGAAATTCATAAATATTGATTAGAAACAAAATTTAAAGAAAATTAAATAAATGTAAATTGGAAATTTTAGAACTTAAGTTTCGGGATTTTGAAAATTTCTTTCAAAGGATTTTGGAATATAATAATATTGTTACAAGTATTTTCTGATATAAATATTTCAATATAATTTGAAAGAATCGTTTTAAAGAAACTTTGGAAAGAAATAGCTTATGTACTTCCCTCTCTGTTGCTGGAAAATAATTTCGGTGATGAGTGCACGCATCATCGACATTCATTTTCGAGTTTCAAAGTGGGAAGGCCACTGTACTAGTTTTACTACAGATTTATTTTGATGAACACATATAAATTTTAAATTATTTTAAATATAGTTGGATATGTATAAATTGTAAGTGTATACATTTATCTATTATTTTAAAATGATTTTGAGTAAAACCCGGTATTTAATTCATGAATTTCCGTTAATTAATAGTTTCGATTATTGTAGTGAAATGGAATGTAACTAATTAATAATTGGAACCTTTAATTTAAATAAGAGACTAAGTGCTAGGTTATAAATGAAATTACCAGAAAGTTGAGATTGCAACTTATATAAATGAAGGATATGATTATTGAACATCAAGTTAATTAAAATGAAATAAGATAAACTTGTACAACTTTCAATTACATTCTTAAAGGCATATATATAAATTACCAAGTATTAAAAGTTAAATGTAAAAAAAATTTGTAATAGAAAATTGTACAAGTAAACTTAGGTAATGAAAGTGTTCAATGAAATTCTTTAATAAATAAGAATTTGATGTTGTAGGTGTTATAAACTTAAGTATAATTGAAAGACTACTAATTAAATATAATAGAAGGGTAAGTATTATAAATAAATGAAATGAATATTGAAAGGGAATGGAAGTATAAAATCTATGAGAAATAAATGTAAATTAAAAAGATAAACCATTATATGGATGAAAAGGAAATCAGACAACAAATGTATGAAATGAAATTAATAAGAATGAACTTAATCTATTGTTTGAAGTTGTTGGCTGTTTTGGTTTATGGTTGTTTGGACAAGGATACTTTAAATTTGCTTAGATGTATGAATAATTTATTGAGTTTTATCTTAGACTGTTGAGTAAATGGAATACTTCATAGTTATTTGTCATTCTATGTGATTTAAAGTGTCTTAACTCGAACCAACCAATTGTTTTGTTTTGTTTGAATGGTTGATTTGTATATGATTTGCATGCTGTTGGTTGCGAATGATTGTTATTTATATTCAATTGTTTGTCTATGGTTGAAACAACTTTAAACATTTCATTTTATATAATTATTAACTCTTTTGGATTATATAAGTGAAATGCAGGTTATGGAAGCAATTGCTACTGCTTTTGTTTTCATAATTAAGCGTTTTTTGCCCGACAAATAGGTACGTTTTCAGATTACGGTTTTATAGCGCTATTATATTGTTTTTCCCGTGTTGGGATATATATTATTTTGGAAAATATTGTTGTATATTGTTATATTTGATATTATATTTTCTCCCGAGTCTCACAGTACAAAGGAGACTCTGCCGAAATTTTCTGTAAATTTTGGACTTCAAAAAATTTTGAAAAATGTTTTCCAAACTTTATTAATATGAGTATAAAAAGATTATTGGTTATGAAGTGGTATATTTTATTTAAATTAATTAATTTTGTAAATTTATTTGTTTATAAAGTTAATATTTTTGAATAAGATGTATTGTTTACTCAATTCTTCTTTTCCCTTCTTTTTTCTTTTCGGGGACGAAAAGTTTTGAGTGGGGGAGAGTATAACGACCCGAAATTTTCGATGATTTAAATTAGTTGGTTTATTAAGGTTTTGGTAAATAAGTAAGACGAAACAAAAATTTTGTAATTTAGTAATGAAATGAATGCAAAAATGAAATGCAACCATGGAAATTAAAGCTAAGTATTAACAATTGAAATGAAATTTTGTTTAATTGAAGTAATGTAAATCGTTATACTAGGCTGAACATTGAATATAAGAAAACAAACGTAAATAGTGAATTAATTAACGAATTAATAATAATAAATAGTACTTGAATAAAATCAATGTCCTGTAAGTAATTATAATATTATTTGGAAATGATAACTTATAACAGTATGATAAAGAGTTAGTGGCAACAATTATTACAAATTACCGCTATATTTTAATCCATCAAATTGAATTGGAATTAATTGCAATAAATCTAAATAAATTATTACGTTAATGATAATTAAGGTAATGTTTGAAAATAATGTTAATATTATCCATAATAGGACAATTTATTGAATTTAAAAGAATGGAAATGAAGATTTATCAATTTAATGGGATTTGAACTATAATAATTGGATTTATTGAAATTAAATGAAATTAAATATCTAAATATTACGTAATTGAAATTAAGATGGATTGTGAGAATATTAATGTAATAGTTTGGATCCAATGTTAAATTCATCTATTTGACAATAATGAATTGAATAATAGAATGAAATGTAATTTAATGGAATTATTGGAAATTAAATTTACAATTTCTGAATTTAATGAAATTGAGGTTAACAATGAAATTGATAAATTAATTAACTCTAAATAGACATCTAAATTGTTTAAATTAGTATAAATGATTCAGAAATTTAAAAATGATTAAAATGGTCAATTATAGAATTGAAATTGGAAATTTGATTTAATTAATTAATTAATTTAGTCAATGTGAAATAGCCATTTTGGCCACCGACTTAGATTTCGACGAAACCAGTATCATCGGGTCTGTAATGGTGAATTATTATAGGATTTCAAGTTACGTAGCGATCAGACTTGTCGTTTGATCGTACGGACTTGAAACGCCTAGAAATCAATTAATTGAAATCAATTTGAAATAACTTGATTTTAGCATAACTTTTTCATACGATGGAATTTGGACCTGAAACCTGTTCCATTGATTTTAAAATTTGAAAAACATCTATTTTGATATATGGGTTGATCCAATTTCGTTCTGGAATTAAGACGGGCTTTACGGACCATTTATCGTTCAAATTTCGATCCAAATCAATCCGCTTCATTCTAATTTCAACTTTGCATATATATACCTCGTTATAAACCCTAGCAGCCATTCTATTTCACATTTCTGTATGTACAAAACTTATGTTGCTCCTCTTTCTCAATGGTAGACAAACCCTTTTTCCTAATTGCAATTTCAAATCAAATTCAAAACCGAAATTTCAAACTCCTCAAATAATATCAAATTTTATATGGATTCGAAGCTCTCAACGAGCGCATCTCAGATCTGATTTTTTTTTTTGGTTTTGAGTTATCATTTTCCCTGAAATCGCAAATCATTTTCGGCCGTACATTGTATAGATGCTCAATCAACGGTGGATCTTCCACGATTCATCGTTCAGGAAGTCTAGGCGCGTAGAGGAGGCCGAGTGCTTTTGATCGACACGGTTCTTTTGGGGTAGATGTTGCTGGAATCGCCATGTTGGCTGTATTCTTGTGCGATGATGGGTGGACTGGGGACCACCGGAGGTGGAGACGCGAGGAGAGTAGGGGTGACCGGCCGTGAAGAGGTCTGCGGTGGTGTTCGATTGGGCTGTAGATCGCCTGAGGCACGGCAAAAATTAAAGTTAGGGTTCGGCCTAGTGGCGGCTACGGCCATTTCGTGCGCAATTTCGATCAGCGTTAGGGTTTTACGTGGGGACGTGGCAGACGCGTGCTAACTTTTAATATATATTTTTAATTTAATTTGATTTTAACTCTAAAATGTTCTAACGCGTATAAATTTCACATACAAGGTCCGTTTCACACGCGGTTTTCTCCTTTAGGTTCGTATTGGAATTCCAGATATTTTGACGCTTGTTTAGATGAATTCTGAGATGATTCAAATTTTAGGTTTAAATTGGATTTAAATTCAATTTCAATTCAATTTAAATTCAAAAGGTGAGTGTTTTAACCCACTCACAACTTCTAAAATTTATTATGTTTGTTAAATTGATTTATGATGTGATTAGATATTTATTTATGACTGTTTGTCATATTTTTAATCATCATCCCCGTTAAATTAAATTTATTTGGATTAAATTGTTATTTAATTTATTATTGCATATAAACTGCCAGTTAGATTGTTATTTAATTTATTATTGAATATAAACTGCCAGTAAATACCTATTATTTATTATCTTTTCTATATTGTTGTTATTTTATGAATTGGATGATGATTATGATAAATGGTTGATGGTTGATATTAGATGAATGGATGTTGTATTATATATTGTTATAAACTGCAAGTTGTTATGGATTTTTATTTCATTCGGGATTGCGGTTTGAAATGATATATAACCGTATTTATATTTTAAATTACGTATTGAAATGATAAATATCCGTATCACTTGACCATAGGATACAAAATTATATACATACACCGTGGCATATATATATATATAATATTTTGAAAATGATTTCTATGGTTTTGGAAAGAAATATGGTTTAACGAACATTGGTTTTTGATATTATATAAATATTATTTTATATATAGTTAAATGCTTGAATTTAAGCTATGTATAAGTTTGTTAAATAAAGATTAAGTTAATAATAGAGTTGATTTTTATTAAAATAAAATGTGAGTAAGTACTTAAATTTTATTTTAATATAGAGTGTATAATGATTTAAATAATTAAGGTGGGGAGATAAATTGAAGATTTATTTGGGATTAAATTTATTTAAGAATTAAACTAAAAAAGTTGATGTGAAATTTATTAAGTTGGAAATTTTGAAAGGTATAATTATTATAACTTGATTTTGGGGTGAAGGTGAATTAAATGTGTATTTTAAGTATAAATGAATTGAAGGAAATATTTAGTTATTTGTAATTTGATTTTATTTAAATGTTAATGGATTTACTATGTAAAATATTTCAAAACTAAATAATAGAAAATTTAATTGTTGAATCGAAATTATCAAATTTAGTTTTGAAATTTTGAAATATTTAAAGCCTTGAAATATATCGAAATTGAAATGTTTTATCGAAATTGAAGTGTTTCAAAGTTATGAATTTCAAAGTATTATGTTTTAAAAGTGTTATAATTTTAAATGTTTGGTTTCGAAGTGCGTAAATTTGGAAGTGCTACGATTTTGGAAAAGGGATATATTTAAGATAAAAATGGTATTGTATTGATTTATGTTTAATAAAAATGATATCATATTGATTTGATTTTTGAAGTGGAAATTTATCGTATTTATATGGTTTTGAATGGATATTATATCCTGGTTTTGAAGTATAATTATTTTGAAATGACCGCTGTGTTATAATAACATTTGGTTGTTAAAGAGACCGGGATTGGAAGTTGTCATACACTCTGCCAACTCCGAAAACCACTTTAACAACCGTGTATGCGGTGGAGATTCCAGAATGAAGTAGGATGGCGGCGATGTTTCCTTTGAGGTAAATACGTGGACCCGACTCCCGTGAGTTGGTATAAGGTGGCTAAAACATGAGCAATTGACAAGCTAAGAAGGAAGCACCTTTTATCGGACACACTCCTTCGATACCATTCTATTACTTTGTAATTGATTTGGGCCTTTTTGATTTTGAGGGTGTGGCTCGAGGTGGGCGGTAGTAGCTGCTACGCGTTACCACCGGTCCGGAAGCGTAATTGGTATATCCAACCTGGCATTGCCTAGTTGTGCCATGTCACCTACCCTAGCGCGCCTTGTACGAGTTTGGATTTCTCCCGTAGCCCGTGGAGTACCCTCTAGTAGCCTTCCGATCAGGAGGTATTATGGTACTGGATGGACTACTGGGACTATTACGTGTTAAGGTGAATATTGGGTCACTCCTTAATGCTATTTAAAAGTAAGTTTATTTTACTATAGACATTATTATAATAGCGAAATATTACTACATAGTAAATAGTTTAAGGGATCCTTAGGAGATGTGAATCCCGAGCATCTCTTAAGTTACTGCACTCACGTTGACACTGGATGAGGAGATGTCAAATCTTGTAAACATCTCTGTCGTCATTCCACTCATATATTTGCCATTGATTTAACTTACATAAGATTTTTTAGTTCTGACTCGAGTGTTTTGTCTTTTCAATTCGCTCGGGTCAGTCTGAGCATTTCAGGGTTTGAAGATCTTATTTATGGAGGACGAAGACGGACATTTCATTACTATTATTTATTACATTATTCCATTGCATTCATTCTATTCCGCTGCATTATTTATCATTCTCTGGTATGTGTAACTCTGATATGTGTTGTATAAGTAAAATCAAATGTTTTGTAAAACAACTTCATGAACTGTTATTTGATTATTATATTTTTTCATTCCGCTGTGGGATTCTCTTTTTTTTTATTTCTTTCTCTGCTTTTTTTATTCACCCCAATAACAATCCGCTCTTTTGTATGGTTTGAGTCTAACGTGTGTGGTTTGTCGTCGATTCAAAACGTACAAAAAGGCAGGACGTCACAGTTTGATTATTTTCTAAAGAATCGGTATTGAGCATTCTGAAAAATCAAAGATTTGTTTTTGGAGCACCCAGTAAGCGGGGGAGTGACTCGTAAGTGATGACTCGTACCATAACCAGTCTAAAATCCATAAAAAGTTCTATGGAGGAGTTTCGAGATCTATTTGAGATATGAGAATTCATGTGTGATTTCGAGACTAGTTGGGGTGTGGGAATATGTGTGTGTTTCTGAGATCTAATTTTGTGGTGGTGAATGAGCTAGAATGTCAGATGTAGCCTCACCTGCGATAATGACTAAAAGCAGAGATAGGATGCATGGTCATGGTTTAGCTAACCTATAAGGGTGTAGTCGTCTCCTTCTTAGAGTTACCTACATTTATTGTGCATGCACGGGGCGACGCATTCGGCTTGATCGTTTTTAGGGCCAACTGTGTATTTCATATTGTACACACTATGGATGTATTGTTGCTTTAGAGGAATAATTCTGATCCATGTGCAGGACGACCGTTCTCGAAGTATTAAGGGCCCCTCCGTGGAATTCTGCACAACTAGCGAACATGCCTTATCAGTTTTTGATTATATGACTAGTACTGTTGTAATGCACACTTACGAGCATAACAACTGCTTGATTATTATTATGTTCACCCTTAGACATTACTATAGGACCACTGGGTTTTCTATAAAAAGGTTTCGGTTATCATAGGATAAAAACCCATCCGTGTTTACGTGCTGCGTGGTCTTACGAGATACCTTTGATTTGAAATGTTTATTTTAAATGTTAACAATCATTCGATTGTGTTTCTCATGCTGGTTTACTAGACTGATCTGGACGTTGTTTTCCTATAATGCTCGGGTCAACCCGAGCATATTTTTCAGATTTTGCTGGATACTTTGGAGCTTTCAAGAAACGAGCTGGATTCTCCAAGGCGTATTCACACATCTTATATTTTTCTACTATTTTTTTGTTCTTATTTTCTATCTATTATAAGCAATTGTAAGGATATGTTGTTATAACTAACTAGGCTAAAATAGCTTAGTGTACTTTGATTTGTGTTATCTATGTATAATAAAGATGATTTCTTTTTTAAGATCTTTGTATATATTATAGATATTCTCATCATGATGTGAGATTCTGTTCCGTCTTCCATTTCTTTAACCCCAACAATCTATCTTTTCGGCACTTGGACGTTCGGGACGTGAATACCGTAGATGTATTAGTGTCGATTTCTAAGGGTCAAAAACCCAAGTCGTTGCAGTTGGTATCACAACTTAGGTTGAGCAAATACTTAGGCCTTAGTGTAGGATCTAGATTAACCCTAGAGGGGGGGGGTGAATAGGGTTATAGAAAATTTTCTCGATATAAACACAGACACAAACTGCAGAAATAAATATGTCGAAAAGTAAATCACACACAAAATTTACCCAGCTTCGGCAACCCCTACCTACTGCTGCATTCCTAGATTTCTATTAGAATTAAACAGTATCACGCTTACAAACACTCTACTAGACTCGCAGATCCTTTTGCTCCCGCTCACAAACACTCTACTAGACTCGCAAACATTTGCTCCCACTCACAAACACTCTACTAGACTCGCACACCCTGCTCCCGCCTATAGAGTTTCGTTTACTTGCAAACTCTGCTCCCGCCTATAGAGCTTTGATTACTCGCAAACACTGCTCCCGCCTACATAGCTTTGCAAACTCGCACACCCTGCTCACTGAACTAATTCTAATTAGACAATCTGACACTACCTAAACCCTAGGTGGTGATTTACAACTCCTTTGACTCGAAAAGTAAAAACAACTTCAAAAATAAACCCAGGAGCAAAAATTAAAATATAAACTATAATCCCTGATTTTTGCTCAAGATAAAAAAAAACTCCTTTATAAAATTAAACCCTAACAACTCAATCCCCTTTAAAAATAAACAAGGCCGGCCCTTTGTTTTCTTTCACTAGCCCGATCCACTTCTATGGTTTGTGACGATGGCGGCTTCGTTCTTCTTTCTCGAATTAGTCCTTTGATACTGTAAAAACACGGCCTCCCTTTCGTTCCTCTTTGCGCTTGAATTAGGGCTTCGGGAGGAATCACCGCTTGATAGTTGATGCTTCGATTTGCTTACTTCAATTTGATTGTTTGAGGCTTCTCCTCCTTGATCGAGTTCGGCTGATGCTTCGGTATGTAATTTCCCTTTTTGCTTTTACAATTTTGGCTTACTCGAACTCGATGATGATGCCGATGATGTGAATTTGATTATATAGGATTTGTAACCCTAGATTTGCATCGTATATTCTCTATTTGAATTTGTCATATAAATTGCTCTGGCCGTATGATTTTGATCGAATGTTTTAGATTGTATTGACTTGTTCATAAACGTATATACTTCGATTGCTTGACATTCACGGTTTTGAATCAATTTCGTGATGACCACGGCTTCCACTGAGATTTCACTGACTTTTTCATACGCGTATAATTTCATTCCTTGCTTCTCACGGCTTTGATTTTTTCATCATATTTTTGCTATCCTCGGCATATTGATTTCTGGCATTTTACTTTGTTTGACTTGTTCATGACTGTGACAATTTCACTATTGTTCATTCTGAAATCACTGCGCACGGCTTTCCTGCTTTGACTTGGTTTAAAAACTCTTCGACTTTATCACCCCATATTTGACCTGAACCCGTGTGTATGGATGCTTGTGTTCTGGTTTTTTGACTTGTTTTGAATTTGATTCACTGATCCATTATAGCTGTGTTGATCTTGCTTGCTTCCTGTACTGATGCATTAGTTGTTGGCATATTGATGCATTCATTGTAGCTCCATCTTGACTTGGGCTTTTTCACTGTATCAGATGCTACACTTGTTCATGTATTCGACTTCACTGTTGCACTTGAGTTTGTAGCTTGGTGTCATATTTGCTGGACTTGTTGTTGGCATGTGCATTGTGTTTATTTGTGTCCACTGATGCTTCGAGTCTACAACTTGCAACTGGACTTGTTGATGTACATATTACTTTGTTCACTGTGTCACTTAGGTGTATATGTTTGCACTGTGCATTGACTTGATCTTCTGGCTTCGCTTCTTTATGGTCTGATCTCTGGTTTACTATCTGTATTCACTACAGTTTGTACATGCATTTGCCACACTGTTTGCTGTAATATTGGCTTGTGACATTCATGTTGAAGTCCATATTCTTTTGATCACTTGATTATTGTTTGCACTGTCCACTTGAACCTATAGTCTGCCTTGATCATCTTGTAACCTGGTCTGGTGCACGTTGTTTCATGTTTGAGACCGTGCTTGCATTGTTACTTGGTCGACACTTGCATCACTCTGGTTATTCTTCATTGTCTGTTGCATCTTTGGTTTTGGAGCTGCTGTGTTATCATCCTTTTGTTTGCCTGCAGACCATGTTGCATGCATGTTTGCATATTGCCTTGCTTGGTCTTTGTTCTTTGTTCATTGGTCAATGCTTGTCATTGCACTGCTGAACTTGATTCACTTCATGTATGGCTGTTCTGATTTGTTGAAGCTTTGAACTGTTTCATGCATTATTGATGCTCTTTGTAGTTGATGTACTGCATGTCCATTGATTTGAGGCTGTGTCATGTTTGAACATAGCATTCATGTGTACTTTTGATTTGCACCTGAGTTGAATCCAGTTTTAAAACTCGGGTTTGACCTTGTGCCGAGAGTCGTGATTTTCAATGTTATTGCACGTGAGTTGAACCCAGTTTTTCATTTGGGTTTGACCTGTGCTCACCTGTCCCTGTAAATCAATTAAGTGTATATATTGGCGTGCACGACCTTGTGGCATATACAGTAATATACTGTGTATGTCACAAGTTGTTCGTGTATGATGAATTCAAATTTAAATTATGACGGACAACCCAAATAACTGAGGCTAATCATATTTTCAAAAATTATCTTTTATTTTTGAATTGCAAAAATATTTCTTTTTCAATTTTACTGCGTTAGTTTATATTTTTGCAGATTGCTCAGATGCTAGATTCAAACTGGAATGCAGTTGAAGATAAATACGAGTGTGAGTGATATGTAGTGAGGTCAACTGTAAATATGAAATGTGATGTAATTGTAATCAAAGTTGTATAGTTATAGTGGGAGCTTGAAATCGTACTATTCAAAGTTGTAATAAATATTTGTTTGAATAAAATATTCGTTTGAATTCAAATTCTGTGTTATTTAATTTATTCAACAAATATTTATTTAATCTGTGAAAACAAAATAGTATATTAACAAATACATTTAAACGAATGTATATATGTTTATTATCATCAAACAAAAATCATATAAGCGCAAAGCGCATATTCAACACTTAGTGGGGTAAACTCATTTGAAATGGGGTAAGCGACACCCTAGAATGAGTTTGAGTGTGTATGTATGTGTGTGTGTGTATAAGAGAAAGCATTTGTTAGTGCTATATAATATTGGTTGAGTGGTTTTTGAATTCTGGTTGGTACATAGGGTATAATTGTATCGATTAGTCTTTCCAAACTCTTGAACTAGATAAATTGACATAGTATTATTTTGAAATGGAGCAAATGAGATAATTTTACCTATACTATATTTTTATATAAAAAGAATAATTTTCAAAAATTAATACAGTTATATATGGTGTGATTGGTTGCTAGAACGATAATATTCGATTATTATCATTTATTATTGAATAGATAGGCTTAGATAGTTTATGAGCTTTTATTGTTTTGGTTGAATTAAATACGAACATCTTGTGAATTCAGTTTCTCTATTTTGATAAAAAGGCGTTCGATGATAATTTTGAGTTAAAAATTAAATTTTGATTTTAATAAAAGTTGCTTATTTAATATAACAAAGAGAAACATTTGTAATATGATTTTATATTTGGAAGGAAATTGTTATAGTTATGTTTTATAAGTATGATCTATAAAATAAAAAGGATTTAAACTAAGAATTTGAGGATTTAAATCCTGGTGTCTTTGGAAATTATTTTTCAAAGTTTTGGAGAAAATAATATTAGTATTATTTGAAAGTATTATTAATTGGAAATATTTAAAAAAAGGAATTTTGAAGAGATAAAAAGCACTAAACTCACTTCAATCGTTGAAAAATAGTTTTGGTGATGACTGTAGCATCATCGATGCACATTTTCGAGTTTCTAAATGATAGATTGCTCTGTAGTGATTTGCTATAAAAGAGTTGTTATGGTAAAACCAATTTTTTTAAATTCCAAGGATATGACTTGATATACAAAAGAAGATATGTATATTTATATTTCAAAGTAATTTGAAATAAAATCCGGATGTTTAAATTCTGAAATTTTTGGGTAAGTGATATTATACACTCTTGTATCCTATTCATTAGATAGTTTGGTTTATGCATCTCATTTTGAGATGTGGTTTGGTAATTTTCACTTATGGAAATAAAATGGAATTTTTGATGATTTGAACCGTCCAAAACTTTCGAGTTAAGTTGGAATATTAAGCTAAATGTTTTGTGAAAACATAAGTGAATAAGTTTGTACAACTTATGAATACAAGGAAGTTTCAGGTTAACAAATTTTAAATTTGTTGGATATTAGGTTTAAGAAAAACAAGTTTAAATTTTGCATATATACTCTTAGATTATAACGGAGTGTTATACACATATAGGCTTAAATTTAAAGTGGATAATAAACATAAGTGTGCTCTATAAAATGTTTACAATAAAATTAAGTATGGAAGGGCTTTAAAGATGAAGTTGTAACTTTTTGAAATGTATACAAATGAAGTTTTAAATTGATCGATTTACATAAGTAAGGTTATAAGATGATTGTAAACTTAAGTAATGGTTTTATGAAATAGTTATAAATAATTTTAGTATTAAGGGAAGTATACTAAAAGAAATAATGAATGTGAATAAAAAGAACTGGTTAAATTTAGAAATCAATTGAGTAAATATGTAAGTTGTACGTAGATCATTTTATTCGCATAACTGTTTGATCCGGTCTCGAGTACATGATTTCGAAGTGATTTACACCGATCCGAGTTAGGATTTTTCACCCATTTCTTGATGAAGAACACTTGATACAAATTTTTAATTTGATTTTGAAGTTTTCTATCATAGTATTTGGATATGTAAGGAGAACAGAGATTTCTAATCAACGAACCAGATCAGAGTCTGCACTAGAGTGGTCGAGTGAGTGATACTAATTTGGAAGTGAAATTATGTGATCAAGCGAGCAATTATATTTGATATTGCGTATGAATGGTAGATGTACATCTTATAGGATTTAGCATAATTTTACGTCTGACATTTGGAAAATTCAAATTTTTTTATAGCTCTAGGTTATATGGATGGATATTATTTGTAAATGTGATACAAGTTTATAGAAGCAAATGTTAGTTGATGCCTTTGGTTTCATGAGAAGAGTGGGTTAGCCCGACTGATAGGCATGTGTTGATATTGTTGTTTAGATGATGGTTTATACCTTAGATATAGGAAGCCACTTGGATTTTGTTTTCATTTGGTTGGTTTGGGCCCATAGTGGCAATTTGTACTTTTTTCTATCGAGCAGCCCAAAGGAGACACTACCGAAATTTTTCGTAATTTTAAAAGACTTAGAAAATTGATAACATGTTTCAGCTAAGTGATTATGAAAAGCTTAAGAGTTTGGAGGCATTTTTCCTACCTTTGGAATTTCGGTGACAAAATTCTTTCAAGGGGAAAGAATGTAACGACTGGAATTTTTGTCATTGAATTTAAATATTTTAAATGCTTTTAAATATTGAATAATTGGGTTTTGAATGTTTTAAAGTTGAATTCAAATACAGAAATTATTTAAAATATTTTAATTGTGAATTATTATTTGAATAATGTTTCAAATAGTTGGATTTTTAGTTTAATGTTAATTTAATGAAATAGCCTTATTTAACCTTTTTGGTTTATAAATAACAATGGTGAATTCATTCTATAAATTTATTTGCAATATTAATAGCATGGATAAATAATTGAAAATTTTATTTTTATTTTTACGACTCGTTTTTTATTGATGTATTTTAATTTTTCTAATTTTTTTAAATCGATAATTATGTAAATAATCGTTTGACGATTTATCGGCAAATGGTAGTATTTTTGATGATTTTATAGAACTCAATAACTAGTGTATGTTATCATTTTTTTAAGGCCAAATCGTTGTTCTGAGCACAACCTTATTTTTGTTTTGTCATTTGCAGCCCATACACGAACGAAAATCGATGCGATAAGATGCCCTTTTTTTAAACAAAGCAAACTCAAGACAATTTGTACCACGAGCACCACTTCTTTCTTTTCTCTTCTTTTTTGTGCTTCTTTCCTCTTTACTGAAAGAAAGGAAAAAAAAACAAATGGTCGATCTTATTTAAATTCGAACTCAAATTCTCACCTAAAATCCCATAGGCTTATTTCTTTGAATTCATTTAGTCTTAGTCTTCTTGCTAGAGTGTTCTTAGAGGTTGCGACCTTGGATTGGGGATGTTCGAATGGCCATGGCCTAAGTTAGTTTTTTCTAATGATTCGAGTGGATTTAAGGCTCTGGAATGGTGGCAGGGAGCTTGTAGAGGCAAGGAGCATCTCGTGGTCGTTTAAGGGGAGGTGTGTTGCTTTATTGTGGAGTGCGAGATTATAAAGGGGTCCTCTTGTCTCGGGTATCGCGATTTGATAAAGGGATTCAGAGGAGGATCTGGGTGTGGCGGCGGGTTGAGGTCACGATGTTGAGTTGATTGGTGGGGATAGTTCGATGGTTTGGTAGGGGAAGAGGCATGCACCTTGCACGAACGTGCACATCCATAGCTTTAGGAATTTTAAACTGAGATGAAAGAGGTAAGAAGGGGAGGGAGTGGATGCGGTTGCAGGTCTTTAGAATGTTGGGCCGAGCCTGATTTTTAGTTGGTGAGAAGTTTAAATTGATTTGTTAATTAAATTAGTAAATAAACGCGTGTTGTGTTTAAACCATGGTAACTTGCTCAAATGTTATCTGTTTTGCCTATGGATATTTGCATTGTACTCGCGCTAATGAGTACAACGTTATAGTATAACTTGTTGATATTTTGGTAATCTACAAAATTATGGTATATTAAAACAGACAGAAATTTAATTACGTTATTTTAAATAATAATATCATTAAATTATTATACCTTACGGGTGCTATCTATTTTTCCAAAAAAACACCATCCCGTTAAAGTAAATTGAATAGGATAATTTGACACCTGTTTAGCGGAATAAAACACTATTCTGCTAATTAAATTAATTGTTCATCTAATTAGCAGAATAAATCCTCGTTCTGCTATTTTATAGATTTGGATATCTAATTATATGTTGCTAATTGATATGTCAAGAATAAGTGATGTGTTAACCAGTGATGGTTAATTATTGAATTTATTTACATATGCGTTTATTATGTAAATGCCAGTTATATGACTTGGAAAGTTAAATTAATTTAATGGTGACTTGATTAAGTTACCATTGTGATTGCTACGCCTCTTTCTGAATTCTTTAAGTTTTGGATTTAAATCAACTATAATTTCAAACAATTACAAATTCTTATATAATTGTTATTTCGGCAAAGTGTTTTATATAATCATTATTTTATCAACAGTGTTTAAAGTTAACTAATTTATATTTTAAATATTGTTTAAATTATTAAGTTATTTGTTATATTATTAATATTTTATAATTTTATTATTATAATAATATTATTTTTAAGTTAGTTTATTATTATAATAATATTGTTTAAAAGATAATTTATTATTATAACAATACCGTTTAAAGCTAATTTATTATTTTAATGATATTGTGTTAAAAGTTATATTTCTAAAATGTTAAAGTCTTATTTTTATAAGTGTTAATAATGTTTAAAGTGTTTTATTATTATTATTAGTATATTATTTTAATTTGTTTTAAGTTTATTATTATATTATTATAAATGGGTTTTAAAGTTTATTAATTTTAATGATTGTTCAAAGTCATTATTTCACTAATGTTGTTTAAAGAGAATTAACTGTTTGTTTAAGGGTATTTTTGAATAATAAATTGATTTACAAAAGATGTTTAGAATTAATAAACTATTCATAAAGAAATTATTCTACAAAAGAAAAGGTTTATATAGGTATTTTATTTAATAAAAGAATTTATCAAGGGAATTTATAAATGTGGGAAGGGATTTTGGAAATTGGAAAGAAGTTGATGTTAATGATTTAGAGATTATAAAAGGAGTTTTGTAACTGGTTTAGAGAATTATAAAAGAGTTTATAAACAAATTTAGAAATTGATGAAAGAAGTTTTTATAAATAGATTTGAGATTTAACTAAAAGAGATTTCGTAAATGAAGAAAAATTGTTAAAAGAATGTATAGAAGAAATTTGTAAAAAAAAGTGAGATTGTGTTTCCGTTGGCAAATTTTTTTAATTATGGTGGTATGGGACTTCGTTCCACACTTAACACCGAAAGAACGGTGTTTTGGGTTGTCCTTATCTCTGTTTTAAATATCAATTATCTTGATCCTTTTTAGTACGATTTTGAAATAAGGAAATTTCAAAAGGTTTTGTTAGTATGCTTATAACATTGTATAAGTATATGGAAAGATTTCCAAGTTTGGAATTGAAATAGTCTGTGAATATACTTATCGTGTTGAGATAACTATATGAATATTTTGATAAATATTTTTGAAAGAGATTTAGTTAATGAAAGGTTAAAGAGGCTGAATGCTTTCTATGGGAAATGTAATTTCCGTTAGAACATTTGATTATTTGAAAGTTAAATAACTAACCATCAAACCTTGGCATAAATATGTAATCCTTCTTAATTTTGGCGGCACAGAAATATTACATGCTTAGCATCGAAGGATTTTAACTCTGGAAATATCAAAAAGAAAGACGAGAATCATATGGTATAGTTACCTTCAATGGTGCAATACTGTACGTATAAACTCATTTTGTTCTTCGAAAACAAATGATGAGGAGATCTATAACAACCCTCGTTTTTTGAGATTACATGTTAATATTAAATTATAATGGCAGTTATAATTTAATATTGTAAATTAAAATAAAATTGAAAATTTTATTTGCTTATTTGGAACAAACAATGAAATTTGAAAATAAAATGAGAAATATAAAGTTTGGAACTTTATTTTATTTATTTGGGTTAATAATGATTGGAAAATGGGTTTTATTTGGAGAAAATGCAATAATTGTATTAATTATTGCCAATTTCTTCTTTAATAACTTTTAAAAGAAGTATGAAATTTTTAAGGTTGTTTATTTAAATAATATGATGAAAATTAGTTTAAAAATAAATTTTGGCTATAAATAAAGTTTGGATATGGTTTGAAGTAATTTTCTAAGTAAGAAAATGATTTCGGTTGAATTTTAGAAGTTAAAAATGCATACTTTTACATTTATTGGTAAAAAATTTGAATTATTGTGAAATATAGGATTTTAATAATAGTAATGTTTTAAAAATATTTAATCTTTTTATATTTTTGTAAAAATAATTTATTTCATGTGTGTGTAAGTTTACAATTTTATTTGTGTAAAAATTTGAAAGAAATTGGCCTTTGTTAATTACATATGGGTAAATATATTTATTTTAGTTTATGAATAAAAACTTAAGATAATTTATCTTTTCTTTTAATTTTGGGTTCAAAGGCCCAAGTAATAGCCAGTAGTTAGGAAGTGAAAAGCATTATCTCATTTCCTGTACGTACAGAAATGAGTTTCACCTTCTTCCTCTTCAATCTGTAAAAGGAAAATCCTCTTTCTTCAAACCAAGCTTTCGTACTCAAATCTTTTTCAAACAAGTTGTTTTTTTTAAATTGAGATTTTAACTAAAAGATAATCTCATTCAAAAAACTTATTATCTCATCAAACTCTTGTTTTTAGAAGAGTTGGTTGTTAATTTCTTCCTTTCTTGTTGCATGTGTTTGTGTTGATTTCTAACAGGTTAAGAGAAGCTCATTCTTCCGAAAAGCAAGCAACTTTCCTCCGATTCTCCGAGTTTGCTCTCTAATAGCAAATGTGAGTATCAATATCACAAAAGCTAGCTCATGAAATGCCAAAAATTGCAAGTTGAAATAAAAAATTTGCTAAAAAATTCGTTTTTGAACTATTTTGATTTTCTGTGTAAACTGTCTTGAGTTGCAAATTTGTGCAGTTATATCTGTCTACTCCGGCATTGAAATGATGTCGGATTTTTGTTATTTTTAGATCATGTTTTGTAGATAAAGCATACCAAAATTTAGGTCATTTCTACCAATATTTCTTATAGAAATATGATGCCAAATTTTCATTCGGAGTATGTTTATGCTCAGATTTTTACAGTGAAAACACTGCCTGGGTTCAACTTCGAGACATCATAACTTTCTCATAGCTAGTATAAATTTTGTGATTATTTTTTCATTTTCAAGTATGAGTGTTAAAAATTTCACATACCAAATTTCAGTTCATTTCAACCTATATAGCTTATAGAAATTTGTTGCCGAACTTTGATTCGGAGCATGTTTTTGCCTAGATTTCTACGGTGAAAACATTGCCCGGGTTCAACTTTGAGACGTCATAACTTTCTCTTACCTTGTCTAAATTGCATGATTATTTTTTAAGTTTAAATTATCATTGTTGAGCTTTATGCATATTAAATTTCAGGTCATTCCGACCTCTGTAGCCCATAGAAACGTGCTGTCAAACTTTGAATTGGAGCATGTTTTGCTCCAGCTGTTGTCAGTGAAATCTGGCTGTAAGTCCAACTTTGAGAGATCATATCTCTCTCGTTTCTTGTCCCATTATATCCATTATTTTTTATTTAAGGTATAGTTGTTTAACTCTATGCTTGCAAAATTTTAAGGCTTTTAAACCTTTTTAACTAGTTGAAAATTTTCTTAGAACTTTAAATCAGAGCATGTTTTGCTCCAACTGAGAATTTATAAATTGTTTTACATGGATTTTTTTGATGTTGTTTTTGACTTTCTTGATCCTAAAATGAAGAGCCAATATTACCACTTATCCATATTTTGGATTGGTGAGTTTTTTTTAGAGATTTTTGTATGTCGATTTTATGAATAATTTCATTGAATTTCTGTTGATTTTTGTTGTTTTTTTGCACATGCTTTCTAAACCATTTTCGGAAAAAAAAATAGCTTTCGAAATAAATATTTTACAATATTTATAATAATTTAAAGCTAATTAAAATTATACATTTTCTATAATAAGAGAATTTCAAAAGTTATTTTCCAAAGGATTTCGAAAATAGTTTTAAAAGCTTGTTTTCTATAATAAATTATTTTCTATATAAAAATATATGTTTTTGCACTTTTCGGACATATAAGAAAGAGAATTAAAAGATTTAGTAAAACAAGTGGTACGAGACACGTGACTTTACTTTTTCGGTTAATTTAGGCTTGTACGATCGAAACCTCTTGAGTATATTGTTTTCAGTTGATAATTGAGATTTGTAATTCCTATTATAGGAATTATCCGAGTTAGCCAATATTTGGCAAATTGAGAGGTTCAAGATCTCCTATTATTGGGGTAATAATCGATGAGAACCACATATATATGTTGTTTTACTCGTCGATGATACGAGACAATTCTTGGGATGAGATTTCCCTTTTCGGGAATTATGGGTTATGAGATACCACTATGAGATTTATTTGCACTTGCCAATGATACGAGGCAAGATATATGAGTATTCTGAGATTTTTGTGTTTTGAGATTTTATTTTTATGGTATGGAGTTGACTAGTGGTTTACTAACCATTTAGTGCGAATGTGTGGTATAGGACGCACGTTAACACTTTTCGGTTTCCTTTCCGAAAGTTTGTGACACATCCACGAGTATGTCAGTGCTATAGACCTTCGGGTCATCCCAGTTATGTGACTTCGGTCACCACGAGTTATGTGACTTCGGTCACCACGAGTATGACCTTCGAGTCCACTAGTTAGGTATCAAAATTGATAAATAGCATTGGACAAGAGTTTAGCACGTGCATCATTACTTCGGCATGCAATTAGGGATCTACCCATTCCGGGTTTTTTGAGTTTTCTGTTTTATTATGATTTCACCATTTTAAGAAGTTTAATTACATCGATAGCCTAGTGTTATATGAGATGTTATATATATAGTGATCTCATTTATGATGTTTTGAACTCTTATTGAGTTCCTTGAGTTATGAGTTTTGATGTTTCATGATTTTATAGGATATTCTGGGTTTTGTCATTTTGGAGATCTTTAATATTTATGATTTATATTTTCATTCCATGGAATTCTAAGATTTTGTTTATGCCGATGAGTTGAGGCATATTTGAGTTTTGGGATTATCCTATTTGGAGAACATTTTGTGTTTAACATTTAGCGAGATTCGGGTATTGGTGATTTCTCCTATTTAAGAGACATGGTTCATCGATGTCGTTATTGTTATCTTAGAGATTTCGCCGATGATATGAGGCTAATATGATGCTTAATTGAGTTTTATCATGAAGATTTACTGTAGTGACCTGCCTTTTTGGATGTTTTAAGCAGACACACATGCCGTACTAAAACATTTCAAAAGGACGGATTGCTATGGGGTAAATAAGAAATAGAGAAAGAATAAAACAAATATAAAATCGCGTAGCGGAATGACAAAATATAATAATCAAATAACAGTTCATGAAGTTTTTTGTAAATACATTTGATTATTCTTTATAATTCAAACATCAGAGTTACATAAACATGAATAAATAAATAGATGCAGCGGAACAATATGAAGCAGCGGAGTATAATAAATAATACTAGTAT
Organism: Allium cepa; assembly: GCA_030765085.1. Classification (NCBI taxonomy): domain Eukaryota; kingdom Viridiplantae; phylum Streptophyta; class Magnoliopsida; order Asparagales; family Amaryllidaceae; genus Allium; species Allium cepa. Next base: position 888,002,908 of record CM060929.1, read on the forward strand.
AAATTTTCATCTTCGTCCTCCAGAAATAAGGTCTTCAACCCTGAAATGCTCAGGCTGACCCAAACGAATTGAAAGGCAAAACGTTCGAGTCAGAACTAAAAGATCTTATGTAAGTTAATTCAACGATAAATATACGTGTAACGGCGTCAGAGATGTTTATGGGGTTCGACATCTCCTATCCAGTGTCCAACGTGAGCGTAGTAACTTATGAGACGTTTGGGATTACTATCTCCTAAGGATCCGTTAAACTATCTACTATGCAGTACAATACGCTATTATAATATGTCTATAGTAAAGTAAAAGTATTAAAATAGCGTTAAGGCATTACCCATATCCCCCTTAACACACTTTATATATTTCCATAGTCTATACAGTACCGTAAGCTCCTCCGTAAACTTGAGGTTTACCCAAAGGGCACTCCATAGATGTGGTACAAAACAAACTCGTAGAAGGCACGATAGGGCATGTGCCATGGCACACGAGGAAATGTCAGGGTAAATATACCATTTGCGGATCCGGATTGGTGGTAATGCATAGCAACTACTACCATCCACCTCGGAACGCACTCCTAAATCAAAATCAAGGGTGGCCACCAATCAAATCACACAATCATAATATAGTATCGAAGAAGTGTGCCTGATTGGAGGAATGACCTCACTTGGCCCGACATGGTTCCTGATTTTAGCCACATCAAGCTGACTCACGGGAGTCAGGGTCACGTAAATACCTCATATAGAATCTTTCGTCAAACCATCCTACTTCATTTTTGGAATCCCCATCACATGCACAGTTGTTAAAGTGGTTTTCGGTATTGGCATAGTGTATGACAATATCCGATCCCGGTCGCTTTAACAACCAAATGTTTATTTCACACCGGATGGTTCTTTTACATTTCAGTCAATTCACAATATATGTCAAAATATCAAATTTTCCAAACCATAATACTTTCGAAATCATATCCACTATCAAATTCTTATCACGTTTGAAATCATATTGTTTCCAAAATTTTAATTTCTTTCAAAAATCATATTTCCAAATAGGTTAAATTCTTACCTCAAAATCATCATATTCAATTAATTATAACATTTAAATCCCAACTTAGGTTATAACATCAATTAACCATATTTGCTATAAACTAGTGGATTTTGAATATAAACGCTTCCATCCACTTAGTCTGGAAATTAGAAATTAGTTTAAATCGTTAGAAATAGTTAAAATACTCTAAATTAGTTTACTTATAGGTTAAAATACTTTTAAATTGATTTAAGATAGTTAAATAGATTTGAAATAGATTAAATATAATTAAAATAGATTAAACAACTTTAAAATAGGCTAATTAGATTTAAAATAAGTTAAAATGGGTAAATTAGTTTAAAATTAAATTAAATGGTTTAAAGTAGGTTAAAATGATTTAATATAGTTAGTATAGGTTAAAATAATTTAAAAATTTTGAAAATCTTAAAATTTAGAATCTTTAAAATTATATACTTTTAAAACAGTTTATATTAAAAACTTAAATTTGAAATTTATGTCGATTTAAACTATTTATTTCATTCCAACAATTTAGGACCACTTCAATTTCCAAAACCCAATTTCAAATTTTCCAATTCAATTTTTCAATGAAATATTAAATTCAGTGTCGCTCCCAATCCCCGTCTTGAAATATCAATTTAAATTACTCCAATTTCAGTATATTTCAAAGTTATATTTCAAATAATTTTAATAACTCAATTCCGATAAAGTTCCATTATACTTTAAAATCAACTTCAAGATTTCAATTTAATTCCTTTAAATAATTCCAGTTTCAACATAAAACTCAAATTTCAATAATAATTCAATTTTAAATCAAATTTTATTTCAAATTATCATTTAACTGAATTCGAAATCAAGGGTTTAAAATCATTTAATTTAATCAGTTCGGTGTTTGTAAATAATTCTCTACCCTAGGATCAAGTGATACGAATATTTATCATTTCAATCTGCAATTTAAAATTTTACGGTTATATATCATTTCAAACTGCAATCCCGATTAATTATTGAAATCCATAAAATCGTTTGAGTCTATCATTTCAACCCATAACGATTTTTTCCTAATCTATAAATCGTGCGGGTATATATCATTTCAACCCATAGTGATTTTTCTAACAGTAACTAAGGGAACTTGCAGAGTTATGCATTCCATAAACCAATTATAGCATCCAATCATCCAATAATAAATTCAAACATCCATCACAATCATTATCCAATTCAACTAATAAATATCAACAATTAACATAGTTTTTTATATATAGGTAATTAACTGGCAATTTAAATTCAATAATAAATTAATTGACAATTTACTTCAAAATAAATTCAAATTAACAGGAATAGCAATTTAAAATATTAAACAGTCATAAATAAATTCCTAATCACATTATAAATTTAATTTAGCTAACTTAAGAAATTTTAGAAGTCGTGAGTGGGTCAAAACACCCACCTTTGAATTTAAATCCAATTCAGGGCCTAAAATTTAAACAATCTCAGAATTCATCCAAACCAACGTCATAATGTCTGGAATTTTGATACGATCTCAGCGGATCAAACCGCGCATGAAACAGACCTCATATATAAAAGTTATACGTATTAGAAGTTATAAGATTTAAACTAGAATTAATAAAACAAAACAAAACAAAACATTACCAATCAAAATCGGCCACGTCAGTTTCTCCTAGCTTACAACCCTACGCATGGAAACCTACAGGCCGCCGCCTTCAAATCGACTAATGCACCGACCCACATCGCTGTCGACCTTTTCGACCACCCTGCCTTCACCACAGGCCTTCCCCAAGGCTCCGATCCCCCCTGAGCACTACGAGCGCCACCGACGGACCTACAAAAATCGCAGCCATTGATAAAAATATAACCCTAATTGAATTATACGTGACCATCCGACCGCTGATCCGACGAACTAAACACCTAGATGCACTAGGCACGACCCCCTCTATAACCCAGCACCCTCCGGTCGACGATCGGTCGAAGTTGTTCGACGATCAACGAACGATCGAGAATTGTTCCATTAATTCTGAACATACCGATAACCAATTCAAAAAACTATCCGCAGATTTGACTTGCGCTCGTCAAGAGCTTCAAATCGAAATATAATTTGATATATTTTGAGGAATTTAAATTTTGAAATTGGTTTTTTTTCGATTTGAAATTGAATTGTGAATTTGTTTGTCTGCCATTGAGGAGAAGAAGCGGACAGATGAAATGTACATACAGACAAATGAAAATAAGAAGTAACTAGGGTTTATAATGGACTGTTTATAGGCAGATCGGAAATAGAAATGAATGGATTAGATTTGATTTGAAGGTTGAACAATAGATGATCCGAAAAGACGGTTCTGCCTCCAAAGCGAGAATGGGTCATCCTATATATAAAAATAAATGTTTTCGATATTTTGAAACTCAATGGAACAGGTTTCAAGTCCTAATTCCATCGTACGAAGAAGTTATATTAAAATCATCTTATTTCAAATTGATTTCAATTGAATTCGATTAAATTGATTTCTAGGCGTTTCGAGTCCGTATGATCAAACGACAAGTCCGATTGCTATGAAATTTGAAATCCTACAATAATTCACTGTTATGGATCAGATGAAACTGGTTTCGTCGAAATCCGAGTCATCGGCCAAAATGGCTATTTTCATATTAATTAAATAAATTACTATTAAATTAATTAATTCATTTTTAATTCAATATTTATTAACTAACAAATTTCATCATTTTTGATTATTTAAACATTTATAATGATTCAAAACAAGTTTACACATAAATTCAGTGTTTAAAATTTTACTCATTGCAGTGTTCAATTCCAACTGTAATTAAATCTTGGTTTCAAACTTTATATTCAATCCATTATTACTCACATAACATAGTTAATATTTGTTGATCATTTATTTCACTATTAGGCTACATTTCCATCTTTTATTTGTATTAACTACTATAATTCAATTACATTAAAAAAATTCAATTTTACACATTAATTATAATTTAAAATCCTAATTAATTATTTTATCTTGGTTTCATTCTTTTTATTACATAAAATATTGTCATGTCAATAAATTCTACATTTCTATGTCCTTTATTACGTTCACACTACAGTCATTGTCTTATTCCACATTAATGTAACATTTATTTACGTCTATTTGCAATTGATTAATTAAATGGGCAACAGATAAAAATTTGCCACCTTTTACCTTTTATTACATTTAAGTTTATTACTTTCAAACAAATTTTACAATTACTTACATAACCCAGACTTTTATTCAATTACCATTTATTATATAATATTTCATTAGTGAATTAAATATTTAATTTTGTTTCCTATATTCACTTTACAACCAAGTATAACCTTTACATTATTTTACTTGATTGGAATTCCATTCAAGTTGTTAACAATTAACTTTAGTTAACATTATTACCTTTCATTTTAGTTATTATTTCATAAATAAATAACAAATTTTTTGTTTCTTCCAATATTAAATCACAATATCTCATTAAATTAACCGTTTTTAGTTATCGAAAATTTACGGGTCATTAGACTTCCTTGAGGTTTCATATACCCAAGTGATATTAGTCCACTTGAGTTATGAACTTGCACTTCTTGTTATTTCTTCTTATTCGAGAAGTATGATCATCCTTTTCTTAGTGAAGAGGTTTTGTACTCTTGGTACGGTTTTTTCTCGTTCGAGAGGATAGTTTACCCTTTCCCCATGATTCTTATTATCATCTATCTTTATTAAACTGATGTTTTAGCTAGACTGGCCCATGTATTTTATACTCGGGCCAGACCGAGTTTGTTTAAGGTTTAGCATTTGCTTTTGACTTAGCTTTACCTTGAAGCTTCCGCGTGGATATTTTTCTGTCATCTTTTACAGTTATAGTCTCTTTAGAGTTGTATCTTGTGTTGTATATATATTTGACTTTTGTATATAATGTGGTCGTTATTCCACCATTGATGTATCATTTGTATTGCATTGGGATGTATCATTGTATATGTGTATATGCATATCTATTTTTTGTTCTATGATGTGATGTTAGCTATTTTATTTTATACTGATAGATCCGTTAGCCACCTATAGTTTGTATTAAGTATTTATTGGATATGTCGATCCACTTGAGTTCAAAAAAAATGGAGCACTAATCGACATATTCGGTAAATGTTTAAGACAAAGCTATAGATGGTCGCTCCTAACCAGCCCTATTCTCCACATTAGCAGATGGAATTACCTAGTAATTCTCTTTGTTAATGTGGGTCTCGGAGTGGAGCATCATAGCTTAGTACCAGAGCTAGGTTAAGAACAAAATAGGATAAATACAGAATAGAAGCATATATTATGATATATCCAAGTATAGTACAAGTGTTACAAATCCCTTAATCATCGTGTCCTTTATTGTGTCCTTTGAGGTAGAAGTTTGGGATATGTCAAGGAATATACTTATTCTCTAGTATTCCATAATTAAATTAATTACATCTTATCTTAGGAGTAATCCTAATCGTGATTATTTTATTCGAATATTTTATTGACCTCTTTTCCTATCCTTAGCCTTTAGGTCATCCTTCCACGAGGATGCCCACTAGGGAAATGAGGTGATTCATTGAATTTATTTGATATTGTCGTTCTTACCCCTTTTGAGATATCCTCTTGGATATTCAATTGTTAATATACCTTGTGGTATTACTTCACTTTAAGTAATGATTTGTTGTTAATGTTACTTCTCCTCATTTGAGAAGATATTTACCCTTGCTTGTATATCTCATTTCTCTTTTTTTAATCTAGTGTGTGGTGTTAGGGTCATTCCCAGGTTTGACCCTCACCGATTTTTCATGAGCTACGAATTACGGAGGATATCGTTACTCTTACTGCATTCCACACTCATTATGAGTCTTGGGAGTGGTTCGTTATACCGTTTGGAATAATGAACATTCCAGTCTATTCAATCAATCTTGAGGATCGAGTATTCTAAGAATACCTCGATGATCTCTATTTATGTTCTTTGATTTTGAGAATAAGTTATAATTGAATTTTAAAACCTTTTAATTTGAGGATAAGTTTTTAAGAGAAATTGGATTTTGTTTTTGAAAAAAAGAATATTTTGAGTATTATATATGAGGTTTTTTTTAAAGAAAATGAATTTTTCTATTGGGTTGTCCATCTAGTGCTTTAAGAATTCTGGTCGATGCGTTTGGCCACCTTATCGATAGGAATTTCCTAAATTCTGTGATGAGACAGTCAAACATGGTAAATTGAGTTTTAATAAGTAAAGTTTGAAAATAATTAATATGGTGGAGTATTAATTTTATTTTAAATGTTTAATGAAGCTGTTGAACCACAGTGAGTGTTGGAGGAGTGGCGAGGCAGTTTTGATCGTTCGATCAACTCTACAGCCAATCGATGTGGTCATTCACTATAAATCATTGGCGAGGCAATACCCTTATATTATTTTGAAATTTGAGGAATTGAATATGGTAAATTGGACAAGTAAAGTGAATAATTCTAATTAAGGGGATGTCTTAATTAGAAGAAAATACACTACAACAAAAAGGACTTTTTATAGCGTGTAAAAACTGCTATAAAAACTTTCTATAGCGATTCTATAATCGTCATAGATCAACATGTTGTAAAAAGTCTGGTAGATACTATAGCGTGTCATACTTGCAATGGAAAACGTAATTTTCTTGCCATCTAAAATAGGCCATATTGGTGCAACTGCTTTTCTATAGCATTATGAAACGTGCTATAGAACTTTTTATGATGCATTTTAGTTGCTATAAATATGTCGACATGCTATATTATTATAGCATTTGAACACGCTATGGAATCATCGAACTAGCATAACCCCTAATGAACATGTTATTGTGATCAATCTATACCCTAATATGGTACATAAAAGTGAACTAAATCAGTCAATCTATACCCCTAATCATTTACACTCCACCTGTCAATGTCTTGCACTATGAACTAAAGCATTTTTCATTTGTTTTCTCCACCTCTGCCTAGCAATCTACGTCGATCGCCATCGCCTCCATCCACCCAGACCCCGCCCAGGCAGCCTTCATAAACCCAACAGAAACCACATTATCCACTACATCAGCCATTCCTTTTTTTGCACCATAGTCATCTGTCTACCTATAAAGCAATAGTAATGTTTGAGAATCAATTCATCAAAAAAGTGTGCACAAAGTTAAATCGGATTCATTATGCAAACACTAAATAGTCATCACACTATTTCAGTAGGAGATTGACTAATACAAAGTATACAACATGCCATAACATCTGGACACCAGGAATTGACGTGAAAATGAGTCTGGATGCAAGATTTGGTCTAACACCAATAACAGAAACTAATAATCCTATACTAGGAGTTGACGTGAAAATCATTCACACTGAGGAGAACAAACTCAATAAATATTCAACTACCATACGTGGATGTGCATACTTGCAATAGGCAAATAAGTTGATGTTGCTGCTTGTACCTCCTTATGTTTCCATTCCTGATGTTTGCTGCACTAGATGACGATTCTGATCTAGAAGCTGATGTTGACATGGATGCAACTGCATATGCTGATCTAGAAGCTGATGCTGACCTGGATGCAACTGTGTATGATGATCCTCAAGCAGCTTACATTGGTCGAGAGACAGATACTGATGCTGATTCAGAAGATCATTCATGGATTCCTGAGAAATTGTAATCCTGGCAACCCGATCATCATTTTTTTGTTGCTAAACAAAACTCGTTTATCTCCTGCTCTAACTGTTGTTCTCTTGTTGCTTCTGCAGCCACTATCATTGCTGCTTCAAACTGTCCCATTTCATTCTTTTTCCAGATCAGGTGCATATGGAGGCACTAAAGGGCCAAATGCAGCTAGCCCTATGAAAGCAGATAATTCATTTCTTGCATTGGCAATTGCAGATTGAAGTTCTTCGATTTTGCCTTTAAGTCGTACATGATGCCAACGCAACCGTGCACATGACTGGATAGCCTAGATCAGGACTATACTATAATAACAGTCTAAATATATTATAAAAACAAGTTCCAATTATACAGGGTAAAGATGTAGTTGCTGGAATCAGGACATCAGAGGACACTGAAACAATGAAACAAATAATACCAGAAGCATATGCAGAACGTATGGAGAATTGCAGCATTCTAGAAAGCCATTATAAAGATATGATGGTGCATTTCCTCCCCAAATATTCATAATATGATATTTGATCCTTAAAGTGATATAAAATCATTCTTCTTTTCTAATATGACAACATGATATTGAATTCACGGTCCAAGAAAATAAGCTTTGGATGCTTCAGTGGAGAGCAGGAAAACATATAGGGAAAGGCGCTTAAGCATAAGTGATTTTTGCTTAAGCGACACTTAAGCATGCCTTTAACAGCAAAGTGATGAAGAGAATAAATATTTTCATTTTTGAAGAGTAGATATCAAATCACCACATTTTTTAGACAACCAAAACCTAAAAGTAGATTCGGTTATAGCTAAAATGTTAATTCTGGCAAAAACATGCATCAAACTATTATCAAATGCAGGAAGAGATGCCACCAAGATTTATCATTATTCAAAGTTATAGTTTTATATGTGTAAACAAACTATATTTAAGTGTATGAATTAAATCATCTTTCTTGTTTTACCAGTTAAAACTTTCCTCGCCCTTTTCAACCATGTTGTCTCTCATCCCAACGTGTAGGCAGGTTTGTCATTAAGTTGGAGTCAACTTGTATATGAATGGTTATTTATGTGATTGAATATGAGTTCAAGATTTGAAGAAAGAACATCTACACTGCAGATAAGAGACTATTAGCTACAACTTCAAAAATAAATCATTTTAGTTAAGAATTTGATGAAACAACTGTGTAAAAACACGTACTTTTTCTTATCTATGTCGGGAATATCAATTCTGTCTGCCTTCTCAACAATCGCCTAAAATGCTAAAAGAATTCATGAAAGACGAGTCCATGAATTCAAGATATGCAATATGAGCAATAGAACTGCGAAATTCACTTTGAATTCTGTCAGGATACTTATCTATAATACGCTTCACTTCCGCCAATCTTCTTTCGATTTACGCGCTACAGAAATTTGATAAACATGATAACATAACACAAAAACATTTTTGACAGGATTGAGGTGATCATTCTTAAACTTTCCTTACTAACTTATTTCAATTAAATCCATTTTATGACTGTATACTTCAACAGTGGTGTATAACATAGCAAAATTAAGCGGAAAACATAAAACATTCATTGCAAATATCCTATATTACGAATTTGGTAAAGAGAAATTATTAATAAACTTGAGATCTAATAAAATGTTGCATGTAAACCGTAAATTCATGACAGTAACAGCAACTTTGGTAAAGAGAAATGATTAATAATCCAAATTTGTAAATCGATGGAGCTAGAAACCCAATGAAACAAAGAGCAAAAAGAACACAATAGGTACTGTTTATTCTTTTCCAAACACATGCACACTAATTCATGAGAATCGATATCACTAATACATTTTTTTAAACAGAATATGAGCTTAGTTGCTTATTCAAAGTAGATTTTTATAATTTTATGTATTTATCTATTACGACCAAACAGCGTAGTCTCCAAGAGGGAATATTGTATCAATGTCTAATACTTTGGAGAGATTACTACTTATTTATCTTTCAATTGTGTAATATTTGCATACTTATTTAAAAAAATTGCATGCAATTTTTCTGTCTTTGTATTCAATTCACATTAAGAAACCATAGCAAGTCAATCAAAATAAGCTTACCAATGATTATATTTATAGGCAATGTTGAAACCCCAACAAGTACCAATATTAGAACATCAAGTCCTTCGATCAAAATTGAAAATGCAACCCAAAGATGTCTAATGCACACCTATAGAATACAAGTAATCAGTTAACAAAGAGCAATTCAAAACACATAGAACAGTACAAAACATAATAATTTCCTAAAGATGGACAAATGATTATGATTTAAACTACAGGTCAATTTTGTAGATTTAGTGTCATTAATACCGTTATGCGACTTCCTCGTCCCAAATTAATCAGGCCTTTATAGGTTGAGTCGACAATCAATTAATCACCATCAGTTGCAATTTGCAAATCTAGTTTCAAAACTAAGTTTCAATTTCCAACACAGTTGCAAACTTGGTTGCATTACAACTCCGTTTTGCAAATTGAAACGCAACTCGGTTTTGAAACTAAGTTGCAAATTACAAATCAGTTGCATTGCAACTCATTTTTGCTTAATTTTTGAGAATATATAATTATCATCGAATTATGGATGTAATACATATTATTCATATGTTCAGAAAATCTTACTTTCAATACATTTCAACTGATACAATATAGTACACAGAAATGTTATATTAGATAATAATAGAATAAATTGGTTAACTTACTGTAATGAAAAAAGTTTTTTCCCCTAGTTCAGAGAAAAATATCAACAAGAATGCCTGCAAATTTAAGATGTTGAAAAATGTCGGAAGAAAATTCACTTGTCCACCTAATTGTTGCCATCAACGAATAGAGAAGAAACCTAAGTTAAAAAATATATGTTTAAATACAACTAGAAAATAAAATATAAGACTTCATAAGGAAGCATTCCTGAAGCAAAACCTGATGAATCATAACAATAAATTGTAGAAAGAGGTAAAGAATAAACCTAATGAATCCTATTTGTCATCAACATCGGTGATGTATGACCATTCAGCCTCAGCTGCTTCTTCCTCATCTGCTTCATCTCCAAAGGCATCACCATATTCATGTCTATCATCTACTGTTTCTGAGTTATAACCATTATCATCATCTACATCACTTATGGTATTGTGAAGTACTTCATTCTCTTCAGTTTTTTTATGTTCCCCTGTCCAACGAGAAGCTACAACATGCCCCATCTCCTCTTTAGACCAGCCTGAAGTATCATCAGAATCTCCTTGCTCCTACAAATGTGAATTTAATGATAACCCAAAATAGGATGAGAAAAACATTGAATTTCATGTAAATTTGTAAATTAAAATTCATGTTCAGATCGTATCACAAAAACCCTGAAGAATTACCTTCTCGCTCTTGAAATGGGAACGGACATTACCGAGCTCCTTGTCGACCCGGACTCTCTCTTGCTCTTTATTTTGACAATTCTGGACGTTGCTAATGAAGACGGAGAGGCCTCTCATCCCTAAAAGCGCCATCTCCTCTAATTAGAACTAGACACGAATTCGCACTATTCAGATCTAAAATATTGAGTTTATTCAAAGTTGATTGTATGTACATTTATACATAACCTTGATTATATTACATGTTTTATGTATAAAGACATTCCAAATTACAATTGCTTGTAAAATTGTTATAAAATCTAACCGAGTAAGAACAATGAAGAATCAGTATATGTGTCATATCATGTGATGTTTTGCTTCATCTACAATTCATATACAAGTGGCATGCTTGTATATCACAGATTCACGTGCTAATAAAACTTAGCAGCATGCTAAGGCTGTCTAGGATGCTAAATACTTCCATCATGTATTCAGACATTAATTAGACTAGAGAAAGCATCTTCTGCATATAGAAGATGGAGTTTCCAAAAACAATCCCATGTTATTTGGGTTTTACAGACACCTCCTGGTAGAAAGTGTATTACCCCATGTATATAACAATCACATATGGGCTTATATTTTGTACGTGTCATTGTGCAAAGATGAATTTAAAGAATACGAAATGCATCTAACCAGCAAATGTATAGAAAACAACATCAGGTTTGAGCTTTGGTACGGTGCAAAGGTACATGACGCTAACCTTGTATTCATAAATGAATTAAAACATCATGTCATCTAGACAGTCCAACTCTAGCAATTGTTCATCAGTCCACTCTACATTTGAAATGCTCGAAATCAAAGGTTTAAAAACTAGAACATTTACTTTGATAAACTTACATCAAATGGTGAGTTAACCTAAGCAATTTGACTTTTAAAAAACTAAGCAATTTGATAGATCATAAATTTGATAGAACATTCTATTTATGTCATAATCTGATAGATCATAAATTTGACTTTTAACAAAACTAAGCAATTTGATAAGTCGTAAATCTTTTTGTACAGGTCCAAGCAATTTCAAAACAAATCAACTTATTAAGTGACAGTTAGTTTATATTTAAGCTCTAATTTATTCACTTTTGAAAAATGTGAGTTAAACACTGATAAGGGAAAAAGGCTAAATCATATTTTCCTTCCTGAAACATGAGGTCATGCCCTCTAATTCACCACTAATTTTGTCTCACATCATCTCATTCGTTATTAAATGCACGCTTATACATTTACAACTAAAAATTTCAAAATTAAACTATCTCAGATCGAAAATTGAACAAAACTGCAGTTTTTTTTCCAAAAGGTTCATTTGCTTGTTGTTTAAGATAAATGGCATTAATACAGTATCATGTTAACTCGATACTAAACTATAACAACCACAAAAGAAAGGGAAAAACTCACCATGTAAATTGGGTGTATGGCATTACACCTTGATACTTTGTCGTTGCGTCTGTTGTTTTGGTTGTTGTTGTACAAAGTTCATCATCTTACAAGCTCCAATCCCAGTCACTTCTATATTGATTGTATTATGTCAATCATATAAAGAAGTGCAAGCAAGAGCATCTGACTTCGAACATATGTTGTCTAGCTTTGGCATCAGGTAGAGGAATGTAGATTCGCTTATCAAAACGTCTTAGAATGGCCTGTATATAAAAATTAAACAATGTCAAGAAACTAGACTTAGCAACCAAATGCAAACTAACATAATACTTTAAAAGTTGTGACCAAAGCCATCAAAACTAAACCTTATCAAGCATATGGTGGATTTGTTGCACCCAAAACAAGAACTGTCTGGTCATTGTTTCCTATACCTTGAAACAGGTATACTTTTCAGAAACAGTATTTATTTCTAAAATATACCAAGTCCTTTCTTTAAAAATATATGAATAATTATTTACTTCTAAAACTTTGTCTAGAACTGTATAAAAATTAGAATCCAAAATTAAGTACCTTTTTGAAAACAAGCAATAAATAACCAAAATCAATGATCGATTGGAAGCTGTCTATGTTGTTTCTAGCTTTGATGAGCCTGGAGTCATGGTCGTTGTTGCATTCCTGTCGATTGGAGATGGTCATGGAGTCATTGTCCATTGGAGATGTTGTAGTCGCTAGTCTTGCCGCGGTTTGTAGCCAAGTCGCAGTCGCCACTTGAAGTCGTTGGCGATTGGAACATAATCGTCGCAGTCGCTCTTTAACCTTCCCGCATTCGAAGCCTTCAGCCTTCAACCATCCGAAGCCACGGTAAAAATGAATGATTTTAGGGTTTTGGTTTGATTTGAAAATAAAAATAGGGATAAAAACGTGAGTAGGTTTTAATTGTAGAAGAAGCGGCTGATAAAAAATTTCACGTTCCCGCTTCTGAAATTGCATGCGTGGTTATTTACAGCGCGTTATCACGCTATTCTTACTTTATTTTCATTTTGATAATAGTATCAATAACAAAGAGCATCAAAACGCCATCTTATAATGATTCTACATGCAATAGATAACAACATTTCTTGTAGTGATACCAATTGATGCTTTGATTAATAAAATGATGTATTTAAAGTACAAGAATACTTTGGTTTGAAAAATTAGAATATTAATTGAATGTTTTATTACAAGTTATTAATTATGGCTATTGTTTTGACACTTATTTATTTGAGTAATAGTAGTGGATAGATATAAAACTCTACCTTAAGAGAAAATAGAGAAGTGTTAGTTTAGAATATTTAGTATAAATTTAGTTTTTGTTTTAAACTTAAAATAATGTTAAAACTTATGGGTTTGAAATTGAAAAATTCTTTTGAAAACAAGTTTGAATTAATTATCAACTTTAATTAGTTTTATTTTGATAATTAGATGACAACTAAAATTTTTGTGACAAGTGGAAATGTGAATTTGGATTGTTTTGATAAATGAACAATTAATGTAGTATAATCATTTTAAATTATGAGAGTAATTCTAAAATATATATTCCAAAATTATTGTATCGATAATCAATAATCATCTCTTGATGATGGAAGAAATTAGTTACCTTTTCCAAAATGAGTTTTCAAGTTAATTGAATTTAATGTAGATTTTGGAAAGTAATGAAAATATTTCCACTTAATAAAATGTTTTATGATGATAACATAAAGTTGATCATAATTTTGTATGTTTAGCTTTTCGGGGAAAAAGAAAACCATTTAATAAATGATTTAGCAAAAAGATTGTTTGAAAATGTAGTTTGAAATTAAAATGGTTTGGGTAAATTTTAAATTGATTTAAAAGCTGAAATTTTGTTTAGAGAAGTGCGGTACTAAAACAGTAATAAGTTGAGATTAATAAATCCGAACGAGTTCATCTTTTTGCAAATAAAAGAGATTTCAGTAAGCTATAAAGTTTCTTCACTTTAAAAGGTTTTTCTTTTTACTGAGTCTAAAATAGGTTAGAAAGTGGATAGGCATTTCTGCCCTATTACAAAATTCTCTAAGATTTTAGCTGAAAGTAAATTTAACATAACTTTCAAACCATAAATCCGATTTTGATGATCTTTATATTGCTGGAAAGCTTAGGCCAAGTAAAACAACATTAATTTTATAAAAAATTTAGATTTGGTTGTTTTCTGGGTCAAAACATGTCTTCTTTACCGTACGTTTGAAATGAAATTGATCTATTTCCTTTAATAGTTAAGTGTAGCACTTCTTATTTATGAACATGAACTAATATCATTTATTTGATTTAAGTATAGTTGAAAAGAGGATAGTTGGAATATATTTTCACTAAAATGATTATATATAAGTTTGTACAAACTCGCTTTAAAATGCCAAAAAGGAATGTATGTTTTCGGATTAATTTTAAAGTGTTAAATGATGATATATATTGTGTTTCCGACCTAATGGTCGATGTATATTATATAAATCATTTTTGCAATATTGTATGTGGCCCTCCGTTCAATGGATACTCCGCCGATTTTACCGAAAATTTTTAACACTTAGAAAATTTGGTAAACAAACTGAATAATAATAATAATATATGTTGCAAACTAGAGAATACATATGAAAGAATTAGAGAATAAAAAACTTAAACCTTATTTACTCTAATGAAGAGTAACGAGTTTAAATTTAAAATTTAAGCAAGAAGCTTTGAAAATCTTCAAGTGTTGAAAATTTAGAATTTTAAGTCTCAAAGGTACTGGGTTGGAAAACTTCAAGAATATTTGATTAGTAAGAGAGAGTTTAAAAATCTATTCCTTGAGTCTTATCTTGCCTTTATGCAATTATTTTACGACTTGCATATATGCAGTCGTATGAGTTTGGTGGTATTGAAGGAAAACCTCCTATCTCTTATTGGGTTTTCTTTCTGTAATGGTTGTCAATCTAATATCGGTATGACCCACTTCGTAGTGTTATACGAAAAGTCGTATGGATTATCATCTTGTGGGTTGGAGTTCGGGATAAAGTTGTGACTAAACCAGACTCTGTTTGTGAAGATTCTTAGGAATCGATCCCACTCTTATAATGTAACATCCTATCCATGTTCTGCTTTGAAGGTGAAACACTTATATGGATGTATTGCTCATAGAAATTCAATGATCTGCAAATCCCAGTAATTCCATTTGGGGAAACCATAAATCGAGCAATGTTAACTGGTTTTCTATCATCCTGTGTTGAGGGTGAGAATTTTTAAACTCGAGCTTATCTATTTTCCATTGATTGATGAAATAATTATATTGAATACAAATTCTTCTCTATAAATTCCGAGGATGCAATTTTGTTAAGGAGAGCAGTCTGTAACAAACATGGTTTTTGAGATTACCTGTTAATATTAAATTATAACGGTAGTTATTATTTAATATTGTAAATTAAAATAAAATTGAAAATTTTATTTGCTTATTTGGAATAGACAATGAAATTTGAAAATAAAATGAGAAAAATAAAGTTTGAAACTTTATTTTATTTATTTGGGTAAATAATGATTGGAAAATGGTTTTATTTGGAGAAAATGCAATAATTGTATTAATTATTGCCAATTTATTCTTTTAATCTTTTAAAAGAAGTATGAAAATTTTAAAGATTGTTTATTTAAATAAATTGATGGAAATTGGTTTAAAAATAAGTCTTGGCTATAAATAAAGTTTGGATATGGTTTGAAGTAATTTTCTAAGTAAGAAAATGATTTCGGTTGAATTTTAGAAGTTAAAAATGTAGACTTTTACATTTATTGGTAAATTTTTTGTATTATTGTGAAATATAAGATTTTAATAATAATAATAATGTTTTAAAAATATTTAATCTTTTGATATAGTTCAAAAGAATTTATTTCATGTGTGTATAAATATACAATTTTATTTGTGTAAAAATTTGAAAGAAAATGGCCTTTGTCAATTACATATGGGTAAATATACGTATTTTAGTTTAAATATGAATTAAAACTTAAGCTAATTTATCCTTTTTTTTAATTTTGGGTTCAACGGCCCGTTAACCAAGCAATAGCCCGTAGTTAGGAAGTGAGAAACATTATCTCATTTACTGTACGTATAGAAATGAGTTTCACCTTCTTCCTCTTCAATTAGTAAAAGAAAACTCCTCTTTCTTCAAACTAAGCTTTCATACTCAAATCCTTTTCAAACAAGTTGTTTTTTTACAATTAAGAGTGTAATTAAAAGGTAATCTCATTCCAAAACCTTATTATCTCATCAAAATCTTGTTTTTAGAAGAGTTGGCTGTTAATTTCTTCTTTTTATGTTGCATCTGTTTGTCTTGAGTTCTAGCAGGTTAAGAGAAGCTCTTTCTTCCCAAAAGCAAGCAACTTTCTTTCTATTCTCCGAGTTTGCTCACTAATAGAAAAGGTGAATATCAATCTCACAAAAGCTAGATCATGCAATTCCAAAAATCGCAAGTTGAAATAAAAAATTTGCTAAAAAATTCATTTTCGAACTATTTTGATTTTCTATGTAAACCGTCTTTAGTTGCAACTTTGTGCAATCATATCTCTCTATTCCGGCAATGAAATGCTGTTGATTTCTTTTTTGTATATCATGTTTTGTAGATTAAGCATACCAAATTTTTAGGTCATTTTGACCTATATCGCTTGTAGAAATATGCTGTCGAACTTTGATTCGGAGTAATTTTTTTACCCAGATTTTTGCAATGAAAACACTGCCTGGGTTAAACTTTGAGACATCATGCCTTTCTCATAGCTTGTTCAAATTTCATGATTCTTTTTCCACTATCAAGTATGAGTGTTAAAAATTATACGTACCAAATTTCAGTTTATTTCGACCTATATAGCTTATAGAAATATGCTGTCGAAGTTTGATTCGGAGCATGTTTTTGCCCAGATTTTTACAGTGAAAACACTGTCTGGGTTCAACTTTGAGACATCATAACTTCCTCATACCTTGTCTAAATTGAGTGATTCCTTTTTCAGCTTAAGTTATAGTTGTTGAACTTTATGCATATTAAATTTTAGGTCATTTCGACCCCTGTAGCCTGTAAAAACGTGCAGTCAAACATTGAATTGGAGCATGTTTTGCTTCAACCGTTGACGGTGAAATCTGGCTGCGAGTCTAACTTTGGGAGATCATATTTCTCTTGTTTCTTGTCCCATTTTAACTGTTCTTCTATTATTTAAAGTAGAGTTGTTGAACTCTATACCTGCAAAATGTTAAGGTTTTTAAACTTTGTAACTAGATGAAAATTTTCTTGGAACTTTGAATCAGAGCATGTTTTGCTCCAACTGAGAATTTATAAATTGTTTTACGTTGATTTTTTTGATGATGTTTTTGATCGTCTTGATCCTAAGATGGAAGGCCAATATTACCACTTATCCATATTTTGGATTGGTGAGTTTTTTTTGGAGATTTTTGTATGACAATTTTATGGATAATTTCATTGAAATTCTTTTGATTTTTGTTGCTTCTTTGCACATGCTTTCTAAACCATTTTCGAAAGATTTAGCTTTCGAAATAAATATTTTATAATATTCATAATTAATTTAAAGCTATTAAAATTATATATTTTCAATAATAAGAGAATTTCAAAAGTTATTTTCCAAACGATTTCGAAAATAGTTTTAAAAGCTTGTTTTCGATAATAAATTATTTTCTATATAAAAATACATGTTTTTGTACTTTTCAGACATATGAGAAAGAGAATTAAACGATTTAGTAAAACACATGGTATGAGGCACGTGACTTTACCTTTTCAGTTAATTCCGGACTTGTACGATCGAAACCTCTTGAGTATATTGTTTTGAGTTGATAATTGAGATTTGTAATTCCTATTATATGAATTATCCAAGTTAGCCAATATTTGGCGAATTGAGAGGTTCGAGATCTCCTATTATGGGGGTAATAATCAATGAGAACAAGTTATATATGTTGTTTTACTCGCCGATGAGACGAGGCGAGTTTTGGGATGAGATTTCCCTTTTCGAGAATTATGGGTTATGAGAAACCACTATGTGATTTATTTGCACTTGCCGGTGATAGGAGGCAAGATATATGAGTATTCTAATATTTCTGAGGTTTGAGATCTTATTTTTATGATGTGGAATTAACTAGCGGTTAGTAGACCGTTTAGTGCGAATGTATGGTATGGGACGCACATTAACACTTTTTGAGAGTTTGTGACACATCCACGAGTATGCCAGTGCTATAGACCTTCAGGTCATCCTAGTTATGCGACTTTTTGGTCACCACAAGTTATGTGACTTCGGTCACCATGAGTATTACCATCGGGTCCACAAGTTAGGTATCTAAATTTATAAATAGCACTGGACAAGAGTTTAGTACATGCAGCATTGCTTCGGCATGCAATTGGGGATCTGGCCAATCCGGGTTTTCTGAGTTTTCTGTTTTATTATGCTTTCGCCATTTTAAGATGTTTTATTACATCGATAGCTTGGTGTTATATGAGATGTTATATATATGATGATCTCATTTATGATGTTTTTAACTTTTATTGAGTTCCATGAGTTATGAGTTTTGATGATTTCATGATTTTATAGGATATTCTGGGTTTTGTCATTTTGGCGAGTTGAATTTGGATTTTATATACATTTATACCGATGAGATGAGATATAATTAAGTTTGGAGATTCTTTTATATTTATGATTCATGTTTTCATTCCATGGAATTTTGAGATTTTGTTTATGGTGATGAGATGAGGCATATTTGAGTTTTGGGACTATCCCATTTGAAGAACATTTTGTGTTTAACATTTAGCAAGATTCGGGTATTGGTGATTTATCTTATTTAGGAGATATGGTTCATCCAAACCGTTATTGTTATCTTAGAGATTTCGCCGATGATGTGAGGCAAATATGATGCTTAACTGAGTTTTATCACGAAGGTTTCTTCCTTAGTGTTTCATATACCCAAGTGATATTAGTCCACTTGAGTTATGAACTTGTACTTGTTATTTCTTCTTATTCGAGAAGTATGATCATCCTTTTCTTAGTGAAGAGGTTTTGTACTCTTGGTATGGTTTCTTCTCGTTCGGAAGGATACTTTCTCCTTTCCCCATGATTCTTATTATCGTCTATCTTTATTAAACTGATGTTATAGCTAGACTGACCCATGTATTTTATACTCGGGTTAGACCGAGTTTGTTTTCGATTTAGCATTTGCTTTTGGACTTAGCTTTGCCTTGAAGCTTCCGCATGGATATTTTTCTGTCATCTTTTACAATTATAGTCTCTTTAGAGTTGTATCTTGTGTTGTATTTTTATTTGACTTGTGTATATAATGTGGTCATTATACCACCATTGATGTACCATTTGTATTGCATCGGGATGTATCATTGTATACATGCATATGTATATCCATTTGTTGTTTTGTGATGTGATGTTTATTTAGTTATTGCATTTTGTTCTGATAGATCCGTTAGCCACCTATAGTTTGTATTAAGTATTTATTGGATATGTCGATCCACTTGAGTTAGAAAAAATAGGGCACTAATCAATGTATTCAGTAAAAATTTAAAACAAAGCTATAAATGGTCGGTCCTATCCAGCCCTATTCTCCGCAATAGTAGATGGAATTACCCAGAAATTCACTTGGTTAATTTGGGTCTTGGGGTGGGGCGTCACAATCCATCCACTTAAACGGTAAAGGGGTGATCCCCGTTCTTATATATTGTCTGACAATTTCCTAAAAGAACCGGTATTGAGCATTTCGAAAAATCGATGATTGGTTTTTGGAGCACCTATTAAGTGGAGGAGTGTATTCGTAAGAGATATTATACGTATGGACATTAGACTATGAACTATAAAAATTTCTTATCTAGTTCATTAACATTCTTAATGAGATATTACGCATATTTATGGTGTAATCTTTCCCCCCTTTGACACGTGACGTTGGTTTTCGAATATTTTATTCCAAAAGACCATATGGCTCTCGAATATCTTATTCCAAGAGACAATATGGGCTTTCGAGCATCCTTCCCAAAAGCCATGTGCATCATGGAACCATTTTTTAATGATATCATCTTGTGCTTAGCCTTGAATGCTAAATCTATTCTTGGTCCTTTAGCACTATTTTTTCAACATCAACTAAGCCGTGCTTAGTCGTGTCATCATATGTGTTAAAAATCTAGATTTGGCTCATCATACTTACATCATGGGTGTTATACCAATTTTTAATGTAACATTTTCACGCCAGAAGGAGGGCTTGGAACTTCTATTCTATTTAACTCTCTCTTGAAACTAATGAAACTAGTTTTTGTTTCAGGAAAATAGGGGGTCAACGCGAATTAATGTTCCAAATGAAGAAGTCATGCAAACGACGACATCGGAAGAAAATGTCATCCCTAACTTCAACTTGGGAAAAATAGAACATGGAATGCTATCAGAGCTAGCAAAGCCTAGCAGTAGTGAAGCTTAGATCAAAGATCTAACTTAGCAGATGGAAATGATGCAGGAGCTATTAGAAAATAAACCCTTGCACAGAAATATTCCGAGCTCACTAAGGGAGAAGAAGTTGAATCCCTAAAAGGGAATTTTGATGCTTCTTTGCCTAGGAACAAAAGCAAAGGCAAATTCACTATGACTTCACATGGGAGAAAAGGAGATCAAGAAGCTAGAGCAATATAATCCTCCCCTAAATCACCAGCAAATAATAAGGAAAAAGCAAACCATCAAGGAAGATTAGTGGAGAGGTCATATGAGCAGTCTAGAAGTTCAACCTCTAAAGAGTACGAATCTAATAGGAGCAATTATCACAGCAGTGAAGCTTATTTGAGAGACATAGCTAAAAAAGGGCAATAGATTGCTTAACCTTAAACAGAAGAGGACATTTGGTGCTAGAGTCAACAATAACTTCCGGGAATCCTCATTCGTAGATAGGATCATGTCTATAAGGATTCTATCTCACATTAAGATTCCTTCCTTGAGATACAATGGGACTACTAACCCGAATGATCACCTAATTGCATTTGAAAGTAAGATGGACCTTTACAACGCTTCAGGAGCTGTACGCTGCCAACTTTTCCCACCACCTTCTAAGGGTCAGCGGTTAAGTGGTATAGACATTACCGGGAGAAGAGCTTATACTCTTGGGATTAATTATCTTATGAGTTCTCAACATAATTTTGCATATTCAAGGATTGTACAATCGACTTCAGCGTATTGACTAATATTAGGTAAAGACCGGGAGAGCTGTTGAGTGACTATCTTAAGAGATTCAATGCAAAAGCGCTAAATGCAGAGGATATGACCAATAGAGACAAATTAATGGCAGTATCCTCAATATTGATTGAGCAAACACCTTTTTGGCGACAACTTTATCTACATGGATGCAGGGATCTCTAAGACTTCCATTTTCAAGATGATAAGTTCATCTGTATGGGTGATATCTTTTATGCTAAGAAGTCCCAGTTGAAGAAAGAAACATGAAAGTCTGGATTTGATCACAACAATAAAATACCGAGATAGGAGGAGGTCCTGAAGTCCAATTATGTTGCTTTGAATAAGCCGATATCCTACATCTTCGCTACAGCAAATGAAAGCGACAACTTTTTGATTCCCTACAAAGCTAAGAACTACCCTAAACCAAAAAATAGGGGATATTACTATGCTTATCATAAGGCAAATGGGAATAAGACAGATGAATGTCGTGTGCTAGCAGGAATAATTCATGGCATGATTTGTTGGGAACACATGAAAGAATTTATCAAAGGTAACCAGAAAATTGCATGTTTCGATGAAGGCAACCAAAGGCTTTCGTGTAACATTGCGAACTTTGTAGAGAATGATACTCAACTAGATTTCATTTTACTCATCATTCAAATTGATATAATTCATGAAGGCCCACATTTGGTTGGAAATAGCATAGGAGCCAGAAATTGATACCTTAGAGAGGAAAGAAATGAGGTTTCTTTATTCAAGAAGTGCCACCACTTAAGAATCCTAAGTTTCAAATCCAGATGCACAATCTGACTATAACCCCATAGAAGCTGAAATGGTTCTCTATTAGCATAACAATCGGGCTTTCTGTGGGAACCAAAATCCTCGTTGATATTGAAAGTACAGTGAATGTTATTTTCAAACATGTCATTCATCAGATGGGAATTCTAGTATAAAAGCTGGAGCAAAGCTTTGAGCCAATGTTTGGGTTTAATAACAAAGGATCGACTCCCATAGGGAAGATAAAGCTTTCGGTACAAATGGGCATTCCACTGCATTCCGGGATCTTTGAGACTTTACTTGTAATTATGGATTAGCCTTATTATTACAATGCCTTCTTTGGGAGGCCAGCTTTGGATGAGGTTGATGGTTTTGTCCCACCAAAATATTTGGTGGTAAAATTCCTGACCAAGAATGGATGGAAAACTGTAAAGGGAGAGAAATTTAGCTCTCGTGGAATGTACTTTGCCATTGTTTAGCAATATAAACTAGACAATCTTTCTTGCTATGACCAGGAGAAAAATGGATTAATTAGAATTGATATTATAAAGCCTTTGGATGGGGATTCTCCAAGCTAATCATCCAAAGCAAAAACAAAGCCTATTGAGAAAATTAAGCATGCATTAAGAAATTTTGATTTCTTTGAAAGAAGAGAAAGAGAAAAGAAACGAACTTAGTGGAAGATGAAATAGAAGGCGAGTAGATCGTCAATGAATAAGACTTTAGGAGTGAATAGGAGAGAATGAAGCCTATAAAAGATCTTGAGGAGATTTTCTTGGATCTAGTTAATCCAAAAAAGATAGTATAAGTTAGAAAAAAACTAGATAACAAACTTAAAGGAGAATTAATTTAGTTTCTTCAATCTAGAAGAGATGTGTTCACCTGCACCCATTTAGATATGGTTGGAATATATCCGACTGTTATGTGTCATGCTTTGAATATAGACCCAAATATCACACCTATCCAGTAGGAGAAAAGGCGGTATAATAAAATTCGATCTAATGATTTAAAAGAAGAAGTCAAGAGATTACTTGAAAATGGGTTCATTAGAGAAGTATTTGATCCGAAACGGTTAGCCAATCTAGTACTATTCAAGAAATCTAATGGGAAATGGACAATATGTGTCGATTATACTGATTTGAATAGAGCATGCACAAAAACTGATATCCCCTTCCAAGGATAAACCAATTAGTCGATGTAACAATTGGACACAAACTCTTATCTTTCATGGACGCTTACCCCGGATACAACTAGATTTCGATGTTCAAACTAGATGAGGAGAACATTAGTTTTATAACAGACTGAGGAACATATTGTTACATAGTAATGCCTTTTGGATTGAAGAATGCTGGAGAAACATACCAAAGATCGGTAAACAGAATGTTTAAAGAAAAAATTAGCAGAAACATGGAAGTATATGTGGATGATATGTTAGTAAATATCAAGACGAATGCAGCCGTCTAAGAGTTCTTAAACAGAATTTCGAGATATTACCAAAATATGAGATGAAGCTTAACCCACATAAATGTTCCTTTGGAATTCAGTCTGAAAAGTTCTTGGAATATATTGTCAGTGCTAGAGGAATCAAAGCCAATACCGACCAAATTCAAGCTACTAAGATATGATAGAACCTAAACTAAGTAAAGATATAATGAGCCTAAATGGAAGAATGACAACATTGAATAGATTCATTTCCAAGGCCACTGAAAAATGCATCCCATTCTTTGATGTGATTAAGAAGAAGAAAAACATCAAATGAGGTGAGAATTATCAAAACGCTTTTAAGGAGATGAAAGATCATTTGGAGAAACCACCAATTTTATCCGCCTCCATGAAAGGGAAAACATTTATCTCTATATGGCAGTCTCTGAACATATAGTTAGTTCTATTCTAATAAGCGAAGACATAGGAACTCAGTTCCTAGTATACTATACAAGCATAAGGCTTAAGAATGCAGAAACCAGATATCGGTCATAGAAAAATTGGCATATTGTTTAATGCTCATAGCATGAAAGTTAAGAGCTTATTTTCAAGCACATCCTATTAAGGTCCTAACCAACTTTTCGGTTAAGCAAGTCTTTAGTAAACCCGAAGCATTAGGAAGATTAGTAAAATGAGGAATAGAGCTTAGCCAATATGATATTGAGTTTTTACCTCAAGTAGCAATTAAAGGACAAGCCCTAACCGATTTTGTTAAAAAATGTATAGGGTTTATCAAAGCGCAATCAGAGAAGGAAATAGATCTAAAGCCAAAGCGGCAACTATTTATAGATGGAGCCTCAAACAAACAAGGGGTTGGAGCTGGATATGTTATTATTACCCCCAGGGACACCATTTATATTGTGCGACGAATTTAGGATTTTCAACTAATAACAATGTGGCAGAATACGAGTCAACGGTAGCAAGACTCACCCTAGCCCTTCAATTGAAGATTCCTAGAATTAATATTTTTAGTGACTCACAATTAATGGCGATCAGCTAAACCAAAAATATCAAAAAAAGGATACCAAACCGATCCTATATGTCAAAAAATATTGAAAAAGGTGACCCAATTTGAGGATTTCTCAATACACCAAGTGCCAAGAGGAAATAACTCCCAAGTTGATTCTTTGGCTAAGTTAGCCAGCTCGCAAGGAGCACTAGAAGCCCGAATTGTGTTAGTAGGCTACCAATCAAATGCTATTATAGAGTAAAAACACTCCAATCAAGAAAGTGAGTCCTTATTATTGACCAGATCTCAAGCTCTAACATATAGGAAAAGGAAAACAAAATTGAAATCCTTCAAGGAAAACCTTCCCATATGAAAATTGATAATCAATATGAGTATAATTGGGTGAAACCTATCGTCTAATATATAATGAAAGAGAAACTACCAGCAGATAAAAATGAAGCAAGGAGAATAAAACATCAAGCCCCAACCTTAGTTATGGCACACGGAATATTTTATAAGAAATGATATTCACTTCTTTACTTAAGACATGTTAATATGAAAATAAGAGAAAAATAACTAAGAGAAGCCCATGAATGTTTTTGTGGACCATTCTAGTGGCATAAAGCTAACCAAAAAGATTATGATGCAAGGCTTCTATTATCCTCAAACGACTAGCCATTCTAAAGAATATGTAAGGAAATGCGATAAATGCCAAAAGTTTTCTAAGATCCCACGCTTGCCACAAAGTGAATTGACTTCGATGTCAAGTCCGTGGCATTTCAGTGTGTGGAGAATTGACTTGATAGGACGCTATTAATATCCAAAGGAGGATAAATTTGTAGGAGTATCCATTGATTATTTTACCAAATGGGTTGAAGCGGAACTGCTACCATACATCACATAAGGAAAGTGCTTAAATTTGCAATTAAGAAAATTGTCACCAGATTTGGAATCCCATATAAGATAATATCCGACAATGGAATTCAACTCGAAAGTGAGGAATTTACCCGATTTCGCAATAGAAATGGAACATCAATAGTTTTTATCTATAGCGCACCCTAAGGCTAATGGAGCCGTTGAAGCTGCTAACAAAACCATCAAAACCATCCTAAAGAAATGGTTGGATAAAGCAAAAGGAAATAGGGTAGAAGAACTACCTCTTGTATTATACGCATATAGAACTTCTGCCAAAACCACATCGGAACATACCCCATTTTCTTTAACATTTGGATGTGAAGCCATGCTTTCGATCGAGGTTAAAGTACCCTCCCATCAAAGGATTTCATATGCATTTAATCCAAACCAGGAGTTAAAAAGAGATACTTTAGACTTGATCAATGAATTAAAGACAATGCAGCCATATAGATGGTTGAATCTCAAAGAAGGATATCTAAATATTACAACTCCAAAGTGGAAGAAAGATCATTTCAAAAAGGAGATTTAGTACTTTGAAAGGTTATGGAAAACGCTAAGAATCCAACGGATGATCTATTCGGGCCTAATTGGAAAAGGCCTTTTATCATTCACAATATAATCCCACAAGGAACTTATCAATTATACCGACCTGATGAAAGTGTAATAGCAAGAACATGGAATGCCAAACATTTGAGACCATACTTCCCAACGGTAGATGAATAAAGAAGTTGAAACAAGAACATCTACTAAATCATTCATGGATAGGAGTTAGAATCTCTTAAAATAATGTGAAAAATCTAAATCATCACCTAAGATGGTGTTAAAGGATTCGACCCAAATTGAGATCATTACAATCATCTAGAGGAAAATCTATCAAAAAGCCACTAGCGGTTCAAAACAATCTTCTGGAGGAAGATCTATCAAAAATAAGCCATTAGCGCTCACAATCTTCTAGAGGAAGATCTGTCAAAAATAAACCTTTATTCCCACCTAAAAACAGCATATTTGAGCCACCACCTAGAGGAAGGATGGAGTAAGCCTTCGGTCCCACCTGAAAATGGCCTGGCCAAAGCACTGAACTAGCTTTCAGTACCACTTATGAGGCCTGACTGAAGCGCCTTTTAGGGGAAGGTTGGGTAAATCTTTGATTCTGCTTAAGATAGCTAACCAAAACGCACTAGACGAAATCAATCGAATCGATCACACTCCACCAAATAATGGATCAAAAACAATCTTTTAAAGGAAGATCTGTCAAAATTGAACTATTAGCACTCCAAAGCAGAAACAATCTTCTGGAGGAAGATCTGTCAAAGTTGAGCCACTAGTGCTCCAAAGCAAAAATAATCTTCCAGACAAAGATTAATCAAATTCAATTCTAACTCGACCCGAAAGAAGGATTGAGGTTGTCTTCTATAGGAAGATCAATCAAATTCAAATCTAACTCGATCCAAAAGAGAAATCGAGGCTGTCTTCTAGAGGAAGATCTGCTAAAAATGAGCCATTAATACTCCAAATAAAAACCAATTGTCTAGAGCTAGATCGATCAAATATGAGCTATTGTGCTTCAAAGTGATGATAACACAATATTCAATTGCTAGATTAATTTTCTGGTCTTTTATGCCTAATACTCCAAGCATTTTTTGGTTTTCTATTTCTTATTATTGCCAGATGGATTTCCAGATCTTCTATTCCTATTATTAATAGATGGATTTTTCCTATTATTGCCAGATGTATTTTTTGGTCTTCTATTCATGTTATTACCGGATGGATTTTCTAGTCTTCTATTATTGCTAGATGGTTTTTTGGTCTTTTATTCAGAAATTAATATTACTAGATAGTTTTTTAATCTTTTGTTCTGAAGGTTATTTTGCTAGATGGGTTTTTCGGTCTTCTAATCAAATGGATTTCTGGTCTTCTATCCATGATATTGCTAGAAGAGTTTCTGGTCCTCCTTCCTATAATATTTCCAGATGGTTTTTTGGTTTTCTATTCAAGAAGTTATAATTATTAATTGACTTTCTAGTTTTCCATTCATGAAATCACTACTTCTAAACAGTTTTCTAATCTTAATCCTATGAGATTCTATTTTAGTGAAATTGCCGCTAGATAGATTTTTGGTCTCTTCAAGCAAATTTACAACTTCCAAAAAATTAACACTAGTTTAATAATGGAAGATCCTTTATAATCTTGTCAAAATCTTGAAATATTTTCTTGAAATCAAATTGAAAAGCTAATAACGAAAATCATGGCTTGTTTTATGTTTTGCAAGAAAAAAGGGTTAGAAAGAAAATCGTGCTAAGAATTAGAGAGGTGAGAAAATTCTTGATTTTACACTAAAGTGTAAAATGCTTCTTTTATACAGTGAGAGGGGAAAATGTTAATCACATATTTAGAAAGGGGCTAAAATAAAGTTGAAGTGATATCGAATCCAAAGGCGATATAGATTACTGCATTCATGACCATAGAGTAGTTACCAACAGACGATATCTTACAAATGAAGATGAAGTTACTGCACCATTAAGAGCATCCCACACTCATACAAGAATATTTAATGTCGAACATGCCATAAGAAATGCCATGTCTTAGGGGATACCATACATTATCAATGCGGTATGGAATGACGCGCCTCATCAATATGAAATTCAACGTCGAAGACAAGCAAGTGAAAAGATATCAAAGGCCTACAACTATAATAATACCACATGTCATCCATGCTACACTCTGTCAATGCTGCATTGATTCCATGCCACATTTTATCAATGTCACATGCCATTAGAGTAATAATGATGTCATACAACAGCATGTTGATAATCACCATTAGATGACATCGTATGAAGCCAATACTATAGCCAGAGATTAATGTCAAATGTAAGCATATCAACTTCCTCCAATATCGCCTCTCTTCAATGACACCTATCTTTGGTATTGCATGTCGAAGGATATAAGCAGAATGGATACCGCACCTCATAAACAAAAGAAGATGAATGCTGCATTTAATCAATGCCAGAAATATTCTGTGCCGCTCATCACCAATGCCACTTCTTATTGATGCCGCCTCTTATTTTATGTCGTTCATCAGCAACGCTGCCTCTTATTGATATTGTCTCTTATTAATGTCGCTTCTTATTAATGTTTTCTCACAAGCAATGCCACATCTCTTTAATGACGCCTATTATTAATGCCGCCTATTATCAATATTGCCTGTTATCAAAGTCGTGCCTTAACGATGTCATAAATCACCAATATACAAAGCGATGCCGCAAGTTATAATTATATAACATAACTTTGGGACCATAGAGATGAACCTTGATGCCGAAGATCATCTAAATAAAACATAGCACCATGCACCATCAAAACGGTTAATGCCGAAGCTCAAGCATGCCAGATGGACATGTGGCAACCATATCGCGCCTCTCAACCCTATGAATATGGACCTAGGGGCAGAAAGGAAGTAGTGATCATTTGTTTCCTCTCTCTCAAAATTGAATGTTTGTAACCCTAAATTGAATTAGGAAAATCTCAATTTGATTGTAATCATGCCTATTTTATATGAACAAGGACTTGGAAATGCTTATTAGCTTGATTATGCACTTTGGACATTATAGGACATGTATATGCATATAATAAAGCTCTTTGGACCCAAAGCTTGTCATGATTTTATTTTATAGAATCACATGAGCTTCGGTCTTAACTAGTGTTTATATGCATAGCCTCTATCTTGCCTATTACATACAATATTTGACTATAAACAATGAAAATTGTTTATCTAGTTCATTAACATGCTTAATGAGCTATTGCACATATTTGTGGCTTATTCTTTCTCTCCTTTAATCACATGACACGGGGTTTCAAATATCTTATTCCAAAAGACCATACAGACTCTTGAATATCTTAGTCCAAGAGACCATATGGGCTTTTGTGTAACCTATCCCAAAAGCCCATCGGCATCATGGAACCATTTCATAATGATATCATCTTGCACTTATCCTTGAATGCTAACCCTTTTCTTGGTCTTTTAGCACTATTTGGTCAATACCAACTAAGCCACAATTAGTCTTGTCACCATATGTGTTAAAAATCAAGATTTGGCTCATCATACTTAGCATCATGGATGTTATACCAATTTTTGGTCTAACAGTGACACACAACCAAAACTTCCTCTAAAACGTTCTTCACCACAGGAACACAAAGCCATCCATCTCTTGCCAAACATCCCATTGCATCAATTGCATACCTACCATCATGAGGAAAATCTCCCTTCTACTAAACTTGCCCAAAATATCTACTATTGTTGCATTCTTCTTCTGCTCTTGCCCAATGCTGTCCATCAACGCTGGCTAACTTCTATGGCTGCCAAATAGCCTAGAGTGGGTTCCGTTAATGGCTAGAAACTGATATTCGAGAGAAACTATAATTGCCTTTACTCATAAATAGCATCTAGATTAGCATGCCTTCGGTAAGAGCATCGGTGAAAAGATTCCCTTTTCCAGTGGTATAGTGTATCTCAAAGTCATATGATGCTATGAACTCCATCCGCCTCTACTACCTAAGATTCAAATCTTCCTTGGGAAAATAGGTATTTAAGGGATTTGTGGTTGGCGAATAACTAAAACCTTTCTTCCAAAAGATAGTGCCTCCACTTCTTTAAAGAAAATACAATAACATCTAATCCAAGTCGTGAGTTGGGTGCCTCTTATAATGGTCCTTCAACTATCTACTTGCATAGGCTATCACTCTACCTTCTTACATGAGAATAGCTCCTAATCCCATACCACACGCGTTAGTGTAAATAGTGAAAGGCTTTATCCCATATAAAATGGTAAGTACAAGTGTACTAGTCAATAGCTCCTTAAGCTTCTCAAACGCTTCTGTGCATTTACCATCCCATGCAAAAACTAAAATTTTCTTGGTTAACCAAGTTAGTGGGCTGCTATTTTGATAAAGTCCTTAATGAATTTTCAGTGGTAACTTTCTAACCCAAGAAAACTCCTAACTTTCATGTTGTTTTTTGGAATCTTCCAACCTTGAATAGCTTTCACCTTTGCAGGATCCATAGACAATCCCTTCTTGAAATATTATAATCGAGAAATCTTACCTGTTTTTGAAAACGAGACTTTAATTTTTTTTGCTTTTAGTTGGTGCCTTCTCAAGTCCCCTAGTACCTCCCTTAAGTGATTTACATGCTCACCTTCACTTTTAGAGAATACTAGAACATCATCTACAAATACTACAACAGACTTATTTAACTGCCCCCTAAAGACTCTACTAATCAAATCTATGAAGTATGCAGGGGCATTTGTCAACCCAAAAGGCATTACTTTCTGTTCATAGAATCTGTCCGAAGTGCAAAAAGCGGACTTCTGCTTACTATCCTTAGCTATTTTCAACTGACGGAATCTAGTGGCTAAGTCGATTGGAAAAAGATTTTAGCTCCAACAAGTTGGTCAAACAAATCATCTATTCTAGGCAAATGATACCTATCTATGTACTCAACTTGTTGAGTTCTCTATAGTCAATGCATAGCCTTAAAGAACCACCTACCTTAGTGGCAAAGACAACAAGTGCTCCTTATTTAGAAGTACTACAACGAATAAATCCCTTCTGCAACAGCTTTGAAATTTTCTTATCCAACTCTCTCCTTTCTTTGTGCAGGCCATGTGTCTTTATGGCAGAACGATAGGTCTAGCATCCTTCTCTAAATCGATTATGAATTATATCTTTCTTCGAGGTGGGAAACCCAAAAAATTTTCAAAAATGTCAAGAGATTCTCGAATTACGGGCACAGACGAGAGCTCATCTTGTGATAAGCTCAACGATTATAAATAGCTTAACTTGACTAAGTTTTAGGGTATACAACGACATCTGTATCTTGCTCCTTACAACTCCTTAACCATGCAATCCTCCTATCATAATCTAAACAACCTCGTAGTAAGATAACCAATCCGTCCCTAAGATAACTCCATACATCTTAAAACTAAGACATACACATTACACGTAAAATCGACATTACATAAATCCATAACTAGGTCTTTACCAATTAAAGTAAGGTTTGTAGACCCACCAATAGGATTTGACATGACTATTGGGTCTATGACAACTTGGGTTTTTAGATTCAAAGATCTATTGCATTTCTAGCTATGAATGAATATGATGCTCCGAGTCAAATAAGGTATAAAATATATTCTCAAAAAAGTAAAAGTATAGCATCAATTGTAAATTTTCCTTGATCTCTAGGAGGAGATCAACTTAAGAAAGGTACAACCTTAATGGCATAATCTTGCTCACTATTGATGCCAAAAATAGATTAGCACCCTAAGACACGTTGTAGGGAACTTGTAAGACCTAATCTAGTAGATAATAGCAGAATAATAGAAATATAATGGCAAGACATAAGACTTTTATAATAGTTTGGCAATCCCTAGCCTACGTCCACTTTATTGTTTTACTGATTGTTAAATATTGAGAATGGAAGTCACTAGAACAATGTTTTGATAGGTTCTATTACTTAGAACTGCCAACAGTAGCTTCCTAGGTGACTATTGAATGATGAAGATAGGAGATGATGAAGAAATGGGGTGAAGATTAGCCCAGATCCTTCTTTAGTTGCAATAGGGTTAATATTCATAGAGATATATATGTATAGGTTCAGGAGCCCACTTTCATTGAAGTTCAGGAGCAATTCTAACACCATAAAAGTGATCATGTGGGGCCTAGAGTCTCTAAAGACCTCTCAATACTAAGAGAAAGCTCTCAGTATGGAAAGGTTTTGACTTGTGCATAGTCCTTTTTCCACTTACTTTATTCTTCAATCTCCTTTTTGGAATGTTTCAAGCTCTTTTCCATTGACTTTGAGTTAATTCCAACGATTTGCCTAATAACACCTGAATATTCCAGCTTTCTTGGCTTTCTTCTTATCAATCCTGAGAACTGCTTGCTTATTCTCTATGAAAGGCACCTAACCACGAGTGGTTGAGGTAGAATATGAGGTGCATGAATTTAGTGTAGCCAAAAATAGAAGAACGGACCACTTAGTACCGAGTGAAAGCTCTCAATGCTGAGTGGTGTACTTAGTCAAAAAGCATAGGGAAGCTTCTTGTGTTTCATTCCTTTATTCTTATGGCTGCATTTCCAATTCTTGAGTCATTTCGTCTTCATCTTGGCCTTCTACTTCTGGTTGAATTCTACTTGGTAAAAAACCCAATTAACACTTGCCCCCAAAGTATGCTTTCGTTGAAAAATAAAGTATGCTACGGATTGAGAAAAGTTCTTGATAGTTATTCCTTGAATTCCAGTTGATTGCTTAAATATCACTTCAAGATGATGCTTTTATTTGGCAGACATTCCTTCAACTATTTCATGGGTTCAATTCCATTATTCATGCTAAGGACTAGATCTATACTCTAGATATCCGATGTATGCTCTAGACGGTTTCTCCCTCTCTCTATCGTGCACTCACCTCGTTTTCGGGGTAAGAAAACCTCTCAATACTGAGAGCTTCATCTCCATACCGAGATGATTTATCTTCCTTGAATTCTTTACTTAAGTCTTTTGGGACTTAGAGAAATTTCATGCTTTTATGCCTTGCTTCCATCTTGCACCTAGATGACCTGATTTTTTTCTCTAACCACTAATTCCTTTAAGTCTTCGAGATCCACGTTGCCACCATTCATCCCTCCAGCGCCATTTAACTTGCCTAGTTGCCACTAATCTCCATTCCTCCACGTCACCACTCAAGTCATCGATGTGCTCCAAAGTGCAACCAAAAGGATTCGGGTTTGAAATTTCCAAACCCTAGCACGACTTGGATTCAAGAATTGATCAAGGTAGGAGATCGATGTGAGATTGCGATGGTGGTGAGCGGTCAAGTATTATTGGAGGAAATGGTCAAAGTTTGGTTCGTGCTCGATCCTTGGTGAACTAAATTTTTTGCCTTGGTTGTGTGCGCTCTATTTCAAAAACAAGTTTGACTTCCTAACTTTGGCTAACACTTATCAATGCACGATTAATCTAGCATCATTACTTGTATTCCAATAAGACGCTACTTGTTCGAGAATAGTCATGTTGGATTATTCCATTGCATTGCTTCACCTTTCACCGCACTTCCAATGTTCCCGAAAAGAAAAAATTCCATGTTGCATTGGACAATGGCTCTGTTATCAATTATCCATTGGTAACGAATAAGTTTTGATATATAATTTCAACATACGATGAGGCTCGTTTTTCTAGCACGAGCAAGATATATACATACGATGGTCCTTTTATGGTATATAGAAAACTGACTCACACTACATAGATTAACACGTTTTACTTGCCCCGGTCCATGCTCGGAATCCAACTGGTCAGCACACATCAACATCCTTTGGATTCCAGGCATTTGTCACACAAGCTTATTATTCAAAATAAAACATACCTAACTGTGTTGAATGCCAAGTTTCATTATTTAGAATGACTAGTCGATCTCCATGACTCAAGTTTGCTAAAGGTACATCAATTCCTCCTGTAGTTGGATCTCCTATAGCTCAGGCTTTGCCAACTATTCCCGTTGGTCTCGGTTGTCCTGTTGCATCCGAATTACAAGGCTCGATGATTCCAATAGATCTTGTAGTGAATTAGCTACCTCGTTTGAATCAAATTTTAGGCCTAAGCATACTGAAAGATCCCCCAAGATAAGTTCCAATGATTTTAACGGCCAGAATGCTACAAAATGTCTATCATCAACATGAAATTTCCCCAAGATGACACTCTTCTTCCAATATGGGCCGAGTTTGCACAGCACCCCCCGTTGGGATACACAACATGCAACCGATACATGTGCTTAAGCGGTGTTGTCCCACCTTTCAATCCTTTCCATCTAATGTTTCTCTAAGAATTTGAGCTGGGTCTGTTTCAACTTCATCCGAATGGATATGCTCTTCTAAGCCCTCTCTACATCCACTTCATGAATCGATTTAATGAGCTCCCACCTTCAATGAACTTACTTACTTGCTCCACTTCAAAAACAGATGGGACTCTCCTTTTTTTCATGATTGTTGAAGCCTTGTGTCAGTGCAAGGTCGCTAAAAAGCTTCACAACAATCGCTTGTACTTCAAAAATGAGTATTTTTACGTACGTGTCCGTACGACTTTAACCGACTCTAGCTTTCTAGAAGTAATTTTCCTTTCTGCCCCTTCCAAACTTGGATTTCTTTAACTCAAGTTATCAACCTGGTATCTATTTCTCTATAGGCATACTGGTTTGAGAAGATTGTGAGGAGCAAGAGATTACGCTTAAGGGACTTCAAGAAGTTAGGTTCCAACAGTGCACCATCCCATTCCTTCTGACGAATAAAAATTTATGGCAGTGTTGTTTGCTAAGCCTTGGTTGATTTTCTATTACGGAGTCATCTATACCCGGTGGTTCTAGACCTCATACACACTCTTCCATCCCCATTCCCAGCTCCAACGAGAGTCTTTCTAGGAATGTTGTAGGTCCATCTGGGGCAAGGCACTCAAATGAGGCCGCTAGAAGGGAGTTTGAAGAGCATATTGACGTTGATGCACCAAGTAACAGGGATGAAGACGTTTAGATGTCCTCGATTCCTAAGTAGACGAGGGTGCCAGAAGGAGAGAGGGAAAGGAGCCTATGGTCGAAAAGGAAGGAGAGGACGCTAGTGATAGCCGTAGCGTCTATCATGCCAGTGAAGAAGGAGAGGGCGAATCGTTTGCTGAGACAACCTGTATGAGTCCTGATCTTCCTAGGTCACCACATCAAGAGCATGTTGTCACAAAGACTTCTAATACAACTGGAGATCAAGCCATATTTCCCTCAGGAGAGATTCCATCTCGATCTTGCTCCTTTGACAATGTCTTCATTGGTTTAAGTGACATTGGTAAGATCGACTTCACCGTTCGTGGCATTCTAGATGAAACTAGCTCAAGCTTTACCTCCTTGCCTGGATGTTTTGTAAGCGAAGATGGAGAAACTCCATATTTATGACCAAGTGAACATAGTCCGTACAATACTTAGGGGATCATCAGTGTCATACATCACCAAGCTTACAAACACGCATCCCTGAATACACTTATGCTTTCTGAAGCCACGATCCTTATACTATATATTTTGTTTCAGGTTCTATGGTTCATGATAGATATGGAGATCTCTTACATAATGGTGGTGCTTATAGATGTCAAACACCCGATCCTTATCTGCCTCATTCCAACTACCATGGTCTTTGTAAGAACGAAGAAGAAAGGCGGAGAAGGAAAGACCAGGAGGCCAAGGGAGATCGCTGGGCTGACAAGGACCACGAAAGGGAGGGAGGAAAAAGAGAGAACCTGAAAATAAGCTGGCTTATGACCCTGCTAAATGCGAGAAAGAATCTGTTGAGCACCATGGCCCCCTTCCTAGCGTTTTTCCTTCACACTTTGAAACTTAGATCTCTTCTCAAAAACAACCCCACACTTCTCACGCTTTGATTCTAATAGTTCCGCCTTCTTCCAAGGGTGTCTTCGCTCCTTGTTTACCCTTCTGGCTGGTCCCCTATGCCTACAAGCTAAATTTCCCCACCTCTTCTTACACGGTGTAAAGTTCAATCTAGATATTACAGATACTCTAGTAGAGGTGGCAGATTGAGATGTAGAGAGTGTTCAGAAGCATGTCGATGATGGGTATAAATGGACGAAGCTTTGTGCATCTCTCTTTGATGTGAACACTCAATTATATCAACATCCAATCCTTTGACTTCGAGAAGAAAACATTTGAACGAATCATTAAGGAGAGGAAGGATGACTTGATGAAGGTTACCAAAGAGAGGGACACTGCCCTCAGGCAAAAGGACAGCACCGAAAAGCTAATGGAAGAGTTAAAGCATGCTCAAGCCAGCGCTAAGTTCATGATGAGGAATAAGTTGAAAGCTGCTCTGGCCAAGAATGCTGAGTTCAAGAGGTAAGAAGGCCTAGGCTCTTAGACAAAAAGATGAGATCATTAGCACTAGGTACTAGATTATCTTTAAATAGGTAGCTGAACTTGAACGACAGGCGGTTGAGCTTCAGAAGTTCCAGAAAGAAGAGAAGAAGCTTACCAATGAATTAGATAACCTGCTGACCGAAAAGACGATTAATGACATTGAGCATGTAGTTTCTCGGCAAGAGCTAAGGAGAGAGACGCAAAGGCTAGAGAGAAAGGAACACAATGATAACCTCCAACACTTCCATACGAGCCTCGTTATCTATAGAAATATGAAGTGGTTAGGGAATGCCTAACCTGTAAATTTGCTCGATGCCTGGGATGAGGTACTGCATCGAGTTGTCCGTGTTGGAGATAATCTTAGCGAGGAAGAATTTATGGCTTAGTACCTCAACACTAACGAGGTTGATATGCTTGTAGTGGGGAACACGATCATTGTTGAGGGAGATTCCAATGCTGCTACCGCCGCCACCACTAAGGCTCTCGCCAGCCCGAGCTCATCGGGTCAGTAGGAAGTGTCCACTTCAAAATCCATAGAGCCGAAGATGACTATTCCTGCATTCCCTAGGGTTAGCCTCGAAACTACCCAGGTGATTCCTTTGTCAGCAATAGTTGCATTTATTGAGCCTTACATTCCCCATCCTACCAGCAAAATTGAGGGGCACATAATAGAGGTTTGAAGTTGTCATCTAAGAAAGAAGCCCAAGTTAAGGTAATTATTTTGTTTCGCCTGTTTTCCATATGCTCTAGTTCACTTCTGAGTCTTTTACTAAACTGTACTCCTATGTCTGCCAACTTGTAGGTTAAGCACATTTGCCTCCTCCGCCTCTGGCTACGCATCGCTCAGGAACCGCAACAACCTTTATTGCATCTACCACCATACCCATTGGACTTACCTCAACTGCTCCTACCTCCGGTTTCGGCCCAGGCCCTGATTCCGAGAAGATTGTTGCTTTGGAGAACCTGAAGGACATTTCTGTTTCTTAGGAGGAGGACTTGACAATTCTGAGTGCTTCTGACTCAACTAGGCATGAGACTAGGCAAAGAGGCCGAGGAAGGATCTAAACAGGATTATAGTGAAGAAGGATCCTGGAGTCACCCAGCCCACTCTCACATAATAGATGCACCCAGTGCAAGGTTCCCGTGCTGAAGATCTAGCCAACGAAGTACACTAACGACCTTGTTGGCAAATCTGGGGAGCTCGGTTCTGCTATCGACGAAGAGTCCACTCATACTGAAGGCAAGACTCCACCTAGCAGGGTTAGAATGGATGAACAGAAAAGGCATAAGATTTTTCCTTTCGACGGTAAAGTTGAAAATAAGGGAAAAAATGAAGAGTGCTTTAAGCTGTTAGTATGGTAGCCTAATTTCATTTTTGGAGTTGTATCTTTAACGAGTCTATAGCTTTGCGTTTTGTTTTGAATAGGCCGAGATTGTGCAGGCAAGGCCCTCACTGTTTGATTGTATTTAAAAAATATTAGTAATGAAAGATTAACTTTTGTCTGTAATCTCTATTTAGCTTGGTTCATCTATATATTTTTGTACTGTGCCTATTTGTGCGTAATTGGCTGTGCGACAATTATACATGTCCTTTTATGTGCAATGTGCTTATTTTCTGCAACTTTATGCATGTAAATAGTATTTCTATAATTGCATTAGTTATATCCTATTACCCGACTCTGTTTATTGCTGCCAAAATGTTCCGTATGGTGTAACATGACTACTACTTAACCGACTTTACGGCCAGTCCCATTCAAGCTCGGTCGAGTTCTATTCGACCAAGCATTTATGCATATGCCATTATTCATAAGGCTAATTATTCTAAGTTCCAAAGCCCGGGTATAAAGCCTGGGTATTTATGCGGGATTATATATTGTAGCCAACCCATCCGATTGCCCCCAATCCGGTCCTCAATCCTTCTCTGGGATCGGTCTAGTTTGACAGTTCCAGCTCATGATTCTCTATGACTATTTCCATCTATCCTTGCCGAGCGTGCTCTGCTCAGTTGCTAACATCGTCACAGAAACGCTGTTTGTACGATGGTTCCTATCTCTAGGAACCAGTGGCCCTATCGCTCGATTCCAAGCGTTATGTCTTCGATGCTGCCAACCTCTAGGCTGCAACTGAATCTTCCCTGTTGACAGTGTCATTCTAGACATATGTGATGTGAATATGCATAGTCTTCATCTTTCGTCATAACAAATTCTTTCAAGTTCAATGTTGAGAATCCAGTCATGCGCTAGTTTCTATCTCTGGAAACCAGAATACCAATGGTTATATTGTAAGGACTTCTCCTTGATGTTTCTATCTTTAGGCAATAGTTGACATCTGCAAGTTAGAGTTGACAGATCCAATCAACTCAAGAACATTTCACCATCCAACCGTCCCCTTTCTTTAAGGCAACGATAGGTTCCTGAAGGTTGCAGAGTTCAATTGAGCATCGGTTTCCATCTACAAAAGTTGGGGCATCACTGATTTGAATACAAAGACTCCTTCTCGATGCTGCCTATCTGCTGGTGGTGGTGCGTTTTCATATGCCAAGATCGAATCATCCAATTGATCCCTGAATGAATTATCGAACCTTTCGGTCGTTGCCTATTTGCGAGGGATGGCGACTACTAGAAGGTTCGTGGTTCTTCTTCCAGATGTTGCCTATCTTTGGGCAAAGCTGAATATCGGTAGGTTGGGATCGTTTTACTATCGACCTGGTGGTCTAGACCTTCCCGGCATTTTCAATCTCTAGGCAATAACAGTTGTAGAAGGTCAGGGTTGATATTTACCATCGACCTAACGGTTTGGGACCTTCTTAGCGTCGCATATCTTTGGGTAATGCTGGTTTTTAGAAGGTTATGGATCAATTTCCACATTGACCTAGAGGTTTTGACCTTCCATCATCGCTTATCTCTGGGAAATACCGGTTCTCAAAAGGTTACTGGTTGATTTTCCCCATCGACCTAGAAATTTTGACCTTCTTAGCGTTGCCTATGTCCGTGCAACGCCGGTTCTCAAAAAGTTGTCGATTGATATTCCCCATTGACCTAGCAGTTTTGACCTGCCTGATGTCGTCTCTCTCTAGGAAATGTTAGTTCTCAGAAGGTTGTGGGTCGATTTTCCGCATCAACCAAGAAGTTGTGACCTTTCCAGCTTCGCCTATCTCTAGGCAACATCGTTCTTAGAAGAAACGACAAGTGCTGCCTATTGATTTAAAAAGCTAACTTTATTGATAAGTAGAAGAAACGACAAGTGCTGCCTATTTACAATGCCTTCAGAATCTCTTGATAGCTTATTTGTGAGAAATAAAACAAAGAAAGCTAGTTGTAATAGTGCCAGAGTAGGTCACTATTCCATGCATGCAGGATCGGGGCTTCGTCAATGGTTGCTAACTTGAAAGTACTATCTCCAGGCTTTTGGTCAATTGCATAGGGTCCTTCCCAGTTTGGACCAAGTGCCTCTGTACCCGGGAGAACTCGTTTCAGAATGAGATCTCATACCTCAAAAGTGCAATTGCGGACCTTGGTGTTGAAGTGTCATGCTACCTTTTTCTGGTAAGTGGCTACACTTAGCTCCGCTTATTCCCGCTTCTCATTAACCAACTCAAGGGACTCAAACAGTAATTCCTCGTTTTCTCTTTAGTTGAAATGTGTTCTACGATAAGATGGGACTTCCAGTTCCACTTGGATCATAACTTCTAAACCATAGGCCAAAGCGAATAGCGAGTGTCCTGTCATCGACTTATGTGTTGTCCGATAAGCCTATAGTGCTAGCTGACGCTCATCTTCCCAATTTCCTTTAGCTCTAATCATTCGCGTCTTTAGGGTAGGTTTGATGATTTTATTCACTACTTCCACTTGTCCGTTCGCTTGAGGATGCGCCATTGTAAAGAAGCTCTTTTTGATTCGGCATCATTTGAAGAAGCCCTTGAACTCGACGCTTTCGAATTGAGTTTTATTATCCTGATGATCTTTTTAGGTACTCTGAACCTGCAAATAATATTATTCGTTAGAATAATTGATTACCTTTTTAGTTGTAATTGTGGCAAGCAGTTCCGCTTTAGCTTACTTTGTAAAGTAATCCACTGCAACAATATCATATTTGGTTTCTCCTTTCGCTATTGGTAGCACACTAATGAGGTTAGGCCCATTGTTATCACCATAGTTGCCTTCATGGACTTCCATAAGGATCTTCCTAACTCCATCCTTGGTTACACTCCATAGCAAAGGCGTAAAGAATCCTCTCATGTACAGTATTCCATCTTGTATCACAAATCTAGGCGCTTTTTGAAGAAGCTTCTTTCACTCGTTCTTGTCTCTAGAAAGTATTCCCTTGAGAAAATAGTCCTTGATAAGGGTCATCCATGATTAATCTTCCTCGGTTTCCTCCAAAATCCAATTAGCGTCCATTTGATCAATGCTTGAAGCCATCAGAACCTCCATAGAACCAGTCCCATCAATTGCGCTTCTTTAGAACTAGCTAGTTTATTTATTGAACTAGTCTTCGCATTCCACCCTCTAGGATGTGAGTTATCATGTAATGCTCTAGATCTTCAAGCAGTTCCAGTGCCTTCAAGAGGTAAGGGCTAGTATCGCACCCTTGGCCTGATATTTCTTCTTGATTTAGTAGACAACTATTTGCGAGTTGCTGAACATGTGCAACATCTTTATCACCTGTTCCTTCGCTACTTTCAATCTTGCAATTTACGCCTCGTATTTAGCTACATTATTAGTAGTAGGGAATTCCAGTTTTAGTGCGTAGAAAATTGATGTCCTTCTGGCGTTTCAAACACCACTTCTGCCCCCAAGCAAAATTCATTCGAAGTGCCATCTACTAATTTTCAATGAGGAGCTATGATTGCAGCATCCTCTTCCCTTTCATCATCATGCAATGGTAAATTCGACGACAAAGTCTGCCAATGCCCTCCCGTTTATTGCTCTTCTTGGATGGTAAGTAATATCATACCGACTCAACTCGATATTCCATTTCAGCAACCTTCCCAAGGTTTCGTGTCGGTATAAAGCTTGCTTCAGAGGCTGATTAGTCAGTACTTTGATTAGATGAGCCTGAAAATATGGTCGTAATTTCCTTGATGCAATTAGCAAGAAATATGCACGTTACTCCCACTTCAGGTAAATATTTTCTGTTCCTGTAAACCGCTTGCTGATGTAGTAGACCGATCTTCGAATTCTTGTCACCTTACGTACCAATGCTACACTCAGTGAGTGAGAAGATAGAGCTTAGTAGACAACTGTCCAAAGGTTTGGATAAGACAGGTGGCGTCTCCATATGCCTTGGCAACTCCTCAAAGGCATTATGGAAATCCTGATTCCATTTGAAATTCTTTTTATTTTCTTGAGGGTGTCGAAGAAAGGTATGCACTTATCTATTGCCCTTGAGATGAATCAACTCAAAGCAGTGATAATTCTATTTAAACTCTGAAGCTGCTTCTTTGTTATTAAGGCTCTGACATTTCACAAGGTGTCAATCTATTTAGGATGGCTTCCTATACCCTTTGCATTCATAATAAAGCCAACAAACTTTCTTCAAGCAATACCAAAAGATCAATTCAGCAGGTTCAGCTTCATTCCATACTTTTGCAAGATTTCAAACACCTCCAATAGATTGTCCAAATGATTTGAGACA
Source organism: Allium cepa (assembly GCA_030765085.1). Lineage (NCBI taxonomy): Eukaryota > Viridiplantae > Streptophyta > Magnoliopsida > Asparagales > Amaryllidaceae > Allium > Allium cepa. The sequence continues at coordinate 888,045,341 of CM060929.1, forward strand.
CTTGTGACTTCACTAGCATGTCATCTATACCTCCATTGTCCGTTCAATTTGGTTCCTGAATATTATATTTAGCAATCGTTAGCATGTAGCTCTAGTGTTCTTCAAACCAAACAACATTATCCAGTAGCAGTATAATCTCAAATCTATGATTAAGCTAGTATTCTTTTGATCTGGCTCATGCATCATGATCTGATTGTATCCAGAGTAAGCATCCATAAACGAGAGAAACTCATGACCTGTTGTTCCATCAATGAACCAGTCAAGTCTGGGCAAAGGAAAGCTGTCCTTCAGGTAAGTTTTGTTTAGATCCGAGTAGTTGATGCACGTTTTCCACTTTCCATTTGACCAATATGGGGTTAGATACCCATTGAGGGTATAAAGCATCATGGATAAGTCTGTTAGCCAACAACTTATCCACTTCTTCCTTCAACACAGTGGATCGCTCCAAACCCAAACCATGCCTTTTCTTTTTTATTGATGCGAACTTGGGATCGATATTTAGTGCATGACACGTTACCTTCAATGATATCCTATATATATTGGCTATCATCGAAGCAAACACGTCTTGATTTTCTTAGAGGAAATTAATCCTTGCGCAATACAATTCCAAGCTAAGAATCAATCTTCAATACTCAAATCACGTCATCCATATCAACAGGGACACTAACTATAAGCTTTGTCGATGCTGCCCATACTTTCCCTAACTTCTTCTGGGGATCCATAGACTTGTTGAATCGGCTATACTCCCCAAGACGTGGGCTATTTTGTAATTTCTATGCATACAGTTCCTCAACGTGGAGAGCCTTCTCGACATTCTTTCCTTTTTCTCAACGTTTAGCTTCCTATAGTTCTACAACATAGCTTTCTCTTGCTACGCTTTGGTCCCCTTGCACCACTCCAATCCCATTCTCGGTTGGGAACTTCACTGTTAAATACCATAGAGTCAAAGCAATCTAGTTGTCAGCTAGGCCTGGTTGGGCCAAGAAAGTATTTTATGTCGTGAACTCGTCGATAATAACGAACTTCTAAATGTGAACCACTCTACATTCTCCTTCACCAAATTCTATTGGCAAGTCGAGCGTTCCAATTGGTTGTTTAACTTCACCCGAAAAGCCATGGATCTTCATCTTGTAAATGGTCACATCCTCCATATTGATTTTCATTTGGTTGAAAGTCTTTCTGAATAAAATGTTTACCAGACTTTTTTTATCCACCAGAACTCGGAGCACAACTGCTAGTTCGGTTCCGACTATTATCACAATGGGATCAAGGGTTTGTGCCTCAACTCCGTTAGAATCTTGGTTTCTAAACACAATACCATCCATTATCATCTTCTATTGCTTAGCCAGAGCTTCGTATTTAACGGCATAGCAACTCTCCTTGGCATGTGCTTCAATGAACTCGCATTTCTTTCCATCTTTCCCCAGCTGCTCTATGCTGGGTGAGGTTCTCCAGTTATAATATTAATCACCATTCTTCCATCCATACTCTTGGGCGCCTCTCCATTGGGTCCAGTTGGTTTTCCTTGAACTGGTGGGCCTTATGATCCTACAGCTTCCTTTTCGTTCTGTTGTTGCTTAAAGTACTACTGGATTCTATTCTTCAATATCAGCTCCTTTATCAAATCCTTTAAATGATGCCATTCATTCATATTATACCCATGCATTTCATGGAAGTGGTAGTACTTCCTAAATCGCTCATGCGACTCCATCACTTCTCTTTTGATCTGTTTCTTATATTGCTCGGATCCCCGAATGGGAAGATAAATATTCTCCGGTGTGTCATTCAGAGGTGTATAATCCTCTGGTCGCATATTCCTGGGATGCTTCCTGTTCTCATCACCTCTGCCACTAGAGTTTCGGTTCCTAGAGTTTCCAGCATTTCTTGAAACTCCACATGAGTTTTCTCCATCCTATTTCAATGCTACCTTGCTGTGAATTATTCTCCTTCGAATGTTCGTCGCTTACCTTTTCCTCAACCAAGCTTGCTTCTTCTAATCATAGAAACTGGTTTGCCTTTTGATGGAATTCTTCCATAGTAGTTCGTTTTTTCATCTTCAGCCACTACCAAAATCCATGTCTAGGTGGATGCTCCAGACTAGTGCCACAAATACAAGATCTTCCTTGAGATTGGTAACATCCGTAATAGCAACGTCGAATCAATTCAAGAATGCCTTTAGTCACTTCTTAGGTCCTTGTGACAAGACAGATTGGGACATCACGTCCTTTGGTCGGGCAGCTTGGAGCCTAAACTGCTTCAGAAACTTCTTAGCTAATTCATCAAAAATAGATATGAACTTTGGCGCGAGCCTAGTGAACCACATAGAAGTGACTCCTTCCTAGAAGATAAGGAAACTCCTACAACGAACAACATCCATAGCTCTAGCACTATCCATATGCCATTCGTATTTGAGTAGGTGTTATTTTGGATCAATAGTTTCGTTATATGATGACATCATTGGCATAGTGAACTTTCTGTGGTATTCTTCTCTTAAGATATTTTTAGTGAATGGAGTACGGCTTAGTGTAGAACCTCAATCCTCATTCTTCCTATCCCTACTTTCCTCCACCAATCATTTGAACATATCAGCGATGTACTCCTCCATGTTACGGTAATCCAAAGGTCAAATATCAGGGGCTGAGCCGAATGTTTGACTCTACAAATGGTCTTGGTTTTCCAGTTGATGTCTAGGTCCTCCTATCTTTGGGAGAACCACTCCTTTGGTATTTCGTGGATGTGCAGTCGATTGAGCTATAGTTGTCTGAACTCCGCTTTCATTAGCATCAACATCCAACTCCAAACCATCATCATCAAGCTGCAAGTCCAATTCCTCATCAGAGTCTATCAATTACATCAACTTCCTGAACACCATCCGCTCATAAATTCCTATCGGTACCAAGAGAAATTCTCTTAGTACTGATTGATTTTCTTGTGGGGGGAAGCCTTCTACTTCCTCTGGCAAGTCCCTCAATAGCTCTAATGTTTCCCATCTTCTGCTTTTACTTCCCATCCCGCGTATTTTGGCCAGAAATGAAGGAATCCTCTTGTTCTATAGCAGTTGAAGTTTCCTTTCTAACTCTCCTAGTTTTTGGTGGTTGCAAGGTTAGCAAAGCATCCATCTTATCTATCAGAACTTTCTGGCTATCCAACATCTTTTGGTTAAGCTCTTGTATCATTTTATCAAGCTCTCCTTTAGTTACAAATTCCTATTGAATAGAGGATCTTGGAATTGCCTGCTGATCATTAAGTTCAATTCGATGAGCATTCCCCTCATCACCACTAGCCATAGCTCTTGAAAATCTATTAGATTTCCTTGGTGCCATTACTTTCGACTAGCAACTCTTCGATTTCTTCAAGCAAGTTTTCTGGATCTAACTTCTTGATCTTTCCAATCCAAATTTGAGAGCAAAATCTAAGCTTGGGTTCAGTTTTCTCAGTGAAAGCACCAAAATGTTGATGCCAAAAATTGATCAACACCCAAAGATACATTATAGAGAACCTATGAGACCTAGATCTAGCAGATAATAGCAAAAATAACAGAAATAGAATGGAAAAACACAAGATTTTTATTAGTTGTTTGGTAGTCTATGGCATACATCCACTTTGTAGTTTTATTGATTGTCGATCATAGAGAATAAATGTCACTAGCCCAAGGGTTTGACCGGTTCTATTGTTTATAACTGCCAACAGTAGCTTCCTAAGCGACTATTGCATGAGCAAGATAGGAAATGATGAAGAAGCATAGTGAAGATCAGCCCAAATCCTTCTTTAGTCATAATAGAGTTGTATTTATAGAAAAACAAGTGCACGGATTTAGGAGCCCACTTCCATTGAAGTCCAGGAGCAAGCCCAACACCATACAAGTTATCATGTGGAGCTCAAAGGTCGTACAGACCTCTCGATACCAATAGGAATTGACTTGTGCAAAGTCCTTTTTTCCGCTTGCTTCATTATTCTATCTCCATTTTTCTATGTTTCAAGCTTTTTCCATTGACTTTGAGTTGATTCCAATGATTCACCCAATGATACTTGAACTATCCTACTTTCTTGGCTTTCTTCTCATCAATCCTGAGAACTACTTGCCTATTCTTTGACAAAGGCACTGACCACTAGTGGTTGACGTAGAACATGAGGTGCATGAAGTTAATGTGGCCAAAAATAGAATAATGGAGCTCTCGGAACTGAGAGTAAGCTCTCGATACCAAGTGGTATACTTGATCAAAAAGCATAGGGGAGCTTCTTATGTTTCATTCCTTTATTCTTCCAGCCGTATTTCCATTTCTTAAGTCATTTCGTCTTCATCTTGGCCTTCTACTTCTGGTTGAATTATGCTTGCTTAAAAACTCGGTTAACACCCATTTGTCCCTCCTTAGCTTGCTTTGGACACCGATTCTTATAGTGTCCCTCCTTAGGGCAATGATAACATCTTCCTTTGTACTTCTCCCTCATCAAGCTCACCTTGCAGCCCTTGTCAACATTTCCCTTCTTCTAACATCTACTTCATGTTATAGTTCCCTTCCTAATCTTCCTCTTGGCCTTCTTATCAGCTCAAAATCCTTCCTTTTTAGCTCCATCTTGATTCTGCATCAGTTCCCCTTCTCCTTCTCCTTAATACTAGCAGTCTACATCAGAGCCATTTCATCTATCATCTCATAAGTGGCGCCTATAGGTACATGGGTCAAAAGCAGCTCCCTAAGTGGAGATTAAGTCCTTTAATAAACTTCATAGCCTTTTTCATGGGGTTTTTGATCAAACTCAGTCCAAACTTAACCAATTTCATGAATTTACTGATATACTCCTTCAACATGGAGTCTCGCTGTTTAAGTTATATAAACTTCTTCAATTGCAAACTTACTTCAGCTCTGGACATAAACCATAACTCAAAGTAAGTTATGAATCCATCCCAAGCGATTCTCTCCTTAGGATTCTCCTTAGCCACTATAGTCCACCAATTTAGGGCCTCCACTTTAGGTGTCACGCAACCATCTTCCTCTTGGTCTGGTCTTCCCATCCAAGCTCCGAAAACGTACGTTCACAGTCATTAATCCAATCCTTTATTTCCACAAAGCCTTCAGCTCCCGTATACGCTCGTTCTTCCATATTCTAGAATTCTTTACATATGGGGGGAGTTTAGTAGGTGAGGTGTTGGTTTAGCAGGCGAGGCAGTGGGTGCTGCTAGTGTACCTTGTTGAGGAATGGGAACTTCCCTTACATGCCTCATGTATTACTTGAACCATTCTGGCATTCCTCGAATTGTGGGTATTTTTTGGGTGGAGGGATTTCAAGGCTCAGAGGAATGATTTTCAACCATAATCAAATATCGGTAGGTTAGAGCTTTAAGTTAAAACTTCTTAATATAATATTATTTGCTGAAACAAAAGGTTTGCTTAGTGTGATTGCGTATGTTCGAATAAGTGTATATTCATATATAGTAGGGTTTTGAAAAATACTTTCAGAAATGAAAAATACACACACTTACATATACATATCTGTAGAATATGCTAGTGCACTAGCGTATGATTTTTGTTTGATAGTAATAAACATATATATATATATATTCGTTTAAATGTATTTGTTGTTGCACTATTTTATTTCTCCACATAATTAAATAAATATTTGTTGAATAAAATAAATAACTCATAATTCATATTCAAACAAACATTTTATTCAAACAAATATTTTATTACAAATTCAAGTAGTACAAATTTGAGCTCTCACAACATTTACACATTTTCAATTTCAAATAGAAGTTTCAATTACAACACAATTTTCACTTTACAATTTCACCTCACTACATATTCACTCAACACTCCTATTTGAACTTCGACTCTCTTCCTGCCTGTATCCAGCATCTGAACTATCTACAAAATAAACACTGACGTAGTAAAATTGAAAAAGAAATATTTTACAGTGTACAATGAAGTGTGTGTTTGAAAATATTATTTTCCTCGACTATTTGGGTTGTTCGTCATAATTTCTTTTAATTCATCTTATATGAACAACTTGTGACATGCACAGTGTATCACTGTACATGCCACAAGGTCATGCATGTCGATATACACTTGTTTATTAAAAATTGCAGGGACATGTGAGAACAAGGTCAAACCCCAGCCAAGACTGGATTCAACATGAAAACAAGCCAATGGAGTTAAGGCATTATAACTCAAATACACACCAGACCTCAAGTGGAACTACACAAAGACACAAAACGAGACCAAATTCATGTACAAACGAAGTGAAACAAGACAAGACTTCAAAACCAAGTTCAGTTGCAACTTGAACATAAAAATACAAAAAATGTCCAAGCAAATTCAGACAACGGCCTCAACCAGACCATCACACTAAGTCATAACCAAGAGGAACCAATGTACATGCATACAGACCACATGTTAACATGAAATGCACAAGTGAACATGGAGGCTCAATAAAATGTACACATATGAAGACACCAAATGGGCTAACATACTTTAGTGCATATCTACATAAGACCAGAACAATGCACACTGGAGCATGCAAGCAGTTCGACATGCAATAAGACTTCAAAAACAAGGCAACATGATAAAATGAACACAATGAAGAAATAAATGAGCACGTGCAACCAGACCAGATTTTAAAACGGCACAAGGAAACCAATATGAAAACATGGAACAAGACCATGATAACAGACTCAACCAAAAAGGCCCCAATACAAATGTACACAGCAACTCAACATGAAGTACACAAGACAAGGTCAAACTAAAGGCAGTAGCACAAGTAGTTCAATGTAGTGGCCAGGCTCACAACAACAAAGGCACTAGACATGTACATATGAAGACCAGACCCCAAAATGCAACAGCAAGTTACAATGCAACATGAAGATGAACATGCACTTAATAACCAGAAATAGACTCAAGCGAACACACAACATTGAAGACTTCATTCATATGAATCCATGAACAAGAACAACCAGACTCGAGTGAACAGAGGCATATGCACAACAACTATGTGACAGTGCAGACTGCAACTAACTCACACATAAAACTAGAATACAAGTGCATATGAAATAGAGCAATAACAAAGTCAAGGTCAAGGTCATTTTTCAAAAAAACAGTGAAGCAGTTTACAAATGAAAATGATAAATACGTATGTATATCAACCGATGAACAAGTTCAAACATTATCACAATTTCAAAATGCCGAAGTCATAGTGCTAGCAAAGAATGGAATCAGATAAATAAATGGAGCAAATTCAAACTCATGAAATAACATGTATGAAACCAACAAGTCAAAAATCATCACATCGTTCAAGCAATAATCGAACGACCAAGCAACGCAAGAGATAAATTCACGAAAAAAGCAAACTTCAAAATACGAACGAATTAATAGTGTTTCGATCCCTATTTAACCCAAATTCATCATCGGCAAAAAGGCTATTCGAGTTTGAGACAAAATCAGAGAGCATACTTAGAACAAATCAAAGAAAATATCCAGAACTTGAATCAGGCAAGTCGAGCATAATTATAAATCGAAAAGGGCAAAATCACATACCGAATATTCGTGCTCGACAAAATTGAAGCAACCGTATGCAATCAAAGCAAGATCGATTGACGAAGCTAACCAAAGTCGAAAACATACTTAATATCAAGCGATGGCTTCAAGGAATTCAAAACCCTAGTATTTGAAGAGGGACAAAAGAACAGCCGAAGTACTCAACAACAAAAGGAAGATTGTCGTTGCTTTTATTATTTATTTGGGTCGTATTTGTAATATTGGGCTTTAATTCTAATCCCAGAATCACAAAAAAGGAAAAAGAAAAGGGAGACGGTTCTTTTATTTTATTTGGGTTGGTCTTCATTTTTGTATTGGGCTTAAGTTTTTGAATAGGGTTTTGTTTGTTTTAGTTTTATTTTTTATTTGTAATTTCCTTTTAAATTATGTAACTTTCTATTTATGTAACCAGGTACAAACTACAAGACGTAGTTTAAGAATTCACAACTCAGTAGCTGAGTTGTGGTAGAGTTTTGAGCTTAGAGTTAGGTTAGTCAAGTTAGTGGGTGTCGCAAGTTTATGTGTGTTTGTAAGCGTTTGACTACGTAATTTCTACTAGAAAACTTGGAGGCAGCACGTAGGCAGGTTTTTGCCGAAGTTGGGTAAATCTGTGTGTGATATCTACTGCATTTCTTTCTATATTTGTTTTATTTCCACATTAGTTTTTATTATTAATAATATCACCATATTCATTCCCCCTCTAGTATGAAAACTATCCTACAATATCCCCGTTGATCAGGTAACCTCGTTCAGATACCAAACGTAACAACCTAGCTCAAAATGAGCCTAATTTTTTACCCAATAAAAGCCCATTGAACCGTAGGCCCATTTCAAAGTGAGTCATTGGTTAGTAAAATTGATACAATGAATACTATAGAAGTTATATATCTATGCTTTTAGAATCTCACAGCAGAAGGAATAAAATATAATAACCGAAATAAGTATCCAATTCATAAAATTCAAATCTAAAAAATACAACATATCATTCCAAATACCCAAAATACAATATCCCAAAAATAACAGCATGTTTAAAACTGGTTACATCAACATGTAGTAAAAACATAAATAAATAGATAAACTATTAGAAGACTTCACCTCAATCTTCATCTTCTTAATCAAAATCGTTTTCGCTAATGTGTGTTGTAATGAGGAAGGGGTCAGAATAAGAATGTCTAGTGAATTAAAATCTCAAGTCTTACCATAATATTTGGGCTTTGATAAGTAATATGTCTTATGCATCCTAAAATATATCCTACCAAAAATATTGCCAACTGTAAGCCTGAAGGCTCTTCTAATACAACTCCATAATGTACGTTAAGCTATAGTCCAAAGGTCCTTTCCATTCCCACGCAGCTACCGTCAATCATGCCCTAATAATGTGAGAGAAAGTACCTAAGCTAGTTAATACTTTTTTATTGGGAATTAGGCAGACTCTGACCCTTAATACCTATACCCCAGGCAAATCCCCATCATTTAATACCCAACCTAAGGTGGACCCCTCTCTGCTAATCCCTAATTGACATTCGGACCGTACAATGAAAAGTGAGTGGTTAAGAGGCTAATACCTTAGGCAAATCCCCATCATTTAATACCTATATCCTAGGCAAATCCCCATCACTTAATACCTCGACCCCGAAGCGGACCCCTTTCGAGATTCCCTACTACCGCACCTAAACGATAATCTCGACCATTTAATACTTCTTAAGTGGGAAAGCGGTGAACCCTACAACAACCACTTAATACATCCAACCCAGAAGCATGCCCTACATCTTATGACCTATAACCCAAACCGCGACGTCTCACATTAGTTCGACTATTCATAGGTTCTGGTAACCCAATTAGCTGGGTAGACTTACCCTATAAAATCGGGACTACCTTGCATCCTCTATGAGTATTTATTATAGGCGATGTCTCACATCAGTCCCAAAGTCACAATGCCGGTAGTCAGATAAGTTGGGAAAACTTCTGTTTGCTTTTAACTGACCTTGCATCCCTATAACTTAGTCCTAATTTCACTCTCCTTACACTCTACCATATATACATCATCGCATTTCACATTAAGGCCATATAAGGAAACTCCTTATTCACTTTTAATTACGAATTGATTTCCAAAATTATTTCAACTTCCTTCTTAAGGGGTTTAATGCTAATTACTACACTATGCGATTAATATGTTACTAATTGTACATTATTAATATATTTATACACTAATATATTTATACATACGTAATTTTGGTTATCTAAATATTCCTAAGCATGCGAAGATTTTTGCGTCCTATATTAATCATTTTAAATGTCAAACTTCTAATTCATACAAGTCTAACTCCATACATTAATTACAAATTAGCAAATATCATTAGCCAAAAAATAGACTTGAATTAAAAAAATTATAATCAAATACCAAACTTATTTAAATTAATATAGTAGAATCGACACCTATTAAAATTACAATTTAAATCCTTTATTTCCTATTCAACTTTAACATATTCAAAGAAAAAGGGGTTTATATTTAAATTAGGGAAATAGGTAGTGTAAACTATGAATATGAGAACTCATACTTTATACACTATTTTCTAACTTATTTTCTTTTCCGAACTCTTTATCACAAAAAAAGAGAAAAGTTGGAAGTGGAATATAATATGTATTCAAATTACAATAACAAAACAAATTTCACTATTTTAATATAAAATAATTGAGATTCCAATAAATATAAGAATTGCAATTCGTTTAGGGGAATTTTAGGGTTTTATTATGCAAAATTCCCCAAGGCATAAAAAAATCCAATCTTCTACTATACAAATACTAAAAATGTTAAAAACTAAGATTTCCACTCATAGATGTTTTCCAGCTTCCTTTGGATTTAATCCGTGCCCTTTTTTAACTGCTTCTCTGAAAGTGCGGTGTGTATACAATTATATGTGCTAATATAGTACACACGGATCGTGTAATATGGACTACAATATAAATGCGGAAATAGATGATAATAGCATAGTAAATAAAAAATAGAAAAATCACACCAGAGATTTTTATACTGGTTCGGAGCACCGTCCTACGTCCAGTCCCAGACTTCTATCTGGATTTTCACTATTAACAACCTCGCTTCACCCGGAGGAACAAGTTTACAACACCCGAACAGCCGAACGGGATTTCACGCCTCTAATACACTGAGGACTTCAACACTTGCCTCTTACAACACAGAGGACTTCAACAAAAGAACAAATACAATTGTTGTTGACAACTTGTGCTCTTGAAAACACGGATTTGTCACTAGCAGTACACCCTTCCTATAATCTTATCCTCAAAGTATGCGAATGAGGTTTTGAAAAGATTAAGGAATGTATATTACTTATTGAATCAAAAGATATGAAATAGTTTCAATGATTCAATAAATAATCGAGAGCTTTTTAGAATGCAGGAGTATAAAGTAAGATCAGAGATTAGATTAAAAAGAATATGTGAAATTGTTATATTTTAATCAACGAATTGGATGAGTTTATATAGAAAAGAATGGTTGTAACTCTTTGCCATTAAGAGATATGATCTTTGGTGAAAGGTAAGAGATGCAACCTTTGGAGAAGAGAAGTGTCTTTTGGAAAAATTGCTTTCTGTTCAAAAACGGTCGACAGGTTAAAAAGTGACCAGTAGACAGGAATTTAAAATATATACGTTATGTGCATGTGTGCACGTTCATTGTGCATTTTACACAGAAACGGTCGACCGTATGATTACTAACCGGTCGACCGGTCCCTGTTAATTTGCACAATGAATGTGCAATGCTATTAAAACGTATATATATCGATTATATTGAGGTGCATGATTATTTGAGGATAGATTTTAACAAGTTTATCACTATTACAATATCAAATAATCAACCCATAATCTATAGTAACATATGTAGCTCTAATGACCTTGTTTTGTCGATCGCCTTATTTGTCAGAAATCAAAACTTTCATAAAACTTGTGACTCAACATTCTCCCCCTTTTTGATTGATGACAATATATATCTGCAAATCTGAATCTCCCCCTGAGTATGTGATCTCTTTCTCTTTGAATTCTTATAAATGTATGTTCCTGCAAGCAATTGTTTGCCTTTTCTCCTCCTTTGTCATCGACAAAAAGGAGTAACAGATACTAGAATAGTAGAATGAATATGATATGCATAGAAAAACAAATCATTAACACATCAAAAACATAACAGAGTTTACTACAGAACATAATGTCAAATGAAAAACACAAATAACGACACTATTTAGTACAAGTGTCGATGAATGTTTTTAAAGAACTAAACCATAATAGAATCTAGGATGAAGCAGATCGTATCTCCTCTTCATCATCATCATCGTCGTCATCATCATCATCTTCTTCTTCCTCATCATTGTGCCCTCTAGACGATTCTCCATGACCATGACCACTCATTCCTGTAGACTCGTCAGATGATGTCCAGGTGAAAACTGGAGCAGCAGGACGTTTTCCTGGGTCTTGTGCTTGAACAGAGGTGGATGTGGAACATGATATAGCATCCCATAGCATACCAAAGAATGACTTGACCTTATTGAAGCGCTTATCGATCTTAGAGTCCATGCGCTTGAGACGTGATTCAAGCAAAAATTGGTTACGCGCGATTGTTTCAAGTGATTCTTTTGTTGATGACTTTGATTTTAATAGTTTTACTTCATCGGAATGAGGACGAGAGGAAGTTGCTCGTTGTTTCCTTAGTCCTCTTTGTTGCCATTCTTCAAAAGGCATAATCTCAAGATAAGGTGGATGAAGCTTCATCCGCTTGATGGTGATGGAATCAATGCATTTTGGTTTTGAGGTTGCAGAATCAGGAGGATTGACCCCACAAGCTAACAAAAGTCTCATGATATATTCATTGTAGAAGAAATGAGGCCGTGTTGAGTTATTTACCTTGAGAATTTCATCAAAAAGCATGTGAACCCAATTGATTTGGATTTCACCATAAATAGCATAGAGTGCCTTGAAGTTTTCTTTGTACACTGCATCATAATTTCCAAGTCTAGGAAAAAGAGAATGCATCAAAACCCGATGAAGTAGTCTGGCTGTCGGTCGAAGTCCAATAGACTTAGTGCCATCACTATCGTCTTCTATGAACTGATGACTGGTATTATTTCGAGTAAAGACTTCGCAGAAGTTAGATGAAAACTCTTCGCCTCGATTTGGTATACCAAGTATAGAGGCAATTCTAGCATGAGTAAGAAAAATTTGCTTACCACAGACCACAGACCAGATGACGCCGTTTGGATTATCAGGTTGATATTCATCAAGATTCATGTTGGCGTAAAACAATTTGATCATCAAATGATTTATCTCCACACTATTTTCAGAAAAATCTATTAATGGAGTAATGTTGGCATTATTGGCTAACCTCCGAACTCCATAAGCCGTGAAATCATCAAATTTGATGAAAGAGCCTGGATGAAACTTGTAATTTGTCATCTGATTCCATCTTGTTACAGCAATTGGAGTTTGAAGCCATTTTTTGACGGAGATGGTAGGAGATGAAGTTTCAGAGGTTGCTCCTTTCTTAGATTTCTTTTGAGGAGGAGCCATTGTTGGAAGATTTGAGATTTGGGAATTGAAAATTGGAAATTAGGGTTTGTGATTTTGGGTAAAGGAACAGCTTGAGTAAAAAGTGAATGAGGGGAGAGGGAAGAATGACGCATAGGTTTATATAAAAAACTGAAAATACGTCAACCGGTCGACCTACTAATTTTGGCCGGTCGACCGTTTTCAACCAGAGAGCAAACGGTCGACCGGCTAAAACAGGGGCGGTCGACCGGTTTTGGTCTGCTGTGAAATTTAAGTTTATTTTTCAAGTTTTTATCATATATCAACCTATATATATTATATTTTATACGAAATACAAAATATAACCGTCATTACACAAGAGATAGATAAAGATATAATACTATATATAAATCTAATGAGAGAATTCGTCATTAGAATTATCGTTGTTTCCTTCAATACGTTTCGACCATGGACTCCATTGTTTCTGAGCTCCTTCATTCTTCTCATAGTTCCGATCCCACGAGTTAGGACTTTTAGATGTTGATGGCCTAGACGGCATTGGTTCATGCACGTCATGCTTGTTGGAACCGCAGAAAAATGTGGCCAACTTTTCTAAAACGGACAATCGTGCCGACGTCCGTTGTTGCTCGTGATAAAGTTGACTTTGCCCGTAATGGAGTTGTCTCTGAAGGTCTATCTGATGTTTCTGGTAGTGGTGTATCTCATCGATTTGAGCTTTGGTACGAGGAGAATAGAGTAATGTCCTCTTCACTCGTTTTGAATTTGGAGTTTTATCAGACATACAAGAGCATTGATGATGACAACTTGATTTTTGTTTTGGAGTTGTAGGAGAATAAAATTCCTCCGACTCAGAACTCGTAATTGAAATGTATGATTCTTGAGCACATTTATCACAAATGTGAGCCATAGTGTATGTTGTATAGAATATTATGGTTAGGTAAAAAAGAAAAGATGAACAAAATATAAAATTTTTGCAAGCTTATATACAAGTTTTTTTGAGTATAAACCTATGGATGTGAGTTAATGATAAATGTTAACCAAGAAAACATAAGCAGAAATTTTATTGTAAATCTAAAAATAGCTTTCTTTTTAAAACTGAATTTATAAAATGAGTAAAGAGAATTTAACCATTAAATAAAGCAGTGGCTTATATTTAATGTAAGAAAAATATAGTTTATGCAATAGTTAAAGTTAAAGGATAACTAAAAAGAATAACTAAAGGATAACTAACAAGAAGACGTTCTTTAGAAATTACTTAGTCAAGATTTTTTCTTGAAATTAAACCAAGCTCTCTTCGTAATCTAATAAAATTAGATTCGAGCAGAGGCTTAGTAAAAATGTCTGCTAATTGATTGTCAGTATGGACATATTCAAGACATATATTTCCTTTGTCAATATTATCTCGAAGGAAATGATGACGGATATCAATGTGTTTGGTTCTAGAATGATTTACTAGATTTTTAGAGAGATTTATAACACTAGTGTTATCACAGTATATAATAGAATTTGATAAATGAATATCAAAATCTTGAAGTGTTTGTTGCATATATAGTACTTGAGTACAAGCGAGAGCTGCTGATATATATTCAGCTTCGCATGTTGATAGTGAAACACAATTCTGTTTCTTACTGAACCAAGAGACAAGTGATTTTCCAATAAAATGGCACGTACCACTTGTACTTTTTCTATCCGTTCTTGAGCCACCGAAATCAGCATCACTATATGATACTAATTCAAATGGACATTCTTTTGGATAAAAAAGACCGAAATCTTTGGTATTATTAAGATAACGAATTATACGTTTCACTGCTCGTAGATGTGATTCCTTTGGATCGGCTTGAAAACGAGCACATAAACAAACACTCATTATTATATCTGGACGACTAGCTGTAAGATAAAGAAGAGAACCAATCATGCTTCGATACAATTTCTGGTCAACATTCTTACCACTTTCATCTTTGTCAAGATGTGTAGTTGTACTCATAGGAGTTGGTTTACCAGATGTATTTTCTAATCCGAAGCGTTTGATAAGGTTTTCACAGTATTTTTCTTGATTGATAAAAATGCCATTTGAAAGTTGCTTTATTTGAAGTCCAAGAAAATAAGATAGTTCTCCCATATGAGACATTTCGAATTCTTTGGTCATAATACTTGCAAATTCTTTGCAAAGTTTATCGTTTGTTGAACCAAAGATGATATCGTCTACATATATCTGGATAACTAGAATATCTTTTCGAGAATGTTTAATAAACAAAGTTTGATCGACTTTGCCTATTTGAAATCCTGAGCTAATAAGATAGCTACGTAGTCGTTCATACCAAGCACGAGGTGCTTGTTTTAAACCATACAGAGCTTTCTTAAGTTTGAACACATGGTCAGGATATTTTTCATGTACGAACAGAGGAGGTTGTTCGACATAGACATTCTCTTTGATAAATCCATTGAGAAAAGCACTTTTGACATCCATCTGATAAAGTTTGAAATTATGGTGACAAGCAAAAGATAATAGGATTCTAATAGCTTCTAGTCGAGCAACTGGTGCAAAAGTTTCTTCATAATCGATACCTTCTTCCTGATTATATCCTTGTGCTACTAATCTTGCTTTATTTTTGGTGATATTTCCTTGTTCGTCGGCCTTATTTTTATAGACCCATTTAGTACCAATTACTGATTGATCAGTTGGTCGTGGAACAAGTTCCCAAACGTCATAGCGCTCAAACTGATTTAGTTCTTCCTGCATGGCAATGATCCAATAATCATCTGTAGCAGCTTCTTTTGGATTCTTCGGTTCGATATTTGATAGAAAAGCGACATGACCCATTTGATTGAGTTGACTCCTTGTTCTGACATGTGATGTTATTTCACCGATTATATTTTGAGGCGGATGGTCTCTTAATATTCTTGGTGGTGATTGCAACTCACATATTTGAGCAATATTCTCAATAATTATTTCCGAGTCAGAATCAATATTTGTGATGATTTGATTGTTAGTGACTATTGATTCGTCATCATCTGATATAGTATGAGGGTGCTGATAGATTTCATCAAAAGAGACATGAAGTGATTCTTCAATAGTTTTGGTTCGTTTATTAAATATCCGATAGGCCATACTTCTTTCCGAATAACCGACAAATATTCCTTCATCGGCCTTTGGATCTAATTTGCCAAGCTGGTCTTTTGTATTTAAAATAAAGCACTTGGAACCAAAAAATTTGAAATATGAAATTTTAGGCTTCCTTTTGTTAAATAATTCATAAGGAGTATTCTTGGTAAGAGGTCTTATGGATACACGATTCAAAACATAACAGGCAGTTGCCACAGCTTCTGCCCAAAAATGTTTTGGTAAGGTGGTTCCATTCAATAATGTTCTTGCACATTCTTGTAAAGTTCGGTTCTTCCGTTCTACAACTCCGTTCTTTTGTGGAGTTCTGGGAAACGAAAAATTATGATATATACCTTTCTTTGTACAAAAATGTTCAAATTCATTATTTTCAAATTCTCCGCCATGATCACTTCTAATATTTTTAACTTTAATTCCTTTTGATTTTTGAATTCTTTTGACGAAAGATTTGAAATGATCGAAAGTGTCACTTTTATTTTTAAGAAAATTGTCCATGTATAACGAGAGAAATCATCAACAATTACAAGCACATATTGACTGTGATTTATTGATTGAACTCTAGTAGGTCCAAATAAATCCATGTGTAGTAACTCAAGTGGTTGTGATGTTGATATGACTTTCTTGGATTTAAAAGATGATTTGGTCAATTTTCCTAATTGACATGCATCACAAATGTTGTTAACTTTAAAACTCATTTTGGGTAGTCCTCTTACTAGATTGTTTTTGGCTAGCTTGTCAATAGTTCTGAAGTTTATATGACAGAAGCGTTTGTGCCATAGCCATGTATCATTGTCATTAGCCACAAGACACATATCTGAATTATGATTAATATTCATATTCAGAATATATATATTTCTGTCTCTATAACCTTCGAAAACCAAATTATGGTCTTTATCTAAAATACTACACTTATTATTTGAAAATGAAATTATAAAACCTTTGTCACATAACTGACTAATACTTAGCAAATTGTGTTTCAAATTTCTAACTAGCATGACATTAGTAATAAGAGGTAAGTTAGATGTACCGCAATTGCTCACATCGCCTTTGCCGATGATATAGCCTTTTGAATTGTCTCCAAAAGTGATGGAGCCACCATCTGAATATGTAATATTTGTTAATAAACTCTTGTCTCCCATCATGTGCTTTGAGCAACCACTGTCCAATATCCACTTTCCTCTTTTCTTAAGTGGGACCTGCAAAAAATAGAATTAAGTCCATGGTACCCACTTTTTATAGGGTCCTAAGAGTTAGGTCTTAGGAGTCCAAACCCATTTGGGTCCGGTATCCCCTTTATATATATAATTGTTATTAAAATGCACAGTATTCATGAATTGCTGAATGTATTTGTTCCTAATCAAATAGTTATTTGTTTTAGGAACCCATATTTTGATAGTCTTGACATTTTTCTTTTGAAATTTCACAACTGGTTTTGGTTTGGAATATAATAAACTAAGATTTTTCTTAGCTTCAGTTTTTTGTACTTTCTTTTTCCTTTTATTTCCAAGATGTTTCTTGGTTTCTTGTTTGTTATATCCCAATCCTTGTTTGTCTGAAATAGATTGTGAACTTTCAATGATTTTTGTCAAATTTTCTCGACCTTTGTTAAAGTTAGAAACATTTTGAGTAATGTCATCAAACTTTGTTTGTAAGCTAGCTTTTTCTAGGTCTAGAATTTTGACTTTTGCTTTAAGCTCATGATTTTCAGTAGTGAGAGCATTATTTTTCTCTTTTTGAGTTTCTATTTCTTCACTCAAAAGAGATATTTGAGAATCAACATTAGATGATGATTCTTGGATATTTTCAAGTTCCTCTTCTAATATTTTCTTCTCATCTTTTAACATATCTCGTTCAAGCTCTGCTCTACTTAAATCTGCTTTGACTACTTTTAATTGACGTTTTATGTCTTTATATTTGACTATCAATTCAGCATTAATATCAAGTAATTCATCAAATGTAGGAATTTGTACCTCATCTTCTGTTGCCATAAAACAAACATTAGCTTGTTCATTCTCTGAATCACTTTCACTTTCTGATGAAGATGATTCTGAATCATCCCATGTTACTGAGAAGGCTCGTTTCTTAGATTTGTCCTTCTTATATTTGAATTTGTCATTTTCTGACTTCTTCTTTTGTTCTGGACAATCTTTCTGCATGTGTCCCTTTTTGTGACAGTTGAAACATTCTATAGCAGATGAAGATGGTTTATTTGATCCAGGTTTCCTTTTATTGTAACGACTGGCTTTTCGATATTTTAAGAATTTTTTGAATCCTTTCGCAATGAATGCCAAATCTTCGTCTTCAGAATCTGATTCATTTTCATCTTTCTCAACATGAAATGCTACATTTTTCTTTTCTTCTTTCTGTTCTTTTCTAGCCTGCAGATTTGCTTCATATGACATTAAATTTCCTATCAATTCATCTGGCTTCATGACGGAAATGTCATTAGCTTCTTCAATTGCTAATACTTTTCCTTCCCATTCACTAGTCAGAGAGTGTAGGACTGTTGAAACAACATCGAAATCAGAATACTTTTGTCCTAAGCCAATAAGTGCATGGTGAATAGTTTGAAACCGTGAATACATGTCATTGATTGTCTCGTTTGGTTTCATTTTGAAATTTTGAAATTGACTTTTCAACATGGCTATTTTGGCTTGTTTAACCTTGTTAGTACCTTCATGAGTGATTTTTAGTGTTTGCCAAATTTGATATGCAGTAGTGCAGATACTAACACGATTATATTCATTTTGGTCTAATGCACAGAACAACATATTTATTGCTCTTGCATTTACGGCTGCTGCCATTTTCTCAGCTGCAGTCCATTCTGAATAATCAGTTGTTGGATTCACTATTTCTTTTTGAGTGGCATTCCAAGCATCATAGCTATTTGATTGCATAAAGAATGACATACGTGTTGCCCAATAACTATAGTTAAGACCATTGAAAAATGGAGGTCTTTGTGTCGATTGACCCTCTGTGTAAGTGGTGTTTTGAGTGCTAGTACTTACATTATTTGCCATATTACTATAATATATCAAATAACTGTGTTACGGTTATATGATAACCTTGCTCCGATACCAAATGAAAGTGCGGTGTGTATACAATTATATGTGCTAATATAGTACACACGGATCGTGTAATATGGACTACAATATAAATGCGGAAATAGATGATAATAGCATAGTAAATAAAAAATAGAAAAATCACACCAGAGATTTTTATACTGGTTCGGAGCACCGTCCTACGTCCAGTCCCAGACTTCTATCTGGATTTTCACTATTAACAACCTCGCTTCACCCGGAGGAACAGGTTTACAACACCCGAACAGCCGAACGGGATTTCACGCCTCTAATACACTGAGGACTTCAACACTTGCCTCTTACAACACAGAGGACTTCAACAAAAGAACAAATACAATTGTTGTTGACAACTTGTGCTCTTGAAAATACGGATTTGTCACTAGCAGTACACCCTTCCTATAATCTTATCCTCAAAGTATGCGAATGATGTTTTGAAAAGATTAAGGAATGTATATTACTTATTGAATCAAAAGATATGAAATAGTTTCAATGATTCAATAAATAATCGAGAGCTTTTTAGAATGCAGGAGTATAAAGTAAGATCAGAGATTAGATTAAAAAGAATATGTGAAATTGTTATATTTTAATCAACGAATTGGATGAGTTTATATAGAAAAGAATGGTTGTAACTCTTTGCCATTAAGAGATATGATCTTTGGTGAAAGGTAAGAGATGCAACCTTTGGAGAAGAGAAGTGTCTTTTGGAAAAATTGCTTTCTGTTCAAAAACGGTCGACAGGTTAAAAAGTGACCAGTAGACAGGAATTTAAAATATATATACGTTATGTGCATGTGTGCACGTTCATTGTGCATTTTACACAGAAACGGTCGACCGTATGATTACTAACCGGTCGACCGGTCCTTGTTAATTTGCACAATGAATGTGCAATGCTATTAAAACGTATATATATCGATTATATTGAGGTGAATGATTATTTGAGGATAGATTTTAACAAGTTTATCACTATTACAATATCAAATAATCAACCCATAATTTATAGTAACATATGTAGCTCTAATGACCTTGTTTTGTCGATCGCCTTATTTGTCAGAAATCAAAACTTTCATAAAACTTGTGACTCAACATTCTCTAGGTTTCTTCTTAATAGAATATGCAACCATTTAATTGTATATATATTATATTCGGAATTTAGAGTTTAGGGAAGGATAAGAATTGAAATATAAATAAATAAATATAAACCTGTTACCTTTTTCTTATGGATTGAATCCTTGAATCTAATCATGGAAGAAGACCGATGGAGTTTTCTTAGTGACCCAAATAATTTGTAAATAAAAGTGAGGGTTTAGCCTCTTATTTATAGTGGTTGTAATACATTAGGACTGTACAATGAAAGTCCGTTTAAAATAATAAATTTTGGATCATTCGTGCTGAATAAAACCGTAGCTACCTCAACTACACCAGTTGATCAGCCCTAGAGAGGCGGTCGATTAGTCCTAGTGTTTTTGGTGAGAAATTAATGCTCGCCGTTACTTTTTGTATTTAATTCCTATTTTATCACTTAACGTTAACGGTGCTCTCTAATGTTAATTTGCCCTAACGTTAAATTATAAACCACTTGTTTTAAATTCGAAAACTTCAATCATCATTAACTTTTCCATTTGCTCTGATTATAGAACTTTGTATATGAAAGTTGATCAAAAAATGACCACTGACGCAATGGTGTAACTTTCACAGTCAAATTTCAGAATTTTCAAATTTCTATTTTTAGCCTCATCATTTATCAATTAATTTCTTTACGAGGTGCTACAATATTTCTTCATGTCTTACGTCGTGATGTTTTCCAAGTCTTTGGATCCATTCCTCCATCAATTTGTAGTCTAGTTTCTTCGATCTAAGTCAATTCCAAGACTTGGAAAATTTTCTGAAGGCACTTGCCCCCCAAAGTATGTTTTGGTCATACAAAGCATGCTTTGATCAAAAATGAATATTGAGACTACAGAACCATCATCAGTTGTACTCTCTGGCTATCTACTGATCCAATCATAGCGAACATTTTGATTCCCTTGGATTCACCTGCAAATAAAGGGTTATTCTAGACCCATCATGCTCCTTGCCTACATGTCAATCATAAATCATAATCATCGTGCATTCTCTTAGGATTAGTAATCACATATAAGCCATATATCATGCTATCATGCAATTTAAATCACCATGGTGCATTACCCCCGGTCAGAGCATCACTTATAAACCATCTAGTATCGCATGGCAGTCTACTATAAGAAAGTCCAACCAGATCAAGACAATGATGTGCATCAATCATTTAATAATTATTATCAAATCATTTCAAATAATATGGTGTTCAACCATTGAAGTTATGTTATGATATCTCCGTATCATATAGGTGTGGTTCTATATTAAGCCCATCCGCTCGCCCTTTGGCAAAGGGACCCAATGTCTAAAGTATGACCATCTACCCATTCTTCAGTAAGGGGACATGCTATCTTATATAGGTCCATCCACTCACTCCCTGGTGAGGGGACCTATACTTTATAGTTTGTTGCCTCATCTCTTCGGTCGAGGAAACTATAATATATCAATTCATCTATTAAACGTAAGGGATAACTATGTTCCAAAGAATCATGCAGCAATAAAAAAATATCATGTTTAAATGATTTCATATTTCAATATCACATTCATAGAGTTCAGATTAAAATGAATCAAGCAGTAATCTAAACGAATAGTCTAATCGAGGTCTACTTTTGAACTTTAACTTAAAGCATTCCTATGTGACCAATCGGGATCCCATACATGTGTAAGCAACTTGCTAGTAAACCTTTATAGTTATTTAAGGAAAAATAATGCAAAAAATAAACATAATCCCATCTATCCTAGTCATGTGATAGCCATGCTCGATCCAGATCCTCGGCTGCAACCGAGCATACCCGCCACAACTGGTGGTCGCTTTTACTGCACCACTATGGTTGTTCTACTATTGCTTGGTTCCTCACATACTCATTACTTCGAACCTGTTCCTCTATCAAGTCTCTCAAATTTTTGTATTTGTTTATCTCGTGCACATCCAACTCATGTAATAGAAAGTATTTTCCAAATTTTCTTTGCTAATCTATAGGCTCTCTCTTAGTGGGTTTCCTATAAGGAATCTTCCCTAGTATAAAGATGGATCCTCTCTAGGGTCTCAATCAATTTAGTGTATTGGGAGAACTTCAGTTCCCTCTTTGGTTACTTTGATCCTCCAAAGCTATCATAAGTTTACCTTTTCCCTTTATCCTTTTGGAATCCCACCTTGGATGGTCCTCCATCCTCCATAGCATTAACCTCACCATTCTCAGCTTCTGTATCTTCTTGGCGCAAACACCTTTCAATTTGGTAGTAGAAATCTACAAGATCCAATAGTGGATCCCTTTCCAATGCCTTCTTGAAATCAGTCTTATTAGCAACTTCGAAAACCACCACCATAAGAACAACTTATTGGTTTTGTTTTCGAATTGCAATAGTTTCTGCACAAAATTGGTCAGGTGACTCCATAAAGTCTCATTTTCCCTCTTCTTCACACTCAAAAATGTCATCACATTTATTGTTCAAACTATATGAACTCTGAACCATCATATAAAATTTTCCACTAACTCTGTCCAATTGTCGATGGACCCACTCTCTAGCTGGCAAAACCACATGACAACCAAATCAGTGAAAAACATTGGTGGATTCCTAGCATCTCAGCTAATTTAGTCAAAAATCAATCAAAATCCATCATACGGTTCTAAGTAAGTAGCATGAAATTAGTGGATTCCTAGCATATCGAATGTTTGTGAAGAAGGGGTTTCCATTCACATCCACTGATCTAGGCTCCACTCGAAGCACTTGCTTTACCATTTTAGCTAAATAATATTCTTGACATGGTTGAAATTTCTAAGGCTCTATATGCCTTTGATTCAAAGCTTCGTCATACTCCCATCCCTACGGGAACCATCCCGCTCTACTCCTTTGCACTATAAATTTACAATTTGATCTTGATTCTAAGGCTCGACGTCATTTCTTTGATGCGCTCCATAATGCCCTAAATACACATGGACCCTGCCCCAACATCCAAATCGGTTGGTAATGACTGTTCTAAATTGGTCCATACCGACTGGTTGGAATTAATGTGGTTGGGTCTATCATGTTCTATCTCTATTCCTCATCCATCTGCTCCATTTTCTATTCTTCAATTCTTATTTCCATTAACTCTAGCCACTTTTAGATGTTCTATCCACTTGGAGAGTCCAGCCATTGTCTCCTCTTGTTGAGCTATCAACCTTGCTTGCATATTATTAATCATTCCCACCATCTCCTCTTTAACTACATAGATTGAAGATGGATTTGAACTAGAGGAAACCACCAAGATTCCCTCTTTCTCTAGTTTCTCCCTCAAGCTAAATCTTTCCTTATAGTTGGCCTCTTCGTCTTCTATAATATCGGATCTAAATCCTTCTTGATGAAAGATCCAAAAATTTTGCCATATAAATTAGTACAAAACCCAAGTAATAATCAAATATGAATTGAATAGATGGAAATGAACGAAATCTAAGAAAGAAAGAGCATAACACAATCTTTTTATAGCGGTTAGACAACATTACTGAATAAATTAACTTAATTGTTTTTAGTGATGAATTCTCTCTAGAGTACATAATTTATAATCAATTTGAGTTATAAAGAGATAGATACTAATTTTTCTCAAGGTCTTATAATGAAGAGAGGAAGATCCAAAGTCCATTTTTATTTGAAGATAGGTTGTTGTTTATAGATGGCTTCTACTGAAAAACTGCCATATCAAGTTCGAATGAGTTAATACCTCAAGATTCGAAGTTCTGAATGAAGAATAAGTTGGCATGCATACTTCCCAAAGGAAGTCAAATCGACCAGGGCTAAATTAAACAGTTCTATGCTAATTGATTTTTGTGTGACAATCCTTTAAGTTTCTCATCATGCCTCAAGTCCCAAGCCTCTTGTGCATGCTTTCCAAGGCTTCCAAATCAATCGGTACCAATCGATTTTGCTTCTTGCTTTTTGTTTCTTTTTCAACTCCAAGGCATTGCACTTAAATGGCCCCCACATTATCATTTGAAATGAATCGGTACAGAACCCTTTAGGATCAGTCTGTACCAATTGATTTTGCAACTTCATTTCTTCATCGAATTTCTTCATATCTTACATTTTAATGTTTTTCAAGTCTCTAGATCCATTCCTCCATCATTTTGCAGTCTAATTCTATAATTGTTCCAAGGTAGTGGAAAATTTGCTGAGAACACATATAAATGGTGAAGATATACATAGTAGATATAAATCCCAATATCTACACATGTATATATTGACCATGTTATTGGTTGTTGGTTTCGTCATTTTTGTTGTATTATATCATTTCTTGTATGTTAATTAGATATTGTGTCAATTAAATTTTGCTGAAATGAAAATGTGGAATCAATAATGATGCCCCCCCCCATTCATTTCTTTGCTTTTTATATCTTGATGTGATAATATCTAGATCAAATTTCATGTTTGTTCCCATCCTTTAATACTTAATAATTACACTTGCTTCATGTTTTGCATTTTTTTCTCACGATTTCAAATACGAATATATATGATATATTCAAACATTTTCAAATTTTGCACTTAGTTAAAATTGATTTGATTGATTATGAACAATTAATAAATATTAGTGCGAACCGTGCTACGCACACAGAGTTCTCATATATTGTTTGAAATTTAATTACGTATGTGAACTGGATTGATAGATATTTTTGTTTATGTAGAGTGATCTTTTGCTTACAAGTTTATTTCGGATATTGGTTATCATCAAACCATAATACTTTTATCATTAGAAGACAACATTTAATATAATGCTTATGGTTGTGCCAAATGCAAAATGGTTGGAAATGTCTTTAGTAGTATCATACTTATGCTATGCAAGCAGACTTTCCTTGAAAGTAATTGGGAAGATACTTCTCCTCGACCCTCGGAAATAGACATAATACATCCATGGTATTCACATGCTGAAAACTAAGTGACGGGAACGCAGATTATCATGGGGTGAAGAAAAATAAAGATATAAGACATGATAATAATAGAATCTCACATTAATGTTCAATACATGGTTATACATATGATATATACATGTCATAACTCTAAATTTCTCCATCAGAGTTCAAGTAGGTACTAATCCAGTTGGGATAGTTATAATGACCTATCCATACAAATGCTGGTAGGTACATAACACGGTGGAATAATATAGGTGGATATCCACATAAGATACTTCTGCTCCATGCTCTAAAAACTCCTTCAAAATACTTTCCCAAACTGCTCCCAAAATGATCCAAGGTGATCCTAACTACTTGGATGCCTAAAAAGGTAGGGAACCTAGAGTTTAAGGGAAAAGAAAATATTCTCTGGGTCAGCCAAAGGACTGGTGTGAGAAATCAAAAAATGATGTTTGAAAACAAAAGTTATCTTATAAGACCATGCCAAGGGAAAAGAAAATAATCTCTGGGTCAGCCAAAGGACCGGTGTGAGAAATCAAAAAACAATGTTTGGAAACAAAAGTTATCTCATAAGACCATGCCATAAGTAAACACAAAATGAGTTTTTACCTTATGATAATCAAAATATTTATTACATAAAATTCAAGGATATTGTCTTTAATGATATTCCTTTGAGAACATTTGCAAGTAAACTTATTAATCTTAGCCGAAATTGATACATTGATTAAATTCCAACATACTAGCTAAAGTAGGTTCTACAATCAAACCCGAAAGCACTTATTGAAGAATGGATTTCCGTACAAATAATCGGGTGAAGGGACTACTTTTTGGCAGTACATCTTTGGAGGAATGTACCGAGAACCACACATAGATCATTTTGCCAACACAAGGTCGGTCTACCTCTAACTAGATAGTATCGAATACATCATTCCCCTGTCGTTATCAACCTATCAAAGACATCTCTTAGCATGCTTCCACAATAATTAATCCTTGAACGTTATAGCGGGTAGAAAAATATCTAGAAGGGGATGATTATACCCTAATGGTTGCGAACTACATAGCCTTACTGCATCTACCTTGTTTTGGTCATTTTCGGGTGTGAGGCCCGAGGTAACAATTACCTTTCACATAACACATCATATTTCTTCTTTGAATGCCACATTACCATTCCATAATAACACAACTAATTTCTACAAACGTTTCACCTCTGAGCTCATATGTCTCAGAGAAGGGTGTTAAGCTAAGAGAAGTTGCCTTCTCCACCACCAAGCAGATGATACATTTTATAAAGATCAATTGAAGTGAAATAGAGTGCAATGTCAGATATTCGTTGTCCAGGAATAGGACAAACCAAAGGCACTTCTCCTACCACACGCCATTTGGGAATCACCCCTAGGATCAATAGCGAGCAGTCCTTGCAAATCGAAGATTTTCATAATGAGCACTACTGCTAAATATATGATATATTAAATTTCACCTCAAGGGACTAGTCGCAAGTAGCCCTACATCATGAATATCCTCGTCTTTAATGATCTTATCTTCAACATGTTTTATTTCAAAAAGTAAATTGGTTCGAAGTGGTTTTTGGATAGGAATCACCCAAATCTGGCCCTGGTTTCTTCGAAATCGAATCATCAATAAGAAATGATGTTTTATAAATAAATGATTTTTGTTTCATTTATTCATTTGCTTTATCCAAATATCTTTGAGAGATATATATCTCTAAATATCCTTTTGTTAAATACAGAATCATTAAAGCCTCCCTTTTAAAATTCTCAAATCATTTTAGAAAATATTTTTGTGAAAATAGGACCATGGAAATTATTCTAATTTTATTCAACATCAATTTCCGTATTCAACATGTACTCTTCGTCAAATAATGGTGAAATCTCCTTTTAAATTCATATGGTTAGTATAAGTTCCCTCCTTAGAATTCAATACTAAGTGTAAAAAGATTATTTCCATTCAACCCAAATTTTAATTTATTAATTTTGAAAATTGAATCTTTTATATTTTTAAATTTTGGAAAATTTTGAATCTCTTGTAAGGAAAATGTAGTCCGAGTAAATAAAATTTACTATCCCTTCTATCGAGCCAATCTGGATAGCTAGGGAGAGTAGGAAACTAGTTTTTCAAACTCAAGCCTAGACACTGTCTCTCTATCATCCATAAGGCGGTTAAGTTATTTAATTGACTCTAAACCTTAATTATTTATTTAAAAACATTTTTAAATGAATTTACGAAAGAATCGTTAAATTTAAACCTTCATTTCTAAAGTTATTAAAACTGCTGCATAAAAGTGCTACGAAAAGTGCTTAAAAAGCTTACTCAATTTGAAACAACTTTTCTACTATTTAAAAATCCAATCTAATTCAAATCACTTTTAAACTATTTTAACATATTTATTAAATTTATGTCATATATATAAACATTTAAAATTTTCTATTTTAAAGGATTTTATACTTTGGTTGCTTTACTACAAAATTGCGCATTTTTGGAAATTTTATTTGGACATATTTCAAAAAATTACAAGATGAAATATTGATTTCCTTTCTTAATTTAAGAACTATGAATTTAAAAGTCTGGAAAATTCTAATCTCGAAGAATTCCGAGCTATATTCCACTTCGTATATTCATTTGAATTTTTCGGCGTGAAATCACGAACTACTGT
The DNA here is from genome assembly GCA_030765085.1 of Allium cepa. Classification (NCBI taxonomy): domain Eukaryota; kingdom Viridiplantae; phylum Streptophyta; class Magnoliopsida; order Asparagales; family Amaryllidaceae; genus Allium; species Allium cepa. Next base: position 888,073,282 of record CM060929.1, read on the forward strand.
TACGCGACGCGCCTAGTTTTAACTTGTTTAATTATTTTTCATTTAAAACTTGTTGAAACAAGCTTATTTGTTTATGAAACATTTTCAATCATTTCTTTAATGGTGTTTAATGATTCCATATCACTTTTCAAATTTATTTGAAAAGTGTTTTCCATGTGAAATAACGACGTGTATACCGTGACTTGTTTATACAAACATATGAGATAAACAACACATGATGATCGAAATCATAAACAACCATCCATGTAACCATATAATATCATCACATCCATATATATACATATAATTAGGAGTTTCTCAGTTTTATTTTGGTTTTCAATCGAAGAATCGATTATAGCTCCGCTGCTCGAGATTTTTAGCTCACGAATCCTTGCATGCTCGTCTCTAAATGGCTCGGCTTAGAATTGGGGAGGGAGGAAGGGCTCACGGCTAGGTCATGGCAATTGGTAGAGTCTATATGGTATCTCCCACTAAAGGTGATCGTTATTATTTGTGATTATTATTAACACATGTTAGAGGCCCCCTATCTTTTTGTGACTTACTAACACTTAACGGAACATAATATAATACATTTAAAGAAGCAGTTGAACATAGGGGTTTACTTGAAAATGATAATAGTTTAAAAGACTGTTTAAGAGAAGCTTCAAACACACATATGCCCAAGGCTTCAAGAAGATTATTCGTTACAATTTTATGTACTGCAAACCGTGTCATGTGCATGAATAGTGGGAAGAGTTTTCGCCCTTTTTACTTGAAGACTATTGCAACGACCCAGAATTTTGGGTCGCTAGATTTGAAATTTTAATTCATTTTAAATGTTGAATATGTATTATAATATGAATTTTGAAATAAAAATATTTTGGTTAAATAAACAGAATTAGTTAAATTTCAAATACGGGAATTTAATTGAAGTTTGAATAATAATAATTTAATATTAGAATTGGGATAATTGGTAATTCTGAGTGTAAATAGAGATAAAATTAGATTCTAAAATTTATTTTAAGTCTATTTGGGTTTGAATTTTAATATTGGACTATTGGATGGAATTAAAAGTCGATAGATTAAATTTGGAATTTTATATAAATTTAATAATGGAATTTAATAATATAATAATGCAAATGTACAGATTCTGATTTAAAACGAATTAGAATGATTTCTAATGTGATTATAAATTCTATATGAATTATAATTAAGTTAATAAGATTTTAAAAGTGAAATTTCAAGTGATTTCGACGATTTTGAAAATCGCTCGAATAATTGACGAGTTAAAATAGCCTTCCGGGGTACGGTCTCGGAATTCGATGAAACCAGTTCCATTGAATCCGTAATAGTTAGTTATTATCGAATTTCAATTTTCGTAGCAATCAGAGTTGTCCTTTGACCTCAGCAGCTTAAAACGCACAGAAAATACTTTAATCGATTTAAATTAAAATTGATCGTTTATTTCCGTAACTCGCGCATATGATCGAATTAGCTTCCGAAACATGTTCCATTGTGTTCGGAACGTAGGTAAAACCTTAGGAACGCCAGGCGTCATGTGCGATTTGGAGATCGTTAGAATAAGCTGCTTTAAAATGAATTTAATAATAAAATATAGGGGTTATACGTATGTATGTATATATAAACACGCGAGGCCGAAACCCTAGTTTTTCTTTGAGCCACAGTTTATTTATTTCAATGGTCGAAAACGCTTACTCTTCATCCTCAATTTCCAATCAATCCACGCGACGATTCCTAAAACTTTCTACATGAAGATCGAAGAGCATGAAGCCACCTTCACATCCGTACGGTGGAGTGGCTCGAAATTCGCCGTGGATGCCAGGATCTGCTCGAGTAGGTGACGTGGTGGGCACATTTTTCGAGACGAGCTGAGCTCGCTTAGGGTGAAAGTGGAGGCCGAGTCGAGTTGCTCCGTGGTGGTATTGGATCTGGCTCTTGGCAATGATGGAAGGTACGGCATCTAACCCTAGAACGTGGTTTCGGGTTCAGCTAGCTGTGTATTCGCATGCGTGAGGAAGATAGGAGGGACGACCTTGATTTCGAGCTGTAGGGTGAGCGGCCGTGATTTGTTTTTGGTAATATAAAAAAAAAACTGTTTATGGATTTTATTAAAAACCTTTAAAAATTCATATCTAATGCATTCGTTGTCAAATTTCGACGAAACTGGCGACGCCGGAATCGCAGCGACGCGATCTACGCAGTGGTGTAAATCTGGATTCATTCTAAGCAACTAAAAATTTAGGTTAAATCGAACACCGTTTGGTTTAATTTACATTTGAACGCTCGTCGAAAAACCCAAGGTGAGTTTAACTCGCTCACATCTGGAATATTAGTTAATTTAAATAGTCAATAATTGAATGATTGCTAGATTGGTTGAATATGATAATTATTATCAAATTGAATCGATATCAATTTATTGTGCTAATATCTGTGGATGCAAGGAAAACAGGTTGGAGGGATCCAACTGGATCCCTCGCAAATAGAAATTAATTTATATTCTGTGATATATCTTATTTATTATTCTGTGATAAATTGTTTAGATCTTGTTATGCCATGTTTTATTTATATGCTGTGATGAATTAAATTGATGTTTAAATTGAGTTGTGCTGTGATTGGGTGAATACAACCTGAAAATTTAAAATATAAATAGATGAATTGGGTTTAAAGGATATAAAAGAAATTCCAAAGTAAAGAATTAAAAGGAATTAAATTCAAGAAATTTGTTGATAATTTGAAATGTTTGAAGATGTGATATATAAAGGAAATGTGAATTGTTTAAAATAATAGCGAGATTTATTTTTAGAGGATGGAAAGTATGCTTTCTCCTGGAAATTCTAGTATGTCTTTAAGAAAAGTTATTAAATATAAATTTGCAGTTTAAGCATGTTTAGAATATTTTAGAAAGGAATATTATTTTAAAATGTTTTTAAGTGAAAGCCAACATTGATTTAGTAATTATGGTATTTAATTATTTTTAAAAGGTAAAGTAATATTAAGTTTTCAAAAGGAAATTTTAATATGAATATTTGATTTAATAACCTTATTTTAAAGGGTTAAATTTTATTTAAAGTACTCAGGAAACCTTTATATATTTCCTTAAGTATTATTTTTCAATCAAGTAATTTCTAGAAACTTTATTTTAAATATTTTAACATAAATTTGTAAGTGATTTCCAGGAAATAGCAATGTCTTTAAAAATAAATGGAGTTTATTTTAAAGTATGAAAAGGAATTTTACAGAATGGACGTAAAATTGAATTGGGTAAATCAGGTTGGATTGATAAAAGGAATTCTTTGGATTATCTTAAATAAAGGAGTAATTCTCTGAAAACCAAGTACGTTTTAAGCAGGTTTCGAAGTAAAAGATAAAAGTTTTAAATTTGATTTCAAAGGAATGTTTAAGAAAATCCTTATGTAGGTTGCAAAGATTTCGAAAGTAAAAATGTACTAATTAGTTGTAGTAATAATTATCCAAGTGACAAATGACATTATGTTTTAAAGGAATATTATTAATATTTATGTTGAAAAATGGTTATATTTTAAAGATAAATAGTTAAAGTTTTAACTTGTATAGTATTTCACAGCTTTATTTTAAAATCTAGTATGACTTAACTTTATTTTAAAGATAATAGTTTATATTTTATTAAGCAGTTTTATTCAAGTTATTTCTAAAGGTATATATATTTGTATTAAATCAAGTATGTAAGAAGTTTTAATATGAATGTTTTAACGCATTTTCAAGAATAAAGAATTTAAATTATTTTAAACCTTAAATATTGGTACTTGGAAGTTTTCAGAGGAAGTAAAGATTGGGAAATTTATTCCATGAGAAGAATTTGATTTGAAAAGTGTTTCAAAGGGATTTTAAAATGGAATCATATCTTGTAAAGCTATTTTGAGGAAATAAATAGTGTGGGCAATTATTTATTGTGTGATGGATGTTTGTGAACGTTAATTGATAGTTAAATCACCGACTACCAATATTGGACAAATGCGTTGATCGTTTCGAAGAGACCGGAATCGAGATTTATTTCTCGAAAACCACTTCGATATGGTTTGTACGTTTCGTGGGAAAACGTGTTCGGAGTCGAAGATGGAGCAGTGAAGTGCAAGGGCTAGTCGCTACTAATCCTGAGGATATTTCCAAAATGGATGTAGTAGGAATAGTGCCTTCGGTTCCGTTCGAACCCGGGACGGACTTGTATGGACGAATGCTTTCGGAACATCGTCAGGTGGGCAATGGGCATTCTAAGAGAAACATTCTAAAAAGTAACGCTTAGCCTCAGGCCTTATCAACCGGGAATGACCGAAAATCAGGGGATATGCAGCAAGGCTTGGTGGGCAGCACCCATTTCCGGATAAGGTCATTCCTATCTAGATGTCCCTTTTATTTCGGCTTAGTGGTGCGGTTGCTGATCCCAACCGCGGGGTGATCTTACTCGGGACTATCCAATAAGGGGTAGTCCGGGCCTTGTGTTGCAGGGGATCGGGCGTGGTCCTCGGTACGCTGATCTAGACCAGGTACTGTGACAGGTGGTACCCCAGTGCCTAGTCATTGTTGGAAATCCATTCTCCTACGCGCCTTTTACGAGTTTTGTTTATATTACCCACTCTGTGGCTAGTAGTTGGAATTTAGTAGATGCAACAATTTCGGCTATTTTATAAGTATTTGTATATAGACCCTATTATAATATCAGAGGATTTCTATAAAAATTATTTTAGCTATCGTAAGGTAGAAAACCGACATGTTTATTTGTGGCGTGGTCTTACGAGATGCTTTTGTTTTCAAAAGGATTTTTGAAACTTTAATAATCAATTTGGGTGCATTAGTATCAGCTGGTATTCCAGACTGACCCGGGTGTTATTTCATTATAATGCTCGGGTCAGACCGAGTATTATATGTTCGGGACAAGATGCTATGGAGCAGGAGAAGAGCTGGAGTCCAAGACGTATTATCCGTATTTGTATATATATCCGCTGCTGTGACTGTATGAAATTGTCTGACTGGTAAAATGTTGTTATTTGATACACTCTGATGATATATTATATGAAATAGATATAGTTTTCATTTTGTGTAAAGTTCTATTATTGATTATTATATTTTATTCTGCTGCGATTGTGAGATTCTGATATTGTTTAGTTTCTTCTTCTTCTATCTCTTCTTCTTTAACCCTAATGGTCTGTATTTCTGTTCCACTTGAGTTAATTGATGTAGAATAGTGTTAACTCAAGGGGTACGGATTTGCGGGCTGTTACACTTGGTATCTGAGCATAGGTTGGCGATAACCTAGGCTTTGGTGGGGAAATTACTCATTAAACAGAGTCAATAGTACTCTATAATGAGTTGAGTGTAATAATAGCTATGAGAGCGTACTTGTTATTGAATATAAAAATTGTTTTTATACTGTGTTGACTTATCGGTTGAGTGCTTATGAATTCTGGTCGGTGCGGGAAGTACAACCATATCGATAGGGTTTCTAAACTCTTAAACAAGATAGACCGACATAGTATTGTTTTTAAAGTGGGTAAATGAAATAATTTTACCCAAAATTATATTTTTGATATAAAAGAAACAATTTTCTGAAATAAGTATATATGTTTGATTGTTTGGATGTGGATATCTTAATCGAATAAGAATCTAAAATTTGAAATGGTTATAACCAAATAAATTCCATGAGTATAAATTATACAAAAGAAGAATAACTAAATTTTAATTAAACCAGAATTTAAATCCCGAAAACTTTGAAAGTGTTTTAAATGTATTGAAAACATAGGTTTGGAAAATTTAAATCTTGGGAATGTTGTCCAAAGATTTGAAGGTAATGATGGAATATTGTTTTGGGGAAGTATTTTTGAATGGAAACTATTTTGAAATGAATGTGGGAAAGTAAGAAAGCACTGAACTCACTCCAGTCGCTGGAAAATAATCCTGATGATGCTGGCCACATCATTAGAATTTATTTTTGAGTTTCTAAGGTGATGGATTGCTACCATTTGAGTGATTATGATATTTGTTGGACTTGTTTGGGATACAAGTGATTTTAGAAGTTTCAAAAAGGGAAACTGCTTTGGGTAAAAACAGATTGTTTTAGAAATCTGGAAGTTTGATTTGATATACCAGGAGAGTATGAGTTATTTACTATTTCAAGATGGTTTTGGGATAAAACCGGGTATCTGGAAAATTCTATTTAAATAATGTGTAAAGTTAAAATGAATCAACCATTGAACTTATTAAGTGAAGTTGATATTAATAAGAAGGAAATGAAATTTTTAATCTTGGAATTAAAATTTAACTTGAGTAAATGGAAGTGAATAAAATATATTGAAGTGAGTAGGAAATTTGAATTTAACTTGGGATAAGTTAAATAAATTGAACTTAGAATTAAATTGATTTGGATTAAATTGAAATGTAAAATAACTTGGTAATTATGGGTCATTGTGTAATAAATTATACCCATAAGCTATTAAGTGTTATACTTATAATCTGAAATTGTGGATTTAAAATTTGCAAAGGATTAAGGTGAAATAAAATTTGTATCCTTAAGAATTCAGAGATACATACATACATACATATATATATATATATATAAATTGGAATTGTGATTATAAGATGTAAATGGATTAAAATGAGCAATATAAGCTTTCAAGTGAATAAGTTGGTGAACTAAGAATAAAAAAAATGGATTGTAAAACCAAGTAAAATGGAATTATAATCACAAATGGAAAATAGTTGAATGGTATGGTGAATTCAAATTTAATCTCAAAAGAAATATGAATTGAAATAAGGTGGAGAAAATATAAAATATAAAGATGTGAATGAACTTAAATCAGTAAATAAATTTAGAACTTGTATATGGAGAGTTAAAATTGGATTTAACTTCGATTAAATAGAATTAAGCTGAATTTGGAATAAATTAAAATTGAAATTCAATGTTGTTATGAATAAAAATGAATGTAATTAAATTCTTATTTAAGATAGTAAAAGAAATGGTATAAATTCAAGATGGCTAAATAAATTTGGTTGAACTTGAATTTGAATTGGAAAAGAATTAAATTGAAAGAAAATTTAATTCAAAGAAGTAAGAATGATATTGTGTGAACAAAATTTTAACTCAACTAAATTCAAAGGAATTGTTTGAGAATGAATTTAGCGTAAGCTAAATTAAATAAAGAGAAGCTTGAAGATGAATTTAGTGTAAACTAAGTTAAATGGAATTTGTATTGGCATGGATGAAATTTTTGTGGTTTGTTAAGAGAATTTTGAAAAGAAAAATAAAAACCCAGTTCTGGTATGGAATTTAGTTTTGACAATAAAAGCTAAGGGTGTGAATGAATAATGGATTCAGATTATAATAGTGATGGTTTGACTTATAGATAAATTCAAACGACTGACATAATTTAAAGTGGTCTTGTTATCAACAAAATTCAGAATGAATCGAGGAGATGAATTAAAATTCCAAATGGGTTGAACAAATAAAAAAATTGAGTTAAAATTTGTAAATGAATTGGAATTTGATTGAATGAGAATCAAATGAAAATGAAATAAAATTGATTTAAGAAGAAATGGAAATATTGTGAAAGTTGGAAGAACTTAAGCAAATTAAAAAAAATGACTGGAAGATGATTGTGGTTGAGCTTTATTTGTGGTCTTGGAAAAAAAATTTTAGATAATAAGCATTGAAATGCAAGTGAAGAGAATTTTAATTAATTTTTGCGATAAATTAAAGATGTATGAGTTGTGTATAACCCAGAATTGAATGATATTAATATAAACCTATATGGATAATGAATTGGAAATGTAACATTGGAGATTTAATTCAATAATTGTGATAAAGCAAGAATGTTTGGGCTGTAAATAATATAGAATGGGATGTTATTAATTTAAACTTAAATGATGAACATGAAGTGAGAATAAGAAATTGAATTAAAAATTGCAATGGAATAAGAATGCATGGATTGGGAACCATGCAAAATTGAATAAAATTAATATGAATCTAAGTTGGAATTAATTTTAAATGGTTATAAGCTTAAGTGATCGTTACTTGCTTGGATAACCTTAAATTTGCATAGAATTGGTCGTTTTATTGTATTCGGAATTGAGTTGGTTTAAAGAAGCAAATGAAATTGGTTTGAGAATCAATTTGGAATTGAATTAAATTTGTGAATCAATTGATGTTAGTGAAGCACATGTTAATCATATTGATGAGTATATGGTTTAAGAGTAGTAAACTTGAATGTAAATCATTCAAGTGAAATAAAAATGAAGTTTGGATTTGTCGAGAAAGTAAATGGTAATTGAAATCTTTGAAGTGCTGATAAAATACGGTTAACATTGTTAAATTATGAAGTTTTCTTGTTTAAACTATGAATTTGACGGGTTTGGCTAGTTTAATGAAAAGAATGTTGATAAATTATCATTTTATTGAAAACTGATGTGTTTGTCTAAGTAAGTACAGGTACGGGAAGCAGTAGATAGAGTTGGAGCGCTTATATGTAATATAAATTAGCCGCATGCTGTTAAAATGCTAATAAAAGGTACGTCTACGCAATAAAAATAGGAAATACGAACTGTTTTTTGTTTTTCCAACCGTGTGGGTCGATGTATATATATTTATATCTATTGTGAAATTGCAAAAGCTCTTCCGTATAGGGGTGACTCTGCCAAAAATTTTCGAAAATTTTGGGAGCTAGAAAATTTTTGAAAAATTTGAAATGTTTCATTAACGACAAAATTGATTTCAAATAACAATTTAAAATAAAAGGATTTTGGGATAGGAATTGAAACTAGTAGTTTCGATTTGTAACTAAAGAATTTGAGCAAAGTGAAATTGAGATTTCACTAAGTAAGTTTTGCTATTGAGTTTGGAACATTCTTTCTACCTTAGCAAATTTCGGGGACGAAATTTTTATAAGGGGGGAGGAATGTAACGACCCGGAATTCTGGGTCGCTAGATTTGAACATTTAATTCATTTTAAATGTTGAATATGTATTATAATTTGAATTTTGAAATAAAAAGATTTTGGTTAAATAAATAGAATTAGTTAAATTTCAAATACGGGAATTTAATTGAAGTTTGAATAGTAATAATTTAATATTAGAATTGGGATAATTGGTAATTCTGAGTGTAAATAGAGATAAAATTAGATTCTAAAATTTATTTTAAGTCTATTTGGGTTTGAATTTTAATATTGGACCATTGGATGGAATTAAAAGTCGATAGATTAAATTTGGAATTTTATATAAATTTAATAATGGAATTTAATAATATAATAATGCAAATGTTCAGATTTTGATTTAAAACGAATTAGAACGATTTCTAATGTGATTATAAATTCTATATGAATTATAATTAAGTTAGTAAGATTTTAAAAGTGAAATTTCAAGTGATTTCGACGATTTTGAAAATCACTCGAATTAGTTGACGAGTTAAAATAGCCTTCCAGGGCATAGTCTCGGAATTCGACGAAACCAGTTCCATTGAATCCGTAATAGTTAGTTATTTCAGATTTCAATTTTCGTAACAATCGGAGTTGTCATTTGGCCCCGGCAGCTTAAAACGCATAGAAAATACTTTAATCGATTTAAATTAAAATGATCGTTTATTTCCGTAACTCGCGCATATGATCGAATTAGCTTCCTAAACACGTTCCATTGTGTTTGGAACGTAGGTAAAACCTTCGAAACGCCAGGCGGCACGTGTGATTTGGAGATCGTTAGAATAAGTTGCTTTAAAATGAATTTAATAATAAAATATAGGGGTTATACATATATATATATATATATATATATATATATATATATATATATATATATATATAAACGCGCGAGGCCGAAACCCTAGTTTTTCTTTGAGCCGCCGTTTATTTATTTCAATGGCTGAAAACGCTTACTCTTCTTCCTCAATTTCCAATCAATCTACGCAACTATTCCTAAAACTTTCTACATGGAGATCGAAGAGCATGAAGCCAGCTTCACATCCGTACGGTGGAGTGGCTCAAAATTCGCCTTGGAGGCTAGGATCTACTCGAGTAGGTGATGCGTTTGGGCGCGTTTTTCGAGACGAGCCAACAGCCGAGCTCGCGCGTGCTTAGGTTGAAGGTGGAAGCCGAGTCGAGTTGCTCTGTGGTGGTATTGGATCTGGTTCTTGGCAATGATGGAAGGTACGACATCTAACCCTAGAACATGGTTTTGGGTTCGGCTAGCTGTGTATTCGCGTGCGTGAGGAAGATAGGAGGGACGGCCTTGATTTCGAGCAGTAGGGTGAACGGCCGTGATTTGTTTTTGGTAATATAAAAAAAGAAAAAGAAATTGTTTGGATTTTATTAAAAACCTTTAAAAATTCATATCTAATGCATTCGTTGTCAGATTTCGACGAAACTGGTGACGTCGGAATCACAGCGACGCGATCTACGCAGTGGTGCAATTCTGGATTCATTCTGAGCAACTAAAAATTTAGGTTAAATCGAACATCGTTCGATTTAATTTAAATTTGAACGCTCGCCGAAAAACCCAAGGTGAGTTTAACTCACTCACATCTGGAATATTAGTTAATTTAAATAGTCAATAATTGTATGATTGCTAGGTTGGTTGAATATGATAATTATTATCAAATTGAACCGATATCTATTTATTGTGCTAATATCTGTGGATGCAGGGAAAACAGGTTGGAGGGATCCAACTGGATCCCTCGCAAATAGAAATTAATTTATATTCTGTGATATATCTTATTTATTATTCTGTGATAAATTGTTTAGATCTTGTTATGTCGTGTTTTATTTATATACCGTGATGAATTAAATTAAAGTTTAATTGAGTTGTGCTGTGATTGGTTGAATATAACCTGAAAATTTTAAATATAAATAGATGAATTGGGTTTAAAGGATATAAAAGAAATTCCCAAGTAAAGAATTAAAAGGAATTAAATTCAAGAAATTTGTTGATAATTTGAAATGTTTGAAGATGTGATATATAAAGGAAATGTGAGTTGTTTAAAATAATAGCGAGATTTATTTTTAGAGGATGGAAAGTATGCTTTCTCCTAGAAATTCTAGTATGTCTTTAAGAAAAGTTATTAAATATAAATTTGCAGTTTAAATATGTTTAGAATATTTTAGAAAGGAATATTATTTTAAAATGTTTTTAAATGAAAGCCAACATTGATTTAGTAATTATGGTATTTAATTATTTTTAAAAGGTAAAGTAATATTAAGTTTCGAAAGGAAATTTTAATATGAATATTTGATTTAATAACCTTATTTTAAAGGGTTAAATTTTATTTAAAGTACTCAGGAAACCTTTATATATTTCCTTAAGTATTATTTTCAATCAAGTAATTTCTAAAAACTTTATTTTAAATATTTTAACATGAATTTGTAAGTGATTTCCAGGAAATAGCAATGTCTTTAAAAATAAATGGAGTTTATTTTAAAGTATGAAAAGGAATTTTACGGAATGAACGTAAAATTGAATTGAGTAAATCAGGTTGGATTGATAAACGGAATTCCTTGGATTATCCTAAATAAAGGAGTAATTCCTTGAAAACCAAGTATGTTTTAAGCAAATTTCTAAGTAAAAGATAAAAGTTTTAAATTTGATTTCAAAGGAATGTTTAAGAAAATCCTTATGTAGGTTGCAAAGATTTCGAAAGTAAATATGTACTAATTAGTTGTAGTAATAATTATCCAAGTGACAAATGACATTATGTTTTAAAGGAATATTATTAATATTTATGTTGTAAAATGGTTATATTTTAAAGATAAATAGTTAAAGTTTTAACTTGTATAGCATTTCATAGCTTTATTTTAAAATCTAGTATGACTTAACTTTATTTTAAAGATAATAGTTTATATTTTATTAAGCAGTTTTATTCAAGTTATTTCTAAAGGTATATATATATTTGAATAAAATCAAGTATGTAAGAAGTTTTAATATGAATGTTTTAACGTATGTTCAAGAATAAAGTATTTAAATTATTTTAAACCTTAAATATTGGTACTGGGAAGTTTTCAGAGGAAGTAAAGATTGGGAAATCTATTCCATGAGAAGAATTGGATTTGAAAAGTGTTTCAAAGGGATTTTGAAATGGAATCATATCTTGTAAAGATATTTTGAGGAAATAAATAATGTGGGCAATTATTTATTGTGTGATGGATGTTTGTGAATGTTGATTGATAGTTAAATCACCGACTATCAATATTGGACAAATGCATTGATCGTTTCGAAGAGACCGGGATCGAGATTTATTTCTCGAAATCCACTTCGATCCGGTTTGTACGTTTCGTGGGAAAACGTGTTCGGAGTCAAAGATGGAGCAATAAGTGCAAGGGCTAGTCGCTACTAATCCTGAGGATATTTCCAAAAAGGATGTAGTAGGAATAGTGCCTTCGGTTCCGTTCGAAACCGAGACGGACTTGTATGGACGAATGCTTTCGGAACATCGTCAGGTGGGCGATGGGCATTCTAAGAGAAATGTTCTAAAAGGTAACGCTTAGTCTTAAGCCTCATCAACCGGGAATGATTGAAAATCAGGGGATATGCAGCAAGGCTTGGTGGACAGCACCCATTTCAGGGGTAATGTCATTCCTGTCTAGATGTCCCTTTTATTTCGGCTTAGTGTTGCGGTTGCTAATCCCAACCGCGGGGTGATCTTACTCGGGACTATCCAGTAAGGGGTAGTCCGGGCCTTGTGTTGTAGGGGATCAGGCGTAGTCCTCGGTACGCTGATCTAGACCAGGTACTGTGACAGGTGGTACCCCAGTGCCTAGTCATTACTGGAAATCCATTCTCCATACGCGCCTTTTACGAGTTTTGTTTGTATTGCTCACTCTGTGGCTAGTAGCTGGAATTTAATAAATGTAACAAGCTATTTTATAAGTATTTGTATATAGACCCTATTATAATATAAGAGGATTTCTATAAAAATTGTTTTAGCTATCGTAAGGTAAAAACCCGACATGTTTATTTGTGGCGTGGTCTTATGAGATGCTTTTGTTTTCAAAAGGATTTTTAAAAATTTAATAATCAATTTGGGTGCATTATTATCAGCTGGTATTTCAGACTGACTTGGATGTTATTTCATTATAATGCACGGGTCAGACGGAGTATTATATGTTCAGGACATGATGCTATGGAGCAGGAGAGGAGCTGGAGTCTGAGACGTATTATCTGTATTTGTATATATATCCGCTGCTGTGATTGTATGAACTTGTCTGACTGGTAAATGTTGTTGTTTGATATACTCTGATGATATATTGTATGAAACAGATATAGTTTTCATTTGTGTAAAGTTCTATTATTGATTATTAAATTTTATTCCGATGCGATTGTGAGATTCTGATATTGTTTAGTTTCTTCTTCTTCTATCTCTTCTTCTTTAACCCTAATGGTCTGTATTTTTATTCCACTTGAGTTAATTGATGTTGAATAGTGTTGACTCAAGGGGTACGGATTTGCGAGCTGTTACAACTATCCTTCTACATCTACTACAAACGTGAATAATTCATATTTATTAATTCAATGTTTCTTCGACCTTGACAACCTTCTCGAACAATATAACAAAACAATTTATGATTACGATGATCCACATAATAATTTCAATGATTTTACTCATATCAATAGTTCCGCTCTTATTTCAGAAGAATAATGTATAGAAATACTCAATAATGATATCGATTCCATAAAAAACTTGAACTTTGAACAAAATGAGGCATTTGACACGAAATGTCTTATGTTAAAGCCAAAGCTAATGCTATATATTTCATAGATGGCCCTGGAGGTATAGGAAAATCATATCTATATAGACCAATCTTAGCACATTTACGAATTCAAGGTCATATTGCAATTACAATCGCTAGTTCTGGAATTGCTTCTCTTGCTCTTCGAAGAGGTCGAACTGCAATTCTCGATTTAAAATAGCAATTAATTTAGACTCTTCCTCTACATGTCATATTCGTAAGAAGTCCGAGATGGCAAAACTTTTATTGATTGCTACTGTCTTACGATGGGATGAAGATACCATGGCTCATCGCCATGAATTTAAGGCCTTAGATAGAATATTACGAGATTTAATGAATTTAGATGCACCATTTGGAGGAAGATTGTTATTTTAGGAGCTGATTTCCATCAAGTCCTATCAACAGTCGTAAATAGTGCTAGAGCTCAAAAAATTGATGCATGTGTAGTACGATCATATTTATGGAAAAATGTTCAAGTAATTCATTTGACACAAAATATGCGTGCAAGAGACAATCAATCATATTCACAATTTCTTTTACGTATTGGAAATGGAGATGAAGTCTATGTTCAAGATGATATTATAAAGCTCCCAAATGATATCATTGAACCTTGGACCAATTCTGGTTCGATTTATGCTTTGATTAATGAAGTCGTCCCCGAACTTGATGATAGATTAGGTGATAATAATTATATAATGGATAGAGAAATATTAGCCCTAAAAACGAAACATGGATGAGATTAATAATAAAGTTATAGAAATGTTTCCATGTAGTGAATGTATCTATTATTCATTTGATAAAGTCGAAGAATATACACATAATCTATATCAGCTAGAATTCTTGAACTCACTTGCTCCGGGTGGTTTGCCACTCATAAATTGACATTGAAAGTAGGAGCACCAATCATGTTTCTTAGGAATATTGATCCAAGAATTGGATTATGTAATGGAACCAGATTATTATGTCATGTCTTTCACAAAAATCTCATAGATGCAGAAATCACTAATGGACATTTCCACGGTACAAGAGTATTTATCCCATGTACTCCACTCAAGTCATATGAGAATGTTAACATGCCTTTCAACCTAATACGTAAAAAAATTCCTGTTAAATTAGCTTTTTCCTTAACAATTGATAAACGAAAAGGAAAAACCATCCCAAGTTGGTATTTATCTCGCCGAATATGTTTTTGCTTTTATCTAGAGGAGTTGCTTGAAAAACAACGAAAGTTTTGGTGAAAAATGAAAAAATTTGAAATAGAAATGGTATACGTACTAGAAATGTTGTATATAATGACATATTATTAACATGTAATCATGAACTTTGTTAATTGTACTTTGTTTTTTTTTTCACTTCACACGCAATACTTTTACAATAAATATTATTCTTCAACATATATACACATATGTTCTTCACAACTGTTTTATCACTCCATTCAAATAAGGGATTTTTATATGACCATAATAAGTAATAACTACAGTTAAAATCGTTTTCTCCATTTTACTGTTTTTATTTCTTTATATTTTCAAGCACTGCTTCTATAAATTACACCTTTGGGTTAATTTTTTGTATATGTACGAAAGAAAATTTCCAACTTTATTAATAATACAATTGTCGTTAACATAAAAAAATCCCTAATAAAATGTTTATAACTCTGCCATCAACTTATTACTTATGCCAGTCTCATGCTCGGAACAAGGAGGAGAGAAAACGATTACCAGAATATCTTACAAACAGGTTTTTTAATACCGATTCCTCCTGTGCATGTGCATCGCATGTGTACTTTTTAAAAGAGATATGACTCAAGTTTTTTAAGTTCCAACTTATTGAAAGCGCTAAGTTTAATATTTGTTACATTTATCTAGATATTCATGTAATTGTTGATTACTTTTTTTACCTGTTTGATGATTTCCTAAATTAACTTAGCCTTACTCATATTTTGATAAATGATTGATTTGTGCAAGTAAATTCATAAAAAAAATGAAACATTATGTACACATCAAAGTCATTTTATAGATTATATAAAGAAAACTTACAAACAACGGTTTTTTTAATACCAATTACTCGTGCACATGTGCATCGCACATGCTAAAGTACTCATATATATATATATATATATATATATGTATGTATGCATGTATGTATGTATATATGTATGTATGTATGTATGTATTCAAAGTCGGTATTTAGTAATTTAATTAATATGATTAGCTGAATAAACATAAAGTATTTTAAAATAAAATATGATCTTATTTTATTAAATAGATTGGATCTAATGCTACTTAATAGATTTCATATTCCCATTAAGATCCAAATAGATATATTTTTGGAATTTACACATACGCTGTCAAATGGGCCTCTGCCAACAGTATACCATGAATGACATCGTAAAATTATACGTTAGGATATATATATATATATATGTATATTATTAATAAGATATTTTGCATATTAATATGGTCGATCAAAAACTAGTATATTCAAATACTTTTGTTTATATTCGATTATTTGATATTCGCATTTAAACGAGTTATACTTATTTTATAATAAAAACATGTTTTGTTAAATATTTATTTTTGTATATATGTCTATTTATGTGTGTGTAATACCATACACATACACACACACACACACACACATATCTATTAAATAATAGTAAAGCGGAAGAATTTGAAGCTCTCTCATTAATTGTAGGAATTATCTCTATTCTCCTTAATTCTCTCAAAGTGGATATTTTATTTTAAAAATCTTATAATTTACCACTTTACCATTATTTTAATAAACTTTTTATGTTAATTTACATTCAAATACATGCTTTTAAACAAATCTACAATTATTTACAAATTTTTCACGGTTCTCTCCTAAATTTTACATTACAATTCACATATTTAAATTCATTACATAATCTAAAATTTAAACTAGTTGATCAACTTAATTAACTAATATTTATTAATAAATCCTAAAAGATGAAATTTTCGATATGTATACTACATGCTCACAACAAATTGGTAAAAAAATTTGTTTAGATGTATATATATATATATATATATATATATATATCACATAACATAAATTATATACATTAATGATAATAATAATTTTATTTTATAATTTATTTACTAAATGAATTTATGTTACACTATAAAATTCTATTAACTTCAAATACCTAAAATTTTGATTTTTTTTACAATTATTAAGAAACTCTCTCAATTATCTTCTAATGTTTTACATTCAGGTCCATATATTTAACTAACCATGTAATCTTAAATTTAAATTTTTTAAATAAATATGATTAACTAATATTTATTAATCCATCTAATAAATCATAAAAATATAAGGATTTCAATATATACAATATTCATGAACATAAAAAAATGATAAAATTATTTCTTCTTTATTCAGATATATAAAGATGTTTGAATCATATAACATATACATAAATAATAATAATTTTTTTAATTTCTAATTCATTTATCTCAAAAAAATTATCTCACATCACATGATATAATTTCATTTCTAACAACCTTCAAAAGATAAATTTATATTTTACAGCATTACGATGTGAATGAAAAGATTACACTGATAAAAATTAGATTATATAAACATTTCCACTTTCAATGTGTTATCAAATCATACCCAACTCATAACTCAACTAAATACTACATAACATTATTTTGCAATTATCAAAGTCTTAAGTATGTCCCTCCTACAAGAACATGAAATCTATGGTTAACTTTAAGAATAAAATTGTTTAAAAATGAAAACTTAAAGAATAAAAGTGTACATGCCTGATTCAAAAAAAACATGTAGATAAGCTAACCATAAGATCTACACTCTTCTTGTATTTAATTAGGTATGTTTATTATTAATTCAAGTTATTCAAATAAATTCAATTATTTAAGATTCATTAATTCATTTATAAGTCCTTTAAAAAAGATGATAATTCAATATATATATATATATATATACAACAATCATATTAATAAAATGGTGAAGTTACTTATTAACTCAGACATTTTAAAAAAATATCCCATGGCGTAAATTATTTACATATATAAAGTATTAATAATTTTATTTTTTTCTTTTTGAATTAAGATATTAATTTTTTCAAAGATATGCAGTTAGCGAATATTGAACCTTCAACCCTATATCCAAGCATTGCAAGTCATTTTATTTTACGGTTAATATATCATTATAAATTTATTATATATCTTGCATAATAAAATATAATTTTAGCAATAATAAAAATGTAAATACTATTTTTTAACAACTTTACCGTGTGCAACGCATGGGTTACACACTAGTGTATATATATATATAATACCATATGTACATTAATATGCATATAGTTTATGTTATTAACATTTGTGTGTGTATAACACCATATACACATTAACATGTATGTGTGTGTGCGCATGTCCACATAACCTAGTGGTGTGTATGTCCATAAATACCGGTGGTCGTAATGTCATGCACACACGCATACACTCTCTCTCACACACACATGTGTGTATGTGTGTGTGTGTATATGGATGTATGTGTATATGCGTGTATCACCTATATTTAGACATCAATATAATATCGATGTACACACACTCATTTGTATCATTAAGCGCAGTTTATTCCAAAATTATATATTATTCAAATTAAATAATTACAACATAATTAATTTTTATTCAAAATAAATCTTATTTTTAGTCAAACAACAAATATTATCGGCTAAGCTTTTATTTTCTTGCTTTTTTTATTTCTGTTAGGCCCTTATAGTTGGTTGTGACGACCTTTTTTTTTTTTTTTCCTACCCTGTTTTTGCTTAATAAAATCTAATTGGGGTCCAGTAAAACCTTGTTTGCCTTGCAAAAAAAAAGTGTCAACTATACTATTTATGATAATACGTTAAAAAGATCTGGTGCATAATAAATAAAAATAAAATTTTGAAAAATTCCCTTTTTATTTTGCTGCTCAATACACCTGATCCAACACTTATATTACCTACGTATAAGGACCTTAAGATTCAAACACGGTAATGAAATAGCTTCAAGTAAATGAAGGTCGAGGTACATCGTTTGCTATTATACGACCAATCGAAGCTCATAATCATCTTAGTAGGATAGGATCAAAAGTCCAGAAAAAAAAACAGCCTGTGGAGGTCGAGAGCGAACGACCTATCATAGATCGTAAATGAACGACCTATGTAATCCATCTAAATGTGATTGCCTACCTATAGTTAGGTTCATGAGCTCGCTCTACATATGAAGGGAGTCTGACTCCTCATAAAGGCATCTACAAGCCCCACCACTAACATTGCCATTTAAAAATCTGGACCACTATCTCCATCATCATCACCGAGATCGCGCTTGGTCGCAAGGTGGCCGACAACAAGGAAAGAGTGAGCCACGCCATCAAATAACTTTTTCTGTTATTTTATCCTTAATCACCTCATCAAAAAACCAAGCAACACTTTTATGGTCGTTTGTCCTACTCATCATTGATGGAAAGTATTGTTACGAATTTTCAAATCAACAGTATATAAGGCAGGGATTCGCTGCACCCCTCATTCGCTACATCTCATTTACACCTCCCATGGATTTTGGACTACATAGTTCAGAATCCAACAAATCAGCTACACACTATTTCATAGATAATGAGGTTACTTTGAAACTTTTAACATGTTCAAAATGTTAAGTCAACATCAGTTGTTAAAATGTTTTAACCGTTGATTTGAAATAATATTTTGAATATGTTAGGCTTATTCAAGTTAATCAAACTTTATAGAGGTGGTCTTTGAGCATTAAGAATGTAAATACGGTTTTTTTTTTTTTCAGTTTTGAATTGTAGTTTGAAATGATGAAAATGTAGACGAGGTATATCAAAAATGGATGTAGTTTTAAGAAAGGGTTTATCGTTTTATCTTTGGTTGAAGTTTATTTTACCTAGTCCTGAAAATTGGTGCAGCTGGTTACGACATGCAACGCTCACATGTAAGGTTGAAAGTTCGATTTTTGTCAATATTTACGTCTTTGCCGATATCATCGTGAGAATAGAACCAAGTTCCAAAAAAAGTTTATTTTACCTAAAATTAAATTTGAAGAAACAAAATATTGCATATCTCATGTGGTATACCATATTAATGTCTTTTGAATTTTATGCTCTTTTCTAGAAGTCAATAGACAATCGTTTTTGACCGGAAATGCTGCATATATTTAGACTAAAAGCATTCGTTTTCATGTTTTGACTGGAAATATTGCAAATGTTCAGACTCAAAAGCATAGATTATAAGTATGCAAAACCATAATAGATAGGAGCTTAATTACAAAGTAACGTTATAAATACCGACATCATTTAATAAACTGCTGCCAATTCCCCGTATAGAGTTCTAAATTTGGTTGGGATACTTATTGTGCTTGGCATGTCGTTCTCTTTATGTTATTAAAAGTGCGTTTAACTATAAGAGTTCAAAACGTAGCGTTTAAGTAGTGCAAAACTCACCACTAATTTAGAATATTATGGATAATTCCGAAGGCATAGATCCCTTCTGATTGTTTCTGCTTTAAATGACAAGTGACTTGGTATCAATTATCTATCCAATTTGTTACTACTCTCTTTCTTGCGTTTAGAATATTTATTTGGAATACGTTCTTGCGTATTTTGAAGTGTGTGTTTTTTTTTTACAATAATATGAGAATGATTTTTATAATAAAAGAGCTAGTTTTCCTTTATTTTGTTTCAAATCCTCTATAATGAGGGGAAAACAAAATCAATTATACGTATTTAATATTGGAAAAGTATTACATGAATGTTTAGTTTTTCATTCAGAGTATCCATTAACTATACAGAGATATTATAGGTTAATCATTGCAATCTTGTGTATTTTGGCTACTGCTGATTAAAACTTTTTTTCTTCTTCTTAATTTTATTTTTCACTTACAAAAACTTATTAAGGTATTTGTTAACTTAAGAAAAATAAACATAAGAACAAACTTAAAACAAAATTTAGTCTAAAAGACAATAAGTATATTTTTCGGCTGAAAGACAATTCTAGTTATAAAAAACATTTTATATAGTGTAAACCTGAATATACTGCTAGTCGTAACTAGTATTTTGTATAATAATATAAAAGTTGAATATAATATCAATTATAACTAGTTTTTGTCTTTTAGTTTAAAAATACAACTTAATGCCCTTCGGCCTACATTTTTTAAGATTTTTGTTAACTCTGTTTGTATTTTGTTTAATGAATTACTTTCTGTAAGTAAAATTGAGAAAGATTGCCTTTTGAACTTCTTCTCTTGAACAAGGCCTATCTTTACCAAATTACTTTCCATATGTTATGAATAAATTGTCTTCAGACATCCATTTATTGGACTCCGTTAGGTGTATCATTCAATTTCAGTGTTAGGTTTAATTGAATCAATCATTTTAAGATTGAAGGCAAGTTGCTTTTGTTTCAATATTAGCTTTATTAATCTTTCCCTTCTTTACTCATAAAAGAGAAGTAACTTTACACTGCACAACATAACGTATAGGTCTGTATACAAAGGGATGCCAACATACGTTTCTTGCAATTGTGTCAACAATTTGTATTTAAACACATTTGCCCATTCTTATATAGACAGGTAAAATCAAATAAAACACAATCAAGTGATAAAGGCTATACAGTTGCTCGCAATCAGAAAACGATGAATGAAGGATCCGTTGAGGATTTCAAAATCATCTATGACAAAGCGTCCCAACATATAAAACTTTAAAAACCCCACCATACATTTGACAAAAAGAGATATTAAAGTATGTAGGTGCATATCCTTTTACTTTTTTAAAGCGTATAAAGGTCAGCAATTGTTTTATGATCAATAGTGGAACACATCAATACTTAGAATGAGCTATAGAGACATGTTTCAATATATTATTTTGACAATGACCTCATCTAGAGAATTATACTGTAAACTGACAACGATTCTCAATTCAAAAAATTACAAGAACCACACAATAATACAAACCTAAGGCTGACAACTAAATAAAATAACTCAATGTAAACATAAATTTCAATACAAGTGTCTTCAAGAATGATCCACTGTTCGTTTTGATTGTACAGAAAGAGATTTGATCAAATCAAGTTATGGACGTCTAAGCCTACATATATATCACATGTGCTATGGGTACACACAATCAATGTAGGTAGTGACCCTATAGACAACTAAATCAATAACAATTAAATTTTAGCAGTAGTACCGGTCCCTACACAGACATCACATACAACGAAGCCGCCTTCGCAATATGGGCATTTTCCTGCTTCGTCGACCCATTCAATAAACTGCATGTTGATATCATTTTATATTTCATGAACTACAAAATAATATACAATACATATAAAACGATAAGGTATTAGATAGTGCAGCAATGCTAACCTGTGGTTCAATATTTGGTTCCCCTGTACCATCACATTCTGAACAAGGAAGAAAGTTATACATTTCAATGCATCATACTTATCTTATAAATCATAATAAATTTTTATGATGTAAGAATCAAACTGTACCGATGCAAATTACGTGGCCTTCTCCATGACATGTGAGGCAATTGACATTAATATTACTTCCACTAATGAATTTCTCTCTTTCCTTTAGTCTGGATGGTTCTTCCCATCTGTTTTCTCCAAGAAGGAAAACTCTATGTAAAGATTCTAGAAATTTATCATCACTGCTTTCCATTTTGATTGTCTCGTTAGCATTTGTGGTTTTTGATACAGAACTGTTAGATGCTCCATTCACAGCTTCCTATCACGTTGACAAATTACTTCATATGCTACATTAACAGTATAGTAACAGAAGGTTGTGACAAGTTCTCATTAAAAGATAAATCACTATGGTCTAATTGAAGCATACTATATTACTATCTACACGCAATTCACATGAATAACGTACTTATAGTACAACATTGAAGTCTTAGCAGAAAAGTTAACGGCTCACTTTGTCATTCAAGCATACTGCTTAAAGTGATCTTTAACCAAGGCCCTGACAAGTTGCAACACAGAAGAGAAGAAACTACATATACAAACCATAAAGTAGAGGCTACAATGGTAATCTACATGTTTCTAGTAGTGGACGCATTACAAATGCAAACAATATAAATAATCAACCACTCTTTCTACATGTCAAAATCCCATCAATCAGATGAACTTTAAATCCAGCTCATAAGCATGAAAAAGCACACATAGAAATGGTACAAAGACGTTGCTAACTCTATGATTGATCGTTTGCTTAGTGTAAGAAACTTTCTTTAAAGGGTTCAATAAGAAAATGAAAACCAAAAGCTTTAAAGCAAATAAAGCACAAGGCTAAGTGCAATACATCAAAACTTTAGTATACCTTCCTCTGCCAATTGTAAAACAATCTTAGATTCAAAGCAAACACAAACCAAACAAAAACTCAATCATCTTCAAAATCTCGATGCCTAGGCTAATAAGCAACCATGGAGCGCAAACCCACCCTCTAATTTGGTTCGGGGCAATAATCTTCACTTGTATCATCGTAGCAGTTATAATAATAGGCGTCACCATAATCATAATTTACATGGTGTATAAGCCTAAAATGCCTAGTATCGAGGTAGTCTATGCTAGCCTCGACAAACTAGAGTATGACCAATATGGTCATTTGAGTAGCCAACTCACCATCACTATATCAGTCAAAAATGACAATATGAAATCCTACGCAAGCTGCGACTATTTCGATTTTGTTCTTCATTTTCAAGACACGAGAATAGCTGAGTTAAGAGCGAATCCATTCAAGGTATCCAAGAATAGCACCTACCCTCTAAATTATGTAGTGAAAACTCCAAATGTTTCCTTAAACAAGGAAGCTATGGATGCAATGAATGCGGCATTGAAGCAAGCTAAAGTGCCTTTTAATTTGGATGGATATGCAAAAATTAGGTGGAGAGTCGGTGTATTTTCATCTATGAATTCCAGAGCTCAACTCTCATGCAAATTAGAATTCACTTGGCCACGCGGAATAAGCATTGGGTCTCATTGTAGTTCAAAATCCTAATGAAGGTTTTCAGTTTTTCTTTTTTCTTTTCATAATGTAATGTATATTAAACGTTGTTTAAGGTATCATGGTTTTATTGGAGATTCTTACAGTTGCTTACTATAGAGAAGAAAAGAAATGAAAAGAGAAACATACCTTATTTTCTTATCTCGCCTTTTGTTACTCTTGCTTTACCTTCATGAATTCAAAGTGAAATTCGTTAAACTCGTGTCCAATTTTTCTTTTTTCTTCAAAGAAGAAGAAGAACAGTTCTTGATGATGATGCACCCATCTTTTGAAAAGAGTGTTGTAATATTATGCATGATGCCCCCAAATGGTTGCCACTTTTATGATCAAAAAACAAAAGCCAATGAAGGATGAAGAGTAAGATTATATCAAAAAAAAAAAAAAAAAAAAAAAAAAAAAAAACCTTCATTATGTGACAGGTTTTACGCTATATTTTTTTCTCAAAGTTTATGATTGTCTAGTTTATCCAAGATCTGAATAATTCTATGTTCTAGCAAGATATGTAATAAATTTGCCAGTCTCTTCTTTCGTAGTTCAAATGGACCAACTTGGTTACGCATGTAAAAATCCACATCTGTTATCAAACCAAAATAAAAATATTATTAACCAAGATGCAATATCATCATATCATCTAAAGTCAGATGTCATCATCATTTTGCTAACAAATTGCAAATACTTCAAAGCTCAAGCAAAAAAGGTAAAGCAAATCAGACAAACGGTGACCATGTGCAAGATAAATTTCCCCAATACTATTCATAAAAGAAACCAACTTTCAAATTCTAAGATGAGAATCATGTTTATAGACAAATCCAAGAATGAAAAAGGCAATAATTTTCAATACTATCAAATCAGCCTAGAATCAAGATTGAATATGTAATTGTTCATGGTATAGGTTGCCTTCTTTCAAGTAGAGGTAGGTTGTTGGAAACTTTTTATATGTGTGTCACGCATATAAAATAAAACATGTTATGTTATTTCGGTGTAAAGCCTAATTAAAAAGATCAAATAAAGTAATAAACCATTTAAGGCATAAAGATGTAGCTGTCATGAAAAGAATGCGTAGAGACGATCTCTACTTATTCTTTCCATGACAGATACATCTTTATGTCTTAAATAGTTCATTACTTTATTTGATCGTTTTAATTAGGCTTTACATGAAAATAGCATAATACATTTTATTTTACATCTGTGACCCACATGTTGATATTTTCCAACATAGGTATGATACCATAAAAGTTAATCCATATCAAGTCTTTGGAGTGTGCAAGTATGTTTGTGTATGCCTGTGTGTGTATGTATATATGGAGTACTTTGATTAATTTGGCTTTCGTTTGTAATGATGACAACTAACAACATGATACTACTATTTTGATTCATACACCTGGTTCTTATTCGTTCAGTTTGGGATGTAAGCACTCGCTAGGTGGTGTCATATCATTTCTTATAGCTTGATTTGTTAATGTTTTTCGACTTTACTTGTGATCCTTTTGCAAGAAAAATCTCGACATTGTGAACTTTGGAGTGTGATGAAATATGAACATGAAAAGAGAGCATGGGATTTTGATTTTTCATGAATAGAACCATCAACAGTGCTACCTGGCAGTGATGATTGCAAGGTATATTGTTGACTAAAAAACACCTGTACTTAATAATCTGTTGAGCTATAAGTCTATAATTTAGTCGATAAATTGTATTGGAATAGATTCGTAAATATGATTAAGTGTTAAAATGTTTATCAGCGGCTCTTATTTATAATTTTTATGGCCATCCTTAACAATTTTCACTCAAGCATATGGCAAGATGAATTAAAAGTATATTAAGTATCAATTTATAATAGCATGTGCGTACTACGAAGTGGTGACTTGATCTTTATTTACAAGCGCACAAATTGTGCATACAGCCATTACCTTATAAATTTGAGCATGTCAATTAAAATATTTTCATTCCCATATAAATTATTTACACATTGCAAAAACTAAAAATCTTGTTAAACCGTGCTGCACAGAACAAGAAGCAAGCGCTACGAATATCAACGTGAAAGCAATTATTTCGTGTGTGAAATATACCCTGGGATCTAGTCTTCATGTGCAAGCAAGCTTCTCCTCTTACATGCTTTCATTTTATACTCCTAATCATGGTTTAACTTTGCAATTAATGACTTTTGTAGGTAGTCTCTGCTGATCATCACATTGTCTACTTTGATTTAAAAAATCCAAGTGTTTAAGGGTCACAGAAAAGCAATTTGTACATGAAATTTTTGTCTAAAAATGAACTTGCATGTGTCAGATATTATATTGTGAACGAGAACTGTCAGGTATGTGAAAGATATAAACTGCACATCTTCATGTTGAACAGTAAGGTTGGCTCAGTGGTTGGTTGATTAGACTGCGCCATCAAATGTCATGAGTTCGATCCTTGAGATAATGCTTGTTGGCATTAATGAACCATGCTCAAAAAAATAAAAAATAAATTGCATAGTTAAAAAGCTGTCGTTTTCTACTTTCATTTCTTCGTGTACATCTTACACCACTTCCGTCTGGCCAAAAGGATTGGTAAAATTCATTATTGCATTTGCATGCTGCAATACCACATTGAACAGTAGACAAAACTCATTTGACAATGTGGCTTTAATTTACTTTATTCCACGTTTTGATATTGTTGATACGTTTATGTAAGCAACCTTTTTTCTGCTAACTTTTATGTTTTCAAGTGCAATGGGTTACTTTTGCCTCCAATACTTCTAATTGTCAAAATATTACAAGTGCAGTTCAAGAAGCAACTTCACCTCCTGATCTTGTTAGTAAACTTGTGGCACTGAATGTCCCCCACCTCCAGATACTTATTCCTTTGCTCATGTAGTAGATATAAGCGTTAGGATATTTTTATTGTAACATATGTAACCAATTAGAATTCTCTCCCCTTAGAAGTATTTCATGTGTGACGGATAAAAGCATTAGGATATGATCAAAAAACCAAGGTTCAAAATAAATGTGATGCTTCCACAACTCAACTCAACAAATGAATTTGAAAGAGCAGTAAAAACCTATAATTTGATCAATTTTTTGACATATAATACATTCTATTTTTGTAAATACAAATGTGTTATCTATTATTGCATTTCAATAGAGATAAGTACTAAAATCTGAAACCAGAACCTTTGCCAAATAAATAAATAACATTTCTTTAATTGTTCGAAAAGATTAAACGAATGCAACATAAACCAAAACTAGAATGTTGAACTTGGTCTAGCCTGCAGGTGTGTGGTAACTCATTGATCAACTGAGGCAGCAAGTGATTTTGTTGAGTCATCTTTTCGTTTCTGTTTGTGGTGTTTTCAGCCACAAACTTCACATTAAATATAAGTTTTCTTTACTTCTGAGCAATAAACAAAAATATTAATTTTTTGAGGAAATTATCAATTTACTTTTCATAAGCGATTGATTGAATGCGAGAAACAAAACAAACAGTATCGATCAAATTAAATAAAGACAAACAGATCAAAATAAGCACAAATGGAGAAAAATAAACTGCGGAAAAGGGAAAAATACCAAATTTAGCGGTTCAGCCATGTGCCTACATTGGCTCTGTTTGTTTCAAGGTAAAAAAAGGCTGAATGCTTGTTTAAACAAGTGATAAGAGGTTATTAACTTTTGTTTTCAAATAAGTGATCTCGTTAAGCTATTTTATTAAGAGAACCGAATAAGCAAAATTTTAATGCTTTTAGATTGTGCTGATCACTTGTTACCCTAAATTTTCCAATTATACCCTTATGTAGCACTACATTTAATTCCTTTGTATAGTATATCAAACAATTAGAAAAGTTCAGAAGTAACATCAATACTGTTTTTAGTTATCTCTTTCTCCGTTAAATTAATTTTATGTTTTGTTTTGATTATAATTTTATACTGTAGTTTCCAATCATTGGAAATCACTATGCTACAAATTATTGACCAAAAAAAGTTGATGGAGGCATATTTAACGTCTCAATATAATTTGAAACTAAAATATAGTAATTTATAAATCGATTAATAAAAATGAAAATGAAACATATATGACTTTTTACGATATAGAAAGAAATATGCAATGAATGTGTTAAAAAATTGCAAATAAATAATTTCATCAAGCATTTGTTTTTTTTTTTTTTTGTATATAGAATATAAGTTTTAAGATAAGGTAATTAAGTGTGTTTTCAATGGCACTGCGCTAAAAGATGATTAATTTTAAAATTGAGGGGTAATATTATCAAAATGGTAATTTACGTTCTTAAAACAAAATTTAAATTAGAATGCAAGCAAACAATATTTTAAGTATTCAGCAATCAGCAATTAGTATTCATCAGTCGGCCTTCAGCGTTCAGCATTCGGCACTTTAAACAAATATACCGTTGATCTTATATGCTATTTGTGATTTATGTTCTTTATACTTGATTACAATGGATATTAGAACAATTACTGGAAAAAAATGTGATAAATTTTGAGGAAATTTTGGTAGAGTCTTGGTTTTTCAATGCCAAAATTGGATATCTTTCCGAGCCGTTGATATTTATAGGGGATTTTCGATGGACTCCGAGTCGGAAATATCACGAAATGGTCGGATATTTAATTATATATGAAACTGGTTAACTTTGTCAAAGTTTGAGGAATAATGGGTCAATTTTTGACCAAGCCTCGGGCTGGGGAATTAGTTATGCAGTCTTTCAAACACTTATCGAGGACCGATCCAAATGCTTTTAGTTCGAGCATCTCCTCCTACACTTTTCTTTATAATTTCAACCACTTCATGTGATAGCACTTGAACACCTTCTCAGACCTATTTTGACCGTTCCCCTAGCGTAGTGTTTGAGTACTCTTACTTCATGTATCCTCAATTCATCCAAGCATTAAGATAATGTTTGGCTTGAAACCGACTTTTTATTTTGCGTTTTTAATATGTATATCAAATGACGTCGATGAGAACGAGGGGTTGGAAAATCCCAATCATTCAAAAAATGTGAAGAAAAAGAAGGGGAAGATGATATTTGGCATTTCACAAAAGGCAGAAAACAAGAAATTTTTATTTTCAATTTTATGTTCAAACCATTTTCCAAACCGATCTCGTTTTCCACCCCTTCTACTCTTCTTTGCATTTTACATATGCTGAAAACACGAAATTCGTTTTCAAACCAAACACTGTCGATTTTTTTTTCTTCTAAAAATGTCTTCCTTCAGGTCAAAAAATCTGGTGTATAACAATTTCTTTATTACTCAAAGATTTGTTCCAAAACATAAACCAATTTTTAACATTCTAATTATTCTTTAAATTACTTGTAACCTACTATAAACATAAAATGATACATAAAAGCTACTATAATAATAATAACCGATTAGGGCCCAAAACAGTTCTCATGTTGACTAGCGTTGAGCTTTCATCATCTTTAATGGAACTCGTGAATATTAAGATATCTTTGCACTATTAGTTGTTGATGCAATACAAACATATAAATAGCATATGAATGCAACAAAGTAAATCAGTCGGTTGTGATGGATCTTAGGTTTTCTCTTGTGTTTGCCGGACTTATCGTGTTTTTATTAGAAAAGATATATAGTGAATATATTTTATTTAAGCTGAGAATTTAACAGGAAAAATATATGAAAATGTATCTTATTCGTTTACATTACTTGTTGGCGACTATAAATGAATGTACTAAGGTCAGCCACTATTAAGTAGAAAAAGAACATTAAGGAAATTAGAGTTTTCAGACCCTAAAGATTATTTTGTATAAGAAAGTTGATATTTATAAAGTAAAAAAGCATCGATAAATTTTTTATTTGCCACAATAATTGCCACCTCATCAAAATCTAGCAAAGAACTCTTTGTGGAAAACCTTGTCATAGGAAATAAGTGTAATGGATATCATATAACACGATAGAGAAGGAAAAAAAAAATCATTTCTTCGATAACTCACAATAAACCAATATAAAAATATACATGGGTAGATGTGCTCACTCAAATGGAAAAATGTATGTTTGTACGTGATGTGGGTGTGTAATTGAATGCAATTGTGGTGTGAGATATGCCAATAAATCATGTGTCTAAGTGTATGATGTGTACATGTGTGAATGATATGCGATGAACAGCTGGAGATGCATGTCAATGAATATATGTTTCAAGTCCAACCTACATCTAACATATGATTCCTATTGTACTCCACATATTATGTTGATATTTTATTTGTCTCTTTACCCTATTCCCACCATTGTACTACTAGCAAAGCGATGTTAAATTCTTCTATATGAGGTACTGTGGAACTACCAAGCGATCTCATGTAAAGTTTCTTTTAATTTTAAATTAATGTCATTGTGTAATAGTTTGATTGCACTTCACATATCTCATTCTTAAAAGTAACCTGGTTCTTGGCAAACCATATACTTCAACTATACCGTTCAAGATGAAGTGAACCCTAGTCACTAAGAATGTCAATAGAGTCTAGGTAAAGTCTAAGCGGAGTTTGGCAGCTCCAAGAAGATAATTGCAACTTTTCAATATATAACATTTTGAAGCAAATTAGTATGTTGTTTTATCACTTATTTTCTAATATTCAAAATTATACATGCTTAATCACTATATAGCATGTGTAGTATGAGATACAAAAATATATATAATATAAAGTGCAAGTACAAACATGTCAAACTCCATCAATAAAGAAATGAAAGTTCCAAACAAAAAGTTAATACCATGTCACAAATGATTAAAAAGGTGGAACCCAGTGCACGAGACTCCTGCACAATAGCATGCTCTGGGAAAATCGATAATTACGCAGCTTTTCCCTCGCATTGCGAAGAGGCTGTTTACAGACTCAAACGTTAGCGCCCAGATCACACGGATGACCTAACCGTTGCGCCAAGGTTCCACCTCATGACACAAAAGACTAACAAAATAAAAAAGTCAAATAATCTTATTCTTCTTCTTCTTTTTTGTATTTTTGTCTACATCATTTATTAATGTATTTCTGATAAAAAATTATCAAAAGTTGAAATTGAAACTTCCAAAAAAAAATTGAAATTTCAAAATTTTCAAATGAATGAAACCGGGAATGAAATTGAAACCTCAAATCCTAATCACCAACACTCTCATCTTCGTATGTGGAGTCAATAAATGGTGATCCCCATCGTAAAGATGTACCATAAAGTTTATATTGTTTTGCTAATAAATTGAATAAATATAATTGAAATTTTTTTTATCCTTGAATTGCTCAGAAATACTAAGTGCTTTCAATTATTAGCATAAAGAATAAGACGTGGTCAACGAGGAAAAGATGCATTCAACACAATTCAAAGATTAGATATGAAATGTAATAGAAAATTTTCATTAACTTTTGCTTTTCTATCCATATAGCCAGCGTTTTAGAAAAACTCTCGTCTAAATGGCATTCAAAAGCTATGACAGAGCAGAACGTTAAATTTTTGAGACAAGACGGTAGGCTAATTAATGTAGAAAAATAGCACCCTTACACCACATAATTGTTTCAAAATGATGGCATGTGTGGCAATATTGGTTTTGTTAAACGGAGGCATCGCCTTTTTCGCTTCTCAAAACACAAGATTGGCTTTTCGACGCGCTACGAGGATGTAGATTTTCATTAGGTTGTGATCAAATGTCGAACCATCATGTATAACTCTTCACATCCGCGCCGATGAAACTTTCGTACAGGTCTGTTTATTTTATATTATCTTAAAAGTTGTTTCGTCTATCCATTGATGCTTACAGTATCGCATGTTATTTTAAAAACAAACTCGTAAACTCACAATCCAACCCCCCCTCCCCGGCCCCCAACACACACACATTAGCCTCAATAACATCTTTTATCCCCTCCATCATTTCCACGTCTCAATTCCATAGGATAGTGCACCCTTATAGTCGTTGAAATCAAATTTTTATCGTATAGATTTCTCAAGTCTAGTCCTCCCTCGTACTTGGGTAAGCAGAGCTGCTCTCATGTGATCCAATAATGTTTGTGTGTGTTCTTATCTTTTAAGAAGAAAGTAGAACATGACGATCCAAATTTCAAGAAAGAAAACATTCATGGGTCATCAGAGATAAATCATGCAACCCTAGTGGATTGAAGATCAAAGTTACGAGTACTAGTCCATTTGGTTGTTAGACTAGTGAAGAATTCTAACTACATATCACCTTCACCACCTTGGTCGAACAAAGAATGTCTCTTCCTACCCCCATGGACCTGGATCCCTAGATAAGTGAGTGGTAAGATTACCTTCTATGTAACATTGCCTGTTCAGTCTTCTTGGCTTGGAGGGTATTTCAGATTCTCTTGGAGTTATTGATGTTATAATTTAAGGCAGACATGATATTTAGCCTGTGTTGACCTGGTTTGTAGCATGATTCAAAAGTTTAGCATCTTATTATGGTTTGCTTTGAGTTTCTTTAGGAGAAAGTACTGTTACTATTAACGTACTGCTACTGCTCCTGTACTAGTACAAATAGTAGTGTATGTGTTCTTGTTTTTAGCAGCAATTTTTAGTGTGTTTTTTGTTGTTGTCTTCAACTAAGAAAATAAAATATCTTTCATTTAGCTTCTTTCTTGTATTAGATTTGTTATATGGTATCAGAGCTTGGTTTGTCACCAAGTGCTCGTTCCTTATTACTCGGTTAGAAAAGTATTGAGTCTTATTTTTGTTCAAGATGAACGGAGGTAGTGGCACTTCTCAAATGACTATTGAGAAGCTTGTTGGCACAATTTATCAATACTGGTGATTGTGTATGGAGGCTTACCTTCAAATAGGTCGGTAAACGGATACTTTCAAATACGGATAGTGTCATATTCGCACCGCTTCCGCATCTGAAATAATTTCAGATATCTGCATCCGCAGATACGGACAGATATCAGATAATTATCCTATCCGCTAACGATCGATAAATCAAAAAACATACACAGAAAATTTTGGTTCAAATAAGTCTTTTTTCAATCTCATTGATTATAGAAGTATGCAAAATCAACAAATATGATGATAATAAATAATTTTAAGCAGTTAATATCAAGGTTTCACATTCCGTCAGGCGTGCCGGAACTCCGGCCATCTCGGCCAGGTTTCGGCGATGACCGGAACGAAATCGTCAAAAAAAAAACCGTCCGTCATCTCGAGCAAAAAAAACTGTCAAAGCAAAAGAATCAATTCACGCTTGCAAAATTACAGTAAAGTAAAAACTGAAAAAAAAACAAAACAACTTTAAATCATATCATATTATTCATAAAGCAAGAATCTTAGCACGCTTCCATCAATTCAAGTTTAACATTTTGCTCAAAAAATCAAACAACAAATCACAGTCTCAACTTTCAAACTTGCAAATGAATCAAATATTTGGCTGTAAAAAACATAACAATCTCAGAACAATACACAAAAACTCACCAATTCAAAGCCGTGAAAAACCAAAGTTTACTCTGGAAGAAGGTGTTCGATTTCGAATTCAAAGTCGTGTGCAACGCTGCGATCAAATTAAGTGTGCGACTTGAAGCTGGTATTCGATTTTTTTTCTTTTTCGCGTCTGGAATTATGGAATCGTGAATTGAATCGATGGCTTTGAGCGGTAAGAACATGGGGCAAATGATTTAGAGATGGAGTAATAAAGTGGATTGAGCTTTAAATTAGGTTAATTGGCTGTTGGACAATTCCATAGTGAATGTAATTTACTTGCTTTATTAATTGGCTGTTTGACAATTACCTGGACTTTAGAATTAGGTTAGTGGGCAATTACTTACTAAATATGAGAATATGTATTGAATAATGTAAGTTTTTGGTCCATATGCGTGAATGTAAGTTTACAGAGTGCACGTTTACTTTTAATTTGAATAATTCAAAACATATATGTAACTCGATTACTTTATACAATGTTCATTGTTTTTTGTTATAATTTTTTTAGTTAATTGAAGTGGATATTAACAAATTTATGTTATATAATCTGTATAATTTATGTTTATTATTTAGGTGTTTGAACATGGCAAATCGTGATATTGTCTGAAATTAATGTACGGTAGTCGGTATCAATAAAAAGAAAATGAAGTGCAATTATTGCCATAAAGAAATTTCTGGTGGAGGTGTAACATGTATGAAAGAACATTTGACAACAATGGCTGACGATGTTGCACCATGTCCAAATGTTCCTAAAAAAGTCAGAAAACTTATACGGGAACATCTAATCAAAAAGAGAAACGAACGAAGGCAGGGAAGCTTGAAAAACAACGTGTGTAAGAAGAATTGATTAGCATGCCCGAACAACAAAATTCAGACGTTGGAAGTGATGGAAATGAAGATGATAGAGATATTCAACATGCCTTTCGAGCAAGTAAAGAATCTTATATTAGTAAAAGACAACGTTCAGGCGGAGGATCAAGCGGAGTAAAGCGCACCAATCGTTCTAAATCATTAAGAGTGGATAATGATTTTGAGATACGTGCAGCTTTCAGGATAGATTCATATGTTCAAACACGAGGAGGTAGATCTTAAATTTCAATTAGAACTAAATATGTCAAAAAGCATATAGAACGTGCAATATTAAAAAAAAAAATTTAACCATATTGCATATAATGCTACAAGTAGTCCTTATTATCAAACAATGGTTGATGTTATTGTAGAAGTTGGTCCTGAAGTTAAAGCACCCACCCTAAGGAAACTTTCGAAAACTTATTTAGATTTAGAGAGCGCTGAAATCAAACAACATATTGATACTTACTCCAAATTTTGGGATGAACATGGTTGCACATTGATATGTGATGGTTGAAGCACAAAAAATAGAAGACAATCATAAATTTTCTTGCGTTCTCCACTCAAGAAACCGTCTTTCTTAAATTTGTAGACGCCACTGACAAATTTCAAAGTGCTGAGTATATTTATGGTCTAATAGATAATATTGTTAATTTTATTGGAGAATATAAAATTGTGCAAACAGTAACTAACAATGGAGCAAATTATAAAGCTACCGGTCAATTACTAATGGAAAAAAGAAACAACTGTATTGGATATCATGTGCAGCACATTGCATCGATTTGATTTTAGAGGATATTTCAAAAGAACCCGAGGTAAAAATTATTATATCAAATTGTCAGTCAATAACAGAATTCATATACAATCATGGTTGGCTACTAACAATAATGAGAAAAGAAACAAACAACAAAAAATTGATTCAATCAGCGGTAACCAGGTTTGCTACTCCCTTTCTTGCATTAGAATCCATATACACACATAAAGAGAATTTGAGAAGGATGATCTATTCGAGGGAATGGAGTGTAAAAAATTCAAAACTTGGTCCTAAAGACAAAAAAACAGCAATTCTTGTCTATAATTTGATTCATAGCGATAAATTCTGAGCTAACATTACTGCTATTATTCTCGTATTTGGTCTACTTGTAAAAGGTTTAAGAATGGTGGACAGTGATGATAAAGCAGAGATGAGACATTTGTACGAAGCAATGGATCGAGCGAAAGAATTAATTAAGAAAAATGTTGGTTCAAGACAGTATCAAAGTTGGTGGAATATA
Source organism: Allium cepa (assembly GCA_030765085.1). NCBI lineage: Eukaryota > Viridiplantae > Streptophyta > Magnoliopsida > Asparagales > Amaryllidaceae > Allium > Allium cepa. The sequence goes on from CM060929.1 coordinate 888,108,591, forward strand.
ATCGATAAAAGATGGGAAAGACAGTTGCATCGACCTATTCATACAGCGGATAATTCTTTTAGCTATTACACAATTATATGAATGCACATCATGTCAATACCTTCTTTTAACTATTCAATTCTTTTAGGTTATTTTCTCAATCCCCACATTCAATATGGAAATAAAGCAACAAATGACGATGAAGTTTTAAATGGATGGACAAACGTCGAATGGCATCATATATTACTATGCAAATTGAAATTTCGAAAGAGGTAATAAAACATAATACTCAACTACTTATGATTCTTCTTCAAATTATGACATGTCTATTAATAAATGTTGTGTAGGTGGAAAAATACAGAATGAAACTTGATGTATTTGGTTCTGCAAAAGCACAAACAAGCAATTAAGTCATGTCTTCCCGCTATGTGGTGGTCAATAATTGACAGAGAAGCTACTCCAAATTTAACACATTTAGCAATGCACATTCTTAGTCAAACAATTCTTCTTCAAACTTTAAAAGAAACTGGACAACATTTATGATGATTCATACGAAGCTGAGAAACAGAATAAAAATGAAAATTTTGAAAAAACAGGTATTTGTATATTACGGCAACAAACAACTGATCAACTTATTGATCTAGATTACATCTTTCATGAGGAAGATCCATTAGCAGAATGGACTAGAAAAGTTGAGAATCCACTGTTTGAGAATAGAAGCGACAATCCTTGGTCAGACAATGATAATATATTTGCACAAAGAACAAAAGATCATAATAGTGAAAATAGCAGTTCATATAATAATGACTCAGGTAATGCTGGGATCATGGTATTGGTTCTAGTGGTTATGGTGTTTACTCCGCTTATGGTGATCCTCAAAGACCTAACTAAAATTATACTACAAAAGATGCAGATGATTATAGTGGACGAAGAGATAGAAATTTGAATGTTGAAAATGAAGATCAACGTAATTATGATGACATACACACATATAATAATGTTACTGGTTATAGGTATTCTACATCTAACTACAATGGAGGTTATTCGTATTACGGGGTAAATCAAACAAATAACGCTGATACATCAAGCAGCCAAGATGAGCCCTCACCATTTGATAATATGATGACGACATTTTTAAATTCAGATCAAATGCAGTAGTATGCCTTTTTACCTTATTGTAATCGAACGCAAAACAAAAATAACGATGAGAGCAGTTCGTATGATGCTTAAAGAAATAGTTTTTAGCATTAAAATTTTTATATTGTATGTTTTGTATCTTCTACATAATTTAAATGAATTACTAGCATTGTATATTTATTGGGATATTTACAAGAAAGTATCAGAATTTGTAAACTAGAACTAAACCGAAATTTCTGAAATTTCAAAAACGGAATCGAAAATTAAAATTTTCCAAAGACCAGAACGAAAACGGAACTTTGAACCTTGATTAATATGCATTTAATGCATATAATATAAATTATTAACTTGACAAAAAAAATATCTTTCGTTGTGCTAAAATACCCATGAAAGAAAATATAATCTTGACAAAAACCGAACGGATAATATTTAGATACGAATGCCTTTGTATCATTATTCATATTTTCGGATATCAGATATTTATCTACTTTTCGAATACGGATGCAGAAAGATTCCAGCTTTTTCGGGTACCCATTGCCTACCCTCAAGACATAACAAGGTTTATGGGATATTGTTTTCGGTGATGACAAAGTTCTAGATGATACTCAATAGCTTGCTGAAGCAAGACGCAAATGGAAGATAAAGTGCGGGAAGGCCTTATTTGCCCTCAGAACTTCAATCAGCAAGGGATATATTGATCATGTCGGCGAGCTTGATTCTCCAAAGGAAATTTGGGACACTCTCGCAAGATTGTTCTCTTGGAAGAATACAATGCGACCACAATACCATGAAAATGAGCTGGTTTCTATAGCCAAGGTAATATGTCCATTTCTGATTATTTTCTTAAGGTCAAAAATGTATGTGCAGAAATTTCAGAATTGGACGTTGACGAACTACAAGTGATGCAAGGTTACGACACTATTTGATTCGTGGCTTGAAAAAAGAGTTCATGCATTTTATTTCATCTATTCAAGGATGGTCGACACAACCATCGATTGTTGAACTGGAGAATCTGTTGTCTAACCAAGAAGAATTGGTTAAACAAATATGGGCAAGTCACTTTCAAATGTTGAAGATGCACTCTTTCTCAATAACAACTCAAAGTCAAAGAATACTTACAAATATTCCTCAAGCAGCAAAAATGCAAAAGGCGGAGGGAGAGCAATCAAGCATTTCTAAATTAACATGTTTTCGACGCGAAAAGGCAGGGCACATAAAGCTAAATTGTCGAGTAAAAGTTGTTTGTAAGAGGTGTGGCAAACCTAGGCATACCAAATTGTTGTGTTAAAGTTACGTCATTAGATGCAAATGTCACACATGAAGCAACCGAAACCGATAAGCCAAAGTGGGACAATTGTCTATCGAAGTAATCAATAAACCTGAAAACATTGCTTCTATTATGCAACAAAATGATGAAAATGCATACGCCAGTAGAGAAGTTGATTATGAAAAGGACTGGATTGTTGATTCAAGCTGCTTATATCATGCCATGGGAGATGCTGTGTTGCTTTTTGATGTTCGTCCTCATATGAGAAAGCGAGTGATTGTGACTGCCAACAATTCATTACACCATGTAATGAAAGAAGGGCAGTTTAGAGATACAAATTTGAATGGCGAATGTCTTATTCTTGAAGAAGTTTATCAAGTACCTGGTTTAAAGAAAAATCTTGCTTCAGTTTCTCAGATCACTAAATCAGAAAGGTATGTACTATTTGGTCCTGATAAGGTTGAAATTCTTAGTAACCTAAGGAGCATTGATACTGATATCTTATTTACTGAAACATTAGTGCCTCACTTTGGCATGCTCGACTTGGACATGTTAGTCATCGGTTTTGCAATTAATATCAACAAATAGGCTGCTTAAAGGTGTTCCTTTATGCAAAGCGGTACTTTCAGATGCAATATGCGTCAGTTGTCAATGCGGTAAATCTCATCGTCTTCCTTTTCAAAAATCAATGAATCGTGCTTTTAAAATGTTTCAGCTGTACATTTTGATCTTTTAGGACCAACTAAAACTTCAAGTTACAGTGGTTTCCTTTATATGATGGTTATCGTGGATGATTACTCTCGATACAGTTGGATGTACTTTCTAAACAACACAGTGCAGCTCTCAACCACTTTATGCGGTTTAAGATGATGGTAGAAAGAGAGTTCAAATCAGCCATAAAGTGTTTGCGTACCGATAATGAGGGTGAGTTTCTATCTTATGATTTTTCAAAGTTTTGTGAAGAACATGGCATACGACGTCAAATAACATGTCCTAATACCCCACAACAAATCAAAAATTGGCACACCTTATAGCAATAACATTATCTTGGTTGCATGATAAAAACTTCCTCGAGAGTTATGAGCAGCAGCAATGGAATGTACTTGTCATATAATCAACCGCTTACCTCCATGGCCAGGCACAACAAATTCCCTTTTGAAATGTTATACAATACAGAACTTGATGTTAGTTATTTTAGAATTTTTTGGTTCTTACTACATAATACCTAAACAAAGCCAAACTAAGCTTGATCCGAAAGCTAGGAAATGCTTGTTTGTTGGATATGATGCACACAGAGAGAGATGGAAATGTATGGATCCTGACAAGGAGAAGATTATTACTTCCCATGATGTTGTATTTGATGAAATTTCCACCTTACATCCAGATTCTGCACCTGAAGAAAATTCTAATATTGTGCCTCTTGTTGACTCATCGTGAGTTTGTTTCTACTCAAACTGATTTTAGCGACGGAGGAGTTTAGAGTTTTCTCAAAATGCTTCCTCACAAGGTGAGGCCACACTGCGAAGAACGTCAAGACAAAGAAAGTTGCCTAGTCGTTTAAATGATTATGAAGTGCAATTAAATCACTGTGGTATTATCATTTGTTTTATGATGGAAGATACTTTTGAAAATGTGCCTACCTCTTATTATGAAGCTCAAGGAAAGCCTGATTGGGAAGCTGCAACGAGAGATGAAATCGAAGCGTTGAAGAATAATCCTACCTGGGATCTTGTACCCAAACCAAAAGATGTTGATCTAGTTATGTGTAAGTGGGTCTACAAGCTAAAGAAGACAATGGATGGAACTGTTGCAAGGCATAAAGCTCGTTTAGTTACCTGTGGTTATTCTCAACAATGCGGTATAGATTACGACAAGACCTTTAGTCCAGTCACCAAAATGGTCACCGTTCGCACCCTCATCTCCTTGGCTGCAAGCAAAGGTTGGACTCTTTGGCAATTTGACGTAAAAAATATCTTCCTTCATGGAGAGTTAGATCATTACAAACACACACACACACATATATATATATATATATATATAAAGCAACCACATGAATTTGTTTCCGAGAAGCTTCCTCATTATGCATGTCGACTGAAGGACACTATATGGCTTAAACAAGCGCTTCGTGTTTGGTTTGTACAGATAGCTGAGTACTTCACATTTTGTGGCTTTCATCCTTCAATTTCAGATCCTAGTCTCTTTGTTAAGGTAAAAGCATCACTATCTATTATGATTCTTTTGTATGTTGATGATATGATAATCATAGAAGACGATACAGCTGAAATCATGCGCCTCCAAGATAGTTTATCAATTTGTTTTGAAACGAAAATTTTCGATGAAGCTCATTATTTCCTTGGTTTAGAACTAGAATGATTTGATGGCTATTTTCTTTCACAAAAGGGTATGAGCAAGGATCTTGCAATGTTTTGGCATGGAGAAATCAAACTCTACAACTACTCTGATGGATTCAAGCCACAAGTTGAGGAAGGATGAAGAAAAGCTCTTGGATGATCCAACCGAGTACCGTAGATCGATCGGTTGTCTATTGTATTTAACGATCACTCGGCCAGATATTAAATTTTCGGTGGGAAAATTATCTGAGTTTATGAGCCAACCATGTGTTGATCATATGGCTACCGCAAAACGAGTTCTCAGGTATGTGAAAGGAACTTTGAGTCATGGTTTATACTTTCAAGCAAACAAGAATTGCTTTGTACAAGGTTATGTTGACGACCAGTACCATTGCCCCAGTGGTTAGACGCTTCGACTTTGGTGCGAGAGATAACAGGTTTGAAAGTTGCGTAGCGTGATGCGAACATATATTGACATATAGTATTTTGTATACTACCTAAGCTATGTTGATGGGAGCTGGGCTGGAGATATAAATGAAAACGCTCCACCTCTGGTTATTGTTTCTATATTGGTTCTGCAATCATATCTTGGTGCAACAAGAAATAGAGTACAGTGGTTTTATCAAGAGCAGAAGCTGAATATGTCGTAGCAACATTAGCAACGCAGGAGTGTATTTGGCTTACAAGGCTTATTCAAGGTACAGATAAGAACTACAATATCCCTGTACTAGTTTTTTGTTACAAGGAAAGTGCAACTAAACTTCCTGAAAACCCGGTATTTCATACATGTACGAAGCATATTGATATTCCGTATCATTTTGTTCGAAAAAAGGCATTGGGTGAAGAAATTGAGCTACGTAAGATAGAAAGTGAGAAGCAAGTTGCAAATATATTTACCAAAGCTCTTTCACAATCTAAATTTGAAAGGTTTCACAAAAAACTAGGCGTTGTTGATTGCATGTCTGCACTAAGGGGAAGTGTTATAATTTAGAGCAGACATGATATTTGGCCTGTGTTGACCTGGTTTATAGTATGATCCAAAAGTTTAGCTTATTATGGTTCGCTTTGAGTTTCTCTAGGAGAAAGTATTGCTACTATTAAGGTACCGCTACTGCATCTTGTTTTTAGTACAAATAGTAGCGTATGTGTTCTTGTTTTTAGCAGCAGTTTTTTAGTGTGTTTTTTGTTGTTGTCTTCAACCGGAAATAAAATATCTTTCATTCGAGCTTCTTTCTTGTATCAAATTTGTTATAATTGATTACTTGCTCCAAGGTCTTTTCGTGTTCTTTCATAAAACAAATAACCCTCGTGATGGATTTTCCTGGTCCTGTTATCCAATTAAGAAGATCAAAATGTATCCACAAATGAAAAAGATGGTACCAAGGGACAACATCAAGGGTCGAAAATCTATAGTCCATTTTTGATGTTAGCTCATGAATCTCTGAAGCCTCTGCAACAAAGACGTAAATGGCTAACAAAAATGAGTCATTAAACGACCTGAAATCTCTCACAATAAAAAACCACGATATCATGTCATATGCTTTGACCATATGAAACTAGGTGAATATGTCTGCACTATAGATTTTCTTATTGACATATGATATTAGTTCTTAGGAAAGCAAAATGTTACATGCGATTAATCTCTCTGCCTCTGTTGAATCCCACTTGAAAGGTATATTGATTTGGTTCAAAGTAGGTGTCATCATCTTGACCGTTATTTTAAGAAAGAATCTTGTTGTTACAAAGACAACAGATACAAAATCCGCATAATACTCCATATACACTTTCTTAGGTATGAGAACAGTGTTCTCTAATGGAACAAAATTTAGGTATCTCCTTTCCTATGAAGAAAACTGAATGACTTTGGTGTAGTCTGATCCTATATGCCCAATACACCTGGCGGAAATATGATAAATTCATCCAATCGCCAACAATTTCACTTTGTTCAAAAGTACATTTCGACCTTATCCATCTTCAGTATCTTGGTCAATGAGCTTTTATCTCCTGCTTTAATTAGTGCATGACCGTGTCTTAGAATTTATGTATCATTATGGTTGATTGACTCACTCACTAGCATATTTTGGAAGCAGTACAAAATCACCGTGTTCATTTTCTTTGGTTTTTCCTTCCATTTGCCATTCTCTTTCTTCATATTCTCAATGGCTAGATGGCTATTCTTTTTCCTGATGACCTATAGTTTCTTGTTGTTCTATTTACTTAATTTTTGAACTAATTTCGCAAAAATCTTGAAGAAAACCTTAGGCTATGTCATTGTTGTAACGAAGCATATAACTTTTGAGTATGCTGGTTCATCAATCAATGTGCAATCGCTTGTCCACATGCAATGCTCAAATCACATTGCAACTCGCATATACCACTAAGAATAATCTCTTATAGCGTTTTCCAAGCATCATATTTGCAACTACCGAGCTTAGCCGTCTCTGCCATATGAGTCAAATCAAGGTGTGGAATGTTCATTGGAGTCATCTAATGAGAGCGATTGACATCTATATTGCAAAAACCAAGGCAAAACTATGTAAATCCCAGTGGTGTTACATAAACTTTAAAGCAATCATGGTCTTAGGTTTTTGACACAAGCATTTTTTTTAACCCTTTTTTTTGTAACCTTAATTATGGATAAGAACTCGATTATATATGCATGCATAAAAACTTGGTAGGATTTTCTTTGAGACAGTAGTTATTTCTTCTATTTATTTTGTAGATTGATATGCTGTGCACAAATATTTGGAGCATATCAAATCATCAAAATGTGTAGTGGCAAAAGTATCATCATTATGGCCAATTCATATTGGGCTCTTACATTTTTAACAAATGTGGAGTTTTTAAGGTCCTAACATATCCATTTTATAGAATTTGAAACTTGAAATTTGTGAATTTAGGTAATCAGACTAATGAATTTCTAGATAACAAGCGAACAAATCATGACCAAGACCTAAACATGAAATTAAAGATGTGTTTGTTTGCAATACGTGGTTCTTAATAAGAACAAAATAAATGATAGAAACGCTAAAAATTTGTTTGTTTACAACAAATGTAAGAAACCTCAATGTTTAGATTTTTCTAATTCACTTATTGAGATTATAGTGCTTATTAGGACTTTTGAATGAGAATGCTAGGTTTTTCCAATTATACATTCACATGAATTTCTAAGTTATAAATTTATCAATAGTGATTGAGTTTAGATTTTTTTTTTTCTCTCACTGTTTTTTCTCTTTCTCATCACTTTTTTTTTTCAAATTCTAAAGAATTGTCACCATCTTTTTTATTTTTAAAGGAAAATATTAAGATTTTGTTTGTTAAGAAAATTAATCACATTTAGTTTGGTTAGAATTCATAACAGTTTTCTATATTTCATCAAAATATAATTTCACTTTTTGATCATTTAATTTTATATTTGATCAAATCTATTCAAGAAAGGTGTTTCTTATTAATAGATATGGAAAGGGTAACATTGTTAAAATTATTTTTTAATTTAATAAAACAAGGTCTACTTAAAACTTTAAAAAGAAGATAAACGAACAACTAATTTAATACCCAGCCTTCAATATTAAACCATCAGCATTGTAAGCAAACACAATATGAGACAAACTCTAATTAACTGGTAGGCGACTACAAAACTAGTTAGGGTAAGGAGTGCGAGTGACTACAAAACTAAGCAGCGTAAGGAGTGTGATGCACTGGTATTGCAACCAAATAGAAATGCTATTGCATTTATTACAAATTTAATCAAAATAAATCTGATCATCACACTAACTTACCAATAGAATTATAGAATCAAAATTAACTGATTATTTGTTTCCATACCTGCAATTCTTTTACATCATCTCCTTGGACCCCCATTCTCAAAACTTTCCTCCCCTCTATCTTTTTCTCCGTATCATTATCTCTCTTGCTAACATTTACTTCAAAAGCTGAAGCTTCAACTTCCTTCTTCCCCTCAACAATTATTTCAGTAACTTCCATTATCTCAGGAATCACCAATCTCTCTCCGCCAACCTCAACCTCACCATCCATATTGGTCCCAGTCCTTAAAGACTCGATCTTTATCCTCAACATGTCGCTCTCTTTACTAAGCAATTCCCTTTCGGATCTCCACCTAGATTCTTCTCGTATCCACCGCTTCTCTTCTCGGACCCATCTTTGCTCTTCCTGGATCCATCGCACCTCTTCTCGCTCCCAATCCGACGAAGTTGATGGCAAAACGGAGAGCCTATAGTTTGGGATTTGAATGTTAAATTTTTGAAGGAGAAAATTGGACTGTTTTAATTTCGAATGATGGAAGAGTGGAGGATGAAGAATAAAAGCGGAAGCGGAAGCGGAAGCGGAAGCCATGAGAAAGACGAGAAGAGGCGAAGTGGCGCGGAATATTTACGATTGATTGGATAATCGCAAAGGTGGCATTTTGTCATGGGCTTATTTTGGTTACAGGCTTTATGAAGTCTACAAAATATGGCTTACATTCGATTGTTCGGGACAATGTACAAGTGGGTGAGTTTATACACACACACCCATATGTATATACATGTAAATGTATGCATGGACGTGTGTGTGCGCAGCTGCTTATATACATGTATATATGTATATAGACATACACATGTTCATTAGTAAACATAATTATACTTGTGGCCCATATGATGGCTACAAATGATGCTAAATAAATGAGGTTATTGTTTCTATATATGTATGTGTGCGTGTATACTGTGTGTGAGAGAAATTCTTTAAGAACATAAATTGGTGATAAAATGTATCTCAACCATTGGATAGCCCTCGATTTTAACCTCGGATAAAAACACAACTGCATCCATCGTGTCTCATTTTGTGTTTTATTTTGCGTCCAAATTGATAGACCTCTAAGAGAAACTATGTAATTGTTATAAATATCCAACCGGGTAACAAATTTTGTTCAAAATAAAAGACGATTTATTTCTATTATATACTTGATATGATATGTTATATTAATTAATTTAATTAATTAAAGCTGTTTAATAGAAAATCCATAAATAATATGTTTTGTGATAGTAGTTACAAGTTGTAGCCATGAGTTATTTATAACAATAAAATAAACATATCATTTTATATATTTCTAATCAAGTGTATCGAGATCAAGTATCGATACATCCATTGAGACTAGTTACAAGTTGTACGTATTATTCATGGCTGCTGGGGGGTACCAATGTAACACCCCATCTCTATACACATGCTACCAAAAAAGTATTTCTAGGAATACCGTCTGATAATACGGATAATGAGACGATGTCGGGCTGTCACATGTAAATACCCCCTTGGGGTAATACTGGTACGTTTTTAAAAAATATATATACTACTCAGTTTGGTTCGTCGATCTCTCCTTTCCGTTTCCGCTTCAGATCATCATTCTCTTCTTTTTAATATTTTATTTTTAATTTGCAAACTTTTATTATTATTATTATTTTGAAGAAGATATTGATTTGGAATGAATAGAGAGTTTAGTTTTGGGAGAGACAAAATTTTGGTACGTTCTGAATTACATTAAAAATTTAAATGTTAGGTTTGGGTTCTATTCATAGGGTACTAATCGTCATCAATCGTTTAGATCGGATTTTATAAAATCTGGTCCGTTCGACCGAAGCAAACCTTAGTCGATAATGCTCTAACGGTCGATCGCTTGGTCTTCGGTGGTCGACCACTAGTAATCGATCGGTCCAAACCGAGATGTCGACCGATGGAGCTTTCTCGTTTCAATATATTTCTTTCCTATTTTATATATTTAATTATTTTCAATTCTGAAAATTTTAAGTTTAATAACTTTTTCATACGAGCTTTGATTACAAAACTTTATGTCTGAAACATGTCTAGAATATCGCTACAAACACAGCGGGGCAAGTTCCATAACCAAATTTAAAAGTTTATGAAAATTCCATTTTTTTACCCTTATTGTACTTGATTTAATTTCCTTTATTGAATTTCGGTTATTTTTTGTGGGACGTTACATCTTCCATCCTTAAAAGGATTTCATCCTTAAAATCTTCAAGAATGGAAAAATACAACTCGTACATATGGAAATTAATGCTTACAACCATTTACTTATCCATCAACCACTGGCAACCATTGTCATTAACTCAAATTTCTAATGCAAAATGTACATAAGGCATGGAATACATATGAACCTACACTAATGCAAAAATTATGCGGCCTCCTGATCTAGTCGATCTCCTGAAATGCAAGTGCTTATGCCATGCGTCCAAATATATGCATCTTATGTAATTGTACTAGCAAATCTATATGTATGTGCAAGTATTCAATCCATATGCAACAGCTGTATGCATATAAATCAGTAAAATAAAACAAGTGATGATGTGAGTGTATGCTAACTCGATAATATTTGCCTAAGTTTTCCAAGATCAATTTAATAAATACATCCATTTGCAATCGTCATCCAAAACATATCGCAATTATTCGTAGCATCCAAATGTCCCTGCCTATAGGGAATACTAATTTAAAAACTAAGCGCATAAGCAGTTTATATTTATTTAACTAAAATGGAAACGTACCAGGAAAGAGTTCTAGATTGGTAGCTCGGATATTCTCTTTAGGATCTCATGTACTCTTCGTTGGATCGTCTTCCCACTAGACCTTAACAAGTTTAATAATTTTATTGCGGAGTCGCTTCGTACCATACTCAAGCATACAGCTGGGTGCACAACGAATAAGTGACTCTCTTTCTATTTCCACCCCCTTCTAGCCAACTTGGCTCGACTATAGCTGTTGTATCGTGTAGACACTTTCGTAAGTTTGACATATGGAAAACGGCGTGTACTCCCCCTACCTTTTCAGGAAGCTTCATCCTATAAGCTAACTTCCCTACTCTGCATGTGATTGGAAAAGGCCCTACAAACCTTGGTGTTAACTTTCTCGAACTATCAAATTTTATGACATGCCTAAGCGGTGAGGCCTTCACAAAAACCATGTCGCCCACTACGAACTCCAAATCTATATATCTCCGATCAGCGTAAGATTTCTGCATATCCTGTGTGGTTTTCATCCTTCTACGGATCAAGTTTACCTTCTTTAATGTCTCTCTCGCCATATCCGGTCCAAGAATAATCATACATGTAGTGTCCTACAACCAAGACGGTGATCTAACGCCCCAAACAGTGTCATCCATATACTTGCCTGATAGATGTTATTACAAGTAAACTCCACTAGTGGCAAGTGATCCTCCCAAGAGCCTCCAAAATCTTATATACACATCCGAAGTAAGGCCTTCAACACCCGATTCACCATCTCTGCAAGTTCATCTGTCTATGGGTGATGAGCAATACTCAAACTCAACTTAGTGCCTAAACCCTCTTGAAGACTCCTCCAAAACTCATTGGTGAAAGTGGATCGCAATCGCTAATGATGCTAGGAGGAACTCCATCTAACATAACTTTCTCCCTTACGTATGGTGTCGTCAAAGATGCAGTAGTCCTCGTACTCCTAATCGGAACAAAGTGAGCACATTTGGTCGGTCGGTTGACTATGACCCAAATACTCTTAGTCATCATCCCACTCCTAGGTGGTCCATCAATAAAATCCATATAAACACTCTCCCATTTCCGCTATGGTATATGTAATTGCTGTAACAAACCACTTGGCTTCTTCTGCTCTGTTTTTATCTTTTTGCAAGTCATACATCTAGCCATATACTCTGCCACATGCCTCTTTATAATAGGCCAATAAAAGACCCACTTCATATCATTGTTCATTTTGTCTCCATCGGGATGAATGGTCACCCTAAAGTGATGGAATTCAACCAGCACCTCAAATGACTCAATCGATCCCCTTTACTAAGCTTCTCGAAAATACCCAATAAATCCTTATCGCGCTTCTAACTTGACCCAATGTGGTCCACGAGTGTAGGCTGCACATCCAAAGTTGCTAACAATCTCGGAGTGATGTCTGATGATGGTCGAAAATTAAATGTGGAGATAAACTCTAGGTGCTTCCACTTTAAGAACATAGAACTCAATATCGCATGCTTCCTACTCAAGGCATCGACTGCAACACTGTCCTTGCTTGGAGTATAGGAGATATCGAAATCATACGATGCCAAGAACTTCATCCACCTCTACTGCCTTAAATTCAAATCCTTCTGGGAAGACAAATACCTTAAAGACTTACGATCCATACATATCTCAAACCGCTTTCCTTATAGTTAATGTCTCCATGACTTAAATGCAGAGACAATGGTTGCCAACTCAAGATCATGGATGGGATAGTTTATCTCCTGGATTTTCAACTGTCGATTAACATAGCTCACTACTCTCGCTTCCTGCATCAAAACTGCGCCCAAACCAATACCGCAAGCGTCGTTATATACTATGAATGCTTTCGCACTATCAGGTAATACTAGAATAAGTGCACTAGTCAATGAATCCTTCAGCTTGATAAAAGCATCCTCACACTTTGAGTTCCACGAGAAAACCACATTCTTCTTGGTAAAGTGGGTCGAGAGGCGGGAATTTTAGTGAATTCCTTAATGAACTTCCTATAGTAGGCCCCCAAATCAAGGAAACTCCTCACTTATGTGGCATTCTTCTGTCTTATACTATAGTAACTTTATTAAGATCAACAACCATTCCACGCTCAAAGACTACGTGTCCCAAAAAGCATATCTCCTTGCGCCAAAATTGACATTTGAAAAACTTCACCTTCAACTTATTCCTATGGAGAGTATTGAGCATTTCTTCTAGATGCATCATGTGCTCCTCCTCGCTCTTTGAATGGACTAATATATCGTAACCAAATACCACCACGAACTTATTAAGCAACCCTCTAATAACTCGGCTCATCAGATCAACAAAATAGGCCGGTGCATTAGTCAGTCCAAAGAACATGACTAACCACTCATAAAGTATGTCGGGTGTATGAAAAGTGATCTTTTGGACACTATCCTCAGCTACCTGCGGCTTATGGAACCGGTAGCCAAGTCAAGATGAGAGAACGCCTTTGCTTCAACTACTGATCAAAGAGATTGTCTATGCGAGGCAACATGTAACGATTCTTCTTTGTCTGCTTATTCAGCTCACGATAATTGATGCAAAGCCTCAAAGAACCATCTGCCTTAGTGGCAAAAACAACTAGTGCTCCACACTCTACAATACTCCTCTTGCTAAAGCCCTTCTCCAACAGCTCATTAACTTGATTATTCAGTTTTTGTTTTTCTTTAAGAGCCATAAGCCTCAAACGTAAGGCAATCGGTCTGGCATTCTCCATAAGGTAAATCCAAAACTTGATCTCTCTTTGGGTGGAAGATAGGTGACCTTAAAAAAGACATCTGGATTATCTTGAACTATTGTCACTGAAGCTAACTCATCATGTGATAGGTCTAAATTATATAGGTAACTCAACATAACTGATCCTCTAGGATCGCAATAAACCTCTAGGCTGCATCCACTACAAGTGCCTAACCAAATAACCTTTTTGTCACAATCTAAGATCGCCCCATACATGGTCACCCAGTCGATACCTAATGTCAACCCAAACCCAGAAAATCCTAAGACAAAAGCATCGCAATCAAACTTGACCCCTCAAATAAATAATTTCAAACCCCTATAAATCATAGATAAATAAACCGATCCTCCAACAGGGTTTGATACAACCACTGAATTTATAACTATGCTAGTGTCTAAGTACAACCTATATATAAGTCTACTTAAAATAAAAGAGTGTGATGCCCCAGTGTCAAATAAGGTACGAATGGATAAATTAGATAGAGTTAACACACCTTCAATTACGACCTTCTTCCCCTTGTCTACTACTAAAGGCACACTCGAGCTCAGAACAATATCCAGTGCATAAGCTGAAACCACCTGGGTAAAGGTCTTTCGTGGTGCTGGATACTCCCTCCTCATATGCCCGAGATGGCTGTAGTTGAAACATTTGATCTTTGAGATTCCCGTCCTGCACTCCTTCACAAAATGCCCCTTCATGCCACATTTTCTACATTTGAGTTCTTGCTTCTTAATCTTCCTTTGGGTCCACATTCTGCCCTTGCTCTGATTCTACTGAGGTGTTCTCCCTCCTAACTTCTTGGGATGACCCCTTACATTCTTCTTGAAAATAGTATTTAGCAAAATCATCTCCACCGAACCCTTGAATGTCGCACCGATGGGAATGTGAATAAGGGCCAAATTTTGAAGAGGTTAATTCAACCTCTTTGCAAAATTCAAAGCCTTCTTATAAGGGGTATTTATCAGCTCCAAACCAAACAAGCCAACACATTGAATTGATTTACATATTTCTTCACTGACATCTCTCCTTAATGCAAATGTATGAACTTCTCTAATTGTATTTCCTGCTCTGCCATGGAAAGAAACTTCGTCTCAAAACGCCTCATAAACTCTCCTTAAGGAATCTCTCCTTCATTGGCCTTCGCCACTGTCACGTCCTACCAATTCAGAGCCCCCTTGAAAATGCCAAGTAGCAAGTTGTCTCCTAATGTCATCTCCAATACCCATAAATCTGAGAATCCTCTCATAAATACGAATCCATGCTTTGAGCCCATATATGACTCGGTCTCATATATGGCTTTCCTTCTATACTCATTAAGTCCTTACATAGCTTAGCGAAATCAATGGCAGATGAGTGGGCAGGAAGTACACCTAGAGTCTACTTTGTGGGTCCCCTATTAGGATTAAGCTCAGCTTGTCCTATCCTTGCAAATAACGATGGAAACATATCGGGACGTCCACACCCAGAATCTCAACTGCATCACTTGAGCCGCAACCAATAGGATTTCTCATTCTCTCTATCTGTGATTTAGGAATTATTAGAAACTTTTCCACATATAGTATTGACAAAAATAAATGATGGCCTTTTTTGTATTATACATGTATATAAAGCCTTCGAAATTTTTTTATCTATATATGTGTACTTTCTAGAAACTTGTTTTGAAAAACATTTTTTTGAATATTTTAGACAACTCATTTTTTTTGGGAAAATATTCGAGTATGTTCTCTCAATACATACCTAGCTCCTAACGAATTTAAGCTTATCCTCTGATACAAAATATGATAACCTGCACCTCCCGACACACCGATCCAAAGCTTATGGTGACTTTTAAACTCGCGTCGTACCAGGAAGTATGAGATATCGTGTTATTAAAGCATTATAGAGACTAAAAATATAAGGATAAATTTTGAAACATTCTACACTTTCAGATCTCATAGTGAAAGGCAATAAAATATAAAAATAGAAAATAATCATCTAAGAGAACACAATCTAAAAAAACATATGTAGTCCAAATAGAATTTTGCAAAATAACAATCACATAGTCTGATGAGTACTATATACGATAAATAGTTACACGGAGAATAATGAAAAGTAAAAAACCAATGTCACTATCAAGCTCGCCTCTCCATGTACTAGATCTTGGCCAATCACTCGTTGACATGTGCTACTGTTGTGGGGGAAAAAGGAAAGGAGGGGATCAGATAAAAGTTGGGTGAATTAGTTTCATTATTAATATATGGTGATCACATGCAGTTGACTTCATTTACAATCTGTGTGATCTAGGGTGTCCTACTTATGCCTTGTGAACTACTTACTAAGATTCATTTTACTAACCTAAGGAATATAATTCTAAATACACCTACACCAAACCGCTTATGAAGATTAGATTTAGAGTCGAAAAACTAATCGAACCTCAAAATAACTATGGATCGAAAAATAACCTTTGGAACTACCCTTAATATAAGATCGAATAGCATCATGCTTGGGACTACATTCTCAATCTACAACTACACGTATCGTACTTACGCATTGAGAGGAGCCCACAATGCCGACTCGCATCGAAGACATCTTAGATTCCGCTATATCCACGTTCAAGCTTAGTGGTAACCCAATCACTTATTGCATCGCGCTAGGCATCCACCAACAGTGTCACACATGCATCGAGGAACCTCCCGTTAGTGCCGGACTACACCATGCAAAGCATTCTCCAATATTGTCATGCATATAGCGAGGAACCTCATGTTAGTGCATTGTGCTTAGCGCACCTTTGCAATCGAACCGTCTCATATTGCATGTTAAATTCGTTGAATGAATAGTGTCTAGGGCTAATTGTCCGCATACACATCAACCTGTTTCCATAACATCCAAGGGTTGAAATTTTAAGGAACTAATCTTCATACCTATCTATTATCATATGTGTGTGTGTGTGTGTGTGTTTTTAACCAAAAATGCATGAACACCTAGAAGTTATAGAAGAAAATAAAATATGAAAAATCTTAAATGAAAATGAAGAAAAAGAGAGACACGATCATTTATAGTGGTTCGGCAAAGCTTGGCCTACGTCCACTTTAGTATTCTATTGCTGATTTATGACTTGGGTACAAAAGTTCTTCAGACTCGGTATGACTCCAACACTTAGATAGTCAGAAATACCAAAATATATGAAATAAAAGAGCAAGAGCCAAAAAGATCTTGTAAAATGAGCTCTACCTTCCAATTTATAGAGGTATGGAGCCTAAAATCTCGTCTAAAATATTTCCAAGCCGTTGTGCATGAATTTGACCGATTCTTCCAAAATAATAGGTGCCACCTCAGTAATATCTAGGAGTCGGTACTGATCCCTAAGTAGGAGTCGGTATCGATCCCCAAGTTCACCATTTTTGGCTTTGACTTCTTACCTTAGATCGTCCTGTAGTTAGCTTTGTGATGTTATAGTTGTTTGCACCAATATCAGCTTGCCTCTGAGTCCAAATGATGGAGTTGACGGAGGACAAAGTTGTAGTTTCAAGTGTTCGTGAAGACCAATGAAGAATTGCATTGATTCAACAGAACAACTTTGGAAATAGAGCCTTGGCATCATGACAGGCATGTAGGCAAGAGATGGGTACACCCAAGTGGTATTTTGGAGTTGGTACCGATCCCCATATAGAGGTTGGTATCCATCCCAAATTTGTAGGATCCCATGGTTCAGTTGACTTGGGCTGTTTTGGTTTTGTTGCTGTGACTTTGTCCGTGCTTGGTGTCTAGACTCTTAGCTATCTCTCTGGGCTTCCTGCCTTAATAAATCTAAGCTCAACTAGTCCAGTCTGTTTGAATAATGTTTGATCAAAAGGCCGGATAACACTTATATCTCAAAGCACATCTCATTTCGAATGTGATGTGCTTTGAATCGAGATAAGCCGAAGTTGCCATGAAGGACTCCACTCTATATTTCGAATGGTCATTACCCTTCGTGAACCATTTGTGTGAAGTTATACCCATAGTGATTCATCAAGAAAGTTTTGCCTATATAATCCGAAATGTGATCTGCCAATCCAAGCATAACGATTTTAAATTGATTCCGTCCATGGATTAGTCAGGTTTGAATTTGATTTCTCTTTGACCCTGGTAGTCAAGTATGGGATATTTATACGTACACTTACCCATGCGCACGTTCTTGAGTTAGAAGGAGTACACATACATGGCCAGTCAAATGTACATGCATTAGCACATCTCTACTTAAATACTAAGGTGTGCATTTACATTACATTTTTTTTTGGGACTCGGTATCGATCCCTGATTTAGGAGTCGGTACCGACTCCATGCTTTGAGAGATTTCCAAGTTTAGGATCACTTAAACTTCGAGTTTAAGATGCTATAAAACCCATTTCCAATTGATTCACCTCCTCAATTTTACTCTTGCCGATTTGTAACTCCGAGCTCCCCATTTGAAAAACTCTACCACGACCCATACTTTTCACATTCTCATCCACAAGCGACCGCCACCTCTATTTTTAGGATCCATGCTGACGCCACCTAAACCTTGTTGAATTGTCAACCTGAAGACCACTGACCCCAAGCATTTTTTCCCTCGAATTCCAATTCGTTGTTCCTTGAACCTTAATTTTCATAACTAGGTAGGTGTTTGGGTGAGGACATGACGATGGAGGATGATGTGGTTGAATGGAGGTGGGTGAACAAACGGGTGTGGTTTTAGAGTTGGTGGAGATAGAGAAGGAAGGTGAAAGTTTCCTTGGTTGTGGGGGTCGGTGAGACTCCCATACTTGGGCAAATTTTTGCCTATTCCAAATTTTACAATCGAACATTGCCTTGCAAATTCATGTTGAATTCCTCCTCCATCTCAAAGCATTTCCAAAGCATAGCCAATAACATGTAGCTCTTCGGGACTGTCAACGATAACGGTCACGCTAAGTGATATCTGGAATCTAGAAAAACGAACTGCTAAAACAAACATGAATAATAACCTGAACTGCACAACACTGCACGACACAACACTAGAATCCACTTTAGCATTGGGGGTACGGTTTGTAATTAGCCTTCTAATGTTGATTATCTATCGAGTTTTTTTATTATAGAAATGGACCAAACACATTCCGAACATTTGGCTGCTCAAGCTGCAGGTACATCAACTTCTAGATACATCGAATTTGACGTTGAGTCAAGCTCAACCACCACTTCACAAGCACATTAAACTCCTATTTAGCAAGGGCAACAACAAGAAATTCCACATGTTGATCAATAAAATCTTTAGATTCCCCAAGTAGCACGATAGATTCCTGAAAATCCGGTTGAACAGATAGATGGGCCTCAAATAGATCCAGCACCGGATATTCTTAAGGATGCAGTAATGCTGAATGACTCGGTTAATTCTGTTCCCTCCAAAATCGATGAATGATCTCTTTAGAGGATATGCAATAAGCATAGAATTCCATTTGATGACATTCTGGTACTGTCTCTCAACCATAGAGCTCATGATCCTTTAGAAGTATATATAGCTTGCAACAGATATATGTGCCTTGTGGGTTGCATCTTGCCATTTAATCAATTTGTCCGTCGAGCCCTGAACTTTATAAGACTGGCTCCCATACTGCTGCATCCAAACAGCTACGCTTTTCTTCTTAGCAATTATATGGTCTTCTTTGAGCATTTGAATCGAATGCCTAGCGATGAGGAAATTCGGTACATCTATAGCTTTAAGAGCCGCAAAGAAAACTCGTCTCTTATTTACTTAGAGTCGATGGGGGTTGTAGTATAGTTACCGGGCTTGGTACAAGCAGAGTTATTTTAAGGCTGGACTATTTTATGTATGCTATATACCCGAGTTCGGTCATAGATAGATATCCAAAAGTAAGTTTTATTTCAAACGTCATTCGTGTAGTTGCCTTATAGTCTACATACTTAATATATCTTTCTCTGCCAGAAAGACCCAACGGTGGATCACTTTCGGATAGCATTAATACTCTTATGGCTATCCCAACCGGGGATAGGTATATAAGAACTCTATTGACAGACAAGTATCTTTTTGCCCATGGTTTGTTAGAGGAAGGTTGTAACATCGACATATTTCCAGTTGTAAATGATGATGGTGATGATGATGACAACAAACTTCCCATAGGAGGCGAAGTTGATCAAGATTTGCCCTTAGTACCAAGCCCTAGGCCTGGAGTTGCAAAAAATATAGAACAAGAACATTAAGGAACTGAGGAAGGAGAAATTATTGGAAAGAGTGGTGAGGCCAACCAAGGTAACACTGAAGTAGGCCACCGATCTCAGACTGAACAACCCAGAGATGATCAAAACCTGCCACTAAAAAGAGATTGATCATGAAAATTTCCAAGGCGTTGACTTTCACTCGGTCTTTGTTAGTTACAGCGTGGAAAAAGCTCCTTCGATCCTATCTACAGGCATATTTGCTGGCCTAGGGAAATTCCTACCCACTTTCGGTCCTTCGATATATATAGGGAACATGAGCATAGAGGGTTCTCCCCTTTCTTTCAGCGACAATGTCATTCACAATAGTGGGGGAGAGATCACTCCCATGAGCATGGCTCCAGCTCACGGTTCGTTAGGGGGCACTATGACACTCACACACATGCGCACATCATGACACTCACACTTGACCCGTGTCCTTGCCCGTTTGATCTAACTCATTCTTATTTGCTTTATAGGTCCGATGGATAAGAGAAAGCGTTCTTTTCGATCCTTGGAAGAGAAAGCATATCATGTTCAACGGCCCCGGTCGAGCTCGTACCATCAAATGAGTGGTCGAGATTATGACTCAAGTTATCACTCCAGCCGCGATAGACACACTAGGACATGTGTAGCTACAACAAGGATCATTACTCACACGATTCTGATTCTACGCATCGACTCGGATCCAAATCATCTCCTTCAAAAGTTCAGGCAAGACAACCTGACCGTCGTGGTGAAAATCCACCGGCTGACATTTCTCGAGCTCCTCCTCCTACTTTTATTCTTCTATCGCCTACAACAATATCCCAATCCAACTAGTCTTCCAAGTGTAGACATCATAAGAGCGGCTCTGATACTATGCATCAGAGGTCTGGTAAAGGAAGTGTCGTTGGTCTGGCCATTATAGAGGAGCAGCAGGTGGACACTACGAGTCGGATGGCCGAGCTTAAGAATGAATTTTTGAATATTTGCTTTGATGGAGTTATGTTTTTGCCGAACTTAAAGAGAATTCCTATTAAAGTCCAATAGACGACCATTGACTGCATGATCGATGTCCACAATCAATATAATGAATGAGCGAAGCTGGCCGAAAATATCTCAAAAGTTTTAAGAGGCAGGCTGCGGAAGATAGAGTACTAGAAACTCATTGAAGCTGAGAATAAAAGAATCATAGCCGCTCTCAACACCGAGTTTGAGAACCCAAGAAAATCCCAAGCCGAAGTGGAGAAGAAGGCCGAGGATGCTATTAAAGCACTCGAAACCAAGAGATCCAAGCATTTGAACGAAACCGAACAAGTGCGTCATCTGAATCATGAGCTTGTAATGGAAAGGAATGCTGCCAGGAGGAACACGACTGAGTTGAAAACCAAATTCAAGCGCAAGACCAAGGTAAAAGATGAAGCATAGAAAATTGCTCAGGAAGCATGCGACGAGCTGGTCACCGCTAGAATAGAGAAGAATGAAGCGCTTGAAAAAGCCAGGAATGTGGACGCCCTAGTTAAAAGTGAGGTCAAAGCCGCAGTTAAAAGAGAAGTTGAAGCCGTAGAACGGCACGTAGAAGAGCAAATGATGTAGATATTTAAGCCACTGATCACTCAGTATAATGCCAATGTACTCAAGTTTTGAAATCTGGAGTGGTTCAGAGAGGACTACCCTTTAATGCTCACATGTTTATGGGATCGGGTTGTCAAGGAGGAGAAGGAAAATATCCAAGGCAGTGAGGTGAACTTGGAGTCATTGGAAAAGGATGTTCTGAGGGGAAATGAGCCTAAAATCTACACGACAACCAATATCTTATCCACCGGAACCTGATACAATCGCACAAAAAGAATTAGGCGAAGGTTCTGGATCTGCACATCACGATGCCTTAGCTAGTCAAGCTTCTAGGACTAAGCTACTCCTAGTTCCACTATTGATTCTGGGTATAATCTCGAGCATCCCCAGATTCGAAAACCTACCGCTCTCTCTCCCATTCCAGAATAAACTCTGGGTGGCACTCTAGCCCATGAAGAAATTCCAACCAAAGAAGGTATCTCGTTGACTTCTCCCGTTTTTCAGAGAGTTGAAGTGTCACCAATCAACGTCGCTTTACTCTCTATTTGCATTTCTTTAGCTATAAGTCAACTTACTATTGCTCTACTTCCTGACAAGGGCTCTCGGTCGGGACCGCATGCACCTGCAACAGAATCGGTGACTGTTACATCTTCCGTAACCATTCCAACCGTTCTAGTTGAAGATGAACCCTGCCTTGATGCATAGATAATTAGCGCTTTGCTTGGTAAGGGAGCAGACGACCCTCAAAGAGCTCAATCTGACGACAACGTGGTTATCTCTAAAGTCTCTGAATCCTCGTCGAGCCGCTCCATGGATGGACTTGAGCAGAAGCTCGTGACAAACATACCTCTCTTACCATAGAAATCAAGCAAGAGAAGTTGGAAGTCACTCCCCTTTCCATATATGTTGTTTTGCTTAGGCAGACCATTTACGTCCCAGTTGACATTCCTCCACCTGAGAGTGCACAAAGCATACCCGTTGGATCCTCACAGAGCACCTCGGTCTTCGTTTCTCTGCTTGACAGTGCTCAAAGTGTGCTTGCTGGCTCATCGCAAAGTGCTCCTCTCGAAGGCCAAGGCAGTAGAGGAAGAGGTGGAAAGAGGCAATGAGAGAGCTCGAGTGAAGTATCCCCTGGTTCTAAGAAGAAGAAGAAGTCAAAGAAGAAATAGCTGATGGTTTGTTTTTCTGTATATAGACTCCATTTGTTTGTTGGCCGACTTTGTACGTGTCTGGCCTCCTTTTCTGCTTTTTTGTTTTAAGTGTGAACCACTTATGCTTGGCTTTCCTGGTTTAACGTTAATAAAGATGACCATTTATTTCGTAAAATCTTTGTCCAAATTTGTCTAAGTACTTAAGAAATATGCTTTCCATTTAACGCACTTGCGATTTATTTCTTTTTGTGATCGTTCTCAGATCAAAATATTAATCTATTTTGTGATTTGCTGACTCGCATCGATCTAGCGAATATAAAGCAATCCTTAGGGTAAACTACTAAAAATAGTGGCTTGAGTACCCTTTTCAAGGATAATAAGTTCCAACCGTACCAAACTTTGAGCGTGAGTTTAATTTAACTACTTAGAATTGTAGTATGTACATCCTCATTAGGATGTTAGCATTCAATCACGCCTAACTTCGGGCATTGATCGAAGGCTTAATAATTGGATCCCGCTTTACTTTGAGCATGGACCTTCCATTTTGTATACTCCGAACAAGATGTTAAGGAGTAGACGGACTTGTCATGCCTGTTTCCATTTATACTCCTACCCTCAGTCTGGGGACGAGAGTTGAGTGAGCGATTGGTCGTATCACGCTCTTTTTTATTTATATTCCTACACTCCATTTGAGGGTAAAGTTAGTATACGAACGGTTGCATCACGTCCGGTTTTAAGTTTGTGCTATTGTCCCCAATTCGAAGTAAAGAGTCAGTTTTTAGCTAATTGTGTTTCATCCAACTTAAGTTTATACTCTAGCTCCTACTCCGGGAACAAGAGTTAGGGTATGGATGCTCATATTGCATACAGTTTAAGATTATACTCTAGCTCCTACTCCGGGAATGAGAGTTAGGATGTGGGTAGTTGTGTCGTGTCCAGCTTATGTTTATACTCAAGCCCCCAATGCGGAGGCAAGAGTTAGCTAATGTCGATCTCCAAACACCAAAGGGAATTTCATGGGCCCGATCATAGGCCATCGAAGTTTTGTCAAAACCTATCTTCGGGTACCTGCACACCTGCATTAATCATATGTAGATTCATTCGAGTTGATCAAGTCATAACTTTTAAGAAATGAGAAGACAGAAGTTTACGCTAAAAAGGTCGTTTATTTCATAGAAGGCAAAAAATGACAGAATCTATCTTATTACACGGCTCTAGCCTACTTTTTACAAGTTTATTCTAAGTGAAATAGCGTCGTAGGTGCTCGTTATTTAACGCCCTCGGGAGCGAAATTTCGTCTACAGTTGCCAGCTTGAAAGTGTCATCTCCAAGCTTTTCCCCTATTGCATACGGATCCTCCCAGCTTGGGTCCAAGTTCTTAGGACCAGGGAAGATTCATTTGAGGACCAAATCGCCAATTTCAAAGGTTCGCTCCAAACTTTGGTGTTGTAATATCATGCGACTTGGTGTTTGTACGCAGCTTTTCTCAACTCAGCTTCTGTCCGCTTCTCATCGATCATATCAAGAGACTCCGGAAGAAGTTGTTTGCCTGTCCATGGATCATAGTGGGTAACCCGATGAGAAGGTACTTGCAGTTCGACCGAAATCATAGCCTCTGATCTATATGCCCAGGCGAATAGAGATTGGTCAGTCACTAACTTATGGGTGTCTCGATAAGCCTAAAGTGTTAACGGAAGTTCATTGACCCACTTGCATTTGACCTTCTCCAATCGCTTCTTAAGAATGGACTTGATAATTTTATTTACAACTTCAACCTATTTATTAGCCTGAGGATGTGCCACCGCTACAAATCTCTTCTCTATGCGGTGTTAGCAGAAGAAATCTTTAAACTCCGTACTATCAAATTGGGTCCCGTTATTGGTAGCGATCTCTTGTGGAACTCCAAACGATAAATGATATTTCTAACAACAACGTTGATTACTTTCTTCATGGTAATTGTGGCCAATTGCTCAGCCTCAGCCTATTTAGTAAATTAATCAACCATCGCGATGACGTACTTCACGCCATCTTTAGATATCGACAGTACACCAATGATATCAATACCCCAAACTGCAAACTGCCAAGGACTGACCATTTGAGTAATTTTTATCGGTAGGGCTCTCGAAATTTTAGCAAATCTTGGGCACTTGTCACACTACCGGGAATAATCAGCTCTGCCTTGATTGATAGTTGTCCAGAAGTATTTGTATCAAGGAATTTTCTTCGCTAAGGTTTGCCTCCTAGTGTGGTCGTCACAAGCCCCTTCATGGGCTTCTCTTAGGACTTATTTGGCCTCGTCGTGAGCGACACACCAAAGTATGGGGATAGAGAAACCCTTTCTGTACAGTAATCCTTCTTGCATGATGTATCTTGAAGCTTGGCGAAGGATTTTCATCGTTCATTCCTTCTCTCCGATAGGATTCCTCTTTGCAAATAATCCCGAATCTAAGTCATCCATGATTCTCGTTCAAGCTCAGTCTCCAAGATCCAACCGACGTCCATCTGGTTGATGCTTGGAGCTAAAAGTACTTCCACTGGAACCAGGGCCATGAGCTGCTCATCTCCAAAACCAGACAACATAGCAAGCAAGACGACTTTCTCATTTTCCTCTATGGGAATATGAGTGATCAGGTAATATTCAAACTCATCAAGCAGTTCAAGAACTCAGTTTAGATAGGGAGCTAGCCTTGCTCCTTTCGCCTGATACTCTTTCCGAACTTGGCACACCACTAGTGGGGAGTCCCAGAAAATGTGTAAAGTCTTTATTCCCATTTCTTTGGAAATTTTTAGTCATGCAATCAGGGCCTCGTATTCAGTTTCGTTGTTCGGAGTTTTGGTGCATAACTGATCAGGTGTTCCTCGGGAGCGACAAGCATGACTCCAGCACCAAAACATCGATCGTTAGATGCAAAATCCATGTACATCTTCTATCCAACTTCTTTAACTCCACTACTCTCTGGAGGATCATCTGGTGTAGTGAACTCAACCATGAAATCCACTAAGGCTTGACCCTGGATTGCTCTACGTGGGTGATAATGATATTGTATTGACTCAATTTAATATTCCATTCTAACAGCTTTCTAAAAGTATCAAGTCATTGTAAGACTTATCATAGCTAGTCAGTAAGGACATTGATCGGATGAGCCTGGAAGCAGGGGCATAGCTTTCTAGAGGCAATCAACAGGCAGTATGCGAGTTTTTCTAATCTCGGGTAGTTTCTCTCTGCTCCTGTCAATCACTTGATGATGTAATAAATCAGTTGTTGGATGTGAGACTCCTCATGCATAGGTGTTGCGCTTAGAGAATACACCGACACCGCTAAGTACATAAACAAATCCTTGTCATCCATCGACTTCAAAAGAATAAGGGATCTTTCTAAGTGATTCATCGAAGCCTGCAACGCATCTTTACAATCCTGGTTCCATTCAAAGTTTCTTTTTCCTCTTTTATCACCTCAAACAAAGGGATGCATTTGTTAGTGGCTCTAGGAATGAACCAACTCAGAGCGGTAACCTTCTCGTTTAAGCTCGGACCTACTTGATCGTTTTTAGGGCTTCGATCTCTCTCAAAGCCTTGATCTTTTCTAGATTGGCTTCGATCACACGGGAGTTGACAATGAAACCAAAGAATTTCCTTGATGCCACGCCGAAAGTGCATTTTAGGGATTAAGTTCATTTCGTACTGTCGGAGGACATCAAACATCCCCACCAGATCATCAATCTGATTTCTTGAACGTCGTGACTTTATGAGTGTATCGTCCACGTAAACTTCCATTGATCATCCAATTTGATTTCTGAACATCCGGTTCACAAGTCTTTAGTACGTTGCTCTTGAGATCTTTAATCCGAAAGGCATGACCAAATAGCAACAGAGACAGAGATCGATAATATAGCTAGTGTGTACCTGATTCGAGACGTGCATTGAGATTGATTGTATCAATAGTACACGTCCATGAATGAAAGTAGCTCGTGTTCAATAGTTGAGTCTACCAACTGATCTACCCTTGGAAGTGGGAAGCCTTCCATCCACACCTTATTCAAGTTCGATAATTGATGCATGTTTTCCACTTTCCATTTACTTTCTTCATAAAAACAGGGTTAGATACCCCATCCTGGTGTAGAGGATCGCGGATAAAGTCATTGTCCTTTAGCATATCCACTTCCTCTTTGAGTGTAGTGAATCTTTGTGGACCCAGGCTACGGCGTTTCTGTTTCACAGGAATGCATTTGGGATTGATGTTCAACGCATGGTCACTATCCCAGACGAGATCCCACACATATCCGAGCGTGTCAAAGCAAATACATTCAGGTTTGCGCGGAGAAAACTAACCAACTCCCTCATCACACTAGTACCGAGTTGAGGTCCAACCTTCAGGACTTTACTTGGGTCATCCTTGCTGATTGGAACAGCAATTATCAACTCGGTAGGAGCTGTTTGTCCACTCTCTGGCTCTTTTCATCGGTAAAAGCTCAGATGTTTGACTTTCATTTGTTACCATGTCATCGTAGACCCGACTTGTTTGCCTGAGCTGGGGCTCAAGCGATAGTTGCTATGTGTCCAAAGCCTTTATGTGGAGAACCCCCTCTACACTCTTTCCTTTCTCCTTATGCATTTCTTCCTTCTGTTCAGCGACATAACACTTGTAGCCAGCCACCTAACCTCCATGCACGATCCCACTCTAATGTCTGTAGGGAATTTCATAGTTAAACACCACGGAGCAATGACCGCTCTAAAGTCAACTAGGGCTAGTCGGCCCAAAATGCATTATACATAGAATATAATAAATATCCAACACTAAAAAAGACATGACCCGCACTCACCGACGTTTGCCCACATGTAACATCCCGTCTCTGGAGGTCAAAAACTAAGCGTTACAGATACTGCATTCATCTATAGTATTAACTTCTGGTGACAAAATATGGTAATGCTAATTGTATCTATAATATCAGAAGAACTTGGCTATGAAAAAAATCATCGATTTCAAAAAACAACATTTTACCGATTACATTTCAAAACAATAATTCATCTACAAGTTACATAATCCCTTAACGTTTCCCAGATAGTGATCAAATATATCAATTACAAAATACGCCAAAAGCGACATATGACGATGCCTCATTGGTTGATCAGAGTCAATATAGTCATATCTGACTTAATATACATAGCGGAATCAAAGAAAAATAAACTATAACTCTTAATTAGCTATCCGTTAGCCACTTGCTCGTCTTCGGAAGCTTTATTCGTCAAGATTAAAACCTGTAAATCTCAACCCTCGGCCTACTCAAATCAATTTTGAGCACCCGAGAGTTTAAGGAAAAACAAAAAATTTGAGTCGGACATAAAGCCTGGTATGAATAATATTGTTACATCTCGGATTTTATGTCAAGGGAGACCACGCCGCTTAGCGAAACGGGATTCCCCTCACTAACATCCTTCTAAAACATATCTTTTGCAAATCTTTTCCTACAACCAAAACTGGTTAAAATCTATAAAGCATCATTATGTAAACATACATATTAGGTAATAAATGAACTATCTGTTCAAACATTTTAGTTTTGCCTGGCTAACCATTAACCTTTGGCTGAACCGGGTCTACCAGACAATGCATCAAAATTTATTTAACATCTATTAAACACTCCTCTTCTGGACGATTTGTACTTAACAATCCATTAAATACTTCTCCTTTGGATGATCCATCCCTAATTTAACATCTCTCAGGGTTACATGATCCTAATGGTTTTGCAGGATCACTAATAACCTATCTATGTACAAACATGTATTCTTTTCTGTGTGTAATCATAATTTTAGTCATACTTGTGACAAAACCCTACACGCTGGAATTTTGGACAAAATTAGCTGGGGCTAATAGCTAATGTATAGGGCACAATCCTATACCAGTCTCATATGGTATTCTAATATCTAAGTCATTTTACTTAGGCAAACCTTCCCATAATTTTCCTTGGAAACCTTTTCAAAATGATTTAAAACCCTTAAATTAAACTCAAACAAGGAAAATATATAATCTTTATACTTTATGCAAAATCAGCTTGCCATGTTATATATATACATACACACACACACACACTCTTTACCAAAATCATAGTTGATGAAAACATTTAAGTCTTTGAAAGTACCTCAAATCCATTGAAAGTATCCCTTTTGAAACCATTGAAAGTACATCTTTCTAAACCAAGTAAAACCCTTTATTTAATCTAGGCCGAAAGGCCAAAACATACCTTTCGAAACCATTCTCAAAACCCTTTCAAAACCACTGAAAAACCTTCCTTTCGAAAGCTTTAAAACCTTAGATATCCTTCTCTTAAAACCTTTAAAAATTGCCTTTCGAAACCTTTGGAAAACCTTTCCTTTTAATCCTTTGGAAACAACCAAAAAACCTTCCTTTCGACTCCTTCAAAACCATTGGGGAACCACCTCTTTGAAACCTTTCTTGAAAACCTTTCGAAAGCACCAAACCTTTATAAACACAAACCTTTCGAAAGCACTTAGGTTCAATTTAAAACATGTGGAAAAACACCTTTCGAAACCATTTAAATCATCTCTTTCGAAACCTTTGAAAACTATCTAGGTCGAAACCATTTGGATTATGCCTTCAAGTAGAGAAAAAGGATCAGAAACCCATTAAAGTCAAAAGCATTCCTTTCAAAATCATTCCTAAGTATAGAAGTGATGGTGTCGAAACCATCTCTTCGAAAGCATTTGAGAAGTGGTCAAGTTTAAAAAGCAAAGCAATCCTTTCAAAACCAATCTGGGTCGAAAGGTAGAAAGAGACAGTTATGGGTTTCGACTCAGTCGAAAGAAATTATTTAAAAACAAAGGCGCAACCCAATCGAAACCATTCATTTAAAATTTACTGATCTGGTCGGAAGCCAACCCAGTCGAAAGCTATTCAGTCGAAGGCAGGCAGACGCATTTTCTTTTAATGGCAAAGTGTTTCTTCAACCCCTTCGAAACCCCTGGTTTCGTCCTATACCTTCCGTCTATATCTATTTCACTACATACCAGTTACTTGATACCATGTGCATTGGTTTCGATGGAGTCGGAGGCGAAGATAAGGAGGCGCAAGCCTGGTGCGAAAGCATCGAAATAGTAAAACCATGCAGATTAGTCATTTTTAAACTATTACTTTGTACCTAACCTGCCGTGTTTGTCAAATTATGATTGGTTGCAAGTTTCTCTTTTCTAAAAGTACCGCCAACTTTCTAGAAATAACAATTTTATTTATTTATAAAAAACCTCTTCTCCTTTCACAAATATATAAAACATTTAAGTCTTATACCTTAAATAATTTTATATACCCATTAAAACACTTAGGAAAATTCTACAAAAATTCCAAAACATCACATTTTATATATTTTCTAACTTATATAAATTTTAGATCCAAATCATTGATAATTTAACCGTAAATAAATTTTAACCCAAAATAACATTTTTTCACTAGAAAATTTATATAAATTCCACATAAATTCAAAAAATTCTGAAAATTGAAACCCATCTTTAAAATATTATTTATGCTATATATAAAAATTTGCAAGACATTTGGATGTTATTTAATAGGGTTTTCACATTAAAACATATCATAAAATCTATATGAACATGCATAATTCATCAACAAGTATATAATATCATTCCATCATTCAAAAAAACATGGCAAAACATTGCAAATAGGTTCGGATTTCCTCTTAAAACAGAAAGCAAAACAAATAAGAGATTTAAACATTATTCACCTTAACTTTAGAGATGAAGGATGTGAGATTTGAATGAATTTGATGTTGATTAGGGTTCCCCTATATCTTTCTTTTTCTTGCTCTTGTTAATGGTGGTCGGCCTTAAGCTTTTAAAATTTTGAAAAATGAGAGTGAATGTGTATAGAGATACATGACCAGGTTTTATGGGTATAGGAATGGTCTTGTAACAACCTTGCTTTTGTGATTACCTGTAATAAATTATAATGTTGATTTAATTAGAAATGGGGAGAAATAAATTTGGAGATGAGAATTGTTTATTTTTAATAAAACAATGGAATTTGAGTTAACAAAATGAAGTTTATGATGTTTGGGCGTAAACTTATGTAAACAATGGTTTTTCTTATTTTTAAGACATGTTAAAAAAATTGAATTTGATGATATTGAAATAAAAATATGGTAAATATTGATTAAAATCAATATTTAAGTGCGTAAATAATTTTAACATTGTTCGTTATGTTAGTTTGGACTAGAAATGAATTTTTATGTAAATTTTGATTTTGTTATGTCAAATTGTGTAAATAAAACGTTATTTAAAGCATTTAAGTGGAAAATAGAATTTTAATGGTGAAATTGATATTTTTGTTATAAAACTTTGTTTAAATGGTTAAAATATTTTTTCTACGTTGATTAACATTTTATTGAACATAAAAACTTAGGTTATGTAATTTATTTGTTAAACAAGTTGATAGTGTGAAAAATTACATAATTAAAATGGTAATATATGTTGATAATAAGGTTTATATGTTAATCAACAACATAAATATTTATTTCGCTTGTTGGGTAGGGTTAAGTCCAACCCAAACCCAAATACTCAATTTCTGGAAGAGGCTGGAGAAGTGTCTGTACGTACACTCTCATTTTCTCCATTCCTCTTTTCTTTCCTTCTTCTTCAGAAACTCAAAAATGGACAAAGTAAATTCTAAATCTTCCCCAAATTAAACTAAATCAAATAGAAATTAGTGAATTTGAAAGCTTAAATAGGTAATTCTCCCAAACCAGTAAGTATTTCATCTTCTTTCTCAATTTGAAAAACTGAGTTTGTTCTAACTTCTGTTTTTCTCTTGCCGTTGTTTGCCCCTATTTTGCACAAAGGTAAGTATTAACTCACACTTATAACTCAAACAAGTATTGAATGTTGATAATCAATTGTTTGTTTTTTTGTTAGCTAAAAAAATAATTGAGATTGAACCTGAAACGAATTTAGCCATATCTTTCGTGTAACTTATCCAAATTCGATAATTTTTGATTTTTTGGAAAGTTTAGGCATTTTACTAAAAGTTTAATGTTTTGAGTTCTATAAAATTTTGAAGTGAAATCAGCCTAAATTGCACTTCTATTTGTTGTCCCGGAAGTAAAACGATAGCGACAATGAATTTAGACATGAGAATTTTTTTGGGCATAACTTTTGATTCGTAAGTCTAAATTAGATGATTCCTTTTCTGACTTCAAGCTATGGCAATCCTCTTCAACTTTTATGTTTTGATTTTGATCAGATTTTATGTTTTAAAGGGTCTAATTGGCTCTTTAAGCCGCAATCCTGTCATTTTTTTTAGTTATTCAGAGTTTTGTAACCCTATGTCCTAATAATGAAATTGCCATAACTTTTGATTCGTAAGTCCGAATCAGGTGATTCTTTTTCTGACTTCAATATAAGGCAATCCTTTTCAACTTTTATATTTTGAGTTTTATCGGATTTTATGTTTTAAAGGATCTAATTGGCTCTTTAACCACTGCCCTATCGATTTTCAGAGTCATGTAATTTTATGTCCTGATAATGTAATTGTAATAACTTTTGATCCATAAGTACGAATCAGGCGATTCTTTTTCTGACTTCGAGCTAAGGCAATCCTATTCAACTTTTACATTTTGAGTTTTATAAAATTTCATTTTAAAGGGTCTAATTGACCTTTTTACCTGCAGCCCTGTCGATTTTCAGAGTTTTGTAATTTTATGTTCTGAGAACGAAATTACCATAACTTTTGATCCGTAAGTCCGAATTAGGTAATCCTTTTTCTGGTTTCGAGCTAAGGCAATCATCTTCTACTTTTGGGTTTTATGTTTCATCATATTTTTGATTTTAAAGGGTCTAAATGGCTAAATGAGCCGCAGTCCTGAGTTCTATTGCTAAGTTTTATGCAGTTTTAATTGCTGTTTCGTGCACGTGATTTGGAAACGATTTCTTAAGTAAATTTTCGATTAAAAGCTAGTTTTGGATTAATATTTTCTAAATCAATTTCTATTAGTAATTATATTTTTCCAAAGCACATTTTACGTATTTATAAACATATAGATATTTCTCAATAATAAAGAGATTTTTGAAGAAAAGAATTTCTATGATGTTTTAAAAAAATCGTTTTTAGAACTAGTTTTCTTAAAGTAAAATATTTTCTTAAAATCACACGTTTTTGTACTCTTAGAGTGAATGCGAAAGAGATTTAAATGATTTAGTAAAACATGTGGTATGAGACACATGTGTTTACTTTCTCTGTTAATTCCGAATTGTTCAATGAAGCTGGTGACACTTTATGCGGGGCCTTTGGGCATGTTGATATTGTCAGTACTAAGATTTCCAGCCATTTGTTGGACTATCGGGACATTTGTTGCACTTTCGAGTCACTTGGTGGGCTCCAAATTTGTTGATAATACTTGGCAGGCTTTAGCCAATTTGTTGTTGATGCACGTGCGGCGTAGCTTAGACTCGCCATTTGTTGGGATCCATTTTGTGCTGTTTTCTAGATTTCTTTATTATTGATTTATGGAATTTTATGAGTTTCAAATGTTTCCACCATTATGTTGGATGTTGGATATATACATAGCCTTAGTGCTAATTTGAGATGAAATTTTATAATTGTATTTTTGTTGATTTGAACTCCTTAGAGAGTTCGATATGTTGGGATTTTGTGGTGATTTTGATGAATGTGACTCTTGTGAACTACATTGATATTGTAAAAATGAAGTCTCAACTCAAGGGAGGCTATTTAACACTCCCTTATATATTACCTTCAAAAATCGTGCACTAATCATCTTGTTTAAGTTGGACTGACCCATTTCATTATTTTATATATTACTTGGGTCAGACAGAGTTGTTTCGAGTTAGCTGATTGCAGTATGTATCTCACCTTGCACCACCTCAGCTTATGGGTTTAGCTTCCATTGTTTAGTATATGTCTATATCGATCTTTTTGTTGCCATTCTGAACATCTTTATGTATATTCTTTTGTCAGACTATGTTTAGTATATGTGGTTCATAAGAACCACGGACTTATGTAGCAAATGTTGTACTTCCGCTGTTTGTATGTATATGCTTCTGTTCCGTGCTCTGTGAATTGTGTTGTTATTAAATGTTGTTTTGAATTGATATGTAGCCACCGTAGTTTTGTGTTAAACCTAAATCGGGTATGTTGATTCACATGAGAAAGAGAAAAAAATTTGGATCACCCAATCGACATATTCGATGCTCGTTTAAGACAAAGCTTACGAATGGTCGCTCCTAATCATCCCTATTCTCCGCTCTAACAGACACTATTACATAGTTATGCCCTTTGTTAGTGTGAGCCTCGGGGTGGGGCGTCACACCTTGTTACCAGAGCCGAGTTCAGAACAAAATACAATAAATACGGCACAGAACTAGAACAATGCATGTGTTACAACGCATGCGAAGGATAACATTCATGTCATCCCAATTTTCTTTGTGGTTATCCAGAATCGTTGTCCTTTAACCTTTTTGAGTCTTTGGGGGGGGGGGGTAGATAATAGGTTCAGGAATACGTCTAGAAAAGTATTTTTATTTCTGTAGTATTCCATATATTAAATTCTATTACCGATTATATCCCTTGTGAATAATCTTTATCCTATCTTATCCTTTCAACATTATGGCTGGAAGAGGCAGAGGAAGCCGTTCAGGTGCTGGGCAGTCCAGTGGCCCATACCCGGACGGCGTGTATATGTCTGCCGATCAGTGATGGAGCTATTTCATAGTACTCAGCCTCCAACTCCTACACCTCCTCCAATAAGTCACCATTCGCACGCATATGCAGTGACTTTTCGGTACCTTTGGGGCAAGCCTTTCAAGAGTTCGGAAAGTGTATTGGAGGTTCAGGCATGGTTGGGTACCTGTGATAGTATATTTTCTCGCATGGATCTTTCTAACCACCATCGCATCCTCGTAGCATCTAGTATAATGCAAGAACATGCTCTGGATTGGTATGAACTTTTGATTGCAGAAGTTGATGAGTATACCCTTTCTTGGAATCAGTTTATGCAATGATTCGAGGCTAAGTTCATTTCTGAATCTGAGAAAGCTCTCCTTGCTCGTCGTTTTCTTGGATTGAAGCGAAGGAAGTCTTCCTTTTCTGAGTATGTTGCATCTTTCGAAGCTTTGTCTAAGTATGGTGTTGAGCATATCAATACACCATATAAGAAGAATGTGAGATTTGTTGATGTTTTGAAAAAGTACTTGAAGAAGGCCTTAATGCTTCAGCTTAAGGTCACTTTTGAGGAGCTTGTTGACTCGGCACTTCGCCTTGAAGCTGTCGAAAAGGATAAGGATAGTAGTAATGAGGTTGGGGTTCTTCCAAAACCCAATAAAAAGATATTTCCTTTTCATAAATCCAAGTCCTTTCAGCACAACAACAAGAAGAAGCAAGCTGGATCTAGTTCTCATTCAAGTGGGACACCTCCTAGCCAAAAGTTGTGCTACGATTGTGGATCTCGAGATAATTTATTCCGAGAGTGTCTCAAGCCCCGCATTTTTCGCTATTACAAGCAAGAGGGACATTGGGCTTTATCGTGCCTTAAAGCCCCTAAGGGTCCCAATTCGGGGAAGCTGAATGTTGTGGATGCTTCTGGAGGATCTTCTCATCCCAGAGGTACATTCTCTTCCATTCTTGAAGGTTCCACTTTATTTTATGGTTGTTTTATTTGAGTTCTCTTCGATACGGGTGCGTCACACTTATTCGTATCAAAGGAACTTGTTGATACTATTCCTTTAGACGTGTCTTGCCTTATGACTTCTTTGAAGATTGCGAATCCTATTAGACGGTTCACAACACTTAGTATGTTTTGCGAAAACATTGGGATTATTCTTTGTGGTTATTCCTTCCGTGCGAATCTGCATATTATTCATTATCTTGGTTTTGACATGATTTTGGGGATGGATTGGCTCGTCCGATATGAAGCCCGAATCCTATGCCTCGAAAGGATTTTATATCTCAAGCACCCTTACTCTGTCGAATAATTATCTGTAATTCTTTAAGTGGTGCCAACTATCGCAATTTAACGAGTTGACTGCCAAGAATAAGTATCCCTTGCCTAGGATCGACGATATGTTCGATCATTTAAGTGGTGCTAAGGTTTTCTCTCAGCTTGATTTACTACCAGTTTTCATCAGCTACGAGTTACAGAGGATAACATACCTCTTACCGCATTCTGCACTCGTTATGGATCTTATGAGTGGCTCGTTATGCCGTTTGGTTTAAGGAATGCTCCTGCT
This sequence comes from Allium cepa, assembly GCA_030765085.1. Classification (NCBI taxonomy): domain Eukaryota; kingdom Viridiplantae; phylum Streptophyta; class Magnoliopsida; order Asparagales; family Amaryllidaceae; genus Allium; species Allium cepa. Next base: position 888,144,755 of record CM060929.1, read on the forward strand.
TATTTTGTTGATCTTATGAATCGAGTATTCCGGTAATATCTCGATAAATTCGTTCTGATTTTCATTGATGATATCCTTGTTGATTATAAATCAAAAGCCGATCATGCCCAACACTTGAAAATTGTCTTAAGCACTCTCCAGCAAAATCAACTTAAGTAAAAATTCTCTAAATGTCATTTCTGGGAAAAGAAAGTGGAATTTCTCAGTTACGTTATTTCGTTTGATGGCATTTCTGTCGATTGAAGCTATTCAGAACTGGAAGAGGCCCGAGAATGTTTCTGAAACCCACCTTTTTACAAGGCTACAGACAAGCGGATTTAACCAAATCGACTGTTCATTTTTCAAAACTGGAATATGATTGACTGGAACTAGCTGGATGGATAGACGGTCGGTCAAGAATAGGTTCGATGTGCATGGCTCGGCACGGAGGAGAGAGCAGGATGATTCGGTATTGGTTGCCGCGCGGCATAAGGCATGGTTCGGCATTGCTTGCCGCTCGGCATAAGGAGTGGCTCGGCATTGGTCGTCGCTCGGCAAAAGGTGTGGCTCGGCATGGGTTGCCGCTCGGCGCTAGGCATCGTTCGACATTGGACACCGTTCGACATCGTGAGTCGCTTGGCATTGGATGTCGTTCGACATCGTACCTCGCTCGACATTGGAAGTCGCTCGGCATTGGATGTCGTTCGACATCGAACCTCGCTCGGCATTGGTAAGGACAGGGTCGTTCGGCATTAGTGAGATGGCTCGGCGTTGTACGAAGGTCGCTCGTCATTGGTCAGGTCAGGGTCACTCGACATTGTTGTATGGCTCGACATTGTATTAAGGTCGGTGTGGCTCGGCATTGTGGAGGTATGTGGCTCGGTGGAAGGTCTTGATGGGCCTACACCATGCAGAAATCCCAACAACTCAGGATTTGCCTATAAATACAACATGTGGGGGTTCAGAGTCAGGGTCGCTCGGCATTGTTGATACGGCTCGGCGTTGTATTATGGCCGGTGTGGCTCGGCGTTGTGGAGGTATGTGGCTCGGCATTATGGAGGTATGTAGCCCGGCATTGTGAAGGTATGTGGCTCGACATTGTCGAGGTATATGGCTCGGCATTGTGGAGGTATTTGGCTCGGTGGAAGGTCTTGATGGGCCTACACCATGCAGAAAGCCCAACAACTCAGGATTTGCCTATAAATACAGCATGTGGGGATTTAGAAAAGGGATCTTCTTCTGGCTCTCTCTCTTTCTATTTCTAAGGCTGAGGTTACTCTGCCATTTTGTAACTGTAATTGATTATTATAGCAATAAAAAGGAAACTTCTGGAGTGGACGTATGCCGGAGTTAGCCGAACCACTATAAAATCTGTTGTTCTTTACTGTTTTCATTTTAATTTGAACCGTTCTTCACATTATTACTCTCTACATATATTCTATCTGTGAGTTGTGACTGTTATTTGGTCTTTCATCTGGATTTGGGTGTTAGTGACCATTTTTGGCGCAAACATTTTGGTGCTTTCACCGAGAAAGCTAGCACTCGGGAATTTTGAAGCTTGGATTTTGGATTGAAAAGCTTAGGAACTCGGATTTTGAAAAGCAATGGCTAGACCAACAACAAGGAAGCAAGTAGCGGAAAGGAGAAATCAGGAAGGAAGTCAAGTGGCCTCTTCTGGAGCTGGAGAGGATCATGCAGCCGTCTACATAACTTGGGACGAGTTGCAGGTTATGATGAATTCTATGCAGGAGCAGATGATGAAACAACAAGAGGAGATGATGCGGGCTCTTCTAAGGCAACTTGGACAAGGTGGAACTACAAGTGCTCAAATTCTAGGAACCGTAATATAGGAACTCAACCAGCAGGAGGATGGAGTGATTGGGCAGGGGGCAGCTCCCAATCAACAAACAACTAACAATCTGGATGGACCAAGACTCGGGGCACACCACCAGGTAATGTTGGAAAAGTTCATGGAGGGATACTGGATGACGCTACGCGACCCAACACCAACATGAATAAAGGAGTACGTGATTAGGAATATGTGGTAGAATTCCCTCGGGGACTTAGAGGGCAGTTTGGAAACATGGATAGGGGCACCCCTTGGTTAGAAATGTCGGATTGGTTGACATTACCAGGCGGACTATTCGCGGAGGCCTGACAAATACGGATTCGAAGGAAGTCAACAAAAGTCCATTTACCCGGAACACCAGGGCAGCTAGGAATCCGCCAGATTTCAAACTTCCCACTTTGGAAGTGTACAATGGGAAGACGGATCCAACTGACCACTTGATGAGGTATACTAGCCATATGGAAGTGCTCGGGGCAACAGAGGAGGTTATGGCTCGATGTTTCCCCTTGTACTTGACTGATATAGCTGCCACGTGGTTCAGGCAGCTGGAGGATGGATCCATTGGAACATGGACGGAACTTGTTGACAGTTTCTTAAGTCAGTTTTGAGATCACACAAAAAGGCCAAAGAACGTGATGACGTTGACGTCAGTTAAACAGGGGGTGGATGAATCGCTCAAGACATTCTTAACTCTATTTGATGCAGCAGTTGCTTCGGTGGATCGGCCGGACCCATCAATGGTTCTGATGGCCGCGGTATCAAGAATCGGAGATAATTCGGATTTCAAAGTATCATTGATCTGGGACCAATTGTTGGATCTTAGGGAATTCTTCTATGAAGTTGAGAGATTTCTCCTACAAGAAGATGCATGTTTGGACATGAGGTCAAAGGAAGTAAACCTGGTTAAGGATGGAGGACAACCCGGAGAAAGCTCGAGTAAGGACAAGGATAAAGGAAAAAGGAAGTGTTGAGGAGAAACAAAGTTCTCCACTTACGTAGGACTGAATGCAACATTGGAACGAATATTCTTAGATACACGAGATCGCCTTCCGTATCGAAGGCTGGCAAGGAGGGAGCCCTCAGAACGCGAAAGGGCGTCGGGAAGGCACTGTCTTTTTCGTGACCTGGACGAGCATGATACTAATAGCTGTTGGCATTTGAAGGACATAATCGAGGAGCATGTTAGGAATGGTCAGTTGCGACAATATGTCGAAACTCGGAATGCGGTGGTAGAACAGGAGCAACCACCGTCTACCTTGAACGATGCGGGCGTGAGGCCCAGGAATGGTGGCCGGTTGGTCATGAACTAATCTTGATGGTTTGAAATAAGTAACAAACTTTGGGCAATCGGCTAAACCACTTACTCATGTACGGGGTCGGAGATAACCCTCAGGCATGCTCTGAGATGACGGTTTGCCGAGATGCCTCAGTTTATGAAATCTACCTTTTCCATTTGACTTGAACATTTGTTTTTTTCGGTTTGGTTTTGGAGTTTGGTTTGAACTCCCTATTTTGCTTGTTTTTTGGTTTGGATTTTTGATATGGATTTCTGATTTTCTGGTTGGATTTGGATTTCGGATTGGATTTTGATCAGATCTTCCTTTGGATTTTGGCTAAAAGGTCATCGAGCATGGACTATGCTCGGCAAGGGTCCGAAGAGACCAGGATTCAGCCTAGGACTTAGGCCCCATGTTATCGGTTACTATTTTAGGTCGTCGAGTATGGACAATGCTCGACAATGGTCCAGAGAGACCAGGATTCGACCTAGGACTTAGACCTCATACTATCAATTACTATTTCAGGTCGTCGAGTACGGACTATACTCGACAAGGGTGGAGAGAGACCAGGATTCGGCTTAGGACTTAGGCCATATATTATCAGTTATTATTTCAGGTCGTCGAACATGAAGTATGCTCGGCAAGGGTCCGAAGAGACGAGGATTCGGCCTAGGACTTAGGCCTTATATTATCGGTTATTATTTCAGGTCGTCGGGTATGGACTATACTCGACAAGGGTCTAGAGCGATCAGGATTTGGCTTAGGACTTAAGCCTTGGCAATTACTCAACGTCCATGGACACTGGACCACAGTCGTCAGGTGTGGATTGTGCTTGACAGGAACCCAGAGAGGTTACGGATATGAATATTGGCTATGAACGGCAAAGCATTTGGGTATTGACCCGGAAAGGTTCTGGATTCGGTTATTGGTTATTGGATATGTATGAAACATGGACTTTAGATGTTGAATTTGGGGCGATTCAAAACACACCTTCCAACAACAAGACATGTTTTGGGGAGGCAAGTGTTAACTCGCCTTTTTACAAGGCCACAGACAGACGGATTTAACCAAATCGACTGTTTATTTGTCAAAACTAGAATACGATTGACTGGAACTAGCTGGATAGATAGACGGTCGGTCAAGAATAGGTTCGATGTGCATGGCTCGGCACTGAGGAGAGAGCAGGGTGATTCAGTATTGGTTTTCGCTCGGCATAAGGCATGGTTCGGCATTGCTTGCCGTTCGGCATAAGGAGTGGCTCGGCATTGGTCACTGCTCAGCAAAAGATGTGGCTCAGCATGGGTTGCTGCTCGACGCTAGGCATCATTCGGCATTGGACATCGTTTGGCATTGGAGACTGTTCGGCATCGTGAGTCGCTCGACATTGGATGTCGTTCGGCATCGTACCTCGCTCGGCATTGAAAGTCTCTCGGCATTGAATGTCGTTCGGCATCGAACCTCACTCGGCATTGGTAAGGCAGGGTCGTTGGGCATTAGTGAGATGGCTCGGCATTGGACGAAGGTCGCTCAGCATTGGTCAGGTCAGGGTCGCTCGGCATTGTTGATACGGCTAGACGTTATATTAAGGTCGGTGTGGCTCGGTATTGTGGAGGTATGTGGCTCGGCATTGTGGAGGTATGTGGCTCGACATTGTGGAGGTATGTGGCTTAGTGGAAGGTCTTGATGGGCCTACACCATGCAGAAAGCCCAACAACTCAGGATTTGCCTATAAATACAGTATATGGGAGTTCAGAAAAGGGATCTTCTTCTGGCTCTCTCGCTTTCTATTTTCTAAGACTGAGGTTACTGTGTCATTTTGTAACTGTAATTGATTATTACAGTAATAAGAAGGAAACTTCTGGAGTGCATGTAGGCCGGAGTTAGCCGAACCACTATAAAATCTATTGTTCTTTACTACTTTCATTTTAATTTGGACTGTTCTTCACATTATTACTCTATACATATATTGTATCTGTGAATTGTGACTGTTATTTGTCTTTCATCTGGATTTGGGTGTTAGTGACCATTTTAGGCGCAAACAAGATTCGTAGTTTTCTTGGATTGGTGGGTTATTGACGTCGGTTCATTAAAGATTTCTCTTGCATCGTCCTACCTCTTACTAGCCTCACAAGGGAGGGAGTTTGTTTCGTTTGGTCTGATAAGTATGAACCTTCTTTTCATAAATTGAAAGAACTTCTTACTCATGCTTTTATCTTAGTGGTTCTCGAAAGGAATCAAGATCTTGTTGTCTATACTGATGCTAGTCACTGTGGTCTCGGTGCTGTTCTTATGCAGAAAGATTGGGTGGTTGCCTATTCTTCTAGGCAATTGAGGTCGAACGAGATTCGCTACGCTACCCATGACTTGGAATTAACTGCCATAGTCTTTGTCTTAAAGATTTGACGACATTATCTTTGGGGCGAGCACTTTGTCCTTTTCACTGATCATAAATCTTTGAAATATCTATTCACTCAGAAAGAGCTAAATATGCGGCTGCAACGTTGACTCGAATTCCTCACTTCTTATGATTTCGATATCTAGAATACTCCTAGAAAAGGTAATCGAATTGCTAACGCATTGAGCCGCAAACAGAAACTATTGTTTCCATGATGTTAGCCGAGTGGAAAATGTTGAAAGCCTTATCTTCTTGTGATATCCGTGATCGTGCATCTGTATCTGATTCTCTCATTTTCATATTCAGCTTGGAAGCTCGTCCCACTCTATTTGATCGTATTGCCGATACTCAGAGGCAAGATTCTGATCTTTCCCATCTTATTCGATAAATCGGAATCCCGTGGTGATGAATTGAAGGGTTTGGATATTGATACCCATGGTTGTGTTCGGAAGAAGGGAAGGTTGGTTGTGTCTAATTTTGATAATCTTAGAAAGGATGTCCTCAAAGAGTGTCATCGCTCTAAGTACATTATTCATCCCAATACTAGTAAGATGTATGCCGATATGAAATGCTTATATTATTGGGAAGGTATGAAGCAAGATGTGGCAAGTTATGTGAGCAATTGCATGACTTGTCAACTTATCAAAGCCGATCATCAACGTCCTAGTAGTCTCTTGCAACATCTAGAAGTTCCGTTGTGGAAATGTGATCAAATTTGATGGACTTTATTGATGGTTTACCTCGTTCAAGGTCTGGCCATACAGTGCTTTGGTGATTGTTGATCGTTTAACCAAATCAACCTACTTTATTTTTATTAAGTCCAATCGGACTACTCCTCTGTTATCTAAACAATTTATTAAAGAAGTTGCGAGACTTCAAGGTGTTCCTAGTTCTATTGTGTGTGACAAGGATCCACTTTTCACTAGTAGATTCTGGAAGAGTCTCCAGAAAGCTTTGGAAACAAAGCTTAATTTCAGCACAGCTTATCATCCATAGTCTGATGGACAGACTGAGCTAGTGAATCATATTCTAGAAGATCTCCTTTGTATTTGTATTCTTGATTTTGGTGGTAGGTGAGAACACCATCTACCTCTTGTTGAGTTCTCTTACAATAATAGTTTTCAATCCAATATCGGTGTGGCTCCTTTCAAAGCCTTATATGGAAGACCATGTCGATCACCATCTTCTTGGTTGGAGTCTGGGGAGAAGTTGGTTTTAGGCCCCGACTCTATTCGTGAAGCTTTTGAGATGATTGATCTCATCCAACAGAGAATGAAAGAGGCTCAGAGTAGGCAGAAGCCCTACGTGGACAACCCTAGGAAGCCATTAGAGTTCTCTGTTGGTGATCTTGTGTTTATTCGAGTTTCTCCTCTAAAGGGGGTAATGCGTTTCAATCGGACCAGGAAATTAGCTCCTCGATGTATATGATCATTTCCAATTACTAAACGCATTGGCCCAATTGCTTAACGTGTGTCACTTCCAGCTCAGTTTTCTGGCATTCATGATGTATTTCACATATCCCAACTCTGGAAATGTCTTCGAGATTTGGATTCATTTGTTGATCCTCATGTTTTACAAGAGCTTGAGATCTCACCCGACTTATCTATCGTGCAAAATCCTGTTAGAGTGCTTGCTTCGAAGGTTAAGCGCCTTCGAAATAAAGATGTTCCACTTATGAAAATTCAATCGTCCGCTAATCCCAAGAATTGTACTTGGGAAACCAGAGAATTTATCGAGCAAACATATCCTGGTTTTCTTTCTTCCATTGTTGAGGGTGAGTGTTCTTATTTATTTCCTATTTTAAGATGAAATAAATGTGTTGTGTATGACTTTTCTTTAGAAATTGCATGGACGCCATTTCTTTAAGGAGGGGAGTCTGTAACAACCCTGATTTTGTGATTACCTGTAATAAATTATAATGTTGATTTGATTACGAACGGAGAGAAATAAATAAATTCGAGGATGAGAATTTGTTGAGAATTGTTTATTTTGAATAAAACAATGGAATTATAAAACAATGGAATTTGAGTTAATAAAATGAAGTTTAAGATGTTTGGGTGTAAACTTATGTAAATAATGGTTTTTCTTATTTTTAAGACATGTTAAAATTGAATTTGGTGATATTGAAATATAAATATGGGAAATATTGATTAAAAAATTAATATTTTTAAGCGTGTCAATAATTTTAACATTGTTTATTATGTTAGTTTGGACTAAAAATGAATTTTTCTGTAAATTTTGATTTTGGTTATGTCAAATTGTGTGAATAAAATGTTAATTAAAGCATTTAAGTGGAAATAGAATTTTAATGGTGGAATTAATATTTTTGTTATAAAACTTTGTTTAAATGGTCAAAATAATTTTTCTATGTTGATTAACATTTTATTGAACATAAAAACTTAGGTTATGTAATTTATTTGTTAAACAGGTCGTTAGTATGAAAAATTACATAATTACAATGGTAATATATGTTGATAATAAGGTTTATATGTTAATTAACAACATAAATATGTTATTTGGTTTATCGGGTAGGGTTTAGTCCAACCCAAACCCAAATACTCAATTTCTGGAAGAGGCTGGAGAAGTGTCTATACGTACACTTTCATTTCTCCAATCCTCTTTTCTTTCATTCTTCTTCCAGAAATTCAAAAATGCCCAATGTAAATTCTAAATCTTCCCCAAATTAAACTAAATCAAATAGAAATTAGTGAATTGAAAGCCTAAACAGGTAATCCTCCCAAACTAGCAAGTACTTCATCTTCTTTCTCAATTTGAAAAACCAAGTTTGTTGTAACTTCTGTTTTTCTCTTTACATGTTAGTATCTCCTCTTTCTACAGGTTCTTAAAACCAAATCAAAGCCAAAGCCATCATCTTGTTGTTGTAGCTCTTACTTTTTGCACAAAAGTGAGTATTAACTCACACTTCTAACTCAAACACGTATTGAATGTTGATAATCAGTTGTTTTTTTGTTTGCTTAAAAAAATTCTAAGATTGATCTGAAATGGATTTGGCCATATCTTTTGTGTTACTTATCCAAATTCAATAATTTTTGATATTCTAGAAACCTTAAGCTTTTTACTACAAGTTTCATGTTTTGAGTTTTATAAAATTTTGAAGTTAAATCAATCTAAAATGCACTTCTTTGTTGCTGTCTGAGAGTAAAACGACAGCGACAATGAATTTAGACCAAAGAATTGTTTTGGGCATAACTTTTGATTCGTAAGTCCAAAGTGGGTGATCTTTTTTCTGAAATCAAGTTATGACAATCCTCTTCAACTTTTATGTTTTGTGTTTGCATCAGGTTTTATGTTTTAAAGGGTCTAATTGGATCTTTAAACAACAACCCTATTATCATTTTTAATCATTCAGAGTTTTGTAACTCTATGTCCTTTTTTTTGAAATGGTACTTTATATACGACAAATCATTGGGACAGCATATCCCATGTCAATAAAAGTTCGAAAGAAAGTTTCGAACTTGTGACCTCTTGCACCAAAGCCGAATCAATTAACCACTTGGACAATGGTGCTTGTCTTTGTAACTCTATGTCCTGATAAACACGTTTTGAAATGATGGTAAAATGTAGAATAAATGTTAGCGATCACAGATTCATCAACGCAACGATAATATATAAAATAGAAAATATACATACACTACACCAAAAACATCATTTTGAAATGATGGTAAAATGATTCAATTAATTTTTGAAACATATTTTATGTGTTTCGGATTACTATATTGCTGTATTTTGGAACACTAAATTTATGTTTCAATTTCTTAATCCACGACACCATTTAGCTATTGCGGTTTACGAAATGTAATACACAAAAGGTGTTACGGTTTCCACTACTGCAACAACTGGTTAGTGTTGTAGTTTTCAAAACCACAACCCTCAGTTGGTTGCGGTTTAGAGAACCGCAACACTAGCCAGATGTTGCAGCTCTAATAACTGCAACACCAAAAAAGTGTGAAAAACGGTGTAGTATTAATGTGTGGATCTTAAGGCTACTTTAATACCAAAGAGGGAGTGAATAGTGTTTTATAACTTTTTTGGAACTTTTTAACTTCATGATTTGTATGATACACAAATAATCAATTCACAGATATATATACACTAATAGGCAATTATAGATATAAATAAATGCAGTAAAAGTAAAGTAATGAGTTAGAGAGATGACACTAGGAGTTTTATACTGGTTCAAATTTCTCCTAGATCTAGACTCGTACAATTTCTTGTACAGGTTTCTTTACAATTGCCTACTTTAATCAGATAGCAAGCAAACCGGAATGTAGTCTCGATTTCAAGGCTGCGAAATACTACCTCCTGTCTTAGGAGTCCGGGGTAAACTCTCTTGCTTTATCAGGCAACAAGATCACCCATTAGATTTAAGTGGGCTACTAAGCTCAGGTTCCTATTTTAAGATGAAATAAATGTGTTGTGTATGACTTTTCTTTAGAAATTGCATGGACGCCATTTCTATAAGGAGGGGAGTCTGTAACAACCCTGATTTTGTGATTACCTGTAATAAATTATAATGTTGATTTGATTACGAACGGGGAGAAATAAATAAATTCGGGATGAGAATTTGTTGAGAATCGTTTATTTTGAATAAAACAATGGAATTATAAAACAATGGAACTTGAGTTAATAAAATGAAGTTTAAGATGTTTGGGTGTAAACTTATGTAAATAATGGTTTTTCTTATTTTTAAGACATGTTAAAATTGATTTGGTGATATTGAAATATAAATATGGGAAATATTGATTAAAAAATTAATATTTTTAAGTGTGTCAATAATTTTAACATTGTTTATTATGTTGGTTTGGACTAAAAATGAATTTTTCTGTAAATTTTGATTTTGGTTATGTCGAATTGTGTGAATAAAAGTTAATTAAAGCATTTAAGTGGAAATAGAATTTTAATGGAGGAATTAATATTTTTGTTATAAAACTTTGTTTAAATGGTTAAAATAATTTTTCTATGTTGATTAACATTTTATTGAACATAAAAACTTCGGTTATGTAATTTATTTGTTAAACAGGTCGTTAGTGTGAAAAATTACATAATTACAATGGTAATATATGTTGATAATAAGGTTTATATGTTAATTAACAACATAAATATGTTATTTGGCTTATCGGGTAGGGTTTAGCCCAACCCAAACCCAAATACTCAATTTCTAGAAGAGGCTGGAGAAGTGTCTGTACGTACACTTTCATTTCTCCAATCCTCTTTTCTTTCATTCTTCTTCCATAAATTCAAAAATGGCCAATGTAAAATCTAAATCTTCCCCAAATTAAACTAAATCAAATAGAAATTAGTGAATTGAAAGCCTAAATTGGTAATCCTCCCAAACTAGCAAGTACTTCATCTTCTTTCACAATTTGAAAAACCAAGTTTGTTGTAACTTCTGTTTTTCTCTTTACATGTTAGTGTCTCCTCTTTCTACAGGTTCTTAGAGCCAAATCAAAGCCAAAGCCATCATCTTGTTGTTGTAGCTCCTACTTTTTGCACAAAAGTGAGTATTAACTCACACTTCTAACTCAAACACGTATTGAATGTTGATAATCAGTTGTTTTTTTGTTTGCTTAAAAAAATTCTAAGATTGAATCTGAAACGGATTTGGCCATATCTTTTGTGTTACTTATCCAAATTCGGTAATTTTTCATGTTCTAGAAAGCTTAAGCTTTTTACTACAAGTTTCATGTTTTGAGTTTTATAAAATTTTGAAGTTAAATCAATCTAAAATGCACTTCTTTGTTGCTGTCCGAGAGTAAAACGACAGCGACAATGAATTTAGACCAGAGAATTGTTTTGGGCATAACTTTTGATTCGTAAGTCCAAATTGGGTGATTTTTTTCTGACATCAAGTTATGACAATCCTCTTCAACTTTTATGTTTTGTGTTTTCATCAGGTTTTATGTTTTAAAGGGTCTAATTGGATCTTCAAACAGCAGCCCTATTATCATTTTTAATTATTCAGAGTTTTGTAACTCTATGTCCTGATAAACACGTTTTGAAATGATGGTAAAATGTAGAATAAATGTTAGCGATCACAGATTCATCAACGCAACGATAATATATAAAATAGAAAATATACATACACTACACCAAAAACATCATTTTGAAATGATGGTAAAATGATTCAATTAATTTTTGAAACATATTTTAAGTGTTTCGGATTACTATGTTGCTGTATTTTGGAACACTAAATTTATGTTTCAATTTCTTAATCTGCAACACCATTTAGCTATTGCGGTTTACGAAATGTAATACACAAAAGGTGTTACGGTTTCCACTACTGCAACGACTGGTTAGTGTTGTAGTTTTCAAAACACAACCCTCAGTTGGTTGCGGTTCAGAGAACCACAACACTAACCAGATGTTGCAGTTCTAATAACTGCAACACCAAAAAAGTGTGAGAAATGGTGTAGTATTAATGTGCGGATCTTAAGGCTATTTTAATACCAAAGAGGGAGTGAATAGTGTTTTATAACTTTTTTGGAACTTTTTAACTTCATGATTTGTATGATACACAACTAATCAATTCACAGATATATATATATATATATATATATATATACTAATAGCCAATCATAGATATAAATAAATGCAGTAAAAGTAAAGTAATGAGTTAGAGAGATGACACCAGGAGTTTTATATTGGTTCAAATTTCCCCTAGATCTAGACTCGTACAATTTCTTGTACAGGTTTCTTTACAATTGCCTACTTTAATCAGATAGCAATCAAACCGTAATGCAGTCTCGATTTCAAGGCTGCGAAATACTACCTCCTGTCTTAGGAGTCCGGGGTAAACTCTCTTGCTTTATCAGGCAACAAGATCACCCATTAGATTTAAGTGGGCTACTAAGCACACCCCCTTGATTTGAATGGGTAAGAATCACACCCAAAAAAATAGAGTAGGGTTGTTGATTTCCATATACAAACCTTTGTACTTGGGATATAAGATATCATATAGCCCTTCTAATAGTGGTTTGATCTTTGAGTTTGCAGAGAAAATGCTTCCATAATAGTAGATATTTTATAAAGAATCAATCTAGTGGAGTATGGATTAACTCTATGTAGTTTTGAAGAATATAAAAGTAGTTTTCAAGAAATAGAACAAGAAAGTAAGGAGTAAGAAGAAAGTCAGAAAATTAATTAAAAAAATTCGTTTGCACTTCTCTTTATGTAGTGAATGAACAGAAATATCCATTCATGAAGATGTGCATCCAAAAGGCACATCTTTTCAAAAATTAAAAAGCAACCAATTGTCTCTATGTCGGTATATTTTGGTAGGGTATATCGACATACCCTTGTTAATTTTGAAAAATGTTTTCTTTTATATTGTTTTCAAACTTCTATATTTTTTTAAAATAATTTTTAAATATTTTGAACACTAAAACTTTTATAAAATATTTGTAAAAATATATTTTGAATTTAAAATGATTTATTTTGATTGAAATATCAAAGATCTAAAATTTGTGATAAAGGTCAGAATTTGCTATCGGGGTCTTTAACAACTTGTTCTACTGCCTCGCACTAAACACTAGAGTCTTGAGCTCTTCAAGTCTTATGTCTCTAAACTCATGAGTCTTGATCATCATCTCTAAATCTTTGTTCTTGGTCATTATACAGATTAGTCTTTAAGTTTGACCATTCTACACTTAAGTAATATTCTGCAATATATACAAGACAAGTTGACAAAACATTAGTATCTATATTTATATGATGGTTGTCATCAAAATCAATATCTCAATTATTAATAATATCATCCTTTTTTATTATAACAACCACGTAAATATGCTTGTATATAAAAAATAATATAACTCCCCTTTAGCATATGCATTATATTTTATATTTTTCTCCCTCAATGTCATAAACAAGAATGGGTGGAAAACAATACTCCTCTTAAATGTGATATACTATGGAATCAAAAGAAATATTAATTACTAAATTTTGGAGACATTTAAATAAGAAAAGAGACTTTATTAATAAATTAAACTTTTACACAATTTGAACAATCCCGAGCAAATAAATTCAAACCATACAAACGAAACCACTATAAACTTAACTATATACATAAACAAATAAACCAAACCAAACAAGCTACATACAACTCAATGTTTCTTCTTCATTACTGGAGATTTATGGATAGAGCAATCGGGATAGTGGAAGCTGAAATTTCCTTTTTGTTTCACGAGATTTCCATTATGGTCAAACATAACTTCCCATATACACTTAACCTCATCGCTTTTTATACCATCATCTTCCTCCTCTTCCTCTTCTTCTTCATCATCCATTGGATTATGAATGACGATTGGGGTTTACTTCCTCAATCATTATTGGATTAGCTTCACTATTGGATTAACTTAGTTGTTCAATAGATGCTTTTGAAGGATGCTATCACGATCCAAATTTCAGCGTTCGAAAATCGACACCCGTACTTCACTTGTACCCGAATGTCGTAGATTCAACTGTTAAAATTTGACTCGTGTCGGAGCTTATAACACATCAAGTACAACACAACGGAAGAAAAAAAGATGAATAATATCATATACAACATGATCCAATAGAATGATACAACCGAATATCAATACTATCAGAGGTATGATACAAGAAATAGCAGCGGAAAGAAAATAGATAACTCTAGCACCAGAGAAACTCCATCTCCAAGGCACCAATCCAGAAATAGCTCGAACTCCCAATAACGATACACAAAGATAAGCAAGTGCAGTCCTGATCCAAAGACTGAACTAACTCCAGATAATCTACTAAACTTGACTATCTGAAAAACCCAACTCCAGACTGCCTGTGTGGAAAATTGTGGGCACCCAGAGTTTAGGAAAGGAAGAATAAACTCCAGGTCAATCATGAGACTGATATGAGTAAACAAAAACAGTTGCTTTTAAATAAACTAGATTTATAAAAGAAATCGTTATGCTTTTTGAAAATGAAACTACCATAAGACCTCCCGCCACACACACAATGCAATCGCAGGATTGGAGGAGATTTCTTCTTATGATAGTCAAATATGCTTGGTACGATAAAATTTCTTTGATATTATTACTAGTGCATAGTGTAGAAAGCATTTCGAAAATATAATACTAATCTTAGCCGGCATAGACATTCCGAACTATACCAACTATAACTACCATCTAAACAATGGTGACCACCATAAGTAGATGGCAGGTAATACAACTAAAACCGTACTGGGTTCGTATTGGTAATTGGATTTCCAACAAATGGTCAGGCTAAGGAACTTCCTGGGCCACACGGGTACGCCTCTGGAGGGACGTCCCGAGAACCTAACCGGATCTCTGCCAACACAAGGCCGGATTAACTCTGTAACTACTGACACGAGTATGCCATCCGCCGGTTGTAACCAACCTTTATCCGGGGCCCCAACAACAATCACAAAGTAATATATATATATATATATATATATATATATATTTGCGATATCCACATACGTTAAGTATCCGGGCTCCATACCATGATACCACTTCTATCCAGAAGGAAATGCGCATACCCTAAGGGGAGTTACCCCCAATAACCTTGCTGCATCTTTCCTGTTTCGACCATTTCCGGGGTGTGAGGTCCTGATGCAGTCTCGTCCACAAAGCTACGCTTTATACAAAAGCTATGCTTTGATCACAAATGGTCATCAACACACAGCACCACTTAGCATGCCTACACTACCAAATTGGGAATATATCACTGATAACCTTTAACTACATAACCTCTAAGCTCGTACGTCTCAGAGAAGGGTGTTAAGCTAAGAGAATGAATTCTCCGCCACCAACAGATAAGTATTTGAAAGAAATCTGCTTTATATATCAAAGTATAGTGTCAGACATACAACCATACAAGTCTGTCTCGGGTTCGAACAGAACCGAAGGCACTTCCAAAGAAGCCCTTGCTAATCCGGGTATTCATAATCCTGATCGGACTTCACATCACTTAGGGAATCTCTATACCGGCGCGACTCGGTGCAGAGACAATAAACGGGTTATCCTTTCGTTCTCGAAAATACCCGGTCTTCACCACCAGTCTTCAAATGCTATCCGTAGCGACGTATCATTAATCAGAATGGGTTATATGACACATAGGTCCTCTCCCGGCTAAACTGAATAATGAGCGCAATATTTTTAAAACATATGGATATTGGGATTTCAATTAAGTTACAACTTATTATCCAAAACCTTCTTCCAAATGGTTTAAACAAATTACCACTTCAAATCTTTTTAAATTACAACTTATTATCCAAAATCTTTTTAAATAAAAAGATTTATTTCACAAAGTTCACCAACCTTTCACAAAGATTAATTCATAGTTTTCAAAACTATTTATAATTCCATATCTTTTTATATACAAATACACCGTCACAATACTCTTTAATTTGGAAATAAAGTTCAAAATTCTTTCACAAAGATTCGTTCACAGATCCCAAAATAATTTCCATTTCAAATTGGATTAACTCATTCAATCTTTTAATCAAAGATTTAATTCATAGCTTTCAAAACAATTCTATTCCATTTCAAACTTGAAACCTTTCAACATAATTTGGAAACCCTTTCTTTAAATGAAAGCTATTATTATTTGAAAACAAATAGGTCTCGTTTTGGGAAAAAATGATTACAATTCGTCAGTTAAAACCATTAAGTATAAAACTTGGATTTAAATTTAAATTTCCCAAACCATACTTTTTAAATGGTTAAAAACCTATATAAACACCTTTATAATTTACATAATCATTTTTGACCAAAATTTCCAAATCATTGAATTCAATTTCAAATATTGAATTCAAATTTAATCAAATTATTTAAATTTCCAGCTTTATTAAGTTATTTAAAATAACTCTTATCTTTGAAAACACCTTTTCAAAAGTCTTTCACACTTAACCCGATTCCATTTCCAAACTATTTGAATTCAAGTTGTCTATTAAAAAATCATTTCAAAAATCTATGACTTAATCGATTTTCTCGTGAAATCCATATTTGTGTGTGTACGGTGTGGTCCAAGGGTTTAACACAATAGTGCAACATCATCATCACAGATTAAAATACAATAAAATATTTGATAAGCGGTATAAACTATAACGCTTATCTTTCATTCACAGATCACAGATATATACACCACATATAATTTTATTACATCACAAATAATTAATTACATCACATATGAATAAATTACATCACAGCTTGAATTAAAAAAATTCATATCACAAGGCATCACACATTAGAGATATCAACGATTTAACGTTCCATAGCATCCAAACATCCATAAGTAGGATCAATTTAATTATCCAATTTATATAATCAGATTATTTACTTATGAATTTAATTACCAATCCTGGTTAATTAATATTTAATAACCAACCTTTATTATTAATTATTCTTTAATCATTAATTAACCTTTAGTTAAAAATTAAT
This sequence comes from Allium cepa, assembly GCA_030765085.1. Classification (NCBI taxonomy): domain Eukaryota; kingdom Viridiplantae; phylum Streptophyta; class Magnoliopsida; order Asparagales; family Amaryllidaceae; genus Allium; species Allium cepa. The sequence continues at coordinate 888,161,690 of CM060929.1, forward strand.
CATTTGATAAATTAATCTTAATTAATTAACCACATTAATTAATTATTCTTTAAATTTATTAACCTTTAATTACATTGATCAATTATCCATTCCATTAATTAATTATAAATCAATTAATCCATTTTAATTATCTTAATAATTAAATGAAATACAAATCATTAATTCAAATTTTCATTAAGATAAAACTTTTCTTATCTATACATTTGAAAACATTTATTTCAATTTTACCTTTAAATTTCATTTTAAATCCAAGATTTAAAATGAAAGTCCATTTATCTTTAACAAAGTTCATAACCAATTTAAAACTTTGAAATTCATATGTTAAAGAATTATTCATCTTATAATAGAAGTTTAAAGGAATTTAAACCCAATTTTATTTTAAATTCAAATCAATTTAAAATTTCACTTTATACACAAATTTAAAAACTTCTCTTATTAAAAACTAGAATACAGATAAATCTTAATTTCTGATTTAACTTAGATTTAAAACTTGTTCAAAACTTTACTTTACAATTTACTTCCAGTTTAAAATTTTAAAAACCAAAACACTACTAGTTTCTGAAGAAAAAAACTTGTAACAAAATATAACCCGAGGCATCCCTCCACTTACTTGGAGTCCGGTACCCAAAAACCTCGAGTAAACACTCGAGTCAATTTGCAAACAAACCCCGCTATGCAAATTACAGATCACCAGTGCTTTGAGTCCAACACCCCACTGTTTCGAGTAAAATTGCAAAATGCTTCGAGAAATTCATGAACCAACTCGAGTAAACACTCGAGTACAAGTCCACTGCTTCATTTGTCTTCATCAGGAAACAAAACTGTGTCGTGCACGTGCACGTCACCGCCATTCGCCTCCGGTCGACATCATGTCGCTGAGCAAGTCGAAGGTCTTCCCCTAACCAACTACCAATCACCAGAACTCCTCCATTTCCACTGAGTCAAAATCGAGTGCCAAAATCGATACCTGGAAACAAAAACAGGAACTCCTCCTAAACCTGGAAATCACGTCGCCTCCGCAACCTCGACCATCAAAACTCCTGAGACTTCGGTCACACGATCGCCAATGACCCCTCCACCACCTCCCAGAACCACGCGACACTCGATCAAACGTGGACGAACAAACGAATCGACAACTAAGCCTCGTCAAAAATTAGGTTACTAGACTTCGAGAGCTTCCCGCCACCGCTACGTTCAACTACATACCATCACTCCATTTTTCCTAGAACCGCCGTTCACTCCTCTACCACCCCAGAGAACCCCAACCTCCCTTATCGTCGAGATCACCAGAATTTCCCAAAATAATGAAATCTGATCAAACTCGAACCTCTCTTTTATCTTTGATCTAAAAATTATAATTTTAGCTATAAAAATCTTGTTAAAGCATACGAATTCGATTTACATACCTGAATTCAAGAATTGAAAAGTTTGAATTTTAACTAAATTTAAGTTGTGCTCAATTATATTGATTTCCAAACGTGTTTACCAGTTAATTTCACCTGAATAGAAATTAAATCTTGAGTTTACGTATATTAAACAAATTTTGTTTTAATGCTAAATCCAATCAACATGTAGGTTGAGAGGGAAAAAAAATTTGAATCAAAGTTTTGAGTTTAGCAACTCAGAACAGAGAACACTTTAAATATCAGCCTGCACACCTACACTCATCAACCAATATACACAGAGAATTCATGTTTATGTCCAAACATGCTTATCACAATATACTTTGCAACAGATCCATATTTTAAAATTTTAAAACAAGTATTACTCACAGTTGAGAAGATGAACAGAGAACAATCCTTGAAGCTGCTACTAATTTGTTTGATGTTTTTAAGTTGAATTTTGTTTAAGTTTGAGATGGTATGACTTCAGATTTTCTTAGCTTCTAGTGGACGAAACTAGAATGAGAAGTTGATATAAATAAAAGAGGTTTACAGTTGATATAATTCATCTTATATATATATATATATATATATATATATCCAAATATACAGAGAATTCACACATGTATACGACCATACTTATTCTCAGATTTATATGCAACAGAGTCAAAAAGTTGATGTTACTCGCCCTGATTCAGAAGAAAGAACAGAGTTGCTCTGTTTGAAACCTGTTTTGAATTTGCTAGCTGAAGCTTTTCTCTTGATCTCTGGTGGTATTGATTGTGTTGTTGTTTAAAGTTGAAGTTTTGTTTAAGTTTTGAAATAATATTTACTTTAGATCTGCTCAGCTTGAAGGAACGAACTGAAGTGAGGAAGTTGATATATTGAAAGAGTTGTACAGGGTGTTATCATTTTGTTTGTACAACATCGGAGATTTTTTTTAACCAGGCAAGATTTTGGAGGCTGCAAATATTTTCCTCGTGTACTAGAGATTTTGTTGGTAGAATTGATTTTTTTTAAAACAATTCGAATTGACAAAAATGTTGCCAGCATTTAATGCATGAGTCCTTTATGTTTCTATACTTATCCTCTTTTATTTTTTTATTTTTACAGATATTTTACTTTTTGCTTTGTTTCATGCCTGCATGCCAAACTTCACATACATATTTTATTCTTACCAGGTTTATTTTTAAACTTCATGTACATATATACTTTGTTTTGTTTCATTCTTATCTTATTTTCTTTTATTTTTAAACTTAAATTATTAAATACTTCTTTTACTTGTTATTATTTTCACACTTACGGTAATATTTATAAGATTTATTTTATTTCAAATATTGTTGAAAGATTTTATTTCAAATGATTTAACACATATTTTATTTGAATTTGGAGAAACTCAAATCAATTTACCAATTAATTTCTCAATTTTTATTCAAAAATTAAATTAATTATCAATTTAAACTTAGCAAAAATCCGGGATCATTACAGATTCCCCCCTTAAGAAATTTCGTCCTCGAAATTTGCCAAGGAAATAACAAAGATAGATGAAGAATGTTTCATCAAATCAAACTGAATATCTATTTTGCATTTGACTTACCAAATCAGAATATCACCAATATGAGAACAAACTCATACAACGCTATACAAGATACTCGGTTCATCAAATCTACGAAATATGCAAGGCACTGATTATTTCGAAGGGATAACTAATCATTAGTAGAATATATCGAGACCCAAACAATAGATAAATAAATTTTTATTTTCCACAACTTCCAAATACTAGATATGGATTCCAAACTCAAGTCGGAATATCTCAAAATGTATACCAATTTGTCCCTCTTTGGACTTCGATATACCCAAGAAATTACAACAGAATTTCAAAATTTGGTTTTAAACGATATCGTTTTATTGACTCAATTCAAATTTAGCTTCATATTCTATTAACCAATTTAACTCAATTCAAAATTTCCAATTTATTTAAATTTTTAATTCCAAATTTCCAATTCATATTCATTAAGGTTTAAATCAAAAACTGATAAGAAACCGATGAAGATACGAAGTAAGGATTTTCCTGCAATGATTCGTAGAGCCACCATCACACCGAAACTTCTTCTTGCAGCTGCCACGAAGCAATCAAAAGAATTTGGAATCGAATCAAAGAAGATTGAGAAGAAAATTGTTTCCATTGTTGCAGGGTATTGACCATTTGTAGTGGTACTTCCCTGTCTCATATCTCGTCCTCTTCTTGCACTCATACTCACGATCAGTGGATAGTAAGAGAATTTACTGAGGCATATGGACGGATATCTTAGGGATATACTCATTCAAGGGTGTACTTCACCCTATCTCTAATGAGTTACTTAATATGTTATACTCCTGAGCTAAAGTTCAACCTTAGCTCTGATACCAAAATGTCACGACCCAAATTTCAGCGTTCGAAAATCGACACTCGTACTTCACTTGTACCCGAATGCCGTAGATTCAACCGTTAAAATTTGACTCGTGCTGGAGCTTATAACACATCAAGTACAACACAGTGGAAGAAAAAGAGATGAATAATATCATATACAACATGATCCAATAGAATGATACAACCGAATATCAACACTATCAGAGGTATGATACAAGAAATAGCAGCGGAAAGAAAATAGATAACTCCAGCAGCAGATAAACTCCATCTCCAAGGCACCAATCTAGAAATAGCTCGAACTCCCAATAACGATACACAAAGTGTAACATCCCGCCTTTTCGCATGATTTAAACAGACACACATGCCGATTCAAACCATACGTAAGGGCGGATTGTTATGGGGTAAATAAGAAATATAGAGAAGAAATAAAACAAAATAGAATCTCACAGCGGAAGGATAAAATATAATAATAAAATATACAGTTTATAAAACTGTTTACAAACATTTGATTCTTCTTTATGCAATTAAATATCAGAGTTCACATACCAATAAATATCAATGCAGCGGAATTAAATGGTGTAGTGGAATAATAGTAGATAATAGTAATACAAATCTTCGTCTTCGTCCTCCAGAGCTAAAACTTCCAATCCTGAAACGCTCGGACTGACCCGAGCGAATTGAAAAGACAAAACACTCGAGTCAGAACTAAAAGATCTTATGTAAGTTAAATTAACAGAAATAAATACGAGTGTAGTAACTCAAGAGATGCTCGGGATTTACATCTCTTAAGGATCCGTTAAACTATTTACTATGTAGTATATTTCGCTATTATAATAGTGTCTATAGTAAAATAAACATACTTTTAAATAGCATTAAGGCTTTACATTTTCCACCTTAACACATAATAGTCCCAGTAGTCCATCCAATATCATAGTCCCTCCTGATCGGGAAGCCACCAGAGGATACCACACGGGCTACGGGAGAAATCCAAACTCGTACAAGGCGCGATAGGGTAGGTGACACGGCACAACTAGGCAATGCCAGGGTCGATATACCAATTACGCTTACGGGTCGGTGGTAACGCGTAGCGCGCAGCTACCGCCCACCTCGAGCCACACCCCCAAATAGAATCCAAAGTGGTCACTGAAACAATCCAAAAGTCAAAGTATAATATCGAAGGGATGTGTCCGATCAAAGGTGCTACCTTATTAACCCGTCAATCGCTCCTGTTTTAGCCACCTTATGCCAACTCACGGGAGTTGGGTCCATGTATTTACCTTACAAGAAACGCCGCCACCAACCTACTTCATTCTGGAATATCCACCGCGTACACGGTTGTTAAAGTGGTTTTCGGAGTTGGTAGAGAGTATGACAACTTCCGATCCCAGTCTCTCCAACAACCAAACGTTATTATAACACCGCGGTCTTTTCAAAATAATTTATACTTTAAAACCAGAATAAAATTTTCCATTTCAAAACCCATAAACATGATATCATTCCCTTTTTAAAACCCAAATAAAAATGATATCATTTTATTTCATATATATTTCTTTTCCAAAATCATGCCACTTTTAAAATTTATAAAACCTCGAAACCAAATATTTAAATTTTAACTTTCAACATAATACTTCGAAATTCATAGTTTTAAAACCATAACTTTCAACTTAAATGGTTTGGATATTCAACAATATATAAAATAAAACAGTTGAATCTAAAATTTCTTTAAAAATAAATAAATTCCACTCCTTCACAATTTTTATTCACTTTAATTCCAGTCTAAACCCATAACTTTTAGATTCACTTTCAGTTTAAATAAAACACTTCGATTTCAATATTTTCTACCTTTGAGTATTTAATGAATTTCAAAACTAAGGTTGTGAATTTAAATCAACAATTCATTTTCCTATTATTTAGTTTGAAAGGTTTACATGATAAATCCATAACCATTTAAAATAAACTAAATTTATTTACACTAAAAATTTCCTTCCATTTATTTATACTAAAGTTATTTATTAAATCCCGTTATAAATATCATACCTTTAAATTTTCTAATTTTAACAAGTTAACATCAACTTATGGAGTTAACTTTTCAAATAAGCTCAATTTATATTAAATTTCAAATTTATCTTTCAATCTTTATTGATTTAAAACATTTAACTCTGTATATAAACAAGATCTTAAACCTGTACTTAAACGTATAATATAAATTATCAAATGCCATTTTTCAACTTATTCATTTTTATTTAACAGATTTATGCATAGCTTAAATTTAACAATTTAACTATGCATGTATATATAAAATATATTTATATCATATCCAAATTTTATATTTATTTAACCGTATCATATCCAAACCATAAAATAATTTCAAAAATAATTTTACATATATACCGCGGTGCCTGTATATAATTTTCTATCCTATGGTCAAGTGATACGGATATTTATCATTTCAATCCGCAATTTAAAAATAAAAATGCGGTTGTATATCATTTCAAACCGAAATCCCGAATGAAATGAAAATGCATGATAACTTACAGTTTATATAAGATAGAACACATCATCCATTCACCCAATATCAATCATCAACCAATTTATTTCAATCATCATTAATTTATTTCAATCATCGTCAATTTAAACAACATCAATATATAGCATATGCAATATAACAGGAAATAAATGACAGTTATTAACTAACAGTTTATATTCAAAATAAATTTAATAACTGTTTAACTAGCAGTTTTATGCAAGTAAATAAATTTTAACTGTCAAATTTATATGCAATTATAAAATTAATTAACAGTCAAATTAAATAAATGCGATTTAACAGAGATAATGAATAAAACATGCCAAACAGTCATAAATAAATTTCTACTCATATCTAAAATCAACTTAACAAACATAAGATAACTTAGAAGTTGTGAGTGGGTTAAAACACTCACCTTTGGGATTTAAATCGAATTTAAATCCAATTTAAACCCAAAATTTTGACGGTCTCAGAATTTATTCAAACCAGTGTCAACAGATCCGGAATTTTATTACGATCCTAACAAAAAAATTGCGCGTGAATTCGAGTCTGTATGTGGAAGTTATCTTCGTTAAACGATTAATATTATAAAATTTTAATTAGGAAAAAGAAACACCCACCGTCCAATCATAGAATGCCACGTTTCCCTCTTCAAAAGTGCTGCACGCGATCACCTCTTTCAGGAAGAAACCCTAGCCGCCAACCCTACATCCAATTACTCCGACCCCCACGATCAACACCACCAAGATCGAACGCCACCATAGCACTGCCCTCTACAAACCGCCTCCTGGCCCCACACGCGCCACCTCACGGTCGCCCTCGACCATCGTGCCGCCGCTCCACTTAAACGCTGCTCGTGGCGAAACTAGCAACCTCCAGCACGAGCGAATAGCACCGATGAGTGCTGCTTGACGTCGGCTTTCCATCCACTGTAACAACCCTGTATTTTGCGATTTTTTTTATTTTAATTATTTTAATTGAATTTTTGATTTAAAAACTTATTTTATTTATTTGGAATGATAAACTTTAGTTTTGATATGAATTATCATTCCAAAGCATGACTAAAAAGAATATTTTCCAAAAAGTGAATTTTTGGTCAAAATAGTCAACTTTGACTTTTAATTTAAATTTTTAAAAGTTTGAAAATTTAAATTTTATCTTTTATTATGAAAGTACATAAAATTTTAAGAACACTGCTTTTTGTTTCGTTGGAAACAGATGTAAATTGTGAAAGTTATGTATATTTCAATATTGAGTGTAATTTGTTTAATCTGCAATTTGTTATTTTAAATAGTATAAATTTTATTTTATTTGTAATATTTTATTGTAATATGTATTGATATGTTATTTTATGTATGTTTTTGTTTTTTAATGTTTTTTAAGTGAGGTAGGAATTTTTCTCGAGCTAGTAGTATATTCCTTGTAATTTCCATGCCCTGTTTTCAATTTTTAAACATTTTCTTTAGTTCTTTTCTATTTTTATCCAATTTAATTATTTATTTTATTTTATAAATGATAAATAAATTATTTTATTTCAAAATTTTGCTTTAGAATATTTTTAAAATGAAGTAGATATTTTTCCAAAGCCATTGATGTTTTAATTGTAATTTTTGAACCCTGTTTTCAATTTTTAAGCAATTTCCTTAATTCTTTTTATATTTTCTTTAAATTTAATTTTTTTATTTTATTTTTTTTCACTTTGTTTCGGTTTTTAAATGTACTTGCTGAATTTTATTTTGTTTTATTTGATTTAAAAGAAAAGGAAGTATGAAAGGTTTTAAAAGCTAAGAAACGTAAAGTCGTTTCACCGTTTCTTTTACCGTTTCTTTTTCAATCAATACATCAGTTATTTTGGCCATTCCTTATACTATCTTCAGATGACTTCTTTTTCTTCATTTTTATGTGAAAACATCTTCCTCATCTCATTTTCATGGCTAGAGAAAAATTGGTAATGACTTCTCTATATTTTTCTACCTTTTCTCCTTCCTTTTTGCTTGTTTTTGCCTTGTTTTCTTTGTTTGTTTTACTCGACCACCACTGGCTAGCCTTGGCCATCACCTCCACCACCTTCTCCTCTTCACCATCCACCACTTAACATCATCTCCTCCTCTGACTTGATCAGGCCGCACCCTCCCCCTTGATAAAACTCCACACAAAAGCCTTGAAAACTCCTTAAAAACATGTTAGCCTAGCCTAGTTGCTTCACTACCTTCATCCACCACCAAGGCCACCGCCTTAGGCCACCACCACCACCTTGATATGACCACCACCCATCACCTAAGCTACTGTCCAGATCTGAAACCTGAAAGGATGAGCCCAAACATGCCTTAGCCGAGCCCAAAAAGTTCACCAAAACTCTTATATATGCCTTAACCTTTTATATTTTCTACATTTAAACTCCTACCCACTTCATCACCTTGTAACCGCGCCTTTTCCTACCCATACCTGATCCAAACCATGCTCAAACCATACCTTATTAATCCCCTAGGCCATGCAAACAAGCATAGGAAGCAAGTGCAAAGTCTTTGGTTTTGTTTCATACATCTATTTCTAACATTGTTAAGTATATCTTGTTTTTGAAACTTATGTTTCATATATTTGTTTTGTTTGAATGTATCCAAGGCTATAAATCTTTGGCTCTTCAATCTCAAATCATATTCATGCTTTCATGCCTTCGAAGATCTTTGTTGTGTGTAGTTGTTTGTCATCTCCAACGAATACAAGTGAGTATTTCTCACCAGACATTATGTACTTATATAAGTAGTAAATTGACACCCTGTGAATCTGTAGAACTATATTAACATGTTATAACTGCTTATATTATTATCATATGATGTTCACACCTGTTATTACACCTATTATATCATATGTTACTGTTATTTCATGCTATTCTGTATATTTTATCATTTTATCACAATGCAAGTTCCCTGTAAATTAGAAATCACTTTGGGTTGAAATGATACATACCCGAACGGATTTTAGAATAAGGGAAAATTGTTATGGGCTGAAATGATAGGCCTGAATGATTTTCAGTTTATTTCATTTACTTGGGACTGCGGGTTTGAAATGATAAAACCCGGATTTTCTTTGTAAATTACGGGTTGAAATGATATATTACCCGTATCACTTTACCTAGCGTAGAAAATTATATACAGACCCGTAGTTAATATATGTTTTCTAAAAATTTTAAAATTATTTTAGAAATGTAAATATTAAAATATTTTGATTTAAATCTAATTAAAAAGGATTTTTGTAAAATATTATTGATTTTCTGAATAATTGTAAGTAAAATGAATTAATGAAAAGTTAGAAAATTTTGAACGTAAGTTATTTGGAAAATTTGATTTAATTATAATTGGAAATTAAATTGAATATGAAATTATGATAAATTTATGATAATTTGAATTTAAATGAATTCAAAGTGATTTTATATCATATTAATGATTTTTAATAAAGTTGAAATGTGAAATGAATGAATACTTTAAGTTGAAATTTTGAAATATAACTAAACTGGAAATTTATGAAATTGACTTAAAGTGAACTTTTAGTTAAGTAAATAAAAATAAAACTAAGTTATATTTGAGAATTTGAACTTAAGTGTTAAGTTGAAATTTAATGCAATGAATTAAAAATTGAACATTGCAATTTAATAAGTGAATTATTATTAAATCTTGATTTTTGAATGGAAATTTAACTTTATAAAATCATGAACTTGAGGAAAATTAAATGATGTTTATAAATGTGAAAATGTATGATTTTATGAGTTAAAATGTTTTAAATAAAAAAATATAATTGGTTGAGAAATTATATTGAATATTTGAAGTTAATTGACTGCATTTTTGAAATGCTATTAATTACAATTTAAATGATATTACAGCATTTGTAAATGCTTTAATTGATGATAACGAACTAAAAAGCTAAATTGAATTAAAAGCTATTATAACAATTTTTGTAAGTGCTATAATTTTTGAATTTAACTAAGTTTATTTGAAATTTAAGTAAACCCTATTACAACATTTTAAAATGTTGTCTTTTGTTAAATTGAACTGTTTTGAATGTAACTTTCCGTAGCGTTTTCTAAATGCCACGAAAAGTGAATTTTCACCGTTTTGATAAACTTAAGTGAATAAATGAACTTTGGAAGTTGAAAATTTTGGAAATTTAATAATTTAATTATTGAACATAATAACTTCATTTTGATGATTAAAAATGATTTTTTTTAATATAAACTGTTTTGAAATGTGAATTGAAATGGTATTTTAAATTGAATAAAATGAATAATGATTTGAAATGTGGTTTCGAAAAAATATGATATTTTGATATATTAAAATGATTTGAAAGTTGGTTTTGAGAAGATAAGATATTTTGATATATTAAAATGATTTGAAACGAAGTTTTGAAAGATATGACGTTTTGATATTAAAATGATTTGAAAAGAAATTCTGAAGGATATGATATTTCGGAAATGAAGTTTTGAAAAGTTATGATATTTTGATATATTAAAATGTTTTGAAAGGAAGTTTTGAAAGGATATGAAAATTTAATATAATGAAATGGTTAGAAATGACTTGATATTCATTTTGATAAATATTTGAATTGAAAGATATGGTATGATGATATATTGAAATGGTTTGGAAATGATTTAATCTTTATTTTGATAAAGATTTGGGTTGAAATGATATTTTATTTTGAAGTATAAAATATTGTTTTAAAAGTTATAACTACGGGTTATAATAACGATTGGTTGTTAAAGAGACCGGGATCGGATATTGTCTTATAGCCGGCCAATACCGAAAACCAATTTAACAACTGTGTACGCGGTGGAGATTCCAGAATGAAGTAGGATGGTGGCGACGTTCTCGAGGTATATTACGTGGACCCAACTCCCGTGAGTTGGCATAAATGACCAAAACAGGAGCTATACCGGGCTACACAAAGGGTCGCACCCTTTCATCGAGCATGCTCCATCGGAAACCATTCTATTACTTTTGTGATTCGATATGTGGCGCCACTTTGATTCGGGGGTATTGTTCGAGGTGGGCGGAAGCTGCTGGCTTGCCGTCACCACCGGTCCGGGAGTGCAAACGGTGTATCCACCCTGGCATTGCCTCGCGTGCCGTGTCATCTCCTTATAGCGAGCCTACTATGATTTTGGTTTTAAAGATCCGACCGCGTTAAGGTTCACCATTCCCTTAATGCTATTTTCTATATGATTATATTTTACCGATTAGACACTACTGTATATAGCGTATATTACTACATAGTAAATAGTTTAACGGATCCTTAGAGGATGGGCGGTCCCAAGCATCTTCTAAGTTACTTGTATCTTTGCTACAGTTCACTTGAGTTGCTTTACATTGTATAAGTATGTATGTCCTGACTCGAGTGTTTGTATTTTTATTTACGCTTGGGTCAGCCTGAGTTATTCATAGATTTGGATTCCATTTCTGGAGATTGGAATCGCTGGAGATTATCTACTTGTCAAGTTTCATCTTTTCATTTCGGTTGTTCTATTCAGCTTGTACTTGGTTATCATATTTAAACTTCTGTTGTACTTTATTTCTTCTATTGTATCTTATGTAACTCTGATATATTTATATAGTAGCTTCATGAACTACTATTTCTTTTACTTCCGCTGCATTATTATTACTCTGTGTCTGTGATCTGTGATTTTTATTTACTGTATATTCTGAGATTTGCCAAATTTTTATTTACAACGCGGTATTTTGAGCAATTCAATTCCGGCATGAGTGTCTACCTATACACTTATAATGGATGCGAATGGTTGAAAATACCTGGTTGTTACATCCACACTCCCCGATCGACGCCAGAATCAAGATCCACCGTCCAATCGAACCCCAAGCAATGGACGGCCGAGGATAAAAGGTCGATTATTGATAAAACGATAACTCGAATCAAAAAGCGAATTGCACCATTGAATTATGCTCGTGGAGAGCGTTAACATATATTTTTTGGAATTTTTCTGAGGTTTTTAAATTTTTGACTTTGGATTTGATTTTTGAAATTTGAACATGGATCTAGGGTTTCCAGCCATTGGAAGAAGAGAAGGAACTAATGAAATGAACACACAAACAAATGAGAATAGATGGAGGCTAGGGTTAATAATTGGGTTTATATAGGTAGGTTAGAAATTTGAATAGATGGATCGGATAAACAAACGTGCTAACGCTAACATGGCCCAAAAGCCCGTTCTGACCCCGGAACGAAATTGGGTAAACCCGTATATCAAAATAGGTATTTTAAAATATTCTGAACGCGATGGAAGAAGTTTCACGTCCAAATTCCATCGTATGAAGAAGTTATGCTGAAAACAATATTTCCAAATTGATTTCAATTAAAACGATTTCAAAGCGTTTCGCGTTCGCACGATCAAACGACAAGTCCGATCGCTACGAAACTTGAAACCTTACAATAATTCACTGTTACGGATCCGATGAAACTAGTTTCGTCGAAATCCGAGTTCGTGACCAAAATGGCTATTTTTATATTAATTAAATAAATTAAGAATTATTAAATAAACCTAAATTTAATTTCAGTTTCAGAATTGGAAATTTTTATCACTTATGATTCCTCAATCATTTACAATGATTTTTAACAAATTTAAAAATGTAAATTTAGATGATTCATTTATAAATTTCAATATTAATTCTCAATTTCATTAAATTCAAAATTATAACTTAACTTTCTAATAATTCTATTAAATTAAATGAATCAATGATTATTCCATTCATTTTTCAAATAGGAGGGTTTGCCATAGGATTTAAAATTTATTCCATAAATATTTCCCGATATTCAACTTAATTTTAAATTTAACATAATAATCAAAATTTTATTTCATTTATTTCAATAACGAATTATTTAACTATATTCAATCTCATTTAATTGTCATTAAATTCAATTATTAGACTTTAAGTTTCCATATAAATAAATAAATCCTGATACCCATTCTTAAATTCTCTATTTATCATATTACCATCCTGGGTACCATTTTATATATATATATATATATATATATATATATATATATATATATATATATATATCCAGATACTTTAACATTTTTCAATTGTTTATCTCAATTGCAAAACATTAAATTTATATTTATTGCAATGATTTCCAAATCAATTGAATGAATTAAATATATATGTATCACTCATAATAACTTGTGGTCACAACTCTTGATCACCTTTAATAAGTTTATTATTTACAATCCAACAATCGCCATTTACTATGTATATACGAATTAATTAATTCAATATTTCCATTTCGTTTTCCTATACTAAATTTATTACTAAGTGTATTTACTCCATTCCAACAAGTTGGAATTCCATTCTTACTATAACAATCATTTCCCTATTCACTTTTATTAATAACCCACCATCTTTTGCATTTATTGTCTTTTATTGATGTAATCAAACTACCCCATATTCCTTTAAATTCATACTAACAAAATATTCAATTACTATTCAATGCATATTTATTCATCAATCAATTCGGTATTTACTTTTCTTTCCTTCTATTTGATGATAAATAACCTAGTATACATTTACATACATTCATTTCATTCCATTCATTTATGGGTATTGCATTGAAATTTAATTTATTAGCTAATACCAACATTATTACCATTAATTACAATTGGATTCCCAATTTTATTCAATATCCTGAATAAATAACATATATATTAATCAAATCCTTGCATTTGTTTTTTTCATATTCCATTTAAATCAAATCATACATTTAAATGATTTTAATGAATTGGAACTTCATTCAAGTCGTAAATTATTAACTTGCAATAACATGATTCCTTAATTTATTCCAATTACCATTTACACTCTTTTATTGCATTTAAATCAATTTAATATTTTCATTAATTTCTCATATTAAATTTTATATCCAGGTAAGAATCCTTTTTCTACTTAATTCAAATTTGGATTTTATTCAAATTTCTATAAATAGGTTTTAAGTCACCATTTACATAATTTATTTTAGCCTTCATTTTAACATTTATTTATCCCCTTTATTGTTTCTACTAAAATAAATTACAAAAATCCTATTAAATAAACAAATTAAATTGTCGAAATTTACGGGTCGTTACACAAAGATAAGCAAGTGCAGTCCTGATCCAAAGACTGAACTAACTCCAGATAATCTACTAAACCTGACTATTTGAAAAACCCAACTCTAGATTGCCCGTGTGGAAAATTGTGGACACACAGAGTTTAGGAAAGGAACAATAAACTCCAGGTCAGTCATGGGACTGATATGAGTAAACAAAAACAATTGCTTTTAAATAAACTAGATTTATAAAAGAAATCGTTATGCTTTTTGAAAATGAAACTACCATAAGACCTCCCGCCACACACACAATGCAATCGTAGGATTGGAGGAGATTTCTTCTTATGATAGTCAAATATGCTTGGTACGATAAAAATTCTTTGATATTATTACTAGTGCATAGTGTAGAAAGCATTTCGAAAATATAATATTAATCTTAGCCGGCATAGACATTCCGAACTATACCTACTATAGCTACCATCTAAACAGTAGTGACCATCACAAGTAGATGGCAGGTAATACAACTAAAACCGTACTGGGTTCGTATTGGTAATTGGATTTCCAACAAGTGGTCAGGCTAAGGAACTTCCTGGGCCACATGGGTACGCCTCTGGAGGGACGTCCCGAGAACCTAACCGGATCTCTGCCAACACAAGGCCGGGTTACCTCTGTAACTAGGTAACTACTGACACGAGTATGCCATCCCCCGGTTGTAACCAACCTTTATCCGAGGCCCCAACAACAATCACAAAGTAATATATATATATATATATATATATATATATATATATATATATATATATATATGCGATATCCACATAAGTTAAGTATCTGAGCTTCATACCATGATACCACTTCTATCCAGAAGGAAATGCACATACCCTAAGGGGCGCTAACCCCAATAACCTTGCTGCTTCTTTCCTGTTTCGATCATTTCCGGGATGTGAGGTCCTGATGCATTCTCGTCCACAAAGCTACACTTTATACAAAAGCTATGCTTTGATCACAAATGATCATCAACACACAGCAACACTTAGCATACCTACACTACCAAATTGGGAATACATCACTGATAACCTTCACTACATAACCTCTGAGCTCGTACATCTCACAGAAGAGTGTTAAGCTAAGAGAATGAATTATCCGTCACCAACAGATATGTATTTGAAAGAAATCTGCTTTATATCTCAAAGTGTAGTGTCAGACATACAACCATACAAGTCTGTCCCGGGTTCGAACAGAACCGAAGGCACTTCCGAAGAAGCCCTTGCTAATCCGGGTATTCACAATCCCGATCAGACTTTCCATCACTTAGGGAATCTCTATACCGGCGCGACTCGCTGCAGAGACAATCAACGGGTTATCCTTTCATTCTCGAAAATACCCGGTCTTCACCACCAGTCTTCAAATGCTATCCATAATGACGTATCATTATTCGGAATGGGTTATATGACACAAAGATCATCTCCCGGCTAAACCGAATAATGAGCGCAATATTTTTAAAACATATGGATATTGGGATTTCAATTAAGTCACAACTTATTATCCAAAACCTTTCTTCCAAATGGTTTAAACAAATTACAATTTCAAATCTTTTTAAATAAAAAGATTTATTTCACAAAGTTCACCAACATTTCACAAAGATTAATTCATAGTTTTCAAAACTATTTATAATTTCATATCTTTTTATATACAGATACACCCTCACGATTCTCTTCAATTGGGGAACAAAGTTCAAAATTCTTTCACAAAGATTCGTTCACAGATCCCAAAATAATTTCCATTTCAAATTGGATCAACTCATTCAATCTTTTAATCAAAGATTTAATTCATAGCTTTCAAAACAATTCTATTCCATTTCAAACTTCAAACCTTTCAACGTAATTTGGAAATCCTTTCTTTAAATGAAAGCTATTATTATTTGAAAACAAATAGGTTTCGTTTTGGGAAAAACTGATTACAATTACGTCAGTTAAAACCATTAAGTATAAAACTTGGATTTAAATTTAAATTTCCCAAACCATACTTTTTAAATGGTTAAAAACCCATATAAACACCTTTATAATTTGCACAATCATTTTTGACCAAAATTTCCAAATCATTGAATTCAATTTCAAATATTGAATTCAAATTTAAATCAAATTATTTAAATTTCCAGCTTTATTAAGTTATTTAAAATAACTCTTATCTTTGAAAACACCTTTTCAAAAGCCTTTCACACTTAATCCGATTCCATTTTCAAACTATTTGAATTCAAATTGTCTATTAAAAAATCATTTCAAAAATCTGTGACTTAATCGATTTTCTCGTGAAATCCACATTTGTGTGTGTATGGTGTGGTCCAGGGGTTTAACACAATAGTGCAACATCATCATCACAGATTAAAATACAATAATATATTTGATAAGCGGTATAACTATAACGCTTATCTTTCATTCACAAATCACAGCTATATATATCACAGATAATAAATTACATCACATATAATTAATTACATCACATATGAATAAATTACATCACAGCTTGAATTAAAATAATCCATATCACAAGGCATAACACAGTAGAGATATCAACGATTTAACGTTCCATAACATCCAAACATCCATAAGTAGGATCAATTTAATTATCCAATTTATATAATCAGATTATTTACTTATGAATTTAATTACCAATCCTGATTAATTAATATTTAATAACCAACCTTTATTATTAATTATTCTTTAATCATTAATTAACCTTTAGTTAAAAATTAATCATTTGATAAATTAATCTTAATTAGTTAACCACATTAATTAATTATTCTTTAAAGTTATTAACCTTTAATTACGTTGATTAATTATCCATTCCATTAATTAATTATAAATCAATTAATCCATTTTAATTATCTTAATAATTAAACGAAATACAAATCATTAATTCAAATTTTCATTAAGATAAAACTTTTCTTATCTATACATTTGAAAACATTTATTTCAATTTTACCTTTAAATTTCATTTTAAATCCAAGATTTAAATGAAAATCCATTTATCTTTAACAAAGTTCATAACCAATTTAAAACTTTTGAAATTCACATGTTAAAGAATTATTCATCTTATAATAGAAGTTTAAAGGAATGTAAACCCAATTTTATTTAAAATTCAAATCAATTTAAAATTTCACTTTATACTCAAATTTAAAAACTTCTCTTATTAAAAACTGGAATACAGATAAATCTTAATTTCCAATTTAACTTAGATTTAAAACTTGTTCAAAACTTTACTTTACAATTTACTTCCAGTTTAAAATTTTAAAAACCAAAACACTATAGGTTTCTGAAAAAAACCCTGTAACAAAATATAACCCGAGGCATCCCTCCACTTGCTTCGAGTCCAGTACCCAAAAACCTCGAGTAAACACTCGAGTCAATTTGCAAACAAACCCCGCTATGCAAATTACAGATCACCAGTGCTTTGAGTCCGACACCCCACTGTATCGAGTAAAATTGCAAAATGCTTCGAGAAATTCATGAACCAACTCAAGTAAACACTCGAGTACAAGTCCACTGCTCCATTCGTCTTCATCAGGAAACAAAACTGTGTCGTGCACGTGCACGGCACCGCCATTTGCCTCCGGTCGATGTCACGTCGCTGAGCAAGTCGAAGGTCTTCCCCTAACCAACTACCGATCACCAGAACTCCTCCATTTCCATTGAGTCAAAATCGAGTGCCAAAATCGATACCTGGAAACAAAATCAGGAACTCCTCCTAAACTTGGAAATCACGTCGCCTCCGCAACCTCGACCATCAGAACTCCTGAAACATCGGTCACACGATCGCCAATGTCCCCTCTACCACCTCTCAGAACCACGCGACACTCGGTCAAACGTGGACGAACAAACGAATCGACAACTAAGCCTCGTCAAAAATTAGGTTACCAGACTTCGAGAGCTTCCCGCCGCTGCTATGATTAACTACATACCATCACTCCATTTTTCCTAGAACCGCCGTTCACTCCGCTACCACCCCAGAGAACCCCGACCTCCCTCATCGTCGAGATCACCAGAATTTTCCAGAATAATGAAATCTGATCAAACTCGAACCTCTCTTTTATCTTTGATCTAAAAGTTATAATTTTAGCTTTAAAAATCTTGTTAAAGCATACGAATTCGATTTACATACCTGAATCCGAGAATTGAAAAGTTTGAATTTTACCTAAATTTAAGTTGTGCTCAGTTATATTGATTTCCAGACGTATTTACCAGTTAATTTCACCTGAATAGAAATTAAATCTTGAGTTTATGCTATATTAAACAAATTTTGTTTTAATGCTAAATCCAATCAACATGTAGGTTGAGAAGAAAAAAAATTTTGAATCAAAGTTTTGAGTTTAGCAACTCAGAACAGAGAACACTTTAAACATCAGCCTGCACACTACACTCATCAACCAATATACACAGAGAATTCATGTTTATGTCCAAACATACTTATCACAGTATACTTTGCAACAGATCCATATTTTAAAATTTTAAAACAAGTGTTACTCACAGTTGAGAAGATGAACAGAGAACAATCCTGGAAGCTGCTACTAATTTGTTTGATGTTTTTAAGTTGAATTTTGTTTAAGTTTGAGATGGTATGACTTCAGATTTGCTTAGCTTCTGGTGGACGAAACTAGAATGAGAAGTTGATATAAATAAAAGAGGTTTACAGGGATGTTATTATTTGTTGGTGACATTTTTTTTATTAACTGAAATGTTGTTATGGCAGCTGAAGTGATATGCATTTGTATGCTAAAGATATTGCATTAATTGATTTTGTCTTGTGTTGTAAGTTAATTCATATATATATATATATATATATATATATGTTTGTCTTCTAGCCTGAATTTCTAGCCTGATTTTTTCCTTTTCTTTTCTTTTGACACAGATTGAAACTTGCAAGCCGAAGCTCCCTTCTTTGATTCTCTGATTTGGTTTCAGTTGAATTTGTTTAAGTTTGAAATATTATTTCCTTCGGATTTACACAGTTGTGAATGGACGAATTAAAATGAAGATTGATACACAAGAAAGCATAGTACCGAGTGATTATATTACCTTGTACAATATAGGGTATAAAATTTTTGTTTGTACAATTCACCAGAGATCTTTTCCTTTGGTTTGGAGGCTGATATTTTTCTTTTGTGTGCTGATATGATATTGCATTAATTAGGCTTGTCTTCTCTTTGTACAAATCTACGTACTTATCTATTTATTTGTTTGTTCCTTGTTGTTCAAGCCTATCTTTATATAATTTGTTTTGTTCATATTTGAGTACTATTTTCTGTCTTGCACAAGCTCAAAGATGTTTATGTTTTCCAGTTTGCATTCTTGTTTATATTCCCTTTTGTTCAACTTGACTATATTTATATGTTCTTCTCATATTTTACATAACTAAGATATTTATATTTTTATATTTTTTTTCTTGTTTTGCTTCCAGGTTACATATTTATACTTAATCTTATACACTTGCATATTTATCCTTTCAATTCTTATGTTCTTGCTTTATAATATCAATGGATTCTATTTATTAACATGTTGTTTGAATTTTTCTAATATGTTACTTTAAATTTTAATTCATCTTATATATATATATATATTTCTATTTCCAAATATACAGAGAATTCACACCTGTATACGACCATACTTATTCTCAGATATATATGCAACAGAGTCAAAAAGTTGATGTCACTCACCCTGATTCAGAAGAAAGAACAGAGTTGCTCTATTTGAAACCTGTTTTGAATTTGCTAGCTGAAGCTTTTCTCTTGATCTCTGGTGGTATTGATTGTGTTGTTGTTTAAAGTTGAAGTTTTGATTAAGTTTTGAAATAATATTTACTTTAGATCTGCTCAGCTTGAAGGAACGAACTGAAGTGAGGAAGTTGATATATAGGAAGAGTTGTATAGGGTGTTATCATTTTGTTTGTACAACATCAGAGATTTTTTTTTATTTTTTTTTAACCAGGAAAGATTTTGGAGGCTGCAAATATTTTCCTCGTGTACTAGAGATTTTGTTGGCTGAATTGATTTTCTTAAAATAATTTGAATTGACAAAAATGTTGCCAGCATTTAATGCATGAGTCCTTTATGTTTCTATACTTATCCTCTTTTATTTTTTATGTTTATAGGTATTTTACTTTTTGCTTTGTTTCATGCCTGCATCCTAAACTTCACATACATATTTTATTCTTACCAGGTTTATTTTTAAACTTCATGTACATATATACTTTGTTTTGTTTCATTCTTATCTTATTTTCTTTTATTTTTAAACTTAAACTATTAAATACTTCTTTTACTTGTTATTATTTTCATACTTACGGTAATATTTATAAGATTTATTTTATTTCAAATATTGTTGAAAGGCTTTATTTCAAATGATTTAACACATGTTTTATTTGAATTTGGAGAAACTCAAATCAATTTACCAATTAATTTCTCAATTTTTATTCAAACATTAAATTAATTATCAATTTAAACTTAGCAAAAATCCAGGATCGTTACAGATGCTTTTGAAGGTTTCAGAGAATTTTTCCTTGTTTCTCTTGCTCTTTCAAGAGACGAAATTGGACATCCTCGATTTCAGAAAGCATGTTAAGGACATGCTTCTGCTCATTTTCAATTTTAGTGAATTTGGCTAGGTTAGTGTTTTGAAATGGTCCTAGACTAGAGGCATTGATGTTTAAGGTAGATTCCTCTCTTGGCCATTTAAAGTTTGAAGGTTCTGTGATTTTATTTTTATTTTAAGTTTTCAGGAAGAATAAGACAGGAAAATAAGAGTAATTTGAAATTCGATATAAATAAATTTCGAAATTTTGAATTAAAGATGGAAAATCAGTTTTCAAATAACTGGCATATATGTCGACATATGTAGGAAGCATATGTCGACATATGCAGCTAAAAATGTATTTTTCATTTTCTTTTTATTTTAATAAATAAAAACTGTTATACTTTGATTTCTATGATAAAGCACATTCCTAACCATCTTCTTAGTTTAATGAAAGATGCTTGTGCTAATGGTTTTGTTAAGACATTGATTTTCAGTATTTATAACTTCGAGTGAAATTACTCCCTTATTTACATTATCTCTTAGAAAATGATGTCTTATGTCTATATGCTTGGTCCTACCATGATGTGCTAGGTTCTTGGATAGATTTATTGCACTAGTATTATCACAGCGTGTTGGTGATTGTTTTAAATTAAGATCGAAATCTTTTAGAGTTTGTTGCATATAGATAATCTATGATTAGGCTAATGCGGTCGAGATACATTCTGCCTCCATTATGTATAGATATATAGAATTTTTCTTTTTTTTCAAAACCAGGGACAAAAGAATGTTCTAAAAAGTAACAAGTTTCGCTTTTGCTTTTTCGGTCTAATTTACATTTAGCATAGTCAGCATCACTGTATGATATTAAGTCAAAGGAGTCTTCTCTTAGGTAGAAGAGTCCATAGCCTATAGTGTTGTTTACATATCTTAGAATACGTTTTACGACTTTTAAATGAGTTTCTTGGGTTGAGATTGATATCTTGCACAAAGACATACACTATGCATTATATCAAGTTCGGTAGTAGTTATATAAAGCAAAGATCCTATTTGGTTTTTCATTGGTTGTCATGGAGGTTGCCTTACCACTATTATTGGACATACCAAATTTCTTTACTGGTTCCTTTGCTTACATTTTTAATTGTTTTATTTGTAATCCTAAGAGGAAGTTTAATTCTCTCATATGACTAATTTCAAATTATTTGATTATTATATCATAAAGTCTTTAGTCAACTGCTCATTTGTTGACCCAAATATAATATTACCAAATATATTTGTATAAGTTGAATATCATTATTATTTCTTTTAATAAATAATGTACTATCACTTTTCCTATTCAAAGCTAAATTATATTAAATAAGATTTAGGTCTTTCATACTAGGTTCTAGGAGTTTGTTTTAAACCATAAAAAACTTTCTTTAATTTATAAAGATGATTTGAAATTTTTTTCATCTTCGAAAAGAAGCGGGTTATTCTGCATGAACTCCTCTTTAATAAAACCATTTAAAAAGGTA
The DNA here is from genome assembly GCA_030765085.1 of Allium cepa. Classification (NCBI taxonomy): domain Eukaryota; kingdom Viridiplantae; phylum Streptophyta; class Magnoliopsida; order Asparagales; family Amaryllidaceae; genus Allium; species Allium cepa. Next base: position 888,184,159 of record CM060929.1, read on the forward strand.
CTTTTGATATCCATTTAAAATAATTCGAAATTATAATTATTTGCAAAAGCAAATAAAATTTTAATGGCCTCTGTCTAGCTATAGGAGCAAAGGTTTCATCAAAATATGTACCTTCCTCCTGACTATATCCTTGTGCAACTAAACGTGCTTTATTTCTAATGACTTCTCCTTGTTCATTTAATTTATTTCTATAATCCCATTTAGTTCTAATTGTTGATTTATTTTTAGGTCTTCGGACGAATTCTCAAACATCATTTTTGGTAAACTGATTCAGTTTTTCTTGCATTGCAAGAACCCATGAATCATCTAGTGATGCTTCTGGATTTTTAGGTTCACTAGTTGAGATTAATGCTATATTCTTCATTTTATTCAACTGATTTTGTTTTTATGACTGACTCTATATTTCCTAGAATATTTTCTATAAAATGATATTTTGTTCTTTTATTTGGATATGAATTTTCTAAGTTCTCGTTATTTTCATTATTAATGATTTCATTATCTGTAATTTCATTATTTCCATTCTGATTAGTATTTTCTTCTCAATCAATATTTGTATTATTTTATTTAAATTTTTTATTAAATGAAACATGTAATGTTTCTTCAATGGTGTTAGTTCTGCTTTTAAAACTCTATAAGCTTTACTTCTATTAGAATATCCAATAAAAATTTCTTTATCTGATTTAGCATCAAATTTATCTAAATTATCTTTTGTATTTAATATAGAATATTTACTACCAAAAATAATAAAATAAGATACTTTAGGCTTTTTGCCATAAAATAATTCATAGAAAGTTTTCTTGGTAAATGGTTTTATTAAAATTCTATTTAAAATATAGCATGCTGCAGCAACTGCTTCAACCCAAAAAATTTAAATAAATCGCTATCATTTAGTATAGTCCTAGCACATTCTTGTATAGTTCTATTTTCAGGTTCCACTGCTCCATTTTGGTGGGGTGTTCTAGGGAATGAAAAGTTATGTATAATTCCTTTCTTATTATAAAAGTTCTCAAAAATTTCATTTTAAATTCTCCTCCATGATCACTTTGTATTGTTTTAATGTTAATTGACTTTTGGTTTTGAATTCTCTTAATGAAAATTTTAAACATTTCAAATGCATCACTTTTATGTTTAAGGAATATTGTCCAAATATATCTTGAAAAATCGTCTACTATTACAAGAATGTATATATTCTGATTTATTGATTGAACCTGCGATGGTCCGAAAAGATCTAGGTGAAGAAGTTCTAAGGGTTGAGAAGTTGAAATCATGTCTTTTGATTTAAGAGAAGTTTTATGAAGTTTTCCTAGTTGACAAACATCACATAAGTTGTTGACATTAAAACTCATTTTAAGGAGTTTCCTTAAAAGTTCATATCTAGCAACATTAGATAAGTGTTTAAATTTTAAACGACCAAATCTTTTATGCCAAAAATCCAAGGGTCACTGGATTCGGCCAAAAGACAAAGATTGTCATTAGACACTTTCATACTTAAGATGTAAATATTACGTTTTCTAACACCTTCAAAGATAATTTTAAACTCCCTATCCTCGATGTGGTAAATATTTTTTTCAAACTTAATTATAAAACCCTTATCACAAAACTGACTAGTACTAAGCAGGTCATGTTTCAAATTCATAACTAGCAAAACATTTGAAATATTAAGAGTTTTAGAATTACCGACATCATCGATGTCAATCACATATCCTTTTGAGTTGTCTCCGAAATTAACCGATCCTCCATATTTGTAAATTATCTCTTGTAAGATCTTCGGATTTCTAGTCATGCGTCTTGAGCATCCACTATCTAGTATTCATTTATCCTTCCTGATTTGTGATGTATGAATATCAACTGTCTATTCACCATCAACAAAATAACATATTTATTCCTACTATTTCACATTGTACATTTGCAAAACATCAAATGACTTTTCAAAATAATTAGTTTCTATTTTATTTGGTAGTAAGATATAGATTTGTTTTTCTACAAAGGTGTTAAAAGGTGTACTAATAGTATTATTAGTCATTTATACTTTTTTAATATTAAATTACGAGTTTTTGAAAACCTAACGCTCTGATACTAAATGTGGGAAACGATGTATCATTAATGTGAATGGATCTTAAGGCTACTTTAACACTAAAAGGAGTGGATAGTGTTTTATAACTTTTATGGATCTTTTTAACTTATTTCAAGATTTGAATCAAACACGGATAATCAATCATGGATATATATACTAACAGGCAATCATAGATATAAATAAATGCAGTAAAAGTAAAGCAATGAGTTAGAGAGATGACATCGGGAGTTTAATAGTGGTTCGGATTTCTCCTATATCCAGTCCTGTACATTTTTTGTACAAATTTCTTTTCAATCGCCTACTTTAACTAGGTAACAAGCAAATCAAAATACAATCTCGTTTTCGTGGCTATAAGCTACACCCTCCTATCTCATGAATCCAAGGTAAACTCTCTTGATTTGCCGGATAACAAGATCATCCACTAGATTTAGACGGGTTACTGAGCACATTCATTTGATTTGAACGGACAACAAGTACACCATAAAAATCAAGTGTAAAGTTGTTGATTTCCAAATATAAACAATTGTACTTGGGATACAAGATATTTTATAGCTCTTTTAATAGCGGGTTAATCTTTGAGTTTATAGAGAGAGTGCTTTTAAAATAGTAGATGGTGTATAGAGAATCGAACTAGTAGAGTGGATTTATTCTGTGTAGATTTTTAGGAATATAGAAAGTAGTTTTCAAGAAATAAAACAAAAGAGTAAGGAGTAAGAAGAAAGTAAGAAAATTAAATAAAAAAAGTTTTGCTTCTTCTTTATATAGTGAATGAACAGAAGTATCCATTAGTGAAGAGGCACATCAAAAAGACACTTCCTTTCAAAAATTAAAAAAGTAACCAACTACTTTTCCATTGATATCATGAAAATGGCGACCTCCTTATTTTCACATTTTCCTCTGTTCCTCTCCTTGTCTTGGTTCCTGTGCCTTTTTCATTTTGTTTTTTCTCCTTCATGGCCCACTCTAATCGCGAAGGTCATTTGTCGCTTGATTCAGGGATGCGATCTCAGACCAGATCTAGTCATGAATTCGACGCTTCATCTCTTCTTGCCACTGGTCACCTTCCCCTTCCTATGGTACAATTTGAGACCAATTTCCCTTTAGGTGCTTCTTCGACATCATGTTTCTCACCTCATTCAACCCCTGGTCCTAACGTTTCTTGAATCGCTTAATAAAATATTGGATAGTTCTTTATCCATGTTTACAGTTATTAATTTACCTATTTTTCTGGAATTGCCAACAACACCATTCAGGTTAGTACTTTCTGTCTCTTCCCTATGTTTGAGGTTGCTACTATTGGCAGAGTTGGTCAATGGATTGAAACTGTGTTGTCTGAGTTTGGTGATAAGAGTAGTGAGGTTGAATGTGTTGTGGTAGTTGACAATATAGTTGGCAGTATGGATGTTCTTGGATCCATTGTGGGTTTGGTGGTTGGAAAAAATGTATGCATGAATGTTGTTTGTGGAAATGCCATTACCAATATTTTGTCTCATGTTCCAGATATGCAAACTGTAACTGTCGAGATTGTTCTTCAGTCTCCTGCCCATGTCGAACCCGCTAAGTAGTCTTCAATATTTACTTTCTTGTCGAGAAATTTTGGGATCTATTCTCCCCACTATTTTGACATTATTGAGCTTGACAGAGCAATGGTTCCTTTCGTTGAAGTTTTGAAAGCGGGAGTCGATTACTGGTTTGATTATCTAGTTGGTTTCTTCTTGGACTCTAATCTCGTCTATCATTTGGTTAAAAAATGTTGTCGTCAAGCGAAGAAACCCAGAGGTAGTCAAATTGTGCATTTTGATAATGCTATATTCTACTTCAAATTCGGGAGAAGTGATGAAAGACTTCGTGTTCTTGAAACTGATCTGATTTTTATAAAGAGAAAGCCTTTCATTATCACTACTTGGAGTCCGACGGTGGACAAGACTAAGGAACATGTATTATCTATTCTTGTCTGGGTGAACTTTTCACATATCCTTTATATCTCGCAATCCATAATTGGGCTTGACCAACTTGCCAACCATGTTGACAAGGTAAAATGCTTTAATAATAATACCGTGGCTAGGAAAAAATTAGTATATGCCAAAGTTATGATAAAGATCGCACTTGATAAGCCTTTGCCTTCCAAGCTTAAGGTCAGAATTGTTGAGGATCATGATGCCGAGGTAGAGGTTCGTTATGGTTGGAAATCATATATTTGCGTGTCTTGCTGGTCTTTTGGTCATACACCTGAGGTTTGTAAGTTTGGGAATTCTGATTCTACACCTATTAAGATTCCTTTAATCCGTCCTCATCCCAAGGTGTGGGTTCCTAAATCTAGACCTACTCCTACGCCTGTTGACCTTCTGGTTGTTTAAGGCAGGATCCCGCTCTTGATCCGCTCCTTTCTGTCCCATCCGTGCCTTGTGATGCGGTAGCAGTGAGGCCTACTTCTCTTACTAAACGTAATATCCTTTGGAATTGTCGTGAGCGTTCTTGAATTCATGCATCTTCTAAAATGAGATTCAATCCGAAGAATGGCGGCTATCATATGTATGTTGGAAAGAAGGGTGAGGAGCGTACTTTGATTTATCGTGTTGAAGGGGATGGTTTGCTCTTATCGACCGATGGAGATGATGGTGAATGTAATTATCTTGGAAAATGAAACATGAGATGGAAAATATTTTTACTCTCTTGATTCTGGGAACTATGTTCCAAACCTGGCATTGCTTTTTTCTGGTTTTTCTCGTGTTATAGGGTCTGTTGATGATAGCAGCAGTGATGACAAGGACTAATGCTCCTAGGCCTTTTAGTAGTTTAGGTGTTTCTGCCTATCTGCTATTTTTTTATTTTTTGGCTATTCTGACGTTTATGTCGAACACCTGTTTTTAAAAGTTATTAATAAAAGTGCAAAGCCAGCTGGCCTTGCTAAAAACATAACCAATAGTCACTACGTCGACAAATCTAGGTAAGATGTGTCGACATACCCTTGTTAATTTTGAAAAAATGATATTTCTTTTAAATTGTTTTCAGACTACTATATTTTTGTAAAATAATTCAAACATATCTTCTAAATGTTTTAAACACAAGACTTTATAAATATTTGTAAATGTATATTTTGAATTTAAAGTAATTTATTTTGATTGAAGTATCAAAGATCTAAAATTGTGATAAAGACCGGTAATAATTTGTTCTGATGACTCATACTAAATACTAGAATCTTGAGCTCTTCAATTCTTCTGTCCCTAATCTCATGAGTCTTGATCATCATCTATATATCTTTATTCTCCGTTTTTATACTAACCAGTCTTCAAATTTAATCATTTTGTACATATGTAATATTCTACAATATATACTACACAACTTGACAAAATATTAGTATCTATATTTATACGGTTGTTGTCATGGAACTCAATATCTGAGGTATTAACAAAAGTGTTGTGATTCTTTTGTTCGCAACACTTTGAATGCTGCGGTAGTTTAATGATTAGAAACACCTAACATATGTTTTTTAATGATCTTCAAAGTTCACAACATTTAACTAAAGAGACGCATCTTTCTACAAAAATGACAAAATGCACATTCTTTCAAATCATCTGGCATAAACATCTACAGAAACATATTACTGTTATCCCATCATTGACAAAGACTACATGTATGTTGGTTAGATTGTATCTAAAATTAAAAAAAACAAATGTTGTTTAAAAAAACGATGACTTTGAAGAGCAGCACCTCATGCATATATGTAAATTTTAAAGTTATCATTGCAATAAAGATTGAAAAGGATGAAATTCTGCAGCTTTGCTCTTCGCAGCAACAAACAAGAACTTGTAAAAATATATTATTTAACAATGTCATTTTCCACAAAGTAACACAAAACAGCATAAGTGACACGAATTATTCAAGTGTCACAAACGAGCTAAACTTATAACGTGCGTAAAATAGAATTAGAAGCTACTTTTGGCCTTCGATTTTGTTATAATGTGCGTAAAATCTGATTAATCCTAACTTTTAAGTGGTTATTCTTATTGTTGATAGTATTTGGTCTTAGTAGGACCATGATGTATGTTTGAGAAAATAAAGAGCAAAAATTTTATTGCTGGGAAAAAGATCAGCTTTTATTATGTAAATGTTCTGTCTTTCAAAAGATGGAACTTTTGCATTACATTTCTTATATATGTATGTTAACTTGTAAACCATCTTCCTTAGCTTTTACCTATTTTAAGACATGTAGAGTAGGAATAGTGATAAATTTTTTTTCAATTGGCATATGATTGTAGTATCTTTAAGATGCCAGTTTTAATACACACGTGTATAACTACATAAGCATTTTTATAAGTTCAGTATATCAGTATATTGCTTTGGACCAATATACCACTAGTTGGAACATATTGAGCTGGCAGCTTGTGCTAGTGCAAATCTTGAATGATAGTTAATAGTGTTGATTCCACCACTTTGAGGTGATAATGAGAAAGACTATATCAATTCTACTAGTTCATCCTAGACGTTGAAACGAGAAAGAGTTATATATTGTAAATCTGTGATGGTAAATATTACGGTATTTTCTTCTTAATATTATGATTTTATATGCAAATGAGAAGGAAAAAGTTGCGCAAAGAAAATTACCTTGGTATTTATCTTGCATCTCACATCTTGTTGTCTTGCTCTAAGAGAAAGATGGCCAGTTATTTGCTTCCCAATAAGCCAGGGCAAACAATGGGAACCTGGGTCAACGGGTAACAATTAGTCATTTATTTGTGACGATAATCATCTTGATGCACTTACTTTTTGCATAATGCCACTATTAGTACAATTAATTTCATAAGAAATGACAAGTCCATACAAAATAAGACACCGAACATCACTAAATATGTTGAAATATTGAAATGAAAAATTAGAACTGAACAGAGCTAAAGCGGCAGTACATCCCATAGATATAAAACTGCCAAACCTTACTTTGCAACATAAGCAAGATTTCACATCAAGAAATATTAAAATTTCAATAAAATAAATTCTGAAACTTGAATCTTCAAACCACCCCATAGTCATGGTAACATTTCGCTTCTTAATTATAACAACTCCATCCAAGAAGAAAGAAATTAAGGAATTGCAACACTTACGTGTTTCTTTTCATTTGCAAAGTTCAAAATGGTTAGAATTTAGTAGACAATCAAATATCACTTTTGAATCGGTGAAAGATGATTTACTCAAATCAACTACAACTACTATGCATTTAAGGCCAGTCACTTATCCATGGTTTGGAGACAAAACGAAAAATCATTTTGCAGATGCAAGTGTAACATAAATCGCTCAAATCTACTCCAATTATTAAAGCATCCAAGGTCAATCGAAACTTCTACTGGTTATGATATTAGCAAAGAATTATACTTCTCTGAATACAGACTATATTATTTCTCCATCCTCAATATCTTATAATCCTAGCTTCGCTAGTAACAGATTTATAATGACTTACAACCAATACTTTTCAATATAAATCTGATATAGGAAATCAAAAAACATAATATTTTAATCTTCGAAATATAAGAACGTGTGAATACCAAGCAGCTAAGAGTTAAAAAAAAACTTTCAGACCTACAGTGAATTTCGTATTGACTAATAATAATAATGGAGATAAAGAAAATACATCGGTACAATTATAACAACAAAATTTTATAGTAGTTGTTGTTTTATTCATCGAAATGCATGGTATTCCATTTAACACGAGTGAGAGAAATAATGAAAAACTACTGTTAAAAAATATATTTGGATTATTATAACATCAAATGAATTGAGAAATAAGTTTTAGTTTGGACAATTACCTTTGAAATTTTCTCTCGAATGACGACATCAGAGGCGACAAAAAAGATGAAGCTGCAGCGATTGCGATGGTAGTGGAAAAAAATAACAGTCCAATTTTTGGCGAAATAGAAAGGAGAATCATGACAAACCGGGACAAAGACACTGTCGAAGGAAGCAAGGACATAGGCTTAAACAAACCGGGACAAAGACACTGTCGAAGGAAGCAAGGACATAGGCTTAAACAAGAAGAAAGGAGAAGGGAGAGATAGCAAGTTGAGCGGGAAGAAAGCATTAAAATGAGAAAGACGTAAATTAATGGAATGTGGGATCTGGTAAAAATGAGTAGTACGAACGCTTTTGGGGATTAGGGTTCCATTTCTAATTAACAGGATGGGCTGGTGTTTTATGTAATTTTTTTAAATAAAAACTAAAGAAAGGTTCAGAACAGTATCACGTAGTTGAAACATCAGACTTACATTTACCTTGAAACAACAAATGGGTGTTTCAGATATCTGTTTTAAAATGATTATTCTGATGTACGACAAGTGTTAATGGGTCAATATAAAAGAGTCGATGTCCACTATCATATAAAATATACAGAGCATGTCCAATATATACATCTCAACGTCACACAAACAAATGTAGCTACAAATATCATAATGATACTCAACTCTATAACATATAATTATCATCCTCTATGCCCAACAATCGATCGCTTCATTCATGGATCTATAATGTCTTGGATTGACCCGAATATTATATAAATAACACATGGGTCAGATTATGTCTAAAACGTAGATGTAACAAGATAGCAACAACTATATACCCAAATGCGGCATTCATACGACTAAATATATGTTTAACACCATACTGCATGTCATGCACATTTCATCACCCAATCACTACATAAAGAAGTATAATATCAAAATGGGTGAAATAAACACATCCAATCATCATCAATACATGAGAAATCATTAAGTGCCATGTGGGCAAGCACACTACAATGCCCAAGATCACCTCTCAGATAATCGTATAGCTGACATACTCGAGGTGGTCATACTCAACATGTATGAAAACACAACAATCGTCTAAATCAAACATACATTAAATATGGGCTTGTTATGGCAGGATACTATAGGGATGTAGGAGGGTCGAATATCGATTCAAAATGAGATGAAATGGTAGAAGAATAAAGAGGGTTTGGATCCCCTTTTTGCTCCTTGGATCTACACTATTTATACATCTCAAACTCCCCTTTCTTTTCACTCCCTTTTTGTTCTTCCAAGACTAGTCAAGGTCGACTATTACTTTTGCCTCCCTCCTCAATTTTCAAGCTTCAAATACACAAGTTAAATCAAATTAGAAGATCAGTGGCTTTTTTTGGATTCAGGATTCCAATTCAAGAAGTTCTTCGATTCAGCGTTTCATGGTGTTTCACTTAGGTTATAGATAAGGTAAATTCTTTATTTGCACATATGTGTGTATGTATGTATATATGTATAGGCGCTGCTTTCATTGGATGAAATTATATATCTGAATAATAATAAAGAATAAACCTTTTTATGTATATTTACATACATATTGCTCAAAACCTAAAATAAAAAAATCAAATATATTAATATTAAAATGATTATAAAATAAAATTGATTTTAATACAAATATATATATATAGACACACAAACACACACACACACACACACACAAATATATATAAAGTATATTTTATAATTTATTAATACATACATATAATATACATATACATACATACATATATATATATATATATATATATGCACGCTGCGAAGGTGCAAAAAGTTATAGCGGGGATACAACGAGAATATAGCGGGATATAGCGAGGATGTGGCGGGATATATGTAACGACCCGTAAAATTTGATAAATAAATTGGTTAATTTAATTAAGATTTTGTAATTAAATTTAGGAAGAAGTAAAAAAATTTTATAATTTATATTGAAATAAATGTTAAAAATGAAATGCAACATTGAAAATTAAAGCTAAGTATTAACAATTGAAATGAAATTACGACTAATTGAAGTAATGGGAATTGTTACACTAGGCTAAGAAATTGAATATAAGAAAACAAATGGGAATATTGTATTAACTAATGCAATGATATAATTAGTGATAATTTAATGAATTCAATGTTATAGTAACCGATGAAGTAATACGTAATAAATGAAATTTTTTTTACAATCAATGTAGATAAGTAATTATGATGTTTGTTGTAGATAATAAACGTTACTTTAATAGTAATCGATAAAATAACGGAAGTGTGAATGTAGATTAAATAGAATCGTAAATTTTTTGATAAGGTAATAAATTGGTAAAAAGAATGGAATCAAGGTAAATTCATTAATTGGATTTAAACCTAAATTAATGTGTACAATTGCTAGAAGTACACATTTAGAAATGGAATATTTATTCAAATTAAGAGGTAAATGGGCATATATTAGTGTAATGGTATAAAACTAATGTAATTAGGTATGAATGTAAGTGATGTATCAATAAAGAAAATTTGTAATTTGTTAATGAATTTATAACGGGAATGAAATGTAAACTAATAAATAATTAATTCAATGCAATCCCAATTGATTGAAACAACTATTTGGGTAATAATTGATGGTAAATAGGAATATTTGGTAATAGATTAATATAAGAAATGTAAATGTAAATATTGGATTAATCAGTGAATTAATAATGAATAAATAGTGATTGGATAAAATTCAATGTTCTGTATGTAATTGTTTGGAAATGATAACTTATACAAATATGATTAAGGGTTAGTGGCAACGATTATTATAAAGTAATCATTTATGTAGTCCATTGAATCAAGTTTGTAATAAATTGCAATGAATCTCAATTTAAGGTTATATTTGTATAAATTAAGGAATTAATTGAAATTAATGCTAACTCTATTTATAATATGACAATTGGTTGATTTAAAGAATAGAAAGCAAGATTTATTAATTTAATTGAAATATAAAATTCAATAATTGGATTAATTGCAATTTTATGAAATTTAATATTTAATTTTGTGTTAATTGAGATTAAGATGAAATTTGAGAATAATAATGTAATAAGTCATGAACCAGGGTTAATTTCATCCGTTGGATAATAATGAATTGAATAATAAGAATGAAAGGTAAATTAAATAGAATTATTGGAAATTTAATTTATCATTTTGAATATAATGGAATTGAAAATTTAACACTGCAACTGATAGATTAATCAACTTTAAATGGGCATCTAAACTTGTTTAAATTATTGGAGATGATTAAGAAATATAAAGTGATAAAATTGTCAATTATTGAATTGAAATTAAAAATTGGATTTTATTTAATTAATTATTATATTATTTAATTAATGTGAAAATAGCCATTTTGGCCACTGACTCGGATTTCGACGAAACCAGTTTCATCGGATCCGTATCGAGGAATTATTATAGGATTTCAAGTTTCGTAGTGATCAGACTTGTCGTTTGATCGTACGGACTCGAAACGCCTTGAAATCAATTGAAATCAATTTGAAAAATATTGATTTTTGCATAAATTCTTCATATGATGGAATTTGGACTTGAAACTGGTTCCATCGCGTTTAAAATATTTAAAAACATCTATTTTGATATATGGGTTGACCCAATTTCGTTGCGGAGTCAAAACGGGCTTTTCGGGCCATTCATCGTTCTGCGCGTTTATAAATCCGATCCATCTATTCTAATTTCAACTCTGCCTATAAATACCATGTTATAACCCCTAATTGCTTCTCAATATCATTTGTCTGTACATACAATTTCTTTCACCTCCTCATTTCAATGGCAGACAAACACCTAATTCCAACTGCAATTCAAAATCCAAAGTGAAATTTTAAACTCCTCAAAAAAATTATATATCGAAGCTCTCGATGTACGCATCTCAGATCTGCAGTTCTTTTTTGGGTTTGAATCATCGTTTGTCCTGGAATCAGAGAAATTGCCTCGGCCGTTCATTGATGGTTATTCGATTGGACGATAGATCGTCGATCTTACGACGATCAGGCAGTGCAGCATCGAAGAGGACATCGAGGGGAGGAGATCTGTACGGTTCGTACATGGTATAGGTGGGGGATTTGCCAGAATTTGGCAATTAGGGTCGCGGCAACGGGCCGTTTGGGGGTGCCATGGTGGGTCACGCGACCACCAGTGGGTGCGGCCTGAGACGCTAGTGGCGATGGCATCGCCTGATCATCTTGGAAACGTGCGTGGTGGTCGATAAAATTAGAGCAAACGCTGGCAGTTGAGACAGGGCTTCGTTCGAAACCTATAGATGTTGCGTGTGTTACTGTGCGTGAGGTGAATTACGTGTTGACGTGGCAAATTGTGAGTGTTGATTGTTTTCTTTTTCTATTTATTCTTAATTTCAATTTCAAAGCGTTTAACGATGATAACTATTGCATACGATATCCGATTTACGCGCGGTTTCTTTTGTTAGGATCTTATTGAAATTTCAGACATTTTGGCGCGAGTTTAGGCAGATTCTGAGACTGTTGGAATTTTGAGTTTAAATTGGATTTAAATTCAATTTAAATTCAAAAGGTGAGTGTTTTAACCCACTCACAACTTCTAAAATTTCTTCTGTTTGTTAAATTAAATTTTTGTTGTGATTATGCATTTATTTATGACTTTTTCATATATTTTTAATCATCATCTCAGTTATTGCATTTATTTAAATTAAATCGTTATTTAATTTATTATTGAATATAACTGCCAGTAAAATACCTGTTATATATATTATCAGTTATCTATTGGTATAGATTGATTGTTTTGGATGATGATTGTGTTGGATATGTGATCGGTTGATGGATGAATGGATGTTGTATTATATATTATTTTAAATTGCAAGTTGTTATACATTTTATTTCATTCGGGATCGCGATTTGAAATGATATATAACCGTAATTTTATTTTAAATTACGGATTGAAATGATAAATATCCATATCACTTGACCATAGGATAGAAAATTATATACAGACACCGCGGTCTATATATAAAAATATTCTGAAATGATTTTCTATGCTTCGTAAAGAAATATACGTTTTATGAGGTATGGATTTGGATATTGTATAGATGTATTTTATATATAGTTAAATTCTTGGGTTTAAGCTATGAATAAGATTTGTTTAAAGTATAAATAAGTTAAATAATAAAGTTGGATTTTATTAAAATATAATATGGTTAAGTATTTACTTAAAGTATATTATTGTATAGAGTTTATATTGATTTTTATAAATCAAGGTTGAGAAGATAATTTTGAAATTGATCGGAGATTTTATTTAATTAAAGAATTATATTTAATAAGAATCCTTTTGGAACTTATTGAAATTGAGATTTTAAAAGAATATGGTTTTATACCTTAATTCGGGTTTAAGGTGATTTGAGTGAATAAACTGAGGAATATTTCGTTATTGAAAATTGAAGTTTTATTTAAAGGATATCGGATTTAGCAAGCAAATATTTCAAAACTAATTAATAGAAAAAGTGAAATTGGTATATATATATGAATTATATAATTTAGTTTTGAAATATTAAATATTTAAGCTTTGAAATATATTGAATTTGAAATGATTTATTTGGAGGTTCAAATATGTTTTAGGAATTTATTTGTGAAATTAAAGAAGCTATTTTATTTTATAAAGTAATTTAATATTTACCCCATTTAAGTGGTGTAGTTATATTTCTAAGTTATGAAATTCAAAATTTTATGTTTTGGAAGGCTATATTTCAAGCGTTTGGTTTCGAAATATTATAACTTTGAAATGTTATGGTTTTAGAAAAGGATATATTTGAAAATGATATCATATTGATTTGGTTTTAAAAGGGGAAATGATATCGTAATTATATGGTTTGGAATGGATATTATATTCTGGTTTGAAGTATAAATTATTTTGAAATGACAGCGGTGTTATAATAACGTTTGGTTGTTGAAGAGACCGGGATCGGAAGTTGTCATACTCTCTACCAACTCCGAAAACCACTTTAACAACCATGTACGCGGTGGAGATTCTAGAATGAAGTAGGATGGCAGCGGCGTTTCCTTTGAGGTAAATACGTGGATCCGACTCCCATGAGTTGGCATAAGGTGGCTAAAACAGGAGTGATCGACGGGCTAATGAGGTAGCACCTTTGATCGGACACATCCCTTCGATATTATACTTTGACTTTTGGATTTATTTGGTGGCCACTTTTGATTTCTTTGATTTGGGGGTGTGGCTCGAGGTAGGCGGTAGCTACGGCTATGCGTTACCACCGGCTCGGAAGCGTAATTGGTATATCTACCCTGGCATTGCCTAGTTGTGCCGTGTCACCTACCCTATCGCGCCTTGTACGAATTTGATTTTCTCCCGTAGCCCGTGTGGTATCCTCTGGTGGCTTCCCGATCAGGAGGGACTATGATATTGGACGGACTACTGGGACTATTACGTGTTAAGGGCTATATGGGTAACCCCTTAATGCTATGAAAAAAGTAAGTTTATTTTATTAATAGACATTATTATAATAGAGAAATATTACTACATAGTAAATAGTTTAACGGGTCCTTAGGAGATGTGAATCCCGAGCATCTCTTGAGTTACGACACTCACGTTAGACACTGGATAGGAAATGTCAAATCCCGTAAACATCTCTGACGTCGTTCCACTCATATTATTGAATGTTGATTTAACTTACATAAGATCTTTTAGTTCTGACTCGAGTATTTTGTCCTTTCAATTCGCTCGGGTCAGCCTGATCATTTCAGTAATTGAAGGCCATATTTCTGGAGGACGAAGATGAAGATTTTATTATTACTATTATTGACTATAGTGTTCCACTGCATCACATTGTTCCGCTGCATTGTTATTATTCTTTGGTATGTGTAACTCTGATATATATTTTATAAGAATAATCGAATATTTTGTAAACAGCTTCATGAACTGTATATTTGATTATTATATTTTATCATTCCGCTGCAAGATTCTATTTTGTTTTTCTTTCTCTGCCTGTTCTTATTTACCCCATAACAATCCACCCTTCTTTATGGTTTAAGTCTGACGTGTGTGGTTTATCGTCGGTCTAAACCGTGCAAAAAGGCAGGATGTTACATCTGGTATCAGAGCTTTGGTTTAGCGATAAACCTTAGCTTTGTGAGGTCTGGCTCTTATTAATAGGGTAGCAATACCCTATAATGAGTCGTTGAGCGTATATATGAGAGAGCGTATTTGTTAGTGTTATAAAAGGTTTTAATATTGTGTTAATTTGTTCCGTTTTGTATTAATAAATTATGGTTGATGCATGGGACGCTATGACATCAATAGGGATTTCTAAACACTTAATAGGACAGACCGACACAATATTTGTTTTAAATATAGGTGAATGAAATAATTTTGCCTATTATATTTTCTATATATATAAATAAAATAAATTTTTATAAAGATTATATTTTGTTGTATTATATTGATTGTTAGGTGGTGAAACTTAGATATTAGTTAAAAATAAGACTGAAAATAAATTAAATAAAAGATTGAAAATTTTAGAACTTAAGTTCCGGGGTTTCGAAACTTTCTTTCGAATGATTTTGGAATATAATAATAATACTATTAGAATTATTTTCTGATATAATTATTTCAATATAATTTGAAAGAATTGTTTTAAAGAAATTTTGGAAAGAAAAAAGTTCTGTACTCCCCCCTCTGCCGCTGGAAAATAATTTCGATGATGAGTACATGCATCATCGACATTCATTTTCGAGTTTCGAAGTGGGAAGGCCACTGTAGTAGTTTACTGCAGATTTATTTTAATAAACGAATATAAATTTTAAATCGTTTTAAATATAATTAGATATATATATATATTCCTTTATCTATTATTTTTAAAATAATTTGAAACTTAACCCGGTATTTAGTTCTTAAATTTCCGTTAATTAATAATTTCAATTATTGTAGTGAAATAGAATGTAAGTATTATAATAAATGATAATAAACTTAAGTAAACGGTTGAAGTTATTTATAAATAAAATAAGTAGAAAAGATGAATGCATTAAATATATGATGGTAGACTAAAGTTAATGTATTGAGATGCTAAGTAAATGAAATTGAGAAATGAATGAATGTAATGCAAATAAATAAATAAATGCAAATGAAAATTTGCAAGAAATAAATGTGAATTAAAAGAAATCATTATATGAATAAAAAGGAAATTTGAAATTATAACCTATGAAACAAAGAATATTATTATTGAATATTGAGTTAATTAAAAGAAATAAAATAAACTTGTGTAACTTTCTATTACATCATTAGAAGCATATATATAACTTACCAAAAGAAAAAAAAAGTTGAAATGTTAATAAGAAATTGTAATAGATATTATACAAGTAATAAACTTGAGATAATGAAAGTATTCAATGAAATTCTTCAATAAATAAGAATTGGATGTTGTGGTTGTTATAAACTTAAGTATAATCGAGATGATACTAAAAATAATGAAAAGTAGGTATTGTAAGTTAGTAATTATAAACTTAAGTAAACAGATTAAAGTTGCTTCTGAATAAAATAAGAATAAAAGATGAAAAAAATATATTAAAACTTAAGTTAATAAATTTACCTGCTAAGAAATTTGATTGAATATGATAATATAAATAAATGAATGTAATCCAATGAATAGAATTTGGCATTTTACAGATAGATGAAAATGAATTGGTAAGTAATGAATAGAAATAGATAAAAATAAATAATGAATGAAAGGGAAATGAAGCAAAAAATTGTGTGACATGGAATTAATAGGAAAACTTGATCTATTGTTTGAAATTGTTGTTGTTTGGTTTATGATTGTTTGGGTAAGGATGCTTTAAATCTGTTTGGATGTATGAATAATCTATTTAGTTTCAACTAAGATTGTTGAGTGAAGGGTGTGCTTGGTAGTTTATTTTTTATTATGTACAATTTGAAGTTTTGAACCCGAACAGCTATTTGTTTCGTTTGATATGAATGAATGATGATCTATATTGATTCTATGTGATGGTTGTATGCCTTGTTGCAAGTGATTGTTGTTTGTATTGATTTGTTTGTTTATGGTTGAAACAACTTTACACATTTCATTTTATATAATTATTAACTCTTTTGGATTATATAAGTGGAATACAGGTTATGGAAGCAATTGCTACTGCTTTTGATTTTATAATATAAGCGTAAATCGCTCGAAAAATAGGTATGTTCTCGGATTACGGTTTATAGCGCTATTATATTATTTTTCCCGTGTTGGGATCTATATTATTTTGAAAAATATATGTTGTATATTGTTATATTTGATACTATATGTTCTCCCGAGCATCCCTGTACAAAGGAGACTCTGCCGAAATTATCCGTAAATTTTGGACTTAGAAAATATTTTGAAATGTTTCCAAACTTTATAAATTTGAATATAAAAGATTTAATTGGTTATAAATCTATATATTTTATTTAAATTATCTTATTCTGTAAATTTATTGTTATGAATATAATGTTTTGAATAATATATATGGATTTATAAGTTCCTCTTTTCCCTTCGTTTCCTTTTCGGGGACGAAAAGTTTTGAGTGGGGAAGAGTGTAACGACCTGTAAATTTTGATAAATAAATTAGTTAATTTAATTAAGATTTTGTAATTAAATTTAGGAAGAAGTAAAAAAAAATTATAATTTATATTGAAGTAAATGTTGAAAATGAAATGCAACATTGGAAATTAAAGCTAAGTATTAACAATTGAAATGAAATTACGATTAATTGAAGTAATGGGAATTGTTACACTAGGCTAAGAAATTGAATATAAGAAAACAAATGGGGATATTGTAATAACTAATGCAATGATATAATTAGTGATAATCTAATGAATTCAATGTTATAGTGGCCGATGAAGTAATACGTAATAAATGGAAAAAATTTACAATCAATGTAGATAATAAACGTTACTTTGATGGTAATTAATAAAATAACGGAAGTGTGAATGTAAATTAAATAGAATCGTAAATTTATTAATAAGGTAATAAATTGGTAAAAAGAATGGAATCAAGGTAAATTCATTAATTGGATTTAAACCTAAATTAATGTGTACAACTGCTAGAAGTACACATTTAGAAATGGAATATTTATTCAAATTAAGAGGTAAATGGGCATATATTAGTGTAATGGGATAAAACTAATGTAATTAGGTGTGAATGTAAGTGATGTATCAATAAAGGAAATTTGTAATTTGTTAATGAATTTATAACGACAATGAAATGTAAACTAATAAATAATTAATTCAATGCAATCCCAATTGATTGAAACAACTATTTGGGTTATAATTGATGGTAAATAGGAATATTTGGTAATAGAATAATATAAGAAAAGTAAATGTAAATATTGGATTAATCAATGAATTAATAATGAATAAATAGTGATTGGATAAAATCA
Source organism: Allium cepa (assembly GCA_030765085.1). Taxonomy (NCBI): domain Eukaryota; kingdom Viridiplantae; phylum Streptophyta; class Magnoliopsida; order Asparagales; family Amaryllidaceae; genus Allium; species Allium cepa. The sequence continues at coordinate 888,202,467 of CM060929.1, forward strand.
ATGTTTTGTATGTAATTGTTTGGAAATGATAACTTATACAAATATGATTAAGGGTTAGTGGCAACGATTATTATAAAGTAATCATTTATGTAGTCCATTGAATCAAGTTTGTAATAAATTACAACGAATCTCAATTTAAGGTTATATTTGTATAAATTAAGGAATTAATTGAAATTAAAGCTAACTCTATTATAATATGACAATTGGTTGATTTAAAGAATAAAAAGCAAGATTTATTAATTTAATTGAAATATAGAATTCAATAATTGGATTAATTGCGATTTTATGAAATTTAATATTTAATTTTGCGTTAATTGAGATTAAGATGAAATTTGAGAATAATAATGTAATAAGCCATGAACCAAGGTTAATTTCATCCGTTGGATAATAATGAATTGAATAATAAGAATGAAAGGTAAATTAAATAGGATTATTGAAATTTAATTTATCATTTTGAATATAATGGAATTAAAAATTTAACACTGCAACTGATAGATTAATCAACTTTAAATGGGCATCTAAACTTGTTTAAATTATTGGAGATGATTAAGAAATATAAAAGTGATAAAATTGTCAATTATTGAATTGAAATTAAAATTTGGATTTTATTTAATTAATTATTTAATTAATGTAAAAATAGCCATTTTGGCCACTGACTCGGATTTCGACGAAACCAATTTCATCGGATCCGTATTAGGGAATTATTGAAGGATTTCAAGTTTCGCAGTGATTGGACTTGTCGTTTGATCGTACGGACTCGAAACGCCTTGAAATCAATAAAATTGAAATCAATTGAAATCAATTTGAAAAATATTGATTTTTGCATAACTTCTTCATACGATGGAATTTGGACTTGAAACTGTTCCATCGCGTTTAAAATATTTAAAAACAACTATTTTGATAAATGGGCTGACCCAATTTCGTTCCGGAGTCAGAACGGGCGTTTCAGGCCATTCATCATTCAGCGCGTTTATAAATCCGATCCATCTATTCTAATTTCAACTCTGCCTATAAATACCCTGTTATAACCCCTAATTGCTTCTCAATATCATTTGTCTGTACGTACAATTTCTTCCACCTCCTCATTTCAATGGCAGACAAACACCTAATTCCAACTGCAATTCAAAATCCAAAGTGAAATTTCAAACTCCTCAAAAAAATTCAGAAAAATTATATATCGAAGCTCTCGATGTACGCATCTCAGATCTGCAGTTCGTTTTTGGGTTTGAATCATCGTTTGTCCTAGAATCAGAGAAATTGCCTCGGCCATTCATTGATGGTTATTCGATTGGACGATAGATCGTCGATCTTACGACGATCAGGTAGTGCAACATCGAAGAGGACGTTGAGGGGAGGAGATCTGAATGGTTCGCTCATGGTATAGGTGGGGGATTTCACCAGAATTTGGCAATTAGGGTCACGACAGCGGGCCGTTTGGGGGTGCCATGGTGGGTCGCGCGACCACCAGTGGGTGCGGCCTGAGATGCTAGTGGCGATGGCATCGCCTGATCATCTTGGAAACGTGCATGGTGGCCGATAAAATTGGAGCAAACGCTGGCGGTTGAGGTAGGGTTTCATTCGAAACCTGCAGATGTCGCGTAGGTTACTGTATGCGAGGTGAATTACGTGTTGACATGGCAAATTGTGAGTGTTGATTATTATTTTTTCTATTTATTCTTAATTTCAATTTCAAAGCATTTAAGGATGATAACTATTGTATATGATATCCGATTTACGCGCGGTTTCTTCTGTTATGATCGTATTAAAATTTCAGACATTTTGGCGCTGGTTTGGGCAGATTCTGAGACTGTTGGAATTTTGAGTTTAAATTGGATTTAAATTGGATTTAAATTCAAAATGTGAGTGTTTTAACCCACTCACAACTTTTAAAATTTCTTATGTTTGTTAAATTAAATTTTTGTTGTGTTTATGCATTTATTTATGACTTTTTCGTATATTTTTAATCATCATCTCAGTTATTGCATTTATTTAAATTAAATCGTTATTTAATTTATTATTAAATATAACTGGCAGTTAAATACCTGTTATATATATATATTATCAGTTATCTGTTGGTATTATTGATTGTTTTGGATGATGATCGTGATGGATGAATGGATGTTGTATTATATATTATTTTAATCTGCAAGTTGTTATGCATTTTATTTCATTCGGGATTGCGGTTTGAAATGATATATAACCGTAATTTTATTTTAAATTACGGATTGAAATGATAAATATCCGTATCACTTGACCATAGGATAGAAAATTATATACAGACACCGCGGTCTATATATAAAAATATTTTGAAATTATTTTCTATGGTTTGTAAAGAAATATACGTTTTATGAGGTACGGATTTGGATATTGTATAAATGTATTTTATCTATAGTTAAATTCTTGGGTTTAAGCTATGAATAAGATTTGTTTAAAGTATAAATAAGTTAAATAATAAAGTTGGTTTTTATTAAAATATAGTATGGTTAAGTATTTACTTAAAGTATATTTTTGTATAGAGTTTATATTGATTTTTATAAATCAAGGTTGAGAAGATAGCTTTGAATTGATTGGAGATTTTATTTAATTAAAGAATTATATTTAATAAGAATCCTTTTGAAACTTATTGAAATTGAGATTTTAAAAGAATATGGTTTTATACCTTAATTCGGGTTTAAGGTGATTTGAGTGAATAAACCGAGTAATATTTCGTTATTGAAAATTGAAGTTTTATTTAAATCATATCGGATTTAGCAAGCAAATATTTCAAAACTAAATAATAGAAAAAGTGAAATTGGTGTGTGTGTGTGTGTGTGTATATATGAATTATAAAATTTAGTTTTGAAATATTAAATATTTAAGCTTTGAAATATATTGAATTTGAAATGGCTTATTTGGAGGTTCAAATCGGTATTTGGAATTTATTTGTGAAATTAAAGAAGCTATTTTATTTTATAAAGTAATTTAATATTTACCCCATTTAAGTAGTGTAGTTATATTTCAAAGTTATGAAATTAAAGTTTTATGTTTTGGAAGGCTATATTTCAAGCGTTTGGTTTCGAAATATTATAACTTTGAAATGTTATGGTTTTAGAAAAGGATATATTTGAAAATGATATCATATTGATTTGGTTTTAAAAGGGGAAATGATATCGTAATTATATGGTTTAAAATGGATATTATATTCTGGTTTGAAGTATAAATTATTTTGGAATGACCGCGGCGTTATAATAACGTTTGGTTGTTGAAGAGACCGGGATCGGAAGTTGTCATACTATCTGCCAACTCCGAAAACCACTTTAGCAACCATGTACGTGGTGGAGATTCCAGAATGAAATAGGATGGTGGTGGCGTTTCCTTTGAGGTAAATACGTGGACCCGACTCCCGTGAGTTGGCATAAGGTAGCTAAAACAGGTGCAATCGATGGGCTAATGAGGTAGCACCTTTGATCGGACACATACCTTCGATATTATACTTTGACTTTTGGATTTATTCGGTGGCCACTTTTGATTTCTTTGATTTCAGGGTGTGGCTCGAGGTGGGCTGTAGCTGCGGTTATGCATTACCACCAGCCCGGAAGCGTAATTGGTATATCTACCCTGGCATTGCCTAATTGTGCCGTGTCACCTACCCTATCGCGCCTTTTACGAATTTGGTTTTCTCCCGTAGCCCATGTGGTATCCTCTGGTGGCTTCCCGATCAGGAGGGACTATGATATTGGATGGACTACTGGGACTATTACGTGTTAAGGGATATATGGGTAACCCCTTAATGCTATGAAAAAAGTAAGTTTATTTTATTAATAGACATTATTATAATAGCGAAATATTACTACATAGCAAATGGTTTAACGGATCCTTAGGAGATGTGAATCCCGAGCATCTCTTGAGTTACTACACTCACGTTAGACACTGGATAGGAGATGTCAAATCCTGTAAACATCTCTGACATCGTTCCACTCATATTATTGAATGTTGATTTAACTTACATAAGATCTTTTAGTTCTGACTCGAGTGTTTTGTCCTTTCAATTCGCTCGGATCTGCCTGAGCATTTCAGCAATTGAAGGCCTTATTTCTGGAGGACAAAGATTTTATTATTACTATTATTGACTATAGTGTTCCACTGCATCGCATTGTTCCGCTGCATTGTTATTATTCTTTAGTATGTGTAACTCTGATATATATTTTATAAGAATAATCGAATATTTTGTAAACAGCTTCATGAACTGTATATTTGATTATTATATTTTATCGTTCCGCTGCAAGATTCTATTTTGTTTTTCTTTCTCTGCCTGTTCTTATTTACCCCATAACAATCCACCCTTCTTTATGGTTTAAGTCTGACGTGTGTGGTTTATCGTCGGTCTAAACCGTGCAAAAAGGCAGGATGTTACAATATTGCTGATGACTTTTAAATAGCATAGAAAACTCGTATTTAATGTTTTCACAAATATGTAAATGGTAATTAAATGAAAATTCAACATTTAATTCAATTATAATTAATACATAAATCTTTTTAAATAAAAACATGTGTGAATATACTGTAAATAAACATAAAACGGCTATATAACATAATTGAATTTAATAGTATATTTGAGTATTTTTATTTCTAAAAATATTTTAAAAACTTTGATTAAATAAATTAATTTCATAATTTTATAATGGATAAATGTCATTTTTCAATTTATTCCTTTTAAAGAAGATATAGCGGAATATAGCAGGAATAATGGGATATAGCGGAAATAGCGGGGCTTAAAGCAGAAAGGCTATATTTGAGGCTATATGGAAAAATAGTACAGGTAGAAATCCGCTATGAGATATAGCGGGGCATTAAATGCACAAATATATACAACATTCAAAAATAATAATAATTTTTTTAGTATTTTTATATATTTTAAAATTCGAATATTATATATATATTATTCAATATAAATAATGTATCTAATTAAAGATATATAAATATTATATTACATATATATGTCGTAAAATATATGCACATAAATATTTAATAAGACATATGTAAGTTTATAACTATTTTCGAAACAAAATTATTTTGTATTGATTTCCATTTGGAAATCAGTATAAATATTATTTTAATTAAAACAATTTTAAGTCGCAAATACAAAAGAGGATTTTGTATGGCGAATATATATATGTATATATGTATGCATATATTTAATTATTAATTTACATTGGATCATATATATGCACATACATACATATATTGTATATAATTTATTCTAATATATATAGATTATACATATATGTTTAAAAAAGTGTGTGTGTGTAAAATTTTGAAATATATACATATGTATTATATATTTATATTATTTAATAATAATATATTAATTTGAACTTGAAATTCCTAGATAATTTATTTTGCAGATCTAGATTTAAATTTTAAATTTGAATTTTAAATTAGTGATTTATATTAAAATTTATAATTACTTTATATTACAATATTAGACTATACACACCCACACAAACACTTAAATTTACTAATACTATTTTATAATAATATAAAACTATTATATAATAATATAAACTATACATATATGTGTATATGAATGTGTGCGCACACATACACACACACATATTGACAAACATATGTATATAGATGGGCTAACGTGCCCATTATGGTGTAAATCCTAGCACTTGTACACTGGCAAGTTAAAGCATGTACACTATGAATATTGCACGTGCATGCACACCATATATGTATATGATACAATATTATGCTATATACTATAAATATAACATTAATATAAATCTTTATTATAAATTTAATCAAAAGTTGATTTTATTTAAAATAAATTTAGACCTCATATTCCTAATAAGATTCAAAATGGAATATATTTTTTGAAATTTAACCATTTACCCCACTACGTGCTGGCCAAGTTCTAATAATTTTATCAAAGACCAATAACCTATGTGGTCTAAATTAGCAGTATTATGGCTTATTTATTAAAGCCTACCCATATAGTAGGGTGTCTAGAAAAGTAGTGTCTAAGGTTGGGTTTGGATAATCAAGTACTCTACCATACTTGGTTACTTGCCAGGTCTAAAAGAATGAGGTAAGTCCAAAGGTTATTCCCAGTATAAAGGCCCAAATTGATTTCGGCATTTATCTAATTTTCAAAATCAATTTTGAAATTAAGATACAATTTTAAATTTAAAACGTTTAATTTAAAAATAAATAAGATTTTAGATTTAAAAGGTTAAACGTAAAATAAGAAATGATCTTATAAATGTTATAAAATAATTTTCAAATTTTCTGAAAATAAAATAATTATTTTCAAAAATTATTAATAATTAATAGATTGATAAAATAATTAATTAATTAAAAGTTAATTAACTAAATTAAATAACATATATATTGATATATGTAACATTATCTTAAATGTAATATATATATATATATATATATATCAAAATTAATTATAATCAATTAAAAAATTTATATTCCATATATTCTATTTAAAATGTTTAAAATGAATAAAATAAAATTAATCCAAATGTTAATTAATTAACTAAATTAATTAGATAAGATTTAGTTAATATAAGATTATGCATAATATTATTATATAAGTCAATTAAATTATAACATGTTATACAAGAATTAAACTTATATAATATAAATAAAAGATGGAAAAGTAAGAAACCCATATAGACAAAAGGAATATATACATATGTATAGTACGTATACCATGATTTTTGAAGTATCTCACACTTGGATCATGAGGGTATTTTATAAGAAATACATTATTCCATAAATCGATATCACTCAAGTTAAATATATTAAAAATTATGAATCTTTAATATAAAGTTGTCCTCTACCATTTATATATTAATAGATTGATTGCATACTCCTTAGTTGTTGTTATTTCTAAAGCTAAGGATGTTATGTGTAGTACTATTAATATATTGAATAGACAAGGTAAGATATATGTACAGATTTGTTGATATTACTTAAGGTGCGTACATTTATACTTAAGCCGTCGTGAATGGTGGATACAAGTGAATAATCTCTTTCGATTTGTTGATATTCCTCAAGGTTGAAATAAGATTAGGATAAAGAACCATGTGTTAGGAGTTGTATATGATATAATTGATAATATGTATCCATTATTTGCAAGAGTATGATTTGTTGATATTCCTCAAGATTAAAATCGCAAGGCAAACAAGTCCTAACGCCCAATAGTGAAGTCGAAAGACTTCTGTGTTTCGTCTTAGGGTTTTGAGAAACATAAAAGACTAGCGGGAGCTTATTAGTAAAACGAAATGTAATGTTTAACCCCACTAATATTCTAAGAACGTCTTCTATGTATAACTAAAATAATTTACTTCGATAAATTTATGCAATTAATATAATTGATAAAATGTTTATCAATTAAAATATTATAATGAAATGAATTAAGATTGAAAAATAGAAATATAAAATATACTTACCTATGAATATATTTTATTAGCATGTTGGTTTTCCTAAACCTATCTAATGTCTAATTATAAAACCACTCAATATGTTCGTAATTGGTCACTAATATGTTTATTTGCTTGAGATTGTGTATTGGCTTCGATGAGTTTAGAACTTTAAAAGAAATATAAGGATATAAATATTTGAATCACATATAAATGGTGAATGGTCGCAACTTGTAATATGTGAAACCTTAATGAAATTAATGCGTTCGAAATAAGCAAGAATATAGTGTGAGATTGCGTACAATCTGGTTGATTACAATAACCAAGTGCAACTCATTTGATATCCTTAAAAGTTACGGATGACCAAATACATTTTTGTAAAGAGTTCGTTATGATATGTAGTAATGGTTTCATTTGAATGGTTCGACGATTTAAAAAGAAAAACGAATGTACGAGAACGGATGCAACCTAAAGCACAGTTGGGCTGAAGAGAGTGAGTAGTCAATTCTTCTTTATGGAAATACATTAGAAACGATAACTGAAAAATAATACTTGGTATTTAACATTGGAATGAGAAATATAATTTATGATCCTAAATGTATTTTCATGGAGAAAATTATTTTATATGAGATTTGTCTCATTGAGTTTAAGATATTTGATTTGAAAAATCTCGATTGTAAACTAGTTATGGTAGATGTAATAAATAACCTATATTGGGTGGTTGAATGGAGCTTCGTATTTAGTCTACTATTATAGCAAGGGCAGAAATAGTGGGAGCACACTAGTTGCATAAGTTATGAAATTGTTTCCAAAAAACATACCAAACATTATTTATGAAATAGTAACTGTTTTTCAGTGTTGAATGGAAAGTAAACACAGTTTTATTTTAATATGAATGTTATATTCATTATAAAATAAAACTATAACGTGGTATTTGTTTTCATAACAAAGTAATGCATTGGCAATACAGAATTATCTGAAATTATTTGCAATTACTTTGGAATTATAGACCATGCTATAGTTTTAGGAAATAATTCTTTGATTATATGATTATGAATCATATGGTACTAGTGAATTATATCTCAATAACGCCAAACACCCAGTGATATAAGAATTGATGACCTTTTCGGATTGATATATACATATATGTATGTATGTATGTTTGTACGTATGTATGCATGTGTGTGTGTATACATGCAATCGTAAGTCTTAATACAAAACTGTTCCACATACTTCGTTGTATTCACTGATGAGTTATCACAAACAAGAATATATGTATTTGATACACATGTAGTATGTCTATGATAAGCTCGTAGAATATAAAATAGAAGTAAACAAAATAACACGCAATAGAAAATAAAAATATTCGATTTGTTCAAAAATGTGTAAGTATATTGGAAAGAGTTCCGAACGTACGTAAAATGAATAAAGATTCAATCTCAAAATTCGCTCTTATAATATATAGTGATGTAACGATAAGGATTAATCAAACTTTATTGAACAAAGTACGATTGAAGATGAGTGAAGTTGAGTTAATTTCTTTCTATAAGATTATAACAACCCACCCCAACACATGCCTAAATCACGATCTAGAAAATCTCATTGAAACTTAGACTTATTCCAAAGCCGTGTAGTTAATGCCCCGCTATTACCCCGCTGCGACCCCGCTATATCTCATAGCGGATTTCTACCGGTACGATTTTCCATATAGCCCCAGAATATAGCCTTTCCGCTTTAATCCCCGCTATTTCCATTATATCCCGTTATTTCCGCTATATTCCGCTATTCCCGCTATATCATTTTTAATAAAATGAATTGAAAAATTGCGTTTATACATTATAAAATTATGAAACTAATTTATTTGATTTAATTTTTAATATATTTTCAGAAATGAAAATACTCTAATATTCAACAAAATGCAATTATGTTATATAACAGTTTTTCGTTTATTTAAAGTATATTCGTACATGTTTTTATTTAAAATTATTTATGTATTATTTATAATTCAATTGAATGATAATTTTTCATTTAATTACCATCTATATATTTGTAAAAACATTAAGTACGAGTTGTATATGCTATTTTAGAGCCATCCGCTATATCCTGTTATATCCTTGCTGTATCCCCGCTATGACTTTTAGCACCTCCACCGCTTCTAATCTACCGTGCGCATTAACTGCATAGTTCCAAAGATGGCTACCAGTTAGTAAAAAAACAATACAGACCTACTTATCTATTTGTTCAGGACTCACAGCGGAAGGGTAAAATATAATAACATAAAAAAATACCTATTTTATTTCAAATTCCAAATGTCACAAAACAAAACCATACCATAATGTCAACAGTAACCGTTACATCAACTTGTTCAAAAATACATTTTTAAACTTCAAACGGGTGCATCAGAAAATAGCATAAAAAGATAAATAGACTACTTCCATAAGCTTCTCTCATTTCCATCTCCATCTTCATCATCGTCTCGTTCCCTGACCTATGTTGTAATGAGAAGGGAGTCAGAATAGTAATGTTTGGTGAATAGAAAATTTTAAGCCTTTGTATATCAATACTTGGGCAGTAAAATTTAGATAATGATATTTTTTACATTTTAAACTATATTCATTTAATACTTCATGTAAGAGAAGGAGGCGGGCTCTCAAACAACCGCTTATTATCTTCAATTCTTGAAGCAGGTTTTCTCATAACCAATAATCCATAACCATCATTATTAATGTATATCAATGCGAAAGATAGAACCTAGACCATTTAATACCTTTTAACTGAAAATAGGCAGACTCTGACCATTTAAGACCTAATTGAGGTAGACCCCCATTATTCAATACCTATTCTCAAGGCGAACTCCATACAGGTCTTTATCTAGATGACATTGCACAGAAATCTCCCTTCGGACATTTAATACTTCTTATTGAAGCGGACCTTTTCGAGATATCCTTAATTGTGCTTAAACTCAATCCCGACCATTTAATATAACAGAAAGAGGTGAACCCACAAACAACCACCTAATTCCTTCAATTCCTAAAAGCAGATCCTTTGTATTATGAACCATACCCCGTGAAAACGTCTCACATTAGTCCAACTATTCATAAAAATTGATAACCAAGTTAGTTGGGAAGATTTACCATATAGAATTGGGACTAAGCCTGTGACATCCATAGTTACTTATTATAAGCGATGTCTGACATTAGCCCCAAAATTACACTATTGGTAGCCAGATTAGCTGAGCGGACTTCTGTGTGCTTTTGACTGACCTCGCATCCCTATAACTTAGTCATATTTCATAGCGTTCACTAAGTGTATTATCACACATCTCACCGTATTTATTATTTAGGTCTTATAAGAAATCCTTCTTATTTTGCCAAATTAATTACTTTCCTAAGGGGATCAAAATGAAAATTATTAACTTAGTTAACTACGCAATTATGGCGTTAGAATTGTACGTTATTAACGCTGGTTTATATATACAAGTACACATTTATTAGGCATGTGGAGATTACGCCCAACAGTAACGTTTTAACTGTCAAATCTTTCAATGTTATGCAAGTCTCATTTCCACAATAGCATTTATAGCATTTTCAACATAAATCTAATATTCCAAAATCAAATCAATAGACTTGTACTTAAAATCCAATTCTAACTTATTTTATATTAAAGCGATGGAATAAAACAATAATAATGAAAACTTACAATTAAATAAGTTTTACACTCTATTCAACTTCTTTTTACATTAAATTAGACAATATTCAATTTTTACAAATAGGCATTGTAAACTACGAGTAAGAATTCGTATCTTACACACCATTTCTAAGTAAAATCCCTTAATCAAATCCAAAGAAAAGGAATAAGAAGTGGAATAGAAGGTAAATGCATATATTGCAAAATCCATAAAAACTTTATTATTTTAATACAAAACAATTAAGATTCCAACCTAAGAATTAACATTTCACTTTGGAAGAATTTTAAGGATTTTTATTTTGATGTTTTCATAATCCAAAACTCCCCAAAGCATATATCAAATTCAAACTACACTATTCAATTACTAAAATAGAAAAACTAAGATTTCCACTCATAGAGGTCTTAGCTTTGTCTTCTCTTGGATTTGGCATGCCGTTAATAATCTTCATCAGTTCTCTTCTTTTTGATATATATATAGCAATGGATTTGTATATACATTAGATTCAAAAAATTAAAGGTTTAGAGGAGGAGAGATAGAGACAATAAACAATAAACAAAGATACGTATGTAGGATTTCTTACGTGAAACCCTAATGGAGTTTTCTGAATCTATAAAGAAACAAACTGATATAGCTTCGCTAATATTCTCGAAATATTATATGAATAAAAATAAGGGGCTAGGCTCTTATTTATAGTGGTTGGAACACATAGGAACTGTTGGATTTAGGTCTGTTTAAAATTATAAAATCTGGTACGTTAAAATAAACTAAACCTTAGCCGCTACTTATAAGCAGTGGTCGACCGCCACATCCACCGGTCGACCTCTAGCGGTCGATCGGTCATGGTCAAGGGGTCGACCGCTCCTCTCATTTTGAGATAAACATGTTGCCATTGTTAATTTATTATCTTCCTTAATATTTAACATTAACATAAATTTTATGTTTACTTAACCCCCAAGTATAATTATCGTTTACTTTTGAATTTCAAATTTGGAAATTAATTATTACTTGAATATGAACTATATTTAAATTATATTAAACCTAAAAACTTCCAACGCCTATAACTTCTTCGTTTGAGCTCCGTTTTTAGCATATTATGTATGAAATTGGCCAGATTTTGCCATAAACGCAATGGCATAACTTCACGATCAAACTCCAACTTTTGCACAATCTTCATTTTTACTCCTATCTTATTTGAATTAATTTATCCAATTTATTCATTTATGGTTAATTTTACGGGATGTTACATTCTTCCTCCATAAAAGGATTTCATCCCCAAAATCTTTCAATAGGGCAAACAACGTAACGCACAATAAACATCAATGTTATACAACCAAGTTATTTGCACAACCATCTACTTTACTAAAAGTGCAATGTGATTATGTACTATAGGCATATTATAAGTGAGCTAAATCCTAGTGTGAGTTTGTGATTGTGACATATAGTATGTACGCAAGCACCCTAAACATGCAAAAAAAAATACATGAGCCTAAAGTGACAGTGAAAAGTTTAGCAACCATCTCCTACCATCAAATCTAGTAATCACAATGCAGCCAAAGCCTAATTTTGAAGAGGAATGTTTACTGGAGAAAAGCTTTGAACGAGAAGTCCTCATGCTTTCCATCGGACTTTCTCCCCGTTGTACTCAAACTGACCTAATTCCTTTATTATAGAACTTCCATCCTCCACAATGAGTGCAGTGGCATGTGATGCTATTGGCTCAGTTTCAAAATCCCCCAATTAATTAGTTTCTACCACAATGCCTATGCTATGAAGGAATTTCCACAAATGCAAAATGCGAAAAATGACATATACTCCTACCACTTTATCTGATAACTCTGCAAGTTTTCCTATTTTTCCAAAATTGGGGAGCCCAATTAATGTTGGTGCCAACTTTCCTGACTTTTCAGATCTTAAAACCTTCATATGCTGCCTAATCAATTCTATCTTTTCGAATTTTCGCGGAATAAATTTGGTTCGGGTAGGATTTTGTTGGTGATTTCCCACCAACAGTTTGACGATTTGCATGGCCTCTCATAAAGAGCTTCAAAGAGTGCCATACCAATCGTCAATTGGTGACTGTTATGATACGCAAACTCTACTAAAGGTAAGTGTTATTCCTAGTGCCCTCCAAAGTCCATGATGCAAGCTCTTAATATATCCTCCAAGATCCTACTCACTTTTTCAGTTTGTCCGTCGGTCTATGGAGGATAAGCAGTGCTAAGATTTAATGAAGTTCCCAAAGCTGTCCGCAAACTCCTCTAAAATTTGTTAGTAAATAATGGGTTCCTACCATTAACGATGCTAACCGAAATTCCATGAAGTCAAATTACCTTCTTGATATAAATCTGTGCTAGAGACATTCCAGTATTATTGTTCCTAACGGAAAATTTTGTCACCTTCTTCTTTGCCCTTCCAATAGGAAATTCTCTTCAAATCTAAAAGCTGAAATTTAATTTTCCCAAAATCCCGAAATTCATGGGATTGGACATTTTCTTATTTTTGGTTGCTAACTTAATTCCCTCATTAACTCCCAATCTTATCTACAATTCATCGCTAGTTAAGTGTGTCCTTATAAAATTCCTTTATTTATGTGGCTTCTCAACACACATATATTTATCAAGCGTTTTAATCTCATTCATAAAATCAACACAATGGCATACCAGGGACATATCTTATACCACATCTTACGCTTTCCAAATAACTAAGGGAGACAACTAGCGATTACAACTAAAAAAATCTAGAGAAATTTTTTGTTGGAAGTTATCGTTTGTCATCAACTGGTGTAAATGGTGTTAAGGTCTTAACATTCCTTACTGAATTAAGACGGATATTCCTAATACGTCATTCCACTATTGCCCACTTTCCTTAATTTTCCTTCTTGATTTCTAATAAATGCACTATATTCATTACTTCAGTTAGTACACCCATAATAATTGACCATTATTGTCTAAATTGGACCATTTCTATTCAATTCTCATTTAATCTTTTACAAATTTCAAAATCCATTTATTACTCCAATTTAATTCTTCCATAAATGTCATAATAAACTTTTCTTAATCATTCCCCCTTGATAAATTTATTGCCTATTAAATTTATAATCAATGCCTATTAATCTTAATCTGTTAATTACTAACTAATTCATATATAATGGTAAATTATGCTATGTGTGTTTTTATTTTTAGTCGTTAAGCGTGGTTATGTGTGTATGTATATTTCTAACTACTAACTTCTAAATTAGAACACTTATTCCACCTTTCTAATTTATCAGATCTATCCTTCTAAAAAAGATTCCCTTATAATTTTCCATAAATTAAACATAAATGAGATTTTTGCTTTGTTTGAGATTACAAGGGAGTATTTATTTCTTTTATTGAAACAAACTGCCCAAACTACGGAAAAGAATATTCATATTTTACACATCTCTTTCCCTTATTAATACGACCCTTATTACTTCAAACAACGCACTTTATTGGTTAATTTATGAAAATTACGTAGAAAGCACTCTCAAACCAAAATATAGAAATTCACATTGTACGAGCAACCTAATTTACAACCCAATTAAAGATCTGAAATATCTTAACAACTTTACTACTTTTTACAAATAAAGATTTGGTACTGATTTCAAATTTCTAGATCAGGTTGTATGTATTGTTCCTATTTTATTCACATACTAAACCCTTTAACCTCTCCTTTTAGATAATGATCCCTATCCACTTCATATTAAAAAAATTGGTTTAGTTTTAACCATTCCTTATAAAAAAAAAATTCACAACCATGGAGAACCAAATCCAAAGTCTTTATCTTTGAAAATATAAACTTAGAAATATTTATCAAGAATTCAAAATTGCTTAGTTCCAAAAAGGAGTAAAATAATTTTCCTTCTCAAATACTTACTACATCAATTTTTTTTAATGTTGGACTTTTCATTCATAATATTCAAAAATTGCTTGGTTTTCAAAAAGGAATCATGAAAAATTTCCTATAATTAACGACCTACTTCTTTTGAAAGTAAGATTTTTAACCCAAAATATTTAAAAACTCAATTATTATACCAAATAATCATTCATTTTAATTTTAAAAAAAAAATTCTTGTATGACGTTAAACAATGAAAAGTGGAGTATATAATGATAACTTCTATTCTATCATTTTCCTATTGTACTATTTTTAACTATATCACTAATCATACTTAACATAAATCCCAAATGCCATTATTATCTATCTCGGCTATTATTCTCTGTAATTTCTTATACAAGAATGTTTTTCTTACCTACCTTATTGGGTATTCTTAACCTTCCAATACAAGAATGTTTTTCTTACCTACCTTATTGGGTATTCTTAACCTTCCACTCTTTCTATCTTATTTCAGTCAAGTGGCATTTCCATTTATGTACCCTTTTAAAAGAATTTAAGAAAATGAACTTTCAATTTATAAGGTAGAAAAATTATCAAGTCTAGTCTACGTTCTACTTTACTTTTATTTCAAAAAAGAAAAGTCCCTTTATCAAAAAATCTTTAGAATTTTTTTTTTTGCTCACTAAATTTTAAACTAAAAATTCCAAGAATGCAAAAATCCTTTCTACGTTAGAACTTTCCAAGTCCAACTCAACTAGTTTATAAATTATGAATTTTCAAATTTCCTCGATCTTTCAAAATAACAACTTCCAAATTTATAAAGTCAGAAAAATCATTGGTCCAACATACTCCCTATTTCTTTCAAAAATGAAGAATCCAGAAATTAAAAACTATTTAACCCAACCACTAAAAATTTCAAAAATGAAAAGCCTTTTTTAACTCTTTAGATCGTCATATTTACAATTTTCTTTTCATAAAGTTTATCCACCATTTTGTTTTTAGAATGTTTCACCACTTTTTTAAAATTACATCCTCTTCTTAACTTTTCACAAAACAATTTGGTGCATATTTTCGAAACAAACTAAAATCACTTTCTTTCCCAAAAAAAATTCGGCTTATGATATAGAAGATCTTCATTTTATAATCCTTTAAAAAGCCCTATCAAAACATTTAAAGGAATTTTCAAAAATCTCAAATTCTTTCTCATGGTGTTGTGTTTAGAAATGGACTTTAATTGTTCCTTCTTTTGAACTTTCCTACTTAACCTTTAAACTTTAAAATTTTGGTTATCTTCTCGTGGTGATTAATGTATACCTTCTTATGGAAGCTTGTTTCACTCGTTCACATCTTTCTTTCAGATGTTAACAAATATATTGTCTTATAATATTTACTTAATACCTAGCATATTATTTGCTATTCTTATAAATGTCAATTATTCATAGTATATGGTTATGATTCTAACGGACAATCCTTAAAGACATTTATTTATTCATTTATTCTAATTTTACCTATTATGGCTTCCTTACCTCTCAATATTTAGTCCATTTATATCTCTATTAAATTCTTGTTACTCCCTATTTATTCCACATTTATGCCTCATTAATCTTGAAGTTATAACCTTTTCCATCTACATTTTCTATCCCTATTATTTATTAGGCGATTCATGTAAATGTTCTAATTACATCTAATGTGAACATTGACGGGTATTATGTTTGTAGATTTAAAAGTTATAAGGAAGTCTAGGTCAGTAAAGAAGTCAAGTATCATTCGGCTTCTATGGTGCTTCCATAAGTCGTGCTCGTACTTTTCTTAATCTACTCCAAACGATATGACCTCCGCACCATGGGTAATCAGAGCGGGAGTATAAATTTAACTCTAGTTATTTTTCCAACTCATAGCCGCTTTGCCCTTCCTTTCGGAATATGGTCATAACTACTTCCATAGTTCGAATTTATAGGGTTAGGCATATCTTTAAAATAAGTATATATTTATATAAAGTAGGCTTTTTGAAAAATACACTTTTCAATAATAAAAAATACATCACTCATATATATTACTTTTTGAAAAATCCACTTTCTTATATTTTTCACGTAAATCAACATAAAATCAAATGATGATCTCTTTTTAATCTAAGTAGTATTAGTGATGTATTTATCATAAGCATGGTCCATTTGAGTTATTAATTAACACAAATCAAACCATCAAACTATAATACAACTCTAGTCCTACTTTTTCAAATCTCATGAAATATGGCATAGAAAATGTAACTAAAATCTAGTTTAAGCATGTACTATTTACTATTAATTAGTAATATAGATCATCAAATTTTGATTAAAAGTTCACTTCATTGCCATGATCTTATTTAGACGAAGAGGAAAATTGCGATTAATGAGATAAGCATGGCCTATTTTTTATGAACAAAGTAGGCTATCAAATTCAACATAAAACTTAAATAAACATAAACATTCATTTTCTCATGAAGCATAAAAGAGATCATACATAGAAAATATATGTTGAATCTACATGATAAAAGAAAGCTTCATTATCCCTAACTGTAGTGTGGTTTAGCCTCTCATTTGTGTTATCATTTCATCACATAGAGATTTCAACATTGAAAATAAAATAAAGTAGAGAATAAATAAAGAAAAAAAGATTAACTACTAGAAGGAAATGAATTAAACTAGTGCATAAATATAAATCTAAACTATGAACATGAAATGAAAGAGAGCATAAGAAAAATAAGTAAAAGCATGTAGAAAAGAAAAGAGAAAGAAGCTAGAAAGCCATTTTTATTTCATGTAATATTAGCTTACAATTTGCTTGCTTAATTTCCTAAGTAAAATGAAAGGTAGAAAGATCATTTACATGTACATAAGAGGACTATTTATACATGCATAAAACCCAAATTCAATTTTTAGGGTGCTTCCCAAAATGCCATTTAGGAAGTGTGGCTAACCATTAGCTACTAATTAATCCATCATTAAATGTGCATGAAACTTTAACCTCCACTTAGTTGTCCATTAGCTTTCTAATTATTGATTTATGTAAGTGGGTAAGGTCCTCCATGATCATGAGCTTGAATTATTTCCCTCTTCATTCCTTTGTATTCATTTGTGCATGCTTGTATCTTCATAAAAGCCTCTTTCATATGCATCCAAATTTCTATAAAAATCATAAAAAAATGTCCAAGTGAAAATTCCCAAATTGAAACATGCACAAAAATGACCATTTTGCCCCTGAATGAAGATGAATATATTATGATTTGAAAATAATTGAATTTTGGTTTTAAACATGTTCAAATTCCTAAATATGACATTTATTTAAATAAAAATAGATAAAATATAGATGTAAATATATGCATATTTACGTGCACATCAAATACCCACACGCTTATCTTTTTATTCATCCTCGAATAAAGGAAAACTAAGATAAATCCATTTTCGTAGGGAGCACGATTGCATTGAGCGTATGCAACAAACCGTTAAACCTTTGGGTGTCCACAGTAGGACTAGTTTTGTCTTGTGATGGTTTTCAACGGATGATACCCACAAAATCCAAATGCAGGATGAAAATGTTTACAGAATGCAAGATATATTTATAAAAGAGATGAATGCAAGTTTTTGAAAATATGTACAAATGAAGGGTTTACTTTTAAATCGACACAAATAAATTAAATATAAGTTTTGGTCATTATCTTGAAAATTGAATTCATTTACTCGTCAAAAATTTCCAATAAAAACGAAGTTATGAAACAAATGGGCTATAGTTTAATTCGTTGTTTCGGTCAATAATACAACATATATATGAAATAGATCCTTAGTTGATTATCAAAGTTTATCAAAGTGGTATTTTCATTTCTTTCCAATAACAAGTCAAATATAACATGTTAAAATGGTGCTGGGATTTCAATTGCTTACTCTCTCTTATTTGGAAATTTTATTGATATTAACAATCTTTACATATGCCTAACTCAGGTAAACCGAGGCCAGATATATTACCCATGCACTGCCTTGCGGACTGATGTGGGGGGAATACGTAGCGCGTGAGTGAACACACAGGTGTGAATACTTATCGACTGTAGGCGTTATTAAAAATAATTTTTATATACATACACCTAACTTGGATAAACTGAGGCCAAATATACCGATTGTGCACCACCTTTCGGGTTTACGTGAGAAGGGTACAGAGCATGGCAAGTGAACACATGAGTGCGAACACATGACTCTAGGTGTTAAAAATATATACATATATACAAAAAAAAATCTTATATATATTTTTGCGTTTATTTTTCTATTTTTTTCTGAAATGAGAGAGTTTTGCAAAATCATCTTAGCACCATTAAACTTAGAAGATAAAAATGTTCTATCCTTTACTTTAAATTTACCACTTTTTGAAACAAAGATTTTCATTTAGAATATATTTCATAATTAACACACATGAATCTTCCTATATACTAGTTAAAGCATTGTTATTTGTAATCAAAATTCATTTTTATTTTTGTTAAGACAAATAAATTTTCAAAATTTTCAATTTATTAACCAAAACTTATACTTATTCTATAGTGTTTCTTCAAAATAAATCAAAATGCTAAAGAGAAAATGTTTTTGAGATTTAGAAGTTTTGAGATTTTTTTTGGATAAAAGAAAATGAAAATTCAAAAATTCCATGAAACTTACAAAAATGAAAATGAGACACCCCCACACTTAATATTTAACCGTGTCCCCACAGTCAATGCACAATATAATGAGTGTAACGGGGAAAAATATGTACAGATTTACAAAAGAGGATTAACATTCTTACTAGACGTAGTTTGGCTCATGAAGAATCATGAGCTCCTCCTCCTGGTTATTTTGCAATTCCAAGAAAGGTTTCAAACGATGACCACCTGGGGTTTTCTATTTTTATGGCACCATGTGGAAAAACAGTTCGTACCACAAATGGTTCGGTCCATCTCGATTTAAGTTTCCTAGGGAATAAATGAAGTCTTGTGTCATATAAAATAAATTTTTGGTTAGGCAAAAATGTTTCCTTAGGATTGACTTATCATAAAAAACTTTATTCTTTCTTTGTAAATTTTCTCGTTTTCGTACGCGTCGTTCCTAAGTTCTTCTAGTTTGTTGAGTTGCAGTTTTCGGTTTTCGCCAGCTTTCTCAAGATCAAAGTTTAAGTTCTTTATTGTCCACAACGCTTTGTGTTCAATTTCAATGGATAAATGGCAAGCTTTACCGTAAACTAAACGAAATGGGGACGCCCTATGGTTAGCTTTAAAAGTAGTACGGTAAGTCCAAAGTGCGTCGGTCAATTTTTGAGACCAATCTTTTCGATTTTTGTTGACAATTTTCTCCAAGAATTGTTTTATTTAATGGTTTGAAACTTCAACTTACCCACAAGTCTGAGGATGATATATAGTGGATAACTTGTGGGTTATCGAGTATTTCTTCATTAATGTTTCAAAAGATCGATTGCAAAAATGGATTCTGTTATCACTGATTATTGTGTGAGGTGTGTCGGACCTTGAAATGATGTTTTCTTTGAGAAATTTTGCAACAATTCTATGGTCGTTGGTTTTGCAAGGAACGACTTCGACCCATTTTGAGTCGTAATCGACAGCAAGAAGGATATACAAGTTTCCAATGGAATTGGGAAAATGTCCCATAAAGTCGATACCCCAAACATCAAAGATTTCAATCGTAAGAATGGGGTTTAGGGGCATCATATCTCGTCTAGAAATTCGTCCAAGCATTTGACATCGATCGCAGGTTTTGTAAAAGTCAAATGAGTCTTTGAAAAGAGAAGGCTAATAGAAACCACACTGAAGCACCTTTTCCGTAGTTTTTCGAGGACCGGAATGTCCATCGCACGCTTGATCGTGGAAAAATGAAAGAACTCTCCTGATCTCATTATCCGGAATACAATGTCAGATTATTTGGTTAGGGCAATATTGTGAGAAATGCGGATTACGGATCTTAAGGCTAGAGTTAACACTAGAAGGGGGTGAATAGTGTTTATAAAGAGTTACTAAATCTTTTTGAGTTTATGTTGATTTATACATAGATGTATGCAATATACAGATATAGATATGATCACAGAAACAAACACAGATGCAGAAATAAAATAAAATGTAGAGAAGGAAAGAACACCCCAGATTTTATACTGGTTCGGAGTTACCCTACATCCAGTCCCGCACACAAGTACAGATTTCTTTTCAAAAGCAATGTTTTACAATTACACCCTCGATTTCAATGCTACGAGATACACCCTCCAGAATCACAAACCTCTGGGTAGAGATACTTGATTTTCCGGGCCACAAGTACACCCACTTGATTTTACGGGCAACAAGTTCACCCAATTGATTTCCCAAGGCTAAAATCACACCTTATCTCGCTTGATTGATTTTCAAGGCTACAATCACACCTTTTCTCGCTAAGTTGATTACAAAAGGCCTATAACTCTGAATAGCACTTAGGATCTTGTTGAGAGAGTGATAGAGAATCAAACTACGAATGATCGAGTTCGATTTAATGTTGATTTCGGCAGAGTAATGGTAAGAATATGTATTAAGAAAAGTGGAAGAAGAAGAGGAGTGAAAAACCATAAAATCTGATGTAAAATTCGTTGAAACTGACCCCTATTTATAGAAGATCAACAGTCATGTCCATTCATGAAGAGTTATGACGAATAGACACTTCTTTTGAAATTTAATTTTTAAACTCAATTGACACCATGTCGACATGGTCACCATGAGTATGTCGACATCCCAAAGCATTTTTTGATAATTTGATTTTCTTTGAAAATAACCTTTATCTTATACTTAAACTATTTTAAACTTTATAAATATACTTGACTATAACTAAAATACATAAGCAAATATAGTGAATAATATATATAGAATTTAACTATAATTTTATATTTAAATTTAAGTATAAGTATTTAAAAGTTAAATATATTATATTAAAAGATAGTTTAAAATCAGGAGTAATTTAACTTTGAAATTAAAGATGATTTTGAAGCTAAAATTATTTAAAATCAAGATAGAGGTTTTTGATGTTTTTAAAAGGAAGGTTTTGAAATCATTTTGAAAACAAGATATAATTTTGAAAAATCATTTTGAATAAAAAGTTAGCGGATACAAAACAATGTTCCACTAGATTTTTCGTAGGTTCCATCCTACTTAGGGTTCCATCCCTTTAACATGCTCGAAGTGGATTTCATTCCACGAATAAATTTGATTTTAAGATGCCAGTGCTTTTCTATGAGTTTTAACAAAATTTCTAATTAAAGAATAAGTTACTTGAACTCTTGAACTCTTGATAATCTTGATACTCATGAGTCTTCAATCTTGATATCGTGAATCTCTATACTATACAGTCTTCATTCTTGTTACCTGCATGGTTAAATCCTGCATATACATATATATCCAAACTTATAACGTTAGTGTTCATATTTTATAATCTATTCTAAGGTTGTTGTCATCAAAACCATCATCTCACGGACTAACAAATATTTGAACAAGTATGGATCGTCCCAATAGAAATATTTCACTTTGGACATGAATTTGTATTTTTCCTGTTTGGACCAAGATAAGGGAGTTTCTTTAGTGACTAAGTGGTTCACTATATCAGCGTATTATGGATCGATAGAAATTGAAAGAAGTTGTTCATCGGGGAAGTTTTCATTGATTGGCAAAGAAGATGGTTCGTTCAGAAGACGAGATAAGTGATCGGCTATGACATTATCAGATCTTTTTTGTCCTTGATTGTAAGATCAAACTCTTGTAATAAAAGGATCCAACGAATTAAGCGAGATTTAGTGTCCTTTTTAGCGAGAAGATATTGAAGCGCAGAATGGTCCGTGCATAAAGTAATGCGTGACCCGATCAAATATTGCTAGAATTTTTCGAGAGCAAAAACTACCGCTGGAAGCTCTTTTTCAGTAGTTGTGTAGTTTAGTTGAGAATCGTTCAGAGTCATGCTAGCGTAGTAGATAATGTGAAGGATTTTGTTGATGCATTGTCCTAAGACAACACCAACTGCAAAGTTCGAAGCATCGCACGTTATTTCAAATGGGAGATCCCAATTGGGTGTGCAAATGATTGGAGCTGAAATGAGTTCTTTTTTTAAGAGGTTCAAAAGAAGAGATACACTCAAAGTTGAAATCGGATGGAACATCTTTTCCGAGGAGAGTCGTCAAAGGACGGGCGATTTTGCTAAAGTCTTTCACAATGTTGGTAAAAACCAGCGTGTTCTAGAAATGATCGAATGTCCTTAACAGATATGGGAAGGGTAGGTTTGCAATAACGTCAAATTTCTCTTTACCTAGCTCAATTCCTTTATTTGAAATGATATGTCCAAGAACTATGCCTTGTTTGACCATAAAGTGTCATTTTTTTCCAATTCAAAGTCAAAATGTTTTTCTTTATATTGATTTAGAACCAACTTGAGGTGATGTAAACATTGGAGAAAAGAATCACCAAAGATAGAGAAATCGTCCATAAAAAATTCTAGAAAGCGTTCAATCATGTCGAAAAAAGGCCAACCATGCATCGTTGGAAAGTAGCAGGAGCGTTATAAAGTCCAAATAGCATACGTCGATAAGCAATGGTACTGAATGGACACGTGAAAGTCATTTTCTCTTGATCTTCAGGAGCGATTGGTATTTGGTTATAGCCCGAATAACCTCAAGGAAGCAGTAGAATTAATGGCCGACTAAACGTTCGAGTGTTTGGTCAACGAAAGGAAGAGGGAAGTGATATTTACATGTTGCAGCATTTAGTTTTCAATAGTCAATGCAAACACACCAACCAGTTTGAATTCGAGTAGGAATGAGTTCGTTAGCGTCGTTTGTGACAACGGTTAGTCTGGACTTTTTAGGCTCGACATGAATTGGGATAACCCATGGACTATTAAAGACGGGGTATATGATACCGTTATTGAGGAGCTTAAGTATTTTGTCGCGAACCGCATCTTTTAACCTCCGTTGTGCATTACGAGTGGATTTGGCTTCGTCGTTTAAGTGAATGCGATGTTAGACAATAGCAGGGCTAATTCCCTTAATACCGATAATGGGCCACTCAATTGCTTCTTT
The DNA here is from genome assembly GCA_030765085.1 of Allium cepa. Classification (NCBI taxonomy): domain Eukaryota; kingdom Viridiplantae; phylum Streptophyta; class Magnoliopsida; order Asparagales; family Amaryllidaceae; genus Allium; species Allium cepa. The sequence continues at coordinate 888,226,510 of CM060929.1, forward strand.
GTTTTTCGAAAGAATAGAAAGTAAGGAGGTTCGTTGATCAAGGGAGAGAGTTGTAGAAATTATGATGGGCAACGTTTCGTTATCACCTAAGTATGTGTACTTAAGTTGATCAGAAAGTGGTTTAATGTCCTACTTCGAGAATTTTTTGATCAAAGAATTGGGTTGAGATTCAGACTCAAGTGGAAGCGATTCAAAAGAAAGAGTGTATCCAATCTCGTTGGGAATTTCGTGAAACAATTTTTAGTACTAAGCCTCGTGTTTCATCTTGTTTTCAAAGTTCTCATGAATGGCACTAACTTCCAACTTTTGGTCGCGAGGTTCAATTGATTGGCTTTCAAGATTGAAATGCTGAGATCCAAAGTTATGTTTCCAAAAGAGATTTTCAATGAACCGTTACGACAATTGATTAAGGCGTTTGTGGTGGCTAAGAACGGTCGGCCTAAAATCAATGGAATTTGACTCGCGGGATTTGTCACAGGTTATGTTTCGAGAACGATAAAATCAACGAGGAATATGAATTTCCCTACTCGAATGAGCACGTCCTTGATTTCTCCCACGGGCTTCTTAATGGAGCGATCGACGAATTGAAGCGTGACCTTTGTCGGTTTGAGCTCACCAAAGTCTATATGTTCGTATACGGAATATGGAATCAAATTGACACTCGCACCTAAGTCTATCAAGCATTTGTTAATTATCTTGCCTTCAATTGTACACGATATCGTAAGGCGGTCAGGATCTTTTTATTTGACGGGCATGGATTGAGAAAATACTTCACTCAAAATGGAGGCTAAAAAGACTTTTTTGGGTACTTGAGTGTATCACTTTTGGGTGTATAAGTCCTTAAGAAATTTTGCGTACGTTGGGACTTGTTGAACGATGTTAAGAAGCGGAATGTTAACTTTCGCTTGTTTAAAAATTTCCAACATATTTTCCATTTGGTCCGAGTGTTTTTTTGGTCGAAGACGATGTGGAAATGGAAAATGAAACTCAGTAGGCGGGTCTACTTGAGTAGTAGAAGAAGAATTTTGATTGGAATTCGATTCAACGTTTGGCTCCACGTTCTATTCCAATTCGTTTGTTGTTTTAGAAGTGTCGAGAGAGATTTTAGGTAAATCCTTTGGATTAATGACTCGATTATCAATTTGTTTACCAGAATGTAAAGTTGAGATAGCATTCAATTGGGTGACATTGCTTTCTTGAACAACATAGGTTTGATTTGAATTTGCATTTTGATTTTTGGGATTTAGAAAGGGTTGGCTTGGGAATGTTCCTCGTGCACGTTCGCTTACAGACGTGGCTAATTGACTCATTTGTATCTCCAGTTTTGCAATCAATTGGTTTATGTTTTGCATGTATAAAGTCAATAAATTTTGCAAATTGCTATTTGATTGAAGACTTTAAGTAGTTGCTTTAGCCAACATTTCAAGAATTTTCTCAAGTGAACTTAAACGTTTATCGTCTTGGGGAGGATGAGTAAAATTTGGCTGAAAATTTGATTGTTGCGGTTGAGGCGGACCCGCAAGGTTTGGTTGAAAATGGTTGGGCTGAAAGGGAGGATTCGAAGCACTATTAGGTAATGCTTGAAAATTGGAACGAACCGTATTCGTGTTGGGATTGTTTTGGTTCCAAGAAAAATTTGGGTGATTTCAGGGTTGTACATTGGAGAAAACAGGTCGTTTTTGGCTTTATTGAAAGCATTGATTTGTTTGACAGAATTGGGACACCGATTGGCTATATGATTAGGATCATTGAATTTATAACACATCGGTTGGGAAGCTTGGTTCATTTGATTCAATGAGAAAACGTTATCGAAATTTTTAATCGTTGCATCGATCTTAGCTTCCAAAGCAAATGACGATCCTATCGAGTGTGCACTCGATTGTGAGTAAATTGATTTTTTGTTCGAACGTTCCCATTGGGATGACTTTTTGACGAGGTTATCAAGAAATTGCCAAGCCTCGTTGTGATGTTGGGCAAGAAAGTTGCCTTGGCACATTGATTTGAGCATGGTTCATGAGCTGTTTTCGAGTCCATCGTATAAGATTTGGCAAATCGTCCATTTTTCGAAGTTATGGTGTGGACATTTTATCAAAAGCTCTTGGAATCTTTCAAAATATTTTCCGAACTGTTCTCTCCTGAATTGATGAAAGTTTACAATTTCGTTTCGAATTCTACTCGTTTTTTTCCAAGGGTTAGAACTTTTTAAGAAAGCTTTTACGAATTCTTCCCAAGTTTTAATCGAGTTCGATGGTAAGTTGTACAACCATTTTTCACCTTTATCCGTAAGAGAGAATGAGATTAATCGAAGTTTGATTCCATCATCGGAAAGTTGTTGGAGTTTAATGGTTACGAAAACTTGTTCAAATTTCGTCAAAAAAATGTATGGATCATCGTGTTCAAAATTGCCAAAATTTGGAAGCGTGGCAATATGGTACGAGTGAATTTCGAAATGGTTACCCATAGGTGGGTAACATGATGCAAGATGGAATAGAAACTCTATCGGGATAGATTCTATCCATGAGAGTTCGAGGGGCATTCTCATTTGCCATTTCGGGACGATCGTCTGTTTGAGTTAAACGGTTAGTTGTTGAGTCGCGAGTCCAACGATTTGTTATTATGTCACGAGTCCAAGTACTCATGCACAAGTGAAAGTCGAGAAGAGAAAGAAATTAGAAACGAGTTTAGAGAATGATACAAGATTTGGAAAATGAAGTGAAAATTGTTTTTTGTTTTTTTTAAAAGGAAACTATTTACCAAGTGAAATTTATTTTCAAAAAAAAGTTTGATTTTTTATTTTTTTGGCTTTTCAAATTTTTATATGTTTTTGTTTTTGTAATATTTTCATCTTTTTGTTTTTGAATTTTCAAATATTTACCAAAAGGATTTTTTTTTGAAAAATTTCAAAGGAAAGGCAAATGGATGTTTTAGGATGAAAAACGAAATTAAGCAAAATTTATAATTTTATTTTTGGATTTTGGATTTTTTTGTTTTTTTAAATATGCAAGAACTAATGCAACTAAATGAATGCAAAGGACTTAATTACAATTTTTTGGCCTTAGTAGCTCCTAACCCAAAATTGTATAATCACACTTTGTCTTAAATCAATAAAAATATTTATCAGCCAGGTAGCGGGTAGGGGGTTATCGGTGCACCACGAATCACCGTAGAATGCAACCGAAGGTTTAAGTACCTTCAGAGGAACAACCACTATAATATTTACGAATCACCATAACATTTATAAATGGTTATTACTAGGGTTGTTAATGGATACCCAAAAAATCCAAAATCCTTCCGCATCCGCGTCCGGAAAACAGACAAATATCCGATATCCGGAAAAACGGATGCGGATGCGGATACGAAGAGATCCGCATATGAAAATTATCCGTCAACTTTTTATCAAGATTATAGTTCAAATTATGTGTATTTTATTGCAATGAAAGACATTCATTTATTATGTTATTAAGTTAGTAATTTATATTATATGCATTTAATGCTTATTAACTATTCGAAACTATTTATTATCATCATATTTTTTTAATTTTTAACACTTTTATAATCAATGTGATTGAAAAATATTTATGTTAAACTAAAATTTTCATTTTATAATTCTAGATTTATCGGTTGTTAGCAGATAGGAGAATTATGCGATATCCGTCTATATCCGCGATTGCGGATATTCGATATCCGAAAATGATTTCGGATGTGAATGCGGATATGGCACTATCCGCATCTGAAAGCATCCGTTGACAGGCCTAGTTATTACTCTGTCATAGCCTAGATATCAAGAAATAAAATTATTCAAAGAAAACAATTGTGAAGATACAATTAAGCCCTAGATGTGCTCGCGACTCCCTTAAGTCGAATGTCTAACCTTTATTATTAGTCAAATTCTACGATGAAATATGATTTTGGGCTAAGGAAAGGGTGATGAAATCTCTCACTTTATATGAATTGGGGTATCGCCCTCAAAAAAATAAAAACAAGTTAAGATGAATGCAAAGCAAAAATTAAACGTGAATTTACAATGCAACTAAAATGAAGTTTTTTTTTGGATTTTGATTTTTTTTATATATAAATGCAAATGAAAACTACCAACAATGCAATTAAAATAAAACTGGAGATAAGGGCACGATACCAGTGCGTGCAGAATTATTAGTAATTTATTTTATTTTAGCGGCGTTTTTATATAAGCAAGCAAAACAATTCTTTTCCTTGCGATTTTTCTACTTGGGCAACCTGAAATTTCATACAATATATAAAATATATATAATTTATATCAAATACAAAACCAAAATAGAACAAATTGAAAGTTGTTTTTTGTGTGTAGAAAATGGGAATTTGAACAAAAGAAAAGGATTTAAACCAAAACAAAAAATCTTATCCAAACTCAGCCCATTCAACAATTCTTGGCCCAAACCCGCAAAAAAATCTCCTCTGGTTAAAATAACTTGAACAAAATATACACGGAGACTAAAACAATTGATCGCAAACAAAACAAAAAAAGAAAAAAAAGGAGTTGCGAGTCAAAAAGAGTAATTGACCGGAGATTGAGATGATGCAAAGGCAGCGGTTTCGATGAAGGGGAGCTTCAGGCGTTTGATTGCGAGGAGGTGATTGGAATTAAAGGGGCAAAGTCGCATTTTTGTTCTGAGGCTGTTCGGGGTGTTCGAGTTGCAGTGAATTAGGGTTTTCCATGAGGTCGCAGTCAGGTTAGAGGTTCAGGGCAGTTGCGATTGATTGTAGGCAATCTTAGTATCTGGGGAGATTCACAAGTTCGATTTTGGTTGGGTTAGAACTGTGGTTTGCAGGCTAGTTCGATTTTGTCGATGGCTGTCGATTTTTGCAAGGAGTTGTAATGGCAAGTGACTAGAGAGGTTGGTCGAGAGTTGCGGAAAGAAGTTGTGATGGTCGTGGATTTTAGGTCGAGGCAGTTATATGTCTGGTCGATGGTGTTGGATGTTAAATAGAATAACGTTGGCAATAGGGTTTCACAAGCACATATAGTGATCCACTGTGGATTATCAAATTCATCACAGCCATTCATCTGAACGGTTGTAATTATTTTATTTTTTGTCTTTGGATTACGGGCCTGCTAAGTCAGCCCATTATGCTTTGTATAAATACTTTCTGTTTGTAACTGAATGATAATGAAATATATACAACTTCAATCTCAATAAAAGAAATTTGCACTTCCATCAAAATTCCAACTTGGTATCAGAGCTATATCAATGCCCAACGGCAAGAAAGATATATTCTGATCATCTCCTCAGAAAATTATCATCATCGGAGATTATACCCTTCTCGTGATCAAAGCATTTATTCTATCTCTCTGCCTCGCCTGAAAACTCAAAGAGCTAGGCTGCAGAAACTTTCAGTTCTTGTTGAACATCATTAAGTCAAGTGATAACCTCTGTTATTGCTGCAGTGTGAAATTTATCAAGAATTCAGTTCTTGATAAACAACACAAATACAGATCCTTTCTTGAATTCAGATATCAGTTCTTGACTGTAATTCTTATTCATCTGCACCACCTGTCACTGAAATCATGGCTGGAGATGAAGAAAACTCAGCAACTACTTATCCAACCACCAGAAATACCAGTAGCAATCAAATATCTAATCTGCAAATTATCAAACCAAAGGGACACTTAGCAGTGCAACTAGATGAAGATAACTACTTACTATGGAAATATCAAATTGAAACAGCCATCAGAGGTTATGGTCTAGATGAGTATATCAATGGTATGATAACCATTCCACCTATAATGGTAAAAGATGATAAAGACAACATGGTACCCAATACTGAATATTCAAACTATCTGAAACAAGATAGTCTCCTTGCTTCCTGGATAATGTCATCTGTAAATGTGAATATTTTATCTCAAATAGTTGGCTACAAATCATCAAATGAGATATGGGAGGCCATAGAACGAATTTTTAACTCTCAAACAGCTGCAAGAGTGATGCACTACAGAAAGCAACTTCAAAATCTAAAGAAAGAAAACATGACAATGCAAGAATATCTCACTAAAGCAAAGAACTATTGTGATAAACTCGCTTCTGCTGGGCACAGAATTTCAGAATCTGAACAAATATTAACAATCTTGAATGGTCTGGATGAAAACTATGAATCTCTAATCATAGTTCTATCATCTCATAGAACTCTACCAGATACGCAGTATGTTCATTCTACTCTTCTATCTCAAGAAGGAAGAATTGAACAAAAGAAGATTATCAACACAGACTACTCAGTAAACTTCACTACCAATTTCAAAGGAAGAGGTCAAGACAGAACTCAAACAAACCAAAGAAGTAGTCAAAACATTAGAGGTAGAGGAAGATGGAATGGCAATAACAGAATCAAGTGTCAAATATGTGAAAAACCAGGACATATTGCCTCCAAATGTTACTTCAGATTTGATCAAAATTTTGTCATACAGTCAAACAATACTCAAAGAAATCATAATCCAAATGTCAATCTTACTCAAACAGAAGCAAGAAATCAAGGCAGTCAGTCAAAGAATCAAAATGAATCAGACAATCAAGTCAAAAATGATGATATACTACAAGAGGATTGGTATCCAGACTCTGGGGCAACTAATCATGTGACAAGCAACCTAGAGAATCTCAATCTTGGAAACAAGGAATACAAAGGTACACAATCTATTTATATTGGTAATGGTAGCTCACTAAAAATCACACACACTGGGAATGCCAAACTTAATAGCAAAAGAGAGTTACACTTAAATAATCTTCTTAGAGTTCCTCAAATTAAAAAGAATTTAATAAGTGTCTCTCAGTTTGCTAAAGATAATCAAGTTTATTTTGAATTTTATCCAAAATTCTGTCTAGTCAAAGACTTACTGAATAAGAACACTCTTTTACAGGGTAAAATGCAAGATGGGTTATATAAATTCTCTGTAGTTCAAGAAAATGAACCAAGACAGAAGGATAAATGGTGTAACTATTCAAAGACTGATGACACAACCGTTTCTAACAAAGCTTTTGATATATGGCACTGTAAACTGGGTCACCCCAGTATAGCTACTGTTAAAAATATTTTGAAAAGTAGCAATATCAAATATGAAAACATATCTTTGCCTTATATATGTCATGCATGTCAGCTAGGGAAGAGTCATAAAATACCATTTACTAATTCATTAACAAAGTACAACAAACCTTTAGAAATGGTTGCAGTTGATCTATGGGGACCTGCACCCATTAACTCTGATTATGGAATGAATTACTACATTTCTTTTGTAGACTCTTTCTCTAGATTTACTTGGATTATACTACTTAAATCAAAATCTGATGCAAAGGATGCAGTAATTCATTTCATAAGACAAGCTGAAAATCTCACAAATCAAAAACTTAAAATCATACAAACAGATGGTGGGTCTGAATTTAAAACTCTAAGAGAATATTTTTCTGAAAAAGGTATAAATCATAGAATTACCTGTCCACACACATCTGAACAAAATGACATTGTTGAAAGAAAACACAGACACATTGTTGATACTGGTCTAACACTACTTGCACATGCATCAATGCCTTTGAAGTTTTGGCCAGATGCATTTGCAACTGCTGTGTTTCTTATAAATAGAATGCCTACAAAAGTTTTGAGGAACAAAACACCATTAGAAATGCTGCATAATACAAAACCAGACTATTCATTCCTCAAAACTTTTGGATGTTTATGTTATCCATATACTAGACCATATAATCAACATAAGTTAAGCTTCAGATCATTACCCTGCACCTTTCTTGGATATGCCACTAGCCAAAAGGGATATAAGTGTCTTACAAGTGAAGGAAAAATAATTATATCAAGGCATGTTGCATTTAATGAATGCACATTTCCCTTCACTAGTAGAGGCACAAAAACCACTCAAAAAATTCATAATGCCAAGAAATTCCTACCACCCATACCTATATGGGTAAAGGAGAAATCTAAAGGTGCTGAAAATCATAAGAATTCACCATCAAACCCTCAACACACAGTGCCCATTGAAGGGCCAGGTCAAGGTGATGAAACAAACTCATTTAGTAGTGAGTCTGAAAACTGTGAATCTGAAGATCAGAATAATGATCAAGACAGCAGTCCACTTCCAGAAAGCAGTGACACAGCACCTGCACAAGAAGGACATCACATGATTACAAGATCAAAACATGGGATATTCAAACCAAAGATCTACACTGCCAATATAAATGACAAGGAACCAATCAACTACAATGAAGCAATCAAAAGCAACCATTGGAAAGAGGCCATGGATAAAGAATACAGTGCTTTAATCAAAAATAAAACATGGAGCTTGGTTCCAGCTCCAACAAACAAAAATATTATAGGCAGCAAGTGGACATACAGGTTAAAAACTTCACCAGATGGTAAAAATGTCAAATACAAAGCTAGACTTGTAGCCAAAGGATACTATCAACAGTATGGATTTGACCTCTCAGAAACTTTTTCACCCGTAGTCAAACCAGCTACTATCAGAATTATTTTAACCATAGCTCTACACTATGAATGGGATATAAGACAGCTTGATGTGAATAATGCTTTCCTAAATGGAGAATTACAAGAGGAAGTTTATATGCAACAACCTCAAGGTTATATTCAAGATAACAAAAAGAACTTCGTCTGCAAACTTCATAAAGCAATATATGGCCTTAAACAGGCACCCAGAGTATGGTATAAAAATTTAAAAGCTACTTTAATTTCTATGGGATATCAGGTATGCAAGTCTGACAACTCTATTTACACAAAGATAAACAAAAGGTGCATCACTTACATACTGGTATATGTTGATGACTTTATAGTCACAGGTAATAACAAAGAAGAAATAAAATATGTTATCAATATGTTAGACAAAACATTCTCCATTAAGGACTTAGGCAAACTACATTATTTCTTAGGTATAGAAGTCACCACTACCCCTGATAAAGGACTTATCTTAAGTCAGCAAAAATACATTTCTGAAATATTAAGCAGAGCTAAAATGCACGAAGCTAAGCCAATGCCTACACCAATGACAAGTAATTTACATTTGTCTAAATATAAAGGAGAACAAATTGATAATACAAAACTATATAGGAGTATAGTAGGTGCTTTGCAATATGTAACCGTAACAAGACCTGATATATCTTTTGCTGTGAATAAAGTTTGTCAATTTATGCAGAGACCATTAGATTTACACTGGAAGGCAGTAAAGCGAATACTTAGATTTCTCAAAGGAACATCAAATCAAGGAATCAAGCTAAATAAAACTAGAAACTTATCTATTCAAGGTTTTGCCGATGCAGACTGGGCCTCGGATTGTGATGACCGGAGATCTACAACCGGACACTACATATTCTTAGGTGGAAATCCTGTCTCTTGGTGTGCCAAAAAGCAACCAACTATTTCACGTTCTAGTACTGAGTCCGAATATAGAAGTGTCGCATCAGCCACTGCCGAAGTAATGTGGACAGAAGCCCTAATTTATGAATTAGGGATCAAACTTTCATGCAAAACCATTATTTGGTGCGACAATTCCAGCGCAGTAGCTCTTTCAGCTAATCCAGTTCTGCACGCCAGAACGAAGCACATCGAGATTGATCTATACTTCGTCAGAGATCAGATAGCAAAAGGCAAACTTGAAGTCAATCATCTTCCAGCCTCTAATCAGATAGCTGACATATTTACGAAAGCCTTGTCACGTAAATACTTCGAGGATCTAAAAAATAAACTCTGCATCAGGAATATTTCAGAAGCAAGAGGAAAAGATGATGAAGAGAAGAAACCCTAGCCGCAATTGAGAGGGGGAAATAGAATAACGTTGGCAATAGGGTTTCACAAGCACATATAGTGATCCACTGTGGATTATCAAATTCATCACAGCCATTCATCTGAACGGTTGTAATTATTTTATTTTTTGTCTTTGGATTACGGGCTTGCTAAGTCAGCCCATTATTCTTTGTATAAATACTTTTTTTTGTAACTGAATGATAATGAAATATATACAACTTCAATCTCAATAAAAGAAATTTGCACTTCCATCAAAATTCCAACTATGTTGTAGTTTGGTAAGTGAGTGTGCAGTTGACTTAAGTGCAGTGATATGGATGGTCGGGGTTGGTGCAGGCAGTTATGTACACTGCAGTGGTGGTGATGAAGTGGTGCAAGGAAGTCGGTGTAGAGGAGATGAGATGGCATAGCACTGTGTGCAATTATGTGCTGCTATGGGTTGTTTGTATTTGGTAACAGAAAGTATGTGGTTGGGTGGCAACAAGCAGAGGTTGACTGGTGGTGTATTGCAGTGACTAAGTGGTGATGAAAGAGGGAGAGCAGAGGTGAATGCTTGACTTGTGGTTAGATGAAATGTAGTTGAGTAAGTGATGAAGTGTTTGAGTAAGTGATATGAAAACGTAGTGGTAATAACTGATGTTGATCAGAGCAGTGATCAAGTTGCAGACAGAAAGAGTGTAGTGGTGGTTGTTGAGTATGGAGGTTGCTGGAAGTATGTTATTACAGAAGTGTGAAGTTGGTGTAAGGCAGTGGAGGTAATTTTGTGGTAGAGGACTGTAGCAGAGCAGGTAGTAGATGATGAAGGAGCAGATTGAAAGGTGAAGGCTTATGGTTGATGTATAGATGGTGGCAGGCAAGTGATGTTGTTTGTGGTGAATGAAAGTTGTGAAGGCAGCGAGTTGGAGCTATTTTTGATGGTGGCGATATGGTGTAGCACTGTTGAGGGGGACTATGTTTGTAACAGGGGAATGTGGTGGTTATGATTTTGGGGATGCTTCTTGTTGAAGGCTGTTTTACTCAGGGACGAGGTTGCGGAGGTGAACTGTTGGAGGCGATTGAATGGAGTGTTTATATTGATGTAGGAGAATAAGGAATGAAACAGAGGGAAGTTTGTGTGCATGCTTATGTGCACAGAGTTGTAATTTTTTTCTTCTTCTTTAAATTGTAAATATGTAGATGCAAAATTATAAAAGGAAAATGAAATTGTAAATGCAAAACTGTAAAAGAAAAGGAAACGGAATATTTTTTTTAATGAATTGTGTCTTTTTTTAAAAATATGTGCAATGCAAAATGGAACTAGAAAATAAGCGATAAACAAGCACACAATAAAATACACGCAAAAATCAAACAAACGCACAATTATTTATTTATTTTTTTAACTGCAAACACACACAACAAACATACAATAAAAATCAAATTAAAATCAAAACAAGAGTGGTTTTTATCTCTTGATTCCTCCAAAATCTGAAGGTTGGTTTAAGAATCTAGGAGGTGTTATTCTTCATTTAAGGTGATACATTTTGGCCATATCCTAATGTGATTTCAATTCTATTTATTGATATATTAACCATGTTCATATGCGTTGAATCCCTTACATTTTATACATCAAATGTTTATATATTCATATTGTAGCATGATGTTAGATACTTTTTACCTCTCAATTAATTATTTTTGATATAATTTGGATCCACCCTTTTTCTATTCCTTAATTAATTATATGGCAAATACGTTAATATAGTTTGGATCATTCATCTCATATGATTATTTATTCATAATGTTCATATAGTTTGGTGTTGAATCTAACGAGTTTATGTGCCTAGGTTGTCCGATCTAATTTAGTTGTTGTCTTAAGATTATTTTTATTGAATTCCATTTAACTAAATATATGCATGTTACATGTTTGTTTTAATTTTTGCATGAAAATATTTCAATTAACTTTCACTTAATTTTTGATTGAAAACAATTTTTGGTCGAATCAACTTTAGTTACTTGAACTTACTTCTAAAATGAAAACATGTATTACCTCATTGTCATTTGACTAATTCTGTTTAGTTATTTACACAAGTATAATAGTTATTTCAATTGAAAATTGGATTTAAATTTATCAACTGTAGATTCATATATGTATATATTAAATTGCAATATTCAAATACACATGTTTATATATCAAAAACATTGTTTACAAATAAATATGTCTATTTATCTCCTATTTTAGCTTCAAAATTTTAAAATAAACTTTTATGTAAAACTGTAAACTTTATTTCAAACCCTTTCTTAATTATATATGTATGTATGTATGTATGTATGTATGTATGTATGTATGTATGTATGTATGTATGTATGTATGTATGTATGTATGTATGTATGTATGTATAGACACATACATACACACATAAATTTTATTAATCAAAACCTTAGACAACAAAGGAAAGTGTAAATTTAGTCATAAACGTCTTTTAATAAATCAATCATTCTAATTAGAGAGAGAGAAATGAAAGGTCTCTCTCTTTATATAGTCTTATTTTCCCTCAATTAGCTGTATAAGTTAAGAGAGAGAAACAAAGAGTTTCCTTCTCTTTATTATTTTTGCATGTTATTGTTACACACTACTTATATGTTACACTTACATTTTACGCAAATGAATGTATTAGATACATTAATTATAATACAAGTAAATTCAAACTAAATTTGAAACCCCATTTTAACAATTTAAATAAAATATGATTTTATTAAATTTTTTATTTTAGATTGGATCTAAAATCCCGTTGAACTTTATAGGCACAATAGATCAAGAATAGGAAATATCCTGAAATCTACCTGTATCAACTGCTTTCGACTGGCCCAGTTCAAGCAACGGTATCAGAGCCAAAACTGTATGCGGTCCGAGTTAGCAATGCTAGAGCTGACTTATTAAAACTTACATATTTAGTAGGATATCTGGAAAGATGGTGCCAAAGGATTGAGTTTGGGTCATAAAGTACTCTACCCTACCTACTAGCCTCACCCGAAGGATGAAGTAAACCCAAGGTTATCCTCGATATAAAGGCCAAATTTGATTTTTGACCTTGAGTCAGTCCTTCAAAATATGTTTTGAAACTTTTAAAAAATTTATATTTTAAATTTAAAAGTTAAGTTTAAAATACGACATGTTATAAATGCTATAAACCTTTCAAACTTGGTTTTGAAAAGTTAATATATTAATTTCAAGATTTTTATCTCAAATATTTAATTAATTAATTAATTGAAAGTTGATTAATTAAATTGAAATATATAATGATACATGTACATTTACCTTAAAAAAGGTAAATAAAGATAAAATTTTGAATGTAACTAATATTTTTTAATTAAAAATTATTTTAATTAATTAAAATAATTAAAAGTTATTTAATAAACTATATACATGTATAATGATATATGTGTGTAACTACTATAAATTTATAGTTTATCTTTATTTTTAAATTGTTAAAGATGAATTATTTAAAATTCAATATCTGAAATTAAAATTAAACTAATTAAAATTTTAAATAAATAAATAAATAAATATGGTTTATTAACAAAATTAAAATCAAATTAAATATGATTTAATTGCATAAAGTAGAACTATAAGAAACCTAAATTGTTTTAAGTAATAAATATATACGTAAAATATATATAGCTTGATTTCATATGTGTCTGACACTTGAATCATAAGGTATTTCAAAAGAAATACATTATTTCTTAAATTGATCACTCAAATAAATATATTAAAAGACTTTGAATCTATAATATAAAAGTTGTCCTACACCATTTATATGTTAATAAACTACTTGCATACTGTCTAGTTATTGAGAAAACTCAAGCTAATGATGTTATGTATAATATTATTAATATATTGATAGATGTAGTAAGGTACATGTATGTATTGGTTGAGAAAACTCAAGATACTTATATCCATACTTAGGCCATTGCGAAATGATGGGTGTGAGTAAATAATCTCTTTTCATTTGTTGAACAAACTTAAGATCGAGATTGATATTAAGACGAAGATCACAGGTTAGGCGTTGTATACAATACAACCGATAAAGTGATATCCATTGCTTGCAGGCCCATGATTTATTGAGCAAACTCAATGTCATAATCCTAAGGTAAGCAATGACCAATGCCCACTAAAGAAATCTAACGATTCCTATGTTTTCTTAGGGTTTTAAGAAAGATAAAAGTCCAACAGGAGCTTTATCATAAAAATAAAATGGTAACATTTAACCTTTTAATATTACAAGAACATTTGGTATATAAAATTAAAATAATCTACACCGATAAATTTGTGCTAATAATAAATTGATAAAATGTTTATCAGTTAAGATATACGATGAAATAAATTAAAAGTTGAAAAAGGAGTACAAAATAGACTTACCTTACTTCCTTTAGCATGTTGTCGCTCAAAGGCCCACGCAAGGGCCTAACTATACACTACTCAACACATTCTTAACTTGGTCGCTTAAGTGTTTATTTTCTTAAGACTTTGTATTGTTTCCATGAGTTTTGAACCCTTAAAGCAATACAAGAATATAGATATTCGATCCATATTCATTCATATATAAATGTTATATGATGAACGGTCGCAGTTCGTAATGTATGAAATTTCAATGAAATTAGTCCTTGGAAATAAAAAAATAAAGCATTATATGAAATCGTATGTTCAGTACGACTGATTACAATAAGGGTTTCCCTTTGAATGTTTTGACTGTTTAGAAAAGGAAAGTGAACATACAAGAGTGAATGTAATTAAGGCACAGATGGGATGAAGAGAGTAAATAGTCGACTGATGTTACATCGAAAGCAAGAATTGTACAAAATACTAGCAGATATTTAATATGGAATGAGAAATGTAATATATTACTCCAATGTGATTTTCATATAGGAATTTTTTTGCTTTAAATCATTTCTATGAGTTTAATGTAGATTTGAAAACTCGCGAATGTAAACTAGCTACAGTTAGAAATAAATACCTTATAATAAGTAGTTGAATGGAGCTTCATTACTATTATAGTAATGGCAGAAATAGTAGGAGCACGCCATTTTATTCTTACTAGTGGATGCATCAAGATATGAAAAACTGTTTCATAAACAGACCAAATATCATTAATGAAATAATAATTATTTTCAGTATTGATTGAAAGTGGATATTGTTTTATTTGTTATGAATGTTTCAATATTCGTTATGAAATATATCTATTAGAATAATGATATTTGTTGCTGGAGCTAAATAACATAGAAGCATCTATAATTTGCCATAATTATTTTGGAATTAAGAACAAATCACCTATTTAGTGGGAACGACATAAGAGTTGGTGAACTCTTTAAATTGATACATAAAGATGTATGCGGTCAAAAAGTCTAATGGTACCAAAAACAGCTCCGCCTAATTCGCTTAATTCATAGATGAATTGACATAAAATAAACATGTGTATTCGATACATAAGTAATCTATTTATTATAAGTTCACTAAATGTAAAACGGAAGTAGAAAACACAACTTGCAAAGAAAATAAGGAAATTCAATTTGATTAAATAGGCGACTATATAGGAAAATAGTTCCAAAAGTACCTAAAAACGAACTAGATTCAATCTCAAAAGTCACCCCTTCCTTTGATACATAACGATGTATCTTTAAGGAGCAATCAGATTTTGTTGGACAAAGTACGATTGATAACGAGTGAAATCGAGTTAACTTATTTCAGTATGGTCTTGTACTTAGGAATAAATACACAATGTTAAATTTTAATTTCATCTAAAGAATAGTTTATGGTATTATACAAGATAGAAATTTATAAGAAATCCTTATATATCCTAGGTCAAGGAGTTGACAGGTTGTGTGAGTCGAGAGATTGCACATAATGCTCATAGGAGACCTTGTGTGGACCATCCCAAATGAGTTTGGGACTAATCAATATTGATTGACCAATTTATGTTATAAACATATGTTGTGTAAAATTAAAGGCCAAAATCAGTTTATGCATATACGTTGGAAATTCATAAAATGTTTATGAATACCTATTCCATCGCACCGAGAAACAATTGTTGTTTCAAGTAATAGCAATTTCATAAAGAAGATTTTTTTAGGAATTATTAGTAGCAAAATGAATTTGGATATTATCCAAAGATAAAACTAATTATAAAGGATGAAATGAAATTGACAAAGCCTAAACAGACACAACTAAATAGAAAGTCTAATAAAAATCTTGCACATTAAGAAGAAACTATGATTTTGTTACCGTCGTGGATAAAATAATTTCCTCGGTTATCAATGATCCATTTAACTATACCATGACATGATGCATGAATCTTGAATTGATTCCGAGTACATTATCAATATAAGATTTGATGGTTGTACCCGAAAGGATATGATCCATCGGTCGCAAAAATGTTTTTGCTAAAAGGACCTTTGAAGTTGGAATATAGTAAGCTACATTGAAAGGAATAACAACCTAAGTTTTAGTTGTTGAAATTGACGTAACAGATTCATCATTTAACATACTTAAATTAGTTTGGATTTTAGTCACAAAATTATTGCTCGATATAATTTTGAGTTTTGGTGTATAAAGCAGAAATTTTAAATAATGATTTAGAATATGTTATTTATAACAATCGGTCTCAAAACGGGCCTAATTTTTGGTCCGAAAAGGCCCATCAAACATTAGTCCTGTTCCAAAGCTGGCTATTGGTTGGTAAAGTTAAATAATGCACAGAGCTATCTACTAATGCTATCAGAATTCTCATAGCGAGAAGGATAATATAATATCAAAAACAGTACTAATCTTATTAAAATTCAAATATCATAATAAAATATAACTTCTCAATATCCATTAGTATAATATCTCAAAATACAATGATATCATGTCTGAATGGGTACATCAAAACATAATAAAAACATAAATAAATAGATAACTACCATGTACTATATCAAAATACAACGATGTCATGTCTGAATGGGTACATCAAAACATAACAAAACATAAGTAGATAGATAACAGCCACCAAGTCTGTATCCCCACCTTAATCTCCTAGATCTACATCGTCTTCCCTAGCCTATGTTGCAGTGAGGAGGAGTCAGAACAATAATGTCCGATGAATAAAATATTGAATCTTTTCATAACAATACTTGAATGCAGTATAATTTGGATAAGAGTTTGTCTTACATATCCTAATTATATTCCTTATAAATACCTTCAACTATAAGCTCAAAGGCTTTTCCTCATCCAATCCTATAACTTACTTTCAACTATAGGTCTAAGACCATTCCTAATTCCACACAACTACTGTCAATCATGTCCTAACAATGTGAGCAAAAGTACCTAGGCCACTTAATACCTTTTCAATAGGAATTAGGCAAAATTTAACCATTAAATATGTCTACCTACATATAGGCAGGTCCTCGTCATTTAATACGTAACCCAAGGCGGACCCACCTCTGGTATAATTTAGCCGACATCACATGGAATCTCATTGGGCCACTTAATACTTCTTTTTAGAAGAGGCGGGCCTTACAATAGCCACTTAATATCTCAAACCCAAAGCGAGCCCTTCCCGAAACATCCGTCTACTGTACCTAAAAGCTATCCTTGACCAATTAATACTTCCTAATTAGGGAGGAGGCGGGGCCCACAACAACCACTTACTACCCAGATCCCCGAAGTAGGTTCTACATATTATGACTCGTAACCAAAACTGTGACATCTCACATTAGTACGACCATTCATAGGCACTGGTAGTAGATTAACTAGGTATTTTTACCTTACAAAATTAGGATTAACCTCGCATCCTACGTGGGTACTTGTTATAGGTGATGTCTCACATCAGCCTCAAAGTTACACTACTAGTAGCCAAATTAGCTGTGAAGACTTCCGTGTGCTTTTGACTGACCTCGCATCCTTATAAGTTAGTCATAATTTACAATCCCTAACCATACTTCCATTTATCTCACTGCATTCTACTAAGGCTATAAAAAAGACTTATATTCTGCCACTAATGAATCATCCATAACTTCTATCCTATGGGGTTTCAATGCTAATTACTAACCTATTTATTACGCGATTAATATGTTATTCATATGCTAATATATATTATAAATATGTAGCTAAAATATTCCTAGGTGTGCGAATAATGTACCCTGTACTAGTCGTTAAATGTCAAAACTTTCAATTTATACAAGTCTAGTTTTATACCACAACATACAAATTAGCTAATATTAGCCCTACGATAGACTTGTATAAGAACATAGAATCAAATTCTAAACTTATTTTATATTAAGATATTATAATCAGTATCAATAGAATTTACAATTTTAATCCTTTTACACTCTATTCAACTTCTGCATATAAAATGAAAAGGGATCCATATTTAAATTATGGAAATAACGATGCAAACTACGAATAGAAGAATCTGCACTTTACATAACATTTCCTAACTTATTTTCTTTTTAAACCCTTAATCACATCTAAAGAGAAAAGTGAGACATGGAATAGAAGATAAAATATTAAAATTGCAATAACTGCAAAATTTTACTAATTTAATATTGAATAACTAAGATTCTAGAACATAAGAATTGACATTTCACTTTGGGATAATTTTAAAGGTTTTAGTTTGATATTTTCTTGATCGAAATTCCCCAAGGCATATATCAAATCCAACCTATACAATGTAATTACTAAATTAAGAAAATATAAGATTACTATAGGCAATCTAGGGCTTAGAATATGTCTTCCCCTTTACTAGTGATTGATTCTCTCCCATACCTTTTGTAATCTCAAACAAACTACATCAACTCTATAAGCAATAAAGCCATAAAGTGGAAGTAGGCCAATGATTGTCGAACCACTATAAAATCTTGTGTCTTTCTACTTTATTTCCATGAGTTGCCTCTCATCCTTAACGTTATCTACTAGATCTAGGTCTTATATGTTCCCTACAATCTATTTTTTGTTGCTAATCCATTTTTGGCATCAACATTTTAATGCTTTCATCGAGAAACTGAATCCAGCTTAGATCTTGCTCTCTATTTTGTATTAGATAGATCTGGATGTTAGATTCTGAAACTTTGCTTGAAGAAATTGAAGGTCTGCTATTCCAATGGCTCCTAGGAAAGATGAACTTACATCTAGAAGATCTGTAGGAGCAACAATTGGCCGTGATGAAGCAACCACCCTCCAGACTGAAGTTAATAATGGAAATCCACTACCAGGATCTTCAATTCAGTAGGAAGTTGTCACTAGAGGAGAGCTTAATCAGATGATCAATGAAGCGAACATGAAATTTACTAATAGTCAGAAAGCTCTCATGGATAAGGTAGACGCATTGTTGACTTTGCAGCCACCAATGACAAAAAGAACAAGAACGGAACTTCTCTAGCTATAGAGCAAGAAAACTCTTCAGTTTCTTGCCTGAATAAGAGAGATGGAAAATAGAAGCAGAAGGAAACAATTGCTAGAGTTGCAAGAAATTATGTAGGAGGAAGTAGGAATGCTCCACCCGTAAAAAGGCAACTTGATACCAATCTAAATCTTGGGG
This sequence comes from Allium cepa, assembly GCA_030765085.1. Taxonomy (NCBI): domain Eukaryota; kingdom Viridiplantae; phylum Streptophyta; class Magnoliopsida; order Asparagales; family Amaryllidaceae; genus Allium; species Allium cepa. Next base: position 888,245,838 of record CM060929.1, read on the forward strand.
TGAAAACTCCTCAAAATAATAATGAAATACTCGTTTCTGACTTTGAAGATGACATGCAACTTGATGATGAAGATTTGGAGTTGAATGCTAGCGTTATTAGACAAAACACCAAAAATGGAGCGCAAACTGCCTCAATAAGACCAGCTGCATGCCAAGAGAACTATATAGGAGTGCTTGTTTCGAAGAATGGAGAACCTAGGCTTCAATCGGCCAACCAAGATCATTTGTGGAGACAAATACTTAGTGTAGCCCCTGATACTTGACTTGTAGATTATCGCAACATTGAAGAGTACATTGCTGACATGGTCAAATGGTTTATGGAGTGGAGCCAGGGCAGGAAAGATGAAGGCTAGGGTTTCGCACTGAGATGAACTCCATTTACTACAAACGTTCTGAGAGAAGAATATCCCCGAAAATTCACCATGCCAACCATTTTGTCCTACAAAGGAACAATGGACCCTAAATGGCATGTTCAAGTACGAATGGCATAGGAATGTAGCTAGAGCTATGGATGCTGTTCGTTATAGGTGTTTCCCTATCTTCTTGTAAGGAGTCGCATCCATGTGGTTTACAAGACTTGCACCAAAGTATGTTTTCATTTTTGACGAATAGAAAAGAAAGTTTCTGGAATAGTTTAGACTGTATACTACACGACCAAAGGACGTGATGTACTTATTTGGCTTCTCTCAAAGGCCCAATGAGTCACTAAAAGCTTTGTTGAACCTGTTTAATATCGCAGTTACTGAAATAAGCAATCCGAAGGAAGATATTGTGTTTATGGCTTTGGTTTGAGCTATTTATCTGGCTATGGATTTTGGCAGATGGATTAAAATTAAACTAATAACCACCATGGAGGAGTTCCACCGAAAGGCAAACTAGTTTCTAAGGCTGGAAGAAGCAAACATGATTAGGGGCAAGTCCATCAATGAGTAATCAAAGGAAGTGATTCAGGGCAATGTTGCAGTCAAACAAGAGGAAATAATTTCGAAGCTATTATAGGAAATGCGGGGAAGACTACGGATCAGAAGAAGAGAAATCAAAATTCTGGTAGGCATGGTAGGAATGCAAAACATCTAAGGAATCTAAGACCAAAAGAGTATACGCCATTGAATGATAATTTGGGGAACATCTACCTTACTACTCAGGGAACCGAATGATACAAAATTTTTCCAAAAAGGGGTCCAAGCAACAAAGAGATCGAGGAAGTTTTGCTGCTTCCACGAGACTTACAGACATAACACAAATAAGTGTTGGCATCTGAAGGACTTAATTGAGGAATTAATAAGAAACAATAAACTCTAGAAGTATGTGAAGAAACCACAAAATCTTGATCAATCTGCTAGACCCCAAGCGGCGAATGCTCAAGGAGATCAGTCTGGACCCAGCGGAGAAGGGCCTAGACCAATAGATCAAAGGTTGGTTATAACACTGGAGGACCTTACCCAGCACAAGAAAGCTGGGGAGAGATGGAACAGTATGCTGGTTCTCCAAATCATGTCCCACAGGAGAGTTGCTATGCCATCAAAGACAAAGCTCCAGCCAAGCAACAAAAATGATAACCGATGACATAGTGCTCTAAAATTAGAATACTGAAGGTATATAAGCGTTAACTATTGACCCAATGGTGATCACAGTTGGGCTTGGTCTAGTAGTTGTGGATCGAGTTTTGGTTGATAGTGGAAGTTTGGTAAATATCCTATTCCGAAAAATGTTTGACCAAATGAAAATAAGCATAAAGGATATAACCATCTACCCAACGAAGATTTAGGGATTCATAGGAGAACCTAAATAGCTAGTTGGAATGATTGACTTACCCATAGAACTCGAAGAAGGAGACCAGAGGGTGGTTCTCATGCAAACCTTCATAATTGTTGATGAGTATTCTGCTTACAATGCTTTTTAGGCCGATTGGCTCTCCCTGACTTCGAGTTGCTTTTTCTCCATGGTGCCTCATGATGAAGTTCCCAATGGAGAATAGGATAGGAGTGATAAGAGAGGACTAAAGCGCCATAAGAGAATGTTATGTTATTGAATTACGTGCGGCTAAACATCATGAGAAGGGGAAGAATATAGGGAAGACCCTCCGCATTCTAGAACTGCAAGCATAGAAATTATGGAGTACCTCCTGGCTTAGGGACCATAGTTGTTTCGACAAGGCTATGGACCATAGAAAGAAGAGTTCAGGGGAAAATTAGACAGCATTGGCGGAGATTACGGTGGCTATCCCAATTGACATGGACCATCTAACTTGGGTATGGAAAATAGGTTCGCAGCTTGGAATTAAATATGAAAGGAATTGATAAACTTTCTTTTTGCCAATCTAGACATGTTCGCTTAGACACATTCTAAAATGTATGGGATATCACTGGAGATAGCATACCATGGACAAATCATCGATCCTAAGTTCACGCCAGTGAGGTAGAAGAGACGCAGTCTGGATCCAGAGCGATCTGCTGCACTAAAGGAAGAAGTGGATAAGTTGTTGGCCAATGGCTTCGACCATGACGAAATGTATCAGAAGTGGGTATTGAACCCTGTCATGGTATGAAAATCAAACGTGAAGTGACGAACTTGTGTTGACTATTTAGATTTGAACAAAGGATGCCTGAGAGTCTACTATCTATTGCTCAGAATCGACCGGCTTGTTGATGGAACCGTGGATCATGAACTACTATCATTTATGGATTCCTACTTAGGGTATAATCAAATTATGATGCGTGTACCAGATCAGGAGAACGCCGACTTCATCACTAACTTAGGACTATATTACTATCGTGTAATGTTGTTCGGTCTGAAGAATGCAAGAGCTACCACCAGAGATTGGTAAATACAATGTTCAAAGACCAGATCGGACAAACAATGGAGGTCTATGTAGATGCCATGCCTGTGAAATCAGGAGTGTTAGGAAACAATCTGGAGAATCTTACAGAGATGTTCGAATTCCTCCAAAAATATGGAATGAAATTAAATTCATTTAAGTGTTCATTCGGGGTTTCCTCAAGAAAATTCCTTGGCTTTATTGCGAATGCTAGGGGTATCGAGGCCATTTCAAAGCAGATTGATGCCATAAGGAATATAAGAGCCCCTTCCAATAAGAAAGTGTTATAAAGCTTGAATGGAAAGATCGTGGCGCTAAGCCAATTTATCTCCAAAGCAGCAGATATGTGTATACCATTCTTCGATGTATTAAAGAAGGGCAAGAAGAACTTCGAATGGAATCAGGACTGCCAGACTGCTTTTGAAAAATTTCTGTGACGCACGAAAATACCGCTGGTTTTGTCTAAGCCGATGGATGGGGAGGACTTGCTCATTTATCTGGCGGTATTTGCCTACACATTAAGCGTCTCCCTTATGCGTGAGGAAGCTAGGATCCAACAACTCGTCTACTATATTAACAAGTGATCCACTAGAGCAAAGGAAAACTAACAAAAGTTGGAGAAGCTTACATACTGCTTGTTAAAGCATCAAGGAAACCATGACCATATTTCCAAGCTCTCCAAATAAAGGCGTTGACGGATCAACCCCTGAAACAAGTACTTTTCCACCCTTAAACTTTCGGACAACTTCTGAAGTGGAATAGCATGCTAAGCCAGTATGATGTGACTTATCATCCCTAAAGAGCAATAAACAGGCAGGCATTGGCTGAACTCATCGTCGAGTTCACCATTCGGGATGGTGAGGAGGAGGACACTATAGTTATGGTATCACGGTGGAATATGTTTGTTGATGGTGGATCAAACGAATTCTGTTAGGAGCAGGAGTTGTGCTTAAGACATGATCAGTTTGCTACACTCTCAAGCTAGAATTCATTTCTACTAAATACGAGGCGGAATATAGGGCATTAATAGTTGGACTGCAGATTGCGAAGGAGTTGGGAACAAAGACTCTACATATCTACAGTGACTCCCAATTAGTTGTCTGCTAGGTTAGAAGGGAGTATCGAGCTAAGAGTACAAAACTTGCCTTATACTCATCGAAAGTTGGGAGTTGCTTAATGACATTCAACACTACACGTTGTCTCACATTCCCAAAGGGCAGAATATAAAGGTCGATTCCTTAGCCAAGCTAGCTAGCTTCGAAGAAGCACGACTAATGGGATTGGTTCCAATTGAAGTATTGATAGCTCCTAGCATAGGTTAGATGGATGTTGATTGGGTTTTGGAGATGATAGAAGAGGAAGAGTAATGGGCGATGCCAATAAAGCACTACTTCCTCAGGGGAATACTCCCCAAAGGCCAAAACGAAGAAAAGAAGCTTCTTCGAACGACACCATAGTTCATAATATAGACAGAGTGATATACAGGAGAGGATTCTCCTCCCCTTTGCTTAGGTGTGTAAATAAATATGAAGTTAGGAAAATCCTCATGGAATTGACGAAGGAAACTACGGCGACCACACCATGTGATGGACAGTGGCAAAGAAAGTGCTCCTATACAAATAATTCTAGCCAACTGTAACAACCCTATTGTTACTTACCTAATTAATTAAGTTTTTATGGATAATTAATTCTAATTTAAGGTTTGTGAAAATTTAATTGTGAAATTTAATCTAGTTTTTGAGGATAGTTAATTTGATCTATTTGAGAAATGAGTTTCAGTCCTTAAAGAGGATTTCAATTTAAATTTGAAGTACTATAAAATCAACATTTAGGGTAAATTTATAATATTGAGATTATTGTTAACATGAGATTTTTGGAAATTTAAAATCTATCTTTATAAAAATGATGACAAAAATAATTGGTATTTGCAGAAGTTAATTGAATTTATACAAAGCACTTCAATATTGATTAAAATGATAATGTTTAACATATTAGTGTTTGTCAAATTTATAATTTTAAATTTTTTTAGTGTATAATAGTGTTTTATAATAACTAAATCTTAATAAATTAGTAACACTTCTCTTAGAAATTGTAACACCTTGCTTGTTTGATCCTTATCACATCCACTTGGCCCATTTAGGATGGTTTAGAGAAGAGATAAAAAAAATACATATACTTTCTTGCTTAATACATTCAGTTCCAAAATATAAACGTATACTCTCTTTTATCACATAAACCCTAGCTCTAATAATCCCAAATTCAAGTTACAAATCATAGGGCTTTTGGATAATACTTATAAAATTCAAAAGAAGGTAATCTCCTAACCCCTTAGTGAATCAATTAGGGGTTAGTAATCTTAGTTTTTATCCTTTGTTTGTAATCTCTTTTTATAATTTCCATAAATAGCCTAGGTAATTATCAAGAGAAGCTAATATGGGTTTTAATCTTCAATTCAAGTGCATATAGGTGAGTTTACCTCACACTACTATCTCTAAGTGAAAGTATATTCGCTGTTTGGTTGAATTGGATGAATCTATGGTTGTTTTGTTCTTAATTTTGTGTTGTTCATATTTCATATCGTCCAACTTCTAAATTGCTGAAACCTTACCCTTGTGATCTTAATTAGTTGACAATTATAGTTGTATATATGGATGCACACACTTAGAAATCACCTTAGAACAGTCACTTAAGACTTAGGATCAAACCGACTTCATCAAGAATCGACCGAAGGGGATTCTAGAGCTAAAACAACTCCCGAGTTCTTCCCCATTGGTGGATTGATGGGCATATCCTGGGCAGTTCCATCTCCAGGAACACCTTCCCTGGTTTGCCCGTTCGTCACTCTGTTTATTGCTATGCTTTGGATGGATGATTATAATATGTTATGGAGGCAATCTCAACTCATAATTGCTAGTATAAACGGTTATGGATTTGGAATATAAACCTAATTTATTTCTAAATAAAATGGATATATATATATACATATATATATATATCAAAATGGATTTGGAAGAGTGAAAAAATATTGTTTTATAAAATAAATGGCTACTTAAATATATATGTATGTATGTGTGTATTTATTTATTTTTCCTTCAAAAAAAATGTATGTATGTGCGTGTGTATATATATAGTCTTCGGAATATGGTTTGTGAATAATATAACTTTATGGAAATTTAAGACAACCACACACACACAAAGACATACACCCCCCCCCCCCACACACACACACACATTGAGATTAAATGAAAAATATGGTTTATTTCATCTAATGATAAATAAAGTATTAAGAAATCATTTCCTATATGAAAAATTATATTATTGGGTTTCTAACCTATAAACTCTTATAAGATAAATATTTTGAGGGCCTTAGTTATATAATGTGGGGAGTGCTAATAATTGACTTAGTGTTACCGATTGGTATAAATCCTCTCGAGTAATATCTAATATTGTATAACTTATTGAATAGAATGTTTGAGTGGTACTTACTAGCCCATTAGCAGATACTTGAATTCACCAGGTAGTGCGATATGCCTTGGTTAAATTCTTGTGATTGCTCTTAGGAAGTATTTAACACTTTAGGGTTGAATTCTCTTTTGGTGTTCGACGGGACCGATAGATCCTTAAGAGAATATAGTTCAGGTTTCTAGTGGTATCCGTAAGAAGTGAGATTTACTAGCTTCTAGTAAATATTTGAATTTCACCAAGTGGTATGGGACATTTTGGTTAAATTCTAGTGATTACTAAAAGTGATAGTATTTGGAACTTTAGAGTATATTTACTTTTGGTGTTCAGCGGGACTGATAGATCTTTCAAAATCTTCGAGTCATGGTTGCTATGATCCTTGAGATCGATTGTGATTCTGTTTCACGGTATGAACGATCCTTGGTATCAGATCGGCATGAGTGATACCACATTTGTTTGGCATAGTATGGACAATCATTAAGATTAGTATGGACGATAAGGGTGATTGGTATGGAATTGGTTTCTTTGTGTTAGGAATATTGTGCTTTATTCTGTAATTCTGCGTTTAGTGACTAATCCGTGTTTGTGACCTAAATATATATATATTTTTGTGCCTCGAGATAAATTCCGAGTTAAATTAGTTCCCTGATTTATTATATCTTGGACATCTGAATTTACTTATATGCCATTTATTCTTATGTTGCATCTTGTTCTCACCCTTTTGGATACTTACAGATAGACTAAACCATTTATTTTGTAATACTCGGGTCAGGCCGAGACTTTTTAAGTTACAGGACAAGTAAATCTTTGGATGGTTGGGCTAGCAAGGAGAGATAAACCATTTTTACCTTTAGTTTATCTCATGTATGATATTGTATCTATATTTGAGATGTATATTTGAATTAGTGATTTGTAACACATGTATATTATGTGGGTCTAGTATTCTATTTTGTAGACTCATAGTTTGTATATGTATACGAGATTTATTATTCTGCTATAGTCCGTGATTATTATTTTGTACGATATACTATTCTGATTATGGGAAACCAATGCGGTTATTATTTTGGACTGAGACTGTACACGTCGAATTTTACTCCAGAGATTTAGTAAAATGGTAAATATGACGTGTCAGGGTTAGTTTAAAGTTATATTCATATTTGATCGCCCTTAACAAGCCATGTTCTCCGTATTATCAGACGATATTATTTATAATGTTCTTTAATAATATGTTTATTGCGGTAAGGTCGTTACAGTTGGTATCAAAGTTGAGTCAGAATGTTATAGCATATGATATCATAGATTTAGATCCGGTGAGACTAGATTCCTATTCCTGGGGTATACGGTAGATAGTTATGTTAATTTTCTTGTTAAGGATAGAAATATAAATTGATTATCGGGATAATCAATTGGGACATATTTTGATATAAAATTTAATTAGCTAAGTTGGAATTTTGGTAAACATTTGAAAAGTAATGTGTTAAAATCATTAGCAGTTTGGAAATTTACTTTTGGATTATTGGGAAGTTAACTTTAAAAGAGATAAATTTGAGTGAATTAATTTGGAAAATTTGAGTAAATGTGTTTAAAAATTTAAATGATCTAGGAATAATCAGAGTGGCGCAGCAGAATTTTAGAAATGTAAATGTTCCGCTAAAAGCAGCTATTTAGTTTTGGTTTATTGGTTGTTAGAAATTGATTACTTGATTGTATTTATTTAGATTGGATGCATGGATGTTATTTATAATAAAATAGATATAACTAAGAAAAACTTGTGATTATTAATTGTGTTGACTTGTCTAGAAAATGTTTAAGGATTTTGATCGATATGTAGGATGCCATGTTATCGATAGGAGTTCCTAGACATCGAACGAGACATTTTGACATAAGAAATAATTAATTTGGAAATTTGTAAAATATTTGAGTTAAAATAATTTAAAATAATATTTTAGCCTTGGAAAAATTATGAGGAGCGAGAGCATGGCGAGGCAATGTTGATATTCTAGGTAATCAACTTTGCAGCCAAGTGATGAAATGAATCATTAAAATTTTGTGGCTTAATATTATTTTATATAATGAGACAAGATTAAGGAAAATGTTTTAAATTTTGGAATTAGTATACATTAAAGTTAAACGGAAGTTAACTGGAAATTTTTTGAAAAGATAATAATTGAAAATCTACTTCCATTTGTGAATTTAACTTTCAAGTTCTTTGGTTTGAGTGAAAGTAAATTGTTATGTATGAATCTTATTCAATAAGAAGTTAAAAATTAAGAATTTGTGAAAATAAATATTGGAAGTAAAAAAATATTTGTAGAAAAGTATATATAAATGTGATAAGTTTAAATATTAATTGGAATCTTGATAATAGTTTCATGTAAATGATTTGAAACTGGATATTATTATTTGTGAAAGTTGAAAATTTTGGGAAATTTTTTTTGGAAAATAATTTTAAAGGGAAATGTATCTACTAGTATATATGCGTTTAAAAGTTTGGTGATTTAGGAAATGATAATGGAAATTATAAAAGTGTGTTATATATGTATTATTTTGGATGACATGTGTAACAACTTGTTATTCCGCCTTTTGGCAAGGCCGAGATATCAAAGAACTGATTACAAGCTCAAGATTAAACGTCCTGGATGTCCAGTATACACAGGCTCGCTATGGATATCGACGAATTTTGCCCGAGTCCGGATTGCGCTATAATTTACAAGAAAGGACAAGCTAAGCCGTGGGAGCCCGCATCCTAAATTTCAAGTCAATCCGAGTTCGTACGCTCAAGTTATGATCGATGCGAGTTGAAGGTGATAACCCCGTTTTCGTATCCATCAGCTGCCATGGGTCGTTATTTCGTATCCATGGAACAACTGCCTCCTTTTGTCTCCATCCTTCTTTGTTCGTTCGAATCCATCACCAAGCAAGGGTTCGTATCCATTAGTGAGCCCTATTTCGTATCCATCCACTTCGCATCGATCCAGTTCGAATCCATCTACAGAGCATGCATTACGTATTGATCGGCTAAGGCCTCCTTCGCATCCATCAAGTACCTACCTGGTTTGTATCCATCGAAGAAAGTCCTTCTTCGTAACCATCAGACTTCGTCACTTCGTATCCATCGATGTTGCTGCTGCTCGAATCCATCGAGTTAACACTGCTTCGTATCCATCAACACGAATTGGATAATGACACTCGATACAAACGAGGCGAGAACCACGGATGCGACACAGTCAAACTGGAGAGAAAGCTGGATTGGTTCGAAATATGCGCGCCACATCATCTCAGGGACACGTGCAACCATCGATACGAGGTCATCGATTCGAAGCTGTGGAGCCGAACCAAACAACCATCCGAGAAATCTCGACTCGTATCGATCATATCTCCAAATCCACTGATCCAAATGCCATGAAATTTTCATAGGAGATTGCACACAAGCCAAGGAACGTTCACACCAAATTTCAGCTCCATCGGACATAATCTTGATCGATACAAAATGATTTCGTATCGATCACAGATCGAGTCGAAACTTCCTGGAAATGGTCGTGTGGGCCTCCTCACGTGCCAGAGCGAATCTTCCGAAGTTTGAGCGAAGTCTCAGCCTCCTACGCCCATAAATAGAGCCCCAGAGCCTACAGAAGAAGGATCTTTTGATTCTCAAGCGCCCAGACTTTGCCGGATCAAGAATTACATCATACTCTTGCTGTTGATTTCGAATTTCAAGTTATATTTTGCTGTTGTTCGCTGTAATCACTTGTATTCGCTGAAAGAGAATCAATAAAGTTACAAAAACTTCATAGTGGACGTAGGCAACACGCCGAACCACTCTAAATCGCTTGTTTGTGCATTTACTTTCCCGTTGTTTGGAGTTTTTGTTAGATAATACTCATTTTAAATTTATATTCTTCACTGTTATCTCTTCAAAAACTTCCGAAGAGTGTTGTGTCCAATTTTGGTACAAACACTTTGGTGCTTTCACTGAGAAAACCCATATTTTCTCCTGCTCGTTAGATCTGTCGTCGATACCGGATTGCATAAATCTAAGAGAGAGATCCAGATTACTAATTCGAGTTCCTTCCATTCTATTCAGATTTGCATAAAGTCTAAGAAAGGAATTCAACCTTCAAGATGGTTAGCACAAGGACCACCTCTAACGCTGTTAATCAAGAAGACCAGGATAGACAGAATCCTGCGTCACTACCTCCCTCTAACCAAGACGCTACCGGACACTCGGAACCATCAGGTCCGGTTACCCGACAAGAGTTTCAGCTGCTGCTTCAAAAGCAGACCCAAAGTCGGCAACAACTAACTGAACAGCTACGCGCCAATGCCGAGCTGACTAACCAGATGAATCACCAGAAGCGAAGGAGATCCAGGAGAGATCATGCTTCTCACTCCTCCAGCGAAAGTTCTTCCTCTTCTGATTATCATCATCGATCTCCATGACCTTCCGGTGAGAGTTTCGGAAAAGTTCTGTTGAACGTTCAAAACAAACAAACTTAGCGGAGGGAGAACGTGAATCAAAATAGAAAGCGAGATCAAAATCGTGACCCACAGCGCAAGAATCCTATGTTTGACAATTACACTACTTTGAACACATCACTGGAGAACTTGTATTTACAAACCTGTAATACAATTCGATACAAAAAACCTGCACCAAAACCGTCGTCGGAAAGGAAAATCCAGACGGGAAAATTTTGCAGGTTTCATGAAAGCTACGGGCACAATATGAATGAATGTCGTCACTTGTAAGATCTCGTGGAAAAATTGATTAGAGAAAGGAAGCTGGAACAGTTTGTGCGGGTGCCGCAGCCTGGAGGAGCGCTGCCTGGAGGAGCGGGCCCATCGAATCAAAATAATGAACCCGATCGACTGAGACAGGAGGACTCTACCTGTCCCGGCGGGAGATTAGTGATAAACGCCGTCAGTGGCGGACCCACTTTGTCATGAGCCTGGAACAACGAGGATCTTCATCACTGTTACACATGACAAGCTTTATTTATTCTATGAATACTTTGCAATTTTCTTTTCATTCTGAGGTTTGAATTTGTAACAAGGCACTGACTTTGCCATGTTTTTCCGTTCCAGTAATAAATTATTATCTCTTCAAGCTAGAGCTGTGATTCACCGAATGCGACATTCAACAATCATGACGCACAAAGAGCTAAGTTCTATCGCACGATGGAATTTATCCAAATAGCGAGTGACTGTGATACGACCGGCCACTCACTAAGTGAAACCTCAGCTCCGGGGCAAGCCATCACATCAAAGGCTGAACTGGACCGACACAGGACAGTCCTATAACTAACTCCAAATTCTTAGAGTGCGAATTGGAGTATAAACATCAACTCTAGGTTCCCAGAGTGTGAACCGGAGTATAAACACTAACTCCAAATTCCTGGAGTGCGAATTGGAGTATAAACATCAGCTCTAGGTCCCCAGAGTGCGGACCGGATTATAAAAACCAACTCCAAATTCCCAGAGCGTGAATTGGAGTACAAACATCAACTCTAGGTTCCCAGAGTGCGAACCTGAGCATAAACACTAACTCCAAACTCCCAGAGTGCAAGTTGGTGTATAAACATATAAATGCGGTTCCGGAGAGGGTGGACCCGTCCGCCTAACGAATTCGGTCGTATCCTAACCAAGTTTGAGGAGGATGGACCCGTCCGTCTAACGACCTCGCTTATTAACTCGGGGTGGATGTGATCCGACCATCCACGATCTCGATAAATCCATCGTTCCCAGAGTGTGAACGAATTCCTAAAAAGCCCAAACAGATGTGACTGACCATCTGTCGGCTAACTCCAAGTTTCCAGAGCGTGAATTGGAGTATAAACATCAATTCCAGGTTCCCGGAGTGCGAACCGAAATGTACATACTAACTCCACATTCCCAGAGCATGAATTGGAGTATAAACATCAATTCTAGGCTGGAGTGCGAACCAAAATATAAATGCTAAATCCAAGTTCCCGGAGCGTGAATTGGAGTACAAACATCAATTCCAGGTTCCCGTAGTGCGAACCGAAATATAAATGCTAACTCCAAGTTCCCAGAGCGTGAATTGGAGTACAAACATCAATTCCACTTTCCCGCAGTGCGAACCGAAATATAAATGTGGACTCCAAATTCCCAGAGTATGAATTAGAGTACAAATACCAAGTCAAAGTTCCTAGAATGCGAACTGTGTTACAAACATCGATAACTCTCAAATTCCCAGAGTGCGAACCATATTATCGATCACAGATTATCCTAAGTCCCCGGAGTGTGGACATGTGCTCAAGATTTGCGATAGGTGCGATTGACCACCGAAATACAAATGTTGGTCCCCGGAACTATGGGCAAAAGCTTAAGTGTTAATCACTAACCGAAGCGATATAATATCCAAAATTCAACTCATTCATCGATTACGACGTGTGATCAAGATTTTTAGACTTGGCAAATAAAGCGAATTCAACTTGAAGGTAAAAACACCACAAGTGCACTGGACTGAAATTCAAGTACTGCAAATACTTAAGCACAAAAGAAATGAAAGTTAAAGCAAAGGAACTGAATTTCATTTCAACTAAATTGTATGTGAAGATTCATGTACAAGTTATTCCAAAAAAAAAAACTCCTACTAGCAGGGGGCCGAGCCTGCATCTATACATGGCCTATGAAAGAAAGATAAAAGTAACTTCCTAACTACCAAAAATGCGCTAGAAGGGAATTATCTACGTTTTCTTCTTCGGCTTTTTCTTCGACACGGAACCACTAGAACCGCTAACAGTCTTTCGCTTCGAGCCCTTACCCTTTAGCGGATCATCCTCTGATGAAGGCATGATATCAACATCTTCCTCCGAACTTGAACTTAAAGGAATATTCTCTTCGGAAGGAGTCAGAGGAGTCGGGTCTACCACCGGGGGCAGAATGGGCATGTTGGTATCGACGAGCGTGTCCCCGGGAGATATCGTCATCAGAGGAGTGGGACCAACCGCCGTCGTAACACTCTCGGAGCTACCACCATGTACTGCCGCCTCCATCTCTGCGTTGATTTGAGCCAATATCTCGGCTTCACGAGCGGCACTGGCTTCACGATAGGCAGTGGTGGACTGTGACGAAGCAATGGATGCAGGTGGGAACGCACCAAGAACGAATGGCATGTCCGCAAAAGGATCATTGCTTTGACCTAGGAGCTCATTCATCATCTGCTTGTCCAAAGACAGCGAGCTCCCCTGTGTCATCTCCGTCGGCGCGACCGCAGTCGTGGTAATCGCCTCAGTAATAATGGCCTTTTGCACTTGATGTGATTCTTGGCTTACAGGAGGCGCTATCAGTGTAACTTCGCTCACTGGACAAGAAAGAAAAGAAGTTGTCAGTGCAAGCTTCAATACAAGCACTTCATTTTGGGCACACATGAAATTTGTTCAGAGTACCTTCCTCAGTTCGACTTGCGGCTGGCTAAACAACTTCAGATGAATGCTCCCTAATAGGAGATAAATGTGGCTGTTCAGGGTCGTAGGCCAGGATGGGCTGGAGTTCGGTCACTTAAGTGGGCTCCGATCGAGATAAAGTTATAATCTCAGGACTTGTAACGGAATGCTCGACTCCGGAACCTTCCCCGGTTTCTAAGTGCTTGGTGCCTAGCCTCTCTCTTGCATGAGAGATCATAGAATCATGAAGAACTTTCTTTTCATCTTCGCTTAGAATGCGGTTCTCCAGCTCAAATTCGTCAAGGGCACCACCCGACAGCACCGCTTTCTCTTCCTCGACCACCAAGTTCCAGGCGTTGTATAAATGTGTCGAGTAATCATCAAGCAAATCCAGATTCCTATGTTTCAACACATTGGCGTTATAAGTGATGAGAAGCTCTTCAATCTCCATTTCGAGCTTGATCTCTGCCTACCAAATTTTCTCATCAACTCCGGCCTCCACCTCGCGGACCTTTTCCATAGCCGCATCTCTTTCCCTCCGAAACTCCACTGCCTGATCGCACGCTTCCTGTGCGGAAACGTTAGCGACGTCCCTCTCCTTCATGATTTTCGAAACTTTGGCCTTAAGCTCATTTAGATCCTTCAAGGCTGTATCCCGCTCGGCGGTTACGATGGTGTTTCGGTGGCCCATGTCCTCTACCGTGATATAATGCTCACGCTTCATCCTTTCCATCGCCGCCTGGGCCTTATCGGCTTTTTTAAGGGCCTCGATTTCTGATTTGCGAGAAGACTCAGCCTCGCTATTGAGCGCCTGAATAATTCGGTCTTTTTGGACAAGTTCTTTCTCCAGCTTCTCAATCATGACCGCCCGGTCGAAGGCCACTTTTGACGCTTTTTTCGTCGTTTTCGACCATTCCTGTACTAGAAAAATATGTCTGCAATGTAATCATACACTATGGGTTCGACCGACGCTGGTACCCTTTTTAAACGCGGAGGTAAGATAAACCCATCGAAGAAAATGTCAGGAAAATCTTTCTTCAGCTAAACAAGCCTCGCTGCTCCTTCCCCCGAAGGCACGGTTAGTACCTGCTCTGTTGTTGTGGGGGCCACAATCTCAGTCCTATGGTGGGTTTCAGACCTTGACGATTGGGAAGACGGCTTGTGTCGCGGAGCCTCGGAAGGTCGCGAGGCGTGGGCAGGAGGTTGTGTAGACACTCTGGGAGGTGACGTACGAGATCGAGACCGATGCCTATACTCTTTATCTCTGTCAAAGCATTTATGACTCGACTACCCCTGGTCATAGTCTTTGTCTCCTTCTCTCCTATATGATTCATAATATGATGAAGACTTGCGTTTGCTGTGAAGAGTGCCAAGCATCAAGCCTCGACCAGACATGGTATCTGCAAGTCAAAACGGAGACAAAAGTTAGTAATCTCTCACAGTGAGCGTATTACATTCAGAAATCGTGTAGTGCCGTGAAGTGTGAGTGTATGTGAAACCCCCCGACCAACCGGATGTGTCAACTGCGCTAGTGGGCAGAGACTCGCTTAAAACTAAGGCTTGTGAAAGTTCGTCCAATCCGACATCATGTTGTAAGGACACATCGTACGGAATTGGAAGATCGTCAAGCCCTTCATAAAGATTCTCAGCTCTTGGAGGAGACATCTCCGAAATTCTAATTCCGGAGGTGGGCCGGGATGTGACAACAGATTTCCATCTCCCCTTTTTAGATGGATTAAATACGGTTGCCTTGCCTTTTCTCTGCTCTTCGATATCCTGGGCTACATCCGCCGGTTCGCCCAACGGTTCTTCATCGATGTGAGTTCTCTCGGAGTCAGCCTCCTCGATTATGACAACTCTAGGCTTTCTTCGTTTAACTCGTTCCTTCGAGGCAGTTCTTAATGCACCATCGAGCATTATACTTTGTCTTCGCTCGATCAGCCCAAGAGTTCTGAGATTCCTATCCGTCAGGAGCAATTCGATATTCCTCTCTTCGCTTGGGATTTCTTGAAAAATCCGAATATCTCCTTGAAACGTTCACATCAGGTCGTTGGATTATTGCTGAAAATAAAAAGAGATGTGAATCCGAATTATTCTATATATGTCTTATCGACTGCTCGAAAAGATAGCAATACTCATGTCTAAATAGCCATCGCCTAGCAAATCCTGGGGGGCTTCTAACATAGAACCACTCCGTCTTGAAGTAGCTCAGTCTAGTCCGAGACCCCATAATCACTTGGCAGTTTCTTACCGCTTCCAGGAATGTGAAAGATGGACTATCAGTTCGACTCTTGAAGTTAAACCAGTATCTGATCTCAATCGGGAGTGGCGGTCAATAGAGATACTCCATAAATGCAATAAACAATCTATTGAGCGAGGCATATCCATTTGGGTGTAGCTGAGAGGGGGCAATCCTCAAAAATGACAATACTTCTCTTATATACTGGTTAAATGGAGGGAGTGTTCCAGCTGTGCATGCATGACGATTGAATGCGGTATATCCCTCCGGTGGATTGTGCGGTCTGTCGCTTGGTTCCTGGCAATAATACGTCATCCATCGATAGACCATGCCTTAAGCATATTCTTCCTAGCATGTCTTCCGAAATATTGGACGGAACAGAGTCTGATGGGTTATTAATGAAGGATGCGTCATGTAACTCGTCTGGGGCTGGACCAATGACTTCGGCCTCAATGTCCGATATTTCAAGTTTGGGAGGAGTCGAACTCTGAGTTTCTTGCGGCTGCGAGCTTGAAGTTTCCATAACTAGCTAACTCACGAGAAATCACCATTAGACACTGAAGAGCCCGTGTGTTCCCCTCGTGTAGAGTGTGTGTTGTGTAGTGCAGTGCTGTGCATTACTTGAAAAGATTTTGCAGAGTTAAAGAAAATATGCAAACGACAAAGAGTCGAAGTCCAGTTATAATGACCGTCATCGCTGACCGTCACAAACCATACTATTAAAATGATGGTGATCGATTTGAGTTAAAGTTCATCGTCGTGTCATTAAGTTACAGTTCCATCGATGAGCTTCGAAAGGCAGTCAAGTATGCAGTTTGACAGTCAATTTCAGATATGCAAGAATGAAGCTCGTCGGAGTCATGCTATCAAGAGTTCAAATTTTCGTATCTATCAAAGATACACGTTCGAATCGATCGCAGGAAGCTTGTTCGAATCCATCAAAATACACATTCGTATCAATCCCGTGGGACATGTTTCGAATCGATCCTCAAGGGTCGAGTTCGTATCGATCAAAAAAGGATGACTTCGAATCGATCCTGGATTGCCTGGTTCGTACCGATCAGGAAGGTCTCAGCTAAACATCGATCACGCTCGACTCGATATTTTTCGTATCGAACATAAAAGTAAAATTTGTATCGACCTAAAGCTGAGGACTTCGAAACGACCGATCTTATTTTCGTATTGACCATTTCGTGTCGATATGATCCACCACCATCATAATCGGTACAAACTGCAACATATCCATTAGAATAT
Organism: Allium cepa; assembly: GCA_030765085.1. Lineage (NCBI taxonomy): Eukaryota > Viridiplantae > Streptophyta > Magnoliopsida > Asparagales > Amaryllidaceae > Allium > Allium cepa. Next base: position 888,263,017 of record CM060929.1, read on the forward strand.
TCCAGGGATCGATGCGAAATCCAAGGAGAAATATCATTGCCTTCATCGATTCGAACGCAAGCCCCTAGATCGATCTATTTCTTGTCTTTTCCACTCTTTCTTCTCCAATTTACAGGAGCATCTCCATGGCCATTCACGACCGAGCTTTGACCCAGATCTGGTTTTACCAATTGCCAGAGTGGATAATTGATGAAGAAGGAGTGGATCTGAAATAGCTTCGTCGTTTGGATTCGTGATTAATTACCTAATTTAGAGTTGGAATTCGAAGATTTGAAGGGCTGAATTTGATCGAGTCGAAAGCATGACACGGTTCTCTTCTCTCAGGTTTCTGGATCGATGCGAAGGTTAAAGGCTGCAGTAAAAAAGTAAAAATTGAAAATGGATGAAGTCCAAAGTATTTATATGGAGCCCAGAGAGAAACCGGGTCGATTCGCCTCCCAGTCCACGTGACGGATCGCAACCGGTCAACCCACGGATCGAGTCGAATGCCCTGTTCGTATCCATCTAACCAAAAATTTCCATCGATTCGAAATGAACAATGAATCCATCGATACAAAGCACACAACGAAGACGGGCGAAGATGATGAAGCCCATCGACTCAAAGCCCTTGTTCGCGTCGACGAGTTCGCGACTCCATCCACTGCCCATTGATACGAAGATCGATTTCGTATCCATCATAACTTATGCATTGGCATCGATACGAATTGTGAATTGCCTATCCATGACAAACAGAAGGGTTCATGGATACGAAAAGAGTGATGAACGTCCATCACTGCCGAACATATCGATGCGAGAACAACTTTTCAAACTTCTATATCGATCCAGGAGAGGAACGATACAAAGGAATGCTAAAAAAAAGCAACTGTCAATCGTTGTTACAACTCAAATTTCACATCGGTTCAGGAGAGGATCGACACAAAATTTAATACAAGAAAACTGACAATGACTCGTGAGCGTGCAACGTTAATGAGAGTCAGATTAACATATTTGCATATGTCAAAACAATATCCTATTTTCAGCATTAACAGGAATTGGATATTCATTTAATAACAATTACGGCGACAAGCAGCTAAGCTCTTTCATACAGCAATTGGTTATAGCAACGCAAGGTTACAACCTTCGACACAAGAGCAATGGTTGTTTAGAGTGAAGACTGCAGCTTTTCAAAGCACGTCATGTTTCCACAAGGCATACTTTGGGGGGCAAATGTTATCCCGCCTTTTGGCAAGGCCGAGATATCAAAGAACTGATTACAAGCTCAAGATTAAACGCCCTGTATGTTCAGTATACACAGGCTCGCTATGGATATCGACGAATTTTTCACGAGTCCGGATTGGGCTATAATTTACAAGAAAGGACAAGCTAAGCCGTGGGAGCCCGCATCCTAAATTTCAAGTCAATCTGAGTTCGTACGCTCAAGTTATGATCGATGCGAGTTGAAGGTGATAACCCCACTTTCGTATCCATCACCTTTGCATCCATCAGCTGCCACGGGTCGTTATTTCGTATCCATGGAACAACTACCTCCTTTCGTCTCCATCCTTCTTTGTTCGTTCGAATCCATCACCAAGCAAGGGTTCGTATCCATTAGTGAGCCCCATTTCGTATTCATCCACTTCGCATCGATCCAGTTCGAATCCATCTACAAAGCATGCATTACGTATTGATCGGCTAAGGCCTCCTTCGCATCCATCAAGCACCTACCTGGTTCGTATCCATCAAAGAAAGTCCTTCTTCGTAACCATCAGACTTCATCACTTCGTATCCATCGATGTTGCTGCTTCTCGAATCCATCGAGTTAACACTGCTTCGTGTCCATGAACATGAATTAGATAACGGCACTCGATACAAACGAGGCGAGAACCATGGATGCGACACGGTCAAACCGGAGAGAAAGGTGGGTCGGTTCGAAATAGGCATGCCACATCATCTCAGGGACACGTGCAACCATCGATATGAGGTCATCGATTCGAAATTGTGGAGTCGAACCAAACAGCCATCCGAGAAATCTCGACTCATATCGATCATGTCTCCAAATCCACTGATCCAAATGCCATGAAATTTTCACAGAAGATTGCATACGAGCCAAGGAACGTTCACACCAAATTTCAGCTCCATCGGACATAATCTTGATCGATACAATATGATTTCGTATCGATCACAGATTGAGTCGAAACTTCCTGGAATCGGTCGCGTGGGCCCCCTCGCGTGCCAGAGCGAATCTCCCAAAGTTTGAGCAAAGTCTCAGCCTCCTACGCCTGTAAATAGAGCCCCAGAGCCTATAGAAGAAGGATCTTTTGATTCTCAAGCGCCCAGACTCTGCCGGATCAAACTTACATCATACTCTTGCTGTTGATTTCGAATTTCAAGTTGTATTTTGCTGTTGTTCACCGTAATCACTTGTAATTGCTGAAAGAGAATCAATAAAGTTACAAAAACTTCATAGTGGACGTAGGCAACACGCCGAACCACTCTAAATCGCTTGTTTGTGCATTTACTTTTCTGTTGTTTGGATTTTTTGTTAGATAATCCTCATTTTAAATTTATATTCTTCACTGTTATCTCTTCAAAAACTTCCAAAGAGTGTTGTGCCCAATTTTGGTACAAACACAACCAAACCTTAGCTATAATAGAGGTCAGTGGCATGGTCAACATCAGCCATTTGACGAAGCGATTTTCTTTAAATAGATTGCAAGGCAGCGTCATTTTATTGTTTAATCGATGTAAATTTTGGAAATAATTATTTGGAAGAAATTATTAAAATTTGGAATTTAAGGATGAAATTTAAAATGAATTGAATTTAGAAAGGGTTTTCTTTTATTTTAAACCTTGGGTTGGTAAAGAGTTATAATTAAAAGTTTCCTATGAGAGTTCGTGAAATCTATAAATTTAATTTTAGATTTCTTTTGTTAACGAATTGCGAGGACATAAGTTTCTTGAGGGGAGAGTCTATAATAACTCTGTTTTTAATAACCTAATTAATTAATTTTAATTATGGATAATTAATTCTAATTTGTGGTTTGTGAAAATTTAATTATGAAACTAAATCTAGTTTTTTAGAATAATTGATTTGATGTATGGTTGTGTTGTTCTCAATTTTGTATTGCTCATATTTCATATTGTTCAACTTCTAAATCTGAAACCCTAGCCTTTTGATCTTAATTAGTTGAAAATTATAGTTTTATGTGTGTGTGTGTGTGTAAGCACGCACTCAGAAATCACCCTAGAACGGTCACTCATGACTTAAGATCAAATCGAATTCACCAAGTATCGATCGAAGGGGATTCTATAGTTGGAATAGCTCTAGAATTCGTTCCATGGGTGAACAGATGGGCATATCCTGGGCAGTTCCAGCTCTAGGAACACCTTCCCCTGTTCGCCCATTCGTCGCTCCATTTATGGGTATGCTTTGGATGGATGATTATAATATGTTACGAAGGCAATTTCAACTCATAATTGCCAGTATAAATGGTTATGGATTTGGAAATATAAACCAAATTTATTTCTAAATAAAATGGATATACATATATCAAATTGGATTTGGAAGAGTAATAAATGTGGTTTTATAAAATAAATGGCTACTTAAAAAATATATGGTCTTTGCAATCTGGTTTGTGAACAATATAACTTTATGGAATCTTAGGATAACCATACACGACACACACACATGCACACAAATATATATATATATATATATATATATATATATATCGAGATTAAACAAAAAATATGGTTTATTCTATCCAATGATAAATAAAGTATTTAGAATCATTTCCTGTATGAAAAATTATATTATTGGGTATCTAAACTATAAACTCTTATGAGATAAATGTTTTGAGAGCCATAGTCTATAATATGGGAAGTGCTAATAATCAGCTTAATGTTACCGATTGGTTTAAATGCTCTCAAGTAATGCTTCTTTGAATATTGTACAACTCACTGAATATAATGTTTGAGTTGTACTACTAGCCCATTAGCGAATAGTTGAATTTCACCGGGTAGTATGGAATGCCTTGGTTAAATTCTTATGATTGCATTTAGGAAGTATTTAACACTTTAAAGTTGTATTCTTCTTTGGTATTCGATGGCCTAATAGATCCTTTAGAGTATATAGTTTAAGTTTTCCAGTGGTATTTGTAATGAGTGAGATTTACCAGCTTCTACTCAATACATGAATTTCACCAGACGATATGGGATGTTTTGGTTAAATTCTAGTAATTACTGAAAGTTATAGTATTTGGCACTTTATAGTATATTTTCTTTTGGTTTTTGGTGGGACCGATAGATCCTTAAGAGGTACACTCATGGATTTATTTACGATCATAAATATATAATAATGATGAATAATTTAAAATCTTCGAGTCATGGTTGCTATGATCCTTGAGATCGGCTGTGATTCTGTTTCATGGTATGGACGATCCTTGGTATCAGATCGGTATGAGGTATACCACATTTGTTTTTCATGGTATGGACAATTATTAAAATTGGTATGGACAATCTGGGTGATCGATATTGGGTTGGTTTCTCTCCGTGTTTAGTGACTAATCTGTGGTTATGATCTAATTACATATCCCCACTCCTTGGGATAAATTCTTAGTTAAATTAGTTCTGTGACTTACTATATCTTGGCCATTTGGATTTACTTATATGCCCAGTTATTCTTATGTTTCATCTTATTCTCATCCTTTTGGATATTTAGAGAGAGGATGACCCATTTATTTTATAATACTCCGGTCACGCCGAGACTTTTCAGGCTATAGGACAGATAGGCCTTTGGATGGTTGGGCTAGCAGGGAGAGATAAACCATTTTAACCTTTAGTTTATCTCAAATTGGATCTTGTGTCTGTATTTCAGATGTATATTTGAGTTAGTGATTTGTAATATATGTATATTATGTGGGTCTAGAATTTTATTTTGTAGACTCGCAGTTTATATATGTACATGAGATTTATTATCCAGCTGTGATCTTTGATTACTATTTTATATGATATACTTTTCTGATTATGGGAAACTAGTGTTGTTATTACTTTGAACCGAGCCTGTACATGTCAAATTTTGTTCCAGTGATTTAGTAAAATGGTAAGTATTACGTGTCAGTGTGAATTTAAAGTTATATTCATATTTGGTCGCCCTTAACAAGCCATATTCTTCAGATTATTAGATGAGATTATTTATAATGTTCTTTAATAATATGGGTATCACCGTAGGGTCATTACAGTTGGTTTCAGAGTTGAGTGAGAATATTATAGCACATAATATTACAGATCTAGACCTAATGAGACTAGAGTCCTATTCCATGGGGTGTGTGGTAGATAGTTATGCTAATTATCTATTTAGGGATAGGAATATAAATTGATTATCGGTATGATCAATTGGTACATATTTTGATTTAAATTTTTAGGTAAGTTTGAATTTGTGATATTAAAATTTTGAAAAGTAATATGTCAAAATTCTTTAGAGTTTGGAAGTTTACTTTTGGATTATTGGGAAGTTAACTTTAAAAGAGATAAATTAGAGTGAGTTAATTTGGAAAATTGAGTTAATGGGTTTAAAAATTTAAATGATCTATGAATAATCAGAGTGGCACAGATGAATTTTAGAAATATAAATATTCCGCTGAAAGCGACTATTTAGTTTTGATTGATGGGTTGTTAGGAATTGATTGCTTGGTTGTATTTATTTAGATTGGAAGATCGATGTTAGTAGTCACTACAAGAAAACAGCCTTTCTACAACGGGAAATGCTCGTTGTAATATGTGTTTCGCAACGGGCATGTGCCCGTCCTATTAAGCCTCGTTGTAATAGGTTCGCTGTATTTTACAATGGGTATAAAATAACTTTTGACAACATGCATCGACCGTTGTAAAAATCTCTTATAACAACATGTTTTGACCGTTGTAAAAAGGTTGTATAACAACATGTTTTGACCGCTGCAAAATAAATGCAAATTAAAAAAACAACAGCAGTATCCATGCAGTATATCCATACCAATAATGAATATTTTAACGAGCAATAAATGTTATCATAAAACAACACATTTTCCTTCAAAACAAATATTATTCGCTTCAATACTCTCTGTTTACAATTTTCTTTATTTTTCACTTTTCTCATACATTTCAATAGTGACATTATCATACAAGTTTATTTGCCTGTGCACTTTATATTTCAACAGTGACATTTTAACAACCATGTGCACATCATTCTTCTACCAACAGTGACATTTCAACATGCTATCTCTTCAAATCTCCTTCACTTATTCCCTCCTCACCGACCAACTGCTGTCATACAACATCATCCAGCGCCTTCATCTATGCCCAAACCCACGAACCACTTCACATCGCCTCACAAACAAACTCCACATTTTCCTCCCACTTCACACTCTAACTAAAGCATTCCTCCATCAACCACCAGCCAAACTTGTCATTAACTATATCTCCCCCCACGGATAGAACTACTGCTCCACCACTACAGAAACAACCTTCACTGCCTCCCTATCAACATCCTTATCACAACACAACCTCCAACTTAAAGCCACTATCCTCCACATCAACACATCAGTTCATCCACCCTGATTAACGTCTACCACTTTTCGTTACACATCATTCAACCCAAACCATACTGTTACAAACTTTTACTATTGTGTGCATTTGCCTACATACATACACCATTTCATCACAGTTCACAACTCAAACATTTCACCTCTTTTATTTTTACTGCACATACAAACAACACTATACTTCCCATCCACTCCTCTGTGCCACACATACAAGCACTTCCACGCTTCCACCTCCTCAACAATCATCGCCTACTGCACATCACCACATCAGTCACCTTCTGCATTTACAAATCAACCACACATCATTTCCTACTGCAAATACCTCCCATCTATTCACTTGCATACAAACCAAGCTCAGCTACCATTCCCTGTGCAATACAACTTCATAACTGCTGCATTCAATCAAACTGTGCACCACAACAGCCACTCAAACCACACCCGATTAGCCACTTTTGTTTACCACTCTAAAACACTCCATCGATTAGTCACTCTGGTTCCCATCCGAACATTACTTCCCACACTTCCTACACTTCATTCTTCAATAAAATCGGCATCACCATTTCACACATACGATACAAACCACCTCTGCCCACCAACACTGATACAACATTTCACCACCTACTGCTCCACTACTTGCCTGCCACAACTTGGTTCGCCCAACCACCACGTTCAACCCACTTCCTCATCTACATCCTCTACGTTCACACTGCTTGCACTTCAACAAACCCAGCCATACAACAACCACTTCCATCTCACTATCCATCATCTCTACCACCCACTGTTCTATCAATTACATACAAATACAATCATACTTTTGTCTGTCTTTTCCTATACATCCTATTGCTACACAATAATGACCATCATTCCAGTCAAACCACTTCTTTGTTCACCATCCCATCTTCTCTGTTCACCACTTCTAGCATCATTTGCATCTCCAAAAACTAACAAGCAATCACTTGCTAACTCCCTAAACTCCAACCACAACCGCGAACGAAACTCCAACAAACTGTTGCTAGCAATACCCCTCCCTTCAACCACAATCCAACCAGTATCCCGCCATATCTACATATACTTCCTCATATACATATACTCAGTTGACAACTACATCATAAACATATACTCAATTCACTATCAACATCAAATCCAAAACATATATATTCCAAAACAAACCACACTTCACCACCTGATCATCGCTGCACTACATCAATACCTCCTCCTCCCCTTCCTTTTGCACGCTTCTGACTCTTGCACCTGATCACAAAAAAAATTCCACAAACACATACCGTCAATCCTACTGTCAATCTGCAAAACCTACCGTCAATCTGCAAAACCAAATTTCCACAAACAAAAACTGCATTTTCTGCCGTCATCTGCAATTCGACCACCATTCCCCTATTCGACTACTACCCAATCGAACCAATAGCAACTTTCCCCAAACCCAAACTTCACCTCCAGTTCCAATCGACTCACTTCGAATCAAAACTCCATCACACAACTCAATTTGCATCCAATTCGCATCACCTGAAATCGAAAACAATCATGACTTCCCCCTCAATCATTCAACAATTGTACACTCCTCAACTACATCGCCATTCCTACACAACCTACATACGAACTCCTCCACCATCCATTGCCTTGGAACAAATCTCAACCTTCGCTCGACAATCGAAATCAGTCCGCAACTTCCTTCATCGAATTCGATTTTAATTTTGAACATCATTCTTCGAATCCATAACTGTGAACCTAACTTCTTCTTCTTTCTTAGGTTCCTCTAATTTCGTTTCGGGTTCAGGCTCCTGGGTAGGTATGGCGAGAACTTTTCGACGTTTGACTATGATGGAATTAGTGGGAGAAAGTTGGCTAGGGTTTTAGTTGATTTTGGCCGAAGAACGAGAGGAAGGAAAGGGTTGGTTGGGTTAAATAAACGAATAATGGGCTTCGGGCATGATGGTGGTGATAGTTTTATTTAGTAATAAAAAGGTTTATTTAATTCTTTTATAAAACCATTTACTTAATGACAATTAACTCCTTGTTCGAGCCTGAAAACATCTGTGTACAATACGTTGATTAATGAATAATAATTAACTATATTTATCGAATATTAATAATAATTATTTATATTTATCATTAATTATTAATTATAAAAGTAGTTAAAAAAACCTAGCTATTAAAATTTAATTATTACTTATTAAATTTAATTATTTTATTATTAAATATAATCAGTAATTATTCAATATTAAATATTTTTTGTAATTAAATATTAGTTATAAATTATGTAATTTTTAATATTAATAGTAATAAAATCAATTATTAATATTATTGATTATTAATTATTAAGAATTGATTAATAAAATTAATTATGAAAATTTTAAGTATTAATTATTCATTAGTAAATGAATAATAGTATTTATTAATTAATAAATATTTATTTATTGATAATTAATTTATATATTAACTATTAACTATTATATATTTATTTATTTTTTACTATTAAAAATTATTTCATATTTCAAATTAATTGTTAATTATTATATATTAACTTATTTTTATTACTATTTAATATTTATCAATAATTAATTAATTATATTTAATTAATTATTAATTACTAATTATTAATAGGAATTACTTCATATTATTAATTAAAATTAAGTCTGTTGGAATACTGATTAAGTTATAAATGATTAATATAATACTATTAATATTAATTGTTAAATATTAGTAAATAATATTATATTATTAATTATTAGTAATTAGTAATTAGTAATATAATATTGTAATTAGTAATTAGTACATATGATTAATATAATATTATTAATGATTAATTATTAAATATTAATAAATAATAAATATTAATAAATAATAAATATTAATTTGAAGAAAGCATTGTAATTATTAATTATTGAATGTCGAAAATTGGCAACATACATTTTTTACAATGGGTATTTTATGATCATTGTAAAATTGGCATCGGCTAAAATATGCATTTTATGACCGTTGTAAAATCGGCTAAAATAATCATTAATTACTATAAGTTATAAATGATTAATATAATATTATTAGTGATTAATCATTAACTATTAATTATTAAATATTAATAAATAATATAATATTATTAATTATTAGTAATATAATATTATAATTAGTAATTAGTAACATATGATTAACATAATATTATTAATGTTCAATTATTAAATATTAATAAATAATAAATATTAATTTTAAGATATCATTGTAATTATTAATTATTGATTGCGAAAGTTGGCAATGGACATTAATTACAACAGGCATTTTATGATCGTTGTAAAATTTGCATCGGTTAAAACGGGCATTTTATGACTGTTCTAAAATTGGCACCTATTACAATGGACATTTTTAGCCCGTTGTAAAATTGGCACCTATTACAACGGGGGTTATGAGTGTTGTAAAATTGGCATCTCTTACAACGGGCATTTTGTGACCGTTGTAAAATTGGCATCTATACAACGGGCGTTTTTGTGAACGTTGTAAAATTGGCATTTATTACAACGGGTATGAAAGGACCATTGTAATAGTATTCTATTACAATGGGAAGTCATTGCCCGTTGTAAAAAAGGCATTGTATAGGACGTGTATTACAACGGTCCTGAATGGACCGTTGTAATAGCCTTCTATTACAACGGCCAGCCAGTGCCCGTTGTAAAAATGGTGTTGTAATAGGGTATTTTTGTTGTAGTGAGTAATAAAATAGATATAACTGAGGAAAACTTATTATTATTTATTTTGTTGACTTGTCCAGAAAATGTTTAAGGATTCTGATCGATATGTAGGATGCCATGTTACCGACAGGAGTTCCTAAACATCGAACGATACATTTTGATTTAAGAAATAACCAATTTGAAAATTTGTAAAATATTTGAGTTAAAATAATATAAAATAATATTTTATCCATCGAATAAATTGTGGGGAGTGGAGAGCATGGCGACGCAATGTTGATATTCTAGGTAATCAACATTGCGGCCAAATGATGAAATGAATCACTAAAATTTCATGATTTAATACTATTTTATATAATGAGATAAGATTAAGGAAAATGTTTTAAATTTTGGAATTGGTATATATTAAAGTTAAATGGAAGTTAATTGGAAAACTTTTGAAAAGATAATAATCGAAAATCTACTTCCATTTGTGAATTTAACTTTCAAGTTCTTTAGTTTGAATGAAAGTAAATTGTTATAAATGAATCTTATTTAATAAGAAGTTAAAAATTAAGAAATTGTGAAAATAAATTTTGGAAGTAAAATGATATTTTATAGAAAAGTGTATATAAATGTGATAAGTTTAAAAGTAAATATTAATTGGAATCTTGATAATAATATTAAGCGAATGACTTGAAACTGGATATTATTATTTGTGAAAGTTGAAAATTTTGGGAAAATTATTTTGGAAAATAAATTTAAAGGGAAATCTATCTACTAGTATATAGGCATTTAAAAGTTTGGTGATTTAGGAAATAATAATGGAAATTATAAAAGTGTGTTATATATGTATTATGTTGGATGACGTTTATAGCCACCGAACCTTAGAACTAATAAAGGTCAGTGGCGAGGCCATGTTGACTTCATTGTCGACATCGCAGCTATTTAACAAAGTGATTTGCTATCAATAGATGGCAAGACAAAGTCATTTTGTTATTTAATATATGTAATTCTGGAAAGAGTTATTTGGAGCAATAAATAACCTAGATAATCTTAGTTTTTAACTTATTTTGCAATCTTTTTGTTGCAATTTCTAAAAATAACCTTGGTAATTATCAAGAGAAGCTAATCTGGGTTCTAATCTTCAATTCAAGTGCTTATAAGTGAGTTTACCGCACAATACTATCTCTAAGTAAAAGTGTATTCGCTATTCGGTTGAATTGGATGAATTTGTGGTTGTGTTGTTCTCAATTTTGTATTGTTCATATTTCTTATTGTTAAACTTCTAAATATCTAAAACCCTAGCCTTTTGGTCTTAATTAGTTGACAATTATAGTTGTTTATATGGATGCATGCACTCTGAGATCACCCTAGAACAACCGCGCAAGACTTAGGATCAAACCGACTTCACTAAGGATCGACCAGAGGGGATTTTGGAGCTGGAACAGCTCCAATATTCATCCCCTCCAGTAGACCGGTTATGCACCACTGGTGCTCCTATGGGCATATCCCGAGGCAGTTCCAACTCTAGGAAACCTTCCCCAGTTTGCACGTTTGTCGCTCCATTTGTAATATGTTGTGGAGGCAATTCAACTCATAATTCCTAGTATAAATGGTTATGGATTTGGAATATAAACCAAATTTATTTCTAAATTAAATGGTTATATATATATATATCAAATTGGATTTGGAAAAGTAATAAATATGGTTTTATTAAAATAAATGGCTACTTAAAAATATATATATGGTCTTTGGAATATGGTTTGTATACAATATAACTTTATGGAATTTTAAGACAACTATATATATATATTGAGATTAAAAGAAATATATGGTTTATTTTACCTAATGATAAATAAAGTATTTAGAAATCATTTCCAATATGAAAGTTTTTAAACTATAAACACTTATCAGACAATTTTTTTTGAGAGCCATAGATCTATAATATAGGTGGTGCTAATAATCAATTTTGTGTTACCGATTGGTTTAAATGCTCTCAAATAATGCTTAATCGCATATTGCACAACTCATTGAATAACATGTTTGAGTGGTACTTACTAGCCTACTAGCGAATACTTAAATTTCACCGAGTAGTATGGGATGCCTTGGTTAAATTTTTGTGATTGCTATTAAAAAGTATGAAACACTTTAGGGTTGTATTTTCTTTTTGTGTTCGGCGAGACCGATAGATCCTAATAGAATATAGTTTAGGTTTTCCATTGGTATCCATAATGGATGAGATTTACTAGCTTCTAATAAATAATTGAATTTCACTAGGAGTTATGAGATGTTTTGGTTAAATTCTAGTGATGGTTGCTATGATCCTTGAGATCAGTTGTGATTTCGTTTCACAGTATGGACGATCCTTGGTATCAGACCAGTGTGAGTGATATCATATTTATTTTCCATGGTATGGACAATCATTAAGATCAGTATGGACAATCCAGGTGATCGGTATGGAATTGGTTTCTTTATGTTAGGAATATTGTGCTTTATAATGTAACTTTGCGTTTAGTAACTAATTTGTGTTTGTGACCTAAAAATTTATCCATGTGCTTTGAGATAAATGCTGAGTTATTCTACGACTTATTATATCTTGGACATCTGGATTTACTAGTATGCCATTTATTCTTATGTTACATCTTGTCCTCACTCTTTTGATATTTAGAGATGGTCCAACCCATTTATTTTATTATACTCGCGTCAGGCCGAGACTTTTCAGGTTATTGGACAAGTAGACCTTTGGATGGTTATGCTAGCAGGGATAGACCGTTTTGACCTTTAGTTTATGTCATGTAGGATCTTGTGTCTGTGTTTGAGATGTATATTTGAGTTTGTGATTTGTAACACATGTATATTATGTAGGTCTAGTATTTTATTTTGCAGACTCACAGTTTGTATATGTATATAAGATTTATTATTCCACTATGATCTATGTTTACTATTTTGTATGAGACGGTATTATTTGACGACATTATTTATAATGTTCGTTAATAATACATGTATCATGGTAGGTCCTTACACCAACGATAAATTGAGATGTAACAAACTACATCAAATAGTGCAATAGGTGTCAGAGATTTGTGAAGATTCTGAGAGTCCCATCTTCAGAGCATATGAAAATGGTCAGTCCTTGGCCATTCGCGATCTAGGGAATCAATATAATCGACGTACTGCCAATAACAAAATGAGGAGCCAAATACGCTATCGTTGTAGTTGATTGCTTTACAAAATGAGCTGAAGCAGAACTGCATGCCATGGTTACTACTAAGAAAGTAATTAATTTTGTAATGAAAAATATTACTTGCAGGTTTGGAGTACCACAGAAAATCAACATGGGCAATCGGACTCGGTTCGAGAGCGCTGAGTTCAAGGACTTTTGCAAATGTTACTGGATCGAGAAGAGATTTTCCATGGTTGCGCATTCGTAGACAAATAGGAAAGTGGTAGAGATGAACAAAATCTTCAAATCCCGCATAAAGAAGCAGTCGACGAAAGCTAAAGGCAATTAGGTTGATGAGCTCTCATTAGCACTATGTGCTTATCGAATGACACATAAATCTACGATCGGTCACTCACCGTTCTCCTTGGCTTATGATTCAGAAGCTATGATCCCTGTGGAGCTTGAAGTCTCCTCTCATCGCATAAGAAACTTTAATCAAAGAGAAAATGATCAGCTGCTGCTCTATTCACTTGACCAGATAGGTAGGAAACGGGAAGAAGTTGAACTAAGGGTTGTTGCTTACTAGAAAAGAATGGCGTGCCACTTCAATGCAAAAGTCCGCAACTATACTTTTGAAGTGGGAGATTACATCCTGAAACGGATCTTCCTGGGTATAAGAGCACTTGGCCCAAATTGGGAAGGACCTTATATAGTCGACCAGAAGCTTGGAGACGGAACATTCAAGCATGCGACCGTCGATGGAATTCCGATTCCTCATGCTTGGAACAACGAGTCGCTATGGCATTACAACATTTGATATCTATCCTTATAATTTTTGTTTCGCAAATAAGCCACCCAAGGACACTGGAGGTTTTGTAAATATGCAGGACTTGCCTTTCCTTTCATTTCATTAATAAAGTTATCTTAGATCAATGAAACCATGTTCCCGCAAGCAAAACATCAAGTCTGTAGGGAAAATCGACTCAAACCGCTTGATCGATGGGGAAAATCGATCCACGCCTACTGAGAACCAACATTGCTCCGGTAACGTCGGGAAGGTTCAAACCGTTAAGTCGATGGGGAAAACCGACTCAAACTGTCGGATCTACGTGGAAAATCGATCCGCACCTTTTGAGAAGCAATATTTGTGACATCCCGGAATTTTGACCCTATTATTATAATAAGTTTTTAGTCAAATTTAAATAAAATACAAGATTTTCATTTATAAATAAATAATATTTTGGATATTATTAGTTGTATATGTGTTATAAAGGAATCTATAATTTCAAAATGTAAATAGACTCTTTCAACAATATTCAAAATTAAATCTGTTTTATTCAATTAAATTAAAACTTATGTCAATGACATTCAATACCAGTTATATAAATGCAGTTAATAATAATAAGTATAATAATACAATTCTATTCATATTAAATATAAATATAAAATACATTAATGCAAATATAAGTTATAAATCAAATATTGAAAGATTTAACTTTAAATAAAAATAAGATTTAAGTAGTGTTTCTAAACAACAATGTTCATAATTAAAATAAAGTAAGCTTATAAATATTTAATATAAGTATAACATAAAATATAGTTATAAACATGAGTATACATAAACATAAGTACAAAATATGATGTGAATAAGATATAAATAAAAATGTTAACTATGTAAAGACCAATATACGTAATCTGTAAACAAAAAGACAAATATCTTTAAACAAATTTAACTTGTCTGCAAACATTACTTATATGTGAACATAAGAAAAACCATAATACAAACATAAGTACAAGTATTCATAACAAGATAATAAAACAAAACTCTTGTACAAAATTGGTCAGCAAAGCATTATAAGTGTAAACCCATATGAAAACATTTTAGTACAAACACAAACAAATCTGCAAATAACTTTGTACAAATTGTTGTGTCAGCAAACATTAATTATGTGTTAACATAAGTAAAGACATAGGCATTTTATTGGCACTACAATCTGTCAAATACATATCTTCCAGCCGAAATTGTTGATCCATCTCAGGTTTTAGTACAAAAAAAATAAAATATAATAAAGCAAGATATTATGTCAAGTTAAAGATTGTTCAAGAAAACTTTTTGTTCAAAGTTATATATATGTATTCATCACTTCTTATCTTTGAATTCAGTCATTAAACTTATGAAAGCAAAGTAATATAAACAAAACTGCATATTATCAAGCTCAATCAAATTCAAGCAAAAGGGAAGTTTACAGAAATTCAAGCTACATGTTTCTTCATCAAGCAACTAGCCTTTGTTTCAACTGTTGAGTGGTGAGTAAACTTAATTTTTTTGAAATTTAACTACTAATAATTGACTTATGAATAAATATTATGCTGATAAAAATATGTTCTGAGATGTTTGGTTACTGCCTGTTCTGCTTATATGTGTTCTTCTAGTTTTTGTTGCTGAGATAAAGGAGTCAGAGAATTAATCATACTTTTATATATGATTATTTTCTAACTAAATAAATTTGCTTAAGTTTAAGAATTGGATTATTTTAGGTAGGCTGTGGAAATTGAGAACTGTAAACTCACAATTACAGTATAAAGTAAAATTATAGTCAAAATTTAAATAACTTAAATTGAAAATTTGAGTTTATATATTGATTCAACATACAGTAATATGATTTTTATGATAGGAATTAAATTTTTTAGTTAACTATTTATGGAGCGGTTCATTAATGAACCGTAGGTGCTATTTCATGGATATCAGGTGATTCATTCAATAATTGATGATGAAATTTTACATGAAGCTAGGGTATTGATGTGAGATTAACAGAAAAATGCTAAAAAATTTTGCGAATGCATGGATTTTTGGAGATGATCAAAAGTAGGGTTTAAGGGGTCGGTGTTTTGTGCTCTGTTCATCCGAAGGTCGCGTCGCCGAGGCTCCACCGAGTGCCATGAGATTTGGGTAGATGCTAGAGTGGGTTGTCAGCAAGGTTTGGCCGAAGCCACGTCGTCTCTGGCGGTCGCGATAGTGAGGACGAGGGGTTTTTGTCAACTGTGTTCATGTTACAGTTCGACTTTTAGGCATATTTTGATTTTGAGAGTTTTGAGTTGAACTGGGCTGCAATTTCGAGCGAGAGGATGGCGAGTGATTGGTGGGTGGTGTCGAGGTGCAGTGGTGCGGTGGTGAACCGCCGTGCACGTGCACGGCGGTGGGGAAAATTCTGGACTTTTTCGACTCGAGCGAATCTCGAGTAGTTAGCGTGATGACTTCGGGTTGTTCCTGGGTCGAGATTGAGAAGGTGCGAGTGTTTCAATAAGTTTTAACAGTTAAAACGTTAAGCTTAAAAAAACACAGAAGAATTAGAAACAGGGGAAGAAGAAGAGAAGACAGGGAGTGACGCGAGGAAAGTATGGGGTTATCTCGAGTTCAACCCGAGCATGTCGCGGGTTATCTTCGGTTTTAAATTCCAGGAATTTGCTAATTTTAATATTAGTTGAAAAGATATATGAGTTAAGTATTAATCAAGTTAATAGTGTTTTAAGCCAAGATGAATTGTAAAGCTTTACTGATTCAAAAATGAGAAATGAATTTAAAATCAAAAGTAATTAAGAATGTAATCAATTTCATAATTATAATTTAATAAGTAGTTCCAAATAGAATTAAATTTGTAATTTAAGATTTTAATAATAATCTTGTATAAAAACATTTGCAATTAAGAATTTCATTAATCATTATAAGTTAATAACTTAACAAATCAAAGTTAACTGATTAAATAATTGATTTATGATTAAACGATTAAGTTAATTAATAATCAATAATTAATTAAGCAATTAATAATAATTAATTGTGTAATTGAGTTTTATAAATCAATAATTAAGGTTATTGATTAATAATTAATTCATTAATTAAGTGAATAATTACTAAGTAAGTAATAAATTGAAGTAAGTTAATTAATTAGTAATTGATTAGGAAAGAATAAAAATATAATTTATTTTAAGTATACAATTAAGTTTAAAATAAATCAAATGACATGTGATTTGAATCGATGATTCTATTTGATTGCATTTGATGTTTATTTATATCTGTGATGTCCTGTGATATTCTGGATATATCTGGAATGATTATGTATAATTTATCTGTATTTATTTACTATATGATTTATCTGATGTTATTTATCTGTGTTAAATTGCTTTATGAATTCAATTGTTAAATTTAAACTGTTTAAGTTAATTAGATAACTTGGACTTTAAAATGGCGTTTGGATTTCGATGAGACCGGGATCGGGTATCGATTTGATATTCCGAAAACCACATTGATCCAAATTAAACGTTAGGTCGTGTAATCTCGAGTGAAGATCGAGATGGTGTTTTCAGAATGCAAGGGTTATCGTCGTTAACTCTGAGGGTGATTCCAAAATGAGTGTAACGAGATAATGCCTTCGGTTTCGTTCGAACCCGGAACGAACTTGTATGGATTGAATGCTTTCAGCACATCGTCAGGCGGACGATGAGCATTCTAAGAAATATGTTCTATAAAGGTAAACGCAGCCTCAAGCCTCATCAACCGGGAATGGCTAAAGCAGGGGATGTGCAGCAAGGTTAGGTGGGTCATGCCTAAGCAGGACGAGGTATACCCCTGTCTAGATGTCCCTTTTATTCGGCTGTGTGGGCGGTTGGTCTGCAGCCAACTGCGGGGTTATCTTGTTCGAGACTATTCAGTAAGGAATGGTTCCGACCTTGTATTGCAGGGGAGTTAGAGTGGCTCCTCGGTACTGTGATCTAGGCCACGTACTGTGACGGGCGGTACCCCAGTAGCCCTGCCATTGTATGGGATCCAATTTCCAATAAGCACCGTACGTTTTGATTGTGCCGAACTATGTTGGAATGTGAGATGTAAGCATTTCAGCTATTTCTGTATTTTACTTGAAAACCCTAGACACTATTATAATATCATTGAATTTCCTATAAAATGTTTTGGTTAGCGTAACGTAAAAACTTACCCGTATTTATGTGTGGGTAGTCTTACGTGATACCTTTATTTTAAATGATTTTCAAAGTTAAACAACTTTAACCCGTTTACTCATACCAGACCCATGTCTGACCCGGAGTTTATATTTTGTTTCTCATAAACTCTTGGGTACTCAAATTTTTATGAGTAGCCAAGTGATAGGTATTCGGAGTATAGAGTTTTCTGGAGGAGTTGGAGCAGAAGACTAGACGTATGTAACTATCTATATAGTTCCGCTGTGTTAGTTAGTTTATGATATTTGAGATATATGTTCTGGCAGATATGTATATGATAGTCATGTTGTATGATATTGTATAACTCTGATGTATATATAACTATGTAATAGTTATGTTGATATATTATATTTTATTCCATTCCGATGTGAGATTCTGATGTTGTTATTCTTTCTTTCTTTTCTTTTCTATTTTTATCCCTTTCTTTCTTAATGATGACACGTCTTTCTGGCCGTAGAAAGCCGGGTCGTCACAATATTGCTCTGGCAACTCCGAGAAGGTTCAAACCACCAAATCAATAGGGAAATCGACTCAAACTCCTGGATCGATAGGGAAAATCGATCTGCACCTTTTAAGAACCGGAATTGCTCTGGCAACATTAGGAAGGTACAAAGTCGCCGAGTCGAAGGGAAAATCAAACTGCCGAGTCGATGGGGAAAATTGACTCAAGCCGCCGGATTGATGGGGAAATCGATCCCAACCTTCTTAGGACATGTGCTACTCAGGCAACGCGGGGAAATTTCAATACCCCGTAGAAAACGGGGAAAATCAACTCAAACTTCTCAAAACTTGACATCGCCCAGAGATAGGCGATAGTAGAAGGAATTAACCGAAGCCTAGAGATACGTGACATTAGAGGGAAATACAAGGAGTTGGGTTGTCCAAGTAAAAGTTTCCAAAGATAGAAACAAGTGCACGGTTAGGATCTCAACATTGAACTTTGAAGAAGATTATGGCGAAAGACCACAACAACGTATCTTTTCGATACAAATATCCAATTTAACATTGGTTGATGATGTGAACTTGGAAGAATTCGATCACAGTCAAATATTGACAGCATCGAGAACTAAATGTGTGACGACCCAGAATTTTTAGGCATTTGAAATTGGAATATTTAATCATTTTTAAATATTTGCAAGTTAGTTTAACTTGGATTTCAATATCAGTTTGAATTTGGCGATTCAATTTATTGAATATAATAATTAGAGATTGAGTAAAATATTTAATCTGGAGTTTCAAGCTTGTTAAAAATAATTTGAAGGCTTATAAATTTATATTAATAATACTAAAGGTGATAGAACTTTTAAAATTGAAATTAACAATGATTTGTTCAGTTTTAAAAATATGTCGTTTAAATTGGATTTAAAAATAGCCTTCCGAGGCACAGTCTCGAAATTCAACGAAACCAGTTCCATTGGATCCGTAATATTGTACTATTATCGGATTTCAATTTTCGTAGCATTTGGAGTTGTGGCGTGAGTGTACGATATTTAAACACGTTGAAATTTATATCGAAATTCAATATAATAACTGATCCACAAAGTTATCTTCTCCATACGATCGAATCAGGACTCGAAACCTTTTCCATTGCGTTCAGAATAGGGATATAACATTATAAATGCCTAGCAGCATGCCACTGTTGGGGTTTAAAATTTCAAGATATGTATAACGAGACATTTTGGAAGTTTTATAATATAATAAAATTGGATGTCAACTAGTCAAATATATTTTTATAAATGGACACTCGTACTCAAGAAGCCATCCCCAATTTATATTACATCTTCATCTCCCTCTCTAGTCTTCATACCGAAATCGAAGTCGAGCCTTTAAAAACAATCAATTCACAGTTAATGGTTCCAGAGAAATTCAATTCGCATGCGGTCATCATTAAATTCTCTTATCCAAAAATGAAAAAGGAAAGGTGAGCGAGCGATTCAAATTGGGTTGAGGTTTGGTTGCAATGGTTTCGTTTCTGTTGCTGTTTTGATTTGGGAAATCGATGGCAGGTGAAATCGATTTTGAGGTGAAGTAAGTGAAATGGAGTGATGCTAACTGGAGCATCGAAGTCGAGGCTGGTGAAGTCGATGCAGATTGGAGTCGCGAGATCGAATTGGTTGTTGATGGTTGCCTTTGAGTTTGCGTTTGAAGTTCTTCTTTGATGACGTTCCGGGTGTTCGAGCGAGGTTAGGAGTCGTGGTTATCTTTTGAAGCAATTGAGGGCAGACGACGAGCAGCAGGCGATCGTGGAGATGTGTGCTTCGAGGTGTGGGTCGCGATCGATGGTAGGGGCCGCCGCTGGTTCGATTTGTTGGATCTTGGTGTTGTCAACAGCTAGGATTTCTTTCCGATAAGGCAATAAGATATATCAGTTTGTTTAATTTAATTTAATGAATATTTATAGATTAGAAAAAAAAATATATACATATACATAGTAAACCTGCTGCTTAATTTTAAAAAAAGGGAATATTAAGGTGACTAACTTGTTTTATCAACTTATTTTAGTTACTAAAGATTTTTAAAGGGGAATTATTAGTTTAAATTAAATTAAATTATTAGTAAATTAAATTTTGTTAATGGTAATAAAATGTGTGGTTAATTAAATTATCAAATGGAAATTTAATTATTCAATTGACTCGAATATTAATAAAACACCTAATGTTTATACAAGGTCTGAAAATCGTGGAATCAAATCGAGAATAAAGTGGGCTGTAAAACAGGAATCAAAGGTTAGTTAATCTCACTTTTCTGGATGGCTATTTAAATTTAAATGGTTAATTTTAAATAATTGGTTGAACGATTGAATTGATTTGATGTGCTATACTATATATAGAAGTATATATAGTATATATTGGAGTGACTGATTTCCCGCATTTTATAGCGGATGAGACCCTATGCGCCGCATAATAGCTGTAACGACCCTGGATTTTGGCGTCGTTTATTCAATATATATTTGATCTAATTAAATAAAAAGTAGTTTGATCATCTTAAAATGAATATGATAATGGAAATAACTGCTATTTGTTCATATGGATTGGTATTTTAAAAAGGAAATTGGACTCTGGGAATTTAAAATAAAATCTCTTAATAATATTTATAATCAAATTTGTCTTATATAATTAAATGAAAATACTTTACTTTGTTTATATCTGATAGATATACATATGAATAATAATATTTGAAAATTTAAAATAAATCCCTTTATAATATTTATCTTATACCATTAAATTAAAATACTTTCTTTTGTTAACATTTGATAGAAATATCCATAGATGATAATGCTTAAAATTAAAATCTAATTCTAGTAATATAAAATATAAATGTAAAATATGAGTCAAACTTATGTATATAATTTAAATAAAATATAGATGGAAATAAATATAAAAATAAGTATAAATGTAAGTAAATTATATTGTACATATTTAAATATTGTTAACTAAAGTACAAATACAAATAAATATGGGTAAGTAAATTTATGAAATATAACTTAAATGTTGATAGTCAAATGCAAATAGGAAATAGAAATAAAAATGTAACTACAAACAAGAAATAAAGTGAAATATAAAATACAGAATTAAATTTAAGAACAAAATATAGAATAGAATGAAAACTAGGCCAAAGTGTAAATAAAATAAGACAAGTATGTATATAATTATTCAAGCTACAAAATCATAAAATAAAATAACCTTCTTTCACAAAATAATCTCTCTGCAAAATATAAAATAAAACATCTTCTTATGCAAAACCAAATGTCTACCTGAAAACAAATGTATTATACAAAGCTTCATATCCAAGCTATGCCTACCTGAAGTACATATATTTATACTTATACAAGATATCTTTGCCCAAAACAAATATCAACTAATATCAGAAACGATAAATAGATGTTAACAAATTTGAAGACATGCATTAATTAGCACAACAAATAGTCATTTCAGTTTTACAAATAAAATCTTACAGCCGAGTTACAATATCATTTTAGTATATTAAATACAAAGCATGTCAAAACAAGTAAAACTTGTCCAGATATTACCTATACTGTTCAAAGCCCTTTCTATATATATACAAACTTCATATTATTGTGTTCATTTATAAAATCTGTAAAGCAAACCCAAGAAGAAGAAAATTTAGTAGCATCTTATCTTTGAAAACCCATTTAAGTTTAACAGCAAAACAAGTTCATCCAAGCAGAGGAGTTGTTCAGGAAATTCTGCAGTTTCTTCATCAACTTTGTTTTCTGTTTCAACAAAATTTAAGGTGAGCAAACATATAAATTTTAAAGTTTAAATTGGTAATTGGTTCTTGTATATTATGTGTTGCTATATGTTATAGTATTTGGTTCTGGAATGCTCTCTTTATTCATAAGCTTTGAGCAAAGAAGTGGAAGAATATCAATATTCTTCATTTAAATCAAATTAATCTTGGAAATTGAAGCTAAGTATGTTTGTTTATCTTAAATCAAAGGAATGGGAACTTGATTGAAGTTTAACGGTATTTCATATATACTGTTTATTCAAGTTGTAGGTAAAAAAAGAAATTGAAAGCTAAAAATTTGAATGTTTCAATTTGTGAATTTGATCACATACTTTGATTACATATACAAAGTTAGGATTTTCAAACCGAAAACAATGATTTTTAATTCACTATTGATGGTGCAGTTCGAAAATAACCAAAAGTTACATTTTTGTAAAAATCGATTGATTCAATTAATTTTAATTGATGAAATTTGTTGTGATGCAAGCTTGAAGTTGCAATAACATAGGAAAAATGTTAAATATTTTTTTTAATGCAAGAATTTGTGGAATGAATCGAAGTTAGGGTTTTGTTTTTATGTTTTTGAATGTTATGTAAATCTCAGGTTGTGTCGCCATCGCGTGATCGAGTTGATCGCGATTTTGGGGGGTGTTAGGGGAGGATGTGGTCGAGGCATAGGTAAAGTATCTTCGCCTCCGGTGGTCAGTTTTGGTGGGGGCGAAGCAATTTCTCTGGGTAGTTCGAGCCTTTATTCGAGCTTCAGGTGATATTTTGAATTCGATCAGTTCGTGGCGATTTGAGTTTTGTTTACGTGTGTTGGGTCAATTTGAGGTCTTTTGAAGGTGATGGAGGCTGCCTGAGGTGCGACGAACCACCGTGCACGTGCACGGTGGAGTTTGTAGGTGGGCTGCGGTGTCTGTGACGACGTGAGTTGTCGCTTCGTGTCGTACTCGGGTAGATGGGGTGTGTGCTTCGATGTTCTACCGCGAGCCAAATTTTGAAACCTGATGTTAAATTTATATTTAAGCTTTTAACAAAACTTACTGTATTAATAAAAAATAAAAAAAAAGAAGAAGAAGAAGGGGTTTCAAGGGAAGACTCGGGGGAGCTTGCGTGTAACCCGGAGTTACACTCGAGTCTAAGTAAGGGAAGCCTCGGGTCTTTGTAAACTGCAGTAAGGTATTTTCAAGGTGAAGCTAAGTGAAATTTTTCATCAAGTTTCATACTGAAATCCTAATGACTGTTAAATAGTTTTAAGTTAGAAGCTTGTTACATGTTTTTAATTATCTTTCGTTAATACATAACGATATTTAAGCCTTGATTTTTTTATTTTAACCAAGCAATAAACTTAGTTAAGTATAAAGTTAAGTAATAACTTTAAGTTAAATTTGAAAATGATTAACATTTAAGCTTGTAGTTAGTAGTAATTTGATTCTCAAAATTTAAAGAAAATTTCCTTTAAAAGTTAATTGAGTTGAATAATTAATGTTAATTATTTTAGAAGGTAATTAAGAATGATTAACAATTTAATTTTAATTAGAGTTTAGATTACGTAACTATTACGCGATAAGTAAATAGTAATTGACTACTTGAGTAAATAAATAAATGATTAGTAGTTAAGTAATTAAGAATAATTAAAGTATAATTAGCGATGGATTATAAATAATTAATAATTGAAATCAATTACTTAAGTTAATTAATGAATGAATTAATAGTTAATTAATCAAGTAATTTAATTATGAATTAATAGTTAATTAATTAAGTAACTTGATTAAGAATTAATTATTGATTAATTAAGTAATTAGCAGATAATAATTGGATAATTAAGTTTTATTAATAAATAATTAAAGATATTAATTAATGATCAGGGAACAGTTAAGTAAGTAAGTAAAGTTAAATCACTTGATTAAGGAAGTAATTAATTAGTAGTGTGAAATAAAATAATTATGTAATTAAGACTTAATAATTAGTTAAGAAATCATTAATTAAACAATTTGAAATGAAATAAGTAATTATTTGTTAATTAATAATTAATTAAACAGAGTTAAGTGGTTAACTCTCAGGTAATTAATTCTAAATTGAATTAATTACAAATAAGACTTAAAGATGACTGCTTACGGATTGTTATGTTGAATATCTGATTGTGATATTTATTTAATGACATTCTGTGATGCTCTATGATATGCTGTGTTATATCTATGATGATTGTGTATGATTCATCTATGATAATGCTATGTTAATTCAATCGTTGAATTTAAATTATTTAAACTGTTTAAGTTAATTAGACTACTTGGCCTTTAAAATGGCGTTTGGATTCCGATGAGACCGGGATCGGGTGTCAATTTGATATTCCAAAAACCACATCGATCCAATTTAAACGTTAGGTCGTGAATTCTGAATCGAGATTGTATTTTCAGAATGCAAGGGTTATCGTCATTGACTCTAAGGGTGATTCCAGAATGAGTGTGACGAGATAATGCCTTCGGTTTCGTTCGAACCCGAAGCGAACTTGTATGGATTGAATGCTTTCAGCCCATCGTCAGGCAGACGATGAGCATTCTAAGTGATATGTCCTGTAAAGGTAATCGCAGCCTCAAGCCTCATCAACCAGGAATTGCTAAAACAGGGAAGATGTAGCAAGGTTAGCTGGGTCATGCCCAAGCAGGACAAGATATTCCCCTGTCTAGATGTCCCTTTTTATTTCGGCTGTGTGGGCGGTTGCTAGCTACAACCGTGGGGTTTATCTTGTTCGGGACTGTTCGGTAAGGAATGGTTCCGGCCTTGTGTTGTAGGGGTTCGGGAGTGATCCTCGGTACGGTGATCTAGGCCCCGTACTGTGACGGGCGGTACCCTAGTAGCCCTGGCATTGTTAGAAACCCATGTTTCCCTACAAGACCCTACGGTTTTTATTTGTATTACCCACTTTTGTGGCTAGTAGCTGGAATTTAATGAATGTAACAATTTCGGCTATTTTCTATTTACTTGAAAACCCTAGACACTATTATAATATCATTGGATTTCCTATGAAATGTTTTGGTTAGCGTAAGGTAAAAACTTACCCGTATTTATTTGTAGGGAGTCTTACCTGATACCTTTATTTTCAAATGTTTTTCAAAGTTAAACAACTTTAAACCGTTTACTCATACCAGACCCATGTCTGACCCGGAGTTTATATTTTGTTTTTCATAAACTCTTGGGTACTTAAATTTTTATGAGTAGCCAAGTGATAGGTTTTGGACTATGATTTCTGGAGGAGCTTGGAGCAGGAGTTCCATACGTATGTAGATATCTATCTAGTTCCGCTGTGTCGGTAGTTGATGTGTATTGTATCTCTGATGTATATAGTGACAGATATATGTATGACTGTCATGTCTATTGATATTGTATAACTCTGATATATGTAAAACTATGTAATAGTTATGTGATATATTATATTTTGTTCCGTTCCGCTGTGAGATTCTGGTGTCGTTGTTCTTTCTTTTCTTTTCTATTTCTATCCCTTTCTTTTCTTAATGATGATACATCTTTCTGGTAGTAGAAGGACGGGTCGTCACAGTTGGTATCAGAGCATAGGTTGGTGATAACCTTGGCTCTGGTAGGAATTACTCATAGAATAGAGTCTGTAGTACTCTAAAATGGGTTTGAGTGTGTTAATAGATATGAGCGCGTATTTGTTAGTGATTATAAAATTGTTTTTATATTGTGTTGACTTATATGTTGAGTGCTTATGAATTCTAGTCGATGTGTGGGACGCCATTTCATCGATAGAGATTTGTAAACTCTTAAACAAGGTAAACCGACACAGTATTATTTTTAAAGTGGGAAAATGAAATAATTTTACCCAAAATTATATTTTGACTTAAAAGAAATATTTTTCTGAAATTATTATATATATATTTGGATGTTTGGTTTTAATACTATAATTGAACAAAAATTTAAAATTTGAGTGGTTTATAACCAAATAAAATTGTCTAATTATGATTTTAATAAAAAGGAATATAACTAAAATTTGATTAAACTAGAATTTATGTCTCGGAAATTTGAAAGGTGTTTAAATGAATTTAAACAAAAGGATTTGGGAATTTAAAACTCTTGGGAATGTTTGAAATGTTTTTCCCAAGATTTGAAGGCAATAATGGAGTATGGTTTTGGAAAATATTGTTGAATGGAAATTGTTTTGGGAGGAAATTATGAAAGTAAGGAAGCACTGAACTCACTTCAGTCGCTGGAAAATAATCCTGATGATGATGGCCACATAATCGGTATTCATTTTCGAGTTTCTAAAGTGATGGATTGCTACTAGGATAGTTGGTCATGATATTGTTTGGGCTTGTTGGGTATACAAGTTGTTTTAGAATTTTTTTTAAAAAGGAAAATTTGTTTTGCTGAAAACAAGTGTTTGGAATTTGGAGATTTGATTTGTTATACCAAGTGGGTATGTGTAGTTATCATTTCAAAATGGTTTTGGAAATGAAACCCGGGCAATTGAATTCTAAGAAATTCTATTTAAATAATATGAAAAGTTTAAATGTATCAACTATTGAACTTATAAAGTAAAGTTGATATTAAAAAGAAGGAATTGGGAATTTTAATCCGAGAATTAAAATTTAACTTAAGTAAATGAAAGTGAAGAAATTTACTTGAATTTAAACTGAGATAAGTTAGATAAAATTGAAATTGAATTAAACTGGATATAAAATTGGAAGATAAAATGATTGTAGTTGTGAAAGAAAATTTATACCTTAAGATAGTAAGTGTTATATATATATAATCTGAAATTGTGGTTATAAGATGAAATGACTCAAATGGGCAATATAAGCTTTTAAGTAAATAAATAAGTTTTGAGCTCATATATTGAGAAATAATATTTAAAAGAAGGGTAAGTAGCTAGATTTAACTGAAGTAGAGTTGGAATAAAAGTGAATTTAAATGAATTCAATCGAGTTATAGATAATATTGAATGAAATAAAATTCCTACGTAAATAAATAAATGTAAACCAAGTAAGTATTGAATTGAATTAAAATAGAATTGGTGTGGGTTGTAAACAAATCTAATTCAAGCATAAATTGAATGACCTTATTACAAATAAATTCAATAATGAATTGTTAATGTAAATTAAAATTTAAGAATGAATAAAAGAATAAACTAATCGAATAAATTAGTAAATAGTTGGGATTTGATTAAAGGAAAATCAAATCAAAGATTTAAATGGAAGTTGGTGGAATGGAATAAACTTAAGTTATTGGGTGGAACAGTTTGAAGAAAATAAATAACTTAGGTAAATTGTGAGATGGTTATTTAAAATATTGGTTGTCGAGTTTAATAAAATGGTTTGGAATCAAACTTTTTGAAATGAAAGAAAATGCAATGAAAAGATTGTGAATAAATTAAAATGGGATGGGATCAAGTGTAAATTGAGTGGAATCAATTTAAAATTGTTATAAAGCTTAAGAAATTATTTATTCACAATAATATTGTTAAATTGCATAAGAAAATGGGTCATTCGAAGTAAACGAAATTAGATAAAATTCTATGAATTATTAGAAGCAAAAGAGGATGATTTTGAAATCAATTGGAATGATTATGAGTTTGTTTTGCTTAAATGGATTAAATATAAGTGAGTAAGTTGTAAATCACTTAAGACCGAAGGGAATGGTTTGAGAATTGGTTGGAAGTAATTGTAATAAGTGTTGAAACCTTACATATGTGCTTATGAAAATATGTAATGCTAAACAAAGGAGACTCTGCCAAAACTTTTCAAAATTTTTAGGAGTTAGAAATAAAGAAATAAAAAAAACTTTAGTAACAAAACGATTTCAAATTGAAAATTGAAATAAATTAGTGGATGAAACTAATTTAAAAATAATGACAGGAGTCAGTTATAAATGGAAGATAGTCAGTAAAATTCAATATTCAGAGTTGTAGATTAATTGAATTCACATGGAATTGGAAATTCAGATTTAAAATAAGAAGATATAAGGGCTAAAGTGGTAGAGTAATAATATAAGAGTATATATAATGCTTATATTAAACTTAAGAAATGAATGGTGAAATTCTTAAGTAAATTTGATATTGAGAAAATTATTCCAAATGGATTGAAATCAAAATAATGTGAATAAAAGAAAATTGATATAGTCGATGATCAATGGATATAAATACGTAGGATATACGTATATTATTTTATTCGCATAGCAATTTGATCCAGATTCGAGCACAAAATTTCGAGATAGTTATATCGATCTGAGTTAGGATTTTTCACTCGATTTTCGACGACGAACCATGGATATGGATTCTGATTGATTCTGGAAATTCTCTATCATAGTAGTGTCTATGCAAGGAGAATGACAGTTTCTAATCAAGAAACCAGATCTGAGTCCGCACTAGGAAGTCGGGTGGACAATACTAGTTCGGAAGTGAAATTGTGTGATCGAGCGATCGAATTTAATACTGCATACGAATGATGTATATATATCATACAGGCTTGATTGAATAGATTTTGAAATTCTGTAAAGAAGTCGATATAATTGTGGAAAAGTTGGTACTGTAGCTTTCAGAATTGAATTGTCAGAACGGGTGTCTGGAATTCGAAATGTATTCCATGTATCCCATTAAGGAAGTTTGTTCATGATCCATCATTAGTTGTTGAACTAGTAGTTCAGGAATTTGGAAGTCGAATCAAATTTGACTGCGGTCAGGAACCCAGTTCGGATTGTTGATCATCGAGAGACGACTTTGGATAGTTTTAGGAAAGCTTATTCGGATTTGTGTCTGGATAGCTAGTGATGATTGTTAAAGTAGACTGTTTGATAGTTTGCTAATGTATGAATGATATGTATGTTGAATAGTTGGTATAACAGCTTTTAATTATCTTTGTTTTGAATTTTGGGGACAAAATTCTTTTAAGGGGGGAGGAATGTAGCGACCCTGGATTTTGGTCCCGTTTAATTTAATATATATTTAATCTAATTAAATAAAAAGTAGTTTGATCATCTTAAAGTGAATATGATTTTGGAAATAACTGCTATTTGTTCATATGGATTGGTATTTTAAAAAGGAAATTGGACTCTGGGAATTTAAAATAAAATCTCTTAATAATATTTATAATCAAATTTGTCTTATATAATTAAATTAAAATACTTTACTTTGTTTATATCTGATAGATATACATATGAATAATAATACTTGAAAATTTAAAATAAATCCCTTTATAATATTTATCTTATACCATTAAATTAAAATACTTTCTTTTGTTAACATTTGATAGAAATATCCATAGATGATAATGTTTAAAATTAAAATCTAATTCTAGTAATATAAAATATAAATGTAAAATATGAGTCAAACTTATGTATATAATTTAAATAAAATATAAATGGAAATAAATATAAAAATAAGTATAAATGTAAGTAAATTATATTGTACATATTTAAATATTGTTAGCTAAAGTACAAATACAAATAAATATGGGTAAGTAAATTTATGAAATATAACTTAAATGTTGATAGTCAAATGCAAATAGGAAATAGAAATAAAAATGTAACTACAAACAAGAAATAAAGTGAAATATAAAATACAGAATTAAAGTTAAGAACAAAATATAGAATAGAATGAAAACTAGGCCAAAGTGTAAATAAAATAAGACGAGTACGTATATAATTATTCAAGCTACAAAATAATAAAATAAAATGACCTTCTTTCACAAAATAATCTCTCTGCAAAATATAAAATAAAACATCTTCTTATGCAAAAACAAATGTCTACCTGAAAACAAATTCATTATACAAAGCTTCATATCCAAGCTATGCCTACCTGAAGTACATATCTTTATACTTATACAAGATATCTTTGCCTAGAATAAATATCAACTAATATCAGAAAGGATACATAGATGTTAACAAATTTGAAGACATGCATTAATTAGCACAACAAATAGTCATTTCAGTTTTACAAATAAAATCTTACAGCCGAGTTACAATATCATTTCAGTATATTAAATACAAAGCATGTCTAAACAAGTAAAACTTGTCCAGATATTACCTATACTTTTCAAAGCCCTTTCTATATATATACAAACTCCATATTATTGTGTTCATTTATAAAATCAATAAAGAAAACCCGAGAAGAAGAAAATTTAGTAGCATCTTATCTTTGAAAACCCATTTAAGTTTAACAGCAAAACAAGTTCATCCAAGCAGAGGAGTTGTTCAGGAAATTCTGCAGTTTCTTCATCAACTTTATTTTCTGTTTCAAGAAAATTTAAGATGAGTAAACATATAAATTTTAAAGTTTAATTGGTAATTGGTTCTTGTATATTATGTGTTGCTATATGTTATAGTATTTGGTTCTAGAATGCTCTCTGTATTCATAAGCTTTGTGCAAAGAAGTGGAAGAATACCAATATTCTTCATTTAAATCAAATTAATCTTGGAAATTGAAGCTAAGTATGTTTGTTTATCTTAAATCAAAGGAATGGGAACTTGATTGAAGTTTAACAGTATTTCATATATACTGTTTATTCAAGTTGCAGATTAAAAAAAGAAATTGAAAGCTAAAAGTTCGAATGTTTCAATTTGTGAATTTGATCACATACTTTGATTACATATACAAAGTTAGGATTTTCAAACCGAAAACAATGATTTTTAATTCAATATTGATGGTGCAGTTCGAAAATAACCAAAAGTTACATTTTTGTCAAAATCGATTGATTCAATTAATTTTAATTGATGAAATTTGTTATGATGCAAGCTTGAAGTTGCAATAACATAGGAAAAATGTTAAATATTTTTTTAATGCAAGAATTTGTGGAATGAATCGAAGTTAGGGTTTTGTTTTTACGTTTTTGAATGTTCTGTAAATCTCGGGTTGTGTCGCCATCGCGTGATCGAGTTGATCGCGATTCTGGGGAGTGTTAGGAAAGGATGTGGTCGATGCATAGGTGAAGTATCTTCGCCTCCGGTGGTAAGTGTTGGTGGGGGAGAAACAATTTCTCTGGGTAGTTCGAGCCTTTGTTCGAGCTTCAGGTGATATTTTGAATTCGATCAGTTCGTGGCGATTTGAGTTTTGTTTACGTGTGTTGGGTCAATTTGTGGTCTGTTAAAGGTGATGGAGGCTGCCTGAGGCGCGACGAACCACCGTGCACGTGCACGGTGGCGTTTGGAGGTGGGCTTTAATGTTTGTGACGATGTGAGTTGTCGCTTCGTGTCGTACTCGGGTAGATGGGGTGTGTGCTTCGAGTTTCGATCGCGAGCCAAATTTTGAAACCTGATGTTAAATTTATATTTAAGCTTTTAACAAAACTTACTGTATAAATAAAAAATAAATAAAATAAAAGAAGAAGAAGAAGGGGTTTCAGGGGAAGACTCGGGGGAGCTTGCGTGTAACCCGGAGTTACACTCGAGTCTAAGTAAGGGAAGCCTCGGGTCTTTGTAAACTGCAGTAAGGTATTTTCAAGGTGAAGCTAAGTGAAAATTTTCATCAAGTTTAATACTGAAATCCTAATGACTGTTAAATAGTTTTAAGTTAGAAGCTTGTTACATGTTTTTAATTATCTTTCGTTAATACTTAACGATGTTTAAGCCCTGATTTTTTTATTTTAACCAAGTAATAAACTTAGTTAAGTATAAAGTTAAGTAATAACTTTAAGTTAAATTTGAAACTAATTAACATTTAAGCTTGCAGTTAGTAGTAATTTGATTCTCAAAATTAAAAGAAAATTTCCTTTAAAAGTTAATTGAGTTGAATAATTAATGTTAATTATTTTAGAAGGTAATTAAGAATGATTAACAAATTAATTTTAATTAGAGTTTAGATTACGTAACTATTACGTGATAAGTAAATAGTAATTGACTACTTGAGTAAATAAATAAATGATTAGTGGTTAAGTAATTAAGAATAATTAAAGTATAATTAGTGATGGATTATAAATAATTAATAATTGAAATCAATTACTTAAGTTAATTAATGAATGAATTAATAGTTAATTAATGAATGAATTAATAGTTAATTAATTAAGTAACTTGATTAAGAATTAATTATTGATTAATTAAGTAATTAGCAGATAATAATTGGATAATTAAGTTTTATTAATAAATAATTAAAGATATTAATTAATGATCAGGGAACAGTTAAGTAAGTAATTAAAGTTAAATCACTTGATTAAGGAAGTAATTAATTAATAGTGTGAAATAAAATAATTATTTAATTAAGACTTAATAATTAATTAAGAAATCATTAATTAAACAATTTGAAATGAAATAAGTAATTATTTGTTAATTAATAATTAATTAAACAGAGTTAAGTGGTTAACTCTCAGGTAATTAATTCTAAATTGAATTAATTACAAATAAGACTTAAAGATGACAGCTTACGGATTGTTATGTTGAATATCTGATTGTGATATTTATTTAATGACATTCTGTGATGCTCTATGATATGCTGTGTTATATCTATGATGATTGTGTATGATTCGTCTATAATAATGCTATGTTAATTCAATCGTTGAATTTAAATTATTTAAACTGTTTAAGTTAATTAGACCACTTGGCCTTTAAAATGGCGTTTGGATTTCGATGAGACCGGGATTAGGTGTCAATTTGATATTCCGAAAACCACATCGATCCAATTTAAACGTTAGGTCGTGAATTCTGAATCGAGATGGTGTTTTTAGAATGCAAGGGTTATCGTCGTTGACTCTGAGGGTGATTCCAAAATGAGTGTGACGAGATAATGCCTTCGATTTCGTTCGAACCCGGAACGAACTTGTATGGATTGAATGCATTCAGCGCATCGTCAGGCGGACGATGAGCATTCTAAGTGATATGTCCTGTAAAGGTAATCGCAGCCTCAAGCCTCATCAACCGAGAATGGCTAAAACAGGGGAGATGCAGCAAGGTTATGTGAGTCATGCCCAAGCAGGACAAGATATTCCCCTGTCTAGATGTCCCTTTTTATTTCGGCTATGTGGGCGGTTGCTAGCTACAACCGCGGGGTTTATCTTGTTCGGGACTGTTCAGTAAGGAATGGTTCCGGCCTTGTGTTGTACGGGGTCGGGAGTGATCCTCGGTACAGTGATTTAGGCCCCGTACTGTGACGGGCGGTACCCAGTAGCCCTGGCGTTGTTGGAAACCCATTTTTCCCTACGAGACCCTACGATTTTGATTTGTATTACCCACTTTTGTGGCTAGTAGCTGGAATTTAATGAATGTAACAATTTCGGCTATTTTCTATTTACTTGAAAACCCTAGACACTATTATAATATCATTGGATTTCCTATGAAATGTTTTGGTTGGCGTAAGGTAAAAACTTACCCGTATTTATTTGTGGGGAGTCTTACGTGATACCTTTATTTTCAAATGTTTTTCAAAGTTAAACAACTTTAAACCGTTTACTCATACCAGACCCATGTCTGACCCGGAGTTTATATTTTGTTTTTCATAAACTCTTGGGTACTCAAATTTTTATGAGTAGCCAAGTGATAGGTTTTGGACTATGATTTCTGGAGGAGCTTGGAGCAGGTATTTCAGACGTATGTAGATATCTATCTAGTTCCGCTGTGTCAGTAGTTGATGTGTATTGTATCTCTGATGTATATAGTGACAGATATATGTATGAATGTCATGTGTATTGATATTGTATAACTCTGATATATGTAAAACTATGTAATAGTTATGTGATATATTATATTTTGTTCCTTTCCGCTGTGAGATTCTGGTGTCGTTGTTCTTTCTTTTTTTTTCTATTTCTATCCCTTTCTTTTTCTTAATGATGATACGTCTTTCTGGTAGTAGAAGGATGGGTCGTCACAATAGCGGATGATATTATATTTAAAACCCATATACTGCAATATTCCACCTCGAAGTGGAATTGGTATTGTGCTAACATCTTGGATGCAGGGAAACAGTTTGGAGGGATCCAACTGGATTCGTCAAAATTATTTAGATTGTTTAATATTCTGTGTTATGAATATTTTATATTCTGTGATGAATTATATTTGGAATATTGAATGCTATGGTTTGCTTGAATATATTTCGGTACACTGAGTTATCAAAATCTATAGAAATGGGATTTCTGAAAAGAGTGAATTTTTAAGTAAAATAATTATAGAGAATTTGAATAAATTTAAGAATGAATTGGAAAAGAATGAAAGTGATTTTAAAATTCTAATAACTAAGTTTCGAGTATGGAAATGGGGATTTTGAATAAACAGCGCAATAATGAATTTTAAAACTTAAGTGATGTTATTTAAAGGAATAAAGAAATTTACTTTAAATTCAAGGTTTAAATTTATTTGAAAGGATAAAAAGAAATTTGGGAAATATGAAATTGGTATTTTCATTTAAAGGATTTTAAATCATAATTAAGAATTAAAATCTGAAGTTTATGGATTTTGAAATAAATTGAGTAAGTAAAGAAATTTATTTCAAAATGGAGTAATTTGGAAATCAATTTGAAAATTGATTTAAGTGTTGAAATTGAAAATTTTAGAAGGATGGGACTAAGAAATTTATAAACTGGGTTTATAAAAGTGAAGTAATATATCAGTGAATATTCGAAAGAATAAATTCACTGTGGGAATGTATTAAAGGAATGGGTAAATTTGTTAAAAATAAATAGTGATTTATTTTTAAAAGATGTGAAAGAGAAGCGTATTTTCCTAGATAGCCAAGTACGTTTTCAAAGCAAAATTTTAAGTATAAGTTAAAAGTTTTAATGTTGTTTAAAAAAGCATGTTTTAGAAAATTTATTTTTTCTAAATGTTTAAATTCTAAAGTAAGTATTTTTCAAAACTATTATCGTAGTAATTATTAAAAAAAGTGACTTGGTATTTTGTTTTAAAGGAGAAAATCTAGTTTTATATTTTATAAAGTAACCTCATTTTAAATATTCCTAAAGTATATATCTTCGAATAAAGTATTAAAGTAGTTTTCAATTTAAATGTTAAAGTATATTTTACAATAAAGTGTTTTTAAATTATTTTAAAAATCTAAAGGATTGGTACTTGGTGTTTTCAGTAGAAATAAATATTTGGGAATTCATTCTATGAAAAAGTGTGATTTGAAAATTGTTTTCAAAAGGGTTGAAAGTGGAAATATATCTTGTGAAGATATTTTGAGAATTATAAATAATTTGGTGAAATTATTTATTGTTTGATGGTTGTTTGTGAATGTTAATTGATAGTTAAATAACCGACTATCAATATTGACCAATGCGCTGATCGTTTCGAAGAGACCGGGATCGGGATTAAATTCTCGAAAACCACTTCGATCCGGTTTGTACGTTTTCATATGGAAAACAAGAGTTTGGATTCGAAGATGGAGCAGTGAAGTGCAAGGGCTAGTCGCTACTAACCCTAAGGGTTTCCAAAATGGATGTAGTAGGAGTAGTGCCTTCGGTTCCGTTCGAACCCGGATGGACTTGTATGGATGAATGCTTTCAGAACATCGTCAGGTGGGAGATAAGCATTCTAAGTGATATGTTCTAAAAAGGTAACGCTTAGCCTCGAGCCTCATCAACCGGGAATGACTGAAAATCAGGGGTTATGCAGCAAGCCTAATTGGGTAGCTCCCATTAGGGTGAGGTCATCCCTGTCTAGATGTCCCTTTTTTCGGCTTAGTGGTGTGGTTGCTGATCCCAACCGTGGGGTGATCTTACTCAGGATTATCCAGTAAGGGGTAGTCCCGGTCTTATGTTGCAGGGGATTGGAAGTAATCCTCGGTACAGTGATCTAGGCCATGTACTGTGACAGGTGGTACCCCAGTGCCTAGTCATTAGTTGGAAACCCATTCTTCCTACGCGTCTGTACGGTTTTGATTGTGCCCAACTATTGCTGAAACATAAGATGCAAGCATTTCAGCTAGATTCTATTTTACTTTCTATAGACACTATTATAATATCAGACGGATTTGATAAAAAAGTGTATTGGCTATCGTAAGGTAAAAACCCAACATGTTTATTTGTGGCGTGGTCTTACGAGATGCTTTTGATTTCAAAGGATTTTGAAACTTTAATAATCAATTTGGGTGTGATTTCTCACGCTGGTATTCCAGACTGACTCAGGTGTTATTTAACTATAATGCTCGGGTCAGACCGAGTATTATAGGATACAGGATATGATGCTGTGGAGCTCAGGAAACGAGTTGGATGGCGATACGTACTCCGTACTTGATTATTATTCCGCTGTGTATTCAGTTTTGAGGACAAGCTTATATGATTGTCTAGTTGTATGTTATTGATGTTGTTGAACTCTGATGATGCATTCTGATGATGTATGAATAAAACAGATATAGCTTTCTTTTGTGTAAAGATCTGTTATTATCAATTATATTTTATTCCACTGCGATGGTAAGATTCTGTTGTTGTTTCTATTTTCTTCTCATATATCTTTCTCCTTTAACCCTAATGGTTCGTATTTTCGTTCATCTTGAGTTGATTTGATGGAGAATAGTGTCGACCTAAGGGGTACGGTTTTGTGGACTGTTACAGTGGTATCAGAGCTGAAGGTTAAGCGAGAACCTTGTCTCTGGTGGGGATTACTCATTGGAAATAGAGTCTGTAGTACTCTAGAAATGAGTTTGAGTGTATTAATAAATATGAGCACGTATTTGTTAGTGTATATAAAAATTGTTTTATATTGTGTTGACTTATCGGTTGAGTGTTTATGGATTCTGGTCGATATGTGGGACGCCATTTTATCGATAGGGGTTTCTAAACTCTTAAACAAGATAAACCGGCACAATATTGTTTTAAATAGGGTAAATGAAATAATTTCATCCAAATTATTTTTGTATATAGAGGAAATAATTTTCCGTAAATTATTATAGTTATATATGGTTGCTTGGATGTTAGGAATGATAATTATTATCATTATTGTGTGGAAATTTAACTTGAGATTAAAAATAACCAAAGGTTAAGGAAAGAAATTCATTTATAAATTAAATTTGAAATGTGAATTGTAAATGTGATTTATAATTTGAAATAGAATTCCAGGAAAATATTTGAAAATAAATTGTGATGAAAATTCAAGAGTAATGTTTAAATATGAATTGAAAGGGTTAGGAATTTGAAATTTGGAAAAATTAAATTCCTTTGAATTTGTAAATGGTTTTCAAAGATTTTGGAGAAATAATGGTGATATTATTTGGAAATTTTTTTGAATTGGATTTGAACTCCGGAGAGTATGGAATATTTAAAGGGATTTTAAAGTGATAAAAGCGTTGAACTCTTTTCGGTCGCTGGAAAATAATTCTGATGATGATCGCGACATCATCGGTGTTCATTTTCAAGTTTCCAAGAGGGGGATTGCTACCTGGATGTTTTGGATTAATGTTTGTTTGGGAAATTGGGTTTGATTTTGAAAATGAAAAGGAATAGTTTGATTTAGATATATATTTTTTCAAAATTGGATTTTGAACATTTTAGTAATGGTTTAATGTAACAACCAGGTATTTGCATCAATTAATAATCGACATTTAGACGATTAATGTTGTTGCAAACTGCCATTTGAAGTTTTTAAATTTGAATCAAAATTCTTTTACAAATTTTTAGTAAGATTGATGGGCTTTAACAAAAATTTAATAGTGGTCCACGTTTTTTTAATTGGGCCGTGAAAATTTACAAAGGGTAAAAACCCGTTCCCTTTTTTATTTTATTTTTTCGTTCATTCGAAACCTAATTCACGAACAACGTCGGTCGAGAGGTACAAAAATGGCGGCTTCGTCCTCCTTCCTCTTCGTTCAAAAATGAGGGCTTCGGCAATCGGCTTAACTTCGTTCGTCTTCCTCATCGCTACAGCTTCGTCTTCACTTTCGTGGCAACGGTGAGTAATTAAATTTACTCACATCTAATTCGATCTTAATATTGCATTTCTGAAATTCGACGTTGATTTGATATTGTTTTATCTTGGCCGTTTGTTTTCGTTCGATGTTGTTTTGTGAATTTCTCCTGTGCTTATGTCGTTCGAATTTATTGTTGTTGATGATGTTTAACAGTTTTAATTTCTGTCATTGTTGATTTCAATCACTTATCTGCTTACTTATGTGGTTGCTGTATCATTTACTGGTTCACTTGATTTCATGGTTCGCGATTGTGAACACTTTCTGGTTTCGGCTTATCTATCTTTAGTTGTGAATTGAGTTGATATTTGGTCTTGACTCGACTTGATGGAGTTGTTGCCATTACTGATTGGCTTAGGCTTCGTCTTGTCTGCACTTCGATGATCAAGTTGCATACTCCCTGACGCCTTTAAGTGCTTTGTTTACCTCCTGGGCATTGTATTTTGTTGTACACTGTCATGTTGTCTTGGGTATTTGGTCTTGCCTGGCTTCCTATAGTCATTTATGCATTGATGGTAGTCTCTGTTGCACTGCCCCCCTGTAGCACTGCTTTAAGTCAAACTTGATGATGCCTTTGTAGTCCGTTTCCAGTTAGCACTTCACTGCCTTCATGTCTTTCATGTTGCATATTCTCTGTAGCACACCTGTGCTTGTTTGTGCAATTCGCCACTGTATCATATATGACATTGTTTGCATTTGAGTTGTTACTGTTGCCTTGAACTGTTGCCACAACGTTCATGTGCATTTTCTATTTAAGCGAAATTGATTTCGAGTCGTATTATCAAGTACTTGAGTTTCACTGTGGCTTCGGCTCTTGATGTAGTTCGAATTGTTTGGTTGACTTAACTGTATATATATGCATACATACATTCGTATGTGGGTATGCATGTATGGTTGACCATTGTTCGAGTTATGTGTTGTCTTAGTGTATTTGCATTGTGCTTATGTCCACTGAAGCATCGAGTCTGCAATTGTTGTTTCACTGCAGTTCTGAGTATTGTGGCTTTGTTGCATTACTTCATGTATTCATGTGTACATGCTGCATCCTTGACATCTGGTCATCTCCACTGTTATTGTTGAGACAGAACACGTTGTTTTTATGTCTTTGATTGGTTCTGGTCTTGCTTGTGTATTTTTTGGTTTCATTTGCATGATGCTTGATGACTTGGAGTCTTTGTATACATTTTGCACATTGGTTACTGTCACTGCTACGAGCTCATATACATGTATACATATATGTGCATATATGTATATATGTTGTTGAAGTGGTAGCCTTTTGGTTGTAATTTTCTTGAGTAATTTCCAAACTGGTTTGCAGTAATCTGTTGGCCTTGCTGCCTTCGTACATTTGCAGCTTTTATTGTTCTAGTTGTTGCACAGTGCTGTGCATCAAGGCATTGCCTTGTATTTTGGACTGCCTGACCACTTGATTTATCTTTGTGCTTTGGCCACTTCATGTTTGTATGGGCACTGCCTATGCATGTTTCACTGTATTCACTTTGGGCTTTGACTTTACCACTACCTGACTTGTGCCTTGCCTTCATGTTCTTGTACATAACTTACTGCTGCATATTATGTTGTTTCATGTAGGGGCACTAGTGCTTTGGTTAGTGCGTTAGTTCGCATAGCTCAGTGGTGCACTAGTTTGTGATTGTGTTGGTTATGCACTTGCCCGGCCATTTCAACTGTGCATTTGTATCAACTTGAATATGTTGCATTTGTTGATTCATCATTGTTGCCAGGTAGATTGATGTCTGCACTGTAGCTTTTGTATTGATCATTGATGCTGTATTTCTGTGTTCATGTACAGTTTCATTGTTGCAGTGATATTTTGAATTTTGGTCGTGGCCATTTGTACTTGTGTTGAATCTGATTTTGATTTGACCTTGTGCACTCGAGTTGGCGAGGCAGTGCACATGTATGTACGTGTGTACTGCAGCCACACCGCCTTGATTTCATTGGTATTTGAACCTTCATTGATTTTGGTTCGTTGATATTTTGGGTACATTATCACTGTAGTGGCAAGGCAGTGCACGCAAGCGTGAACTGCGGCCACACGATACGGCTTTTATAATATTCTATCTTGTTTCGATTTATTGATCCTTTGCATATTCATATGATGTAGTGGCGAGACAGTTCACGCGTGCGTGTACTGCAGCCCTACTCGAATTTAATATTTTAATTGATATTTCAATGGTTTGAACTGTTTTGTTTATTCAATTCAATATTCTGAAATGCATTCTGATTTGGTTGAATTTGCTGATTTGTTGTTTAACACTGCTACGTGATATATTTATCGTTATCCGATTTCTTTATTTAAGGATCGGATAGACGAAATTTATTGTGACTATCGTCCATTCATTATTTAATTATTATTGCTTCTGTGCACTAATAACTGAGTTTGAATTAGACTGACCCGAGTATTATTTTCTTTTGAATTTAATACTCGAGTCAGACCGAGTATTTCAGGTTGTAGATATTCTGCTTTGGGTTACTGCTAGAGCTATGAAGTTCTTTCATATCTTTTGGAGTAGTCGTCGTCATTTGTAGTAGACTGTATAATTGTATAGGAAGATATGTATTCATGTATATTATATACGTTAATGTACTTGTATATGTAACTTCCTGAGTCGACTGTGGTAGTTGTATCATATGTACCGTGTCATATGTATTGTAACTGATATCAATTATTATATATATATGAGACTTTCTGTTTTTATCTGTGTTCCGCATTTATATTTATCTGTGTCATTATTATATTTACTGTTCTAAACTATTATGAACCATCGTAGTTCGTTTTATACTGGAATTGGGGAATTTCGATGGGAGAAAATAAATCAGAGATGAAAAATGAAAGAATATACATATATATTTATATACCACTCCTATCGAGATAACCAATACTAGTGTAAGGCCTAACTACTGATGGCCGCTCCTCAACAGCATTATTCTCCGCGCTAGTTGACAGCACTACACCGTAGTGTTCTTGGCTAGCGTGGGTATAGATGTGGGGCGTCACAGCTTGGTATCAAAGCCTGGGGTTTAGAACAAATATAAAACATAACTTGGATGGAACATATGTTACAACTATTTGTCGATGTTTGATCTCTTATCTTTGCATATGATTATCTTTGATTGTTAGGTATGAATTCCTAACGCTTATTCATGTGCATGTGCATTTGATTTTGATTTCGTGAAAGTATTTTGGCTTCGGCGTCCGTTTTCTTTGCGAACTTAAGTTGAATTCTTTGATGATGAGGATTTTGTTCTTGTGTTTTCGGCTTTGAAGATTTAGCCGACGTCGATTTTGTTTGAACTTGGCCATTACCTGTTGACTTCGGCATTGACTTGATTTTCATTTTTTGTTGAAGTCATTTATGCATTTATGCTCGTTCTGCTTTGTTTTTTCCAATTGTTAATCGATTCTTCTTTTTCGATTAGTTGTTATCTTCTTTGTCGATTTTGATAACTTCTATTTCTGGAATTTTTGGATATTCCTACTTTGATGGATTTATAATCGAATTCTTTGGATTTTATTCACGTCTTCGAATGTGAATTTTTGTGAATTGATTTGGTTTCCAAATTTAATCGATTCTTGTT
The DNA here is from genome assembly GCA_030765085.1 of Allium cepa. Taxonomy (NCBI): domain Eukaryota; kingdom Viridiplantae; phylum Streptophyta; class Magnoliopsida; order Asparagales; family Amaryllidaceae; genus Allium; species Allium cepa. The sequence continues at coordinate 888,305,104 of CM060929.1, forward strand.
ATTTCCTCGATTTGTTGCTATCATTTATTAGCAACTTTGATAACATTTTCTTCGGAATTTTTGTGAACATTCCTTTTGATGGATATAGTATCGATTTCTTTGGATTCTATTCACATCTTGGTATGTGAATTCTTGTGCTTGATTGTTCCTACAATCATTTTTGTGATTTTTCACTTTAAATATATAAAGGTTTTCTATACTAGTAGTAAATATCAAAACCCTTTTCTCCAAACGATTTCAAAACTATTTTACTACAAAACTCTTTTCCTAAACCATTTTCCAATCTATTAGTGTATACTAACCTTTACCTCACTCGTATGAGAAATCTAATTAAACGACTTAGTAAAACGAGTGGTATATAACGCTTGCGTTTACTTCGCCGGTTAATTCTTGGACTTATTCGATTGAATCTCTTGTGACAATTTTCTAGTGAAGATTTACAGTTTGTTCATAAATATTTAAGTTAAGCAAGTGGTTATGGGACATGAAGCTAAACTTTTATATTTACTAGCTTAGTGTAATTGACACTTCTCGTTGATCTTGATGATCGCTTTATGAATTAGACTAGCAATTGCGCGATGTCTCTTTCATTGCAAGTTTAGGCTAGACACCACTTGTGTGATTTCGCTCACACATACCTTTTTGCTTTTTGGTTAGCCTAGACACTATTTGTGTGATTCCATTCACACATACCCTTTTGTTTGCGAGGTTAGGCTAGACACCACTTGTGTGATTTCGCTCACACATACCTTTTTGCTTTTTGGTTAGCCTTGACCTCATCTGGGTGATTCAGACTCACTCATGCGGGGTAGCTCCCCATGGTCTTCGGACCGTCATGTGATAGGCCTCTTTCCCTTTTTCTGTGATATTGATTGATCTTTGGATGATTATGACGATCATCTTTGTGATTTAGACTAGCAATTGTGTGATGTCTCTTTCTTTACTTTCTGGTTAGGCTAGACACCACTTGTGTGATTTCATTCACACGTACCTTTATGCTTTTTGGTTAGCCTAGACACCATTTGTGTGACTCCATTCACACATATCTTTTTACTTTCTGGATAGGCTAGACACCACTTGTGTGATTCCATTCACACATACCTTTTTGCTTTTCGGTTAGCCACCATGAGATAGCGTCTCTATTTGCGTTGCACGTGTTGGTGAGTTTTCATGCTCCCGTTCTCGCTTTGTGTTACACGTGTTGGTGAGTTTTTATGCTCACGTGTAGGTGAGTTTTCATGCTCCCATTCTCGCTTTGCGTTACACGTGTAGGTGAGTCTTCATGCTCACGTGTAGGTGAGTTTTCATGCTCCCGCTCTCGCTATGCGTTACACGTGTTGGTGAACTTTCATGCTCACGTGTAGGTGAGTTTTCATGCTCCCATTTGAGTTTCCATACTCTCATTCGAGTTTTCATACTCTCATTCGAGTTTTCATACTCCCATTCGAGTTTTCGTACTCCCATTCGAGTTTCCGTACTCCCATTCGAGTTTCCGTACTCCCAATTGAGTTTTCATACTCTCATTTTGTGATATCTGGATTTCTTGTGTAGATTTCTATAATTTGTGTTTTCTGGATTTCTTGTGATGATTTCTAGAATTTGTGCTTCACCAATTTTCATGATTTCTATTGATAAGTTTTATCAATTTTTGTGCATTGGTGAATTCGTGTGTTATTGACTTGTTATGAATACAAGTTTAGGGTATGATACCCTTTCCTATCTTTGAGAAGATTCTTGTGACATTTTTGATGAATGAAAATTCATTGGTATTATATTTTGATGCCAATTATTTCGATGAAATTTTGATGTATGTCGAAGTTGCTACTGACGTTGCTATTTTATATCACGTGTTTTAAAAATTTGTTATTCTTCAAAATTGTTTCAAAATAAAAATCAAAATTGTTTTCAAAATTTTTACGATTTGCACTTTCAAAAGAATGAGGAAGCGAATTAAACGTTTCAGTAAAATCGAGGACTATGACCCCTTTCTTTTGCTGATTCGCTTAATTCTGGACTTGTTCGTTTGAGAATGTAAATTATTATTATTATTTTTATATATAAAATAAATGAAAATTGTTTTCAGAAGTTTTACATTTTACGCTTTCAAAAGAATGAGGAAGCGATTTAAACGTTTCAGAAAAATCGAGGACCATGACCCCTTTCTTTTACTGATTCGCTTAATACCGGACTTGTCCGTTTGAGAATGTGAAATGTTATTTTTAAAATACACCATTATGCACTTTCAAGAAAACGATGAAGTGAATTAAACGATTTAGTAAAACTCGTGGTTATGGGTCATGTGCGTTTGCTATTTCGGATAATTCCGGACTCGTTAATTGAATAATTTGTGATTTCTGATTATCTTTTTGATAATTGGATGTTGGTGATTTCTGATTTATCGTTTTTGATAATCAGATATTTATTGTTTCTGATTATCGCTTGTGATAATTAGATATTTGTGATTTAATTATTGTTTGTGATAATTAAATATTTGTGACTTAAGATTTGATTATCAATTGTGATAATTAAATATTCGTTGATTTGTGATTTCTGATTATCATTTTTGATAATTAGATATTTATTGTTTCTAATTATCGCTTGTGATAATTAGATATTTGAGATTTAATTATCGTTTGTGATAATTAAATATTTGTGATTTAAGATTTGATTATCGTTTTGATTATTGAATATTTGCTGATTTGAAATTTGATTACCGTTGTGGTAATTCCTGATTATCGTTTTTGATAGTTAGATATTTGTGTTTTCTAATTATCTTTGTTGATAATTAGATTTGCTGATTTTGCTATTTTCTAATTATCGAATCGGTGATTAGATATTGCTGTTTTGTGATTTCTGTATTCTGATTATCTATTTGATAATTAAATTTTGTTGAGAATTTGTGAATTTCTTTTATGAAGTTAAAAGATTTCTTTGGTGTTTATATAGTACTACGCCGGGGTACCGGCTCAATTTTTCTGCTATTAATGACGTTTTCCACGTCTTCCAATTACGGAAATGCCTTAGGGATTTTCGATTTTTATTCTTGAGCAACCTTCTATTCACATCATTGCTTCGGGGTTGTAGCACCTTCGAAATAATGATGTTTTTCTTGCGGAATTTCAATGGTTCTCAAATCCTAAGGATTGCACTTAGGAATCTTGAGAATCATCGAGCAAACACGTTCAGGTTCTCTCTCACTCATGCTCTATATGGCGAACTTCCTATTTTCAAATTTCGTCAATTGTGATCATATGCTTTTATGGTTGTTACCTTTTGTCCATTTATTCCTTATGATTGCGAGGACGCAATTTCTTTAAGGAGGGGAGTCTGTAACAACCCGGTATTTGCATCAATTGATAATCGATATTTAGACGATTAATGTTGTTGCAAACTGCCATTTGAAGTTTTTAAATTTGAATCAAAATTCTTTTACAAATTTTTAGTAAGATTGATGGGCTTTAACAAAAATTTAATAGTGGTCCACGTTTTTTTAATTGAGCCGTGAAAATTTACAAAAGGTAAAAACCCGTTCCCTTTTTTATTTTATTTTTTCGTTCATTCGAAACCTAATTCACGAACAACGTCGGTCGAGAGGTACAAAAATGGCGGCTTCGTCCTCCTTCCTCTTCGTTCAAAAATGAGGGCTTCGGCAATCGGCTTAACTTCGTTCGTCTTCCTCATCGCTACAGCTTCGTCTTCACTTTCGTGGCAACGGTGAGTAATTAAATTTACTCACATCTAATTCGATCTTAATATTGCGTTTATGAAATTCGACGTTGATTTGATATTGTTTTATCTTGGCCGTTTGTTTTCGTTCGATGTTGTTTTGTGAATTTCTCCTGTGCTTATGTCGTTCGAATTTATTGTTGTTGATGATGTTTAACAGTTTTAATTTCTGTCGTTGTTGATTTCAATCACTTATCTGCTTACTTATGTGGTTGCTGTATCATTTACTGGTTCACTTGATTTCATGGTTCGCGATTGTGAACACTTTCTGGTTTCGGCTTATCTATCTTTAGTTGTGAATTGAGTTGATATTTGGTCTTGACTCGACTTGATGGAGTTGTTGCCATTACTGATTGGCTTTGGCTTTGTCTTGTCTGCACTTCGATGATCAAATTGCATACTCCCTGACACCTTTAAGTGCTTTGTTTACCTCCTGGGCATTGTATTTTGTTGTACACTATCATGTTGTCTTGGGTATTTGGTCTTGCCTGGCTTCCTGTAGTCATTTATGCATTGATGGTATTCTCTGTTGCACTGCCCCCCTGTAGCACTGCTTTAAGTCAAACTTGATGATGCCTTTTTAGTCCGTTTCCAGTCGGCACTTCACTGCCTTCATGTCTTTCATGTTGCATATTCTCTGTAGCACACTTGTGCTTGTTTGTGCAATTCGCCACTGTATCATATATGACATTGTTTGCATTTGAGTTGTTACTGTTGCCTTGAACTGTTGCCACAACGTTCATGTGCATTTTCTATTTAAGCGAAATTGATTTCGAGTCGTATTATCAAATACTTGAGTTTCACTGTGGCTTCGGCTCTTGATGTAGTTCGAATTGTTTGGTTGACTTAACTGTATATATATATATATATATGCATACATACATTCGTATGTGGGTATGCATGTATGGTTGACCATTGTTCGAGTTATGTGTTGTCTCAGTGTATTTGCATTGTGCTTATGTCCACTGAAGCATCGAGTCTGCAGTTGTTGATTCACTGAAGTTCTGAGTATTGTGGCTTTGTTGCATTACTTCATGTATTCATGTGTACATGCTGCATCCTTGACATCTGGTCATCTCCACTGTTATTGTTGAGACAGAACACGTTGTTTTTATGTCTTTGATTGGTTCTGGTCTTGCTTGTGTATTTTTTGGTCTCATTTGCATGATGCTTGATGACTTGGAGTCTTTGTATACATTTTGCACATTGGTTACTGTCAATGCTACGAGCTCATATACATGTATACATATATGTGCATATATGTATATATGTTGTTGAAGTGGTAGCCTTTTGGTTGTAATTTTCTTGAGTAATTTCCAAACTGGTTTGCAGTAATCTGTTGGCCTTGCTGCCTTCGTACATTTGCAGCTTTTATTGTTCTAGTTGTTGCACAGTGCTGTGCATCAAGGCATTGCCTTGTATTTTGGACTGCCTGACCACTTGATTTATCTTTGTGGTTTGGCCACTTCATGTTTGTATAGGCACTGCCTATGCATGTTTCACTGTATTCACTTTGGGCTTTGACTTTACCACTACCTGACTTGTGCCTTGCCTTCATGTTCTTGTACATAACTTACTGCTGCATATTATGCTGTTTCATGTAGGGGCACTAGTTCTTTGGTTAGTGCATTAGTTTGCATAGCTCAGTGGTGCACTTGTTTGTGTTTGTGTTGGTTATGAACTTGCCTGGCCATTTCAACTGTGCATTTGTATCAACTTGAATATGTTGCATTTGTTGATTCATCATTGTTGCCAGGTAGATTGATGTCTGCACTGTAGCTTTTGTATTGATCATTGATGCTGTATTTCTGTGTTCATGTACAGTTTCATTGTTGCAGTGATATTTTGAATTTTGGTCGAGGCCATTTGTACTTGTGTTGAATCTGATTTTGATTTGACCTTGTGCACTCGAGTTGGCGAGGCAGTGCACATGTATGTACGTGTGTACTGCAGCCACACCGCCTTGATTTCATTGGTATTTGAACCTTCATTGATTTTGGTTCGTTGATCTTTTGGGTACATTATCACTGTAGTGGCAAGGCAGTGCACGCAAGCGTGAACTGCAGCCACACGGTACGGCTTTTATAATATTCTATCTTGTTTCGATTTATTGATCCTTTGCATATTCATATGATGTAGTGGCGAGGTAGTTCACGCGTGCGTGTACTGCAGCCCTACTCGAATTTAATATTTTAATTGATATTTCAATGGTTTGAACTGTTTTGTTTATTCAATTCAATATTCTGAAATGCATTCTGATTTGGTTGAATTTGCTGATTTGTTGTTTAACACTGCTACGTGATATATTTATCGTTATCCGATTTCTTTATTTAAGGACCGGATAGACGAAATTTATTGTGACTATCGTCCATTCATTATTTAATTATTATTGCTTCTGTGCACTAATAACTGAGTTTGAATTAGACTGACCCGAGTATTATTTTCTTTTGAATTTAATACTCGGGTAAGAGCGAGTATTTCAGGTTGTAGATATTCTGCTTTGGGTTGCTGCTAGAGCTATGAAGTTCTTTCATATCTTTTGGAGTAGTCGTCGTCATTTGTAGTAGTCTGTATAATTGTATAGGAAGATATGTATTCATGTATATTATATACGTTAATGTACTTGTATATGTAACTTCCTGAGTCGACTGTGGTAGTTGTATCATATGTACCGTATCATATATATTGTAACTGATATCAATTATTATATATATATGAGACTTTCTGTTTTTATCTGTGTTCCGCATTTATATTTATCTGTGTTATTATTATATTTACTGTTCTAAACTATTATGAACCATCGTAGTTCGTTTTATACTGGAATTGAGGAATTTCGATGGGAGAAAATAAACCAGAGATGAAAAATGTAAGAATATACATATATATTTATATACCACTCCTATCGAGATAACCAATACTAGTGTATGACCTAACTACTGATGGCCGCTCCTCAACAACATTATTCTCCGCGCTAGTTGACAGCACTACACCGTAGTGTTCTTGGCTAGCGTGGGTATAGATGTGGGGCGTCACATTTAAACTCTGGAGTTGGTTTGAAATGTTTGGATGAAACTCTGGAAACTTATTAATTTTTTATATGGAATTGGATTAAAATAAGAATGATTTCAGTTGCAATAAGTCCACTTAGAGTATGGATGATTAAATATGGCCTTGGATATTATTTTAACGAACTGAGAATGGAATTAAAACTTTAAATGGATTATGAGAATGGTTAATTGAATTAAATGAGTCATGAATGAATTGAATTTGGAAATTAAAATTTGTAATGAACGAAACAAAATAACTAATCAAATAAATTTGTAGATTGAAATGAGGTTTGATTGAAATAGAATCAAGTTAAAGTGAGAAAAAAAGAAATTTATTTGCAAATGAAGTGAGCTTAAGTTTTGAAGGTGGAAATTTTTTTGAAGTAAATTAACTTAAGTTAAAAATAATTAGAAGCTTAACTTCGAGTAAGAATGAAAGTTCATTAAATAAAAGTTTGGTTAAATTAATTTGGAAAGTGGTTATTAATATAAGAATCGAATGTTGTCAAGCTCAATGAAATGATTTTAAAATGTATAGTTGGTGAATAAACTAGAAATGGGATGGAATTAAATATAAACTGAGTTGGAATCAACTGTATGTGGATAAAAACTAAAATGGATATTCTATTAAGTGAATATCATCAAATTGCATAGAATAAATTAGTCGTTCGACTTAAACGAAAGTAAATAAAAAAATTCTATAAATTGGTAGAGGTAAATAAAATTGATTTTTGTAATCAATTGAAATAAATGTGAGTTGTTTGGGTTAAAAATGAATTGAATGTAAGCAATTGAGTTGCAAACCATTTAAATTGAATGAAGTGTATACGAATTGGTTGTAAACAAATAAATTTAATTTCGGAACCCTATAAGTTGCTTATAAATATTGTTTAACCTGCATTGCTTATAGAAACTTGTATGTTTGCTAGTTAAATATGTTAAACGTTGTTAAATTACATGATTTTAGCACTTACATGTTTAAATTAAGTAAGTATAGGTACCAAGAAGCCGTTTGGCTGGATTTTGGGTGCGTTAATTGCTAAATAATAAGCCGCTTGCTTAAAATGTTAAACAGAGGTATGCCTACGCAATAATAATTAGGAAATACGAACTGCTGTTGTTTTCCGACTGTGTGGGTCGATGTATTTATATTTATATTCCTTGTCAAATTGCAAAAGCTCCTCCGTACAAAGGAGACTCTGCCAAAATTTTGGGAGTAAGAAAAATTTTTGAGAAAATTTTTGTTAGTGACAAAACGATTTCAAATTGGAAATTGAAATAAATTAGTGGATGAAATAATTTAAAATAATGATATGAATCTGTTATAAATGGAAGATAAAATTCAATATTCAGAGTGAAGATAAATTGAATTCATATGGAAATGGGAGAACCAATTTGAATAGAAGTAGATATAAACTAAAATGGTGAAGTAAAAATAAATATAAAAAGCACATAAAATACTTATATTGAACTTAAGAAGAAATAGCAGAATGCTTAAGTAATATGGGTGTCGGGAGAATATATTGAATAAGCATTTGAGTGAAGATTTAATGAAAACATGTGAAATGATAAGCATTGATAAGTGAATAGAAATAAAAATGAATGTGAATAAAAATAGAATTGATATAGTTTATAATCAATTGAGATAAATAGTAGGATGTACGTATATTATTTTATTCGCATAGCAATTTGATCCAGATTCGAGCACAGAATTTCGAGATAGCTATATCGATCCGAGTTAGGATTTTTCACTCGATTTTCGACGGCGAACCCTGGATATGGATTTTGATTGATTCTGGAAATTCTCTATCATAGTTATGACTATGCAAGGAGAATGACAGTTTCTGATCAAGAAACCAGATCTGAGTCCGTACTAGGAAGTCGGGTGGATGATACTAGTTCGGAAATGAAATTGTGTGATCGAGTAAGCGATCGAATTCGGTATTGCGTACGAATGATATAAGTACATCGTACAGGCTTAAATGGAATGAATACTGAAAATTTTGTAAAGAAGTGTATAAAATGATTTTGGAATCCGTAGTTGGATATGGATAAATTGGATATACATGTATAAAAAAAAGCAAGGAAAAACAAATTGGGATTTTTGATTACAGAAGATAAATTGAAATTTGCTCGGCAAAGGTATGTATTTAAATTTCTGTATGAATTTGAGATTTTCTGGTCTAGCCACTTGGCTTTTGTTTTCTTTTTGAAATTGGGAACCCGAAGAGGCATTTTGTCGCTGTACCGAGCTAGCCGCGCAAAGGAGACGCTGGCGATTTTTTGGAAATTTAGAGAGTTGGAAATTTTTTGAGAAAGTTTTGATAATTTAAATTTGTAATTAAATTTAAATTTGAATAAGTGGAGTAAATAATGTTGTTGGAAACTATGGAAGGTTTTGGGAAGTTGGTTGATGTAATAATGGGTCTTTAATAAAAGATTGTTTTGAGAATTATTTGGAACAGTTTGGTTTTGGAAAATAGTAATGGATATTGGATCATTCTTCTTAACAAGTAATTTTGGGGATGAAATTCTTTTAGAGGGGAGGAATGTGACGACCCAAAATTTTTAGGCATTTGAAATTGGAATATTTAATCAATTTTAAATATTTGCAAGTTAGTTTAACTTGGATTTCAATATTTGAATTTGGCGATTCAATTTATTGAAAATAATAATTAAAGATTGAGTAAAATATTTAATCTGGAGTTTCAAGCTTGTTAAAAATAATTTGAGGCTTATAAATTCATATTAATAATACTGAAGGTGATAGAACTTTTAAAATTGAATTTAACAACGATTTGTTCAGTTTTAAAAATATGTTATTTAAATTGAATTTCAAAATAGCCTTCCAAGGCATAGTCTTCGAATTCGACGAAACCAGTTCCATTGGATCCGTAATATTGTATTATTATCGGTTTTCAATTTTCATAGCATTTGGAGTTGTGGTGTGAGCGTACTATATTTAAACACGTTGAAATTTATATCGAAATTCAATATAATAACTAATCCAAAAAGCTATCTTCGCCATACGATCGAATTAGGACTTAAAACCTTTTCCATTGCGTTCGGAATAGGGATATAACATTATAAATGCCTAGCAGCATGCCTCCGTTGGGGTTCAAAATTTCAAGATATGTATAACAAGACATTTTGGAAGTTTTATAATATAATAAAATTGGAAGTCAACTAGTCAAATATTTTTTTATAAATGGATACTCGTACTCAAGAATCCATCCCCAATTTATATTACATCTTCGTCTCCCTCACTAGTCTTCATACCAAAATCGAAGCCGAGCCTTTAAAAAAAATCAATTCACGGTTAATGATTCCAGAGAAATTCAATTCGCACGCGATCATCATCAAAATTTTCATATCCAAATATCAAAAAGGAAAGGGTGAACGAGCGATTCAAATTGGGTTGAGATTTGGTTGCAATGATTTCGTTTCCATTGTTGTTTTGATGTGGGAAATCGATGGCAGGCGAAATCGATTTTGAGGTGAAGTAAGTGAAATGGAGTGATGCTAATTGGAGCATCGAAGTCGAGGCTGGTGAACTCGATTGCAGATTGGAGTCGCGAGATCAAATTGGTTTGTTGATGGTTGCCTTTGAGTTCGTGGTTGAAGTTCTTCTTTGATGACGTTTCTGGTGTTCGAGCGAGGTTGGGAGTCATGGTTATCTTTCGAAGCAATTGAGGGCAGATGGCGAGCAGCAGGCGATCGTGGAGACGTGTGCGTCGAGGTGCGGGTCGCGATCGATGGTAGGGGCCGCCGCTGGTTCGATTTGTTGGGTCTTGGTGTTGTCAGCAGCTAGAATTTCTTTCCGATAAGGCAATAAGGTATATCAGTTTGTTTAATTTAATTTAATGAATATTTATAGATTAGAAAAGAAAAAAAATATAAATATACACAGTAAACCTGCTGCTTAATTTAAAAAAAAGGAATATTAAGGTTACTAACTTGTTTTATCAACTAATTTTAGTTACTTAAAATTTTTAAAGGGGAATTATTAGTTTAAATTAAATTAAATTATTAGTAAATTAATTTATGTTAATGGTAATAAAATGTGTGGTTAATTAAATTATCAAATGGAAATTTAATTGTTCAATTGACTCGAATATTAATAAAACACCTAATGTTTGTACAAGGTCTGAAAATCGTGGAATCAAATCAAGAATGAAGCGGGTTGCAAAACAGGAATCAAATGTGAGTTAATCTCACTTTTCTGGATGGCTATTTAAATTTAAATGATTAAATTTAAATAATTGGTTGAATGATTGAATTGATTTGATGTGCTATATTTTATATAGTAGTATATATATATTATATTGGAGTGATTGATTTCCCGCATTTTATAGCGGATGAGACCCTATGCGTCGCATAATAGCGGATGATATTATATTTAAAACCCATATACCATGATATTCGACCTCGAAGTGGAATTGGTATTGTGCTAACATCTGTGGATGCAGGGAAATAGTTGGAGGGATCCAACTGGATTTCTCAAAATTATTTAGATTGTTTAATATTCTGTGTTATGAATATTTGATATTCTGTGATGAATTATATTTGGAATATTGAATGGTATGGTTTGCTTGAATATATTTCGGTACACTGAGTTATCAAAATCTATAAAAATGGGATTTCTGAAAAGAGTGAATTTTTAAGTAAAATAATTATAGAGAATACGAATAAATTTAAGAATGAATTGGAAAATAATGAAAGTGATTTTAAAATTCTAATAACTAAGTTCCGAGTATGGAAAAGGGGATTTTGAATAAACAGCGTAATAATGAATTTTAAAACTTAAGTGATGTTATTTAAAGGAATAAAGAAATTTACTTTAAATTCAAGGTTTAAATTTATTTGAAAGGATATAAAGAAATTTGGGAAATATGAAATTGGTGTCTTCAGTTAAAGGATTTTAAATCATAATTAAGAATTAAAATCTGAAGTTTATGGATTTTGAAATAAATTGAGTAAGTAAAGAAATTTATTTCAAAATGGAGTAATTTGGAAATCAATTTGTAAATTGATTTAGGTGTTGAAATTGAAATTTTTAGAAGGATGGGACTAAGAAATTTATAAACTGGGTTTATAAATGTGAAGTAATATATCAGTGAATATTTGAAAGAATAAATTCACGGTGGGAATTTATTAAAGGAATGGATAAATTTATTTAAAAATAAATAGTGATTTATTTTTAAAAGATGTGAAAGAGAAGCGTATTTCCCTAGATAGCGAAGTACGTTTTCAAAGCAAATTTTTAAGTATAAGTTAAAAGTTTTAATGTTGTTTAAAAAAGCATGTTTTAGAAAATTTATTTTTTTCTAAATGTTTAAATTCTAAAGTAAGTATTTTTCAAATCTATTGTCGTAGTAATTGTTAAAAAAAGTGACTTGGTATTTTGTTTTAAAGGAGAAAATCTAGTTTTATATTTTATAAAGTAACCTCATTTTAAATATTCCTAAAGTATATATCTTTGAATAAAGTATTAAGTAGTTTTCAATTTAAATGTTAAAGTATATTTTAAAATAAAGTGTTTTTAAATTATTACAAAAATCTAAAGGATTGGTACTAGGTGTTTTCAGTGGAAATAAATATTTGGGAATTCATTCTATGAAAAAGTGTGATTTGAAAACTGTTTTCAAAAGTGTTGAAAGTGGAAATATATCCTGTGAAGATATTTTGAGAATTATAAATAATTTGGTGAAATTATTTATTGTTTGATGGTTGTTTGTGAATGTTAATTGATAGTTAAATAACCGACTATCAATATTGGCCAATGCGCTGATCGTTTCGAAGAGATCGGGATCGGGATTAAATTCTCGAAAACCACTTCGATCTGGTTTGTACGTTTTCGTGTGGAAAACAAGTGTTTGGATTCGAAGATGGAGTAGTGAAGTGCAAGGGCTAGTCGTTACTAATCCTGAGGGTTTCCAAAATGGATGTAGTAGGAGTAGTGCCTTCGGTTCCGTTCGAACCCGGGATGGACTTGTATGGATGAATGCTTTCAGAACATCGTCAGGTGGGCGATGAGCATTCTAAGTGTTATGTTCTAAAAAGTTAACGCTTAGCCTCGAGCCTCATCAACCGGGAATGACTGAAAATCAGGGGTTATGCAGCAAGGCTAAGTGGGTAGCACCCATTAGGTTGAGGTCATCCCTGTCTAGATGTCCCTTTTTTCGGCTTAGTGGTGCGGTTGCTGATCCCAACCGTGGGGTGATCTTACTCGGGATTATCCAGTAAGGGGTCGTCCCTGTCTTGTGTTGCAGGGGATTGGGAGTAATCCTCGGTACGGTGATCTAGGCCACGTACTGTGACGGGTTGTACCCCAGTGCCTAGTCATTAGTTGGAAATCCATTCTCCCTACGTGCCTGTGCGGTTTTGATTGTGCCCAACTATTGCTAAAACGTGAGATGCAAGCATTTTAGCTAGATTCTATTTTACTTTCTATAGACACTATTATAATCAGAAGGATTTGATTAAAAAGTGTTTTGGCTATCGTAAGGTAAAAACCCGACATGTTTATTTGTGGCATGGTCTTACGATATGCTTTTGATTTCAAAGGATTTTGAAACTTTTATAATCAATTTGGGTGTGATTTCTCACGCTGGTATTCCAGACTGACTCGGGTGTTATTTAACTATAATGCTCGGGTCAGACCGAGTATTATAGGATACAGGATATGATGCTGTGGAGCTCAGGAGACGAGCTGGATGGCAATACGTACTTCCGTACTTGATTATTATTCCGCTATGTATTCAGTTTTAAGGACAGGTTTATATGACTGTCCAGTTGTATGTTATTGATGTTGCTGAACTCTGATGATGTATTCTGATGATGTATGAATAAAACTGATATAGCTTTCTTTTGTGTAAAGATCTGTTATTATCTATTATATTTTATTCCGCTGTGATGGTAAGATTTTGTTGTTGTTTCTATTTTCTTCTCCTACTTCTTTCTTCTTTAACCCTAATGGTTCGTATTTCCGTTCATCTTGAGTTGATTTGATGGAGAATAGTGTCGACTTAAGGGGTACGGGTTTGCGGACTGTTACAAAATGCTTGGAATCAAGCAGCAAAATGAAAATTTTACAAACTTAGGAACAATCAAGCGACTAGGTTAGGGGGAATCAAACGAATTGCTCGGAATACTTGGCCACTCAAGGAATGCTCGGATTTAGCATCCAGAGTAATCGTCCCTATAGATTAGGGCAAGTATACTAACACTTGGTCAAAATGATCTCAACCAGATCCAAAAGGAAATAGTCGTGCAATAGGCTAAATCGGGTCGTATCATCGCTTTATTATGCCAAACGAAATATTTTGGCAGTCACAATAGAGCTATGTATCAGAATAGGATAAATAATCACAAGAATCTTATTTATGAGCATAAAGTTGCAATAAATGAACAAATTATGTAGAAGCAGAAGTATATAATACAGAAATTGCAGAATAAGCGGTCATATTATATACACATGCAGTTATATATAGACAAACATTGTACATGAATTTTAAGAAAAGTGCACATAAGAGATTACAAAGTTGAACAAATCTTTCATTACTACTAATATCTTTTATTTTTAAAACAAACAGCAGGGGGCATACCCACACAATACTTGCCTATTTTGGACGTCAAAAAGGTAAAAATATAGACTCATCCAACACAGCGACTTCACAAAAAAATGAAACAAAGTACAAACTCAATCAAGACAACATATAAAAAAATAAATTGCTCCATCAGCACATTGTTGAGTTATGGTTTCTTGCTACTTCGATTACCTTTACCATCTTCGCTCGGCTAGGTCTGGATCTCACCTCCAGAAGGAGAGGACCCTCCTTCGGCACCAGAATCAAGCTCCTCAGACCCACTGGCGAGCACGTCTCTAGGCTTTGGCTTACCGGTCTTGATCGTAAACGGAAGAAATTTGGCCTGGATGACTCCTAGCTCTGTCTTTAACTTTATCTTTTCCTAGGTCTCCTTCTACGGCCTCTCTTACATCATCTCTTGGTCAGTTGGGTCAGAAGCACCAACGATTTGAATGTCCTCCCCCTGCACACAAAAATGTCCTCTAATCCTTCCAAGACCACAATTCATAGAGAATCGGAGCCAGGCCCAGAGTTGGAAGGCTAAACCGAAGCATTCATACCTATAGAAATAGTGATCAATGTGGTGAAGATCACTACAGTACCGAAGCTCTGAGAAGTAGGAGGCAGAGATGAGACATCTAGTTGACCTATAAGTTCACGAAGAGATTGTATAATTTAGTAAAGGACTCGGGAGTGAAATTGAATTTCTGGAGCACTAGAGAAACAAGGGAAATACTTGAACCAGGAATCTTCTCTCGCACTCCTGCTGCGGGGTTGGGGATATAAGGCTCGGTCGTCGCCATGGCTATTGAAGTAGGAACAATCAGCACCAGCCCTTTGGATTTTGAAGAAGGCACTTTGTGTTGACCCGAGGAGCTCTGGCCCGCAGGAGCAGTAGCAGCAGCAGCATTAATAGCAGTGGCAACGACCTTGCCATCCTCTTTAGCAAGGATTGCTTTCCCTACAGCAAGCATATCTATCTCTTCAGCACTAAGGTACTGCACCATTAGCTCCACTTTAGAGTGATCATTTATAGCACGGTGTAATGCCTCTTCCCAAGCTTCAACAAGAGTCACGGGGTAATCATTCCCCAACAACTTCACATTCCTATGCATAATGATGCACATTGATGTGCGCGTAAATGTGCATATTTTTACCTTAATATTTAATCTATTTAAATTAAATATATCATCATGTTGGGTATTTTCACATGTTTAAACCAAAATTCAAATTATTTTTAAATTGTCACATAGTCATCTTCATCCAAGGGCAAAATGGTCATTTTTATGCATTTATTAAATTGTGAAAATTTATTTGGAATTTTCTATGTTGTTTTATAGGAAATTTAGTGAATTTTACAAGTGGCTTCATGATAATATATGCACACACAAGAGTGAAGAGAACAAATGAAGATGGAAATAATTCAAAGTGATGATCATGGAGGACCCCACCCACTTACCTTGATTTTCAATTAGGAGCTAAGTACACGATAAAAGGACATAAAAGCTTCATGTACATTTAAGTGGGGGATTAGTGGATGTTAATGGTTACTTGGCCACCACACTACCTAAAGGGCAATTTGGGCATTCTCCAAAATATGAGTTGGAGTTTAACACATGTATATATACCACTTATGTTTCATGTAACCCTCCCTCTTCCACTTAGTCTCTCTTCCTCTTCATTAGTTTAGGATCAAAATAAAAGAAACCTTCTCTTTTCTTTTCATGGCTACTTAGCCATTTTTATTTCATATAATTTCTTCTTATGCAACTTTAATACGTTGCCTTTTCTTCTCTTGTTTGTTTTCCATTCATGTTGTAGTATAGATTCCTTTTCTTTTATGCAAGTAGAATGGTTCTCTTTTCCATTAGCTTTCATTTTTCTTTCCTTTTGCTTTCATGTTGCTAGCTATATTTGTTAATCAAATGACAAATATGAAAGGCTAAACCCCTTTAATTTAGGGGTATTGAAGCTCTCTAATTATGTAGCTTCAACTATATGTTTATTCATGCTCTCTTTTTGTGCTTAATGATAATGATAGAAAATGGTTTATTAGTTGTTTTTGTTTGAATTTGATAGCCTATATTATTGACACCAAATAGGCTATGCTTAAACAATCATTAACACTAATTGCCTCTTCATCAAAATATGATTATGTCAAAAGAAAGTGATTTGAAGTTAAGATTTGATGGACTATATTTCTAATCAATAGTTAATATGCCATACTTAAAATAGATTTCATTTTCATTTTCTTTGTCAAGTTTCATGAAAGTTAGTAAGTGCTTTAAGGGATGTGTTATAGTTTGATGGCTTACGTTGGCTAACCAATAGCACAAATATGTCATACTTATGATAAGCACATCAATTAAAGCACTAATGACTATAAAAGAGAGATCATGATTTCATATGTGTTGAACTACATGATCTAAAGAGTTGATTTATTCTTTAAATTGTCACTTAACTCTTATATTTGATTCTCTTTTCTTTTAGTTAGTTAGTTAATTCGCTAATTATCTAGCTAAACTTTCCATTGACTTTGGTTTAATTTGATTGAATAGAATTTTAAAATCATTAATTTCCTGCGGATCGACCCGTATCCGCCACGTACTACAAGTGTACGCCGTGCGCTTGCGGTTATTTTTAAATTGAAATTTTTCGATGGTTTTCTAATTCCATAGAATTTCCGCTGATTAACAAGTTTTTGACGCCGTTGCCGAGGAATTGTCTTTGATTTTTAATTTTCTATTCTTCGAATTAGTTTGTTTGATTTTTGTGTGTTTTCATTTTGTGTGTTGAGTGCATTTAAAAAAAAAGTGTTGTGTTTTGTTTGCATTTGTTTGTGTGTTTGTTTTCTAGTTTCAATTTGCATTTCTATTTCTATTCAAAAAAAACACATATACATTTCAAAACCAAAAATAAATTTTTATTATTTGCATTTGCTTTTACATTGCATTTTTACATTTTCATTTACATTGCTTTCAATACAAAAAAATTGGCATTGTGCACAGTTCACTGTTTTTGCCCTTGCCTCCACATCACCTCTGTTCAACACTATCTTCCACTCTCATTACAAACACTTTTCAAACCACCATCAACCACTTAACACTATCTGCCACTCTCATTACAAACACTTTTCAAACCACCATCAACCACTTAACTACCTTGCTTGCTTCCCCTTCATTCAATTCACTAACAACACATCACCCACACTTACCGTCTATCCCGGTCACTACAGCTTCTCCATACATACCAATACAAGCAAAAGCCTTCATACATCCAACTGTTCTGAGCATACATAAAAACTGTTGGAATTCCTTAACAAATTAAATGAATGAAATATACAAAGTCCCACATCGCCAAATTATTGAATCTATATTGGTTTATATATGGCTTTCTCATGAGGAGGTTGGGGGCCTGGGGCTCCGAAATGTATGCTTCGTTGTGAGGAGGAATATCATGCATCTCCACCACACACGCGCGCGCCGCCGCCGTCCGTCCGACCGACCGAACCGAACCAGGCCGGGCCGGGCCGGGCTCGGGTACGGGTCTAAAATGACCATTCTTTTTGCTAGGCCATTGTTTAACGGTATTGGGCTTCGTTTGAAACTGGGCTGGGCCTGCGATTTGAAGAGAAGCGGGCGGGTGATTACGGACGCGGGTTTTGGCCTGAAGAGGTGCGACCTGTTGGCAGCATTTTTCTGAACGGATGCGACCCGTTATGGCATGCGGCCCGTTAGCAGGCGCAGTTTAATTTTGGCGAACAGATGCGGCTTTGGCGAACGGATGCGGCCTATTCAAAATGAATGGGCACAACCGATAAACAGCAGCAGAAACGGGCGCGACCGTTTGGACAAACGGGTGCAGACGCGACCGTTCGAAGGGATACGAACCAACTATAAATAAGGAGGAAAACCGATCACTTTCTTTACTCACTTTCGATTCGAATATCTCCTCTCTTCTAACTGCTGTTCTTATATATATTCAAATCACAGAGTGATATGCTCATTACAATCTCGAGCAGAATACGTCTGTTGTATCTTGGGAGAATTTAGAAATAAAATTCTTAAGGAAATCGTTACGACGAGCCTCAGACATAATTACGTTAGAATTCTAGTCTGATTGTATATTTATATACAATATTCAATATTCTATCCGTTATTCTGGTTATACTATTTATTCAAAATAGTATAACGCTGTTGTTGTAATTTATTTACAACATTCATATTGTTATAATAATTACTATAGAATTCCAGTGTAGTGGAAATCTGAGTTATAAACTTGTGCGACGAGTTTACAATTGATTATTCTCTATTTTGGTATACTAGACGAATAACATCTTAAGAATTTTATTTCTAACTTACTAAAACAGAGATGGCAACAGTAGAATTTTCAAAAAATACTACTCACAACATACCTGAACTGTTCAAGGGAGATGGTGATGATTTCTTGACATGGAAGAATCGGATGTTGTTTTATCTCACCACACTCGGTCTGCAAAAGTACCTCGACGAGGAGGAACCGATTCCTGCTCCAGGCAAGGAAGCAGAGGTGAATACGTGGAAGCATTCCGATTTTTTATGTAGAAACTATATTCTGAATTGTCTCGACAAGGTGCTATACAAAGTATATCAGCCTTCAAAGACATCAAAAGCACTCTGGAATGCACTTACCACAAAGTACAAGACGTAGAATATCAGTCTTAAGAAATTCATTGTAGACAAATTCATGGACTACAAGATGGTTGACTCCAAACCGGTGACTGCTCAACTGCATGAACTGCAAATCATCATTCATGAACTCGAGGCGGAAGGTCATAAGGTTGGAGAATTGTTTTTGGTTGAAGCCATCACGGGAAAACTGCCGCCGTCATGGAGAGATTACCGCAATTATCTAAAGCATAAAAAGAAGGAAATCTCTTTACAGGATCTCATAGTCCGATTTAAAATTGAGGCAGATAACCGTGGAATAATAAAACAAAGCGAGGAGGCATTTGTGGCTGAAGGGTCAAAGACCAAAAACAAAAAGAAGAATTTCCAGAAGAAAAGGAAAGCTCAAGATAACAAACCAAAAGACAAAAAACGAACCAAGAAGTTTAATGGCGAATGTTGGGTTTGTGAAAAAGTTGGACATGCCGCTAAAGATTGCAGACACAAGAAGGAACGCAATAAAGAGGCAAATATAGTGGATAACATGGAAGTAGACAAGTCCAACTTCTCGGCGGTGGTATCTGAATGCAATCTGGTTCAGAATCCTAACCAATGGTGGGTAGATACAGGCTCTACTCGTCATGTTTGTTCTGACAAATCCATGTTTTCCACATATCAGAAATTCGATCACGAAGAAAAACTCTACATGGGTAATTCTGCAGTTTCCATGATCGAAGGCAGTGGCACAGTAATCCTCAAGTTTACTTCTGGAAAAACTGTTAAGTTGAATAACGTGCTCCACGTTCCAGACATACGCAAGAATCTCATTTCTGGTGCAGTCCTATCAAAGAAGGGATTCAAGATGGTGATCGAGTCAGACAAGATGGTTCTGTCCGAGGCTGGAATGTATATAGGAAGGGGATATTTATGTGATGGCCTATTTAAGGCAAATGTAGCCGTTGTCGGCAACAAAAATATGTATTTTGATTGTGCTATTAATAAAATTGAAGTCTCTTATTTGCTTGAGCACGAAATTTTACTATGGCATGATAGATTGGGACACATAAATTTCTGCAAAATGAAAACATTATCAAACTTGGGATTAATTCCAAAATTCCAAGTAGATAAGAACTACAAATGTGAGACATGTGTAGAAGCAAAAATGGTCAAACAACCATTTAAATCTGTTGACAGAAGCACCGAATCATTAGGTTTGGTACATACAGATTTATATGATTTTAAATCACTACCTACAAGTGGTGGGAAAACGTATTTCATTACTTTTATTGACGATTATAAGCGATATCGCTATGTATATCTTTTAAATAGTAAAGATGAAGAAATAACAGCGTTTATAAAATACAAGGCTGAGGTAGAAAATCAGTTAAATAAAAAGATCAAGATACTAAGATCTGATCGAGGTGGAGAATATGAATGACCATTTGAACAGTTCTGTGCCGAAAATGGTATAATTCATCAAACAACAGCTCCATATTCACCACAACAAAATGGTGTAGCCAAGAGGAAGAACAGAACGTTAAAAGACATGATTACTGCCATGCTTTTAACTTCTGGTCTACCGACGAACTTATGGGGGAAGCCTTAAATATGTCTAGTCACATATTAAACAAAGTTCCTCACAATAAAATGGGAACAATTCCATATGAGATATGGAAAGGACACGAACCAAGTTCTAAATACCTCAAAGTGTGGGGGTGCTTGGCAAAAGATCCAGTTCCGCCTCCTAAGAGAGTCAAACTTGGACCAAAAACAGTAGATTGTTATTATCTTGGGCCAACCCAAAATAGTAGTGCCTATAGATTTTTGGTATTCAAGTCTGATATAACTGATATTCATGTAAATACAATCATGGAATCTAGAGATGCCTCATTCTTTGAAGACGTGTTTCCACACAAAAGGAATGAAGGAAATAATGTCCCTAAAAGGACAAGAGAAGAATTAAGCAATTCTCATGAAGATGAAACTCATCATCAGATTGAGGAAGTTGAACCAAGAAGAAGCGTAAGGGCTAGGACTTCCAATACATTTGGTTCGGATTTTTTCACTTATGTGTTAGAACACGAACCTCAAACGTACAAGGAAGCAATGTCATCTTCTGAATCTTCATGTTGGAAAGAAGCAATCCAAAGTGAGATTGATTCAATTCTAAGTAATAAAACTTGGGAAATTGTTGATATTCCACCAGGAATAAAACCAATTGGCTGCAAATGGATTTTCAAGAAGAAAATGAAAGCAGATGGCTCTATCGGCAAGTATAAAGCCAGATTAGTAGCCAAAGGATATCGTCAAAAAGAAGGAGTAGATTTTTTTGATACATATTCGCCGGTAACACGAATAACCTCTATAAGAATGCTAATAACAATTGCATCCATCTATAATCTAGAGATTCATCATATGGATGTAAAAATAGCATTCTTAAATGGAAATCTCGATGAGGAGATTTACATGGAGCAACCTGAGGGATTTATTTCCAAAGGAAATGAAAACAAAGTCTGTAGATTAGTCAAATCATTATACAGACTAAAACAAGCTCCAAAGCAATGGCACACAAAATTTGATAGTGTCACGATGAGAAATGGTTTTCGTATAAATGAATGTGACAAATGTGTTTATTATAAACAACTTGGACAATCATATGTGATGATCTGTCTATATGTGGACGATATGCTAATATTCGATCCAAATACTGAGGTAATTGAGACCATAAAGAAAATGTTGATCAACAATTTCGACATGAAAGACTTGGGTGTTGCAGATATTATTTTAGGAATAAAAATAATAAGAACACCTAATGGCATTGAGTTATCTCAATCACATTATGTGGAAAAAGTGATTGAAAGATTTCAAAATTTTGGAATTAAAGGAGTAAATACACCTTTTAATCCATCAGAAGTACTGCATAAAAACACTAATGAGAGTGTAATGCAACTGGAATATTCTCGTGTAATAGGATGTCTCATGTATCTCATGAATTGCACAAGACCAGATATAGCTTATGCAGTAAGTCGATTGAGCAGGTATACAAGCAATCCAGGGAAGGAACATTGGAAAGCACTAATGAGAGTGCTTGGATATTTAAAAAATACCACTAACTATTCCTTACATTATGGAAAATATCGTGCCGTCTTAGAAGGATATAGTGATGCAAACTGGATTGCTGATTCAGAGGAATCAAAATTAACGAGTGGTTATGTCTTTACCTTAGCAGGGGCAGCAGTGTCATGGAAATCTACTAAACAAACATGCATAGCTCGATCCACTATGGAATCAGAGTTCATTGCATTAGATAAAGTAGGCGAAGAAGCAGAATGGCTTCGTCACTTTTTAGAAGATATTCCATTCTGGCCTAAACCTGTACCGGCCATATACATACACTGTGATAACCAAGCTGCGCTAAGCAGAGCGCACAATTATGTGTATAATGGAAAGTCACCACATATTCGTCGACGCCATAACACAGTTAGGCAATTACTCTCAAATGAAACTATTTCCATAGATTATGTGAGAATAAATGATAACCTAGCGGATCCATTTACTAAAGGTTTATCAAGAGATAAAATTGACTACGCATCGAGGGGAATGGGTTTAAAAGCCTAAACCACAAAGAGTTATCTTATACGGAAATCTATCCTAGCGACTGGAGATCTCACGGATTAGGATCAATAGGCAAACCAGTTTTGAATAACTCAAGACGTAATGCATTTGCATGGACATAGTCCAACTCCATTCCTATGGTGCACAACATAAATGCATGCCTACAGAAGTATTTAAAGGTTAAAACTATGTTTTTTAATGATGAACATATCTTGGAAATAACAAGTGGGGTATATGTAGGATACTCTTAATGGTTGCAATCACCTATGTTAGTGTGATCTGGGTCGGCTCTACGAGAATATTAAAAGGCTTTTATTCTCTAAAACACTCGCAGAACCAAAAATTGTTCAGGACCAAAATGAACACAGCCAAGAGATTGGATGAGAAGGTGATGCAGTGGAATTACGAAAATTTAATGAAATCGATGAAATTGGCAATCGGTGGATTGAAAATACTGCAAGGCCCAAATTCGTTGATCCGAAGATACCGAATTCTAGCTATCTCTGACACGTTGATCACGCACGATACCGTGAAGAGAGATATGCAATTCTTCGAGCGTTGATCAAGCGCACTTGATTCCGTGAATTGGCTTCAACGATCGAAGATTCGAGCATACTCGAATGCCGAAGGTGGAGATAGGAGATCACACTCAACTACCAATTTAATGAAAGCACAAAGCTAACAAACAAGAGTTTATTCCAAAATCGACAACCTTTTTACAATGACACAACACGCCTATTTATAGGCTTATACAACACCCAGCACTAGGTCGTTCACGACCTTACAACACACACTAGGTCGCACGCGACCTAACACTAATACACGATCGACCTAACTTGGGTCATTAACGACCTAAGCCATCAAGACTTAACAACATGAAGCGACTCAACCTTAAACGACATAACAAATACAATATGCGACTTTACAAAGCAACGACCTAAGATCAACAACATATCCACATATACAACACAACACATCCACGGGACCTAAAAACATACGAGTTACGACTTATATGTACAACAAAACAGCATACAACACAGGAGGCCGCGACCTACGACTTATACACAAGCGACTTACGGATAAGCGACCTAAAGGTCTTTATGCGGTCTTCGTCTGGAGCGACCTATCAACATAACGGCAATCAACTTGAGCGACTTAGGAAGGTCGCTCGCGACCTAATATTCATGGTATAGCATCATATAGTGTAGCGACCTAAGAATCAATAGTTTGAGCGACTTATCTTAAGTCGCTGGTCCTTCTCACCGCAGACCCCCTCCAATGCATGACTTAGCTTGTTAACTCGTAAGTCGTTAGGTCGCTCGCGACCTAGAGTTTGTGGCCTTGTGTGACGCGCTTCGCTATCCCCCTTTGCATTTTCCAACTCCTTAGGTCGTGGACGAGTTAAGGCCTTGTTAGGTCGTCCCATTGACATATGGTGCTCGCGAATTAATGCTTCATCAGGTTGGCCTGCATCATCCTCCCCTGGTTCAGAAAAATTCGTCCTCGAATTGAAAAATTCATCTCCAATGGATGATTCATCTCCAAAATAAGGTACAAGATATTTAACATTAAACACGTCAGAAGTGTACACATCCTCCGGCAGCTCTAACTTATACGCGTTTTCATTGATCCGTTTCACAATCTTTACAGGACCAATCTTTCGAGCTTTAAGTTTATTATATGTTCCCACTGGAAAACGATCCTTCGTTAGTACAGCATATACTAAATCTCCTTCGTTAAATTCAACACTTCTTCACTTCAGATTCGCAGATCGCTTATACTTCTCATTCGACTTCTACAATCGTTCCTGAATGATTTTATGGCATTCCGTCAAACCATCAACAAAATCAGCAGCTCGTTTAACTATCCCCTTCGGTTGCGGCACTATCGTTAAATTCAACGGCCCTTTTGGTAAGCTTGAATATACAATCTGAAATGGACTAAAACCCGTACTACAGTTGATAGCATGATTATGAGCAAACTCCGCTTGACATAACTTCAGATCTCAACTCTTCAGATTATCCTTCACAAGACACCGTACCAGCGATCTATTCACAATTTCCGTTTGTCCATTTGTCTGCGGATGATAAGCGCTACTGAATTTCAGCTTGCTTCCCACCATCTTCCACAAACTTAGACAAAAATGACTCAGAAATCTGGTATCCCTGTCCGAAACTATGGATTCGGGTAATCCATGAAGACGATAGATCTCTTTAAAGAACAACTGTGCCACATGAACTGCATCTGCCGTCTTCTTACAAGCAACAAAATGTACCATCTTCGAGAAACGGTCCACCACAACATATATAGAGTCATTTCCCTGTTGAGTCCTTGGCAAACCCAACACGAAATCCATGCTTATATCTACCCACGGTTTTGTAGGAATGGGTAAAGGCATATACAACCCCGCATTTGTAGCTGTCCCCTTCGAAACTTGACAAATATGACATCTACGCACAAACCTTCCAACTTCCCGCCTCATCGATGGCCAATAGAAAGACTGAGAGACTAACTGCAACGTGCGATCCCGTCCAACATGTCCTTCTTCGTGTAACTCCTTTACAATCTTCATTCGTAAGCTTCCTTCTGGTATGCATAATTGTTTCCCTTTGAATAAGAATCCATCCATCAATACAAACTCATCAGTACTCCCATCCTTGACTTTCTCAACAATCTTTGTAAAGTAAGGATCTTCTTCAAACAACTCTGGTAATAGTTCAAATCCTGTCACTTCAACCTTCATTGTTGTCAACAAATGATTCCTCCTGCTCAATGCATCTGCTACACGATTCGTCACCCCTGACTTGTGCTTCACAACAAAAGTAAACTGCTGCAGATACGCGACCCATGAAGCGTGCCTAGCTGAAATTTTGTCTTGCCCTTGCAAATGCTTCAAAGCTTCATGATCCGTATAAAGAACAAACTCTTTCTGGAATAGATAATGTCTCCAGTGCTTCACAGCTTGAACAATCGCGTAAAACTCCACATCATAAGTGCTATATCTCAACTTGGCTCCAGATAACTTCTCACTGAAATAAGCAACTGGTCTTCCCTTCTGACTCAAAACTCCACCAATCCCAACCTTCGATGCATCAGTATGTAACTCGAACAACAACTGAAAATCCGGTAAAACTAGAATTGGCGCTGACGTCAATAGTGACTTGATCTTCTCAAAAGCAACCCCTGCTTCCTCTGACCATGCAAACTGCTTTCCTTTCATGCAATCGGTTACAGGTGCCATCACACTGCTAAAGTGTGGAATAAATCTTCGATAAAAAGATACCAACCCATGAAAGCTCCTCACTTCAGTAATTGTCTTGGGTTGTGGCCAACTCCTTACAGCTTCCACTTTACTTTCATCCACTTGAACGCCTTCCTTCGACATGACATATCCCAGAAACAAAACACTGTGTGTCATGAACACACACTTCTTCGTTGCAGCATAAAATTTCTCCTGTCGTAGAATCAACAGTACTTCTCGCAAATGCTGGACATACTCTTCCATACTCCCACTATAAATCAAAATATCATCAAAGTAAACTACCACGAACTTCCCAGTGAATTGTCTGAAAATCTGGTTCGTAATTCTCATAAAAGTACTCGGAGCATTTGATAAGCCAAACGGCATAACCAGCCATTCGTATAAACCTTCCTCGTTTTAAAAGCAGTCTTCCACTCATCACCCGGTCTAATACGAATCTGATGGTATCCACTCTTCAAGTCAATCTTCGAAAACACAACAGCCCCACTTAACTGATCAATTAAATCATCGAACCTCGGCATAGGAAATATGTATCTCACAGTGATCTTGTTTAAAGCAAGACTGTCCGTACACATTCTCCACGTCCCATCCTTCTTCGGTACCAATAAAGCTGGCACAGCACAAGGACTCAAGCTCTCCTGAACACGCCCCTGTTCTATCAACTCCTCCACCTGCCTTCTCAGTTCCTCATGCTCCTTAGGACTCATCCTGTAATGTGGCCTGTGTGGTAATACTGCCCCTGGCACAAGATCTATCTGATGCTGAATATCCCTCGACGGTGGTAACTCCGTTGGTAACTCCTCAGGAAATACATCTCTGAATTATTCCAATACCGTCTTTACTTCCTCTGGAACTTTAACAGATTCAGTGGCTTCATGTCCAATCAACAAAAACACCTCTGGACTCTCCTCTACCTCTTCAACAAATTCCTTCAAAGTCAACAAAGTCTTCAGCTCCTCAATCTCCTCTGATTTGCTCTCTCCTAGCTGTCTCTTCTTTGGAGCTGAAATGATCTTAACACCCTCAAACATAAAGCTGTAGCTATTGGTTCGACCATCATGCTGCATTGCTCTCGATCATACTGCCATGGTCTTCCCAGAAGCAAGTGACAAACATCCATCTCCACAACATCACACCAGATCTCGTCTTTATACTTCTTCCCAATAGAAAATGGAACTTGAACTCGCCTGTCCACTTTCACCTCTCCTCCTTTTCTCAACCACGCTAACTTGTAAGGATTTGGATGCTTCTCCGTTTTCAGCTTCAACTTTCTCACAGCTTCGGTAGAAATAATATTGTCACAACTTCCTGCGTCAATCACAAATTTACAAACCTTTCCCAGAATAGTGCATGTTGACCGAAAGATGTTACTCCTCAACCAACTAGCTTCTTCTTCCTGCTTCGGTGTTAAACAAGATCTCCTCATCATTAGATTACATCCTTCATCTCCTGACGCAACATCCTGTTCATCCTTCTCAACTGTACTAGAATAACCTTCACCAACCTCCTCACCTTCAACTTCAGCAATCATAGTTCGTTTCTTCGGCTTCGGACATTCATTACTCTTGTGACCCACTTCCTGGCAATTATAACACTTGAAACTGTTGTTGAACTTCGCCTTCGCAACTTCATTCACAACTGGTTTACCGATAGCTTTAGAAACAGTAGAACTCCCACTAGCACCTTTGTTCTGATTATTGAAACTTGTAAACACACCACCTCCTCGTCTTCCCTGCTTCTCCCAAGCCAATGCTTTCTGACGTGCTTCTGTTACAGATCTAGGATCAAACATATTCACCATATCTTGAATCTGCATCCTCAACCCTCCAACAAACCTAGCAGTCAATTGTTCCTCTGTCTCCATAATGTCATTTCGAGCAACCAGTTGATAAAATTCATCAGCATAATCATTAACGGTCTTCGTCCCTTGCCTCAGATTCTGCAACCTTTGATACATGAGTGATTGATAATTGTAAGGTAAAAATGTAGCTTTCATCAGTTTCTTCATCTTCTCCCATGATTCAATCTTCGACTTCCCCATCCGTTCTCGTGTAAGTTTGGTTTGCTGCCACCACGCCATAGCTCTCCCCCTCAACCTAGTAGCAACCAACTTCACTCGACGATTTTCTGGAACCTCTTTGAAATCAAAGATCTCTTCAACATTAGACACCCAGTCCAAGAATTCTTCTGCAACCATTCCACCCTTGAATTCAGGAATTTCCATCTTCATCCCCGATTCCCAACGTCGATCATCATCTATATCCCGATACTGACGTCGTAATTGATCTCGATCTCGGTAATGAACACTTCCTCTATCACCATCAAACTCCTCATCAAAGTCTGATGTATATCGATGTCGATCACGTCCACCAATATCTCTACTACCACCACTTCTACCTCCAACATCCCTTCGATCTACATTCATCCAATCACGACCATCCACATCTCGCTGATTTCGCTCATCAACATTCCTATCACGATTGTCAACACTTCTACGATCATGATCTTCTCTTCTCTCCCGATCTGAATGTGGTGAAATTCTACTTCCCCCATGGCTCGATTCAGGTGAATCCCTTCTTCTACTTTGATTCATTTCAAGCATCATTCTCTCTAACCGACCAATTCCTTCATCAAACTTTTCATGCATGCGTTGTTCCATTTGATCGGCTTCTTCTCTTCTATACAACACTTCAATATTCTGATGGCGATTAGCTCTTCTCGGCGGCATGATTACACACTCACAAATACTTCAACAAAAAAAAATGCAAACTTCAAAACTTTAACAATACACGGCTCAAACTAGCTCTACACTTCACTAGCTCGCACAAGCTTGCAACGACCTAAGGCTTAGCTCGGCTCGGCTTCAAACACTTTTCAAACTTGGATCCAAAATGAAATGGATCGAAAGCTTCCAACTTGTTGCAACTTCAAGACGAACACGATGAACACCAACTTCAAACTTCAAAATCGGCTCCAAGACTCGGCTTAGCTATGATTTGCTAAGCCTAGCTCTGATACCAA
This sequence comes from Allium cepa, assembly GCA_030765085.1. Classification (NCBI taxonomy): domain Eukaryota; kingdom Viridiplantae; phylum Streptophyta; class Magnoliopsida; order Asparagales; family Amaryllidaceae; genus Allium; species Allium cepa. The sequence goes on from CM060929.1 coordinate 888,334,010, forward strand.
ACTGATGCAGCGGAATTACGAAAATTTAATCAAATCGATGAAACTGGTAATCGGTGGATTGAAAATACTGCAAGGCCCAAATTCGTTGATCCGAAGATACTGAACTCTAACTATCTCTGATACGTTGATCGCGCACGATACCGTGAAGAGAGATCTGCAATTCTTCGAGCGTTGATCAAGCGCACTTGATTTCGCGAATTGGCTTCAACGATCGAAGATTCGAGCGCACTCGAATGTCGAAGGTGGAGATAGGAGATCTCACTCAACTGCCAATTTAATGAAAGCACAAAGCTAACAAACAAGAGTTTATTCCAAAATCGACAACCTTTTTACAATGACACAACATGCCTATTTATAGGCTTATACAACACCCAGCACTAGGTCGTTCACGACCTTACAACACACACTAGGTCGCACGCGACCTAACACTAATACACGACCGACCTAACTTGAGTCATTAACGACCTAAGCCATCACGACTTAACAACATGAAGCGACTCAACCTTAAACGACATAACAAATACAACATGCGACTTTACAAAGCAACGACCTAAGATCAACGACATATCCATATATACAACACAACACATCCACGCGACCTAAAAACATACGAGTTACGACCTATATGTACAACACAACAGCATACAACACAGGAGGCCGCGACCTACGACTTATACACAAGCGACTTACGGATAAGCGACCTAAAGGTCTTTATGCGGTCTTCGTCTGGAGCGACCTATCAACATAACGGCAATCAACTTGAGCGACTTAGGAAGGTCGTTCATGACCTAATATTCATGGTATGGCATCATATAGTGTAGCGACCTAAGAATCAATAGTTTGAGCGACTTACCTTAAGTCACTGGTCCTTCTCACCGCAAACCCCCTCCAATGCATGACTTAGCTTGTTAACTCGTAAGTCGTTAGGTCGCTCGCGACCTAGAGTTTGTGGCCTTGTGTGACACGCTTCGCTACCCCCCTTTGCATTTTCCAACTCCTTAGGTCGTGGACGAGTTAAGGCCTTGTTAGGTCGTCCCAATGACATATGGTGCTCGCGAATTAATGCTTCATTAGGTTGGCCTGCATCAGAAGGGAATCAATGCTACGTAAAACTTATTGTCTGGATATACAATAAAGGCCGACGGTTCAAGATGAAATAATTCACCGATTAGACAAGTAGATTCGATAAGTTTTAACTAGGGAAATTTCAAAGTGAAATATCTACTTATCCACGATAAAACATTATTCCATATATACTCTGTGATATTTCGCTTTGTGTGGGGGATATGTATATTATCATTCATGTGGGGGATTGTTGGAATTCCTTAACAAATTAAATGAATGAAATATACAAAGTCCCACATCGCCAAATTATTGAAGCTATATTGGTTTATATATGGCTTTCTCATGAGGAGGTTGGGGGCCTGGGGCTCCCAAATGTATGCTTCATTGTGAGGAGGAAGATCATGCATCTCCACCACACACGCGCGCGCCGCCGCCGTCCATCCGACCGACCGAACCGAACCGGGCCGGGCTCAGGTCTAAAATGACCATTCTTTTTACTAGGACATTGTTTAACGGTTTTGGGCTTCGTTTGAAACTGGGCTGGGCCTGCGATTTGAAGAGAAGTGGGCGGGTGATTACGGACGCGGGTTTTGGCCTGAAGAGGTGCGACCTGTTGGCAGCATTTTTCTAAACGGATGCGACCTGTTATGGCATGCGGCCCGTTAGCAGGCGCAGTTTAATTTTGGCGAACAGATGCGGCTTTGGCGAACGGATGCGGCCTATTCAAAATGAATGGGCACAACCGATAAACAGCAGCAGAAACGGGCGCGACCGTTTGGACAAACGGGTGCAGACGCGACCGTTCGAAGGGATACGAACCAACTATAAATAAGGAGGAAAACTGATCACTTTCTTCACCCACTTTCGATTCGAATGTCTCCTCTCTTCTAACTGCTGTTCTTATATATATTCAAATCACAGAGTGATATGCTCATTACAATCTCGTGCAGAACACGTCTATTGTATCTTGGGAGAATTTAGAAATAAAATTCTTAAGGAAATCGTTACGACGAGCCTCAGACATAATCAGGTTAGAATTCTAGTCTGATTGTATATTTATATACAATATTCTATATTCTATCCGTTACTCTGGTTATACTATTTATTCAAAATAGTATAACGTTGTTGTAGTAATTTATTTACAACATTCATATTGTTATAATAATTGCTACAGAATTCCAGTGTAGTGGAAATCTGAATTATAAACTTGTGCGACGAGTTTATAATTGATTATTCTCTGTTTTGGTATACTAGACGAATAACAAAAACTTCTTCCATAACCTATTCAAAACATAATCTCCTCTGCATACTCCTCCTCGAACCACATTTCATTACCATACATTCACCGCCTTCCCCAACCCTCTGCTAAACTGCAATTCACTTCACACATTACCCTGTCTGACCATCCACAGAAACAATCACAGACAACAACACTACAGGTGCACTTCTTGCAACAATCTCCTACAACTCTTCAACTATCACAAAACCAGAGACTTCACACCACAGCTGCTAACCGAACACATAATAATACCATTCATTTCCCAAGAAAAAAAAAACTTGCCTCATAACACACATCCACTAACTTGTCAACTTCCCTGTCAGCGATTACAACTTTCACACTGCTACATCTCCTTGTTCATCCACCATTTAAACCCACAACCAGCCATTGCTCTACCCACTGCACATCATGACTTCAGACCATACAAACTGAGACCAAACTTCATAATTGCTGCATTCCACCCAAACAGTGACCATCATTCCAGTCAAACCACTTCTCTGTTCACCATTTCATTCTCCTCTTGACCACGAATCACCGCAGTGCCTTCCACAGTGAAACCACCATAATACCAAAACCACTGTCCATACCTCGTTAATCGCCACCATGCACTTCCACGAGCCCCAATCTCCAAATCCCCAACTTGAAACCGCACCACCACCGTATCGTACTACCTTCTGTCATCACGATCGAATCAGCAAACAACCATAATCCCCCAATCGAACTCCAGCACCGCTACAATCGCCGACCCTTCCACCATTAACTCGCAGTCAATCACTAATTTGACTAATTGCGATTAAAAACCTTGTGATTTCAATTTTTTTCTTTTTCTTCCGAAGCTTGCTTTGATTTAAAAAAATTGAAGAGAACAATTTGGAACGGTTCAATTTGTTTTGCCTGGGCCGCGCTGCTTTTGGAGCCTCTTCTTACCATATTTTTTATTCTTTTTAGTTCCTTTTGTTTTGTTTTGTTTTTAGTTGTTCTCCTCTTTGATTAAAAAAACTAGCATTTGGAGCCTTTTAATTTGTTTTTCTTTGGTTCATTTTACTTCTACTTTAATAAAAAAAATCTCTTTTAATTACTTTGTGTTTGTTTCCTTTGTTTAAAATAACAATAATAATAATAATTGTATATATTATTGATAATCAATTGGAATGGGAGATTAATAATCAATTATAATCATTGATAAAATCAAAAATAGAATATCCAATTGGAATGGATGATTATTATCTAGAGCAGGTAGATTAGTTTTAATAAATTCTGTTCTAACTGCCCTTCCAATATACTGGATGTCCATGCATTTATTTCCTGATTGGGTAATAGATAAAATTGACAAAATTAGAATAGATTTCTTATAGAGTGGGGAAAATACTAACAATAGCATAAAATGTTTAGTAAACAGGGAAACTGTTTGCAAAGCTAGAAAGGAAGGTGGCTTAGGAGTAATTAACTTGCGTAGTATGAACTTGTCTTTGCTAAGTAAATGGTTATGGAAGTTTAAGGATATAAACGATAGTGCTACTTGGAAAGAGATCATTATAAAATATTACTATAATGGTTGTATTAACTCATATCAAATCATTTCTCCTGACAATCAAAATCTTTCTAACTTTTGAAATCCATTTTGAAATGTCATGATATTTTCAACCTGGGTCTTCGTACGATAGTCCACTCTGGTAATTGTACTTCTTTTTGGCATGACCATTGGATTTCTGTTTTACCTCTTAAGTTAGAACTGAAAGAGCTTTACGAAATCTGTAACTTTAAGTATGCGTTAATTAGTGATGTTTTTTCTCCTGATAACGATCCCCCTTGGAACTTTACTTTTAACAGAATTCTAGTAGGATCAACCCTTAGGCAGTTTTCCTTGCTTTATGCTAAATTAAGTCTCTATAATATTGATAATGATAATGACACTATTAGGTGGGAATGGGATAAGAGTAAGAAATATACACCAAATTATTTTTATAAATTTATTAACTTTTCAAGCACATCAAACACCTCTTTTAACTTTAGTTGGAAAGCAAATGCTCCTCCTAAATCTAAAATTCATATGTGGTTAATACTCCATGGAAAACTTAATATGAATTACTAAAGAGAAAAATATTCATAATGACAACAAATGTTATTTTTGTAATATGCATGCCGAAGATATTAAACACATCTATTATGACTGCTTGGAGTCTTATTACATCCTAACCAACACTCTTAGAATTTTTAATTTTAATATTACAACTAAAATCAATGATTGTGAATTCTACTGGAGCAGTTTTAGATTTAGGTTCAGAAAGAATGTTAGATTCTTACTAGATACTTTATTCACTGTTATTTGTTGGTATATTTGGTTTGAAAGAAATCAAATAATTTTTAACAATAATATTAGTCAGGGTAATAAACTGATTTATACTATTTCTTCTTTTTGTTTTAATTGGATTTCTAACCCCAAATATAAATTAGCTAAAAACAAATTCTTTAAAGGGTTCCTTAATAAAGTTAGGTATAATATTAATTCATTTAAACTCAATAATAATATTTTTAAATCTAATAATAATAGTATTTATATTTATCCACACTTATCCAACGACCTCATTGTCAACCATAATTTGCTTAGGATCAAAGGCGCTTAAGTTTTTTTAAGATTATTGCACTATTTTTTGTACTTGGCTTTGTTTAGATAGGTAGTTTTACTTAGACATCTAGTCTTCCCCCCTTTCATACATATGTATGTATATTAACTTTCTAATATACATATACATGTATCATTCTAACTCCTTTTTTAGTCATTCTGTAGACGCAGGTTCGAGCGATAGGGTGTTTAGGTTCACTTTGCAGGTTCACACGACTTTAGATTGCAGGGCTTTGGATTGCAGAGAGGGCTTAAGCATAGAGTTTTCATCTTAGGGCACCTTCATCTCCATTATGGAGTTCTTACATCTAGAGGATATGCTTTTGGGCTTGGCACTTATTCCATTGTAGCAGGGAGCTTCTTATTTAGCTTGTGATGTCGCCTTGCATTTTTGGTTTTTCTTCAGCTTTTTAGGTACTTCAAACACTTTAATATCGGGCGGTTGGCATGCATGTGCTAGATATTAGGGTGTGATGGGTGGAGACTTTGTCAGACCTCATCTTAGGGTTACCATATTTTGTTTTTGTTTTTGTACCTTGATTCTGTCACCTGCCAGACATGTTGGCAGCACCTTATTTCTGTGTTATATATATAACTATATGTGTGCTCTCCTCTATTCTTAGAGGATCACACATTTCCCTCAATTTTATATATATATATATATCTTGTTTTTTTGTTTCATGTTGCCAAAGCAGAAAATCGAGGGGAATTGTTGCTTGGATTAGCTTGCCAAACCAAAAGAAAAATAATTGCCTTGCCTAGCTTGCCAAAAAGTAAATTGCTTGCTTATAAAATAATTTTGCACCCATATCTGTTATTTTTATTTGAATTGCATTGTTGGTTGCTTGAATTTTCATTTATATAGAAAAATTAAAACAAAAAACAAAAACAAAAACAAAATTCATTCGTAGTTGCATTGTTAATACACGTTTAATTTCTGTTTTGCATTTCATCCTAGAGTTTGTTAATAACAATGGTTAGACATCGATAACACTTAATTGTATATTGACAATTTGTCTTCTTTAAACAATTTAATTTCTTGGTGTCTAGGCCACGGCAGAGTAATAACCATCTATAAATATTACAGTGATTCGTAAATATTATAGTGGTTATTCATCTGAAGGTACTTAAACTTTTGGCTGCATTGCTACGGTGATTCGTGGTGCATCGATAAATCCTGTCCGTTACCTTGTTGAGAACTATCTTGTTTATCTAAGACAGATTGTGAATATAAAATTTTGGGTTAACTTAGGATAAATCATTTGTAATTTACCCTTGCATTCATTTAGTTGCATTAGTTCAAGCATATTTAAAAAAAATTCAAAATCCAAAACAATTTTTTTTTGTAAATGTTCCTTTTATTTTTGAAATTTTTAAATCCTTTTCCTTTGAAATTTCAAAAATCCAAAAAAATTTAGAAAATCAAAAATATAAAAAAATATAAAAAATTTCAAAAAAACAAAAAAAAAAATCTGAAATTCCAAAAAAAAATAATCAGTTTTTTCCTTCTCCTTTTTGAATATTTCTCCTTTATAAAAAAACCAAAAAAATAATAATTTATTTTGGTAAATAGTTTTCCGTTATAAAAATCGAAAAAAAATCCCAAAAAAAAACACAAAAAATTCTTGAAAATGTTCGAGTTTCCCCACTTACATGAATTTCACAATAGTTGTGAAAATCAATATAATCCATACGATTTCACTCCAAATTCGCATGGATATTTTAATGACAACTATTCTTTAAACAATTCGAATTTTGAACAAAAAAGTTTTCAAAACGATGACCAACCCTCGAATCTCGAAAATAACATTTCATCTTTACTCGAACTCTCTACACCACAAAATCAAAATATAAATGATTTGTGTAATTCATATTTGTGTAATAACTCGAGTCAAGGATTTCAAAATTCGAATTTAATTCAAAATTCAAACGATTTCGAATATAACCCATGCCAATTCAATTTTAAACTCCAAAATGAATTTCAAAATCAAAATGAAATTGTGATCCACTTTTCAAATAATTTTGGCAATGGGAATAATCTCGACTACGATACGATTGAAAATATTTGTTCTCAACAAATCCAAATCGAAAATTCTCAAGTTAATAACTATAAATTGGATTTTGTTGAACAAATGGATGAAATCTATAATGAACACATGGATTTGTTGTTTGACACATATACGAAACAACGTGAGACACAAAGCCAAATCCATACGTGTGACGAGTCAAATGATAATCCATCTTTTACCAAAATTGACGATTTTCAATTAACAACTTTTGAAACTGAAAATGACGATCTTAGTGAAGTTGTTGAAAACACGGTAATTGAGTTGGATTTCAATTCTTTTAAGGATGAGAAACTCGATTTAAAATTCGATCTTCCTTTTCTCGATTTCGAAAATTTGAATACAACAACTTTAGATTTTGAACTTGAGATACGTAATGAAGTTGTTGATAATCCAACAAAGGAAGACGAATTCAATGAACACGATTTCTTTGGAATTTTCGAAAATGTGTTGTCAAATTCTGAAGGGGAAGATTTAAAACACCATTTTGATATTGAAATCGATAATTTTGAAAAAAAAATTAGTGATGAGTTCGAATCTCAATTTAGTGAAAATAAACTTGAACTTCAACTAATTTTTCTATCAGCCCCAAAATCATCGAAAATAAAACAACTCATGCGATTTTTAATAAAATGACAACCGTTTTTCCAAATCCATAGTCGATTCTAGAATCTTTTACGATTTGGTTTTTTGCGCTTAAGCTATGTCTCGCGTACTTGACGAGACAAATGAATAGGTTTTTGAAAGACCGGTTCATTTACTCTTTAATGGCATACTTTTTGATGTCATGTAAATAATCATATTTTCATTTTCGTTAAAATAAAGGTTATTTTTTTATTTTTCTCCTTCCATTTGGGTTGACTGCGGGGACACAGTCAAAATCAAGTATGAGGGGAGACTCATCTTCATTTTTATTTTTCATGGTTTATTTTTGCTTTTTCTTTTAAAAACTCAAAAAAATATTAAAAAAAATCCCAAAGACAAATTTTCTTCTGATTTATTTTTAAAGAAACACTATAGGATAAGTATATGGTTTTGGTTTACTAAATTGAATTTTTTGAAAATTTATCCGTCTTAACAAAAATAAAAATGAAGTTTAATTACAAATAACAATAGTTTAACTAACATATAGGAAGGTTCATACGTGATAATCATGAAACATATCCTAAATGAAAATCTTTGTTTTAAAAAGTGGTTGATTCAATGTAAAGGATATAACATTTATTTTGTCTTCTAAGTTAAGTGGTGCTAAGATTATTTTGCAAAACTCTCTCTTTCAAAAAAAATTTTGAAAAAAATATATAAAAAAAACAAAACATTTGTATATATGTAAATATTTTCTATTAATACCTACGGTCGACAGGTGTACACACTTGTGTGTACACTCGTCATGCTCTGTACCTTTCTCATGTAAGCCTAAAAGGCAGTGCACAATCGGTATATCTGGCCTCTGTTTATCTGAGCTAGGTGTATATATAAAAAAAAGTCTTTGTAATAACGCCTACAGTCAATAGGTGTTCACACTCTTATGTTCACTCGCCACGCTCTGTATTCCCCTCACATTAGTCCGCAAGGCAATGCATGGTTAATATATATGACCTCAGTTTACCTGAGTTAGGCATATAAATATTGTAAATATCAACAAAATTTTCAAAAATACAAGAGTGAGTAAGCAATTGAAATCCTAGCACTATTTTTAACTTTTTTGATTTGACTTGTTATTGATAATAAATGAATATACCACTTTGATAAACTTTGATAATCAACTAAGGATCCATTTTATAATTACAATTTGTTATCAACCGAAACAACGAGTTAAACTATAGGTTATTTGTTATGATAACTTGATTTTTATTGGAAATTTTGACGAGTAAATGACTTAAATTTTCAAGATAATGACGAAAGCCTATATTTAACTTATTTGTGTCGATTTAAAAATAAATCCTTCATTTGTAAATATTTTCAAAAACTCGCATTCATCTCTTTGTAAATAAATCTTGCATTTTGTAAATATTTTCGCCTTACATGTTTCATATCGCATTCGGATTTTGTAGGTAGTATTCGTTGAAAACCCTCACAAGACAAAACTTGTCCTACTAGGGATGCCCAGAGGTTTAACAGCTTATTGCATGCGCTCAATGCAATCGTGCTCCTTACGAAAATGGATTTATCTTAGTTTTTCTTTATTCGAGGACGAATAATAAGATAAGTGTGGGGGTATTTGATGTGCACGTAAATGTGCATATTTTTACCATAATATTTAATCTATTTAAATTAAATAAATGATCATATTAGGTATTTTCACATGTTTAAACCAAAATTCAAATTATTTTCAAATTGTCACATTGTCATCTTCATCCAAGGGCAAAATAGTCATTTTATGCATTTATTAAAGGACAAATTTTCGATGTGGGCTAGTTTTCGAATCAATTTCGCGATCGGTGTTGGTTTTGAAACTTATTACCAAACAGGGCTGGTTTCTGCCCAGTCAGCAGCACAGTCACCATTTTTGTAACTGCCAACGATTTGCGCAACTCTTAGTTGCACATGGGAATTTTTTTCAGAAGCGCAACTAAGAGTTGCGCTAATTGGGGAATTTAATTTTCCCCCAATGCGCAACTAAGAGTTGCGCAATTATAAAATGGCGCAACTGTTAGTTGCGCCCAGGCGCAACTCATAGTTGCGCGTGCACAGGTTCCTGATAAAACAGAGGCAGCAGCAACCATCCTCCCCATTCTACCAAAACTCTTTCCAACCTTCAATCCTTCTTCCATGGCCGAACCCAACAACTCCCAACCCAAATTTTAGCCAATTACCACCATTTTTTCACAAAATTATCAAATTTCTTCATCTTTCTTCGACTAAACCAAAGCTACAACAATCCCTTCAACCTCACTCACAGTATCACTAATTATTATGGATAATTGGGAGATTCTAGATGCAGTATTGGTGCAATATGTTGAACGGATGGAAGCTGAAAATGAATTTGTTCCCGAAACCCAGTTTGAAACAGTTCCTGAAGCTCAATTTGAGATAGTTCCGCCGGCTAATGATGTCGATGTTCAATCTGCTTTGGATAATCAATTCTGTGTAGACAAACCGAATCAAAGACTGGGAAAACAAATTAGCGGCGAAGGACGAGTGAGAGAAGATAAACATCCACTTTTCCATTGTGGAGATGTTTGTGAGGTAGTTGAATGCAAGACTCAAACAAATGCTGGACGTCATTTTTATGGATGTGCCGGTTACCTTGACCATATAACTAACCTGAAAGGTGTTGAGTGCTGTAATTTCTTCAAATGGCTCGATCGTCCCTTGACCCCGAGAGGAGTGGAATATGCACTAGAGATGCAAGCCGAAGTAAGACGTTTGGAAAAGGAAAAAAGACAGCTTCGACATTAAGTAGACTATTTGCAGTCCGTAAATCCAATTTGGAAAGGGGTCTAGTGAACTGGGTAGTGCAACTGTACTGTAATGGATATGTATCAAACTTGTTTAATTGAGTTATGTATGCTTTAGTTGTAATGAATGCTGTATTACTTGGTTTTATTTGTACTTGGTTTGTTGTAGTGGATATGCAATAGATGATTTATATAACACAGCAAGTAATTTAAACGTTTGACATAAGATATCGTTTGATAACAAAGTTGCGTACAGAATAAAAATATAAGTTATACAGTTCACAAATGACAGAAGTAGTAGAAACATGTAAAATATTTATTGCTTCCCACACGTTCATCTCTTATGACCCAAGTTACCGCACTGTGCACATCTGTCTTCTCTTCTGTCCTCCATTTCGTCCATGACTCCCCTTATTCTTGTGGATCTCGGTCTTCCTGTATTCCTTCGCGTTGGCGGCGGGAGTATAGTAGGGCCTTCAGGTACATCCCAATATCTACTGTCGGGCACTGGATGAAAAACCGGAAAATAACTATGTCTATAAATGTCTGTCGTAAACCAGGATGAAATAAGATCATGGTAAGCTCTGTTCGCTCCTCCTCTACATCGTGCGCATGCAGCTAAAACATGGGAACATGGAAAATGGGCTAGAATAGGAATATTGCATGAACAGCTGCAGCTGTCATTGGTAATATTTACTGTGTAGTTGCACGCGTTTGTGTCTGTTACATGCCACTCCATTAAGCTGAACCTGTTAATGCTCATATTACGTGCTTCTGCTGAATCTTGCTACTAAAACCAGCTTTTTTAAAGTTTGCTTTCAAATAGCGTAGGCAGAAGCGATGATGATGTGGTCTTCTCCACTTTTCTTGCAAGGCGGTTGGAATTCCTTTCGCTCTATCGGAAATGAATGTAATGCATCTTGCATTTAACGATGGAATTAAGTGTCCCATGCATGAAAAAAACCAACCCCAAGTTTCCGCAGACTCCGTCCTTACAATAGCAAATGCCAAAGGGAAAAGGAGTTGTTTGCATCAACTCCTGTGGCTACAAGCAACGTACCTTGATATTTACCATACTGATGTGTTCCGTCAATAGAAAGAATCGGACGGCAATGGTTGAAACCTGCAATGCTCGGGCCAAATGACCAGAAAGCCCCCCAGAATTGTACTCCTTCTGTATGGACATGATAAACAGTACCTGGATTGCATTTTTGTATAGCACGAAGAAACTGAGGCAAATCGTTGTACGAAGACTCCCAATCGCCAAAAATTGTAGACACCGCTTTGCTAAGTCCTTTCCAAGCTCTCATGTAGCTTATTTGAATTTTGTAAGTGTGTGCCATAAGCTCTTGGACAGATTTTGCAGTGTAACTTGGGTTCGAACGAACATGTGGAAGGACTTTGGTGCAAATGAATTTGGCTGTTGCTTGTTTGTGGTTCGAGTTGATGATTAGATTTGAGCAAGCGTGATCACCACCGTATTTTTTTATCATCCACCACCCAGCATGATCTCTTTTAGACACAATAGCATGAAGCTGCCATGGACAATTAGCATCAATATCACATATAGCAGTGAACTCTCTAGCACAAGACTTTATGTTTTTAAATGAAACTGAACACTTTATCGACCATTCACTTATATGTTCAATCAAAGATTCCTTCGATTTAAAAATCATACCAACTCGAGGGCCTTTCTCCACACATTCTAGCCTAAACATTTCGTCGGTAAATTGAAATTCTTGCACAACAGATCTTTCCATAATTGTATCATTGCATTGGTCATCTTCTAACGGTTCTTCAATCTCGATATGCTCGTCGGTGTCATCAACTTCCTCTGGAATATCATCTAAAGGAGCGTCATTGTTAACATTCATAGCATCGATCCATGTTTCATCGTCGTCTAGTGAAGCAGCGATTTCCATGCTGTCCAAATGGGAAATTTCAATATCAGCATTTGCACCCTCCATATCCTCGGTGTCAACATCTTCATCTGGAAGTCCATGCAAGTAGTCATTTGAATTCGGAGTTGGAATTGACTGTGGGGGATACGATGGATATGGAAGGAACCCATACCCGGGTGATTGCGATGGATATGCCATGACACCGTACCTGTACACAAACATTTGATTGTTAAGTGCCAAAAACATGAATAAAACATTATTACAGCACATAAAAACATACCCGGCTGCCTGTGCGTAAATGTTCGGTGGCTGGTAGGAGTAGTGTGGGTAATACGTTTGACTTTGCTCAGCAGTATTACTAGGTCCGGGTTGACTGGTATAATCAAAGATTTGAGCTCGCTGTTCAGTTGTATGTACCACCTCCGTCTTCTTAACATATAGTTCAATTACTTTCATCCCCACACAAAACATAGAATCGACGTCGTCGTCGTCGTCGACCTCAATAGCAATTGGTCCATCATCTGTTACCCACTTACTAACCAACGCGATGTCGAACTCCGTAGAAGCAATCTTTGTAGCTTTGTAAATTGCCGTTTTTAGCTCAAGGAAATTGCAACCTCTCCTGACTTTCGATCCCTTATGCTTTCCGCCAACATAGGTTGGCTTGCTATTTTCATCGATGATTAAATCACCGTCATAGTGACAAATAATAGGCACGGTAGTCATTGATCTATCAAAATTATAGAAAGTTAATTGTCAACACCATACCTATGAAAATTGGTGGAGTAGGGTTTCGATTCTTTACCTCTAGTGTAGATGAACGTGAAATCTTTTGTTTATCTCCGTAGAACTAAATGATTTTGAGTGGAAAGTTGTGTTGATAGTAGTGAAAATGATGGAAATGGTTGTTAGGGTTTCTGAAAGAAAATGGGTTTGAGGAGTTGTGTTTGTTTTGGGAGGAGTTGTGTTGTTCATATGCAGCTGTTGGGCCAGGGAATAGGCCAGATATGCAGGCGCAACTGATAGTTGCGCATAAGTAGCGCAACTCTTGCGCAACTCAAAGTTGCGCCCTATGAGCAACTATCAGGTGCGCATTTGTGCGCCATTCAAAGTTGCGCCTGCAACTTTCCAGAGACCATATACCATAAGCAACTTTCATCAAACATCAACTTTCATATAATATAACAACATACAAGTACAACAATTCATCCAAAGAGGTGAAATATTTCATACAACTCATCATATGTCATATAACAACATGTTCCAAGTCAATAATACAACAACACAGTAAACAAGTTTCAAGTCAATACAAAATTCAAAACATAGCAACCAAACGACATACCAACACAACCATATCTTCTTATTATATTTTTGCGGTAGCGTGGTATTCTTTAAGTTTGCATCGGAGGCGGTTGAGATGGTCCAGCTTCGACAATTTCCAGTCCCGGCTGGCTACCTTGTGAAGGACCCCGCGTGCCTCTAAAACATCTTCTTTGGTAGGTAAGACCAAAAGCCCGGGGAGGACGAGGCGTATACGGTGGCGGTCTTTCTAGCTTATTCCTACCAAGAAGCGACTTGATAATTTCCTTGATGTTGAAGCACTTTCCTTTTACTCTGTCCTCATCTGCAGGATCTGCCAGGACATCGTCAACTTCATTGGAAATCATATACAACCCTTGAACCTAAAATAAAAGAATAAACGATGCAATTAAGTAAAGCTTGTTGAAGAAGTTCAAAGAGTAAAACTTGTTGTCACTTACCGAATCATGTTCCACCGGTCCCCGTGGAGCATATATGGGCAGTTTAGTTGACGATTCTTTAAGTACAAATCGCCGTGTGATATGCCAGTACCAACTATAGTACAGTTCGATTGAAATTCTAGGTACGCGTTCGTCCTGAACGTGATCCAACCTGTGATCCCACCTTGCGACATACGTGTTGTACAAGGCACTATTCCAACCATATGGGCAAATCTGCTCGGCCGGATCTGGTATATGCTGATGAAGGCCAAATTGCCTCATCACTCTATCGAGGTAGTGCGTGGCAACACTTTGCAAGCAAATAATCGGGGTCCTAGCATACCAACTTTGCTCCCCGTCCAAACATATAGGCAGTAAATCCTATACGATCTCAGCGGTGTATGACATCCAGTCAACAGCATGCTCGTCCATAACATCGAGCTCGTTGCGATAGAATGTAGAATGCCGGGCTGGATTATCTCTCCAACGTCTATCTCCGGTCCATCTACAATCATAATCAAAATAGTATGTGAACATTGGCAGAAATCAAAAAAATTTCACAGCTAATTTCAAGAACTTTTACCTTGACCCGTACGGTAATCCCGAAGCAACGTTGGCACTAACGTTTGGCCGTCCAACAGAAATACGCGTCCAAGACCATACCTGAACATTATGAGTGTTAAGAAATGTCTTTCAAAATATTTCATAAATTTCGTACACCGATAAGTCAACTCCGACATACCCACAAAAGGGTTAGGCAACCTGCTAATCCGTTCGTCTTTCTTAGTGCCACATTATCCAACTCCTTGTACAATGCGCACAAAACGGCGCTACCCCATGAATAATCAGAAATGGTGGCAAAATCCTCTAGCAAGTACAACCATTTAACGCTTACTCTACCCTTCGAATGGTTCGAAAATAGACGAGATGCGATTAGAGGTAATATGACAGCCCGTATGAACTGTTCTATCTCCTCAATAGATGAATCGACTACAATCTCCCGGCCGATTATAAGGTCATTCAGCCATTTGACCTTCAACTCTCTTCTATCGACCACCGCTTATGGAGGTGGAATTTCACCAAGCAAACATTGACAAACCTCATCGGCGTCCACGTTACCAACGTAGTTCAACACGGCGCCTTCGATAGGAAGGCCAAGCAAAATAGATACGTCTTGCAGTGTAATGGTCATTTCTCCAACGGAAAAATGAAAAGTGGAAGTCTCCAGTCTCCATCTATCGCATAAAGCTATGAGTAATGACCTGTCAAATCTGATATATCTAATCTGCATGAAATACCAGAATCCCGCTTGATGTAGTAATTGTTGAACCCGTTGATCTTCAACCATCTCCATCAATTCTTCAAAACTTTGCGAATGATCCAGACAATCCACCGGTTTTACACTCTGCAAAACAAAGAATTATATCTTTTAGTTAATTCAAAAGGCAAAATAACGTGCAAAAATTTACTATAATTACAAGGCGAATAATATTACCCTCATTAACTCTTCAAAATTAGAGCGGTGATTATCTTGCATATAAAGCACGCTACCGTCTACCGGTCCGCTTTTCGGTTCTTCATAATTCATGCAAAAAAAACGATTTTTACACATCGTTTACGATCAATTAGTGAGTCAACGCTTCAAATTGGATTATTAAGATGTACAACAAGCTCTTTGACAATATTTCTAGCAAATACAACCAAATAATAAGCAAATTTTAAATTTTTCAAAAAAACTAGGGTTTACAAATTACCAAAATCTATTTGTGTTGAAGAGGATCCTGCTTCCATTGTTGTAGCTTTGGTTTAATCGAAGAAAGATGAAGAAATTTGATAATTTTGTGAAAAATAGTGGCAATTGGCTAAAATTTGGGTTGGGAGTTGTTGGGTTCGGCCATGGAAGAAGGGTTAAAGGTTGGGAAGTGTTTTGGTGGAATGGGGAGGATGGTTGCTGCTGCCTCTGTTTTATCAGGAACCTGTGCAGGCGCAACTATGAGTTGCGTCGGTCGCAACTAACAGTTGCGCCGGGCGCAACTAACAGTTGCGCCATTTTATAATTGCGCAACTCTTAGTTGCGCATTGGGGGAAAATTAAATTCCCCAATTAGCGCAACTCTTAGTTGCGCTTTTGAAAAAAAAATCCCATGCGCAACTAAGAGTTGCGCAAATCGTTGGCAGTTACAAAAATGGTGACTGTGCTGCTGACTGGGCAGAAACCAGCCCTGTTTGGTAATAAGTTTCAAAACCAACACCGATCGCGAAATTGATTCGAAAACTAGCCCACATCGAAAATTTGTCCTTTATTAAATTGTGAAAATTTACTTGGAATTTTCTATGTTGTTTTGTAGGAAATTTGGTGAATTTTACAAGTGGCTTCATGATAATATATGCATGCACAAGAGTGAAGAGAACAAATGAAAATGAAAATAATTTAAAGCTATGATCATGGAGGACCCCACCCACTTACCTTGATTTTCAATTAGGAGCTAAGCACGTGATAAAAGGACATAAAAGCTTCATGTACATTTAAGTGGGGTATTAGTAGATGTTAATGATTACTTGGCCACTGTAACATTCCGCCTTTTTGTACGTTTAGGCAGACACACGTCCAACTCAAATGTTACAGAAGGGCGGATTGTTATTAGGGTAAATAAGAAAAATAGAGAGAGAGAAATAAAACAAAATAGAATCTCACAGCGGAATGACAAAATATAATAATCAAATAACAGTTCATGAAGCTGTTTTACAAAACATTTGATTATACTTATACAACACAGTATCAGAGTTACACATACCAGAGAAAAATAAATAACAATGCAGTGGAACAGTATGAATATAGTGGAGTACTATGATAAATAATAGAAATACAATCTCCGTCTTCGTCCTCCAAAAGTAAGGTCTTCAAATCCTGAAATGTTCAGGCTGACCCGAGCGAATTGCAAAGACAAACACTCGAGTCGGAACTAAAAGATATTATGTCACTTAAATCAACGGAATAAATATGTGTGGAATGGCATCAGAGATGTTTACGGGATTTGACATCTCCTATCCAGTGTCTAACGTGAGTGAAGTAACTTAAGAGATGCTCGGGATTCATATCTCCTAAGGATCCTTAAACTATTTACTATGTAGTAATATACGCTATTATAATAATGTATACAGTAAAATAAACTTACTTCTAAATAGTGTTAAGGAGTTACCCAATCTCCCCCTTAACACAATAATAGTCCCAGTAGTCCATCCCGTATCATAGTCCCTCCTGATCGGGAAGCCACTAGAGGATACCACACGGGTTACGGGAGAAAACCAAATTCGTACAAGGCGCGCTAGGGTAGGCGACACGGAACAACGAGGCAATGCCAGGATATATATACCAATTATGCATCCGGACTTATGGTGACGCATAGCGCGCAACTACCGCCCACCTCGGGCCATACCCCCAAAATCAAAAGGGCCCAAATCAATCACATAGTAATAGAATGGTATCAAAGGAGTGTGTCCGATAAGAGGGGCTACCTCACTGGCCCGTAAGCGCTCCTGTTTTAGCCATCTTATGCCAACTCATAGGAGTCGGGTCCATGTATATACCTCAAGGGAACGCCGCCGCCATCCTACTTCATTATAGAATCTCCACCGCCTACGCGGTTGTTAAAGTGGTTTTCGGAGTTGGCAGAGAGTATGACAACTTTCGATCCCAGTCTCTTCAATAACCAAACGTTATTATAACACCGCGACCATTTCAAAATAATTACACTTCAAAACCAGAATATACTATCCATTTCCAAACCATATAATTACGACATCATTTCCCTTTCAAAAACCAAATCAATATGATATCATTTTTATAAAAACCCAAATCAATATAATTTTTTTTATTCCAAATATATCCTTTTCCCAAAATCATAGCACTTTCAACGTTATAACACTTCAAAATCAAAACACTTGAAATATAACACTTCTAAATTATAATACTTTGAAACTCAAAACTTTGAAACATAACTTCCACTACTTAAACCTTTTATATATTTAAATACTTTATATAAATAAAATAGCTTCTTCAATTTCACAAATCAATTCCAAATACAGATTTGAACCCCCTAAATAAACCATTTCAATTTCCATACATTTCAAAGCTTTAAATATTCCACCATTTCAAAACTAATTCTTTGATAATTCCATATATATCAAATTCACTTACTATTGTTTAGATTTGAAATGTTTACTTAATAAATCCAATATCATTTAAGTAATACTTTTAAACTTCAAATAACTGGATATTCTTTCAATTTATTTAACTTGATATATTCATTTAAATCAACCTGATATTCATTTAAATCACTCTAAACCAAAATCAAGTTATAAAAATCATAACCTTTAAAATCTCAATTTTATTTAAATTTCAAATCAAATATATTTGAGTATAATTCTTAAATAATTTCATTCAAATCAATTTAATATATATCTTCCGACCTTAATTTTTTTATTTAAGTCATTATAACTCTATACACAATATAATTTAAACAGATACTTAACCGTATTATATAAAATAATCAAACTTTATTATTTAACTTATTTCATATTTCAAAACAAATTTATACATAGCAAAAAATCAATAATAAAATAACATTCATATAACATCTAAAACCAATATTTATATAACCCATATACTTCTTTACAAAACAGTAGAAATAATATCAAAATATTTTTATTTATAAACCACGGTGTCTGTATATAATTTTCTATCATATAGTCAAGTGATACGGATATTTATCATTTCAATCCGTAATTTAAAATATAAATACAGTTATATATAATTTTAAACCGCAATCCCGAATGAAATAAAATCCATAACAACTTGCAGTTTATAACAATATAAAATACAATATTCATTCATCCAATATCAATCATCAGACATTTATCACAATCATCATCTAATTCAGTAACATCAATATAGAACAGATAATAAATAACAGACATTTACTGGTAGTTTATATTCAATAATAAATTAAATAACTATTTTATTCAAATAAGTTCAAATAGACTGAGATAATGATTCAACATATGCCAAACAGTTGATAATAAATTCCTAGTCATATCGTAAATTAATTTAACAAACATAAGAAATTTTAGAAGTTGGGAGTGGGTTAAAACACTCACCTTTTGAATTTATATTGAATTTAAATCCAATTTAAATCCAAAATTTGAACAGTCTCAGAATCCGACCAAAACAGAGTCAAAATGTTTTAAATTCAGATATGATCCTAGCAGAGAAAACCGCACATGAATCGGACCTCATATGCGAAAGTTACACGCATTAGAATATTATACAAATTGAATTATAAAATAAATTAATTAATAATGTTATCGTACACGTCACCTTTATCCCTTCAGCTACACTGAACGCAACCCAAACACAACGCCAAACCCGAGACTTTGACCATGCTTCCTCGCTACCATCGGCCGCCGTTGGCCACGGCGCCACCATCCAGGAGCTCGCCACGGTCCCCTCTCCATGCCGCCATAGGTGCAGCACTCCTCGGTGCAAGCCGCCGCCGCCAATATTAAGTTTGCTGAAACCCTAATCTGCCAAGTCCAGGTGCCACAGTTAACAATACGCCCTCCTGCCACCATCAAAGGACTCCTCGAATCCAACTCTCCAATACCTAGAGAGCAATTTCGCTGATTGGTCTCGAAATCAAAAACCCCAAATTTGGCCTTAGGGTTCCGCGATTTCATAGTTTGACCGTGATTTGCCAATGATTGAAGCATAATTACAAAAAACGAACACCAGACACTGATTCGTATCATCGAGAACTTCGATTCTATAATTTTTTTGAATTTTTTCGAGGAGTTTGAAATTTTGATTTGAATTTTTAAATTGAAATTGGACTGAGGAGTTTTAGGGTTTCATCCATTGAGAAAGAGAAGCAACAGAAGTTTCTGCACATATAGAAATGAGAAATAAAAACACTGCTAGGGTTTATAACATGATATATATAGGTAGAGCCGAGAAATAGAGGAACGAATATGATTGGTTTGGACCGTTGAACGATAAATGACCCGAAAAGCCCGTTCTGACTCCGGAACGAAATTGGGCCAACCCACATATCAAAGTAGATGTTTTTAAATATTTTAAATGCAATGGAATAAGTTTCATGTCCAAATTCCATCGTATGAAGATGTTATGCTAAAATCAAGTTATTTAAAATTGATTTCAGTTGATTTCAATTAAATTGATTTCTAGGCGTTTCGAGTCCGTATGATCAAACGACAAGACCGATCGGTACGAAACTTGAAATCCTATAATAATTCTCCGTTATGGATCCGATAAAACTGGTTTCATTGAAATCCGAGTCAGTGGCCAAAACGGCTATTTTCCAGTTATTGAATTAAATTAATAATTAATTAATTAAATCACTTTCCCAAATTCAATTCCATAATTAACAAATTTTATCATTTTTGATTTCTTAAAAAATTACAATCATTTAAACAAATTTAGATGTCAATTTAAAGTTGCTTAATCCATCACTTGCA
This sequence comes from Allium cepa, assembly GCA_030765085.1. Classification (NCBI taxonomy): domain Eukaryota; kingdom Viridiplantae; phylum Streptophyta; class Magnoliopsida; order Asparagales; family Amaryllidaceae; genus Allium; species Allium cepa. The sequence continues at coordinate 888,354,617 of CM060929.1, forward strand.
GTGTTAAAGTTCAATTTCATTAAATTCAGAAATTATACATTAAAACTCCCAAAATTCATTTATTAAATTTTTAAACCTTGTTATCACGTCTTTTATTACAATATGGATATAACTAACATTGGTTCATGATTTATTACATTAATATCTCAGATTTCATCTTAATTTCTATGAACGTAATAATTAAATATTAAATTTCATTTAGTTGAAATTATTCCAATTATTAAGTTTAAATTTCAATAGATTAATAAATCTTGACATCCATTATTTTTATTCAACCAATTGTCATATTATGAATAGAATTAACATTATTTCCAATTATTTCCTTAATTTACACTAACATAACATTGAATTGAGATTCATTGCAATTGATTACAAATTTTGATTTGATGGACTAAATAAATGGTTAACTTATAATAATTATTATCATTAACTCTCGATCACATTTTTATAAGTTTATCATTTCTAAACTAATGTTATAGTTTCTTACTAAACATTGATTTTATTCAATTACCATTCAATATATATTAATTCATTAATTAATTCAATATTTATGTCTGTTTTCTTATATTCGATTTATAGCTTAGTATAACATTTAAATTAATTTCATTAATTATAATTTCATTTAAATAGTTAATATTTAACTTAGATTAGCATTATTACATCTCATTTAAGTTATTATTTCATAAATGAGTCATAAATTTCTGTTTTTTCAATATTAGATAACAAACATTTAATAAAATTAACAATTAAATTATCGAAAATTTTACGGGTAGTTACAGCCACCACACTACCTCAAGGGAAATTTGAGCATTCCCCAAAATATGAATTAGGGTATAACACATGTATATATACCCCTTATGTTTCATGTAACCCTCACTCTTCCACTTAGTCCCTCTTCCTCTTCATTAGTTTAGGCTCATAATAAAAGAAAGCTTCTCTTTTCTTTTCATAGCTACTTAGCCATTTTTATTCCATGTAATTTCTTCTTATGCTACTTTGATACATTGCTCTTTTCTTCTCTTGTTTGTTTTCCTTTCATGTTGTAGTGTAGATTTCGTTTCTTTTATGCAAATAGAATAGTTCTCTTTTCCATTAGCTTTCATTTTCCTTTATTTTTGCTTTCATGTTGCTAGCTACATTTGTTAATCAAATGAAAAACATGAGAGGCTAGACCCCTTCAATTTAGTGGTAATGAAGCTCTCTAATTATGTAGCTTCAACTATTTGTTAATTTATTCTCTCTTTTTGTTCTTAATGATGATGATAGAAATGGTTTATTGGTTGTTTTTGCTTTGAATATGATAGCCTATATTGTTGACACCAAATAGGCTATGCTTAAACAATAACTAAAACTAATTGCCTCTTCATCAAAATATGATTATGGAAAAAGAAAGTGATTTGAAATTAAAATTTGATGGTCTATATTTCTAATCAATAGTAGGCCATACTTAAAATAGATTTCATTTTCATTTTCTTTGTCAAGTTTTATGAAAGTTAGTAAGTGCTTTAAGGGATGTGTTATAGTTTGATGGCTTATGTTGGCTAATCAATAGCACACATATGCCATACTTATGATATGTACATCAATTAAAGCACTAATGACCATAAAAGAGAGATCATGATTTCAAATGTGTTGAACTGCATGATCTAAAGAGTGGATTTATTTTCTAAATTGTCACTTAACTCTTATATTTGCTTCTCTTTTCTTTTAGTTAGTTATTTAATTCCCTAATTCTCTAGCTAAACTTTCCATCGACTTTGTTTTAATTTGATTGGATAGAATTTTAAAATCATCAACCCCCTGCGGATCGACCCGTATTCGCCACGTACTACAAGTGTACGTCATGCGCTTGCGGTTATTTTTAAATTGAAATTTTTCAACGGTTTTCTAACTCCATAGAATTTCCGTCGATTAAAACAAATGTAAAAGTGTTGGAGGTTATCATTAATCTAATCCCTTTCTCTTGCCCTAGCTTTATTCTCCTCGTCTCTAACTCGTTTAAGATCCTTAAGCTCACTTTAACAAACCGTGAGTTCTACATCATTAGCCAGCTTCTCAGTACACAGAGTATCTATCTTGATGGTTAGCCCCTTATTCTCCTCTTGGAGTTTTTGATTCTCTTTACGAATATGTTTGATCTCGGTTACCTATTCAGAGTAGGCCTAATCCTTGGATCGTATGATTTCACCTTTTTGACTAAGCATATGGGCCGTCTCCTCAGCCTATTTCTTGAATTTGAAACTTTCTACGGTAGCGCCTTTCAACTCATTCCTCATCATGATTTTGGCCCATTCATGGGTAATTTTTGACTCCACCATCAATTTATCAGAGCTCTTATTTTATTTTCGAGAGAGATCCCTCTCTTGAGTAACATTGAATAAATCATCATCCCGCTCCTTAGTTATACGCTCATAAGCAGCTCTCTCAGACTTCAAGGATTGAATGTAAGTTCAATTTATTTTATTCACTTCAGAGAGAGCTATGCACCACTTCTTCCACTTTAACTTCTCATTGACTTCATGTTTGACATTCTTCAAATTTCGCATCATTACTTCTCTTAGCGTATCTAAAATGTCATAGTCAAATTTGATGCCATGAAGAAAGAGGTTTGGAAAGGTGGTTAACAAATGCAAGGGACCAACTGGAAGAGTATATGAAGAAACAGAGTTTCCCTTAAAGGTCGACAGGGTAGTTGTAACTAAAACTTAATACACTGGGACCTACTGAACAGATAGAGGCGACGCTTATGTATGTGGTGGAATGCAAGTAGAAGAAGACCCATGATGGCCCTCAGGGAAATCCTGTAATGCTTAGGGGGTTCGCGAGATAGTTCAGATTAAGCACTTTCTTGCTTTTCTCTCTTTCTTGCTCTCTATCCTTATTTTCTCGGCCCTACAAGCATCAACATATTCACTTTCCTTCCTCCTTGCTTCTCCTCTTTGGCTCCATAATGACGGGATTAGTAAGGATTGAGAGTCCTTCCTCTATACTCCTCTACGCTGCATGAGAGAGCTCCATATCTATTGCAACCCATAGAATCAAAAACAAGAAGAAAAACTATGTAAATATTAGGATTATAGAAGTCAGGTGTATAAAAGGATGAGTGCACGTGATCATGAATGAAGTATATGATGCGATGACCACCCTAATTACTCATGGGCACGTGGATGGAGTTTCTCTACCTTCACTAATGCTCATTTTGGAGGAAAAGTTGAAATAAAAGCCGACTTGCTCCAAAGTATTACTAACGGTAAAACTTATATCACTAAGGTCGTTGAAGTTCATAAAAGCATCACTAATAGGGCTAGTTTGGGCCACGTTTTCCTCGGTAGTCACCATAACTTGGTCACTGATTGCTTTGGAAGTTTCAATGGCCATGTGTTTCGGAGGTAAGCTGGGATGAATAGGACTAATCCCGGGTAATTCGTTTAATGATTCATCTTCATCTTCACTAGTATGGTATTCAATGTCGTTGTCATCAGTGCTATCACCTTCTTCATCAATAGATTGCTCTTTTCCTTTTCTTCTCACGAATCCCTCATCTTCCTCCTAGATCATAGGCATTTAGTGTCACCACGCTCATCGTCGAAGGCATCACCTCCCGTTGGCTCGTAACCAAACAGTCTGGTGCGAATAATAACCTACGATATTGAACCAATAGATATCTAATGGCTTATAACCAAACAGTCTGGTTGAATAATAACCTACGATCTCGAACCAATAGATATCTAGTGAGGCCATGCTGCAAAGTGGAGCGGGTTTTCCCCTCACCACTATCTTATCAAAAACATGTCAGCCACAGACCATACAGGTGCATCTATAATGGTTAGAACGGAAAATAATCAAGATCATATGCAAGTATGCAATGTAGGTATGTCTTATTTATCTGTCAACATAGGGTTATGTTTACACTAAGTTAACCCATTTTCAACATACTTACTATCCCAATCCATAGTTTTTCCTAGGGTCACTATGAACCTATTAGTTTTCATGGGATGACTAATAACCAATTAAAGCTCTTAAATACTACCTATCATGAATCATAGTTTTCGTGGGATCACTAAGAACCTATTAGTTTCTACTAATAACAATTTCCAATCATAGTTTTCATAGGATCACGATAATAACCCACATATTTTATGATTATATATTTAAATGTTTTATTTAAATATAGCATCGTTAGTTGAATTTAAAGTCTGAAATGTAACTTTTTGTAAATAGTCAAATTTGAAGTCAAGATCACTTCCATGAGTTTAAAACGACATTTATAACTTATTTAAGTATAAACATCGATATGTTTTGGAGTTGATTAGGATTTTGGTATTTTCATTTGGGCTTTACGTTTGGTTCTAGGCCACCAACCCAACAAGAGAACCCAAACCTTCTACCAAATACCGCCTACTCCGATCCTCTTCATTCGTTCATTCCATTTTCTAAATTCCTAACAATCAAGCCCTAGGAAGAATGGTAGGAAGAGGAAATTAAAACTCCTAAGCCCTAGCTTTTCTTAGGAATTCAAATTCAAGTTATAAATCAAGGAGAAGCTTAGATAAGCATCTTCTTCATCTTCTCCATCTCAATCCCTCTTCAATTTTTAGAATTTCCTATAACCTAACTTAGTAAATCTTTACATGTGATAATAGATTGAAGATCTTAGATGTGTAGTTGAAGAGGAATTGATCTTTCCTTGTTTTAGAGATTCTCGTTCCTTTTTTTAAATTTAAAGGTGAGATCTTGATCTCACATCTATGTCTATAACTTTCATTGATGTTAGGTATGAATTCCTAACATCTATTTAATGTTCAGTTGCTTTTGATTTGAAATGATTCGGTGAATTTCCCAATTTTGGTATTTTGAAGTCAAAATCTTTGAAAATCCTTTAAAAATCATATTATGGATGTTTGGACATGTTATTTGGAGTGTATCGAAAAGCCTATAGGGCTGGGTTGTTGTTTGGCATAAATCTATAGCCTCCATCACTCGTCCGATCGCTTCTGAATCGATTTGGCCATCATTGGCCTAGGCAAATTTTTGCCCAGCTGAACCAGACGTCTGGTTGGCAATTTTAAGACGTTTGGTAGGGCCCTCTGGAAAAATTATAACACAAAATTCAAGAGCCCAGGACCAGACATCTGGTTAAACCGGTCAAACGTCTAGTGGGCTTTAGAAATTAAAAAGAAAAAGGAGGAAAAGAAATATAAACTTCCAAAACCCCAGGTCAGACATCTGGCCAAACCAACCAAACGTTCGGTCCTGTTGAATTTTGCCAATTTTGCCTATTTTTGAGAGGACTTCTAATTTTTATTAATTTTTGTTGATCCGGTTAGTCGTACTCATTTATTATCGACTTTGATGACTTCTTTTCTGGATTTTTGTGATTATCCATTTGATGGATTTGATATCGATTTTCATGATTTTAATTCACGTCGTCGAATGTGGATTTTTGGCGATAGATTGTTTTTACAATCATTTCTATAATTTGTCACTTTAAAATACAAAGGTTTCTATATTAGTAGTAAATACTCAAACTCTTTCACAAAACTGATTTCAACATTACATTTAATACAAAGCTCGTTTTTAAAACTGTTTTCCAATCTATTAGTATATATAAACCTTTACCTCATTCGTATGAGAAATCCAATTAAACGACTTAGCAAAACAAGTGGTATGAAATGCTCGCGTTTACTTCATCGGTTAATTCTTAGACTTGTTCCATTGAAATCTTGTGACTATTTTCAAGTAGAAATCTACAATTTGTTCATTAATATTTAAGTTAAGCCAGTGGTTATGGGACATGAAGCTAAACTCATTTATTTACCAGTTTAATGTAATTTACACTTATTGAACTATGACGATCATTTTGAGGTTTAGACTAGCGATATGTGATGTCTCTTTGTCCGCATGGGGGACTGTACCCCGTTCTGTTGAGCTTCATCTTATTTTTATGGGCTAGCGACCTATGGGTTTTTTAACCGTTTTCTAGAGTTCGGTTCATCGGGGGTATCGTTGGACTACATCGTTGTTCCGGCTTAATTGAGTTTCAGGTTCCTCTGGCGTACCAATGTACTACGTCATTGCGCCGACTCTATGGGTTAGCGACCCATGGAATAGCATCCCATTTGTGATACACATATTAGTGAGTTTTCATGCTCTCGTTTGTGATAGGCCTCCCCCTTTGTCTTTTCTGGATTTCTAATTATTAATTTCTAGAATTTTTGCTTCACTAGTTTTTGTAATTTGCATTGATATGTTTTGTCAATATTTGAGGTTTGATGAATAAGGTAAAGAATATGATATTCTTTTTGGATATTTGAGAAAACTTGAGATATTACACAAATTTTACTGTTATCACATATATTTTATATATCTCATATTCTATCTCATCTTACAAGATAATTATAGCTAGACTGATCCGTTTATTATTTTTCTTACTCGGGTCAGACGGAGGTGTTTCAATTGCTTCCATTTGACTTCTTAGCAGGGACTAGCTTTTGATTTTTGGCTAACTACTTTAGCTTAGTAGTTTTTGTTTTTATACATTCGAGATAGAGACTCCTTGATGTATACATATTCTTTTGTCTAGCACTTGTACCTATTCTTTTTTGACGTAGTGAATCTTGTATGACCACTACTTTGATGTTCACATCTATGTGTTATATTCATATCTATTTCTGCCTTAGTGATATGAATATCTATGATTGATTTGTGTTATGCTTATTTTATATTTGTTTTCGAAGGCCACATAGCCACTGTGTAGTAGTTTTGAGTTTGTATTTGACATATCAGATTTCCTCTTGAAATGAAATGCATGTCATACTATCTAACATATCGGTACTCGCACAAAGCAATTACACAGATGGTCACTCTTTAACAGCCTTATTCTTTGTGCTAGTCGACGGCATTACCCCATAGTATCCTTGGCTAGTATGAGTATAATGGTGAGGAACCACAATCACTTTGAACCTATTGTAATTCTCCAATAACATCTCTTAAATAATAGTCTTTATGGAATGACTGTGAACCCATTGGATGCTTCCAATATTATACTTTCAAATGGTAGTTTTCATGGGATCACAAGGAACCTATTGAATATCTCTAATAACATTACCTAAGTCATAGTTTTTATGAGATGACTATGAACCTATTGGACCATTCCAATACCATATATCAAATCATAACCTTTTAATCAGTCCTGGCTTACTAACACTTCTGATCTACCTAATCTCCTAGATGAAATTCTACTTATCCGAGAGTTAAATTCGATTATACTTGCTAATGGGTCGGTTAACTAGTTATTCTCCCCTTAAATATCCTAAAATACAGTTATGGGTCGTGATGATGTGAGTATGACAATAATAATCATGCAAAACAAGTGATCAAATTATAACAAGAACATGCAGTATCCATCATTCGAATATGTTCAATCAAGTGGCATCATAATTACTTAACCCTAAATAATAACTCTCTTTGGTAGTTTCATATCAAAATTTAGGCTAAAAAATTAATTTATTCCTTGAAAACATAAATTGTTATATATGATTATCCCCTTAGTTCATATTTAAAACAAGAAAAATATGGTCCATTACTTTACCATTTTCTCATGCCAGTTTACAATCCAATTTAATACTGTCATGTATACCTTTGGTGTTAATGTGAGGATGTCGTACCTCTTCATTATAGAGCATCATGCCATAAATTATAATATGTTCATCGTCGAGAATTTACGGCATTAATATAATCAGCATGGGATGTCTCATCCTTTCATATCAAAACTTTAAAAATAATTTTCATTTTATAAAAATATAAGGCTATAATGCCGAAATCAATGTTGTCATAACATAGAAATTTATAGGTTGTCGAACCTATAAAATACACAGAATTCGACATTGATAACATGCAACATCAATATCATAAAACTATTGATATCGGGTGCATTAAAACAATGTTTTGCATCCATGGCTTCCGCATCAATGCCTTAAAACAGTTGACATTGAATTAATAAAACTGGACTATTATGATGTTATAAAATAGAGTGCCGCAAGTGATAATAAGTAGCATCATCGCCATTTTATATCAATGTTGAAATATGTAGATTTGAGCGATGTTGTTTCCATAATACTTTTATCTTGTAAGTAATACTAGCAGCATCACTGCCAAAAGTATCTAACGTCGAAAATAATACTTGTGGCATTACTGCCTTAAGCTATGGTGTCAAATAGGAAGTATGCGACATTGTTTAAAACCATGGTAAAAATTTATGGTATCAATGCCATATGTTATAGATTTCAAAACAAAGAAACAAGGAGGTTGGCATAGTTCTAGTATATTACGAGATTATCTATGTCGATATTGATTCAATGTCGTAGGCCTTACGATATAAGACTTCAACCAGAACAAATTCATTCTATACCAACTTAGTTGATATCATCTGCATCCATTCACGTTAATGTTGCTAGGGTTTAGCAAAAACACTGGCATATGGAAATATCATAATTATTATAAAAACTATTTTATTTCTATTAAAAACAATTACTTTTCACCAACCCCTAACCCTTGCCAATTTTCTATTAGTAAAAAACAATCTTCATCAAATTCCTTTTAAGAAAAACTATCGCAACCTATTTACCCTCTCAAAATTCATTTCATACCTCTTAATCAATATTAATTATTTAATATTAATTATAAGCTTTTCTAGCTTATTAAATTCATAATAAATCATAATTAAATGGCAAAATATCCCAAAATTCACCAAAAATCAGAATGATCATATTCCATAACATACAAAAATTTCAAGACCAAAATCTTTATTTAACCATTTTAACAATTAAAACCCGAAGTAAGCGCCCTTTCTTTGTTAGGATATTCATAAAATATTCCTATTAAATTGGATTATGAAATTGAAAGCCCATCTCAAAAATTATGTTTTACAACACATACCGAAAAATCAAATTGTTTGGAAATCATAAACTAAGGTTATGACCATAAACCTATTATAAAAATTTCATAAATGCTTGCACCAAAATTGGTCACAAATACTCAACTAATATGATAACATCGAGGATTCGATATCCAAATCCAAACAGAGTGATGTAGAGAATAAAATGTGAAGAACAGTAGATTAAAACAGTAAGAAATGAAATGAACACAAGATTATATAGTGGTTCGGCATACTATGGCCTACGCCCACTGCAAAAAAATTTATTTTTTATTTATACCGCTAATTACAGTTATAATGATTTGAATTTGAGTAATCAAGATGACGAGTGTAGCCAAAAGGGAAGAAGAAGAGAGGCAAAAAGAAGATCCACTTCCTTAAGTCAATGATCTAATGTTTATAGGAGAATACGATGGAATATCCAGTTGAAAATCCACGTGCAAAGGACCAAGGCTAAGACCGACCCACTCCCCAAAAATGGGGCCCATCCAGGCCTCTTAGAGGAATCGATGCCGATCCATTAAGGTAATGGATAGGGGGTCGGTGATCCCTATGGTGGGTCCGCATGTGCTTCTTCTTCGTGTTTCCGTAGTCATTTGCATAATTCCTTGAGTGTTTGTTAAGATATTGAGCGATCATCATTAAGTTGAACTGCCAATCCGAGTGTAGCGACCGAGGATTTTTTCAACCCCCAAAATCGACACTAATACATCCACAGTATTACATGCCAAGAAATCGAATGCCAGAAAACCCGATTGTTAGGGAAAAAGAAAGAAGGAAGAAGATAAGAAGAAAACTAAACAACACAGAATCTCATAGCGGAACGATTAATCTATAATATACGAAAAATCTTTACATAAAACAAACTTTTATATATGTATATACAGACATAATTCGAGTATACTAACCTATTTTAGCCTGGAAAGTTATAGCAACATGTCCTTACAATTGCTGATAAACACCATCAATGAATACAGCGGAAAAATAACCATCTACGTGAATATGTCTCTGGTCTCTAGCTCGTCTCCCGAAGCTCTAAGCATTCAAATAAATCTATAATATGCTCGGTCTGACCCGAGCATTATAATAAAATAATACCCGAGTCACTCTGGAAAACCAACATGATAAAGCACACTCAACTGAATTTTAAAGTTATATAAGAATCTTTGAAATCAAAAAGTATCTCGTAAGACCACGCTGTATATAAGCACAAATAGATTTTTACCTTACGATAACGAAAACCATTTCATACAAAATTATCTATTATTATAATAGAGTATAGATACAAATACTTATTAACCTTAGTCATTGTTAGATTATTAATTCCAGCATACTAGGTTCTATAATCAAAACCATAAGGCATGTATTGGACATTAGATTCCATACTATGAAAAGGTAAGGAACCACCTTTCAAAGGTACGTCTTTAGATAAATGCACCAGGGTCTGACAAGAACCTCTTATACCCCTACCACACAAGACTGGCCTACCATTTGAGTTGTAGTATTGAATATGATCACCCCGCTTGGGCCCCCAAGCATACAAGGATATATAGTAACCGATCTAAATTTAAAATGACCATACCCTACTTGGGAGCTACCCACTTGGCCCTCTTGCATGCCTGATTTTTGTCATTTCCTGGTTGATGAGGTCTGAGGCTACGTTATTACCTTTTTATAGCACTTCCCACTTAGACTGCTAATGCTACGTCCAGGAAACAATGCAATATCAGGATTCATCCACACAAGTACGTTCTAGGACTGAACGTAACACTTGAGAACTAAATCTCCAATTCCATCATCTTCAAGATGTTTTCGCTTCAAAACGCATTCGTTGGATCGAATTGGTTTTCGGACAACACACCCGATCCCGGACTGTTCGAAATAAGATTTGATAATTTCCACTAAACTCAACCCTGGTTTTAAGAAAATAAATAGTCAAAGATAGGAGATCACCTTCTAACCGTTAATGGATGGATTTCCTTATCATTGTCCTAGGAGAATGAAATGTGATTTATACACATACTACAACATCATCGGAGATGGTTGTGCCATATAACTCACGTGTTTCTCCTAGATATTTCCACGTTTGGATCCAATTTGATAGTCGATTATTTAATTAATGAATAAAAAACATTCAATCAAGGGTTTAATTCCATAGGGAAAACCAATATTGGTTCAGCATATAAGTAATCAGTAGCCTCACTTTATAAATCTTTCGTAAATAAAACCATTTGTAATTTTTTTGTATAAGAATATTTTTACATAGATATATCCACCGATTCGTATATTTTCAATACCTAGAAAATATCCATATACTTATCTCAACGGTACAAGTATATTTACACACTAAGAAAGATTCCATTTTTATTCGATTCAAAAATCATTCATAAACTTCTTCTAATTCTCTAAAACAATTTATAACCCATTTTATAAAACTTATGGAACCGTTTATAAAACTTCTTTTATAAATCTATAAACCCGTTTCTTAAGTCTGTTTGTAAATACCTAACCATTTATAAAACTCGTTATAAAACTCTTCACATTATAAATAATCTTCCTTACATCTTTAAACCATTTTATAAGCTTTTTTTATAAAACTCAAGTCTTTCAACTCTATCCATAGGTCTCGGAAACATTTACACACAATTAAAAGTCTTTACTTCAAATAGTTTCATATAAAATAATTATTTAAAATAATATTATAAATAAATAAATAATAATGATCTATCTTTGAACATCCTAAAATAGTTATGAATCATTTCAGAAGTAATAATAATAATCCCTTACTCTTATTATAAATAATAATAATTTATTTTAGAATCTTACTAATAAACCCTTATTATTAATTTCAAACCACAATTATTCTTGAAACAATTAACCTTTCAAATTATTAATCTTTTGATAAAATCTTTAAAACAATATTAACTAAAAATAAATAAATTTAAAACAATTCTAATATAATTAAATAACCTTAAAATATTATTACTATAATTAAATACTTTTTAAACAGTATTAATTTAATTAAACAACTTCAAAACAATATTAATATAATTATATAACTTTTTTAAAAACAATATTAATAAATCTAAGTAACCTAAAAAACAATATTGATAAAATTAATAAACTTAGAAAACAATATTAATAAAATTAATTAACTTAAAAAAACAATGATAACAAAATTAATTAACATAAAAACAATATTAATATAATTAAATAGATAATCCTTAAAACAAAATATCTCGGAAACCCAGTTTCAGATTTAAAAATAGTTTCTTGTCTTAAAAACCAATTCTAACTTAAACGACAATTTATAGTATTTTTAGAATACTAATTTGAGGCCAATAGCCACCCAACACTTAACCAATATCGATATTGATTTTCTATCACTACTGGGTTTTATTTTCAAACATATGGGAATGTTATAATCATAGTGTCCACAATCATATTTATTATTCAATAATCCATGTAACGGAAATATTATTGAAAAAATTCAGTAATAAACCCGTTGGATCCCTCCAACATGTTTCCCCCTGCATCACAAATATAATCATAAAATTTAAATCAACTGCTTCGAGGTGGTATTCGTATACAAAGGGTCATCCGCTCTTACAAGGGAACGTAATAGGGTCTCATTCGCCCCAATAGGCGGGAATATATCCAAACAAACTAATAAATATAGTAATTCATCCAAACAATCATTCAATAATTTTTATCAACTATATATCATAATAGTTATCCAAAAAGGTGAGATTAACTCACCGAAATTTTTGTTGTCGCTGAGGCGCTCTGGTTTGGAACTAAAATCGAACGACTTTCAATTTTAGCCCAAATTTAAATAGTCTCCAATTTCATCCAAATAAGTTCCATTGTGAAGATCTAGACGACACCAATCCAACGCAAAAAACAGCGTTCGAATTCGACCTCGTATGAGGGAGATATAAATTTTATAAGTTATTAATAATTTTAAATTAAAATTAAATAACTTAACAAATTACAACTTTGCCCGTCTCTTTACTGCCTCTTCTTCTCCCTCCGTAAATTCAATCGTGCACAGACATGTCCAAAGCTCGACGGTGCATGCATGCCCCCTCGTATCCAAAACTCGACGGTATCCAATTCCGATCGCACCGATGAACTCGTCTACGCGATCTCCTCCCATCGGGCACCATAGATTTGAAGCAGTGGCCCCATTTCAATTCATGACCTGATGGTGTCGCCAGTAGCCTCCCATATGACACGACACCCAAACGACCTTCGTCCGAACCAAATCTTCAACTAGAGGTGCTATTCTCTTTGACGAACTTGAGTACGATACTCAATTTCCACATCGAGCACTAAATCAAGCATAATCCCCAACCCTAGCCAGAAAAAAATGGCCATGACAACCGCTCACCCCTACTCGAAATCCTACCTAACAAAAAGCATACCAGGGTACAGATGTCATCGAATTGGGAATTTTAAGACTTGTTTCATGATTTTTGACCGAGTATGGGCTTTTTAATTTAAATTTGAAGCTTGAATTATAAGGGGAAAATCTCATTTACATGCACAAGCAATTTATAGAGGGAAAGGACATAGTCTTGTACGTGAGGGGCATGGGCAAGGGTATGACTTGAAATAATGAGGCATGGACATACATATGGCTGACTATAAATATATTTATATTATTTTAATTTTAAATTATTCCTCAAAACATATCCGAAAATTCCAAACTCCAAACAAGGCATGTTGCCTGGTGTTCTATATGTTATACCCCTATTTCGAATGAAATGGAACTTGTCCCGAGTCCTAATTCGATCGTATGCAGAAGACAGTTTTTTGGACCTAGTTATTATATTAAATTTTCGATAATAATTTCAACGCATTTCGATCTCACAGGACCTAAGAATACGTCCAATTGATACGAAATTCGACGGTATAATATAATTCACTATTATGGATCCAATGAAACTGGTTTCGTCAAAATCCAAGACTGTGCCCCGGAAGGTTAATTTCACAGATTTAAATATTTAATTATCGATAATTATCCATTCTATTTATATTTGTAAATAAATTTACAATTTGAACTGACCAATGTTATTTATTGGTTAAATGGAGTTAAATAAAATTATTAAATCCATTTAATTAACATTTAATTCAAAATCCAAATATTTAAATATGCCCTATATTTGCATTTCAAATTATTAAATTCTAAAATTCAAATATCTTAAATATTTAAAATTAATCAAACATTTGAAATCAAATAACCAAAAATTTTTGTCGTTACATTCTCCATCCCCCCCCCCAAAATGAATTTCGTCCCCGAAATTCCTAAGGAAGAAAATGTTTCCAAACCCTTAAGTTTAAGACTATCAATTTAAAATGAGTAATTACTTATTTTCAAAACAAATTAGCTGAAATAGATTTTAAATTTTCCAAGGCTTTTAAATTCACTCACATATACCACTAATTCTCTTCAATTCATTCATTCCAAGATATAACCCAGAAAAACAAATTTTAGTTGTCAATTTTTTTTTTAAAATTTCTCAAAATTTTTCTAACGCCTTCATTTTCAAAAAAATTCGCTAGTGTCTAATTTGCACGGCTCAATCGAAATAACTACAAATCGCCAGTACAGGCCTACACCAACAAAAGAAAACAAAAGTCAAGTGGCTCAATCATAAAACCATCAAATCCATCAGCAATATAAACATGTATCTTTTTGTTGAGTAATCAAATTTTACTTAAGAAATCAAAGGCATCAAACTTGCTCTTGCTTTTATATACCTACATCTTATTTACCCATGATATCCAATCATATAGTTCATAATCGCATTATGTTGCATTTTCAATTTCCAAGATTAACTTTACTAAAGCCCGTACGATGTACATATATCATCTGTACACAATATCAAATATGATCGATCGCTCGATCACACAATTTCACTTCCCAACTAATATCGTTTAGACGACCACTCTGGTGCAGACTCAGATTTGATTCCTTGATCAATAACCATCATTCTTCTTGCATAGCCATATAATATGATAGAGAATTCTAGAATCAATCAAGAATCCATATCCAGTGTCTGCCGTCGAGAATCGAGTGAAAAATTCCAACTCGGATCAATGTAAATTATCTCGAAATCATGTACTCGAATCTAGACTAAACTGTTATGCAAATAAGATAATATATGTACAACCCATGTATTTGTTTAAATCGATTTCTTAGATATACCACATTCCATTTTATTCACATTTACTTCATTCTAATTCATTTAATATTCATTCAATTTAAATCACATTTCCTTATTTATATTAATTTCACTTACATTCAATTATTCACATTGCCTTATTTACATTGCCTTATTTACATCCATTTATTACTTAGTATATTCCAAACCCTTAAGTTTAAGACTATCAATTTAAAATGAGTAATTACTTATTTTCAAAACAAATTAGCTGAAATAGATTTTAAATTTTCCAAGGCTTTTAAATTCACTCACCTATACCACTAATTCTCTTCAATTCATTCATTCCAAGATATAACCCAGAAAAACAAATTTTAGTTGTCAATTTATTTTTAAAATTTCTCAAAATTTTTCTAACGCCTTCATTTTCAAAAAAATTCGCTGGTGTCTAATTTGCACGGCTCGATCGAAATAACTACAAATCGCCAGTACAGGCCTACACCAACGAAAGAAAACAAAAGTCAAGTGGCTCAATCATAAAACCATCAAATCCATCAGCAATATAAACATGTATCTTTTTGTTGAGTAATCAAATTTTACTTAAGAAATCAAAGGCATCAAACTTGCTCTTGCTTTTATATACCTACATCTTATTTACCCATGATATCCAATCATATAGTTCATAATCGCATTATGTTGCATTTTCAATTTCCAAGATTAACTTTACTAAAGCCCGTACGATGTACATGTATCATCTGTACACAATATCAAATATGATCGATCGCTCGATCACACAATTTCACTTCCCAACTAATATCGTTTAGACGACCACTCTGGTGCAGACTCAGATTTGATTCCTTGATCAATAACCATCATTCTTCTTGCATAGCCATATAATATGATAGAGAATTCTAGAATCAATCAAGAATCCATATCCAGTGTCTTCCGTCAAGAATAGAGTGAAAAATTCCAACTCGGGTCAATGTAAATTATCTCGAAATCATGTACTCCAATCTAGACTAAACTGTTATGCAAATAAGATAATATATGTACAACCCATGTATTTGTTTAAATCGATTTCTAAGATATACCACATTCCATTTTATTCACATTTACTTCATTCTAATTCATTTAATATACATTCAATTTAAATCACATTTCCTTATTTATATTAATTTCACTTACATTCAATTATTCACATTGCCTTATTTACATCCATTTATTACTTAGTATATTCCTTTCTATACTAATTATCCTTTAGGAACTATTCAATCAATTTTTTTAACAACATTTCACTCCATACTAAATTCATTCATGAATCATTCATAAAATTTACTTAAATTTATAAACATTTCATACAACACTTCTCATGTTTATTACCCTTTCACAATTTAAGTCCATATCCATTACAAATCAATTTCAGTTCCATTTAACTCAATCCATTTTCCAATTTCAAAAATTCAACCATATTCCAAAACAATATTCAACTTACAAATTTATTTAATTAGCTCATTCATTAACTCATTTAAAATCACAAGTCATTTCCTTTCAAAAATTCTTTTATTGAATAATTTTATTTACTTAAGTTGACTTTAATTCCATAGTTCAATTTCAAATTTACTTCTTACTTATTTCAACAATTTAAAACATTGTTTTAACTGCTAATTTTCAAAATTTATAAGCTATCAAACTTATTTTCTCATATTTCCATAAAATACTTAATGAAAGTTTTCTAAAGTTTTAGCTCACCTTGTTCCCATTTATTTCAAATCAATTTAAAACACACACACAAATATATATATATATATATATATATATATATATATATATATATATATATATATATATAATCCCCTTGGTATATCAAATCATAATTTTGGATTTCAAAATCCAGGATAGTTTTGCCAAAACAAAATCTTAATGGCAGCAGTCGTCTCTTATAAATCCAAAATGAACGTCGATGATGCTGCAATCATCATCAAAATTATTTTCCAACGACCAAAGTGAGTTCAGTGCTTTTATTCTCTTTAAAATCCTTTTTAAATATTTCTGTTCAAAACATTTCCTAAATAATATTATTGTTATTTTCCGAAACCTTGAAAACAATTTTAAAAATTAATAGGATTTAAATTCTCAAATCCCAGCTTTTAGATTCTTATTACTTACAAATCATATTTATAATATATATTGTGAAATTTCGTTTTCTTTCCATTTATAAGTCACATTTATAAATCATATTTATGTAATTCCATTTGGTTATATAAAAATTGTTCCTTAATTGTTAATCTTAGTTTGCATTATAATGATGACAACTTTTATTTGAGCACAACAACAAACAACAAATGACAATAATCAACTGTTATCCCACCTTTTAGTAAGGCCGAGATATTATGAAATTAATTGAAAGTCAATGATTAATCATCTCAAATATTTGTAACATCCCACCTTTTTGTATGCCTTAAATCGACGATAAACCACACACGTCAGACTTAAACCATACAGAAGGGCGGATTGTTATGGGGGTAAATAAGAAAAAGCAGAGAAAGAAAAACAAAATAGAATCTTGCGGTGGAACGATAAAATATAATAATTAAACTAACAGTTCATGAAGCTATTTACAGAACATTTGATTATACCAATACACTACAAAATCAAAGTTACACATACCAGAGAATAATAATTACTATGCAGCGGAACAGTATGAATGCAGTGGAATAATATAATAAATAATAGTAATAAAATCATCGGCTTCGTCCTCGAGAAATAAAGTCTTCATATCCTGTAATGCTCAGACTGACCCAAGCGAATTGAAAAGACAAAACACTCGAGTCAGAACTAAAAGATCTTATGCAAGTGAAATCATAGAACCAAATATAAGTGGAATGACGTTAGAGATGTTTATAGGATTTGACATCTCCTATCCAGTGTCCAATGTGAGTGCAGTAACTTAAGAGATGCTCGAGATTCACATCTCCTAAGGATCCGTTAAATTATTTACTATGTAGTAATATTTCGCTACTATAATAATGTCTATTAGTAAAATAAACTTACTTTAAAATAGCATTAAGGGGTTACCCATATAGCCCTTAACACGTAATAGTGCCAGTACCATAATACCTCCTAACCAGGAGGCTACCAGAGGATACTCCATAGGTACGACACAAATCAAACCTGTACAAGGCGCGCTAGGGTAGATGACACGACACAACTAGGCAATGCCAGGGTAGATATACCAATTACGCTTCCAAACCGGTGGTAACGCATAACAGCTACTACCGCTAACCTCGAGCCACACCCCTAAAATCAAAAGGGCCCAAATCAATCATAAAGTAATAGAATGGTATCGAAGGAGTGTGTCCGATAAAAGGTGCTACCTTCTTAGCCCGTCGATCGCTCCCGTTTTAGCCACCTTATGCCAACTCACGGGAGTCGGGTCCACGTATATACCTCAAAGGAAACGCCACCACCATCCTACTTCATTCTGGAATCTCCACCGCGTACACGGTTGTTAAAGTGGTTTTTGGAGTTGGCAGAGAGTATGACAACTTCCGATTCCGGTCTCTTTAACAACCAAACATTATTATAACACCACGGTCTTTTCAAAATAGTTTATAATTTTCAAAATTAGAATATAATATCCATTTTGAAACCATATAATACGATATCCTTTCCATTTCAAAAACCAAATCATTATGATATCATTTTTTATAAAACCCATATGAATATAATATCATTTTTATTCCGAATATATCCTTTTTTCCAAAATCATAGCACTTCAAGGTTATAACCCTTCGACATCAAAACCCTTGAAGTATAACACTTTTAAATCATAATACTTTGAAATTCACAACTTTGAAACACTTCAATTTCGATAAAACATTTCAATTTCGATATATTTCAAGGCTTTAAATACTCCAAAATTTCAAAACCAAATTTGATAATTCCATATATATCAAATTCAATTGCAATTATTTAGATTTGAAATGTTTACTCAATAAATCCAGTATCATTTAAATAAAAAAAATTCAACTTCAAATAAGTGGATATTCCTTCAATTTATTTAACTTGATATGTTCATTTATATCAACTTGATATTCATTTACATCACTTTAAACCAAAATCATGTTATAAAAATCATACCCTTTAAATCTCGATTTTTATCTAAATTTCAAATCAAATTTATTCGAGTATAATTCTTAAATAATTTAATTCGAGTCAATTTCGTATTTATCTTCCAACCCCCAAATTTATTCAAGTCGGTATAAACCCTATATACAACATAATTTTAAACATATACTTAACCATATTATACAAAACAATCAAAAATTATTCTTTAACTTACTTAATATGTCAAAACAAATTTATACATAACTTAAAATCACTAATAAAATAACATTTATATAACTTCGAAAATCAATAATTATATGACCATACATTTCTTTATAAAACTATAGAAATCATTTCAAAATACTTTTATATATAGACCTCGGTGTCTGTATATAATTTTCTATCCTATGGTCAAGTGATATGGATATTTATCATTTCAATCCGTAATTTAAAAAGAAAATACGGTTATATATCATTTCAAACCGCAATCCCAAATGAGATAAAAATCCATACAACTTGCAGTTTATAACAATATAGAATACAACATTCATTCATCCAATATCAGTCATCAAACATTTATCATAATCATCATCCAATTCAAACAATAACATCAATATCGAACAGATAATAAATAGCAGGTATTTAATGGCATTTTATATTCCATAATAAATTAAACAACTATTTAACTGGCAGTTTATATGCAATAATAAATTAAATAACAATTTAATTCAAATATATTCAATTTAACTGAGATGATGATTAAAAATATGCCAAACAGTCATAAATAAATTTCTAATCCCATCAAAAATTAATTTAACACACACAAGAAATTTTAGAAATTGTGAGTGGGTTAAAACACTCACCTTTTGAATTTAAATTGAATTTAAATCCAATTTAAACCCAAAATTTGAACAGTCTCAGAATTCGTCCAAACCAGTGCCAAAATGTCCGAAATTTTATTACGATCCCAGTGGAGAAAACTGCATGAAATTTCGACCTTGTACGTGAAAGTTATTAAGATTAGAACATTAAATGTAAATATATATATATATATATATATAATAAATAGAGAAATCAACATGTCAGCACCTTTCTCGCGCACGCGTTCCACTACACGAAAGCATCATCGATCTGTAACCCAAGCGCTGCCACCCTTTGATAGGAAAATGCCACCTCCACGCATGCAATCGCTACTATCAGGCAGTGGCGCCGTGAAGCCCATCACGAGCCGCCCTACCATGCCGAACGTGGCCACCTCCGGCTCGCGATGCCGTGACCGTTACCGCCAATTACAAGGCCGAATTCAGGCAATTCAGAGTACCAATTCGATGAACGAAGACCATAGATCATCTCTGCTCGGCGAGCTCTACCACTCCACGCCTCCTGATCGTCGTAACGACGACGATCCACCGTCGAGATCACTCTTGCCAAAACGAATGGCTGAAACAATTTCACTGGTTTCAGGACAAAGAATGCGTCCAATCGAAAAATGAATTGCAGATCTAAGTTACGCTCTTCGAGAGCTTCAAATTGATATAAAATTCGTTAGGATTTGTGGAGTTTGAATTTTTAGCTTTGAATTTGATTTGAAATTGCATTTTGGGATTTAGCGTTCTGTCTGCCATTGAAAGAGGAGATGCAAATGGAATTGTACGTATAGAATAATGAACATAAGAAATAGGCTAGGGTTTATAAGCATATATATATATATATATATATATATATATGCAAGGCTGAAATTAGAATGGATGGACACGATTGATATATGCGTTGAACGATAAAATGGCCCGAAAAGCCCATTCTGACTCTGAAACGAAATTGGGTCAATCCATGTATCATAATAGATGTTTTAAATTATTTTAAACGCAATGGAACAGGTTTCAAGTCCAAATTCCATCATATGAAGAAGTTATGCCAAAATCAAGTTATTTCAAATTGATTTCAATTAAATTGATTCCTAGTCGTTTTGAGCCCGTATGATCAAACGACGAATCTGATCGTTACAAAACTTGAAATCCTTTAATAATGCATCATTACGGATCTGATGAAACTAGTTTCGTCGAAATCTGAGTCAGTGGCCAAAATGGCTACTTTTACATTAATTAAATAAATTAATAATTAATTAATTAAATCAAACTTTCAATTTCAACTCTATAATTTACAAATTTCATCATTATTAAATTTCTTAATCATTTACACTAATTTAAACAAATTTAGATGTCAATTTAGAGTTGATTAATTTATCAATTTCAGTGTTAACTTCAATGTCATTTAGTTTAGAAATTATAAATTTAATTTCCAATGATTTTATTTAATTTACTTTTCATTATATTATTCAATTCATTATTATCAAACGGATGAAATTAACATTGGATTCATAATCTAGTACATTAATATTCTCATATTTCATCTTAATCTCCTTAACATAATATTTAATTATTTAATTTTAGTTATTTGTAATTAATCCAATTATTAAAATTTAAATTCAGTAAATTGATAAGTCTTGTATCCATTCTTTTAATTCAACAAATTGTCATAATATGAAAAAAATTAACACTATTTCCAATTATTCCCTTAATTTACACTAACATAACATTTAATTAGATTTATTGCACTGATTGCCAGTTTTGAATTTAATAGACTAAATAAATGGTTAACTTATAAAAATTGTAACCATTAACGTTAAATTACACTTATAAGTTATTACTAACAAACAAATGTTAAAATTGATTACATAACACTGTTCTTATCCAATTATCATTAATTTTATACTAATTAATCAATTAGTTCAATATCTACACTTGTTTCCTTATATTTAATTCGTAGTCAAGTATGACATCTAAATTATTTTAATAAGTTGGAATTTCATTCAAATCGTTAACGATTAACTTATATTAACATCGTTACGTTTTATTTTTTTAACATTCACTTCATTATAAATTATAAAGTTTTTATTTCTTTCTAAATTGAATTACAAATTTTTTATTAAAATAACCAATTTAATTATTGAAATTTATGAGTTGTTACAATATTGATTATACCTCACAGGTTCACTATGGATATCGATAAATTTTGTTTGAGACCGGATCGAGCTACAATTGACATGGCAAGACAAGCAAAGCCGTAAAAGCCAACGTTTCAAATCTCAAGTCGATCGGAGTACGTATGATCGAGATATGATCAATACAAGTTAAGGAAGGCACGCTGCTCGTATCCATCGGGGAACGTCTAATTTCGAATCGATCATGTTCGAATTGATCAAAGCGACATAGCCTCATATCCATCTTATTCGTATCGATCCAGAGAAACTCTATTCATATCCATTGGATCCACTGATCAACAACCATGAAAAAGAAGCACTTCGTATCCATTTATTATAATGTCAGTGTTCATTTCGTATCAACCAGTCAGGCATATTTTGTATCGATCGACCGTTCATCGATACAAAACCAACATCCCTCATCGATACGGAGTGGACATGCAGTCGATCGATACGAACGAGGCAAAACACGATCGATACGAATAACCACAAGCATCGAAGCAGACAAGACGAAGTGATCGATACGAACAAGGATTCGATAGTGGGTATAAATAAGGCTCGATCAACTCATCATGAAGAGTGGATCGATCCAAGAATGTCGCGCCACGTCGCCTTGCATGCAGTGCTCGAAATCGAGTCGAACAAATCGATACGAAAGGTATCGATTCGAACGCGACAGACTAAAGAAAACTCCAATCCATATTGATCATATCTTCCAATCCACAAGTCCAAATGCTATGACATTTTCACAGGAGCTTACGTACAACCTAAGGAATATTCATGCTAAATTTCAACTCGATTGGATCAAATCTTGATCAATACGAAATTGGTTCGTATCGATCACGGATCGAGTCGAACTCACCTGGGATCGATCGCGTGAGCCAATTCACGTGCCAGAAGGAGTCTCCTGAAATTTGAGAAAGATATTTGCATAGAGCATCTATAAATAACACCCTGGAGCCTATAGAAAAAGGACTTTTTGGATCCTGCAACGTCCAGGCTCTGCCAAAATCACGATTGCACTCAAACTCAGTTGTTGTACTCGAAAATTACTGCTGTAATCGACTGTAACCAGCAATCACATCAATAAAAAGATTATCCTTCGAAGTGGACGTAGTCCGGAGATAGCCGAACCACTATAAATCTTGTGTTTTCTGTTCGTTATTTCCCAATTGTTGTTATCTACTTTGTCTGGATCTGAGGTTTGTGTTAGAATACTGTTGATCTATATTCATACACTGATTCTTTCATGATGTTCGAGGTTGGTGACCAATTTTGGCGCAAACACTTTGGTGCTTTTACTGAGAAGGCTAGTTTAGAGATTCTACCGCTTAGATATTAGATTTGAAAGCTTGAAGAATTTAGATTCGAAAGACAATGACGCGACAATCAACAAGAAGGCAGAGAGGACAAAGGAGCCAACAAGGGGAAAGTCAAGAGGCCTCCTCTGGAGCTGGAGAAGGACAAGCTTCAATCTACATCACCAGGGACGAGATGGAGGCTATGGTGGATTCAATACATGAAATATTGTGGAAGAGTCAACAAGATACAATGCAAAGCTTCTTTGAGCAGACGAGGGCAGCCGAACTACAGAACCTTGGACCGACTACAGTTGCTGCAAACACGGGACAAGGAACTAGAGTCACAGAGACCAACGAAGGTCAAATTTAAGATCAGAACAAAGAACGTGAAGGCAATAAACAAGGACCTGCGGGTGGATCCTCGGTATCTGGTATTGAAAGAACCATAGATGGAGCTCAGCAGGCTAAAGCTAATGCCAACATGAATGAGCCACATGAAGAATATTACCCAGAATACCCTTCGAGACCTAGGGGTGGGATAGGAACAAGATAAGGGGACAACCCCTTAGATGGAGATGAAAGAATGGTTGGGCTAGTGCGATGGATTATGAGAGGAGGGTTGCCAAGCGGAGGCTTAGGGGAAGTTAGTCAGTGCCCGTTTACTCCCAATATCAGAAATGCAAGGAACCCTCCAAAGTTCAAGTTACCCATGCTGGAACCTTACGATGGAAAGTCAGACCCAACCAAGCATATTACCAGATATATCAGGCATATGGAAGTGCTGGGGTTGTAACGACCCTGAATTTTGAACAATTTAAATTGAAAATATTTAATTAATTTTAAATATTTGAATGTTGGTTTGACTTGGATTTCAAATTATCAGAATGAATTTGGCGATTAAATTTTAGAATTTAATCTAGTGAAAGTTGAATAAAATTGAATTTGACTTTGGAATTTGAAATCGAATATTAAATTTGTATATAAAATTCGAACTAATGACTTAGAAAAATAATTTGGATTTAAGAATTATTATTTATGTAAACTAATAAATTGATGATTAGTTTTAATAACATTTTTTCTTTAACTTAAATAAAGTGGAATAAATTTTATCAATACAAAATAAATAAACAAATACACATAGTTAAAATTTTAACAACATAATTAAACAAAACAAAGCAAAGAAAGAACAAAAGTAATAAAAAAAATTTTACCTTAGTACAAACATGATAATCTAATCACATCAGCTGTTTTCCTCTCCTAAAATCATGCCTTCACTCATGCCGTAACTCACGCCCAAAATCGTGCCCAAAATCACGCACCCTTCACTTCAAAGCATGCCGATACCCCTTTCCTCCATCATTTCAAAGCAGAAAAAAAAATCAAACGAGAAAAATAAAATAATGGCGGCCTCGTTCTTTCGTTCGCTCTGAAATTTAGGGCTCGTGAAAATCGAAGGCGCCGACTCCTTGCTTTGGCAATCGATGCTTTCTCTCCACTCGCGGTTGCTCCAATTCACGTCAGGCAAAGGTGAGTGATTATTTATCGCTCACATCTAATTTCATTCTTCAGCCATTCGAGTTTTTTTAGGTGTTGATGATTTTTATCTATCCTGGTTCGTGTTCTTGTTTTACACGGCTGTGATGATTTTGTTTATATAGGGTTTAAATCCCTGTTTTCTCGTTCGTATAAAAATTGGGCTTCGGCCATTTGATTTTGTTTTAATTTAACATTGGTTCGATTTTGGCTTTGCTGGCCACCACGATGTCGACTTATGACTTGTTCAACTTCGACTTCGATTTTGAAATAGTATTTTGACTTCGGCCATGGTAATTGGTGATTTCTTTGGCTGTCGCGATTTTGATTTTTGTGGTCTCGGTGTACTTGGCTCTGACCATTTGCGTTCACCCTGGTAGTATACTCGACTTGTTGTTTTACATGATGTTCCTTTTTTGATGGACGATGATCTTGTCTTCGGCAAGTGAGTTGAATTGGTTTTGACTTGTTCCATTTATTTATTTTGGTAGTTGGACTCGATACCATGTTTTTGTACTCGCACATTGCTGTCTCACTGCTGTGTTGGTGTTGCACTCGTGCTGGTTGACAGTGATAATCTTTTTGCTTGGTAGAATTGGTCATTGAAATCGAGTCCTCATTTGGTCTTCAGTATTGAGGCCACATTTAGCAGTTGCATTGCGTTGCCTCCAACATGCCAATAGGGCTTACTGATGCGCACTGCAGTGACTTCGTACATTCTGTTTCACTTCGACTTGAAGCTGGTTCTCTCAGTTGCTTGTTTCATTTGTGTTTCCTTGCTGTGACTCTTGTGGTCATGTTTGTGTACTTATTTTTGTACTTCACAGTATTGCATATCGATCACCATCTTGCTTCATTGTGTCTGGTTTGGTGCTGGTATGACTATAGTTGTCTTCATTCTGTACATGTTGGTAGTATGTCCATCACTTGAATGTGCCTCTGCATTCTTGTTTCTGGTGCACAGTTGAGTGTTGTTTCAGTTTGACCTTGCCGTCGCCCGAAACAATGTATTCTGGGCTGATCTTGTTGTAGTGCACACTCGTTCATCTGAAACTCCGAGTTTCTTTTCTATGCACTGTGTACGTGCGTTATGTCCTTATAGAACTGATTTGTTTAAACTAAATGATTCAATTGCGTTGAGTCCGAGTTTGCTTGGGTTTGACCTCTTGTATGCACTTGTGCTTGCACTGTGTTGAGTGTCCTAACTTGACCATTTGCATTTTTGTTGTAATTTAACCGACCATGTTGCTTGTCTTTGCCATTGAACTGTTTCCAGATCATGTGCACTGACTTGAGTCTTGTTTATTTGGTGGAAATTGGTCTGGTGTAGTTGTACAATTGTGTCCTCACTTAAGTTCACTGAACTATACTGGGTTGCATTAACTTTATGCATACTTGATGTCTTGATTTTCATTTTTAACTTCACTGGAATTTGTGCCTTGATGCTATTCATTTTTATGTATGTTGTGCATTTGTTTTCAAGTATACTTTCAACATGTTGTAGTTGCAGTTTGTATTTGTTGTGCCCTTGTATTCAATTGGTGGCTGCATTTTTCGTTGCAATTTTGCCCTTGAAAACTTGTGGTGGCTGCAGTTCCATTTTTGTGGCATTTTTGGATTTTATTTGTTGACCTGAGATTTTTTTTGTTTCACCGCAACATATGTTTGCATAATTAATATGCAGATACACTTTGTTGTGCCGCTGCTGCGTTGCCTTATTTTTGAGCAGTTGTGAGCTCTTGGTCATTGTTGCCTCGGGTTTGAGTTTTAACTGGTCTTGAAGCTTCAGACCTATAGCATTATGATTGACTCTGTTTTGATGAAAAAAAAGGAAAAATATTTGATGTGCTCCTTTTTAACTTGTAGCTGTGTTGAATCCAGTCGATGGCTCGGGTTTGACCTGGTGCTCGTTTGGAACTTCCTTTGATCTTTTGTGCATTCCATACTATAGCGGCGAGGCAATACACGCGTGCGTGTGCTGCAGCCCTAGATCTGATGTTTAAATTTACTAATTTCAATTGATGAAATTGTTTTATGTTGCCAATTCATTATATTTTGAATCGTATTTTAATTTGATTTAAATTGATGATTTTGTTGTTATTTGTCGTTTAGGCAATTTTGATGTTTTTCTTTTTTTCTAAATTATCTTCATTTATAATTCCTTCATCTATCTTCGTTGATAATTTGAATCTACTGATTCGTTGTTTAACACTGTTAAGTGTTATGTTTACCGTTATCCGTTTTCTTTGTTAAAAGGATCGGATAGGTGAATTTATATTTGACTGTCGTCTAATTTTTAATTGATTATTATTGCCTCTATGCACTAATAACTGAGTTTGAATTAGACTGATCCGTGTATTATTTTCTTTTGAATGTAATACTCGGGTCAGACCCAGTATTGTACAGCTTGAAGATTTTCGGGCAGCGAAGTTAGAGAGAGAGGGGGATAACGCTTCACTTTAGCTTTTCGGGGATTTTTGTACTTAAAAGAAATATTCCGCTGTATAAATTAATGCACTGTACAAACTCTGATATATGTAAGAAAAATTTATTATGTGAAATATAGTTATTCTGTGTTTCTGTGGCTGATTCGGTTTAAACTCTATAAATTGAATAACAATCCGTCATTTTGAACGTTTCAGGTTGGTTTAATTACCGACTAGGGGCGGTCAGAAGGGCGGGTCGTTACAAAAGTGGTATCAGAGCTTTAGTTTATACAAAGCTCAGTTTATGATGTTTACTATGAATAGTTACTAGAATCACTTTAAAGAAAACGTTTTTCAAATCTAAAGAAGTATGAAATTTGTTTTTGAAAATAAAAGGTATTTTGAAAATTCAAATCCTTTTCGGAAATTCCCCTCTCTAAATTTAGGTTTTCGATAGTTTCTCTTTGGTGAGGCCTCCTTAGATTTGAGTCCCGATCATTCGAAAACCATTATCGAATTGCTGAGATTTATGAAAAATAAAATGAAAGTTAAGTGAATTAATGAATTGGTTTGAATCAAATATTTTGAATATCTCTAGAGTAATAATTGTGAAATAAAATGACATGTCAATTTAGTTATAGCCAAGGGGATCATTGAACTATAACTTGGGAATTTGATTCTGAATTCTTTTGAAAATTGATTTCAAATGTTTTGAAGAATGATTTAGTAAATAAATGGATTATAAGTACTTAACTTATAAATGGACTTTTGGTATATAATTGAGTTATATAAATTGAATTGAATTAATAAAGGAGATTTATAAATCAAAGTTTTATAAATAGAAATGGAATTTGTAAAGATTGTTTATAAATTCGAAACCAATTGAATTTGATAAATGAAACATAAAAGTTATTAAAGGAGATATATTCGTGATTTTGGACAGCGAATTATCCTTTAAGTTAAATATTGTGATAGTAAATGTTGGTTGGGAATTTTATCCACGATTTTGGATAGTGGATAATCCTTTAAATAAATGTGTAGAAACATTGAATTGAATAAATAAGTATATTCACGATTTTGGACAGTGAATATATTATTAAATAAAACAGATTGAGAAGTGAAATTTAAAAGAATGAAGTTAATTGTTTTAAAAGATGTTTTAAAAATGCATTAAGTATCGAATACATAGATTTCAACATTCATTGTTGAAATAGACGTTTTCGAGAAATAAGGAAATGGTGGACTATAACACTGTTGTTATAGTAAATGGTTTCCGAAAGGAAATTTTTATATAGTATTGGGGTTTATATATCTATCTAAAATTCGAATCCATATACTGGAGATTTTGAGTTGTCGTAACGATGTTTTACGTAACATTCGTTTTGACTCAAATAAATGTGTTTAAAAGAACGCTTTCCTTAAAGAATGGAATATATACTTGATTATGATTTAAGTATATTGAATATTTTTCAAGTGTTGAAAATAAATGGATTTGTGAATTACTTATTATTAAATAAGTATGGAAATGTTTTCCAATATGAAATGGAAAGTTTGAAATTCTATCTTTTAAAGATAAATTGAAAAGTGAATATTTGAAATTTGTTTCAAATGTTTAAGTGTGGAAAATTATATATATCTTATAAAGATGTTTTTGGGAAATTTGAACAATTAGTTCAACTTGAATTTTTTTCAAAAAAAAGGATTGAATTATGAGTTAAATTGAGTTTAACTTCGACACAAAAACAAATATAAATTGAGCTTTGAATTTCGGATAGTCGACTGGGATTGTATGTCTAACATTGTGAATTGATGACATAGCAATTAATCTCTATTAAATATATATCTATTTGGTGGACGGAGAATTTATTCTTTTAGCTTAACACCCTTCTCTGAGACGTACGAGCTCAGAGGTTATATATCGGTAGACATCAATTATGTGTTGAGAATTAATGATGTAACGTGAAATCCAAATCGAATGTGAAGTCGATAATGAATTGGATTATGAATGTGAATTGGGTTTGAGATAACCTTAAACTTCCAAATCGATTTAGAGGAAAATTTTAAATCGGTAATGAGATGGAAAATTTAGAAATCCTCTATTTGTTATGGGTATGGGATATTGTGGTTTTCGAAACTTATATATGTGAATGTAATAATTCGAAAACCATCAGTTTGGAAAGTCATTATTATGAAAATCATATGTAAGTTTACATAGGTATGATATGTACGAAATGTGAAATGAAGTACTATACGTATATGACATTATGTTTTCTAAACTGAGGATATGGACAAGTACCTTCCATTTAAAAATTGTGAAGGTGTTGGAACTCGGTGTGAGTGTCCATTTGAAATTCGTAGCTACGTAGAATTTCCATAAGTTGGAATGTCCATTTGGATTAGAATCCCTCATGATGGATCATCGTGATGGGATCATGTGAATTGATGATGATGTATGCTAGCGTAATTCGTGGGGCGTGATGCCTACAGTTACAAGCGATTCCACTGGGATAGTGGCGTAACCGCCGCGTAAACTGCGATCTAGAGGCTAAAGCGTAATTTGAGGGGCGAGATGCCTACGATCACAAGCGATTCTACTGGGATAGTAGCGTAACCTCCGTGTGAACCGCGATCTATGGCAACAACCATGGCGAAATTCAAGAGATGTGAAATCTACAGATTACAAGCGATTCTACTGGGATAGTAACGTAACCGTCGGGTAAAATGTGATCCATGGGGGAACGTGCTTTCCATATCCATTTTTAAAAGAATTTTTAAAAGTATTTTCACTGGGAGTTGAAGCAAGTATATTTAGTACTTGGAGATTTTTAGTCCTACGCCTGGCCAGCGTATGCCTAATGTCTGTGAGAACGACGATGGACTTGTTAAACTTCGAGTTAGCAAGTATTTTCAAACTTTAAATAGCAAATCAATAGTCTGAAATTAAAATTACATAATTCCAACCTAATTGAATTAAAGAAGAAGATCTTTAAAATATCTTGAAAGTCCACAGCTTTGAAAAAAATATATGATATGTGAATCTCTAACATGAAGAATTTCAAGTTTAAATTTGAGTTTTGTAAGTCAAAAATTTTGGTAAAAGACTTTTACGTCTTGATTTTAGAAAATAATGAACAAAGCTAGGGAGATAAAATAAATGGAATGAATCCTATGTTTATTTACTTTTAATAAGATTCGAACTTGGTAAAAAATTGTGTAGGGTATAAATATCGGTGAGATTTTAACAATCGTTTTTCCTAACTTATAATTTCAGGACGAAATTCTTTTAAGGGGGGAAGATTGTAACAACCCTGAATTTTGAACAATTTAAATTGAAAATATTTAATTAATTTTAAATATTTGAATGATGGTTTGACTTGGATTTCAAATTATCAGAATGAATTTGGCGATTAAATTTTAGAATTTAATCTAGTGAAAGTTGAATAAAATTGAATTTGACTTTGGAGTTTGAAATTGAATATTAAATTTGTATATAAAATTCGAACTAATGACTTAGAAAAATAATTTGGATTTAAGAATTATTATTTATGTAAACTAGTAAATTGATGATTAGTTTTAATAGCATTTTTTCTTTAACTTAAATAAAGTGGAATAAATTTTATCAATACAAAATAAATAAACAAATACACATAGTTAAAATTTTAACAACATAATTAAACAAAACAAAGCAAAGAAATAACAAAAGTAATAAAAAAAATTTTACCTTAGTACAAACATGATAATCTAACCACATCAGCTATTTTCCTCTCCTAAAATCATGCCTTCACTCATGCCGTAACTCACGCCCAAAATCGTGCCCAAAATCACGCACCCTTCACTTCAAAGCATGCCGATACCCCTTTCCTCCATCATTTCAAAGCAGAAAAAAATCAAACGAGAAAAATAAAATAATGGCGGCCTCGTTCTTTCGTTCGCTTTGAAATTAGGGCTCGTGAAAATTGAAGGCCCCGACTCCTTGCTTTGGCAATCGATGCTTTCTCTCCACTCGCGGTTGCTCCAATTCACGTCAGGCAAAGGTGAGTGATTATTTATCGCTCACATCTAATTTCATTCTTCAGCCATTCGAGTTTTTTTAGGTGTAGATGATTTTTATCTATCCTGGTTCGTCTTCTTATTTTACACGGCTGTGATGATTTTTGTTGTGATGATTTTGTTTATATAGGGTTTGAATCCCTGTTTTCTCGTTCGTATAAAAATTGGGCTTCGGCAATTTGATTTTGTTTTAATTTAACATTGCTTCGATTTTGGCTTTGCTGGCCACCACGATGTCGACTTATGACTTGTTCAACTTCGACTTCGATTTTGAAATAGTATTTTGACTTCGGCCATGGTAATTGGTGATTTCTTTGGCTGTCGCAATTTTGATTTTTGTGGTCTCGGTGTACTTGGCTCTGACCATTTGCGTTCACCCCAGTAGTATACTTGACTTGTTGTTTTACATGATGTTCCTTTTTTGATGGACGATGATCTTGTCTTCGGCAAGTGAGTTGAATTGGTTTTGACTTGTTCCATTTATTTATTTTGGTAGTTATACTCGATACCATGTTTTTGTACTCGCACATTGCTGTCTCACTGCTGTGTTGGTGTTACACTCGTGCTGGTTGACAGTGATAATCTTTTTGCTTGGTAGAATTGGTCATTGAAATTGAGTCCTCATTTGGTCTTTAGTATTGAGGCCACATTTAGCAGTTGCATTGCGTTGCCTCCAACATGCCTGTAGGGCTTACTGATGCGCACTGCAGTGACTTTGTACATTCTGTTTCACTTCGACTTGAAGCTGGTTCTCTCAGTTGCTTGTTTCATTTGTGTTTCCTTGCGGTGACTCTTGTGGTCATGTTTGTGTACTTATTTTTGTACTTCACAATATTGCATATCGATCACCATCTTGCTTCATTGTGTCTGGTTTGGTGCTGGTATGACTATAGTTGTCTTCATTCTGTACATGTTGGTAGTATGTCCATCACTTGTATGTGCCTCTGCATTCTTGTTTCTGGTGCACAGTTGAGTGTTGTTTCAGTTTGACCTTGTCGTCGCCTGAAACAATGTATTCTGGGCTGATCTTGTTGTAGTGCACACTCGTTCATCTGAAACTCTGAGTTGCTTTTCTATGCACTGTGTACGTGCATTATGTCCTTATAGAACTGATTTGTTTAAACTGAATGATTCAATTGCGTTGAGTCCGAGTTTTCTTGGGTTTGACCTCTTGTATGCACTTGTGCTTGCACTGTGTTGAGTGTGCTAACTTGACCTTTTGCATTTTTGTTGTAATTTAACCGACCATGTTGCTTGTCTTTGCCATTGAACTGTTGCCAGATCATGTGAACTGACTTGAGTCTTGTTTACTTGATGGAAATTGGTCTGGTATAGTTGTACAATTGTGTCCTCACTTCAGTTCACTGAACTGTACTGGGTTGCATTAACTTTATGCATACTTGATGTCTTGATTTTCATTTTTAACTTCACTGGAATTTGTGCCTTGATGCTATTCACTTTTATGTATGTTGTGCATTTTTTTTCAAGTATAATTGCAACATGTTGTAGTTGCAGTTTGTATTTGCTGTGCCCTTGTATTCAATTGGTGGCTGCATTTTTCGTTGCAATTTTGCCCTTGAAAACTTGTGGTGGCTGCAGTTCCATTTTTGTGGCATTTTTGGATTTTATATGTCAACGTGAGCTCTTTGTTGTTTCACTGCAACATATGTTTGCATAATTAATATGCAGATACAATTTGCTGTGCCGCTGCTGCGTTGCCTTATTTTAGAGCAATTGTGAGCTCTTGGTCATTTTTGCCTCGGGTTTGAGTTTTAACTGGTCTTGAAGCTTCAGACTTGTAGCATTATGATTGACTCTGTTTTGATGAAAAAAAAGGAAAAATATTTGATGTGCTCCTTTTTAACTTGTATCTGTGTTGAATCCAGTCGATGGCTCGGGTTTGACCTGGTGCTCGTTTGGAACTTCCGTTGATCTTTTGTGCATTTCATACTGTAGCGGCGAGGCAGTACACGCGTGCGTGTGCTGCAGCCCTACTAGATCTGATGTTTAAATTTACTAATTTCAATTGATGAAATTGTTTTATGTTGCCAATTCATTATATTTTGAATCGTATTTTAATTTGATTTAAATTAATGACTTTGTTGTTATTTGCCGTTTAGGCAATTTTGATGTTTTTCTTTTTTTCTAAATTATCTTCATTTATAATTCCTTCATCTATCTTCGTTGATAATTTAAATCTACTGATTCGTTGTTTAACACTGTTAAGTGTTATGTTTACCGTTATCCTTTTTCTTTGTTGAAAGGATCGGATAAGTGAATTTATATTTGACTGTCGTCTAATTGTTAATTGATTTTTATTGCCTCTATGCACTAATAACTGAGTTTGAATTAGACTGATCCGTGTATTATTTTCTTTTGAATGTAATACTTGGGTCAGACCCAGTATTTTACAGCTTGAAGATTTTCGGGCAACGAAGTTAGAGAGAGAGGGAGATAACGCTTCACTTTAGCTTTTCGGGGATTTTTGTACTTAAAAGAAATATTCCGCTGTATAAATTAATGCATTGTACAAACTTTGATATATGTAAGAAAAAATCATTATGTGAAATATAATTATTCTGTGTTTCTGTGGCTGATTCTGTTTAAACTCTATAAACTGAATAACAATCCATCATTTTGAACGTTTCAGGTTGGTTTAATTATCGACTAGGGACGGTCAGAAGGGCGGGTCGTTACAGGGGTCATCCGAGGAAGTGATGGCACGATGTTTCCCTCTATATTTAGCAGATTTGGCTGCGCTTTGGTTTAGGTAGTTAGAGAATGGATCAACTAGAACATGGGGTGAGCTGGTGGAATGCTTCATAAGGCAGTTTAGGGTTCACGTGACACGGCCCAAAAGTGTGATGACCTTAGCATCGATAAAACAAAGGATCGAAGAGTGCATAAATGATTTTCTATTGCGATTCAATGCGACTGTGGCTTAAGTAGATTGCCTGGATCCATCGATGATTTTGATGGTACTAGTGGCAGGAATTGCGGAAGGCATAAAGTTTAAGGATTCTTTAGCAAGAGATCCCCCACAAGACCTTGAATAATTTTATCATGAAGCTGAGAGATTCAATCGGCTAGAAGATTCATGCACCGAGAGACAAGAAACAAACGTTGTGCAAGGTGAAGGAACTTCTAAAGAACAGGCTGGAACAGACAAAGGAAAGTGGAAGCAGGACGACAGATACGATGGTCCTGACAAACGGAAGAAATTTCGTGAACCCAGATTCAAACAATACGCTGACTTGACGGCAAACCTAGAACGGATTTATATGGAGACTCGGGGGCAGCTCCCCTATCGGAAACCACCCAGGAGAGATCCCATGGAATGGGAACGTGGAAGTAGAAAGTATTGCCTATTCCCTGAGCTGGAAGGGCATGCTACTGATGAATGTCGTTATTTGAAGGATGAGGTGGAAGAGCATGTTAGAAGTGGTAGATTACCACAATACGCGAGAAATCAGACAACGGCCATAGGACCTGAGCAACTACCACTTCCACCTAACAAAACTAATCCTGGATCGGGATCACAACTCGTCATCAATTGATCATGGTGGCAAGGGCCAAGTTCAGGACTTGAACTTTAGTCGATTAAACTCTTAGTTTTGATTTCAAACTAAAACGGCTATTCCACTTACACATGTACGGGAACTGGAGGGATCCCCAGGCATGCTCTGAGATGGTAATAAGTTGCTCTGCCCGGAGAGGCAGTATCTAGTTTTTCCTATTGTTTGAGATTAAACATATAGAATTTGAATTGGATAAATAAACTTGGATTTTGTAAGACAAAACCTTTGACCGGAGATTGAAAGGATGAATATTGAAAGTCAACCTGAAAATGATCGCTTTATGACCCTACCTAGAGAGGCAAGGTCTGGAGTGCAAGAAGTGAGTTGCTTCGTCGGAGAGCGATAGGATCAATGCACTTAACGTCGTTCCCCATTCACCGAAGAGTGATTGGATCGGGGTTTGATAAGAGCCTGGAGAGGCTATGATCAGCCTAGGATTTAGGCCATGACATCGCTTAATGTTCAGGACACTGAACCGGAGTGTAGGGGGTGTTGCCGCTTTGCCAGAGAGCAACAGGATTGGCTCACTCGATGCTGTTTCCCCTTCACCTGAGAGTGACAGGATAGGATCCAGCAAGAGACCGGAGAGGCTATGATCGGTATAGAATGACCAAGACATCAATACATGCCCTTACTGGGGCCAGAGGCAGGGGATAGAAAGCAGCACCGGAGTGCAATAGGATCTTTCTATTCGATCGTTAAGTCTGGAATGGACTTGGCAAGGGTCCGAAGTAACCATTGATAATTCGGAGAGGCTGTAGAATTTAATTCTTGACTTCCACAGGTGGAAATGAATACTGATTCGGCTTCGAACAGCCACAAACTTGATTGCCAATACTATAGCTGTGGATAAAACATGGACTCAGCATTTGATTTGAAGCTATTAAAAACACACCTTTTACCAAAAGGCCTATTTTGGGGGCAAAGTGTTATCCCACCTTTTAGCAAGGCCGAGATATCAAGAAATTAACTGAAAGTCAATGGTTAATCATCTCAAATATTGATTATACGTCATAGGTTCGCTATGGATATCGATGAATTTTGTCCGAGGCCGGATCGAGCTATAATTGACATGGCAAGACAAGCAAAGCCGTAAAATCCAACGTTTCAAATCTCAAGTCAATCGGAGTTCGTGTGATCGAGATATAATCGATACAAGTTAAGGAAGGCACGCTGTTCGTATCCATCAATGTGATAACTCGAATTTTTAGACATCTGTTAATCGGTAATTAACAGGATTAAAATTATTAAAATATTGATTTGTATGTTAAACAGATAAAATTTAGATAATAAAATATATCTGGATATGTAAATGAATTTGAAAATATAATAAAGGATATCTGTGATATCCCAGAAAATTCAAGAAAATTCAAATGTGATAATCTCTTTTATAAATTATTTAAAATTGGTAAAAATTTTATTTATTTCAAAATAAATAATAATGATATATATAAATATATATATAGATATAGATATAAGAAGATTTTAAATAGAAATATTACTATTTTCTTTTTTAAAACAAATTAAATTTGTATTTGTTTAATTGTATGTATATACATGTGAGTGGATTTTAAATTTAATTTGAATTTAAATTTTAAACTCAAAAGATAGATCTCTTAAAATAATATTGGATTTAAAATATATTACATATGATTTTATTTAGAATGTAATTGGTTTTATATTATTTTCTTTAAAGGATTTTATTAATATAAATTAAGAGAAAAGTATTTATTAATTAGGAAATTAGATATAAAAAGCTTTATAACCATTTAAAATTTTATAAATTCATGCAAAATTACATGTGTTGCTATTAATCTCTTTAATAACAAGTGTAAATGAATTAACTAAGGTAAAAGACAAGTGTTAAATGTAAAGACATGTGTCACCAACTTATTTTATTTTTTCTTTTATATTTTTAAAAATCATAATTAAATCTATATACACATATGTCTCATCTCTTCCATTCTCTTTTTCCTATTTTTTTCAAAACAAGAAAAAAAATCTATAAAATACTTATACAAACCATAAGAAAATCAAAACCTGAAAGCAAAATTAAAAACCAGAAAATTCATAAGCAAGCAAGGATCACTTTCAAGACATCAAGTACAAATCAACTTAACAAAAATCAGATTCAACAAATCAAAACCAGAAGAGTAATCAAAGCAAAAGTAAGCAAAGTTTAACCCTGAAGCTTTAGATCATTTCAATTAAAACATCAAAGTTCCAGAAGAAAAAAAAGAAGAGCCTATCCTCTATTCTTTCTAACAGGTGAGTAAATTGCACCCTTTTAGAGTAAAATCTGATTTATATTTGGAAGCATGTAATGAACTGTGAAATAATGTTGAAAAAAAATGTTGTATGAATGAATAAAATGCTTGCATATCAATATCAGAGGAGTGGATGCATGTCTATGTTCAAGATTTTTGTCTCTGTTCTAGTTTCTCAGGCTTAATACAAAATTCAAAAATCGAATTCTTTTTTCCTAGTCACTTTTAGGATTTGATTTCTTAAAGAAATATGTAAGTATCAACCAGATTTTATTTTTAAAAATAGTTTCATATGAATATATTGAGAAAATTTTCAAAAATAAGAAAGATCAGTGAAAAGCTAAAAGTAGTCAAAAAATTCGAATGTTGGAAATTTATGTTTTGAATTCATAACTTGAATCACATTTGAAAATCATGATTTTTGATATGGATACCATGATTTTTATACTCGGGATTTGTTTGGAATTGCTAGTTGATCAGATTTTACATCTTTATCAATTGCCGACGAATGGCGACGAACTGTTCGTCGAGCCTGAGTCTGGCGATGGATGGTATATGGATGGTCATGAGAAATTCATTCGCCGGAGTTCAAACTTGTCGTGGTGGATGAAAGATGTCGAATTAGGGTTAGGTTAGCAGTTTCTGTCGATGGAGTTTGAGGAGTTACTGTATTATAGTGGGTGGATCGGAACCCATAGAAGATGATAGGATCGAAGCTTGGGATGGTGGTGCTGCTCCAGACGATATAGCATGGATTCCGATGGACGAAATCGATGGGGCATGGAGAATTTCATCGGAGGGCTTAGGTTCGAGGGAGTATCAATAGCTTAATTTTTGATTCCTGGCGAAACTGATGGAACTGGGTGATCGTGATGCACGTGGAGATCGTCGGTGATGTTTTGGCTACGGCAGGGTCGACCGGAGACTGTCAGAGCGGCCATGCACGTTCATGCATCGACGTGTGTTTGTGTTGTGTGGAATAATGGAGAAGATGAATTTTTTCTCGGGACTATCTCATGGAATGGGTGGTTTGATTCGAAGATGAGTCGATGCGAGAAAATTCATGGGGTTGGCTCAGGAATTCTATGGGTTCGGCCCGGGTTTCTTGTAAATTGTTGTATTCAGGTTTAAAACTTATCAAAATGTGTAAGTTTCAAAGGAAGTTGTAAACTAAGTTCTTAAACAAAGTATTAGTGAGTATTAAACGATTTTACAAAGTTTTTGAATTCTTTAAAATTATGGTTTAAAAGTAATTACTATAATAAATAAATTCCTATATTGTTTCAAAGGTGATGTTAATGATGAAATTTAATTAAGTGTTAATTATTTAATTGATTAATTAATGTAATTAGTTAAGGAAATAATTAATTAATTTAATTATTAAGACAATTAAAAAAGAAAGGGTTAATTAATTTGTGTAATCAATTTAAAGGATCGATTTATTAAAGGACGATTAATTAATTGGTTTGTAATTGATTAATGTTAAGTAAAGGTAATCTAAATGATTTAAGTTAATAATTAATTTAATTAGAGATAAATTAAATTAAGTAGGAAGTGATCAATCATGCTTATAAATGATTAAATGATGTCAAATGCCTTGAATTGGTTGATATCTCTGATATGAAATGTTTTGTGATATGAGATGTTTGGGTTATACAGTGATAATGTGGTTGTCTATCGATGATGAATTGCTATGTAAAAGTGACATCCTGTATATAAAAATTTGAATTGTATTCACTTGAATAACTTGGGTTAAGATGACATTGGATTCGAAGAGACCGGGGTCAGGTAATCAGCAAATACCCGAAACCACTTCGATCAGTAATCTATAGTGTTTCTTTATAGATTTAATATGTGAAATCAATGGGCTGGAATGGAATAATTTAAGTAATTAGACCATTGAAACTATGTAGTGGTACTAAAATATTGATTGTCAAAACAAGTATTGACCATAACAAGTTAGGAACTCGTAGTAAGGTACGAGTTACCTCAAGTTTTAAATAAGTTTTATGCATTAGTATTCCTTGTTAGATGGGTTTACTCACGCTGGTTTACAACCTGACCCGGGTGTTACTTTGATGTAATGCTCGGGTCCGATTAAGTTTTATAGAATTTCAGGTGAGGACATTCTGGAGCTCAGGGGGCGAGCTGGATGGCAGGAACGTATGGAGTTTCCACTGTGTATACTATTGTTTATATTTATGGGACAAGTTAATTTTAACTGTCCAATTTTAAGTAATGGTTGTAACGCTGATGTATTGATGTAAATTAACAGATACGGTTCTTCTTTGTATAACTGCTATTATTTAATATTATATTTTGATCCGCTGCGAATGTGTTCTATGTTTTTTTCCTGTTTCTTCTTCTATCTCTTTCTTCTTTTCTCTAACAATCTGGAATTTTCGGAGTCAAGAATTCTAGGTCGTTACAATCAGGGAACGTCTAATTTCGAATTGATCAGAGTGACTTAGCCTCATATCCATCTTGTTCGTATTGGTCCCGAGAAACCCTATTCCTATCCATTAAATTTTTGGCAGTTTGTATCGATCAAGGTGATCTTAGTTCGTGTCCATTAAATAGTTTCGTATCCATTGGATCCACTGATCAACAACCATGAAAAAGCAGCACTTAGTATCCATTGATTGTAACGTCAGTGTTCATTTCGTATCGACCTGTCAGGCACATTTCGTATCAATCGACCTTTCATCGGTACGAAACCAACATCCCTCATCGTTACGGAGTGGACATGCATCCGATTGATACGAACGAGGCAAAACACGATCGATATGAACAACCACCATCATCGATGCGAACAAGACGAAGTGATCGATACGAACAAGCTTTCGATAGTGGGTACGAATAAGGCTCGATCAACTCGGCGTG
The DNA here is from genome assembly GCA_030765085.1 of Allium cepa. Classification (NCBI taxonomy): domain Eukaryota; kingdom Viridiplantae; phylum Streptophyta; class Magnoliopsida; order Asparagales; family Amaryllidaceae; genus Allium; species Allium cepa. The sequence goes on from CM060929.1 coordinate 888,394,904, forward strand.
AAGAGTAGATCGATCCAAAAATGTCGCGCCATGTCGCCTTGCATGCACGTGCTCTAAATCGAGTCGAACAGATATAATCGAATGCGATAGACTAAAGAAAACTCCAATTCGTATCGATCATATCTCCCAATCCACAAGTCCAAATGCTATGAAATTTTGACAAGAGATTACGCACGACATAAGGAATGTTCATGCCAAATTTCAACTCGATTGGATCAAATCTTGATCGATGCGAAATTGGTTTGTATCGATCACGGATCGAGTCGAACTCACCCGGGATTGATCGAGTAGGCCCATTCACGTGCCAAAAGGAGTCTCCCGAAGTTTGAGCGAGATATTTGCATGGAGTGTCTATAAATAGCACCCTAGAGCCTACAGAAAAAGGACTTTTTGGATCCTGCAACCTCCAGACTCTGCCAAAATCACGTTTGCACTCAAATTCAATTGTTGTACTCGAAAATTACTGCTGTAATCGATTGTAACCAGCAAGCACGTCAATAAAAATATTATCCTTCGAAGTGGACATAGGCTGGAGATAGCCGAACCACTATAAATCTTGTGTTTTCTGTTCGTTATTTCTCAATTGTTGTTATCTACTTTGTCTGGATCTGAGATTTGTGTTAGAATACTGCTGATCTATATTCATACACCGGTGCTTTCATGATATTTGAGGTTTGTGATCAACATTATCGTTTTCTAACACCCAAACGCACCAAATATACCATATAATTTTATGAAAAATATTTCCTTTATATATAAAATATAGTAAAAGTAAAAGTATTTCAATTACCCTATTTCAAAATAATACTATGTCGAATTGTTCTGTTCAAGTGTTTAGAGACCCCTATCAATAACGTTAATTACTCGTATTGACCGGAATCCATAAGCCATTCAAAAAATCAACCAACACAATATAAAACATTTTTATATCACTAATAAATATGGGCTCATCTATATATACACTCAAACTCATCCTAGGGTGCTATTGACCCTATCACTATTGAGTTTCCCCCACTAAAGCTAAGGTTCTCGCTTAACCTTCACTCTGGTACCAAATGTAACAACCGATGATTTTTTTTGAATCTCGAAAATAAACACTAATACATCCACACTACTACATGCCAAGAAATCGAATGCCGAAAAACCCGATTGTTAGGGAAAAAGAAAGAAGGAAGAAGATAAGAAAAAACTACAAAACATAGAATCTCACAGCGGAACGAATAATCTATAATATACAACAAATATTTACAAAAAACAAACTTTGATATGTGCATATAAGGACATCAGAGTAACTAACCTATTTCATCCTGGACAGTTATAACAGTATGTCCTTACAATTGTTGATAAATACCATTAGTGAATATAGCGGAAAAATAACAATCTGCGAGAATACGTCTTTGGGTCTCCAACTCATCTCCTAAAGCTCCAAGCGTCCAACTAAATCTGTAATATGCTCGATATGACCCGAGCATTATAAGAAAATAACACCTGAGTCAGTCAGAAAAACCAGCGTGAGAAAACACGCCCAACTGATTTTAATGTTATATTAAAATCTTTGATACCAAAAAGTATCTCGTAAGACCACTCCACACATAAACACGGATGAATTTTACCTTATGATAACCAAAACCATTCCATATGAAATTTTATGTTATTATAATAGGGTCTAGATACAAATACTTATTAATCCTAGCTGAAATTGTTACATTATTAAATTCCAACATACTAGGTTCTACGATTAAAACCGTAAGGCACGTATTGAAGATTGGATTCCATACCATGACAAGGTAAGTAACTACCTTTCGAATGTACATCTCTAGATAAATGTACTAGGGTCTGACAAGAACGACTTGTACCCCTGCCATACAGGACTGGCCTACCACTTGACTAGTAGTACTGAATATGATCACCCCGCTTGGTCCCTGAAGCATACAAGGATAGATAGTAACCGATCTAGATTTGGAATGACCATACCCTACTTGGGAGCTACCCAATAGGCCCTGCTGCATGCTCGATTTTTGTCATTTCCCGATTGATGAGGTATGAGGCTACGTTTTACCTTTTTATAGCACTTCCGATTTGAAATGATAATACTGCCTCCCGGCAACAATACAATATCAGCATTCATCCATACAAGTTCTTTCTAGGACTGAACAAAACACTTGAGAGCTCCATCTCCAATTCCATTATCTTCAAGATGTCTTCACTTCGAAATGCACTTAGAACTTGTCCTGAGTCCTAATTCGATCATATGTAGAAGATATGTTTTTGGACCTAGTTATTATATTAAATTTTTGATATTAATTTCAACACGTTTCGATCTTGCATGACCAAACGATATGTCCAATCACTATGAAATTCGACGGCGTAATATAATTCACTATTATGGATCAAATGAAATTGGTTTCATCGAAATCCGAGACTGTGCCTCGGAAGGCTGATTTCACAGAATTAAATATTTAACTATCGATAATTATCCGGTCTATGTATATTTGTATATAAAGTTACAATTTAAACTCACCAATATTATTCATTGGTTAAATGGTGTTGAATAAAATTATTAAATCCATTTAATTAACAATTAATTCAAAATCCAAATATTTAAATATGCCCTATATTTGCATTATAAAATATTAAATTCCAAAATTCAATTATATCTTAAATATTTATAATTAATTAAACATTTAAAATCAAATAATCAAAATTTTGGGACGTTAATATGAGCGATCCATATCATAGTGATCCGATCCGATCCGTTCCTAACATATTGTTCTGATCCAATCCCTTGCCTAGGATAAATGCAAACCTATGCTTAGCCATTTCTTGTATGCTACTTGCTTGAATTCGCATGACTATTATCCATAGCCTTGCTTATAACTGATCTCTACACTTGATAATCGTCTCTATGGGCTTCCTGCCTTGATGATTGCAAAACCATTTAGCCAACTCCATGGTATCACGGTTTTGCCAAAAGACGAGATAACATTTTCCCCCAAAACATGCCTTGCAATGGGAAGGCGTATTTTGAATTGCCATAAATCCGAAGTCCATAATCCATCGATAGCCAGATTTTTAATCTAGAATCCAATCCTTTATCAAACCAGATTGTTGTAGTCTACAACTATTCCAAGTCGATAGCCAATTCCAAAACCATTCTGAATCCTTAGCTGAATCCATATCCATCCAATCCATTAACCAAATCCACGATCCCATCGAATCAATTTCCAAATCCATGACCTCTCCGGGTCAATATCCAAGTTCATGGCCTATTTGGATTGATATCCAAATCTTTAACCATTTAAAATCCTGTAATTCAGTAAGGCAATCTGTGATCTCTTCGAATCGTTATCCAAGTTCTTGTTCTCTCTAGACCGACCGATGTTCCCTCTAAATTTAACGATGAGTGGACCGATCCTATCGCTTACCGACGAAGCGACCTATCCCTTGCACTACGGTCCTTCTGTGGCATATAATGATGTCTTGATCCTCCTGGACCGACCATATCCTCTTTTAGCTCTTACTGGACCCCATCCTATCACTCTTCGATGAAGGGGGAATAACGATAAGTAAGCCGATCCTGTCGCTCTTCGGCGAAGCGGCGTTACTTCCTACACCCCGGTTCAGTGTTCCAAAACATAAAGCGATGTGCTGGCCTTCCTAGGCCGATCATGGTCTCTCCGAACCCTTATTGGACCCTATCCAGTCGCTCTCTGGTGAAAAGGGAACAACGATAGGTAAGTCGATAATATCACTCTCCAGTGAAGTGAGTCACTTCTTGCACTCCGGTCCCTGACTCTCTAGTCAAGCACACAAAGCCATCAATTCCGAACTGACATCCGTTTTCCGACCGCAACTTGCTTCATTCATCGCATTACTGCGAATTTAAGTGTTTTAAGATCCATTCACTAAATTTGAGTTTCAAACAACCAAAAAGCAAGAAAAAACCATAGAAATCTAGGAAACCTAAATGATACCTCTCTGGGCATGGCGGTTCATCATCATCTTAGAGCATGCGTAGGGGCTGACTTTGATCCCGTACATGTATAAGTGACTTAGCCGTTTTATTGTGGAGTTTATTATTATTAGGTTCATTCCATCCCGATCAAGAGATGACAATTTGCGACATCGATCCAAGGCCATTTCCATTTGATGTGGACAGTGGCCGCTCTTGTACCACCGCCGCAACCCGAGTCCTTACATACCGCGATAGCCTGCTATCCCTGATATGCTCCTCAACCATATCCCATAAGTGCCTACATTCATCCGTAGTAGGCCCATCCAGTTTATGGAATAGGCAATACTTTCCATACCTTCGTTCCTGCTCCATAGGATCCCTCTTTGCCGGTTTTCGATAGGCGGGTTGCCTTCTTGTGTCCAGGTAAATCCGTTCCAAGCTTTCCGTTAAATTCGAATAAGAAGAGGATTTTGGCTCCCTTTCATTCCTTTGCCTTTTTGATCCATCGTATCCATCGTCCTGCTTTTTCTTATCCTTCCTGTATCCTTCTCCAGATGGTTCCTCACCTCGCATAACATTTACTTCATGTTTGTTGATTCATGTGTCCTCCTACCATAGGAACCTTTCTGCTTCATGATGAAATTCCCCAAGATCCATTAGAGGACCCGTTACCAGTGGAACCTTAAAGTCCATGTTATCAGCAATCTCGGATACTGCACCATTAAAACCATCGATGGATCCAACCAGTCCATCAAAGCAACCATCACATTAAACCATGTTAAGAAACTCCTCAAGGAGAGTCATGTCTTCCATTTTACTGCTGCTATTGTCATCACATTCTTAGGTCGTGAAATAGGGATTGTAAATTGTTTCATAAATCTTTCCACCAGCTTGTTCCGTGTCTTGATTGATCCATTCTTCAACTGCCTAAACCAAAGTGTAGCTAATTCCGTCATGTACAAAGGAAAACATCCCACCATTAATTCCTCTGATGCCCCTAGCCCCTCCCTTATGCCGGATATACCTCATCATACACATTATGGGATCCGACTTTCCATCATATACCTCCAGTGTTGGTAGTTTGAACTCCAGGTGGTTCCTAGCTGTGACATCTCCTATCTGGAGGCCCGAAGCTAAGCATTGTAGACGCTGCAGAGTCATCCATAGTATTAACTTCTGGTTACCAAATATGGTAATGTTAATGGTATCCATAATATCAGAAGCACTTGAATATGAAATAAAGCATCGCAGATTAAAACATTTTTCTGATTACATTTTAGAACACATGTTTCACATCCAAGTTACATAATCCCAAACGTTTCTCAGGTTCAGATAAAATATAATTTTACATAAATACGCAAAGAATGACATATGGGATGCCCCTTAGTTGAATAGAGTAGTAAATAGTCAAACTGACATAGTACAGCACAGCGGAACAAAACAAAATAAAACAGCAACTCCTAAATAGCTATCTGTTAACCACCTGCTCAATCTTCGGAAGCTTTATTCCCCAACCTACTAAAACTTGAAAATCCTCAACCCTCAGCCTATTCAAATAAATTTTGAGCACCCAAGAGTTTAAGGGGGAAAACATAAACTTCGAGCTAGACATAAAGCCTGGTCTGAATAATACTATACATCTCAGTTATCTAATATTAAGTGAGTCCATGCCGCTTAGAGGAATGGGTTTTCCCTCACTACCATCCTTTTTAAAACATATCTTTTGCAAATTATAATCTTGCAACCAAAACTAGTTAAATCTTTAAAGCAATATCATGCATATATACATATCAGTTATCAAATGGACTATCTATCCATACACCGCAGTTTTGTTTGGTTAAAAAATAACCTTTGGCTGACTCGGGCTTACCTAAAAATCTAACATCTCTTAGATACTCCTCTTCTAGACAGTTTGTCCTTACTTCCCAGGTCTAACTGATCCTAATGGTTTGTGGGCTCACCAATAACCTATGTTTCCTCTATAGATTCCTTTCTGTGTGTAACATAATTTTATTCCCACCTGTTACAAAGCCTTACATACTGGAATTTTGGACCTATTTTAGCCAGGGGCTACTAGCCAAATTATAGGGCGCAACCCCATACCAGTCCCATCTGGTACTCTAATATTTGAGTCAGTTTACTTAGGGTTATTTACCCATAAATTTTTCCTCGAAAACCCTTTCTTTCAAATTGATTTAAACTTATAAATCATTCTTTAGACGAGGAACTCATTTATATAAACTCTTTGCTTTACTCAAATCACCTTGCCTTGTTACATATTCTTTGCACAAAACCTTGTTAATGGAACGTTTAAACTTTCGAAAGTATCCCTTTCGAAACCTTTGAAAGTATCCCTTCCGATACAAGTAAAACCTTAGGTCGAAGGCCAGAACATACCTTTCGAAATCATACCTTTCAGAACCATTTATATTTATCCTTTCGAAAGTATTGAAAAATATCCCCTTCGAAAGCTTTAAAACCTTAGACATCCTATCTTTAAAACACTTATACATTGCCTTTCAAAACCATTAGAAAACCTTTACTTTTAGACCTTTCGAAACCATTTGGAAACCACCCCATAGAAACCTTTCGTTAAAAACTTTTGAAAGCATTAAATCATCAAGCCTTTCTAAAGGATTTGGGTTCAATTTAAAACAAGTGGAAACACCTTTCGAAACCCTTAAAACTATCTCTTTTGAAATCATTTAGGTTCAACCTTTTATAAAGCAAAAGGGTCATTAAAACATTTAATCGAAAGCATCCCTTTCAGAAGTATTTTCTATGTAAATAAGTGATGGTGTCGAAACCACCCATTCGAAAGCATTGGAGAAGCGACTTGGTTTTAGAAACGAGGTAACCCTTTCGAAACCAATCTGGGTCGAAAGGTAAAAAGCGAAAGTCAGGGGTTTCGACCCCTTTGAAAGCATTCATTTAAAACGAAAAGCGCAACCCATTTGAAACCTTTCCTTTGAAACATTTGACTCGACCGTAAGCAAACCAAGTCGAAAGCGGTTCCTTCGAAAGCAAAAGAAGGCGCATATTCAATTTAAAACAAAGCATGCTTCGATCCTCTCGGAACCTATGGTTTCAACTCAGTACCATCCACCTATATCCAATACAATGCATACCAGGTATTTGATACCATGTGCATGGGTTTCGATAGAGTCGAAGGCGGAGGTAAGAAATCGGAAGCCAGGTGCCGAAAGCATTAAAACAGGAAAAAGCATGTTGATTTGACTTTGTAAATTAATTCTTTGTACCTAACCTACCTTGTTTGTCGAATTATGATTGGTTGCAAATTTTCTTTTCTAAAATTAATGCCGATTTTCAAAAATAACAATTTGAATTATTTACAAAATACCCCTTCTCCTTTATATAAATATATAAAACATTTAAGTCTCATACCTTAAATTAATTTATATATCCATTAAAATACTTAGGAAAATTTTACAAAAATTCTTGTAAATCATTTTTAATATCTTTTCCAACGTATATAAATTTCTAACCCAAAGCCAGCATAATTTGGTCGAAATAATTTTTTAAATCAATAATAGCATTTTCTCACTAGAAAATTCATATAAAATATACATTAGTTCAGAAAATTATGAAAATTGAAACACATTTCTAAATTATCATTTCTAATCTAAATCTAAATTCGCAAGGCAATTAGATGTTATATAATAGGGTTTTCATATCAAAACATATTACAAAATCTACGTGAATTAGCATTTATCATCAACAACATTTAGATATACATTTTATCATCCAAAACATGGCACAATATTTGAAAATAATTTTGGCTTTCATACTAAAAACAAAAAACCATTAGAAACTTGAGATGTAGTCATTATTCACCTTAGCTTTTGATTACGGATTTGAGATTTGAGAATGGATCTGATTGCTTTAATCTTCGTTCCTTTAACTTCTTTATCTTCTTCTTGTTTTTCCTTTATTTGTGGCCGGCCTCATTGAACTTAGTTTGTAGAAAATAAAAGTGTGAAGTGAATGATTGTAAGGATTTAGGGTATAAGGATGGGTCCTTTCCTATTTTTCCCTCACCTATTTCCCTCTCTTATTTTAAGTTCAAATCCTTCTTTAGTTCATTTGTTAACATCGCATGGCTACCTTTGTAATAACAAATCTCAATCCCTTAATCGTTACATTATTTTATTTAATTCAACTAATTAAATATCCTAAATAATGTTACCAAAAATTAGGATCGATACATACTCCCCTCTTTAAAGAATTTCGTCCTCGAAATTACGATGAGGTACATAACAAATCAGTCAAAGAGGTAAAACATACCATTAAACAAATCAGGATAAGCATCTCTTATCCTGTTCTCAGTCTCTCAAGTACAGTCTCTCTCGTCCTCGCTCTACTCCACTTTGACTAATCTGACTGTCTTGTTCCTGAGGCTCTTCTCATCTCTCATGACTATGCGAACCGGCTTTCTAACTACAGTCAAATTCGGCTCTATGACTAAGCCATCTAACACATTCGGTGATATAGTAGTGTCTGGATCTAGAATACATCTCCTTAGATAAGAAACAATGAAAATATCATGGACTCCTGCCAAATTGCTCGATAACTCTACTCTATAAGCGAGTTTTCTGATCCCCTCAATAAAAGGAAATGGTCCAACGAACCTCGATGCCAACTTCCCTGATTTCCCAAATCGAATCGCGCCTTTCATCGGTGACACCTTAATGAAAACAAGCTCTCCAATAGAAAAATCCAAGTATTTCCATCTTTTATCCGCATAACTCTTCCACCTAGATTGAGCTCCTTTCATTCTAGCTCGAATCAACTCACCCTTTTATACAGCTTCTCTAACCAAATCCGGACCAAGAACTAACCAATCCTTGGTCTCTAACCAAAAAACTAGAGATTTGCAGGGTCTTCCATAGAAAGCTTCAAATGGTGTCATCCCTATACTGACCTGATAACCGTTGTTATACAAAAACTCGACTAGATAATCTTCCCATGATCCCTTAAAACCTAGCACACAAGCTCGTAGCAAATCATCCAAGACTTTGTTAACTCTCTCCGTTTGCTACCAAAGGTATCCTGTAGACTCTTCCAGAAATCGCTAGTGAATGAAGAATCTTTATCACTCACTATACTACTAGGAATTCCATGCAGTCTAATTACATGCTTCATAAACAACTTCGCTAACACAGGTGTCATTCTGGTTGACTTAATTGGAATGAAATGGGCACTCTTGGTTAACCTGTCCATAATGACCCATATGCTTTTATTTTCTCTATTAGACCTTAATGAAATCCATAGAAATAGAATCCCACTTCCACGCTGAAATGTCCAAAGGCTGACGCAACCTACTTGGCTTTTGATGTTCGGCTTTTACCCATTGGCAGTTCAGACATTGCTTCACCTATAAGCCTACATCTCTCTTCATACCTTCCTAGAGTAAACTTCTCTTCATGTTGTGATATATCTTAGTTTCTCCCGGATGAATAGTGAGCTTCAAACGATGGCATTCCCCTAAAACTTCCTAATGTTTACCACATTCAGAACACTTAGTCTTCCTTTCTTTCTCAACCATCCATTTCTGTCAAGACTAAAATCCTTTAAGTCATCACTCTCGATTTAATCTCTCAATTTTCTGATCCGTTCAGCCAACACTGAATCCTCTAGCTGTTTAGAAGCAACCTTTTCGATCATAACCGATCGAACTATCAAAGATGGAAACAAAGCAGTTTCTATACTTGAACCACTCTTAGTTCTCCACTGTACATTGCAAGTCACCATCCAAATCTTTCCACTCAGCTACCATTGCTAACACCACATTCTGATGTTTCTGCTAAGCGCATCTACAACCTTGTTGCTTTTCCCCGAGGTGTACTCAAAACCGAAATCATAAGCAACTAAGAACTCTAACCACCTTGTTGTCTCATGTTCAGCTCCTTCTGAGAGAATAAATACTTCAATGACTTATGATCTATAAACAACCCAAATCTTTCCCCCATCCATTTAGAGCAAAAATCATCGCAGCTAACTCCAAATCATAGGTTGGGTATCTAAGTTCATGCAGTCTAAGCTATCGAGAAGAATAGGAAATTGCTCTACCCCTATACATTAACACAACTCCTAACCCAGTCCCACATGCATCCGTGTACACCACCAAATCTCGATTTTCCTCTAGAACAACCAACATAGGTGCATTAGTTAATAAGTGTTTCAGCTTCTGGAGTGCCTCCTCACACTTATTGGTCCAAATGAACTTCACATTGTTTCGAGTTAGCTTGGTCATTGGTGCCGCTACCCGCGAAAAATCCTTAATAAACCTCCGATAGTAACTATCCAATCCCAAAACACTTCTTATCTCAGTCACCGTTTTGGTCTCTCCTGACTATTCACGGCCTCGATCTTAGCTGGATCCATTGATAACCTTTCTCTGAAACTACATGACCAAGAAACTTCACTTTCTTCTTTCAGAAATGGCACTCTGAGAACTTTGCCTTCAGCTGATGCAGCCTCAGCATTTCAAGCATTACTCTAAAATAAACTTCATGCTCTTTTTCATCCTTAGAGTACACCAAAATATCATCTATGAAAACCAATACGAACCTATCCATGTGCTCTCGGAAAATCTTGTTCATTAAATTTACAAAGAAAGCTGGTGCATTAGTCAGTCCGAACGACATCACTAACCATTCGTACGATCCATATCTGCTTATAAACACCGACAAAGTAATACTATCCTCCGCCACTCTAAGCTGATGGAAACCTGATGCTAAATCCAACTGCGAAAATACCTTAGCTCCACTCAATTGATCGAAAAAGCGTCAATCCTAGGCATCGGATATCGATTCTTATCATTTTCCCATTTAACTTACGATAATCGATACATAACCTTAAAGATCCATCCAGTTTCTTAACAAACACAATGGCTTCTCTCCAAGGTGAACTGCTAGGTCTGACAAAATTCTTGCCTTCCAAATCCACCAACTACATCTTAAGCCCCTCATTTCGTTAGGTGTCATCCTATTTGGCTATCTACTCACAAGTTCTGTTCCAAGCACCGAATCTATCAAAAACTCAGTGGTTCGTTTCAATGGCAGCCCCACTACGGGTGCAAAAATATCCACGAATTCTCTAACCACAAAAGCTCGATTCAGCTCGTCTGCTATCCCTAAAACTCCCAACAAATTATTCACCTCAAAGCTAGTATTTTCTGTGGTATATACAATCTTCTCCGTACAGTCTTGGTGTCTAAGCAATATTTTCCTTCTTGGTGTCTAAGCAATATTTTCCTATCATGGCAAAATATCCTAGCATCACACTTACTTTATCAATCCATACCCAAAATAATTTTGAACCCTACGAAATCAAACATATGCACACTGCAAACAAAATTATGACCTAACAAGTCAAACTTTAGGTGGTCACATCTCATCCAAAGTGTTACATACCCTCCTATCGGATTTGCAACCCTTAAGAAAGTAACTAGGTATGAAGGTTCTAGGTTAAGCTTATCTACCGAACAACGAGATATAAAATAATGCGATGCACCCGTGTCAAAAAAAACACTAGCTGTCATACCAAGAATCATAAGCTTACATCCTAATGCTGCTTTCCTTTTTCCTCTGTCGTGGGTCTTGAGGTAGCTGGCTCTAATGCATATACTTTTCCTTTCCTATCCTTAGTAGGCTCCTTGCATTGGTTCTTGTAATGACCCATCTGTTCATAGTTGAAGCATTTGATATTCTTCTTCCCGTTCACCTTCTTTACCTCTCCAAAATGACATTCATTTGCAAAATTCCATTTCTTGTCACACTTAAAACAGACAACTTCTAAGTTTCCCTTCTTTACGGCTCCACCCTTTTGGGCATCCTTCTTAGGAAAGAACTTTCTTTTCCAACTCTTTCCTTTTCCGATTCCGCACTACCTGGACCTCCTTCGCCTTATTCTTCTTCACAAAAGCAATCATTTCCTCATGTCTTAGGGATAACTCTATTACAACATCACAAGGATCCCTGATATGAGGTAATACAGCCTTGACCAACTCGGGTTTCAACCCTATAATGAACTTCTCGTTTCTCTCAATCATGGTATCCACAGTGGCATAACCATGTCTTGCCAACTCTTTAGACCTTATATCATACTCTAACATAGTCATCTCTCCCTGCTCTAACTTGGAAAACTTTTTAAGCAAGGTATACTTTGCTAGAACAGACATGAATATCCCCTCGAACCTCCTCTTAAACTCAGCCCATTTCATCGTTCCATCATCCACTCCAACTATCACACTATTCCATCAATATAAGACTCCTACTTGAAGCGGTCTCAAAGCGAGCCTTGTTTTCTTCTCATCATTGTTCCCTAAATCTGCAAAAATCCTCTCACAATGCAATAACTAGTTCTCCACTTCAATGGCATCTTCAGTCCCAATGAATGGTTTTCCTCCCAAGCTAATACAGTCCCTAATCAAAGCAGCATAATTGCTGACTACTAGAGCTTCTTGGGATCCTCCTACAACTACTCCAACAGCAACCCCCGCTTGCATCATATTCACGAAAAACTGATACATGGCTTTATTGTCAACTTGCGGAACTTCAGCACTAATATTTCCAACTCGTGCCTGACCTTGGTCCCTTCTAGTATTATGTCTGGCATTTCCATTTGCAGTGGTGCTTCCTCCTACAACATTATCTCTTCGAGAATCCATATCTGCATTCGGAACTTCATGAGATACGCAAAAATAACCTAATAGAGATAGGAGACTAGAGATAAAGCACATAATTATATATAGCAAATACAAGTATGTTACTATAACGTCATCCCTTAGCCTAATCTTACCGTTATTCCCTTAGGATAATATTTTCAAAAATCATCTTTTTAGTTAAAGTTTTTCATAAACCTATGCTCTGATACCAAGTTGTGACATCCCCTATCTCGAGACCCGAAGCTAAGCTCTACATATGATGCAGTCACCCGTAGCATTAACTTTCGGTGACCAAATACGGTAGTGTTAATGGTATCCATAATATCGGAAGCACTTGGATATGAAATAAAGCATCCTAGATTTTTTGATTACATTTCAAAACACATGTTTTACATCCAAGTTACATAATCCTAAACATTTCCCAAGTTCAGATAAAATATAATTATTACATAAATACGCCAAAAGCGACATAAGACGATGCACCCTTGGTAGACCAGAGTACTATATAGTCAAACTGACATAGTACAACACAATGGAACAAAACAAAATAAAACAGCAACTTCTAAATAGCTATCTGTTAGCCATCTGCTTGTCTTCAGAAGCTTTAGTTGCCAACCTACTAAAACCTAAAAATCCTTAACCCTCAGCATACTCAAATCAATTTTTAGCACTCGAGAATTTAAGGGGGAAAACATAAACTTCGAGTCGGACATAAAGCCTGGTGTTAATAATACTATACATCTCGGTTATCATATATTAAGTGAGACCATGCCACTTAGAGGAATGGGTTTCCCCTCACTAATATCCATTTTAAAACATATCTTTTGAAAATTATAATCCTACAACCAAAACTGGTTAAATATGCAAAGTAATATCATGTATATGTACATATCAGTAATCAAATGGACTATCTGCCCATACACTATAGTTTTGTTTGGCTAACTACTAACCTTGGCTGACCCGGGCCTACCAAAAAAAACATAAAAATCTAACATTTGTTAGATACTCCTCTTTTGGACGGTTTGTCCTTACTTCTCCAGGTCTAACTGATCCTAAGGGTTTTGCAGGCTCACCAATAACTTGTCTTTCCTCTATAGATTCCTTTTTATGTGAAACATAATTTCAGTCTCACCTGTGACAAAGCCCTACATGCTGTAATTTTGGACCTATTTTAGCTAGGGGTTACTAGCTAAAATAGAGGGTGCGAACCCCTACCGGTCTCATCTAGTATTCTAATATCTGAGTCATTTTACTTAGGATATCTACCCTTAATATTTTCCTTGAAAACCTTTTCATTTAACTTAATTTAAACCTTTAAATCATTCTTTAAACAAGGAACTTGTTTATATATACTCATTGCTTTACTCAAATCACCTTACCATGTTACATATTCTTTACACAAAACCATGTTGATTAAGATGTTTAAACTTTCAAAAGTATCCCTTTCGAAACCTTTGAAAATATCTCTTTCAATACAAGTAAAACCTTAGGCGGAAGGCTAAAACATACCTTTCGAAATCATACCTTTCAAAACCATTCATATAAGCATTGAAAAAATCTCCTCCAAAAGCTTTAAAACCTTAGGCATCCTATCTTTAAAACACTTATACATTGCCTTTCAAAACCTTTGGAAAACTTCCTTATAGACCTTTCAAAACAATTGGGGAATCACCCCTTAGAAACTTTTCTTTAAAACTTTTCGAAAGCATCAAGCCTTTCGAAAGCATTTGTGTTCAATTTATAATATGCAAAAACACATTTCGAAACCATTTGGGTTCTACCTTTTATAGAGAAAAAGGGTCATTAAAACATTTAAGTCGAAAGCATCCCTTTCAAAAGCATTTCCTAAATAAAGAATTGATGGTGTCGAAACTTTCCATTCGAAAGCATTGGAGGAGCGACTTGGTTTTAAAAATGAGATAACCCTTGTGAGACCAATCTAGGTCGAAAGGTAAAATGTGACAGTCAGGGTTTCAAACCCTTCACAAGCATTCATTTAAAACAAAAGGCGCAACCCATTTGAAACCTTTCCTTTGAAACATTTGACTCAGCCGAAAGTCAAACAAGTCGAAATCACTTCCTTCGAAAGCAAAAGCAGGCGCATTTTCAATTTAAAACGAAGCATGCTTCGATCCTCTCGGAACCTTTGGTTTTGACCCAGTACCTTTTGCCTATACCTAATTCACTACGTACCAGATATCTAATACGATGTGCATTGGTTTTGATGGGGTCATAGGTAGAGGTAATGCTTCGGAAGCCTGGTGCCAAAAGCATTGAAATAGGAAAAAGCATGTTGATTTGACTTTTTAAACTAACTCTTTGTACCTAACCTGCCTTGTTTGTCAAATTATGATTGGTTGCAAATTTTCTTTTCTAAAAGTACTGTCGATTTTCAAAAACTACAATTTGAAGTATTTACAAAATACCTCTTCTCCTTTATATAAATATATAAAACATTTAAGTCTCATAGCTTAGATAATTTTATATATCCATTAAAACACTTGAAAAAATTATATAAAAGTTCCTATAAATTATTTTTAAAATATTTTCCAACATATATACATTTCAAACCCTAAGCCAATATAATTTTGTGGAAGTAAATTTTTTAAACCCAAAATAGCATTTTCTTCACTAGAAAATTCATATGAAATCCACATTAATTCAGAAATTATGAAAATTGAAACCTATTTCTAAATTATCATTTCTAATCTAAATCTAAATACACAAGGCAATTGGATGTCATATAATATGATTTTTATGTCAAAACATATCACAAAATCTATGTGAATTAGCATAAATCATCAATAATACACACACACACACACACACACATATATACACATTTTATCATCCAAAACATAGAAAAATATTTGCAAATAATTTCAGAATTCATATTAAAAATCGAAAACCATTAAAAACTTGAGATGTAGTAATTATTCACCTTGACTTTTTGATTAAGGAGTTAAGATTTGAGAATGGATTTGATTGCTTTAATCCTCCTTCCTTTAATTTCCTTATCTTGTTCTTGTTTTTCTTTTAATTTTGGCTGGCCTCAATGATTTTAGTTTGTAGAAAATGAATATATGAAGTGAATGAGTGTAAGGGTTTAAGGTATAAGGATGTTTCATTTCCTATTTTCCCCCTACCTATTTCCCTCTCTTATTTTATGTTCAAGTCTCCCTTTAGTTCATTTGTTAATATAGCACGGCTACCCTTTTTAATAACAAATGTCAATTCCCTAATCATTACATCATTTTATTTAATTTAACTAATAGAATATCCTAAATAACGTATCAAAAATTAGGGTCGTTGCACTAGAATTCCTGATATTTGAAGCAAATGGACTTTCATTGACATCTTCTAGATTCCTGTTAGGTGGTTCGCCTCTCATTATGTGACATATCAACTCAACCATCTTTTCATTCTCATCCATAGATGGTATCCAATCCATATTACCAGCCTACCCCTTGATTCTATGTGGGTAATCTAGAACATACTCCTTTGGACATGCATTCACATTTCAATCTGCATCCAACCGAATAACATCAAGCAATAGCCTGCCGATAACTGATCTGGACCAACTCGAAGGCATGCCTCCAAGTTCCCTATGATCGACGTAGATCCCTATGGGGGGATTGGTGTTGATCCCTCCTGTTGACTAGGGGCAACCACTGGCTGCTCTACTCCATTCCTTTGCCTGTTAGCATCGTCTCCCTATACTCCATTCTAATGTTCTATAGCTTGTGCTACACCAACTTGTTGATCCACATTTTAAGTAGCTGCTGCCACTCTATCCTATCCAATTTACCTAAGGAAATTCTGCATCATCTCCTCTTTCCTCTTCAGCATCCACTCTCGTATAGCATCCATCATAGCCTCTATCTTGTTTCTAGAGAAGTAGATGGAGGGTTGATTAGCTCCAGTTCCTGAGGATGCCTCCTGACTTCCTCCATGGTGACTTCTATCCTCAGGTGCTTTCCTAGTAGATTTCCTGACCATTAATCCAAATCCAAGCTCCAAACCGTCTCCAAATCTACGAGTGCAAGTAACTGGCTCTGATATCAAAAAAAATTACGCCAAAATTGGTCACAAACACTCAACTAATATGATAACACTGCATATTCAATATGCAAATCCAAGCAGAGTGATGTAGAGAATAAAATGTGAAGAACAGTAAATTGAAATAGAAAGTAATGAAATGAACATGAGATTTTATAGTTGTTCAGTGTACTCCGGCCTACATCTACTTTAAAAGTTTTCCTTTTTTATTTATACCACTGAATATGTTTACAATGATTTGAATTTAAGTAATCAAAATGTTGGAGTATAGCCAAGACAGAAGAAGAAGAGAGCCAGAAAGAAGATCCCCTTCCTAGACCCACTGATCCGGTATATATAGGAGAAGACAATTGAATATCTAGCTAAAAAATCACTTACAAAAGACCAAGGCCAAGCCGGACCCATTCACCAAAAATGAGACCCATCTGAGCCTCCTAGAGGGATCGACATCAATCCCTTAAGGTAATGGATAGGGGTTCGGTGATCCATATGGTCAGTCCCTTGTGCCACCTCTTCGTGTTTTCGTAGTCGTTTATGTAGTTCCTTGAGTGTTTATTGAGATATTGAGCGATCATCGTTGAGTTGAACTGCCAATCTGACCGATCCATAACCATAGTGTTCTGATCCATTCCTAACCATATTGATCTGATCCCTTACCTAGGGAAAGTGTAAATCCATAGCTAGCCATTTCTTGGAAGCTACTTGCTTGAATTCATTTGACTATCATCCATCGCCTTGCTTATATTTGATCTCTGAACCTGATAATCATCTATCCGAGTTTTCTGCCTTGATGGTTGCAAAATCCATGGTATCACGGCCTTGCCAAAAGGAAGATAATATAAAAATAACAATAATTCATTATTCAACCAAACAATGGTAAAAATCTAATATGGCACATCATAAAATCATCAACGAATCAAAGCCAATCAAATTTGAAATCAAACTAGCATAAAAATGAGAAGGTTTATTATTATTCACCTCAAATTAGATAATGAAGTTGAGATTGGGTAGAGAATATTTTCCCTAGCTTTTCCTTTGAAATTCCTTAGCTTTCTTCTTTTATTCTTCCTTTTTAATGGTTGGCCTCTATGTTCTTTTACTTTGATTATTTTTCACTTATAAAAATGAGAACGATATAGGAGAGGGAGGGTTTAAAGGACAAAAGATGGACCTATTCCTATTTTTTCCTTTGTATACATTCTTTTATATGTTAAATTCTAAACAATCTTAATAATTAATCAGTTAAAATCCGACCTTGATAATTATCAAT
Organism: Allium cepa; assembly: GCA_030765085.1. NCBI lineage: Eukaryota > Viridiplantae > Streptophyta > Magnoliopsida > Asparagales > Amaryllidaceae > Allium > Allium cepa. The sequence continues at coordinate 888,412,877 of CM060929.1, forward strand.
TTTTATCCTACTTATCTCACTACACATCACGTTATTCTATTTAATTTATCTAATTAAATCTCCTGAATAATGTTAATCCAAATTAGGGGTGTTACAAAGTTCTTCGCTGGAAGATTTTATATCCTAAGTCCAAATCAGTATGGTTTCTAAGGAAAGTAGAAACCGCAACAAAGCGATGGAGGTAAGAAGAAGTGAAGTGAAAAAGGAAGTAGTTTCAGGGAAAGTACACTCAAAAGAAGGCTAAATAGGATCCATTTGTTATGGCTGTGGATGCAAGGGTCACCTATTTAGTGACTGCAAGACTAGCGTGAAGAAGAAGAGTTATAACTGCGGCAAACTCGGAAACATACTGAAGAATTGTCCAGAATTGTTTTAGCAGAAATAGATTGTGAAGGCATATGCTTTAGACACTATTCCAACTTCATCGAGTGCTCCCTCGTCGAAAGAGAAGGGGAAGAGCATTGTTATTCAAGGTATGTTTTCCAATTATGATATTCCTATATGTTTTTTATTCGATACCGGGGCTTCACGTTCCTTCATATTTAATGATTTGGTAGATACACTGGGATTGAAAGCCAAAATTGACCGACCGTTGATTGTGACGAACCCTGTCGGAGGTACAACAAGCCTGTGGATGGTTTGTCGTGGTTTGACCTTATCGGGTCGTGAATTCTCTTTTGTTTGTGATTGCTTTATTTTGAGTTTCGTCGGTTTAGGAATGGACTAGCTAAGGAGGTATGCAACAGTAGTCGATTGTAAGAGGTTGTTGGTGATTATTAGGGTTGTGGAGTGGCGGACGGTAGTGATTGGCTGCTTACCGAAGGATGGGGTTATGATTAGCTTTCTGTGTTTTCTTGAGACTCCATATGATGGATTGTCATTTATGTTTATCGTTAAAGAGTATCTAGATGTGTTTAAGGAAGTAACCGAATTATCGTCGCACAGTGAGATTGAGTTCTGGTTAGACTTAGTGAAGGATGTCAGGCCGATAGTTATGCCTTTAAGGTGTATGACACCCAGGGAGAAAAAGTAGTTGGAGATGCGAGTGAATGACCTACTGAAGAGAGGGTTCATATGTAGAAGCATATTTGGATGAAGCGCAGCTGTAATATTCGCCAATAAGGTAGATAACTCTCTGAGGTCATGTGTAGATTATCGTGGCTAAATAAGGTGATGAGAAAGAACAAGTATCCACTCCTATGTATTAATGACTTGTTTGGTCAACTCCACGGTGTAAAGGTGTTCTCTCGGTTGGATCTGACAATGGGATTTCACTAGTTGAGGGTAGCGCAGGATAGTGTACTAACAACTGCTTTTCCGCCATTTTTTTTATGAGTGGTTTGTTATGCCGTTTGGGCTAACCAATGCTCTGACATACTTTGTGACCTCATGAAATGTGTCTTCAGGGATCATCTAAACTGTGCTTGTGTTCGTGGAAGATATTCTAATCTATTCTAGGACAAAGGAGGAACACAAGATGCATTTGAGGATCGTCCTTGAGGGTTGAGGAAGCATAAGTTGAAAGTAAAGTATTCAAAGTGTCAATTCTAGAGGAAAAAGGAGAGATTATTTTGTCATGCTAACTTGAAGCTGGGCATCATAGTAGATGCTTCCTAGGTGGCAGCGGTTCAGGATTGAAGCTAACCTAAGAATTCTATGGATGTGAGAAGTTTTCTAGGATTGGTTGGATATTATAGACGTTTATTCAAGGACTTCTCAAAGATAGCGGCACTGTTGAGCAATTTGATAAAGAAGAATCAGAATTTTGTTTAGGACACAGAGTACGAGCAAGCATTTGCAAGTCTAAAAGAGAGCTTGATGAGTGCACTAGTATTGAGCATTCCAAGTGGGAATGAGGAGCAAACAGTATACATAGATGTATGTGGTATCGGTTAAGGTGCGGTATTGATACAGAAGAGAAAAGTTGTCGCCTACGCTAGTTGGCAACTAAAATCACAGGAGAAGAAAAATCCAACTCATGACTTAAGTTGGCGCCTGTATTGTTTGCTTTGAAGATTTGGAGGCACTACCTATTAGTAGAAAGGTACAAGTTGCTCACGGATCATAAATCCTTAAAGTAACTTTTCTTCCAAAATGATCTTTACCTTCGCCAGCAGCGATGGTTGAAATTCTTGGCCTCCTATGATTCTATCATTTCTTATACACTAAGTAAAGGGAATGGGGTCTCTGACTCATTAAGCAGAAGACATGCCGGTTTTTGGAGCGATGTTTACAGAGTGGAAACAATTAGAGTATATTGTGGGCTACGACTTCAGAACCTATTGCGAGTTAGATCTAGGAATGTTGGTGAGTCTTACTATCAGGCCTACTCTAATTGAGCGAATTGGTACTAGTCAAAGGTGAGATGCTGAACTAGTAGAGATCGTGGCAAAAATAGAAGGAGGAGTAAAGTCTGAAGATATGAAGCACTACAGACTCGACCGAGAAGGTTGACTCCCAAGGATGGAAGACTATTTGTTTCTGATGTCGATGGATTACCAGATAAGGTACTACAACCACCATTATAGGTTGACCATACATCTTGATGGTTAAAGATGTACCATGGTATGATCAATCTTATTATTGGAAAGGAATGAAGAAGGATGTCAGGACATTCATCTAAAAATGTATGAACTGCCACTTGGTTAAGGCAGAGCAGAAGAAGCCAAGTGGATTGTTGCAATCGCTTGAAGTTCCCGAATGGAAGTGGAAGCAAGTATCGATAGGCTTCATTGATGGACTGCCAAGGACTCGAGCAACTTACGACGATATTTGGGTCATAGTCGATTGATTGACCAAGAGTGCTAGATTTATACCCATCAAGTATTGTAGAATAGTAGCCAAACTGGCTAAGTTGTATGTGAATGGGTCGTACGGTTTCATGGAGTGCCGAAGAGTATTGTGAGCAATTGAGACCTGTTGTTCACTAGTAGGTCTTCAAAGAGCTTACATGAGGCATTGGTAATGAGCTGCATCTCAGTATAGCTTATCTTTCGCAAACTAATGGACATACCGAGAGAGTGAATCATACTTTGGAGGATCTCTTATGAGCTTTTGCATTCTCGATTTCGGAGGCTTATGGGATGATCACTTGCAATTATTAGAGTTTGCATAAAACAATGGCTATCAGTCTAGTATCGGTATGGCAGCATATGAGGAATTATATAGCCGACTACGTTACTCTCCTTTATGTTGGCGGGAAGCGGGTGAGAAACTGGTACTTGGACCAGACATGATTAAAGAAACCTCAGAGAAGATAGAGATCATTCGACATCGAATGAAAGCTGCCTAGGATAAGCAGAAGAGCTACGTCGAAGGAGATGGAGAGATTTGGAATTCTCCATCGGTGATACGGTGTTTGTGAAGATTTCTCCTTTGAAGAATGTTGTTTGATTCGGTAGGAAGGGGAAGTTAGCACCGAGATTCCTATGTCCTTTCTGATAAAAGAGAAGATTGGGAATCTAACATATATTGTTGACTTACCTTAAAAGATGGCGATTATGCACAATGTCTTTCATGTTTCTCACTTGCGAAAGTTTGTGCATGACACAGGGATGACGATTACATCGAATCAACTGGATGATATCGAGATTGAACCGGAAGCTTTGAGATTGGCATATAAAAGCTAGAGATTATCATTTTGGATGATTTGAATCCTTCTCCTCTGCTGCCCACTTCAGATCTAAGTAGAAAGATTGGTATTTTGAGTATTTGGTGAGTGGTTCTTAACATCTCACTCTACTACACATGTTTAAAAATAATGTTTTGATATGTTTTTGAATTAAAATGTTTTCTAACCTCCATCATACTATTATAAATGTTTAGAAACAAATTTTGATGGTCTAAATGATTTTAAAATGGTTTTGCAATTCCTAGTAATAATATGCATATGCTACTATAAAATTGAGATTTAAATTAGAATTGGCTTGTTTATCACATTCTTGTGCATTGCTTATATGAGTGGATGTATATACACGTTATTAGATGGTTGTATGTTACTTTGATGTTGTTTGCTAGTTTTTTGAATGTTTAAAAAGATAAGTTGGTGAATTTGGCAAATCAGAGGCAAAGTTGGTCGGAATCGGACAAAAAATGGAGGAGTGGCTCTAACCTTGAAAGGAGCTTGCAACAAAATTCGCACCTCAAAATTCGCTAAGCACTCAACTTGGTATTGAGTTGAAGGATCGGTGCCGAGTCATTTTTATAGCTTGAATGGATCAGTTGGCTTGATGGATGGATAGAACATGGTTAGTGAAGGTTGTCCATAGATATACGGAGGAGATTGGCTTAGTATTGGATATTATGCTAAGTTGTTTCTAGAACTTAAAGTAGAATGCTTTGGACCAAGGACCGAGGTCTAAAGCATCTGGGAATGGAGTACTAGAAGCAAGGAAGCAGACATAGCCATAATTGGTTAAGAATGAGAGTTGACGCCGAGTTGATCAACTCGATACTGAGTTGTTTTGTTGGGTCCAATGAATGTGAAACTTCCCCTCCTGTTGATCGTGCTAAAGGTGTTTGTTCGTTTACTTAAGGTTCGATGGCGACATAGCGACCCAATGATGGTTTCAGGACTTTGGTGGCAACTTGATAATGAAAGGAGTTAGGTTCCGATGATGGTGGCTCCATATTGAATGGAGTCATGAGAATGGTTATCCATAAAGGGAGGGTTCTCAGAAAAGTGACCCATAGATAGAATGTTTGAATGGTTCTATCATGGAATAGAGGAATATTGAATGGTCCTTTAAGGATAATGGAAATTGGATGAATCAAAGAAAGGGTCTCGGACATGCATGCTGATGGATAATTGATACTTGAAGTGTTTTGAATGTACTTAAAGCAGGGGTATTGTGAGGATGCTCATGGGTACGTTGAAAGGCTGCCCTGGATCAGTTGAACGGATCTGCATATGCTAGACCAGTTGAATAAGTCTAGTATTAGCTTTAGGCTAACGAGAGTACACTGAAAACTGGGATTTCCATTAGTCTCTGGTATTTGAAAGTTCATACGAGTTATCATATATGTAGCAACACAATGAGTGATAATGAGGATGTTTGAAGGATGTTACGGTTGTCTTGATTGTTCTTCTGTAGTTTATCACTCGGCGATGTCATTGTAGATAGGTATTAGAGATAGGGATACCTGAACACCCGTCATCACCCTTGGTTTGTAGTATACCTTTACCATATTCGTATGGTAGCATATTATGTTCGTTATAGGCTAAATATTTGTTTGCAAGAACAGGTTGGGTATGACTAGTATACCTTTGTTCCTTACTATATCAACTTGTATAGTATTTTGAAATTCATTTATTGGTCACACCAGACTATTGTCTAACTTGAGGTTTTATGCTTAGCTTCTTATCATCTCAGGTATTCTTAAATGAGTAGACTAAGGGGAAGGCTAGGTGTGACGCGGTAAATGTTCAGAGGACGAGCTGGATGGACCTATCTTGTATTGTATATGAATTTCTATGCTTATTCCGCCGTGCAACACTATGGAACCTTGCCAGTGATTTCTTATTATTATGAAATAGTTATATGAGTTTATTTCTGTTGTATAAACTCTATTAATAGTTATATAACTCTGTAAATCTGTACTCTGATATGTGGATCACTTAGTTATTATTGTCTGTCCTATTTTTTATCTATGTTGTATATTAAATTTTACTCCATGCGTTGTGAGATATATACGATAGGCTCTTAATGTTTATTTCATTTTAAAATCCTGATGATCATTCTCATCGGCCAGGCATGTCACCAACACACTGTTTTATGTATATTGGGTGTTGGTGGTGTAAGGCGATCGTCACAGTAAATTATATCATATGGCTGAGTCGAATTCCATTGAAGTTTGACCATCAACACACTATACATACAATATAAATAAATACAAAAATTTAAATGCAAACCAACAACACCTCCTTTTCATTTTTAATGTTCCAAGATACACAAACCACTATCAAAAACCAAATAACATCTAATATCACAATAACCAATCGAGTATCTCAATCAATAGTTTATCCAAGCAAACAATTCAATATTCACAATCAATCAAATCCCAAATAACCAATTCAACCAAACGATTCCATAAATAATCAGGATAGTAATATATATGTAAGATGCAAGTGGAATTAAATATAGTTGTGAGTGAGAAATACTCATATGAAAAAACAAAGTATTTACTATCTTCATTGCACTGATACTACACGAGCATCGCCAATTTTGCAACCACCAACGTCCGCACTCAATCAACCATTGCTAGAGCACATACTACCCCTAACGTCGGTCCTACCTCGTCCATATCCAACTGCAACTTCCTACCCATAATGCGATCTCACATCCTCCATGTGACGACCTGGGTTCCGACGCTCGAAAATCGGCATTCAATACATCACCCGTATTCGAATGCCGGAGATTCAAACGTTGGAGTCCGGTTCGCCGAAGCTTATAACACATTAGGTGAAAACAACACAGTGGAAACAAAGAAATGAATTTTATTGATACACAAAATGGATACAACGTGATACAAAAAAGGCCAACATCAGAGCCAAAATATATTTATATATATACAACAGTGGAACAACAGAGAAAAAGATATCAAATGTGACGCTCTAGCTTTACAACCATCAACATGGTCTTCCAAAAGAGAGAGATCAACAGACTGCATCTTCATAACTCCAAAGCAAGAAGCTCAAGAACAAAAGCTGCCAAACCAAAGACTTCCAAAAGCTGCATCTACTATCTAAACTAGCTCCAGAACCTACTAATAACCTGACTCTAGGCTGCCCGTGGGAAAAATTATAGGCACCCTTAGTTTAGAAAGGGAAAAATAAACTACGAGTCAGTTATGGGACTGATGTGAGCAAACATAAAAAACAGTTATTTAAAATAAAAAGAAACAAAAAGAAACCCGTTATGCTTTTTGGAAAATGAAACTACCATAAGGCCTCCTGGTACACACTCAATGCAATCGCAACATAGGAATGTTTCTCCTTATAGCAGACAAACATTCTTGATGAACGAAAATCCTTTTGATATTATTATTAGTGCGTAGTGTGGAAAATATTTCAAAAGTATAATATTAATCTTGGCCAGCATACGTACCATTATAGTGTGCCTACTATAGCTACCATCTTAAATGTTAGGTTCTGCAACTAAAACCGTATAGTGCTCGCATTGATTGTTTGGATTTCCAATAAATGGTCAAGGCTAAGAAACTTCCTTTATCCGAAGGGTACGTCTCTGGAGGGACGTCCCAAGAACCTAACCGGATCTCTGCCAACACAAGGCCGGGTTACCTCTGTAACTAGGTAACTAATTGTCACGAGTATGCCATCCCCCGGTCGTAACCGACCTTTACCGAGGCGCCGTCACACAAAATTCCAACAACCACATAAGTAAAATATTTGGGTTCCATACCATGATACCACTTTTTATCCAGAAGAAAATGCACATACCGCGAGTGGCGCAACCCCCATAACCTTGCTGCATCCTTTCCTGTTTCGACCATTTCTGGGGTGTGAGGTTCGATGAAGTCTTGTCCCACAAAGCAACGCTTTTCACAAAAGCCATGCTTTGATCATCCAATGCTCAGCACTTAGCATGACACATTACCGAATTGGGAATATATCACTAGTAACCAACAACTACATAACCTCTAAGCTCTTACATCTTAGAGAAGGGTGTTAAGCTAAGAGAATAAATTCTCTACCACCAAACAAAAATATATTTGATAGAAACCAGCTTTATATCTCAAAGTGTAACGTCGGACATACATCCATACAAGTCCATCCTGGGTTTGAATGGAACAGAAGGTACTTCGTCCAATTAAGGAAAAAGTCCTTGCAAATCCGAATATCCCCTAATCACGTCCGGACTCCCCATCTCATAAGGTAATCTTTATACCGGAGCAACTCGGGGTAGAGACATTCAACATGCAATCCTTTCGCTTTTGAAAATACCCAGTCTTCAAACACCGTCTTCAGATACCATCTCATTTCGTCATTTCATTATTCAGAATACGTTTTATGACTTAATGTCCTCCCCCGGATTAACTGAATAATGAGCGCTTATTTTAAAAACAAGTGGATACATTCAGATCTTAGTTAAGTCACAAAAAATTTCCATTTCTAATCTTTTAACAAAAGATTCACCTTTAAGATTCGATGTGGTTTTCGGATAACCATTTGGAATCCAACCTTTGATCTCATTGAAATTCAAATGTCGTTTTAAAGTCCAAGTTGTTTTAGGTAAATAGTTTTAATTTAATTCAGAAGTTCATATTCACATCGCAATACATCACAGATAAATAACTTACAATAATCACAGCTCCATCCAAAAGCAATTCATATCACAGAGCATCACAAATCAGAGATATCAAACAATTCAAGGCATTCAATATAATCCAATCATCCATATGCAAGATTAATTAATCATCCGATTATAATTAATTTAATTTACTCAAATTAATTACTTATGAATTTATCACCTAACCCTACTTAATTAACATTACTTAATTACAACCATTAGCTCTTATTTTAATTAATTAATGAAATTAATTAATCATTCTTAATTATCCATCTTAGGTAATTATCCTTAGTTACTTACATTAATTAATTATCCCTTAATTAACCACATAAATATATTAACCTTAAATTAATTACATTAATTAACCCTTAATTAATTACATTAATTAATCATCCTCTAGTTAATAAATTAACCTTTAATCATTAAGTAATTAACCTCTAATTATTAATTAATTAACCTTTAACTAATTAATTATCCTTTAATTACTTACATTAAGTAATTATCCATTAAGTAATTATCCTTTAACTACTCACATTAATTAATTAATTAATTTTCCTCTAATTAATTTCATTAAGTAATTATCCCTTAATTACTTACATTAATTAATCATCCTTTAATTTAATTACATTAAGTAATTATCCTTTAAATAATTATCCTTTAATTACTCACATTGATCAATTATCCTTTAATTAATCAATTATCCTCAATTAAGTAATTACCCCTTAATTACTCATATTAATTAATTAATCTTTAATTAATTACATTAATTAATTAATTATCCTTAATTAACTACATTAATTAATTACCCCTTAATTAACTAATGATCCTTTAATTACATTAAGACCTTAATTAATCAAAGATAAAACCAAAATCTTAATAAATTACTTAATTACAACATTTAAATATTAATTAAATAAACCTTTGAAATAAATTCATTATTAACATATGCATTAACATAAAACTTTTAAGTTAACTAATAATTAAAAACATTATTTAAGATAAACCATTTATCTTTAAAATATTATTTAAATAGCCTTTGGAATTAATTCATCATTAACCTATAAATTAACTTAGACCTTTAAGTTAATTAACAATTTAAAAACATTTTGTCATCTTAATTAACTTCTTAATTATACTATTGAATTTTATTAAAAATAAACTTAAGAATTAACTTCATTAATTTTAAGTTAAAATAAATTATACAACTTTTATCAACCTAATATTTTAACAAACATTTATATAAAAGAATTTTATTAAGAATATAGTTTAAAACTTGTTTTATTTTAAACTTTAAAAACTGTATTACACATACCCGAGACAACTTCGAGTACCTACCGAAGCCATTTCAAGTTTTTCACAAACAAAACTTCGATCCACTTCCCTTTTTTATTTTAACTTTGTTTGTTTTTAAAATTTAAAACTTTTGAAACATGAAACACTAGCGCATACACACAAGAACAAACCCGAGCCATAATCACGTTTCCCTGTGACATCACCTGAGACAAAATCTTCTCCTCAAACCATCAGTAAACCAATCAACCCAGATACAAATGTGCACATGTGCATGTGCACCTCCGATCCGACCATCTTCGACCGTCGCTGCGACCACCATCAGGTCGGCGACCTTTCACTCCATTGTCACAAACACCCAGAACCATCGATCTCGCGTAACTCAAAATCGAGCAAGACAGCATCTATTGGAACAAAACTGGTTGACGGAAACCACCACGTAGCACTTACCTCCGACCACAAGAATCCACGTGCTCGCGTTTGGGACCTCGCCTGAGTTCCATGCTCCTATCCCCCATGTTCCAATCCTCTCTGATGCATCGACGATGACGAAATCACCTTGTCTTCATCATCGAATGAAAAGAGCTACAGAACCCTAGGTCGACGTTGTTCGACCACCACGGTGGTCTAAAAAATCACCGAACATTTTTCCTAAGATCCTCGATCTTCGAGCAACCTCCAACGACAATCACAAGACTCATTTCTTCGCCAATCGCCAGAATTCGACAGAAAACCCATTTTAGTTCAATTCGAGAAATCACGACAAATGCGAATCTAAAAATCATGATATTATTATTAAAATTCACCATTTTCTAGCACGATTTTGATTATATAATCAAATCATAAAATTAAGATCATTGATTTTCTGATTTAAAAAGATTTTACTGTAATTTCACCTTTTCGAAATATTTACCAAATATTTCCATCTGAAACCATTTTTAAAAATGATTTTACATTCTTACAGACATTTTTCATTTAGAGATTATAACCTAAAAGAGACTAGGGGAAGAGAGATTTAATTTGAACTTTTTAAAACCTCTAAAGTTTAAAATAGAAGCATGCATACCTGGTTCACAGACATGCATACATTAATCTACATATATATATATATATAGGCATATTTGTACATCCATACACACATTTTTCACTACATACTTCAAAACATCAGGATATATATACACAGATTCAAGTTAATATATTAGTTTACTCATCTGTATATGGATGAACAGAGGATAAAGCTTTTGAAAACTGGACTGCACTTGATTTTGAACCGATCTTTGAAATGCTTATTTTATGCCGAGTTGATCTTGAATTTTACTTGCTTGCTTCAGATTTGAGTTGAATCTGATTCACAACTTGTTTGATTGCTTTGAATTTTAAAGAGTTATTTTTTTCAGGCTTGAATCTACTATGTTTGCTCAGGTTATAGTTTTGAATAGAGGTTATTTGATTTTGATCTTCGTTTGCTTGATTGCTTTCACGTTTTAGAAATTGGAAGAGGTTTGATAGCTGATTCTTTTCTTTGCTTTAATTCTCTCAGGTTTTGAAAATTTTGAGTATATAAATTTTGAATGAAAGAAAATGGAAAGAGAAGGAGTTAGGGGCAAATATAACTTGTTTTTCCTTCTTTTTTTAAAATAATAACGAAAGATACTAAAAAAATGTGACACTTGTTGATTTCATGTTATCGTTAGCTTAACACTTGTATTTTGCATGCTAAATTTACTTAACACTTGTTCAATTTTATGTTACATACTCACACTTGTAAATTTGTATGTATTTAATTAATATTTAAATATTTTTTTATATAATTTTTGTATTATATTTTCAATTAGTTTTACACACATATATATGTTTTATATTTTTATCAATTATGTTCTTATATATATATACACAAACCTTTTTTATATCATGTATAAATTTAAAAGAAAGTATTTTAAACCTTTTTATTAAATCTTATTTTAAGCTATCATCCTTTAAAATAAATAAATATTTATCTTTAGTGTTTGAAAATATAGAATTTGACTTTAAATAACTTTTGAAAGTTATTATAGTTTTAATTCAAAACATAACTTCCAAATCACAATATATATGCACATATATATTATTTATATATTCTAATTAGAAAACAATTTTCTATTAGTTTTAAAATACAGAATTTTTAAATCCAAATTATTTTAAGATATTTTATTTTACCATATATATATAACAATACTTATCTTATTTATTTTGGAAAAATTCAAATTAATTCACAAATTATTTTCAAAAATTATATTAATTACCAAATTAAATTTGGCTTTAAAATGGGATCGTTACAAATTCCCCCCTTAAGAAAATTTCGTCCTCGAAATTTGATAGACAAGGAGACAAACAAAGAACATATGAAAACATAAAAAAATAGAGAAATGGCTTACCAGATCAAACAGAAATACCTATTCTACATTATAAATTAGAATACCATCAATAAATACGAGATCATACTTATTCAATAGTGCACGAAATACTCGAATCATCAGGTCTACGAAATATAAATAGGCATTGGTTAGTTCGAAGGGCATAACCAACCATTCGTAGAATGTAGTTGGACCCCTAAAATAGTCAAATGAATACAATCTTCCATGATTCTCCGCTGATGGAATCCTTGGGCTAGATCCATCTTGGAAAAGAATCGAGCACCATGCAATTGATCAAATAGATAATCGCTTCTGGGCAGAGGAAATTTATTTTTAAAAGCTAACTTATTAAGATCACGATATTCTACAGACAATTTCAAAGATCCATCAGACTTGGCTACTAATACAACAGCCGAACCCCAACTGGAATGACTAGGATGTATAAATCCTTTCTCCGATAAATCTTGGGTTTGCTCAACTAGCTCTGCTCTTTCCCATGGTCTCATCCTACGACTTGCATGCACAACTGGATAGGCATTGGAAACCAAGCTGATTCTAAATTCGAAAGACTTAACTTCAACACGTACGTCAGGAAATTCTCGAACAATAGGTATGGATTCCAAACTCAGGTCGGAATATCCTAAAGTATGCATTAGCATGTCCCTCTCCGGACTTGGATCCTCATAAGAAATCACAAAAAAATTCCAAATTTTGTTTTAACTGAAATCGTTTTATTGATACAATCTAATTTGGCTTCATATTTTGTTAACCAATTCATTCGAAGTAAAATTTCAAATTCATTAAAGTCAAGAACGAAAAGGCTGATAGGAAACTGATGATGAGAATATGAAATAGGAACCTTTCTACAACGTAAACAAAGATTCACAGGGCCTCCTACCAGTTTCTTCACACAAATAGGTTCGTTTACGAATTCGGGTTCAAGATTTAACTCTTCTACGGTTTGTTGGGAAAGAAAACTATGCGTGGCTCCAGTGTTGAATAGAATTCTAATAATTTTATCATTAATAAGAAAATTACCTTACTCCGTATTTAAATCCTAAAAATACCAGCGGTAGGCATGTAACGCTGCTCAAATACTTACTTGAATTTATCCCATGTAAACTCATTCTTCAATACGGCCAAAGTAATGATCTCCCACCATACCAAAGTTTTTTTTTCCCCTGGAGCTGCCAGGAAGCCATCAAAGGATTGAAATTGGATGATGATCAAAGTTGTTCCTTCCATTAGTGTTGTTGTAGGGTATCGACCATTTATAGTGGTACTCCCATGTTCCCTACCTCGTCCTCTTCCTGCACTCATTCACACTATTAGTGAATAGTAAGAAAATTGACTGAGGCATATGGACAAGACATCTTAAGGAATATGCTCATTCTAGGGCATTTATACCCCTATCCCTAATGAGTCACCTAATGAGTTATACTCCAAAACTAAAGTTCTTACTCAACCTTCAGCTCTGATACCACATGTGATAGTCTAAGCTTTGCAATCATCGACAGCGACTCACTCCGCCATGGCTCACATTGGTACCTCGAATTTGCTTTTACGGCCAGCCTCCCGACTCGCAACCAACCTACCCCGGGACATGTAGAGGAAAGAGTCTCCTCCTCGCCACCAAACACGAAGCGAGAACCCCCTATCATGCTGTAATGAAGCAAATGCGATCCCATTTCATCGTATCATTATTCGGAATGTATTTTATGACTTAATGTCCTCCCACGGCTTAACCGAATAATGAGCGCTTATTTTAAAAACAAGTGGATACATTTGGATCTTAGTTAAGTCACAAAAATTTCCATTTTTAATCTTTTAACAAAAGATTCACCTTTAAGATTCGATGTGGTTTTCAGATAACCATTTGGAATCCGACCCACGGTCTCATCAAAATTCAAATGCCATTTTAAAGGCCAAGTTGTTTTAAGTAAACAGTTTTAATTCAATTTAGAAGTTCATATTCACATCACAATACATCACAGATAAATAACTTACAATAATCACAGCTCCATCCAAAAGCAATTCATATCACATAGCATCACAAATAAGAGATATCAAACAATTCAAGGCATTCAATATAATCCAATCATCCATAAGCAAGATTAATTATCACCTGATCATAATTAATTCAATTAACTTAAATTAATTACTCATGAATTAACCTGCTTAATTAACATTAATTAATTACAAACCATTAACTATTATTTTAATTAATTAATGAAATTAATTAATCATCCTTAATTATCCATCTTAAGTAATTATCCTCAATTACTTACATTAATTAATTATCCCTTAATTAACTACATAAATTAATTAACCTTAAATTAATTACATTAATTAATTAACCCTCAATTAATTACATTAATTAACCATCCTCTGATTAATAAATTAACCTTTAATTATTAAGTAATTAACCTCTAATTATTAATTAATTAACCTTTAACTAATTAATTATCCTTTAATTACTTACATTAAGTAATTATCCTTTAAGTATCCTTTAATTACTCACATTAATTAATTAATTTTCCTCTAATTAATTTCATTAAGTAATTATCCCTTAATTACTTACATTAATTAAGTACCCTTTAATTTAATTGCATTAAGTAATTATCCTTTAAATAATTATCCTTTAATTACTCACATTAATCAATTAACCTTTAATTAATTAATTATCCTCAATTAAGTAATTACCCATTAATTACTTATATTAATTAATCAATCTTTAATTAATTACATTAATTAATTAGCCTTCAATTAATTAATTGTTCTTTAATTAACTACATTAATTAATTACCCCTTAATTAATTAATGATCCTTTAATTATATTAAGACTTTAATTAATCAAAGATAAACCCTAAATTTTAATTAGTTACTTAACTACAACATTTAAATCTCATTTAAATAAACCTTTGAAATAAATTCATTATTAACATATGCATTAACTTAAGACTTTTAAGTTAACTAATAATTATAAACATTATTTAAGATAAACCATTTATCTTTAAAATCTTATTTAAATAGCCTTTGGAATTAAGTCATCATTAACCTATAAATTAACTTAGACCTCTAAGTTAATTAATAATTTAAAAACATTTTATCTTCTTAATTAACTTCTTAATTATACTATTGAATTTTATTAAAAATAATCTTAAGAATTAACTTCATTAATTTTAAGTTAAAATAAATTACACAACTTTTATCAACCTAATATTTTAACAAACATTTATTATATAAAAGAAATTGTTTTAAGAATATAGTTTAAAACTTGTTTTATTTTAAACTTTAAAAACTGGATTACACATACCAGAGACAACTTCGAGTTCCTACCCGAGCCATTTCAAGTTTTTCCCAAGCGAAACACCAAGCCACTTTCCTTTTTTATAATTTTAACTTTGTTTTGTTTTTAAAATTTAAAACTATTGAAACTTGAAACACTCGCGTATACAAACGAGCACAAACCCGAGCCATAATCACGTTTACCCGAGAGATCACCCGAGACAAAATATTCTCCTCAAACCATCAGTAAACCAATCAACCCAGATACAAACGTGCACATGTGCACGTGCACCTCCGATCCGACCATCTTCGACCGTCGCTGCGACCACCATCAGGTCGGTGACCTTCCCTTCCATCGTCACGAACACCCAGAACCATCGATCTCGTCGTAACTCAAAATTGAGCAAGACAACATCTACTGGAACAAAACTGGTCAATGGAAACCACCACATAGCACCTACTTCCAACCACCAGAATCCACGTGCTCGTGTTTGGAACCTCGCCTGAGTTCCACGCTCCTATCCCCCATGTTTTGATCCTCTCCGATGCATTGACGACGACGAAATTACCTTGTCTTCATCATCGAATGAAAAGAGCTATAGAACCCTAGTTCGACATCGTTCGGCCACCATGGTGGTCTAGAAATCAACGAACATTTTTCCTAAGATTCCCAATCTTCGAGCAACCTCCAGCGACAATAACGAGACTCATTTCTTCGCCGATCGCCAGAATTCGACAGAAAACCCATTTCAGTTCAACTCGAGAAATCAAGACAATTACGAATCTAATAATCATGATATTATTATTAAAATTCACCATTTTCTAGCATGATTCTGATCATATAATCAAATCTTGAAATTAAGATTATTGATTTTTCAGATTTAAAAAGATTTTACTGCAATTTCACCTTTACGAAATATTTACCAAATATTTCCATCTCAAAACATTTTTAGAAATGATTTTACATTCTTACAAACATTTTTCATTTAGAGTTCTAACCTAAAAGAGACTAGGGGAAAAGAGATTTAAATTTGAACTTTTTAAAACCTGTAAAGTTTAAAACAGAAGCATGCATACCTGGTTCATAAACATGCATACATCAATATATATATATACATACATATACATACGCATGCATATTTTTACATCCATACACACATTTTTCACTACATACTTCAAAACATCAGGATATATATACACAGGTTCAAGTTAATATATTAGTTTACTCACCTGTATATGGATAAACAGAGGATAAAGCTTTTGAAAACTGGACTGCACTTGATTTTGAACTGATCTTTGAAATACTTGTTTTATGCTGAGTTGATCTTGAATTTTACTTACTTTCTTTAGATTTGAGTTGAATCTGAATTACAACTTGTTTGATTGCTTTGAATTTATAAAGAGTTGTTTTTTTCAGGCTTGAATCTACTATGTTTGCTCAAGTTATAAATTTGAACAGAGGTTATTTGGTTTTGATCTTTGCTTGCTTGATTGCTTTCAGGTTTTAGAAATTGGAAGAGGTTTGACTGCTGATTCTTTTCTTTGTTTTAATTCTCTCAGGTTTTGACAAATTTGAGTATATAAATTTTGAATGAAAGAAAATGGGAAGAGAAGGAGTTAGTTGTATGTATATAACTTTTTTCTCCTATTTTTATTTAAATAATAAAAGATAATAAAAAAATGTGACACTTGTTGATTTCATGTTATCTTTAGCTTAACACTTGTATTTTGCATGCTAAATTTACTTAACACTTATTCAATTTTATGTTACATACTTACACTTGTAAATTTGTATGTATTTAATTAATATTTAAATATGTTTTTATATAATTTTTGTATTATATTTTCAATTAGTTTTACATATATATATATATATATATATGTTTTATATTTTTATTAATTATGTTCTTATATATATATGTATGTATATATATATATATATACAAACCTTTTTTATATCATGTACAAATTTAAAAGGAAGTTTTTTAAACTTTTTATTAAATCTTATTTTAAGTTATCATACTTTAAAATAAATAAATATTTATCTTTAGTGTTTGAAAATGCAGAATTTAACTTTAAATAGCTTTTGAAAATTATTATATTTCTAATTCAAAACATAACTTCCAAATCACAAGATATATGTACATATATATTATTTATATATTATAATTAGAAAACAAATTTCTATTAGTTTTAAAGTATAGAATTTTTAAATCAAAATTATTTTTAAGATATTTTATTTTTGAATCTCAAATCCAAAATTTTATTTTACCATATATATATATATATATATATATATATATATATATATAAAAACACATATCTTATTTATTTTGGAAAAATTCAAATTAATTCACAAATTATTTTCAAAAATTATATTAATTACCAAATTAAATTTGGCTTAAAAATGGGATCGTTACACTCCAGCTCGAATCTAAGTAATGACCGCACTCCATAATGCCATCACCTGAATGTTGATCAACATCCATTCGCATGAATAAGGTCGGCTGTCCTTCAATAACAAATCACCAGAACTAGTCAGGGCATCCTCTACTCGGCCAACTTCTCCTATTCGCGGGTGCCTCCCCTTAGACGTCGATCACCAGGTCGCCTTAAGTGACAACTTATATACATACATGCATATATGTAGACTACACACACACACACACACACACATATATATCCACAAATTGATTCCCCCAATTCTTGATTTTTGGTTAGGGTTAAAATAAAGTGGAGGGGTATATGGGTTTGGCCAAGTCTTGAAGCAAGGAGAAATTTCCAAAAGAGTGAAGAGAAGGAAATGGGTTTTGGGCTAAGATTGCTTGCGACCCAATTTTAATTTAATTTACAATTTGAATTAATGTGGTTCCATTCAAATTCAAATTTAAATACTTGATATTTATACACAAATATACTTCCATGTAGTTCATATAATTTTACTCTTTAAAAATATTTTATATTCAATTTAGAATATTTTATTCAATTCAATAAATTATCGTTTTAAAAGAATTTATTACGTTAATTTAGTTTATTAAATTTAAATCATTTGCTAAATATAATTGATTAACTAAAATTTATTTTGAAATTGCTAATTATCAAATTTGAACAATATTATTTCAATTAAATGTATTTATTTACAGGATAAAAAGCAGGGTTGTTACAGACTCACCCTTTTAAAAATTGCGTTCTTGCCATTTCTTATAAGGAGTCATCATCCAACTCATACCTTGACTTTCCTCGTATCCACAATCTTATATTAGATCAAAACTTGCTCAATCCTCTATGTGGCTCTTTCACTAATTCTCCTATCATATCCTACATTTTAAATATATTCAATTCACGACTTTTCATTTTTCACATAAGATGAAAATTTTAGGAAAATTTTCTAAATATGGGATTTTTTGGAAAATTCTAGTAGAGTCATGTAGGGAGAGCATTCTGAAAATCAAAACACAATACATCCGAAGAGGCATCCTAACACGGGAATCTAGAAATATGGGGGAACAAGATAATATGACAATATGTATCTGTATACAGTAAAAACATACCTTTCTATTAGTGTTTCAAGCAGTTTACCTTGTTATTTAGTGAACAAAGCGAGCAAATGCTGCCAATTGATCCAGATATGCTCCATTAGTACCTATGCTTAATTCAATTTGAACATAAGTCGCATATAAAAAAATTATGGTAATTATGCAATCATTTATTACAAAAGCAATATAACATTCATATTTAACCCACTTTCCAATTAATTTTTAAAGGCAGAAATCACCATATAAACTTATGGTTTCTAAAAATAATTTTTTATACAGTGTGTTAGATTTCGAAAACATCTTTGTTATTGCAAAAGTATGGATTACAACTCAAGTTATGGTGAATTTTCCAAAGATGAGTATAGTAGATTTTATGCATATACGCAAACCCACTTACGAAATCCATATATTTACCCTAGTAAACATCAAAATTTTGTGAAACTCTTAAAGTAAAATTTGTTGCTTAGGTTCCTAGCCTTCCAGAATGGACAATATCATCGAAATTGAACAACCTTTTAAAAGTTGTAGTCAAATGAAGTCAGTGTTGTTTCATAAAAGTTTCAATTTCCGATCAACAACATACATCACTTATAATTCATATTTAAATCATTGTTCTCTTCAACTTTTTGCAATACATTTTAGTAATTTATGATATAGTTTCTAAATTTAGATTATATCTTATTATTTAGATTTTCATAATGATGGAAATAATCAATACAAGTATAGGGTAATTTTAATTCACCTTATTGGTCTTATTTTGTTTTGATATGTCTACAGATTCTTTATCATTTGGTAGTACTATATACGTATAAGTCAATGCATTTTTTTCAATGTATTGAGTATGATGTATCCATATGTAGCACTACTTCATTATGCCACGTTCGGAGTCAGGCCTTAATCCATCAACATAAACCATAAACATATTGATTTGATAATTTTCAAACTGGAAATTAGTTTCCTTCTTAAATATACATTTGGGAGGCCACATACTAGTATAGTCATTGATATTATTTAGCTTATGATAAAGGTATCCCCACATTTAATATAGTGTAATCGATTACTGATTTTATTTATTTGTTGCAATGTGTTATTCCTCCTTTTTAGAATATGGAAAATAGAAAATTAAATTTTACATAGAAAGAGGAAATGGAGAAAAATTAGCACATAAAGAGAACTAAATAGCTAAGGGAAATAGAGGAACAATAATAAGATAAAGAATCAGTTGTATGCTATTATATAGATTGTTTGATTTGAAATATAATTAACCTATTAGAAAACATCAATACGTCTATCAATCATTTGTCAATAATTTTCAATTATACCACATTTTCTACAATTCATTGTAAAAGAAATATTTTACTATGTCTTGGTGCACGAATCACTGAATTTTTAAAAGCTATTGCTTAGGCAAATCTTTAAATGAATATATGCAGTTATCATAATTTTCATGATGATTTAAGTGATACATTTGCTACGTGCAACCACTATCTAACTTTTAATTTTCACACATACTGATACATATTAGTCATCGTGTTTCCTATTTGCTGATAAGCTTATGCACATTAACTGTTATTTGTCAATGAGGAATTAATTATTTTTTAAATTAAATTGCATATAGATTTTAATCCTTTCCAGTTGAACAATTGCGTATTTAAAAGAGAAACCTACACTTCAACAACCATCAACTCCCACTGCACCAAGTTCCAACAGCGAAGTTCAACCTACCATAATTCGACTTCTTGGAGCAATTAATGGGACCCGTGCTTTAAGTTTTGTTGGTGGAAATGGAACTAGCAAAGCAGTCGCCGGTAATAGTTGGGTGGAGGGTCAATTGGATCAGATGGGTCTAATATAATATCCCATTATGATGGAAAATGAACTTACTTTATAATTCTGGTGACATCATTTTCATTAATGACCTTAATTCACAGGACAAGATTTTACTTTTAATTTTTTTCATCAAAATATATTTTATTATTTTCAAATTATCGTATCGAAATGCCTCGTTCCAATGTTTAAGAATCCTTACTGACAACGTTAGCCAGGCACATCGAATAGAATTCTTAAGCACTCAACGGAAAAATCAAAACCAAAGTAAACTACTTAAATATTTTCAATCGCCTTATAAAATCAATTACATATTTTTATCAAATCATTTGTTTGCTTGTAAGAAAATATCTATTTCAAAAATCCATATATACATCCAACTTGTCTAACATCAATAACAATGAAAATCATTACATCGTACATAAGATCAAACAAGTAAGCAAATGCCTTCAGTAGAAAGCTATCTAACAATTTCTGCTATGTAACTCTGATCACTACTAAATTACTTATTCATATCCAAGCCACATAAAGGTTTATTCACCATCATCAATACCGACATTACCATCGGCTGACTACTCCTTACTTCACTACCTCCCTCCATAACTTCTACTTCACACAAAAACAAGCACACACAGAAGAGGTAGAGATAAGAATTATATATATATATATATATGTATGTATGTATGTATGTATGTATGTATGTATGTATGTATGTATGTATGTATGTATGTATGGTAGGGAAAATAACAAGTACATCCCCAGATGATTACTCCAGTAATCATCATTTACTCATACTACCACTTAAGTATAAACAATAATCTACCAAACACCCATACGAACATGGGCTCCAAGTGTCATCTAAGACCAAGAATTGTGTCTCTTATACTTTATATTGTTCCAAATCTTGCTTTGGTACCAATGTAACACCCCCACCTCATACCCATACTATCTAATAGTACAATAGAGTAATACTGTTGGATAATACAGAGAATAAGGTGATGCAGATTACAAACGTGAATACTCCCTTCAGCTAACATGGGTACGCATTAAAACAATGAATATCCTACCACAAAACATACACAGTATCAGCATAAAGCAATAAATATGTGTGCCTCGAGGATTGAACAATACAAAATATATTGTAAATAACAGAGATCACACAGTCAATAGCAACAATAACAAATAATATATAGTATACAATATACGTCCAATACACATCACAATGAAAAATACAAGAGACTATATAATACAACATGATAATTTACAATACAAAATATCTAGCTAGTCTCCCCTATGCCCAGTAAATACAAGCTGCTCTCATAGTCCATAAACCTGAAAAGTCTCGTACTGACCCGAGTATTAAATAAATAATAAATAGATCAGACTGTATCTAAATTCAAAGTCAATGAACATATGTAACGCAGAATATGCTGGGTATATATATAATAATGTTATCTCAAATAACCCAAAATCCTGTATACTATAGAACACCATTAAACCTAGCATAAAGATGTCATCACCCATATGAAATTCATCAAATTAAGATAATGATACAACAATAAATGGGTGAATCATCCGCATCCAATAATAATCATTATCTAAATCGAGAAAACATCTATAAAATAGATATCACCATATATAATAAAGATATACATAGTTTAGCCCAAATATATAGCTCAATCTCAATAAATAAAATATCTTCCACACCAATAAGGATAATCATCCATAACAAAATCCTAATAATGGTGCCACACATCAGTGAAGGATTTAATTGGCGACACATGCAAGTGAAAGATTTAATTGGTAACACACGCTTATATGGAATAATCAACGACACATTCTTGAGGAAGATAAATAAGAAACTCAAAGATAATTAAGCAGCACATATTCATGAATAGAAGTCAGCAACACATGCCAATGAAATAAAAAAGGCAACACATTAAAATAAATAGTAGTTGACTACACATGTCAACGAAAAGAAAGTATTCGATGACATGTGCCTGAAAAAGAATAATAGACGACACACTTCATAGAAGGATATGGCGATTGACCATACTTTAGATACTATCTTAGGTATAATCATAGCTCATCATCTCAAATATATATATATATATATATATATATATATGTCTATATCACCCATACCAGAACTGGACAGGAGACTGACGGACATACCTACTTCAAGAGACTACATACTTGATTGGCGAATATAACACACATATTCCACCAACACGGCTCTTACAATCTTGTTTACCACGATGGATATTGTAACTCATATCCATCGCATGTCATAAACACACTACACGACTACCCTATGCATCGATCACGACCCAATACGTGCCCCTAAATGGTACCAGACTGACAGCCTAGGTGACACACATGGGCTATATAATTGCCGACACACGGCTATGGGTGTCACAGATCTAGGGCGCGACCACTACAATCAGGCCAGAAGGATGGATACTAGCCAACCTAGTTCAACTTCTGTTAAATAAAGAAAGTTAGACAATGAATCGGAAAATACTAAATATATATAATATAATAACATGTGCCAACACACAACACGATATATACCGACATACGACAAAATGTCATACGTACTAAATTCCCATATGAGTGTCACTTACAAGCACAGAATAATTGAATAAATAACGCAATGGTTCCCACACCAGTGCATATTACTAGTCCGTTAAAACAGTGCTCAACATCACACTCGTTCCTTTGTATTTTGTATAACGATTCCAAAGAATAATCGGATAAATATAACCGAATGCACCATCCCAAATGGTATTATAACTCCATTTATTCATATTTCTCATCACACAAAATTAAATATCAAAATGTCATACAAAAGGATGTCATCACCGTATGAAATCATAACAACATCAACTAATCAAAATAGATATCGTGAATCATTCATATAGTTTAATTATATGTTGAATAGTATATTTATTTTGTTTTTTAATCTTAATATAAGATTCAAATATGATAATTCACTTCAAAATCCTTTTTATACACATTTTCCAAAACTTCCAAAATCACTTGACAAATCAAAATAATTATATAATCTATTTCATAAATTTTTTTATAACTGAATGATACTTTAGAATAAATTTGTAAACCACAAAAATAATACTTCCCATTTCTAACTATAATGTATAATTCAAGACCTTCACTATATATTCAAATCTCTAGTAGCTCATAATATCAATAAATCGATTTCGAATCACTAAAATATGTATACGAAAACGGATTTATATTTTAATACTCTTAAAATAATTCAACAAAATTCCAAAATTGGCTTAAAATTAAAATAAGCTCATATACTCAAAAATCTTTTTTGAAATTATCTCTCAAAACCCATTTATTAAACATATACTTTATAAAATAAATTCCTTTTCAAAAATATTATTAAAACCTTTCAATTATTACAAAATCATCATATAAACTAATTCTAATCTAATAAGTTTATTAAAAAAAGAATAAACATTAAACTCTTATAAATACATTTATATAATAAAAAATCCTCATTTGAAATTAGCTTTTTATCCTTTTTAACAAATATTCCATATTATAAAGAAATTTCACTTTTGTAAATATTATTAAAAACCCCTCATTTATACTTATAAAAGTTTTATACATTTAGTTACTCTTAAAAATTTCTATTTTTCTTTTTAAAACAACATTTATTACCAATTTTTTTTCTGTTAGTCAACTCATTTCTCATTCATTATTATTTATTTATAAATACACTTCAAGTAAATTGCTAAATACTTAATAATTTTTCAAAACTTTCAAAAATATTTAAAACCAGAAAAACCATCGAATATCCTAAAATATGAATTATGGAGCAAAATATTCCAAAATCATCGACAAATCATAAATGTAAATTATATCATGTGGCCAAATCGAATTCCATCGAATTTTGGCTTTCGATACACTATACATACAATATAAATAAATTACACAAATTAAAATTCTAACACATAACATCTTCTTTACATTTTTAATAAATCCAACATATATCATTGATGAGTAGATCTATTAAAAGAAAAAATTTCACGGTGACAGTCAACTGGCGTTTTTGCATCCTCCAGCCCTCCCTTTCCGCCGTCACTTCATCCCTGCCTTCTTTCTCGCCGTCGTTCCCTTCCACGTCTTTCAGATCTTTATGATCGCTATCCTCTAGCCCTTCCTTTCCGCCGACACTTTGTCCTTGCCTTCTTCCTCCTGCCCGTTCCCCATCCACGTCTTAGATGAAGGCCAGTTTCTTCCATACAACCGAGGTCGTTTCAACAACTAGATCTGTCAGAGTGCGCCTGCACCTTCTGCTGCTGGTTCTGTTTCGACTCTGGCCTCTTCCCTAAGCCTCCTAGCCTCGTCCCTTGAGCTACGAAAGACCTTTGTTCAATCTCGATATAGTTTTCCAATTCCGAGTTCTCTACAGGCAATTTTTGAGGCATGTTCGCCAGAAGCTGCTGCTCTGGCCTCCTCTGCTCCTGTCGTGGATCATGTTCTGGCCTACAAAAGTGCTGTGGTGTCAAATTTTTCCTCTTCCAGCAAGGTTCATGTTTCTTTGAAAGAAATTCTGCTAGTAGATTTGTCCACCCTAAATGCAACTGTCTTCAATCCAAATTCTCCTCCGTCTTGGAAATCTCTCTTTGCGACCAAGCCCTACAATGCTGGAAGGTATACTTCTAAATGTTTTGAAATTATTTGTAATTGTGACGACTTTCTTGTGCCTCTACAAGAGGTCATTGATGTTGTGCATTGTTTTGGAAAGACTCGCTTATTGGTTTCTTCGTCGATGATGGCCTCAAGTATTCTATAGTTAAGAATTATCTTAAGAAAAAATGGAAAATAAAGGGATTTCTTAAGGTTAGAATTGACAAAGACATGTTCTTTTTTTATATCTCGTGCCCAAATGAGAGGCATAGAGTGTTAAAGGCAGATCCTTGTATGATTGAAGGGAAAGTATTTATAATCACCAAGTGGAGTCGTTCTGTTGACTTTGCTAGAGAGCATGTCCTGTTTATCCCAATTTGGGCTAAGTTCTCAAACATTCTGTCTTTTCTTCAGTCTTTAGAGGGCCTTGACTGGTTAAGTTGTCGTATTGGTGAATTGATCTGTTTTGATGAAACTATTGAATTTCATGATAGGTTCGGGTTTGCTAGAGCAATGATTGAGATTACTCCCATGCGGCCTCTTCCATCTTACCTTTTGGTTGCCCTTTCTGGGAGTAGAGTGGGTCGGGTTGAAATTGAATATCAATGGTCTCCTCTGATCTGTACCGTCTACGACTCCTTTGGACATATTTCACCTGATTGTAAACATTGTCCTGTTGAGGGTGTGGCCCCCTCCCTGCCTCCCAAAGCTCCCCATTCAGAAACCTCCTCCCCGCGTTTAGCAAGTTAAATCCTCTACTCCTCTTATGTCTGCTTCTCCTTTGGTCATTCCTTATATTTTCCAATCTGTTTCCCCTGACCCCGATGCCCTCTCTAGGCTGAAATCCTATATTGCCTCTGCTCTTGTTCAGTCTGATGCTCCTATTATTGCTGCTGATGTCGTTGTGACCAGAGATGTGAGTCCTATTATGCTAGCTTCTCCTGCCAAATCATCTGAGCTTGCTGATTTTGACCTTGGTATTAAGTTTGGTTTAGCGGATCTTTTTCCTACTTAGGTAGCTTTTGGATTGTTTTTTTTATATAGCTCTTATTTGTAAATTATTCCTTGTGTGGGTTATTAGGTCTGTTGTGAGTTTTTTATAGCTGTTGGGATGCCTTTTCCTCACACCTGTACTCAAAATTTTGTATAATACAGAGTGGACAGTCTGTAAAAACCTGGCTAGCCTTACTAAAAAAAAAATAACCCAACATATACAAATCCACTATCAAACACAAATAACTTCCAATATCACAACAACCAATTGAATATCCCAATCAACAATTTATCCAAGCAAACAATTCAATATTCACAAATTTTCAAATCCCAAATGACCAATTCAACCAAATGATTCCACAAATATTGGGATACTAATATATATGTAAGATAAGTTGAAATTAAATATAGTTGTAATGAGAAATACTCGCCGAATCAACTGAAATATTTATTATTTTCATTGCACCAGACTACACGAGTATCCCCAATTTCACAACCACCAACGCCCACACTCAACCCATCATCGCTAGCACACATACCACCCTCAACATCTCTCCTGCCACAACCACACTTAACTACAACCTCCTATTTATAACGCAATCACACCTCCTCAATCTTAATCCATGTTGCGATCGTACTCCATTACGCCATCACCTAAACACTGCTCAACATTTGTTCACACGAATAGGGTCAGCTTCCCTTCAATTGCAAATTGCCATAACGGGTCAAGGCAACCCCTACTTGGTCGCCTTAACCTATTCGCATGCGCTTCTCTCCCGACGTCGTTCACTAGGTCGCCTCACACAATAATATATATATATATGTATGTATGTATGTATGTATGTGTATGTATGTATGTATGTATGTATGTAAGTATGTATATATATGTATGTATATGTATGTATGCGTGTCTTCTCGAATCATTTCCCCAATTCATGATATATGGATAGGGCTAAAATGAAGTGGAGGGGATACAAAGATTTGGCTAAGTCTAGAAGCAATACAAAATTTCCAAAAGAGTGAAAAGGAGGAAATGGTTTTGGGGTAAGATCACTTTTGCCTAATTTTATTTTAATTTACAATTTTAATTAATTTTCCTTTCATCAAATTTAAATTTAAATTCTTGATATTTATACAAAAGTATACTTCCATGCGATTCATATAAATTTACTCTTCAAAATATTTTATATTCAATTTAGAACATTTTATTCAACCTAGTAAATTATTATCTGAAAAGAATTTATTGCTTTAATTTAATTTATTAACTCTAAATAATTTGCTAAATATAATTTAATTAACTTTTTTTTCAAACTGTTGATTATCAAATTCAGCAATCTTATTTAGTTAAATTTATTTATTTACGGCGTAAAATGTAGGGTTATTACATTGGCCAAGGGTTGGATCGGTGACCATGGATCGGTACCGATCCATGGGGCTTAGGTCATCGATGGTGATTCATTGGAGGAGGGTTTCGTGTGGTGAATTATGCCTTAGAGTCATTGAAGTGTAGGGTCGGTGATGAGGGATCGGGCTTCACGGTTCGATGATGATGGATTAGTGAGGCAAATTTACAGTGTGGCATCGATTCATTCATGTGTTCACTTTGGGCCGCCAAGATATTTTCTTTAAACCACGATGATAGGTGCTTTACGTCTTCATGTATTCGCTTATATCGGGCCACACCTTTAGATTTTTTGAGCTAAGGCTTGGGTCAGTACTGAACCTAGTGTTTGGTGATGATCTTTTATGATGAAGACGTATGATTCGACAATGATGATTCTGTGATGGGAAGCGGTGGCTTCGACAATGGATAGTTGTACTTTTAGATGTAGAGTATGTGACTATGAGTCAGACTGGAGGAACTGTTTGAGGAAGGTTGGTGAATGAATGATGATATTCTATAACTAACGATTGCTATGTAGAATAGTCTTCGACCGTGGCGACTTCAAACGGGAGCTGTAAGGAAAGTTCTAGGATGACCTCAACTATAGATGATCTGTGTGAAGGAATCATCAATACTCATAGGTTTCAAAGTGTACTTGTAAAGAAGTGGTATGTGAGGATGCTCGCTTGGGAGTGCGATGTGCCCACGATTGCACGATGTTTCGATCCGTTTTACTTTGGACGAAGTTCGATGGCAGTCTAGTTCCTAGCCTACTGAGTGACATAGATTCGTGTACTAAGAAACCAGGACGTTGAGTTGTTCTTGACTATGAGATAGGGTCATATGTTTATCATATATCCAATGCTATGAGTGAGTGAGTGAATGTGATGATGGATGATGGTTGTTATATTTGCTTAATTGCTTATCACCCTTAGGATGTCACACAATGAAAATTTCATGATGTAGATATCTAGATACCCATTAATATTATGATGTATAATATACCATGATTATTATGATGTAGAGTAGCATATATTTAGTGTTATGTGATAACTCTGTGGATGAAGGGGCAGGTCAGGTATGATTTTCCATACCATTTGTCCTAGTATATTGAATTTATAGTATTTGAGATTTTCCACCTCTCACACCAGACTACAGGGATATTATGCTTTTCTTCTTATTATTCTGGGTACCTTTAAATGAGTAGATTAGGGATATCATGTCTGGTGAGCATGTGGAGCTGGATTAAGGATGGGTAGGAGGTCATACTCTCGTATGACTACTTTTATTTATTATGGCTTTCTATTCCATTGCATAGTTCATTTATGAGTTATTATTTGATGTATAACTCTATCACCTATGCTTTATGCTGTATGGATCCATAAATTTTGATTTACGTGGTTCGTCTAGTATTACAGTATCGCCTATTTTATATCTGGGATGTTTACTATTAACTTTTTTGATGCGTTGTGTGATATACGATGGGATTTGTGAATGTTTTCTTTTCTTTCTTTTTACCATAACCCTTTACTATTGTTCTACATCAGCCAAACACCGTTACAGTGCACTACACATGTATATATTGGGTGCAAAGGTGTAGGGCAGTCTCACGCCAGCTATGTTTACCTTTGTGATATATTTTATATAGAGATATACATGGTTTTGGAATGTAGCTTCTAACCCTTATTAGGAGGTCCACCTCAGTTTATTAGGGTAGCCTCTAATGGAAATCCTTATGCAAACACACCTTAGCGGTTTGAGTTGTACTTATAACATTGTTATGTTGTGAGATTCAAGTATCAATGCTATTTTTTTGATTTATATTCTATACCCTAGACATTATCAATTATATCGCCATACATACTTATTAGATGGGTTAGGTTCTTTTGAGGGCAAAACCATTCCGGTGATTCGGGTGGTCCCAAAAGATACTGCTATATGCTGATCACATATTCTTGAGTTTCTCATGCTATAATTAAGTCCAACTCGTTATTTTATCTTTCCCTAAATTCTTTGAGTGCTTTTTTGGGAAATTTGAGAAAGGTAGGTTTTCATTGGCATTCTTTGGAGCTTAAGGAGACGAGCTGGATGCTTTCACCTATGGTAATATTTTATTTCTAATGTACTACTATTATGTATATATCAGCATTTGTGAGGACAGACTGTTGTAACTGCCTAGGCTGATGATAGTACTTAGGATTGCAACTATGAAATGTTATGTATCTTAGAGTAGCACTTTGTACCGTCTTTTGATATTATATATTACCGTTTCATTGTGCGATTTAAATGTTTTTTCTCATCTTTCTTGTTCCATTTTCTTTCTACTATTTCATTTTACCCTAACAATTTGTCTTTCCAGTTATTGGATGCTCAATGCATGAATACAGTGGATGTATTCGTGTCGACATTTGGGGGTCGAAAGGTAGGTCATTATAATTGACTTCGAACACTTATTTGAAGATATGTCTTTATTCTCTAAACTGCATTAATAAGGTGATGCATCCTTTCTGGATTAACATGTCACTTCAAACAGTTATGGATTCACATCCCTTGGATAATATAAGAGCCGAAGTATCCCACTTAAATTCCTTATTCGGTTCTAGAAATTCTAATAATGTCTCATTTCATTTGGTCAGAGAGGATTTCATCTTTCATCTTCGTTCTCTATTCATTTGCATTACCATTTTTTTCTTCTTCTCTTTTCTTTATTCCTCTTCTCTTTTTTGCATCATTCAGTGCCGATCCTCAAATATTGGTATTGATCATTTTTTCAGTGTTACAATTTAAGTAACACTTAGCCAAATTTCAACATTCACCATTCACTATTATTCTCTAGCCGATTTATACTTTTCACCCTCTACAAGCTCTCGCAAATTTAACATCCTCCAGCCTTGTTAACATAGCCACGGCCCCTCAGTCTCGACATCGACCATTCACTTTCAATTGTCAGCACCATTTTGAGCAAGTCCATCACCTATGATTCATAAGCAATCACAAGCACTTCATTTGCCTTTCAAACTAGTTCCATAATTTTAGCGCAACCTCTTAATTTTAGCCATAATCTGAGGTGGGTTGCTGCAACTCTATGGTCCCTGACATCTAGCCATGCTTGGCAAACCATATTTAATTTTGACTTTATACTTCTTTTTCTTTGACTTACACATAGATATAGCTAGCATTAAAGTCTAATTCGAGAACCTTGATTTTCCTAGGGTTAACTCCAAGCTGCTACAAGTTAGACACCATGTTTCTGTAGGTGCAATCCTAAGTTCTCTTCATTCTAAATTCTTTTGTGTTAGCTTTGGGTTTTTCATGGCTCGATTTAGGGTTTTCTATGTGGCCATTGAATTTTCCCTTTTTTAGTAAGTTTTAAAGTGTAAAAAAGGAGTATTTAATTTCCATCTATTCTTGGTCAAATGTGGATTGGTTGCCAGATTTTGTTGGGGTTATTTCAAGGAACGACCACATTGTACATGCTTTGACAGTTGATGGAATCACGCATTAATATATTGAGTCGGTCATTTATCTCCTGTGGCTTTGTAATAATCTCATATTGCTCCGGACAACAGTTCTATTATCATATATTCTATAGTAACGAGTAAGATTCAACACATGGTTCCATAGCATGACAGAGTTCATTTTCTAGTAAAGTGAGCTATCTACACAGAGTGTTCACGTACACTGTGCTATGGGCATAGAATACACACTGCAGAGACTGAACTATACATCACAAACCCTATCGATGTGTGTGATATAGTAAATCGACATACATTGACATCCATTGGGTCCTACATGTCGACTATATGAGGCTTAGTTAAAGCTTGAAGATTAAAGTTAAATCATTCCTAAGCTTGCAAATGTATCAAGTTTTTAAATAAGTTATGAATCGTGGATGCTTCATGCATGTCTCTACAATGGGTTTTGTTCCAATTACTTTAGAGCTTACTCCACCAATGGTAGATTCAACTTCTACCCGAGCCTCTACTTCAACACCTTCTAGGCCTCGAGCATCTAACTATCAACCGAAGTAATCATTACATGTGGCTTCTTTTGCTATACGAGATGAATCCTATGTAGGGGTTGCCCCTGATATTATCCTAGAGGATTTCATGATTCTTGATGACCTTCTAGATACTCTGGCTTATACTTTGAATGTAGCGGATGTTATATATATTTTTGCTCGCCATGTTTTGAAGAGACTTTAACCCAAAACCTTTTCATGAGAACATGCCCCTCCAAAGGGCTATATAGTTTCTAATCGTTATATTTTCCTTTTTAAGGGGTGTTCATCCATTTAATCGCTTTATTCGTTTTATTCTTTAATTCATGAAGTTTACCCCTACCTAGGTTCATCCTAATTGGTATGCATCATCCAATTGTACCATATGACTTTCCTCATGCACTTGGGCAAGGTGCCCATTCTTAAAGAAATTGGATACTTATACCGTTTCAAGAAGCGGAACAACCACCCTTCCTTAACTTAGTTTGAGTCCTCTAAAGGCTATTGCATAATCATTAGCCTCTAGAACAAGCCAGGCAACTTTAAGGATGAGTATCCCTTCATCCGTGACCCTACCAGCTTCATTCAAAAGTGGCTATTGGGATGTAAATTCTACCTTTATCTCTTGACTTTAAGAGGTTCATTCAATCCAAATTACTAACTCCATCATCTCATAAATTTAAAGATATTCCAAAGAGGCCGCTAGTGCAGCTCTGGTTCTTACACGTTAAGTCTTGATAGATATACCTTCCGAAGTGCAAAGAATGAAATTCTCTTAACTAACTCTCAAATGAGATACTTTTATCTCCTATACGATGGTCGCAGTCTTGGTATTCTACCTTCTACTTGTAGGATTGCACATCCTACACAAGAAGTTGAGGCTGAATCCTCGATGGGAGAAAATCAAGAGGCCCAACTTGTAACACCCTACCTCTATACCCATATTATCTAAGTGTGTCACTAAGTAATATTGTCGGATAATGCAGAGAAATAGGCTATGTGGGGGCACATACATGAATAAATAAATAATTGAAAAGGGGCATTTTGGTAATATTACATAAATTTAAAAACTGAAAGTTTATAGATAAGCAATTTGGGGAATGTGATTTTTTTCATGACATCAAATAGATTTTTCTAGCCTAAATTCATATATAAACTGGTAGAAATGGATAATGGATGAAGGAGAAATGGATTGGTGACTATAGCATGTGTTACGAAGTAAAAGTGGTCAAGAGCCAGTAAAGGTTGGGGGATTACGAGTTTTATGCCTACATTAGGGATGTTTCTAACTCTAACTCGCCGCATCCTTCACTTCTTTTCATTCTATAGTCATCATTTCTTCTAATCTCCATTTTTCTTCGTCTTCTTCCTCAAATCCCGAGACAAAAAGTAAATCAATTGCTCCAAATAAAATAAGAGAATTAAATTAAAAAGAAGATATGGAGTAAATCAAAATAATTGCAAGTTATATGGAGGAGAAGAATGCCAAAACTAATTGGAGCAGAGAAGGAGATTTCATTAAAACAACATATAAGACGAATGAGTTTATCTACGACGTGAGTATGATGTGGATAAGTACTTATGTTTCACTTATACTCCATTTAGGTCTAAAAATATGATTTTTAATTTGAACTCATTATTTTTAATTGGAGATCTGTATGAATTAGGATAGTTGGGAAACCTAAACAATGATTCTATAATATAACTATTGGAACTTAAAGGGTGGTAAATAGAATAAAAATTCACCTCTATAACTTGATAGACTCGATTTATGCGGTAGAATTGAATTAATATAAATGGATAGGAAAAGTGAATCATATACACATCCTTTAAAAATCATCTAGACCTGATTTAACCAGACATAAATAAAAACTAAATATAGTAGATGGATCATTGAATAGTTATATACAATTAACGGAATAAACCACATAAAAGTTTAAAAATGAATAAGATTACAACTAATATAGATACTTGTTTGAAAGAAGAATTTTATGAATTCAAAATTTGTACTTTAGTTCGAAAAGAATAAACAAAAGAAAAATGACAACAAAAGGAGAACATAATAAAATATAATTGATTCAGGCATCTAAAACCACAAACCAAGCATATGAAATCTGTATTCAAACATCTGAAATAACGTCCAAATGTCTCAATTTAAATAAAATTAGAATAGAAAGAAAAGCGCTGAATTTTGACTAGGTTCGGACATCTGAAATTTATAATCATAGGTCTGAAACGAAAGTTAGATGCCTGAGATGGAAGTCAAATGTCTGAAAATTTTAATTCAAAAATATGATTTTCTATAGATCTTTTGGTACATGGAGTTAGATGTTTGAATGAATATTCAAATGTTTGAAAGATGTCCAACGTCTGAATGACGTGTTTAGACATTTGAATTGCTATAGATAGCCCAGGTTAAACGGGACCTAGTGCAGAAGTACGATAGTTTGGGGAAACTTGTTCCCACTTTCATGACCTTTGGGGGTTCACGTAACTGCGTGGAGTTGTGTAACATGCTAGACTTGTTTCACACATGGTGGTGTACCTAGGTTCACACTTCATAACGTTGTATACACGACACTCAATGTGGCAAGAAATTATATCGCAATTAGATGCTCTTAATGTTACTGTAGCCGGCTTTAGTCACATAATTTTTAACTGTAGAGGAGAAGAGCGGAGACACCGCCAATAGTAGGATGGGCGAGGGGATAAGCGGATGCACCTATGGGGAGTCAAATTATTATTAATCCTTTTTGTTGTAGGTTGAATGATATAGGGCATAGGATACATGAGCTAACAAGGTTGTTTACACGATGCTTTGGTGGCAAGTTATCATCGGAACAACGTGCTTTGTATAATCCCTCGGGCATTGTAAGTATAATCACAGTGCATGCAACTTAAGTGGTTTATCATTGAGAATGTTTACTAGATGTACAGTTTGGCAGTTTACTATCGAGACCGTATACTCAAGGTACTCAGTTTCTGGATTTCCAAATTTTATATGGAAATCTTTGTAGATTGTTATGGGATTTTAGATATGATGGATCATTACCCATCATTTGTAAATTGACCAATTCTTTATACATAGTACATGCACACAAATGAACACCCTTAGGTTGTGTGGATTATAAATAAAAATTTAATTTCCTACTGACACCATACCACTGGTGATATTACTCACTCAACCTTTGATCCCTTCTATTTTTCTCACTTTATACCTATTATAGGATGACATTGTAGTAGATGGTCATAAGTTGCATGGAGGAGGTGATCGTGCGGTTTAGAGCTATACCAATTATTTTCATTCTCTATATATCTTATTCCTCTTTTCAATTAGACTTATATTACTATTTGGAGACACATCTTAGATATTTCTTGTATGGACTACTGTTATTTTGGAATGGTAATGAATTTGGAATATATTTATTATTTACATTTTATTCCCTTCGTTGCGAGAAATGAAATAATAGATTGTTTAAAATTATATTTGTCTCTGTATCATACAAATCACAAAACCTAATGATTTGTGCTTCTTAGCATGATAGGAATCCAAACACTATTTTTATACTTTGGATCGGTGTGTCAAAGGTACGAGTCAGCCTGGGCTAATGTAAACTTAGCATAAATTCTCTTTCGAAAGTCAATTGATTCTAGTTTCAACATCTTCCCGAGGGCTACACTACTCTCGGTTGTCCTTACACTCGGCCTCATCCAAGAAGCCAATCTTAGTTTAGCTTTGGTGATTTACAATATTTAAATACTTAAATTTATGAAATCACCTCTTCTACTCAAAATTCAACTTTAGTTTCCAAAAATCACATCCTTTATCCAAAGTCGATCGTTTACCCTCGTCCCCTTTTGGCCTACGGCTAGTACCTTTAGTTTAGTAACCCTAGTCTCATATATAATATTACTTAGCTTTCATCCTTGAGCCTTTATACTTAAAGTTCTCACTTATTTTACTTTTAGTTCGGCACCACATCCTTTGACACTTCCTCTCGGTACACATTGGGAACTATTTTCTACATGTCTGACACCACCTTTACACGTATCTACGTCCGATTAGTTTGACTTAGCCTTTTTGTATCATTTTGATGTACTTTCCTAATATGTTAAGCATAATTTGTGGATTTGGTCTATTGATCAATTATTGATTACATTATTTAATTCAATTACCTTTTAGTCTCATTTATTTATCCTTCGGCCAAGCATATTTCCTTTCGAAAGTTAGTACTTTAGTCCCAAAGAATCACCGAATATGTTTACATGTAATCTCTTTTATAGAACTTCTCAAACTCCCTATTTACCATTAACGTACTATATGGCTCTCAAATAATTCATATCAGTTTATTTACTTACGAGGAAAATTAAAAAAATCAAAAATCATCTCCAATAATTTGTTCTTAACATTATATTAAATTTTTGGATCAAATAAATAATAAGAAGCATGAGAAACATTCATTAGTAGTTCGACCATGAGAAAATTTAGGAAAGAAAATAGGATTAGAGAATATATTACTCACCTATATTCTTAGTTGGTTGATGTTCCTAGTTCGGCTAGCTTTGATTTTCCTTCCTTCTTTTCCTCAAAGTAGTTATCTTTATCCCAATGGCGAGTTGAGCTACCGTCCCATTCCCCTCTTCTTCATATAATTCTTTTTTCGCTAAGCTTTATTTAAATAATGCTTCCCAACAAGTAAATATCGACTCAAGTACTTATTGCATTATATTGTTACTCTCACTATTTGCCCACTTAAATCTTTATTCTCATAATTAATTCCTCAATTAATTGGTTATTAATTTATAAGATGGTACAATATTTGTAACGGTTGTAGACAGTTAAGGACTGCTAATTCATGTGGCAGGTGGTATGATGCTCCAGACCGAGGTTCTAGAGGTCAAGGGTTCGAAACTATAGGATACCAAAATGAGTGTTATGCTTGAATGAAATATCACTCATATTCGATAAAAAATAATGTATAAATGAAAGAATAAAAAATTATTTTACATCAAAATTATTTAAAACGTTATAACTATATAAAATAATTTTTAAATTTTATGAAATATAAAAGTTATAATCCATATAGGTTACAGTTAATATTGAATAAAATGCTAATTAATGAAATTTTCTAATATAAGATGTGTTCGCACCAAAAATTGGCACAAACACCCAATAGAGATTTTGTAGAGGAATAAATGAAGAATAATAAATGTAAACTGAAAGAATATAGTAGTAAGTTAACAAGAAACAAATAACAAAGAAACATCAATTTATAGTGGTTCGATGTTTTTTTGCTTGTGTTCACTTTGAAGAGATAGCTTCATTAATCACTTTGTAAACTGAGTATAAGAGGGATCACATGAAATCCTTAGTCATAAAAGAATGCAAAGCAAAAGGCAGTGTAAAGATCCCAAAATGAACAATCATTTTTGTATATATAGACAAATATGGCGACATATCTCCTTGAAAATTCGGCAAAAGGATCTCAAGAACCTAGAGGCCCACGTGAGGGATCGCATTGCCCAAATCCCAAGGAAGAGGGATCAGACCCAATCCGTATCTTGGTGGATTTAGGGGCTGCGATCCCTATGAGGGGTTCTTCATATTGTGATGCACTTATCCTCCAAGTTTCATGTTGGTTAAATATATATACGTTGAGTTATTGATCGATCATTGTTGCAATATGTTGTGTAGTCTGATTTGGCCAATCCCTATGGAAGGAAGAGGTCTGATCCCTCTTACTTGTTCTTTTTAGGGTGCGATCCCTAGGGTGGACTCCGTAGGGTCAATTATTCTTGTTCCCATAGTTTCTTGTCTATTGGACTTCTGGATTTTGAGATATCGATCTTTTCATTTGAGTTGAACTGTTTAGCTGATGTAATCTAATCCCATTAACGGAGAGGGATTATACCTGATCCCTTTTCTAGATTAGTTTATATTCCATATTTAGAACAGTTTGTAGATCATATCTCTTGATTCCATTTGATCATATCTTCATATTATTACTTGTAATTGATTTCTAGACCCAACAATCATCGCTCTGGGCTACCTGCCTTTATGACAGTCGAGTCTAACTTGTCTAGTTAGTTCGGATATAGCTACATTAAAATGCCGGATAACACTTGCCCCCAAAGTACATCTTGTGTCGAACATGACGTGCTTTAAATTGAAGCAAGTTAGAGTCGTCAAAAAGAAATACATCCAGTTTTCTGAACAGTCGCTATCCTTCCGTTGAATTATTTCTCCAAAGTTTCACATCTCTTTTTGATCGTCATGACGCTTGATCAATTTCCAATAGTATAAATTCTGGATCGTATTCCATTAGTTGATATCAATGTCCGGTTCTATGGGACGAGTAAGCTTTGGCTTTCCGATCCAATTTCATCTTTGAAAGCTTATAAGAATTCAATTTCTATCGATTTCATATTTTGAATTTTTAGAATATAAACGTGCACGTTAAGGTACATGTCTTTATCTTCGGCTTTTAAATGCATTTGTATGCTCACGGGTCATCGCTAAATTTTTATTGAATTAGATGCAACAATATTGCATTCATATATTATTGTTTCTTTAAGTAAGGATCAAAATTTCCCCTTCTTCACTTAGGGATTGTACCCGAACCATTTCTTTCTCTATTCTTCCCTTTTTATATATACTGTGTACATAGGGATAAGATGGATCCCACTTGGATAGGGATCGTATCCGATCCCTTTTACTAGAAGAGACTTTACACTTTTTGCTTTATGGAAAAAGAATACAGGCCGATCCCTTGACCCGAGATATAAACTATTTCCATACTCCCATTCTTCCACTTTACTTCACTTGCTTTCATTTATTTGCATGTCACAACTGAACAATATTCCCCTCTTTTCCTTCTTTAACTTCAGATCAAAATCCAACGCGACCCTTCATGCCTTTATCAATTCGATCTCCCTTCAATTTCGATCATCTCCAAACCATTTGCTATCGTTGTTGGCTTCTCCATATGTCATCGTCGATCATATATATATATATATATATATATATATATATGTAGGTCTTTAGTTTTTTCTGTGTTTGATTTAGTGATGAGATAATTGGTCTTCCAATATTAAACTGCATGGACGGAGGGTCGAATTAGGTGAAGAAGAGGAGAACGTTCGTGACAGTGGATTTGGTGGGGTGGTAGAAGAGGAGAAGGAAAGGAGTGAGGGACCGTATTGATGGTTTAAAGGGGGAAAAAGGGATCGATGGTTTTTTTCTTCAAATAAGGATCGGAGGAAGGAATGAATGGAGAGAAGAAGTGATTCAATTATAAGGATCGATGTGAATTTGAGAAAGAAGTGATCAGTCACATTGGTGGATGAGTTATTGGTTGTTAATGTTTTAGAGTAAGGAGGGATCAGTTGTGTTGGCTTTGTTAGAGGGATCGGCTATGTTGAGATAAAGGGATCGCCTATGGGTACTTAGTTGATTTTAGGCCTTTGAATCGAGCTTGAACACTTAAACAAACCAATCCAAGAAGACTTGTACCGATAATTAGAACCAGTCCCATCTTAACGAACTTGAACGTATGAAGTTTAACGAACAATAGGACTTGCATTTCCGACTTTGAACTTGAATATGAACTAAAATTTAACATATGGACTTCAATAACAAAGTTTATACTTTAACATGCCGATGTTCGATCCCAACGCTTAACAGCCGATTAATGTAAAAACCAGTTGAGACGGTTAGCAGTGACGGTCACTCTGGTCAGAATCTAAAGTCTCGTCGTTACTTTCTGCTTTAAATTATGAACTGTTTATCTTTGCAATGCATGACACTACACCAATCTAGTTTACACTTAGCATGAGGGGGCAAGTTAATTTTTCTTATCTTGAATATCTACTGAGCTTAGTTGATATGGCCTCCAAACTTTCAGGGTATATAGCCACAAGTCTTCTGGACAGGCTGTACAGCACAGCAATCCAGTTGTCGAATCGAGCTCTACGACCATATCTGGTAAACTTTCTCCCAACACCAAGTTGAGCAACCGAAGATTCCTGGTCCGTTAGTTGACCTTCTCTCTAATGTTCCCGTCTTTCCTGTAGAAGAGATAGATCCCGCCCCTGATACTTTAGAAGGTAATGTATTTATATATGACCCAATGGACTCCAACCCTTCAGAACTGGTGAGGCTCCTCCCCGTAGGCTATGCTCTAAACATTGGATCCCATTTGGAGATGTTTTAGTCCCTTAAAGGAAAGGCATGGCCCATATGCCGTCGGAGAGGTATATGACTTGTAATAAATTAATTTGCTGGGCCAGATGTGTACGACCCGCCATCTCATTTATACAAGAGATGCTATGTTATCTGGGTATAGTTCCTGCTTAGCTACATCTGAACAACTACGCTTTCCTTCATGGTACCTTCTTGTTATTTATGGATGTTCTGTTTTATCTGCCATCTCTTGAAGACGTCCAGTTCATCTACAATTTTAAGCGACGAACGGGAGGTCATTCTTATACTTTCCTCAAGCTTACACCTAAATATCAAGTTCTTACTGGTGCTTGGAACAAGCTTAGTGTCTTTAAGCACGAATGGTTCTACATTCATTGTTCATCCGGCTTCCCAAGGCGATGGTTGGAAGGACGCAAGTGTTGCCTTCACTTTATTTTCAAATTCTTAAGCCCAAGTCGTATCCTGAACTAACATATATTTTCAAAATTTATGGGTGTCCATCCACGACCCGAAGGCGATAATTATTCAAGGGTGGTCTCTGTAATTCGTGCTGCCCCAATCAAGATAGGGACATTAGATCACTCGTAACTAATGAGAGATTATCTCTTTTAGGTTGCTGGAAGAGGGTTGTAGCATCGAACTTCCAGGAAGCATTGCACCATGAAGGAGTGTTGAGGAACAAGAAGGTGGCACTGATAGCCATGTGGTTCCCCCGGTCGAGGAGGCTCGGAACAATGCCGAATAAGGAAATGATGACTCCAATGAGCCTGGCAATGATGATGTGGGTTTGGGCGACGCGCCTGTAGTCGAATCATCACAAGTAATACAATCTCATGCATCGACAAAAAAAGGGGAAGGGCTCACATATAAACTCCATAGGAAAAAGACTACTAAGAAGCCCAAGTTCACCATTATCTCTATCGAAGAAGAATCTTCTTCTCGGCCTTTAGAAAGTTCGATGGAAGGATTCTTAGGTCCCCGATTCCAGAAGACAACTTTTCGAACATCAATGTCGGGGGGTTAATTTTCCCACTAGGACTGGTGATGACATTCCTCCTTCTGGAAGAGGAGAAATCACTCCCATGAGCAAGGCTACAGTAACTGGTCTGTCGAGGGATGTTAGGACACTCACAATCACGTGCACTTTATCTACACGTTTTTTGTCTATCCTTTATTTGATTGTCAATTATACACTTTTGTTTGGTTTTAGGTGCTATGTCTCATTCTCATGCTTTTGATCACTGGAGGGGCTCCTCAACACACTATGGATCCAGTCATGGTCTGGACTCGGGCAGGCATCGAGACAGGGGTGACAACTGGGAAAGAAGCCATCGCTCAAGGGAATCCTTATCCTCCTAGCACAAGTCAAAATCTCAATCATCTCATCTCCAAGAAGTTCAGCCCAATCCTTCTACACATATTAGTGATTAGATCTCTTCTCATGTTCCCCCAACTGATGTGCCACCCGAGCATCATTGGGGTTCATTTGGGTCTCGACAGCCTTGCAACCGCTAGTAAAAAAAACGTCCTATTGTTACATTTGAGCTTGTTTAACTACTACAGTTCCTGAGGCCTCTAGAGCTAAATGGTTAGCTAAACCTAAGGTCAAATATTCAAAAAAATTCTCTGATGGACAAAAGTTTCTTCCTTCTATACATACAATCCCAAGAAATGTTAAGTGAGTTCGCTTGCATGCGTCGACAATGTTTTTATGCAGCATGAAGCACTCCAACAGTTAGCTGAGAAAATTTCTTAGGTGTTTATTGAAAGGCAACATGAAATTGATTGCCTTAAGCCAGAGGTGATCCATGATAATGAAATGATTAAACATCAAGGTGATGAGATTACAGAGTTGATCGCGATGTTAACCACATCAGAGATAAGTGCTAAAGAAACACCTGAAGTATTTAGTCATCTGGAAATGGCTCATAAGAAGAAACTAGACACTGCTATTCAATATAGCGGTGCAATTGCCTTAGAGAAAGACACATTGAAAAAGGAGAAAGGCAATCTAGCCCGCTACATTGATGAACTCAAAGAGCTTCTTAAGAAAGAGAAGGAAGAAAAACTTGAGGCTCAAGAGGAGTCTCAAAAGTATTGCGAAGAGGTCGTAGAAGCTCGTGAGCTGAAACTTGAAGTTGACGAGTAGCTCGCTCAGATTGAGGCACTCAAAGAAGAGGCAAGGAAATGGTCATCAGGAGGTCAGAGGGCAAATTGAGGCCTAATTAGAGGAATTAAGAGAGGAAGGCAGGAACGAGATCAAAGACATATTTGATCCATTGATCGTTAAGTACAATTCCAAGATCCATATCCACCATTGAGCTTTTTTGGAGAGAATTACTTGAATCGCTTCGCGAGGCTTGGGACTACATCGTTGAGATGAAGAAGAAGACTCTTGGCAAAGCTGGTGCTGATGAGGAGAAACTTGTGCGAGAACTTCTATGTGGATTCAAACCTTTAGATGTTGCTGGTGCAAGCCTGAGATACTTTGATATTTTGTCACCTCCTGACAGAGGAAAATACATCACTGAAGCTTCAGGGTCTGGTCCAAAAGATACTTTAACCACCAGTGCACTGGTTCTTCTTTTGCCCGGGACAAGACCCTAGCTATGATCCAGATAGACCCGATTATAAATCAAAGGCGCTGGCTCCTATTCAAGAATGAAGCACTTTGGCAACAATCAAGAATCAGCCAAATGTTGGTATCCCACTCTATTCTCCATTACTTGAAAGGTTTTGTTCTTCATGCCTAATCGTTCTAGGCTTATTCAATTGTTCCTACAAATCTATAGGTCTACCGGCCCCTAATTCAAACTCCAGGAAGTGGTGCCACTATGGAGCAACAACCGACTACTGACATTCCAACGGAAATTGACATTTCAAATCCTAATGCTCAACTTATTAGAGCTCTTGCTGATGAAAGAGCCAATGATCAACCACTACAAGATGAATCTGATGATGTTATGATTACAGGCGTTTCCAAATGCATCGATAAGCTCAGATTGAAGGAGCTCATCAAGAAAGATGAGTTGTTGAAAAAGAAGGCCAAAACCGAGCCTATTGATGTAGATGTCAATCATCCAAAACTCATCCCACCACAAGTCATTTCTCCCGGTGAGTCTATTCCCATAGGTAACATTCTTCCCATTTCTGAAGGTGACACTGATCCAACTCTCGCATCCAAGAATGTTTCTCCGAACATAGGTAGAAGCGGAAAGGGATCAAAGAGAGGCATATGGGATGGCTTGAGTAGGTCCACTCCAAAGAAACTCAAAAGAGATAAAAAGCAGAAGTAGCTGTTATGTTGTCTTAGTTTGTACATAGCTTATGTAGCTTTTTTTCTTTTTGTTAACCATGTCTGTGCGGGTACTGCCCCCGCTTTTAGATAAACACTTGTACAATGATTTTCCAAGTTTAATATGTAAATAAAAGTTCTTCATTTTCTACTGAACTCTTATGTGAATTTTATTTGAGTAGTTAGGCTATTACTTTTTCTTTCAACGTACTTGTAATCTGTTGCTCATTGATTCGATTCCATTAATTGTATCCCGAGGCCTACATACGTTTATGATCTCGAGTTGTACCAAACACAGGGCTCAAGCCTTAGTGCTACACTTTCAAATTCAACGGCTTAAGTGATTATACTCCTTCCTCCGGTCTCGAATTAGAGGAGTTCTATGACCCCATAATGCTGTTGAGAGTTCGTCAACCCACTTGCCTCTAGCATTTTCTAAACATTTCTTCAGAATGGACTTTATGATTTTGTTCACAGCTTCAACTTGTCCATTTGCTTTAGGATGAGCAACTACCACAAGTCCCTTTTCAATATCATGCCGATGGAAAAAGCCTTTGATTTCAGCCGCTTTCGAATTGGGTTCCATTATCAGTTACAATGGTTTGTGGAAGGTAAAAAAGACAGATGATGTTCCACACAATAAAGTTGATCACTCTTTTCGTCGTAATCGCGGTTAAAGATTTTGCTTCGACCGATTTGGTGAAGTATTCAACTGCTACGATGACGTACTTCGCACCACCTTTAGAGATAGGTAAGGAACTGATAATATCTATGTCACATGCGGCAGACGGTCATGGATTGACCATTTGCGTAATTTACGTCGATGGAGCTCTCAGAACTATTGCTTATATCTGGCACTTTATGCATTGCTTAGCATAATCAGCAGTATTTCAATTGAACACTGGCCAGTAGTATCCATAACCAAGTAGTTTCTTTGCTAGGGTATGCCCTACAGTGTGATC
This sequence comes from Allium cepa, assembly GCA_030765085.1. Lineage (NCBI taxonomy): Eukaryota > Viridiplantae > Streptophyta > Magnoliopsida > Asparagales > Amaryllidaceae > Allium > Allium cepa. The sequence goes on from CM060929.1 coordinate 888,457,022, forward strand.
GCCACATTTCCCTTCATGAACTTTCCTTAGGACTCATTTTATTTCATCATCAGCAATATGCTGGTATAGGGAAACGAAAAAAACCCTTTCTATGCACGATTCCTTCCCGAATGATATATCATGATGCTTTGTGGAGGATTTGTTGTCTTTCATTCCTCCATTCAAGAAGGACTTCCCGTAGCACATAATCTTTAATTGGAGTCATCCACGACTCGTTCTTAGGTTTCGTCTCCATTACCAATCGATTTCCATCTGTTTTATGTTGTAAGCATCTAGTACTTCAGTTGGAACCAAGCCTATTTGTTATGCATCCCCGATGCTAGCAAACATTGCTAATGATTCAGCCTCTTTGTTTTGATCCCAAGGAATGTGCGTGATGTCATAATACTCAACGTTAGTCAATAACTCTTGACTCAGATAATATAGGAGCAAGTCATCATCTTTTAGCCTGATAATCTCCTCTGACTTGGTATACCACCTACTGGGAATCACAAAAGATTTTAAGAAATTTTATTCCCTGTTCTTTGGCAAGTTTGAGTCCTGCAATCTGAGCTTCATATTCAACTTCGGTATATGTTGCAAGGAAGTCAAGCTTCAAAGCATAGCAAATTGATCGATCCTTTGGATTTACTAATACAACTCCGACTCTAGAACAACGATCGTTGGAGGCGGCATCTGTATACATTTTCCATCGGATGGTAGGGGATTCACTGCCCTTTGGGAGATCATCCTATGCAGTGAACTCAGCTATAAAGTCCACCACGTGCCTACCCCTGGATGGCTCTCTGAGGGAGATAGGTAACATCAAATTGGCTTAGCTCGATGTTCCACTTGATTAACCTTCTAGATGTCTCAAGTCACAATAGGACCTATCGTAACGACTAGACGATGTAGATGTTGATGGGATAAGCCTGAACATAGAGGCGAAGCCTTCATGACACAATCAACAAGACGTATGCCAATTTCTTTATGTTCGAATAGTATCTTTCAGTTCCTGTTAAAAGCTTGCTAACATAATAGACCGGTCTCCAGATTCCACTCTCCTCGCGAAGCAATGCGGCACTTATAGCATGTATCGACACAGCCAAGTAGATATACAAGTCTTCGTGATCCAAGAGCTTTGACAAGATGGGAGAAATCTAAGTAGCTCACCAGAGACTAGAATGTATCCTACACTCCTATGTCCATTCAATGTCCCTTTTCCCTTTTCTTATTAAGTCGAAGAAAGAAATATATTTATCAATGGCTCTAGAAATAAACCGGCTTAAGGCGGCAACCTTTCCATTTAGGATATGTACTGTTTGATAGTCTTTGGTGCTTGGATGATGTGAATTGCTCGAATCTTCTCAAGATTAGCTTCGATCCCATGAGCATTGACAATAAAACCCAAGAATTTTCCTGATGCAATGCCAAAGGAACATTTTAGAGGATTGGACTTCATTTTATAATATTGGAGGATATCGATCATTTCTGCTAAGTCCCTAATGTAGTCATTTGATCGTCGTGGCTTCACGAGCATATTATCCACATATACCTCTATCGTCTTTCCGATCTTATCTTTAAACATTCGCTTAACTAGGCATTGATAGTTTGCTCCAGCATTCTTTTACCCGAATGGAATTACCACATAACAGTGTCATCCAATGTCAGTAATAAAACTGGTATGCTCTGGTCGGATATGTGCATCGAGATTTAATTATATCCAGAGTACGCATCCATGAAAGATAGCAACTCATGTCCTATGGTTGAGTCCACCAGTTGATCGATACTTGGAAGGGGAAAGCTGCTTTAGGGCATGCCTTACTTAGGTCCGAATAGTCAAAACATGTCGCCATTTTCCATTTTCTTTTCTCACAAGTATAGGATTAGATACCCATTTCGCGTAGAGGGCATTGTGAATAAACCCATTGCTTTTGAGTCTATCCACCTTCCCTTTATGGACGGCAAATCTCTCTGGATCCATGCCGCGCCATTTCTGTTTCACTGGGACATGCCTCGGGTTGATATTTAATGTGTGGCTTGCAATGGTAGTAGAGATCCACACAAGTTAGGATAGGTCCAAGTGAACACACTGAGATTCACTCAAAGAAAATCAACAAGTTCCTCATCATTGGGGGGCTGAGCTATGATCGATCATTAGGACCAGTGATGGGTCATCATGGCTTACCGTGATGTAAATCGTCAGCTTAGCCGGTGCAGCCTTGGTTTCTTTGGTCTCCTCCTTATCATTCGTCGAATCTACATCTTTATAGAATGGATTATAGCGCCCGAGCCAAGGCCCAGGCGCTGATTGTCAATCTTCGGTGGCTTGGAGGTAGAGAGACTTGTCCACACCCTTACCTTTCTCCTTCCGATGAGTGTCCCTCAACTCAACCACAAAGCAGGTACGTTTAATCGCCTAATCAACATGTATAACTCCAACACCGTTATCACATGGGAACTTCAATGCCAAACACCATGGGGCAATGACTGCCCAAAATTCAGCTAGGGCTGGTCAGCCCAGAAAGGCCTTCGGGCAACATCCGCACTCTCTTATGATCACCTTCCCCCAACTCCATTGGCAATTCAACATGACCAACAGCTTCAGTCGTAGCACCGTTAAAGCCATGAATGCGGGCTTTAGACTATTTCAAGTCCTTGGCTTCCATCCTCATCTGATCATAAGCCTTTTTGAAAATTATATTCACAGAACTACCATAATAATCAAGATATTCCTCAATAAGGCAGGGTCGACCATAGATGAAATGACCACTAGGTCGATCGTTGGTGCCTCCACCAAATCTGCATCTCTGTTTCTAAATTTTATTTCATCTACCATTGTACGCTGTTGTTTGCAAAAGCTTCATCTTCTATATTAGAACAACACTCAAAATTCATATCCTTGATTGTGCAAGCATAGTGGTCTATCTCGTGCCAGCTCTTATCGGTTGGATGTGGTCCTCCATCTATTGTATCGATAATGATAACTAATCTTCCACCAACGGCGCTTGTCCTCGGTTAGGGTTGGATGTCCATGTCCGCCATCCAGCGAGGCATTAATAAACTGTTGTAGTCTTTCTCGAATCAGTTTCTCGATAACATCATGGAGATGCCTACATTTATTTGTGTTGTGACCATAACATTCATGAAACCAACAATATTTTCCAGTCTGCTTTTATTTCTCCTTCGATTCTTTTGGAGGTGGCTTCCTATACTACATGGGATTACATGCAGATAAGTAGACATTCTCTAGAGATTTATTTAGTGGTGTATACGTATCATACATTAGAATCCTAGACTTTCCTCTTCCAGAATCCCTCTAGCGGTCACGATTCCTATTACTGCCTTTTTTTGCCATTCAGTTTATTTTGGACATTTAATTGAACTTTTTCGGAACTCTCCCCATACTGTTTCACTGTAACGTTACTCTGCACTCCCTCTTCATTCGGTTTCACTACAATGTTCTTCCTAGAGCGTTTAGCTTCCTCTTTTCTCAAATACTGAACTGCTTTTGCATAGAAAAGATTCAATATTGTAGGTGATTTGACAGCTAACCAATCGCTAAAGTCAGATTCTGGGTCAATCCCTCTTGTTACCGCCATCAATATTGAATGGTTATTCGGATTACTGACTTCTATGATGGCTGTATGGAATCTCTCCAAGTATTCTTTCAGCGATTCTCTTAGAGCTTGGAACACGCTCTTCAAGGACATTACATCTATGACGACCCATAAATCCATACCCTTTGAATCGACAATAATCCATACATGTCCGATCCAAAAAGCACAGGCTGAGGGAAAGTCAAGAGAAAGAGAAGAAGAGAGAAGAAGAGAAGAGAAGAAAGAGAGAAAATAGAACCAAATAGAACAATACAGAATCTCATATCGCGGCGGAAAATATATAATATCATATCAATTATCTTTACAAAACAGAAACTATATATATACATACATAAATCAGAGTTCAACAATCAATCAATAGTTATCATCTTGAACAGTATAATAATCTGTCCTCACAATTGCCGATAATATAAGACAACTAAGCAATGCAGCGGATAATTAAGCAAATGCGGATGTACGAAAATGAAGATCTCCAGCTCTCCTGCTAAAGCTCCAAAAGCACCAAAATTGGACCTGTAAATATACTCAGTCTCACCCGAGCATTGAAAGGGAAGAATGCCCGGATCAGTCTGGTAAACCAGCGTGAGAAACACACTCAACTGAATTTATTAAATTACCAAAACTTTTCCTTTATCAAAACAAAAGTATCTCGTAAGACAAGTCCACACATAAACGCAGACATGTTTTTACCTTATGGTAACTAAAAACATTTCATATCAAACTCATGTGATATTATACTAGTGTCTAGTATACAAATAATATTCAAAATAGCCGAAATTGTTACCATTATTAAATTGCGGCATACTAGGCTCTACAAATAAAATGGCAGGTACGTAGTGGAGTTTGGATTTCTATATAAATGACTAGGTGAAGGGATTACCTTCCGGTAGTACATCTCTAGAAGAATGTACCGAGGACCATCACTAAGGATCCTCTACCAACACTAGACCGGCCCACCTCTATAACTAGATGGCACCGAATGTATCATCCTCCGGTCGTTACCGACCTTTACCGAGGGCCCTCTAGCATACAAACCACAATAATCAAATACACGACGTCATAGCGTGTAAAGATATATCTAGAAGAAGATGATCATACCCTAATGGGTGCGACCCACTTAGCCTTGCTGCATCTAAGCCTGTTTTGGTCATTTCCGGTTGATGAGGCTAGAGGTAAGGATTACCTTTCACAATCACATATCACATCACTTTGAATGCCACACGGCCATTTCCGTTGACTACTAATTGCCTTCCACAAAAATACAACTCTTAAGCTCATACGTCTCAAGGAGGGTGTTAAGCTAAGAGAAGTTGCTTCACCGCCACCAATGATGTATGTTTGTAAAAACCAATATACGTAATCTATAGATATGCAATTTCAGACAAACATTCATACAAGTTGTCCAGGAACAGGACAAACCGAAGGTACTTTCCTACCACATCCTGTCGAGAAATCCCTAGGATTAGTAGCAAATAGTCCTCGCATTGGATATTTCATAATGAAGAGACCACCGCTACTGGATGTATATTGGGATTCTAACCCCAAACGATCAACAAGCAGTCCCCCACTATGAAACTCCGAAATATCAATATCATTACAAGCAACCTGCATAATCGTCACATATACGTTGGTCCGAAGTGGTTTACAGATAAATCTGATCCCGGTCTCTTCGCACCAATAATGCAAAAGCGTTTCTCAACCTCATACAGAAACTTAGTCTCATAGACTTATCACGTCTCCAACTTTCAACTTTCTATCCTTCAGGCCAAGAAGGAAGCTCGATGGATTGGAGTAAAACTCCGCGCTATACGAATCAATATCCTTAACACAAATGATAATCAAGCCTACATAGAAGGCTACGTATTAAGTGTATGACTAAATAGTTCCCACGTCGAGTCGAGGAACTAAAATTTGGCAAAGTTTGATAGTCGGTTATTTAACTATCAAAACAAACAAAAAAATATTCAGCACTATAACAATCACTGGGCCCTTTTAATTAATCTTTTATTAATTAAATTACTTGTCAAATATTCACTTCAATTTATCTTTAAAAAGATATATTCTCACATTTCAATATTGGAAAACATTTCCAAATACTTATTTAATAATAAGTAATTCACAAATCAATTTATTTTCAACACTTAGAAAATATTATATATACTTAAATTAGGATTAAGTATATATTTTATTCTATAAGGAAAACATTCACTTAAACACATTTATTTGGGTCAAAACGAATGTTGCGTAAAACATCGTTACGACAACCCAAAATCAATAGTATAGGGATTCGACATTTAGATAGATATATAAATCCCAATACTATACAAAATATTTTCTTTCGAAAATCATTTACTATAACAACAATGTTAAAGTCCATCATTTCCTTATTTCTCGAAAACGTCTATTTCAACAATGAATGTTGAAATATATGGTTTTGATACTTAACACATTTTAAAACGTCTTTAAACCATTTAACTCCATTTAATAATATTCACTTTTCAAAAATATCCATTTTATCTAATATATTATTCGCTGTCCAAAATCATGAATATAATGTCTTTACCAAATTTAACACTTCTACATATTTAATTAAAGATAACCCACTGTCCAAAATCGTCGACTTAATGCCTAATCAAATTTACTACTATTGCACTTTTATTAAAGGATTATCCACTGTCCAAAACTGTGGGTATAATTCCTTTAATATACTTCTATTTTAACTTATCAAATTCAATTGATTTTGGATTTAACAATGTTTATAAATTCACATTTTTATTTTATAAAAACTTCCATAACAAAATCAAACTCCATTTATTATTTTATAAGAACTTCATCTTGTAAAATCCCTTAATTAACAAATTTTATTTGTATCTCATTTAAATGCCAAAATCCAATTTATAAGTTCATTTTAACACTTATAAAACTCGTTTTATAATTTCAATATTTTTATTTATAAAATATAAATTTTATAAATCTTCTATATAAACCATTTATAATAAATCAAAAATCTCCATTTATACCATTTTACAAAATAGTTAACTTCACATTTCAAAAATCTCATTCTGGTTATATTTCAAAAATCCAGTTGGATCCCTCCAACCCGTCACCTGCAACAAATATATATATTAGAATGTGTGTACAATGTCTGCTTCAAGGCAGACACGCGTACAAAGGGTCATCCGTTGATACACGGGAATGTATAGGGTCATCTGCTCCACTAGGCAGGTATATATCCAAATACTAATCAATATATAGATAATATATCATATATCATCCAAACAATCATCAACCATCGTATAATAAATTCTTTCTCACTTATATAAAATATCAGTGAGGTGGGAAGAGTGAGTTGTACTCACATTGCTCGTAGTCGCAGTTTCAGTGTTTTATTCCGAATAAAATTAAACGACCGTTTAATTTTACCCAAAATTCACACTAGCTCCAATCAACAACATACCAGCTCCATCGCGTAGTGTTCGTCAATACAAACCCAACGCAATTCGTTTCGTGCGAAACGGATCTCGTATGAAAAAGTTATAGCGTTTTAAATATTACACAATTTTATATATATATATATATATATATATATATATATATATATATATATTAATTTACAATTTATTTTAATTTTAATTTTTTCAACCTTTAATCTCGGTCGTTGCTTTCAACATTCCATATCCAGGCCAACCGCGTTCTCTTCTTCTCCCCCTCGTGATTTTCAAACGCAAGTAGCCCATTGAAGCCACCGTTTAACCTTATTTCGACGCGACCCATCGTCCACTTTCACGACGATTGGGGACCATAGTTTGAAAGCCCTTCGCGAGTATGACTTTTTCCTAGAACTGCTTGGAGCTCGGTTATGCCATCTATAAGAAATCCGTGCACGAAGTACGTCGTTTACGAGCAATTTGTCGTCGATCCACTCGACTAAAATCGATCATCACCGTATAGATTTAAACCTCTCATCGTTCTCTATAATTTGTTAGTTGAATGTTTCTTCTAATTGTTAGTGGATTGAGAGGGATTGAGGGGAAAAGAATTGAATCATTTTCGTCCATAGAAATGAAAGTGGCGGCTAACCCTAGCCTGGATTAGGGTTTTGCAAAATAGAAAATTTAAGGTCCTTTTATAGAAAATTTTCACGCACTATTCACCCGAAATTTTTTCGAACTCCAACCGAAGCGTGCCACCTGGCATTTATAATGTTTTATCCCTATTTCGAACGTAATGGAATATATATCGGGAGCTAATTCGATCATATTTGAAAGATAGATTTTTGAATCGACTATTTAAATTTGAAATTCACTTAAACCGATTTCCTATGCATTTTAGATTGCTCCGGACAAACCGTAAATCCGATTGACACGAAATTTGAAATCTTACAATAATATAACATTACGGATCCAATGAAACTAGTTTCATCGAAATCCAAGACTTTTTGAAGAATGACTATTTTTACTCGTCAATTAAATATTAAAATATTCAATTTCTACAATTTAACTTTTAGTTCGATTTTAAAAGTTCTCTAACATTATTCTAATTCAAATATGATTTAATTCAACTTTATAAATCATTTTTATTTACATTTAATTCAATTTCCAATTATTTCTGCCATTTCAATATTAAATTAACAATTTAGTTATCCAATTAAATCTAGATGTTCGAAATATAAGTTATTCGACTCATAAAATTTACTTGTGCATATTTAAAATCAATTAAACATACGAATTTCAAATGACTGAAATTCTGGGTCGTTACAACATCTTTAGGATGAGTTACATGCATACAGAACTACTCTATAAATTTTGTTGCCAAATCGTCAAATTTGGAAACTACCTTGGGGCAATCTCGTGAATCACATCGTTGTTATGCCAGAAAGAGTGATGGGAAAACATCTGCATTTTGTGTCACCATCAGCTTATGTGGAGTGCATCAGTCATTCATATCTCATGATATGCTGCCTGGGGGTTAGTTTTTCTCTCGTAGGTAAGCATCGACGGCATGCTGAATCTCTTCGGATATTCTGCGTGTAAAATATTGTCTGTGAATGGGATATGGCTTTTTAAGATTCCCCAATCATCATTGGTCAAACCTTGGCTTTCCCTTACTAGATGTCTGACCATAGCCGTCAAATCCGACTTTTGGATAGTTGGAGCCAAGCGGTAATCGTGCTCCGCCTCACGTGAATGGTCTGGTCGATGTTTACGGGTCATCCACACCTTCTTGGCTCAACATCCTCTTGATGTGCATTCACATCATCGTCATTCTAGAGAAGTAACTGGTCTGCATTTACTTGAACTCCATCATCCAGATCAAATGCGGTGGCTCCATTTCGAGTTCCATCAGAAAAAGGTAAGGTTCCTCCTTATAGGAGGGATTGGCCCCGATCCCTATGGAGGGATCGGGTTCGATCAGCCTTGACAGCCGGGGAATTATTGTGTTTTGATATCCACATGCTTCTACATGATATCTTTTGGTTCTACAACATCTACAGATAATTGTGGATCTCTTTCTTGAATTTTTACAATCCAACGACGGCAAAGGGATCCAAATGAAGCCGAGAATCTCATCTCCCAGTAAAAGCACCAAAATGTTTACACCAAATATTGGCACAAACACCCAATAGTGATTTTGTAGAGGAATAAATGAAGAATATTAAATGTAAACAGAGAAGATTTAGTAGTAAAGTAATAAGAAATAAGTTAATAAAAGAGACACGATAATGTATAGCGGTTCGACATTGTTTGCCTATGTCCACTTTGAAGAGATAACTTTATTAATCACTTTGTAAACTGAGTATAAGAGGGGTTAGATGAAAATTTTTAGTTACAAAAGAACACAAAGAAAAAATCAGTGTAAAGGTCCCAAAAATGAACAATCAATTTTATATTTATAGAGAAAGATGTGAAATATTTCTCTGAAAATTCGACAGAAGGATCTCCAACACCTAAGGGCCTATATAAGGGATCGCGTGGCCCAAATCCTAAGGAAGATGGATCGAGGCCGATCGTTATCTTGTTGGACTTAAGGGATACAATCCCCATGATGGGTTCTTCATTTTGTGATGCACTTATCCTCCAAGTTTCATGTTGATCGGATCTGTAGATGTTGAGTTATTGATCGATCATTGTTGCAATATGTTGTATAGACTGATTTGGCCAATCCCTATGGAGGGAAGAGAGCCAATCCCTCTTACTTGTTCCTTTTAGGGTGTGATCCCTATGGTGGATTCCCTAGGGTCCCCTCTTCTTGTTCCTAAAGTTTCATGTATACGAATTTTCGGATTTTGAGATATCTATCATTTCCTGTTGAGTTGCACTTTTTAGCTGATGTAATTCGATCCCCTTGGTAGAGAGGGATCATACTGGATCCCTTTTCTAGATTAGTTTATATTTTATACTTAGAACATTCTTTAGAGCATATCTCTTGATTCCATTTGATCATGGCTTCATATTATCATCCGTACTTGATTTCTGGACCCTACAATAATCGCTTTGGGCTACTAGCCTTGATGGTAATCGAGTCTAACTTATTCGGTCGGTTTGAAAATATCCGGGTCAAAATGCTAGATAATAAGATGTAATATTAAAATTATAAAACTTATAATAATATAAAAGATTCTTATGCCATGTAAATATAAACAAAAGTTAAAATTAGTTAAAACCTTAATGGATGTGAGGGACTATGCATATGATGTAATGACATGCGTTACATAAAGTATTATGAATATACATACCCCTTAAATCATCACATCACTATGCATAAAATATTTGGAACTATGAATCTTAAATATTATAGCTTTTGATTACTTACATTACGTAGTACTAATTCGAGTTATATATGGTCGTTCAGCACAATCGAGCCATGCATAATATCTTAATAATATTTACTAATGTCTCTAGATAGATAAGGAAATTTTGTAGCATTTTTTTGCACACTCAAGGGTGATAAATTTATCTTTATGCAACTATAAAATAGTGGATAAGAATTGCTGAATCTAGGCTAGTTCACAATTGTTGGGTGAATTTCATAAAATTTCTCTAAGTAGATCTCAATGAGCTGGTGAAGCCTAATATTCAATACTACATCTATTCTAATTATTTTAATAAAATCATATTTTATTTGATTATTTCTTTTTAATCGATAAATCTGTATGAACTAGATATACTAATTGTATATATATGAACATATTAACATATATTCGAGGATGTATAAGATGAAATATGTCTGTGTGATACGCAATATATTAAAGGTGTACATGCTTAAATATATACATGTGTAGTTATTGGGATTTATATCTGCCATGTATTTACTTAACACTTACATAAATGTCCATTGACATAATTATAACATTTCACAATAAAAATATACACATGATATAAATACTTATATATATATATAATTAAAAATTATATTTAGCAATATATTTAAATATAATTTTGAAATTATCATAAAAATTGTTGACAAAGTCTCTATTTCCATATTTGAATTTTAAATAAAATATATAACTTGGCTTGATGAATAAAATCTAAATTCAAAATAAGATCTGAGATCAAAATTTAAATTGACAAATACCTTAGGTATGACTTAGTAATATTTTAGAAAAACATAAATAGATATTTATATATTAATTTAAATATATAATTAATGGATGAAAATAATTTCGTTATTAATTTAAATATACGTGTATGTATTAATTAAATATTTTATATAAATAAATATTTTTAAATACATATTTATACAATATGTTTTAGCTTTTGAAAAAGACCAAAAGTATTTTAGTGTATATATATAAATTAAAATGAAATATATTTGTATTTAATTGGAAGTTAGTTTAATTATGTCATAAAATTAGTTTAAATAATTATAATATGATTTGTCTTAAAAATAAAACATATTATTTTCAATTGTCGAGATAAATTTAATGAAATAAGAAATATATATTATTTTATTCAGGAGTTAATTTATATATAAATGATTTAATCAATAAGCAATATTTTTAAATAGTTAAATAGTGCATTGAATTTAGAAAATTAATTACATATTATAAAATATTACTATTTCCAAAACAAAATTGTATGTATATAATTTTAAATATATTATTATGTTAAAGATAATATGCACGGAATTAATATCCATTGGACATGGTGATATGGTAGTGACACATATATAATTGGTTCTATGTATAACGTACATCATGCATTATATAAATATAAATAAGACCATACCTTGTGAGATGTATCCATAGATTCCTAGGTCGATCTGATCGCTCTCCTAGATCTCCTAGATCTACACTCGTTGTTGCAAGCAAATGGCATAATACCATAGGATCTTGTTGTAGTTGGTTTGTATTTGTGTCAAAGGGGTTTGATTATCCTAATTTAAAGAGAGGTTATAGTCGACTATGGCAATGGTAGAAGGAGGTATAAATTTAAAAACCAAACAACGAAGGGTAGCTTTGGTTTTTATATGAAGAATTATAGAAAATATCATGCACAGTTCTCTTCTACTACGTCAGACTTAGATCTTCTCTCGTATATTCCCTATGCTCGGCCCTAGATGTGATCTTTAATGGACCAAATTACCAAATTCCCATTAGATATTTTTCAAATCTAATTTAAATGCACATTAAGACTGCATATCGATACGTACATATATAACTATTATATATATGCACTCAACTAATTACTAACAGTACCTAAAACATTTTTAGAGGCAACTGCACTTACTAAATACTCCCCATACATGAATTACAACAAAAATTAATATTTCTAAAATATTAATTAGTGTAATTAATTTGTTAATATTATAAACCAATCAAGTTGGGTGGTGTTTGGGAGATCGAATAGATTTGGTTGTGCGACTCACAAGTGTGAATTAGTAAGCAAGTAATATTCAAATAATTAAAATATTAACATTCGTTGATCGCCCTATTTAATGGTGTGACCATTTGGCCAAATTCATCTCTTATAGAACTCATCGATAAAATCCAATTTTATATTTTAGGAGGTATATTTACACATGTTCCCTTCATCAAAACTATATCACTTTAGGATGTTTGGAATTTGGTTTGATCAAAATTTCAGTATTAGCCATATGCAGTTCAGTTAGTCCATAAATAAAGTCCTTGGTTTTATAATAACATTATTATTAACCGTACTACTCTGCCTAGAGATTACGACTGGGTTAACTAGAATTGACCGTGATACTAACCTCATACAACTTAAGAGATGAATTCTCTGTTGAATATTGTTTTGTTTCCAATGCTTTAACTCTGACCCAACTATAGTTGCTCGATGGTAGCCATGCTATGATTTAACTACAATCAAAGTGGAGTGTTCAAATTAAAGTTCAGTAGTATTCTCAAGTCGATAGAACTATGCAGAATCATCACTCTATGGTTTCCTATTTGAACTAAATTATTATTAACCAGTAGGGAACTCTTAGATGATTCATTCCATATTTGTGAAATAACTACAGGTACGTTACCCTTATTGCCTCCGGTAGCCATGAGTAATGCACTATAGAACATTAGGAGATACTGTGGTCCTAACGGATGTATCATTATCCATTCTTGAAACATCTCAACCATGAATATATAAAACAATATTTTATTCTATATTATGATAATTTCTCATAATTACGGCCATTTGTAATTATTGTCATATAACATATTATTTAAGGATTTCTAATTGATATACTTTACATTAATTATTTGATTAATTATTTCATAACATAACAAGTATATAAAAGAAATAAAATATTTTATTATGGAAAAATTGATTATAGAATTAGATAATTTACCATAAGTTATATAATTGCCCCTAGTGCACACCTCTAACTCTATTAATCTCCCAGTTGCACTTGCGGCTAATTATGGATTCGTAATACCATTTGACCAGCATACTCTGAATTGATCTAACATTGTAAACAGATCTACTATTTATCCTTACTATCTACTTTTGTGATCGTCACTTCTCCGCTGTTGACAAGCTCTTTTATTTGGCGAAACTTCCAAAGTATGTGCCTTGATTTCTTATGAGCTCTTACTTCTTTCACGATCTGCATCATGGCATTGTTATCACATAACGATTTTATGGAATTCCCAACATTTGGAATCACCCTAAGCTAAGTCTTAAATTTGAGAAAGTAGACTGCTTCTTTGGGTGCTTTGTTTCGAGCAATGTACCTAGGCTCCATCATTGAATAAGTTATAACTTTTTGCTTGGAAATTTTCCAACTTATTGCTCCACTATTCAATGTGAATACATAACCCATTACCATTTACTATCGTCGATATCACTATGTAAGCTCGAATCTGTATACCCCTTTATAAGGAGGTATTTATTCCAATATATTAGAAACAAGACTTTAGTATTTCTCAAATACTTAAGAATACATTTTGCTGCTAACCAATGTTTTTCTTCGGGGTTTGATTGATATCGGCTCATGCAACCTAATGCATAAGCCACAACTACTCTCGTACATAGCATAGCCTAGATCATGGATCCGAATGCTAAAGAATACATAATACTTTTCATATGTTACTTCTCCTCATTAGTATAAGGAGCGACCTTCTTTGAAAGAATGATTCCATATTGCGTCTGACCATTTCCGCACTTGTAATTCTCTATACTAAACATTTTTTGTATGGTGTACATGTATAATAATTGGGATAATCCTAGCAACCTTTTAGATCTATCTATACAGATCTTAATACTAAGTGTATAGGTTGCTTCTCTCAAATCCTTCATTGTGAAGTTCTTGGACAACTAAGTTTTTATCGATTGCTATGATGGTATATCATTTACATCAAGAGAAAATCATTGACATTTCAAACAATAAACACAATAGCACCGCCTTGCTCTTTTCAATATACGCATGTTTCTTCAGTGTTATGATAAAAATCAAACTGTTTAATTACTTATCAAAACTTTAGTCTAACTCCTTGAAGCTTGTTTAAGAGCATATATTGATCTTAACAACTTAAGCCTTTCCCTCGCTTCCATGACCTTGAAACTCTTGGGTGTGACACGTAAATGGTCCTTTTTAAATCACCATTTAGAAATACCTTTTTCATGTCCATTTTCCATATTTTGTATTCATAGAACGTGTGATAGCAAGTAAGATATGAATGGATTTAAGCATGATAACGAATGAAAATGTTTCATCATAGTCAACACCTTAAAATTGATGGAAACATTTTAAACCTAACCTTGCTTTATAGGTGATGGAGTTAGGGGTATTCCCAAGGGGCAATTATGTAATTTGTTACACATACGTCTAACTGATAACCAATCTTGTTCAATATGAAAGCTGTTTTCTTTCCATTATATACTTGTTATATTATGATATAATTAATTAAGTAGTTAATCTAAGTAATATTAAATAGAAAATTCTTAAATAATATTTATGTGATATTACAAAGTGTTATAATCATGACAAATTTATCATATTATAAATAACATATTATTTTAAATATTCCTAGTCAAGATGTTTCGAGATGGAATATAAATACATTAGTTGAGACTAGAGTGTGTAATACCCTCCAAATTTTAGGTAGTGTACTACTCATGACTACTGGAAACACAAAGGGGTTACGTATTGATAGTTATTGGTTAACTATGGAATGATTCACATGAGAGCATTTTATTGGTTATTATTACAAAGGTTAAACATAGAATCTCTAAGTGACGATATTACACAATTCTCTTAACTTAAGAATATCATTGTCGATGTGGATAGTCCATTCCTTTTATAGTTAAATAGTGGCACATCATACATTGGACAACTATAATAAGGCTCAAATTGATGCACTTGAAGTGAAACACTATTCTATAGATAATTTGTCTCCTCGTTTATATGGGAGTAGTATGAGGTTAATTATAGTCAACTCAAAGTCAAAGTACTTGGCCAAAGCAGTATGGTTACTAATAATTGTTAAAATTGAACCATGGATTATGTGTTTGGAAAATGAAATTTAATACGGGAATTATGAAGTCAAATACCATAAGTCATATGTGATATAATGTTGAGTAAGACAATTAGTGTAAATAATCCTTAATACCGGGTACCGCTTATAATAGTAAAACTGGATCCAAAAAATATGTGTAAGTAATATAAATTCAACAGAAATATTATACCATTAGCCAAGGTGACAAGTGAACGTTAGTATTTGAATTGTTCAGTGTTAAGCGCTGACTGAATTTACGGTTTTGAGTCCCACAACCGAAATGATGAATACTCTGAATAAACCACATGATTTAATTAATTTACAATCTTTGTAAATTAATTAAATAATTAGTATTTGTGAAATATTAACTATTAATTTTTTCTGATGTCTGAATACTATTAGTGCCTAATGAAATGTTTATGTATAAAATGTTGTGCATACATGTATTGATGTACGATATCGGGAGAATATTTCAATTGGATTTAAACTAAATGGTTTTGGAAATTATTTTGGCCCATTTTCCTCATGCAATGGCTAGCCAAGAAAATGGGAAAGGAAGATTTTTCAATTTGATATGAAATGGCTAAAGCATAATTAAAGGAAGGTAAATCATCCTTAGTTTTAATTGTCTTTTATCGCCTCCTTTAAAGATTTTATCATTCAGTCATTTTTTTTTCTCTCTCATTTTATTATAGCCAAAATAATGGCCTTCAAGGCTTCAAAAATTCCAAAATTAAAATTGAAATGACCAAAACAAAAGGTGGTTGTTGTCTTTTGATTCTTGGAAAATCCAGAGATCAATTCAATTGAATCTAGGAGCATCGTTCATCATTCTGCAACTTTTAACTGCATCTTAAGGTAGTATTCTAAGTTGATTTAACTAAGTTTATCTTGTTCACATGGTTTAGATTTTATATGGCTCGTCTCATCTATTTGATTGTTCATTTCACAACGTACAATTTAGATCCCTTTTTTCCATCTCAATTAATAGTATGTTTATTATATTGATTTGATTTTGATCTCCTTTTGTTCTATATCTCAATTTATTTTGTTTATCATAATTGATATACCTTAGATCCTCTATCTCATTTGATTATTTGTTGTTTTTTTCTATATAATTTAGATCTGAATGCTTATAATTTTATAACATCTACATTTTTACAATTAAGGTGCTTAGCAGTTTTTATAGCGATGGAGGAGCAAAAGGTTATAATGAGGATAAAGCAGGAATATAGCAGAAAATAGCGAGGGTGCAAAATGTTTCATTAGAATAAAATCTAAATATTTAAAATTAATTTACTCCCACTCTCACATCATTTGTGTAAGAGAAAGAAATATTATTTAATCTTATATAACAATACTGAAGAATGACATGATTTATTCAATCCAAAATTTGGTGACTATAATAGATTTCTAACTTACATTGAACATTTATGCCTTAAAATTAGGTCTTTATCCTAACTTCGTAGATTTGGTTTAAAAGTGAACTAGCCAAATCAACTTTTTTATACTAATGTTGCAAAAGTGGGTGCTAAAAAGTGTTGATTTAGCGGATGTAGCGGAAAATAGCAAGGATTAAAGTGGATCTACTATTCAATAGTGCTAAACTGAAAAAGCATAGCAGTCAAAGAGATATGTGCTATAGCGGGGATTTTGCAGGGGTTTTACTGGGATTTAACTGCACAGGTCTGCATGCACAAATGTAAATAAACAACATATGTTAATTATTTCTTATGTTATATGGTTGATATTTTGAATATATAATTTTTATATATTATTTACATAAGAATAAAAGTTTTTCAATCTAGATTTCATGAATGGACTTTTTGTGGTCCTTAATCTTTTGTTTCCTTTCTAAATTTAAAGCTTTGTGTAAAGTCCTAAATCTTCTGATTCCTTTCTAAGTTAAAAGTTTGATCTAACTTGTTAACTATAAATTAAAAAATATATACAAAAATATTACATTATAAATTTTACATATATAAGTTATTTTACATTTAAAACATTGCTTGCAATATTATTAATATAAGAAAACATATATGTGTATGTTACCTTAACTTAAATTTATAGAATGGACTTTTGTGTAAAAATTTAAAATTTAATTTTAAATTGTCCTTTAGTTGAAACTAAATTCATTATTGTTAACTTTGCACTACAAACATATAAAATGGTCAAATTTGATTTACTATATACATATTCACATGTATTTATGCATCTATTATTATATATATAATTTTAAATCAAAACCACAGAAAATAAAGGCATATATAAAGGTGCAAATGGTTCTGTTGTGGTATAAATTACAGCATCTACATATGGTCATGTTAGCTATGTACACTTCTTCTCTATAGCACATGCGCTTTACACAAATAAGTGCATTTGATAAATTTACAAACTAACATAAACTTTGTTTAACAAATTAAACAAGATAAAGATTTATTTTAAAATATTTTAGATCAGATCTAAAATTTATTTAGACTTTATAGGCCCAATAAAGATATAAAATGGAATTTATTTTGAAATTCACCAACTTAACTCGCTTTCCATTGGCTTGGTTCCTTCAATATTATCAGAGCCCAATAGTCTATGAAGTCTAAATTAGTATTGTTATAGTTAACTAATTAAAGCCTATCCTTTTAATTAAAGCATATCCATTCGGTAGAGTCTCTAGAAAAGTAGTGTTTAAGGTTGGATTGGGTAATAAGTACTTTACCCCACCTGGTTACTAGCCAAGCCTGAAGGTTGAAGTAAGTCCAAAGGTTATTCCCAATATAAAGGCCCAAATTGATTTTAATCCTTAGGCTAATTTTTAAAGTCTATATGAATATTTAACAGATACTTTAAATTTAAATATTCAATTTAAAATATAAAAGTAATATTTTATAGAAGTTGTAAAATGCGTTTAAATTTTTCAATTATTTTTTGAGATATTCAATAATTAATTTGGAAATTTTAAATTTAATTAATATGATTAATTAAATTAAATTAAATTATTATTTAAAATTTAATTGATAATATATGTGTATAATTATAATTGTTGTCATTACTTATCTTATAATCATTTACGATAAATTATATTAAATTTCATATTAATTAAAATATTTAACTAATTTTTTTAGTTAAATAAAATTTATCAAATAAAATTAATTAAATTTTAAGTAATTAAAATGTATGTGTGTGTGTGTACACATAAACAAACGACAAATGTTTAAGTTGATTAACAAATTAAGTAAATAAAATTTAATTAAGATAATTAAAATTAATAAAATAATATTTAGCTAATAAGATACATGTAGATATATATATTATATAAGTGAATTAAATTAGAAAAGTCATTATTAAGTTAATACTTATATAACCATATTGGTATAAAAATTAAGTGGGACTGGAAAAAACCAAAGTGAGATTTAAAGAACAAGTATATATGTATTACACGTATACTAGGATTTTAGATGTGTTTGACGCTTGAATCACGAGATGAGAATATTTCATAAGAGATACATTGTTCCCTAAATCGATATCACTTAATATATATATATATATATATATATATATATATATTAAAGAATATGGATCTTTAATATAAGTTATTCTATAACATTTATATATTAATAGATCACTTGTGTACTTTTTAGTTGTTGAGTTTTCCTAAAGTTAAAGATGCTATGTGTAGTATTACTAATATGTTGACTAAATGAGGTAAGATACATGCACGTATCTGTTGACATTTACCTAAGGTACATGCATTATACTTAGGCCATCGTGAAATGGCAAGTACGAGTAGATAATATTTCTTCATTTGTTGAGCTTTCCTGAAGGTCAAGATGCGATTAGGAAAAAGACCATAGGTTATGAGTTGTATATGATACAACCAATAAGGTGTTATCCATTTCTTTCTGGCCTATGATTTGTTGACCTTTCCTCATGGTCAGAATCCCAAGGAAAGTGAATTCCAAGACTCACTAGGGAAATCAAATGATTTCTATGTTTTCTCTTGGGATTTTGAGAAACATAGAAATCTAGTAGTGCCTTATTATAAAAATGAAATGGTAACATTTAACATTTCTAATATTGTAAGAACATCTGCTATATAAAGTTAAAATAATCTACAGTAAAGGATTTATGCAACCAATAAAATTGATAAAATATTTATCAGTTAAGGTATACAAATTAAAAAAAGTTAAATATTGATAAAAATATATACTTACCTTTAAATCCTTCGGCATTATGTACCTTTAAGACCCACGCAAGAACCAATTTGTACAACCATTAAAACATTTTTGCCTCGGTCGCTTGATTGTTTATTTGTACAAGAATATGTATTGTCTTCTATGAGTGTCAAACTCTAATAACAATACAAGAATATGGATACTTGATCCTTATATAATCACATATAAATGTTATATGGTAAATGGTCGTGGTTCATAATGTACGGAACTTCAATTCACTGGAAATAAGCAAATAAACAATAATGCAAAGTCGTGTATACAATACGATTGATTAATATAAGGATCTTCTTTGAATGGTTCAACCATTTTGAAAAGGAAAGGGAATGTATGAGAGTGGATGTAATTTATGCATGGTTGAGACAAAAAATGTGGATAGTCACCTTTACTTTATAATAGGACATCGAAAACAAGAATTATATAAAATACTTATAGATACTTAATGTGGAATGAGAAATGTGATTTTTGTCCAATTGTTTTATCATATAGAAAATTGTTTTCTATGAAGGTTATTTCTAAGAGTTTAAGATATATTATCAAAGACTCGCAACAGTAAAATAGTTACAATGAGAGAAATAAAGTGCCCATAATAAGTATTTGAATGGAGATTTATATTTCATATTCTATTATAGTAATTATGGAAATAGTGAGAGCATGCCATGTAATACTCGTAACATAGATGCATCAAGATACAAAAAATTATGTTCGTAGATATGCTAAATATTATTTATGAAATAATAACTATTTCTTATTGATTGAAAATAAATATAGTTTTATCTTTTATGAATATTTTGATATTGGTTATGAAATAAATCTATTAGAATAATGATATTTGTTGCATTAGCTATATAACACTAAGGCTTCTAAATTTCTAACAATTATATTTGGTATTATGGATTAATCCATATCTTAGAGGAATAATTCTTTAAATCATACGATCATGAACCATTTTTGTAGTAATGAATTATATCTCAAAAGATTAAGAGCAAAGCACCCATCCTATAGGAGCAACAAAAGAGTTGGCGAACTCTTTGGGTTGACGCATAAAGATGTATGTTGTTAAAAGTCCAATGATATAGACCCACCTACTTTATTTAATTCACATATGAATTATCATAGAAATTGACAAGTGTATTTGATACATAAGTAATGTATTTATGACAGTTTCATTGGGTATAGAATGAAAGTAGAAAAATTAACATGAAAAGAAAATAAAATAATTCAATTTGATCAAATAAGTAAGTATTTTAGACAGAGTTCCCTTTGTACCTCAAACGAGTAAGATTCTATCTCAAAAGTCACTACTCATGATGATACATAATGATGTATCGATAATGAGTAATCGAGCTTCATTGAACAAAGATTCATTGATGATGATTGGTATTGATAGGTCATGTGCATAAGAATAAGTACACAAGGTTAAAATGAATTAAAATAAAACGTTAAAATTAATCAAATAAATAAAATTCAAACATCTTTTGAACTTTATACTTAATTTGCAAGACTAAAAAGAGGTTTAAATTTAATGGAGGAAGGGGATAAAAAATTGTATATCGGAGGAAGAGTGCCTCTGGAATTTGTTGCATTGGCTACATAATACCGAAGCATCTAAAATTTTAACAATTATTTTTGGGATTATGGACTAAGCCATATCATAGAGGAATAATTCTTTAATCAAATGATTATGAATCATTATTGTACTAAAGAATTATATCTCAAAAGATTAAAGGAAAAGTACCCATTCAAGGGGAGCGACAAAAGAATTAGCGAACTCTTTAGATTGATACATAGAGATGTATGTTTACAAGTCCAATAACACGAAATAGACCTACCAACTTTGTTTAATTCACAGATGAATTATCATAGAAATTAACAAGTGTATTTGATAAACAATTGTATTTATGATAGTTTCATTGAATATAGAATTAAACTAGAAAACACGACATGCAAAGGGAACAAAATAATTTGATTTAATCAAATATGTGAGTATATTAGAAAGAGTTCCAATTTTACCTCAAATGAATAAGATTCTATCTCAAAAGCCACTCTTTATGATGATATTTTTTTTTTGAAAATGGGTAAGATTTTTATTAAGGCATTTTCAGCCCAGAACGTAAGGCCCAAATGATGGCCCAAATCATTCATACAAAGTAAGCCAGGCAAAACAACATATCACTCGAACTTTCCAAAAAGAAAACACCCTAACATCTGCCCCTTCTTCTCTTACGCTATATTCATGGCAGCTGGAACTGAACAAAGTAACTGGTACTTGGGATACCTTCCAATGAATAGCTCTGATACTCTTCTCCAGTTTGAGCTATATCTCGTTCCGGTGAGGTAGGTGGCATTCTTCTTTGCATCAGGCGCATGTCACTTATAGCTAGTTTGCTGACCTTAAGATAATTTCTTTGTTTGTTCTGAAATAAACAGCGATTTCTCTCCTTCCACACACTCCAAACAGTTATAGTGATAGCTATGCTACTTAGTTTGGCTTCCAGGTCTTCGCCATGCCCCCTCTGAATCAGGTAGTTGATTTCGCCCTCTAATAGAATTGATTGAGATGATGAATTTATTGAGATTTTACACAATTTCCACACTTCTGTTGAGAATTTACAGGAAAAGAACAGATGTTCATGAGTTTCCTCTTCTTGATTACATAATAAGCATATTTTGTCTGTAATAATACCCCATTTTGAAAGTCTATCCCTTGTGGGAAGTTTACTAAGCACAGCTTTCTAAGCAGTAAAGGCCATTTTTGGACTATTAACACGATTCCAAATGATTTTTCTCCATACTACTTTATTGTCTCTATGTCTTACCTCATTCCATGCTGATTTAGTGGTAAATTCACTACCAGTAGGCTTCCATACCCAGATATCATTGTCTCTAGCACTAAATATTGGCATAAATTGAATTTTTTTACTTAATTTCTTGATTCACTAGTAACACGGAACAATTCCAATCATTATTGTTTATTGTTTCTATCACTTTTTTATCTAGGCATCCATAATCAGAAAAGGTGTTGAGCCCTAAGATATCAATCAAGGATTAACCTTAAATCCAAGGATCCTTCCACAAATCAGTCTCTGTGAATGTAGAAATTTCTCTTGTACAGCAAGAGGCTAGCGATCTTCTTACTTTCATAATTGATTTCCAATTTGCAGGTGCATTATTGTCTATTTGCACGCGCCAGAAGTTGCCTCTAATGTACCTTTTCCTCATCTAGTTCCCCATAAATCCTTTCCTTTAATAATTCTCCAGGCTTGCTTTACTATAGAAGTGTCGAGCAATTAACTTTTCGACCTCGAGAATTCGACACTAATACGTTCACAATAGAAGTGTCGAGCAATCGAATGTCGGAAACCTCAGATTGTTAGGGTAAAGAATAAACGAGGTAGAAGAAGAAACAGAAAACAACAGCACAGAATCTCACATTCGCAGCAAATTAAAATATAATATCAAATAATAGCATTTATACAGAGAAAAGCTGTATCTGTTATTTTATATACAATACATCAGAGTACAATCATAACTAGACAGTTGTAACATCTGGTCCCAGAATACAAATAGTTTAACTCCAATACACAACGGAATATACTCCATACGTTTCTGCCATCTGAGCTCTAGAATGTCCTAACCTGAAAATCTGTAATACTCTGTCTGACCCAAGCATTACAACAAAGTAACACCCGGGTCAGGTTGGAAACCATCGTGAGTAAACCCATATACTTTGAAAAACTAAGTTATATAACTTATTTGAAAACCAAGGTAACTCATACCTCACCACAAGTTCTTAACTTGTTATAATCAAATACTTATTACCAACAATATTTAAAACTGTTACTTAGTGTAAATGGCCGTGTTGCTTAAATTATTCCATTCCATCCTATTTGATTCTAAAGTCAAATCTAAAAAGAATTATTGTAGATTACAAATCGAAGTGGTTTCGGGTATTTGCTGATATCCGACCCCGGTCTCTTCGAATCCAATGTCATCTTTAATCTAAGTTATTTAAGTGAATACAATTCAATTTCAAATACAGGATGTCACATTTACACAGCAATTCATCATCAGTAGATAACCCTCAACATCACAGTTCAACACCAACATATCATATCACAGATCATCACAATATATCAGACTAGAGACATTAATTCAAACATTTTAATCATCCATAAGCAAGATTAACTTGTCACCCTCTCTAATGAATTTAATAAATTAATTACCTTTAAATCATTAATTAAACCATTTAATTAATTATTGAAATTAATTAATTAATCATTAATCATTTTAATCATTTACATTAATTAACCTTTAATTGCTTTAATTAATCACACTAATTAATGATACTTTAATTACATTAATTAATGATTTATCCTTTAATTAATTTCAATAAGAAGTTACCCTTTTATTACATTAATTAATTATCCTATAATAACTTAAGTTAATTAATTAACCCCTAATTACTTATGTTAATTAATAACTTTTAATTAATCACATTGATGAATTATCCATTAATTAATCAAGACCTTAATTAATTTAAGATAAACCATTATCTTAATTAACTACTTAATTATCATTATTAAAATTTCATTTGAAAACACTTAGGGATATAATTAGATAATTAACTTTTTATAAAATTATATTCAATCAAACAAATTAAATTTCAAAATCATTTGACTTTACAATTTATATTGAAATTTGTTTTGAGAAAAAAAAACTTGTTTAAATATTTGTTTTGAAGCTTGTTAACCAACTTATACCTTTAAAACTTGTTAACTAAATTTGCTTATACTTTTAAACCTTGGTTAAAAATTGTTAAATCATTTTCTTTTAAATTTTACAAACCTGGATAACTAATTGAAAATAACCCCGAGCCCAAGCTCAGAAATCCCGATCAATAACTCGAGCCAAAACCTAACTTTCCCGAACCTCTTCTTCTTCTCCTTCTTTCATTTCAAAGCAATTAACCAGACAAGAGACTGATACATGTGCACGTGCACAAAGCGCCCGAGCTATGACGATCAGCCACGACCACATCGCCAAGTCGTCGACGATCGACTCGACTCACTCGACACCCCCAAACCACGAACTACCATACAAAATCAAATTCGAGCGAGATAGCAGCCATTGGAAATGCATCGATTGACGAAACCCACCACATACCACCACCTACAACCACCTGACACCACGTCGTCGAGCCCAAACCTTTGCCAGAGCTTCACGCTCCATTTCCCCCTACTCCGATCAAGTCCGACGCTCCCCCGACGACACACTGCCCTTAAGTTCTACGTCAACCCAATCAGGGTCTAAAACCCCACTTTATCGTCGTCTCTCCACCGTAGCGATCAACAAACCTAGAGGCCATTTTTGCCAAGACCCCTGACCCACGAGCATGCTTCAGCATCGACCCCGACCTCCCCGCAACCTCTAGTCGCCAGAAATTGAACAAAACCTCGATTTCATTCAATTCAAAATTCCATTTGATTTACAAACTTAAAAATATAGATTTTATCTTTAAAAATCCTAGTTTTTAAATACGAATCAAATGATATAAGCAAGAATCATGATTTAAACAACTAATTTCCGACATAACTTGATCTTTTTTACTGTTCTTCTTCCTTCCAGTAATCCCTCTTAGTAATTTCACTTAAAAATATTTTTAAAAATCAAATTTAGCTATGATAAATAAATTCCCTTTAAATATCACAACCTAAAATTGTTTATTCGAAGAGGTATGAATTTTTGAACTTGATTTGGTTGATTAAAATCAAACAGAGGCTAATTTATTCATACTGACACACACACACACACATATATATACATAGGAATTTAGCTATTTTCCAAACAAAATTCATTCATGCAAATCATATGCACAGATTACTTCTAAATTTTATCACATGCAACAACAATGAAACATTTTTAAGCTTTAAGAAAAAACAGATTGTTTACTCACTTGTTTAACTTAAGAATAGAGAAAACTTTATCTTGAGAATCTGGAAATTGATCTTGATTGTTGATTTGAATCTTGAATCTGATCTTCTTAATGTATAAGTTGAATTAGAATCTTTGTTGAGTTGATCTTGCTCTTAAATCATGTATGTTTGCTCAGGTTGAAAGTTGAAACGGGTTTTGATTTTTTTTGATTTTTCTCTCTGGTTTTATTTTCTTTAGTTTTAGAAGAAGATGAAAAAAAGAAAATTGATGAGAAAAGAGAAAATGAATGCAGCCTAGTTTCTCAAATCATTTTATATATATTTCAATTAAAAAGAAAATAAAAATGAAGTAAGCCTATAACATCCTCAAAATTTTATCAATTTAAAATCTGTAATTTGTTTGAATTTCTGGAATTAATTTGAAATAATTTTAAAATTTCAAAACAAGTGAATATTGAGTTTGTTTATTTATGTATAGAATGGATTTCAAATTTGAATTTGAATTTGAATTGGAATTTGAATTTGTATTTGAACTTAAATTTAAAATAAACATCTTAAGTAAATATTTAGATTCAAAATATTAATCTATATGTATAATTTTATTTATGTATAAATTAGTATTAAAAACATCTTCTTTTAAAAGCTGTATAAATATAAATAAGAAAAGAATAATATAAAAAAATTATTTAAAATATTTATGCATAAGTAATACAAGTGTTAAATTTTAACACAAATATTAACAAGTGTTAGAATCCTAAGTGAATGAATTTACAAGTGTTAATGAATCAAGACAAGTGTCATTTTTTCTTTGTTTTCATTTTTGAAAATTCAATTAAAATAGAAAAAAGATTATAAAAACACTTCATCTCCTCCTTTATATTTTCTTTCACCTTAATTTTTTTTAAAGACAAAAACCAGTAAAAATTCTAAAACCAGATCATCAAGCAAAGTTTAAAACAAATCAAAAACAAACTAGAAAACATTTCAAAACAAGTTTAAACAAAAGGCTTCTTCAATCTTTGAATCAGCAACAAAAGATCAAAGGCAAACAACCAAGTCTGTAAATAACACAGCAAAGCACCATTCAACAATCAAGTTTCATCATCAAACAACAAGATCAAGCCCAGATCAACAATTCAGCAATCAAAAAAATCTTTTTTTCTCAGTCTTCAAGTTTGACAACATCAACTTCTTCTCTGCTTTCTTCTTCATATGTGAGTAAACCATCTTGAACTGATTTTAATCTTGATGAAATGTTAAATATGTGAAGTTAAGTTATGATGAGATATAGATGAAGTAAAATTATGTTGCGTATATGTATAAATGGGAACATGCATGTCTGTTACAGGGATGAATCCACTGTCCCGGGTTTACAGGCATAAGCCTGACCAAAAAAATTGATTTCTTCTTCTTCGATCATTATTAAACCATAGGATCGAAACAAAAGTTGTTTGTTCAGGTATGATTTAAGTTCTAAAAATAGATTTAAGCAAATCAAATGAAAACATTCTATGAAAAATTGAAATTATAGGCAAAACTAAAAGCTGTTTGAAATTTAATTATCATAATCTTTGATTTCAATTATATCAATTGAAATGCTTTAGAAAACAACGATTTTTGAAAGTAAAATCATAATTTTAAATAGTATTTACTAAGAAAGGCAAAGATGAACGAAATTGGTTTTTTTAGCCATTGTAGATCATTGATGCAATCAGAATGGTCGGGGTTGCTCTTAGAGGTGGAGGAAGACTCAGGGATCATCAGAAAAATACTCAACGATTTTATAATTCATTGTGGAAGGCTGACGAGATTGATTTAGGGTTTTAGACCAGTACTTTATCGATCGCGTTCCCGAAGCAATGAAGTCATCATCATTGAATCGGGATCAAACGGAATTGTTTGAATCGAAGCGTTGAAGTCTGGCGAAGCTTCAGCTAGAATCGCGTGGCCTCTGGTCGCTTATGGAGTCGGAGCGAGGCGACCAAGTTGATCAGAGTTGTTCCAGTTTTGTGTTGAATAGCTTAAATTCGCATTCAACATCGTTGTGTTGATCTGGAGCGTCAGAAAGCTTAAGTGGATGGCCAGTAACTTGGGGAGGGCGGCAAAGTTGACCGTAGCTCGCCAGAGCTCTGGTGCATGTGCACACTACTCGGTTAGTGTCAGTGGAAAAGAATTGAGGAAGACGGATTTTAACTCGAAGCTGTTATTGGGGAAGCAGGGCATTAGCTCGAGTTTTTACTCGAGTAAAATTATTGATGCGCCGGGTAAACACTTAGAAAAATTTTAAGTTTGGAAAAAAATTAGGCGCACGGGTCGATTTTTGTAAAACTCAAACCAAACTAGAAATGGACTCGGGTGTGACTCGAAGTGGCCTCAGATCGGATCTGTGAAACAGTTTTACTTTAAAATAAATTCAAACCTTTAAACATTTTTAAAACCATATTTTCAAATGATGTATTTTGATTAAAGTTTGAATTAATTATGGATTTAAGTAAGATATTTTTAAAGTAATTAAATTTTTATTTATTTAACTTTGTTACATTATTAAATTATTTATACTAAATAAATAATGTAATTAAAAGGGTAATTAAGATAAAATGTTATTTAAACTAATCTTAACCTTTTAAAGTAACTAATGTGATAAGGATGATTTATTAAACAAGGTTTAAAAGATAATCAAAGTAATTAATAAAAATAGAAAGATTTATCTTTTGATTTATTAAATAATTAACGATTTGTTAATATAATTACTTAAGAATAATTACTTAATTAATTACTTAATATTAAAGATTAATTAAATAATTGAGGTTAATTGGTTTGTAGTTAATAATTAAATAATTAAGGAATAATTAATTAATAAAAGTAATTAAGATTTAATTAATTAACAATTAAGGATTAATTAAGATAATTAATTAAGGAATAATTAACTAATGAAGGTGATTAAGATTTAACTAATTATAATTAAGGATAATTAATGAAAGTAATTATGTGGTTAATTAATTTAAACCACCGATTAATTCATCTTAATTGAAGATGTCTGATTGTTATTGAATGTTGTGTATTGGAATGATATCTTTCATATGTGATTATGATGCTATGTGATATGAATTGTTTTGTGTTGAGTTGTGATATCTGTGATGAATATATTTCTATGTGAATGTGAAAACCCTTTGGCCCGTAAAACGACATTTGAACTTCGATGCGATAGGGAGTTGGATTCCAGTTGGTTATCTGAAACCCACATCGAATATTAATGATGAATCTTTATGATTGATATATCCATGTGTTTTTAAAATTAAGCGCCCACCTATTTGGTTTAGCCGGGAGAGGACCTTTGTATTATATAACCCATTCTGAATAGTGATATGACGAAATGGATAACATTTGAAGATGGTGGTGAAGACCGGGTGTCTTCAAGAATGATAGGATAAACTGTTGAATGACTCTGCACTGAGTTGCTCTGGTATAGAGATCTTCATATGTGATGGGGAGTCCAATCGGTATTGTGGATGCCCGGATTGCAAGGGCTTCTTTGGAAGTGCCTTCGGTTCTGTTCAAACCTGGAACAGACTTG
The DNA here is from genome assembly GCA_030765085.1 of Allium cepa. Lineage (NCBI taxonomy): Eukaryota > Viridiplantae > Streptophyta > Magnoliopsida > Asparagales > Amaryllidaceae > Allium > Allium cepa. The sequence goes on from CM060929.1 coordinate 888,486,310, forward strand.
TATGGTTATATGTCACTTTGAAATATAAAGCTGATCTCTTTCAAATACATTTCTGTTGGTGGCGGAGAATTTATTCTCTTAGCTTAACACCCTTCTCTAAGACGTACGAGCTCAGAGGTTATGTAGTTGAAGGTTATTAGTGATATACTCCCAATTTGGTAGTGTGGCATGCTGATTGTTGCTGATCATTTGTTGATCGAAGCTTGGCTTTTGTGAAAAGCGTAGCTTTGTGGATGAGACATCATCGAACCTCACAACCCGGTTATGGTCGAAACAGGAATCGTTGCAGCAAGGTTATTTGGGGGTAGCGCCCCCAAGGGTATGTCCATTTTCATATGGATTATAAGTGGTATCATGGTATGGAACCCAGATACTTAACTTTGTGATTGCTGCAAACTTATTGCTTTGTGGTTGTTGGTTGAGAGGCGCCTCAGATAAAGGTTGGTAACGACCGGGAGATGGCATACTCATGTCAGTAGTTACCTAGTTACAGAGGTAACCCGGCCTTGTGTTGGCAGAGATCCAGTTAGGTTCTCGGGGACGTCTCTCCAGAGGCGTTCCATTTTGTGTAGGAAATTCCTTTGCCTGACCATTTGTTGGAAATCCAAACAAAACAATACGAGCCCTACACGGTTTTAGTTGTATAACCTGCCATGCAGCGTGGCAGCAACCTGCCATAAAACATGGTAGCTATAGCAGGCATACAATAATGGTTGTATGCTGGCTAAAATTAATATTATACTTTCGAAAATGTTTTCTACACTATGCACTAATAATAATATTAAAAGAGTTTTCTCGTATCAAGCATGTTTGACTATCATAAGAAGAAATATCCTCCAATTCTGCGATTGCATTGTGTGTGTGGCGGGAGGTCTTATGGTAGTTTCATCTTCCAAAAGCATGTCGAAATTCTTTTATAAACTGTTTTTGTTTTAAACAACTTTTTTGTTTACTCATACCAGTCCCATGACTGACCCGAAGTTTATTGTTCCCTTCCTAAACTCTGGGTGTCCATAATTTTCCCCACGGGCAGCCTAGAAGCAGGTTATCCATGTTTCAGAGTTAGCTTGGATTTTGAAGTCTTTTGGAAGCTGTCGGATTCTAGAAGCTTTTGGCCTTGGAAATCTTTTGAAGTGTTGGAGTTTTGAAGACCTTATTGAAGTTGAAGTATGTTGGAAACTTTTGAAGTCTCTGTTGTTCCGCTGTGGAGTTGTCGTTTTATTGTAGTATCTTATGTGTAACACTCTGATATTGGTGATCGATGTTGTAATGGATATTGTATCAAAATTGTATTTGTGTTGTGTTCAATGATATTCATTTTGTTTCCGTTGTTTATATTCATCTAATGTTGTTATAAGCTCCATCCAAACTGGAGTTCAATGTTTGAATCTCCGGCAGTCGAGTACAAGTGAGGTATTCGATGTCGATTTTCAATCGCTGGATTTCGGATCGTGACAAGTGGTATCAGAGCTAAAGGTTGAGTAAGAACTTTAGCTATGAAGTATAACACATTAGGTGGCTCATTAGAGATAGGGTGAAGAATACCCTAAAATGAGCATAACCCAAGAGACCGAAACCCTAAAATTTCTTGGTCTATTCCTTTCATCTGCTGATATTCTCTAAGATAACTTGTCTGTACGCCTAAATCAAGTTTTCTTACTATTTACAAATAGTGAGAACGAGAGGAAGAAGAGGACAAGGTAGGGGACGGGGAAATACCACTGCAATTGGTCAAGTCCCTGCAACAGCAGCTATACCTACTCAACCTTAGCCGAATCTGGCTGATCTAGATAAAAATTTCTCGAGACTAGATGGAAAGCCGTTTACTGGCAAGGAGTCTATCGTTGAAGCCTAAGATTGGATCCGATACCGTGAAAGGATTTTTAGAAGATTAAAATTGGAAGACGATCAAAAGCGATTGATAGCTTCTTGGCAACTCCAAGAGGAAGCTCTAGCTTGGTGGGGACAGTTATTGTGAATGAATCGGAAGATGAGTTTACTTGGAGACGATTTAAAGAAGTGTTTGAGTAGCGATACATCCCATCTGCTGGTATCCCCCGAATGTACCAAGAGTTCATGGATTTTAAATAGGGAAGTCTATCATTTCGGGAATACTTGAATAAATTCAATGAATTGTCTCAATTTAGTCCAGAACTAGTGAATACACCTTTGAAGAAGAATGAAACATTCATTCGGGGTGTGAATAAAAAGTATCACAAGAGGATGACAACCCACGTAAAAGAATCCTTTTCGGACTTGATCGATATGGGTTATCGATATGCTACCCTAGATATGCAGGAAGTTCCGAAAGAGAAGGGGAGTTCAAGCAATCTGAAGTGGAAGAAAAGAAAATTCGAAGGGAAGAAGCCGAATCAAGGCAAGGAGAAGAGGAGTAATCAGGAAACCTCGGCTAGAAATATTACTTGTTACAACTGTCAGGAGAAAGGCCATTATATAAACGATTATGAGAAGCCAAAGAAATGAGTAAAGAAAGATCAACCTTGAAGGCAAGTCAAAGAACCAAGGAATGTTATTGCTGTCACCAGCCAAGTCACGGAGTTAAAAATTGCCCGAAAAAGAAGCAAGCACAAATAGCGAAAATATACGCGATAAAAGATGACCCCTCAACTTCAAAGGCGGGTAAAGAAAAAGGAGTTTTAGAGGGTAACCTTATCATTAATGATAGAGCTGTTAGAGTTTTGTTCGAGACGGGAGCTTCACATAGCTTTATCTCCCAACAAATCATGAATGAATTAAAACTTGGACCTAAATTTGTCGATGAACCTGTTTGGTGAAGAATCCGTTGGGTGGTCCTATAAATCTTTGTCTATATTGTACGAAAGTGCCTATCTCGTATTCTGGCCATAAATTTCCTATCAACCTTTATGTTCTCGACTTTAACGAATTTGAAATCCTACTCGAAATGAATTGGTTAACGAGATACAAAGCCAAATTAGATTGTAATAATCGAATGATTCTGGTCAAAACAAAACTTGGAGATTTCGTTGAAATTTCTTGTGAAGACCCTAGTCCAAAAAGGGATAAGTTGATGTACACGTTGGGATATCCCGAACCTAGTTTGGAGTCCATTCCTATAATCCGGCATTTTCCCGACGTATTCGAAGAGGTCAAATCTTTACCCCCACACAGAGAAATTGAATTCAAAATTGACTTAGTACCCAATACTCGTCCTGTTGTTCATGCAAGTCGCAGGATGGCACCCAGGGAAATAATTGAACTAGTCAAGCAAACCAGTGATTTGCTAGAAAAAGGGTTGATATGACCTAGTGTTTCCGAATGGGGTTCAGCCGTGGTGTTCGTAGCTAAGTCATACGGATCATTGAGATTGTGTGTAGACTACCACGATCTTAATAAGATAACTCTCAAGAACAGATTTCATTTACCTAGAAGCGACGACTTATTTGATCAACTACATGGCGCACGATTCTTTTCTAAGATGGATCTAGCCTAGGAATTCCATCAGTTGCGAATTGTCGAAGACTGTGTGCACTTGACTGCTTTCAGGGGTCCAGACATTTTCTACGAATGGTTAGTCATGCCTTTCAGATTAACAAATGCTTCTGCATACTTCATAGATTTAATGACCCATGTGTTTCGAGAAGTATTGAACAAATTTGTTCTTGTGTTTATGATGATATCTTGATCTACTACAAAACCGAAGAGGAGATGCTGAGCATCTAAGAATTGTTTTGGAGATATTGAGAAGGAACATTCTATTCGCCAAATTTTCTAAATGCCACTTTTGGATCAAAGAAGTCAGATTTCTCGGGGCACATTGTTAATGAAGAAGGAATTTCTGTTGATCCTAGCAAAATTTCTGTTATTCTTTACTGGAAGCGACTCACAACTCCGAAAGAAGTTCGAAGTTTTCTGGGTTTAGCAGGGTATTACCGGAAGTTTGTTTAGGACTTTTCTAAGATAGCTAGTCCATTGACTAAGCTAACAATGAAAAATGCCATGTTCGATTGGACTTCGAAATGTGATGAAGCTTTTCAGGAGTTAAAAAAGAGATTGACTACCGCTCATGTCTCGCTATTATCAACGGGAATCATGGCTTATCTATCTATACTGACGCATGTGGTGATGGTGTGGGTGTAGTGTTAATGCAGAATAGGAAGGTAATTGCCTACGCGAGTAGACAATTACGTCCGCATGAGAGAAACTACCCAACACACGATTTGGAGCTCTTGGCTGTTATTTTCGCCTTAAAAATTTAACGACAATATCTTCTGGGTGAAAAATTCGAATTATTCACCGACCACAAATCTTTGAAGTATCTCTCCACCCATAAAGATTTGAATCTGGGACAACAACGTTGGTTGGAATTTCTGGCATTCTATGACCTAGATATTCATTATACGCCCGGAAAAGCCAATGTGGTTGCCGATGCTCTAAGTAGGAGACATGCTGTTCTTGCATATTTTGTTGTCACTCCTACCCTCCTTGAAAAGATTGCCAGTAGGTAGACAGAAGACAAGTTTATTCAAGAAATTTGTAAAAGAATATGTCGAGGTGAGGATTGCAGTTTTGGAATCGATGATAAGGAGTTATAAGGTTGAAAGGTAGGATCTGTGTCCCTGACATTCCAGATCTGAAACGTGAAGTTTTGGACGAGTGTCATAAATCTAAACTCAGTATACATCCAGAGTTAATCAGATGTATAGAGATATCAAAAGAACTTTCAGGTAGAAGACAATGAAGAGGGATATATCTATATATGTGATTCGTTGTACTACCTATCAACAAATTAAAAGCGATCAAAAGAAAATGGCGGGGTTATTTCAGCCTTTAGAAGTACCTAAGTGGAAATGGGATCAAGTATCGATGGATTTCATCGACGGTTTGCCACGAACTAAGAAAGGAAATGAAGCAATTTGGGTTATAGTGGATCGTTTTACTAAAACTGCTCACTTCGTCCTTGTGAAATCCAACCAAACAGTGCCAAGTTTGGCAGAGCTATATATAAAGGAGATTGTTCGTCTCCATGGTATACCCAGTAGTATAGTGAGTGATTGTGATCCGATCTTCACTAGTAGATTTTGGAAGGCATTTCAAACCGCATTAGGAACCAAACTGAACTTCAGTACTGCTTATCACCCGCAGTCTGATGGGCAGATAGAAAGGATAAATCAAATTTTAGAAGACCTTTTGCGAGTTTGTATTCTCGACTTTGGTGGTTCTTGGGAGGACCATTTACATCTGGTTGAATTCCCATACAATAATACCTATCAGGCCAGTATCGAAATGGCTCCTTTCGAAGCTTTATATGGTCGTCTGTATCGATCACCTGCATGTTGGATCGAGTCAGGTGATAGACTCGTCCTTGGACCAGATATGATTAAAGAAGCTACGGAGAAAGTAGATTTTATTCAAAAGAAATTGATAACTACTCAAAGTCGTCAGAAGGGTTATTATGACCGCATAAGAAGAGATTTGGAATTTCAGGTCGGAGATTCTTTATTCCTAAAAGTGTCTCCAATGCGTGGAGTATTGAGGTTTGGGAAGACTGGTAAGCTAGCACCGCGATATATTAGTCCTTTTCCAATTTTGGAGAGGATTAGTCCTTTAGCATATCGAGTGCAGCTACCCAGCTAGTTATCTGGCGTGCATGATGTGTTTCACATTTCTAACCTTCGGAAATATATGCATGACCCAAATAGTATCGTTGAAGAATCTGCTCAGCAGGATTTGGAGATCACACCAAATCTAGCAGTAAAAAGAAAATCGATAAAGATCATTGATCGTGATGAAAAGCGGCCGAGGAACAAAATTGTGAAACGGGTTAAAGTGCAATGGAGTGGTGATCCAAAGGACTGTACTTAGGATACAGAGGATAGCATGCAAAAGTCCTATCTCAATAGTAGAGTGGATATTCCAGCTTGATTAATAAGCCATTTCTTTATCTTCTATATCTTTATATTATTCTTTGTTTATCTTTCTTTCTCTTCCAAATTTCGAGGATGAAATTTTCTTAAGGAGGGAACCCTATAAAATCCCCAAAATTTTGTCAATTTAAAATCTGCAATTTGTTTGAATTTCTGGAATTTAATTTGGAGTTATTTTGAATTAATTTTAAATTTTCAAAACAAGTGAATATTGAGTTTTTTTATTTATGTATAGAATGGATTTCAAATTTGAATTTGAATTAATTTAAAATAAATATCTTAAGTAAAATATTTGGATTCAAAATATTACTATATATGTATAATTTTATTTATGTATAAATTAGTATTAAAAAGATCTTCTTTTAAAAGTAGTATAAATATAAATAAGAAAAGAATAATATAAAAAAATTATTTAAAATATTTATGCATAAGTAATACAAGTGTTAAATTTTAACACAAATATTAACAAGTGTTAGAATCCTAAGTGAATGAATTTACAAGGTTAATGAATCAAGACAAGTGTCTTTTTTCTTTGTTTTCATTTTTGAAAATTAAATTAAAATAGAAACATGATTATAAAAACACTTCATCTCCTCCTTTATATTTTCTTGCACCTTCATTCTTTTAAAGACAAAAACCAGTACAAATTCTAAAACCAGAGCATCAAGCAAAGTTTAAAACAAATCAAAAAAAAACCGAAAATATTTCAAAACAAATTTAAACAAAAGGCTTATTCAATCTTTGAATCAGCAACAAAAGATCAAAGGCAAATAATCAAGTCTGTAAACAACACAGCAAAGCACCATTCAACAATCAAGTTTCGTCATCAAACAAGAAGATCAAGCCCAGATCAACAATTCAGCAATCAAAAAATCTTTTTTCTCAGTCTTCAAGTTTGACAACATCAACTTCTTCTCTGCTTTCTTCTTCATATGTGAGTAAACCATCTTGATATGATTTTTAATCTTGATGAAATATGTGAAGTCAAGTTGTGATGAGATATGGCTGGAGTAAAATTATGTTGCATATATGTGTAAATGGGAACATGCATGTTTGTGCATGTCTGTTACAGGGATGAATCCACTGCCCCAGGTTTACAAGCATAAGCCTGATCAAAAAAAATTTGATTTCTTCTTCTTCGATCACTATTAAACCATAGGATCCAAACAAAAGTTGTTTGTTTAGGCATGATTTAAGTTTTAAAAATAGATTTAAGCAAATCAAATCAAAACATTTTCTGAAAAATTAAAATTGCAGGAAAAACTAAAACCTGTTGGAAATTTAATTATCATAGTCTTTGATTTCAATTATATCAATTGAAATGCTTTGGAAAACAATGATCTTTTAAAGTAAAATCATAATTTTCAAACAAGTATTTGCTGAGAAAGGCAAAGATGAACGAAATTGGGTTTTTTGGCCATTGTCGATCATCAATGCAATAGGAATGGTCGGGGTTGCTCTTTGAGGTGGAGGAAGAGTCAGGGATCATCAGAAAAATACTCGACAATATTATAATTCGTCGTGGAAGGATGACGAGATTGATTTAGGGTTTTAGACCAGTATTTTATCAATCGCATTCTCGAAGCAATGGAGTCGTCATCATTGAATTGGAATCAACTAGAGTTCTTTGAATCGAAGCATTGAACTCTGTCGATGCTTCAGTTAGAATCGTGTGGCCTCTGGTGGCTTATGGAGTCGGAGCAAGGCTATTAAGTTGATCGAAGTTGTTCTATTTTTGTGTTGAACAGCTCAAATTCATGTTCAACATCATTGCGTTGATCTGGAGGGTCGGGAAGCTTAAGTGGATGGTCAGTAACTTGGGAGGGCGGCGAAGTCAACCGGAGCTCGTCAGAGCTCTAGTGCATGTGCACACCACACGATTAGTGTCAGTGGAAAAGAATTGAGGAAGATGGATTTTAACTCAAAGCTGTTATTGGGGAATCAGGGCATTAGCTTGAGTTTTAACTCGAAAAAATTATTGATGCGTCGGGTAAACACTTAGAAAAATTTTAAGTTTGGAAAAAAATTAGGTGCACGAGTTGATTTCTGTAAAACTCGAAGCAAACCAGAAATGGACTCGTGTGTGACTCAAAGTGGCCTCGGGTCAGATCTATGAAACAGTTTTAGTTTAAAATAAATTCAAACCTTTAAACATTTTTAAAACCATATTTTCAAATGATGACTTTTGATTAAAGTTTGAATTAATTAAGGATTTAAGTAAGATATTTTTGAAGTAATTAAATTTTTATTTATTTAACTTTGTTACATTATTAGATTATATATTAAATAAATAATGTAATTAAAAGGGTAACTAAGATAGAATGTTATTTAAACTAATCTTAACCTTTTAAAGTAACTAATGTGATAAGGATGATTTATTAAACAAGGTTTAAAGGACAATCAAAGTAATTAATAAAAATAAAAAGATTTATCTTTTGATTTATTAAACAATTAATGATTTGTTAATTTAATTACTTAAGAATATTTACTTAATTAATTACTTAATATTAAAGATTAATTAAATAAATAATAAAGGTTAATTGATTTGTAATTAATAATTAATTAATTAAGGAATAATTAATTAATAAAGGTAATTAAGATTTAATTAATTAACAATTAAGGATTAATTAATTAAGATAATTAATTAAGGAATAATTAATTAATGAAGGTGATTAAGATTTAATTAATTATAATTAAGGATAATTAATCATTGATTAAAGATAATTAATGAAAGTAATTATGTGGTTAATTAATTTAAACCACACGATTAATTCATCTTAATTGAAGATGTTTGATTGTTATTGAATGTTGTGTATTGGATTGATATCTTTGATACGTGATTATGATGCTATGTGATATGAATTGCTTTGTGCCGAGCTGTCATATCTGTAATGAATATATTTCTGTGTGAATGTGAAAACCCTTTGGCCCGTAAAACAGCATTTGAACTTCGATGCGACAGGGAGTCGGATTCTAGTTGGTTATCCGAAACCCACATCGAATATTAATGATGAATCTTTATGATTGATATATCCACGTGTTTTTAAAATTAAGCGCCCACTATTCGGTTTAGCCGAGAGAGGACCTTTGTGTCATATAACCCATTCTGAATAGTGATACGACGAAATGGATAGCATTTGAAGACAGTGGTGAAGACCGGGTGTCTTCGAGAACGATGGGATAACCTGTCGAATGACTGTGCACTGAGTTGCTCCGGTATAGAGATCTCCATATGTGATGGAGAGTCCGATCAGGATTGTGGATGCTCGGATTGCAAGGGCTTCTTTGGAAGTGCCTTTGGTTCTGTTTGAACCCGAAACAGACTTGTATGGTTGTATGTCTGACATTACACTTTGAGATATAAAGCTGATCTCTTTCAAATACATTTCTGTTGGTGGAGGAGAATTTATTCTCTTAGCTTAACACCCTTCTTTGAGACATACGAGCTCAGAGGTTACGTAGTTGAAGGTTATTAGTGATATACTCCCAAGTTGGTAATGCGGCATGATGAGTGTTGCTGATCATTTGTTGATCGAAGCATGGCTTTTGTGAAAAGCGTAGCTTTGTGGAGAAGACTTCGTCGAACCTCACAACCCGGTTATGGTCGAAACAGGAATCATTGTAGCAAGGTTATTTGGGGGTAGGGCCCCCTGAGGGTATGTCCATTTTCTTCTGGATTATAAGTGGGATCATGGTATGGAGCCCGGATACTTAACTTTGTGTTTGATGCAAACTTATTGCTTTGTGGTTGTTGGTTGAGAGGCGCCTCGGATAAAGGTTGGTAACGACCGAGAGATGGAATACTCGTATCAGTAGTTACCTAGTTACAGTGGTAACCCGGCCTTGTGTTGGCAGAGATCCGGTTAGGTTCTCGGGGACGTCCCTTTAGAGGCATTCCATTTTGTGTAGGAAGTTTCTTTGCCAGACCATTTGTTGGAAATCCAAACAAAACAACATGAGCCCTGTACGGTTTTAGTTATATAACCTACCATGCAGCGTGGTAGTAACCTGCCATAAAACATGGTAGTTGTAGTATGCATACAATAACGGTTGTATGCTGGCTAAGATTAATATTATACTTTCGAAAATGTTTTCTATACTATGCACTAATAATAATATCAAAAGATTTTTCTCGTATCAAGCATATTTGACTATCATAAGAAGAAATCTCCTCCAATTCTGTGATCGCATTGTGTGTGTAGCGAGAGGTCTTATGGTAGTTTCATTTTCCAAAAGCATGTCGGATTTCTTTTATAAACTTTTTTGTTTCAAACAACTGTTTTGTTTACTTATACCAATCCCATGACTGACCCAGAGTTTATTGTTCCCTCCCTAAACTCTGGATACCCATAATTTTCTACACGGGCAGCCTAGAAGCAGGTTATCCGTGTTTTGGAGCTAGCATGGATTTTGAAGTCTTTAGGAAGCTGTCGGATTCTGGAATCTTTTGGACTTGGAAATCTTTTAAAGTGTTGGAGTTTTGAAGACCTTATGGAATTTGAAGTATGTTGGAAACTTTTGAAGTCTCTATTGTTCCGCTGTGGAGTTGTCGTTTTATTGTAGTATCTTATGTGTAGCACTCTGATATTGGTGATCGATGTTGTAATGAATATTGTATCAAAGTTGTATCTGTGTTGTGTTCAATGATATTCATTTTGTTTCCACTGTTTATATTCATCTAATGTTGTTATAAGCTCCATCCGAACTGCATTTCAATGTTTGAATCTCCGGCAGTCAGTACAAGTGAGGTATTCGATGTCGACTTTCAATCGCTGGATTTCGGGTCGTGAAAAAGCCACTTGTTATTAGCATAATTATACAAAGCTACAAATGTTTAATGCATGTTATACCTAGCTTACAAGTGTAAAAACTAATATTATATATATTTCTTATGATTTTATATATTTATTTATGTTTATACTTTTTATTTATACATTTTTCTTTTTACTCATTTGATATAATTTCAAAAGAATTAATATAAACCTATTTATTAATTAATAACCATATGTATATACTTATAAATATCAACATTATAAAGTTTGCATATATCTATTTATATGATTTATTAATTTACTATAAAATTTATCGTTTCCAGATATTTTTAATTATCAGAATTTTATCTGTTCAACTAAATAAATCAGTGTTTCAATAGTTGAAATCAGTTAATTATCCAATTACTAGATGTCCAAAAATCCGGGTTATACATTCCTCCCCCCTTTAAATCTTTTCGTCCTCTAAAAGGAATAAAGTCAGAATTCATTAAAATGCTTATTATCAGTTAAATTACTCTTTTAACATTTTTAACTAAGAACTCTTTTTAGAAAAAATTAAAACACTTTAAAATATACATAATATTACCATAATAGTTTTTATAAAAATACTTTTTATAATTCGATGTCTCAACAAGTCCATCCTTGTTCTCACAGAAATTCGATCATACTTTGATCAGACATAGGACTGAAAATCTATAAGTACTTGATAAACCCGTTTTCAACACCCAGTGAAAATACTTGAAAAAATATTTTGGAAATATTGAAAACATTTTTGAAAATATAGAAAACATTTTTGGTGAGAATGCTCTGGAAATCATCACCCCCTCCATGGTCGCAGTTAACCCAATGGTTACGTTGCCATCCCGGTAAAATCCATAGAAAACTATAGGCACTCCACTCCCCTCGATTACACCATGGAACCCGCCACAGATCGTAGCTACACCCAGATTTTACGTCGCCATCACGACAAAAACTCATGTAACTGTAGGCATCAGCGCCCTCGGGTTTCGCTGCCAAATGAAACTTCACCACTCCTACATAGATCGCGGACTACATCAGTCGAGTCCCAATGTGGCCTGTAGGCACTCACTGCCACGCGACTTTCGCTATGTCTTCATAGATTGCAGTCTACCGTCGCCCTCATGGAAAAATCAAATGTAGACCGTAGGCACTCACTGCCCTCGACTTCCGCTATGGTCCACAGTAGATCGCAGTGACATCGAGTTACACTATCGTCATAGCATAACCCAAATATCTCTGTAGGCATTAGCGCTCTCGACTTTCGCTTACACACAATCCTCAGGAACTTCAGCTTGTTCGGACTTCCTCTCAGGATCGAATTTAGAACCCCCCTTGGGCTCTAGGAAGAACCATCCTATGGATCTCCTATTAGAAGTTCATTTAAATGGGAGTGCCTTTTTCCCCAGAGCCAATCTCCAAATATTTTATACTGTACACCTATAGTATCTTTCAAATCATACTCTTTATGATTCACATAAATCTCCTTTACACAAAATCGATATCTCAAATCAATAGTTCCAAACTTGGCCTTCCAAATTCTCAAAATCGATTTTTCCCAAAAATTAAAAGCCTTTCAAAATCAATGGGTTTCAAAAATCTTTTTCCTAAATCCATTCTCAGAAAATCATTTATACATATAGATATAAATAAATTTATTCTTTTAACTAGACAAAAAAGTTTCAAAGATCCTTTCTACTGGTTACGGATTTAATAAGGGGAGTTTATCATATATTACAAATATATATACAAACTTCATTTATGCCAAATCAAATATTCAAGTTTGATTATTTTATGAAGTTATTTACTACCTTACTTTTATAAAATGAGTTTCAGTTATAGTGATATCCAACTTCTACTTTATTCATCAATATTTCTAAAAATATACTTTTTCATTTCATAAATCATTTTAGATTTCTTTTCAAAGTTTCCAATATTTATTTCATTCAAGCACCTAAGATGTACATATACCATCTGTATGCAATTTCAAATCCGATCGCTCCTTCGATCACACAATTTCACTTCTGAACGAGTATCGTCCACTCGACTTCCTAGTGCGGACTCAGATCTGGTTTCTTGATCAGGAACCATCATTCTAAATGTGTAGCCATTACTATGATAGGGAATTTTCAGAACCTATCAAAAATCCATATCCAGGGTTCGCCGTCGAAAATCGAATGAAAAATCCCAACTTGGATCGATATAACTATCTCGAAATTCTGTGCTCGAATCTGGATCAAATCATTATACGAATAGAATAACATACGTACATCCAACGTATTTATCTTTATTGATTATTAGTAAAATCAATCTTCTTTTTATTCACCTTCATTTTATTTCTATTCAATTATTCACAATTGCTTCCATTTCCATTGGGTTATCACTTCAATTCTTATCTCCATTGGTATTTAATCATAAACAATTTGCACTCTGACTAGCTTGAATTTAGAAAATAGCTTAAAAAAATTAAAATGGATAAGTAGTTGTAAAATAGTGATTAGTTTGTAAAGCAGGTGTAAAATAGTAATTGGTTTTCAAAATAGTTGTAAAATAAGTATAAGATAGTATGGGTTTTAAAAAGAAAGGTTTTATAGTAAATAACTAGGAAAAATAGATTTAAAATAATTCATTTGAAAATAGTTCAGAGCCAAACTAATCAATTTCCCAATCTCCATTACCAATCAATTTCTCATCCCATTAAATTGATTCAGTTCCAATCAATTTGAATTAGTTCAATTTATAACACAATTTCAAATCAATTTCCATTTGAATTTAAACTTATTCAACTTCAAGCTCACTTCCAAATTATTCAAATCAAATTCAATTTCAACTATTTCAATTCCAATCTCAACTTTAAACCATCTCTAATTATATAAATTCGAGTTAAATTTTATATGTTGTTTTAATCCCTTAAATCAAATTAACCTTTACTTTTAAATTAACAACCTAAATCTTTAAACAATTTAATTTCGATTCCAAATTTTAATGTTCATTTAAATACTTCTACTTAACTTATTTCAATGTCTATGTAGAGTTTAAAACCTTTTTAAACAATTTAATCTTCGAAATCCAATTTATTACCCAATTTTAAGCTCAAACCTTGAAACCAATTCTTAAACAATTTCAGTTTACAAATTCATCTTAATCATTCAAATCTTAAGTTCAAAGTGATTTCATAGATCGTACCGCCATAAAATATTCCTTAAATTGATAGAATGCACACAAGTAGTTCAAACATCACGTCCATTTATCCATAATAAAAAATTTACGAAGTCAGAAATCTAGAGGCCTTCACCACCCCCAAAGTGTTTAGGAAAGAACAGACCCTAGCATTTCTACAAGAATCCTTTTCTATGGACTTCTTTCCAATGGGCAAAGCCCGTACATTCACTTTTCAATAGGATGTCCCACCTTATAACATTTGCCACAAAAGGTTTCTACCCTCCTATCTATCTGGATAACCTTTACGCCACTTGCAGGACGTTCCACAACCTTATTCTTCTTCTGTCTCTCGGAACAATTCCTAGCGATGTGTCCCGTCTTCTTACAATGATAGCAAATAGTCGTCTCATGAGTGGTTCAACTGGTTTACCCTTCACCTTCCTCACTTCAGGGAAATGGTTTAGGAAACGTCCTTTCTTATGACACTTAAAACACAAGATCTCAGGGCGAAACCATTAGAATGTACCCTTCAATTCCTTTCTTGTCTTACTGCACTTGGTTGCGTAATGACCCTTATTGAAACATTTGTAGTAGGTGACATCATCACAAGGCCCTATCCCAGCCCTTTCCTTAACTTGTTTCTCATATTCCTGCATTGCTCTTCTCACTCCTTACGTGCAGCTGCTCTTCGCTCTCTGCGTCTAGCCTTCCATTCTTCACTTTTAGCCATCACTCTCTCTCTTAGATAGGATTCTAGTGGGACTTCCTAACCTATATTAGACTAGATAAGTAGAATTCCAACTCTTACTCTTATTTTCCAAATATGTACATATATATTTTTGCAATTCATAAATGCAATAATCTATTTCGTTCGCACACCACGTCATATTTTCAATTTTAACCCATTCTTGGTTTTTAATTTCAAAACAAATTCCTTTTAAAATTTCAAAACAACTCTTGTTTTAAAATAAGATTCCTACATTTAGAAAATATTATTCATTATATCTATTAATACTTTGAAACAATTTAAATTTCTGGACTTAGATTTAAAAACTTCACAATTTAAATCCCTTCCAATTTGCAAGTCATACTTACCTAAATTGTTACTTTCTTAAAACATTCCATTTTGCTTTATCATTGTTTATTTTAAAAAAATAAACTTCCTTTTATTAAGATATAATAAACATTTTATGATAATAACCAAGATTATTATATATGGAAACCAATTCACTATATATTATCTTATAATTTATTGGAAAATAAAGTTAGGGTAACTTAATTCAGTATTCTGAAAACAATTCTACAAATTTCAGGATTTTATTTTCTGGTTTAAATCCATTTCAAGATTATCTTATTTGTATAGTTCATATTACCCAATTCCTATTTAATTTCAATAATCAACAACCAATTACCCTATATATATAATAATTAGAAAAATTATTGCTGTACCTATCAAAATAAAGGCTTATATAATAATCATTTATTTTTAAAATCATTTAAAATCTTTATATAAGAAAATAATAAGTGCGCTCTTATATATATTACACTCAACTCATTCTAGGGTATTACTGACCCTTTCCTTAATGAGTAAACCCACCAGAGCCAAGGTTCTCGCTTAACGTTCAACTCTGATACCAAAATGTAATGACCTAAAATTTTCGACCTTGATACATTCACTGTAGAAGTGCTGAGCAATCGAACGCTGGAAATCTCAGATTGTTAGGGTAAAGAAGAAAAGAGGTAGAAGAAGAAACAGAAAACAACATCACAATCTCACATTCGCAACTGATTAAAATATAATATCAAGTAATAGCTTTTATACAGAGAAAATCTACATTTGTCATTTTATATATAATACATCAGAGTACTTATATATAAATAAAATTCTACCTTTGGATCTAACTCATTACTGTAGACATATGCCCAACCTTGTCTAATGTACTTACAGGAAGAGATGATACTATTTTCTAATAGTTTGTGTTCCACTATTCCAACTAAAATTAAATTGCAGTTAACAAGCTGTGGCCTGACATCATGTTTTCTCGTGAGATAATTTAATCCTCCTACCTTCCACACCAGAAAAGACATTAGTTGGATGTGTTACCTCCAGCATTACATATGCTTGGGGTAGTAGAGCTCGACTGGCACATTTAGGACTTTTTTGACCTTATTTTTAGTTATGATGCATGTTTATCCCAAAGGGAACTATCCATAATATCTAAACTACTAGTAGCTTTGAATTCAAGAACATTTTCATTGCTACTTTTTTTCTTGTCAACCCCTGCTTATTTGTACATATTACATTGTCATTTGAAGCTTTCAATTCACCATGACTAGCTATTATAGTTTGCATTTCTGCTTAGAGTTGAGGCCATTATCTGCTGACTTATGTTCCTGTCGACCTGGAATTGGAGTTTGTTTGGAATCTTCACTGATCTGTTGTTGATCTTCATCCATATTTTGAGGGGAAGTAAGTTCTTAGTTTTGAATATGTTCTTGCACAGTCGACTTGTCATTCTAAAGGTTCCTATTCCTATCACTTTCCATTTGATTGTATTTATTATGTTGTAATGGTTTGGACTATGGACTGTTCGTTGTGTATAACTGTGGATTGTGAACATTTTTCTTGTCTGAACTTTTATTGTTTAATCATGCCGGCTGCTGCTTTTCATTTTTTATACATTTTCCTTCACATTAGATTGGTTTCCCTGTAAGTTTTCCATCATGTTTTTCTAGTCTACCTCCGTATTTTTTTCTCGTTGGTCGAATTTGGCGTGCATACTTACTCAAACATGTAATACTTTTATGGATGTCCAAAGCACTTGCGGTTTTGGCAAGTACTAGTTTTCCATTCATACTCTACTACTTGGGTAGATATTTCATTTTTTTCATTCAAGTTACTACTTCGTTCGAGTAGTTAAACTTGTTCTTTATCTCAACTGGTACTCTAACAAAAAATAATTTTTGTTGGAATTCCCATTGAATGAAAATATACATAAGTCCCACATCGTCAAAAATTGTTAAGCTATACTAGTATATATATGGCTTCGCAATGAAGGGGTTAGGACGTAGGGCAACCCAAATGTATGCTTCGTTGTGGGGAGGAAGATCATGCATCACCACCACACACGCGCGCACCGCCGCCGTCTATCCGATCGGACCGGGCCTGATCCGTTAGACGCGAGCGGGTGCGGCCCGACTGAAGAGGCACGGCCAAACATAAGTAGGCGCAACACGAGCAAATACAAGTAGCAGGCGGGTACAACCTGTTAACAGACAGTAGCATTAAAGGCAACGGGTGCGACCCGTCAAGCGGACGCAACTGTTTGAAGGGATGCAGATGAAACTATAAATAGGAGAGAATAATGATCACATTCTCAATCCGATTCTGTTTTTTTCCTCTGCTTCCTTCCTCTACTGCTCAATACATATCACAGAGTTGACATACTCATTACAATCTCATGCAGATTACGTCTGTTGTATCTTGGGTGACTTTAAATAAAGTCTTAAGTAAATTGTTACGACAAGCCTCGGACGGAATTTCCTTCTTCAAACCGGTTAGGTTTATAAATTGATTTATATATATATATATATATATATATATTTCGTTTTTACGTTGTGTTATTTCTTTAAATAGTATAACGTTTGATCTAAAGTTGTTAGTTTGTTGTTGTAATTTAATTACGACATACCTATTGCTTAAATTAGCTAATACAGACTTCCAGAGTAGTGGAAATCTGATTGATAAACTTGTGAGATGAGTTTATAATTGATTATTCTCTGTTTTGGTATACTAGACTTATAACATCTTAAGACTTTCCTTTTTTTTTTAAAACAGAGATGGAAACAGTTGAATTATCAACAAAGGCTACTATACACAACATGCCCGATCCTTTTAAAGGAGATGGTGACGATTTTCTAACATGGCAGAATCGGATGTTATTTTATCTCACCACACTTGGTCTGCAACGGTATCTCGAGGAGGAGGAACCGATTCCTGCACCAGGCAAGGAATCAGATGTTGATATGTGGAAGCATTCCAATTTTCTATGCAGAAACTATATTCTGAATTGTCTCGACAAGGTGCTATACAAAGTATATCAGCCTGTAAAGACAGCAAAATCACTCTGGAATGCACTTGTCATGAAGTATAAGACGCAGAATATCAGTCTTAAGAAATTCATTAAAGACTAATTCATGGACTACAAGATGATTGACTCCAAACCGGTGACTGCTCAACTGCATGAACTGCAAATCATCATTCATGAACTCGAAGCGGAAGGATATAAGGTTGGAGAATCGTTTTTGGTTGAAGCCATCACGGGAAAACTACCGCCGTTATGGAAAGATTACAGCAATTATCTAAAGCATAAGAAGAAGGAAATCTCTTTACAGGATCTCATAGTCCGACTGAAAATTGAGGCAGATAACCGTGACGTTACAAAACAAAGCGAGGAGGCATTTGTGGCTGAAGGTTCAAAGACCAAAAACAAAAAGAAGAATTTCCAGAAGAAAAGAAAATCTCCATACAACAAACGAACCAAAAAGTTTAATGGTGAGTGTTGAGTTTGTGGAAAGGTTGGACATGCCGCTAGAGATTGCAGGCTCAAAAAGGACCGCAACAAAGAGACGAATATAGTATACAACATAAAAGTAGACGAGTTCAACTTTTCGGCAGCTGTATCTGAATGCAATTTGGTTCAGAATTCTAACCAATAGTGGGTAGACACAGGCGCTACTCGTCATGTCTGCTCTGACAAATCCATGTTTTCTACATACCAGAAATTCGATCACGAAGAAAAACTCTATATGGGTAATTCTGCAGTATCCATGATCGAAGGTAGTGGAACAGTAATCCTTAAGTTTACTTTTGGAAAAACTGTCAAGTTGAATGACGTGCTCCACGTTACAGACATACATAAGAATCTCATCTCTGATGTAGTGCTATCAAAGAAAGGATTCAAAATGTTGTTCGAGTCAGACAAGATGATTCTGTCCAAGGCTGCAATGTATATCGGAAGGGGATATTTATGTGATGGCCTATTTAAGGCAAATGTAGCTGCTATCGGCAATAAAACTATGTATTCTGATTGTGCTATTAATAAAATTGAAGTTTCTTACTTGCTTGAGCATGAAATTTTACTATGGTATTATAGATTGGGACACATGAAAATATTATCAAACTTGGGATTAATTCCGAAATTCCAAGTAGATAAGAACTACAAATATGAGACACGTGTAGAAGCAAAAATGGTTAAAAAACTATTTCAATCTGTTGATAGAAGCACCGAACCACTAGGTTTGGTTCATACAGATTTATTTGATTTTAAATCATTAACTACAAGAGGTGGAAAAAGGTACTTTATCACTTTTATTGATGACTGAAGAGGAGCGGCCAAACATAAGCAGACGCGATGCGAGCAAACACAAGTAGCAGGCGGGTGCGGCCTGTTAACGAACAGTAGCATTAAAGGCAACAGATGCGACCCATCAAGCGGACGCAACTGTTTGAAGGGATGCAGACGAAACTATAAGTATGAGAGAATAATGATCACATTCTCAATCCGATTCTGTTTTTTTCCTCTGCTTCCTTCCTCTACTGCTCAATACATATCACAGAGTTGACATACTCATTACAATCTCGTGCAGATTACGTCTGTTGTATCTTGGGTGACTTTAAATAAAGTCTTAAAGAAATTGTTACGACAAGCCTCAGACGGAACTTCCTTCTTCAAACCGGTTAGGTTTATAAATTGATTTATATATATATATATATATATATATATATTTCGTTTTTACGTTGTGTTATTTCTTTAAATAGTATAAAGTTTGATCTAAAGTTGTTAGTTTGTTGTTGTAATTTAATTACGACATACCTATTGCTTAAATTAGCTAATACAGACTTCCAGAGTAGTGGAAATCTAATTAATAAACTTGCGAGACGAGTTTATAATTGATTATTCTCTGTTTTGGTATACTAGACTTATAACATCTTAAGACTTTCCAGTTTTTTGCTAAAACAGAGATAACAACAGTTGAATTATCAACAAAGGCTACTACACACAACAGGCCCGATCCTTTTAAAGGAGATGGTGACGATTTTCTAACATGGCAGAATCAGATGTTATTTTATCTCACCACACTCGGTCTTCAACGGTATCTCGAGGAGGAGGAACCGATTCCTGCACCAGGCAAGGAATCAGATGTTGATATGTGGAAGCATTCCAATTTTCTATGCAGAAACTATATTCTGAATTGTCTCGACAAGGTGCTATACAAAGTATACCAGCCTGTAAAGACAGCAAAAGCACTCTGGAATGCACTTGCCACGAATTATAAGACGCATAATATCAGTCTTAAGAAATTCATTAAAGACAAATTCATGGACTACAAGATAATTGACTCCAAACTGGTGACTTCTCAGCTGCATGAACTGCAAATCATCATTCATGAACTCGAAGAGGAAGGACATAAGGTTGGAGAATCATTTTTGGTTGAAGCCATCATGGGAAAACTGCCGCCGTCATGGATAGATTACCCCAATTATCTAAAGCATAAGAAGAAAGAAATCTCTTTACAGGATCTCATAGTCCGACTGAAAATTGAGGCAGATTACCGTGAAGTTACAAAACAAAATGAGGAGGCATTTGTGGCTGAAGGTTCAAAAACCAAAAACAAAAAGAAGAATTTCCAGAAGAAAAGGAAAGCTCCAGACAACAAACCAAAAGGCAACAAACGAAACAAAAAGTTTAATGGCGAGTGTTGGGTTTGTGGAAAGGTTGGACATGCCGCTAGAGATTGCAGACTAAAAAAGGACCGCAACAAAGAGACAAATATAGTAGACAACATGGAAGTAGACGAGTTCAACTTCTCGGCAGTTGTATCTGAATGCAAATTGGTTTAGAATTCTAACCAATGGTGGGTAGACACAGGCGCTACTCGTCATGTCTGCTCTGACAAATCCATGTTTTCTACATACTGGAAATTTGATCACGAAGAAAAACTCTATATGGGTAATTCTACAATATCCATGATCGAAGGCAGTGGCACAGTAATACTCAAGTTTACTTTTGAAAAAACTGTCAAGTTGAATGACGTGCTCCACGTTCCAGACATACGTAAGAATCTCATCTCTGGTGTAGTGCTATCAAAGAAAGGATTCAAAATTGCGTTCGAGTCAGACAAGATGGTTCTGTCCAAGGCTGCAATGTATATCGGAAGGGGATATTTATGTTATGGCCTATTTAAGGCAAATGTAGCCGTTATCGACAATAAAACTATGTATTCTGATTTTGCTATTAATAAAATTGAAGTTTCTTACTTACTTGAGCATGAAATTTTACTATGGCATTATAGATTGGGACACATAAATTTCCGAAAAATGAAAACATTATCAAACTTGGGATTAATTCCGAAATTCCAAGTAGATAAGAACTACAAATGTGAGACATGTGTAGAAGCAAAAATGGTTAAAAAACCATTTCAATCTGTTGATAGAAGCACCGAACCACTAGGTTTGGTTCATACAGATTTATTTGATTTTAAATCATTACCTATAAGAGGTGGAAAAAAGTACTTTATCACTTTTATTGATGACTGAAGAGGTGCGACCAAACATAAGCAGGCGCGACGCGAGCAAATACAAGTAGCAGGTGGGTGCGACCTGTTAACGAACAGTAGCATTAAAGGCAACGGGTGCGACCCGTCAAGCGGACACAACTGTTTGAAGGGATGCAGACGAAACTATAAATAGGAGAGAACAATGATCACATTCTCAATCCGATTCTATTTTTTTTTTCTCTGTTTCCTTCCTCAACTGCTCAATACATATCACAGAGTTGACATACTCATTACAATCTCGTGCAAATTACGTCTGTTGTATCTTGGGTGACTTTAAATAAAGTCTTAAGGAAATTGTTACGACAAGCCTCAGACGGAATTTCCTTCTTCAAACCGGTTAGGTTTATAAATTGATATATATATATATATATATCTTTTTCGTTTTTACATTGTGTTATTTCTTTAAATAGTATAATGTTTGATCTAAAGTTGTTAGTTTGTTGTTGTAATTTAATTACGACATATTATCGCTTAAATTAGCTAATACAGACTTCCAGAGTAGGGGAAATCTGATTGATAAACTTGTGAGACGGGTTTATAATTGATTATTCTCTGTTTTGGTATACTAGACTTATAACATCTTAAGACTTTCCAGTTTTTTGCTAAAACAGATATGGCAACAGTTGAATTATCAACAAAGGCTACTACACACAACAGGCTCGATCCTTTTAAAGGAGATGGTGATGATTTTATAACGTGGCAGAATCAGATGTTATGTTATCTCACCACACTCGGTCTGCAACGGTATCCCGAGGAGGAGGAACCGATTCCTGCACCAGGCAAGGAATCAAATGTTGATATGTGGAAGCATTCCGATTTTCTATGCAGAAACTATATTCTGAATTGTCTCGACAAGGTGCTATACAAAGTATATTAGCCTATAAAGACAGCAAAAGCACTGTAGAATGCACTTTCCATGAAGTATAAGACACAGAATATCAGTCTTAAGAAATTCACTAAAGACAAATTCATGGACTACAAGATGATTGACTCCAAACCGGTGACTGCTCAGCTGCATGAACTGCAAATCATCATTCATGAACTCGAAGCGGAAGGACATAAGGTTGGAGAATCGTTTTTGGTTGAAGCCATCACGGGAAAACTGCCGCCGTCATGGAGAGATTACCGCAATTATCTAAAGCATAAGAAGAAGGAAATCTCTTTACAGGATCTCATAGTCCGACTGAAAATTGAGGCAGATAACCGTGAAGTTACAAAACAAAGCGATAAGGCATTTGTGGCTGAAGGTTCAAAGACCAAAAACAAAAAGAAGAATTTCCAGAAGAAAAGGAAAGCTCCAGACAACAAACCAAAAGACAACAAACGAATCAAAAAGTTTAATGGGGAAATGTTGGACATGCCGCTAGAGATTGCAGACTCAAAAAGGACCGCAACAAAGAGACAAATATAGTAGAGAACATGGAAGTAGACGAGTTCAACTTCTCGGCAGTTGTATCTGAATGCAATTTGATTCAGAATTCTAGCCAATGGTGGGTAGACACAGGCGCTACTCGTCATGTCTGCTTTGACAAATCCATGTTTTCTACATACCAGAAATTCGATCACGAAGAAAAACTCTATATGGGTAATTCTGCAGTATCCATGATCGAAGGCAGTGACACAGTAATCCTCAAGTTTACTTTTGAAAAAACTATCAAGTTGAATGACGTGCTCCACATTCCAGACATACGTAAGAATCTCATCTCTGGTGTAGTGCTATCAAAGAAAGGATTCAAAATGGTGTTCGAGTCAGACAAGATGGTTATATCCAAGGCTTCAATGTATATCGGAAGGGGATATTTATGTGATGGCCTATTTAAGGAAAATGTAGCCGTTATCAGCAATAAAACTATGTATTCTAATTGTGCTATTAATAAAATTGAAATTTCTTACTTGCTTGAGAACGAAATTTTACTATGGCATTATAGATTAGGACACATAAATTTCCAAAAAATGAAAACATTATCAAACTTGGGATTAATTTAGAAATTTCAAGTAGACAAGAACTACAAATGTGAGACATGTGTAGAGGCAAAAATGGTTAAAAAACCATTTCAATCTGTTGATAGAAGCACCGAACCACTAGGTTTGGTTCATACAGATTTATTTGATTTTAAATCATTACCTACAAGAGGTGGAAAAAAGTACTTTATCACTTTTATTGATGACTATACACGATATTGCTATGTATATCATTTAAACAGTAAGAATGAAGAAATTACATCGTTTATGAAGTACAAAGCCGAGGTAGAAAAAAAGTTAAATAAAAAGATCAAGATATTGAGATCTGATCGAGGTGGAGAATACGATCACTATTTGAACAGTTCTGTGCCGAAAATGGTATAATTCATCAAACAACAGCTCCATATTCACCACAACAAAATGGTGTGGCCGAGAGGAAAAACAGGACGTTAAAAGACATGATTAATGTCATGCTTTTAACCTCTGGTTTACCAACGAACTTGTGGGGGGAAGCCTTAAATATGTCTAATCATATATTAAACAAAGTCCCTCACAATAAAACAGGAACAATTCCATATGAGTTATGGAAAGGACACAAACCAAGTTTTAAATACCTCAAAGTGTGGGGGTGCTTGGCAAAAGTTCCAGTTCCGCTTCCCAAGAAAGTCAAACTTGGACAAAAAACAGTAGATTGTTACTATTTACGGCCATCCTAAAATAGTAGTGCTTACAGATTTTTGGTATTCAAGTCTGATATAGTTGATATTCATGTAAATACAATCATGGAACCTAGAGATGCCTCATTCTTTGAAGACGTGTTTCCGCACAAAAAGAATGAAGGGAATAATGTCCCTAAAAGGACAAGAGAAGAATCAAGTAATTCACATGAAGATAAAACTCATCATGAGATCGAGGATGTTGAAACAAGAAGAAGCGTAAGGGCTAGGACTTCCAAGACATTTGGTTTGGATTTTCTCACGTATGTGTTAGAACACGAACCTCAAACGTACAAGGAAGCAATGTCATCTTCTGAATCTTCATGTTGGAAAGAAGCAATCCAAAGTGAGATTGATTCAATTCTAAGTAATAAAACTTGAAAAATTGTTGATATTCCACCTGGAATAAAACCTATTGGCTGTAAATGGATTTTCAAGAAGAAAATGAAAGCAGATGGCTCTATCGATAAGTATAAAGCCACACTAGTAGCCAAAGGATATCGTCAAAAAGAAGGAGTAGACTTCTTTGATACATATTCGCCGGTAACACGAATAACCTCTATAAGAATGCTAATAGCAGTTGCATCGATCTATAATCTAGAAATTCATCAAATGGATGTAAAGACAGCATTCTTAAATGGAGATCTCGATGAGGAGATCTACATGGAGCAACCTGAAGGTTTTTTTTCCAAAGGAAATGAAAACAAAGTCTGTAGATTAGTAAAATCATTATACGGACTAAAACAAGTTCCAAAACAATGGCACGTAAAATTTGATAGTGTCATGATGAGAAATGGTTTTCGTATAAATGAATGCGATAAGTGTGTTTATTATAAACAAATTGGACAATCATATGTGACGATTTGTTTATATGTAGACGATATGTTAATATTTGGTCCAAATACTCAAGTAATATAGACCATAAAGAAGATGTTAATTAGCAATTTCGATATGAAAGACTTAGGAGTTGCAGACGTTATTTTGAAAATCAAAATAATAAGAACACCTAATGGAATTGAATTATCTCAGTCACACTAATAGACAAAAATGATTGAAAATTTTCAAAATTTTGAAATTAAAGGAGCAAGAACACCTTTTAATCCATCATAAGTACTGCATAAAAACACTAATGAGAGTGTAATGCAACTGAAATACTCTCGTGTAATAGGATGTCTCATGTATCTCATGAATTGCACAAGACCAGATATAGCTTATGCAGTAAGTCGACTGAGCAGTTATACAAGCAATCCAGGAAAGGTACACTGGAAAGCACTAATGAGAGTGCTTGGATATTTAAAAAATACCACAAATTATTCATTACATTATGGAAAATATCATGCCGTCTTAGAAGGATATAGTGATGCAAATTGGATTGCTGATTCAGAGGAATCAAAATCAACAAGTGGTTATGTCTTTACCTTAGCAGGGGCAGCAGTGTCATGGAAATCTACTAAACAAACATGCATAGCTCGATCCACTGTGGAATCGGAGTTCATCACTTTAGATAAAGCAGGCGAAGAAGCAGAATGACTTCGACACTTTTTAGAAGATATTTCATTTTGGCCTAAACCTGTACCGGCCATATGCATACACTGTGATAATCAAGCTGCGCTAAGTAGAGTGCACAACTTTGTGTATAATGGAAAGTCGCGACATATTCGTCGACGTCATAACACAGTTAAGCAGCTACTCTCAAATGGAACTATTTTCATAGATTATGTGAGAACAAATGATAACCTAGCGGATCCATTTACTAAAGGTTTATCAAGAGAGAAAATTGACTGCGCATCGAGGGGAATGAGTTTAAAAGCCTAAACCACCAAGAGTTATCTTATACGGAAACCTATCCTAGCGACTGGAGATCCCACGGACTAGGATCAATAGGCAAACCAGTTCTGAGTAACTCAAGACTTAATGCATTTGTGTGGACATAGTCCAACTCCATTCCTATGGTGCACAATATAAATGCATGCCTACAGAAGTATTTAAAGGTTAAAACTATGTTTTTAATGATGAGCATATCTTGGAAATAACAAGTGGGGTATATGTAGCATACTCTTAATGGTTGCGATCACCTATGTTAGTGTGAGCTGAGTCGGCTCTATGAGAATATTGAAGGCTTTTATTCTCTAAAAACACTCGCAGAACCAAAAATTAATTTGGACCAAAATGAACACAACCAAGAGATTGGATGTGAAGAGAATCAATGCTTCGTAAAGCTTATTGTCTAGATATACAACAAAGGCCGACGATTCAAGATGAAATAATTCACCGATTAGCCAAGTAGATCCGATAAGTTTTAACTAGGGAAAGTTCAAAGTGAAATATTTACTTATCCATGATAAAGCATTATTCCATATGTACTCTGTGATATTTCGCTTTATGTGGGGGATATGTATATTATCATTCATGTGGTTGTTGGAATTCCTATTGAATGAAAATATACATAAGTCCCACATCGCCAAAAATTGCTAAGCTATACTAGTATATATATATATATATATATATATATATATATATATATATATATATGGCTTTGCAATGAAGGTGTTGGGACCTAGGGGCACCCAAATGTATGCTTCGTTGTGAGGAGGGAGATCATGCATCACCACCAGATACGCGCGGCCGTCGCCGTCCGTCCGACCGAGCAGAATCGGACCGGGTTTGGGTTTGGGTCTAATATGATCCTATTTTTACTGCAAAACTGGGCCGATTTTCTGACAGTTGCAGGCTAAACGAACAAGTGCGGATCTGTTCGGAAGTGGACGCGGAATGACTGAAGAGGCGTGACCCATAGGCGAACAGAAGCGGATGCGACCCATTAGACGCGAGCGGGTGCGGCCCGACTGAAGAGGCACGGCCAAACATAAGCAGTCGCGACGCGAACAGATACAAGTAGCAGGCGAGTGTGACCTGTTAAAGAACAATAGCGATTAAAGGCAACGGGTACGACCCGTCAAGCGGACGCGACTGTTTGAAGGGATGCAGACGAAACTATAAATATGAGAGAATACTAATCACATTCTCAATACAATCCGATTCTGTTTTTTCCTCTGCTTCCTTCCTCTACTGCTCAATACATATCACAGAGTTGACATACTCATTATAATCTCATGCAGATTACGTCTGTTGTATCTTGTGAGACTTTAAATAAAGTCTTAAAGAAATTGTTACGACAAGCCTCAGACGGAATTTCCTTTTTCAAACCGGTTAGGTTTATAAATTGATTTATATATATATATATATATATTTCGTTTTTACGTTGTGCTATTTCTTTAAATAGTATAACGTTTGATCTATCGTTATAGTTATTATTACTATAGTTGTTAGTTTATTGTTGTAATTTAATTACGACATACCTATTGCTTAAATTAACTAATACAGACTTCCAGAGCAGTGGAAATCTGATTGATAAACTTGTGAGACGGGTTTACAATTGATTATTATCTGTTTTGGTATGCTAAACTGATAACAATTTTCTTATACCATGGTGCAGTAATCATTCTTAATAGGGTTGCCTAGAACTGCCACAATTATATTAATCCCTTCATTAGACCAACAATCCAGTTTTAAACTTAGAAATCTCACACAGACTGAGATGGTTTGTAGGAACGCCTTTTTTAAATTAAATCTGAGTACCCTTGTTCTCATCATCATCAGTCTACGATAGTAGAAACATAGACCTCCCTCTAAAATGCAATCACGGTCTACTTTGTTTTCAAATTTTATTACATACAACCCATTATCGTTTGTGAAAATCTGAAACACTCCTGGTTTCCAAACTCTCACTATGTAAGCTCTAAAATAGTGAAAACAAGGTCTAGAGTCTACCTTATAATCGAGTTATCCCACTGCTTGAAATTACCGTTATAGTAGTCATTTTTGCACATCTCATTTCATTTAATGTCGTCGGTTAATAAAACTGCAAGGTGAACGAGACTGAAGTTTGCTCACATATCCTTGAAAGTCCTAAACCTAACTCATTTTCTTGTCTAGTTCAAACTTCTTCAAACAGTGTTCTGTTCAAATTCATTTCATGCTCTAATCTCCAAATTCATTTTTCCTTCTGTTTATAAAATCCTGGTTCATGTCAAATCTTTAGCCGCAACTTAGAAGATTATCATGGTTCCCATTCAGGCCCATATATTCGAACAGTAAATTCATAGTAGATTGGATCAGACACCTCCCAAAATTGATTTTGAAAAACGGTGATAAAGAAGAGCATGAAGATCGTATCTCCAATTTATGCTATTTTTTAGTATAAATTGTAATGTTTGAAACTTTTTATATTTGGTATAAACCTCATGTATGGAACTTTGATGTTCGAAATGATTAA
Organism: Allium cepa; assembly: GCA_030765085.1. Taxonomy (NCBI): domain Eukaryota; kingdom Viridiplantae; phylum Streptophyta; class Magnoliopsida; order Asparagales; family Amaryllidaceae; genus Allium; species Allium cepa. Next base: position 888,514,802 of record CM060929.1, read on the forward strand.
TATATTATAATATTGGAAACTTAAACTTACTTTGGTGTTAATAATCAATATATTTAAACGACTGTAACAACTTCATGTACATGATATGCTTGATCTGATTAGAATCAATCTTACGTATTAATAATGATTAGTTGGAGTGACGTTACATTTGGTTTTGAATAATTCCACGTTGAATTTAAAAGGCTCTTCTATAAATTGAACTAAAAACCAAGTCATTACAACAACATTACGTCTAAACCTAGAATGATTTATTGCGATATATACCACTAATTATGCAATGAGGTGTTATGATAAACTTAATATTGCAATGATTTGGTTATGCAATATCTTACTTTGTTCCATGCTTGATTTAATTGGATATCTCGCCATTTATAATTTTCTTTAAAGTACACCTGCAGATATGTATCCTAGGTTCAAGGTAAAAAGGAGGAAGAAGAAAGAAGGAATTAATTGGAATAATAAATTATTTTATTCATGTAATATCGAAACTTAATATTAAAATTAGAAATATATTAGTAACTTTTTAACATATCATATGTACTCAAAAATAAATTGATATTGTAGCTAGCAATAGTCTACGTACAACTTGATTTGCATTTGAAAAGAGAATTAATTTTACTCATATTTATGCATTAAACTCATAGATAAATACAGTCATAGAATATACATGTAGGAAAAGGGAAATGATTTACAAGGAGAAATAGAAAACAAATAACACAAAGAAAACAAAAATTGTCAATATATTTAACAATAACAACAACAACAATAAAATATTGTTTTTCATGTAAACATCAAAAAGCTTTGGCCTCAAACAATCTCTACCAATCATGATCTATGTGTTTAATTTTTCCTATTCACACTGCTTCTGCTTCTGCTTCGTACCATCTTGCTCACATCCCCTCCACACCTCCTTCTCCTCCCCGTACCCTCACCCTTTCACAAACTCTATTGTCTTTTATTTCCTTGAGTTTAAGGTTTCCTCTATTTATGCTTTTGCTTGCTCTTCAAATCCAACCTTAATCTCAATGGAGAAGGTCTTTCTCTTCCCTTTAGTTGAAGCCTCTCTCGTTATTTCAACCTTTACTACAAACATGTGTTTCAAGCTTATATTTTTCTTCTTCCTTACCTTGACTATCAATTATTGGTTTAATCTCCCAACTACTGGTGTTTACTTCTCTACTCCGAGGCTCATAACTCCTCTTGATGATCTACTGCCATTTCGATCCTAGATGTTGGAACTCCAATTGCTTTAATATCCCCTTGCTCCACAGCAAATACTTTTTCTAATTCTATTGATGATGTGGCTAAACCTTTTGAGGGAATTGATTTAATACTGATTGGTGGTGGATATGTTAGTCGTCCCTCCCCTTTATACAAGTCTATGAAGATATCATTATTTCGTAATAAACCAAAGAATGTTGACTCCTATTTCCCCAAGGATTTTAACCTAGTTGATTAAGATGAGGCTCATAGGCCTCCATCGAATGTGATTACAATATCGTACTTGTTATTGAAAATAGCACTTAGTTGGATATTTTCTAGACCAAAACCCCTCCTATACAATGGTCACTAACCACTTCAAGCGTCAATAAAAGATATCAGGTTCTATTAAATTAAAGTTTAACAAATTTATGCTTTACCGTGAGTTTTCATTAGGGAAGAGGTGCAATGTATACTTATGGTTATCCACATTATTATTAGAGGTAAAATATTTATCACCACCCAATGGAGCTCTTCCGTTGATAGAGTCTCGGTGCCACATGCTATTGTTAAATATGCCCACCCCCTTCCTCCCTCCAATGATGGTGCAACTTGTGGAATATGCGATTATATGATCGTTATATGTTTTTTGTTTGATGATAATAAACATATATATTCGTATAAATGTATTTGATATTGTATTATTTCATTTCTCACAGATCAAATGAACATATACTGAATAAAATTTTATCGGCACAAAATTTGAATTCAAACAGAAATTTTATTCAAACAATTTTTTATTACAAATTTGAATAGTACAAATTCTCTCACTATAACTGTACAATTTTTGAATGCAATACAACTTTCTGATTTACATCATTATCCTCACTACATATCACTCACACTCGTATTTTGTCTTCAACTGAATTTCAGTCTGATTCCAGCATCTGAGTGATCTGCAAAAATATTTTCAAACGCAGAAAAATTGAAAAAGAAAATTCAAACTGACTTGATGCAAACAGGTCATATATATTATCAACATGGATGCAGATTACAAGACAGTTTGCAAGCAAATTCAAAGTGGAAGCACCTCCAAAGACTCAACAGGGAACACATGTCACAAGCAATCAATGATCAGACTACCATGATCAGTAATACAAGCAAACAGCATAAGAGTGCATGCAACAGCAGTAAAGGAATCAACGTAAACAACAGTGAAGAATGCTGAAGTGAATGAAGAGTAGTGTACAACAAAATGAAACTAGAGTGCAACAGGCAAACACAACAATGCAGCTGAGAACAATGGAACACAATTCAGATGACATGTCAAAGACCACAAGCAATCAGACCAAATGCAGAGAGATGAATCAACAGCCCAAGTCAAGATGGAGCTACAGGAATGTGACCAAGCAATGACCAGAACAATGACCAATGAACAAAGAACAGAGACTAAGAAAATGTACAGACCACAACATGTATGCAAATATGAAGTAAATCAAAGTGTGCAACTCGAGAATATACATAGTGCAGAACAAATTTGTCGAACATTGCCACCAACATAAGCAGCAACAATGAAGACTACTTGAAGTGTGTCGACTAGACATCACAATGAACCAGCAACATGTACACAAGGGCAGTGAACATCAAAAGCAAACAATAACTCACATGTATGATACCAGTGAAACAAATGCAAAATTGACAAATGCAAAACACATGGAGGCAAAGCTCAAACCAAACAGTCAAGTTCAAGGCATAGCAATGAAAATAGTGTGGCCCAGAACTGATACAAGCAAGGAATGGCAGTATCAATGTCAGACACACATGTATATGAAGTACACACGTGCAACAGTCAACCCAGTATGCAAAATGAATGGAGCAATGAGCAAGTGCAACAGAGAATAGCAACATGCAAAAACAAGACCAGAACAATCATGCCAAAAGTATGGTTACAGCATCAAGGTATCAAGATTATGTAACAATGATCAGAGACGAAGCTCACAGGAATGAAAACAGTGATGGCCGAAAATAATGAAGAGTCGTGGAGTGGTATACAAGAAATCAACGCAGTATAAAAATACAAATCAAACCGAAGTCAAAATTCAAGTGCATATCTTTGAAAAAGTCAGAAAATGAAAAAGGAAAGTTTTTGCCGTATCAATCAAGGATAAATCAAACGTTTGAAAATCAAAGCCGTGAGTAACAAGACAAAAATTATATCAGGAATGCCGTGCGCATCAGGCAATTGAAGTTTTGGAAAGTATCGAACTGAAACGAGCAAACAAGTGTCTCGAATTCATATAAATACTAAACCCAAAACTCATCATCGGCATCGAGTTAAATTGAAGAAATCAAAAAAGAACCAGCAACAAAAGAAATTACACACCGAATCAAACAACGAACTCGATCAAAAGAGGAGCAATGCAATCTCGAAGTCAACCTAGCAGCCTATCTTCAGAGAATTGATTATCAGAGAACGAGCGCGAGCAAACCAGAGAATTGATTTGAAAAAAATCCCAATTTGGATCGCAACAGCCGAAACCCTAATTTCAGATAGTAGATCGGCCGCAATTATTTCACAAGCAAGAGAAGTGGATCGGGTGGAAGAAAACAAAAGAGCCGACCTTTATTATTACAAAGAGGATTTTGTTTTATTTAGGGTTTATTTTATTAAAATGGGGTTTTTTATTTGAGCAAAAATTATGGATTCAAGTTTGTATTTTAATTTTTGCTCCTGCATTTATTTTTGAAGTCTTTTTTTCTTTTCGAGTCAAAAGTATTGGTAAATCACCACCTATGTTGTAGGTAGTGTCAAATTGTCTAGTTAAAATTAGTTCAGTGAGCAGGGTGTGCGAGTTTGCAAAACTCTATAGGCGGGAGCAGAGTTTGCGAGTTTGCAAAGCCCTATAGGCGGAGCAGGGGGTGCGAGTCTAGTAGAGTGTTTGTGAGCGGGAGCAAGGGTTTGCGAGTCTGTTAGAGTGCTTGTAAGCGGGATACTGTTTAATTCTAATAGAAATCTGGGAATGCAGGAGTAGGCAGGGGTTGCCAAAGCTGGGTAAATTTTGTGTGTGATTTACTTTTCAGCATATTTATTTCTGCAGTTTGTTTCTGTGTTTAAATCGAGAAAATTTGCTATTACCCTATTCACCCCCTCCCCCCCCCCCCCCCCCCCCGCTATGGTTAATCTAGATCCTATAAGTGGTATCAAAGCGAGGCTTTTTTTTTAACTCTAGAGTCATGAATTCATCAAATAATGCTTTTTCTAAGGGGCAATCTATTGCTAGGCCACCCATGTTTAACGGGAATGATTATGCTTATTGGAAAGTTAGGATGGGCATTTATCTTAGTTCTGTTGATTATGATGTTTGGGACATTATTGAAATTGGCTATAAATCTCCCACTATAACTGTTGGTGATACTGAGATTCCTAAACCTAAGGAAAGGGGGGATGGTAACGATAAGAAATTAAAAACTACAAATGCTAAAGCCATGAATGCTCTGATCTGTGCTCTTGATAAGAATGAATTTAATAGAATTTCTCATTGTAAAACTGCACAGGAAATTTGGCACACTTTGGAGGTGACACACGAAGGAACTTCTCAAGTCAAGGAGTCTCGTCTAGCCCTATTCAGCAATGAATACGAAAACTTTATGATGGACAAAGGCGAGAGCATAAAGGATATGTTTGGACGTTTTTCAACTTTGGTGTACAATGCTAGAGCGCTTGGGAAGGTCTTCACTGAGGCAGAGCTTGTGCGGAAGACACTACGAGTCTTACCGATGAACTTTGAGGCAAAAGTCACGACAATACAAGAATCGAAAGATTTGAGTAAACTAAGCATGGAGGAGTTGATTGGCAATTTGATGACATATGAGCTTGAGCTAAAAGCAAAGGTGGAACGCAACAATTCCGAATCAAAGAAGAAGACGATTGCCTTAAAGAGCAAAGAAGAGAGCGATGAAGATGAAGTAGATCCAATTGAAGAGCTTGCAATGGCTGTCAATAAACTTAGAAACTCATCAAGATTCAAGCCACGCAAGAAGAAAACAAGTAGTAATAGGTCAAAACATTCTTACAATTCCGATAATGAATTAACGTGCTTTAACTGCAAGAAGCCCGAACACTTCATACAAAAATGCCCACTTCTCAAAAACAACAAAGGAAAGAAAAAGAAAAAGAAGGCCTTTGCAGCGACTTGGGATGATGAAGAAGGAGAGGAAGTTTTGGATAACAGCTCAGAGGAGGCTAACTTGTGTTGTATGGCAAAATCAGAATCAGAAGCAAGCTCCGAGGAATCTAGTGAGGCAGGTGAGTATTCCTATAGAGATCCTGTTTTTATGTGCTTAGATCTTACTAAAACAATTGATAGTCTTGAATCAAAAATTGAAAAACTGAAATCTGAAAGGAGGAAACTCGCCCATGAAAATTTTAGGTTAGAAACTGAACTTGAAAACATTCAAAACCTAAACTGTAAAAAATTGTAAGATTTTAGATTCAGACTTATCAAAACTTAGGAATAACTTTGAGAATCTTGAAAGAGAAAACTTGAAACTTAAGGAAACCATCGACACTAGGAAAAATGATTTTATAAATCGATGCACCTCACTTGTAACTGAAAACACATCACTTAAAACCAAAGTCCAAAATCTTGAGAAATCTCTGAACAACTTTTCAAGAGGAGAAAAATTATTTAACATGTTATTGGGAAATCAACTCTTTGCTAACAACAGAAAAGGACTAGGTTTTGGGAAAACACAAGTTGATGATAATGCAAAAGGTAGGAGTATCTTTGCTAGAAGTGAAATAATTGGACATCGGGTTGAAAATTATGGTCATAGGAACAAGAACACAAAATTTATACAGGTTTGGGTTCCTAAGAATTCTACAAAAGAATTTCATGTCTATTGGAACAAGAATGAAAGTACAAAACAAGTTTGGGTTCCAAAGGGAGTGTTTATTCACAATGCTTCAGTTACTAATATAACCGGACCTAAGAATTTCTCTAGGTCCTCCCTCTCTCTTTTTATGTAGATTTGTTGGCGGGCTAAGGAGCAACTAGAATAATTTCTAGATTCAGGTTGCTCTAGACATATGATAGGTGATAAATCGAAGCTCCTTAGCCTAGAAAATTTTAAAGGTAGAATTGTGATCATGGGAGACAACAGCAAGTATAAGATAATTGGTAAAGGTAACGTTTTTCTTTGACCAATGTTATATACTTTGATAATTTGCATCACAATCTCATCTCTATTAGCCAACTATGTGACTAAGGTATGAATGTTTTTTCGATGATGATACTTGCAAAATCATTGATAAATCTTCTAAAAACATTGATAACACTTCGAGGGTTCTTGAATTAATTGGACCAAATGAATTTGCAAGCTTGAATGGAATTCGTTATTGTTCGTTGATGATTTTTCTAGATTTACATGGGTTTATTTCTTAGCCAAAAAGTGTGAATGTTTTTTGATTATTCAAAATTTACTTGTTCAAATGGGTCTCCACAAAACTATTCTTTAAAAAATTTCTGCCACTAACAACCATGGACCTATATAGGTCACATAAATCTTTTTCGTGTAGGTGAGGAGACAGGCTAAGGAACAATAATGGTGTTACTTGGATTCTGACTGTTCCAAGGACACAACGGACGACAAAGCAAGTTCCTCAGCCTAGTATAAAGGTGACAGAATCACAATGAACAACATTGAAAAATATCGTAAAGGTAAAACAGGTATTGGTATATTTACGAATGTGATCATCTGCACCATAATTTTGAATTAAAATCGGTCAATATTGAGATAATGATTTTTGACACTGATTTATTCAAAATTGTTGACCAATTATGTCAATAACACTATGCTTGAAAATTCTTTCTGGATTAAACTCTTTGGATGATAATACTTTTGATTTTGGCCTTATTCACGAGTTTCGGTTATTTACACTGCTTCAATTCAAATGCAAAAATGTTTGCTAACATTGTTTTGGTACACAATTCATAGTCCGATCTATCAAAATGAATTTGTGATAATTTGGAATAAATGAAAAATCTCAGATGAAGATCACTGGTAATCTAGTTGATAGAAAATGTATGAGTTGAAAGTGATTCTTATTAATTGCATCATTTCTTTCACGAAAATATCTGCATATTTTTTCCACTTGAAATAATTTTTTATTTTTAGCAGATCTTTCTCTTATAAAACCCCCTTGAGAAAATCATTTCTTTTCATATTTTCAGATCAGTCATTTTGAAAATTTGATTTTATAATCATTTTTTGAATTTGATTTTAAATGACTATTTTAACTTATCTATTTCCCTAATGATTATCGAAAAGATCAATAGTGATTGAAAAAGTGATGAGTGTCGATATTTGTCATACATTACTCAAGACAGTATATTTAGAAAAAATTCTTTATAATTTCATACAAGAGTTATAAAAACTTTTTGTTGGGTAAAAATTCCATGATCATTTCTATTTCTATCATCTTTCTATCGACCATCACTCATCAAAATCATATATAGTATGTAAATTTGTGGTAGTTTACAAAGGAAATTATTCGTTCTTCAATTTATTATATCTTCAGATTTATAAAGGAAATTATCTGTGCTTCAATTTATTATATTCTTCAATAAAAATAAATATCCAAAGTATTCACTCTCATTTAAAAGTCCTCACGGTTATGCATGGGTGAATTACTTGGATTTTTGAATATGTGCTTCCATACTCATTCAAAAGTCCTCACGGTTATGCATGTATGGAACGCATATCAAAATTGAGCTTTTAAAACAGACAAGTTGATTCTAATCCCATTTAAAAGTCCTCACGGTTATGCGTGGTTAGAAGATACTTGAATTATTTTTAAATAAAAATTGTGAATACTACTAATCTCATTTAAAAGTCCTAACGGTTATGCATGGTTAGTAGATATTCAAATTTCCTGAAATAAATATACCACAAATAGACAGAACTGTATGATTTTTGATGATTTTATCCCCATCACTTCTGAAAGTGGAATATGCGCCTGACAAGGGTAATTATGATTTTGTTTGAGTTTTATTGAAATTTGATATTTATATTCAATTGAGTTAAATGTTGGATTCATGTCTGTCACTTCATCCCTATTTTTATAACACTATTATTCTTTTGCTGATAACAAAAAGGGGAGAGAAAAGTTAAGATTTTGTCAAATAAAATCAAGCAAAGAAGTCAAATTTCATTTATCTATTTATTTGACTATGCATTGATGAAGGGGGAGTTTTTTTGAGAAAAGAGGAAGCATTCAAATAGGGGGAGCAAATTGAATGATCAAATACATTTCAGATATTCAAAATCTTAAATATATGTTTGTTATCATCAAAAGGGGGGATTGTGGAATATGCGATTATATGATCGTTATATGTTTTTTGTTTGATGATAATAAACATATATATTCGTATAAATGTATTTGATATTGTACTATTTCATTTCTCATAGATCAAATGAACATATACTGAATAAAATTTTATCAGCACAGAATTTGAATTCAAACAGAAATTTTATTCAAACAATTTTTTATTACAAATTTGAATAGTACAAATTCTCTCACTATAACTGTACAATTTTTGAATGCAATACAACTTTCTGATTTACATCATTATCCTCACTACATATCACTCACACTCGTATTTTGTCTTCAACTGAATTTCAGTCTGATTCCAGCATCTGAGTGATCTGCAAAAATATTTTCAAACGCAGAAAAATTGAAAAAGAAAATTCAAACTGACTTGATGCAAACAGGTCATACATATTATCAACAGGATGCAGATTACAAGACAGTTTGCAAGCAAATTCAAAGTGGAAGCACCACCAAAGACTCAACAGGGAACATGTCACAAGCAATCAATGATCAGACTACCATGATCAGTAATACAAGCAAATAGCATAAGAGTGCATGCAACAGCAGTAAAGGAATCAACATATACAACAGTGAAGAATGCTGAAGTGAATGAAGAGTAGTGTACAACAAAATGAAACTAGAGTGCAACAGGCAAACACAACAATGCAGCTGAGAACAATGGAACACAATTCAGATGACATGTCAAAGACCACAAGCAATCAGACCAAATGCAGAGAGATGAATCAACAGCCCAAGTCAAGATGGAGCTATAGGAAAGTGACCAAGCAATGACCAGAACAATGACCAATGAACAAAGAACAGTGACCAAGCAAATGTCCAGACCACAACATGTATGCAAATATGAAGTAAATCAAAGTGTGCAACTCGAGAATATACACAGTGCAGAACAAATTTGTCGAACATTGCCACCAACATAAGCAGCAACAATGAAGACTACTTGAAGTGTGTCGACTAGACATCACAATGAACCAGCAACATGTACACAAGGGCAGTGAACATCAAAAGCAAACAACAACTCACATGTATGATACCAGTGAAACAAATGCAGAATTGACAAATGCAAAACACATGGAGGCAAAGCTCAAACCAAACAGTCAAGTTCAAGGCATAGCAATGAAAATAGTGTGGCCCAGAACTGATACAAGCAAGGAATGGCAGTATCAATGTCAGGCACACATGTATATGAAGTACACACGTGCAACAGTCAACCCAGTATGCAAAATGAATGGAGCAATGAGCAAGTACAACAGAGAATAGCAACATGCAAAAACAAGACCAGAACAATCATGCCAAAAGTATGGTTACAGCATCAAGGTGATCAAGATTATGTAACAATGATCAGAGACGAAGCTCACAAGAATGAAAACAGTGATGGCCGAAAATAATGAAGAGTCGTGGAGTGGTATACAAGAAATCAACGCAGTATAAAAATACAAATCAAACCGAAGTCAAAATTCAGGTGCATATCTTTGAAAAAGTCAGAAAGTGAAAAAGGAAAGTTTTTGCCGTATCAATCAACGATAAATCAAACGTTTGAAAATCAAAGCCGTGAGTAACAAGACAAAAATTATATCAGGAAAGCCGTGCACATCAGGCAATTGAAGTTTTGGAAAGTATCGAATTGAAACGAGCAAACAAGTGTCTCGAATTCATATAAATACTAAACCCAAAACTCATCATCGGCATCGAGTTAAATTGAAGAAATCAAAAAAAAAAACCAGCAACAAAAGAAATTACACACCGAATCAAACAACGAACTCAATCAACAGAGGAGCAACGCAATATCGAAGTCAACCTAGTAGCCTATCTTCAGAGAATTGATTATCAGAGAACGAGCGCGAGCAAACCAGAGAATTGATTTGGAAAAAAAATCCCAATTTGGATCGCAAGAGCCGAAACCCTAATTTTAGATAGTAGATCGGCCGCAATTATTTCACAAGCAAGAGAAGTGGATCGGGTGGAAGAAAACAAAAGAGCCGGCCTTTATTATTACAAAGAGGATTTTGTTTTATTTAGGGTTTATTTTATTAAAAAGGGGTTTTTTATTTGAGCAAAAATTATGGATTCAAGTTTGTATTTTAATTTTTGCTCCTGCATTTATTTTTGAAGTCTGTTTTTTCTTTTCGAGTCAAAAGTATTGGTAAATCACCACCTAGGTTGTAGGTAGTGTCAGATTGTCTAGTTAGAATTAGTTCAGTGAGCAGGGTGTGCGAGTTTGCAAAACTCTATAGGCGGGAGCAGAGTTTGCGAGTTTGCAAAGCTCTATAGGCGGAGCAGGGGGTGCGAGTCTAGTGAGTGTTTGTGAGCGGGAGCAAGGGTTTGCGAGTCTGTTAGAGTGTTTGTAAGCGGGATACTGTTTAATTCTAATAGAAATCTAGGAATGCAGCAGTAGGCAGGGGTTGCCGAAGCTGGGTAAGTTTTGTGTGTGATTTACTTTTCAGCATATTTATTTCTGCAGTTTGTTTCTGTGTTTAAATCGAGAAAATTTGCTATAACCCTATTCAATCCTCCCCCCCCCCCTTTTAGGGTTAATCTAGATCCTACACAACTTTCTCGAAAAACCATATTGTATGGAATGAGAATGGACGTGCAATTTTTTCTCCAACGAGGTATGTTTCTCTTTTGCACACAACTCCTTCCACAAATGAGCTTCCAAAGAGGATGATGATTCTAAATTAATGTATTACTCCATGGTGGAAGATGTTTTATCTTTGAGTATCACTATTGTGCTTGACTAGCACAAGTATAAAGTTTTAATGGATGAAGATTGAGAAGCTTTATTTACTAAGTCGTCTCAATTGAACTTTTGTCTTGAACATGTTAGGCGATTCAATAACAAGATCGAAAATATCAAGTTATTGTTTGGGTAGATCAAATTACTGTTATATCATTTTTATATTAGATTCTCATAATGCAACTCATAGTAACCGGACTAGTCCTCCTTCACTCTTGTATTAGCTATGTTACTTATTAATAACAAAAAAAAATTGTATTGGCTATTTTATTTATCAATAACAAAAAAATTATTCTACCCGAATCTACGACTGCAGGATTAAGCGGGAATGATCTAAGCCCTAAAAATTAGTTTGCCTTCATATTTTTCCGCCATTGAATTTCAAATCTGAAACTACCCACTATTTTCGGGTATTCTAGCAATCCTCTATTAACAAACATGGTTGGGAATCTTTCAAATACGCTTGGCTTGAACAACGGCCACCACTGCTATACGAAAAAATAAAGAAAAAATTGAAATGAATAAGAGCCTTCTAGGTATTCAAGTATGAGAATTAAAAATACAATGTTCGTTTCCACTTCTAATGTGGCCCGATGTTCGCGTTGCCTTAGAGAATTATACTAGTAGTTTAGCACTTCTATGTTGGCAAGTTTGGTGAAGAAGTTTAGCATGATCATGATAAAACGCTGAACATGTGGTCCGCCACAACTAATTACTAAGAGAATACTATACTTTTAGTAGCCAATAACATAGGTGCTTACTTAAAAAGCGAGAAGGATGTTATGCTGGAGTGTCACGTATTGTGTGTGGGTAATGGACGCACATTGAAAAAACGAATAACCTCGTATCATGAAAAATAATGAAGATGATGTGATATATATATATATATATATATATATATATATATTTGATCGCGTATAATAAAAAGGAATTTCTTTTGTTAAAAGATGTTGAGCAAACTCTATGTTGCCCCCACATAGGTATGTGTGGACGGATACTGGAATTTCTACATAGTATCGAAACCGATGATAGCGCCTAAGACAATGGACAACGCATAAGAAATGTATAATTCGTGATGGTTAGCAGTATAGTCTTAAGTAGTCAGACTTAAGATGGAGTTAAATCTTGTACGTTGAAACTTGTAGAATGGCACGGGAACAAAGTCTCGATATGGTGCAGACATTGTATTGGCGTATTGAAAGACGCATGTATGAATGCGAGCCAAGATGAAGATCTGCTGGAGTGTCTCGCATTTTGTGTGGGTAATGGACGCACATTGGAATGAAGAATAGTCTCACACCATGAAAAATAATAAAGGTGGAATGATACATTAATGAGTTTGATCACATGTAACAACAAAAGATTCCTTCTATTAAAAATGATGTTGACCAAACTCATATGTTGTCCCACGTATGGATGCGTGGACAAAATTTCAACATGCTAATCTATTCTATCATACATAACAGATGTATAAACATCGGCATTTAACAAAATAAAGTCATAAAACTCACTGCAATGCACAAAATGTTGATTGATCATATATAAGCAGGCATACAAAATTCAGATGTCCGAGTTCAGGCTGAACATAAACTTATTACTACTGAGAAGACAAACAAAATACCATGTCCACAATAAATTTCTCAAGTATCAAAAAGATGAATTAAAACCTCAGCAGAAAAGTTCGTATCTCCATTGGTCCAAGCTCAACAATAAGCGTTGAGTTGTTAACAGGGCCTCCTCTGACTGGTGTAGGAATATTTCCTGCATCCCCTTCAATCATCCAGTTCATCTTTTTCATTTTTGACTTATCTTGATTTGCCGATAAGCTTGTTTCATTCAATTCTTTAATCTGCATTTTTTTTTTAAAGAAAACTGTTAAGGAAATCATCCATCTTCATGGATATATAAGCAAGGCGATTGGCTACAGCATCAACGAGTTAAAAACGCTCTGCCACATAGACAATAAGGCTAGCTATGTGGAAACTGAACAACAGTTTTTACCACTCAGTTTATTGCATTAAAAACGCAAAGAAACATAATCCTCAAAAGACTATAAAAAATTGAGGCTATTTTCAACAAGATTTTTAGCCAATTTTTTCATTTTATTGATAAATTTTAATATAAAATATTAATTTCTGTAATTTTATGAAGAAAATAGATTTTATTTGTACAATTTTCTATTTCACAAGTGGTTTTAAGTCTGAAGGACAAACTTGACCTATATTGAAACAACAACCACAACAACAACAACAACAACAATATTCTTGAACATTTTTTAACCTTTTTCAGAGTTTCTGAAAAGCTTTTATGAAAGGAAAGGAATTTTGAAAAAAATTGATTTATTATTTTTCCTTAAAAAATATATTTTTAACAAAATTTGAGCTTTTAAAAAATTAATTCGTAAAAAGATTGAATTTTTTTGGGAAAGAAAATTTTCTTCTAAAAATATTTGATTTTAAAATAAATTTGAATTCAACAAAAATAATCACTCATTTAAACTTTGAGTATATTAGTTTTAGCATGATTTAACTATAAAGAAAGGGAAAATTGATTTGAGGTATTTAAAAGAAAAAAAGATGGAACACAATGCATGAGACACCCGCATGATAGCGGGCTCTGAAGAGGTCGATAATGTACGCAGTCTTTTCCTCGCATTGCGAAGAGAGTGTTTCCGGATGACTTGAGATATTTGTGGGGAAAAAAAAATCTAATTAAATAACTCTGGAAAGATTTAAGAAAACATGTTAAAGATAAATCTTTAGTGCTCCTAGATATTTTGTTCCAGAAAATTCCATTTTACACCATTACGATGAGATAAACCTCTCTATCAATACATTTCATTATTTATTGCGCATGTAATTATTTGCATTTGGTATAAGCTCATATATCATAAGAAAAAGAATAAGTAAGGGAAGCAACCATAAGGAGACTGCAAATTCAGTTTGCAATTCAGCGGATTAGTGCTGTATACCTTCTTTGGACCAAAAAGCTTCTTTAAGTCCACTTCAGCCAATGTAGAGAGCTTAACATCCTCACCAGCCTTTACATATAGAAAGTTAGATATGAGTCATATGATAATAAAATATATGAGGTTAGATAAAGTTTTTTTTTCTTTTCTATTATTCAATGAACCATACCTCATATAAATGTGCTAAACGAAGGAGTATGGTTCCATCAGCTAGATCCTAAGTAATTTGATGTTTCAAACTCAGTAAAAACAATTGCCAAATGAATGTCAAGAACTCGTGTCATTTACCTGAAGTGTGGTAAGTGCAATATTAGGAGGTAAATTGTAACTAGGTTCCATGAAGGTTTTCTGCACTACATGAGATTCCTTCCAAGTATTTTCGTCCTGCGTAATGAAACCAAGTTTAAGTATAACGGAGAACGTATCAGTATAGAATTAAAATTATCATTGTTATACCTCATTTGTGAAAGCTAGAAGGAGAGGGGAGTAAATTTGTTGTCCACTTGTTCGACGCCATTGTGCTCCATCTCCTAACTTGTGGGCACTTACGTAGTAATTTGCCCTAGCCTTGAATATTCCATGAATCAGCAGATATTGGTTTACTTGTAATTTCTTTAAACATATAATAAAGTGGACATAACTGAAAAAAGGGGATGGTGTGCATGTTTTAAAAGTGAAACTGGATCTCTTCGTTGTGAATCTACTACAAAGATATTATGTTTTCAAATATCAATTTCTTAAAAAAAGTGCCACATGCCATCTTTGGGATAAATCAACTTTGAAACATTTTGACAAAATAGGATACAACGATTACTCAAGTTCATTATCAACACAACTATTTTAGATATAAACAAAATCATATGTACACAACTTTAGATAAGACAAAAGAACTTTTCAATCTGATAAAGTACGAGGGGGCTAGATATCTAACCTTGAAATTATGTGGCTTCGCCCTTAAATATATTTGAACTTTTATATTATCATACAACATAAAAATAAATTGATAGTAATAATCTTTGATCAGAATAATAATTGGCCAATAGCATATGTACTCAGAATGATTTTCCTTAATATTGGCCGAAAATGTAAATATAACACTCAAATTGCCTAAATGCACCTCTCCCCTTTTGATCTTTACCTCGTCCGATGCCACTTCTATACTAATTTAATGATTAAATGATCAAATTGCAAAATATATGTAATAAAGGGTTTATTTGCACATAACTTATATTTACAAAGTTAATTGTTGAACGATGTCTAATACTGTGTAGTTAAAGAACTTGGCGGTTCCATAACAGTAGATGTACAAAAAGTTATAGCGGAGATAAAACGGAGATATAACGAAAAATAGCGGAGTTGCAAAAAACTTCATTAGATATAAAAACAAATATTTAAAGTTAATTTATTCTCATTCTCACATCATTTGTGTAAGAAAAAAAAATATTGTTTAATCTTATATAACAATACTGAAGAATATTATGATTCATGCAGTCTAAATTTGGTGACTACAATAGGTTTCTAATTTATATTAAGCACTTAAGCCTTAAAATTAGGTCTTTACCCTAACTTTGTTGATTTGGTTCAAAAGAGAACTAGTCAAATCAATGTTTTTATGTTAATGTTGCTAAAGTGGATGCTAAAATGCTTTGATTTAGCGAGTGTAGCAGCAAATAACAGGGCTTAAAGCGCGTCTACTTTTAAATAACACTATATCAAAAAAGTATAGCAGTCAAAGAACACTATGCGCTATAGCAGATTAAAGGACTTTGGCGGAGCTTTAACTACAATGGTCCAATAACATACCCTGAGCCCATCACAAGCATTATCTACACAAACTTGCTCATCAAGTGCTTCTCCTACACCTCTACCATCATCAAAAAGCAAGCGCCTAGAAGAAAATAACAATTTAGCACACCATATGACAAATAAGAAAAAGAAATTTTTAACGAACTAAAATAAGAAATATCTAAAAGAACAATATAAACCTATGAAGCATTATTTCCATTGCCCCATCTTGAAGGCTGGAACCTCCAACAGCATGATCTACGAGAACTGAAAGCTCGGACTTCTCATCAGTTACATATATTCCCAGATTAATCTGAAATTAGTAGTTCCAAAATCAAATGAATATTTTACTTGTCTCAATCAACCAAACTCCAGATCTAAATCAATCCATATAATAGCC
Organism: Allium cepa; assembly: GCA_030765085.1. Lineage (NCBI taxonomy): Eukaryota > Viridiplantae > Streptophyta > Magnoliopsida > Asparagales > Amaryllidaceae > Allium > Allium cepa. Next base: position 888,531,282 of record CM060929.1, read on the forward strand.
ATTGGTATGCTTGAGCAAGTAATGTTGTTGACGGCTCAATGTTGTATATGCTAACATATTATCCGAAGCTAGTACAGAAATTATCTAGACAGATTATGTTTAGCTGATGAGACACTGGAAATAATGCAGGTTGGTGCAATTGCTTTCTTCACAAAAATTGAGCTAAAGCATAAATACATATCGAGAGGAATGTTGCATGTTAAGGTAAGCACATTTTTCCAAGCTTGTTCTGCTGAACTAACATGGTAATTTCTTTATAATAAGTACTATTTTCGTTCAATTGTTTTTTATAGCAAATTTATGACTTTGAAAACAAACCAAATTCAGACATGATTCCCGTTGCTAAGAAAAAAAATAACTCAAGATAAATTATGGTTGAACGCTTAAAGTCGAATAATTATCTTCCGTACTTGCTTAAAGGGGCCCTAGTTTAAGCTATCAAAGAGCGTACATACAAGTGATCATAAATCAAAGAGTTTAAGTGTAGATATCCCCGAAAATTTTAACATGACCCATCCATTTAATTTCCTTGCTCTCTTAAATCCTTCAGTTTTTAAGTGTATTCTTTGTTATCTCAACTTAGATAACATGTTAATTATTGTTCATGATTCATGAAGTCAATAATAACTTTCGAAAGCTCGTGAGTTTAGGTTAATCATGAATTCTTCGTTTGACAGAAGGAAATCAGATGAAGAAATTCACATCTAAGAATAATCAAGCTTTCTAAATGTTAAAGTTTTTACTGGATAATAGTTTCCTGCATCTGGTTGGGTAACTTGAAGATTCCAATCGTCTCGATGGTCACGGATCTGGAACACAATACCAAATAGAGTACAGTCTGAATGAATAAAGCAAGAAGAAAGAACATCATAGATGAGTAAGTTATAAAAATTCATATGAACAAATCATGTGTCATTGGTGTAAGATAGTAAGTGGTTCTGTCCTTAAAAAGATTCACTGACATGAAATGTTGATACTACCTTGCTAGGTAATAATTAATCGATCTATTATTTATTAAAAAAAATCTAAGTCAAAAGAAAGTAAATCAAGTACAAACAATGTATTGTTGGGTTATTTTTCTTTCTTTTCTTCTACTTTTTTTTTTATATATAATTTTTGGATCTAGGAGTTGTCATTTTCCTGCTTCTAGGATGTTTATTACACCAGTCCTTTATGTGCTTAGTACCGATTAAGGATTATCATCGTGTACTATTTTATTATGTTCTTTTTTTTTCCCCTTTCGATAAATCTACATGTTAAGGGAACTAAATAGGGAAAACTTATGTAATATCAGCAACCTTTTTGGTCGAAGAATAAAAAGATCCATAATTTATTATGGGAGCGACTGTTGGGACACAAAATTTGTCACAATAAATATTAGTCATTGGATTTACATGGAAGGTGAAAATCAAGGGGAGATCTAATGGTTAAAATAACTTGTGTCAGATATTGTGTCAGTGGTTTGTGTCCAAATAGAATTTCCCATTTATGATTTATGGTAGATATAATAGCCCTTTGGAGCTATATGTGGCAGTTATTCATAAATGATGATACTGTGAGCTAGGATAACAGATGAACCATCTTTACCAAATTTTACGTTGATCCTATGATGTGAACTGTACGTTTCCATCATTTTTCTTCTTAACAAGTCATTATAAACACTAATCAAATATAATGTCTTTTTGTAGCTAATAAAAGAAAGGCTATGAGCTTAGACATCTAGCAAGTACTAAACAACCTGCAGGCATATATATCATTGCTGAATCCATGAACTGTGTACACAATACATGGTAAAAGATTCATATATAGTTTATAGCAAAATAAAACATTGGCTTGAATGCAAATTTATGCTGGAACGGTTAATTTCTAAGAACATCAGTCGAAGAATAAAACCAAGTCATCCTAAATATACTTAAACCTTGAATTCTATACTGTTATGAGAACTTGGAGAAAGTATGATGATAAGCAATTGGATGTTATTTTTCCTAATTGGTGAGATGTTCATATATAAATAGGTACCCGCTTAAGAAAGTCTCTCCCATTTGAGTCTGTATAAAATGTTTTGTTTGTAGCCATATTTGCTGTCAATCGTGTGATAACCTCCTTCCCAACACCATCATCAGTAGGGATTGGGCCAATCTACACAGAAGAAATATATGTTCATAGTTTGAACTTAATTTAGGACTCAGGTAATAACATTAGCAACTAAAAATGAGACAGTTGCCGAGCAAGCCAAAAATGTCAAATCTACTCACAGTATACTCAATTTCAGCATGTTCCTTGTCCTTGTACAATCTAGTCACCTACAGTTTTTTATATATTAGAACTAATAGAAGGTGCGGGAAACAAGTACATAAAACGAAAAGCTTGACCATACAGAAATAGATTCATTATTTGATGTATGTATTTTCATTAGAATGTAATAATCATTTCAGATATTAATCCAACGAAAAAGATTGATAAAGGAGAGTGAGATAATGTGGTATTGACATGTTAGCTTCTAATTCAAAGTAATATGAAGCAACAGATGAAGCGATGTGCTTCTCAAGCAAGAAATGAACTGATGAAGTGCTACTATGTCACAGTCAATTTCTAGCAGCTAAGAGTTGCATTATTTCAAGTGAAAAAACGCAAGCCACGGATGTTTATATAGTATTTACATTTCACATACCTGATTTATCCATGAGCCAAATTGTTGGTGTACTTCATCGACCAATGGACCCTTAATTATCTTCATAGGTACCTACAGCAAAATATTATAGAGTTTTTCCCATATTAGGAAGAAGAAAAATTGAAGCTTGCCACAGTGCCTATCCTAGTAAATGATAATTCAGATAGTCACCAATCTAGAAATAATTGTAGGAGGAGCTCCATCAGGACGGAATATATAGGCACCAGATGCCTTCAAAATCATTAAAACACGGTAAATATATATTGTATCATAAGTTTATAACTTATCAAGTGTACATATAACATGCGTCCTACAAGTAAATACTGATTTAACTCTAAGCACATAACATATGAACCTGTGAATCTGTTTCATCCCCACTGCTACCGCCATACCATAGATAACTTTGTTGTAATGGTATATCAACCTGGAAAACACAGCATGGTGTATTTGACAAGAAAAGAATTGTACATGAATAATGATATAATATCAAGTGTGCACGTAAGAACTTGGTCAATTTATGATATATATAACTCCCAGCCCCCGCCCCCAACACCCCCCTCCCACCCCCCCTCCCACACCCCCCCCCCCAAACCCACACAAAAAAAAACCCAACTCCCTCCCTTCAAAAAAAAAAAAAAAAAAAAAAAAAGCCTAACTGGGTAAATACAAAAATTAAACGAAGGAAAGAAAATTTTGTCAGCGCTATAAATAAAGGATACAGGTTTAAACATGTTTAGATTGTTCAAACATCTATACTACTATTAAAGGGACATATTTGATATGATCAGCAATGTATTTGTGATACGAACAGTCTGCATTTTAATCATTGTTTATAAGAGGTTTCGTTTTTTATACTCACTCTCTCTCAATATGCACACACATGCATGTATATGATTTTCTTTTTCTTTTTTAAAGATTAAAAGAACCAAAATTCACTTGTAACTCGAGGAAATATGCACCGAGCCCACAATCACATAGTTCAAATAAGTCATAGGGATGTATAGTTGGCGATTTTGATCATGCATGTGAGTGCCGTATGTTTCAACCAACTGTACTATGCGTACAGGTTTTACACACACACACCCTATATGTACAAGAGAAAATTGGTTCATTTTTATAGATTTTCAAAATAAATACATACTAATGCCCAACCTGTTGTTGACCTTACATATTTTAGTCATGCCAAAATAAAGACATGAAAATATGACACAAACAAAGCACAAGTCATCACAAAACGAACTTAACCAGCATTGTTTAGATGTTTTCTAATGCTCAACAGAAATCGCTCCTTAACTTCTATAATTATTGGTTTCTCCATTTCGAAAAGGCTATCGACGCCTAAGCCCAGTAACTCACTCACATAACTGGCCTGTAAAAAAATAAATCAATTTTTCAAATCAGGCTTTTATCAATTATGACAAAATAATATCATAACTACTTTTCTCGTGCGCTCCACATGATTGCTTCATCTCCAGAATCCCTGATTTAACCTCAAAGAGTATCGGTGTTTAATCATTCACTTCAATAAAGTCGACAAACCAGATTCGACAAGTGGAATCCTTGGGAAAGTCGTGCCTTCATCCTCACAGACCATCAACGACCAGTATCACCCTAATTTCAAAAACATCAACTATGTCAATTCAACTTGACCAACTTATTCAAGGTTTATTCCAACCAACAACTCACTATCACTCCCAGCGCCGAACAAGACGAAACGAATTGTAAATTTTATCCATAACTATGGAAAGTGATTGGGATCCAAAATCACAAATTAGGGGTTTATGTAATTTGGAGTTCCTTCTAATCCAGCCCCCAGTCGGGTGCGTTGCCCATTAGAACTTTTTATGGGATCCTGGAAACAGACGAAGAGAGTAGTCCATACAGAGCAGCAAAGCACAAAGTCCTTTGATTTTGGTTATGCCTTGTTCTGAGAAGGTGGATAACTATTAGGCTAGATCTATTAACACCCGAACCTTTGTTGGGATTGTGAGACGATATTTCCTAAACATAGTACAAAGTAATCGCTTGGAATAGCAGAAGAGGAGCAACGGAGACGAGGCGAAGTGACAAAGAGGTTGAAGAGAATCGGAAGCCTGTAGCAATGGCTACAGGCATCCAGTCGACTGGAATCACTGGTATTATATTCCAGTCAACTAGTTTTGGGTCAAATTTTGATCCAAGAGCTCTGCCTCTCCGATCGACTGGAAACTACCTCCAGTCGACTGGCACTATTGATGGGTTTTTCCAGTCGATTGGATCATTCAGTTTCGAATTTTTAGGGTCAATTTCGTCATTTTCAACTTGTTTTGGAGTTACAACCATAGATCTCTGCATATCTTAGGTCTAATGACCGTGATTACTTTAGACTACTATAAATAGACTTGTATAAGGATCATTATAATGAGTGTGAAGAAGGGGCATTACATTATGGTTTTAGGGACTGAGATTTTTTTCTCAATTTTAAGACTTCTTTGCGATCTTTTGGAGAAATTAATAAAAAAAAATTGAGGAAATTCTTTGTCTATTGTTTTTCTTTATTTTTTTTATCCTTTTTCAAATCTAATTATGTAAAGATTTTTGGGATAACACTAACAGTTCTTTACCTTGAGCAGATTCCACCTTGTTTTCTTGTTCCTCGTAGTTAATGAATGCCCCCTTTTAGCTGCATAAACGAAAACGTGTATCTGAATCAAACACTCGCTCGTTTCTTTTCTTCCGCCTACAAAGTGCACGTCATTGCCAATACCAAAATTCCCCTCATCTTCGATGTCTTCCTCAAGTTTGTCTTTGCCTTCCTTTAATTCTTTCATCTTTTCTTTATCACTTTTCAACTTGTTACACAACCTCAGGTGATGACCTGGTTTTTCACAGTAATAGCAGATGAAATCCTTTTTCATATTTGCTCTATTTGATCGTCTTTTCATATTTGGACGATTACATTTTCTACCTTGCAAGATGCACACCCCTTCAATCGAATTTCTTTTTTTTTTCATTTTTTCAATAACATTTTCTTCAATTAGGTTCATTATCTGCATCTCCTCATTAAGAATGCTACTAACCACCGTTCATATTGAAACAACTCTATCGGAATTTGAGTTGTTTAATACAACCACAAGCGTTTTCCAACTTTTCGTCAATAGACTCATTAAAATCAAGGTTTGTATTTTATCATCAACCTTATAATTCATGATCGCTAATTGATTCACAATTACTTGAAAGCCATTAAAATGTTTTACACTTGACTCACCTTTTTTAAGCTTTAAATTTATCAATCTTCTCATAAGAAGAGTCTTTATTTGTTGCAGAGTTCTACGCATAATGTTTCATTGGCAACAATATGAAACACCGTATTATTCAAAAAGCACCAAATAGCCGCAACAGCCTTCTTATCCACGGTTTCCTACTTTGCTTCAGTTATACAACTATGTTTCTCTTATTTGTCCTTTAATTGTTGGTGAAGATCATTGTAATATGAAAAATCTTCCATCTTCGTCTTCCATAACCCCTAATTTCTCTTATTAGGTTTTTCTAACACTCATCTCCTCCATAACCAAACATTCTTTAGAAAAAAATTTGTGTGTTAGGCTCTGATAGCAACTGTTAAAGTTATCTCAAGCATGCATATATAACCAGATTTGAGAAAAGACAAAGTGATAAAAAAACAAAATACAAAGAATTTTCTTCAATTTTTCTCCAAAAGGTTACAAAGAAGCCCTAAAATTAGGAGGAATCTTGTTTCGTTAGGGCAATTGAAAGAAGAAAAAACTGCAACTTGAGGTAGAGTCGCTAGGGTTTGAAAGAGTAGCAAGGAAATATTGCATGCAAAACAAGGAAGCAATAACATATACAAATTGCTTAAAAAATGATGAAGAATGAAGGAAGTTCTCAAAATGATGTTGAAGAGGTAAATCTGTCTGAATCAAGGATGAGTGGGCAACGGAAAGCCGCAAAGTCCGTATGGTACAAACATTTTCGATTTATTGATGATATGCATGTTCAGCTGGAGAAGATGAATAATTAGGTGGTTTTGGAGGTTGGTTATTTTTTTGGATTAGGACATTTGTTACTATCGTGATACTGGAGATTGCTTGACATATGGAGTTGTAGATGAAGTTTGGATGACTTTACAAAAATATAGTATCAAAGTGAAGATTGTTAAATTTTAAGATGCAATATTATCAAAACAAAGTATAAAGAAGTCGCTAGGAATGGTAGAAGAGGAGCAACGGAAATGAAGCAAAGCCACAAAGAGGTAGAAGAGAATCAGAAGTCTGTAGCAATAGCTACAAGCATCCAACCGATGGAATAATTTCAAGTCAACTGGAATCTATTCCAATCGACAAGTTTTGGGTTAAATTTGACCCAAAAAAGTTTTGCCTCTCCAGTCGACTGGAAATCAATTATGAGTTTTTCAAGTCGATTGGATCGGCTTTTTCTGAGAAATTAAGTTTGAATTTTCAAGGTCAATTTCGTCATTTTTGGGTGTTTTGGAGTTACAACCGTAGATCTTTGCATATCTTTGATCGAATGACTGAGATTGCTTTAGTCTACCATAAATAGACTTGTATATTGATCATTATAATGTGTGTGAAGAAGGATTATTGTATTAGGATTTTAGAGATTGAGATTTCTTCTTAATTTTAAAGCTTTGTAATTTTTTAGAGGAATTAATAGTTTGTCTGATGGAAATTCTTTGTCTATTGTTTTTCCTTCAGTTGTTATCTCGTCTCGGTTCTAATTGTGTAGGAATCCTTAGGATAAACCTAACAAGCGTTGTTTGTCAACCCCCTATTAAATTTAAAATCTTCGTTTAGTCAAAGTTGTCATTAACACTAAAGTTTTAGTAGGTTACAGATTATTTAAAATGAACTCATGCTCATGAGAAAAGTGGAAATGTGTAGAACCACACTCAATAAAAGAGTAGATTCGTAAAAAACCAAGCTTGGAGTGAGGGAAAATACAAGAAACCAAACCCAAGCAAGCGAGAAAACGGAAAACGGTAAGCTTGGAGCGAGTGAAAAACCACTCAATTGAACCGTAGTTAATATGTATTTTCCACCAGCAATATCATGCTCTATGTATACGTGATTTCATTTAAAACCTTCTTTGATCCAAGCGCGTTTCATAAAAAATATCGCTTGATCTATGCAAGGTTTGATATCGAACCACATTGGATTAAGCGTGGTTTTATACAAAACCATGGTTTGTATTATAAAAAGTATTGTCATGTCGCAATCTGAAGAAAAATGTTAAATATGGAATAAAATGGGCGTAAAAAAATAACTAAGTGTGTAATCTTTTTTCAAATAAGGTAAATATCAAGGTGCTAATAAAGTTAGCCTACTATTATGTTTACTAAATTATCTAATTTCTCTTTCATTGCCTAACACTTTCCACTAAGAAATGGTTAATGAAATCAATAAAAAAATCATGCAAATCATCTATCCCATTACTGAGTTCCTCTCTAAAAGAGAATACTTACAATACTTACAAGTATGCATACACCCATATATGTATATGTCTCTCTCTATATATGCATATATACGTATATATGTATATGTGTGTATCTGCATATGTATGCATACAAGGGAGAGATTGGCTATGTTCTTTGAACAACACCATATAATATTTTGAGTAAGACAATTCTGAATGAAATCGAACTTCAAGAATCTATTTAAACATAATAACAAAATTTGGCTTGTTGGGATAATGTTAACATTTTCAAAATAATATTTAAAGTTGAATGTCAGATTCAGTGACTAATAATTAACTCAACATTTTAAACATGTTATAAGTGTCATGGACATGATGTTCGTAGTATGTATTGAACATCCTGAATAATATACATTAAACATCTTAAACACTTCATTTGATTTCCAATTGTGTTGTTTTAAAAACCACAAGAGTGTAAAGGAAATGGGGTGTAATATATATACACATACATGCATACACACAGACAAAGACACACCCACACATATATCTTATTTGATAGTTAAAATAGAATTGCAACTTTTTGGTCCAATCGCAAAGTTGAAATAGAAGTAGGGTGGAGCAAAACTTTTTTGTCCAGCATACATACGATGTCACAAGCTCATATCACAATCATGATGAAAATTAATCTACATTTTTGGTTGAAAAGTTTGAAATAATATTAAGGTCATATGTTTAAACCCCAGTGTGACAATTTTTTACATATGTATTTTTTCTATTTTTAACTCCGCCTGTATAGTTTTCTATGCAGCATGCCCCAAGCCAGGATAAAGGAGGAGGGTTGTGATATGTTTAGCGAGCCAACGTAAAAATCACAGTCTCGCTTATGAAAATGGAACCTAATTATATTTCGTTGGGGCATAGCCGTCTTAGCGATGCACCATATCGAGGCTCGAGTATGGTGAAAAATGAGCAAGAGCTGAGTCGTTACTCCCTTAGTGGCGCGCCTTATCGAGGCGCGGGTATAGTAATAAATATGTAAGAGATGGGTCGTCACTCCCTTAGTGGCGCGCTGCATCGACGCCTCGATGTAGTGATAAATGAGCAAAGGTCTTCTCACTTTACTCGGCGGATGCGAGGGGCAATGAAGCTAGTCGATGAAAGTAGAATTCGGTTAGGTAGTTGGAATGTAGGATCATTAACAAGAAAGCTAAGAGAGATAGTTGATACTATGACTAAAAGACGTGCAAATATCTTATGCGTTTAGGAGACCAAATGGACGGACCAGAAGGAGGTGGAGAATGCAGGCTTCAAGTTATGGTACACGGGAAAAGAATGTAACAAGAATGGGATAGACATCTTAATTGACAAGAACCTTAGAAACAAAGTGGTCGACATTAGAAGACAAAGGGATATGATCATCCTAATCAAGCTGGTAGTAGACGATATGATTCTGAATGTCAGTAGTGCTTATACCCCACAAATAGGTCTAAGTGAAGCCGTCAAGAAGAATTTATGGAAAGAGTTAGATGTCATGGTTAGAGATAAGCCTAATAGCGAAAAAAAATTCATAGGATGAGACTTCAACGGTCATGTTGGTGCAACTAGTGGGGGGTTTAGAGAGTGCATGGTGGTTTGGGATATAGCGATAGGAACCAAGAAGGAGAAGAAATATTGAATTTCGCTATTACTTATGACCTCATGATTGCTAATACCTTCTTTAGAAAGAGACAATCACACTTAGTTACTTTTAGTAGTGGTCAACACTTTAGCCAGATTGACTTTGTCCTTATTAGAAGAGATGACAAACGAGCTTGTGTAGACTGCAAAATATACCTGGAGAATGTGTCGTGTCACAACATCAGCTTTTGATATCCGAGTTTCATCTTCGAATACGTGTTCGACAGGATATGAGCCAAGATTAGTCGGACGAAATGGTGAAAGCTCAAAGGAGACACCTCACCGGTGTTTAGGATGGGGTGATGGAAGAAGGGGATGGAATATGGAAGGAGAAGCAAATAACATGTGGGATAAGATGACAACGCACATTCGAAAAGTGGCTACTGAGGTGTTTGGGACAACGAAAGGAAATAAACGCGAACCTAAAGATTCGTGGTGGTGGAACAGTGATGTGCAAAAGGCTATCAAAGAGAAGGAATGTTATAAGTGCTTACATCATCACAGGAGTGAGGATAACATGCAAAAGTACAAAGTGGTAAAGAAGAACGCAAAAAGAGCGGTGAATGAAGCAAGAGGTCGAACGTATGAAGACCTATATAATAAGCTAAGTACGAAGGAGGGTGAAAAAAAGTCTATAAGATAGCTAAGCTCCGCGAAAGGAAGACAAGAGACTTCAACCAAGTTAAATGCATCAAAGATGACAATAATAGACTTTTGGTAAAGGACGAGAGATTACTTCGACAAGCTATTTAATGAAGAAGGTGATAGCACTACGATCGAGATAAATGACTCTTTTGATGACACCAGTATACATTTTGTTCGAAAAATTCAAGAATCTGAGGTAAAGGAGACGTTAAAACGGATGAAAGCAGGTAAGGCATGGAGACCTGATGACATCCCCATTGAGGTGTGAATATGCTTTGGAGATGTAGGGATAGTCTGGCTAACTAAGTTGTTCAATAATATTTTCAAATCAAACAAGATGTCAGATAAGTGGAGGAGAAGCATATTAGTTCCAATATTTAAGAATAGAGGAGATATCCAAAGTTGCACAAACTATAGAGAAATTAAGCTTATGAGTCATACAATGAAGCTTTGGGAGAGAGTCAAACATCGATTAAGAAGAATGACAAGCATTTCAAAAAACCAATTTGATTTCATGCCTGGAAGGTCGACCACAGAGGCGTTTTTTTGATAAGACAACTTATGAAGAGTTTTAGAGAGCAAAAGAAGGATCTATATATGAATTTATCGATTTGGAGAAAGCTTATGACAAAGTACCGCGAAACGTGATGTGGTAGGCTCTAGAAACGAGAGTCCCAATAAAGTATATTACCCTTATCAATGATACGTACGATGATGTTGCGACTAGTGTTAGAGCATGCGATGATGAAACCAGTGACTATCCCATTAACATAGGATTACATCAAGGGTCGGCTTTGAGCCCCTACATTTTTGCCCTACTGATGGATGAGGTTACGAAGGGTATACAAGGTGAGATTCATTGGTGTATGTTATTTGCTGATGATATTATGCTAATTAATGAAAGTAGGATTAGGGTTAATAAACAACTGAAGCTGTAGAGACGGACTTTAGAATCAAAGGGATTTAGGCTTAGCAGAACTAAAAAGAGTATATGAAGTGCTAGTTCAGCGGTGTCAGGTCAAAGGACGGAGATGTCACTCTGCCCGGACAAATAGTTCCCAAGAAGGAATCATTTCGATATTTAGGATCAATGTTGCAGTATAATGGTGAGATTGATGAAGATGTTAATTTTAGAATTCGAGCGGAATGGGTGAAATGGCGACAAACGTCTGACATTCTCTGTGACAGAAAAGTCCCACATAAGCGTAAAGGAAAGTTATACAGAACGACAATCAGGTCTGCGATGTTGTATAGTGCAGAATGTTGACCTACTAAAAGCCAACACGTCCAGAAGATAAGCGTAGCAGAGATGCGTATGCTGCGATGGAGCTGCGGTCATATAAGAAGAGACCAAATTAGAAATGATGATATACGTGATAAATTTGAAGTGGCACCAATTGAGGAGAAGCTAATTCAATATGGTTATGATGGTTTGGACATGTTCAACGGAAGCGGCTTGAGGCACCTGTGCGCGCTGGAATTATAGGCCGCGTCGAATGCTCAAAGAGAGGTAGAGGTCGACCAAGGGTGACATGGAAGGAAGTAGTAAAAGGGGCTTGAAGGATTGGAGTATATCTGAAGAGCTGGTGTCGGACAGGTTTGCGTGGAAGTTAGCGATCCACGTACCGAAACCATGAGCTATGCGTTTTATAAGTTTTATATTATAGAACTAGGGAACAGAAGCCTAAGACGTAGCGTTTGGTCTTTGAACAATATTACTATTAGTACCATTATCACTATTAGTATTATTATTGTCATTTTATTCTTTATACACACACACACACACACATATATATATATGTTAATTTTAATTTTTATTTTACTTAGTTATTTTTATTATTAATTTACATGTTTGACTTTATGTTGTTATTGTTATTGTTGTGACTTTTAAATTGACTTTGTCATTTAGTTTTGGGTTCCATCTCTAGTCGACCCTAACTTGGTTGAGAATAATGGTTTAGTTGTTGTTGTAGTATTTTTTTTTTCCATTTTTCGCAACATTTTCTACTCTCAATATCACTAAATCATTATTAATTCTTCGTTTATTTCAAATTTTCGTCGAAATATTTTGTACTTTTATTTTTGAAATTAGTTACTTTGTGAATGAATACTCCTTTTTAAAATAAAAATACTTATCTAAACATAAATAAAATTGTTTTTTTTCAAATAGCAATTTGCATGCCGGTCAATTTTTTTCTCACTTGGAACTACTTTTAAAAGAAATGATACAAGTTTGCAGTCTCTCATTTCTTAGCTTAGAATTCAATGTTTTGGAATCATTTCTAAATATACATATCTTTTATCAAAATTTCATCAAACTGAACCAATAGAACATGCAAAAGTTTGATTATTTGATAAAACATATATTTTGTCCAAAAATACTTTTTCACAAACGTATGCCGCATGTGCAAAAACAGTTAACTAATAGAAAATATTGACTTAACTTCAATCTCATTCGTAAACAATTCTCGATTAAATTAATTTTTTAACAATTAAAAAACAATGACAGACTATGAAGTTAAGTCTAATAAAGTAACCCGTTAACTTTAAAGGTCTAATTAGGATTGTGAGTTATAACGTAATATTCTTTAATAACATTTTCAACTCCGCCATATTTAATCTTCTTGATATTGGTGTTGGTGTTGTCATTGCAAAAATGAGAGAAATTATTACAATAATATTCGACATGTTCTGAACCACCATAGCATCCTTACATGCCAAATATTTTTGCAGGCTTCATAGATATTAAACTGATATTATGATGTCAAAAATAACATTTAGTCTATTGAATTTCAGTTTATAACTTTTACTTTGATAGTAAGTATGGTACTTTATTCAAACAGAACGCTCATTTCGATGTCTCTATGGTTCGAACCCATGATCACTAAAGCCTGAATTTAGAGCGTCATACCATTAACTAGTTGAGTTAATGGTCATTGACTCTAACCTTTTATTTTTCACTTGCAAATCATGTGCCATTTGAACAATTATTATATCTCAAACCTATAGCACATTTCATCATCTATTTATTTCGCCTTTTGTACGCGAATATCTGCCATTTGTATCATCATTTTATGTTGCATGTACAAAATGTGTGATCCGTACTAATTATTTTGCCTTGCGCATGCTGAGCGTGTGTTGTTATATCTCATAATAACAATTGGAATGGGCAACCAATTTTTAATCTGATTGTGAACTTTCCAAAATGCCTTTCACATGCATATGAGTTCATGAGGCCGAATCATAATAATGATAAGAGTTTAACATTTGTTTTTAACTAGATGATTTGAAATATAAAAGACTTCACAAGTTTGAACTTCAGATCCAACAAAAATGTTTATATTTTTCTCATTTTGTATTTTCTTATTATACTTATTAAAACTGTTGAAATTTTGTCCGCACATCCCTACGTGGAGGACGTATGAGTTTGGTCGACATCTTTTAACAAAAAAAATCTATTAATATTACACGTGACCAAACTTATATATATACACCACTTCACCTCTATTATTTTTCACGATGTGAGACTATTTTTCTTTTCAATATGCGCTCATTACTCACATGCAATACGAGACACCCCAACATATCTCCACATTGGCTCGCATCCATATATACGTCTTCCACACGCCAACACGATGTCTGTACCATATCGAGACACTGCTAGCCAGCACGATTTACAGATCTCTTGCGCATTGCCCATTGTCTCATGTGTTATCATCGACTCCAATACCATGTTGAAATCACGTCCGCACATCTCTCGATGAGGGCAACATATGAGTTTGGCCGACATCTTTTAACAAAAGGAATTCCTTGTTGTTACATGCGACCAAACTCATATATATATATCATTTCACCTCCATTATTTTTCACGATGTGAGACTATTCTTCTTTTCAATGTACGCTCATTACCCACACACAATACGAGACACCTCAACAAATCTCCACATCGGTTCGCATTCATCTATGCGTCTTCCAATACGTCAACACGATGCCTACACCATATCGAGACTTTGTTCCCGTGTCATTCTACCACATCTAACGTACCGTGATCTACCTCCATCTTAAATCTTACTACTTAAGTCTACACTGCTAGTCACCACGATTTACAGATCTTATGTCCATTGTCCTAGACGTTACCCTCGGCTCTGATACCATGTTGAAATCTCGTCTGCACATCCCTACGTGAGGGCAACATATAAGTTTGGTCGGCACCTTTCAACAAAAGGAATCATTTACTGTTTACATGTGACCAAACTCATGACTTGTCCCACATAGGGATGTACGGACTGAATTTTAACATGGTATCAGAGCCATCGTAAAAAGCTTCTGTGTGTATTTATATGTGTCCGTGTGTATATATATGATTGTGTGTGTATGTCTCTACGTGTATGATGAATGATTATTTTCCTACTCAGAAAAGTAAATTTTATTATGATAATAATTAAAATTATATCATTGTATGTCTTTTCTTTTTGCCAATTAATGTATATTTTAAATTTTGATGTAAAATTAAGTAAACTAGATTTAAATAACATGCAATAAGTGATGTACATCACGTGAATCGGTTACTAGTAAAATATTAAATAAAACTATTATAAGTTGATGGTAATTTACCCATGGGACCTATATTTGCCTTTCTCAGTTTCTAAAATGTATGTAACGACATAGATCATCGATTAATCCAACTATTCAGATAATCATTTATGTTAGAGTGGTGGCATCTTACGTACTTTGACATAACAAGTTATGTGCATGGAAATGAGTAGTGCTAATAGGAGTCTGATGACACAATGGTCCATCATTATAGAAGTATGGTGATACGCTGATCCAGTTATAAGGTGGTAAGACGATTAGCTTGAGTTAAGCTAGAGATCTTGGATCGATCCCCTAGGAATACATAACAGTAAATATTTTGTAATAAAAAAACCAAAACAATACAATTAAAAGAGACATTGTGATAAGAGTGTTGTCTCGGTATCTTGGTGTGTTATGAATTCATACGGCTAAACAAATTATTAATGGACCATGAAGGCTACAAATCAGATAAAATGGAAACTATTAAGCTAGACTACGTATGAAGCTGGGTAAACTAATTTTTCAATATTCAAATGGATTGTTTCCTGGAATTTTGAATTCATTCCTACAGTTGAAGTCACAAACCAAAAGGAGCAGCTGATTTGTCACCGTTATGAACATGCATACTCAAATAAAGATTAGATAGGATTTTAAAACAAATTATGCACACAATAACAAACGTGGAATGCGAGGCTTCAACGATAGCTACAGTGTTGCTTTAACACTATTTCAGTCATTAACTGCTCTAAGTAACTGATGAATTTTACTTGCATTTGAAAAGAAGGGGGGAAAATCAACTTACCCCGGTCCTACTATTGGTCACTCTTGCAAGTTGTCCTGATGCAGATGAGAAGTACATTTTAAAAGGTCCTGAGCCAACTTCAACTGAGTCATTACTCACAGGAACGGATATAGTGGACATATGTGATCTTCTAGCTGCTGCTGAGGTGTTTAAACAAATGGGTTCATACGAATAACAATGTTTCCGACACTAAAAGTAATTTGTTATTGCAATAAACAAAATAAACAATTATGTGTGTCACCTTTTCCATCTGATTTAGATACGTAGTATGTATTCCATCCAAAGGATGGTACCGTAACTTGAAAGACAAGCCAAAATTTTGGAGCTTCATTTGATGAAATCCCAAGATAAGCCTTAACATATAGGTTTCGCAGTTGACTAGTTGTATTGTCCATCTCAATCAATTGTGTTTCGATCACATTTTCACTAGAATCTCGAATAATAAGCTGTTCATCGTTTACCTGATAATTAGCCAGCACTCAACTGAATGAAAATATTACCTAGATTTGAAAGTCAAAACAACTTGCATTTTTACAAGAATGTAATAATTCTTTTTATTTTTCCTGCACTCCTTTTTTTTAAATTAACACCTGCACCTACTCCTTCCCCTTTTCGCTCTTATTTACTTTTAACCAGATGATATATAAAACATTAATCTTAAGAAATGTTCGATCGTACAATTAAAGAATAAACGATTATCCAAAGTAGTAATCACTTTGTACGGCATTGCCAAGATATATTGAAGAAGTTTTTATCAGTGGACACCTATTATAAGCTTTAAACACATTAATAGTTATATATATATATATATATATATATATATATATATATATGGAGATTATAAAGAGAAATGTGTACAGATAATTATGGAAATTCAAGCAATTTCAAAGTAAAATACATACAGATTATACAGTGATAGCATGGTCTTGATAGTATATATAACATGATAAACACAATACTCACAGGTATCCTGATATAATCTGAACGGTTCCATCCAAGGGAGTTGTATACCACTACTACCTGTAAAATTTGAAGAATAATAAAAGATCTTCCCAGCCAAAAAAAATTACGAACCTTCCAAACTACACAACTTTTACTCAGTTAAAAAATGTACCAAGCTTTTTCCTTCCTGAACTTGTGCCTCGGTGGCAGGACAATAGCTTATATTAAGTAAATTGCACTACAGAAGACACAAAAAGAGCATGAGAAACATCTTACATAGAAAATATGCATATGTGGGAAATCAGATGGATCATGCGGTATTCATATGTCCAAGTACTTCAGTTAATTTAATGTCAGAGAAATCTAGAGAGAGAAGAGAGAGGGAGAAGAGAGAGAAGAGAGAGAAGAGAGAGAAGAGAGAAGAGAGAGAAGAGAGAGACGGCCTTATATTGTTCTTTAATTGCACTGTAATTAAAACATACAGGTACTAAGCAATATTTGATATATATTGTTCTTTAATTGCATTGTAAGTAAAACATACAGGTATTAAGCAATATTTGATATAATGCTAAAATAGACATGAAAAATATACTACAAACGTAAAAACACACAATAGATGTCTCCAACAAAAAAGTCCATTAATTATAATCTCTCTATCTTTTCTTTTTCGTTTTTAAAAATAAAAATAATAATTAGCAAACTGTTTTTCTCAACGCCTTTCATGGCTTGATGTGTCAAAAGAGTGACTAAGGCATGTTCCCAGAGGAAACAAACAAGGAGACAACAATTATTTAACTATAGCTACAGCTTAGCATGAACATGCTTTTCTATATGAGAAAGAGGAAAATGTGTGAAAGTAATAACATAGATACATATGTATGTGTATGGGTATTTGTAATTGTCCACAGTAAACTACGACACACAAACTAATTTATTTCTTTTAGTAATAGTCGATCCTTGATTTATGATTAACACAGCAACCAGAATCGAGGGAACCATAAGAAAAAATTTTAACATCTTACTTGAGTGAACTTTACTGCTGAAGATGTACATTGTTGATTTGAACTAGTTAAGCAAGAGAAAGCTAGGTTGATACCTTCTTCTGCCTGCAAAATGATTTTATTATTATTTTCTCAACAGTAAAAAAAATAAACAGTTGAATACATTTCCATAAATTTATTATCATGTACTTGGGTGGCTCCAATAGCCAAGCGCTTTGCATAATCATCTGTCGTATGTTGCTTTGCGGTTCCAGTTACAGCATCATGATGCTGTGCTATTCCCATAGCATCTTCTAAACTAGAGGTAAAAGTTTTTCCAACCAAAAATTCTAGTTGCCTTGCTGTCTAGTGTAGTTAAGCATTCGTTAAGTAATTTATTTTGTAAATTATAACCTCAAAAGACGTGCATGATCAGCTTTAACATCTTACCAGAAAATATCCACTAAGTACACGAACATATCGCTTGAATGTGGGACGGCTCGTGAAATATCCAGTCCAATAAGAATTTGCAGAATCAGCATATCTGTAATTAAACCAACAAGCATCATAATGTGTGTGGAATCTAAAACCTGTACCAATGTTGAAAGGTAAAAACATGGCTGCAACTCATGAGCAACCCGATGGCTGCTCCAACTTATAGAGAGAGCAAATAAATATTAAATGGATCCATCACAGCTCCCCAGAGCTGCAGCAATGGTGTTGAGGTTTGATTCCAAACCACGTTCTTTCCAGTGCTTAATGGTCGCGTTATTCTGAGTAGATATGTGAGAGACTCACGGAAAATAGTCATCTTCTTTCAGAGGCCATGATTCATTTGCAGCATTTTTTGCATCAATATAAATGGATGGAGTAGAGTACAGAGCATTAATACGGCCATCCTGTGTTTACAACGTAACATGTAATAAACTTAGACAGAATGTGATTATATATATGCCTAAATGCATGTGCATCTGATCTTAGCAGGAAAACAATGAGTGAGTATCCAGAACAGAAGAGGTGCATGTATACATAAGCAATGAGACAAAGCTGATTGCAAGCACTGGAATCACATCATGTATCAGTTACCAATAATGACTAACGTACTTCACAAGACGAAGTATGTTCAGTAAAAATTATAATTTATTGTCATCGGATGAAACACGGAAGAATCCTCAGATTGACAATTTTGCCAACGACACCAGCAGTTGTACTGCTTCGAACTAAGTCAATAAAAATTCTAAAGAATTTGTGAGTTAGTGAAATTTCTTTTGTTAGCTAGACTTATAAATTAGAGTCTTTGTTACTCATTGTTCATGTTAAAGCCATACCCCATCACATAAATATTACTTCCATAGAAATCAAGCTTAATTTATGAATAATAATTGAAACAAGAAAGAAAAAGAATAATAATCAGATTAACATTAACTGTAGAAAACAATAAAATGTTTAGTGAGTATAATCTTTTTAATTTCACTAACAATAGTTCATAATCAATGATTTTTAATAAATTCAGGTTACAAGTACTTCTAGTCAAGAGACTCGATTTAAGGTTTGAGATATGGTATGAATTCAGATTAGAAATGAATTTTTTTTTAAATGATCTTTGTTTAAATAGCGGTTGAAAAACAATTTAATTTTAGCAGCCTACGTCCTACTTTCTTTGGTAAACAGAAAGCATGACCATTAACTTAGATCTTATGGTCCAGCAGATAAACATACAGCAAACTTCACTATCAAATATATAGGGCCTACTAGCAGTGTGCAAAGTAACATCTTACCTGATGTGCAAATATATAAATGTATTGTAATATATCACAATAACCAGAAAAGGATAGTTATATTGGAGAGAAAGAAAACAGTGACTTTAGGATGAAATAAGGATTGTTTGAGTTAGGTGAATGGGACATGGATTGCACATTTAACTAAACCAATGCATTCTTTATGATGTCTATACTGATAATCAATCGTTACCAGCTTGAATATAACCGTAGGTGACTGAATTCAACACATTTTATAACTGAAAACCACTCTTTCAATTAATCATATTTAATGATAGCATAATTCAGAGCTTCATACAGTTCACTGCGGCGTTTAAAGTTTGAACAAAAAAAAAATATCAATTAAGGTAACTTTTGATTTTGAGTAACCAATTCAACTCGATGCACATGAATGGATATTATCTGAACATAGAATTCTGCATAAAATACTCTCAAAGCTTATGTTGGCTTGCCTAGGACTTGATGTTGATACTAATCCATAACGATCAAAGTTGAATTGCAAGCCTACTAATAAAGCAAATTCAATGACACAAATGGCACCATGAAGGAGTCATTAACTGGTTTCGACCAATTCAAAAGATCATTCAATGTAATTGAACATAGTCCGTAATTTTAGTATTTAAATAAATACGACGAGAGCATAATCATTTAAAACCACAAATTATCATATAGTTGGGCAACATGGAAAAGTAAGAATAACCACCATAACATAAAGAATAAAGTAAGAATGGTCCGTAATTGTGTGTGTTCGTAAATAGGTTTCTGCATAGTCCAAAATTGCATGCGCTCAAATTTTGTGCACACAAGATTCAATGCCCACTCACACTCCATGCAGCTTTGGCATATAAATAAATAATATTGTTTAGAAAAGAAAATTACCTTATTTACATAGTTGATAAGCTTGTCCATCTGCTTGAACCAAGATTCTGCGTACTGGTACATGAAATCATCACCCATGGTCCACATAATATGATTTGTGCGCGTCAAATTAGCCTAGTATTGGATTAAAAAGAACACATTCGTAAGTAAAAATTCATCACGGAAGAAATTTACACACATAACAGGTTCAATGAGGTTGCATTAAAAAAACCAAAGGTATCTCTCAAATCAACAAGCAATAATAAGGATGAATACCAACGAAATGTACAAATACAAATAGTGAATACTTACTTTACCATTATTAATAAAAAAATTCACATACTTGTGTTAAAGCAGCATCAATAAAGTCATTTACACGTTGTTCGACATTGTAGTCGAAAAGCATGTGATCATCCTGTAAACCGAACAATACAATTAAAAAAAAAACCAACATAGTTAAGTTTTTTACTTCAACTTTCATACCTGAACTGGGGAGGAACCATCATTAACTTCAAAGTGAAATCCATCTGGGGGACTATAATGAACTGGGAAAGCACTTGCAAAAATCTGAAATCATTTCGAAATGACTTTAGTATTACTAAGTATCTCTCTTATTTATTTTCATATGTAGGCTCATCAAATCCGAAATGTTTATTATAAATAATCCCATATCCCAAAATTTAGTCAAGAATCTCAAAATCAACATTAGTTATACTATTAAACACATGTGTTAAACTTTAGGCTTTCTATCCATTCTATTACATATTTGTGGAATAAGGTTGTCAAATTATTTGTGAAAACATTTGAACCAAGTATTCTCGGATTAGCTAAGATTGATACTACAACAATAACAACAAAACCATTATTCTCAAACTAAGTTGGGGTCGGCTAAAGATGGAACCCAAAAACTAAATGACAGACCTAATTTAAAGGTTATAACAATACCAATAGCAATAATAAAATAAAGTTAAATAAGTAAATTAATAATAATAGTAACTAAGTAAAGTAAAAATAAAGATAAAAATCCATATATATGTAAAAAACAAATAAATTATGATAATAGTATAAATAGTAATAATGGTGCTGCTAATAATATTGATCAAAGACCAAACGCTATGTCTTAGACTCTTTTTCCCTAGTCCTATAATCTAAAACGTATAAAACTCAAAGCTTATGGTTTTGGTACGTGAATCGCTAACTTCCACGCGTTCCTATCCGTTACCAGCTCTTCGGATATATTCCAATCCTTCAAACCCCTTTTTACTACTTCCTTTCATGTCAACTTTGATCGACCTCTACCTCTCTTTGAACATACGATGCGACCTATAATTCTAACGCACACAGGTGCTTTGGGCGGCCTTCGTTGGAGATGTCCAAACCATCTTAAGCGATATTGAATTAGCTTCTCCTCAATAGGCGCTACTCCATGCTTTTCACGTATATCATCTCTAATTCGGTCTCTTCTTGTATGACCGCAACTTCATCGCAGCATACGCATCTCTGCTACACTTATCTTTTACATGTGTTGGTTTTTAGTAGGCCAACATTCTGCACCATACAACATCGCAGTCCTGATTGTCATTCTGTAGAACTTTCTTTTAAGCTTTCGTGGAACTTTCATGTCACAGAGAATGTCAGATGTTTGCCGCCATTTCACTCATCCCACTCGAATTCTAAAACTAACATCTTCATCAATCTCACTATTACACTGCAACATTGATCCTAAATATCGAAAGGGTTCCTTCATAGGAACTATTTATCCGGCCAGAGTGACACCTCTGACCTGACACCGCTGAACTCGTACTTCATATACTCTAATTAACAAAGATTGATAAATTATAAAAATTCAGGATACATCCGTCTTTTCAAAAATTACCTTTTAAATTGTCCCAAAACCAATTGGTGATGTGAATAGTGATCTTTTAGTATTTATGAAGGATCCATTATATTATTTAAAGGAGGCGAGATTATTCTCAACATGCTTTCGCACGTGTAGCGTATCTTGAGTTAAATACATGGATGTTTATACTGAGTAACGTAAAGCGTGTGTGGCAGTTAAGTGCACATATAAAAGGGGAGGACCAATATATCATTTATACGAGGTGAGACTATTCTCTACAAAAGATCTTTTTCGTTATTTACTTATTTTTCAAATTCATGTAATTAACATTGTTTTCAACTTTGACCAATTTATCGCTTATTCACACCTATATAGTCATCTACAACTGCTCCAACCACTATCAATCGGTTACTCATAAGAATCCACACCTTCTAGCGCTCGCTTAAGCTCCTTAGACGACAAATTTTAATTAGTTTTGATCAAAATTGCTAATTTCAATCGTTGTAGATGTCGTTACAGTAAGGGACCGGCACCAATTGAATATCCACATCAAGGGTCGAGCTTGATAACATTCATGGTTGTCACCAAACACGTTAAATCACAGTGTGGTCGGAGTTCAATATATTAGGGGTGCCAACTAGTCAGACCGACCGAACGTACGTGTGTTTGTGTCCTGTCATATAAGAAATTCGAACGGACAGAGACCGAACAAGGTTTAAAATCGGACGTTGTTCGTACGAACCGGACAACGGACAGACGATGTACAGACAACATAAAAACATTGAACAATTTCAAACGGACATATTTTGTACATTTTTTCTTATCCTAATTCATGTCCTAAATGAGAATCGGACGAACACGGACCGAACGACTTACAGCCTCAGACCGAGCCGTACGTCGGACACTCTTACAAAATTTACACCTTCAGATTTTAGCGTGCAAGGCAAATTTTTGTCCTGTATACACTGTTTTTCTTATAGAAAAAATATGGGTTTTGTGCAATGCATATATATTTCATAGCACAAATACCAAGCGATATTTGCAGTGAACCACAAACGCTCACTTATCGTATGTTGTTGCACAATAACAAATGTTGGTAGTGCAAATATTTGCATTGCAACTACAAAAAATCGCACTACAATTATTTTTGCATCTCAACTGATTGCACGGTAATTATTCTGCATGGCACAATAATTATTATGCATGATAAATATTTGCATGCACAATAATAGTGTTTTCTAGATATATAAGTAACAACATTCAAGTATATTTGATTCAAAATTTGACATCCACAAAACATTCAAGAAATATTAAACTCGATAACGATTGAGAAGAAATTTACAACATCAATTTCAATACCATTCTAGACAATAGTTTTATATATATATATATATATATATATATATATATATATATATATATATATATAAAGGAGAAATTTGATTTACATTGTTTGCGATAGGGATGTAAGGCTAATGGTTATTCGAAACAGACATTCCCCAAACTCCCCCTTATGTATTATTATATATTATAATTAATAAATTCTGTATTGTGAATGCAAAGCACTGACAGTAATAAAGAAATCAAACAAGTTTATTTTTCCCTACCTGGGAAGACGCACCAAAGGTTTTTGATCCCCTCCATATAACTTCGAGTGATTTGTCAGCACGGCGTACTTGTCTATCTTGATAATCAATCCTTGCAAAATATAGGGAATCAAACCCAAGCTGTGAATAAAAATAAATGAATAAGGTTTCTCCCACGACACAATACAAATCCATGCGCATGTTCAAGTAGCAAAAGTAAAACCTATGCTCTATAATGTCATTTCAATTCAGTGTTCTAAATCTCAGTCAGGATCTTGTTTTAGCCCTTCTGCAAGATGAAACATCTTATTTTGTACCCATCTCAGCCGATATGTTAAAATCTTGATCAAAATCTCAAATTGATATCTCGGTTGAAATTATGTTTTTCTGTAACATTTGTTTAAAACTTCTTATCACTCCATTCCTTTCCAAATTACTTGTGAGAAAACAATACATAGTTCTCTCCGTCTTCATACATCTAATGTTAATTATTATCATGACAACTTTGACCATCATATATACACAGTGGAAAAATGTGGCTATTCTTGAAATGATTTGAATTTGATTTACATTTCTATATGTTACATGTGTTACGAACAATACAAACCTAAAACACAAGGTTCATAACTCGTTTAAATCATTCAAGTTTTGTGCTCGCGTTTATTGTAGATAAATGAAGCAATGTTAGTTAGGTTTATTAGCCACATCTATTCAAAATACAAAGTGATAAGATAATGCAATCCAGATGAGCGGAAAATTTTACTGCAAAAATCCTTCATGTAACTCTTTGCTACAGTTCATGCATTTAGAATGCTATCAATCCTTAAACTTAATTCTAAACGCTCAAATGGATCAATTTTATTGTTAAGGTACTCGTTTGAATTTAGTTATATAAACTCATTCGAATTTCCAGATAACATTATAAATACTAAAAAGAATATCAATTTTAGGCATATAAGACTATAAGTTACTCCAAGATAGGACGTAATTTGAAATTTTAATATATCATTTCCAGGCATATAGATTACTTCGATGTAGAATCTAAGTAATATCAATGGTATACTGCGGACAAATCGTATAATGGATTTCAAATGATAATTTTTTTTAATATACCAGCTAAAATATTGACAAACAATATTTTTGTGACACATCAGCGACATTTCTCAATATGTGGCGATATCAGTCCTGTATTTGATGCAAATATTGGTAAAAGTAGTCCAATATTGCTGTTCAGTGAAAAAAGTAAATAAAAATCTCATCTTACAATAAAACTCTAGGGTATATATGCAAAATCCTTATGTACATGTATTACCAGATAATCCAACAATTATTTCAAGTGAAAAAGAAAACATTTACATCTTTTATTATTACTGTAACATACACAGCTTACGAACAAACGCAGTGATTTCCGATGTTGTCTTGATATTATAAACCAAATATCACATATTGATCCTTAACTGATATTTTACCGATACCGATATTACTAATTAGGATAGGATGTACTTCAAAATTCGAGAAGTATATCTAAGATACACTCATCTTTTCCGAGATATTGCTATGTATGAGATTTGACCATGTACGAGACATCATGTATACATATTTGAAAATCTAAGATGAAACATGATCAAAGATATTTAAGACCATGCTGTTAATATGCCGCTTGTTCTGAGTATTTAAAAAGTGATTCTTTATAAACCATTCATGTTCACTTTGTGTGAGACCAATTCAGCAAAATCATGAAGATATATGCAATACGGACAAATCTACAAAGCATGATAAAGTAGTATGATTACAAAGCATGATAAAGTAGAATGATTTAACATCAAACTGTTATTTTATCAATTAAACTATGTAGATCAACCAAGGTAACCATCATATACTGACGCAAAGTTAACCTCATTGGTATTCATATTTCATACTGTAGGTCTACAAGGACAGTGCATATACAGAAATTATTATTACAACAATGTTACTAGTACCAGATCACACAGTAAAGATGTACAGTACTAATACTGCTAATGTTACTGAACAGCACATACTGAAGCTAGACATAGACCGATTCACATGGCATGAGCCTAAATCAGATACCGTACAAAATTATGTGTATCGCTCTCCCTTGAACTGCAGCATTTTCATTGCACGCAACCCCCCCCCCCCCAACCACACACACACACACCCCCCCATATTAACCGTACTTCCCTTGATAATTAATTCAAATGTTCCCACAGTCTAATAATGTCTTTGAAACATAGTTACTTAATTTTTTTAACGCGGTTATTATAGGTCTATTCAGAAACTACTTTTTGCTCTGTGTGTGTGTGTTAGAGAAGAGAATCATGCATTACTTCTGCTCCGAGCAAATAGCCTTGCACGGCGGAATGCCCAAAAGGATCAATCTGCCATCCAATTCGAGGGACCTTATTAAATTGTCTTTTTATCATGCGATGACCAAGGGTTGTCTGGTCTATCATATCAATATAATGGACTGTGGCCTCATCATGCATGCACCAGCCACCATTGCTGCATAACAAAGGAAAATGATATACCTCATCTATGGATGAATGGCATAACCGATAATAGAAACAACTAGAGACTGCAGAATACACACATGAATTCTAATTGGCCTGAATCAACCATCTTCTTCACCGCTGCTTGAACTGCATCATTTTGTTGTCTCCACCATTTTTGAAAGAATGCCTACAAAAGAGTATCCATTACAAAAATTAATAACCTCCATTTTTCTTGAGATAGATCGGTTTGTTTGGAAGTATGCAACCGAACTGATATACCAGTACGACAAATTATTATTCGACTTTATATTTCTCTGGAAAAAAAGTAGTTATTAATTATAAATTGTGGCTTGATTTGTCTATGATAAATTCCATTTTAATGGTAGCAAATGCTTTAAAATGCACACGCACATGCAAAAATAATAATAATAAAAAGCATGTGTATGGTGGTGCTGGTGGTGGGTTTTTTTTTAGGGGGGTTTTGGGTGGGGTGGGGTGTGGGGGGGGGTTGTTCCACATCACATTCTGGGTTCCATTATTTATTTTCCATCAAATTAATTTATATATCAAAAAAGTAACAGATTTAGCTGAATTTTATATGCATATCGTTTTATTCTGTAGGTTTAAACAAACTTATGTAATGTTT
The DNA here is from genome assembly GCA_030765085.1 of Allium cepa. Lineage (NCBI taxonomy): Eukaryota > Viridiplantae > Streptophyta > Magnoliopsida > Asparagales > Amaryllidaceae > Allium > Allium cepa. Next base: position 888,558,225 of record CM060929.1, read on the forward strand.
TGAAATTCCAAAACAATTTAAAATTACTTTTTAAATCAATGTGTAAAGTAAATGTTTTCAGCAACTGATTATGCACTTGTTGTTTTAGAAGGGATAAAGCTTTTGAAATGAAACAATTTTTTTTGAAGTTGATCTATTTTATAACAAGTCACATCTAAAAATATAGCCCAATCAGACAAGCACCTTTGTCCAAGTGGTTAATTGATTCGGCTTTGGTGCAGAATGTCACAAGTTCGAAACTTGCTTTCGAACGTTTATTTGACATGGGATATGTTGTCTCAATGATTTGTTGTATATAAAGTACCAGTTAAAAAAAAAAAATATAGCCCAATCAGGGACATATTTTGATATGAAAAACCAATGGCGAAAAATGAGGGAATCAAGCACTAGGATAGGGAGAAAACATATGCAAAAAAGATTAGCTCAACCTGGGACATATTTTCAATCTTTGATAGAAAAACTGATCTTGATAAATGAGGGAATGAAGCGTTTGGATGGGAGAACACGTGTGTGTATTGAATATATTCGTGACCGAGCAACATTGAAACTGTCAGCATATAACAAATAAATTTGTATTAAAAGTTTCGTTTCACGTTTGATGTTTATTAGTGTCTTAGCTATTTTTGAATGTTAGCATCTCCAAACAAACATGAAAAGAAAAAATAACTTAATCTAAACTAGTCCCATATCATGTAGTTGAGTAAATGATTAAATAACCAATTACCTACAAATAGCTAAAAATGCATCCAAACAATTGTCCTACATCATGAGAGCACAATAAAAAATTTGGGGTACATAAACAGTTAGGAACATGATTCATAAACATACTTATAACCGTTTTGTGTGAACATAACATCCATAAATACATGTTGTTATTCCAGAGAACTGAATCATCGAAAGTCATGGTTTCCATTAAAAAATTGTATTTTCGACAAGTTTATTTGTAGCTCGTTCTTCTTTGAAAGTTTGTATTTGCACCATAGAAAGTAACAAAGTCTGTTCTTGTCCAATTTCTGTTTATTTTATGTCTTATTTCTTTTTTTGCACTGTTCTTGTTCTTATGCTTGTTTTTAATTTGTGTCGATTAAGTAGTCATCAATTGATCTGATTAAATTCACCTTGCCTTAAAAATAAATTTAAATCTATATAGTTTATAGCTTTATTATTATTATTGATGCAATCAATTTCAAATTGAATTATCAATCAAATTACAAATTCTAGCGCTAATCGTTTTGTTTTCATAACTTAGAAAACCTCAATCTCCAACATTTTCATAACTCGCCTAAGATATGGATAAAATAGTTTTTTAAGATTTTGATTTACTTCATGTGGAACGACCCATACTTGATGCTCACGCATATTACAATTGTAAGCCAAGCATTTGCAATCATATTTTTATAACAAAGTGGTTTGCTAAAAATAGTCGATTGATTTTTTGACATCATCTCTAAAAGAATTTTTATTGAGTTTAAAAAAATAATTCATATATCTATTTGTGTTAGCATTTTTTATTACACATTCTTTCTTTTTCTTTTTGAGTTTCGTATTTCTCTAGAAATTGTAGTGGGCCAAAACCCAGGGACTTAAGATTCATATGATTGCAAATGGGTAAGTTCGAAGTTTTAGAACTAAAAATCAACAGAGCAACGGTCAAACCTCAATGTGAATGTTTTCATATCACACAAGGTTGCTTTCAAAAAAAAAAATCACTTTGTAAAAGTAACATGTTGGATTTGCAGTGAATAAACATAACATTGGCGCATTTGAGAATTTTCTTATTTGCCATATTTGTTTAAATTTAAATAAAAAGCTCACATAAAAAACATAAATTAAATTTGTCGTTTGTATTTAACAATTTAATTTTCATTGCAAAAACATTCAATTAAAAACTATAACTTGTAACATTATCCTTCACAAAGATCACAGGATATATAGTAGGAATCTTTTTGTTTTTCTTGTGAAATTTTGATATTCACATAATCATTATAATTGGAATATTAGAAAGAATGTTAAATCATACCTCTAAAACGTTAGTCATCTCCATTAGTAAACAACCACGTATATCTCTTTCCTTATAATTTAGTTGCTTAACTAACAAGATTGGTTAAGTAAATTGTAATATTTTGATTTATATCTAAAAAAATATCCTCTGTTTGTTGGTTTTAAACGATCAATTTTCACCTTTTCGTTTCATATTATGTCGTTTTTACTGGATGTGGGCTTTTTAAGATTTCGGTTTTCTAAAGCTTATGAATGAATCGATAGGAATTTTTGATTTAAATAGCTATCTATGTTCAAAAACAAAAAATCGTGAATTTAACGTTTCAGGAAATGCAATTCGATTCGTTAAAAGATCATACGATATCCACGATTCGCGATCTTTTTATCGATTTAAATCCGACGAGGTGTGATTTGATCTGATTCGTGATCTAAATCGTATGATTTAGCAATTTCTAATAACACTGAAGCTAAGGTTTCTACGATATCATTCTTTCCCTTTTACTTTAATTTTCTTTTGATTTCTCTAATATAAGTATATAACAAAGGTTCGAGATCTCGATTTTGATCTCGGTTTTGGTCTTTTGCAATTTTAGGAATTTCGATCTAATTCGTAACTTCTGAAAATTTCAGTTTAATTTCAGTTTCGGAATATCACACATATATTTGTGTCTGATTTATTGAAATCAAATGTATAATTCATCTTTAATTGAAATATAAGGTATATAGGAAGAATACCAATCAATCATAAATATTTATAACATTAAAAAATATTTATTTATTACTTCGTTTCTTTTACTTTTTTTATGTTACACCATTTATATATTTTGTGATTTTATATGTTTCCAAAGTTAAAATTTCGAATTTTGAATATTCATATATTTGGCATTCAGATTAATTCTTTTTTGAGTTTCTTATATAAATTTTGAAGTTCGTTATTTTTTATTGAACTAGAGTTCTGGTTGGTTTCGACTCGGCCTCCACTAAAACTGAGACGGAATGATTGAAACTCATGTTTCGATCAAAACCTCAAACATTGAATGTAACTGACATTTTTCTGTTGCAATTGATCGGAAATGGAGTTTTAACATGAGTTTGTTCAAGCTTTAGTCGAAATAAAAAAGGAACTATCAAAATTTTACATTTCAAACGAAAATATTATACCTTGCTTTTAATAGACATGTTATTCAATATTGATTAATTTATGATTTTAAAAATATTCACTTGTTTAATTGGCAAACTTGCATTTATTTATTTCTCATACATGCTAGGCATCAACATCGTTGAAGAATTTTTCACACATGCATCCACATTTGCAACACTTATAGAGTGGAATTTTGATTTTGTAAAAAAATGATATGTTATTCATTATATACACTGCAATTTTATTGTTAATACAAGTTCGTATGATTTTCCTAAATTGTTATCATAAGAGTAGCCTTGGCGCAACGATTAGGTCGCCCGCATGGTGATCCAGACGCTCGGATTCGAGTCTGAAAGCAGCCTCTTCATAATGGAAGGGAAATGATGCGTATATTATCGACCTCCTCAGATCCCGCTATCGTGCGGGAGCCTCGTGCACTGGGTTATACCTTTTATTAGCATAAGAGTAGCATTAATCGAACAAATTGTCGCACATGCATTTCAGTTATCTTTCTAATTTGCATTGTAGTGTTAAAAGATACTAAAAACTTATTTAATGCTAACAATGATAATATTTAATGGTAATGTTTGTTAAAATCTTAACTATGTTTTTTTGTTAAGTAATACTTGGTGTGTAAGACATGCGATGCACAATGCTACCTCTCAACATTCAAATTCACATCCACATCATCATTGCACAATTTAAAAATAAAACTATAATGCATACCAAATGAATCACGGTTTACCATTTTGATTTTGTTTTCATTTTGAAAGTAACTATGTATCCGATTTTAGATTTTAATATTCTCCTATAAAAATACATTAATGAGTAGTGTTTTCATGTATGTATCTGATTTTAGATTTTAATATTTTCCTATAAAAATACATTAATGGGTAGCGTATACAAGAAAATAATAAATGTATACATTAAAATTTTGGTTTGATTATTGAATTTCAATGTTCTTTTGTATTTTTATGCTAAATTGAGTTAAATCAAGGTTCAAAATTTCATTTTCCGTTTCGATCATTACAAAATTTTAAAATTTCGATTTCGGTTCCGGAAATTTCGCCCGTTTTACAAATTCTATTATATTTTCATACTTAATAAATATTTAAGTCTGCAAAAGAATTTTATAAGTTTAAACAACAACTAAGTCATTGTTCCCTAACAAGTTGGGGTCGACTAGAGATGAAACCCAAAACCAAATGACAAAGTCAATTTAAAAATAAGAATAACAATAATAATAATTAAAAAGTCCATGATAATAATAATAAAATAAAATAAAATAATTAAAATAATAATAATATAAATTTTATAAGTTTGTACAAACAATACAAATTATATTATTGACACCAATTCATTTATAATTATGTGCAAATCTTTAATCTATATTTCTATAACTCTCTTGTATGAATTATTTTAAATAAACTATATTGTACCAATTTTACTAGCCCTACCCAGCCCAACCCTATTACAACCCCTTCACGTAAGGAAAACAAAGTCAACTTCATTCTCTCACTTTATCGCTTTCTTAGTTCATTGAACCCATGCCCTAACTTCAATCAAGTACGACATTCGTTTGAATTTTGATTGGAAAAAAAGGCAATTTTAAAGGATTATCGAAATCAATTAAGGGAGGAACACAATTCGATTTTGATTTTGATCCATCACTCGAAGTTGATGATCCAACCTAGGTAATTTTCAAATTTTCAATCGTTTTCAAGCAATCTAGGCACAGTTGGCTATTTTATTGGTTTTCTTCTTTGATATATCCTGAAATGGAATTTTGATAACATTCCAACCCGGTCCATGCCAGAATCGGAACAGAAAATTCGGTATTCCGACATGCTGGTCGAAAATTTGAACCTTGGTTAAAATGAACAAGAATACCACATTTTTCTGAAATTGATAGTCTTTCATGCATTTTTCTGCATTATCTTGTATGGTTTGTTATTTTATTTTATTTTTTGATTTTTCACCCATTTTTAATGCACTTGCTAACATTTTATATCGTAATTTTTTAATATTAGCACTTGAAGACCAAAACCGAAATTAAAAACGAACATCATTTCAATCATCATCAAAATTGGACTGTACCATAACGATCAAAATTCCAATGTTTGTTCACTAACTTGATCCATGTAATGAACATGTAATAAAATAGTACAAGGCTTTTTACATTGGAGACAGTCTCCAACTTAAAATGTATATCAAAACAAATTATTGTCACACATAAAACAAATTACGAAGCTTATCACGTAGGGTTTTTGAACATATTCATCGCAAATGATATATGCATCTTAAAGAGTTATAATAAGTCATGTCTTTTAACAAAAAACACAATATTCTTCTAAATACATTGCTCTCTTTTGTGAAGTCTTATTTATTTTATCAAAGAGTTGGTTATGATTTTACAAGATAGGTGATTATTTCGCTAAACTTGATAAATGATGGTGCGGTCATGAAGTAAAATATCTATTTCTAAACAATGTTGCGGTCATGAAGTAAAATATCTATTTCTAAACATTGTTTAATGTATGTTTCTAGTGAAAAGTTAGATTGTGCACTTATGGATCCGTAAACATTACCTTTCTTGTAGTATCTGATGATGGCAAAAACGAAATTGTAATAAGCTAATTGTAAAAGGAAAGAAGGAAGATCCTAACCACTGACACAATCATGAATAACTTTTGGTTCACAAACAATAAAAATATAGATATACTGATACGATAACCTTGTTTTAATTATATACTTAAAGCTTTGGGTCGGCCATGATATAGTTCATCAGTTCTTAGCTACCTGTTTTCTTAGTCTGCAACAAAAGTGTTAATGTAATTATGTAACACACAGTTAAGAAAGCATATGATTGTTGATTTACACTTCCCTTCCTTCTTTAGCTGCCTACCTTTCAAGTTGGATTTATGTATTTATTTTATTTTATTTTTCCGATTCAGATCACTTCTCTAAACTATTGACAATTGTTGCCCACTTCCAAAACTGATTACACACTTAGGCCACTTTTATACCAGTTTTACTAAAAGATTAGGTAAAACAAAAAACTCTTTTATACTGACATGTAAAGAACTACGAATTTACCTGCTCAACGTACACAAATTTCCTGTTAGGATCTTTAAGCAAAGAGTTAACCAAGGAATCAAGTACATTATTCACACAAGCCCCCTAGAAAAGGAAATCAAATTAATAAATCAAACAGTATTACAGAATCCAATCTTTAGCAAATCCAATAACCAAAACCTGAATGCTATTATTGGATCCAACATAGTACTGATCAACAGTTTTCAACCATCCAACATCATCATGAGTATGGGGAACCAAATGAACATTCAACTTCCCATCCACAATACCTGCGCTCGTATTGTAAGTTATAAAGACGCCATCGATTTTGACGATCGTCAGCAAAAAGATGATCGCAACAAACGCCGTTGACTTAGGCATAGCTATCTTAACTTTATCCATTGTCTAACGGGCAATATTTATAGTTAAGATCGATAATCGCGAAGCTAATTGGCATTTAGAAATCAATTTGGGGTTAGGGTTTGCATTTGTCGTTAGAGTACATCCACCAAATCCGAAGGTGACGTCTTTTAAAATTCAGCGAAATTTCTCCATGGCCAAGATCCCTTGTGGCATTATTAGAAACCAGGGGACCATTAGACGCAAGTTGCTTTAAAAAAAGGGAGTATCCGTTTTGCTGAGTGATGCTCTTCGATGGTACCTAGATGCCGCCCTAACAAAAGAACATTCATGTCTTAGGCATGTTGCAGAGAAATAAAAGGGATTTATTTTCTGGTTACAGCCAACATACCAACCAAACTAGTTTATTTAGATCTATTAACCAAACTAGTTTATTTAGATCTATTTGGTTTGATTTTGAAGCTAGATCAGTTTCTAATCGATCAGTAAAAAAAATTAATTGATTATTGGTTTAATCAAATTAATCAAACTTTTATTATATTATCAGTCTAAATAAATTTTGTTTATTATATATGCCTCAAACTTATTATTAAAAAAAACAGCACTACGGCACGCGCTTCACGCGTGATGATGGCACGCGTTTCGCATGTAAATTTTTTCTGCAAATTGTATATGTTTAGAATGTTCAAGAGAAAATAATTTATAGAAATATTTAACCATATTTCTACGTTGAAATCATTTTGTTAGTTTGAATTTTATTTCTAAGTTGCAGCATTAGTATTTGTAGATGGATGTTTAAAAATATATTTATTAGATCTTATTTTTAAATGATATTAAATTAGATAATATTTGTAGATGAGCATTTTGAATTTGTAAAAGAAATTTAATTATTAGATCATATTTTCAAGTGATATTAAATTTTGGTATCAGTGGTTTTTTGATAGTTCACGCCGACACTAAAAAATTATGACACCAAAGGTATTACAACTATTATTAAAGATAAAGAAAAATGTTTATGTTTTATTTTACTGCACAATGAATATTCCAAATATAAAATGTGAATCATTTTTAGTTTGATTAAATCAGATAACCAATCAAACCAACCAACCTTAATTCGGTTGGTTTGGTTTGGTTTTCTTTTTTATTAGTTTTAGGTTGGTTTAACAATTTTCATCATCAGACTAACCAAACCAACCAAACGCTCACTCGTACGATCTATGTCCATAACTCCTTATGTTTGATGGATGCTGGTGTTCTTGGATTATCTACGTATCCTAAGCTTTGATATAATTGTGACGACCGTCCTTCACCTCCGGTATCTAATGTAACATGTACAGCGCGCAACGGTACTTGTCCGATGTAATACAATTATCAAATGGTAAAGTAAAGAAAATCTTCAAATCAGAACATGTCGTATATCTCACGGCGCATCGCATAAAATAATCATCACACGTATAAAACAGACGAGACAGTAATAACTGATGAATCACATAATCAGAGTGCGCAAGTTCATCATAGCTATGTACACATATGACAGAGTTTATACATCAAATAATAAACTCAAATGGATTGCCTTTTAAATAAAATAAAGCACTAATAAATCCATATGGTGCTGCACAGCAGAATATAACAATAGCAAGCCAAGTATAAGTACATGAAGCGTGGCCTTCTGCTAGTCCGCTTACACAACTTCATATGTTATCCCACGCTTATTATCTAGTATACTCATTTAAGAGTACCCGAGATAATAAAAAGCAAAAAATATATTTCTAGTCAGACAATAGCCTGACTTGAGCAATAAACAATCTCAAAATATTATGAAAGTCGATGTAGTATATAAGACATAGGATATAAAGAATCATACCAATATGTCCATGCATCCATAGAGTTGGCGCAAATTTATTATCATCGTCATCATATAGGTGTGCTGCAAATCAAAGTATAGTGTCGGGTGTTAGGTATCCAAGTCAACAATACCTACGTCATGTGATATACCTAGAATGATAAAACAAACATGATAAACATAACATCTGTAAAAAAAATCCTCACATCATTTACGTGCATTGGCTATATGATAACTTGTATGGTCAATCCTCTGCCAAAGACTTATGGAAAATCTTGACTCCTCGATGCTCGACTTCATGCCACTCTAAAGCCTAGGAACTAGACCCGCATTGTAACAATCCATAATTTTGGTCATTCAGTTTTAATATTTAATTAATTTTAAAATGTTTAAATAATTAGATTTTTGAAATTTATTAACTTATATTCAAGTATGGAGATTATTTAAATATTTGAATTGTGATATTAACCAAATGGATTTAATAATCTTATTTAACTCCTTTTAATCAATAAATAATACTAGTGAATTGATTTGTAAATTTAATTGCAAAAATAACTAGATCAGATAAATATCGATTTTGGATCGAAAATATAAAACAATATATTTAAATAGTGTTAAATTATCATTCTGGGGCACTGTCTCGGATTTTAACAAAACTAATGTCATTGGATCCGAAATAATAAATTATTGTATGCCGATGAGTTTCATGATGATCGGATGTACTGTGTGATCGAGTGAGCTCGAAAAGCATAACGATTAATTTTAGAAAATTAAAATATTATACTTTGATTTAAATTGCTAGCTTCTATATACGATAGAATTAGCCCTCAAAAATAGTTCCATTGAGTTTGGAATATGGGTAATTAGCTAAGAACGCTAGTAAGCACGTCTTGATTGGAATTCAAAAAAATTAAAGCGTGAATAGTGTTAGGGCATGCCTATATAAGGACATTATCTTCATTCTTTTTGGCCAACCACTAGGAGAAACATTGGCTGCCATATTTAATTGCTTCATCCAGCGGTCGTCGATCATCGGAGCCACTTGGGGCCAAATCAGGCGAAGTTGTTCATCGTGGTAAGGGGTAGAGGTTGGACGTCCGGATTGAAGTGGCTCGTGGCGTGGCGAAGGAGATCTCGATTTGAACATTATAAGCGTTTTTGGGTTCGTCTTGGAGATTTAGGCGTCGTGGGAAGGTCTGGCCGGTAGCGTTGGGTCGATGGTGGCGAGGGCTCCTCTGGTGAGGATGCAGTGGCCGGTGTTGGCCTACGGTGGCCATGGCGAGCAATCGAACGGAAGGCGCGGTTTCTAAGTTACGTGGCCTGGGTTGATTTTGGATGAGGATGGATTAGATTTAAATTTTGTAATTAATGTTAAATTGTAAATTAATTAATTTAATTAGCTGATTAAGTCGTCAAATGTTCGTTAACTCGTAACTTGTTCATATAAGGTCGGATTCGAGCGCGGTGAGTTGCATTGTACTCGTGGAATTAATTCTACGTTATGGAGTAGGATTGAAGGATATTGGAGCTTGTAGAATTTCAAGCTAAAGTCAAACGTCAGTTCAATTTTAGTTCAAACTGGAATGCTTCGGCAATAACTGGAACTTCTATATGGTTACTCACCTAAAAATTATCTATATAATATATGTGATGCTAAAAATTTATTATTGAATGTTTGGTTGATAGTTTAGATATTATTATTGTTGTTTGATTGTTTATTTGGTTGAAATCCAGATTTAAAAAACGGATGACATATTAACTTATTGTTGCGAACTCATATGATTATATATACTGTTCCTAGCCATTGTTTTGCAGGGAATATTTATAGAGAGACACTAAATGGTTTATCGCTAATAATTGTTATTTATTTCCTTATGGCTCTTATATTGATGTTTAGTTGTAATTAATCATGATATTCTATTAAAATTGTTTAAGTGTCGTTCTAGCATTTTTCACAATATCATCAATTATTGAATATCATCTCCCAAACCCTTTGTGTATGTTGAACTTGAGGCAGTATTTTTGTAAAAATAGATGTTTAAAATTCATTAAACATTTTACGTAACGATGTTTTAATTTAATTAATCATTTTAATTAATTATTATTTGAACTTAATAAATTGTTTTAATTAACGATGTTTTAAAAGTAATCAATCATTTTAATAAATGATATTTGAGTTTAATAAATCATTTTAGTTAATGATGTTTAAAAGTAGTTAACCATTTTAAATAATGATATTTGAGTTTAATTAGTTATTTTAATTAATGATGTTGTAAATTTAGTTAATCATTTAATTTAACATTGTTTGCATCTAATTTATCGTTTTAATTAATGATATTTGAATTTAGTCAATATTTTTAATTAATGGTGTTTTAAAAGTTAATTAATTGATTTAACAAAAGAGTTTTAAAGTAAGTTAATTGATTTAATAAAAGTATTTTAAAGTTAATTAACTGATTTAGTGTATCAAAGTTAATTAACTGATTTAATAAGGTTTAAAAGTTAATTTTTAAATAAAGATGTTTTTGAGATAATTAACTATTTATAAAGATATTTGATTGATAAATTATCTTTCGGGATAATTAATAATAATATTATTTTTGGCAGGGTCAGCCGGTTTTATAGCGGACCGTCCACTTTTTATTACGAACGTAATAAAATATTCAAGTACAGAAGTAAGGTAGAACACCTTAACTGCTAAAAAAGGAAAATACAGCATAGGATTATGGCAGAGGCGCCACAGCTACTATAAATTACCTAACGACTAGGTCTCCTCAGAGGAGAAAGGAGCACCATTGTCCAAAATCCCCTGGGAAGACACCACAGGAACAGTCCTACCAATATGAGCAAAGGGGCAAAACAGCAAGGCTAGGGTCATAATCCATATAATCAAGAGAGTATATATAATATCGATCCCAAGAAGCATCAACTAACAAGACAGCATTCCTACTAGCAAGATGACCATCTGAAACGAGAACTAAGGAATCACCAGATATAATGTAACGAAGGCGTCTAAGGACCTGAAGATTATCGGAAACAAACCTAAAAAAGGAATCATCCGTAGGGTTATATCTCATATCAGATTTGTGATCAATCCAACACCTTTCAGATTCATCCTAAACAACAGAAAACCGCGATTGCATAGAAACAGGAGCAATAATAGGATTAGCAGAAACGTCGTTAGTAACCACAAGACCAAAGACCGAAAGGGAGGATGACCTAGTATTAGGACACAGAGGATGAACCAGATTGGGTAAAGGCACTGTAGGATGATAAACAGACCGAGAGGCAAAGGATAGAGCCTTAGGAACCCATTTCCTAAGTGGGGGACGAGGCAGTGGAATTTTGGAAGCCTCCGTGGAGACAACAGAATGTTTGCAAGCTACAACAAGGTAGACAAAGGGAATGACAGGAGGTACTGTAGGATCGATTTCACCCTAGAGGGGGGGTGAATAGGGTGATGGTATAAATTATTAAAATTAATCACGAAAGCTTATAAATTAATTTCAACACAGATCACAGAACAATAGCAGCACAGATAATAGCAGAATAATAAATACAGAAATAGAACGACACAGAATTTACCCAGCTTCGGCAAAACCCTGCCTACGTGCTGCCCCCAAGGTTTCTACTAGAAATTAGACAGTCCCTCGCTTACACGCGTAAACTCTCTATACCCGCTATTGACTAATCTAACTCTACGCTCAAAACATTGCCACAACTCAGCCACTGAGTTGCGAATTCTCAAGCTACGCCACGTAGCTTGTCCCCTAGTCACACGACTAGAAAATTAAAACGGTTTAAAAAATGAAATACAAATTAAAAGCAATGTAAAATAAAATAACCCTAATTTTAAAATAAAACCCTTATTATAAATTTAAAAAACCCCCAATCTAAAACAAAAGGCCGGCCCACGCTTTCATTTCCTTTATCTTCTATCGGCTCGTTCCTCTTTGAGATAATGGCGGCTTGTTCTTGTCTGTGCAAATTAGGGCTTCGTTTTCTTCGATCCAAACTAGGGTTATTCGAAGAGCCGACTTTTGTTCGATCGAATATATGTTATCGTTTGCCTCACTGTTTTGCTCACGGCTGCTTCGTTGATCGAATTCTTTCCTTGCTTCAGTATGTAATTATATGCTTTTGCTTTACTGATTTGTATGCTAGAATTCGATGAATATGCCGATGATTATTTGTGGGTTTTTATAGGAGTCGAATACCTAGATTTTCGTCATATATTTTTTACTTGAATTTGTCAACTGATATTGCTCGGCCATATGATTTTGATCGAATGTTTGAGATTGTATTGACTTGTTCATAAACGTATATACTTCGATTGCTTGACATTCACGGTTTTGAATTGCGGCTTTGAATTGCCATGCTCATCACGGTGTTGATTTTTGACTTTGTCAATACTGCATACGCACTTGAATTTTTATCACTTGACTTTTGTATATTTTCACGACTTCGATGTTTAACCTAGTCAAATCCTTGATTACCTGTGACTTTGCTTGCGATTAACTCCTTGGCTGCCACAGTTGATTTTCATTCGACTTTGGTTGTAATTGCATACGCATTTTATTTTACTTTCAGTATACATTCATGAATTCTCTTGTTGACTTCCTGCAGTTGCATTCATTGGTCATTCTGGCCTTGAACCTGTACTTGTAGTTGTTCAACCTGGTTTTGATACTTGCAGTTGTATCGCTTGATATTCATTACTGTAGTTTTGCATTCATGTACTTGCTATCGTAGATGTTGCACTGCTTCACCACTGTTCTTTGCATATGTACATATGAATGTGCTCACTGTTGTTTGTACCTGTGCATATATGTTTACTGTAGTCCATGTTGTTGCTTGAGTCTCTGTTGCCTTGCTTCTGACCATGTTGCACAATTTCTGGCCATTCTTGTTGCCTTGAGTCTGTGCACTGGTGGTCTTCATATTTATCTGGGTTGACTTTGTTTTTGCTGTAGTCTTGTTCATCCCTCTTGTATACCTGGTGTATCACCGTCCACATGACACTGGTCTTGATACTGTTGAACACAGCACTCCTCTGCTGTTGGCCACTGACCTCTGGTCATTTTTTGTATTTGTCCTTCTCGAGCTTGTATAATTTAAACCTGGTTTGGATTTTTGCATCGAGCATGCTTCTGATTTGAGTGTGCTTGCATCTTTGTAGTTGCACTCCATTTTCGTGCGTTCATTTGAGTTGTCTGCACTTAGACTTGAGCTTTCATTGTCATGTTGCATTGACCTGAATCAATCCATATTATTGCTTTGATATTGCAGTTTGGTCTTGACGCAGTTGCTCTTTGTTGCACTGCATAGTGGTCTTCTGTCCATGGTACTGTTCGAGTTCATTCTTCAGTTGATTCACTGATGCATTGCCTTACTTCATGTATTCATGTGTACTCTTGAGGCGCATTGAGTTGGTCTTGTATGGTTTTCTTCTGGTTTGTTTACTTCGGTCAGTTGCTTTGAACCTGTTGCCTACACTCTGGTGCATTCCTGTATATGCTTTGCTTTCATGCATTGCTGTGTTGGCCTGAATTGCTTCCTGGTCGACACTTGATGTTTGTAGTTGATGTATGTAATTGTTCGACCTGGCATTTGTTTGCTGTGGCATTGCATTACCGAGTCATTTTCTTATGCTATTTGTTTGCATTGTCGACTTATGTGGTCTTGAGTCTTTACTTGACATATGTGCACTTGTTTTGGACTTGCAATTTGAATTGCATTGAGTTGAGTCGAGTTTGCAGTGATGGCTTGACCTTTGCACTTTGTTTGTTATTTGGTGCCTTCTTGAATTTGTGTAGAATGTGCATTACACTTGAGTTGAATCCAGTTTTACAACTCGGGTTTGACCTTGTGCTGAAGTCGATATTTTATTTATGTTGCACCTGAGTTGAATCCTGTATTTGGGTTTGACCTGTGCTCACTTGTCCCTGTAAATCGATCAAGTGCGTAGGATCTAGATTAACCCTAGAGGGGGGGTGAATAGGGTTATAGCAAATTTTCTAGATTTAAACACAGAAATAAACTGCAGAAATAAATATGCTGAAAAGTAAATCACACACAAAATTTACCCAGCTTCGGCAACCCCTGCCTACTGCTGCATTCACAGATTTCTATTAGAATTAAACAGTATCACGCTTACAAACACTCTACTAGACTCGCAGACATTTGCTCCACGCTCACAAACACTCTACTAGACTCGCACACCCTGCTCGCAAACATTTGCTCCACGCTCACAAACACTCTACTAGACTCGCACACCCTGCTCCGCCTATAGAGTTTCGCTTACTCGCAAACTTTGCCTCCCGCCTATAGAGCTTCGCTTACTCGCAAACTCTGCTCCCGTCTATACAGCTTTGCAAAATTGCACACCTTGCTCACTGAACTAATTCTAACTAGACAATCTGATACTACCTAACCCTAGGTGGTGATTTACCAGTTCTTGACTTTAAAAGTAAAAACAATTTAAACAATAATTAAAAGATAAACAACCCTAATTAATTAAAGCCTAAAAACAAAACCCCCTTTTAACATAAACAAGGCCGGCCCCCTTCACTATCTGTTAGCCCGTTCCTTTATCTCCTTGTGAAAAATGGCGGCCGTTCTTCTCTTTCGTTCCTCTCAGTTCTGAATTTAGGGCTTCGTCCCTGATTTCCAAATTAGGGTTTGTGCAAATTGAAGTCGCCGCTTGATATAGATAGGTGTAGGCTTCGTTTCTCTTCTATTAGCTCACGGCTCTTCAATTTTGGATCGAGGTCGTATGTGATTTTCTGGTATGTGTTTTATTCCTTTTGCTCTGCTGATTTTGGCTTTCTCGAACTCGATGCTTTATGCCGATGATGATTTTGGGTATTTATAGGAGTTCGATCTCCTTTAATTGCGTTCGTATAATCATGTTTGAATTTGTCATTTTCGTTTCTCTGCCGCTTGATTATGCTTGGTCGTTCGAGATTGATTCTGACCTTTTCATATGCGTATGCTTTCGTTGCTTGGTTGACACGGCTTGGATTTGTGACTTGGTCAGTTTTCTTTGCTACCATGGTTTCGAATTTTACTTGTTCAACGTTGACTTCGGCTTGGTCTTTTGATGTTGATATGATTTATGGCTTGTTCATATGAGTATATATTTTTATTACCTGTAAATCACGGTGTTGATGATTTTCGTGAATTTTTTTTTTACTGCTTGCTTCGGTCTTGGCTTTGATTCATTTCGTGATGACCACGGCTTGACTTTCTGAAAGATGCGTACTTGAATTCGTCTTGCTCACCATGTTGCATACTTAATGTTGTCACTGTGTTCGACATGGTCTTTGTAGTACTTGGTTACTGGTCGAGTTCATTTGTACATTTGTTCACCTGCACTCTTCGTTTGGTCTACTTGCATTGTTTCTGGCTTCATCTGTAGTCTTGTTCATTGATGGTTTTGGTCGTTGTATTTGCTGGGTACACAGTCTTGACCTGTTGCAGTCCTGTAGTTGCATTCATTGGTCATTTAGCCTTATACCTGTAGTTGTACTGCATTGTGTATATTCATAATACATGTATTGCTGTTGGCTTCGGGTAACTTCGACACTTTCATCTCGAGCTTGTGTAATTTGAACCTGGTTTGGTGTGCATTGTGCCTTGTACTTGCAGTTTGGTCCATTGAGTTGTTGCAATTGAGTTCAAGTTTCTCTGTAACTTCGCTTTTTGCCTTGCATTGACCATGGCTTTTCTTGGTGGTGCATTTTGTTGCGGCCTGTACATGTATTACTAGCTCTGGTTCATCTTTGTTGCTTCACCACAGTTTGCATTTGCCACACTTGTGTTCCCTGTTATCAACTGGCCTTGATTATGTTTTGATTCAAAACTTCTGTTCACCTGCATGTATTGTTGGTTCATTGTGATATTTGTTCATTTGTGTTTCACTGGTAGCACTTGAGTTGTTGACTTCGATCCCGCACTTGGTCTGCACTTGAATTCAGTCTGGACAATGTTGGGAACTCGGTTGTGTATTTGGTTTTGTGTATCCACTGCATGTGTCACTGCATATTGATCTTTATGCTTGGATGTTGAGATCATGTTTGCATGCTGAGTTGAATTCATGTGTTATTTGGATTTGACCTTGTGTTGAATTGTTAGTAGTGCTTTTGTTTGATTTGTGAACACGAGTTGGCGGGGCAGTGCACACGTATACGAATGTACACGTGTGTACTGCAGCCACTTATAATTGCCTGTCTCTGATAAAAATACTGATATGCACAGATATTGCATAGTCAAAAATGATGACGAACAACCCAAATAATTGAGGCAAACAATGTTTTCAAAATCATCGTTTCTTTCAAATTTCAAAAATATTTCTCTTTCAATTTTACTGCGTTTGAGAATATTTTTGCAGATTACTCAGATGCTGGATTCAAACCGGAATGCAGTTGAAGACAAAAAACACGAGTGTGAGTGATATGTAGTGAGGTTATCAATGTAAAAATATTTGTGATGTAATCGTGATGTATCAGAAATGTATATGTATAGTGAGAGCATGAATTTGTACTATTCAAGATTGTAATAAATATTATTTGAATAAAATATTCGTTTGAATTCAAAATCTGTGTAACTTGTTCTGTTTGAATTCAAATTCAAATTTTGTGTAATTTATTTTATTCAACAAATATTTATTTAATCTATGAATAAACAAAATAGTACATTAACAAATACATTTAAACGAATGTGTATATGTTTATTATCATCAAACAAAAATCATATAAGCGCAAAGCGCATATTCAACAATCTCCCCCTTTTGATGATAACAAACATATATTTAAGATTTTGAATGTATTAAATGTATTTGATCGTTCAATTTGCTCCCCCTATTTAAATGCTCCTCTCTACACAATACTCCCCCTACATATATGCATACAAATAAAGATATGTAAATGAGCCTATATGCAAATTGAAAATTATGAAAATTATTTGACCTTTGCTTGATTCTATTTGACAAAAATCTTAACTTTTCTCTCCCCCTTTTGTTATCAGCAAAAGAATAACAGTGTTATAAAAATAGGGATGAAGTGATAGACATGAATCAAACATTTAACTCAATTAAATATAAATATCAAATTTCAATAAAACTCAAACAAAAATCATAATTACCCTTGTCAAGCGCATATTCCACTTTCAGAAGTGATGGGGATAAAATCATCAAAAATCATACAATTCTGTCTATTTGTGGTATATTTATTTCAGGAAATTTGAATATCTACTAACCATGCATAACCGTTAGGACTTTTAAATGAGATTAGTAGTATTCACAATTTTTATTTAAAAAATAAAATCAAGTATCTTCTAACCACGCATGACCGTGAGGACTTTTAAATGGGATTAGAATCAACTTGTCTATTTGAACCAATTAATTTTGATATGCGTTCCATACATGCATAACCGTGAGGACTTTTAAATGAGATGGAAGCACGTAATCAAAAATCCAAGTAATTCACCCATGCATAACCGTGAGGACTTTTAAATGAGAGTGAATACTTTGGATATTTATTTTTATTGCTGAATATAATAAGTTGAAGCACAAATAATTTCCTTCACAGATTTAAAGATATTGAAGAACAAATGATTTCCTTTGTAAACTACCACAAATTTACATACTAAATATGATCTTGATGAGTGATGGTCGATAGAAAGATGATAGAAATAGAAATGGTCATGGAATTTTTACCCAACAAAAAGTTTTTATAACTCTTGTTATGAAATTCTAAAGAAATTTTCTAATTATACTTTCTCGAGTTATAATATATGATAAATATCAACACTCATCTCTTTTTCAATCACTATTCATCTTTTCGATAATCAAAGGGAGTCAGATTAGTCAAAATTTGTCATTTAAAATCAAATTAAAAATTATAAAATCAATTTTTCAAAAATGATTAAGCTGTAAATATGGTCAAACATGATTTTCTCGAGGGGGTTTTATAAGAAAATTTTCTGCTATTTGAAAATTATTTCAAATGAAAAATATGCAGATATTTTCTTTGAAAAAAAACGATGCAGCAAATGAATGTTTCAAAAAAAAATTAATCACGTTCCACTAGTAATTTTTCTATCAACTATATTACCAGTGTAATCTGCATCTGAATTTAAATTTCACTCAATATTCACTCGTTGAACCATGAAGTGTGCACCAAAAATTTCAAACTTAACATCATTCTTTTGAATTTGAATTTAAGCCTTGTTAACACTCAAACAAATATCATGATTTTAATTTCAGAAACCATAGGATAAACAATTATATTCATGAGTAATCAACAGTCAATCAACATCATAATTATTTCAAAAACAATTTCTTGAAGTTTCAACAATTTCTTAAAAACCTTTTTCACATGAATTTGAAATCGTGCAAATTTACAAGCAGTGACCAAAATGTCAGAACCAATATATCTACGTGTAGCATGAGTAACCATCATTTGACCGAACAAATTTATATAAATTAGTTCAAAATTGAAAATCTGCTTGGTCATCATTTAAGCACAAATCAATGTCATAAATAAGAACAAGTCAAGAAAATCATATCAATTAAGTCCGAATCAGTCAACCATCATAATTACTCCAAGTAATTCTATTTAAAGATGGTTAGTCAATATTTTAAAAAAAAATCATAGCATCAAAATCATCATCTTTTGTTTATCTCAATATTGGCTGATTTTAATTTAGAGTATGGTGCAGATAATCACATTTAAAAACAATTACCTGTTTTACCTTTACGATAATTTTTCGTGATTGCCCATTGTGATTCTGTCACCTTTATACTAGGCTAAGCAACTTTGCTTTGTCGCCCGTTGTGTTTCTGGAACAGCCGAAATCCAGAGAACACTGTTGTTGTTCCTTAGCCTGCCACCACACCTACACGATAAAAGATTTATGTGACCTATTTGTTTTTATAGGTCCATTGTTGTTAGTGGCAGAATATGAAAAATATGTTTTTGGAGACCCAAAACTATTTATATATGTTCCTTTTGACACCCAAATTTGTTTGACTTTCAAAGATTTTATATTTGTGCCTTTTGGAACCCAAATTGGTATAGTTTTCACGTGTTTGGGTCTATACCAACAATTATTTCGATTATGTCCAAATTCTCTACAAAACGTGCTCATTAAATTGACTTGATTAAATTTTGTGTTCCTATGACTATGATTTTCAACATGATTTCCAATTAATTCAGATCGAGCAAAAACACTTTTACTTTTTGCATTATCATCATTTTGTGATTTTCCAAAGCCTAGTCCTTTTCTATTGTTAGCAAAAATTTGATTTCCCAATAGCACGTTGAAAGATTTTTCGCCTCTTGAAAAGTTATTCAAAGATTTCTCAAGATTTTGGACTTTGGTTTTTAGTGTTATATTTTCAGTGACAAGTGAGGTGCATCGATTAATAAAATCCTTTCTCCTAGTGTTGATGGTTTCCTTAAGATTCAAGTTTTCATTTTCAAGACTTTCAAAGTTATTCCTCAGTTTTGATAATTCTGAATCTAAAATCTTACATTTTTTACATTCTAGGTTTTGAATATTTTCAAGTTCAGTTTCTAACCTAAAATTTTTACGAGCAAGTTCTCTCCCATCAGTTTTCAGTTTTTCAATTTTAGATTCAAGAGCATCAACTACTTTAGTAAGATCAGAACAAATAAAAACAAGTTCTTTATAAGAAAACTCACCTGCCTCACTAGATTCGTCGGAGGTTGCTTCTGATTCTGATTTTGCCATGCAACACAAGTTAACCTCCTCTGAGCTGCTATCCGAAGCTTCCTCTCCTTCTTCATCATCCCAAGTCGCTGCAAATACCTTCTTCGCCTTTTTCTTTTCTTTGTTGTTTTTGAGAAGTGGGCATTTTGGTTTGATGTGGCCAGGCTTGTTGCAGTTATAACATGTCAGTTCATTATCGGAATTTTCGGAATCTTTTGACCTATTGCCTTTTGTTTTCTTCTTGCGTGGCTTGAATCTCGACCATTTTCTAAGATTATTGACAGCCATTGCAAGCTCTTCAATTGGATCTTCTTCATCTTTATCGCTTTCTTCTTTGCTCTTTAAGGCAATCGTCTTCTTCTTTGGTTCGGAGTTGTTGCGTTCTTCCTTTGCTTTTAACTCAAGCTCATATGTCATTAAGTTGCCAATCAACTCCTCCATGCTTAGTTTGCTCAGATCTTTTGATTCTTGGATTGCTGTGACTTTTGCCTCAAAGTTCATTGGTAAAACTCGTAGTATCTTCCGCACAAGCTCTACCTCAGTGAATACCTTCCCAAGCGCTATAGCATTGTATACCAAGGTTGAAAAACGTCCAAACATATCCTTTATGCTCTCGCCATTGTCCATCACAAAGTTTTCGTATTCGTTGCTGAATAGGGCTAGCCGAGACTCCTTGACTTGAGAAGTTCCTTCATGTGTCACCTCCAAAGTATGCCATATTTCCTGTGCCGTTGTACAATGAGAAATTCTATTAAATTCATTTTTATCAAGAGCACATATCAAAGCATTCATGGCTTTAGCATTTGTCGTTTTCAATTTCTTATCGTTAGCATCCCACCTATTCTTAGGTTTAGGAATCTCAGTATCACCAACGATTATAGTGGGAGGTTTATAGCCAGTTTCAATAATATTCCAAACATCATAATCAACAGAGCTAAGATAGATACCCATCCTAACTTTCCAATAAGCATAATCGTTCCCGTTAAACATGGGTGGCCTAGCAATAGATTGCCCCTCAGAAAAAGCATTATTTTGTAGACTCATGACTCTAGAGTTAAATAAAAAAATATACCGGGCTCTGATACCACTTGTAGGATGTAGATTAACCCTAGAGGGGGGGTGAATAGGGTTAATGTAAATTTTCTCGATTTAAACACAGAAATAAACTGCAGAAATAAATATGCTGAAAAGTAAATCACACACAAAATTTACCCAGCTTCGGCAACCCCTGCCTACTGCTGCATTCACAGATTTCTATTAGAATTAAACAGTATCACGCTTACAAACACTCTACTAGACTCGCAGACATTTGCTCCACGCTCACAAACACTCTACTAGACTCGCACACCCTGCTCGCAAACATTTGCTCCACGCTCACAAACACTCTACTAGACTCGCACACCCTGCTCCGCCTATAGAGTTTCGCTTACTCGCAAACTTTGCCTCCCGCCTATAGAGCTTCGCTTACTCGCAAACTCTGCTCCCGTCTATACAGCTTTGCAAAATTGCACACCTTGCTCACTGAACTAATTCTAACTAGACAATCTGATACTACCTAACCCTAGGTGGTGATTTACCAGTTCTTGACTTTAAAAGTAAAAACAATTTAAACAATAATTAAAAGATAAACAACCCTAATTAATTAAAGCCTAAAAACAAAACCCCCTTTTAACATAAACAAGGCCGGCCCCCTTCACTATCTGTTAGCCCGTTCCTTTATCTCCTTGTGAAAAATGGCGGCCGTTCTTCTCTTTCGTTCCTCTCAGTTCTGAATTTAGGGCTTCGTCCCTGATTTCCAAATTAGGGTTTGTGCAAATTGAAGTCGCCGCTTGATATAGATAGGTGTAGGCTTCGTTTCTCTTCTATTAGCTCACGGCTCTTCAATTTTGGATCGAGGTCGTATGTGATTTTCTGGTATGTGTTTTATTCCTTTTGCTCTGCTGATTTTGGCTTTCTCGAACTCGATGCTTTATGCCGATGATGATTTTGGGTATTTATAGGAGTTCGATCTCCTTTAATTGCGTTCGTATAATCATGTTTGAATTTGTCATTTTCGTTTCTCTGCCGCTTGATTATGCTTGGTCGTTCGAGATTGATTCTGACCTTTTCATATGCGTATGCTTTCGTTGCTTGGTTGACACGGCTTGGATTTGTGACTTGGTCAGTTTTCTTTGCTACCATGGTTTCGAATTTTACTTGTTCAACGTTGACTTCGGCTTGGTCTTTTGATGTTGATGTGATTTATGGCTTGTTCATATGAGTATATATTTTTATTACCTGTAAATCACGGTGTTGATGATTTTCGTGAATTTTTTTTTTACTGCTTGCTTCGGTCTTGGCTTTGATTCATTTCGTGATGACCACGGCTTGACTTTCTGAAAGATGCGTACTTGAATTCGTCTTGCTCACCATGTTGCATACTTAATGTTGTCACTGTGTTCGACATGGTCTTTGTAGTACTTGGTTACTGGTCGAGTTCATTTGTACATTTGTTCACCTGCACTCTTCGTTTGGTCTACTTGCATTGTTTCTGGCTTCATCTGTAGTCTTGTTCATTGATGGTTTTGGTCGTTGTATTTGCTGGGTACACAGTCTTGACCTGTTGCAGTCCTGTAGTTGCATTCATTGGTCATTTAGCCTTATACCTGTAGTTGTACTGCATTGTGTATATTCATAATACATGTATTGCTGTTGGCTTCGGGTAACTTCGACACTTTCATCTCGAGCTTGTGTAATTTGAACCTGGTTTGGTGTGCATTGTGCCTTGTACTTGCAGTTTGGTCCATTGAGTTGTTGCAATTGAGTTCAAGTTTCTCTGTAACTTCGCTTTTTGCCTTGCATTGACCATGGCTTTTCTTGGTGGTGCATTTTGTTGCGGCCTGTACATGTATTACTAGCTCTGGTTCATCTTTGTTGCTTCACCACAGTTTGCATTTGCCACACTTGTGTTCCCTGTTATCAACTGGCCTTGATTATGTTTTGATTCAAAACTTCTGTTCACCTGCATGTATTGTTGGTTCATTGTGATATTTGTTCATTTGTGTTTCACTGGTAGCACTTGAGTTGTTGACTTCGATCCCGCACTTGGTCTGCACTTGAATTCAGTCTGGACAATGTTGGGAACTCGGTTGTGTATTTGGTTTTGTGTATCCACTGCATGTGTCACTGCATATTGATCTTTATGCTTGGATGTTGAGATCATGTTTGCATGCTGAGTTGAATTCATGTGTTATTTGGATTTGACCTTGTGTTGAATTGTTAGTAGTGCTTTTGTTTGATTTGTGAACACGAGTTGGCGGGGCAGTGCACACGTATACGAATGTACACGTGTGTACTGCAGCCACTTATAATTGCCTGTCCCTGATAAAAATACTGATATGCACAGATATTGCACAGTCAAAAATGATGACGAACAACCCAAATAACTGAGGCAAACAATGTTTTCAAAATCATCGTTTCTTTCAAATTTCAAAAATATTTCTCTTTCAATTTTACTGCGTTTGAGAATATTTTTGCAGATTACTCAGATGCTGGATTCAAACCGGAATGCAGTTGAAGACAAAAAACACGAGTGTGAGTGATATGTAGTGAGGTTATCAATGTAAAAATATTTGTGATGTAATCGTGATGTAATCAGAAATGTATATGTATAGTGAGAGCATGAATTTGTACTATTCAAGATTGTAATAAATATTTATTTGAATAAAATATTCGTTTGAATTCAAAATCTGTGTAACTTGTTCTGTTTGAATTCAAATTCAAATTCTGTGTAATTTATTTTATTCAACAAATATTTATTTAATCTATGAAAAAACAAAATAGTACATTAACAAATACATTTAAACGAATGTATATATGTTTATTATCATCAAACAAAAATCATATAAGCGCAAAGCGCATATTCAACAAAGTGTATATTTCGGTGTGCACGGCCTTGTGGCATATACAGTGATACACTGTGTATGTCACAAGCTGTTCGTGTATGATGAACTCAAATTTAAATGATGACGAACAACACAAATAACTGAGGCAAATAATATTTTCAAAATCCATATTTTATTTTATATTGCAAAAATATTTCTTTTTCAATTTACTGCGTTAGTGAATATTTTCGCAGATTGCTCAGATGCTAGATTCTAACTGGAATGAAGTTGAAGATAAAATACGAATTGAGTGAATAAGTGATATGTAGTGAGGTTAAATGTAAATATGAAATTGTGATGTATTTGTAATCAAACTTGTATATGTATAGTGAGAGCTTGAATTTGTACTATTCAAAATTGTAATAAATATTTGTTTGAATAAAATTTCTGTTTGAATTCAAATTCCGTGTTATTTATTTATTCAGCAAATATTTATTTAATCTATGAAAAATAAAATAGTATATTAACAAATACGTTTAACTGAATGTATCTATGTTTATTATCATCAAACAAAAATCATATAAGCGCATATTCAACAATCTCCCTCTTTTGATGATAACAAACATATATTTAAGATTTTGAATATGTTAAATGTATTTGATCATTGATATGCTCTAATTGCTCCCCCTATTTAAATGCTTCCTCTCTACACAATACTCCCCCTACATATATGCATACAAATAAAAATATGCAAATGAGCCTAGATGCAAGTGGAAAATTATTTGACCTTTGCTTGATTTTATTTGACAAAATCTTAACTTTTCTCTCCCCCTTTTGTTATCAGCAAAAGAATAATAGTGTTAGAGAAAATAGAGATAAGGTGATCGATATTAATTCAACATTAAAACTCAATTGAATATAAATATTAAATTTCAATAAAAAATCAAACAAAAATCATAAATATTTTGTTAGGCGCATATTCCACTTTTAGAATGATGGGAATGATGTCATCATATAAAACCATATAGTTGTGTCTATTTGTGGTATATTTATATCAGGAATTTGAATATCTACTAACCATGCATAACCGTTAGGACTTTTAAATGAGATTAGTAGTATTCCAATTTTATTTTAAAAAAAAATGAATTCAAGTATCTTCTAACCACGCATAACCGTGAGGACTTTTAAATGGGATTAGAATCAACTTGTTTATTTTAAAAATCAACTTTTGATATATGTTCCATACATGCATAACCGTGAGGACTTTTAAATGAGCATGGAAGCACATAACAAATTCCAAGTAATTCACCCATGCATAACCGTGAGGACTTTTAAATGAGAGTGAATACTTTGGTATTTATTTATTATTATTATTAAAAAAAATTTAAAATGTGAAAGTGAAAAACGAACGATTCCTGTTTAAAGTACCACATATTGACAAACTATATAGAATTTTGATGAGTGATGGTCGTTAGAAATATGATAGATATAGAGATGGTCATTGAATTTTTTACCAACAAAAAGTTTTATAACTCTTGTTTAAATTTCTAAAGAAATTTACTAATTATACCGTCTCGAGTCATAATATATGATCAATATTAACACTCATCACTTTTTCAATCACTATTTTTCTTTTCGATAAACATTAGGGAGTCAGATTAGTCAAAATAGTCATTTAAAATCAAATTCAAAAATAATTATGAAATTAATTTTTCAAAAATGACTAATCTGAAAATATGGTCAAAAATGATTTTCTCCAGGGGGTTTTAAAAGAAAATTTTCTGCTATTTGAAAATTATTTGAAATGAAGAATATGCAGATATTTTCTTTGAAAAACGATGCAGTTACTAAATGTCTCAAAAATCACGTTCAACTAGTAATTTTTCTATCAACTAGATTAACAGTGTAATCTGCATCTGAATTTCTCTTTCACTCAAAATCATCATTAATTGAATTTGATTGACCAAACCATGAAGTGTGCACCAAAAATTTCAAACTCAATTTTAACAGCAATTTAAATGACATTCTCTTGAATTTGAAATGAACCCGTGTAAATAATCAGAAAACCGTGAATATAGAGTCAGCCGTATTATAACCAATTGTATTATCCAACAAAACACTATTTTTAATTCAAACTGATATATATGAAGTAATTCAAACAATCTAGAGATTTTTATAGTGTTTTTGGCATAAGAATATAATTGGCCAACTATTTTGAATAAGTCAGAATCATCATCTTTTCATCATCTCATTATTGGCTGATTTAATTCAAAATACGGTGCAGATTATCACATTTAATATATCATTTAAAACATACCATTACCTGTTTTACCTTTACGATATTTTTTGTCGTTGTCCATTGTGATTCTGTCACTTTTATACTAGGCTAAGGAACTTTGCTTTGTCGCCCGTTGTGTTTCTGGAACAGCCAAAAATCCAGAGAACATTGTTGTTGTTCCTTAGCCTGCCATCACACCTACACGATGAAAGATTTATGTGGCCTATTTGTTTTTATGGGTCCATGGTTGTTAATGGCAGAAAATTTTGAAAAACAATTTTGTAAAGACCCAAAACTATTAATAATTGTTCCCTTCGGCACCTAAATTTGTTTAACTTTGAGAGATTTTATATTTGTGCCTTTTGGAACCCAAATCAGTATAGTTTTCACATGTTTGGGTCTATACCAACAATTATTGTGATTGTGTCCATATTTTCTACAAATTGTGCACATAGAATTAACTTGATTAATATTGTTTTCAACAATTTTCGAACTATTATATCCAAGTCCTTGTCTAACCGAATTAACCGTTTGCTTTCCTAATAGCATATTCAACGATTTTTCACTTTTGGAAAATTTATCTAAAGTAGTAGACAGTTGTTGGACTTGTGATTTGAGAGATTCATTTTCGTTTAACAATTGTGTGCACTTTTTAATAGAATTCTCTCTCCTGGTATTTTCATTCTCCTTTAAAATCAGAATTTCATTTTCAAGTGATTTTTTATTGATTTCTGATTTTTTAATTTCCTCTTCGAATGTTGGACACTTATCACACTTAAGGATTCTACGTTGATAGTTCTTGACTAATTGATCAAGTTGTTCATTGCATTCTATCAAAGTATCCTTTTGAGATTCAAGTTTAGCATATTTTTCCCTAAGTCGTTCATAACAGCCATTTATTTCATGAAAATATATAAGCAACTCAGAATGGGTAAGTTTTGATACCTCACTTGGCTCGTCATCGTCACTGTCAGTTGTATCACCTCGAAGACACATTTCTGCCTTTTCGCTTTCACTGCCAGTGTTTTGATCATTCTCGTCTATTTCATCCCAAGTGGCTGCAAAACTTTTCTTTTTCTGTTTCTTTCCGTGGCTGAATTTAATTTGTGGACAATCGGGCTTGATATGGACGGGTTTGTTGCAATTGTAACTGTAAGATCTAGATTAACCCTAGAGGGAGGGTGAATAGGGTTATAGCAAATTTTCTCGATATAAGCACAGAAACAAACTGCAGAAATAAATATGCTGAAAAGTAAATCACACACAAAATTTACCCAGCTTCGGCAACCCCTGCCTACTGCTGCATTCCCAGATTTCTATTAGAATTAAACAGTATCACGCTTACAAACACTCTACTAGACTCGCAGACCCTTTTGCTCCCGCTCACAAACACTCTACTAGACTCGCAAACATTTGCTCCCGCTCACAAACACTCTACTAGACTCGCAAACATTTTGGCACCCAAATTTGTTTGACTTTCAAAGATTTTATATTTGTGCCTTTTGGAACCCAAATTGGTATAGTTTTCACGTGTTTGGGTCTATACCAACAATTATTTTGATTGTGTCCAAATTTTCTACAAATTGTGCACACTAAATTGACTTGATTAAATTTTGTGTTCTTGTTCCTATGACTATAATTTTCAACATGATGTCCAATTATTTCAAATCGAGCAAAGACACTTTTACCTTTTGTATTATCATCATCTTGTGATTTCCCAAAACCTAGTCCTTTTCTGTTGTTAGCAAACATTTGATTTCCCAATAACATGTTAAATGATTTTTCTCCTCTTGAAAAATTGTTCAGAGATTTCTCAAGATTTTGGACTTTGGTTTCTAGTGATGTGTTTTCAGTTACAAGTGAGGTGCATCGATTTATAAAATCCTTTTTCCTAGTGTCGATGGTTTCCTTAAGATTCAAGTTTTCTTTTTCAAGATTCTCAAAGTTATTCCTAAGTTTTGATAATTCTGAATCTAAAATCTTACAATTTTTACAGTCTAGGTTTTGAATGTTTTCAAGTTCAGTTTCTAACCTAGAATTTTCATGGGCGAGTTCTCTCCTATCAGATTTCATTTTTTCAATTTTAGATTCAAGACTATCAATTGTTTTAGTAAGATCAAGACACATAAAAACAAGATCTCTATAGAAATACTCACCTGCCTCACTAGATTCCTCGGAGCTTGCTTCTGAATCTGATTTCGCCATAAGACACAAGTTAGCCTCCTCTGAGCTGCTATCCGAAACTTCCTCTCCTTCTTCATCATCCCAAGTCGCTGCAAAAGCCATTTTTTTCTTTTTCTTTCCTTTGTTGTTTTTGAGAAGTGGGCATTTTTGTATGAAGTGTCCGGGCTTCTTGCAGTTAAAGCATGTTGATTCATTATCGGAATTGTCAGAGTCTTTTGATTTATTACCCTTTGTTTTCTTCTTGCGTGGCTTGAATCTCGACCATTTTCTAAGATTATTGACAGCCATTGCAAGCTCTTCGATTGGATCTTCTTCTTCTTCATCACTTTCTTCTTTGCTCTTTAAGGTAATCGTCTTCTTCTTTGGTTCGGAGTTGTTGCGTTCTTCCTTTGCTTTTAGCTCAAGCTCATATGTCATCAAGTTACCAATCAACTCCTCCATGCTTAGTTTACTCAAATCTTTCGATTCTTGGATTGCCGTGACTTTTGCCTCAAAGTTCATTGGTAAAACTCGTAGCACCTTCCTCACAAGCTCTACCTCAGTGAATACTTTCCCAAGTGCTCTAGCATTGTATACCAAGGTTGAAAAGCGTCCAAACATATCCTTTATGCTCTCGCCTTTGTCCATCATAAAGTTTTCGTATTCATTGTTGAATAGGGCTAGACGAGACTCCTTGACTTGAGAAGTTCCTTCGTGTGTCACCTCCAAAGTGTACCAAATTTCCTGTGCTGTTGTACAATAAGAAATTCTATTAAATTCATTTTTATCAAGAGCACAGATCAAAGCGTTCATTGCTTTGGCATTTGTAGTTTTTAATTTCTTATCGTTAGCATCCCACCTATCCTTAGGTTTAGGAATCTCGGTACCACCAACAGTTATAGTGGGAGGTTTATAACCAGTTTCAATAATATCTCAAACATCATAATCAACAGAACTAAGATATATACCCATCCTAACTTTCCAATAAGCATAATCATTCCCGTTAACATGGGTGGCCTAGCAATAGATTGCCCCTCAGAAAAAGCATTATTCGTTGAATTCATGACTCTAGAGTTAAAGAAAAATACCAGGATCTGATACCACTTGTAGGATCTAGATTAACCCTAGAGGGGGGGTGAATAGGGTTATAGCAAATTTTCTCGATATAAACACAGAAACAAACTGCAGAAATAAATATGTTGAAAAGTAAATCACACACAAAATTTACCCAGCTTCGGCAACCCCTGCTTACTGCTGCATTCCCAGATTTCTATTAGAATTAAACAGTATCACGCTTACAAACACTCTACTAGACTCGCAGACCCTTTTGCTCCCGCTCACAAACACTCTACTAGACTCGCAAACATTTGCTCCCGCTCACAAACACTCTACTAGACTCGCAAACATTTGCTCCCGCTCACAAACACTCTACTAGACTCGCACACCCTGCTCCCGCCTATAGAGTTTCGTTTACTCGCAAACTCTGCTCCCGCCTATAGAGCTTTGCTTACTCGCAAACTCTGCTCCCGCCTATAGAGCTTTGCAAACTCGCACACCCTGCTCACTGAACTAATTTTAACTAGACAATCTGACACTACCTAAACCTAGGTGGTGATTTACAAAGAATTTGATTCGAAAAGTAAAAACAACAACTAAAAAACAACAAACTAAAAACAGTTTAAACTTAAACCCTAATTAAATAAAATAAAGCCCTTTAAAGTAAAAACACGGCCGACCCTTTTATTCTTTAACTCGATCCTTTTCTTCTTCTTTGGCCTGTGAAAAAAAATGGTCGTCGTTCCTCTTTGCAACTCAATTAGGGCTTTGGCTCTTTTGCTCATTGCTTCCAAAATTAGGGTTCTTGCAAATTGAAGCGCGCCGCTTGATACAGTTCGATAGTAGGCTTCGATGCTCTTTGATTTGCTCTCGGCTCTTCAATTTGGATCGAGTTCGTTCTGCGTTTTTCGGTATGTACTTCACTTCTTTTGCTTTGCTGGTTTTGGCTTGCTCGAACTCGATGAATAAATTGCCGATGATGATTGGGCTTATATAGGATTCGAATTCCTATTTTTGCGTTCGTATCAAAATTTGTTTGAATTCGTCTTCGGCCGTTTGATTTCACTTTGATGCTGAGATTGATCTCTGACTTTGTCAATTTTGTATTTTTGTTGCTTGGCACACACGGTTTTGATTTGTGACTTGGTCAATTTGCTTGGTTATCACGGTGAACGCTTGATTGACTTTGACAATACTGATTTCGTGAATTTTTACTGCTGGCTTCGGTCTTGGCTTTGATTCATTTCGTGATGACCATTTCAAAGATACGCACTTTTTCATTTTTATACTGCATTGATTATTTGCGTCTGCATTGTTATTCTTGGACTTGTTTACTTTCACTACTTCGAGCTCGATTGTTGTTTGTGGTTAATCGCTTCGAGTTGATCTTCTAGTTGGTGCCAGTTTGCTGTGACATTATGCGTTTGGTTTTCTTTTGTGTTAGTGACAAGTCTTTGTGATCTTCTCATTTATGTGTGTCTGCTGCGAGTTCATTCATATTGTGTTGGTGGCAATCTTGTTCTCTGGTATCTTGGTTTGTATCTGATCTGTGCACATTGTTGCATTGTACTTGTGATCTTTGTTCATTGGACTGGCTGTTGTCTTTGTTGTTGGGTTGCTGAACATATGAACTTGCATTCATTCGAGTTGTATTCACATCACTTTCTGAAGCTCAAGTTGCTTGCATTTGTTTGCTGTCATGTTAGTTCGAATTGCATGTGATATCCATGTTGCAACTGTTTCATTGTTGGTCTGTGTAGTTGCAGTATTTATGTACACTGTGTTGTACTGAGCTCGACATTGCTTCATGTTGCCTTCATGTAGCTTGTTCTCTACATTTGCTTGATTGTTGCAGTCCATGTTCTTCACTGTTTACATTATTTGCATTTCAGTTGTATTTGCTTTGATGCTGCTTTGAGGCTGTGTCATGTTTGAATATAGCATTCATGTGTACTTTTGATTCGCACCTGAGTTGAATCCAGTTTTAAAACTCGGGTTTGACCTTGTGCTGAGAGTTGTGACTTTTATGTTATTGCACGTGAGTTGAACCCGGCTTTTTATTTGGGTTTGACATGTGCTCACCTGTCCCTGTAAATCAATCAAGTGTATATCGGTGTGCACGGCCTTGTGGCATATACAGTGATACACTGTGTATGTGCACAAGTTGTTCGTGTATGATGAATTCAAATGTAAATTATGACAAACAACCCAAATAACTGAGGCAAATAATATTTTCAAAAATCATATTTCATTTTATTTTGCAAAAAATATTTCTTTTTCAATTTTACTGCGTTATTGAATATTTTTGCAGATTGCTCAGATACTAGATTCAAACTGGAATGCAGTTGAAGACAAAATACGAGTGTGAGTGATATGTAGTGAGGTTCTGAATGTAAATTGAATTTGTATAGTTATAGTGAGAGCTTGAAATTGTACTGTTCAAAATTGTAATGAATATTTGTTTGAATAAAATATTCGTTTGAATTCAAAATCTGTGTTATTTATTTTATTCAGAAAATATTTATTTAAACTGTGAAAAATAAAATAGAATATTAACAAATACATTTAAACGAATGTATATATTTTTATTATCATCAAACAAAAATCATATAAGCGCATATTCAACAGTAACAAATAATCTTTTGTTCTTCTGAGTAGTCTAGTGCTTTGGCTATTCTGCTTTTTGCTTTTTGAATTCGAGCTGAATTTCCATGTTTCTGATTCCATTTTTTGAATTTTCTTATTAACAGCTCTAGTTCTTCTGCACCATCATCATCGTCATCGTCATCACTTTTAGTTGTTCCTTTGAGAGCTATCGATTTCTTTCGAGTATCTCCTCCTTCACGCTCTTCTTTGAATTTTATTTCTAGCTCATATGTGGTGAGATTTCCGATGAGTTCTTCAACTTTGAGTTGTTTTAAATCTTTCGATTCTTGAATGGCAATTACTATCGCTTCAAAGCTTCGTGGAAGGACTCTGAGGATTTTCCGGACTATTTCCAATTCGGTGTATGTTTTTCCGAGAGCTTTTGATTTGTATACGATATTGGAAAGTCGTCCGTACATCACTTTGACATTTTCTTCCTTCGCCATTGTAAAGTTCTCGTATTCGCTGCTTAGCATGGCAAGGCGAGATTCTTTGACTTGAGATGTTCCTTCGTGAGTCACTTCTAGTATGTGCCATATTTCCTGTGCAGTTAGACAATGTGAGACACGATTAAATTCAAATTGATCCAATGAACAGATAATAGAATTCATAGCTCTAGCATTAGCATTTTGTAATATATTTTCTAGTTCCGTCCATTGATCCTTTGGTTTCTCTATTTCCTGATTATCTACAGTTATATTGGTATTCTATAACTTGTCTCAACAATATCCCATGCGTCAATGGTTTTCAGAAAAATTTTCATCCTATTTTTCCAAAAAACATATTCACCATTGAACATTGGTGGTCTAACTATTGACTGACCCTCTGCAAAAGCATTATTAAAAGAAGCCATTTTAAAAATTCAAATTTTTAAAACAAAAGTTGATTTTTGAAAACAAAAACGAATTTTTAAATCAAATGTTGACTTCTATTCCTAGCTCTGATACCACTTGTAGGATCGATTTCACCCTAGAGGGGGGGTGAATAGGGTGATGGTATAAATTATTAAAATTAATCATGGAAGCTTATAAATTAATTTCAACACAGATCACAGAACAATAGCAGCACAGATAATAGCAGAATAATAAATGCAGAAATAGAACGACACAGAATTTACCCAGCTTCGGCAAAACCCTGCCTACGTGCTGCCCCCAAGGTTTCTACTAGAAATTAGATAGTCCCTCGCTTACACACGTAAACTCGCTATACCCGCTATTGACTAATCTAACTCTACGCTCAAAACCTTGCCACAACTCAGCCACTGAGTTGCGAATTCTCAAGCTACGCCACGTAGCTTGTCCCCTAGTCACACGACTAGAATATTAAAACGGTTTAAAAAATGAAATACAAATTAAAAGCAATGTAAAATAAAATAACCCTAATTTTAAAATAAAACCCTTATTATAAATTTTAAAAACCCCCAATCTAAAACAAAAGGCCGGCCCACGCTTTCTTTTCCTTTATCTTCTATCGGCTCGTTCCTCTTTGAGATAATGGCGGCTTGTTCTTGTCTGTGCAAATTAGGGCTTCGTTTTCTTCGATCCAAACTAGGGTTATTCGAAGAGCCGACTTTTGTTCGATCGAATATATGTTATCGTTTGCCTTACTGTTTTGCTCACGGCTGCTTCGTTGATCGAATTCTTTCCTTGCTTCGGTATGTAATTATATGCTTTTGCTTTACTGATTTGTATGCTAGAATTCGATGAATATGCCGATGATGATTTGTGGATTTTTATAGGAGTCGAATACCTAGATTTTCGTCATATATTTTTTACTTGAATTTGTCAACTGATATTGCTTGGCCATATAATTTTGATCGAATGTTTGAGATTGTATTGACTTGTTCATAAACGTATATACTTCGATTGCTTGACATTCACGGTTTTGAATTGCGGCTTTGAATTGCCGTGCTCATCACGGTGTTGATTTTTGACTTTGTCAATACTGCATACACACTTGAATTTTTATCACTTGACTTCTGTATATTTTCACGACTTCGATGTTTAACCTAGTCAAATCCTTGATTACCCGTGACTTTTCTTGCGATTAACTCCTTGGCTGCCACAGTTGATTTTCATTCGACTTTGGTTGTAATTGCATACGCACTTGATTTTACTTTCAGTATGCATTCATGAATTCTCTTGTTGACTTCCTGCAGTTGCATTCATTGGTCATTCTGGCCTTGAACCTGTACTTGTAGTTGTTCAACCTGGTTTTGATACTTGCAGTTGTATCGCTTGATATTCATTCCTGTAGTTTGCATTCATGTACTTGTTGTCGTAGATGTTGCACTGCTTCACCACTGTTCTTTGCATATGTACATATGAATGTGCTCACTGTTGTTTGTACCTGTGCATATATGTTTACTGTAGTCGATGTTGTTGCTTGAGTCTCTGTTGCCTTGCTTCTGACCATGTTGCATAATTTCTGGCCATTCTTGTTGCCTTGAGTCTGTGCACTGGTGGTCTTCATATTTATCTGGGTTGACTTTGTTTTTGCTGTAGTCTTGTTCATCCCTCTTGTATACCTGGTGTATCACTGTCCACATGACACTGGTCTTGATACTGTTGAACACAGCACTCCTCTGCTGTTGGCCACTGACCTCTGGTCAGTTTTTGTATTTGTCCTTCTGGAGCTTGTATAATTTGAACCTGGTTTGGATTTTTGCATCGAGCATGCTTCTGGTTTGAGTGTGCTTGCATCTTTGTAGTTGCACTCCATTTTCGTGCGTTCATTTGAGTTGTCTGCACTTAGACTTGAGCTTTCATTGTCATGTTGCATTGACCTGAATCAATCCATATTATTGCTTTGATATTGCAGTTTGGTCTTGACGCAGTTGCTCTTTGTTGCACTGCATAGTGGTCTTCTGTCCATGGTACCGTTCGAGTTCATTCTTCAGTTGATTCACTGATGCATTGCCTTACTTCATGTATTCATGTGTACTCTTGAGTCGCATTGAGTTGGTCTTGTATGGTTTTCTTCTGGTTTGTTTACTTCGGTCAGTTTCTTTGAACCTGTTGCCTACACTCTGGTGCATTCCTGTATATGCTTTGCTTTCATGCATTGCTGTGTTGGCCTGAATTGCTTCCTGGTCGACACTTGATGTTTGTAGTTGATGTATATAATTGTTCGACCTGGCATTTGTTTGCTGTGGCATTGCATTATCGAGTCATTTTCTTATGCTATTTGTTTGCACTGTCGACTTATGTGGTCTTGAGTCTTTACTTGACATATGTGCACTTGAGATAATTAACTATTTATAAAGATATTTGATTGGTTTATTAAAAGATATTATAAATTTGATAAATTATCTTTCGGGATAATTAATAATAATATTATTTTTGGCAGGGTCAGCCGGTTTTATAGCGGACCGTCCACTTTTTATTACGAACGTAATAAAATATTCAAGTACAGAAGTAAGGTAGAACACCTTAACTGCTAAAAAAGGAAAATACAACATAGGATTATGGCAGAGGCGCCACAGCTACTATAAATTACCTAACGACTAGGTCTCCTCAGAGGAGAAAGGAGCACCATTGTCCAAAATCCCCTTGGAAGACACCACAGGAACAGTCCTACCAATATGAGCAAAGGGGCAAAACAGCAAGGCTAGGGTCATAATCCATAGAATCAAGAGAGTATATATAATATCGACCCCAAGAAGCGTCAACTAACAAGACATCATTCCTACTAGCAAGATGACCATCTGAAACGAGAACTAAGGAATCACCAGATATAATGTAACGAAGGCGTCTAAGGACCTGAAGATTATCGGAAACAAACCTAAAAAAGGAATCATCCGTAGGGTTATATCTCATATCAGATTTGTGATCAATCCAACACCTTTCAGATTCATCCTAAACAACAGAAAACCGCGATTGCATAGAAACAGGAGCAATAATAGGATTAGCAGAAACGTCGTTAGTAACCACAAGACCAAAGGCCGAAAGGGAGGATGACCTAGTATTAGGACACAGAGGATGAACCAGATTGGGTAAAGGCACTGTAGGATGATAAACAGACTGAGAGGCAAAGGATAGAGCCTTAGGAACCCATTTCCTAAGTGGGGGACGAGGCAGTGGAATTTTGGAAGCCTCCGTGGAGACAACAGAATGTTTGCAAGCTACAACAAGGTAGACAAAGGGAATGACAGGAGGTACTGTAGGATCGATTTCACCCTAGAGGGGGGGTGAATAGGGTGATGGTATAAATTATTAAAATTAATCACGAAAGCTTATAAATTAATTTCAACACAGATCACAGAACAATAGCAGCACAGATAATAGCAGAATAATAAATGCAGAAATAGAACGACACAGAATTTACCCAGCTTCGGCAAAACCCTGCCTACGTGCTGCCCCCAAG
Organism: Allium cepa; assembly: GCA_030765085.1. NCBI lineage: Eukaryota > Viridiplantae > Streptophyta > Magnoliopsida > Asparagales > Amaryllidaceae > Allium > Allium cepa. The sequence goes on from CM060929.1 coordinate 888,594,752, forward strand.
GTTTCTACTAGAAATTAGATAGTACCTCGCTTACACGCGTAAACTCTCTATACCCGCTATTGACTAATCTAACTCTACGCTCAAAACATTGCCACAACTCAGCCACTGAGTTGCGAATTCTCAAGCTACGCCACGTAGCTTGTCCCCTAGTCACACGACTAGAAAATTAAAACGGTTTAAAAAATGAAATACAAATTAAAAGCAATGTAAAATAAAATAACCCTAATTTTAAAATAAAACCCTTATTATAAATTTAAAAAACCCCCAATCTAAAACAAAAGGCCGGCCCACGCTTTCTTTTCCTTTATCTTCTATCGGCTCGTTCCTCTTTGAGATAATGGCGGCTTGTTCTTGTCTGTGCAAATTAGGGCTTCGTTTTCTTCGATCCAAACTAGGGTTATTCGAAGAGCCGACTTTTGTTCGATCGAATATATGTTATCGTTTGCCTCACTGTTTTGCTCACGACTGTTTCGTTGATCGAATTCTTTCCTTGCTTCGGTATGTAATTATATGCTTTTGCTTTACTGATTTGTATGCTAGAATTCGATGAATATGCCGATGATTATTTGTGGGTTTTTATAGGAGTCGAATACCTAGATTTTCGTCATATATTTTTACTTGAATTTGTCAACTGATATTGCTCGGCCATATGATTTTGATCGAATGTTTGAGATTGTATTGACTTGTTCATAAACGTATATACTTCGATTGCTTGACATTCACGGTTTTGAATTGCGGCTTTGAATTGCCATGCTCATCACGATGTTGATTTTTGACTTTGTCAATACTGCATACGCACTTGAATTTTTATCACTTGACTTTTGTATATTTTCACGACTTCGATGTTTAACCTAGTCAAATCCTTGATTACCTGTGACTTTGCTTGCGATTAACTCCTTGGCTGCCACAGTTGATTTTCATTCGACTTTGGTTGTAATTGCATACGCATTTTATTTTACTTTCAGTATACATTCATGAATTCTCTTGTTGACTTCCTGCAGTTGCATTCATTGGTCATTCTGGCCTTGAACCTGTACTTGTAGTTGTTCAACCTGGTTTTGATACTTGCAGTTGTATCGCTTGATATTCATTCCTGTAGTTTTGCATTCATGTACTTGCTATCGTAGATGTTGCACTGCTTCACCACTGTTCTTTGCATATGTACATATGAATGTGCTCACTGTTGTTTGTACCTGTGCATATATGTTTACTGTAGTCCATGTTGTTGCTTGAGTCTCTGTTGCCTTGCTTCTGACCATGTTGCACAATTTCTGGCCATTCTTGTTGCCTTGAGTCTGTGCACTGGTGGTCTTCATATTTATCTGGGTTGACTTTGTTTTTGCTGTAGTCTTGTTCATCCCTCTTGTATACCTGGTGTATCACCGTCCACATGACACTGGTCTTGATACTGTTGAACACAGCACTCCTCTGCTGTTGGCCACTGACCTCTGGTCATTTTTTGTATTTGTCCTTCTCGAGCTTGTATAATTTAAACCTGGTTTGGATTTTTGCATCGAGCATGCTTCTGGTTTGAGTGTGCTTGCATCTTTGTAGTTGCACTCCATTTTCATGTGTTCATTTGAGTTGTCTGCACTTAGACTTGAGCTTTCATTGTCATGTTGCATTGACCTGAATCAATCCATATTATTGCTTTGATATTGCAGTTTGGTCTTGACGCAGTTGCTCTTTGTTGCACTGCATAGTGGTCTTCTGTCCATGGTACTGTTCGAGTTCATTCTTCAGTTGATTCACTGATGCATTGCCTTACTTTATGTATTCATGTGTACTCTTGAGTCGCATTGAGTTGGTCTTGTATGGTTTTCTTCTGGTTTGTTTACTTCGGTCAGTTGCTTTGAACCTGTTGCCTACACTCTGGTGCATTCCTGTATATGCTTTGCTTTCATGCATTGCTGTGTTGGCCTGAATTGCTTCCTGGTCGACACTTGATGTTTGTAGTTGATGTATATAATTGTTCGACCTGGCATTTGTTTGCTGTGGCATTGCATTACCGAGTCATTTTCTTATGCTATTTGTTTGCACTGTCGACTTATGTGGTCTTGAGTCTTTACTTGACATATGTGCACTTGTTTTGGACTTGCAATTTGAATTGCATTGAGTTGAGTCGAGTTTGCAGTGATGGCTTGACCTTTGCACTTTGTTTGTTATTTGGTGCCTTCTTGAATTTGTGTAGAATGTGCATTACACTTGAGTTGAATCCAGTTTTACAACTCGGGTTTGACCTTGTGCTGAAGTCGATATTTTATTTATGTTGCACCTGAGTTGAATCCTATATTTGGGTTTGACCTGTGCTCACTTGTCCCTGTAAATCGATCAAGTGTATATTTCGGTGTGCATGGCCTTGTGGCATATACAGTGATACACTGTGTATGTCACAAGCTGTTCGTGTATGATGAATTCAAATTTAAATGATGACGAACAACCCAAATAACTGAGGCAAATAATATTTTCAAAATCCATATTTTATTTTATATTGCAAAAATATTTCTTTTTCAATTTTACTGCGTTAGTGAATATTTTTGCAGATTGCTTAGATGTTGGATTCTAACTGGAATGAAGTTGAAGATAAAATACGAATTGAGTGAATGAGTGATGTGTAGTGAGGTTAAATGTAAATATGAAATTGTGATGTATTTGTAATCAAACTTGTATATGTATAGTGAGAGCTTGAATTTGTACTATTCAAAATTGTAATAAATATTTGTTTGAATAAAATTTCTGTTTGAATTCAAATTCCGTGTTATTTATTTTATTCAGCAAATATTTATTTAATCTGTGAAAAATAAAATAGTATATTAACAAATACATTGAATGTATATATGTTTATTATCATCAAACAAAAATCATATAAGCGCATATTCAACAAGTACGAATGTCAGGAACCTATCCATAACGAACACGGACATCCACAACATGCCCAACAGCAAGCTGAACACTAATAGAGGAGGGGAAAAGCTTATCTAGGGTAATTTCAATTAGTTCCTTTGCATACATTAATTTTTCACGAGCTATTGTATTATAGTCAAAGCATTTCAATTTTCCATGCTAAAAACAAGCCAATTCAACCCAAGCAACGGCTGTAACGTAGAAGGAATGTGCGAAAATAAACCCAAACAAGAATAGAAAGAACATCGTCACGAGCACTAGCTACTGTAAGGGTCCAAGGAGAAAAAATAAAAGGTTTACCATCGAAAAAAAAGGCTCGGCCTCAAGAACACGCTAGTGTTCCTCATTGGAGGAGAATGTAAGAAAATACATCAACCAAACGCACATGTAAATCACCACGAATCTTCCAAGACGTATGATATACTTTAGTCGCATCATGAAGCCGGTGGTTAGGATCCAAAAAGAATCCAACCAATAGTCTGTTCCAGCTTGTAACAATAGGAAGAGAAATCAGAACTACATTTTCCTCAACGATTTCAAATTCCATAGGTTTATAGTCTCCTGCATTATGGGACAGAGTAGAGAAAAGGGACGACCAATGTTTAGTACATGAAGAGGCGAGGACAACAGGTTTCTTAGACTGCATATCAGGTAATATCTGCCCACCTTGAAGATGTGAAGATGATAAAACTGCAGAGGCACGAAACTCACAATTACCCAAACATTTGCCTTCATTTTTAACACCATAATTCATCTTGGCGTATGAACAAAAACCATCGTTGCATTTTCCTATACCAGTAACAAAAGCTTGAGCACCACTGTCTAATTGATCGGGCAAATAATCTACCACCCCGACATCCTTAGCACTCATATTATCGACAATCAACAACCCAACATCAGATGCAGTTGATACAACAGAGCCAATAGATTTAGTATTTGTTGACTGAAATACACCTAGCGAAGGTTGTGAGGAAGCGTTAGGATTGGCTTTCGGAGATGCAATGATAGGTTCAGGGGAAATAGTGGCAGATGGGAGACTAGGCGAGGAGGCGTTCGAGGGGGGTGGGGGAGGAAGGAATCGACATCAAAGAGGAAGGGCTACATAGAGAAGACATGCCCCGATCTGGTAGTAGAAGGACAAAACCGAGGGTTCGGAGAAAGGGAATGGGAAATAGGGAGCATAAGAGATAGAGGAGGGGAGGAGGAGCGAAGGGAAGGCAAGAGGATGGAGGCGACACAAATACAACTAGGAGTATGAGAAAACGCCTTTCACCAGGGGGAAGGACGCCAATTTTATTAAATCTTATTTAGTTAATTAACATTTTAATTTAATTAATATTATTTTTAAGATTATGAAAGAGTATAAATGTGATTAATTATCTTTCGGGATAATTAATGTTGGTTTAAATTTATAAAAGGGATTTTTAGTTTGATTTATTTTGTTTGGGAAAACTAATGTAGTTTTAAAACTAATGAAAAAAGTTATATAAATTATCCTTCAGTATGATTAACCTTTTGATTTAAAATCTATAAAAGTAATTTGATTGATTTATTATCTTTCGGGATAGTAAATATTTGTATTGAAGTTTATATATAATAGTTTAGAAACAAGAAGATCTTTTAAAAAGAATTATTTTAAATAAAGCTAAGTGTAAATTGTTTTGGATGTATAATAAACAATGTTTTGACATTGGTTTTGACCTTGGTTTTAATACATTTAGAAAATATAATTTTCCCCGTTAAAAAGAATATTTTAAAGAGTGTTTTTAAAGTGTCTTTAAAAGTATTGTGATGTGAAAATCAATTTTAAGTGAATACAACCATCTTATCATTCCTGATAGTTGATTTATTGACTATCGACTTTGATTCTGCTTTTTTTATATTTCGTCACTCTACGACGATGTGTTTCTCATTTGAGCCTTACTATCCTTTTTCAGAAAGATTAAATCCAAAGAGCAAGCGGAAGCCAAGCTATGTGGGGTTACTTCCATTAGGATATTTTCACATTCACTCTAGATTGATTCAGTTTTGCACATTGAGACGTTAAATACTCGGATTCTCGGTAATCGTTAGCGAAGTCCGGCTTGGACGTATCCGAGAGCCATTAGAGTTCTCAATTATATTTCTAGAGGTATACTTTCGATAAGGGGGTGCACCCTCCTAGTCGTTTTTAGGAAAACCTTCTCTTTTTTCCTTGTTTTTAATTCAAAACTTTGAATTGCTTCCTTAATTGCATGGAGAACTGCCTTGTGCTCTTCTTTATGTTCAATTATTCATGACCATTCTTTAAGTCTAGAATTTGATATTATTTATTCCTATTCATTCCATATGGTATTCATTCTTATCTATACACATCCTTTTATTAGATAGTTTCTGTTGTTTATTTCCATTCTCTCTTCAATTGATTGTTGTTCTGAGTTGTTTATCATTTCTTCATTTGTGGATGTTGTTCTTGTGAGGTAAAAACTCGTTCCGTGTTGATGGCGTGGTTTCACAGATTTTATATGTTCATCGTATTACTTGAGTTTTCTTACGCTAGTTTTTCAGAATGGCCCGCGTGTTATTTTATTACAATGCTCGGGTCAGACCGAGTTTTTCCTAGGTTGGCTTTAGTGATATGGGGTTATTGGAGAAGAGCTGGATATTCATCTATCTTAGTGTTTTATTTTCCAATGTATTGTATTATAGATCTATTAGTAATTGTTAGGTTAGAATTTTATAACTATCCAACTAATAAGTTTAGTCTTTAACTCTGATGTACTATGTATTTTGGAGTGGTAGTTTATATTGTTTTTACTATATTATATATGTTGTTGATTCCGCTGTGAGATTCTGATTCCCTGTTCTCTATTCTTTTCTTTCTTATTTTACCCTAACAATCTGCCTTCTTGGAGATTAGATGTCCGACATTTGAATACCATAGATGTATTCGGTGTTGACTTTCGATGGTCGAAAAGGCGGTCCTTTACAATTTGGTATCAGAGCTGAAGGTTAAGCGATAACCTGGGCTTTGGTAGTATATGACTCACTAGATATGGGGTTATTAATACTCTAGAGCGAGTAACTCATTAGAGATAGGGTAAGTGACACCCTAACATGAGTTTGAGAGTATTATATATATATATGAGAGCATATTTGTTATTGCTATAAAATCATATTTTATTAATTGGTCTATTGAGTTGTTTATGAATTATGATCGAGATGTGGGATGTCATGGTATCGATATGGATTTCTAAACACTTGAACAAGAAAAATGGACATGATATTGATTTTTTGAAATTTGGTAAATGAAATATTTTACCTCTATTTTATATATATAAAGGAATAATTTTCAAAAAAATTATATAGTTATAGAGTGTGTTTGTTTGTTTAAAAGTGATAGTATTTATTTATTACCGCTATTGTTTGATCAGTCATGCTTGATAAAAATCAAGAGTGCCGCTTGCCATTTGTTGATTGCTAGTTAATTGTGTTTAGCTTATTTATAAGCAGTTGTTGTTTGAATTTATGAACGAATTCCTTATGAATTAAGTTTCACCATTTGACTATAAGTGTTTAGTTATAATGTTAGGTTAAAAGTAAACTTTTGATAAAAGTTATTTAAAATAATCTAAATGGTAGGATAAGACATATAGAGAATAAATATTTGAGAAAATTTTATTATAATAAAGGAGGATTATTATAATATAAAATGATTTTATATAAATGTTATTTTATGTAAATTTGATTTATAGAATGTGTTTTATGAAGGATTTTTGAATTTAAACCCCGGAGTTGTTTGAAATAATTTCAAAAGGTTTTTGAAAAAAATATATATAGTAATACTACTTCAAAGTATTTCTAAATAAAAATATTTTGGAAGTGAGATTTTAAGTGAAATATGTTTCCTTTAGGATAATTCAGAGGAAGTCATCTCGATTAGTTTTGTGGTAATCTAAATAATCTTCTAAGTGATGACCAGATGTTTGCTTAGGAAAATGTTGAAGTGTACTTAGTAAATTATCCCTTTATCATTGTGGATCGAGATAAGTTTAAATCCGGACAAGCTAGAGTGGGTTTTAATAAATAAATTGTTAAAGTTATTTCATAAAAGAAATATAGGTAGTGATTTCAAAAAGGATTTTGAAATAAAAACCGGATAATTATTTATAAGTTTCCTTAAAGGAAGCTGATTTAAAATAAAAATTATTTTGAATAATAATTTGAAAAATGTAAATTGTAAAACTCTTGGACAGAAAGAGATAATTTAACTCAGGTTTTCAATGGGTTAAATTAGATAGAAAGGTTTTGGTAAATTTATTTAATTAAAACCATAGTTTTGTTAATCATATAAGTTGTATACAACCCATGGACATTTTTCCTTAGAGCACTCTAAGGCAATGAGGTCGAAGGTTTGACTCGGTTTAAAGACCAATGTTTTGCTTGGACCTCCAATTAAATTTTGAGAAAAATAAAAGTAAATAACAAATAAATAAAATAAAATTGGTGTTTTGTATATGCTACAAGTAAATAAAACCGAGTGAGATTTTATTTGTTTTTTTAACAAAGAATTGTTTTGTAAAATATTTATAAACTTAGGTGAAAATTTTATGCAATAATTCATAAATAATGTTAGTACTGAATAAAATACCAAGTGGGAAATATGAGTGATTTAGAAAGAAACCGGTATTATTAAGAAACCAATCAATATAAGTACGTAAGTTATACATAGATCATCTTATTCGCATGGTTCTTGATCAAGGATATAAATACATAACTTCAAGTGATTCACACTAGTTCGAAAAAGGATTTCTCACTTGATTCTTGTCGGTGAACACTTGATTCAGATTCTTGATATGACACCGAGAATTTTCTAGTATAGTTTATGGCTATGCAAGAAGAACAAAATTCGAGGAACCTAATCAGTGTCCGCCTCAGAGAGGTTAAGTGAGCAATACTGGTTTGGAAGTAGAAGTCTATGTACCCGAGCAAGTGATAAGACCAATATAGCGTACGAATGATTTATGTATATCATATGGGCTTGAGTACAATTCTATAATTAGCGCGTGCATAAGAAAATTGTGAACTTAAGCAAAATTCTAAATCTGGTTGTTAGTCATTTGACATTTTAAAAATAATGTTAACTGTTAGATTTTTTCCCTATGAAATTTGATTGATTCATAATGTTAGTTTATTCTTATAGGGAATTTGATTTGATTTGATTGGTTTTGTGATTTATATACTACAGGTTATAAAGTTGGAGTTTACAAATGAAAGTTTTGAATTGTTATTTATTAGGATCTAAGTCCCGATGGTTTTGAAATTGTTTTAAAAGAAGATTGGAATGATTGTGAGAAGAAATAATAATAGTATGATTTGAAGTATTTGAGAAACATTATTATTTCGATAAAAATTGGATTTGTTCCAATAGATATTTGCAAAATGTTTTACAAATATTTTTATTTATGGAAATTAATGACTAAAATCAAAGCGGGATTGGGATTTTTCCCTATTTTGAGACTCATCGCGTGTATTTACTCTATTGTTTTTAGGAAGTACCAAAATACTATTGGAGGCTCCGTTGTTCTTGTTTAGAGTTGTATCATGTTCTGAAGGGGCGCACTCTTCTAGCCATGTTGGATCTAGTTTTGATATATTTCTTTTGAGAGAGTTTTAAAATATAATTTTGAATATAAAGCCCGGATATTTTGTTGCATATGGTTGATATGTTGCTTTTTAGTTTGCATGAGGCTTTATTTCATACTAGAGTTGTATGTAGATTTATATCATGCTAGTTTTTGCATGTAGGGTTGCCCCTTATTATTAGCTGTACCATATTTCTCTTTTATTAGGATGACTTTTTTTTAGGATTTTGTAAGTACAAGGAAGCAAGAGATTTTTACCTGACTTCTTGTGTACCTAATTTGTATCGAGATAATAAATTGCTTACAAAAATATAAATCAAATGCAAAAATGTGCGTAGTAGATTTAGAGATTTGAAATGGTTGACGGTTTTATGCCCAGATATAGGAGATTACTTGGCTTTTGTTTTATTTTCTTGGATTGGAACCCGTAGTGGCAATTTGTAATTTTTTTGACCAAGCCACGCAATGGAAGTGCTATCGAATTTTTTTGAAAATTAGGGACTTAGAAGGTTTAATAAGTTTTTAAACCTTAAGGGTTTGGTGAAATTTTCTTCCTTAGGAATTTCGGGGACGAAATTCTATTAAGGGGGAGAATACAACAACCCAGACTTTTGGTCTTTAAATTTTCATATTTAATTAATTTTAAAATATTTAAATAATTGGATTTTTTGAATTTATTTACTCACATTCAATAGGGATTATTTAGATATTTGAATTGTGAATTAAATATTAATTAAATGGATTTAATAATCTTATTTAACTCCTTTTAATTAATAAATAATATTTCGACTTAAGTTTGTTAATTTAGTTACAAAAATAAATAGATCGGATAAATATCGATTTTGAATCGTAAATATAAAACAATATTTAAATAGTGCTAAATTATCATTCCGAGGCACTGTTTTGGATTTTAAAGAAACTAATGCCATTGGATTTGATAAATTGTTGTACACCGATGAGTTTCGCGATGATTGGACGTACTGTACGATCGATCGAGCTCGAAACGCGTAACGATTAATTTTAAAATATTATAATTTGATTTAAATGGATAACTTTTATATATAATAGAATTAGCTTTCGAAAATAGTTCCATTGAGTTTGGAATAGAGATAATTATCTAGGAACGCTAGTGAACATGCCTTAATTGAAATTCGAAAATTTTATAGCGCGAACAATTTTAGGGCATGCATATATAAAGACCTTATCTTCATTCTTTATGTCCAAACCCAAGGAGAAATATTGACTGCCATTTTTAATTGCTTCATCCAACGGCAGTCGATCACTGGAGCCATTTGGGGCCATATCAAGCGAAGTTGTGAACTGGAGAATTGTTCGGTGTGGTGAAGGGTAGAGGTTGGAGGGTCAGATTGAGGTGGCTCATGGCATGGCGGAAGGGATCTTGATTTGAACGTCACCAACATTTTTTGGCTTCATCTTGGAGGGAAGGCCTAGCCAATGGCGTTGGGTTGATGGTGGCGAGGGCTTCCTCTGGTGAGGATGTGCTGGCCGATGTTGGCTTACGGTGGTCGTGGCGAGCAATCGAATGGAAGGTGTAGTTTCGAAGTTACGTGGCCAGGGTTGATTTTGAATGAGGAGGTATTAGAGTTAAATTTTTTAATTAATGTTAAATTGTAAATTAATTAATTTAATTAGCTAATTAAGTCATCAAATGCTTGTTAACTCGTAACTTGTTCATACGAGGTCGGATTCGAGCGCGGTGAGTTGCGTTGTACTCATGGAATCAATATCCACATTATGGAGTTGTATTGAAGGAGATTGGAGATTGTAGAATTTCAAGCTAAAATCAAATGCCAGTTCGATTTTAGTTCAAATCGGAATGCTTCGGCATTAACTGGAACTTCTATGTGTTTACTCACCTTTAAATTACCTATATAATATCCTTGATGCTAAAAATTTATTACTAAATGCTTGGTTGATAGTTTAGATATTATTGTTGTTGTTTGATTGATTATTTGGTTGAAATCCAATTTTGAAAAACGAATGACATATTAACTTAATTATTGTGAACCCATATGATTATATATATTGTTTGTAGCCATTGTTTTGCAGGGAATAGTTGTAGAGAGACCCTAAGAGGTTTCTCGTCGATAATTATTATTTATTTCCTAATGGTGCTTATATTGATATTTAGCTGTAATTAATCATGATATTCTTTTTAAATTGTCAAGTGTTGTTATAGAAATTTTCATCATATCGTCAATTATTGAATATAATCTCCTAAACCCTTTGTATATGTTGAACATGAGCTTGTATTTTCACAAGAATAGATGTTTAAAATTCATTGATCATTTTAGTTAATGATGTTTTAATTTATTTAATCATTTTAATTAATGATTATTTGAATTTAATAAGTTGTTTTAATTAACAATGTTTTAAAATAATCAATCATTTTAATAAATGATATTTGAGTTTAATAAATCATTTAATCAATGATGTTTAAAAGTAATTAACCATTTTAAATAATGAATTTGAGTTTAATTAATTATTTTAATTAATGATGTTGTAAAGTTTGTTAATCGTTTAATTAAATGCTGTTTGAATCTAATTTATCATTTTAATTAATGATATTTGAATTTCGTTAATATTTTTAACTAATGGAGTTTTAAAAGTTAATTAATTAACTTAATATAAGAGTTTTAAAGTAAATTAATTGATTAATAAAAGCGTTTTGAAGTCAATAAACTGATTTAGTGTATTAGAATTAATGAACTAATTTAATAAGGTGTAAAAGTTAACTTACTGATTAAATAAAGGTGTTTTTGAGATAATTAACTATTTAATAAAGATATTTGATTGGTTTATTAAAAGAGAATATAAATTTGATAAAATATCTTTCGCGATAATTAATATTGTTTTTAAAATAATGGAAGAGTATAAATATGATTAATTATATTTCGAGATAATTAATGTTGGTTTAAATTTATAAAAGGGATTTTTAATTCTATTTATTTTGTTTGGGAAAATTAATGTAGTTTAAAACTAATAAAGGTTATATAAATTACCCTTCGGGATGATTAATCATTGATTTAAAATTTATAAATGTAATTTAATTGATTTATTATCTTTCGGGATAATAAATATTGTTTTAAAATTTATATACAATAGTTTATAAACAAGAAGATCTTTGTAAAAGAATTGTTTCAAATAAAGCTAAGTGTAAATTGTTTAGAATTTATAATAAACAATGTTTTGACATTTGTTTTGACCTTGGTTTTAAAAAGAATATTTTAAAGAGTGTTTTTGAAGTGTCTTTAAAAGTATTGGGATTTGAAAATCAAGTCTAAGTGAAAACAACCATCGTACGATTCCCGATAGTTGATTTATCGACTATTGACTTTGATTCTGCTTTCTTTTTTATATTTCATCATTCTAAGATGATGTATTTCTCATTTGAGCCTTATTATTGTAACGACCCGCGTATTTTAAACCATTCGCATCCACACATGCCGGATTTGAATTGCTCAAAATACCATATTCTTAATTTATATTTGGCAAAATTCAACATATACAGTAAATAAATAATCACAGAATCACAGACACAAAGTAATATAAAATAATGCAGCGGAATAGACAAATAGTAGTTCATGAAGCTGCTATGTAAACAACAGAGTTTGAACTAAAATACAACAGAATATCTCAAATACAGTGAAGTCTCAAATACGAACTGATGACATCTCTGAACAAATCAACTGGAAAGCCGAAAGCTGAATGGATGCAGATGGATCTCCAGGTGAAGCTCCAACTCCAAAAGTGAGTCTCAAATGCTGTATCACTCAGTCTGACCCGAGCGTAAAGAAAAACACAAAACACTCGAGTCAGGATTAACATTCTTATATCAATAAATCCAACTCAAGTGAAACAACAACTGAAATACAAGTAACTCAAAGGATGTTTGGGGTAACCATCCTCTAAAGATCCGTTAAACTATCTACTATGTAGTAACATACGCTATTATAATAATGTCTAAAGTAAAGTAAACTTACATAGAAATAGCGTCAAGGCTTTACATTTTCCACCTTAACACATATATAGTGCCAATAGTCTATACAGTACCGTAGTACCTCCAGATCAGGAGGCTACCATAGGATACCCCATAGGTACGACACAAATCAAACTCGTACAAGGCGCGCTAGGGTAGGTGACACGACACAACTAGGCAATGCCAGGGTAGATATACCAATTGCACTTCCGGACCGGTGGTAACGCGTAGCGGCCACTACTTCCCACCTCGAGCCCACTTCCAAAAATCAAAGGTGCACCCAATCAATCACAAAGTAATAAAATGGTATCGAAGTAGTGTGTCCGATCAGAGGAGCTACCTCATTAGCCCATCAATTGCTCCTGTTTTAGCCACCTTATGCCAACTCACGGGAGCCGGGTCCACGTATATACCTCAATAGGACATCGCCACCATCCTTGTTCATTCTGGAATCTCCATGCGTACACGGTTGTTAAAGTGGTTTTTGGAGTTGGCAGAGAGTATGACAACTTCCGATCCTGGTCTCTTTAACAACCAAACGCTATTATAACACCGTGGTCATTTCAAAATAGTTTATACTTCAAAGTCAAAATATTGTTGCCATTTCAAAAATCATATAAATACGATATCCTTTACCATTTCAAAATCAAATACAATATTGTTTCCATTTCAGATATATAATTTTCCAAAATCATAGCATTTTTCAAAGTTATAACACTTTCGAATTTAAACACTTGAAATTAAAATACTTTTAAAACATAATACTTGAAATCGTAATGCTTCCCACTTAATCGATTTAAATATTAAGTAGTATATATAATAAAAGTGTTTTCCTCAAATTTCAAAAATTAGTTCCAAATCAACTCGAATTTCAAAATTTCAAGTTTAATCAGATCTCAGATCATTAATTCCAATTTAGCTTCTAAATAAAACATTCAAAATTATATCGATTTCAAAATAGATTTGAACCTCAAATAAACCATTTCAATATCAATATATTTCAACGCTTTAAATATTCCAAAATTTCAAAACTAAATTTTTTATAATTCCACACACACACACACACACACACACACACACATATCAAATTTAATTTACTATTATTTGATTTTGAAATATTTACTTAACAAATCTGATATCCTTTAAATAAAACTTTAAACTTCAAATAACTGAATATTTCTTCAATTTATTTAAACTTGATATATTCATTTAAATCGCCTTAAACCAAAATCAAGTTATAAAAATGATATACCTTAAAATATCAAATTTAATAAATTTCAAATCAAACTTATTTGAGTTTAATTTTTAAATAAATTCAATTTCAAATCAATTTCAAATTTATCTTCCAACCTTAATTTATTTAAATCATTATAAACTTTATATCAAAATATAATTTAAATACTTAACCATATTATATGTTAATAAAATCAAACATTATTATTAAACTTATTTTATATTAAATCAATTTATACATAGCTTAAAATCAAGAATTTTTCTATATGTAAAATAACATTTATATAATATCTAAAACCAATATTTATATAAAACCATATATTTCTTTCCAAAACCGTAGAAATCATTTTCAAAATACTTATATATCGACTAACGGTGTTTGTATAAATTTTCTATCCTATGGTCAAGTGATACAGATATTTATCATTTCAGTCTGCAATTTGGATATATACGGGTATATATCAATTCAAACCGCAATCCCAAATTCAATTTGATGAAAATTGCTTGGGTCTATCATTTCAACCCATAACGATATTCTCCTATTCTAAAGTACGTTCGGGCATGTATCATTTCAACCCATAGTGAATTCTATACTAACAGAGAACTTGCAAAGTGAAAACATATATGATAATAATATGACAGGCATATATCATCAGTATATATAACAGATAATGGTGACAGATATCACAGGTGAACAGATAGCATATATATAGCAATGTAAATAACTACCAGCAACATATTTCAATTGTTGTTTCAATTGAAATCAAATTTAATGAATATAAGAACATTAATCGTGAGCGATGGCTCACCTTCCGAGGCTAGAGAGGATGGACAATGAAGTTGAGTTACGAAATCCAGGCACAAATCTCAAACAAAGCAAGACTAAACTCGAATCGATGAACGAAGCTGACAAATAGGAATTGACGAAATCAAGTTTGAACTCGATCGATGAAGATTAGTTATAAATGGACTAATATATATAAGACTGTATATAACTATTCATATATGAAATCGTATACTAAATTCAAACACATATTCAATTAATTATATGTATGTATTTCGAAAATCAATATTAAATCTCAACACATACAATATTTATATATATATATATATATATAATTGAAAACCAAATCCATTTATATATATATATATAACAGAAAATATATAAGCTAATGATATTTCAGTATAAATGTTGTTAACATATAATAAAACCCAAAATATTATATAAATATAACTATAACATACAATATAAATATACACATACCAACTATTAATCAACATATATTTATACAATTCAAATATCAACCTTTATTAAGACATGAAATGTATAACATACAGTGCATGCACATAATAATCGAAAAAAATGAAAACAACTTAAGTATGCTAACCTATAGACTTAAAACCTGCCTATATAATACTATATATTATATTACGACAACCATTATAATATACGTGTATAATACTATACATTATATAAACCATCATATACTTTACATACTTAAATACATGTGTATGAGCTGTCATAATAACTTATACAAATAACGTTTTAAAGTGAATGCAAACTCACACTTATACGTATAAACTAATATGTACATATATATATACTATATAAATCTGAACTTATAAAATATACATATGTATACTTTAAAAATAATATCTAGTTTAACCCTTTAAAAAAAGTTAATATTCGAACAACCAAAGATGTACAACCTTTATAAAGCTTCTGATATATATTAACTTATGTAAACATATATAGAACAACTATATATATATACTACTAAATAAACAGCACAAAAAGTGTATACACACACACACATATGCTAGAACTTAAATATATGAATCATATATATATAACATATACAACAAATTTTATATAAACCACATATATGCACATAACAATAGATCTTTAATTATATATTAATACAAATATATATGCAGACAGCAATCACCTATGATTGACTAAATATAACTATATATATAAAGGCGTAAAACTCACGCATAACAACTGAAATATTAAGTAAAATAATATATACCACTAACAAAACATACAGGAACTATGAACTAGCATTTATATATATACTGTTTAATCCCATACCTGATAACACATACATTTATATACTGCTCATTATATGGCACAGCTAACATAGATTATGGAATATAACTTATAACATATACATAATATGAAATATACCTTTTTTATAAGAAGAGATGGGCAAAGCGAAGGCTAAAAAAGAAGAGATGGGCTAAGCGAAAGCTACATAAGCAAGTAGATCGTAAGGATGGGCCGACAGAAAAAGGTCATTAGCCTTTTAATCATGTTGGAGATCACAAGCATGCTTGAATATGCGGCACAAAGGGCTGGTGTATGGGCAAATGCGGGTTGCTGGCTGCTTGCTTGGTCTGTTAATGAGATCAATGATAGGAGGCAGAGCATGCGGAGGCTGTGAATTTGGGAAGAGGCAGGGAAGACGTGGCGAGGGGGAAAAATGAAAAGGCGGAGGTTTCGTCTGTCGTGGCTTGCGAGTTCAAGTGGTGATATATATATATATATATATATATATATATATATATATATATATATATATATATGACCGAGAAAATTTAGGAAAGAAGAAAGAATAGATAAAGTATAGTATAATATACTATGCGTATATTATCTTCAATTGAATCAAAAGGCAAAGTGAAAAGACACAGTAATAAATGATGTTTAAAAAATAAAATAAGAGAATGTTATAAGTCGTGCACAAATTCAAGGGATAGTGAAAAGCTGAAACATTAATTGTTGATAGTTATTGGTTAGCACAGTAGGAAATGAAAGGGTGGAATGCCAGTGGTCAGAGGATACCAAAAGATTTTACAAATTGGTACCGATACGAAATCGTTTTATCGATTTCATAGCAAACTGGACTTCAAAACACAAAATCGAATATATCATAGAGATCAGCACGACGAGACGATCAAAACGGTATACAGATATCTGCGGTACGATTATCCAGTTAAAAGTCGATATCCGGTACCGAAAATGCTGATAATTTACCGAAAATAAGATAGACGGAGCAATAACAGTCAAAATTTGAAGAGAAAAAATATGACGTCTCACTCAGAAGATGATTTACAAATTTTCTATATAAAAATATTTAGGTTTAGAAAACATTTTATTACCACCAATTTTTAACTGATATAAATTTAAATAAAACTACACAAGAAAATAAACTTCTATATTTTTAGACAAAAATTCACCAGTTGCTATGTTTAAATAGATGTATTCCAAATATTAAATTTTCAATTTAAACCTTTATTATTTTAAAATTTCATAAAAAATTCAGTTAAATACGTAAATAAAACAGTTAAAATTTACGGGTCGTTACAGTTTCCCCCACTCAAAACTTTTCGTCCTCGAAAAGGAAAAAGGTAGGAGAATAGAACAACCCAGAAGGAAAATAGATTGAAAACAAAATAAAACAATTAATTTGAAACCATATAAATTTCAATTTAAACAAATTAATATTCAATAATCGATTTTTAAATTCAAGGTATTTTATTGAGTTGATTTAATTTCAACTTACTAATATTTGATACCATAAAAGTTTCTTTTAAAACATTTTTTTTTTAATTTGTCTTATTTACTATCCAGTCAACTTATTATTCTATTTATCTCTATTAACATTTTATAACTAAAACCTAAGTGTATAACATTTGTCATAACCATTCAAATTTTACTTATAAAATCATTAACCATCATTTTACATTGAAGATTATTCAATTACATATTCAACTTCTGAATGGTTTAGGTAAGTTATATTGGAATGTAATTGAGTATTATACAAGTAAATTTTCCTAATTCAATTATTTCAAGTTTAAATATTTATTCAAAAATTTTGACTTCATTTTATAATTGAAAACATCCTTTAACATAATTTAAGAATTAAATTTTCGATTTCACTTAAAACCATTGGAGATAAATATATAAATATATATAAGTCAAATCAAATCTATAAATATATACCTATATTATAAATCAAGTCATACATTAGCAATTCAAATCAATTTAATTTCTAATATAATAGTGTAGCAAGGCTATAGAATGGTCTCTTCACTTCGAAACTCGAAAATGAATGTCGATGATGCGGCCGCCATCACCGAAATTTTTTGCCAACGATAAAATAGGAGAGCACTGATTTAAACATTTAAAATTCTTTGAAATTGGTTTCTATTCAAAAATACTTTAATTAATATATATTTTAGAACTTTAAAACCAAAGTTTGGAATTATTGGAAATTAAATTCTCAAATTCTAAATTTAAATTCAATTAAATTTCAAATATGGATGTTGAAATAGTCAATGGTTTACAAAATAATAATTGAAAATCAAATATTATTATTTTCAACAACCAATTCATTAACTATTTAATTTCAGAAAACTTATACTTATATATATATATATATAATATAATCATACAAAAATTTATTTCATTTACCAAATTTGAAAACAATATTGTGTTAGTTTGCTCTATTCAAGTGTTTTAGAAATTCTATCGATAGCGTTGATCAGACGAATCGATCCAAAACCCAAATCAGCATCAACAACTCAAACAACACACTATAAAGCATTTTAATATTAATTTACAAATACACTTCCTCGCTCGACGATACAAGAATGGATTTCAAAGCAAGGATAGAAATTCAAATTTGATGGACTCAAATCAAAGAGATTTGATTTAAAGATAAGTTTGAAACAAAGATAAGATAATTAAATAACAAAATAAGGAGATGGATAAGTTTATATACATCGCGGGCAACCTTAATCGGGTCAACCGTGAATTAAAGAATAAGATCGATGCAGAATCCAAAGGCAAATCGACATTCGATCTCAAGAGATGGAATTCGAGCATCACAAGAGATAGCATCATCTAAACAGATGATACTTAAATCTTCGGTGAATCAATGCTTGTTGTAAAGGAGTTTCACCCTTTTACAATCATTCGAAGATTGGCGAGACCGCCGATTTATTATAGAGATTGTTTGAAGTGGAGTTATGGGATACTCCAGAATACGAATAGGGAAAGATAAGGATGGATTTTGGAATCGAGGGGAACATTCCAAAATTCAAAGGAAAAATGAATCAAAGAGGAAGGAATTCAAGCTCGAACGAAAGTAATTTCGTAATTAAGTTTACTTTATATGCTGAATTTTGCCTAAAACTAAAGCTCTGATACCAAATATAACGACAAGGTCATTTTCAACCATTTGCATCCACGCATGCTGAATTTGAATTGTTCAAAATACCATATTGTTAATTTATATTTGGCAAAACTCAACATATACAGTAAATAAATAATCACAGAATCACAGACATAAAGTATTATAAAATAATGCATCGGAATAAATAAATAATAGTTCATGAAGCTACTATATAAACAACAAAGTTTGAAATAGAGTACAACAGAATATCTCAAATACAGTAAAGTCTCAACTACGATTTGATGACATCTCTGAACAAATCAACTGGAAAGCTGAAAGCTGAATAGATGCAGAGGGATCTCCAAGTGAAGCTCCAACTCCAAAGGTGGGTCTCAAATGCTGTGTCACTTTGTCTGACCCGAGTGTAAAACAAAACACAAAACATTCGAGTCAGGATTAACATTCTTATATCAATAAATCCAACTCAAGTGAAACAACAACTAAAATACAAGTAACTCAAAGGATGTTTATGATAACCATCCTCTAAAGATCCATTAAACTACCTACTATGTAGTAACATACGCTATTATAATAACGTCTAAAGTAAAGTAAACTTACTCAAAAATAGCGTTAAGGCTTTACATTTTCCACCTTAACACATGTATAGTGCCAATAGTCTATACAATACCGTAGTACCTCCAGATCGAGAGGCTACCAGAGGATACTCCATAGGTACGACACAAATCAAACTCGTACAAGGTGCGCTAAGGTAGGTGACATGACACAACTAGGCAATGCCAGGGTAGATATACCATTGCACTTCCGGACCGGTGGTAACGCGTAGCAGCCACTACCGCCCACCTCGAGCCACACTCCCAAAAATCAAAGGTACGAACCCAATCAATCACAAAAGTAATAAAATGGTATCGAAGGAGTGTGTCCGATTAGAGGAGCTACCTCATTAGCCTGTTGATTGCTCCTGTTTTAGCCACCTTATGCTAACTCACGAGAGTCGGGTCCACGTATATACCTCAATAGGACGTCACCACCATCCTACTTCATTCTGGAATCTCCACGCATACACGGTTGTTAAAGTGGTTTTCGGAGTTGGTAGAGAGTATGACAATTTCCGATCAAGGTCTCTTTAGCAACGAAACATTATTATAACACTGCGGTCATTTCCAAATAGTTTATACTTCAAAGCCAAAATATTGTTGCCATTTCAAAAACCATATAAATACGATATCCTTTTCCATTTCAAAATCAAATACGATATTATTTCCAATTCAAATATATCTTTTTCCAAAATCATAGCATTTTTCAAAGTTATAACACTTTCGAATCTAAACACTTGAAATTAAAACACTTTCAAAACATAATACTTGAAATCATAATACTTCCCACTTAATCGATTTAAATGTTAAATTAGTATATATAATAAAATTATTTTCCTCAAATTTCACAAATTAGTTCCAACTCGAATTTCAAAATTTCAAATTTAATCAGATCTCAAATCATTAATTCTAATTTAGCTTCTAAATAAATCATTCAAAATTATATCGATTTCAAAATAGATTTGAACCTCAAATAAACCATTTCAATATCAATATATTTCAACGCTTTAAATATTCCAAAATTTCAAAACTAAATTTTTTATAATTCCATATATACATATATCAAATTCAATTTACTATTATTTAATTTTGAAATATTTACTTAACAAATCCGATAATCTTTAAATAAAACTTTAAACTTCAAACAACTGAATATTCCTTCAATTTATTTAAACTTGATATATTCATTTAAATCACCTTAAACCAAAATCAAGTTATATAAATCATATACCTCAAAATATCAAATTTAATAAATTTAATCAAACTTATTTGAGTTTAATTCTTAAATCAATTCAATTTCAAATCAATTTCAAATTTATCTTCCAACCTTAATTTATTTAAATCATTATAAACTCTATATCAAAATATAATTTCAATACTTAACCATATTATATGTTAATAAAATCAAACATTATTATTAAACTTATTTTATATTAAATCAATTATACATAGCTTAAAATCAATAATTTTTCTATATATAAAATAACGTTTATATAACTAAAATCAATATTTATATAAAACCGTATATTTCTTTCCAAAACCATAGAAATCATTTTCAAAATACTTATATATAGACCAACGGTGTCTGTATATAATTTTATATCCTATGGTCAAGTGATATGGATATTTATCATTTCAATCCGCAATTTAAATATATACGGGTAAATATCATTTCAACCCGTAATCCCAAATTCAATTTGATGAAAATCGCTTGGGTCTATCATTTCAACCCATAACGATATTCTCCTATTCTAAAGTCCGTTCAGGTATGTATCATTTTAACCCATAGTGAATTCTATACTAACAGGGAACTTGCAGAGTGACAACATATATGATAATAATATAACAGGCATATATCGTCAGTATAAATAACAGATAATGGTGATAGATATCACATGCGAACAGATAGCATATATATAACAATGTAAATAACTAACAGCAACATATTTCAATTGTTGTTTCATTTGAAATCAAATTTAATGAATATAAAAACATTAATCGTGAGTGATGGCTCACCTTCTGAGGCTAGAGAGGATCGACAATGAAGTTGAGTTACGAAATCCAGGCACGGATCTCAAACAAAGCAAGATTAAACTCGAATCGACGAACAAAGCTGACAAATAGGAATTGACGAAATCAAGTCAGAACTCGGTCGATGAAGATTAGTTATAAATGGACTAATATATATATATATATGACTTCATATAACCATTCATATATGAAATCGTATACTAAATTCAAACACATATTAAATTAATTATATATATGTATTTTGAAGATCAATATTAAATCCCAACACATACAATATATATACACATAATTGAAACCAAATTCATACATATATATATATATAACAGAAAATATATAAGCTAATGATATTTCAGTATAAATGTAGTTAACATATAACAAAACCCAAAAAATTATATAAATATAACTATAATATACAATATAAATATACACATACCAACTATTAATCAACATATATTTATACAGTTCAAATATCAACCTTTATTAAGACATGAAATGTATAACATACAATGCACACACATAATAATCAAAAAAATGAAAATGACTTAAGTATGCTAACCTATAGAATTAACCTGCCTATATAATACTATATATTATATTACAACAACCATTATAATATACATGTATAATACTATACATTATATAAACCATCGTATTCTTTACATACTTAATATATGTGCATGAGCTGTCATAATAACTTATACAAATAACGTTTTAAAGTGAATACAAACTCACACTTATACGTATAAACTAATATGTGTGTGTGTGTACTATATAAATCTGAACTTATAAAATATACATATGTATACTTTAAAACCAATATCTAGTTTAACCCTTTAAAACAAAATTTTAATATTCGAACAACCAAAGATGTACAGCCTTTATAAAGCTTCTGATATATATTAACTTATGTAAACATATATAAAACAACTATATATATAGTACTAAATAAATAGCACAAAATGTATATATATACATGCTAGAACTTAAATATATGACTCGTGTGTGTGTGTGTGTGTGTGTGTATAACATAGATAATAAGTCTTATATAAACCACATATATGCACATAACAACAGATCTTTAATTATATATTAATACAAATATATATGCGGACAACAATCACCTATGATTGACTAAATATAGCTATATATAAAGGCGTAAAACTCACGCATAACAACTGAAATATTAAATAAAATAATATATACCACTATCAAAACATACAGGAACTATGGACTAGTATTTATATATATACTGTTTAATCCCATACCTGACAACACATACATTTATATACTTCTCATTATATAGCACAGCTAACATAGATTATGGAATATGACTGATAACATATATATAATATAAAATATACCTTTTTTATAAGAAGAGATGGGCAAAGCGAAGGCTAGATAAGCAAGAAGATCGCAAAGATGGACCGACATAAAAAGGTCTATTAGCCTTTTAATCATGCTAGAGATCATAAGCATGCTTGAAGATGCGGACAAGGGGCTGACAATATGGGTAAATGCGGGTTGTTGGCTGCTTACTTGGTTTGTTAGTGAGATCAATGGCATGAGGCAGAGCATGCGGAGGCTGTGAATTTAGGAAGAGGCAGAGAAGACGCAGCGAGGGGAAAAATGAAAAGGGGGAGGAGGTTTCGTCTATCGTGGCTTGCGAGTTCAAGTGGTTAATTTACACACACACACACACACACACACACACACGACCGAGAAAATTTAGGAAATAAGAAAGAATAGATAAAGTACAGGGAAAAATGAAGACGCTGTATAATAAACTATGCGTATATTATCTTCAATTGAATCAAAAGGCAAAGTGAAAAGACACAGTAATAAATGATGTTTGAAAAATAAAATAAGAGAATGTTAAAAGTCGTGCACAAATTCAAGGGATAGTGAAAAGCTGAAACATTAATTGTTGATAGTTATTGGTTAGCACGGTAGGAAATGAAAGGGTGGAATGTCAATGGTTTGAGGATACCAAAAGATTTTACAAACCGACACCGATACGAAATCATTTATCGATTCCATAGAGAACTGGACTTCAAAACACAAAATCGAATATACCGCAGAGATCAGCACGACAAGACGATCAAAATGGTAGACAAATAGCTATGGTATGATTATCCAGTCAAAAGTCAGTATCCGGTACCGAAAATGCTGATAATTTACCGAAAATAAGATAAACGGAGCAATAACAGTCAAAATTTGAGGAGATGAAATATAACGTCTCACTCAGAAGATGATTTACGAATTTTCTATATAAAAATATTCAAGTTTAGAATACATTTTATTACTATCAATTTTTAACTGATATAAATTTAAATAAAACTACATAATAAAATAAACTTCTATATGTTTAGAAGATAATTCACCAGTTACTATGTTTAAATAGATGTATTCCAAATATTAAATTTTTAATTCAAAATTTATTATTTTAAAATTTTCACAAAAATTCGGTTAAATACGTAAATAAAACAGTTAAAATTTATGGGTTGTTGCAATTATCCTTTGTCGTAAATGACTAAACCCAAAGAGTGAGTGGAAACCTAGCTATGTGGGGATTCTCGCATTAGGGTATTTTCACATCCACTCTAGATTGATTCAGTTTTGCGCACTAAGATTTGAAATACTCGGATTCTCGGTAACCGTTGGCGCGGTCCGGCTTGGATGTGTCAGAGAGCCATTGGAGTTCTGAAGTATATTTTTAGAGTTATACTTTCGGTCAGGGGGTGTACCTCCTAGTCATTATTGGAAAACCTTTTCTTTTCCCTTGTTTTTAATTCAAATCTTTGAATTGTTTCCTAAATTGCATGGAGAACTGCCTTATGCTCATCTTTATGTTCAATATTTGTGACCATTCTTTCATGTATAAAATTTGACCATTCATTCAGTATGGGATTTTTTTTAACTAGTACCCACCGTTTATTTGAATTATTTATGTTGTTTATTTCCATTCTTTCTTGATTTGATTTTTGTTCTTAGTTATTTCTCATTTCTTCATTTGTGCATGTTGTTATTGTGAGGTAAAACTCGTTCCATATTGGTGGCGTAGTCTCACGGGATTTTTATATGTTCATCATATTACTTGAGTTTTCTTACGCCGGTTTTCTAGACTGGCTTGCTTGTTAGTTTATTATAATGCTCGAGTTAGATTGAGTTTTTCCAAGTTGGTTTCGGTCATATGGAGTTATTAAAGAAGAGCTGGATGTTTATCAATCATAGTGTTTTATTTCTCATGTACTATATTGTATACCTATAAGCAATTGTAAGGTCGGAATTTTTTAACTGTCCAACTGATAAGGTTAGTTTTTAACTCTGATATACCCTATATTTTGGAGTAGCAGTTTACATTGACTTAGCTATATTTATGTTGTCGATTCTACTGTGAGATTCTGATTCCCTGTTTCCTATTCTTTTCTTTTTATTTTACCCTAACAGTCTGCTTTTTTGGCAATTGGATGTTTGGAGTTTGAATACCATGAATGTATTCTGTGTCGACTTTCGATGGTCGAAAAGGCAGGTCGTTGCACACGTATCCTCAAGTCCATGGTATACAGATTTATATCAATAAATTTAGGATATCTATCAACTAATCAAGGTGGGTTTTCCCATATATGCCCTCTTTACGAGCATACTTAGAAACCTTCGAGTATCAATGACCCTTTTCCATATGTCTCTATAGTTGAAATCATCATTTCATTCCATTTATCTTCATAGTAGAACCCAACATCATCGTTCTAAACACTAGTTTATCTTCATCGAACTTGTCCTGATGGATTGTCATCACAACTCCAATCATTATGTCATTATCATAGAAACATTTCTAGATAGCTTCTCATCAGTCATAGAGTTCTCTTATTAAAGTACTGAAGTCATTACTTCGAAGCATCACATCGATTCACCATCAAAACCATTCTTCGCTGTGCCATAACATCAAAACCAAGCATCGAACAAACAAACCATCGTGGCACGTTTCCCAAGGTCTATCGTCCGTCCTCACCAAAATTAGCCAAGTTTGGCCAACCCCATTGTGGTAGGTACCAACCACTTTTAAGTGGTTTGCGACAACCACTATTGATTTGTACTCAGCCAGTTTTGGCTAAGATAAAACCTTGGCAACCTCCCGTTATGGCATGTTAAAGCCTGAAGTCTCCTCCTATGCACCCCGTAGTCATAACGCATTCAGCCCAAAATGAAACATCTTTGTGCTGAGAACTTCAAACGCTAAAAAAATTCTAAGCTCCAAGCCACATCATTTTCTAGTTTACCCAAAGCCCCCCTCGTGTGACGACCACTCCAGCCCATAATTGCACTCCAAAATCCCCTTAGTATACCTACCACCAAGTGGTTTTGTAAAAACCCTGACCACTATTTGCAACTGTCATAACTCCATCAATTCAAGTCTAAACCGCCTAGGACCACTCATGTATCTCCCCTATGCTCTATAGAACATCATATATTGTCATAAGAGATTTTGAGCACTTTTGTTCACCGATTCCACTTGACGACGATCACTCTTAAATCACGCTCAAACGAATAAAAAAACAACAAACAATCATATACAAGTTACATAATACATTCATACATCATATACTAGCAATTCAAACAAAACTCAAACATTTATATCGTCCTAAATCTACTAAAATAGAAAATGATGACCCGTATGGTCAAACACCCAAAAACAAATCAAAATCAACATCTATCTTTTTAAACAATTTTAAAACGAACGTTCAAGTTATATTTATCATTGAAATCCTTTTATCATTCTAAAACCATTTTAAAACATTATTTTTACCATATAAAGTAGCATAGTAAAGTGATAGGTGTAATATCACTCACCTAGATCTAATCAAGAACAAATACCAATGGAATCTCGCAATGAACAACAACCTTCGCATTTATCAAGATACCCAAATAGTAGAATCGCTAACTCTTATTTAATTACCTTCTAGCGATGCGACTTGGAAAATTAAAGCAAGGAAAAATATAGCTTTTTGATTATGGAGAAGATTAATGGTGGTTAGATTAGTTTGGAAAGTAGAAAAATGGTTAGGAAGCTATCCCATCATCTCCCTTAGGAAAAATCCCATGGCTTTGGGTTTAGTTTAAGTCTCACTAATTACCCACTCAGCGATCCAAAATCATTCTAATTTTAAGTGGTCATATCTCCTAAACGGTAAGTCCAAAAGGCTGTTTGACCACTCTATGGAAAGAGAGAACATTATAGCTTTTCAATGAAAGTGATCACAGATCCTGATTCGGCCATTATTAAAAATTATAGCCCTTACAAGTTTTCAAGGTCAATAACATCCAATAAAACTACTAAGGGTAAAAAATGTCAATACTCAAGATTACTTTAGGTTGTAACATCATATGATTCAATTTGGACTTAAAAATAATATTTTACGATCCTTTTGATATGTAAAATGCAAGTTGTTACACTCTCCTCTTTTAAGAATTCACCCACGAAATCTCATCAATCAAAACAAGGTCAAGAAATATAGTTATGCCGCATGCCTAAAAACCATAAGAAACCATATCAAACATGCACACCAAAGCAGTAAATAAAATCTATGCCTATCCTAGTTTGTAAAGTACTAAACTACTCTATACGATATGGAAAGAGAAAGTCAATGCGATAAAAAGAAAGTCTTATCAAGTAAAGAGCTCTTGATAAGTTGTCCTCACACTCTACTCGATCTCTTGTAATCATTTTCACTTTCACTCCACTAAACCTTCACCTACTCCACTATCTTTCACCCAAGCTGCTTCGTATCAGCCCAACGATATGAATATGCCTACAAGGTTTCGAAGCTTCTGCTTCAATCTCAATATCATCTAGTTGTTCCAACGTAACTAGTAATAGTTACACTTGAGTCATGCACAAACTTCTGAAAAGGAGAAACGTAGAGCACAATGTGCACACTCATCATCTTTTGAGGTAGGTCAACTATGTAGGCAAAGTTTCCAATGCTCTTGAATATCGAAATAGGACCTATGAATCTTGGTGCCAACTTCCTTTAGTACTGAATCGAACAACATTATTTAATGAGATATCTTGACAACACCACTATCTCTTTCAAAAAACTCCAAATCTCTACATCTGTTATCAGGGTAGCTCTTCTGTCTATCTTGATCAGCTTTATTCATTGCCAAACGATCTTGATATTCTCCTATGTCTCTCTTATCATATCCAGTTCTAGTATCTGCTTCTTATCCACTTCCCACCAACATGAAGGAGCAATGCGTAGTCGATCATACAGTGCTCAAATAGGGGTCATAATGATGTTAGACCGATAACTATTGTTGTATGCGAAATCTACTAAATGCAAGTGACTATCCCATAAGCTCCCATAGTCGAAAATGCAAGCCTGTAAGAAATCCTCTAAGATAGATTCACCCTCTTAGTTTGTCCATCAATTTATGTGTGACGCCCCACCTCTATGCTCACAATAACAAAGGTTATTATAAGGAATTACGTCTGCTATTGCGAAGAATAAGGCTTGCCATCCGTAAGTTATGCCTTAGACGGGTATTGATTTCATCGATAGGAGTTGTGTAAATTACTCCAAAGATAAAAATTCAAATCAAATCTAAAACGAAACTATGATGGCTAAAGAAAAATCCAGAACAACTCATAATAACAACAATACTGATAATATAATCACATCAGTACAGAAATATCAGATATATAGCGGAAGACAAGTCTGGAATACATGCTACAACAATTGATAGTTCACATGAACAAAAATGTATATATACAAAGACATCATAACATACATGAGACGAGAGTCAATGCACTAAAAAAGAAACACCTCGAAGCTAGACAAACGATGAAGTGAAATTCCAAAAGCTGAAGCCGCAACAGAATCAGAGATAGCGACTATCCTGAAATAACTCGGTCTGACCCGAGTATTATTTAAAAGAAAATAATAAACAGATCAGTCTAATTTAAACTTCAGAAATAAGTGTATGCTAAACATCACTTAAACAAATAATTATAATCTCGAATGAGATTATACAACATAAATGATCAACATAGTTCAAATAAAGAAATCTCAATTTAAACTCCATCAAAATCAATAATCTCGAATGAGACTATTCAACATAAATAATCACCATAGTTTAAATGAAGAAATCTTAATTTAAACTCCATCAAAATCAGCTTTTAAATTCCCAATTGAATTCAAAACAGCAATACACAAATTTATAATCTCGGATGAGACTATACACAAAACTATAATCTCGGATGAGATTATACACAAAGTTATAGTCTCGGGTGAGACTATATAACATAGTAATCAGTATAGTTTAAAGGAAGAAATCCCTTTAAGCATCATCAAAATCAACTTCCAAATTTACAATTGAATTCAAAGCAGCAGTACGCAAAAATCTAGAAATCAATTAAGATAACTAGAAAAATCAACAGTGACAAATCTAGAAATCAAATAAGATAACTAGAAAATCAACATAAAAGATGGATCGATCCCAGCAGATGGCGAGTTTTAGCTACGCCGCACGTGCATCTCAGATGGCCGAAGCCAACCAAGTACTATAATTTTTGGCGCCCATCAGATGACCCGAAGGTCCGCAGAGTGACCCGAAGGTCTAGTACTGTAATTGACCCGAAGGTCCATCAAATGACCCGAAAGTCCATCAGAGTGACCCGAAGGTCCAGTAGAGTGGCCCGAAAGCCCAACAAAATCATCAGAATCATCAAACAACAACAAATGTTTCAATTAACGAGTCTGGAATTAACCGAATTAGTAAAAGTGTGGTTCCATACTCCGCACTTTTGCTAAATCGTTTAAATCTCTTCATCGTTTCCTTAAAAGTGCAAAATTGTGTATTTTATAAAGATAACATTTTACATTCTCAAATGGACAAGTCCGGAATTAATCGAATCAGTAAAAGTAAGGGTTCATAGTCCTCAATTTTGCTGAAACGTTTAAATCGCTTCCTCATTCTTTTGAAAGCGCAAACTGTAAAATTTTTGAAAACAATTTTATTTTAAAACGATTTTTAAAACAGGTGATTAAAACAGCAACAACTATAGCAATTTCGACGAGGAAATTGCGTTTCATAAAACACTGTAGAAACAGATATCAAATCAGCGTTGCGGGATAACCGCTTAAAAATTCACTTTAAAATTGACGGTTACCGAAGTCAAAACGACAGTAAATTTATTCATCAAAATATCATCAAAACAACACGCTTCCAAAAATATAACCACCGGTTAAAAATTCCGTTATAAAAATAACGACACAAAATACGTTTTTAAAACGTAACTCCGGTTCAACAAAATTTAAATAGTGGACTACACCTCTATATACTCATCAAATATTGCAGTGTACTACTATATGTTCTTTCGGGCATTACGGACGTAACCAAAGTGCAAAGCATCCATATGTCTTGCTTTACTATTTTCAAATGGATACACTACATATAATCTGGTCCTATACTTATGCAATACATGCATACTCCAAAATGAATTATCAAAGGTGAAGTGACAAAACTCGGAAGTATGGTGGGCAACAAAGGGTTTAAGCACGTACAAAATGACACGCTGACACTTCTTTGTCTAAGCAAAATGTCAGGGCATACTAAACTTTGTAAGCAGGTAACAATTAAGAAGTTAAGTAAAACAACCCGGGCAATTAAATTTTCACGCACACGCAATACACAAGAAACAAATGCTAAAATATTATTCGTGCAATTCCTTAAAGTTGGTATACTAAAGACATGAACAATTACATGCGAGACCATTGTTTCGCTTTCCGTTCATAACACAAATAAAAAGTCTTCCCAATAACCCAAAATAAAGTGAACTGGCAAGGTATAACATGCATGAAACATATGATAAAATGGTCTTAGCTCCCCTGTTTTACTTCCATATACGTGTATGAATTACACGGTAACTTATTGACCTGACACTACATGTACCACGACTTGATCACAAGTGAAACATTTGAAAGGACACCAATTTTCTATGCTCCACACCGTGCACAAAAATATACGAAAAGAAGAAACTGGGTAAAGTTATATAGGCGCTAGCATTCACGTGAATGGATTTTTGAACCAAAGTTTAGTGAATGCATAATGACCTACTGTTACAATTAGCATACATGAACATGCTACCTGACCATATATTTTTTTGAATGTTAGAACCACGTATATGCAAATGAACACTATGATTACAAAAATGAAAATATGAAAAGCAAATAGCTTATTATTACATAAACTCGTACGCATGTATTTACGTGAGAACCTGGACACAAAACACTCTACAAACACGTAACGCATGCATTTACGTGAGAACACCTGGGTATGCACGAATGACTCTGATAAAGGTCTGGGCACTAAACTTTTTCTACTCAACATATGATGTGTTGTCCCTATATTCATGCAATGCGTGCATCCCCATAGATAAATGTTGTCTGTGTGCAAAGACTACATAAAAAATGACCTGAACCTAAATGAACTAAGCAAATATATGGCCGTTCTGTATAAGATGACGTTTACAGGGGATATTCATGAACCCAAAGAGACACGCACCCAAATGATAACTATCGACCTGGACTTATGTTCATTTAAGAAAACACGTGCACATAAAAATGAAAATAACTTGGACTTGAATTTGGAATATATCATGTGTGCACAGATTTATTCAAGAATACACCTAATCACATCTCAGCATGCACGTTAATAAAAAAAGTAAAGTGAAGCTAGGCTTAACCGTGAAGCCGTGTAAACTGTAAAAATGTTTGCATGGGAAAAAGCTAGACACAACAACCAGTACTCAATGAACTATAATGTTGCGCAAAAAAAAACTTTACAGAAATCAAAACAGACAGCAATTGTATTTAAATTAGAAATGTGAGTTTAAAACTCACCTTGGATCTGGGTTCAAAAATGCTAGCAACTGAGAGGAAAGTAACCATTGAACCGCCCTTTAAACATTTACACAGCCATTGGAAGGTGAAACAAGAAAAATGAAGTCTACTTGACAAATGAATACGAAATGAAAGATGCAGGATACTGGAATTTAGATATAGCCTTTTCTTTCAAATTTGTGAAAAAGTCAATGTTAAAGTGCTGGCCATAGAATGGGGTATATGGCATTAAATGAAGACGTGCATATGTGAAAAATAAGGACACAACTAGCATTAAATAAAAATGTGCTTCAGAGGAATAAAGGACAAGCTGCACAAAAAATGTGATGATAGCAAAAAAAAGCAAAGTGTTCATAATTTCTTTACAAAATGGACCATTCATTATTCACGCATGAAGGCATATTTGCCATATTTTTCCAAATGTGCTACCCCAGCAAGGTATTCAACTGACTTGTAATGATTTTGTATTGCAAATTTTATTTTTCAAATTTCAATTTAAAATTACTATTTTAAATCTTTAGTACGACGGTAATAAAATCACGGTCGTTACATTATGAGTGATAAGCTATACTCAGATTCAGCTCCATACCCAACACCTTTTGTAAGCTTTTCCAAAACCCACTAGTGAAAAAGGATCTTGGTCACTTACAATGCTCTTCAGCATACCATGAAATCGCGCAGTCCACTTCACATACAACTCGACCAATTTGAATGTTATTTTACTAGACTTAATGGGAATGACTCGAGCAATCCTTGCCAACCTATCAACCATGATCCAAATGCTATCTTACCTTCCTCTGGTTCTCAGAAATCCATCAATGAAGTCCATCGATATTTGTTCTCACTTTCATTTGGGAATCTTAGGTTTTATAGGAAAACCACTTGGCTTCTTCTGCTAAGCAGTCACTAGCTAACAATTCATACATTTTAAGATGAAAGTTCATATATCCTTTGCATCCCTTTCCAATAATTTATTTAGCTCATCTCATGGTACATTTTATTGCCTCTAGGATGTATAGTCAATCTAAAATGATGGCACTCCCGTAGTGCCTCATCCCTCAACCCATCGACATTAGGTACAAATAATCTCTTATCCATATGGATCTAAGCATCTCGGTCAAGTTTGTACTACTTCATCTCTTCAAAGCCAATTCCTTCCTCTATCTTAACCCTGACCTTTGCTAGTCTAACATCAAACCACTGACTAGTATCAATCCGCTCAATCAAAGTTGGCCTGATGGTCAAATTAGCCAACATCTTCGAGTCTAGTTCACATCGAGCTTTGAAGTCAGAGCCCACAATAAACTCAAGCCGCATCCAATCTAGGAATATAACTCCTAAATCGACATGCCTTCTACTCGAAGCATTAGCGACTGCATTTTCCTTACCAGGTGTAAGTCGTAGGAGGCTAGGAACTCTAACCATCACTATTGGCGAAGATTAAGGTCCTTTTATAAGAAAATGTAATTCACCAATTTATGATCGTGAACCGTGCAACTCTCCCAAGAAAGTAGCGCCTCCAAATCTTCAAATCGAACATTATCGTCCCCAACTCCAAATCCTAAGTCGGATACTTTCTCTCTTGTTGTTTCAACTGTTGGCTAGCATATGCGACAACCTTTTTTCTCTACATTAACACCACACCAAGTCCAGCACTACAGACATCCGTGTATACCTTCAACTCTTTATTCTCATTTGGAATGACTAACACCGGTGCATTCGTCAACATCTCTTCCAAACAGATGAATGCATGCATGCGTCTCGTGTCCCAAACAAAAGTATGATTCTTCTTCATTAAATTGGTTAGCGGTGCTGCTACCTCAAAGAAATCCTTGATAAAACAGGGTTACATGGTTTTGTTCGTCTATTAAGGGTTCGTGTTCGAGGCGTGATTAAACGAAGGTGACAGTTGACGTGGCCGACTTTGATAGGTAGTTTATTTTATTTTTAATTTTGTTTAAATTCTTATTTCAAATGTTCTAATCGCAATAACTTTTGCGTACGAAATCCAATTCATGCGTTGTTTCTTGCATTGGGATCGTATTGGAATTTCAGACACTCTGACGTGGGTTTGAAGGAATTATGAGACCGTTTGAATTTAAATTGAATTTAAATTAAATTTAAATTCAAAGGTGAGTGTTTTAACCCACTCACAACTTCTAAAATTTCTTATGTTTGTTAAATTAAATTTATGATGTGATTGGAAATTTATTTATGATTGTTTGGTATATTTTAAATCATCATCTCAGTTAATTTGAATTAAATCGTTATTTAATTAATTATTGAATATAAATTGCTAGTTAAATACCTATTATTGATTATCAGTTCTATATTGATATTTATTGATTGGTTTGTATAGTGATTGTGATGGATGTGCGACTGTTGATATTGAATGAATGGATGTTGTATTTTATATCGTTATAAACTGCAAGCTCACTATCGGCTGATATGATACATACCCGAATGATCTATAGATTAAGAAAAATCATTATGAGTTGAAATGATAGACTTGAGCGATTTTATGGATGTTATTTATTTCGGGATTATATAACCGTAAATATTTAATTATGGATTGAAATGATAAATATCCATATCAATTGACCCTAGGGTAGAGAATTATATATGGACATAGGATTGGTTAAATTAAATGATTTAAATCCTTGAATTTTTGAATTTAATTAAATGATATTTTGAAATAGAATTTGATTTATAATAATTGAAGTATTATGGGAAAATCTAGTTTTATGTTGAAAATGTGAAATGGTTAAAAAGGAATTGCTTTAAGAAATTTAATTGAAAGTTTAAAATTAAATTTCAAGTAAACGAAATTCTATTGGATTTGGGCTATTGAATTTGTTTGGAATATAATTTTGAAATATTTTGAAATTGGAGTAATTCGAATTGATATTTGGACATGGATTGAAAATGAGATGAAATTCAATAGTTATTAAAACTTAAAAATTTAAGGTTCGAAATTTGATTTGTTGATTTGGAAATTGAAATTTGTCCAAATGTGTTGAAATGAAATGAATAATTTAATTTGATATAAATTACTAATTTATATTTTATATAAACTGTTTTAACAATATATTATTTTAAAATCTCTAATTATTAAGATTTTCAAACTTATTAAACTATTTAACTAATATTTACTATATAAATTATTTTGACTTGTTTATAAACCAATTTATTTATTTTAAACTAATTATACCATGTTAATTTATTTTAAATATAATTAATCTATTTTTAAGTTATTTAATCTATTTTAATTATATTTGATCAAATTTAAATCTATTTAACTATCTTAAATCAATTTAAAAGTATTTTAACCTATAATTAAAACTATTTTAGAGTATTTTAACTATTTATAACTATTTAAACTAATTTCTGAATTTCCAGACTAGGTGACGTGGAAGTGTTTATATTCAATTCAATTGGTTTAAAAGAGAATATAGTTAAATGATGTGATGACCTAAGTTGGGATTTAAATGTTATAATAAATTGAAGATGATGATTTTGAAGAAAGGATTTAGCCTATTTTGGAAATATGATTTTTGGAAGAAATTTTGTTTTTTGAAAGGAAAAATAATTTCGAACTATGATTTGGAAAGTGAATATGATTTCAAAGTGAATATGATCTGAAAACGAATATGATTTGAAAGTGAATATGATTGAAAGTAAATATGATTTGTAAGTGATATGGTTTGAGAATATGGTATTTTGATAGCAATTGTGAATTGACTTTCTAAATGTAAAAGAATCATCTGGTGTATAATAAGTGATTGGTTGTTAAAGAGATCGGGATCGGATGTTGTTATACTCTCTGCCAATATTGAAAACCACTTTAACAACTATGTATGTTGTGGAGATTCCAGAAATGAAGTAGGATGGTTTGGTGAACGATTCCTGTATGAGGTACGACGTGACCCTGACTCTTGTGAGTCAGCTTAGACGTGACTAAAACAGGAACTATACTTGGGCCAAGTGAGGTCATTCCTCCGATCGGACATGCTTCTTCGATAACTTATTATGACATTTGTGATGATTTGGTGGCTACCACTCGATTTAATTTGGAAGTGTGTTCTGAGGTGGGCAGTAGTACTTCTATGCTTTACTACCAGCCCAGATCTGCAATTGGTATATTGACCCTGGCATTGCCTCGAGTGCCGTGTTCACATGCCCTAGCGCGCCTTCTACGCGTTTGTTTTGTACCATACCCATGGAGTGCCCTCTAATAGCCTTCCAGTTTACGGAGGAATTACGGTATTGTACAGGCTATGGGAATATATAAAAATGTGTTAAGGAAAATATGGGTAACGCCTTAACGCTATTTTAATACTTTACTTTACTGTAGACACTATTATAATAGCATATTATACTACATAGTAGATAGTTTAAAGGATCCTTAGGAGATGTGAATCCCGAGCATCTTTTAAGTTACCACACTCACGATAGACACTGGATAGGAAATGTCAAACCCCGTAAACATCTCCGACGTCGTTCCACTCATATTTATGTATCGTTGGTTTAACTTACATAAGATCTTTTAGTTTTGACTTGAGTGTTTGTCTTTTCAATTCGCTCGGGTCAGCCTGAGCATTTCATAATTTGAAGACTTTATTTCTGGAGGATGAAGACAAAGATTTGTGCTACTATTATTTACTATATTTATTCCACTGCACTCATACTGTTCTGCTGCATTATTTATCTCTGATATGTGTAACTTTGATTCTGTATCGTATTAGTATAATCAAATGTTTTGTAAACAGCTTCGTGAACCTTTATTTGACTATTATATTTTGTCATTCCATTGCGAGATTCTGTTTTATTTTTTTCTTTCTCTTCTTTTTCTTATCCACCCCAATAATAATCCGCCCTTCTGTATGGTTTGTGTGTCTGCTTAAAACGTCCAAAAAGGCGGGCTGTTACAGTTGGTATCAGAGCTTTGGTTTAGCGAAAACCTTAGCTTTGTGGGGTCCGACTCTTTACTAATAGGGTAGTAGTACCCTACGATGAGTCGTTGAGAGTATATATATGAGAGTGCGTATTTGTTAGTGTTATAAAAAGGTTTTTATATTGTGTTAATTTGTTCAGTT
The DNA here is from genome assembly GCA_030765085.1 of Allium cepa. Taxonomy (NCBI): domain Eukaryota; kingdom Viridiplantae; phylum Streptophyta; class Magnoliopsida; order Asparagales; family Amaryllidaceae; genus Allium; species Allium cepa. Next base: position 888,631,336 of record CM060929.1, read on the forward strand.
TTGTTTTTATAAATTCTGGTTGGTGCATAGGACGCTATGACATCGATAGAGATTTCTAAACACTTAATAGGACAGACCGATACAATATTGTTTGGTATATAGGTGAATGAAATAATTTTGCCTATTATATATTTTGTATATAAAATAATAATTTTATAAATGATATATTTGGTTGTAATATATTTTTCTATTAGGTGGTGAAACTTATAAAGATTGGTTGGAATTTAGACTCGTAAATAAAACAAATATAAATTGGAAAATTTAGAACTTAAATTCCGGGATTTTTGAAAATTTCTTTCAAATGAATTTGGAATATAAAAATAATATTATTTAGATGTATTTTCTGGTATAAATATTTCAATTTAATTTGAAAGAAATATTATAAAAGAAATTTTGGAAAGAAATAAGTTCTGTACTCCCCTCTCCGTCGTTGGAAAATAATTTCGGCGATGAGTACACGCAACATCGACGTACATTTTCAAGTTTCTAAGTAGGAAGACCGTGTGGTAATTTTACTGCAAAATTGTTTGATAAATCAATCAAGCTTCTAAACATGATGTATATAAAAGCTATGAGTATATATATTACTTTTAAATGATTTAAAATGAAACCGGGTTGTTTAGTTCTAAAGTTTCTATAAATAAGAAATTGAAATTATTGTAATGAATGAAATTTTAAATTTTTAACTTTTTAATAATTGGAACTTATAAAATGAAAATAAGGGGTTTGATGCTAGGAGATTAATGAAATAAATAAGGAATTGAAATTTGCAAACTATAAATAAAGGGTAATGAAAATAAGAAATGGTAATTCTTGAACGTTTGTTAACTGAATATATATAAGAAACTTGGGCAATATTTAATTGCATTCTAAAAGACATATATAACTTATCAAAAATTAAAAGTTGTAATGTTTAGTAAGAATCTGTAATAGAAAATTTTACAAGTAAAACCGATGCAATGGAATTGCTCAATGAATTACTTTCATAAACAATAATTTGATATTATAGTTGTTATAAACTTAAGTTATAACTGAAATGTTACTATAATAAAATATGATAGAAAGTAAGTATTGTAAGTAGATGATTGTAAACTTAAGTTACTGGATTGATATGCTAAGTAATTGAATTGGACATGAATACTATAAATAAATGAATGTAAATAAATGAAATTAAGTAATGAATGAATAAATATAATGCAATAAAAAGAAATTGACAGGATACGTATAAATAAAAATGAATTTTTGTAAGTAATAAATGAAATAACCATTGAAAGAATGAATGAGAATTAAATTTTGTGATGTAAAATTAAAGAAGTAATCACTGAATGAATGAAAAAAATGAACAAAAAATCTTGTGAAAGGAAATTAATAAGAATAAACTTAAATAATGTTTGAACCTATTGTTTGTTTTGTTTATGGATTGTTTGGGAAATGATACTTCTAATTATTTGGATGTATGAATAATCTATTGAGTTTTATCCAAGACTGCTGAGTAAATGGTATACTTAGTAGTTGTTGGTCATTCTATGTGATTAAAAGTGTCTTAACCCGAACAAACTATTTGTTTTGGTTGATATGGATGGATAGTTGATTTGTATTGATTTCATATGATGATTGTATGCTGTGGTTGCAAATGATTGTTATTTTATATTGATTTGTTTGTTAGTGGTTGAAACAATGTTAAACATTTCATTTTATGTAATTATTAACCTCTTTGGATTATATAAGTGAAATACAGGTTATGGAAGCAATTGCCACTGCTTTTGGTTTCATAATTAAGCGTTATTTGCCTGACAAATAGGTACGTTCTTGGATTATGGTTTCTTAGCGATATTATATTATAATTTTTCCCCTATTGGGATTTATCATTTTGGGAAATATGAGATATTGTTACATTTTGATATTGTTATTTCTCCCAAGCCCCTCCATGCAAAGGAGGCACTGTCGAAATTTTTCATGAATTTTAGACTTAGAAAATTTTATGAAATATTTTCCAAACTTTTATTAACTTGAGTATATAAGGATTTAAGTGTTATAAATTGATATATTCTATTTAAATTATTTAATTTTGTAAATTTATTTGTTATAAAGTTAATATTTTTGAATAAAATATATTGATTACTTAATTCTTTCTTTTCCCTTCTTTTTTCATTTCGGGCACGAAAAGTTTTGAGTGGGGGAGAGTGTACGACCGTAAATTTTCGAATATTTAAATTGTTAAATTATTAAATTTTGTAATTTAATATGGTAAGAAATAAAAAAACTTTGTAATTTAATAATGAAATGAATGCTAAAATGAAATGTAACAGTGGTAATTAAAACTAATTATTAACAATTGAAATGAAATTCCAATAATGAATTAATGAAAATTGTTATACTTGGTTATAAAATTGAATATAAGAAACAAATCTAAATATTTAATTATTGTATGAAATGGAGAGTTAATGGTAAATAAAATCAGTATTATATAAGAATTGTAACATTTGGTTGTGAATAATGAATTCATAAGTGTAAATTAAAGTTATGGTAACGATTGTTATAAGTTACCTGTTTATTTGGTCTATTAAATTAAACTAGGAAATCAGTTAGAATTAAATGAACTTTAATGTTACATTAATAGGATTTAAGACAATAATGAGACTGTAAATGTAACAAAATGAATAGAAGTACTAATTCTATCCATATTGTGATAAGTAATGTAATAAAAAGGAAAAAAATTAAATAAATTAATTGAGAATTTTTAATCGTAATTAATGTATATATTTGACAAAAATATATTAAAATAGAAATATGATAGTTAATACAAACTAAAGATGGAAATTGGAGTATATTAAGGTAATGAAAGGTCAAACACAGGTTAACTAGGTTTATAGAGTAATAATGGACTTAATAGAAAGATTGGAATTGAATCAAGTCAATTTATTGGAATTATTTATAATTAATTGGAATTCAATTTATAATAAGTGGATTTATTGTAAGTAAATGAAATTAAATATTACATTAGTTGAAATTAGATGTGGAAATTATTAATGCGCTAAGATATAAATCATGATAATTATACCATAAGACGAAATTGACTGAATAATAAATGGAAAGAAAATTAAACTGAATTATTGAAAATGTAATTTATAATCTCTAAATATACTGAAATTGAAATTTAAGACTTTGAATGTTATCCCGCTTTTTGGCAAAACCGCGATACCAAAAGATTGATCGAAAGCGAAGGACAGTTCGCCTCAGAGGTTGATCGTACTTCCGTTCGCCATGGATATCACTGAATTTTATCCGAGTCCAGATTGAGCTACAATTGATAGGACACGACAAGAAAGACCACAGGGGTCAGCATTTCAAATTTCAAGTCAATCCAAGGTCGTATGCTCAAGTTATGATGGATTCAAGTTGAGAGAAATGAACCTTGCTCGGTTCGAATCCACCACCTCGAACCCATCCGGAACACTCCCTAGTTCGAACCCAAGAAGCTTAGCCGTGCTTCGAATCCATCCGAGCAGGCACCGTGTTCGAATCCATAGCACAGTCGCGCCACATTCGAACCCATCAGGTTCGACTCCATCTAGTTCGAAACCATCAAAGCGCCTCACCTTCGACTCCCTCGTGTTCGAATCCATATGCCTCGTATCCATGGAGGGGTTGCAGAGCTCATGCGCATCCGAGGAACACAAGTTCGAACCCATCACCGAAGCCATGCTTCGAATCCATCACAGAGGCCTTCTTCGAACCCATCTGTGATGCCATCTTCGAACCCATCCTGTGTAACCTCGTTCGAGCCCACTAGGTCAACCAACCACGATGACGTGTCTTCCATCGGTTCGAATGCGCCGAGATACATGGAGTCGAAGCGGTCAACACGGAGTGAAGTCCGGATCGATTCGAAGTTTGCGCTCCACGTCACCACGAAGCCGCGTGCCATGATGGATTCGAAACCATCGTTTCGAATACATGGGTTCGAACCAGACAGCTATGCCGAAGACCCAATTTCGAATCCAAGATATCTCCTAACCTGTTGATCCAAATGCCACGAAATTTTCACTGAAGCTTGTGTACATGTTAAAGAATGTCCACGCCAAATTTCACCTCAATTGGATGAATTCTTGATCGGTTCGAATGGAGTTCGAACCGATGCCAAAGTGGGCCCAAACTTCCTGAGACCGTGCATGTGGGCCCCCTCACGTGCCAGACGTGGTCTCCCGAGTTTTCAGCGAGATATCAGCAGCCTACGCCTATAAATAGAGCCCCAGGGCCAACAGAAAAGGGATCTTCTGACTCTGAGACGTCGAGACTCTACCGGATCAAGATCTCCATCATCCTATATCACAATTTGATTGTTGATTTCGAATTTCCAGTTGTAACTTGCTGTTGATCGCTGTAACAACTTGTAATCACTGAAAGAGAATCAATAAAACATCAAAAAACTTCACAGTGGACGTAGGCAACACGCCGAACCACTATAAATCGCTTGTCTACGAATTTACTTTACTGTTGATTGGAGTTTTTGTTGGATAATATCTGTTTTGAACTTGCATTCTTGACTATTATCTCTTCAACGACTCCCGAAGAGTGTTGTGCCCAATTTTGACACAAACACTTTGGTGCTTTCACTGAGAAAACCCAGATTTTCTCCTGCTCGTTGGATCTGTCATCGATACCGGATTGAATAAATCTAAGAGAGAGATCCAGATCGTTAAATCCAACTTCATTCCCTTCTATTCAGATTTGCATAAAGTCTAGGAAAGGAACTCAACTCTAAAGATGGTTAGCACAAGAACCACCTCAAACGCCGTCAATCAAGAAGAACAGGATAGACAGAATCCTGCCCCTCTACCACCATCTAATCAAGATGCCGCTGGGCACTCAGAACCGTCGGGTCCGGTTACCCGACAAGAATTGCAGTTGTTACTTCAAGAGCTGGCCCAGAGTCGGCGACAACAAGAAGAACAGCTACGCGCTAACGCTGAGCTAATCAACAAGCTGGATCGCCGGAAACGAAAGAGGTCCATGAGAGATCGTGCTTCTCGTTCTTCTAGTGAAAGTTCTTCATCTTCTGATTATCATAATCGACCTCCACGACCCCGGTTAGATGAGGGTCGTATGCTACCCGCTGGAAACCAACCGATATTGACCGTTGGACAAATAAGAGTTGGTCCGTCAGCCAGTTTCCAAATCGGACCCTCCTCCAGAGGGGGTGCCATTCCTCACCACGCCGCTGAATACCGCACCGCTAGCGTTGCGGCTGAACCAGGGGTCGACGCTCGAGATCAGTCGGATCCGGAGCGTCGTCGAAGCGGTCACACTCCTGAACCGTACGTCCCAGAGGACTATGAGCCGAGAAGGCAAGATGTGAACCGTCAACGATATCCGGTTCAAACCCGAAGTATGGAACGTGACCATACTCCGGCGCAAATGCCGGATCTTTCAACTATGATACGTCAGATGATCCGTGAGAGTCAGGGATTCACAAACGACGATTGGGGAGTTTCCCGAAGCCACACTCCCTTTACGGACGACATTCTTAATGCTGAACCCCCACGGCGATTCCGAATGCCAACTCTGCCCATGTATGAGGGAAACTCCGATCCCAATCAACATATTCTAAAATATGAATGGTCGATGACAGCTGCCAGAGCCGACGACGCTGTGAAATGTCGTAGTTTCCCCATATCCCTGGGGGGCATCGCCACCATGTGGTTCACCCGATTGCCTCCTCGATCCGTCTCCTCATTCGACAGCTGGCCACAAAATTCGTTGAGCAATTCCGCATGCACGTCGCGAGGCCGAAAGATGTCAACACTCTACCTAGTGTCACACAAGCTCCCGGAGAGACACTCAGAAACTACTTAGAAAGATTCCATACTGCATGTGCGGAGATTAGTAATCCAAATGATAACTCCATCCTTATGGCGTTAACTAAGGGGATCGACCCCGACTCTGAATTTGGTAATTGGCTAGCTGGGAAACCACCTGCGTCATTGGACCGTTTCCATGCCAAAGCAGCTCAATTCCTGAGACGGGAAGACGGAAACAGTCTAGGAAGCAAACTGACGCAGGATCAAATGCGAGAGGAACCCAAAGCAATGTTGCAATAAAACAATCCGGTGAGAGCTCCGGAAAAGTTCAGTTGAACATTAAAAATAAACAAGCTCGGCGAAGAGAGCGTGAATCTACTTAAAAAACAAGATCAAAATCACGGTCCGCAACGCAAAAATCCGAAGTTCGACAGTTATACTCCTTTGAATATTTCATTGGAGGACTTGTATTTGCGGACCCGTAATGCGATTCAATATGAAAAACCTGTTCCAAGACCATCGTCGGAGAGGCAAATCCAGACGGGAAAATTTTGCAGGTTCCATGAAGGCTACGGGCACGATACGAACGAGTGTCGTCACCTACAGGATCTTGTTGAAAAAATGGTCAGGGAAGGGAAACTGGAACAGTTTGTGCGGACACCGCAGCCCGGAGATGCAGGCCCATCCAATCCAATCAATGAACCCAGTCGACCGAGGCAGGAGGACTCGACTTGTCCCCATGGGAGACTGGTGATAAACGCCATCAGTGGCGGGCCCACTCATCTAGAAGCCTGGAACAACGAAGAACCTCGTCACTGTCACACATGACAGGCTCCTTCAATCCATGAATACTTTACAATTTCTTTTATGTTCTGAATCTTGAATTTGTAATAAGGCACTGACTTTGCCACATTTTCTCATTTCAGCAAATAAAATGCTATCTCTTCAAGCTAAAGCTGTGATTCATCGAATACAACATTCAACAATCACGACACACGAAGAGCTAAGTTCCATCGAACAATGGAATTTATTCATATAGCGAGTGACTGCGTTACAACCGGCCACTCACTAAGTGAAACCCCAGCTCGGGGGCAAGCCAACACATCGAAGGCTGAACTGGACCAACACACGACAGTCCATTCAACAATTCGTTCCCAGAGTGCGAACGGACTCCAACTTCCCACCGCGTGAATTGAAGTATAAACATTCAACAATTCGTTCCTGGAGTGCGAACGGACTCCAACTTCCCACAGCGTGAATTGGAGTATAAACATTCCATAATTCGTTCCCGGAGTGCGAACGGACTCCAACTTCCCACAGCGCGAATTGGAGTATAAACATTTAACAATTCGTTCCCGGAGTGCGAACGGACTCCAACTTCCCACAACGTGAATTGGAGTATAAACATTCCATAATTCGTTCCCGGAGTGCGGACGGACTCCAACTCCCCACAGCGTGAATTGGAGTATAAACATTCCATAATTCGTTCCCGGAGTGCGAACGGACTCCAACTTCCCACAGCGCGAATTGGAGTATAAACATTTAACAATTCGTTCCCGGAGTGCGAACGGACTCCAACTTCCCACAGCGTGAATTGGAGTATAAACATTTAACAATTCGTTCCCGGAGTGCGAACGGACTCCAACTTCCCACAGCGTGAATTGGAGTATAAACATTTAACAATTCGTTCCCGGAGTGCGAACGGACTCCAACTTCCCACAGCGTGAATTGGAGTATAAACATTTAACAATTCGTTCCCAGAGTGCGAACGGACTCCAACTTCCCACAGCGTGAATTGGAGTATAAACATTTAACAATTCGTTCCCGGAGTGCGAACGGGCTCCAAATTCCCACAGCGCGAATTGGAGTATAAACATTTAATAATTCGTTCCCACTGCGCGAACCAACCCATAAATGCGGACTCCAAATTCCCAGAGTGTGAATTGGAGTATAAACATCAATTCAAAGTTCCCGGAGTGCGAACCAAAGTATCAACACCAACTCCATGATCCCCAAAACATGAATTGGGGTATGAACATAAGTTACGGGTTCCCGGAGCGCGAACCGAAGCATCTTTGCAAACTCCGGATTCCCGAAGTGCGAGTTGGAGTATAAATGTCAATTCCGGGTTCCTGAAGTACGAACCCAAACATACATGTTTTATCCAAGTTCCTGGCGTATGAATTGGAGCACCAACACCAAGTCAAAGTTCCCGTAGTGCGAACTAAAGCGTTAATACTAACTCCGAGTTAGTAGAGTGCAAGTTGGAATGTGAACACCATTCCCAAGTTCCCGGAGCGCGAACCACGTTACAAGCATCAATAACACTTGAACTCCTGGAATGCAAACCAGGCTATCGATCTCAAATTATTCTAAGTCCCCGGAAGGCGGACGTGTGCTCAAGACTTGCAACAAGTGCGATCAACCATCATAAATACAAGTGTTTTTCCCCAAAACTGGGGGGCACGAAAGCTAAATATTAATCACTAACCGAAGTGATGCAACGTCCGAAGTTCAACTCATTCATCAATCACGACGTGTGACCAAGATCTTCAGACTTGGAAAATGAGACGAACTCTACTTAAACGATAAAAACACCACAAGTACACCGGACCGAAAACAAGACACTGCAAGTACTTAAGCACAAATGAAACAAGAGTTGAAACAAAGAAATAAAATTTTATTTCAACTAACTTAAAACGAGGACTTACACGCAGATAAGTTCTTCCAAAAAAGAATGCCTACTAGCAGGGGCCGAACCTGCATCTATACACGACCTACTGACAAGAAACGAAGACAAGTACCTATCTACCAAAACATCTACTTAAGAAGCTGATTTATTTCTTCTTTTTCCTTCTTACTAGTGGTACATCATCAGTGTCACTAGGGATAGAGATTCTTCGTTTTGAATGTCTCCTCTCCGGCGGTGGCTCTTCGACTGGAGGCATGATGTCAATATCCTCCTCGGAGCTTGAATCTACGCGGGGGCTTCTCGCCGAAGGAGTAGGGGGGACTGGATCCGCAACGGAAATTGAGACAGTGCCACCCAATGGCGCTACCGTAGCAGGTGCTGGACTCTGCGCCGCCGTGCTGCCGCCGACGTCACCGCTCTGCCCCGCAGCCTCTATTTCGGCATTGATCTCAGCCAAAATTTCCTCATCTCGAGTCGCTTGGGTCTGGCTGGGGGCATCCGCGGTTTGCATTGAAGAACTTGAGGACGGCGGGAGGCTACTAACGATGATAAATGGCAAGTCAGAGAAAGAACCACCCTACTCACCGAGCAGTTCGCTCACCATTTGTTCGTCAGCAGATAAGGATCCCCCCTGCGCTGCCTCAGCAGATACCGCGGTTACAACAGTAGTCTCGGTAGCGATGGCCTTATCTCCTCTGCTCGATTCTTCAGCCACGACAGTCGGCGCAACTCCAGTCACTAGGCAAAAAATAAGAAGTTATTAAAAAACTGCTATAAAACAAACACTCTATTCAGAGAACGCTTGAGATAACTTCGGAATACCTTCCCCAGTTTGGCTCGCAGACGGCTGAACGGCCTCGGAAGTACGCTCATGAATAGGAGATAAGCGCGGTTGTTCCGGGTCGTAAGCAGGAACAGGTTGCAAACTGACCACGGATACAGGCACCGACGAAGATGGTGTGGTGACTTCGATAACAATAGAATGGTGCTCAACGCCTGACCCCTCTCCGACTTCCAGGGAGCGACCACCGATCATTTCCTTCTCATGAGCGATGATAGCGTCATGAAGAACCTTCTTCTCATCGTCTGTGAGCAGCCGATTCTCAAGTTCGAATCGATCGACCGCTTCACCTGGGTGCGCTTCCTCTTCCTCCTCAACCAATCGGTCCCAGGCGCTACGAAGGTGAACTGGATAATCTTGGAGCCAGGCCAAGTTTCGGTGCTTCAACACATTGGCGTTGTAAGTTATGAGCAAATCTTCGATATCGGCCTCTAGCCTGGCCTCTGCATTCTGAACCTTCTCCTCCACCTCTGCTTCGACCGCCTGAACCTTGGCCATGGCCACATCTCTTTCAGTACAAAGCACTACGGCTTGCTCGCAGGCTTCTTGCGCCGTGTTATGCGCGTCATCTCTATCTTTAATAATCTCGGCAAATTTAGCCTTGAGCTCATTAAGTTCTTTTAACGCCGCATCCCGCTCAGCAGTGACGACAGTATTCCCGTGGCCCATGTCTTCCACCGTAACATAGTGCTCCTTTTTCATTCTATCCATGGCTGCTTGAGCTTCGTCGACCTTTGTAAGAGCCTCCATCTCCGACTTTCGAGACGATTCCGCCTCAGTATTCAACACTTGTATGATGCGGTCTCTCTGAGCCAGCTCGGTTTGAAGCTTTTCAATGGTAGCAGCTCGTTCGAAGGCCAACGCCGATGCCTTATCGGCCGCCCTATACCACGCCTTGTATTGGGAGTAGAAGTCATGCACATAGTCGAGCGCTAACCGCTCAGCCTCCGGCGGGACCCTTTTCAGGTTCGGGGGAAAGACGTAGTTGTCGAAGCAGATATTTGGGAACTCCCTCTTTAGTTGCGCAATTCTAATTGCCCCTTCTCCCGAGATCTCTGTAGGAGGCTGCTCTGCGACTATCGGGGTCATCGCCTCGGATCGGGAAGCTTGAGAAACCGACGTATATCGAGAAGACTCGGAAGGATGAGGGACATGAGCAGGAGGTTGTATGGGATCTCTGGAAGGAGGAGGAGTACGCGACCGCGATCGACGCTTATAACCCCTGTCCGTGTCATATCTCTCGTGACTAGAATACCCAGAACGTCCCTGGTCATAATACCCAGGACGCCCCTGATCATAACCTCTATCCCCTTCACGTCTACGCGAATCGTAATATGAAGGTTTACGGGCGTGTCGAAGACTCCCAAGCATCGAACCTCGCTTAGACATGATATCTGCGAAGCAAAATAAAATAGAATTAATCACCTTTCAAAACAGATAGTTTTCAATCAAAGGTTATGCAGTGTCGTGAAATGTGTATGAATATGCATTCCCCCGACCAACCGGAAGTGTCGACCTCGCTAGTAATAAGAGGCTCGTTCAATTCTAAGGTGCGATGGAATTCCTCCAACCCGGCATCATGTTGAAAATACACATCGTCCGGGATTGGAAGATCGGTAAGCCCTTCAAAAAGATTTTCAGTTCTCGGAGGAGACGTCTCCGAGATTCTAACTCCGGGAGCAGAACGGGCCGTGACGACCGATTTCTATCTCCCCTTCTTACTTGACTTAACCATGGCAGCCTTGCCTTTTCTCTGCTCCGCGACATCCGGAGCTGCGTCAGTAGGCCCGGTCAGCGGCTCATCATCAGTGTGGGTTCTTTCAGAGTCCGCATCCTCAGCTGTGGTAACTCTGGGTTTCTTGTGCTTGACTCGTTTCTTCGAGACGACCCGTAATGCCACTTCAAAGCTTATGCTCTGCCCTTGTTCGATCAAACCGCAGGCCCGGAGATTCCTATCCGTCAATAACACATCGATATCCCTATCTCCATCCGGGACTTCTCGAAGCACTCGCACCATCTCCCTAAAGTGCTCGCCTTCAGGTCGCTGAATCACCGCTGCAAAAAAGGATAAAACATAAGTTCCACTTCGGCTGCGATTGTTATAGTAATTATTTACGAACTCAACTATACTCACGTCTGAATAGCCATCGTCGGGCGAATCCAGGAGGACATCTGACATAAAACCATTCTGTCCTATAATAGCTCAACCTGGTCCAAGACCCGGTAGCCACTTGGCAGTTTCTCACCGCTTCCAGGAATGTGAAGGAGGGATAATCACCCCGAGTTTTGAAATTGAACAAGTATCTGATCTCAATTGGGAGCGGTGGTCGATGGAGATATTCCATAAATGCGATGAACACGCTATTGATCGACACATATCCGTTCGGGTACAGCTGAGATGGGGCGATCCTCAAGAACGACAATACTTCCCTTATGTACTCGTTGAATGGAGGGAGTGTCCCGGCCGCGCACGCGTGGCGGTTAAATGCCGTATATCCCTCCGGTGGATTATGCGGTCTATCATTCGGCCCCGGCAGTAGCACATCATCCAGCGACAGGCCGTGTCTTAAACATATTCTCCCCAACATATCTTCAGAGATATTGGACGGAACGGAATCTGATGGATTGGCAATGAACGACGCATCGGGAAGTTCATCCGGAGCTGGACCAATAATCTCAGGATCAATATCAGGAATCTCTAGCCTCGGAGAGACGGTAACTTGAGTTTCCTGCTGCTGTGAACTTGACGGTTCCATAACTAGCTAACTCACGAGAAACCATCGTTAGACGACAAAAACCCGTGCGTTCCCCAGTGTAACGTGTATGAGTGTGTGTTGTGCAGTGACATGCATTACTTGAATAAATGTTGCAGAGTTAAAGAAATATGCAAACGACAAGGTTACGGAGTCTAGCTATAATGACCGTCATCGCTGACCGTCATCACCAGTCCGTTTCCATGATGGAAGTTGGTTTGGGAAGAAGTTGTTATAGTTCCATCGACGAGCTTCAAAAGGCAGTCATGTAGGCAGTTTAATATTCAAGTCCAAATATGCAGAAATGAAGCTCGTCGGGGTTATGCTTGGAGAATTCCAAATTTTGGTATCCATCATGTAGGGTTCGAAACCATCACCAGGACTTCGTTCGAACCCATGGCCTGATGTCGCTTCGAACCCCAGCGTTCGAATCCATCCTGACTTCGCTTCGAACCCATGCGTTCGAATCCATCCTGACGCGCTTCGAACCGATAAAGAGGTGACAAGTTCGAACCGATGAGAAAACCTCAACTCCGCATCATCCACGTTCGAAACGATCCACTTCGTATCGATACGAAGTTGTGGACTTCGAAACGATAGCCTATGGGTTCGAACCCATCGGTTCGAATGGACCCCTCGAATCCCTTGATCGATGCGAACTACACATCCCAACAAGGACATTCCAAGGATCGATTCGAAATTCAGTAAGAAGACGCCACCGTCATCGATTCGAACTCGAGCCTACGTATCGGTTCGAATCCCTCCCAAACCAGATCTGGTTTTGCCAATCTCGAAGCTACGCAATTGATAAAAAGAAACAGGTTCGAAATGACTTCGCTGTTTGAATCCGAGGCTAGTTACCTAGTTTGGATGGCGAATTCAAGGAATTGAAGATTCAGATCTTGAACGGTTCGAAAGAGCGACACTGTGTTTTCTCTTTTGGAGCTCTGAAACGAAGAAGAGCACAGTAACAAGCAGGCAACAGTAAAAATGAAAAGTGAAAAAAGGCCGTGGTCTTTGCTATTTATATAGGGAGTTGGAGATGACTGAATCGATTCGCGTGCCGGTGGACTCGACCGTTTACAACAGGTCAGAATGCAGAATCGGTTCGAAATCCACTTTCGAACCCATACGCTTGAGGCTCCATCGTGTGAAGCACACGGACCACTGCCACGAACGAAAGTCTCGAAACCATCCCTTCACATCGGTTCGAATGTCACTTTCGAACCCATCCCTACACAAGTGTACTCCATCCCTTCACATCGGTTCGAATGTCAATTTCGAACCCATCATTACACAAGTGTACTCCACCCTTTCAGATCGATTCGAATGTCAATTTCGAATCCATCATAGCAGCGCGCGTACCGCGTCCATACAAACGTGGGTTTCGAACCCATCAATGCTGGAATGCATCGGTTCGAAACATCACGCTCGCGCAATGCGAATTCGATTCCTTTAACTTTCTACATCGATTCAGGAGAGGATCGATACGAAGAAACCTTTCAAAACAACCACCAAGCGTTGTCTCAATTCAAATTTCAAAGTTGGTTCAGGAGAGAATCAATACGAAATTCTATAGCAAACCAAACTGACAACAACTCGTGGACGCACGACGTTAACAAGGGTCAAATTAACATATGCACATACATGTTGGACTGACGTTCGATTTTGAATATTCACAGGGATCAAACACTCATCCTGTTACAGATGCGACAGCCAACGGCTAAGCACTATTATACAACAATCAATCATATCAACGCAAGGTTACAGCAGTACAACATACGAGTTACGACAAAAAAGAGAGCAATGATTGTTCAGATAGAGATTGCAGCTATTCAAAGCACGTCATGTTCCCACAAGATGTACTTTGGGGGGCAAAATGTTATCCCGCTTTTTGGCAAAACCGCGATACCAAAAGATTGATCGAAAGCGAAGGACAGTTTGCCTCAGAGGTTGATCGTACTTCCGTTCGCCATGGATATCACTGAATTTTATCCGAGTCCAGATTGAGCTACAATTGATAGGACACGGCAAGAAAGATCACAGGGGTCAGCATTTCAAATTTCAAGTCAATCCAAGGTCGTATGCTCAAGTTATGATGGATTCAAGTTGAGAGAAATGAACCTTGCTCGGTTCGAATCCACCACCTCGAACCCATCCGGAACACTCCCTAGTTCGAACCCAAGAAGCTTAGCCGTGCTTCGAATCCATCCGAGCAGGCACCGTGTTCGAATCCATAGCACAGTCGCGCCACATTCGAACCCATCAGGTTCGACTCCATCTAGTTCGAAACCATCAAAGCGCCTCACCTTCGACTCCCTTGTGTTCGAATCCATATGCCTCGTATCCATGGAGGGGTTGCAGAGCTCATGCGCATCCGAGGAACACAAGTTCGAACCCATCACCGAAGCCATGCTTCGAATCCATCACAGAGGCCTTCTTCGAACCCATCTGTGATGCCATCTTCGAACCCATCCTGTGTAACCTCGTTCGAGCCCACTAGGTCAACCAACCACGATGACGTGTCTTCCATCGGTTCGAATGCGCCGAGATACATGGAGTCGAAGCGGTCAACACGGAGTGAAGTCCGGATCGATTCGAAGTTTGCGCTCCACGTCACCACGAAGCCGCGTGCCATGATGGATTCGAAACCATCGTTTCGAATACATGGGTTCGAACCAGACAGCTATGCCGAAGACCCAATTTCGAATCCAAGATATCTCCTAACCTGTTGATCCAAATGCCACGAAATTTTCACTGAAGCTTGTGTACATGTTAAAGAATGTCCGCGCCAAATTTCACCTCAATTGGATGAATTCTTGATCGGTTCGAATGGAGTTCGAACCGATGCCAAAGTGGGCCCAAACTTCCTGAGACCGTGCATGTGGGCCCCCTCACGTGCCAGACGTGGTCTCCCGAGTTTTCAGCGAGATATCAGCAGCCTACGCCTATAAATAGAGCCCCAGGGCCAACAGAAAAGGGATCTTCTGACTCTGAGACGTCGAGACTCTGCCAGATCAAGATCTCCATCATCCTATATCACAATTTGATTGTTGATTTCGAATTTCCAGTTGTAACTTGCTGTTGATCGCTGTAACAACTTGTAATCACTGAAAGAGAATCAATAAAACATCAAAAAACTTCACAGTGGACGTAGGCAACACGCCGAACCACTATATATCGCTTGTCTACGAATTTACTTTACTGTTGATTGGAGTTTTTGTTAGATAATATCTGTTTTGAACTTGCATTCTTGACTATTATCTCTTCAACGACTCCCGAAGAGTGTTGTGCCCAATTTTGACACAAACATTGAAATTGGTGAAATATGTAACATTAAATTTATATGAATTTTTTTTATAAAGAGTTATAAATTACTAGGTAAGCCAAAATGATAGAAATTGTGATTTATTAACCTTGAATTGAAAAGTGATGTAATTAATTTAATATTAATTTATTTAGTTAATGTGAAAATGGCTATTTTGGCCATTGACTTGGATTCCGACAAAACCAGTTTCATCGGATCGTAACGGTGAATTATTATAGGATTTCAAGTTTCGTAAGGATCGGACTTGTCATTTGATCGTACGGACTCGAAATGTCTAGAAATCAATTTAATTGAAATCATTGAAATCAATTTGAAATAAGCTGATTTTATCATAACTTCTTCATATGATGGAATTAGGATCTGAAACCTGTTCCATTGAGTTTAAAATATTTGAGAACATCTGTTTTAATGTATGGGTTGACCCATTTGTGTTCCAGAGGCAGAACGGTCTTTTCGGGCCATTTATCGTTCAACGTGTAAATCAATCGTATCCATTCTTTTTTCCCGATCTGCCTATAAGTACCTCGTTATAAACCTTATCTACTCCCGATTCTCATTTTTCTGTACGTACATTTTTCTCAACTCCTCATTCCACTGGCAGAAAAACAATTTTTCCATTCAAATTCAAACCAAATCTCAAATCAAAAATTAAAACTCCTCAAACTATATCGATTTGAAGCCTCGACGAGCGCAAGTCAAATATGTGATTCGTTTTTCGATCTGGGTCTTGGTGTAGCTGGAACTTGGTGAGCTATTCTCGGCCATTCATCACGTTTCGATGAACGTCGATGGATCGTCAAATCATTTGTACCGTTGCGTGGAGATGGACGAGGGGGTGCATCAGAGTAGTTTGTTCGGTGATTTGATGGTTGGATTTGCCATAATAATTCGATTAGGCCAAACTATCTTCGGTGGTGGTTGGCACGATTGGGCATTTTTCAACGCCGATCGGCGACTAGAGGGCGATGCGCTTGGGGTGGCACGACGTCAGGGGTAGATTGCGTGGCCACGGCGGTCATAGGTTGCTGCGAAGCTTGAAGTCGATGGCGGCTACAGGCTTTTGTTCGTCTGTTAAGGGTTCATGTTCGAGGCGTGATTGAACCAAGGGGACAGTTGACGTGGCCGACTTTGATAGGTAGTTTATTTTATTTTTAATTTATTTAAGTTCCTATTTCAAACGTTCTAATCGCAATAAATTTTGCGTACGAGATCCAATACATGCGCGATTTCTTGCGTTGGGATCGTATTGGAATTCCGGACATTTTGATGCTAGTTTGGACAAATTCTGAAACCATGTGAATTTTGGGTTTAAATTGGATTTATATTCAATTTAAATTCAAAGGTGAGTGTTTTAACCCACTCACAACTTCTAAAATTTCTTATGTTTGTTAAATTAAATTTATGATGTGATTGGAAATTTATTTATGACTCTTTGATATATTTTAAATCATCATCTCAGTTAATTTGAATTTATTTGAATTAAATCATTATTTAATTTATTATTGAATATAAATTGCCAGTTAAATACCTTTTATTGATTATCAGTTCTATATTGATATTTATTGATTGATTTGTATGGTGATTGTGATGGACGCGTGAGTGTAGATATTGGATGACTGGATGTTGTATTTTATATCGTTAGAAGCTGCAAGTTCACTATGGGTTGAAATGATACATACCCAATTGATGTATAGATTAAGGAAAATCGTTATGAGTTGAAATGATAGGCTCCAGCGATTTTATGGATGTTATTTATTTCGAGATTGCGGTTTAAAATGATATATAACGGTAAATATTAAATTACGGATTGAAATGATAAATATCCGCATCACTTGACCCTAGGGTAATTGTATACGGACACCAGACTGGTTAAATTAAATGATTTTAAATCCTTGAATTTTTGAATTTAATTAAATGATGTTTTGAAGTAAAATTTGATTTATATAAATTGAAGTATTATGGGAAAAATCAAGTTTTATGTTGAAATGTAAAATGGTTAAAAAGGAATTGCTTTAAGAAATTTAATTGAAAGTTTAAAGTTAAATTTTAAGTAAATGAAATTCTATTGGAATTGGGCTATTGAATTTGTTTGGAATATAACTTTGAAATATTTTGAAATTGGAGTAATTCGAATTGATATTTGGACATGGATTGAAAATGAGATGAAATTCAATAATTATTAAAACTTACAAATTTAAGGTTTGAAATTTGATTTATCGATTTGAAAATTGAAATTTGTCCAAATGTGTTGAAATGAAATGAATAATTTAATTTGATATAAATTCCAAATTTATATTTTTATATAAACTGTTTTAACAATATATTATTTTAAAATTTCTAATTATTAAGATTTTCAAACTTATTAAAATATTTAACTAATATTAACTATATAAATTATTTTGACCTGTTTTTAAACTAATTTATTTATTTAAAACTAATTATACCATGTTAATTTATTTTAAATATAATTAATCTATTTTAAATTTATTTAATCTATTTTAATTATATTTGATTCAATTTAAATCTATTTAACTATCTTAAATCAATTTAAAAAGTATTTTAACCTATAATTAAAACTATTTTAGAGTATTTTCACTATTTAAACTAATGTCTAAATTTCCAGACTATGTGACATGGAAGTGTTTATAGTCAATTCAATTGGTTTAAAAGAGAATAAGGTTAAATGATGTTATAACCTAAGTTGGGATTTAAATGTTATAGTAGAGTGAAAATAATGATTTTGAAGTAAGGCTTTAACCTATTTTGGAAATATGATTTTTGGAAGAAATTTTGACTTTTGAAAGGAAATATAATTTCGAACTACGATTTGGAAAGTGAATATGATTTCAAAGCTAATAAGATTTGAAAGTGAATATAATTTGAAAGTGAATATGATTTGGAAGCGATATGGTTTGAGAATATGATATTTTTGATATCAATTGTGAATTGACTTTTGAAATGTAAAAGAACCATCCGGTGTGTAATAAGCGATTGGTTGTTAAAGTGACCGGGATCAGATATTTTCATACTCTCTGCCAATATTGAAAACCACTTTAACTACTGTGTACGTGGTGGAGATTCCAGAAATGAAGTAGGATAGTTTGGTGAATGATTCCTGTATGAGGTAGGACGTGACCCTGACTCCGGTGAGTCAGCTTAGATGTGACTAAAACAGGAGCTACACCTGGGCCAAATGAGGTCATTCCTCCAATCGGACATGCTTCTTCGATACCTTATTATGACATTTGCGATGATTTGGTGACCACCCCTCAATTTTTATATGGGAGTGTGTTCCGAGGTGGGCGGTAGTCGCTGCTATGCGTTACCACCATCCCGATTCTGCAATTGGTATATCTATCCTGGCATTGCCTCGAGTGCCGTGTTCATATCCCCTAGCATGCCTTCTGCGAGTTTATTTTGTACCATACCTATGGAGTGCCCTCTGATAGCCCTCCAGTTTGCGGAGGAATTACAGTACTGTATAGACTATGGGAATATATAAAAATATGTCAAGGGGGATATGGTGACGCCTTAACGCTATTTTAATACTTTACTTTACTGTAGACACTATTATAATAACATATTGTACTATATAATAGATAGTTTAACGGATCCTTAGGAGATGCGAATCTCGAGCATCTCTTAAGTTACTACACCCACGTTAGACACTGGATAGGAGATGTCAAACCCCGTAAACATCTCCGACTCCGTTCCACTCATGTTTATGTACCATTGGTTTAACTTTCATAAGATCTTTTAGTTTTGACTCGAGTGTTTTGTCTTTACGATCGCTCGGGTCAGCCTTAGCATTTCAGGATTTGAAGACTTTATTTCTAGATGATGAAGACGAAGATTTATGCTACTATTATTTACTACATTTATTCCTCTGCACTCATACTGTTCCGTTGAATTATTTATTTATCTCTGATATGTGTAACTCTGATTTTGTATTGTATTAGTATAATCAAATGTTTTGTAAACAGCTTCATGAACTGTTATTCGACTATTATATTTTGTCATTATGCTCCGAGATTCTGTTTTGTTTTTTTCTTTCTCTGCTTTTTCTTATCCATCCTAATAACAATCCGCCCTTCTGTATGGTTTGAGTCAACATATGTGTCTTCTTAAAACGTCCAAAAAGGCGGGCCTTTATATCTTATGTTCCTCCTATATCGGTGAGTAGACTAGAATATCATCAACAAACATAAGCATGAACTTATTCAGCTAATCCCTAAAGACACGATTAATGAGATCAACAAAGTATATTGGAGCATTGGTTCGCCCAGACAGCATGACCAACCACTCATAAAATCCAAATGGCATATGAAAACGCTGTAATCGATGGATGCTCTCTAGCTCATTTAGTTGGTGAAATCCCATCGCCAAGTCCAACTGAGAAAACACCTTCGCACCATAGGGCTGATCGAACAAGTCATTGATATGTTGGAGGGGATATTTGTTTTTCTTCATCATCTTATTCAGCTCATGGTAATCTACACACAACCTCAAAGAGCCAACCACCTTAGTGGTGGATACTACAAGTGCACCCCCGTCGGATATACTCCTACAATGAACTCTTTCATCAACAATATATTTACTTACACGTCTTGTTCCCTCCGCTCTTTGGGTGTTATATGCCTTCGAGGCATGACTAAATCTACACGAAATTCTATCTCCCTGCATGACTACTAATATAGATTTAGTCGTATAGATTTAGTCATATCGATTGGGTGTTATATGCCTCGAAGGCATGACTACTAGTACTCTTTGGGTGTTAACCATGCAAGGTTATAGTTATCTACCAAGTCACTAAATATAAAGGAATGTGAAGTTTCGGTATCAAATGAAACACGTATGGAATATCATAAATATAATGCAGACCTTGAATAATGATGCCCTTTGCTTTCTTCCTTATCGATGAAGCATTCGACGAAGATGAAACAACGATTAGTGCATATGATTTCATCAGTTACTTCACTGGCTCATAACAATCCTTTTGAATATTTGTTACAGTTGCAGCACTTCATTCCATTATTCTTGAAGTACTTGTTCAAATGGTGTGATAAACCAATAAAAACGTAGGGGTAATATAAATATCATAATATAGGCCTATCCTAGAATACTTAACAATAAAATCAACTAATATAACACATACAATATATAAGGATAAGTGATGAATAGAGAATATAATTCGATACTCATCATTGTGAGTTACAGTGTAATGTATCTTAAGACTACTTTAATACTAGAGGGGGGTGAAAAGTGTTTTATAACCTTTATGATTTTTTTAACTTTGTTTCAAGATTTAAATTTAAACACATATTATCAACATAGATTTGCACTAATGAAGCAGTCATCGATGCAAATCATAGATAAATATAAATGCAATAACAAAAAATAAAGTAAGAGAGACGACACCAAGAATTTTATAGTGGTTCAGATTAACCAATCCTACATCCAGTCCTGTACAATAATATACATATTTCTTTTCAATCATTTACCTTAACTAGGTAGCAAGCAAGCCAAAATACAGTCTCGATTTCAAAGTTACAAGATACACTCTCCTATCTCATGAGTTCGGGGTAAACTTTCTTGAATTTTCGGGCAACAAGACCATCCATTAGATTTAGGTGGGATACTAAGCACACCAACTTGATTTGAATGTGAAACAAGCACACCTCAACAGATAAGAGTGGATGTTAACCCGTCTTTTGGTAAGGCAGTATACAGGCAGATTTAACCCAATAGACTTCATGATTATTGATGCTGGAATATTATGGACTTGGTTCAGATGGATGGATGGATAATCGATTACAGATATGAAGCTAGGGTTAAGCATAGTCGATTGATGGACGATGCAAGGCACTTGGAATATGGATTTTGGCAAGGATGGAATTGCTTCGGGTCGGGTCGGCATTTGCTTTAGGACGGCACAGGCATGGCTTCGGGTCTGTATAGGATGGAGGTTGTATCACTTCCGAGGGTCGAGATTTGGTTCTCTCCGGGTCGGCATAGTCTCTACTATAGGTCGGCACAAGGCCAGCTTCGGGTTGGGAAGGAGGCAACTTCAGGTTGGCAGTCTCTACTTCGGTCGGAAAAGAAGGGGCAACTTTGGGTTGGCATATGGAAGTGCTTTGGGTCAGAGCAGGTTTCACTTTAGGTCGACATTGCTTCAACTTCGGGTCGCATGGCTTTAATCTCGGGCCAATAGAGAAGAGTTTGCTTCGGGTCGGCGTTAAGTTGGCTTCGGGTAGGCATATGAACAACTTTGGGTTGGCAAGGGTAGAGTTGCATCGGGTCAGCATTGGTTTGGACTTCAAGTCGGTGTGGAATTTACTTCGGGTCGGCACATTGATTACTTTGGGTTCTACTTTGGGTCAGCATATGATGGACGAGTCGAGATTGGCGATCGTTATGGTGGGCCTATGTAGGTGAGGAGGCCCTATAGCCGGAGTTTCACTTATAAATACAACAGGTTTGGCTTCAGAAAAGGGGATCTTCTTCTACTTCATTCTGTTTCTCATCTTCCACCTAGTGGCAACTTTGCCATTTTTATTCAGGAATTCTGGATTATAACTATAGTCAAATTTTTGATAATAAAAAGGGTTGTTCTAGAGTGGACGTTGGCCAGAGTTAGTCGAACCACTGTAAATCTTGTCTCTATTTTACTTGCTTTCATTTTAATTTTGGTTATTCTTCATATATTCTCTATATATATTCTATCTGTGATCTATGACTGGATATTGGTGGTTTCACTTATAATTAGGTATTGGTGGTCAATTTTGACACCAACATTTTTGGTGCTTTCATTGAGAGAGCTTGCATTCAAGGATTTGGAAGTTAGGATGTTGGATTTGAAACCTTGGGAACTTGGATTTTAGAAGCAATGGCTAGATAATCAACAAGAAGACAAAGAGCAGGGACAAGATGGAAACAATGATGGATGCTATGTAAGAAAGAATGCAAAAGAGAAAGGAGGGAATCCAGGATCTTAACCAGAAAAAAGAAGCAAGCAAGACGATGGATGGAATTTTGGCATTGATCAGAGCTCGGATGCTTGTTTGGAAAAGGATAATCTCGCATTCCTTCATGGACTAGGGGGCGGGATGGAAATGACAATCGAAGACCACTTATGGATGCTGGAACAACTGAAAATTGGAATCCAGGACTTGTAGTAGAAATTAGCAGGCTTAGATATGGATTGGATCAACCGAGGGAAAACCCCGACTAAGGAGAATGGATCAGCACAACTCCCCTTGGAACTAGGGGCATGGATTTGGATGGCTTTGTTTGGAAAAGGATAGCGGTGATGTAACTGAAGCAGTCATCATCCACCATAAACAAGAGCTAGCCCGGTTTAAGGGCATAGGTCGTCATCTCTTGACGGCATGAACTAAATAATTAATAATAAATCTTATATTAAAACGGCTAAGTCACTTACACTGCTGCGATAAATAACACGGGTTGTGGTTGTGGCCCGGACCAGAGAGAGGGGCAATAACCGCGAATTATGAGTCCCTTCGCTGGAGAGCGACCGGATGGACTTGAACATGGATAAGTCCTCAACTAGGGATCGAGGCCGAAGTAGGATACCCTATGGATTAAGTCCTCAATTGGAGAGTCGAGGCCGGAGAAGGATATTCACGGATTAAGTCCTTGGCTGGGGATCGAGGCTGTTGTAGGATACCCCATGGATTAAGTCCTTGACCGGAGAGTCGAGGCCGGAGAAGGGTAACCACGGATAAGCCCTCGATTGGAGGTCGAGGCTGGAGATGGATAAAATGGCTCGGAGAGGTCTAAGGACTTGGATATGGACCCAGAGATGTTCCCAGATTTGGATATGGACCCGAGAGGTCCCGAATTTTGATATGGACCCGGAGAGGTCCCGGACCCGAGAGGTCCCGAATTTTTATATGGACTCGGAGAGGTCTCGGATTTGCATATGGACCCTATGAGATCCCGGATTTGGATTACATGACCTGGAGTGGTCTCGGACTTGGATAAAATAATCTAGAGAGTTCAAGGATTCGATTATTGGATTTGGGATGGATTCAGAATTGGATATCGACTCGGAACAATCATGGATTTCGTTAATGATCCGGAGAGATCAAGGAATTGGATTGGCAATGCATTCAACTCTTGGTTGGATGATATGGCGATCAATGGATTACAAACTTTGGATTGTAGGCTTACGGCAATTCAAAACACGCCTTCCAATAGCAAGGCATGTTAGGGGGAAATGTTAACTCGTCTTTTTGCAAGGCAGTATACATGCGGATTTAACTAAATAGACTTTGCGGTTATCGAGGATGGAATATTATGGAGTTAGTTCAGATGGATGGAGGGATAATCGATTACGGATATGAAGCCAGGGTTAAGCATAGTCGATGGTTGGACGATGCAGGGCACTTGAAATATGGATTTTAGCAAGGATGGAAGGTTCTTCGGGTTGGGTCAGCATTTGCTTCGAGTCGGGACGGGCATAGCTTTGGGTCGCTACAGGATGGTGGTTGTATCACTTTGAATGGTCGGCATTTGGTTCACTTTGGGTCGGCATAGTCTCTGCTTTGAGTCGGCACAGGGCCAGCTTCGGATTGGCAGAGAGGAATCAACCCGTATTGGCAGTCATTACTTCGGGTCGGCAAAGATGAAGCAACTTCGGTTTGGCATATGGAAGTGCTTTGGGTCAGAGCAGGTTTCACTTCAGGGCGGTATTGCTTCAACTTCGGGTCGGCATTGCTTCAACCTCGGGTCAATAGTTTGCTTTGGGTCGGCGTTGAGTTGGCTTCGGGTCAGCACACGAACAACTTCGGGTCGACAAGGGTGGAGTTGCATCTAGTCGGCATTGGTTTGGACTTTGGGTCGGTATGGAGTTTACTTTGGGTCGGCACATTGATTACTCCAAGTTCTACTTCTGGTCGGCATAGGATAGACGAGTCAGGCTCGACGATCATTATGTTGGGCCTATGTAGGTGAGGAGACCCTGCAGCCGAAGTTTCACTTATAAATACAAAATGTTTGGCTTCAGGAAGGAAGATCTTCTTCTACTTCATTCTGTTTCTCTTCATCTTCCACCTAGGTGCTTTCCATTTTGATTTAGGAATTCTAGATTGTAGCTATAATCAAATTTCTGATAATGAAAAGGATTGTTCTAGAGTGGACGTAAGCTGGAGTTAGCCGAACCACTATAAATCTTGTCTCTCTTTTACTTGCTTTCATTTTAGTTTTGGTTATTCTTCATAATATATTCTATATTCTATTTGTGATCTGTGACTGTATGTTGATGCTTTCACTTATAATTGGGTGTTGGTGGTCAGTTTTGTCACCAATAGTAGAGTTGTTGATTTTCGAATATAAACAGTTGTACTTAGGATATAAGATATCATATTGCCCTTCCGATAGCGGTTTGATCTTTGAGTTTATAGAGAGAAAACTTCCAAATTGGTAAATAATTTATAGAGAATCGATCTAATAGTGTATGGATTGATTCTATATAATTTTAAAGAATGTAGTAAGTAGATTTCAAGAAATATTTCAAATGAGTAAGGAGCAAGAAGAAAGTAAGAGAGATTAGTTAGAAAATTCGTTTATACTCCCCTTTATATAGTGAATGGATGTATCCATTCATGAAGAGGTGTGCCCAAAAGATGTCTCTTTTCATATTTAAAAAAAGCTAAATCAATGTACTCTTGTAAATTTTGAAAATGATATTCCTTTAAATTATTTTCAAACTTATATATTTTTGTAAAATAATTTAAACATAGTTTTAAAATAATTTAAACACTTAAATTGTTTTATAAAATACTTGTAAAAATATATTCTTGAATTTTAAATAATTTATTTCGATAAAATATCAAAGATTAAAATTTGTGATAAAGATCAGAATCTACTATTAGTGACTTTAACAATTTATTCTAATGACTTATAACTATACACTAAACTCTTGAGTTCTTCAAATCTTTATCTTTAAACTCGCTAGTCTTGATCATCTTTGAATTTTTAACTTTGGTCTTTATACTGTTCAGTCTTCAAGCTTAATCATTCTGTACCAGTGTAATATTCTGCAATATATACTATACAATTTAGCAAAACATTAGTATCTATAATTAAATGGTTATTGTCATCAAAATTATTGTTTGAGTTATTAACAATCTCTTTTTTTTATGACGACAATCATGTAAATATTTCTGTACATAAAATATAATATAACTCCCCCCAAGTTAAATAGCTCCATCTTAGTATATGCATGTTTTTATTTTATATTTTCCTCCTCCTTTGTCATTAACAAAAGTGGATGGAAAACAAACTCCCCCTAAATATGATATACAAATGGATTATGGAGTCAAAATCAATATTTAAATGTGTATTTATACATTGAGTTATGATTAAATATTGAAGATGTTAAACATATGAGGCAAACTGTATTCATTATTCCAAAATACAAATCAAACTATTTTACAATCCAAATATACAAGCAAACAATCCTAAACAAACCAAGTCAAAATATATATGTAAATCTATAACAAACCAAACAATATAAACCAAACCAACATACAAATCAATTTTTCTTTTTGATTATTGGAGACTTACGAATAGAACAATAAGGGTAGTGGAGGCAAAACTTTCCTTTTTGTTCCATAAGATTTCCATTAGAATCAAAGAAAACTTCTCCTATGCACTTAACCTCATTGCAATCTACATCATTATCTTCCACTTCCTCATTATTCATAGGGGTTATGAATGACAAGATTGGGGATATGTTCTTTAATCACTATTGAATTAGCCTCGTTGTCCAATAGATGTTTTGAAGGTTTTAGAGAATTTGTCTTACTACTCTTGCTATTTCAAAAGGTCAATTTGAACTACTTCTATTTCAAAAATCACGTTAAGGACATGCTTCAAATTATCTTCAATTTTGATGACTTTAGCTACGAAAAGGTCCTATATTAGAGACACTGTAGTTTATAGGGGTAGATTCATCTCTTGGCCTTTTGGAGTTTGAGAATCAATGGATTTATATTTTAATTTGAGTTTTTAGGAAGAAGAAGACTGGGAAATGAGAGTAAATTCAAAATTTGATGGTTATATAAATAGATTTTGAATTTTGGATTAAAGAGGGAAAAGCATTTTTCAAAAAACAGTCAGGTATGTCGATACATTTAGGAAGCATATGTGACATATGCAGCTAAAAATGTATTTTTCATTTTCATTTGCTTTTTATTTTAATCAATAAAAGTTATTGTATTTAGATTTATGTGAAAGAACATATTCCTAGCTCTCTTCTTAGTTTAACGGAAGTAGTTTGTCCTGAAGGTTTCGTTGAGATATCTACTATTTGATTTTCAGTATCTATAAATTCGAGTGAAATAACTTATTAACTTCTTTATTTACATTATCTCTTTGATGCATGATGTCTATTTGTTTGGTCCTAGCATGATGTGTTGGGTTCTTAGACAAATTTATTACACTAGTATTTGCATAGTATATTAGTGACTGTTTTAGATCTAAATCAAAATCTTTTAAAATTTGCTGCATATAGATTACCTGTGAACAAGCTAACGCAGCTGAGATATATTCTGTCTCTACTTTGGATAGAAATATAGAATTTTGTTTTTTTGCTAAACCAGGAAACATATTGTGTCCGAAAAAGTGACATGTTTCACTTGTACTTTTTTAATCTGATTTACAACCAACATAGTCAACGTCACTATATGATATTAAGCTAAAGAAGTCTTCTTTTGGGTAGAAGAGCCTATAGTCTAGTTTGTTGTTTATATATCTTAGAATACGTTTACGCTTTGATGAGGTTTCTTAGGTTGGGATTGATATCTTGCACAGAGGTATACACTGTGCATTATATCAAGTCTACTAGCAGTTATATAAAGCAAAGTAACTATCGTACCTCTGTATAGTTTTTAATTCCTTATTTAGTTTTTCATTAGTTGCCACGGAAGTTGGCTTACCGCTAATATTGGACATACCAAATTTCTTTACTAGTTCCTAAGCATAACTTCCTTGACTTATAAATATATCATTATTTAATTGTCTTATTTATAATCCTAAAAAGAAAGTTAGTTCTCTCATATGACTTATTTCAAATTGCTTAGTCATTATATTAGAGAATTCTTTGTTTGACTGTTCATTTGTTGACCCAAAAATAATATCATTTACATATATTTGTATAAGTTGAATACCATTATTATTTCTTTTAATAAATAGTGTATTATCTACTTTTTCTATTTCCAAGTTAGATTGTATTAAATAAGCTTCAAGTCTTTAATACCACCATATAAAACTTTCTTTAATTTATAAACATGATTTGAAAGTTTTTCGTCTTTGAAAAGTGGGGGTTGTTCTATATAAATATCTTCTTTAATAAAACCATTCAAAAAGTCATTTTTGACATCCATTTGAGATAATTAAAAGTTATTATGATTTTCAAGAGCAGGTAAAATTTTGATGGTCTCTAATCTAATTACAAGGGTAAAGGTTTCATCAAAATCTATACCTTCCTTCTGACTACAACCTTGAGCAACTAAATATGCTTTATTTCTAATGAATTCTCCTTCTTCATTCATTTTGTTTATATAGACCCCCTTAGTTCCTATTATAGATTTATTTTCAAGTCTTAGAACTAATAACCAAATATCATTTTTTGTAAACTGAATCGGTTCTTCTTACATAGTAAGAATCCATGAATCTTCTAATGATGCTTCATTTGGATTTTTAGATTCATTAGTTGAGATTAAGGTTATATTCATTTTATTTAATTGATTTCTTGTTTTACGACTGACTCTATATTTCCTAGGATATTCTTTATATGACGATCTTTCAAATGTTTTTTATTTTATTTGGATTTAAATTTTCAGAGTTATTATTATTTTCATCATTAGTGGTTCCATTATTTGTAATGTCATTATTTTCATTTGGATTAATATTTTCTTCTTCATAAATACTCGTATTATTTACTTTAAAATTTTCGTCAAATGAAGCATGTTATGTTTCTTCAATGGTGTTAGTTCTGGGGTTAAAAACTCTATACGCTTTACTTCTGTTAGAATAACCAATAAAAGTTCCTTTATCTGATTTAGCATTAAATTTATTTAAATTATCTTTTATATTTAATATAAAATGTGTACTACCAAAAACTCTAAAATAAGATACTTTAGGTTTTTTATAATAAAATAAGTCATAAGTAATTTTCATTTTTCTTTGTTAAAGATCATACTAAAACTCTATTTAAAATATAGCTTGTTATAACAACCACTTCAGCCTAAAATCTTTTAGGTAAATCACTACCATTTAGCATGTCCTAGTACATTCTTGTATAGTTCTGTTTTTACGTTCTACTATTCCTTTTTGTTGGGGTGTCCAAGGGAATGAAAAGTTATGTAATAATTCCTTTTTCATTTCAAAAGTTTTCAAAATTCACATTTTCGAATTCTCCTTCATGATCATTCCGTACTGTTTTAATTTTAATTGACTTTTGGTTTTGAATTCTCTTAGTGAAAATTTTAAAATTTTCAAATGTACCAATTTTATATTCAAGGAATATTATTCAAGTATATCTTGAAAAATTGTCTACTATTACAAAAACATATCTATTATGATTTATTGATTGAACTTATGATGGTCCAAAAATCTCTAAGTGAAGAAGTTCTAAAGGTAAAGATTTGAAATCATATCTTTTAGTTTAAAAGAACTTATATAAAGTTCTCCTAGCTGGCAAGCATCACATAAGTTGTTGACATTAAAACTCATTTTAGGGAGTCACATAACAAGTTAATATCTAGCAAATTTAGATAAATGTTTAGAATTTAAATGACTAAATCTTTTATACCAAATCCAATGGTTAATTGATTCCGCCAAAAGACAATGATTATCATTAGACACTTTCATACTTAAAGATGTAAATATTATGTTTCTTAACACCTTCAAAGATAATTTTCGATTCACTATCCTCGATGTGGAAAATAGCTTTTTCAAACTTAATTAAAAAACCCTTATCACATAATTGACTAATACTGAGCATGTTATGTTCAAATTCTTAACTAGTAAAACATTAGAAATAATAGGACTTTTAGAGCTATCGATATTGTCGATGTTAATCACATATTCTTTTGAGTTGTCTTTGAACTTAACTGATCCTACATCTTTGTAAACTATATCCTTTAAGATCTTTGGATTTTCAGTCATTTGTCTTGAGCATTCACTGTCTAGTATCCATTTTTCCTTCTTGATTTGTGATGTATGAATATTAAGTGTATGTTCACCATTAGCCATATAACATACTTGTTCCTACAATTTCACATTATACCTTTTCAAAACATCAATTGACTTTCCAGAATAATTAGTTTTTAAACTATTTGATAGTAACATACAGATTTCATAACTTTGTTTTCCTCCAAAAGTGTTAAAAAGAGAACTACAAGTGTCGTTTGCCATTTATTCTTTTCAAAACTCAAATCATGAATTTTTGAAAACCTAATGCTTTAATACCAAATGTGGGTTATGGTATAACGGATCTTAAGACAGTTTTAATACTAGAGTGGGGTGAATAATGTTTTATAATTTTATGAATTTTTGAACCTTTTTTCAAGATCTAAATCAAATCACAAATTGTCAACATAGATCTATATTAATCAAGCAGTCACAGATGCAATCATAGATAAATATAAAAGCAATAGCAAAAAGGTAATGTAAGAGAAATGACACCATGAATTTTATACTGGTTTAGAGTAACCAATTCTACAACCAGTCTCGTACAATAATGTACATATTTCTTTTTAATTTCCTACTTTAATCAGGTAGCAAGCAAACCGGGATATAGTCTCAATTTTAAGGCTATGAGATACACCCTTCCATCTCATGAGTATGTGACAAACTCTCTTAATTTTTTGGGAAATAAGATCACCCGCTAGATTTAGACAAGCTATTAAGCACCTCCATTTGATTTCAATGGGCAACAAGAACACCCAAACAAATAAGAGTAGAGCTGTTGATTTTCGAATAAAAATAGTTATACTTAGGATACAAGTTATCCTATAGCCCTTCCGATAGCAGTTTGATCTTTGAGTTGGTATAGAGAATTCTTCCAAAAGTGTAAATAATTTATAGAAAATCAATCTAATTGTATATGGATTGATTCTATGTAGTTTTGAAGAATGCAGTAAGTTGTTTTCAAGAAATATTTCAAGAGAGTAAGGAGAAAGATGGAAGTAAGAGAAATTAGTTAGAAAATTTGTTTACACTCAAATTTATGCGATGAATGAGAAGTTATATCTATTCACGAAGAGCTGTGTCCAAAGGACACCCATTTTCAAATTTTAAAAAACAAATCAACGATCACTATGTCGACATACCCCATATAAATTTTGAAAATGATTTCTTTTATATTGTTTTCAAACACTTATATTTTTGTAAAATAATGTAAACATGGTTTTTAAACACTTTGAACACATAAAACCTTTTATCAAATATTTGTGAAAATATATTTTAAATTTTAAATAATTAATTTTAATGAAATATCAAAGACTAAAATTTCATGATAAAGATCAAAATCTGCTATCCGGGACTTTAATAATTTATTCTAATGACTCATAACTATAAACTAAAGACTTGAGCACTTCAAATGTTTATCTTTAGATCATGAGTCTTAATCATCTCTGAATTTTTAATTTTATTTTTTATATTGATTAGTGTTCAAGCTTAATCATTCTATACCTGTGTAATATTTTACAGTATATACTATGCAACTTGGAAAAACATTAGTATCGTCATACGGTTGTTTTCATCAAAATCAGTATTTGAGGTATTAACAATCATTGGTGATGAGTGGAGTCCGCATTAGATATCCATCGTGATCCAATGATTCTCGTTGAGGGTCCAAAATAAACAGAGTCAGTACCTAATTGTACCATAGACCTCGAGCTACACCTATATGTAGATCTCACCTTATCCCTTATCGAGCATAAGCGATAATTGATCCACTTATAGATGATCGTCGTCGTCTCCCCATTAGCCATCATGAATTTCTATACAAATTTGCATGATGCCTCTACAAAAGATGACAACGGCCATGTCCTATATAATATGCTGTCGGGACCACAAAGGAACACTGATGCCATATAGATATAGATTAATCAAATATAATGTCGCATAATCAAATAGAACTATCATAAGCGAAGACTGATATCTCATAACCATCTATCTACGTGGATGTCGTCCAGTATAAAGCCAATAATACGTATGAACACAAATGTAAAGCCAATACGGCGTATGGTTACTAACATAAGACCAATACGATGTACAGTCACTAACATAAGATCAATATTATTCATTAAAACATATCAACCCCAAGGTCAAAACCAAAAGGTGCAGACTGAATCTGCTCAATCGTGCACAGTCACTAGATGTGACCATGCAAACAATCATTTAATATTGCATAAAAATCTCAAGCTTTCCTTTGCATTCCACTTTCCCGAGTAGCCCAAAGTCTTCCCGAAGCCATGTTATAGCTTCCCTTGATCCTTTTATTAAAATTAAATTTAGCTATCAACAAGGCCTCAAAATATTATATAGCTTACTTATATAATTTATATATGTGTGTGTATACATATCGAAAACTATTTCTTAGGGTCTAAAGTTAATAAATCACATTATAATAATACTCAAGATTTTTTAACATTAACTAAACCTTATTAAATAATACAACTCTTTTGCAATTTACTAACTTTTTAAATCTCCTTTATAAAAATTCACTAGTTAGTTAATTACTGAATCACATAATAATAAACCATTATCAAGGCTAAATAAATTTCAAAGCCATTATAAAATAAGTTTAACTTTTTCAAAATGATTACTTAATTAGCCTTCTGGCTTATTTCTAAAGGTCGTACTCTTAACTTCTAATTGGTAATAAAATATACAACAATATTTCTATCATTAATATAACAAAAAATAGAGTTAAATTAATTTACAACCACGTAATAAATTAATATCAACTCTATCTTAATTTATTCAATATGAGTAGAAATATACATAATCTTAATCAACTATCCCAAATATCTACTCAAACTAATCTAATCAAACAGAGGAATAATTATATGTATACATACATACACACACACATATATATTATTCGACCTTATCTAGGTAATATTTTCAATATATATAATTACGAGGATTTATACTACAATATAAATTCAGAGTACTAATTTCGCTCACCTGAGATATAATTTCCCAAATGCCCAAATCCCGCCAAACCTATATCATGTCGAGATATCTCCATATGAGTGCAACAGCGAAGACTGCGTCTCGATTGGACCACTTATGCAAAACATGTGAATTAAGTACGAATCAAGATTAATTAAAATTATTAATAAATATAATCATCTTGCCTCAATCCAAAATAATGCGGTCCCGAGCTGTGTCTTATATATGTATATCATGTTCTAGTTATGTGTTTTCGTATATTATATATTTTATTCCATGTGAGCTACTATCATTATACCATAGTTAAATTAACTTAGATTAATAATAAAACTTTAAATTAGCCATGCGCAACATGTCTTTGTGGAACTTGAGCTCGGCCACTGTCATTCGATGGGGAAAATTTCAAAATTGCCATAGAACGAATTATTATAGATGTCCTTTATCACTATAGTTGTAGCAATAGGGTCCCATTTTCTCTTCTTCTAACCATCTTTTTTCTAAAGATGATTCGTCTTATTCCATTTCCTCTTGGCTCTCTCACCTGCTTGTGACTTCAGCTCATCCTTAGAAACAACATCCATCTGGACTTGGTACATGCTCTAGTGTTGTAAAGCCTTTTCAACAAACTTCTCGAAGGTCTCGTTAATGTGACTAATCAATCACTTACCAAGATGAACGTTCAACCTAATGATAAACTTATCCGTTTTCTTTAATGGAGTGTCTATGAAAGACATCCCATAATTCAATAAAGAGTTAAAGTCGGCGACGTGCTCTTAAACAATCAAGTCACTCTGCTTCAGGTCAGCACATTTTTTAAATAGTAATGACTTTTGGGCCGCTGGAATGAATTTCTCATCAAAATAAACTTTGAACTAATCCCAAATGAATTGTTCATCGGAAAGAGAAGCTCAAAATGTACTCCACCAATTCATCGCTCTTCCTTGGCGTTGTCAAGAAGTCAACCTTCTCCTCATAGCGTAATCCAACTCCAAGTCATCAAAAATCATTTCATAGGTGTCCAACCAATCCTACACTTATGTATGTGTTTCCATCCTTTGGAATGGTTTGTGAATAAAACTAGCATAGTCCTTGTTTAGTTTGGCAAAGTCAGCTCTAGGCATATGCAACTAAGAGATACCAGTAGTAGCAACACCTAAAGTAGGTACTTGAGCATTCCGCAGCATGTTCCTCATCATCTCTGTGAACATGGTCTCCTCGGGGATACTACACCATATTGGCAATTTTACAACCCAGCTATATGACAAATTCATCATAGCTCTGGACCGTTGCAATATTGCAACTGTTAGCTAAAAACTGAGGACCCATATGTGCCCAAAATAACACATTCCCCACAAAAATAAATGTACAAATTTCCCTAACCCCTAATTTCACCACTCTCGCTTTTGCCCTTGCCACCAATGCCCTCGCCGTCGTCTTTGCCACCGACATCCTCCATGTCCAAAACCCTAACAAAACAATCACTATCTCACTCTCTCTGGTTCATGATCGAAGATCCCTCCCTCGGGAAGGCCTTAACTCGCAGTTGTCATTAGATTGTCAATAACCAAATCAAAAACCACCTCCTCCTCTCCCTAAATCCAATCACGGTCATTTGTTCCTTTTAAAAGAAGTTCAAGTCCTTGGGTTTTTAACGATGAATTTTCAATCGGTTTAGAAAATCGCCAAAAAATTATAATAAAATTACCGCAAGTGCACGACGTACAATTTTGGTACGTGGTGAGTACGGGTCAATCTGCAAGGAATTTTTAATATTTTAAAATTTTCTAGTCAATCAAATTAGGCCAAACCGGAGAGAAGATTGTAAATTACAAATTGTAAACAAAATGAAGCTAAAACTAAAATGAAAATATGATTAAAAACTATGAGATCGGAAAATAATCTGGAGGCAAATCCAGTCTTATATTTTTATAGATCAACAAACAAATAATTTATGATCTCTATTTTCGATATTAAGTTAAATAATTGTTGCATTTATCATAAGTATGGTTTATTTATGTCATTAATTAACATAACTTAAACCGCCAAACTATAACACAATAAATAAACCACTTATCAATTCTCATGAAAATGAAGTCAAAACAAAAGCTATTTTAAGTATGATTTATTTACTATTGTAAGATCATCAAATTTTGTTTTTTACTTTCATCTCAAAATCCGAAATCAAACAGCAAACGATGATGTAAATTGTGTTTATGTTAAATAAAAATAGCTCATTTGCAAATGCAATATAAGCCATCAAACCCACTTGTATAAACTTACATTAAATCCAACTTTCATGGAGCACAAATAAAAGGGTCATAAATCATAGAAATGTTGAATTTACATAATATTTGAGAGCTTTATTACCCCTAAATTGAAGGGGTTTGGCTACTCATATGTGTTATTATATCAACCCATGTAAATTTCAACATTAAAAGCAAAAGAAATATAAACTAAACAAAGAAAGAAAAGGAGATTAACTACTAAACTACTTGTATGAATGTAAATCTAACCTACTAATAATGAAAAGAAAAGAGTATAGAAATAAACATAAGCATAAAGGTAAAGAGAAACATGTAGAAAAGAGAAGGCTTAGGAAGCCATTTTACTTCATTTTGATTTGTATTTACAACTTGCTAATTTCCTCAGTAATAAGAAGAGCAAGAAGATATTAGCATGTACATAAGTAGGCTATTTATACATGCATAAAACCCTGATCCAGGATGCTTCCAAAATGTCCTTTAGGAAGTGTGGCCATCAAGTAACTATTAGCCTCTAATTAATCCATCATCAAATATGCATAAAGCTTGAACCTCCACTTAGTTGTCCATTAGCTTCTAATTGTAGATTTAGGTAAGTGGGTAATGGGGTCCTCATGATTATATGTGAATTATTTCCATCTTCATTCCTTTGTATTCTCTTGTACATGCATATATCTTTATGAAACCTTCTTCCATATGCATCGAAATTCCTATAAAAATCATAAAAAATGTCCATGTAAAAATTCTCAAGTTAACGCATGCACGAAAATGACCATTTTGCCCTTGTATGAAGATAAATATGTGAGGATTTCAAAATAATTGAATTTTGGTTTAAATAAGTTAAAATACCCATATAGGATATTTATTTAAATAAAATAGACAAAATATGTATGTAAATATATGCACATTTACGTGCACATCAAATACCATACACTTATCTTTTTATTCATCGTCGAATAAAGAAAAACTAAGATAAATCCTTTTTCATAGGAAACACGATTGCATTGAGCGTATGCAACAAGCCGTAAACCTCTGGGTGTCCCCAGTAGGATGAGTGTTGTCTCGTGAGGGGTTTCAGTGGATACTGCCCACAAAATCCAAACGCAGCATGAAAATATTTACAAAATGCAAGATTTATATACAATGGGTTGAATGCATTTTGAAAATATTTACAAATGAAGGATTTACTTTCAAATCGACACGAATAAGTTAAATATAAGTTCTGGTCATTATTAAGAAATTTAAGTCCTTTTACTTGTCAAAATTTCCAACAAAAATTAAGTTGTCATAACAGATAGACTATAATTTGGCTAGTTGTTTCGGTTGACAACACAATGTAATTATGAAATAGATCCTTAGTTGATTATCAAATTTTGTCAAAGTGGTATTTTCATTTCTTTTCAATAATAAGTTAAATCAAACAAGTCAAACTAGTGCTTGGATTTCAATTGCCAACTCTCTC
Organism: Allium cepa; assembly: GCA_030765085.1. Taxonomy (NCBI): domain Eukaryota; kingdom Viridiplantae; phylum Streptophyta; class Magnoliopsida; order Asparagales; family Amaryllidaceae; genus Allium; species Allium cepa. Next base: position 888,667,688 of record CM060929.1, read on the forward strand.
TTATTTGAAAATTTTATTAATATTAACAGTATTTACGTATGCCTAACTTAGATAAACTGAGGCCAGATATATCACTCATGCACTGCCTTTCGGGCTTACTTGAGGGGAGCACAGAGCATGGCGAGTGAATACACAAGTGTGAACACTTATTGACTATAGACATTATTAGTAAAAGAATTTTTATATACTTGCACCTAACTCAGATAAACTGAGGCCAAATATACCCATCGTGCACTGCCTTTCGGGCTTATGTGAGAAGAGTACAGAGATGGAGAGTGAACACATGACTTTAGGTGTTAAAAAATATATACATATATACAAATATTTTTTTTACTTATAAATATATATATTTTTAGAAGAGAGGGTTTTGCAAAATCATCTTAGCACCATTTAACTTAGCAGATAAAAATGTTATATTCTTTACTTTAAAATTTTCACTTTTTAAACAAAGAGTTTCAATTAGAATATACTTCATAATTAACACATATGAACCTTCCTATGTACTAGTTAAACCATTGTTATTTGTAACCAAGCTTCATTTTTATTTTAGTTAAGACAGATAAATTTTCAATTTATTAACCAAAACTTATATTTACCCTATAATGTTTCTTAAAAATGAAAAAAAAGCTAGAAGGAAAATGTTTTTGAGATTTAGAAATTTAGAGTTTTTTTTGGAAATTTTTGAGTTAAAAGAAAATGAAAATTCAAAATTTCCGTGAAATTTTTTGAAAAAAATGAAGATGAGACCCCCCGCCCCATAGTTACTTTTTTTGACTGGTCAATGCGCTATATAATGAGTGAAACGGGGAAAAATATGTATATATTTGCAAAAGAGGGTTAATATTCTTACTAGACGTAGTTTAGCTCATAAAGAATCATGAGCTCCTCCTTTTGGTTGCTTGGCAATTTCAAGAAAAGTTTCAAACAATGACCATTGACTTTGAAAATAGATCCATCCCTAGGGTTTTCTATTTCTACGGCACCATGTGGAAAAAAAGTTCGTGCCACAAATGGTCCGGTCCATCTCGATTTAAGTTTCCTAGGGAATAAATGAAGTCTTGAGCCATATAAAAGAACTTTCTGGTTTAGTGAAAACGTTTTTCTTAGGATTGACTTTTCAATGAAAACTTTTGTTCTTTCTTTGTAAATTTGTTCATTTTCATGCGCATCATTTCTAAGTTCTTCTAGTTCATTGAGTTGCAACTTTTTGTTTTCACTAGCTTTTTCGAGATCAAAGTTTAAGTTCTTTATTGCCCACAATGCTTTGTGTTCGATTTCAACGGGTAAATGGAAAGCTTTTCCGTAAACTAAGCAAAATGGGGACATCACAAGGTTAGTTTTAAAAGCAGTATAGTAAGCCCAACGCACATTGGTCAATTTCTGAGACCAATCTTTTCGATTTTTGTTAACGGTTTTGTCCAAGATTTGTTTTATTTGACGATTTGAAACTTCAACTTGGCCCCAAGTTTGAGAATGATATGGAGGGATAACTTGTAGGTTATCAAGTATTTCTTCATTAAAGTTTCAAAAGAACAATTGCAAAAATGGGTTCTGTTATCACTGATTATTGTGCGAGGTGTGTCGAACCTCGAAAAGATGTTTTCTTTGAGAAATTTTACAATAATTCTATGGTCATTGGTTTTATAAGGAACGGCTTCGACCCATTTGGAGACATAATCGACCGCAAGAAGTATGTACAAATTTCCAAAGATATTGGGAAAAGGTCCCATAAAGTCGATACCCCAAACATAAAGAATTTCGATAATAAGAATGGGGTTTAGAGGCATCATATTTCATCGAGAAATTCTTCCAAGCATTTGGCATCGATTGCAAGTTTTACAAAATTTGAACGAGTCTTTGAAAAGAGAAAGCCAATAGAAACCATACTGAAGCGCCTTTTCCGTAGTCTTTCGAGGACCGAAATGTCCACCGCATGCTTGATCATGACAAAACGAGAGAACACTCTTGATTTCGCAATCCGAAATGCAATGTCGGATGATTTAGTCGAGACAATACTTTAACAAGTATGAATCGTCCAAATAGAAATATTTTACTTGGGACATGAATTTACATTTATCTTGTTTCGACCAAAATGAAGGAGTTTCTTTAGTGACTAAATAGTTCACTATGTCGGCATACCATGGATCGACGGAGATAGAAAGAAGTTGTTCGTCGAAAAAGTTTTCATTGATTGGTAAATGTGATGATGCGTTGGGAAGAGGAGACAAGTGATCGCTATGACATTATCAGATTCATTTTTGTCTTTGATTGTAAGGTCAAATTCTTAAAGTAAAAGGATCCAACTAATCAAACGAGATCTAGCATCTTTTTTGGTAAAAAGGTATCGAAGAGCAGTATGGTGTGTAATCAAGTAAGGTCAAAACTTTTCGAGCGCAAAAAGGACAGCTAGAAGCTCTTTTTCGGCTGTTGTGTAGTTAAGTTGAGCATCATTCAAAGTCATACTCCAGTAGTAAACAACATGAAGGATTTTGTTGATGCGTTGTCCTAAGACAGCATCAATCGCAAATTTAGAAGCATCACACAATATTTCGAAAGGAAGATCCCAATTGGGTGCGCAAATGATTGGAGCAGAAATGAGTTCATTTTTAAGACGTTCAAAAGAAGAGACGCAATCAGAATTGAAATCCAAAGGAACATTTTTTCCTAGAAGAGTAGTCAAAGGATGAGTGATTTTGCTAAAGTCTTTCACAAAGCGTCGGTAAAATCCAATGTGTACTAGAAATGATCGATGTCCTTAACAGATTTGGGAATGAGTAGGTTTGCAATTACGTCAACTTTTGCTTTATCTACCTCAATTCCTTTATTTGAGATGATATGTCCGAGGACTATGCCTCGTTTGGCCATAAAAAGGCATTCTTTCCAATTTAAAGTCAAATGTTTTTCTTTACATCGATTTAGAACCAACTCGAGATGATGTAAACAATTGGAAAAAGATCGTCCATAAAAATTCTAGAAAGCGTTCAATCATGTCGAAAAGCTTCCAACCATGCATTGTTGGAAAGTAGCAGGAGAGTTACAAAGTCTGAATGGTATACGTCGATAAGCAAAGGTACCGAATGGACACGTGAAATTCATTTTCTTTTTATCTCAGAGAATGATTGGAATTTGGTTATAGCCGGAATAACTATCAAGGAAGCAGAAGATTTCGTGGCCGGCTAAACGTTCAAGAATTTGATCAATGAAAGGAAGAAGGAAGTGATCCTTACGTGTTACGGCATTTAGTTTTTGATGGTCAATGCAAACATGCCAACCAGTTTGAGTCCGAGTAGGAATGAGTTCGTTAGCGTCGTTTGTTATAATGGTAAGTCCAAGCTTTTTAGGCATGACATAAATTGGGCTAACCCATGGGCTATTGAAGATAGGATATATGGTACCGTTATCGAGAAGCTTAAGAATTTCGTCATGAACCGCATCTTTCATTTTTGGATTAAGCTTCCGTTGCGCATCACGAGTGGGTTTGGCTTCGTCAATTAAGTGAATGCGATGTTGAACAATAATCTATGATCTATATTTTAGTAAAGTAGAATGAAAATGAGATTAAAAACTATGAGATTCGAATACAATTTAGAGACAAATCCACTTTTATATTTTTGTAAATCAACAAACAAATAATCTGATATCTATTTTTGATATTAAGTGAAATGATTGTTGCATCTATCATAAGTATGCTTTATTTATGTTATTAATTAACATAACTTAAACCATCAAACTATAATACAACAAATAAACCACTTATCAATTTTCATGAAAATGAAGTCAAAGGAAAAGCTATTTTAAATATGATCTATTTACTATTGTAATTAGTAATATAGATCATCAAATTTTGTTTTTACTTTCATATCAAAATCAAAAATCATTTAGCAAATGATGAACTAAATTGTGTTTATGTTGAATAAAAATAGCTCATTTGCAAATGCAACATAAGTTATCAAACCTACTTGTATAAACTTACATCAAAATCTACTTTCATGAAGCACAAATAAAAGGGATCATAAATCGTAGAAATGTTAAATTTACATAATATTTGAGAGCTTCGTTACCTCTAAATTGAAGGGGTTTAGCTACTCATATGTGTTATCATATCAACACATGTAAATTTCAACATTAAAAGTAAAAGAAATAGAAACTAAACAAAGGAAGAAAAGGAGATTTACTACTAAACCACTTGCATGAATGTAAATCTAATCTACTAACAATGAAAAGAAAAGAGCATAGAAATAAACATAAGCATAAAAGTAAAGAAAAACATGTAGAAAAGAGAAGGCTTAGGAATCCATTTTTATTTCACTTTGATTTTATGTTTACAACTTGCTAATTTCCTCAGTAATAAGAAGAGTATAAAAATATTAACATGTACATAAGTAGGCTATCTATACATGCATAAAACACTAATTCACTTTTTAGGGTGCTTCCCAAAATGCCTTTTAGAAAGTGTGACCATCAAGTAACTATTAGTCTTTGATTAATCCATCATCAAATATGCATGAAGGTTTAACCTCCACTTAGTTGTCCATTAGCTTCTAATTGTAGATTAGGTAAGTGGGTGGGTGGGTGGGATCCTCCATGATCATGTGTTTGAATTATTTCCATCTTACTTCCTTTGTATTCTCTTGTGCATCCATATATCTTCATGAAACCCTCTTCCATATGCATCCAAATTTCTATAAAAATCATAAAAAATGTCCAAGTAAAAATTCTCAAGTTAACACATGCACAAAAATGACCTTTTTCCCCTATATGAAGATAAATATATGATGATTTCAAAATAATTGAATTTTAGTTTAAACATGTTAAAATATCCAAATATGACATTTATTTCAATAAAAATAGACAAAATATGAATGTAAATATATGCACATTTACGTACACATCATTGGGTCTCCAAGGTAACGCCTTAAATTGGCTCAACAAGTACCCTTGCTGCTACTCTACTTTCCAAAACCCTAACCCCATCCACCCTAATGAAGTTTCATTCACATTTTCCAAAGAACATCAAACGTTGTTGAAGAAGAGGAATGTGTCAAATCATTATGCAAACCCTTAATGAGAGTTGTAAGTTATATTTGTAAGCTTACTTTCTTTCGAAAGATAACGTATTAGTTATGTTTTACCATATACATTTAGTGCAACTATTCACACCATAAATACACTTAAAATTACCCAATTTTATTTTTAAATAATTACAACATAACAGTCTTAAAATTACCCAACTATCACCTAATCTTCATTACTATTTACTGATTCTCATTCACAGTAAATCCTAAATCTTTCAACTTCATTACCAACAGGAAGAAATAAATTAAAAAAAATTAAAATTCAATTGCAAATTATGGATGATCAGAGAAAAGATATAGATGGAAAGACGACATTTGAGGATATTTGATTCTCAATTCATTTTTAATATCTTAGATTAACATAATCGCTTAAGAATATCGAATAAGTCAAAAAAAATTGGTGCTAGGAAAACTCAAAAAGTTCGATTTTAAACGGCATATTATTGCCGGTTGCAATACTCTGTGGAAAACATACAGTTGTTGTTTGAATTTGTTTTGTGGTTTTTTTTATTTTTTTGCTTTAATTTTTTCAACTTTTATTTTTTATATTGGAATACAATACTGATTTGAATGTAAACTCGACTGTTTATAATAATGTGTTGTACGACATTACGTTTGAATATGTTATGGTGGAGGAAACCGAGTTGAACGTAGAAAAAATGATACCAATGTAGTAATTTTATAAAAGAAGAAATAAACAAGATCGAAGAAGATGTACAACCAAATAATTTAACTGTTGGTGTTGAATAAGAGTCAAAGTAAGTGTGACGGTATGATATCAAGACATGGGTAATAATTACTATATAACAAGGGGTGAATAGCAACACATAGATTGTTAGCATTTATGTTTTAAATAATTGTACATAAAACACTAACGTACTTATACGATTGGTGAATATTTTGATTGATCGACAGAGTACAATTATTTTTTATCTTATACTGTACATTACTTTTTCATTCAGTTGTTAGCAAATACTCATATATATAAAATGGATATGTTATTTTATTTTGATTTGGAAAATTAAGATTCATTTAAATCGTGAATGAACTCAGTCAAAGTTAACTCAGATATACTTATGCTAATTATCCCAGCACGTGTTTATTCTTAAATGTTCCTAACATTATATAATCGCAGCAGTGAACCGGAATTTGATACACTATAACTTGGATTTTTATACTCATGCTGCTTATAAGTTATCTTAATCATTGAGGGATGATCTGCAACAAACCAACAACTTTCATAAAATAGTGGACCAAAGTACATTCTGATACTCTTATTGTGTGAAAAGGGCATAAAGGGGCGGATATGCTGCATTATCTTTGAGCTTTCTTTTCACTCTAAATCAACTTTATTAGGTTAATGCATATTTGAATTAAATGACTTCCGCGTAGGAACAAAAGGTTGTAGTTAACACTTCTAGCTAAAACCCACAACTAGGCCGTAAAAATCGCAAGACGGATACTACACGATAAGTATGGACTATGAATTAATTGTCTAGATGGAGATTAACTGAGGATTAATCAAAGCAAAGAGTTTTTGACAAACACATGCATTTTGGATAAAATTATATTATTTTGTTAAGTATTAATCGATTCACAATGAGATATCATGAATTTGACTGGATTTGGAGCAATTATGGACACAAAATCGTTTAAACAAACATTTTTATGTTTATAAGAAGCATTAAGCCTAGATTGATGCATGTTTTGTTGGGAAATTTTGTGGTTCGAGAAGAATTTGATAGCGATTGCGATGAAGATAATGCTGTACTTCTGACTTCAAGGATCCATGGAATAGATCCTTTCAGATAATAATTCAACCCACCAGGTACAAACGGGTTATCGAACTATCGACTTTCAGGATTCAATGAAGCCTTATAACATCGTAATTAGATTCAAAGTTTGTACATCTTTGATCCGACCAAGAATACTTTGGCAACGGTTTCTGATGATACAATTTATATAGAATAGAATGAAGAGAAAGAAGAGAGCAATTCTGTGACGTTTTCTGAGTTTGCAACACTTTGGAAGCGTCACAAAACAGAGCAACGGTGGCGCAACGTTTAGCAACACTTTCCACCATTGCAAAAATTGCTCCGTGAGGAAGAAGAAGATGGAGTTTAGAGAAAAAAACTTTTTTCCCAACATTTCTGGGCGTTTCTATTTATAGACGTGAAGAGATGTCCATTCGTGAAGCATCACAACCATTTGCAACGGTCGCGTCTATTCATTTTGTAACGGTTCACAACTGTTACAAACGGTCGCGTCCATTCATTTTGTAACGGTTCACAACTGTTACAAACGGTTGCATCCATTCATTTTGTAACGTTTTAGAAAACGTTACAAATTTCCCACCATCAATTCAAAATTAGAAATTTCGGTTATGGGTTCTTAGCAGGCTGAAATCTGACCCGTTACTGTTCATCTATGATCCAAAAATATTTTCGGATCCGAAACCCATGCTCGACCCGGCCCCGTTCGGTCGGACGAAAGGCGGCTGCATGCGTGTGGTGTTGCATGACTTTTCTCCTCACAACAAAGCAAACATATGGAAGCCCCAAGGCCCCAACATCCACATGAGAAAGTTTTATTTATACAAATATATTGTATAAGTTTCTAGCATGTGGGACTAACTTCTTTTCTTTCTCTTTACTTCTTCTCTTCCAAATCAAACCAAAGCCCCAATAAAATGTTTGAAAATTTTACAACAATCTACCCCAATTTTCAAAATAAATAAATAGGATGGCTGCATCACTAGAGTGACTTCCTACATACCGAAGTTGGATCAAGCCTATGTAGTTCTAAGATCAAGTTTTGCATCATCTTGAAAACCAACACATTAATAAAAAGTATCTTTTGGATTTGAACCTTTACTTAGTGTAAACCATTCAAATCCTTATCGAGATTCTATGGTGAACGAATCTTGAACCAAGTATCCTAATGGTAAAACCGAAACAATTACATATGTTGATTTCCTTAGGTAAAGTATTATGTATTGCTCAGCACGTTAGTGGCCATGTGCTTAAATCCTGGTTCATGAGTCTACTTAGAAAGCGGTCTTACTTTCCTAGGAAACGGCCTGATTTCCATACTCATATAGGTAAGTCTCTTAAGGTGTTTCTACGATACATCTTTTAAGGTTTCTAGACTTATTAAGGATATATATATATATATATATATATATATATATATATATATATATATATATATATATATCCATCCTTTGTTCTTGCAGAATCCAACACTAAATATTATGGGATTATCTATTTAGTGTTGCATAATCAGTCTCTTAACTTGTTGGTACCCATTGAACTTTGTCTATCCTTTTCAAGACACAAGTTGGGTTTCTGTTAAGGATGATCAACTTTCATTCACAGACCTTATTCCCATTTCTTGTGACTTTATAGAAACCATTGCTTTTGGAAGACTCTTTGTAAGTGGGTCAGCCAAGTTTTTCTTCGTTTCTATGTAATCAATAGTTATAACTCATCTTTTAAGTAACTGTCTCACCATTTGATGTATTAGACTCACATGTATAGACTTTCCATTATATGTCTTATTAGACACATTGTATATCATTGCCTGATTGTCACAGTTAATCAAAACTGCTGGAGATGACTTCTTCCATAAAGGAATTTCCATTAATAAATTCCTAAGCCATTCCGCTTCTTTACATGCATCCGCTAATGCAATTAATTCTGACAACATTGCCGAGTCAGAAATACGGGTCTGCTTCTTAGAAGCCCAAGACACAGTAGCGCCTCCTAATGTAAAGATCCATCGACTTGGATTTGGATTTTACATTATTCCAGGTTGCATCACTATATCCTTCTATCGCAGTAGGATATCCTTTATATGATAAACCATATTCAATGGTTCCTTTCAAATAAGCTAAAACTCTGGAAATAGATTTCCAATGTTCGAAACCTGTATTACTCATAAATCGACACAATACACTTATTGCATGTGCGATGTCTGGTCTAGTGCAATGCATATCATACATAAGACTCCCAATAATACTGGAATACTCTAGTTGAGAGATAGTACGTCCAGTGTTCTTTTCTAATTTAATACTAGAATCTAAAGGAGTTGGTGCTGGTTTGTCATCGTAATGACCATACTTTTGTAGAAATTTCCCTATGTAATGAGATTGAGTTAGTAATAACCCCACCTCTTTCCTAACAGTTTTAATTCCCAAAATTACATCAGCCTCTCCTAGATCTTTCATATCGAATTTAGAAGACATAAACTTTTTAGTTTCATTCACACATGATATATTGGAACCACTATTAGCATGTTGTCAACGTATAAACATATTATAACAATATCGTTGTTATCTGATTTGCTATAAATACATTTATCAGCATCATTAACAATGAACCCATATGACAGTGCAATTTTATCAAATTTCTCATGCCATTGCATGGGAGCTTGCTTCAGGCCATAAAGAGATTTCACCAATTTGCAAACTTTGTTTTCTTGGCCTGGGGTTTTGAATCCTTCAGGTTGTTCCATATATATCTCTTCTTCTAAATCTCCATTTAGAAAAGCAGTCTTTACATCCATTTGATGTATGACTAATTTATGAATTGATGCAAGTGCAATTAAACAGCGTATAGAAGATATGCGAGAAACTGAAGCATATGTATCAAAGTAATCTACTCCATGTCTTTGCTTATATCCCTTAGCAACTAATCTGGCTTTAAAGTTATCAATGGATCCATTTATATTCAACTTTTTCCTGAATATCCATTTACATCCTATAGGTTTAGCACCAGGAGGTAAATCAGTTAAAACCTAAGTTTGATTTAACAGTATGGAATTCATTTCATCATTGATAGCTTCTTTCCAGAAATTGGAATCTCTGGAACTCATAGCTTCAGAATAAGTTTTGGGATCGTCATTGACGTTCATTACATATTTAGTCATATTAAGGACTTCGTCCTTACTGCCTTCTACAAGATATGTAATGAAGTCAGGACCATAGTCCTTCTCTATTCTTGCTCTTTTACTTCTCCGTTGTTCAGTACTATTATCTGGTACCGATACTTCCTTGCTGTTTTGAGCAAGAGCATAATCATCGTCATTGATATCATTAGCCATACTAGATTCTGGACTAGATGATCTCAATGGGATCTCAACAGTTTGATTTTCAAAAAATTCTACATCTACAGATTCTATAACTTCTAGGGTATCAAAAATAAGGAATCTATAAGTTATACTATTAAGTGAATATCCTATAAAAACATTTAAATGCTCTATTTCCTAACTTTGGTCATTTAGGGTCTGGTTTTCTAACATATGCCGAGCAACCCCAAACTTTAAGTCTAGTTAGGTTAGGTTTCCTATTAAACCATAATTCATAAGGGAAAATATTATTCTTTTTAAGTGGCACTCTATTTAAAATATAACATGCAGATAACATAGCATCACCTCATAGGTTATAAGGTAAATTAGAACTTATGAGCATGGCATTAACCATTTCTACTAAAGTTCTATTCTTCCTTTTAGCTACACCATTTTGTTGTGGTGTATATGGGGCAGTACATTGGTGAACTATACCTTGTTGTTTACAAAACAAGGTGAATTCATTTCAGAAATATTCACCACCACGATCTGAATGTAATATTTTAATTTTAACTCGTAACTGTGTTTCGACCTCTTCTTTGTAAATTTTGAATTTATCAAAAGCCTCATTTTTAGTTTTCATTAGATATACATATGCATATCTAGTATAATCATCAATGAAGGTTATATAGTATTGGTTACCACCATAGGTGATATGACTTTTTAAGTCACCCACATCACTATATACCAATTCAAGCAAACCAGTTTTCCTTTCTACGGATTTAAAGGATTCCGGTCTATTTTTGCTGGAACACATATTTCACATTTAGAGATGGTATCGAAATCACAATAAAAATTAATCCTAGATTATTCATATCTCTAATTGAATTATAATTAACATGTCCTAATCTACTATGCCATAAATTAATAGAATCAACAATATGAACAAAAGATTTCTTTATTAGATTCAACTTAGTCATGCCGTTACAAGAGTATCCCTGTCCAATGAATCTACCATTCTTAGACAACACTAGCTTATCAGACTCATACACCATCTTGAATCCTCCTTTGTTAAGAAGGTATGCAGAGACCAAATTCTTACACATATGAGGTACATAAAATACATTGACTAATGTAAGAACTTTTTCAGAGGTGAAAGTAAGTTCTATAGTACCTTTTCCCAGAAATTTTGCTTGGAACCTTATTTGCTCCAATAACTTCGTTGGCTTCTCCTTTATTTTCTTCGTAACTCTCGAAAAGATTATGGTCTTTGCAAATGTGAATGGTTGCTCTAGTATTGAACCACCGATCATTATCATTGCCGCTAACGGAGTTCGCCTCTTGCACTACAGCCACAAGCGAGTCTTCAACCACATTCACTTTTTGTTGTTTCTTCCGCAGACGGCAGTCTCGGGAATAGTGGCCGGGCTTGTTACAAAAATAGCAAGCACCTTTCTTTTTGTTGTTGGTTTTGGAATGATTTTTCCTCTTAAACCGTGTCTCATTCTTTGGTTTTAACTTATCAGTAATTTCAACATTATTTGCCTTAGAAAGGGACTCAGTTTGCGGATTATCATCTAGGTCGCGTTTGCGAGAGTCTTCTTTAATACGAAGATGACGCGGTAAATCGTCTAAATTATAATCCGTTTCCGCATAATTCATCTTTTCTTATAATTATTCCAACTATGCGGAAGTCTAGAAAATATAACTCCAACAACAAAAGATTTAGGGAGATAAATTCCAGCATCTTTAAGTTAATTCACCAACAGTAAGATTTCGCTTACTTGTGCAATTATGGACTTGTTGGTGACCATTTTGAAATCCATAAAGTTAGAAATAAGAAACTTTTTATTACTTGCCTCGGATATGCGGTACTTATTCTCCAGTGCAGTTCAGAGTGCCTTCGCTGTTTCCAAGGTCCTATGAGCATTATAAACTGGGGCAGATAGCGCATTCAGAATATGGCCTCTGCATAGAAAATCGTCCTTTTGCGCTTTGCACGTTTAGCCTTTAGAGCAACATCATCTTTATCAGTTTCCTTGGGGATATCTTCCAATTCGTCATCCAAAATGTAAAATAATTTGACGATGACCAGGAAAAATTTCATCGTCTCTTGCCAACGAGTGAAATTGTGGCCATCAAAATGCTCCAATCGAGTTAGATGATGATTCATAACTTGAAGAGCGCTCGAACCTTCCGTGGTTGAAGAATATTGTCTGAAATTTGTTGGGAAATTTTATGGTACGAGAAGAATTTGATGGCGATTGCGATGAAGATAATGCTTTACTTCTGACTTCAAGAATCTATGGAATAGATTCTTTCAGACAATATTCAACCCACCAGGTACAAACGGGTTATCGAACTATCGACTTTCAGGATTCAATGAAGCCTTATAACAGCGTAATCGGATTCAAAGTTTATGCGTGTTTGATCCGACCAAGAACACTTTAGCAACGGTTTCTGATGATACAATTTATATAAACTAGAATGATGAGAAAGAAGAGAGCAATTCTACAACGTTTTCTGAGTTTGCAACACTTTGGAAGCGTCACAGAACAGAGTAACGGTGGCGCAGTGTTTAGCAACATTTTCCAGCGCCGCAAAAATTGCTCCATGAGGAAGAAGAAGATGGAGTTCAGAAAAAAAACTTTTTTCCCAACATTTCTGGGCGTTGCTATTTATAGACGTGAAGAGATGTCCATTCGTGAAGCGTCACAACCGTTTGTAACGGTCATGTCTATTCATTTTGTAACGGTTCACAACTGTTACAAACAGTCGCTCTTGCTAAATAGGCGCCTTTAATTCCCCCTCCTAATGTTCGGGCGCCTGTTCAACAGGCGTCTGGCTTTATTTCTGTTAAAGAAATGAGACCTCCAATATTTCGGAGTGTGGAAAATCATATTTCCACATTCTGAACTGTTGGAGATGCTCTTAGACTTGAGTTCATTGGCCTCATTTATGTTGGAGAAATGATGCCTTTAGCATTTCGGAGTGTGGAAAATCGTATTTTCGCACTCTAAACTGTTGGAGATGCTCTTAGACTTGAGTTCATTTGTGTTATATATGTCTTAACCAACAAACTCAAATATGTATTCATTTGAACAACTACATTCGTGGACAGCGGCAGAGGTTTATTGTTTTTCTTTAGAAATATACAAAGTATTTCTTTTTGTATCCATCTGTTACATTTTCATATTTCTATTTGTATAATCTTTGGATGGATATCAAGATAAATTATATGTACTTGTGTTTAATATATATATTTTGAACAGTGGGAAGGGCAATGGGATACATGAAGAGTGCAAGCTAGAAGTCATTAGCAGCTGGAGGAATATCATCGCCTGCATTATACTATGTGTACACTCAGCTTCCATCAAATCCGATGTTTGCATCTTCACTTAGATTTGGTAAAGTAACATATCTATTCCCTCGTTTTTCTTCTTCTTCTTTCAGATATGTATAGAATCATATATCCTGTAGATGGTTGACACTGGTGTTTGCCAGTCTAAGTTTGTTACATCTCGTTCCTTCGTATGTAAATTGTTTTATAATTCGTTTTAATTTTGGAAGCTGCTATTTAACAAAACTTCATTGAACTGATTTTGTCATAACTGGGTTGTAGGTTATTCTCCTATCTACACTCAACTAGCCAGGTATCTTCTTTAATTTTTGCGCCTACCATCTTGTATTTTCGAAGTTTGCTAAGCATTTTATCATATTTGGAAACTACCGCAGAGTGCAATGCAAAACTATATGAAGATGATGTTAAAGATGAACTCTACTACATGCAATGTTTTTATAACCGGACTGTGAATCAAACCGCGAGGACTCAGGGTTCGAGTTTCAAAGGTTCGACCGGTCGAACCGTCAAGAACCACACATACTCTTTTTTGAAAATTAATACATTTAAATGTAACGCGTCAATCTTAAATACACAATAAACCAACATCATCAATAAAAATATACGATATTAATTCATAATCCATACATTAATTCTAATATGAAAAATTAAACAAAATTTGTTACACTAGCTGCACTAACTACAAATATAAAACGTGCGAAGATTTGAAAAAGTATTTTGAAACGAAAAAATTGCACATATGAGAGGGTTCAACCGGGTTCAAATGAAGGGTTAAACCGTTAATTCAAAGGTCGAACCAAAGTTTTTGCATGAATGAGGTTTGATTGAGTTCGCGGCCTTTAACCCCTAGGGCTCGTGGTTATTCGCGGTTCAACCGCGGCAGGGCCGGGTTATGAAAACCATGACTACATGTTAAAAACAATTTGATCACATAATTGACTGAGAGGTTATGTGCATGAACAAAAATGTCAACTGAATGGTCTTTTTTTGATCTGTAGATTTCATTGGATTAAAATTATTTAATTTGATTTTGTGATAGATGCATGCATGCACGTCTTAGCCTTTTCATACAACATGCTCATGAAATTAAGGGTTGGACCCAAGTCTTCTAAACCAACATGCATGCTAAAGAGAAAAGAATATCTAAAAAGGGTCATGCATGAACTGCACTTGTCCATGTCATCGTCTAATAGTCATGAATATAATTACTCAACTGAATATGACAAACAACTCGATCCTTCGTCAGTAGTATGTATTATTTTCATCATTGCAGGAATAAATTCAAGCTTGTCATAATCCTATAATTATTTTCATTATTGCAAGAATATTGTGCGAATATTTTCAATAGAAAATACACATGAAACATGGTCTGTTGATACAAGTCAAAATAATTAGTACAAACAGTAACCACATAGTAATCAAAACCTCATTTTGGACAGATCCACCTAACATGCATTCAAATTTTGGAATTTCCAATTGGTGCAATGGAAACAAATTTAAATTAGTTGGGATTGTTAGTTTTCTCAAATATATAATATGTTTCTAATTAGATATATGTTTTTTTTAATAAAGGTAAATATGGCCCGGCCCAAATACAAAAATGAGAACAGATAGATCGGGTAACCCGAAACTTCACTATACAAGCTCAAACCCTAACCCTTGCGCCGCATACAAACACAAAAACCTTCTCAACTCCTTCAAAAAAAAGAAAACAAAAATGGCGTTATCAAACTAATTTAAGCTTCGCCTCCGCCTTTCTTTACGCCACTGCTTTCGCCTCTCTCCCAATACGAGAGGCCTTCGTTAAACTTGCCTCTCATACCATCAATCTCTTCAGAAGTAAAAATGCAAATCTGAGGTTGATAATTCCTTATGAATTCAACAGATCTGTTGTCAAAAAGACTTAGATCTGTTGGATTCTCCTTCTGAAAAGCAGCATGCGCTTGGTTTGTAGTATCTTGAGCTCTGTTAGACGCATGATCTCTATTAGAGGCAAGATGAACTCTGCTGTAGGCATTAGTAGGGATAAGCCCATCAGAAATATGATTACTCATCCTTATACTCTTTGGTTGGGTTAAGATTTGTTCCAGATGCTTACTGTCTGCTTCAGTACTCTAGTCTTCAGCTAAATTGGCGAACTTGATTAGATCTTTCATTTTTTCTTTGATTTATGGAGCAGGATCTTACTGTCTGTTTCAATTATAAGCCATAACTGCTCTTTACTGCTGCTAACTTTGTTATGAATACGAGCATTTCTCTCTCTCCAAATATTATATACAGCAGTAGTAATATATACGTGAGCATGATCTCTTTCAAATGATTTTCCTTTGAACTTGGTTTTAATCAGCTGAATAATTTGCTTGAGCTCCAAAATATCGTTGATTTGAATATCTAGTTTAGCTTTAATATGTTTCCATAAAAACTGTGAATAACTGCATTCAAAAAATAAATGATTAGAGCTCTCATTTTCTAGATTTCATAGGGAACAAAGTGAACTAGAGCTATTGCCCCATTTATTTATTTTGTCCCAAGTTGGCAATTTATTATGAAAAGCAAAGAAAGTACAGTATGCCATCTTGGGGCTGTTCACCTTATTCCAAATGCAGTCATACCAATCAACTTTGGTGACTTTATTTCTAATAACATTCCATGTATTTTTAAAAGAAAACTTCCCTTTATTATCTGCTTTCCATATCCAGTAATCACTGTCTGCATTGCTATCAAAGAAAATTTTACAAGTTTCATCTCTGTGAGGATTAGAAATTGGATGAATTTGAGGTTGCCATTGATTGTCTATAATAATAGAAGACACTGTTGCATTAGGTCCCCAAAAAGAACTAAATTACTCCATCCAATTTTTTTGACAAAGGAGTCATTTTTAAACCATGGATCAAACCATAAGCTGGTTTCAGCACCCGATTTAAAATTTCTTTCCAAAAGAAGCTTACCAATATCTCTGCAATTTAAAATATGTTTCCAAGTATTAGACTGATTGCTGTTTGGAGCAATATTCCAGAAATTACCTTTTCTGAGATACTTAGCCTTCATCCATCTGGCCCATAGCGAGTCTGCACTAAGAAATCTCCATAGAAATTTTAAATGACAAGTTAGACTAAGGTCCTTCATATTTCTAGTGCCAAACCCACCTCCATCTTTTGGTTTACAAACTGCATCCCAATTACTTTTGTGGTATTTACCTCTCCACAAAAAATTTGCACATCTGCTATCTAATTTTTTTATAGAAGTAGCAGGAATTTGAAAAGTTTGTAACTAGTATAAAATAATAGCATAAACTACAGTTTTGATTAATTCTACTCTTACTGCACTAGAAAGAAGTTTACTAGACCAAGTTTCCATTCTTTCTTGAATTTTATCCAGTAAAATAGAACAGTCTGAATCCTTTATTTGATTTACAGAAAATGGCAAACCTAGATATTTTATAGGAAGATTACCTTCAGTAATTTTTAAAACATTTAGAACATCATTTTTATAATTTCTATATTTGCTGAAATACGCTTTACTTTTATCTATGTTTATTTGCAAACCTGCATACTTGTTCAAATTGTCAAAAACACTTTTAATGGATAGTGCATTTTTTTATTGGCCTTAATAAAAACCATCAAATCATCAGCATAGGTAAGGTGATTAATACAAGGTTGGACTCTATTTATGGGATTAATATTCCATTTAATAATTTCTATTTCCATTAAGACAGAGAATTATTCCATTACCATTGTAAATAAATAAGAAGACAGAGTGTCACCTTGTCTAATACCCCTATTACTCTTAATGAAACCTTCTGTTTTACCTTGAATAAGTATAGAAAAAGTAGGGGTACCAATACATTCCATGATCAAATCACAAAATTTACTTAGAAATCCCATACACTTCATAATATGAAAAATGAAATGCCTATTTACTTTATCATAAGCTTTCTGTAGATCAATTTTTAAGCACACATTGTCTCCTTTTTTAATATTGAATTTCCTCCCCATCTCATGGGCTAGCATAGAATTTTCTGAAATAAGTCTACCAGGTACAAAAGCACTCTGATTTACAGAGATGATGAAAGGTAGAATTTTTTTAATTCTGTTGCTTAAGATAGTAGAAATGATTTTGTAAATGAAATTACAACATGAAATTGGTCTATAGTCACCTATATTAGAAGGATTTTTCTTTTTAGGAATAAGCGTAATGAAAGTATGATTAATACTTTTAAGAATTTTGCCTTTATCCATAAATTCATTAATAACTTCAAAAATACGATTTTTAATATTATCCCATTGATTTTTGTAAAACTTTGCATTAAACCCATCAGGGCCTGGACTTTTGTTATCACCAGCTTTAAAAATAATATGTTTTATCTCCTTTATAGATACAGGAGTAAGTAAAATATCTGAAGCATTATCTTTCAAAATGTTTTTACAAATAATATGAGGAAATTCTTTTACAACAGAATTCATTAAAGTATAGATTTTCAAAATACTCAACAACTTCATTAACAATTTTGGTAAAAGCATTAGAAATGTTACCTGAAAAATCTATGACATTGCCAATATTATTAATATGCATTCTATTACTCATTTTAGCATAAAAGAATTTTGTAAAATCATCACCAAGAGTTAACTAGTCTACCTTAGCCTTTTGTTTGGAAATAACAGTATTTTTATAGATTTCAGTAGACAGATTTTTCTGATTGTTAAAAAAATTGCTAACAATACTCAAATCACCTGGGTTATCATCTACAGGATTTTGTAAAATTTTACCCTCCTTTCTAAAAAATCCAGACTAT
Organism: Allium cepa; assembly: GCA_030765085.1. Classification (NCBI taxonomy): domain Eukaryota; kingdom Viridiplantae; phylum Streptophyta; class Magnoliopsida; order Asparagales; family Amaryllidaceae; genus Allium; species Allium cepa. Next base: position 888,685,983 of record CM060929.1, read on the forward strand.
TATTATTCACACAATTATACTTATTCCAATTTTTAATATTGAATTTAATATTTTTCAAAAGCATACTAAACTAAAATTGTTTAGTACCACTACATGAAAAAATTAAACTGTTTTCCATCAAATTATTAAAATTCTCTTCTAAAACCCAGCTATTTTTAAATTTAAAAGGGGCTACTTTCTTGTTTAAATTTACAGTGTTAGAAAAGTTTATCATAAGAGGGGTATGATCAATAGAATTTTGTTCTAGAGTTGAACAAACAAAATCTGAGAAACTATTAGAAAATCCCTTGTTGATTAAAATTCTATCCAAATTATAGTGAATGTTCTTAGCCAAACCAGATTTCCAAGTATATTTATTCCCAATAATATTTTGTTCAATAAGACCACTGTTTAAGAGAAAATTATTTACCTTGTCAAACTTACTTTGAGGAATTTTGTTTCCTCCAAATTTCTCAGAAACATGAAATACAGTATTGAAATCACCCAGAATAATCCAAGGAAAATTATATTTTGAATTCAAAAAAGTCAGTTTATGCCATAATTCATTTCTTTCATTTTCAAAATTACTACCATAAACACTAGTAACATGAATAAAAAAACCACCTATATTTTTAAATTGACAATCAATAAACTGTTTGTCTTTATTAACATTTAAGTTTAGCCAGATATTTGAGTCCCAAATAACAATGATTCTACCTTTACAGTTACAATCATTGTTATTTGTAGACTTCCAGTTACTAGACAACTTTAAATAGAATTCTCATAATTTTCATCATTCAATTTGTTTTCTACGAGAGCAATAATGGTAGGTTTGTAAATATTGATCATATATAAAATATCATATTGCTTAGCAGGGGAATTCATACCCCTGACATTCCAAACAAATACAAACATTTTAATAAAATACTAAAAAAAGGATTCAAATGGTACCTGAAACAGAAGCACTCTTACCTCTCCTCTTATTATCAACACTCTTGGCTTTTAACCTTGTAGACATCTCATCCCATTCTGGATTAATTGAGATGTATTTTGTTTGAAAGCTTTCTTCTCTTTACTTCCCTTTAGTTTACCAGTAGTCTTTGATTTTGGAATGTGTAGATTAGATATATCAAACTGGTCAGCAGCTTCAGCCATATCTAATTCATTTTCTTCCTTTTGTTCTGTTACAGGGACCTTAATCAGAGGAATATCGAAATTAGTTGTGCGAGGCAATGCAGAGTCATTGTGCTTTGCTGTTGCAGCCTGCTTAGGAGGAGAGACCTTCTTGCGAGGCAATGTTGAGTTGATGTCTACCCTGTCCTCAATATCTGCAGCAATATTCGAAGGAGACTCCTCTTGCATTAGATTATTCCCAATTTGGATGTGATTTTTATGCAAGATTTTATATATTTTTGTACCACCATTCTCTGTAACTAAACATGGCTCTGAGATAGGAGGGATTTCAGAGCTAAAGAACTTTTCATTAACACTCCCCTCCACTGTATTATGCTGATTTAGAACAATTGAATTATTGTCATATTCTTTAAACTAATAAACTTCCATAGCTGTGATCTGATCTTCTTGATCGGTGAGCACCTCAGTATTAATTTCTTGATCTGAAATGAAACATTCTTGGTTGATCCGATCATTGTCTTTCTGAATTCTTGACTGCTTTATTGAATCTTTATTAAGATTTGGCTCTTGAATTACACCTAAGCTATCTTCTTGAGGATTATCTCTTTTTTGATTGCTAGTTTTGGGTATCCACATCTATTTTGGATTACAGTGCTCTCTAGTGTGACCAAAACATTTACAAATATTGCATTTCGGTGGAACCCATTCGTATTCCACTTTTTTTGTAATGTTTTCTCCCTTATAGAGAGTGATATTGATCTCCTCTGGAAGTTCATCAGTCGTAGAAACTTCCGCAAGAAGGCGAGCGTAATTCAATCTCGTCTTTAAGGTAGTAGCTACGTCCATTTTAATGGGTTTTCCTATAATACTGGCCATGATACTGAAGGCTTCTCTGTCCCACAATTTAAGATTAACACAGGGTGACCTAACCCAAATGGCCATAGACGTTAACAAGTCTTTGTCCATTTCCAAAGAATCAGACCACTTTCTCGCTATGATGAGTTTGGCATTGTAAAAGTATGGTCCATTCTTCAATACCGAAGAGCAATCTTGAGAATCTTTGAATTTAACAAGAAAGAATACATTCTCTCTTGTAAAAATTCCAAACTCACCGATCGGATTCCAAACTCTTTGGATATATGATTTAAAAAACATATAGTATGGTTTGGTACCCATTACATACATAAGAACAGAATTGTTCCATGTTTCGGTTTCCCTTTTACATACCTCTTCCTTTACCTGACCATACTTTTTGTTGTTAATCTTGATTGGTGCAATATGCTCTAGATTGCAATCTTCATCATTGGGTTCTTGAGGCTGATCAGCAACAATATCAGCCCAGGATTTGCGGCCTTGTTCTCTATTCAGTGAGATGGCTATCGGTTTTTTCTGTGGCAGCAATATTTGAACATTCTTTGTAGTATTGGTGATCATAATCTGATCATCTCGTCCTTTTCTGTTGTCTCTATTAAAAGCCGATAACAACTCCTGTGACTTCTTGGCCTCTTTCCTCTTCTGCTGTTTGGATTGGACCAATTTAAAACCATCATTGCCAATATTGATAACCCCTGATGGCTTTCTGATGTGAGAAGCCTCAGGTGGTCTGATTAGGGAAGAAGATTGGGAGAGATTTGAGGAAATATGATGGGGAATTGATTTTCTCCCATGGCTGAAAGGAAACCCTAGATTTCAAAAGATTTTTCTTGATTAATTAGATATATGTTATGTTTCAAAAGGGTTTGAGATTTATTAAATATAAACATAAATTAAGGGAACAAATTAAGAAAATTTGCAAGTGCTACAATCCTAAAATTTTATAGCAATTATGGACGACTCTAATTGGTAGATTTGAGATTAGAACAGATACGAACACCTACTGTATATTTTTCAAACATATTTGAGTTTGTTTCTATAATATAATTGACGTACGAATGCCTTGTTTAGTGTGTTTGTGTGTGTGTACACACACATGTTGTGAAACATACTTAAGTATAATGATAATCAAAATAGATATAAACCTATTTTATACAATAAATTTACCTGATATCAAATATGAATTAGGTTTATAAGAAAACTTAAAGTATGTTTCTATAAAAGAATAAACATTTATCAAAATTACCTTTAGAACTTATCAAATCAAGCAAGTTTACCCTATTTCTTGTTAGAAACATAAGAAATCAACGTAATTGGGCAAAAACCTTGTAGGCAAGAGGCATGGATTCAAAAGCAATGAGGAGGCAAGATGTGAAAAAACACAATGGAAAAAATTAACGTGGGCGGTTTTATTTAAAAGGGGAAACGAATTGATTGTGTTATATACCTATCCTTTAGGCTAAATAATTAAATATCTAAAGCTTTCAACATTTTCCATTCAGAAAAGTGCGGTCTGCGTTAATTAAAAGGCAGAAAGAATCTTCTAGAGACTGCAATTATTTACCTAACTAAATATCTTCTTTGAGAACCCTTTTTCGACCTTTTAAAACATTTAACACGTTTTGAGGGTATTTTTGGTATTTCATGGTCGGACCAAAAATTATGTTTCTATTCCAACTATTGATAAAAAAAAAGATAATAGATGAAATATTAACTTGCAACCAACTGCTTCCTCAAAAAAGCCTTAATAGCATTGAAATAGATTCAAGCTTAAATAAAGACAAATGGTGTTGGAAATTTATAACAAAAGATAAATTTTCCTTTAAAAACACATGAGAATTCATCAAAAGTGCTCAAGCTGTAGTGGTAATTATTTTGAATGGATGCCATAAATGGAGTTCTACGTGTTTGGACATTTTGTCCATGTGTAGGAGACCATTTTTTTGAATTTATCAAAGAATAGATGTCTAAAAATGGCATATTGAAACAAAATTTCTACTTTGAATGGACCATCAAAGCGTTGTTGATTTTTTTTTGTATGTGTTTCTAGAATGTTCAATGAAACTATAATGAATGAGCCGTGAGGATAACTTATCTCAAATTTACTTAGAATAGATATTTAAACATTGAGATATATAACAAATAAATTAGAATTGCTATATAAGAAGATATTAAAGGAACAGAATAAAAAAATAAAATTATTTCAAAAAAACTGTATGATATTTTGCAATGGCTCATAGCTGTTGCGAAATGAAATTAAACAAAGGGTTAGGGCCGTTATTTATGTAGTCAACATCGAAAAATATCGTTGATATATCACCGATATATCTTATATAGCTCTTTAATCGATTTTTTTTCAAAATATCGCTTAAAGTTCCTACCGATATATCATTTGATATTAGCCGACACATCCCTTCGATATTCAGTTTAAAATCCTCAATGATTTTTAAGAATATTGTTCATCATTGTATGTCCTGAACAAAATAAATTTACAAATAAATATCTTCACATTGTCGGTATTTGTTTTTAGTATATAATGAATGATAATGCATAGAAATCCTAATGTATTAATATTTTTTCGTTTTTTTAGTCTATTTCATTCATCTTTTAACAAAGAACACTTATTTATTCCATTATTTTATTTTTTTTATTTCGTTAAGGACTTTACCATTAAAAGCTAGATCCTTTAATAGCTATTTTTCAATTTAGTTATATTTTGGTTTACTGTTTCTATTTGGTAAGTCAAGTAATGAAAATTGATTTTAGAAGTTATTATCATGCACTAAGAACTAAAACTTTAAAGAGTAATAAAATTATATATTTGAAAAATCGATTAAGAAACAAGCTAGAAGTTGTAATCGATGTCAAATGAACATTACTTCTTAGATAAATCAAGTGAAAATGAAAAGGCAACTTTAAATATGGAAAATTTGCAAATTAATATAGATGATTAGATGACCTAAAAAATGAATATAGTATAAAAACGATTAAAATAATAAAGATGCACATTATATAAATTTCTTGATTTTTTTAAGCTTATTCTATAACTTATGTTTAATAGAAGTGAATATTAGGCTCAGGTCCCTAATAAGTTTCAAAATACACAAAAGCCTCAGTAAAAAAATGTATGAAAATTAGGTCCCTAGAATTAAGTTACTAAGTAATTGCATATAGTTATAAAATTATTCACTGAATAATTGCAGACATTTATGCAATTACGTCCAAAAGTTGCATAAATTTATGCAATTTTCTCGGTGAATAATTACGGAAATTTCCGCAATTTTTTTAGTGAATAATCACGTAATTTTCCGCAAATTTTTGAAAAAATTACGTAAATTTCTGCAATTTTTTTAGTGAATAGCTACGGAATTTTCCGCAATTTTTTGAAAAAATTATGGAAATTTACACAATTTTTCAATGAATAATTATGAAAATGTCTGCAATTTTTTAATATAATTGCGTAAATATCTGTAGTTATTCGCTGAATAATTGCATAAGTGTATGCCATTATTCGGTAACTTAATTCTAGGGACCTAATTTACAAACTTTTTTACTGGGTTTTTTGTGTATTTTGAAACTTAGTAGGGACCTGTGCCAAACTGTCCCTGAATAGAATATCCCGGTAAACATATTGTAATCTGTAAACTAATTGCAATCACTCTTTTAAGAGTAATTTGGCAATATTAATTCAAATATTTAAAAACATAACCTCATTATAATATTATAAAATAATACAATATGGTTTATAACATATTCTACACATATTCGATATATCATCGGTATTATCCGATATTGTTACCTGGAGATTTGACCAAGCAACTAAGTACTCGGCATTAACATACTGTTCGACATTTATGATTCGTTCGACATCCGGATCGTTTGGCATTAGAAGAACGCTTGGCACTCAAGAACGCTCAGCATTTAGGAGCGTTCGGCATTAGAAAGTGCTCGACTTCTATAGTCGTCTGACACATATGAATCGTTCGACACGCAATTTCGGTCGGCATCTATGGGACGTTTGGCATGCGAGAGTGTTCGGCATGCAAGAGCGTTCGGCATTGAGAAACGTTCGGTATTGTATATCTTTCGGCATCTATGGGACGTTTGGCATGCGAGAGTGTTCGGCATGCGAGAGCGTTCGGCATTGAGAGACGTTCGGTATTGAATACCGATTGGCATTTATGGATGTTCGGCATGCCAGGGTCATTCGGCACTCCGTACTGCTCGGCATCCAAACCTCGTTCGGCATTCAGGTTGTTCAGCATCACTTCGTTCGGCATGAGAATATTGTTCGGCATTTACGCCTTGCTCGGCATTCAGCCGTTCGGCCTCTCTGGGTTAGCACACAGTGATCACTCTTTTTGGGCCGAGATACCAAGCTGCTAGGCCCACCAGAGAAGTCCAACCTACCTTCGTCTATAAATAGAGAGGCAGAGGCACAGTGAAATTGACCTTTTTTGGAGAACACCGGGGAGGCTCTACCGCATTCAAGACTTAATCAAGATTTGTCTTTTTTTCTTAGTAATTGTATTCAATATAATTGGTATATGGATTGTATCTATAATCGATTTTCGAGAAAAGCAATAAAGATTAACCTCAAAGTGAACGTAGGCAATTACGCCGAACCACTATAAATCTGATGTTCGTATTTTCTGCATTTAAATCTGCATATTATCCTCTGTTTAACTTATTTTCTCCATTAATCTCTCTACACAATCTCTCTTAAGGGTGTTAGTGACCAATTCTGGTGCTAACATTTTGGTGCTTTCATTGAGAATCGAATTCTCAGGACGATAGGATCTACTTTGCAGCTACTGGATTGAAAAATACCTTGAAGGAGATCCAAATCATTCACAAGACATTTGTAGATTCTACTCAGAGTTACAACCAACAACTCTACCATGGGGAGACCACGAACTAGATCGGCCTCTCATAACGCAGATGTCCACGAAACTGCTAGTGTACAACAGATAGGACCTAGCAACCAACCAGCAATTCAAGGCGCAGGAACCTCCACCCAGAACCAAGCGGAGGTCGTTTCCCGAACAGAGTTCAACGACTTGATAAGAGAACTCAAGGAAAGTAGAAGGCAACTTGCTGAGCAGATTCAAGCCAACACTAATCTCATGACTCAGCTTGCCCAGCAGCAGCATCAGAATGCTGGATGTAGTCCTGCTCCTTATTCTGAATATGATAGCTCAACCTCAGCTGATGAACCTCCTAGGCATAGACGCCGTAAGGATGAAGCTGCATAAGTAGGTGCCACTGATTGATCCTCCAGGGATCAGGCACATGATGAGACTGGACGCCCGGATCACCAAGACCCAAATCAAGCGGGACATCAACCCGCACGGTCCCGTGGAACGGAACCCAACCTTCCATACAAACTCTAGATTTATCAGCCATGGTCAGACAGTTGATGAGAGTGAATCAAGGCCTGACCAACGAAGATTGGGTAGTGTCCAGGAGTCATACTCCCTTCACAGATGTCATCCTACAGGCTGAGTACCCTAAGAAATTCAATATGCCGACTATCCCAGCCTACGAAGGGAAGACTGAACCTAGGCAACACGTGATGTGGTACGAATGGATGATGCATTCGACAAGGGCAAACGACGCAACTAAGTGTAGGTGTTTCTCAATCACTCTGTCCGGAATCGCCACTATGTGGTTTACTCGGCTTCCTCCGCGATCTATATCCAGCTTCGACGAGTTAGCAATGAAATTTGTTGAGCAATTTAGGATACATGCTACCCGTCCAAAGGACGTTAGGTCTTTGTCAAGCGTAATCCAGGCTCCGGATGAGTCTTTGATAGCATACTTACAGAGGTTTCATGTTACCGCCACTGAAGTTAGCAATCCTAACGACCATGCAATTTGATGGCGGTAATGCGAGGTGTAGATCCTGACTCGGAGTTTGGAGATTTGTTGGCGGGAAAGCCCCCAGCTACATTGGAACGATTCTATTCCAATGCTCATCAGTTCATATGGAGGGAGGAAGCTCGATGGACGAGACGAAATAAAGCACCAGGGCCTGTTCAGGAGACTGTGAAAAGTAACATCACCGTGAAGCAGTACGATGATAGTTTGGGAAAAATTCAAGTCAACATCCAGAATAAGCCTGGGCAGTCCGAAGGATCAGGAGGTGGAAATCCCAAAAAGAAAAGAGAAGCAGGGAAATGGAAGTCAAGGATTCCGACCTACAATGAACACACCCCGCTCAATACTTCTCTTGAAAACATTTATCTATCTACCTGTAACACCTTTGAATACAGAAAGCCACACCCAAAGGAGTCCACTATAGAAAAGAAATGGACAGGGAAGTATTGTCGCTTCCATGAGACCCATGGGAACAATACTGAGGAGTGTAGACACCTCCATGATGCCATAGTGAAGTTAATCAGACAGAAAAAATTACAGGAATTTGTCAAAAACTCGCAAGATGGAAGGCAAGGAACGTTAGACCGCGGACGCGGGCTAGCTCTACGCCAACCAGAACAACCTGCTCGGACTGTGGGTAGATTGATTATAAACACTATTGTCGGAGGATCTCATCCTGTAGACAAGAATTGGCAGGAGATGGAACGATATGCAACCTCCTTGAGGCATGCAGATTACGAATGTTGTTCGAATGTGGAAGATGGAACCCCCGCAAAACAACAATGCATGATGACTGACGATATAGTGTTTAGGAGTCGAGACGCGGACAAGGTGGAGGCTCCTACTATCGACCCGATGGTTATATCTGCAACTATCGGGCCAGCTTACGTGAAAAGAATCTTGATTGATTGTGGAAGCTCTGTCAACATCATCTTCAAGAAGGCTTATGACCAAATGAAGATGGAAACGAAAGATTTGAAACCATGCAAAGCCCATATCCATAGCTTTAACGGTGTTGCAACCGACGCGATGGGGTATATAGAGCTATCCGTTGAACTAGGGGAAGGTGAGCATAGGAGAGTGCGAGTCCTACCGTTCATGTTAATGGATGTTGACTCTCCATACAATGTCTTTTTGGGTCGTCCAGCCTTGGCAGAATTTAGGGTTGCTTTGGCCCCATGGTTTTGACAATAAAATTTTCAACAGACAAAGGAGTCGGTGTTGTACATGGCGATCAGGCGACCGATCGTGCATGTTATGGTAGAATTGAGAGAAGCTCACCGGAGAGAGAAGGGAAAGGTTGCGGACAGCTCCATCCGCATCCTAAAGACTGATGATTGACAAGTGGTGCCCGAGCCCTGGCTCGGGCAGCATTCTCGGATCCTTAGAGATATAGATCCGAGAGATGATGATGGGGAACCCAGGGAAACGAATGCAGCACCGGCTGAGTTGACGATTGACATCCCAATCAGCCGGGATGACCCATCACGAGTTCTTAAGATCGGATCACAACTCAACCCTTCAGTGGCCGAGGATCTTACTGATTTCCTCCGGGCGAATCTGGACATTTTCGTTTGGACACACTCTGATATGTGCGGGATTTCTCCAACAATTGCGAGTCATATGTTGAACATAGATCCAAAACACGTTCCCGTAAAACAGAAAAGGAGAGGTATGGATCCGAAGAGGTTTGCGGCTCTCAAAGAGGAGGTGGACAAACTCAAAGCTAATGGGTTCGTCCGCGATGCCCTCTACCCTGAATGGGTATCTAACCCAGTGCTAGTGAAGAAAGCAAATGGAAAGTGGAGAACTTGTTGATTACTCCGATCTGAATAAAGCATGCCCGAAGGATAGTTTCCCTTTACCTAGAATCGACCATCTCGTCGACTCAATCGCCGGACACGAATTACTATCATTTATGGATGCGTACTTAGGATACAATCAGATCCCGATGCACATTCCAGACCAAGAGCACACCAGTTTTGTCACAAATATGGGGCTATACTGCTATGTAGTAATGCCCTTTAGATTGAGAAATGCGAGGGCAACGTATCAGCACCTGGTGAATCGAATGTTTAAGGACCAGATTGGTAGAACGATGGAAGTCTATATGGATGACATGCTTGTGAAGTCACGGCAGTCAAACGACCACATCCGAGACTTAGCAGAAATGTTTGATATACTCAGACAATACGGTATGAAGATCAACCCCTTGAAGTGCTGTTTTGGCATGGCATCAAGAAAGTTCTTGGGTTTCATTGTGAATGCACGTGGAATTGAAGCTAACCGGGAAAAGATTCAAGCCATTCGGGACATACAAGTGCCCAGAACTATAAAGCAAGTACAAAGCTTGAACGGAAAGGTGGCAGCGCTGAGCCGATTCATATCCAGAGCCACGGATAAATGCATTCCCTTCTTCGATGTAATAAAGAAGGGAAAAAGGAATTTCGAGTGTACATCCGACTTTGAGGTAGCATTTCGAGCTCTGGTAAGGCATTTGGAGAGCCCCCCGGTGCTATCGAAACCAATCGACCATGAAATGTTGTATGTATACATGGCAGTATCCCAACACGCTATCAGTACGGCTCTGGTTCGCGAGGAGGACCGAGTTCAAAAGCCAGTACATTATGTCAGTAAACGCTTGACGGGGCAGAAAGAAATTATTCCAAGATCGATAAATTAGCTTATTGCTTAGTGATTGCATCACGCAAGCTTCGCCCATACTTCCAGGCACACTCAATCAATGTTTACACTGATCAACCCCTGCGATAGGTACTCCAACGACCGGAAACTTCCGGAAGGATGTTAAAGTGGAATATCGAATTAAGTCGATTCGATATTACCTACCTACCATGAAAGGCCATTCTGGGACAAGCGCTAGCGGATTTCATCGCTGAATTCACCATGACAGACGAATCAAATGGCCGCAATGTCATACCTCCCGTCCGATGGAAGATGTACAACGATGGGGCATCTAACGACCGTTGTTCGGGGGTTGGAATAGTTCTGGTAACTCCTAAAAACTGATCAGTTTGCTATTCTTTGAAGTTCGAATTCACAGCAACGAATAACGAAGCCGAGTATGAAGCATTGATCGTCAGTTTAAGACTCATCAAAGAAATAGGAATAAGATCGGTTGAAATTTTTTGCGGCTTGCAACTGGTGGTGTATCAAGTGCTGGAGTGTAACGACCCAGAATTTCAGTCATTTGAAATTCATATATTTAATTAATTTTAAATATGCACAAGTAAATTTTATAAGATGAATAGATTTTATTTCGAATATAAGGATTTAATTGGATAATTAAATTGTTAATTTAATATTTGAAATTGCGTAAATAATTAGAATTTGCATTTAAAATGAATAAAAATGATTTGTAAAGTTGTATCTAGTCATATTTGAATTGGAATGATGTTAGAGAACTTTTAAAATCAAATTAAAAGTTAATTTGTAGAAATTGAATATTTTAATATTTAATTGACGAGTAAAAATAGACATTTTCAAACAGTCTCGGATTTCGATGAAACTAGTTTCATTGGATTTGTAATGTTTTATTATTGTATGGTTTCAAATTTCGTGTCAATCGGATTTACGGTTTGTCCGGGGCAAGCTAAAACGCGTAGAAATCGGTTTAAGTGAATTTAAAATAGTCGATTCGAAAACCAATCTTTCAAATACGATCGAATTGCCTTCTGATATATATTCCATTGCATTCGGAATGGGGGTAAAATAATATAAATGGCAGACGGCACGCTTCGTTTGGAGTTCGAAAAAATTTCGAATGAATAGTGCGCGTAAATTTTCTATACAAGCCTCTCATTTTTTCCTTTTTTCACAAACCCTAGGGTTTCATACCCTAGCCGCCATTAACATTTCAATGGCCAGAAAATCATCATCTTCCTCCTCAATTATCTCCCAATCCATTAACTTTCATGAAAAACTTCCAACTGCAAAGCCGTAGAGCACGACGAGATCTACAAGATCAACGGCTAAGATCGAATTTGGAGGTACGGATCGACGTCAAATGGGCCACGTTCATCATCAGGTCATGCATGCTTTTCGAGGCGAGATCACCACCGAGCTGGCCTATACTCTGGTCGTGGGTAGCTCTCGTCGAGGGCGGTTGAGTGGAAGTCTCCGATCATCTTCAAGTTGTTCGAGGAGGTGTCGATAATTCAAATAGAATCGGCGGCTATGGGTTTCTTTTGATGAAGTTGTACGTGAGGAAGAAGAAGATAGGGGGTGGCCCAGATCTGAAGTGGAGGAAACGCACAGCCACGATTGATTCTAGGTTTAAAGTTAAATAGGAAAATATAAATTAATTATCTTTTAATTCGTGCAAACTTTAAAATAGCATAACTTTTTCATACGAGGTCCGTTTCGCACGAAATGAATTGCGTTGGGTTCGTATGGACGAGCACTACATTATGGAGCTGGATTGGAGTTTATTTGAGCTAGTGAAAATTTTGGATAAAATTAAACGCTCGTTTAATTTTATTCGGAATAAAACACTGCAACTGCTATTGGACGCAATGTGAGTACAACTCACTCTTTCTGACTCACTGATACTTTTATATACATGATAAATAATTTATTATATGATGATTGATGATTGTTTGGATGATATACGATATATTGATTGGTATTTGGATATATACCTGCCTATTGGAGCAGATGAGACCCTATACGTTCCCGTGTATGAGCGGATGACCCTTTGTACGCGCGTCTGCCTTGTAGCGGACATTGTACACATATTTTAATATGTATATTTGTCGCAGGCGACAGGTTGGATGGATCCAACTGGATTCCTCAACAGTATTGATTTATTTACAGATATTTGCGATATATTCTGTTACCATATTGATATATGATGTTTTGGATGCCGTGATTGATGTATTTGGCGTTGTTGCAGCATTGGGCCTATTTTTGGAAAATTAAAAATGTTAAGGTGATGATTTCAAATTTAAAAGGATTTTTAAAGTGATTTTTGAAATAAATGTTTTATTGATTTTTAAATCATTAAGGAATTGATTTATTTTAAATAAATAAACGTTATAATTTTTATGTTATAAAAATTATAATTTTTGTGAAATAAAACCAGAATATGACTTTTAGAATGTGAAGTTAACTATTTTGTGAAATAGTATAAATTAATATTTTTGACTTATTATAAATGGTTTATAGATAAGATTTATAAAATTGATATTTTATAAATCAAAGTGATGGAATTATAAATATGTTTTAAAAGTGTTAAAGTGAAGTTGTAAATGGATTTTTAAGTAAATACGATTTTTAGATTTATAAATTTATGATGATATAAAAAAAAGAATTTGTGAATATATGATTTATAAATAACTAACTTATAAATTGGATTTGTTATATAAATGATAGAAAATGGAAGTCGTTAATAAAGGATTTTACAAGTTGAAGTTTTATAAAATATAAATGGAGTTTATAAACATTGTTTTATAATTTCGAAATCAATTGAATTTGATAAGTAAATATGAAAGCTTATTAAAGGAGATATATTCGCGATTTTTGACAACGAATTATCCTTTAAGTTAAATGTTGAAATAATAATGAATTTGGGTTGAGTAGTATATCCACGATTTTGGACAGTGGACAAATCTTTAAAATAAATGTGTAGAAGTATATTGAATTTGGCAAACGAATTATATTCACGATTTTGGACAGTGAATAATATATTAAAGAAATGTTTTGGGAAGTGATATTTTAAATGGATTTAAAATTATTCAAAGTTGATTTAAAATGTGTTAAGGATCGAAACCATAGATTTCCACATTCATTGTTGAAATAGACGTTTTCGAGAAATAAGGAAATGATGGACTATAACACTGTTGTTATAGTAAATGATTTTCGAAAGGAAATGTTTTTGTATAGTATTGGGATTTATATATCTATCTCATTTTCGAATCCCTATACTATTGATTTTGGGTTGTCGTAACGATGTTTTACGCAACATTCGTTTTGACCCAAATAAACGTGTTTAAGAGAATGTTTTCCTTATATAATAAAATATATACTTAATCGTGTTTGAAGTATATTGAATATTTTCTAAGTGTCAAAAATAAATAGAATTGTAAATTACTTATTATTAAATAAGTATGGAAATATTTTCCAATATGAAGTGAAATGTTTTGAGATTATATCTTTTAAAGATAAATTGAAGTGAATATTTGGCAAGTGATTTAATTAATGAAATATTAATTAAAAGGGCCTAGTGATTGTTATGGTGCTAAATATTTGTTTGTTTGCTTTGATAGTTAAATAACCGACTATCAAAATGCCTAAAAATTTTTTTAGTTCCTCGACTTGACGTGGGAACTATTTAGTCGTACACTTAGTACGTAGCCTTCTGTGTAGGCTTGATTATCCCTTGTGTTGAGGATGTTGATTCTTATAGTGCGGAGTATTACTCTAATCTATCGAGCTTCCTTCTTGGCCAGAAGGATAGCAAGTTGAAAGTTAGAGACGTGATAAGTCTATGAGACTTAGTTTCTGTGCGAGGTTGAGAAACGCTTTTGCGTTGTTGCTGCGAAGAGACCGAGATCAGATTTATCTGAAAACCACTTCGGACCAACGTACATGCGATGATTTGTGCAGGTTGCTTATTGATGATATTGTTATTTCTGTTTTTCATAGTGAGGGACTGCTTGTTGATCGTTTGGGGGTTAAAATCCTAATATACATCCAGTAGCAGTGGTCTCTTCGTTTATGAAATATCCTATGCAAGGGCTATTCGCTACTAATTCTAGGGGTTTCCCGACAGGATATGGTAGGAAAGTACCTTCGGTTTGTCCTGTTCCTGGACAACTTGTATGGATGTTTGTCTGACATTGCATTTCTATATATTACGTACATTGGTTTTTACAAACGTACATCAGTGGTGGCGGAGAAGGCAACTTTTCTTAGCTTAACACCCTCATTGAGACATACGAGCTTAAGGGTTGTATTTTTGTGGAAGGCAATTAGTAGTCAACGGAAATGGCCGTGTGGCATTCAAAGTGATGTGATGTGTGATTGTGAAAGGTAATTGTTACCTCATCAGGCCTCATCAACCGGAAATGACCAAAACAGGGTTAGATGTGGCAAGGCTAACTGGGTCATTCCCAATTAGGATATGATCATCCTCTTCTAGATATATCTTTGCACGCTATGACGTCGTGTATCTGATTATTGTGGTTGGTATGCTAGAGGGCCCTCGGTAAAGGTCGGTAACGACCAGAGGATGACATATTCGGTACCATCTAGTTATAGAGATGGGCCGGTCTTGTGTTGGTAGAGGGCAGATGTTCTGTGCCTCGGGACATCCATCTAGAGGTGTACCCCTTCGGAAGGTAGTCCCTTCACCTGGTCATTTGTATATAAATCCAAACTCCATTACGCACCTGCCAATTTATTTGTAGAGCCTAGTATGCTGGAATTTAATAATGGTAACAATTTCGTCTATTTTGAATATTATTTGTATACTAGACACTACTATAATATAACATGACATTTGATATGAAATGTTTTAGTTATCGTAAGGTAAAAACATGTCTGTGTTTATGTGTGGACTTGTCTTACGAGATACTTTTGTTTTGAAAACTAAGAAAAAGTTTAGTAATTTAATAAATTCAGTTGAGTGTGTTTCTCACACTGTTTTACCAGACTGATCCGGGCGTTCTTCCCTTTCAATACTCGGGTCAGACCGAGTATATCTACAGGTTATGCTTTGGTGCTTTTGGAGCTTCAGTAGGAGAGCTGGAGATCTTCATTTTCGTACATCTGTATTTGCTTGATTATCCGCTGCATTGCTTTGTTAGTTATTGTTATTATCAGCATTGTGAGGACATGTTGTTATAACTGTTCAAGCTGATAACTCTGACTGATTGTTGAACTCTGATTGATGTGTGTATGTATGCAGTTTCTGTTTTGTAAAGATCATTGATATGATATTATATATTATCCGCTGCGATGTGAGATTCTGTATTGTTCTGTTTAGTTCTATCTTCTCTTCTCTTCTTCTCTCTTCTTTTCTTTCTCTTGACTTTCCGTCAGTCTGTGCTTTTTGGGTCAGACATGTGTGGATTATTGTCGATTCAAAGGGTACGGATTTTCGGGTCATCACAGCTGGTATCAGAGCTTAGATTTTGTATATTCCTAAGCTTTGATGTCTACTCAATATAGATAGGGACAGTAGCACCCTAGATTGAGTTTGAGTGTATTATATATATGAGTGCGTATTTGTTAGTGAATATAAAATGTTTTATATTGTGTTTGCTTATCCGTTGAGTTGTTTGTGAATTCTGGTCGGTATGTGGGGTGCCATGTTATCGATATGGATTTCCAAACACTTAAACGAGGCAAGTCGACATAGTATCATTTTAAATTGGGTAAATGAAATAATTTTATCTCTATTGTATTTTTCTATAAAGGAATAATTTTTCAGGAATTATTAAAGTGTATATAAAGTGATTGTTTGGTTGTTTGAAAATATAAATATTTATATAGGTTAATGAAAGATGTTTGAATAATCTAAATAGAAACAACAATTGTAAGAGAATAAATTGTATAAGCAAAAGAATTATAAGTATGAAATTATAATTAATATAATTTACAATTGTGAAATAATCTTATATATAAGAAGTGAAACTATATGAATATATTTATAAATATGAGTTGTAAATAAAAAAATGGATTTAACTAAGAATTTGTGAAATTTGAATCTTGTTAACTTTGAAAGTTATTTTTCAAAGTTAAAAATGTTATATTGTGATTTATAAATAAAATAATTTTTGAAAGAAGATAAAGCACTGAATTCACTATTGTTACTGGGAGATAACAAGGGTGATGACTGCAGCATCATCAGTATCATTTTCGAGTTTCTATGTGATGGATTTGCTACCAATAGTAAATTGAAATTGAAGTTTTGTTTTGATAAACAAATTTGATTTAAAATCCAAGTTAAAATTGATAAAAATAAGTGAAACGAGTTTTGGACTTATAATATGAAGTAAGAATTTACTTTAATAAAGTTGAAATAAATTTGAGTTAGCATATTAGATATATGATTTGAAATTTAACTAAAGGAAAGTTAATAAAGTAAATTGGATTTGAAATTATAAAGAATGAGTTTAGTGAATGGAAGTGAACGTAGGTAGATGTTCACGGAATTATGAATAAATAAGTTAAATAACTTATAAAACGAGATAAGGTAAGTAAAACCAATTGTTAAAATGGTAAAACTATTTGTTAAGTAAAACAAAATCTGATTTTAAATAAGTGTTATGAATTTGACTTAGTAAAAGGTTAATAAAATGACTTAGAGATGAAATTTAAGTAACTGAAACATAGTGATGTTTAAAAAAATGAACGTAACTTAAGTAATGTTAAATGAAGTTGATTTTGGTATCAAAGTAAATTAATAAAGTGAATTAATAAAGTAAAGTGATGAATATGAACTTGAGTTATATTATGAAATTCAAATTTAGGGTAAAATGAATTAGCTATTGAATTAACAATGGATTGAATGTTAATCAATCTAATGTAAATGAATTGATATGGTAAGGGATGTAAATGTTAATTCATTAAAAGCTAATGAAATTGTGAATTGAATGAAAGTCAATTAAATGTTAAACCAATTTGAAATTAAATGTGTTGAACCAAATTGAATGGATGTAAAGTAAATTAATTTGGCAATGTTGGTTATGCATGGTTTGTTAGATAGATGCTAGTTGATTGTTAATTGATTGTATAGAAAATTCATATCAAATTGAATAAATGAAAATGAAAGCTATAAATCATTGAATCCAAATTGGAAGTGGAAGTAAATAGAATTGAATTTTATTTGATTTGAACTGGAAGTAAACAAACTTGAATATGAATTAGTGAATGTAAACTAATTGAAAATGAATGAATGAATGTTAGACAAAAATCCAATGTAAATGAATCAAATGTGATTTAAATTGAAAATCAATTCAATGAATATTAATGAGAAGTGAATTTATACTGATTTGATTATTGATTTGTTGGATGTTAGTTGGATGATAGTTGGTTGATGGTTGAATTTATTGCTTTTGATTGCATTTGCTATATTGGCATATATAGTTGTTGGTATATGTTGTATAATGATATTACTTGCATATATACATGTTCTCATTTGTTTGTTGAGTGTTTAGTAGGTGCGGATTGAGCTTGCTTCGCATTTAGGGCTCGCTTTCGCGCTATATTAGCCGTATATGCTCGCTAATAATATATAAGGTATATATCTCGGATTACATACCGTACTTTTACACTTTTTTCCCTACGGGATGCCTCATTACTTGATGAGATGTATATTTGTGGTATATATTGACATTTTTTTTCCGGATCAAACCACGCAAAGGAGATTATGGCGAAATTTTTGAAAATTTGAGGCGTTAGAAAATTTTTGGGAAAATTGAAAAACTTCCGATAACTAAAGTTTTGGTTTTTGAGTTAAAAATTGAAATGATATAGTTGGTTTTGAAAAGATATCTAAGTAGGTTTGAAAACTTGGAAAAGTTTTTGTAAGAAGTTTAACTAATGGAAAGTTAAAAGGTTAAATAGATTTGGTAAATCTAATTTGAACGAATTGTTTTTGAAAAGTTAATAGATTTAGTGACTTTTTCTTACTTGGTAATTTCGAGGACGAAATTCTTTTAAGTAGGGGAGAATGTAACGACCCAGAATTTCAGTCATTTGAAATTCATATATTTAATTAATTTTAAATATGCACAAGTAAATTTTATAAGATGAATAGATTTTATTTCGAATATAAGAATTTAATTGGATAATTTAATTGTTAATTTAATATTTGAAATTGCGTAAATAATTAGAATTTGCATTTAAAATGAATAAAAATGATTTGTAAAGTTGTATTTAGTCATATTTGAATTGTAATGATGTTAGAGAACTTTTAAAATCGAATTAAAAGTTAATTTGTAGAAATTGAATATTTTAATATTTAATTGACGAGTAAAAATAGTCATTTTTCAAACAGTCTCGGATTTCGATGAAACCAGTTTCATTAGATTCGTAATATTATATTATTGTATGGTTTTAAATTTCGTGTCAATCGGATTTACGGTTTGTCCGGGGCAAGCTAAAACGCGTAGAAATCGGTTTAAGTGAATTTTAAATTTAAAATAGTCGATTTGAAAACCTATCTTTCAAATACGATCGAATTGCCTTCCGATATATATTCCATTGCGTTCGGAATGGAGGTAAAACATTATAAACGCCAGGCGGCATGCTTCGTTTGGAGTTCGAAAATTTTTCGGATGAATAGTGCGCGTAAATTTTCTATAAAAGCCCCTCATTTTTTCCTTTTTCCACAAATCCTAGGGTTTCATACCCTAGCCGCCATTAACATTTCAATGGCCAGAAAATCATCATCTTCCCCCTCGATTATGTCCCAATCCGTTAACTTTCATGAAAAACTTCCAACTGCAAAGTCGTAGAGCACGACGAGATCTACAAGATCAACGGCTAAGATCGAATTTGGAGCTACGGATCGACGTCAAATGGGCCGCGTTCATCATCAGGTCATGCACGATTTTCGAGGCGAGATCACCACCTGGCTGGACTATACTCTGGCCGTGGGTAGCTCTCGTCTAGGGCGGTTGAGTGGAAGTCTCCGATCATCTTCAAGTTGTTCGAGGAGGTGTCGATAATTCAAATTGAATCGGCGGCTATGGGTTTCTTTTGATGAAGTTGTACGTAAGGAAGAAGAAGATAGGGGGCGGCCCAGATCTGAAGTGGAGGAAATGCCTGGCCACGATTGATTCTCGGTTTAAACTTAAATAGGAAAATATAAATTAATTATCTTTTAATTCGTGCAAACTTTAAAATAGCATAACTTTTTCATAAGAGGTCCATTTCGTACGAAACGAATTGCGTTGGGTTCGTTTGGACGAGCACTACATTATGGAGCCGGATCGAGGTTTATTTGAGCTAGTGAAAATTTTAGGTGCTCGTTTAAGTTTATTCGGAATAAAACACTGCAACTGCTATTGGACGCAATGTGAGTACAACTCACTCTTTCTGACTCACTGATATTTTTATATAAGTGAGAAATAATTTATTATATGATGATTGATGATTGTTTGGATGATATACGATATATTGATTGGTATTTGGATATATACCTGCCTATTGGAGCAGATGAGACCCTATACGTTCCTGTGTATGAGCGGATGACCCTTTGTACGCGCGTCTGCCTTGTAGCAGACATTATACACATATTCTAATATGTATATTTGTTGCAGGCGACAGGTTGGAGGGATCCAACTGGATTCCTCAACAGTATTGATTTATTTACAGATATTTGCGATATATTCCGTTATCATATTGATATATGATGTTTTGTATGCCGTGATTGATGTATTTGGCGTTGTTGCAGCATTGGGCCTATTTCTAGAAAATTAAAAATGTTAAAGTGATGATTTCAAATTTAAAAGGATTTTTAAAGTGACTTTTTGAAATAAACATTTTATTGATTTTAAATCGTTAAGGAATTGATTTATTTTAAATAAATAAACGTTATAATTTTTATGTTATAAAAATTATAATTTTTGTGAAATAAGACCAGAATATGACTTTTAGAATGTGAAGTTAACTATTTTGTGAAATAGTATAAATTAATATTTTTGACTTATTATAAATGGATTATAGATCAGATTTATAAAATTGATATTTTATAAATCAAAGTGATGGAATTATAAATAAGTTTTAAAAGTGTTAAAGTGAAGTTGTAAATGGATTTGTAAGTAAATACGATTTTTAGATTTATAAATTTATGATGATATAAAAGAATGAATTTGTGAATATATGATTTACAAGTAACTAACTTATAAATTGGATTTGTTATATAAATGATAGAAAATGGAAATCGTTAATAAAGGATTTTATAAGTTGAAGTTTTATAAAATATAAATGGAGTATATAAACATTGTTTTATAATTCCGAAATCAATTGAATTTGATAAGTAAATATGAAAGCTTATTAAAGGAGATATATTCGCGATTTTGGACAGCGAATTATCCTTTAAGTTAAATGTTGAAAAAATAATGAATTTGGGTTAAGTAGTAACTCCACGATTTTGGACAGTGGACAAATCTTTAAAATAAATGTGTATAAGGATATTGAATTTAGCGAACGAATTATATTCACGATTTTGGACAGTGAATAATATATTAAAGAAATGTTTTGGGAAGTGATATTTTAAATGGATTTAAGATTATTTAAAGTTGATTTAAAATGTGTTAAGGATCGAAACCATAGATTTCAATATTCGTTGTTGAAATAGACATTTTCGAGAAATAAGGAAATGATGGACTATAACACTGTTGTTATAGTAAATGATTTTCGAAAGGAAATGTTTTTGTATAGTATTGGGATTTATATATCTATCTCATTTTCGAATCCCCATACTATTGATTTTGGGTTGTCGTAACGATGTTTTACGCAACATTCGTTTTGACCCAAATAAACGTGTTTAAGAGAATGTTTTCCTTATATAATAAAATATATACTTAATCGTGTTTGAAGTATATTGAATATTTTCTAAGTGTCGAAAATAAATAGAATTGTGATTACTTATTATTAAATAAGTATGGAAATGTTTTCCAATATGAAGTGAAATGTTTTGAGATTATATCTTTTAAAGATAAATTGAAGTGAATATTTGGCAAGTGATTTAATTAATGAAAGATTGATTAAAAGGGCCTAGTGATCGTTATGGTGCTAAATATTTGTTTGTTTGCTTTGATAGTTAAATAACCGACTATCAAATTGCCCAATTTTTTTTTAGTTCCTCGACTTGATGTGGGAACTATTTAGTCGTACACTTAGTACGTAGCCTTCTGTGTAGGCTTGATTATCCCTTGTGTTGAGGATGTTGATTCGTATAGTGCAGAGTATTACTCCAATCTATCGAGTTTCCTTCTTGGCCAGAAGGATAACAAGTTGAAAGTTGGAGACGTGATAAGTCTATGAGACGTAGTTGCTGTGTGAGGTTGAGAAATGCTTTTGTGTTGTTGGTGCGAAGAGACCTGGATCAGATTTATCTGAAAACCACTTCGGACCAACGTATATGCGACGATTTGTGCAGGTTGCTTATTGATGATATTGATATTTCGAATTTTCATAGTTAGGGACGGCTTGTTGATCGTTTGGGGTTAAAATCCTAATATACATCCAGTAGCAGTGGTCTCTTCATTTATGAAATATCCAATGCAAGGGCTATTCGCTATTAATCCTAGGGTTTTCCCGACAGGATGTGGTAGGAAAGTACCTTCGGTTTGTCCCGTTCCTGGACAACTTGTATGGACGTTTGTCTGACATTGCATTTCTATAGATTACGTACATTGGTTTCTACAAACGTACATCAGTGGTGGCGGAGAAGGCAACTTCTCTTAGCTTAACACCCTCCTTGAGAGCTTAAGGGTTGTATTTTTGTGGAAGACAATTAGTAGTCAACGGAAATGACATGTGGCATTCAAAGTGATGTGTGATTATGAAAGGTAATCGTTACCTCATCAGGCCTCATCAACCGAAAATGACCAAAATTGGGTTAGATGCAGCAAGGCTAAGTGGATCATTCCCAATTAGGATATGATCATCCTCTTCTAGATATATCTTTGCACGCTATGACGTCATGTATCTGATTATTGTGGTTTGTATGCTAGAGGGCGCTCGGTAAAGGTCGGTAACGACCAGAGGATGACATATTCAGTACCATCTAGTTATAGAGGTGGGCTGGTCTTGTATTGGTAGAGGGCAGATGTTCTGTGCCTCGGGACATCCATCTAGAGGTGTATCCCTTCGGAAGGTAGTCCCTTCACTTGGTCATTTGTATGGAAATCCAAACTCCACTACGCACCTGCCAATTTATTTGTAGAGCCTAGTATGCTAGAATTTAATAATGGTAACAATTTCGGCTATTTTGAATATTATTTGTATACTAGGCACTACTATAATATAACATGACAGTTGACATGAAATGTTTTAGTTATCGACGGTAAAAACATGTCTGTGTTTATGTGTGGACTTGTCTTACGAGATACTTTTGTTTTGAAAACTAAGAAAAAGTTTGGTAATTTAATAAATTTAGTTGAGTGTGTTTCTCACGCTGGTTTACCAGACTGATCCGGGCGTTCTTCCCTTTCAATGCTCGGGTGAGACCGAGTATATCTACAGGTTATGATTTGGTGCTTTTGGAGCTTCAGTAGGAGAGCTAGAGATCTTCATTTTCGTACATCTGTATTTGCTTGATTATCCGCTGCATTGCTTTGTTAGTTGTTGTTATTATCAGCATTGTGAGGACAGGTTATTATAACTGTTCAAGCTGATAACTCTGATTGATTGAACTCTGATTGATGTGTGTATATATATACAGTTTCTATTTTGTAAAGATCATTGATATGATATTATATATTATCCGCTGCGATGTGAGATTCCGTATTGTTTTGTTTAGTTCTACCTTCTCTCTTTCTTCTCTTCTCTTCTTCTCTCTTCTTTTCTTTCTCTTGACTTTCCGTCAGTCTGTGCTTTTTGGGTCGGACATGTGTGGATTATTGTCGATTCAAAGGGTATGAATTTTCGGGTTGTCACATGAAGACTACCAAGCAAGTGGATAGAGACTTGCCCCGTATTTGGCCCAAGTTCAGGAGCTGCTAGCGCATCTCGAGTATTATGATATTTCATAGGTCCCGCGTGAGCAAAACAGAGCAGCCGATTCATTGGCAAAATTCGCAAACACTGATGATGCGCAATAGATAGGATCATTTCCTGTCGAAACCTTACATGTTTCGAGTATAAACGACTCAAAATCTCCAAGTCCCCGGAGTGCGGACTGGAGTACTCTAAGTCCCCAGAGTGTGGACTCGAGTATAAACGACTCGAAACCTCCTAGTCCCCGGAGTGCGGACTCGAGTACTCTGAGTCCCCATAGTGCGGACTCGAGTATAAACGACTCGAAATCTCCAAGTCCTCGGAGTGCAGACTGGTGTACTCTGAGTCCCCAAAGTGCGAACTCGAGTATCAACGACTCGAAATCTCCAAGTCCCCGGAGTGCGGACTGGAGTACTCTAAGTTCCCAGAGTGTGGACTCGAGTATAAACGACTCGAAACCTCCGAGTCCCCGGAGTGCGGACTGGAGTAAATGACTCGAAATCTCTAAGTCCCCGTAGTGCGGACTGGAGTACACTAAGTCCCCAGAGTGCGGAATCGAGTATAAACGACTCGAAATCTCCAAGTCCCCGGAGTGCGGAGTGGAGTACTCTGAGTCCCCAGAGTGCAGACTCGATCATAAACGACTCGAAATCCCCAAGTCTCCGGAGTGTGGACTGAAGTACTCTAAGTCCCCAGAGTGTGGACTCGAGTATAAACGACTCGAAACCTCCGAGTCCCCGGAGTGCGGACTGGAGTACTCTAAGTCCCTAGAGTGCGGACTCGAGTATAAACGACTCGAAACCTCCGAGTCCCCGGAGTGCGGACTGGAGTACTCTAAGTCCCTAGAGTGCGAACTCGAGTATAAACGACTCGAAATCTCCAAGTCCCCGGAGTACGGACTGGAGTACTCTAAGTCCCCAGAGTATTGACTCGAGTATAAACGACTCAAAACCTCCGAGTCCCCAGAGTGCGGACTGGAGTACTCTATGTCCCCAAAGTGCGGGCTTGAGTATAAACGATTCAAAACCTCTAAGTCCCCGAGTGTGGACTGGAGTACTCTAAGTCCCCAGAGTGCAGACTCGAGTATAAACGATTTAAATGTCCAAGTCCCCTTAAGGCGGACTGGATATAAATGACTTGAAGTCATCGAGCCCTTGGCGTATGGACTAGAAAATATTCTAAGTACCCGAAGCGTGGAATAAAGAATGTGCAATGCCAAAAGATTATCAACTTATTTAAAGATGAATCGAGAAGCTTATGTAACTCGCAATAGCTTGGGTTCCGACCATGATTATACCGAAAACCAGACAACAGAAATATTTTGAAAGGCAAAAAGAAATAAGTTTTATTCATCAAAAATAAGTTTCTACTACAACTCCTCCTAAGCTCAGAGTTAAAAATTTTATTTACATAAACTATGAAAACAAAAATAATTACATAATCTAAATTAGCTCTTGTAGAACGAGAGCGAAGACTATTTCTTTGACTTCTTCGATTTTTTGCCCAATGACTCCTCCCCTGTACGTTTACCCTTGACGGATTTCTTTGACGGGGGAGTGAAAGCCGAAGAAGTATGAGAAACATCCATGGGTTTAGACCCGCCTGGGAGAATGACCTTCAACGGCTTGTTCAAAGGATCGTCCGGGTCCACAGCTTGAGGTTCGACCTTGATCTTGATCGTCTTTTCCTTCTCTTTATCAAGCTGCTCCTTCATGCTCAATTCGGACGTGTGCTCGAAGACGCCTGTAATTTCAACTTTATAACTCCCATCGATGGGGGAGGAAGTCTCAGATTTGTCCTCGTCAAGCGCTCCGATCACCTGAGCATCGGGACCGGGAGCCTCTCCTGTAGAGTGGCGTCACTCATTTTTTCCCTAACCTCCTTGGCGACATCGCTTCTCAGAGTAGGCTCAAGATCAAAATGGCCTGCATAAAATCACAAAAAGCAAGTATTAGAATGCGATAGCTTCTGGTGGAAAGCGAAAACTCTTAGAATGTTAAAGCGAAAGAGTTGCCTACTAGGTTCCGGCTGGTTCTCAACCGTCAGGGGGGTCTCGCCCTCTGAAATAGGTGAAAAAACATGAACATCAAGGCCGAGGTCTGCCGGGTCATAGCCGATGTGCTATTCAAAAGGATCAAGTATCGGCCGACTGGTCGGCTGGGTAGGCACACGAGCTGGACACTCAATCCCGGATGGACCGGCAATAACTTCTTTCCCTTTTGTTGAAGGGGAGCCTTTGCAATAAATAGCTTTAGCCGCTGATAGGTCCGAAGGCTCATTTCCCTTGATGAATTCTTTTATCAAGGCCCCCTCATCAACCTCCTTGATACCGTGTTCAGCCTTCTTGATTTCAATTAAAGTCTCCCAAGTCTCGGCCAAAGATTCGAGATAGTCCTCACCTAGAAAAGTTAAGTCCCGGTGCAAGAGAACGCGGGCATTGAATTCAAAAATAAGCGGGTCGAACATGGTTTCCATTTCTTCTCTACCTTCTTCCTTGGCCGCCTCAAGACAGGAGTCGATTTCCACAGAGGCTATCTTTTTGCCCTCTTCGCGAGTTTCATTCTTTAGTGCCTCAACTTTAGAAAGTTCGCCTTCAAGTTTCGCCTTTAGGAGTCACGTTGCAACAATCTCGTTGCAATACCGTTGTGACTCTTCTTGGGCAGCAACCTTCTCCTCTTGTTCTTTGCGGAGTTGCTCCTCAAGTTCTTTAACCCGGAGACAAAATGCATCCCTCTCTTTTTGCACTGAATCTTTTTCTAAAGCCAAAGCCCAACAACGTTGTACCGCCTCGTCGAGTTCTTTTTTGTGAGTCGATTCCAGAAGAGTTACGGCTTCGGCGGTATCCTTGGCGCTCTGTTAGGCGGCCTCAAGTTCAGATTTGTAAGTCATAATCTCTTCGTCCTGAGCTTTAATGATATCTTTGTCATGGATAGCCTCAAGCTTCAAGCGATCGATCTTATGTTGGCGCTCCATGGAGACTTCTGAAAGTTTTTCAGCCAAATGACCAAATGCGTCATGTTGAACGTAGACGTCGTTGGTGCAAGTGATGGCGCTCTGTTTAACATCTCCAAGTATATGGTGGATCGTCGGGAGGAACTTTAGACCATCAAAGAAGATCTTTGGAAATTTAGCTTTAAGCTCGGCCAGTCTCTCCGATACTGCAGGATCTGTTGCGAGAACAGGAGGAGACGACTTTGAAAGTTCAGCTCTCCTATGAGGATCCGGGATTGTCGTGTGGAAGAGAAATCAGAGTGTTGGTCTCGGGGGACATTGGATTGCGACCACTTATAGTCGTGCTTATCTTTGCTTTGTTCCGAGTGAGAAGAGGGATGTTGGTGGTACTTGGGATGATAATATGTTTTCTTCCGAGATGATGAGTCCCGAGAATGATAATCCCTATCGCCATCACCATCTCTGTCCCGACGTCTCCCGAAACCTGAGTCCCGTCCAGAGTGATGGAAGATAGACGACCCGCGGAGATGATCAATTCCGTGTGTACGCCCCATGTCGCTTGCATGGAATTTAAAAAACAATGAATTAGCAAAGAGTAGCGTGACGACGGAAATTTAAGTGTAAGGTGAAGTGCATGTGCTTGTGTGTGTGTCCTAGTGTTTCCCCCCAACGGACCAGTTTCTTTACTAATGGGAGTTTTTTCTCCCTGAGTTTGGGCTTGAACGCCTACATCACCTCTGATGGGCGAGTGAAGTTTAAGTGCCTCCGGATCATCGAAATCATAATTAAGTAGATCGTCAGGTATCGAGAGGTTTGAGAGGCCCTTTAAAGAACTTTCTAAACGTTGTGAGGAAGCCTCTTTCTCTGTCGGAATAAGAGTTACTTTAGAGGTTGCACCAACTTTTTCCCTCCTTATCTTGTACGTCAGTTTCTTTTTCCTCTTCGAAGGGGAGGATGAATTTTCGATGTCATGAACTTCAACTAGTGGGTCCTGAGTAGGCCCAACGTTCTCATCTTGTGCTTCGGGTGTTTCATTTTATTTGATTTCTCCTTCTTTTAGTGCGCCAGGAGCATTGCGTGCTGAAGACTCATCTTGTTTTTTCCCCTTACCGGAGGCGGGCCTGGGTATGGAAACGCTCTGAGGAAGGCTTATCCGACGGCCTTCTGCTAACAGTCCAAACCTCGAAAGTGGCTCATTTGAAATGAGAGTTCGGATGTCCTATTCGTCGGCAGAAGGGCTCTAATGGCTTTGACGGCTTCAGAATACCCGCGGCCGTCAGGACGTGGATTGATACTTGAAAAGATGGAAAAAAGAGTTAGAAGAGGCACGGCTTTGACCAAGCATGAATATCAATTCAGAGAAAAGACTTATTTCCTTCCACCCATCTCCTTGCGAAACCAGGAGGGCAACGCACATAAAACCATTCCTGTTTGTACAAAGCAAACTTATTGCATGCCCCAGTTAAGATTTGGCATTTGTGGTGCGGCTCAAGAAACATGAAAGAGGGGCTATCTCCACTTCTTGATCATATATATATATATATATATATATATATATATATATATATATATATATATCTGATGTCACCCCGGGGTTGGAGGCCTAGAGAGGACAGTCATGAAGAGGATGTAGGCACCGTAGATGAAGGCGTGACCGTTCGGGTGCAATTGTGACGGGGCAATGTCGATGTATTGCAGCACGTCTCGAAGAAATAAGTTGAATGGTGGCACACTGCCGACCCACCACAGAAAATTATTACAAGTTGTATATCCAACTGGAGGCAGGTGTGGACGATCGTGCTCCAATGGAACTAGTACGTCGTCGAAGGGGATTCCGTGGACGGATCATATCCGACGTAGTGCACTTTCATTGATCTTCGAAGCCAGTGAATTGATCGGGTTGTCCAAGAAAATTGATGCCTCCAGGGTGTCGGGAGCTAAGTTATGAGCCGAGAAAGTCGATGGGTTCGAAGTATCGGCGGCTCCTTGTTTAGAAGCCGGCCCAGGCCTATCTGAGATCGTGGCGGAGCTAGATTTCTTAGACATCTTCGATAGAAATTGAATCTAGTAGAGTACCCGTTTGAACTATGCTTGAAAAACAATCAACGTTAGACTTAACAACACAAGTATTCCCCCCGTGTGGTGTATGGACTAGTGTGATAATTCAAGTATAAGTGCTGAAAAATTGAAAGTCACGGAGTTAATGGTATAAAGTTGAGCTTCGAATCGTCGCCTTCAAAGATCGTCATCGCTGACCGTCTCCAAAAGCCTGCCCTATGGTGTTTTCAATTTCGGAATCAAACATTGGCGCTATATGTTAGAGGAAATTATCCGTTTCTGTCGATTTTGGTTCAGGCTTGTGATTACTGAAACTAGGAAGTTATCAGTCCAGATTAGTTCGATATGCTAGTTGGCTTAGGTCCTTGTCCTTGTTTTTGTCATAGGATTAGGCAAAGTAAATGTTGGTCGGCTTAAGTGTCGTTCGGCCAAATTATCTTTCAGCCTAAATGTTGGTCAGCCTAAGTGTCGTTCGGCCAAATTATTGTTCAGCCTAAATGTTAATCAGCCTAAGTGTTCGGCCTAAATGTTGATCGCCCCAAGTGTCGTTCGACCAAACTATCGTTCGGCCTAAGTATCGTTCGGCCTAAATGTTGATCGGCCTATGTGTAGTTCGGCCAAACTATCGATCGGCATAAGTATCGTTCGGCCAAAATATCGTTTGGCCTAGATATCGATCGACATCCTGTCCATTCCCCTCTTCCCTTCAATTTTTCCACTCCAATTTCATTCGGCATGGGGAGGTCATGTCGAACCATTGCCGTATCGACCTACACCAACAGGCCTGACCTCTAACTTCATTTTCATGCTACCATAGGACCGCTCGACATTGAAAGATCATGCCGAGCCGCTACAATGCACCTTCCACCTTTCTCTTCTCCGATCCATCCACCTCGATAGCACCTAAGAGTATACTGAGTTTCATCCCTAGAACACAACCGAGCCTCAATTCATCACCCTTATTCACACGCCCCCTACTTTCTACGATCTATGAAAGATTCGCAAATTCGAGTAATATCTGGTGCCTTCTAATTTGAGAGGGTGATTGAAAGCTTCTTACCGAAGAATACAGAGAGAGCTCAGGGATCTATGAGTTTAGGTTGAAGGTTGTTAGAACCTAACTTAGGAAAGGCTTGATGGATTCCAGGGAGGTAACTTGTGAGTTCTTGGAAGTAACAGAGGAAAAAGGTAAAAAGAGAAGAAGAAGGAAAATGCCGACTTTTATAGGAGAAGAGGGGAAGACGAAGAGAAAATGACCGGTAGAACCGGTCAAGACGTCCTCATTCGGCATCGGCTTTAAAATTCGTTCGGCATACATGGAGCGTTCGACTTCGGCTGTACCATTCGACATTTACTTGAAGTTCGGCACGCATCACCTAAACTAGTGATCAAGGGAAGTCACCATCGAGGAAATTCAACCACATCTCGAAGTAAAGCACAGTGGACACATGATTCAAAGCGCACCACGTTCGACCACGTGATGCATGTTGGGGGGCAAGTGTTACCTGGAGATTTGATCAGGCAACTAAGTACTCGGCATTAACATACTGTTCGGCATTTATGAGTCGTTCGGCATCCGGATCGTACGGCATTAGAAGAACGCTCGGCATTCAGGATCGCTCGGCATTTAGAAGCGTTCGGCATTATAAAGTGCTCGGCTTCCAGAGTCGTCCGGCACATATGATTCGTTCGACACTCAAGTTCGGTTGGCATCTATGGGATGTTCGGCATGCGAGAGTGTTTGGCAAGCGAGAGCGTTCGGCATTGAGAAATGTTCGGTGTTGTATATCGTTCGGCATCTAAGGGACGTTCGGCATGCGAGAGTGTTCGGCATGCGAGAGCGTTCGGCACTGAGAGACGTTCGGTAGTGAATATCGATCGACATCTAAGGATGTTCGGCATGGCCGGGTCATTCGGCACTCTATACTGCTCGGCATCCAAACCTTGTTCGGCATAAATACCTCGTTTGGCATTCAGGTTGTTCGGCATCACTTCGTTCGGAATGAGAATATTGTTTGGCATTTATGCCTTGCTCGGCATTCTACCGTTCGGCCTCTCTGGGTCGGCACACAGAGATCACTCTTTTTGGGCCGAGATACCAAGCTGCTAGGCCTACTAGAGAAGTCCAACCTACCTTCGTCTATAAATAGAGAGGCAGGGGCACAGCAAAATTGACCTTTTTTGGAGAACACTGGGGAGGCTCTGTGCCATTCAAGACTCATTCAAGACTTGTCTTTTTTACTTAGTAATTGTATTCAATATAATTGGTATACGGATTGTATCTGTAATCGATTATCGAGAAAAGCAATAAAGATTAACCTCAAAGTGGACGTAGGCAATTACGCCGAACCGCTATAAATCTGGTGTTCGTATTTTCTGCATTTAAATCTGCATATTATCCTCTGTTTAACTTATTTTCTTCATTAATCTCTCTACACAATCTCTCTTAAGGGTGTTAGTGACCAATTCTGGTGCTAACAGATATTATCATGATATTTTAAAATATCTTATATCGATACTTAGCTAATACGGATACCGATATTAACCACTTAGGTCATTGTGAAATTATAGATAAGCAATGGCTCAAAATGGCTTTAGGCCATTGGTAACTTTCATTTCGCAATTGCTACAGGTCGTTGCTAAATTTTAGCCACCACTTGTTTCACAATAGCTTTGGATCGTTGCAAAATGCTTTTGCAACGGTTCAAAGCTGAAATAGCTTTTCTATTGTAGTATTAGCCGCCCTAAAACCTGCCCTCTCTACTACTCCAAAGATGAAGTTCCCAACAACATTGATAATTTGTTAGCTTATTTTTAGTGTGTAATAAGAATGATCAGTCTCTGAAAAGAAAAAGTTGTATCAATGGTACTCATATGAGCAATGTGATTTATCTACTATAAATACCACTATAGTTTTGAAATTAAAATATGTAACAAGTATGTTCTCTCATATACGCTCGATAGATCCTAAGACGATAACTCCTTCTTATCTCTGATGGATCCCGATACCTTATTGGTTATCTATGTAATCTACGCTCTAATACCAAGTGTGACGACCGTCCTACACTTTCGGTACCCAATGTATAACATCTATAGTGTGTTGTAATGACACCCAACCGATGTAGGATGATTGATAGGTGATAAAGTAAAGTAAATCTCCATACCAAAACTTGTCGTATATTTCACATCACATCGAATAAAATATAGTAATCATCACAAATACGAAATAGGCGAGACAATAATAACTGAAAGAACCACATAATCAGAGTGTGCAGATTCATCACAGCTATATACATACTGTCTTTAAATAAAATAAAGCATTGATAAAGCCTTAGAGTGCTACACAGCGAAACTATAGCAATAGTAAGCTAAGTATAAGTATGTGAACGTGTAGCCTCCTATAATCCACCCGCACAACTTCATGTGCTATCCACACATGTTATCTAGCCTACTCATTTTAAGAGTATCCGAGATAATACGAAGCAAATCATAAAACCTCGAGTCAGACAACAGTCGGGTGTGAGTGGTAAACATTCTTGAAATACTATGAAAGTTGATATAGTATATAGGATGCAGAGTATGGAGAATCATACCTAACTTGTCCCTACATCCAAAGAGTTTACAATCTACTATCATCATCGTCATCATATAGGTGTACTACAAATCAAAGTACAATGTCGGGTGTTAGGTATCCAAGTCAATAATATCTATATCATGTGACATCCCTAGAATGATAAAACAAACACGGCAAACATAACATTCATAAAAAAATCATTACATCACTCATGTGCGTTGGATATGTGATAACTCATATGTTCAATCCTCTGCTAAAGGCTAATGGAAAATTTCGGTTTCTTAATGCTCGACTTCATGACACTCTAAGGCCTAGGAAATAGACCCTCGTATCCTCAAGTTTAGGGTACATGGATTCGTATCTATAAATCTGGGATATCATATCAACTAATCTAGGTGGGAATTCCCACATATCCCTCTTTATGAGCATACTTCGAAAACCTTTGAATATAAATGGCCCCTTTGCATGCATCTTCATAGTAGAACCCATCATCATCATTCTACCCATAAGTTCACCTTCATCGAACTTGTTCTTATGGTCATCATCACGACTCTAATTACAAAGTCATCGTCATTGGAACATCTCTAAATACCCCTCATAAGTCACATAGTGCCTTTATCGAAGTCCCAAAGTCACCACTTTGAAGCATCATGTCATTGCTTCACCATAGAAACCAATCTTCTTTGTACCATAATGTCATAAGAAAGCATTGAATGAAGAATGAACCATCATGGTACACTCCCCAAGTACCACCATCCATCCCCACCAATTTTGGCTAAGTTTGGCCAATCCTCATACCGATCGGTGACGAACACTTTAGATTTGTACTTAGCCAATTTTGGCTAAGTACAAAACATTGGCAACCTCTCTTCATGTCTTGATGAAGCTAGAAGTTTCCTTCCACGCACCTCGAAGTCATAATGCATTCATTCTGAAGTGAACCTTCTTGATGCCGAGAATTCTAGATGTTAAATTTTTTCTAGGTCCTAAGTCACGTCAGTTTCTAGCTTGCTCGAAGTGCACTTCGTGTAACGACCACTCTTGAGCATAGTTTCTATCCAAAATCCTCAAAGTATACCTACCACTGACTGGTTTTGTAACTACCCCGACCACTGTTTGCAAAATGCTATAACTCCATCAATTCAAGTCCAAACCACCTAGGACCACTCATGTAGCTTCCCTGGGCTCCGAAGAACATCATATTTTGGTCGCAAGAGATTTTGAGCATTCATGTTCACCAATTCCACTTGACGACGACCACTCCCAATGCACACCCAAACGAATTAAAAATATAACAAACAACCATATAAAAGCAACATACAACATTCGTACATCGTATACAATCAATCGAAATATTTATATCATCCTAGATTTACGAAAAGAATAAATGGCGACTGGTATTGTCAAACACCGAAAAATGAATCAAAATCAACATTTATCTTTTAGAAACCATTTTAATACTAATAGTAATGCTATATTTATCATCAAAGTAGTTTTAGCATTAGGACCATTTGAAAATGTTGTTTTTACTATATTAACTAGCATAGTAAAGAATAAAACCACTTACCTAGATCAAATCAAGCATATATACCAATAAAATCTCGTGATGAACAATAGCCTTCAGGTTTCCAAATATTCCCAAATAGTATATTCACTAATCCATTCACTAATTAACTTCTAATAACATGTAATTAAAGTAAGGAAAATTGATTTTTGGCTATGGAGAAGATTAATGGTTGTTTAGATCAGTTTTAGGAAGTGAGAAAATATTTAGGAGGCCATCCCATCATCTCCCTTAGGCACAAATCCCGGAATGGGTTTTGGGCCTAATATAACTTCACTAATTACCCACTAAATTGTCTAAAAACTTTCTAACTTCAAATATTTATATCTCCTAAATGATAAGTCCAAAAAACTATTATGACCACTTTACGAAAAAAGAGAACATCGTAATTTTCCAATGGAAGTGGTCTCGGACCCTAATTTGGGTGCTATCAAAAATTGTAGCCCTTAAAAATTTTCAAGGTCAAAATCATCCAAAAAAAACCAAAGGTTAAAATTTTTATTCCTCAATATTCGCCAAAGTTATAGCATCATACTACCCAATATGGATTTAAAATAATATTTATGATCCTCCGATATGTAAAACATGGGTTGTTACACTTTCTTAATATGGTAATAGTTAGCATAATTTGTAGTTTCTTAGTAGAAAAAAGAAATGCTTACTTACAAAAATAGTCTTTTTTATATAGTAAGAGTGGTACTTATTCAAATAGTGCACTCATTTTGATGTCTCAAAGGTTCGAACTTATAACTTGTATAACCCATATCTAGAGCGTCACACCACTAGCCAATTGACCGGTTGATCTTAAAAAATGACCCCTAAACTAGGATTGAACCAAATAGTTACGATAAGTCCCGATTAAATCCTAATCTAATGGACTTTGGATTTGGTACAATGGTAAAAAAATACCATAATGAACTGATAGAAACTAAATTAATCCTAAAGATTTGAATACAAAATATAAGCATATGCAAATTTATAGTGATTTTACTCAACTTTGCCCAAACTGACCTAAATTGAATCTCGAATTGGTCAAATTTTGAAATGCATAGACCGAAGTCCCTGCGGCCCGTTGGATTGCACTCAGAATGGTTTGATGAGATTAAATTCCACCCTTACTACTTTGAAATACTTCGTGATATATCCAGGTCGCATGGTAAGCAAATATACCAAGATTTCTTTTATAGAGAAACATAATAACTTTTTGGGAAAAAAATATAAGTGGTTATGAATCACTTATCAAATAGTAAAACTTTTAAGTTATTATTTTTAATAATACTTATTATTTAATATTGAATTTTTAATACTAAATACTGAATGTTGAATACTGAATATTGAATTTTAAAATAATTGCTTGTTTACTTCATGTGTAATTTGGGATTTGTATCTTATATTAAATAAATATACGTAGTACTACCCTCCATGTTATGATATTGCCGAGAACACTTATCGTTCATGCAACAACCCATACCGTAATCGGCCTGAATTTTTGCTAAATCGAAAACCCAAGTCTGCTATTGTACGAATCATTAGTGTTGGTATACTATAATAATAAAAAGTATATCAGAGAGCTATCAATAACAACTCAAAGTGGAATAATAAAATATAATAAAACACACACACACACACATATACTGACAAAGGCTAATACCTCTGGGTATCTAGCGCCCTTGTTAGTGTAGAGCATGCATGAGGAAATCTGTCCTTTCACTGTTCTCGCCTTAGCCGATATCTATCCCTCTAAATCTATCTTGTGGATTGTAATGAGAAGATGGTTAGAACAACGTTTCGGTGATGCGTAAATTATATACTTTATTTTTAACACTAGTTTATGCTGATTTTTTTCCATTATATGTTATGTCTATTATATAAAGATTAGTCATTTTGATTTCATGTATGTGTACGACATGCCTAACCTACTCAAGGCATGCAATAGCTATATACGTGTGTATGTGTGTGTGTATATAAGTATCACAATCCCCCATGAACCAGGATACTTTCCCCTCTTGTATCCGTAACTCTGCATCATGCTAGGCATCCACCAACAACGTCTAGGCTAAATTACACGCGTCACTGAAGAACCTCCCATTAGTGCCTATACAACTAATTATCCGTATTCGAATTTGTCTCAAAGACTCAACTAGGGGTTTTCTAGCCAGCCTCCTAATGACAAACAAACTTTAAGGCAATTGCATATCCTATATGGAGACTACACTAGTAGGAGGTGTTGTCTATCTCGAAGCATAACCCAAGTATATTTGACAGCTTCAGGACCGATGGCGCTCTCAACCTATGTGTACATCTCTACCCCTCGAATTCATGGTACCATCCATGCTAACATAGCATCGAGCTTTCGTCCAGTATCCCATTTAGATTTCCTAATGAAAATCAAGGAAATTCCTACTTAGTTACTTAATGCTTCGTGTTGGGATTGAAGCAGAACCTAAATGGCCATTTAAGACTTCAAAATCGAGGGGAATGCCCTCTGGTATATTCCCTACACATATACGCCAACGTATATTCCCATGGGTCCTATTTTTGAAGATGTCTCACATTAGCATAATGCATACAAAACTGTTAGCCTCTTGTAGAGGACAGATTTCTGTTGTGCAACATTACTGACCTTGCATTCCAAACCTTAATAACTACAGAATCATTTATAGTTAATTTAAATATTTGGCTAGATCCAAAATTCACACTCATCATAAACGTATTCTTGAAGCTATATAATTTTAGCTGGAAAATTATTACGTTCAATTATTAGTATTCATTACATGAACTTACTTCTTATTTCATTAACGCCATTAAATGTAATTTACCACTTCTTTTTAAAGCAATGGATTAAATATCTTTTAGTGCTTGATTTCTAGCTAACACGTTTAGATATAATTTACCGCTCCTTTTAAACTATTACAATTAAGTATAATACATCGACCCCTTTTATTTAATAGCTACCTTTCTTGATTACTATAATTTTTCTAACTGATTTAAATCACATACACTAAATTGAAAATGGAATTATTATTATTATTTATATTTACAATAATTTGGTTTTACATTTAGGGATACATATATTTCGATGTATTGGAACTATGTCTTTCCAAAAGGACATGTTAACATTGTAATTTCCCATAAATTATCTAAAAAGAGGATTTGTATTGTGTTTGAAATTACAAGGAATTTTTTTTTGTTATTACTGAAATAGGTGGTACAAAATATGGTAAAATCCCTATTTTGTACATCTCTTTCTTTTAGATTTGTTCCTTATTTAAAATAATACACCTTCATACATAATTATAAAGTTAAATAATTTATATATATTTACATAGCAACATTATTCATCCTAATGAATTAAAATATTAACTTAAATCCTAATCTAGTTTATAACTTCTCTAATTCATGTTTAATAACTTATAACATTCAAATAACAAACCTGGAATTTACATAAAACCTTATTAATGAATTACCTCATAACTTTTAGGGACCACTTTCACCATTAGATTCCAGATTTTGGTATATACAATATTTAGTCAAAGTTAATAATTTATAGTATATGTAGGTAAGGTTCTCAAATTTGTTGTATATATATATATATATATATATATATATATATTTAGGCCCACAATTCCAAAATTTACATTTAGGCATAAAGGAACATGTTCACAACGATATAAATCAAAATTATATAAAAACATATAATTTTCCAACAACCTCTAAGCACCAAAATCTCCAGATATAAATCCGTTATTCCTTATTGACTCTCTTCTACCAATATATGTATCAAAAAGATACATATATTTATTAGAATTATAGATCCGAGAAAAGATTTGAATTAAACATAAATTAAGATTTAGATTTACGACTTACCTTTTGCTTTGGCGAATCGATTCAACCCTATTCTTCTCTTTTATTTTATGTTATTATTCACTTTTGTTGTGTGTGTATAATATTTTATAATTTCTAAAATTCTTATAATTTTGGAAGAAAAGAAAATGATAGAGCTTCGCTTTTGATTCTAAAAATAAAAAAAGAAAATTGAGGGGGTTGGCTTGTATTTATAGGCATTTGAATCAATTTTATCTATTACTAGTCGACAGCCTACCACCGGTCGACCGCTCCACTCTCACTGGTCGAATGCTGGAGGTCGACAAGTTGAATTCGGGATGTTGACCAATCGTGCTGTTTTTGTTAAGTAATCTACTTTCATTTGTTTGTTTCCTTTTAAACGTATTTGATTTGATTTGATTTAGTTTGACGGTTAATTTGATATTAAGTTTTTGTTTAACATTTACTTTAACTTCAAGTTAATGATATTTGTTTTCTTAATACATTTTTAATTATTTCCAATCTGAAATATTCAAACATTAATAACTTTTTTGTTTGAGCTCTGATCGTACAACTTTATATGTGAAAATTGATCAGAAAACCTCGAAATTCCTTCAGGATTAAATCATATAATGTAGTGTGCAACCATTTTAATCCATCCAACCAATTAGTGTCCAATATATTTTGCAGCAAACAGTGTATAAGTGTACACTATATTGTTATCCCACTTGTTGGCAAAGATGAGATACCCAAAAAACTAACTGAAAATCAATAATAACAAGTCATGAATATCAACCATACATTGCAGGATAACCATGGATATCAATGAATTTTGTCCGAGTCCGGATCGGCCCACAATTGAAAAGACATGACAAGCAAAGCCATGAGAGCCAGCATTTCAAATTTCAGGTTAATCGGAGTTCGTATGAGCAAGATATGATCGATACAAGTTGGGAGAAATACGCTATTCGTATCCATCTGACCAGTCCATTCGAATCCATCATGTTCGTATCTATCAAGAAACCACGATATCAACTTGTTCGAATCGATCCATTTCAAATCGATCAGAGAGACCTCACCTCGGCCATCTGGTTCGAATCGATCCCGGGCCGTGCTATTCGTGTCCATCGAGTTCGTATCGATCAGGGAACCTCTGACCGTGTCCATCGCATGCCATGTTCGTGTCTATCATACAACTGCTGTTCGTATCGATCCGCAAGTGCCTCTAGTTCGTATCGATTTGATAGATACGAATTTGGCCAAAATTGATCGGTCCAAACATCCCCCTATAAAGTATCGGTGCGAATGGAGATGCATGCGATGGATATGAAGTGGTCTTCACCAGTATGAAGTGACGATGCGAACAAGGCGCACGAATAACTCGGTTAATACGCCACGAAAATGGGATCGATCTAGAAAACTCGCTCCACGTCGTTCCACGTCACCTCACACGCACATGCCTTGATCGAGTCGAACAGATGGATACGAAAAATGGATTCGAACGCGATAGTGTTCACGAAACTCACAATCTTGCATCGATCATATCTCCTAACCACAGATCCAAATGCAACGAAATTTTCACAGTAGCTTGCGTACAAGCTAAAGAACAACCCTGCCAAGTTTCAGCTCGATTGGATCATTTTTTGATGAGTAAGAAATTGCTTCGTATCGATCATAGATCGATTTGAAACTTGATAGGGTCGGTCGCATGGGCCTACTCACGTGCCAGAAGAAATCTCCCGAAGTTGGAGCGTGACATCAGCCTCCTACGCCTATAAATAGCCCCCTGAAGCCTACAGAAAGAGGACTTTTGGCTATTCAACGTCCAGACTCTGTCGGATTCAATCCTACATATTACCATTGCTATTACAGTCGAAATTCTTCATTGTAACTGCTGCAATCATTTGTAATCTGCAAAGAACATCAATAAAAGATAAAACTTTGAAGTGGACGTAGGCCGGAGATAGCCGAACCACTATAAATCTTGCATTTCTGATTGTTATTTCTGGAATGCTATTTGTTGCTTGCTTAGATCTGAGGCTTGTGCTTGAATATTGTTGATTTATATTCATAACTTGGTGCATTCACGATACTTGGGGTTTGTGACCAATTTTGACGCAAACACTTTGGTGCTTTCACTGAGAACAACTAGCACCCGCTACATCGGATTGAAGTTGAGATTTGAAAAGCATGAAAGATTCAGACTTAGAGAAATTGACTCGACAAACAAGACAAAGAGCTAAGAGAAGCCAACAAGGAAGAAGCCAAGAGGCATACTCTGGAGCTGTAGAAGGACAAGCTTCGATCTACATTACCTGGAATGAGATGGAGGCTATGGATAATTTAATGCATGAAAGAATGATGAAAAGCCAACAGGAGATGCTGCAGAATTTCTTTGAACAGATGAGAGCAGCGAACGCGCAGAACCTAGGGCCAACTACAGCGGCTGCAAACGCAGGACAAGGAGTTAGGATTGCGGGAACTAATGAAGATCAAGCTCAAGGTCAGAATGCCGAACTAGAAGGCAATCAACAAGGACTTAGGGGCAGGCCCTCAGGGTCCGATACTGGAGACCGATGGATGGGGCTCAACGGGCTAGAACCAATGCTACTGCTAAAGAGCCACATGAAGAGTACATACCTGAATTCCCTTCAAGACTCGAGGGGAAGGATAGAAACATGACACAGGGACAACCCTTGGATGGAGATGAAAGAATGGTTGGCCTAGTGCGACGAATCATGAGAGGTGGATTGTTAAGTGGTGGATTGGAAGAAGTCGATCGGAGTCTGTTCACTCCGAATATCAGAAATGCAAGGAACCCGCCAAAGTTCAAACTGCCTGTGTTGGATCCTTATAATGGGAAATCGGACCCAACCATGCATATTACCAGATACATCAGGCACATGGAAGTGCTGGGGCCATCTGAGGAAGTGATGACTCGATGCTTCCCTCTATACTTGTCAGATTTGGCTGCACTTTGGTTTAGGCAGCTAGAGAACGGATCGATCAGAACATGGGGCGAGCTTGTAGAATGCTGCATGAGACAGTTTAGGGTCCACTGTGACGTGACCCAAGAGTGTGATGACTTTGGCTTCAATAAAGCAAAGGACCGGAGAGTCCATAAATGATTTCCTATTGCGATTCAATGCAACAGTGGCTTCTGTAGATCGCCCGTATCCATCGATGATTTTGATGGCGGCGATGGCAGGAGTTGGGGAAGGCACCGAATTTAAAGATTCTTTGCCAAGAGATCAACCACAAGATCTTGGAGAATTTTATCATGAAGCTGAAAGATTCATTCGGTTGGAAGAATCACGAGCCGAAAGGCGAGACATAAATGCTATGCAGGGCGAAGGAACCGCCAGAGAATAGTCTAGAGTGGACAAAGGAAAGAAAAAGCAGGATGATAGACGTGATGGTCTTGATAAACGGAAGAAATTCCGAGAGCCTAGATTCAGACAATACACATATCTGACGGCAAGTCTAGAAAGGATTTACACGGAAACTCGGGGGCAACTCCCCTATCGAAAACCACCCAGGAGAGATCCCACTGAGTGGGAGCATAGAACTGGAAAATATTGCTTATTCCACGAGCTGGATGGGCATACTACCGATGAATGCCATCACCTAAAAGATGAGGTGGAAGAACATGCCAGGAGTGGTAGATTGCCACAATATATCAGAGAACGGACTGCGGCCGTAAGACCCGAACAACTACCGCCTCCACCTAACAGAACTGATCCTGGATCGGGATCACGACTCGTCATTAATTGATTATGATGGCAAGGGCCAAGTTCGGGATTTGGACTTTGGTCGATTAATTTTCTTAGATTTGAATTCAAAATAAAATGGCTATTCCACTTACTCATATAGGAACCGGAGAGATCCCCAGGCATGCTCTGATATGGTAATAGACCGATCTGCACGGAGAAGCAATGTTTAATTTCTTCCTGATGTTTGAGATTGAACATCTAGGACTTGAATTTAATAAATAAACTTGAATTTCTTAAGACGAACCTTTGACCAGAGAGTTAGAGGATGAATATTAAATACCAATATGAAAATGATCGCTTTATGATCCTACCCGGAGAGGCAGGGTTCGGAGTGCAAGAAGTGAGTTGCTTCGTCGGAGAGCGACATGATCGACTCAAATAACATCGTTTCCCATTCACCGGAGAGTGATTTGATCGAGATTTGATAAGAGCCTAGAGAGGCTGTGATCAGCCCATGATTTAGGCCATGACATCGCTTAACGTTCAGGTACACTGAACCAGAGTGCAAGAAGTGAGTCGCTTCGCCGAAGAGCGACAGGATTGACTCACTTAATGCTGCCTCCCTTTCACCGAAGAGTGACAGGATGTGATCCAGCAAGAGCCCGGTGGGGCTATGATCGGTTTAGAACAACTAGGACATCGCTATATGCCCTAGCTGGGGCCAGAGTGCAAGGGATAGAAGGCAGCGCCGGAGTGCAATGGGATCTTTCTATTCAATCGCCAAATCTAGAATGGGCTTGGCAAGGGTCCGGAGTAACCATCGACAGTCTAGAGAGACTATAGAAGTTCATTCTTGACTTCCACAGGAAGAAATGGATAACGATTTGGCTTCGAACAGCCATGAACTTGATTAAAAATGCTATAAGATCTGAATAAAACATGAACTCAGTACACTCGATTTAAGGCTATTCAAAGCACACCTTTTACCAAAAGGCATGTTTTGGGGGGCAAAGTGTTATCCCGCTTTTTGGCAAAGCTGAGGTACCCAAAAAACTAACTGAAAATCAATAATAACAAGTCATGAATATCAACCATACATTGCAGGATAACCATGGATATCGATGAATTTTGTCCGAGTCCGGATCGGGCCACAATTGACAAGACATGACAAGCAAAGCCATGAGAGCCAGCTTTTCAAATTTCAGGTTAATCGGAGTTCGTATGAGCAATATATGATCGATACAAGTTGGGAGAAATACGCTATTCGTATCCATCTGACCGGTCCATTCGAATCCATCATGTTCGTATCCATCAAGAAACCACGATATCAACTTGTTCGAATAGATCCATTTCGAATCGATCAGAGAGAGCTCACCTCGGCTATGTTCGAACCCATCTGGTTCGAATCGATCCCGGGCCGTGCTATTCGTGTCCATCGAGTTCATATCGATCAGGGAATCCCTGACCGTGTCCATCGCATGCCATGTTCGTGTCTATCATACAACCGCTGTTCGTATCAATCCGCAAGTGCCTCTGGTTCGTATCGATTTGATAGATACGAACTTGGCCAAAATTGATCGGTCTGAACATCCCCATATAAAGTATCAGTGCGAATGGAGATGCATGCGATGGATATGAAATGGTCTTCGCCAGTATGAAGTGATGATGCGAACAAGGCGCACGAATAACTCGGTCAATACGCCACGAAAATAGGATCGATCCAGAAAACTCGCTCCATGTCGTTCCACGTCACCTCACGCGCACGTGCCTTGATCGAGTCGAATAGATGGATACGAAACATGGATTCGAACGCGACAGTTTTCACGAAACCCACAATTTTGCATCGATCATATCTCCTAAACCACAGATCCAAATACGACGAAATTTTCACAGCAGCTTGCATACAAGCTAAAGAACATTCCTGCCAAGTTTTAGCTCGATTGGATCATTTTTTGATGGATACGAAATTGCTTCGTATCGATCACAGATCGAGTCGAAACTTGGTGGGGTCGGTCGCATGGGCCTACTCATGTGCCAGAAGAAGTCTCCCGAAGTTTGAGCGTGATATCAGCCTCCTACGCCTATAAATAGCCTCCTGAAACCTACAGAAAGAGGACTTTTGGCTATTCCACGTCCAGACTCTGCCGGATTCAATCCTATATATTACCATTGCTGTTATAGTCGAAATTCTTCATTGTAACTGCTGCAATCATTTGTAATCAGCAAAGAACATCAATAAAAGATAAAACTTTGAATTGGACGTAGGTCGGAGATAGCCGAACCACTATAAATCTTGCGTTTCTGATTGTTATTTCTGGAATGCTGTTTGTTGCTTGCTTAGATCTGAGGCTTGTGCTTGAATATTGTTGATTTATATTGATAATTTGGTGCTTTCACGATACTTGGGGTTTGTGACCAATTTTGGCGCAAACATATATTACAACACATACGATATGTATGTTGAAGAATACTAAATCGGCACCTCCTATGTAAATGCATTTCTTTAAAGCAATTTCAAAACTATGTAGTTAATTTTGGATATACCACTAAAATATCTTTATAAACAAACATCTTCACATTCTCAATATTTGTTATTTGCATTTGGTGAATGACAAGTTGTAGATCGTATTAGAAATCTCAATGCACTAATTTTTTAGTTTTAATCATACGGTTTTAGGCTTCTCATTAGTCCTCTTATACCATTATTTTATATGTTTTATTTTCCATTCTAT
This sequence comes from Allium cepa, assembly GCA_030765085.1. Taxonomy (NCBI): domain Eukaryota; kingdom Viridiplantae; phylum Streptophyta; class Magnoliopsida; order Asparagales; family Amaryllidaceae; genus Allium; species Allium cepa. Next base: position 888,729,963 of record CM060929.1, read on the forward strand.
TTATTCTATTATTTTATATGTTTTATTTTTCTTGAAGACTTTAATACTAAAGAAAAGATCATGAAAGAGCTACTTCTCTTTTTAATCATTTCCCATTCACCATTTCTAGTCGATAAATTAGCTTATGAAAATTCCTTTTATTAGTTATTATCATACACTTAGAACTAAAAGTTGAAGAACAATAAAGTTATATATTTGACATATCGATAAGGAACGAGCTAACGTAGTAATTGGTATCAAATCAACATTACTTATTCGACAAATTTAGTGAAAATGAAAACGATGATACTATAAATTTGGAAAATTTGAAAAAGTAATATAAATGATTAGATGACTGAAGAAACAATGAACATAGTATAAAAAACGAAGAAAATAATAAAGATGTACATCATACACATTTTTTGGTTTTCATAAGCATATATTATGATTTATATGAAATAGAATGTCTAAGTAAATGGATTGTAACCTATAAACTATATGCAATCGACCTTTGGTAGTAATTTGGAATTATTTATCCTATTAATTTAATATTTAACATCAGTATAACATTATAACGTAGTAGAATATCGTTTATAGTATGCTCTACATATGTCTAATGTTTTATCAATAGTATTTGATATTATCACGATATTTTAAAATATCTCATATCGATACTTGATCGATACATACTCGATACTGGTATTAACCGCTTAGTTTTGAAAATATGGTGTAAAAAAACTATATATATTGGTAGTTCTATACATATGCAGGTTTTCAAAAAACAAAAATCCTTTTTCACATAGCAATTTCCCACACTGCTAGGAATATGAGTACGGTTCAACCAATTTTGTATCCAATCCCTACCATCCAATATTTAATACACTATTTCTAACATCCAAAATTTAGAAAATCTAATTTTCCTAAATCTATACTCTTATGCCAGAAAAGGAATTTAGATAGAGTATTCTATATTTCCATCCTTCTCTTGTGTACCCATTCCGCTGTAACTTAGAACCTTCTCTTTTGCTCTTGATTCTTTTCTAACTTTTCTATGTACAATTCGCATAAGAAAATTTACTTTGAAAATTTTGAATAGATTTAATTCAAACAAGTTTTGTTCTCCTATCAACAAGGTATGGAAAATGAAATTTCAAAGCTAAAAAACTTTTTCCCTCATCATTATATATATTAATTTTATATATTGTCACTTCTGTTGAATAGCAAAATTCATATTTTTAACCCATCGACTTTTCCTACACTAAGCATGTGGCATTTCAGAAATCATAAATTTTCTCATTTCCGTTCATAATCGTTTTCAATTAAAATTTTGAAATAGCTGAATTTTTTTTAAAATTAAAACTCATTTTTTAAAACTTTTTGACAAAAATTTTTATATCTTAAAAGTCAAAGTTTTTCAAACAAAATTTTCAAAAGTACTTGCTTTTTACTTTTCAAAACAAATCAAGCCACTTCCTAACGTAATCGGGTTTCAGTCAATGAGTTAACGCCTATGATTGATCTTAGCTTATTATAGTAAAATTTTAATTTAAAAAATGTTTTCTTTTACTTTATAACAACAATCGATACGCAAGATTATTTACAATTTCAGTTTTTAAGGCATAGGAATAATGAACCATGGTTTTGCAACAACCTTTCCCTATCCTTCGCTTGCTAAAATTATTAATGCCCAAAATTTTAATACTTTTCGAACTTAACTTGGTTTACTTTTAGTAGCTAATTTAATAAATTTTCTGATTTATTTTATAAATTTCTAGTCATAATTTGCATTAATTAAGTGTCTTTATGAGATTTTCTTATTTATAATATTTCCCAATCTATACAGCGGTCAATCCAGAAAATTAACACATTAATAAAAGAGAACATTTCTCATAAAATATTGCACATGTTTTTATACAAACATAGACTACTAATGCTCACAACCCAAAGCCTGAATGGAACAATTGTTGGAAGCTGCCTTCCAACATCGATTAATGTTGATGATGTTGTGGTCATATCAGTTCTTACTCGAGTAAATGGACACTTTTAGTATGCCATACTACCACAACCCACATGACTTAACTCACCCTTTTGGTTTCTGATAAACAAGGTCTATTCATTACTTCTATTATTTCGACCGATTATGGGATAAATTATACATCCCCACAACATAGTGGTAAGAAATACAAATGATGCACATTTAGAATAACTCCTTGGAAAGTTGGCTTGGCAGAGAAGCTTTTACACTGTATATCTTGCCTTTCTTAAACTTGAGATTACCAACTTCCTCTGTATGTGTTTTCTAACTCATTACGTCTCTTACTATCTTCTTTTAATCAAAATCTCTTGATAGTATCCTCAAACTTTTGTATTTACTTTTTTATCCTTGATCTTTCACGCAAGCATACTCTAGAATTTGCAGAAGTGTACTTTGATACCATTCATCATTCCTTTGTAGGTTCTTCTTATGACTTTCACACATGTCTAAATAAACATTCCTTGGTTTTCACCAATATTCTTTATACCGTACGAGGATTTGTTTTGCTACTCTATGAACATTCATAGCTATTTCATTTATAGCCTTAACTTTTACCCTATCTTACTTAGGCAGTCATCCATATCCACTCCATATCAAAGTTGGTTTAGTTTTTTCTGCTCTTTATAAAAATTATAAAAATTATAAACTTCAAGTCATGAACTACTTTACCTAAAACTTTTATCTTTAAAAAATTAATTGAGAACTTCTAAAACTATATTTTAAAATTTATGAAGATGGTTTATTTATTAAGTTCCAAAAGTCATTGTTATCAATTTAATTTAAAAAGATCCCCTCCTTTAAAACCGTTTCATAACAAAGATCTTACTTCTTAAAAAGCAGGTCAAATCATTTATTAAATTTTGTATTCCACAAAAGAACTCAATTTTTATACCAAACCATTAGTCAAAGATGCATTTTACAGTGTTTCTAAAACATCCTTTATAACTTTAAACAATAAAAAACGGAGTAGACAAGAACGAATTCCATTCTATTATTTTCCTATCACTTATGCTATTTCCACTTTCAACCTTAGTAGAAACTTTGATAGCATATGAGGGGGATTTCTAAAAGATATATGTAATTACTGCACATATTTATGGAAACTACTCATTTTTCCTATGTTAGATTACTAATATGATTTATATATAAATTCATAATGTTGTTTCTATTTATACAACTACTTAAATTTCTTATACCTAAATTGCTTTTATACAAATGAGTTCTCCATATATAGCTTTTTTTTCTACGATTGTTTTTCTTCATTGTAGTGCATTCACTACTGCATTAACCATTAGACTTTTCTTTATTAAGATGATATAGTTTACCTTCTTTTGTATAAATCAATTTTAGCTATTTTTCTCTATACTTTCCTTGTACGAGAATATTCTTCTTATCTTCTCTATCAGTGTTCTTACCCTTTACCCCATTCAAAAATAGCACCACTTCTTATTGTCCACCATTTAAAAGAATTTTAAAACTATAAATTTTCAAAATCAAAAAAATCATCGAGCTATACCTACACTATATTTTCTATTTATTTCAAAGGAAACGCCCCATTGTTAAAACCCATTTTGACTAAAAAAATTGGTCCAAACAGCATTATTTTTTCACAAAAAAATTCTATTAAAGACGAAGATATTTTTATATGAGGAATTTTTTAATATTTACTTTACAAAATATGGTTTTTCTACTTTTAAATAAATCCTTTAAAAATTGTTTCAAATAATTCTAAGGAAATTCAAAACCTTTTTATCGTATTCTTTCATATGGGGTCGGACTCAGAGTGGGTTTTGTTTGTCCCTTCTTTTGGAATTTCTTCTTTTTCGCTTACATCCCAATTTATCTTCCTTTAGAATATATTAAAAATCCAACTATCATCTTGGAGTGATTACTACACTTCCTTTGGAAGCTAGCTCAATTCTTTCTTACGGATATCTGCACATATAGATTCTTTACTTTCCATTTATCTGGACCCAACGTACATCATCACTTGACAATCCTATGGGGATCTACAACCATAGGGCAACCTAGGCCCAACAAGGGAGTTAAGTACCATCTAGCTTTAGGGACCCATCTATATGTCATGCTCATACTCTTCTTAAATTAACGCCTTTCATAACAACCTATCTCCCTAAGGTGATCGAGATATGTGTATATTTTTAACTCTATTTATTGTTCCAACTCATAACTGCCTTAGTAATCTTTTGAGAATATAGTCGCAACTACTTCTATAGTCATAATTTATATGGTTTGGCATACAGTGTGTGTGTGTGTGTGCGAGTAAAAATACAAATATGTTCACTTAGCGCATTCTAATTCCTATGATTGACTAACCTATGCTCTAACACCAAATGTAACAACCAACACCTTAATGGACTTAAATTTTTGCCAAATCGAAAACCCTAGTCCACTAGGGTATGGATCGTTGGTGTTGGTATCCTGTAATAAAACAAAAGTCTATCAGGGAGCCATCGATAAAAAGTCTTAGTAGAATAATAAGTATAAAAAACATTATACATATATATACATATATATACACACACATATATATACATATACATATATACATATATATATATACATACATATATATAAATACATACATACATACATATGACCAAGGCTAATACCTCTGGGTATCTAGAGCCTGTGTTAGTGCAAGTCATGCATGAGGAAATCTGTCCTTCCATCATTCCCGTCTTGTACCTGTACACATCCCTTTAAATTTATCACTGGGTTGTAATGAGAAGGAGGTCAAAATAACATTCTGGTGACTGATAAATTACATATTTCTCATAACACTAGTTTACGTCGATCATTTTCCATTACGTATTATGTCTATTATTTAAAGCTTAGTCATTTTGATGTCCTATAAGTGTACGATATGCCCAACTTACTCGAGGTATACAATAGCTATATATATGTGTGTGTGTGTGTGTGTGTGTAAGTACCATATCCTCCATAGACCAGGATACATTCCTAGCTTGTATCCGTAACTCTTCACCGTGTTAGGCATTCACCAATAGTATCTAGGATGAATTACCTTCGTACACCAAGGCGCCTCCTGTTAGTGCCTAATAACAGCGTTACTATTGTTTATCCTTATTCGAATTCGTCTCCAAGACTCATCTAGGAATTATCTAGTTAGACTCCTAATGAAAAACTAACTAACAAACAAACTTTGAGGCAATTGCATATCCCATACGAAATCTACACTAGTAGGAAGTATAGTCCATCTTTAAGTGTAACCCAAGTTTTTCTAACCGCTCCATGACGGATGACGCTCTCAATCTATGTGTATAGCCCTACACCTCAAATATAAGGTACCAACCTTACTGACATAGCACCAAGCTTTTGCCCACCATCCTAGTTAGATAGCCTAATGAAAATCAAGGAAATGCTCATCTGGTTATTTAATATCCTGTGTTGGGATTGACGCTGTAACAACCCAGTTTGAAGCAGTAATTAATTAAAGTTAATAATAGTAATTTAATTTAGTAAAAATGGATTTTAAAGATTAAATAAGAATAATTTTGGGCTTATTTGGATGGAATTTAATAATAGAGTATTTAGAGTTGGAAGTTAAATTATTTCGAAATGAAATATTTTAGGAATTATAAATTATGTATTAAATGAGCTTAGCTAATAAATATGTGATATTTAATTCTAAATGGGTGAATATAAATTATATATATATATATATATTTAATGTTGAGTAAATACTTTGAAACATAAACACATATATTAATTAGATTTTGTGGTAATTTTAATTAAATGGAAATTTGTTTAAATAAGAAAAAGAAAATAAATGTTTATCCAAGCCCAATCCCATATAATCCAAGACCAAAACATCACCATCCCCTTATGGAAATTTGTCCTCTGCATTCCTCTATAAGGTGAGTAAATATCAACTTAAAAATCTTAAGTAGATGACTGATCTGTTGCTTATGAAATCTCTGTGATGAATAATGTTTGCATGACTATATAAGTGATTGCAGTTTAAATTAAAAAAAAATCAGAGAACCTCAGTTTTAAAATCTCTGTTCAACATCAAACAAAAATTAACAAGTTTAAACATTTTTGGATGATCTGATGCATGTTGGAATACTTGAATCTATGATGTAATTAATACTTGCATATGTATATATAAGTGTATGATCTGTGGTTCCATTTGATTGTTCTTCTCTGTTTAAATCTACAGAGAATAGGAAAAGGAGAAATCCAAATCTTCTTATCAGTTCATTGATAAGTCTTAAGTTTAAACATGTTATGTCTTTTTAAACATAAATTTGAGTTTAATTTTTTTTTAAAGTAAAATAAATGTGAAAATCTCCTAAAATTAAAAGAATACAGTAGAAATTCTTTTATTATGATAAAATCAATCAATTGGATTTACTGTTTCGAGTTTACATCTTGAATCATCATTGAAAGTTAGGATTTTTAAAATCAAAATTATAATTTTTTAATAAAGAATTGAATGGGTAATTTTGGGATTTTCTGGGAATGGTATTTCGAGTGATTTCTGATGGTCACAAAGTTTAAGGGAATTGGAATTTTGGATAGAGGTAGAGGAATGATCTGGTGATATGGCAAAAATATATGGAGGACTGTCTAATGGTCGGGGCGATGGTGGCAGGTGAATTTAGGTTCTAAACCTAAATTGGGTCGAGCTGGAAAATTGGTCCACTGCTACCTCACTGATGCATCGAGTTTGAGGAAAATTCGAGAATGGCTTCGTGGATGAGTGACGGAGGTGTGACCGGAATCTGGGGGTGATCTGATGATCGACGACGTGGATGTAGGTTTGTTTCCATGCAGTGGTTTGGTTCGAGTTCTCTGGTGATGCTCGATTTTGAAGCGAGGCATGGAACGATGTTTGGTCAATCGTAGAAGCTTGTAGGGTCCTTGGGTGACTTGTAGATGAAGTCGGCGTTGGCCGGAGGCGATTCTTGCGCCGGTGCACTTGCACAGGGGGATGAGAGTGTCAGTGGATTGTGAATTTTTGGGTATTTGGGTTGCTGGGTATTAGCTCGGGTAGATCATCGTGTGTTGGAGATGGTAACTCGAATATCAACTCGGGTTGAGATGAGATGGATCCTGTTAACAAATTTAATAGTTACAGTTTTTACATTTGAAATTTTTAACTAAAACTTAAATTAAGTTTTGTAATGGAAGAAGGGGGAAAGAGGAACATGGGTGTTTCTCGGGTTTTGATCAGGTTAGACCCGAAGTTGATTAAAGAGAAAGAAAATATATATTTAAAGGAAGTTGTGACTTGTAAACTTTAAATTATTTTGTTGGATAAGTATTTTAAAACTTAATTAATAATTTAATTAGGCAAGGTTAGATTTTTTTTTAAAGTTAATTGTTTTATTAAGAATAATTAAGATAAAGTTTTATCTTAACATAATTATGGTTAAATAATTTGTAATTAATTAAGTTAGTTAAGGAATTTTGGTGTAATTAATTAACTTAATTAAATAAATATAAAGTGGGTTAATTAAGTAATTAAGGATAATAATAATTTAATTAACTAATAATTTTGATAGATTAATTAAATATTAGAGATTAATTAATTTGTAATTATTTATTAATTAATTACGTAATTAAGGGTTAATTAAACTAGTATTTAAGAAATGCTTAATAAAGTTTTATTAAGTAATAATTGGGTTTTCTTGATTAATAATTAAGGGGTTATTAGTCTATAATGCCAGTTAATTAAGAATTAATTAACTATTATTAAAGGTAAATTAATTACAATTAAGGATTTATTAATTGATAATTATGGATTAATTAATTCTTAATTAAGGTTGTTGATTAATTAAAGTTAATCATTTGATGTTGGGTTAAGTATTAATTACTTAAAGTAATTAATGAGGTAAAATTTCTTAGTAAAGTAATTTATTACTGGATGTATTTAATTAAATTACTTGATGGGGTTAATTAAAGGATAATTACTTGATAGAAGAAAGTAAGTACTGATTACTCAGTGTAATTGAAGGATTAATTTATATAATTAATCAAGAAGTTGGTTTAATTGATAAAGTAATTAAGGAAAATTAATTTCTGATTGTGATTTATCAAGATTGATTAATGAATGTAATTAAGTTAAAGGTTAATTATTATTTTAAATTTAAGAATAATTAACTAATGAAAGTAACTTGAGGATCATTAATTAATATAATTAATGAAATGATCAATCTTGCTTATTAATGATTGAATGATGATGAGTGTTTGGAACTGGTTGATATTCCTAATATGAATTGCTTTGTGATATGATATGATGGATGAATGGTGATAATGTGATTATCTATCCATTATGAATTGATGCATTAAAATGATATCTGGTAATTAAAATTTAATTGTATTTAATTGGATAATTTGGGTTAAGAAGACATTGGATTCGAAGAGACCGGAGTCGGGTATTAGTTAATACCTGAAGCCACTTCGATTATGTATAAATTTGATATGTGGAAATCAATATGCTGGTTTGGAATGATTTAAGTGTATTTGACCATTTAATCTAAGTTTTGGACACTTAGAAATTAATGTGTGATATAAGTGATGTCTATAACAACTTGTGGAGTTGTAAATTGATATGAGTTACTCCGGGTTTATATAAGTTGTATGTTTTGGGATATTCCTTGTTAGATGAGTTTACTCACGCCGGTTTCCAGCCTGACCCGGGTGTTACTTTGATGTAATGCTCGGGTTAGACCGAGTATTACAGATTTTCAGGTAGGGACGTTCTGGAGCTTAGGAGGCGAGCCGGATGACAGGAACGTATGAAGTGCTTCTGCTATATTATATTATTGTATATCTATGACATGGTAATTGTGTATATCCAGTGTCTGTATAAGTGTGTAACCCTGATGTATTAAAATGTATCGACATATACAGTATTCTTTTGTAAACTGTTATTATTTATTATTATATTTTATTCGCTGCGAATGTGAGTTGTTGATGATTCTTCTTCTTCTTCTTCTTCTTTTCTATCTCTTTATTCTTTTTATAACTATCTGGAATTTTTGGATTCGAAATTTCCGGGTCGTTACACTCGCTGTGGTGTGTCACGTATTTAGACGGGTGTCGGCAATTGTACAGAGCCGTGTGTTAGCTAATATTGAGCCGTACATCGACATATATATAGAGCTATGTATTAACCATGGAGTACATATACTATGTGTTTGTACATATTTTTCCAGTTTCCATTTTATGATTCCAAAAGTGAACCAGATTGGTCAGTATCCTCCCTAGCATCCTAATTGCTGGGTCGTGCCCCGAATCAGTGAAACCTCATATATAGTTGTATGTTACCATTGTGTAAGTTCGACCCTGTGTCACTTAGCCTAGTAGTCAGTTACCATAGGGGCATGTGCCAAATTAGGTTGTATCCTCACGTAGATGAGCACATAGGTGGATTTTGTCATAATACCCAGGGGAGGTAATCGATGACTGTAGGAGTCATGTAAAACAGACACATGTGTGGCTTCTAGAGCAAGCAATCCTACTATCAGTCTCCTCTTTGATTTCGGTGTGTATGGGGGTAAATAAACATATACTATTTATATTTCTACTTGAGACGATAGGCTATGATTATACTTGACTGCATCTAGGGTATGGTCAATCCCCGTAGCTTTTCTCTGTATGATTAATGGCAGACGACCCATCATTTCCAAGCAGATGGCTTATTCTTTTTGTAACGACCCGCCAATTTATCACTTTGATAAATTGTATTTATTTTTAAATTTATGCAAATAAATGGATAATATTGTTTAAGTGATAATAAGCAACAGTAATCTTATTTTGAACAAATATTTAAATAAAATATTTTCCTCGATATTTATATCGATGAGATAGTGTTAAATTTAAATAATTGATTTATTTAATTTAAATTGAGATTTAACGATTTAATAATTATTTTAATTATTCAAATAATTATTTTAAATGATGATAATTTATTTTAAATAGTTATAAAGTGATAATAAATCATTTAGACATATACTTGATTTGAAAATATAAGGAAAAATCGATATCGCTTTATCGGTATAATAGCAATTTTGGTAAATAATTGTTAATATTAATTTATAAAGTTTTATAATTCAATTATAATCATTTTAATTAGTTTAAAATGATAAAAAAATTGATTTTTTTTACAAATATAGGTACGTTAAAGTATAAGTGAAAATGTGACTGATAATCGGTTCTATGAATTTCAACGATTTAATAAACAAAAGTTGTTCGAAGATGTTAGAAGTATTATACACCTACATATACATACATATATATGTTACATACACATGATAATATGCATATAAACATACATATATGAATATAATTAAGTATAAGAAATATAATATAATATATATAGTATATTTTATAGATTTCTTACTCCTTAAGCTTAGATAAGTCAACATATGCATACATGAGATGATGGAAGAGATGTGCACATGGGGGGAGGCTCTAGCCATGCATTTTGAAGGGGGAGGTGTGTTGGAGAAGCTTTGAAATGGTAATAAAGTGATGATGTATGTATGGATACTTTTACACTCTACCTTTCCTATAAATACCCTACCATCTTCTCTTCATTTGCATTCATCTTCTTCTTCTTCTTCTTCAATTTTTCAAGCTTTTTCTTCCACTTTGATGGCTTCCATCCTAAGGAAAATAATGTCAAAATTTATTTCAAAAAGAAATTAAATCAAAATATATAGTTGTATATAGTTAAAAACCTCAAAAACAGCTCAAATTTCCATCTCTTCACCTCCCAAACCCAAGGCACCACCTTCCACCACCCTTGGTCGTGAGCTCCACACCCTTCCCAACCTAAGTCATGAGCACCAAGGCTAGGCCGAGCCTCTTTAAGATCCAAAGCTCAATTTCGTGGAGTTTAATGTCGAGATAGCAGAGCTATAGCCGTTTTAAAACTAGTTCGAGTGAAAATGAAGGTGAGAACTCCTAAACTATTATACTATATGTAACGACCCACTATTTTGAACCGTTCAAATCGACAATCATCCAATCTTGTCAGACTTGAATTGCTCAAAACAACTGATTGCTAATTTATATTTGGCAAAACTTAGCATATTCAGTAAATAAATCAATCACAGAATCATAGACACAAAGTAATATAACAATAAGCAGTGGAATAGATAAATAGTAGTTCATGAATCTACTACAGAACATCAGAGTCTGAAATAAGATGCAATAGAAATCTCAAATAAAAAATAGTAACTAATACAAAATCAACTGACAAGTCTGAACATAAACAACTGGAATAACTGCAAAGCTGAATAGATAAGAGACATCTCTTCAAGCAAAGCTCCAAACTCATAAGGCGAGCCTCAAATGCTGTAACACTAAGTCTGACCTGAGCATAAAGCAAAACACCGGAGTCAGGATTAACATTCTTATACCATTAAATTCAACTCAAATGAAATGTCAAGTGAAATACAAAGTAACTCAAAGGATGTTCAGAATTTCCATCCTTTAAGGATCCGTTAAACTATCTACATACATAGTACAATATGCTACAAATATAATGTCCAGAGTAAAGTAAACTATTAAAATAGCGTTAAGGTGTTACCCATATCCCCCTTAACATATTTTATATATTCCCATAGTCTAAACAGTACCGTAATTCCTCCGTAAATTGGAGGGTATCAGAGGGCGGTCCATAGGTATGGTACAAAAAAAAACTCATAGAAGGCGCAATAAGGCATGTGACAAAACACACGAGGCAATGCCAGAGTAGGATTTTACCGTTTGCACTCCGAGATTGGTGGTAACGCATAGCAACTACTACCACCCACCTCAAGACACATTCTCAAATCAAATATGCACCCAAATCAAATCACAAAGTAATCGAATGGTATCGAAAAAATATGCCCGATAGAAGGAGCGATCCTACTTGGCCTGATATAGCTCCTATTTTAGCCACATCAAGCTGAATTACTGGAGTCAGGGCTACGTTAATACCTTATATAGAATCATCACCAAACCATCATACTTCGTTCTGGAATCTCCACCACGCACACAGTTGTTAAAGTGGTTTTCGGCATTGGCAGAAAGTATGACAATATCCGATCCTAGTCTCTTTAACAACCAAATGCTTATTTCACACCATGGTCATTTATATTTTAAACATTTCATACCGCATATCAAAATATTATGTTCATTTAAAAATCATATCCCTTTCGAAATCATATATACTTTCGAGATCATATTGAAGTATTCACATTTAAATCTATTTAATCTAAATCATAACAGTTCTAACTTAAACAGTTTAAAAAGGTTTATATATATTAAAATAGTTAAAATTTAAAATAACTTATATTTAAAAATAGGTTATAGATTTAAAATAGTTTAAATGTTTAAATAGTTTATATTAAAAGAGTTTATAGCAAACATAGTTTCAAATTAAAATTATACGGTCCAATTCCATAAATCGATTCAAATCAACTTTAGTTCCAAAATTCAATTTAAATCAATCTTAGTTCATCAATTACAATTCAATTCAAATTCTCAATAAAACCAATTTCTATTTATATCGACTTCAAATCCAAATTTGAACTACAAATTTAAACCATTTTCGATTCAATAGGTTTCAAAGTTAAATATTCAACAATTTACAATAACTCAATTTTATAAATTTCATTTATATTTCAAAATTCAACTTTAACTTTATTTAAATCTGAAATATTCACTTAATCATTTCTAATAACATCTAAATAAAATATCAAATTATAAATTTAAATCAAACTAAATAATCCTTTTAAATTTATTTAAATTCAAAAATATTCATTTTGTCACCTTTTATCAAAGTCAAGTTATCAAGTCATAAATTTTCATATATTAAAAATCCCAATCAATAAGTTTCAAATCAATTTTATTAAATTCAATTCTTAAATAAATCAAATTACAAATTAGCTTTAACTTATCTTTCAAATCTTTATTTATTAAAGTTATTACAAAATCTATTATTAAAATATTAATATAATTTTATATAAATTTTTACATATTATATATATATAATAATTATATTAAATTTTATTATATTTAATCTTATTATTAAATTTATTTTATATTAAATCTTAATTTATATATTTCAAAATGATAAAATTATAAGTAAAATCTTAAAATTTATATTTTCAAAACTAAATTATAAATTTAAAATTTCCAAATATATATAATTTTAAAAATCTAAATTTTGCTTGTATATTAAAATAAAATTTTTATACTATATTTTAAAATCAATATTTATTAAAACCCGTTCATTTCCTTTCAAAACTTGGAATCATTTTTCAAAAATAGACCAACGGTGTCCGTATATAATTTTCTATCCAATGGTTAAGCGATACGGATATTTATCATTTCAATCCGCAATTTAAATTCTTACGGGTATATATCATTTCAACCTGCAACCCCAAAATTTCAGAATCAATGAAAAACGTTTGGGTTTATCATTTCAACCCATAATGATTTTCTTCTATTCTATAAGATCCTTCGGGTATGTATCATTTCAACCCATAGGGAATTCTAAACTAACAGGGAACTTGTAGAGTGAGAACAAATATGATAGCAATATAACATATCAACAACGAGCATATATCATCAGTAGCAAATTTTAAATATAATATACACAATAGGTTATGATGTCATATGTCATAGGTAAACAGTTAAAGATAATGGCATATCATATTTAACAATTAATAACTAACAATTCAAATTCAACGGCGTATTTAAATGGTCATTTCATGTGAATTGAATATTTTTAACTACAAGAATGTTAATCGTGAGTGATTGCTTATCTTTCGAGGCTAGAGAACAATGATGGCGAAGATGGTGACACGCACACGGATACGGACACGAGCAAATCAAAAGGCTGGTGCAACCAATTTGGACAGCAACGAGACAAAAGCAAAGCATGATGAACTGGGTTTGATGAAGATCAATTGTATAAGTGAACTTATATATATATAAACTATATATATATATATTAAAATCATATTATAATTTAAATACATATTAGAATTAAATATATATATATATATATATTTCAAAAATCATTGTTTAATGTAACGTCCGCCTTATGATACGCTTTAAATCGATGATAAACCACACACGTCAGACTTAAACCATACAGGAGGGCGGACTGTTATAGGGTAAATAAGAAAAAGCAGAGGAAGAAAAGAACAAAATAGAATCTTCCAGCGGAACGATAAAATATGATAATCAAATATAAAGTTCATGAAGCTGTTTTACAAAATATTCGATTATACTTATACAATAAATATCAGAGATACACATACTAGAGAATAATAAATAATGCAGCGGAACGGTATGAATGTAGTGGAATACTATAATAAATAATAATAAATCTTCATCTTCGTCCTCCAGAATACGGTCTTTTAAATCCCGAAATGCTCATGCTGACCCGAGCGAATTGAAAAGAAAAAACACTCGAGTTAGAACTAAAATAACTTATGTAAGTTAAATCAACGGTAAATAATATGAGTGGAACGGCATCAGAGATGTTTACGGGATTTGACATCTCCTATCCAGTGTCGTGAGTGCAGTAACTTAAGAGATGCTCGGGATTCACATCTCCTAAGGATCCATTAGTAATATTTCGCTATTATAATAATGTCTATAGTAAAATAAACTTACTTTTAAATAGCGTTAAGACTTTACATTTTCCACCTTAACACGTAATAGTCCCGGTAGTCCATCCAGTATCATGGTTACTCCTGATCGGGAAGCCACTAGAGGATACCACACGGGCTATGGGAGAAAACCAAACTCGTATAAGGCGCGCTAGGGTAGGTGACACGGCACAACTAGGCAATGCCAGGGTAGATATACCAATTACGCTTCCGGGCCGGTAGTAATGCGTAGCGCGTAGCTACCGCCCACCTCGAGCCCCACCCTAAAAAAAAAAATCAAAAGTGGCCACCGAATCAATCCAAAAGTCAAAGTATAATATCGAAGGGATGTGTCCGATCAAAGGAGCTACCTCATTAGCCCGTCAATCGCTCCTCTTTTAGCCACCTTATGCCAACTCACGGGAGTCGGGTCCACGTATTTACCTCAAAGGAAACGCCGCCACCATCCTACTTCATTCTGGAATCTCCACCGCGTACATGGTCGCTAAAGTGGTTTTCAGAGTTGGCAGAGAGTATGACAACTTCTGATCCCGGTCTCTTTAACAACCGAACGTTATTATAACACCGCGGTCTTTTCAAAATACTTTAGACTTTTAAAACCAAAATATAATATCTATTTCAAAACCATATAAATATGATATCATTTTCATTTTATAAACCAAATCAAAATGATATCATTTTAAAATCCTAGTATTTCAAAGTTATAAAATTTCGAAACCAAAGACTTAAAATTATAACACTTCCAAAACGTAATACTTTGAAAGTTATAACTTTGAAACATAACTTCCACCCCTTACATGGTTTAAATATTAAAATATTTTATAAAATAAACTAGCTTCTTAAATTTCACAAATCAATTCCAAAAACTTGAATTTCTAAATTTTAAATTTAACCAAATCCCCAAATCGTAAATTTCAATTAAATCAGTTTTCAAATAGACCATTCCAAATTATATCGATTTCAAAACGGATTTGATCCACAAAATAAACCATTTCAAATTCAATATATTTCAAAGCATAAATATTCAATATTTCAAAACTAAATTTTATAATTCATATATATATACACACCTAATTTACTTTACTATTATTTAGTTTTGAAATATTTGCCTAATAAATCCAATATTCTTTATATAAAACTTCAAATTTCAATAAGTTCCAAATGGATTCTTATTAAATATAACTCTTAATTAAATAAAATCTCAAATCAATTTCAAAACTATCTTCTCAACCTTGATTTAGAAAAATCAATATAAATTCTATATTAACATATAATTTAAGTAAATACTTATCCATATTATATTTTAATAAAATCAACTTTATTTTTAAACTTATTTTATATTTTAAACAATTTTATCCATGGCTTAAAACCAAGTATTTAACCATATATAAAATAACATTTATAAAATATCCAAATCAATATCTCATAAAATCATATATTTCTTTACAAAGCCGTAGAAAATCATTTCAAAATATTTTTATATATAGACCACGGTGTCTATATAAAATTTTCTACCCTATGGTCAAGTGATACAGATATTTATCATTCAATCCGTAATTTAAAATAAAAATACGGTTATATATCATTTCAAACCGCTATCCCGAATGAAATAAAAATGCATAACACTTGCAGTTTATAATAATATATAATACAACATCCATTCATCCAATATCAATCATCAACCATTTATCACAATCATCATCCAATTCAAACAATAACATCAATATATAACAGATAATAAACAATAGGTATTTACTGATAGTTTTTATTCAATAATAATTTAATTTAACTGGCAGTTTTTATGCAATAATAAATTGAATAAAAATTTAACACAATAAATTAAATTTAACTAGAATGATAATAAAAATATATCAAACGGCACTAAATAAATTTCTAACTACATCAGAAATAAATTTAACACACACATGAAATTTTAGAAGTTGTGAGTGGGTTAAAGCACTCAACTTTTGAATTTAAATCCAATTTAAACCCAAAATTTTATAGTCTTAAAATTCATCCAAACCAGGGTCAAAGTGCCTAAAATTCAGATACGATCCTAATAAAAGAAACCGCGCGTAAAACAGATATCGTATGTAAAAGTTATAATGATTAGAAGATATAGGTTTCAAATTTAAATTAAATAAAATAAAATAACTTATACCACGCCATCCTCTCTGTTATCACACGCAACAGACCTAGGAACCGAAACCCTAGCACGCTTGAAGCTGCGGCCGCCATCGCCTGCCGAAGTCGCACGCGCCTCCAGACCATGACGTTGCCGACCTCGCCCCCACGTGTCTCGGCCAATAACGACCATCCCCACTTCATCGGTCGATCACCGAAGTGACAGCCGCCATCGAGAATCCATGCCCTAATTCGAATTTTTGGCTTCAATCTGACCGTCAATCCATCAAACAAACTATGCTGATGCAAACCCCTCGGCGATCTCTACACAACCCCTTAATCGATTTGATGATCCCTTGCAGTTGATTACGATGCAACAGACGACCGAGAAGAAACCATCAATTTCTGAACAACTGGTGATTCTAATTGGAAAATGAATTACAGATCTGAGATGCGCTCGTCGAGAGTTCCGAATCCATATAAAATTTGCTATGGTTTGAGGAGATTGAATTTTCAATTTGATTTTTGAATTGCAATTGGATTTAGAATTGTCTGCCGTTGAATTGAGGAGGTGAGAAGGAATTTACGTACAGACAGATGACAATGTAGAACAATTAGGGTTTATCACAGGGTATTTATAGACAAAGCTGAAATTATAATGGATGGATAAGATTGATATACGCGTTGAATGATAAAGTGGCCCGAAAAGCCCGTTCTGATTCCGGAACGAAATTGGATCAACCCATATATCAAAATAGATGTTTTAATTTTTTTTTTAAAATCAACGGAACATGTCCCAAGTCCAAATTCCATTGCATGAAGAAGTTATGCTATAATCAATTTTTTTCAAATTGATTTCAAGGTGTTTCGAGTCCGTAGATCAAACGACAAGTCCCATCGCTACGAAACTTGAAATCCTACAATAATTCACCGTTATGGATCCGATGAAACTGGTTTCGTCGAAATCCGAGCCAGTGGCCAAAATGGCTATTTTCCTATTAATTAAATAAACTATTAATTAATTAATTAAATCAAATTTCCAATATCAATTCGATAATTGACAAATCTCATCGTTTTTTATTTCTTAATCACTTACAATGATCTAAACAAATTTAAATGTCAATGTATAGTTGATTAATTTATCAATTTCAGTGTTAGCCTCAATTCATTAAATTCAGAAATTATAAATATAATTTCTGATAATCCCATTTAATTAAATAATTTAATGATTATTCCATTCATTATTGTCAAACAGATGGACTTAACATTGGATTCAAAACTATTACATTAATATTCTCACATTCCATCTTAATTTCAAATAACGTAATATTTAGATATTTTAATTTCATTTAATTGCAATTAATCCAATTATTATAGTTCAAATCCGATAAATTAATAAAACATTATTTCCATTCCTTTTATTCAACCAATTGTCATATTATAAATAGAATCGACAATATTTCGCATTATTTACTTAATTTAGATTTATTGAAATTGATTCCAATTCAATTTAATGGATTAAAATATATCAGCAACTTATAATAATTGTTGCCACTAACGTTTAATTTCACTTATAAGCTATTATTGACAAACAAATGTTGCAACTGATTTAGATCCAATGCAATAAATTAAATGAATGAGCAAATAATTATCACTATTATCAAATTTACTCACATTCATACTTAATTATCACTAACAATTATTATAATTACTTATTTAGCATTATTCTATCAAATTGCAATTTATTACGTATTATTTCATCAATTAATATAACTTTTGAATTTATTTCCCAATTCGCTAATTTCAATCAATTATAACCTTACGATTATTTCAACTAATAGGTATTGCACTAAATTAATTATTTATTCACTTGCATTAACATTATTACCTTTAATTGAAATTTTGATTACCAATTTTATTTAACACATTAAATAAATAAATAACATATATTAGTTGTCACCTATTTACTTTTACTTACATTTACAAGTTTATTACTTACCATTAACACTGTATTACTTCATTAATTAATTCAACAAATTGTCCAAAGATGAAGAACATTAATATTATTTCCATTTATTATTCCATTTATAGTCAAGTATAACATATTTTCATTAATTTGCATTTCATTCAATCCATTAATTATTATATTTTTATCAATATATACTCTAATTTTGATTACATTCTAAATTAATTCATTTACTTAGGTTCATACTCTTCATTATATCAATCATTGCACTAATTTTCATTAAAACATTAAAGATTTCCTATTTTAATTTAGTAGACCAATTAAATATAACAATCGTTACAATTAACTTTACAATACACTTAAGTTTATTATTTTCAGCTAATTATTATGATTACTTGCATAACATTGAATTCATCCAATTACCATTAATTATACTAATTCATTTATTTATACAACACTTTCCATTATTTACTTATTTCAATTTTACAACCCAGTGCAACAGTTTACACTATTTCTTTAATTTGAATTCCATTCGAGTTATTATTTTTATTAATAATTCACTAATTCTTATTTTCTTAATTATTAAATTATCAATTTTAGTTATCGAAAGTTTGGGTCGTTAAATTAAACATAAAACACATATTAGAATTTAACATAAAACCCTTTCATTATACTTGAAAACCAAAACTCATGAATATACTTATATATATGAACTACTAGGCTATACATAACTTATATAAACCCATATACATATACATACATACATACATACATACATACATACATACATACATACATACATACATACATACATATATATATATATAGAGACACAGCAGATCATACATAGCTTAAATAAACTAATACACACACACACACACAACAGATTACATATAACTTATGCATCACAAACAACTACATATATATAAACAACAGATCATATAGCTTGTTTTAAACTTATATACTACAACAACAGATGATATACAACTTACATAACATATATATAAAAAGTGAATTGATAAAGCTGGTCATATATCTAAGTATATATATATATATGTATGTATAAAGTATATATAAAAACGAAGTGAAGGGAGAAGCAAGGTAGAGCAAGGCATGGGAAAGTGGCAGACGTGAGCAAGATCTCAGCATATACAAGCTTATAATGCAACAGATTATATAATTTACATTATTTTTCTTTGTTTTACTCACGTACTCACATATATATAAATGAATATTTAAGCCAATATAAACTTACATACATATTTGTTTTTTCTGTTTTGCATGCACGGTAGGAACCAAAAGAAGAGGCGGGGAAGAGGCAGAGCAGGTCACTGCTCGGGGCTTTTTGTAAGGTTATGTAACAACCCGATATTTTCAGCCATTCGCATCCGCACATGTCGGACTTGAATTGCTCAAAATACCGCGTTGTAAATAAATTTGGAGCAAATGAAATACAATCACAAAATCACAGACACAGAAATATCAGAATAACTCGCAGTGGAAATAAAATACATAGTAGTTCATGAAGCTACTACGGCAGAGTCTCAAACCAAATACATAATACAGTCTGAAAACAACATAATAGAAATCCCAAATACATAGAAGTTCACTAATACATGAGATAAACTAGAACAGCTGAAACAGAGAGTAGATATAAATGTAGATAAGTAGAAACTCCAGCAAAGACTAGCTCCAGAAAGAGAATCCAAAGCTGTGAATACTCAGGCTGACCCGAGCGTAAAGTAAAACACAAAACACTCGAGTCAGGACAATATATACTTATATAATGTAAACCAACTCAAGTGAACTGTAGTAGAAGTACACAATAACTTAAAGGATGCTTGGGATCGCCCATCCTTTAAGAATCAGTTAAACTATAAATTAAATACATCCCGCGGTTAAAGTTTCAAAATGGTATTTTATACTTCAAAATCAAATATCATTTCAAATTCAATATCATTCAAAATCCATTTCAAAATATCAAAATATAATATCTTCCAAACCACATTCATTTTTATTTAATTTAAATACCATTACAAAACACATTTCAAAATAGTTTATATTTCAAAACAAATTACTTCATTTTAAATCATAAAAATGAAGTTATTATATTTCATAATTAAATTATTAAATTTACAAAATTTTAGTCTTTCAAAATTCATTTATTAACTTAATTTATTAAAAACAGATGAAAATTCAACTTTCGCAGCATATAGAAATTGCTACAGAAAGTTACATTCAAAACAGTTCAATTTAACAAAAGATAGCATTTAAAAATGCTGTAATAGGGTTACATTAGTTTCAAATAATACTTAGTTAAATTCAAAAATTATAGCATTTACAAAAATGCTATAATAAACTTTAATTAAACTTAGCCATTTGGTTCATTATTATCAACTACAGCATTTACAAATGCTGTATTATCATTTACATTAGAATTAATAGCATTTCAGAAATGCAGTTAATTAACTTCAAGTATTCAATATAATTTCACAAACAATTATACTTTTATTTAAATCATTTTTAGCTTATAGAATCATATAATTTCACTTTTAAAACATTCATTCAAATACCCTTATATTCATGATTTTATAAAGTTAAATCTCCATTCAAAAATCAAAATTTAATAATAATTCACTTATTAAATTCCAACATTAAATTTTAAATTCATTAAATTAAATTTAACTTAACATTTAAGTTTAAAATTTTTCAAATATAACTTAATTTCATTTTTTTATTTACTTAACTTAAAATTCACTTTTAAGCCAAATTCACAAATTTCCAATTTTAGTTATATTTCCAAATTTCAACCTAAATATTCATTCATTTCACATTTTAACTTTATTCAAAAATCATTAATATATTATAAAATCATTTTAAATTCATTTAATTCAAAATATCATAAATTTATCATATTTTCATATTTAATTTAAATTCCATTTATCACCAAATTCTGGTTTCCAAAATGACTTGCATTTCAGATTCTCTAACTTTACCATTTATTTATTTCACTTATAAATTTTCAGAAAATCAATAATACTTTACAAAAATCATTTTTAATCAAATTTAAATCGAAATATTATAATATTTACATTTCTAAAATAATTTAAATTTTTTAGAAAAACATATTTTAACAACGGGTCTGTGTTTCATTTTCTAGCCTAGATGAAGTGATACAGGTAATATATCATTTCAACCCGTAATTTACAAAGAAAACCCGGGTTTGATCATTTCAAACCCGCAATCCCAAGTAAATGAAAATCATTGAAAATCATTCAGGCCTATCATTTCAGCCCACAACAATTTTCTCCTAGTCTAAAGTCCGTTCGGGTATGTATCATTTCAACCCATAGTGATACTAGTCTACAGGGAACTTGCAGTGTGATAACTGATGAAAATAATCGAATAGCATGAAATAACAGTAACATATGGTATAACAAGTGTAAATATAGGTGTGAACTTCATATGAATATAATATAGCAGTTATAACAGGATGATATGTATTTACAGATTCAGGCGATGTCAGTTTATCACTATATAAGTACATATTAGTCTGGTGACATTTACTCACTGTTTTGAGCTGATGACACAACGACGAATTGCACAACGGGATCTACACAAGCATAAAAGAACGATACGGATAGGAAATGGAGGAGCCAAGGATTAATTCCCTTGAATACAAATCAAACAAACAATATAACAATTATAAGGTTTCAGACCAAAAATACGATAAACGATGCTAGAAATTAAGGAACAACAATTAATCGAACACTTGCACTTGCTTCCACCATCACTATGCTCAGCCTATAGGGTGATAATGTACTGCCATGGGATGTATTTGGTCAGGTATGGATCATATATGGTCGGCCTAGCAAGGGTAGTGAAGGTATGGAAGTTGCTATGTATGAAAATACAAGTACAAGGCAAACAAGTGGATTTTTGTGCAATTTCAAGCATCGGACAAGGCTACAAATGGCATGGCCAGACCTGCTGGAGACTAGGAGATGGTGTGGCAGTGGTTTTGGTTCAGGTATGAGCTGGAGAAGGTGGTGCAAAGGGCGGCTAAGGGTGTGGTGAAGTGGTGGAAGTTACAAGGTGTGAATACAAAGGGTTTAAGGCAAATAAGTGGCTTTTGTGCAACCATGGCTCAACCAAAGGACCATTGGGCTCGGCCCCTACAATGTGAAGGTCAGGTGGGGTCTGGAATGTCGGCCAAAGGTGGTGGAGGGACTGGTGGTGGCGGCCAAGGAGGTGGTTTAGGTGAAAAATGAAGGGTATGTGCATAAATGGTTCGGCTAGGCTGAACAAGTGGAGTGTTTGCATAAACTTTGGTGGATCTAGTCATAGATGACCACGGCATGGCTTGGTCAGTGGGCTGGAGGAGATGGTGACCTGATGTGGTGATGGTGGAGGCGGCTATGGTGGTGGAGGAGCAAGGCCGAACCTATGATGAAGAAGAACAAGAGCAAAAACCATGAATTCAAGCATAAACAAATGGAAAAAGGAAATAAAGTTTACCAAACTTTCTTCAAAATCTATGGCCGAAATTTTTTCTTCAGGAATGAGAAAAATGTTTACATGAATGATAAAAATGATAGTCGGCTGAAAGAAATGATAAGTAATGGCCAATTGAATGAAGAGTTAAGTTAAAATGTGAAAAGGAGGAAGATAAAAGGCCTTAGGAAAATCAAAATTCAAAACCTTTTCAATTTTCTCTTAATTTCTTTATATAAGTTTAAATTACTGAAAATATAATAATTTCAGTTTAAATTTCGATAATGCAATAAATATAAAATAAAATTAAATAAATAATAATTATATACGATAAAATAAGAAAATAGCTCAGAAAATGCACACTAGTCAAGAAAAATTGGAAATAAACAGAATAAATTTTGGAAAATTTATATGGACATGGAAAATAATATCAGATAAGATTTCGAAATTTTTAACCAATATACAAATATATATAATATCTATCAATTATGTAAAGTAAAATTAAGGAAAATAGTTAAAACAGTGAACTAGACTAGCAAAATTTGAAGTTAAATGAAATAATTTTTAGAAAATTCATATAAGCTTGTAAATTATTTTTAAACATAAATAATAACATAAAATACAAATATATTCACAAAATAAATATTAAAAATTTAATTTAAATATAAAATTTTAATGCAGAAAATAGCAGAAAATGGGAAAACAGCCCTTAAAAATAGGAAATCAACACAGTAATTTTTGGAAAAATTCTATTATTATTGTAAAAATATTTAGAGATGAATTTTCACAAATAAAACAAATTTAAAATAAAATAAAGAAATTTAAAAATGAAGAAAATGGCAGAAAATTAGAAAACAACCTTTAAAAATAGGAAATAAATACAGTAAATTTTGAAAAAATTATATTATCATTTAAAAAAATGTTTATAAATGATATCACATAAATAAAACAAATTTAAAATAATTTCAAAATGAAATAAAGTCAAATTTAAATATATAGTCAAAATCTAGGGTTGTTACACTCTCCCCCACTCAAATCTTTTCGTCCTCGAAAAGGAAGGAAGCGGAGAAACAACAAGAAAGAGCAATAGGTTGGAATGCATCCCCGAAAGAAGGTAGGGAAAAAAAGATAGCTAGGAGGTAAAGCAGGTTGAAAGACAAGGATGAACCATTATACATTTCAATTTAATTTTTTTTTTGTATGATGAATAGTCATTTGATTCAAATCTGATGGTTCAAAGTAAACAATATTTAAAACATTTTAAATTTTTAGAAGGGAAAATAACTGATCAAAATATTCTTTATATAGTACTTTATCAAAATACTTTTATAACTCGATGTCTTAACAAGTTTATCCTCGTTCCTGTAGATTCCGGCAGTGCGTTGATCAGGCGCAAAGCTCGACTTCTCCAGGTACTTAGTAGAGTTGTTTCAACACCCAGTGAAAATACTTGAAAAATCATTTAAAATAGATATGGAAAGTACAATCCAAACAAATCAACCAAACCGAAACAGTTGTCTAACCATGGATCGCAGATACACAATGGTTACGCCTGGATCCCCCAGGAAACAATCCGTATTCGTAAGCTTTCTCAGCCCTGCGAGTTACGCCATGATGACGAGTAGAATGCAGGATACACAATGGTTACGCCTGGATCCTCCAGGAAACAATCCGTACCCCTAGGCAAGACTCAGCCAGGCACTTGCGCTACTCTTCGCGACCTACACAGATTGCAGGATACACAATGGTTACGCCTGGATCCCCCAGGAAACAATCCGTACCCCTAGGCAAGACTCAGCCAGGCAGTTGCGCTATGTAGTCGCGATCATAAGACCATGGAGATCGCCATGGAATTCGATGGACACTCGAGTATCATATCCGGAAAACCCAAATCAAAGAGAGAGAATAATATCGATAGAATGAATCCACAGTGTGGCCACAAAGCGGATATCAAGCAGAAGGCACTTTCCATATCTTTACTTCAAAAATATGTATCATATAGTACCTTTCAAAATCACTTTCAAATATCATACTTATATAAAGTCCATTTTATATAAGATTTCCTTTCAAATCAAATACTTTTCAAAATACTAGTATATCAAATCACACTTATATAGATTTCGATTATATAAGATTTCACTTTTCAAAATTTGGGTACCCTTTCAAATCAATAGTTCCAATTCAACAGTTTACTTATACAAATCATTTTTATATAAGTTCGATAGCTCCCAAATCAAGTATTTAATAAAACAAGGTTCTAAATTTCAAACCATTTCGATATCAAATAAATTTTAAAATCATATATGATGTCACCAAATCATTTCTTTCAAGTTATACATATTCAGTTTCAAAATTTCTTAAAACAATAGGTTAAAAAAATAATCCAAATTTCCAAATCAACAAAATTTAAGTCAAATAAATCCGTTTCCATTTCAAACATGTATTCACTTCAAAAGTCATAATACTTTCAAAGTTATGAATCTTTCGAAACTAAAATACTTGAAATCATTACACTTTGAAAATCATAAAATTTAGAAATCATGCATTTGAAATCATAAAACATGCCCTTAATTCTTTACATTTCAATTTTTTTCTCAATTAAACCAAAATCTAAAATTTCCAATTTCAATTCAATTCAAACCATCAGTTTCAATTTAGTTTTCCAACAAAACCATTTCAAATATTTTCAATTTCAAATATAGATTTGATTTACAAAATAAACTATTAAATCTTAAATATGTTTCAAGGCTTAAATATACCATATTTCAAAACTAAATTTCATAATTTCATAATTTCATATATCTCAAATTTTACTTCATTATTACTTACATATGTCATTATTTCGCAACATTACATTCGATCGCTCGCTTGATCACACAAGTTCGCTTTCGAACTAGTATTGTCCATTCGACTTCCCTAATGCGGACTTCGATATGGTTTCTTGACTAGAAGCCATCCGTCTCCTTGCATAGCCATATACGATGATAGAGAATTCTAGAATCAAGCCCAAAATCCATATCAAATGTTTGCCATCAAGAATCAAATGAAAAATCCTAACACGAAATGGTGTAATTCACCTCGAACTTGTGTACTCAAACTTGGATCAAATTAATTATGCGAATAAAACAACGTACGTACAACTTATGTATCTATTCCAACTTGTTAAATAAATAGTTTTATAAAGATGTTACTAAGTTAAAACATTTAAAACCAAAATTTTCTCAAACATTTGAAGACTAATTTTTATCCAAAACATTTCAAAACTAAATTTCATATTAGTATAATTCAAAACAGTCTTATTTATTTACTTAACAAAACAGTTTCAACTTATAAAAATCATATTATTTCATACTTGAAACATACAAACTAAACTTATATTCTTTATCAAATACCTTATACCTTTCAAAAAAATTTAGCTTTGAAAAATTAACCTTGATTTGGAAGTGCTCGAATCTTAAAATAGTCGAAGAAATCATATTTTCAATCCAAGAGTTGAAAATCAACACTAAATCAGTAAATCAATTTCAAAAGTTTGGTTTCAAAATTTGAAACTCGAGAATTGAACACCGGCTTACTTTAAATCTTTTCAAATATATATATATATATATATATATATATACACACGGATCTATCTTTCGAATATCAAACCATACTTCGAAATCTGAAATCAAAATTGGTTTCACAAAATCACTCGCAGAGCAAAGCTACTAGAGTGGCCTCTCCCTCACTCAGAAACTCGAAAATCAATGTCGATGATGCATGCATTCATCACCGAAATTATTTTCCAGCGACATAAGTGAGTTCTGGACTTCAATTAACTTTGAAAAACTTCTTTAAAATTCCTTCGAAATCATTGAAATTCATTCGAATACATTTGAAACATTTCTTATTTGAAATGTGTATATATATATATCTTTAAATCATATTACTATATATATTTTCTAAAATCTTCAAACCGATTTCAAAATACCGGAATTCGATTCCTCGAAATTCAAATTCAAAACCCTTCAGTTATAAATCATTTTTGTATAAATAAAGTTCTTATAAAATTTTCAAAATTTCAAATTCTTTCGAAATTTCAAATTTTCATTTTTGAAAGGTATATAGTCCTTATCGAAAACATTTCACTTTTATATATAAAAATATGGCCATCCTTAATAATTTCGATGTATGCACAATTTCAAAATACAACCAAACACAAATTTCCAAAGGATGATTCAAGGATAGATTTCAAACAAACAGAAATTCAAAGTTAGAGAAACTCTAATCAAATAGAATTCTAGTTCGAAGATAAACTCATACGAAGATGAGATAATTTAATTACCAAATAGAGGATAGATAAGCCTATATAAATCGCGGGCGACCTTAACCGGTCAACCGAGACTTTAGGAATATAATCAATACGGAAATCTAAGGCAAATCGACCTTTGATCGCCAGAGATTGAATCCGGGTAGAGCAAGAGATAGATAGCATTGACATCCGAGGATACAGAAATCTCCAGTGAATCAAAGCCAATTGTAAAGGAGTTTCACCCCTTTACAAATCATTCAACGTTTTACGGAATCATCGCTCTTTAGAGAGGTCATTACAAAGTAGAGTTACGAATGCTCCAAAATTAAAAGGAAAAATGGGGAAAACAAGACTGGACTTCGGAACAAAAGGGAGTGTTCCAAAGTTCAGGGAACCCTAATCGATAAGAATTCTAACCAAGAGGTTTCTAACAAGGTTGATACAGAAGGAATGAAGTTTAGAAAATCTTGGTTTCAAAATAAGAACATTTTTATACCAAAATAATCTTTGAAAAATCTTTTAAAAATCTTTTAAAAATCATTTTATACTTCGAAAATACGTTCTCTCACAAAGAAAGAATTCTGAGATTGATTTCACTCATTCTAGGATATTTCTACCCTATCTCTAATGAGTTTTTGCTCCGCAGGCTAAGGTTTGCCTAAAACCAAAGCTCTGATACCAACTGTAACAACCCGATATTTTCAGCCATTCGCATCCGCACATGTCGGACTTGAATTGCTCAAAATACCGCGTTGTAAATAAATTTGGAGCAAATGAAATACAATCACAAAATCACAGACACAGAAATACCAGAATAACTCGCAGCAGAAATAAAATACATAGTAGTTCATGAAGCTACTACGGCAGAGTCTCAAACCAAATACATAATACAGTCTGAAAACAACATAATAGAAATCCCAAATACATAGAAGTTCACTAATACATGAGATAAACTAGAACAGCTGAAACAGAGAGTAGATATAAATGTAGATAAGTAGAAACTCCAGCAAAGACTAGCTCCAGAAAGAGAATCCAAAGCTGTGAATACTCAGGCTGACCCGAGCGTAAAGTAAAACACAAAACACTCGAGTCAGGACAATATATACTTATATAATGTAAACCAACTCAAGTGAACTGTAGTAGAAGTACACAATAACTTAAAGGATGCTTGGGATCGCCCATCCTTTAAGAATCAGTTAAACTATAAATTAAATACATCCCGCGGTTAAAGTTTCAAAATGGTATTTTATACTTCAAAATCAAATATCATTTCAAATTCAATATCATTCAAAATCCATTTCAAAATATCAAAATATAATATCTTCCAAACCACATTCATTTTTATTTAATTTAAATACCATTACAAAACACATTTCAAAATAGTTTATATTTCAAAACAAATTACTTCATTTTAAATCATAAAAATGAAGTTATTATATTTCATAATTAAATTATTAAATTTACAAAATTTTAGTCTTTCAAAATTCATTTATTAACTTAATTTATTAAAAACAGATGAAAATTCAACTTTCGCAGCATATAGAAATTGCTACGGAAAGTTACATTCAAAACAGTTCAATTTAACAAAAGATAGCATTTAAAAATGCTGTAATAGGGTTACATTAGTTTCAAATAATACTTAGTTAAATTCAAAAATTATAGCATTTACAAAAATGCTATAATAAACTTTAATTAAACTTAGCCATTTGGTTCATTATTATCAACTACAGCATTTACAAATGCTGTATTATCATTTACATTAGAATTAATAGCATTTCAGAAATGCAGTTAATTAACTTCAAGTATTCAATATAATTTCACAAACAATTATACTTTTATTTAAATCATTTTTAGCTTATAGAATCATATAATTTCACTTTTAAAACATTCATTCAAATACCCTTATATTCATGATTTTATAAAGTTAAATCTCCATTCAAAAATCAAAATTTAATAATAATTCACTTATTAAATTCCAACATTAAATTTTAAATTCATTAAATTAAATTTAACTTAACATTTAAGTTTAAATTTTTTCAAATATAACTAAATTTCATTTTTTTATTTACTTAACTTAAAATTCACTTTTAAGCCAAATTCACAAATTTCCAATTTTAGTTATATTTCCAAATTTCAACCTAAATATTCATTCATTTCACATTTTAACTTTATTCAAAAATCATTAATATATTATAAAATCATTTTAAATTCATTTAATTCAAAATATCATAAATTTATCATATTTTCATATTTAATTTAAATTCCATTTATCACCAAATTCTGGTTTCCAAAATGACTTGCATTTCAGATTCTCTAATTTTACCATTTATTTATTTCACTTATAAATTTTCAGAAAATCAATAATGCTTTACAAAAATCATTTTTAATCAAATTTAAATCGAAATATTATAATATTTACATTTCTAAAATAATTTAAATTTTTTAGAAAAACATATTTTAACAACGGGTCTGTGTTTCATTTTCTAGCCTAGATGAAGTGATACAGGTAATATATCATTTCAACCCGTAATTTACAAAGAAAACCCGGGTTTGATCATTTCAAACCCGCAATCCCAAGTAAATGAAAATCATTGAAAATCATTCAGGCCTATCATTTCAGCCCACAACAATTTTCTCCTAGTCTAAAGTCCGTTCGGGTATGTATCATTTCAACCCATAGTGATACTAGTCTACAGGGAACTTGCAGTGTGATAAACTGATGAAAATAATCGAATAGCATGAAATAACAGTAACATATGGTATAACAAGTGTAAATATAGGTGTGAACTTCATATGAATATAATATAGCAGTTATAACAGGATGATATGCATTTACAGATTCAGGCGATGTCAGTTTATCACTATATAAGTACATATTAGTCTGGTGACATTTACTCACTGTTTTGAGCTGATGACACAACGACGAATTGCACAACGGGATCTACACAAGCATAAAAGCACGATACGGATAGGAAATGGAGGAGCCAAGGATTAATTCCCTTGAATACAAATCAAACAAACAATATAACAATTATAAGGTTTCAGACCAAAAATACGATAAACGATGCTAGAAATTAAGGAACAACAATTAATCGAACACTTGCACTTGCTTCCACCATCACTATGCTCAGCCTATAGGGTGATAAGGTACTGCCATGGGATGTATTTGGTCAGGTATGGATCATATATGGTCGGCCTAGCAAGGGTAGTGAAGGTATGGAAGTTGCTATGTATGAAAATACAAGTACAAGGCAAACAAGTGGATTTTTGTGCAATTTCAAGCATCGGACAAGGCTACAAATGGCATGGCCAGACCTGCTGGAGACTAGGAGATGGTGTGGCAGTGGTTTTGGTTCAGGTATGAGCTGGAGAAGGTGGTGCAAAGGGCGGCTAAGGGTGTGGTGAAGTGGTGGAAGTTACAAGGTGTGAATACAAAGGGTTTAAGGCAAATAAGTGGCTTTTGTGCAACCATGGCTCAACCAAAGGACCATTGGGCTCGGCCCCTACAATGTGAAGGTCAGGTGGGGTCTGGAATGTCGGCCAAAGGTGGTGGAGGGACTGGTGGTGGCGGCCAAGGAGGTGGTTTAGGTGAAAAATGAAGGGTATGTGCATAAATGGTTCGGCTAGGCTGAACAAGTGGAGTGTTTGCATAAACTTTGGTGGATCTAGTCATAGATGACCACGGCATGGCTTGGTCAGTGGGCTGGAGGAGATGGTGACCTGATGTGGTGATGGTGGAGGCGGCTATGGTGGTGGAGGAGCAAGGCCGAACCTATGATGAAGAAGAACAAGAGCAAAAACCATGAATTCAAGCATAAACAAATGGAAAAAGGAAATAAAGTTTACCAAACTTTCTTCAAAATCTATGGCCGAAATTTTTTCTTCAGGAATGAGAAAAATGTTTACATGAATGATAAAAATGATAGTCGGCTGAAAGAAATGATAAGTAATGGCCAATTGAATGAAGAGTTAAGTTAAAATGTGAAAAGGAGGAAGATAAAAGGCCTTAGGAAAATCAAAATTCAAAACCTTTTCAAATTTCTCTTAATTTCTTTATATAAGTTTAAATTACTGAAAATATAATAATTTCAGTTTAAATTTCGATAATGCAACAAAATATAAAATAAAATTAAATAAATAATAATTATATACGATAAAATAAGAAAATAGCTCAGAAAATGCACACTAGTCAAGAAAAATTGGAAATAAACAGAATAAATTTTGGAAAATTTATATGGACATGGAAAATAATATCAGATAAGATTTCAAAATTTTTAACCAATATACAAATATATATAATATCTATCAATTATGTAAAGTAAAATTAAGGAAAATAGTTAAAACAGTGAACTAGACTAGCAAAATTTGAAGTTAAATGAAATAATTTTTAGAAAATTCATATAAGCTTGTAAATTATTTTTAAACATAAATAATAACATAAAATACAAATATATTCACAAAATAAATATTAAAAATTTAATTTAAATATAAAATTTTAATGCAGAAAATAGCAGAAAATGGGAAAATAGCCCTTAAAAATAGGAAATCAACACAGTAATTTTTGGAAAAATTCTATTATTATTGTAAAAATATTTAGAGATGAATTTTCACAAATAAAACAAATTTAAAATAAAATAAAGAAATTTAAAAATGAAGAAAATGGCAGAAAATTAGAAAACAACCTTTAAAAATAGGAAATAAATACAGTAAATTTTGGAAAAATTATATTATCATTTAAAAAATGTTTAGAAATGATATCACATAAATAAAACAAATTTAAAATAATTTCAAAATGAAATAAAGTCAAATTTAAATATATAGTCAAAATCTAGGGTTGTTACACTCTCCCCCACTCAAATCTTTTCGTCCTCGAAAAGGAAGGAAGCGGAGAAACAACAAGAAAGAGCAATAGGTTGGAATGCATCCCCGAAAGAAGGTAGGGAAAAAAAGATAGCTAGGAGGTAAAGCAGGTTGAAAGACAAGGATGAACCATTATACATTTCAATTTAATTTTTTTTTTGTATGATGAATAGTCATTTGATTCAAATCTGATGGTTCAAAGTAAACAATATTTAAAACATTTTAAATTTTTAGAAGGGAAAATAACTGATCAAAATATTCTTTATATAGTACTTTATCAAAATACTTTTATAACTCGATGTCTTAACAAGTTTATCCTCGTTCCTGTAGATTCCGGCAGTGCGTTGATCAGGCGCAAAGCTCGACTTCTCCAGGTACTTAGTAGATTTGTTTCAACACTCAGTGAAAATACTTGAAAAATCATTTAAAATAGATATGGAAAGTACAATCCAAACAAATCAACCAAACCGAAACAGTTGTCTAACCATGGATCGCAGATACACAATGGTTACGCCTGGATCCCCCAGGAAACAATCCGTATTCGTAAGCTTTCTCAGCCCTGCGAGTTACGCCATGATGACGAGTAGAATGCAGGATACACAATGGTTACGCCTGGATCCTCCAGGAAACAATCCGTACCCCTAGGCAAGACTCAGCCAGGCACTTGCGCTACTCTTCGCGACCTACACAGATTGCAGGATACACAATGGTTACGCCTGGATCCCCCAGGAAACAATCCGTACCCCTAGGCAAGACTTATCCAGGCAGTTGCGCTATGTAGTCGCGATCATAAGACCATGGAGATCGCCATGGAATTCGATGGACACTCGAGTATCATATCCAGAAAACCCAAATCAAAGAGAGAGAATAATATCGATAGAATGAATCCACAGTGTGGCCACAAAGCGGATATCAAGCAGAAGGCACTTTCCATATCTTTACTTCAAAAATATGTATCATATAGTACCTTTCAAAATCACTTTCAAATATCATACTTATATAAAGTCCATTTTATATAAGATTTCCTTTCAAATCAAATACTTTTCAAAATACTAGTATATCAAATCACACTTATATAGATTTCGATTATATAAGATTTCACTTTTCAAAATTTGGGTACCCTTTCAAATCAATAGTTCCAATTCAACAGTTTACTTATACAAATCATTTTTATATAAGTTCGATAGCTCCCAAATCAAGTATTTAATAAAACAAGGTTCTAAATTTCAAACCATTTCGATATCAAATAAATTTTAAAATCATATATGATGTCACCAAATCATTTCTTTCAAGTTATACATATTCAGTTTCAAAATTTCTTAAAACAATAGGTTAAAAAAATAATCCAAATTTCCAAATCAACAAAATTTAAGTCAAATAAATCCGTTTCCATTTCAAACATGTATTCACTTCAAAAGTCATAATACTTTCAAAGTTATGAATCTTTCGAAACTAAAATACTTGAAATCATTACACTTTGAAAATCATAAAATTTAGAAATCATGCATTTGAAATCATAAAACATGCCCTTAATTCTTTACATTTCAATTTTTTTCTCAATTAAACCAAAATCTAAAATTTCCAATTTCAATTCAATTCAAACCATCAGTTTCAATTTAGTTTTCCAACAAAACCATTTCAAATATTTTCAATTTCAAATATAGATTTGATTTACAAAATAAACTATTAAATCTTAAATATGTTTCAAGGCTTAAATATACCATATTTCAAAACTAAATTTCATAATTTCATAATTTCATATATCTCAAATTTTACTTCATTATTACTTACATATGTCATTATTTCGCAACATTACATTCGATCGCTCGCTTGATCACACAAGTTCGCTTTCGAACTAGTATTGTCCATTCGACTTCCCTAATGCGGACTTCGATATGGTTTCTTGACTAGAAGCCATCAGTCTCCTTGCATAGCCATATACGATGATAGAGAATTCTAGAATCAAGCCCAAAATCCATATCAAATGTTTGCCATCAAGAATCAAATGAAAAATCCTAACACGAAATGGTGTAATTCACCTCGAACTTGTGTACTCAAACTTGGATCAAATTAATTATGCGAATAAAACAACGTACGTACAACTTATGTATCTATTCCAACTTGTTAAATAAATAGTTTTATAAAGATGTTACTAAGTTAAAACATTTAAAACCAAAATTTTCTCAAACATTTGAAGACTAATTTTTATCCAAAACATTTCAAAACTAAATTTCATATTAGTATAATTCAAAACAGTCTTATTTATTTACTTAACAAAACAGTTTCAACTTATAAAAATCATATTATTTCATACTTGAAACATACAAACTAAACTTATATTCTTTATCAAATACCTTATACCTTTCAAAAAAATTTAGCTTTGAAAAATTAACCTTGATTTGGAAGTGCTCGAATCTTAAAATAGTCGAAGAAATCATATTTTCAATCCAAGAGTTGAAAATCAACACTAAATCAGTAAATCAATTTCAAAAGTTTGGTTTCAAAATTTGAAACTCGAGAATTGAACACCGGCTTACTTTAAATCTTTTCAAATATATATATATATATATATATATATATATATATATACACACGGATCTATCTTTCGAATATCAAACCATACTTCGAAATCTGAAATCAAAATTGGTTTCACAAAATCACTCGCAGAGCAAAGCTACTAGAGTGGCCTCTCCCTCACTCAGAAACTCGAAAATCAATGTCGATGATGCATGCATTCATCACCGAAATTATTTTCCAGCGACATAAGTGAGTTCTGGACTTCAATTAACTTTGAAAAACTTCTTTAAAATTCCTTCGAAATCATTGAAATTCATTCGAATACATTTGAAACATTTCTTATTTGAAATGTGTATATATATATATCTTTAAATCATATTACTATATATATTTTCTAAAATCTTCAAACCGATTTCAAAATACCGGAATTCGATTCCTCGAAATTCAAATTCAAAACCCTTCAGTTATAAATCATTTTTGTATAAATAAAGTTCTTATAAAATTTTCAAAATTTCAAATTCTTTCGAAATTTCAAATTTTCATTTTTGAAAGGTATATAGTCCTTATCGAAAACATTTCACTTTTATATATAAAAATATGGCCATCCTTAATAATTTCGATGTATGCACAATTTCAAAATACAACCAAACACAAATTTCCAAAGGATGATTCAAGGATAGATTTCAAACAAACAGAAATTCAAAGTTAGAGAAACTCTAATCAAATAGAATTCTAGTTCGAAGATAAACTCATACGAAGATGAGATAATTTAATTACCAAATAGAGGATAGATAAGCCTATATAAATCACGGGCGACCTTAACCGGTCAACCGAGACTTTAGGAATATAATCAATACGGAAATCTAAGGCAAATCGACCTTTGATCGCCAGAGATTGAATCCGGGTAGAGCAAGAGATAGATAGCATTGACATCCGAGGATACAGAAATCTCCAGTGAATCAAAGCCAATTGTAAAGGAGTTTCACCCCTTTACAAATCATTCAACGTTTTACGGAATCATCGCTCTTTAGAGAGGTCATTACAAAGTAGAGTTACGAATGCTCCAAAATTAAAAGGAAAAATGGGGAAAACAAGACTGGACTTCGGAACAAAAGGGAGTGTTCCAAAGTTCAGGGAACCCTAATCGATAAGAATTCTAACCAAGAGGTTTCTAACAAGGTTGATACAGAAGGAATGAAGTTTAGAAAATCTTGGTTTCAAAATAAGAACATTTTTATACCAAAATAATCTTTGAAAAATCTTTTAAAAATCTTTTAAAAATCATTTTATACTTCGAAAATACGTTCTCTCACAAAGAAAGAATTCTGAGATTGATTTCACTCATTCTAGGATATTTCTACCCTATCTCTAATGAGTTTTTGCTCCGCAGGCTAAGGTTTGCCTAAAACCAAAGCTCTGATACCAACTGTAACAACCCGATATTTTCAGCCATTCGCATCCGCACATGTCGGACTTGAATTGCTCAAAATACCGCGTTGTAAATAAATTTGGAGCAAATGAAATACAATCACAAAATCACAGACACAGAAATATCAGAATAACTCGCAGCGGAAATAAAATACATAGTAGTTCATGAAGCTACTACGGCAGAGTCTCAAACCAAATACATAATACAGTCTGAAAACAACATAATAGAAATCCCAAATACATAGAAGTTCACTAATACATGAGATAAACTAGAACAGCTGAAACAGAGAGTAGATATAAATGTAGATAAGTAGAAACTCCAGCAAAGACTAGCTCCAGAAAGAGAATCCAAAGCTGTGAATACTCAGGCTGACCCGAGCGTAAAGTAAAACACAAAACACTCGAGTCAGGACAATATATACTTATATAATGTAAACCAACTCAAGTGAACTGTAGTAGAAGTACACAATAACTTAAAGGATGCTTGGGATCGCCCATCCTTTAAGAATCAGTTAAACTATAAATTAAATACATCCCGCGGTTAAAGTTTCAAAATGGTATTTTATACTTCAAAATCAAATATCATTTCAAATTCAATATCATTCAAAATCCATTTCAAAATATCAAAATATAATATCTTCCAAACCACATTCATTTTTATTTAATTTAAATACCATTACAAAACACATTTCAAAATAGTTTATATTTCAAAACAAATTACTTCATTTTAAATCATAAAAATGAAGTTATTATATTTCATAATTAAATTATTAAATTTACAAAATTTTAGTCTTTCAAAATTCATTTATTAACTTAATTTATTAAAAACAGATGAAAATTCAACTTTCGCAGCATTTAGAAATTGCTACGGAAAGTTACATTCAAAACAGTTCAATTTAACAAAAGATAGCATTTAAAAATGCTGTAATAGGGTTACATTAGTTTCAAATAATACTTAGTTAAATTCAAAAATTATAGCATTTACAAAAATGCTATAATAAACTTTAATTAAACTTAGCCATTTGGTTCATTATTATCAACTACAGCATTTACAAATGCTGTATTATCATTTACATTAGAATTAATAGCATTTCAGAAATGCAGTTAATTAACTTCAAGTATTCAATATAATTTCACAAACAATTATATTTTTATTTAAATCATTTTTAGCCTATAGAATCATATAATTTCACTTTTAAAACAGTCATTCAAATACCCTTATATTCGTGATTTTATAAAGTTAAATCTCCATTCAAAAATCAAAATTTAATAATAATTCACTTATTAAATTCCAACATTAAATTTTAAATTCATTAAATTAAATTTAACTTAACATTTAAGTTTAAAATTTTTCAAATATAACTTAATTTCATTTTTTTATTTACTTAACTTAAAATTCACTTTTAAGCCAAATTCACAAATTTCCAATTTTAGTTATATTTCCAAATTTCAACCTAAATATTCATTCATTTCACATTTTAACTTTATTCAAAAATCATTAATATATTATAAAATCATTTTAAATTCATTTAATTCAAAATATCATAAATTTATCATATTTTCATATTTAATTTAAATTCCATTTATCACCAAATTCTAGTTTTCAAAATGACTTGCATTTCAGATTCTCTAACTTTACCATTTATTTATTTCACTTATAAATTTTCAGAAAATCAATAATGCTTTACAAAAATCATTTTTAATCAAATTTAAATCAAAATATTATAATATTTACATTTCTAAAATAATTTAAAATTTTTAGAAAAACATATTTTAACAACGGGTCTGTATTTCATTTTCTAGCCTAGATGAAGTGATACAGGTTATATATCATTTCAACCCGTAATTTACAAAGAAAACCCGGATTTGATCATTTCAAACCCGCAATCCCAAGTAAATGAAAATCATTGAAAATCATTCAGGCCTATCATTTCAGCCCATAACGATTTTCTCCTATTCTAAAGTCCGTTCGGGTATGTATCATTTCAACCCATAGTGATACTAGTCTACAGGGAACTTGCAGTGCGATAAACTGATGAAAATAATCGAATAGCATGAAATAACAGTAACATATGGTATAACAAGTGCAAATATAGGTGTGAACTTCATATGAATATAATATAGCAGTTATAACAGGATGATATGCATTTACAGATTCAGGCGATGTCAGTTTATCACTATATAAGTACATATTAGTCTGGTGAGATTTACTCACTGTTTTGAGCTGATGACACAACGACGAATTGCACAACGGGATCTACACAAGCATAAAAGCACGATACGGATAGGAAATGGAGGAGCCAAGGATTAATTCCCTTGAATACAAATCAAACAAACAATATAACAATTATAAGGTTTCAGACCAAAAATACGATAAACGATGCTAGAAATTAAGGAACAACAATTAATCAAACACTTGCACTTGCTTCCACCATCACTATGCTCAGCCTATAGGGTGATAAGGTACTTCCATGGGATGTATTTGGTCAGGTATGGGTCATATATGGTCGGCCTAGCAA
The DNA here is from genome assembly GCA_030765085.1 of Allium cepa. Classification (NCBI taxonomy): domain Eukaryota; kingdom Viridiplantae; phylum Streptophyta; class Magnoliopsida; order Asparagales; family Amaryllidaceae; genus Allium; species Allium cepa. The sequence goes on from CM060929.1 coordinate 888,768,841, forward strand.
GGGTAGTGAAGGTATGGAAGTTGCTATGTATGAAAATACAAGTACAAGGCAAACAAGTGGATTTTTGTGCAATTTCAAGCATCGGACAAGGCTACAAATGGCATGGCCAGACCTGCTGGAGACTAGGAGATGGTGTGGCAGTGGTTTTGGTTCAGGTATGAGCTGGAGAAGGTGGTGCAAAGGGCGGCTAAGGGTGTGGTGAAGTGGTGGAAGTTACAAGGTGTGAATACAAAGGGTTTAAGGCAAATAAGTGGCTTTTGTGCAACCATGGCTCAACCAAAGGACCATTGGGCTCTGCCCCTACAAGGTGAAGGTCAGGTGGGGTCTGGAATGTCGGCAAAAGGTGGTGGAGGGACTGGTGGTGGCGGCCAAGGAGGTGGTTTAGGTGAAAAATGAAGGGTATGTGCATAAATGGTTCGGCTAGGCTGAACAAGTGGAGTGTTTGCATAAACTTTGGTGGATCTAGTCATAGATGACCACGGCATGGCTTGGTCAGTGGGCTGGAGGAGATGGTGACCTGATCTGGTGATGGTGGAGGCGGCTATGGTGGTGGAGGAGCAAGGCCGAACCTATGATGAAGAAGAACAAGAGCAAAAACCATGAATTCAAGCATAAACAAATGGAAAAAGAAAATAAAGTTTACCAAACTATCTTCAAAATATATGGCCGAAAATTTTTCTTCAGGAATGAGAAAAATGTTTACATGAATGATAAAAATGATAGTCAACTGAAAGAAATGAGAAGTAATGGCCAATTGAATGAAGAGTTAAGTTAAAATGTGAAAAGGAGGAAGATAAAAGGCCTTAGGAAAATCAAAAGTCAAAACCTTTTCAAATTTCTCTTAATTTCTTTATATAAGTTTAAATTACTGAAAATATAATAATTTCAGTTTAAATTTCGATAATGCAACAAAATATAAAATAAAATTAAATAAATAATAATTATATACGATAAAATAAGAAAATAGCTCAGAAAATGCACACTAGTCAAGAAAAATTGGAAATAAACAGAATAAATTTTGGAAAATTTATATGGACATGGAAAATAATATCAGATAAGATTTCGAAATTTTTAACCAATATACAAATATATATAATATCTATCAATTATGTAAAGTAAAATTAAGGAAAATAGTTAAAACAGTGAACTAGACTAGCAAAATTTGAAGTTAAATGAAATAATTTTTAGAAAATTCATATAAGCTTGTAAATTATTTTTAAACATAAATAATAACATAAAATACAAATATATTCACAAAATAAATATTAAAAATTTAATTTAAATATAAAATTTTAATGCAGAAAATAGCAGAAAATGGGAAAACAGCCCTTAAAAATAGGAAATCAACACAGTAATTTTTGGAAAAATTCTATTATTATTGTAAAAATATTTAGAGATGAATTTTCACAAATAAAACAAATTTAAAATAAAATAAAGAAATTTAAAAATGAAGAAAATGGCAGAAAATTAGAAAACAACCTTTAAAAATAGGAAATAAATACAGTAAATTTTGGAAAAATTATATTATCATTTAAAAAATGTTTAGAAATGATATCACATAAATAAAACAAATTTAAAATAATTTCAAAATGAAATAAAGTCAAATTTAAATATATAGTCAAAATCTAGGGTTGTTACACTCTCCTCCACTCAAATCTTTTCGTCCTCGAAAAGGAAGGAAGCGGAGAAACAACAAGAAAGAGCAATAGGTTGGAATGCATCCCCGAAAGAAGGTAGGGAAAAAAAGATAGCTAGGAGGTAAAGCAGGTTGAAAGACAAGGATGAACCATTATACATTTCAATTTAATTTTTTTTTTGTATGATGAATAGTCATTTGATTCAAATCTGATGGTTCAAAGTAAACAATATTTAAAACATTTTAAATTTTTAGAAGGGAAAATAACTGATCAAAATATTCTTTATATAGTACTTTATCAAAATACTTTTATAACTCGATGTCTTAACAAGTTTATCCTCGTTCCTGTAGATTCCGGCAGTGCGTTGATCAGGCGCAAAGCTAGACTTCTCCAAGTACTTAGTAGACTTGTTTCAACACCCAATGAAAATACTTGAAAAATCATTTAAAATAGATATGGAAAGTACAATCCAAACAAATCAACCAAACCGAAACAGTTGTCTAACCATGGATCGCAGATACACAATGGTTACGCCTGGATCCCCCAGGAAACAATCCGTATCCGTAAGCTTTCTCAGCCCTGCGAGTTACGCCATGATGACGAGTAGAATGCAGGATACACAATGGTTACGCCTGGATCCTCCAGGAAACAATCCGTACCCCTAGGCAAGACTCAGCCAAGCACTTGCGCTACTCTTCGCGACCTACACAGATTGCAGGATACACAATGGTTACGCCTGGATCCCCCAGGAAACAATCCGTACCCCTAGGCAAGACTCAGCCAGGCAGTTGCGCTATGTAGTCGCGATCATAAGACCATGGAGATCGCCATGGAATTCGATGGACACTCGAGTATCATATCCGGAAAACCCAAATCAAAGAGAGAGAATAATATCGATAGAATGAATCCACAGTGTGGCCACAAAGCGGATATCAAGCAGAAGGCACTTTCCATATCTTTACTTCAAAAATATGTATCATATAGTACCTTTCAAAATCACTTTCAAATATCATACTTATATAAAGTCCATTTTATATAAGATTTCCTTTCAAATCAAATACTTTTCAAAATACTAGTATATCAAATCACACTTATATAGATTTCGATTATATAAGATTTCACTTTTCAAAATTTGGGTACCCTTTCAAATCAATAGTTCCAATTCAACAGTTTACTTATACAAATCATTTTTATATAAGTTCGATAGCTCCCAAATCAAGTATTTAATAAAACAAGGTTCTAAATTTCAAACCATTTCGATATCAAATAAATTTTAAAATCATATATGATGTCACCAAATCATTTCTTTCAAGTTATACATATTCAGTTTCAAAATTTCTTAAAACAATAGGTTAAAAAAATAATCCAAATTTCCAAATCAACAAAATTTAAGTCAAATAAATCCATTTCCATTTCAAACATGTATTCACTTCAAAAGTCATAATACTTTCAAAGTTATGAATCTTTCGAAACTAAAATACTTGAAATCATTACACTTTGAAAATCATAAAATTTAGAAATCATGCATTTGAAATCATAAAACATGCCCTTAATTCTTTACATTTCAATTTTTTTCTCAATTAAACCAAAATCTAAAATTCCCAATTTCAATTCAATTCAAACCATCAGTTTCAATTTAGTTTTCCAACAAAACCATTTCAAATATTTTCAATTTCAAATATAGATTTGATTTACAAAATAAACTATTAAATCTTAAATATGTTTCAAGGCTTAAATATACCATATTTCAAAACTAAATTTCATAATTTCATAATTTCATATATCTCAAATTTTACTTCATTATTACTTACATATGTCATTATTTCGCAACATTACATTCGATCGCTCGCTTGATCACACAAGTTCGCTTTCGAACTAGTATTGTCCATTCGACTTCCCTAATGCGGACTTCGATATGGTTTCTTGACTAGAAGCCATCAGTCTCCTTGCATAGCCATATACGATGATAGAGAATTCTAGAATCAAGCCCAAAATCCATATCAAATGTTTGCCATCAAGAATCAAATGAAAAATCCTAACACGAAATGGTGTAATTCACCTCGAACTTGTGTACTCAAACTTGGATCAAATTAATTATGCGAATAAAACAACGTACGTACAACTTATGTATCTATTCCAACTTGTTAAATAAATAGTTTTATAAAGATGTTACTAAGTTAAAACATTTAAAACCAAAATTTTCTCAAACATTTGAAGACTAATTTTTATCCAAAACATTTCAAAACTAAATTTCATATTAGTATAATTCAAAACAGTCTTATTTATTTACTTAACAAAACAGTTTCAACTTATAAAAATCATATTATTTCATACTTGAAACATACAAACTAAACTTATATTCTTTATCAAATACCTTATACCTTTCAAAAAAATTTAGCTTTGAAAAATTAACCTTGATTTGGAAGTGCTCGAATCTTAAAATAGTCGAAGAAATCATATTTTCAATCCAAGAGTTGAAAATCAACACTAAATCAGTAAATCAATTTCAAAAGTTTGGTTTCAAAATTTGAAACTCGAGAATTGAACACCGGCTTACTTTAAATCTTTTCAAATATATATATATATATATATATATATATATATATATATACGGATCTATCTTTCGAATATCAAACCATACTTCGAAATCTGAAATCAAAATTGGTTTCACAAAATCACTCGCAGAGCAAAGCTACTAGAGTGGCCTCTCCCTCACTCAGAAACTCGAAAATCAATGTCGATGATGCATGCATTCATCACCGAAATTATTTTCCAGCGACATAAGTGAGTTCTGGACTTCAATTAACTTTGAAAAACTTCTTTGAAATTCCTTCGAAATCATTGAAATTCATTCGAATACATTTGAAACATTTCTTATTTGAAATGTGTATATATATATATATATCTTTAAATCATATTACTATATATATTTTCTAAAATCTTCAAACCGATTTCAAAATACCGGAATTCGATTCCTCGAAATTCAAATTCAAAACCCTTCAGTTATAAATCATTTTTGTATAAATAAAGTTCTTATAAAATTTTCAAAATTTCAAATTCTTTCGAAATTTCAAATTTTCATTTTTGAAAGGTATATAGTCCTTATCGAAAACATTTCACTTTTATATATAAAAATATGGCCATCCTTAATAATTTCGATGTATGCACAATTTCAAAATACAACCAAACACAAATTTCCAAAGGATGATTCAAGGATAGATTTCAAACAAACAGAAATTCAAAGTTAGAGAAACTCTAATCAAATAGAATTCGAGTTCGAAGATAAACTCATACGAAGATGAGATAATTTAATTACCAAATAGAGGATAGATAAGCCTATATAAATCGCAGGCGACCTTAACCGGTCAACCGAGACTTTAGGAATATAATCAATACGGAAATCTAAGGCAAATCGACCTTTGATCGCCAGAGATAGAATCCGGGTAGAGCAAGAGATAGATAGCATTGACATCCGAGGATACAGAAATCTCCAGTGAATCAAAGCCAATTGTAAAGGAGTTTCACCCCTTTACAAATCATTCAACGTTTTACGGAATCATCGCTCTTTAGAGAGGTCATTCCAAAGTAGAGTTACGAATGCTCCAAAATTAAAAGGAAAAATGGGGAAAACAAGACTGGACTTCGGAACAAGAGGGAGTGTTCCAAAGTTCAGGGAACCCTAATCGATAAGAATTCTAACCAAGAGGTTTCTAACAAGGTTGATACAGAAGGAATGAAGTTTAGAAAATCTTGGTTTCAAAAAAAGAACATTTTTATACCAAAATAATCTTTGAAAAATCTTTTAAAAATCTTTTAAAAATCATTTTATACTTCGAAAATACGTTCTCTCACAAAGAAAGAATTCTGAGATTGATTTCACTCATTCTAGGATATTTCTACCCTATCTCTAATGAGTTTTTGCTCCGCAGGCTAAGGTTTGCCTAAAACCAAAGCTCTGATACCAACTGTAACAACCCGATATTTTCAGCCATTCGCATCCGCACATGTCGGACTTGAATTGCTCAAAATACCGCGTTGTAAATAAATTTGGAGCAAATGAAATACAATCACAAAATCACATACACAGAAATATCAGAATAACTCGCAGCGGAAATAAAATACATAGTAGTTCATGAAGCTACTACGGCAGAGTCTCAAACCAAATACATAATACAGTCTGAAAACAACATAATAGAAATCCCAAATACATAGAAGTTCACTAATACATGAGATAAACTAGAACAGCTGAAACAGAGAGTAGATATAAATGTAGATAAGTAGAAACTCCAGCAAAGACTAGCTCCAAAAAGAGAATCCAAAGCTGTGAATACTCAGGCTGACCCGAGCGTAAAGTAAAACACAAAACACTCGAGTCAGGACAATATATACTTATATAATGTAAACCAACTCAAGTGAACTGTAGTAGAAGTACACAATAACTTAAATGATGCTTGGGATCGCCCATCCTTTAAGAATCAGTTAAACTATAAATTAAATACATCCCGCGGTTAAAGTTTCAAAATGGTATTTTATACTTCAAAATCAAATATCATTTCAAATTCATTATCATTCAAAATCCATTTCAAAATATCAAAATATAATATCTTCCAAACCACATTCATTTTTATTTAATTTAAATACCATTACAAAACACATTTCAAAATAGTTTATATTTCAAAACAAATTACTTCATTTTAAATCATAAAAATGAAGTTATTATATTTCATAATTAAATTATTAAATTTACAAAATTTTAGTCTTTCAAAATTCATTTATTAACTTAATTTATTAAAAACAGATGAAAATTCAACTTTCGCAGCATTTAGAAATTGCTACGGAAAGTTACATTCAAAACAGTTCAATTTAACAAAAGATAGCATTTAAAAATGCTGTAATAGGGTTACATTAGTTTCAAATAATACTTAGTTAAATTCAAAAATTATAGCATTTACAAAAATGCTATAATAAAATTTAATTAAACTTAGCCATTTGGTTCATTATTATCAACTACATCATTTACAAATGCTGTATTATCATTTACATTAGAATTAATAGCATTTCAGAAATGCAGTTAATTAACTTCAAGTATTCAATATAATTTCACAAACAATTATATTTTTATTTAAATCATTTTTAGCTTATAGAATCATATAATTTCACTTTTAAAACAGTCATTCAAATACCCTTATATTCATGATTTTATAAAGTTAAATCTCCATTCAAAAATCAAAATTTAATAATAATTCACTTATTAAATTCCAACATTAAATTTTAAATTCATTAAATTAAATTTAACTTAACATTTAAGTTTAAAATTTTTCAAATTTAACTTAATTTCATTTTTTTATTTACTTAACTTAAAATTCACTTTTAAGCCAAATTCACAAATTTCCAATTTTAGTTATATTTCCAAATTTCAACCTAAATATTCATTCATTTCACATTTTAACTTTATTCAAAAATCATTAATATATTATAAAATCATTTTTAATTCATTTAATTCAAAATATCATAAATTTATCATATTTTCATATTTAATTTAAATTCCATTTATCACCAAATTCTAGTTTCCAAAATGACTTGCATTTCAGATTCTCTAACTTTACCATTTATTTATTTCACTTATAAATTTTCAGAAAATCAATAATGCTTTACAAAAATAATTTTTAATCAAATTTAAATCGAAATATTATAATATTTACATTTCTAAAATAATTTAAATTTTTTAGAAAAACATATTTTAACAACGGGTCTGTATTTCATTTTCTAGCCTAGATGAAGTGATACAGGTAATATATCATTTCAACCCGTAATTTACAAAGAAAACCCGGGTTTGATCATTTCAAACCTGCAATCCCAAGTAAATGAAAATCATTGAAAATCATTCAGACCTATCATTTCAGCCCATAACGATTTTCTCCTATTCTAAAGTCCGTTCGGGTATGTATCATTGCAACCCATAGTGATACTAGTCTACAGGGAACTTGCAGTGTGATAAACTGATGAAAATAATCGAATAGCATGAAATAACAGTAACATATGGTATAACAAGTGTAAATATAGGTGTGAACTTCATATGAATATAATATAGCAGTTATAACAGGATGATATGCATTTACAGATTCAGGGGATGTCAGTTTATCACTATATAAGTACATATTAGTCTGGTGAGATTTACTCACTGTTTTGAGCTGATGACACAACGACGAATTGCACAACGGGATCTACACAAGCACAAAAGCACGATACGGATAGGAAATGGAGGAGCTAAGGATTAATTACCTTGAATACAAATCAAACAAACAATATAACAATTATAAGGTTTCAGACCAAAAATACGATAAACGATGCTAGAAATTAAGGAACAACAATTAATCAAACACTTGCACTTGCTTCCACCATCACTATGCTCAGCCTATAGGGTGATAAGGTACTGCCATGGGATGTATTTGGTCAGGTATGGGTCATATATGGTCGGCCTAGCAAGGGTAGTGAAGGTATGGAAGTTGCTATGTATGAAAATACAAGTACAAGGCAAACAAGTGGATTTTTGTGCAATTTCAAGCATCGGACAAGGCTACAAATGGCATGGCCAGACCTGCTGGAGACTAGGAGATGGTGTGGCAGTGGTTTTGGTTCAGGTATGAGCTGGAGAAGGTGGTGCAAAGGGCGGCTAAGGGTGTGGTGAAGTGGTGGAAGTTACAAGGTGTGAATACAAAGGGTTTAAGGCAAATAAGTGGCTTTTGTGCAACCATGGCTCAACCAAAGGACCATTGGGCTCGGCCCCTACAAGGTGAAGGTCAGGTGGGGTCTGGAATGTTGGCCAAAGGTGGTGGAGGGACTGGTGGTGGCGGCCAAGGAGGTGGTTTAGGTGAAAAATGAAGGGTATGTGCATAAATGGTTCGGCTAGGCTGAACAAGTGGAGTGTTTGCATAAACTTTGGTGGATCTAGTCATAGATGACCACGGCATGGCTTAGTCAGTGGGCTGGAGGAGATGGTGACCTGATGTGGTGATGGTGGATGCAGCTATGGTGGTGGAGGAGCAAGGCCGAACCTATGATGAAGAAGAACAAGAGCAAAAACCATGAATTCAAGCATAAACAAATGGAAAAAGGAAATAAAGTTTACCAAACTTTCTTCAAAATCTATGGCCGAAATTTTTTCTTCGGGAATGAGAAAAATGTTTACATGAATGATAAAAATGATAGTCGGCTGAAAGAAATGAGAAGTAATGGCCAATTGAATGAAGAGTTAATTTAAAATATGAAAAGGTGGAAGATAAAAGGCCTTAGGAAAATCAAAAGTCAAAACCTTTTCAAATTTCTCTTAATTTCTTTATATAAGTTTAAATTACTGAAAATATAATAATTTCAGTTTAAATTTCGAAAATGCAACAAAATATAAAATAAAATTAAATAAATAATAATTATATACGATAAAATAAGAAAATAGCTCAGAAAATGCACACTAGTCAAGAAAAATTGGAAATAAACAGAATAAATTTTGGAAAATTTATATGGACATGGAAAATAATATCAGATAAGATTTCGAAATTTTTAACCAATATACAAATATATATAATATCTATCAATTATGGAAAGTAAAATTAAGGAAAATAGTTAAAACAGTGAACTAGACTAGCAAAATTTGAAGTTAAATGAAATAATTTTTAGAAAATTCATATAAGCTTGTAAATTATTTTTAAAAATAAATAATAACATAAAATACAAATATATTCACAAAATAAATATTAAAAATTTAATTTAAATATAAAATTTTAATGCAGAAAATAGCAGAAAATGAGAAAACAACCCTTAAAAATAGGAAATCAACACAGTAATTTTTGGAAAAATTCTATTATTATTGTAAAAATATTTAGAGATGAATTTTCCCGAATAAAACAAATTTAAAATAAAATAAAGAAATTTAAAAATGAAGAAAATGGCAGAAAATTAGAAAACAACCTTTAAAAATAGGAAATAAATACAGTAAATTTTGGAAAAATTATATTATCATTTTAAAAATGTTTAGAAATGATATCACATAAATAAAACAAATTTAAAATAATTTCAAAATGAAATAAAGTCAAATTGAAATATATAGTCAAAATCTAGGGTTGTTACAGGTTAGGTGAGGTGGTGATGCCAGCTAGGTGCGGTTAGGGTTAATGAGGTGGTGTTGCGAGTTTGTGGCGTTTGGGTGGAGGTTTATGTGGCTGTGGGCTAGTGGGATGGTTGCAATGCTAGAAGAAAGGTAGGCAGATGGTTTTCGAAGGCAACTTGCTGTCTGTGAAGAAGGTAAGCAACGCTGAGGGGACGGACTGGATGGTGGCGGGTGGTGGTAGGCAAGATAGGTTGGATAAGATTTAGAGAGAAAGCGGCGACAATGATTGGTGCAGGGTTGTGGTATTCTCGGTGGAATGTTCAAAAGAAAGTGGAAAACAAGGAGCAGGGGTCGCTTCTTAAATATATATATATAAGATTTAAACATTATACTTTTTTTTCTTTTTCAAAGAAGAAGAAGATCAAACGAAAAGAACAGAGTGGAAGGGACAACACCAATATATTATGTAGGGAATGAAAAAAGACACAAACGTGAATTCAGGAATTATAAAAGCTACTGAGATTACACGGTGGATATATAAAGGGACTCAAGGAGACCAAGAGGTTCAAAACGGATACAAGGTACGATCAATCATTTCGTCGATTTCACTGCATACCTGGACCCCGAAACACACAAATGAATATACTATGGAGATCGGAATAATGAGACGAATAGAATGGTATACATGTATCAGTGATACGACCATCGTATCAAAAATCGATATTTCGCTGCCATACTACTACAAATTCATCAAAAATAAAATGAACGGGGCTAGAGATGTCAAAATTTGACGAAATGAATTCTGACGTCTCACTCAGAAAATGATTTACATTTTTTTATTATATAAAAATATTTAGGTTTCGAATTTTTTATTTTCATCAAATTAACTAATTTTAAATTGAAATTGAAAATTATACAACAGAACTAAGTTTCATATTTATCAATGAAAATTTGACATTTGTACGTTTAAATAGGCCATCTCAAATATCAAATTTTCGTTGCTAAATTTTATTATTTAATTTCATAAAAAACTTTCAGTTAATTACGTTATAAAAACTATTAAAATTTACGAATCGTTACACTATATGTTGGATGTCGATATGATGTTTGCGAATGGGCATTTAATATGCTTTGATCATTAAGTTTGGTTGCTTAAATATGAATATTGAAAATATATGCAAGTCACAAATATACACGTTGATAAACACAAAGGAAATCACTTTTCTCGAATTAATGAAATGGTGTATATGGAATTGTTAAATCTCTTAAAAATGGTTTAAAATTTATTTGAAATGTTTTATCAATTTTTAAAAGTGTTTGGGTGAAGGTTAAAAAGATATGAAAATTTTAGTTAAAAATAAGCGCGTCGCTCAAAGGTAGTTCGTGATTTCACGCTATAAAAGTCAAACGAGTGTATAAAATGGAATATAGCTTGAAATTCTTCGAGATAAGAATTTTCTGAACTATTATATCCATAGTTTTCCAACAAAGAAGGAAAATCGAGGATTCGATAAGTATTTTGAAATATGAGTAAAACAAGTTTTTGAAAATCCTGATTTTGCAGTTAGGACTCTAAAACTGGATTTCTTTGAAAGTAATGTTTTAAAATGTTAAAAAACATAAAATAAATCTTGTATATGTTTTAAAAGTTATTTGAGTAATAAAAATTAGTTTTAAATCATAAAAATTCGTTTTGATCAATATAGCTTGAAAGACACTTTCCGTAGCATTTTTTCGCATCACTTTTCTATAACTTCTGAAATATAGTTTTAAACGCGACCGTTCTTCCCCAAATATTTTGTAAATTTTTTAAATGATTAATAATTTTTTTTAAAGTTAATTTGAAGGATTTATGAAATTATCAAATGTTATAATGATTTAGAGTTTTTCAATAACTTGTCGCCTTATGGTGTCAAAGGATAGTGTCTAGGTTTAGATTTGAAAAACCAGTTTCCTGCTCTCCCTGGCTATCTGGACTGGCCCGATGGAGGGCATTGTAAATTTGATTTACGTGGATTGAAATTTCTAAAAAAATATTTTTTTTTTTCAAAATTTAAACAACGTGAATTTTATACAGATGATCTTCTTATACTTGGTGTTAAAGCTGGAAGAGGGAACTCGTACTATTCATGGAATTTAAAAGGTGATTTCACCATTATTCTGCCCATGGTATTTGTTGAATACGGGAATCGATATTGAGTAGAATTAGATGATTTCTCTTGATTCTGATCACTTAGCATTTATAGATTTTGGATTTATATCCTAGATAACATGGTTTTAACTCAAGCAAAATCGAGAGTACTAAATTAAGAAATCTTTGTAAAGATTTGAATGAGATAATTTTGAGAATACTTCCCTAAGTATAAAATGAAATGATTATGAATTTTTGCAAGTTTAAAAAGTTTTTTAGTAATCAAATGTTTTGATAAGAGGGGTTTAAAGATTCCATATATACCGAAAAGAAGTGTTTTACAAGTTGTATATCTATAAAAGAGATTTTTTGGCAAAAAGAACTTAATTAATTAAAGAATGATTCCCTATTCACAGAACCTCTTTTTATTGTTGATCGGTTTAAAGAAAACGAGGTTAGACTGGGGTAATTCGTGTCCAAAAACCACTTCAAACCAATGTACGCATTAAATAAAGTCCTGATAGAGAGAATGAAGAATAAAGACTAGGAATTTTCAGGATGAAAGAACCGCTTGTTGATAATTATGTTTGCTCCCAAATACTAAAGTATCAGTGGTCCCTTCATTTATGAAACTCTTTGGGTTGCAAAGACTTCTCGCTACTAATCCTAGGGTTAATTCTCGGCTATATGTGGTAGGAGAGTGCCTTCGGTTTCGTTCAGTCCTAGAACGAACTTGTATGGACGGATGTCTGACATCGCATTCTTGAGATTTCATCGTTGACTTTTATAAACATACAACTGTTTGGTGGCGGAGAAGGTAACTTCTCTTATATTAACACCCTTTTCTGAGATGTATGAGCTCGAAGGTTGTATGTTTGTGGAAGTCAATAGGGATCAATGGAATGGTAGTGTTGCATTCAAAGAAAGATGATGTGCTATGATAAAGGTAATCGTTACGTCAAGCCTCACACCTAGAAATTGCCGAAACATGGTAGATATAGCAAAGCTATGTGGTTTATAACCATTAGGGTATGATCATCCCCTTCTAGATGTATTTATTCCTACTGTGACGTTTGGGATGTAAATTAATGTGGTGTATGGTAATCAAGCGCTCGGGTAGTTCGGTAACGATAGGGGTGATGACATATTCGGTACTATCTAGTGAGATAGGTAGGACGGTCTTGTGTAGGTAGAGGTGTAGACATTTTGTTGACCTCGTTACATTCCTCTAGAGATGTACTACAGGAAGGTAGTCCCTTCACCGGGTCATTTGTATGGAATCCATTCTCCAATAAGTGCCTGCCATTTTGTTTGTAGAGCCTAGTATGCTGGAATTTAATAATAGTAACAATTTCGGCTAATATTAATAAGTGTACTTGCAAATGTTTTCAAAGATATGTCATTAAAAATAACATCAAGTATTTTGACGTAGAAGGATTTGGTTTTCAAAAGGAAAAAACGTATTCCATGTTTATGCACGGCGTGGCTTTATGAGATACCTTTTTGTTTTCAAAATGCGCATTTTGATTTCTCACACCAGTCCCATGACTGACCCAGAGTTTATTTTCCTTTTCCTTAAACTCCGGGTGCTCTAATTATCCCCGACAGCCTAGTGTCAGGTTTAGTTTAGAAGAATGCTGGATGGAGCTCGAAGCATGGAGTCAGAAGATTTTTTTGAAGATTTTTGTCTATTTCGTCCGCACTCTTGTACTATAGTATTCCGCATTTGTAAGGACATATATTTATAACTGTCCATGTTTTGAACTCTGATAAATGTATTTTAATTTCTACTGTAAAGGTTTATTTGAAAAAAAATATGTGAGATTCCATTCTGTCTTATTTTTCTTTCTTACCCTTGAGAATCCGCCTTTCCGGCGCTTGAATTTATGGCAAGTGAATACCGAAGATGTGTTTGTGTCAATTTCCAGGAGTCGAAGAAACGAGTCCTCACACTTTTCAACCAGATGGTATACTCATTATTGGTTATAGTTGGGCATTGCTGTGTGCTAGCCCAAATCTTTCTTGATGATTTCTGTAATTTGATGATGATATATTATACTGTGAGATCGAGAGATATGTATTTGTGCATTTCTATATGCTAGCCTAACTAGACTTGATGATATCTCAAATAGTGTTGATTTTTGGATTTAGATAATGATTTTTGGATATGGATGATTCATCCAATTGATATTGATTTTATAATTTATCGATTGAAATGACTTTTTATGTGTGATGACATCATTATGTACGATTTGTGGTATTTGACATTATGTGATGTTTTGGGTTTTTCTATGATATTTTAATTATATACCATGCATAATTACTACATATATATTGACATTATGGTTGTTATCTTGAGTTATTCTGATAGAGTAATCATGCTATTACACTCTTCCTATACTGAGTTAACATATGTATATTAACTCTTGATTTAGTAATAGTCAGACACGTGTGTTATTTTCATAATACTCCAGTAAGTCCGAGACATTTTAGGGACGATGGGACCAACTTGTGTTTGTATTAAGCATAAAGGAGGCCAGTTATTTCAATGTTGTAATATATTATTTTGTATTATATAGTCACATGTATGTGTATGACATTGCGATGTATATTATATCTTGTATATTTTATACTACATACCTTGTCGCCGCGTTTATTGACTTTATTTTCTCAGTTACTTATTATATATTGTGTATTATTCTATCCTAGAGGTACATATGTCTATTGTTTTGTGCTAAACTGTTTAAGTAGTAGTGAGTTACTTATTTGATGTTTAAATACGTACTAGTGTTAGACTAAGAGAATATTCAAGTGTGTAGCCCATATAGCCTCATTTTTCGTATTATCTGATAGTATTACTTAGTAGTACTCTTGGGTAGTATGGGTATAGAGGTGGGGTGTTCACATTGGGTATTAGAGTAAGGTTTATAACAATACATTGTATATGCGAGATACGAGTCATGCCCCTAAACGAGACTTAGAATCCCCATCCCTTTAGGTGTGTTGGGTAGTTACCCTAAAATAAAGGACGACATGGGCATTCGATGATTACCGAGGTAATAATCCGAGGATGTATATTTTATTTGCTATATATATAATATTTCCACTTCTAGCTTTTTTGAATAACTAGTAGTTTGGTAGAAGTGGCCCGACTAGTAGTGTCAACGTTTGCATTGAATATTAAAACTTTGGTGGCTTAATATTAAATGATTATGTTTTGATTTGATTGATTAGAATTTGTAGCAGATATTGATAAATAGAATTTTTTCTAGGTGCAATGATCATTGTTTCTTATGTTTGTTTGGTTATAGATAATCGTTTGTATTGAAATTAATTTTGACTATTGTTTAGTCGAATATTCATATGTATTTATCGAAGTTGTGGAATGAATTCAATTTTGATCTTTATTTGTTATATATAAATGTGTATGGTGTTTGATATTATACAATGTTTATTGATATGGTTTATTGTTTTAGTATATATTTAAAGGTTTTTTGAAAATGTTTTAATATTACTCAGTATTTGTTAGAAATAAAGGCTTTTGATATATATTTATATATATATATAGTTTATTATTAAATGTTTTGGAAACCAAGCAAATGTTTTAATTTGAATTCTTTTGAAAGTATACATTATAAGTATGGTATTAGATTACGTTTTAAAGAAAATTAATAAAAGTTCAATAGAAGAAAATATACTAAATGATTTGTGAAGATAATATTTATAGATATTTTTTGAAATAAATATGTGTTATTTTGTCCTTTGAGTGGTTTAAGAATTCTGGTCGATGCACCTGGCCAATGTTATCGATAAGGATTCCTAAACACTAGAACGAGGTATTTGGACACATCATTTTGAAAAGATTAAATATTTTATAAGGTTCAAAATGTTAGGTAAAGACGATAATGGTTTTGAAAAAATTTGAAATGTTATGCAAAGGCTTTTGCGATTTGTGAAGATTGGATCATTTTCAAATAAATAGTTAATTTAAAAAAGCATATGAAATAATTTGAGAAGGTATTTGAAAGGAAATTTAAAGAAAGATTTGAGATATATTTTGAAAATCATAAGTGACGGTTTACGAAAGGAAATAAAAATACTTTTGTTTAGAAAATATTATTTTAAATTGATTTTTTAATTAAGTGTGTAATATGAAAATATATATGATATTTTCAGGTTAATAGAAAGCGGTTGTGATGATATAAACAATTTGGGATATTTTATCAACATTATTTTGAAAATAATGTTAAGAAAAATATTATGAGCTATATTTTAGATATTTAAATAATTTCGATTACTTTGGATTTCATGATTATGAAATATTATAGAAATTATATAGTGATCGATAAATACTTAAAGGGATAGTTCGATATGAAAAGGTATATTATTTGGAAAAGTAAAAATATGATTTGGGAAAAAATATTTTGGAGAATATTTTGACATGAGAGTATATTTGTTATTTTGACGTAGAGATGGATTGTAAAAGATATTTTGTAAGTATAAATGTGTATGTGATGTGTTGAAATTAATTGTGTGTAAATTATAGAAGATTGTTTATCACTTGAATTGGTTTCTGTGGATATTTTAATTTATGTGAATGTGAAATAATATATATAGATTAAATATTTTAATTGAGTGAATGTGAAATATTTTGAAAAGTATAATTTTTGGAATCTAATATTTTGAGGTTAAGAAAATATTATAAGGAAAATGTGTAATTTTATAAAAATTATATACTAAAATGAATTTGCAAAGTCAACACGGAAAGAAATTTTGGAAATATATATAAATTAAAGTTTTTTGTAATAAAATAAATTTAAGGAAAGAAATTATCTTTTGTTTACGGATAGAAACAGAAGGAAGAATTTGTTTGGCTTTGATTTCATAGTGGAAAGATTTGTTTGAAAGGAATGTTTTGGAAAGTATTTGTATTTAATAATGAATGAGTTTTGATAATTTTCTTTTAGATAAAATTATTGATTTGAGGATTGTTTAGGAAGGGACATGGTTTTAGTTTGAAAAGTTAAAATTAAAAAAAAATATTTATGCATTATCTATTGTCGGGGTGTGTGTGTTTGAAAAGTTTTGGCAAATGGGTTAATATTTAAGATATTTTGGAAAGTGTTTGTTTGAAATTGTAAAGTAATTTTTTTAGAGAAAGTTGTTTTGGAAAGGTTTAGGTTTTAATTGAAACATTTGAAGCTAGTTGATTGGAATATGAACTTCTGTTAGTATTTAAATTGTTTATAAAATGAGTTTTGGGAAAAGTATTTAGAAAATAATTTATTGAAGAAAAATATTCTGTAATTATGGAAAGTAATTTTTAGTTTGGTAAATATATTTTGATGTAAAAAATGAAATTTGCAAACTATTGTATATTATCATTCTTTGAAGAGTAATTTTTTGAGTTAGTTATTTCCATACACTGAGTATAAGCCACGGATGGAAGGTCTAATCGTTGATTTTGGTGTACTCTCACTATAAGAAAAGTTGATTACAATAGCACTATGGCTCAGCGTTGGAATCCTAATTGTCGTTGTCGATCCATCCCTCAATAGGAAAACCAAACACATCAGAATAAATTGTTGTCTCTCTATCCACTTAATTCCTAACACTAGCGTAAGTTCCCTCCTTTAATTTCACTTCCCCTCTTCAACCCTTTTCCCCCTTTCCATCGTAATAAGCAACCTAAATCTCAAATCATCCATTCATACATCTCCAAATCTAAATTCAGGATGCCTCTACTGTTCAAATCCCTAAAAATGATGCTTTCATGTTACGGTCGATGCCGAAAGAGATTCCATGGTTGCTCTGCTCCAGTACTTGCGTTAAAGTCTTGGAATCCATTGAGTAAACTGCTGCTTTTTGGCTATAATAAACTACTTCGACTCACATCCTTTTCTATTATAACTTGAATCTATGCCCTAAATTTTTGGAAAGCTTCAGCTTCTCTCAGGTTAGTTCGTTCCGTAATAAATTTTAATTGGGAATTTTCAGTTTTTGGAAGCCATATTGTTTTTTCTTTAAGTAGTTTTAATCAGCTAACTTAAATTATACATTATGTTTATCTTTCAATGACCGAGTTATGGATGTAAGCGAATGGAGCAAAAAACCAACAAAAAATAGTTAAGATAAACATGAATATAAATAACAAAGATACACTCATTTTTGTTATGCATAGGAAGATATGGATTTTCGATTATGAGAACTAGGGTCATGAGTAGCATGGGTCTTTAAACGCATCAGCCTATTGGTCCTTGCCATCACTTATTGTGAGAAGTATGCACTAGTTCTAAAGTGTGAGATCAACTTGTATGTTTTATTCATTGCAAGATCGATATATCATATACTATTTATTGATAAAGCAGTAGTGTAAACTAGTAATCAATGGATACATCTTCTAATATGGTCAATTACTTTTCCACTGGATCCAACACATCTAACTATTGGTAAACTCCAATGATCAGTTGAATAACATAGTTTGCATTTATATGAGTTTATTACCATTAATCACTGTTATATCCAATTTAAGAATGTTAATTACTCCAGAATCCAAAACCGTGTTAAAGCTGAAATCAAAGTATGTCGTTCATTCTGCAATGTAAACTAAACTGCATTCTGCTTAAGCTTTTGTTGGAGATTGGGTGGAGCAGAAGTTTTATCCACTTTTTAAGCTTGTCGTTTTTCTTTTTAATCTTGTTTAGTGGTTCAAAATCATCATCATGAGGTTTATTTGGTTTATATAGGTCTAGATTAGGGTGTGCTTTGATGTTTTAATTTAGACTCATTTGTTTCATTTGTCATGTATTTCTTGTTATACGTAGCAGCATGTTGCCTCTTTCATTATTTTAGTAGCTGAACAGTATTATCATCTTTTCTTATGTATTTCAATTTGTTATTATACTAAATAAAAAGATAGAGCTGGACTCAGCTCTTCTTGCCTTTGGGAAAAAAGAATAAAAATTGCATATTGCATAAAGATTGCAAGTGCAAAAACAATAAAATAAATACTCTATTTGTCTTCTCTAAATAAACGTAAGTGACAAGACTCAATACTAAGGGACAGATCTACCTTCAGGCTAGATAGGGTTAATGCCCAACCTAACCTAGTTAAATTCTACTGAAAATATTAATATTTAATAACAGGCCATAGCTTAGACGATAGATCAGCACTAGCTAGTCCAGAAAAATAAATTATGAAGCCACTACTAACTCTAACAACACTACTACTACTTCTGTAGCTGTTTTTTATTCACTTTCTATGCCTTATAACATTGGATTAAACAATCTATTAGTATTTTACTTTAATATATTGTAGTTCATATTCTGTAAATTTCACATTTCCTTTTATACATCACAATCCATTGTTAAAATATATAGAATCCCAATTTCTTAAAAAAAGATCGATATAATATACATCATATAATTGTATAGGAAACAAGATTGGTTTTAAAATTCAAATGTTGAACATGTAATTTATTCTAAAAGAATGAGAAAACCGTGTTATTTATGAAGGTTATGATGCCGTTCATTTGGATGTATTCCTTATATTCCATTTTCTTCTTTCTTTCAGTGATCTCCTTCCTATTGATTTATATTATGTCCTATTTTATTCCCATGGCTTAAATCATTTCCTTGAATCAACAACATGATAAGTTTTATAATCGTTCATCCTATGATAAGTTTTTCACCATGCGACCTATGTTTTAATCATTAAGTCCTGTTTTGAATCATTGAAGCTGTGTTGGAGTTACATACGCGTATCTTGGTCTAAACTAAACTCCGATATTACATCAATAAAATTCTTAAATTACCTGTGTGTAACTTACTATCCAACTATTTCAACTAACAGCCCATCATTTTTTTTTCTATACATAAATAATCAATTAAAAAGCTTTGAAAGAAATGATTGAATTATTTAATAAAGGTAGGAATATCATGCACACATAGGATAGAGAATAGAACGAATGAAGAGTCAAGGGAGATTGCCCCTAATAGGCGACAGTTTTGCCTGAAACTGCTTTGACGGCTCCTTGTGGACCTGTGAAGAATAATGCTATAGCATAAGCTCCTGTCCCTATGCGTGCGTCGGTCAAGCATGAAGGCCAACGTACCAGAGTTGTATTTATGTGCGTGTGTTACTTCATTTGTAAGTGAATGTATTCTTGTAGATAGTAATATGTGCATTCATTTAGTAATAAGTCTGCTAGTCTTTATACTATGCTCTGTTGATATCATGTTCAAGTATCTAACTTTGTATTGAAGTGAGTTCCATATCTCAATCTTTTTTATAATCTTTTGGGGATTAAAGCTACTGTACCTTGGCATTTTATTTTCGCATGTGTGTTGTGGCCAAAGAGTTTGTGAGGTCGGCTATTAAATAAATTTATATGAACTAATTATAAGCTTTGAATAACCAATCTTTTGTTGTTATATAAGCTTCATAAATATTAGTCTTAGTAAATTAATTATTTTACTAATACCATGTCACTGTTATTATATATTATACAACAATTAAAAAATATCACTTCCTATATATGCATGGGAATTGTATATGGATGGATTGTTCAAATAGTTTCCTACATTAAAGTTAACATCGATACCATGTCAGCATCTTAAAGTAAAACATCGATAAATATTGCACTTAAAGTTAACAAAGTTTCCCGCATTACATGTTCAACTGGTTTCCTACATTACATTAATAAAGAGCATGAATGATTTCTGTATATAACTTAAAATTAACTTAAAATTTAGTTTCTGTTCTTATAGCTTCATATATGATATTTTAAGGACTTAATTATCTTTTTTCTGATATCTGTTTTCTAAAGTAATTGTTTGTCTAATAATTTCATGACAATTCTTAAACCGAATCTTATGGGTAGCATTATTCCAAACCTACAAATTCGTTATGAATTATTAATGTTCTAAAATCAAGATAATAACATATTGATTTCATTTGTAGGTTTATTGGATTGCAAAGATGAAGCTGTCGCTAGAACTGCATGTCATATCGTTGCTAGCATAAAACAAATTCACTCGGGTACAAATCTCCGTTCTTTATCCTTATTTTTATAATCATTTTATGTGTTAATCCCATAATTTCTCTCAAGTTCACTAAATTAGTTGTAATTTTATTAGATTGCTTAATGTTGTACTACACCATATGTATGTATGTATGTATGATAGAATTATACTGTCATGCATTTGGAGCTACTCTGCCATACAAAATAGAATATACATTGTATTTTCAATTTGAAGAATTTTCAAAGAGATCATGATATTGAATGTCCTCTCTAGTTTGTTACATGTCACAATCTAGCACAAGAGAATATTATTACTATTTCAAAAGTTATAAACATTTTTATCTGTCCAAAATTTGTAAATGAATAAACATACATTATACTACTCACCACTTCCCATATTCTACAAATACCGATTTCAGATTCTGTCCTTTTATAGTCAAATTATGTACATGGATTTGTTAGGCATGATATTATCATGACTGTAAATAAATTTTTACTGGAGAATCTCAACTGCTAGTCACTGATGTTTATCTATTGTTTCTCTAGTTATATGTATTAAAGCTAATCAAACATGATTTCTTATCGTTAAACTATAGATAATACGTTGTAAGCTATACATATGCATGTATGCATGTATTATATGACATATGATAAACCCACATATTTGTTCTTGAATTGAAGATTGATCTTGGCCATCAAGATACGTAAACAACGCCTGGTCTTATCCTCCAATATCACATGCATCCGATTCCTTGTTTCTGCTTTTGTTAGACGGAAAAATATAAATAAACTAAAATAGTTAGTAATTTTCTAATTCAAATTGTGATGACCTGACTTTCTCACCATAGAAAATCGCATCATCTTGAAGAAAGAAAGTGATAGAAAAGAGAAAAGGAAGAGAAGAAAGAAGAAACAACATCAGAATCTCAACAGTGGAACGAATAAATTATATTAATAACATAAGTATTACATAATATACAACACTAATCAGAGTTACACAGCTTATACATCACATACTAGACAGTTATAAACACCTGTCTAGTTATACAACTCAATACAATACAAAGAAATCACACACAGCGGAACACTATATATCTGCACGCTGAAGCCTCCTGCTCCATTGCTCTTCCACAATTCGTTAAAGCTAACATGAATCCCTTGGCTACTCATAAAAATTTGAGTACCCAAGAGTTTAAGAAAAACAAAAATAAACTCCGTGTCAGACATGGGTCTGGTGTGAGTAACATGTTAAGGTTGCTTAACTTTTGAAAACCTTTGAAAACAAAAGGTATCACGTAAGACTCCCCACAAATAAACATGGGTAAGTTTTTACCTTTACGCTAACCAAAACATTTGATAGGAAATCCGATGATATTATAATAGTGTCTAGGGTTTTCAAGTAAAATACAGAAATAACTGGAATGCTTACATCTCACGTTTCAGCATAGTTGGGCACATCTAAAACGTACGACACTTACTAGAGTTTGGATTCCATACAATGGAAGGGCTACTGGGGTACCGCCTGTCACAGTACGTGGCCTAGATAACCGTACCGAGGATTACTCCCAATCCCCTGCAACACAAAGCTGGAACCATCCCTTACTGGACAGTCTCGAACAAGACAACCCCGACAGTTGTTGCTATCAACTGCCCCACACAGCCGAATATATAAAGGGACTTCTAGACAGGGGTAAATCACGTCCTACTTGGGGATGACCCACTTATCCTTGCTGCACCTCCCCTGTTCTAGCCATTCCTGGTTGATGAGGCTTGAGACGACGATTGCCTTTAGAGAACACGTCTCTTAGAAGGCTCATCGTCCACCTGACGATGTTCTGAAAGCATTCAATCCATACAAGTTCATTTTGGGTTCGAACGAAATCGAAGGCATTATCTCGTTACACTCATTTTGGAATCACCCTCAGAGTTAACGACGATAACCCTTGCACTCTGAATCTTCACCTTCTCTTGAGATTCACGACCTATCGTTAATTTGGATTGATGTGGTTTTCGGATATCCAAATATGGAAACCAGATCCCGGTCTCATCGGAATCCAAAACGCCATCTTTTAGGTCCAAGTTGTTTTAAAGTTTAAAACAATTCAATTCAATATTATCTATATACACACAGATAAATAATTCACATCATCACAATAGATAATCATCATTATCATCACAACAGATAATCCATATTATCATTATCAAAGGATAATCTATATTATCATCACAAATGCAACCAAAGCATCCATATCACATAGCATTACTTATCTCATATCTGAGATCTCAAACCATTCAAGGCAATCAATATCAATCAACATTCATAAGCAAGGATTAATCATTATCTATAATTAATTTAAAATGAATTAAATTAATTACTTCATCTCTAATTAATTTAAAGTAAATTAAATTAATTACTTCATCAATATAAATCTTGCTTACATAACCATTAATTAATTACAAATTAATTAATTATCCTCTAATTAATTACCTTAATTAATCACCCTTGATTAATTATCCTTTAATTACATTCAAGTAATCAACCTTTAATTAATTTCACAAATTAATTATGCTAAACCAAATTCAATAATTAACCTTTAATTACTTCATTAATTAATTAACTATAATTAATTACATTAATCCTTAATTAATTACATTAATTAATTCCTTCATTGATTAATTGTTCTTAATTAATCAACCCTTAATTACATTATTATATTAATTAATGATCATAATTACCCTATTTAAATTAATTACATCAAGTAATTAATCATCAATTAAACCATATTGATTATTCACTCTTGATTAATCACATTCAGTAATTAACTACCCCTAATTACTTCATTACATAAATTAATTACTCCTTAATTAATTATCTTTAATAATTAATCTTTAATTAATTATATTTATTAATCACCCAGATTAATCTCATTAAGTAATTAATTGCACTTAATTAATTACTTCTCTTAATTATCTTCGAATAACTTTATTAATCAATTCTTAATTAATTACACTAAGTAATTAATTATTAATTACTTCCACTAAGTAATTATTCTTCATATTAATTACACAAAGTAATTAATTTCCAAATCTCTTCCATTACCTAATTATCCTTCAATTTAATTACATCCAGTAATTATCTTCTTAATTACTTCACTAAGTAATTATTCTTCATTAATTACATTGAGTAATTATACTTAACCCATCATCTAGTGATTATTTAAATTAATTAAACCAATTAATTAACTTAAACTAATCATATCAATTTAATTAATTACCTTGAGTAATTAATCTCTCTAATTACTTCCATTAAGGAATTATACTTAAACAATTCTCAAATGATTACCTTTAAATTAATTAATCTAATTAATTATTGAAATTAATCATATTAATTAATTGTTAAATAATCCTAAGTTAATGACCTTCATTAACTATTAACAAATCTTTAGTTACTTCTCTAAAGTAATTAACTGAGATTAATCATTATTTATTACAAATTAATTTATCTATAATAACCCATTAATTAATCTCTAATTATTTAATTAATTAAGCGTTAATCTATAACTTAAATAATTTTTGATTACTTGATTGATAAATTTCAAATCATTAATTTAAAATCAAATTCTTATCTAATTAATGATTTCTTAATTACAATTTAATTAATCTTAATTAACTTACTTAATCCTTTAATTAATTAAATTAAACCCTAAATTACTTAATTAATTAACCCAAATCATTAATTAATTAAATTAATTATCCAATTTAATTACCTTATTAATTTAATGAATTACATATCATTAAATTCTATTTTATCTTTAAGATGAAAACATTTCTTACTTAACAAAGCATTTAAAACAATTTATTTTCAAATTTACTTTCAAAATTCATTTTAAATTTAAGATTTAAAATGAATACACTTCTAACTATAACAAAGTTTTAAAACAATTCAAAAACCTTTTGTATTTCATGTTAGAAATATTTATCTTATAAAAGAAAGTTAAAAGAATTTTAAAACCAAGTTCGTTTTTAAATTCAAACCATATTTAAAATATAATTAACATTCGTAGTTGTTAAAATATTTTAAATTCAAGAACTTTATTTCAAAACTAGGATTCAAACTAAACTTGAATCCAGATTTAAACTTAAATCTAAAATCCAGTTTAAATATTTATTTTCAGATTTTTAAAAAAACATTTTATAATATACTTTAACAATTTAAAGTTGTTAAAACATTTCATTTTTATAAAACTTATTTATTTTTAAAAACTAGAATTCATACTCATTTGAACTCAGATTTAAACTTGTTTTCAAAACCTTTGTTTTAAAACTTGCCTTATTTTTTTTTTTTAATTTAGTTAAAAATTTTAAAACTGAAGTACTGTCTGGTTTTAAAACAAAACCTGTAACTGAACTTACTCGAGCCAGACTAAATGACTCCGAGTCAAACCCTAAATCCCTCCGAGTAAAATACTCGAACTACTCGAGTGAAAACTCGAGTACATCTTCACCAAATCCAAACCGACTTCACCAGAAAACAAAAGTGCACGGTGCACATGCACCGTGGCTCTGATCAACGCCGGCCATTCACCTAGGCTTCATCACGTCAGAAACCATCCACACACCATCCCACGATCATCAGATCGTCTCCATCATCTAGAAATCAAAATCGAGACTCAACACCCAAACCTGGAACATAGAACCACCACAACCCAAAACCTGGTAATGCCTCAACCACTACACTCCGACCACCGTAAATGCTGCAGCTCCGGCCATGCCCTCGTCATCGATCCAGCTACCATCTCTCAAAACCCATCGCACTCGATTAATCGTAGAAACTGAGATGATCGAATTTCCTAACTTAATTAAAACTAGGGTTTAAAACAATTTCTGATCACCGCTATCTCCACTGCGACTTGCACACCCATCGGCCATTTTTCCATGATTCTCCGATCATCCTACTATCACTAGAAGAAAACTCGAACCTCCAGATCATTCAGATCACCAGAAATGTACATCCATTCACAAACTAATTTTTTTTAGTTTTAAATATCTTGACTTTGAATAAGCTTTCAGATTTTGTACATAGGTCAGTGAATTAATATGTTTGAAAGTTAACATTAATCAAGCTTGCACTGTTCTTGGAGGTTTCCAGTGAGATTTTCAACTTATTTTAACTTAAATAAATTTTTAAAACTTACTTCACAATCAAACAAACAATATTCGTTTATATTCTAAGTTCTAACAGATCTTAGATCAAAAGATAAGGATTTTGTTTGCAAATCTGGGTCCTAAAAAGCAAAGAATAGAGGTATTTTTAATTGAAGCAGGCATGCGCACATTCATCCAAATATTCACAGATATTTCACATATAAATATACAAACTTACTTATTTATATCCACACAAATCATACTTATCATAGGAATAATCATGCAACCATGTTTAAACTTAAGTAATTTATCAAAATGTTACTCACCTGTTTTTAAGATGATGAACAGAGCATATTTTGAAAACAGCTTTTGCTGTGATTTCTTTGAAAACTGGAAACTGGAATGCTTGCTTGATGTTTGAAACTGAAATGCTTCTTGCCTTTGAAAACTTGAAAACTACATGCATGCTTGCTTTAGATAATTTCCAAATTAGAAGAAAATGCTTGCAATTGCATGCAGGCTTCCATATTGAAGAAAAATTTGCTCAAGTTTTGATTTCTTTAGTTTATGAAAAATGCAGACATTTGATTACTTGCTTCAGAGTTAGTTTTGATCTGAGGATGACAGGTTTTAAAATACTTTCCAGATTAGAGGAAATGCAGACATTAGATTTTGCAAATATTGATTTCAGGTTACTTTCAAAACAGAGAAAATTGTTTGAATGATCTCTGCCTTGATTTAGAAACTGATCTACAGGTTTTTGAAATGAGGAATGATATAGTTTACAGTGTTTTGATTTTTGGCTTGAGGGTTTTTTAGATTTGCTTGAAACAGAATTTGATTAGAAATAAGATTACAGATCTGATTTGAATATGTTTTGGTTTAGAGATGATTTCAGATTTGCTTAAGTTTCTCTTAGCTTTTGAATAAAAGATAGAAAAAAAGAGTGAAGGGGAAAAAGATATGTTTATAAAGGCTGAATTTCATTTAAAAAAATAAAAGAAAATAAAATTCAAACATGACACTTGTCAAATACCTTAATTTGTTAGCTAACACATGTTATTATAAGTCCTTAATATGTTAACACTTGTAATTAAGTATTTTTCTTTTTATCTTAAATGTTAAATAAAGCTTTTAATCTTAATTTATTAATTCTTATGTAAATACATTATGAATTTCTTATGTAAAGAAAATGTAATAAAAACAAATTATGAATAAAAGCTTATCCAAATATTTTTAAGATCCAAAACAATTTAAATATTTATTTTTAAGTATCTATTCTTTTGAATTTCAAAGCTTTAAATTCA
Source organism: Allium cepa (assembly GCA_030765085.1). Lineage (NCBI taxonomy): Eukaryota > Viridiplantae > Streptophyta > Magnoliopsida > Asparagales > Amaryllidaceae > Allium > Allium cepa. The sequence goes on from CM060929.1 coordinate 888,796,188, forward strand.
AATTAAATTATAAAATCAAATCTAAGAATCAAGTTATATATATATATATAACTACTTATTAAATTTAAAATAATAATAACAATCCTATTCCTATAAAATTTATTTATGTTTATAAAAGCTAAGTATTATAATTACCATTGAAAATAACAAATTTAACAATTTTAAATGATTTATAACAGAGATTATAAATCACTTCTATTATTAAATGAATTAAGACTATATACTATATTGTATTTTAAGCTTCTATTTCAAATCATATATATCGAGTATTATTTAAAAGAAATGAAACAAACTTTTTATTTAAATTTAAAAATTAAGCTAAGATATAATCTTAAGCAATTAACATTTATCTTAAGTATTTACAAACCATATAGTTATTAATTAAATATCCTTGAAAAGTTAAATATTAATTTAAATTATAATTCCAAATTATTAAATATATTATTAGAATTTGAAAACAAGACTTTATTTATTTATTAAATTCCAAATCAAAGATTATCTATAATATATACAAATATATATATATACACACACACAGTACAGATAAAAACATTTATTTAGCTTTTAAAAGATAAAATCACTAATTAATCATTTATTTAATTAGATTATTAAACCAATTCATATTTTATTAACAAAAATTATCAAATCAAGTTAATTTTAAATAAAGATTATTAAATTGATATTGCCAAAAATTCCGGGATATCACATTCCTTCCCCCTTAAAAGAATTTCGTCCCTGAAATTTAAACAAAGGTAATTTAATAATCCCATTAAAGTTTTAATTTTAAGCCACAAACATATATTATCAACCATATGCTAACAACCATAGCAACCAATTCACCCAAACAAACAAATTTAACTATCCAGACAAAAATTCTGAATAGAATTTTCTCGAGTTTCCCAAGTATAAACACCGTGATACTCGCTCTACAGAACCCAAACAATCTAAGCTATAGAGCTCCTACTCATCTCAATCTACCAAACTAAACAGAATATCAGTCTATAGACAAGTCTGACTTAACAACCAAATCTCCCAGAACAGATGGTTGCAAAACCAGAGATAAATCATGCACGTACTCCCTCAGAGATACGTGAAACTCACTGATTTCCAGTTTTCCAAACTGGCAATTCAATCCTGAAGACCAAATACTTATCCAAAACAAAACACAGAAGAGATCCTATACATCTCGGAGCTAACTTCCCAGCCTTACCCAATCTTATAGCTCCTAAAACCGGAGAAAACTTATCCAAAATCAGATCTTCGATTCTGATCCACAAAACTCTTCAGACGATCCCGGGCTGCCTACTTCCTTTCTGATCAGCTCAATCCTCGCTGATGTCTCAAGAAACAAACTGGACCAAACCCAATCCACCAGAATGATCCTCCAAGATCAAGAACAAACTCCACTCACAACCATCAGAAGAAAACAAACTTCTCCTATACGGAAAAGAAAAGCAGATGCACTCCCAAACTGCTTCTGCTGCACAACTCTGATCTGGAGCAGAAAAGAATGCTGATGAAGAACCAGAGCACAAACTGGACAATATAACCCGGAAAATATCTGATAACCAAGAGAACACTCAGCTAGCAAGTCACTTTCGCAATCAATCCAGCCTAACATCCAAAGAAAACTGTTCTCTCTTTACCAATCAGTACAGCTTACGCTGGTCTAGCCAATCTATTGAAGAAATGGATTCACTCTGCTGCTTCTGAACTCCATCTCAGAAAAACTACTAAACTAGAAGATTTCCTTGCCGGCACACCGAATACTCCGTGCTGTACTGCTGCCACAAATGCCAAGACTTCCTATCCAGGAGCTCCTCGAGAAACTCGGCCTCAAAGCCAAACACAAACATTCTGCTGAACTTAGCCACATTACTGAAGCAGACACACTCCCTTAACTTGTTACAAAGAAATATATTCGAAAACATCCATAGTCACTACGTCTCATCACGCAGCTACTACTTCCTGAGGTATCAAGATACCATCACTTGCTTCTGCCTAACCGACAGATCCAAACTCTACTAATCTAACTTCAAAGATGGACTCCGAACCTTAACAGGTTACCTACAGAGATTAATGAAATCCTTACACCACTGCAAAGATCACTCGAGACGGTATTAGGTCTATAGTCTCGATAAATACACTTCCGACCTTAAAAATTCAAACTCCAACCAATGGTAGTAGTCGTGTTACACACACCACTACCCTATCTACCTTTATAACTTATATTGGAAAACCTGAACAGGTAACCCAACAAATAGGTATATATATATATATATATATATATATATATATATATATATAAATTTCAAATACGCTCTCTCAATAAAGAAATCACTCCAAAGCCTAGTTATTCACTCAACCTAGCACTCTGATACCAACTGTGACAACCCGACTTTCTCACCACAGCAAATCGCATCATCTTGAAGAATATAAAAGAGAAAAGAAAGAGAAGAAAGAAGAAACAACATCAGAATCTCTACAGCGGAACGAATAAATTATACTAATAACATAAGTATTACATAATATACAACACCAATCAGAGTTACGCAGCTTATACATCACATACTAGAGAGTTGTAAACACCTGTCTAGTTATACAACTCAATACAATACAAAGAAATCAAACACAGCGGAATACTATATATCTACACTCTGAAGCCTCCTGCTCCATTGCTTTTCCACAACTCGTCAAAGCTAACCTGAATCCCTTGGCTCCTCGTAAAAATTTGAGTACCCAAGAGTTTAAGAAAAACAGAAATAAACTCCGGGTCAGACATGGTCTGGTGTGAGTAACAGGTTAAGGTTGCTTAACTTTTGAAAACCTTTGAAAACAAAAGGTATCACATGAGACTCCCCACAAATAAACATGGGTAAAATTTTACCTTACTCTAACCAAAATATTTGATAGGAAATCCGATGATATTATAATAGTGTCTAGGGTTTTCAAGTAAAATACAGAAATAGCTGGAATGGTTACATCTCACATTCCAGCATAGTTGGGCACATCTAAAATGTATGGCACTTATTGGAGTTTGGATTCCATACAATGGCTGGGCTACTGGGGTACCGCCCATCACAGTACGTGGCCTAGATCACGGTACCGAGGATTACTCCCAATCCCTGCAACACAAAGCCAGAACCATCCCTTACTGGACAGTCCCGAACAAGACAACCCCGACAGTTGTTGCAATCAACTGCCCCACACAGCCGAATATATAAAGGGACTTCTAGACAGGGGTAAATCTCGTCCGACTTGGGCATGACCCACTTAGCCTTGCTGCACCTCTCCTGTTTTAGCCATTCTCGGTTGATTATACTTAAACAATTCTCAAATGGTTACCTTTAAATTAATTAATCTAATTAATTATTAAAATTAATCACATTAATTAATTGTTAAATAATCCTAAGTTAATGACCTTCATTAACTATTAACAAATCTTTAATTACTTCTCTAAAGTAATTAACTGAGATTAATCATTATTTATTACAAATTAATTTATCTATAATAACCCATTAATTAATCTCTAATTATTTAATTAATTAAGTGTTAATATATAACTTAATTAATTTTTGATTACTTGATTAATATATTTCAAATCATTAATTTAAATTCAAATTCTTATCTAATTAATGATTTCTTAATTACAATTTAATTAATCTTAATTAACTTACTTAATACTTTAATTGATTAAAGTAAACCCTAAATTACTTAATTAATTAACTGAAATCATTAATTAATTAAATTAATTAATTATCCAATTTAATTACCTTAACAATTTAATGAATTACATATCATTAAATTCTATTTTATCTTTAAGATGAAAGCATTTCTTACTTAACAAAGCATTTAAAACAATTTATTTTCAAATTTACTTTTAAAATTCATTTTAAATTTAAGATTTAAAATGAATACACTTCTAACATTAACAAAGTTTTAAAACAATTCAAAAACCTTTTGTATTTCATGTTAGAAATATTTATCTTATAAAAGAAACTTAAAAGAATTTTAAAACCAAGTTCATTTTTAATTCAAACCATATTTAAAATATACTTAACATTCAAAGTTGTTAAAATATTTTAAATTCAAGAACTTTATTTCAAAACTAGGATTCAAACTAAACTTGAATCCAGATTTAAACTTAAATCTAAAATCCTGTTTAAATCTTTATTTTCAGATTTTAAAAATACACTTTATAAAATACTTTAATAATTTAAAGTTGTTAAAACATTTCATTTTTATAAAACTTATTTATTTTTAAAAACTAGAATTCAAACTCATTTGAATTCAGATTTAAATTTGTTTTCAAAACCTTTGTTTTAAAACTTGCTTTACATTTTTTTCAAATTTAGTTATAATTTTTAAAACTGAAATACTGTCAGGTTTTAAAACAAAACCTGTAACTAAACTTACTCGAGCCAGACTAAATGACTCCGAGTCAAACCCTAAATCCCTTCTAGTAAAATACTCGAACTACTCGAGTGAAACTCGAGTACATCTTCACCAAATCCAAACCCACTTCACTAGAAAACAAAAGTGCATGGTGCACATGCACCGTGACTCTGATCAACTCCGGCCATTCACCAAGGCTTTATCACGTCGGAAACCATCCACACACCATCCCACGATCATCAGATCGTCTTCATCATCTAGAAATCAAAATCGAGACTCAACACCCAAACCTGGAACACTGAACCACCACAACCCAAAACCTGGCAATGCCTTAACCACTATCCTCCGACTACCGTAAATGCTGCAGCTCCGACCATGCCCTCGTCATCAATCCGGCTACCATCTCTCAAAATCCCATCGCACTCGATCAATCGTAGAAACTGAGATGATCGAATTTCCTAACTTAATTAAAATTAGGGTTCAAAACAATTTCTGATCACCGCCACCTCCACTATGACTTGCACACCCATCGGCCATTTTTCCATGATTCTCCGATCATCCTACTATCACCAGAAGAAAACTCGAACCTCCAGATCATTCAGATCACCAGAGATGAACCAAAACCCTATTTCTGGTCAAACCAAAAATGTACATCCATTCCCAAACTAAAATTTTTTGTTTTTAGTTTTAAAAATCTTGATTTTGAATAAGCTTTCAGATTTTGTACATAGATCAGTGAATTAATATGTTTGAAAGTTAACATCAATCAAGCTTGCACCGTTCTTGGAGGTTTCCAGTGAGATTTTCAACTTATTTTAACTTAGATAAATTTTTAAAACTTACTTCATAATCAAACAAACAATATTCGTTTATATTCTAAGTTCTAACAGATCTTAGATCAAAAGATAAGGATTTTGTTTGCAAATCTGGGTCCTAAAAAGCAAAGAACAGAGGTATTTTTAATTGAAGCAGGCATGCACACATTCATCCAAATATTCACAGATATTTCACATATAAATATACAAACTTACTTATCTATATCCACACAAATCATACTTATCACAGGTATAATCATGCAACCATGTTTAAACTTATGTAATTTATCAAAAATGTTACTCACCTGTTTTTGAGATGATGTACAGAGCATATTTTGAAAACAGCTTTTGCTGTGATTTCTTTGAAAACTGGAAACTGGAATGCTTGCTTGATGTTTGAAACTGACATGTTTCTTGCCTTTGAAAACTTCAAAACAACATGCATGCTTGCTTTAGATAATTTCCAGATTAGAAGAAAATGCTTGCAGTTGCATGCAAGCTTCCTGATTGAAGAAAAATGTGCTCAAGCTTTGATTTCTTTAGTTTATGAAAAATGCAGACATTTGATTACTTGCTTCAGACTTAGTTTTGATCTGAGGATGACAGGTTTTAAAATACTTTCCAGATTAGAAGAAATGCAGACATTAGATTTTGCAAATATTGATTTCAGGTTGCTTTCAAAGCAGAGAAAATTGTTTAAATGATCTTTGCCTTGATTTAGAAACTGATCTACAGGTTTTTGATCTGAGGAACGATATAGTTTACAATGTTTTGATTTTTAGTTTGAGGGGTTTTCAGATTTGCTTGAAGCATAATTAGATTAGAAGTAGGATTATAGATCTGATTTGAATACGTTTTTGGTTTAGAGATGATTTCAGATTTGCTTAAGTTTCTCTTAGCTTTTGAATAAAAGATAGAAAAAAAAGAGTGAAGGGGAAAAAGATATGTTTATAAAGGCTGAATTTCATTTAAAAAAAATAAAAGAAAATAAAATTCAAACATGACACTTGTCAAATACCTTAATTTGTTAGCTAACACATGTTATTATAAGTCCTTAGTACGTTAACACTTGTAATTAAGTATTTTTCTTTTTATCTTAAATGTTAAATAAAGCTTTTAATCTTAATTTATTAATTCTTATGTAAATACATTATGAATTTCTTATGTAAAGAAAATGTAATAAAAACAAATTATGAATAAAAGCTTATCCAAATATTTTTAAGATCCAAAACAATTTAAATATTTATTTTGTAAGTATCTATTCTTTTGAATTTCAAAGCTTTAAATTCAAATTAAATTATAAAATCAAATCTAAGAATCAAGTTATATCTATACATATATAACTACTTATTAAATTTACAAAAAATAATAACAATCCTATTCCTATAAAATTTATTTATGTTTATAAAAGCTAAGTATTATAATTACCATTGAAAATAACAAATTTAACAATTTTAAATGATTTATAACAGAAATTATAAGTCACTTCTATTATTAAATGAATTAAGACCATATACTATATTGTATTTTAAGCTTCTATTTCAAATCATATATATCAAGTAATATTTAAAAGAAATGAAACAAACTTTTTTTTAAATTTAAAAATTGAGCTAAGATATAATCTTAAGCAATTAACATTTATCTTAAGTGTTTACAAACCATATAGTTATTAATTAAATATCCTTGAAAAGCTTAATATTAATTTAATTCATAATTTCCAAATTATTAAATATATTATTAGAATTTGAAAACAAGACTTTATTTATTTATTAAATTCCAAATCAAAGATTATCTATAATATATACAAATATATATATATACATTATAGATAAAAACATTTATTTAGCTTTTAAAAGATAAAGTCACTAATTAATAATTTATTTAATTAGATTATTAAACCAATTCTTATTTTATTAATAAAAATTAACAAAAATTATCAAATCAATTAAATTTTAAATAAAGATTATTAAATTGATATTGCCAAAAATTCCGGGATATCACATAAATGAGATATGACTAAGCTTATAATAAGTACAGTATTTCGATGACATATTACACTTTCAATATATATTTTGTTTCATGATTAAAGGATTTTATTCATCTTACGTATACATGCAATATTAGGTGATACTTATGCATAGTTGCATGTTTAAATTTAAAGCAGAAGAGTTATGTAATGTGGATCATATATCTTCATAAACAAAGATAGTCAAACAGTTAACTGATGTAACAACGATAATATTAGGAGAAAGAAGAAGGTGGAGACTAAGTATTAAATATACAAATAAATAAATGGTTCTATTAACATATACTGCATCAATTTTATTACATGAATAAATAAACAGTTATATTATTTTTGGCTTTTATTATGATTTTTTTGGACAGTCAAATCGTACTTATATTTGTATATATTGCACCGATTTGACTTATTGCCTTTAGTAAATTTTGGGGTGTTTACTTATTGCCTTTAGGGATAGGCAGATTATTTCTTTAGAGAGAAAAGTATAAACATTAATGAAAAATTGACTTCAAGTTTGTCATTTGTACAATCATCCATTATGTCCAGAGCTATTCTAACAATTTAAGTTAGAAATGGATATGCTAATAAGAGACATCTATTGCCAATTTAATTTGTTGAAGTTCTACTGGATTTGTTTAAATCTGTTTGAGCTAATTAATTACCTCAGTTGGATAAAAAAATGCCACCTTTATCGGGCAATGGCATTTTTAAAAATTATGTTCTTCTGTTGCTCTCTCTTCGCTTATATAAATATTATACTGTTAACTACCATATATTTCAATTTTACAGTTTGCTTTATTTTTGTACATAAATTGCCATATTTTGTCTTAATACCAAATAAACTCAATATTATTTGTAGACTCCTGATAAAAAAGTGTCATTAACATCCGTTACACATGTATATGCCTGTGTGGACTCTTGGAATTATGAAATGATGTAATACATAATAGAAGGCATGCATTAAATTTTGTAGAATGCATTTATACTTGTCGTTTACAGCAAGATGAAATGTCATATCACCGTCTTGTACCAAATGAAGTATATTTAAAGAATGTAACAAGAGAAATCTGGCATTTTAGTATAACTCCATGTAATTAGATGATCAAGTCAGAAAATTATGTTTTATGTCTTGAAAATAGGTCATATGTAATGTTAATAAATTGCTTTAAATGAAACACGATTCATCATTTATAGTTTTATTTACAGTGTGTTAAAGTATGTATAACTAAAGAATTTTTACTTTAAAGTTGGATAGATATCTTTGATGCAAAAAAGTAGCAACATGCTGCAACAAGTTATGGATTCGGAGTTACTTTTGATTCTAGAACTAAATTTTGGTTTGTATGCTTGTATGTATTACTACTATTGTTCACTAGCCGTAACTTATTCATATTGTGAAAATTATGGATGTATTATATATGTTCCAATGTAAAAATATTGCATAAATGTAATGTTACATATTATTTATGAGATGTGGGATTAATAATACGTTGATTATAAATTGTACGTGTTTTCATTGACCGTGCATTATATAAATCATGATTGTGTAGAGAACTGGAACCTGTATATGGGAATTGCATAGACCTTAGACTACACCATTTTTAAACAGTTGTGAAAAACATTAAACAGCGTTTTTATGTAGAAAATTTCAATAGTGCTTAAAAAACACTACAAAAAGTAATTTAGCTAATCAACACAAACGCTATGAAATGTACTAACAATATCAGATAAATGCTGTTAAAAACATACTTTTCACAGCGTTTATGCTATTGTCGTGGTATATTTTTGATCTATAATGGCATTTCGTTACACAACGTAGTCAAAGACGCTATTAAAGGATTTTACAATAGAATTTAGACGCTGTTAAAGGTCCATTTTGTTGTAGTGCCTATTAGATATTTGACGAGTCAATGCGGATCATTATACATGTTTACTTAAGAGAGAAAATGTTAGAGTATTGTGAAATTTGTTTTGATGATTGTTTATTTTGAATTTAAAATATAAATTATAAATAGTGTAGTTAAGCTAGGAGATATCAGCTTAGTTATAGATTTTCCTCGGGGAAATTGTGAGGATGCAATTTTCTTAAGGGGGAAAGTCTGTAACAACCCAATTTTAAGCAGTAATTAGTTAAAGTTAATAATAGCAATTTAATTGATTAAAAATGGATTTTAAAGATTAAATAAGAATAAATTTGGGTTTATTTGGATGGAATTTAATAATAGAGTATTTAGAGTTAAAAATTAAATTATTTTGGAGTTAAACTATTCTGTAAATTATAAATTATTTAATAAAGCGTAGCATATAAATATGTGATATTTAAATTTTAAATAGGTTTAATTTTGCAAAATAAATTTTATAAAATTTTGTGATGTTGAGTAATTATTCTTGAAATAAAAATATAGATACTAATTGAATTTGGTGGTAATTTGAATTAAATGAAAATTTGTTTACGTAAGAAAAAGAAAATAAATGTTTACCCATTCCCAAACCTATGTAATCCAAGCCCAAAACCTTACCATCCCCATATCCTGATACTTCTAATCTCCATGCTTTTCCAATTTGAAATTTCTCCCTTCCTTTTATAAATATAACCACGTTCACTAATTCCAGGGACTTCTTCCCTTTCTTCTTCTGGAGATCGGAAAGAGAGTTAACTTCCTCCTCTTCTAAATGCACAAACAAGTCAAATAAAAATTTATAAATCCCTTAGTCCATATATATATATATTACTCAATGTTAATCTACATCTATGAAAATGAAGAAGTAGATGTTTTGTTCTTGTTTTGGGTTCTAGAAGTAACAAACTATGAGGATCATATACCGTAAAGCTTCATGTGAGTAATTTTTACTCACATGCCTATGTCTATATCATTGAAATGAATCTGTATGTGTGTATTTTATTTATGTTTGGATGGTATATGGTTGTATGCATTTAATTGATGAAGCTTACAGCAAGGAGGGCAATAAATGACTGGAATTCAATCAAAGTGTTCGATTAATGGTTAATGTGTGTGAGACCAGTAGGTCTACGATCGACTTCCAAAGCTCCTATCGGTCGACCGGTGGTGCTACCTCTTACCTAGTCTAGTGATAAGGACTATGCTCTTCAGCCAACCCACCCAAGTTCAAGTCCCGCATTATGCCATTTTTGTATGTTTATATTTTAATAGTAAATATATATTTTATTTGCAATGAAAATAAATGTGAGAAATTAAATAAAGTAAATATATAATTTTAAGAGAAAATTTTATTTAAAAATTCAATATTTAGATGTAATGATCGACCTTTTGACCTTCGAATGTTGACACTAATACAACCATGGTATCCTTGTACCGAACATCCAAGTGACGGAAAGAGAGAACGATAGGGTAAAAGAAAACGAAAAAACAAGAAAAAAGAAAATAATATCTGATTCTCATATGCAAAACAATAATATATGACATCTCAAAAGATCTTTTCTAGAAAGGAATCTTTAATACACATACAACAATCAGAGTAAACTAACCTATCATAAGCCTGGACAGCTATAATAGCATTTCCTCATAAATGCAGATAGATACAAAATAAGTAATGCAGCGGAAGTAAAATACGTGTATAGGTCTTGGAGGCATCTAGCTCGTCTTCTGAAGCTCCAAAGCTTCCATGGCTAAATCTAGAAATATACTCAGGGCTGTCTCGAGCATTATAAGAAAACAATGCCTAGATCAGCCGGGTAATCCGCGTGAGAAACTTAAATCATATGGATTTTTATATGTAGAAAACCCTTCATAAATAAAGGTATATCGTAAGACCACATCGCAAATTAACACAGACGAGTTTTTACGTTATGATAACCAAGCCATTTATATTATAAAATCCAATGATATTATAATAATGTCTAGGGTGATGAATATAAATGAGAAATAGTTATGCTGCATGTGAGTGTATAACACGACAATTATTGGTATACAATCAAAACCGCTAAGGTTCGTTCGCTAATCATGTAGGATTCCATGGAGGTGCCCTTAGTACTTCGAAAACGTACCTCCTACACAAGAATCAGAGATATCCTCCCGAAGTATACATACCTAGCTAATTGATGTACATAGGAAATACATAGCTAGCTACAACATGAAGCCGAGTGCACCACTCACACATGCATAACTAAAGGCATCTCTAGGGTAGAGTCGCCTGCACCATTGGGTTAGCTAAACCTCTGGTTATGCATCTTATCTACGGTTTTAGCTTTATCCATTGGTGTGGCTATGTTTTGCATTCTAGCACACGAATCACAACTCGAACAGATCTAGAAATTACCATGCATTTTCACATCCTGAATAGATCACAAACAACTACATATGTTCGAGCATCTCAAATGGATCTTGAATCTCCACATAGATTCCAACATCACGAACAATTCAAGAACCTCTTCCAAAGCATATAACATGTATATGGTTTTGAAGTGGTTACGGTTTAGGGTCATTTCATACAAGCACACTCCCTCGTTTACCTTGCGCTCTAAGAACGAATTGATTAATTTTCGATAAACTCAACTCCGATGCTTTGGAAATTAACAGACATTACATATATTTGGTTGCAAGGTGAGGCCAAGGGCTTGGGTCAGCGATTCAAGTTCAATCGCAGTGAGGTGAGCAGAGTCAGTGATAGGTAGGGGTACGCGGCGGTCCTAGATTCGTATGGAGGCTTGAATTTGGTTTGAAGGTCAATAATGTTTTAATGGATGGAGCAAAGGAAATTTAGGTCAACAAGAATGAAACGAGCAAGTGAAAAATAGAGGAAGAAAGTTGGGTTATATATCGCAAGAATTGGAAAAAATTCCAAAATCTTGAGTCGGTACCGACCTATAAAGAGGGGCCATTACCAAGTCCTATTCCTTTTTAAAGTATTTACACACACACATATATACATATACATTTACATATACATATATATAATATATACGTATATATATATATCGGTAAATATATGTATATGTAGGTGTATGCCCAAGACTTTCTTGAGAGCGTGGACGTAAAAGCGTGTGCATGTATATATCCAGCCCAACGACTAGAGTCAAAGGAAACTGAATTCAAACCTGAATAATCCATGAAGGGGATCGATCTAAAATCAACAGGTTCGAAATGACAAATCATGAGAATACTTAGATTTATAATACTAGATGCTGGTTGAACGTCATGACGAATGACTATGGACATAACTTTTCAGAGCAACGATTAATAAGAAGGATAACAACAATTTGGAACACAAAGTGGAGTCCTTTGCAGCAACTCTAAATTTTCTTGATTCAAAGCATATCATGTTAGAAATAAGATATACTTTAAGGGGCAAGTGTTATCCAGATTCCAGCCTTTTGACCAGGCTGTATTCGGAAGATTGGACAAGTTGAACTTGGAGTTATCAAGATAGGAAGCTCAGGGAGATAGCCAAAAAGTCAAGGAATTAGAAAAAAAAATAAAGTCATAAGGCCAATGCAAGAACAACCCAAGACCAAAGAACATGGGTTCATCCATATTATTAGTCGGTACCGACCCCTACCTATGGGTCGGTACCGATCCCTATTTACCCCACTTAGGGGACCCATCTTCTGCCTACATGTCTTACACTATACCTAGAGCCTATTTCCAATGTTGTTTTGTTGATCCAATGCAATTTTCCATTGATCTCCTCGAACACTTTAAATTTCTACTCTGTTCTTCCATAACTCCATCATTTGGACTCAGAAATAAGCTAGTATGGGTGCAAACAATTATGGAATCATAAAGTTGACTACAAGACGAGCCAAGATGAAGAGTTGAAGGCAGATATATTGGCCATCTTATGGGTTGATATCGACCCTTAACCTTGGAGTTGTATGGACATATACAAACTAATGAGTTGGCACCTCCTTTCTTGGGAGAATTGGCCTAAATCATGGGTAACAGCTTGGAGATATTTGTACGATATTTTAGGTCCCTACCTCTATAAATAGGAAGGTAGGGCTCTTTTTTAGGTTCTTTAGGCTCTAGTTCTATTCTATTATATATTCTTGTAATTCTAAAAATATAAGTGTTAGAGTTGTACCGACCCTTAAGAACTTTTGCTCCAAATCAAAATATAAGCAATAAAATCTAATAGTGGACGTAGGCCAAGCTTTGCCGAACCACTATAAATGATCGTGTCTTGTTTATTTTTCTTTTTCTTTTACATTTCTTCATATTTTGTTCTCTATATAAATTTTTAGGTGCTTATGTCATTTTTGGTTCAAATGGTTAGATATATTTAGTTGTTATAAATAAAAATTATTTTTATAAAATGTTTTTAATGGTTGAAGTAAATAAAAATAATTATTATTCCATGTCTTATATATGCCTATGATAATTTGTGTTAAATATTATACATATAAATGTCACACTTAGACATCTTATTGACTGTAGGACAAAGTGGTTGATTTCCCCATGAACCTCTAGTTTAGGTTACCTGTATATATTAGTGTGATGTTTATATTGAGAATATGATTATCAAAATATATTAAATATCAATAAATTGATAAATTGTTTTAAATTAAATTTATTTGAAACATAATAATAAATAGATATTTTAATTAAATTAATCAAATAAAATATTTCAAATCTCTTTTATTAATCAAAATACTAAATTTGACTTAGTATAAATAGATATTTATTTACATAAACATAGAATAAAAAGCATGTGCAATTTAGAAAAAGAACCCTTTTTAAGTTCACCCTTTTAACGTTAATGCTAGTGCACCTAATCTAACAATGGTATCAGGGCCCACATTATGTATATGTAAATTAATTTACCAACATTATGGGCGGTACTTTTAGAAAGTTTAAAGTAGACGAGTGTCTAGGAAAGGGAGTTTATACTAAGGAGAATGTTACTTTAATTAAGGAGCACCATATGTGAAAAACCTTCCAATCACCCAGTCCATACTTCGTTCGTCGAAATGATCATCTTCTAGGGTATGTCCTTATGGAACATCCCTTACTAGAAGATCCAAAAATGAATGCCGATGATGCTGCAATCATCATCAGAATTATTTTCGAGCGACCAAGAATGAATTCCGTATTTTTCAAAACAGTCTAAGTAAATAAAACTATAAACTATTTTCATTTCACCAAGTTTGCCTTAATATTTATTACATACATTTTCAATGTTAACCCTAAGTCGTACCCATGCAGGGGTCAAAATATAATCATAGAAATAAATAGAAGAGTGTCGGATCAATATATGAAGATGCCACCCAAACACTTAAAACAATGGAAATAACATACACTAACAAATAACTAGGTCTTCAGTACTGTCTTGATCTTTGGCCCACGCTCAAAATAACCTGCTATTGCATAAACTCAACCTACTCAAATGAGTATCCCTGAGTTTATGAGAAAACATTGATAAAAACATGGGTTAGAAATAAAGTTTGATGTGAATAATATTTGCAGAAATTATAACACAAATACATAATGAGACCTCGCTGCATGATGTGGAATGGGTTTTTCCCTCACTACTTACAAACAGCAAACATAATATTACACACAACAAGGATCATATTTACTTATGTTGGAAAATTTCCAAGCTTAACTTAATACCGTTACTGCTGTGCTCATATAGCACTAACCCCTAACAGCATCCCTTTAGTTCTTTCTTTGTTTTACCCTTACTACATTTACCCCTGTCTCCAGTATTATTTTATTTATTTGTAGAATATTAAACTGCACATAATCACTCCCCTATGCTTTTGTTTTATTTAGCTCTGGGTTGCTATGATACCACCCAACAGCCCCATTCTTATAAACTTATTAAGTTCAAATTAGCCATGTAACAGCCACCCGCAGATTCTCCCTTCTTTCATCTTTTATATTATTTGATTAGACTTAGAACCACTGTGAATCAGCCACCCGCAGTCCCATATCTAATATTTATTCATTTATTTCCGACGTGCTATGAATCCAACACCCATAGGTCTCATTTAATTATTATTTAATTGTGGACTGCGAAGAATTAACCACATGTAGACCTTTACTGCATAGAATTAGCCCCTTGCAGTATTGATTTATTTTAATTTGAGGTTGCATAGAATCAGACCCTTACAAATCTCTGGAAGTTTAATGCCTCTCCTCACCTGAAGTTTCTTTAGGTGTGTACTCAAGCAAGCATCCTTACCTGACGTCAATAGCCCCTTCACTTTCCACTTTTGCTCACATCACTTCGGCCCAGTACACCCTACCTCGATTCATATGCGCAGTACACTCTTTACTTATTTAGCATGCACTTTTCCAAATTGCTACGTGATATGGCGACGTAATTTGTCATATTCTCTTCATAATTGTGGCGCTCTTTATCTTTCATAAAAATAGCGGCACAAACTACTTTTCCTAGTAAGTCCCTGGATTTCTTTGGCAAATCATTGCCCTACTACCCAGTGCACTTTTATTTGGTGCAATTCTCATTTGAGACATTGGCCATCGCCACCTCAGCTCAGTATCAAAAATTATCTAACACTTCTAACAAAGCACATTACCACCTTTACATGTGTCATTATTAGATACGTTGTGTCATTATTTTTTCTGATATTTATAGAGTCCTTTATTTATCTTTTCGGCTGTTTTTATGGATCTTATCCCCTTATGTTATTATTTTAATACATATATCATTTCCATCAACTCTCAGTGCAGATCCTCCTTTCACCAAGTATTTCTTTATTAGCTCTAGCTTATTTTACGTATAGAATGTCTTATAAATTTCTAAAAAATTCGTGAACAATTCCTTTATCCCTACCTTGTCATTCATTTGAATTACGATTTATTTTCCTTATATCTCTTTTAAGTGTTTACTTTTAAAAATTCATAACAATTTATTCCTAAGCCATGAGCTTCTCAAGTTACTAACCCATCTTTAGAACAATGGTTAGGATATCATAACAGGTATTCATTTTGACATAAATATATATGAATACCAACAATATAACATGATCCAATCAACCAAAACAAACTGAATAAAAGGTTAACCATTACTTATCTAAATCTTTAAGAAATTTTGTTTAGATCCTCTTTTCTTTTCCTTAGCTTGTATTTGCTTTATTTTCTCTTCATTCATGTTTCTCTAAGCCACAACCATTAATGTATCTTTTGATCTTTTATTATACTTTTTACTAGAATGTCGTGAATGAAAAGAAAAGAATCACGTTTATTGTCCCACAATTACATGGGCTTTGGCCCACATACTAGTTTTTAGTAACTCATTATCCATTTTTCTGTCTTACTTAGCCCCTCTTGACCCTTTAACTAATTAATTAAATTATTTATAATTTATGGTTTGTTACAGTCTCCTGTCCTTAAAGGAATTTTGCCATCGAAATTCAATCAACGCTCGGTAATGATTAGCCAATTACCCATGCTTACCCTAACCACAACCATGAATTCCCAATCCATAAATAAAATTTACTAATTTTATTTACTAATACGATAACCAACCATAATATTCATACACACATACAGTTCATAATCAAGGCGACACAATACATAGCTCATATGCTATTTGCAAACAAACAATTCTGGATAGGTCCTCCAAACCTTATTCTCAATTTCCCATGTGCGGTTCTCCCGATCCGCGCTCCACTAAACACAGACTAGCTTCAGTACTTGTTTCGAAGTTGCTTCTCATCTCAGTCCACTATTCGAACCAATCTTCGTACATAGGTCATATTTGGCTCTATGGCAAGATCTTCTACTGCCCTCAAATTAACTACTGCGCCTGGATCTTTAACGCATTTCCACAAATGTGATACATGAAACAATTATGGATCCTTGCAAAAATACTATGCAGTTCCTCCTTATATACCCCTTTCCCAATCCTTTCTATGATTGGAAACGACCCTATATATTTGGGTGCCAGCTTCCTAGCCTTCCCAAAGTGCATTACGCATCTCATCGATGAAGCCTTCACGAATACTTGATCGCCAACCACGAACTCTTATTCTCCTCTCTTGGCATCGACATAACTTTTCTGCCTTGACTACGCTGTTCTTGTTGTAGCTCAAATAAGCTCTACCGTGTTAGTAGCTTCCTTAACCACTTAGGGACCCAATATGATCCTATCTCCCGCCTCTAACCAACATGCAGGTGACTTGCATAGTCTTCCATACAACACTTCAAATGGAGTCACCCCAATACTACTCTTATAGCTATTGCCATATGAAAACTCTACCAAGTGCAAAATAATCTTCCTAAGATCCACCAAAGTCCAAAATGCAACCTCTAAGCAAATCTTCTAGGATCTTGTTAACTCTTTTGGTCTGCCCATCTGTTTGTGAATGGTACACGGTACTCATGCGTAGTTCAGATCCTATAGCACTCTGTAAGCTATGCCAAAACTCAATAGTGAATAATGGATCATGGTCACTAATAACAGTGCTAGGCACCCCATGCAATCTTACTACTGCGCTCATATATATCTCTGCTGACTTCGGCGTAGTTCTTATGGCCTTTACTGGAATGAAATGGGCACACTTAGTTAGTTTGTCCACTATAACCCATATACTCTCATTCCTGCCCTCAATCTTGGTAACCCATCTACAAAATCCATAAACATTGGATCCTAGTTCCAAACTAGAACATCCAAAGGCTTCAGGAGTCAATTTGGCTTATAAATTTCTACCTTCATTTGTTGGCATGTAAGACATCTTCTCACATACTCTTCTATATCTTTCTTCATCCCTTCTCAGAAGAAACTCCTCTTCATATCTTGTTACATCTTCGTACTCCCAGGGTGTATGGTAAATTTTGAACGATGACCTTCATCCAATACTTCTATCTGCATTACTGCGCTCAGAATATGCAACCTTCCATTCTTCTACAGTCTACCCTCTCTATCGACACCGAATCCTTTCAGCTCTACTGCCTCAACTCCTAAGTCCAATCTCCTAACCATGTATTCTCAAAACTCGCCTCACTTCTGCAGTTCAGTTATTTTTTCTACCAACGTAATCCTGACTTCTTAGCTGCTAGCATTTGGAATGTACTACTCGAACCTGCACTAGACCGAAACTGCACATCACACAGACAATGTTTCTAAAATGGCCCATTCCTCTATCATAGCCAAAACATAACTTTGCTATTTTCGGCTCAAGGCATTGGCTTCTCTATTGTCTTTTACTGGGGTATACTATATTCCAAAATCATACGATGCTAGAGACTCTAACCGCCTCTACTGCCTCATGTTCAGCTCCTTCTAAAAGAACAAATATCTCAATGACTTATGATACAACTTAAACCTCTCCCTTAGGAGATAATGTCTCTAAATCTTCAATGCAAAGACAACTACTGCCTACTCTAAATCATGAGTTGGATATCAAACTTCATGCGGTCACACTACCAAGATACATAGGAAATCACCCTACCCTTCAGCATCAATACTACATCCAATCTTTCTCCTGAAGCATCGGTATACACAGTCATAACATTATTCCCTTCAGGTTTATAATACAGGCACATCTTTCAAATGATGCATGAATTCCTAGAATGCGTTTTCATACTCTTGCGTCCATACAAATTGCTCACTTTTCTTGGTCTGCCTCGTCATTGGCATAGCTATGTAAGAGAAGTCCTTAATGAATCTCCATTAGTAACTAGCCAATCCTAAGAAACTTCGCACCTCAGCAACAATTTCAGGCCTCTTCCACCCGTTCACTGCGTTTGACTTTCAAAGGATCCACGGTTAACCCTTCTTCTGAAATCACATGGCCGAGGAACTTAACTTTTCTTCTCCACAAATGACATTAGGAGAACTTTGCCTTTAACCTATGCTCCCTCAATGTCTCTAACATATGCATAGGTTAACAGTGTGCTCCTCCTTATTTCTAGAGTATAATAAGATGTCACCTATGAATACCAACACTAACTTATCTACCTAATCTTGGAAAACTCTATGCATCAAATCAATAAAGAATGCTGGTGCATTCGTCAGTCCAAATGACATCATTAGCTACTTATATGAACAATACCTTGACCTGAATGCAGTCGAAGGAACACTATCCTCTGCAACCCTCAGCTGATCGAACCCCTTGGCTAAATCTAGCTGTGAATGTTCCTTAGCTCCATTTAATTGATCAAAAAGATCATCAATTCTCGATAAAGGATATCTATTCTTCACCATCCTTTTGTTCAACTTCCATTAGTCTATACGTAACCTTAATGATCCATTGGATTTTTTCACAAATACTACCACTGCTCCCCATGGTGAGCTACTTGGCCGAACGAAGCTCTTATCTTCTAACTCAACTAACTTCTTCCTCAATTCCTTCATCTCATTTGAAGGCATTCTACTAGGAGGTCGACAAATAGTTTAGTCCTTTGTAACAAATCCATACGAAATTCTACTGCTCTCGGGGGGAAACCTTGAAATTAGTTCAAATACATCTTGGAACTCCTTCACTACCTATACTGCTCACAACCCTTCTTCTATTTTTGAAGCTAAAGCAAACAAACTACACCTACGCCAAGTTTTGCACTCCTTTAAGACCATATACATTCTGTTCTTGCGGTCTAGATGACTAAGAGTAATAATTATCTCAATATGGTACACATTTGCACGGTACCTCTCCAACCAATCCATCCTAAAATAACTCCAAAGCCTATGATGTCAAATACAAAGGGATCATAAGCAAACGTGCACTTGCCTAACTCAATATTTAACTCTGTGCATCTCAATCCGAGAGTGGCATATCCCCCTATCGAATTAGCTGCTTGTATGGAGGTAACTAAATAGGTAACTTTTAACCCTTGTTTATTAACTAAATCTCTTGTTATAAATGAATGTTAACACCAGTATCATATAGTACCCTAACTGAAAAACCAAAATGTATAATCATACTTTCCAAGACCTTCCACTCGCCTCTCTCTTTGATAGATGGCCCTTCCCTTGGTCCCTCTAAGGCATAAACCTGCGCTTAAGCTCTGGGTAATCCTTCTTAAAATGCCCTACTTTATCACAGTTGAACCATTTATCCCTCACAAGACTCTTTGGCACTAGACATTTGTAGCAAAGTGTCCCTTCTGTCGGTAGTTGAAACAGACGACTTCCACAACAGCACCTTCTCCGATCTTCCCCCCGGCAACCTTTGGTATAAGGAAAACTTCTTATACATCTTAGCATGTAGGCTTTGCCTCTACTTTACTTTATCCCTGATACATCCTATCATATTTTGGCCATATCTTCTATGAATTCAAAAGGAGATGCCTACTGAGCCATCACCTTAAGATCCAACCCTTGCTTCAAGCCCATGATGAATTCTTGTTCTTCTTCATTGGAGTGTTGATGATCTCCCTACCATACTTAGCCAAAGAATTAAATTTATAAATGTACCCATCCACAATAAGGTCTCCTTGCTTTAAGTCTATGAACTCGTGCAGTAACATGCTTTGCTGAGACTCAGATATAAACTTAACCGCGAATCCTTCTCTGAACTACACCTAGGTAATATCTTTCTCTAGTGTTCCAGCAATTATTGTCTCCCACCACTCTAGTGCATCTTCCTGCAACTGCCTCGAAGCCAGTCTCCTCTTCTGCACATCGTACAACCCTAGGTCACCCATTATACCTTCATAATTTCTAAGCCAGTTCAGTACTTCAATCACGGGCTCTTTTCCCATAAACACTTTTCCTCCTAAGGTCTTGTAGTCTTTACACATCTTTAGAAAATCTTCTCTAACAAGTAGGGCGCTCAACCACCCCAAGTATATTTTCCCTCATTTTCTAAGCCACTAACTCTTTGAACAAGGCATTCACATCCGTTCCTACCACATTTATTGGTTGTGCAATATCCACCGCTATTGCTCTGGGGACTTCTCCCCCGCTTCCTTCATTGGTCTAAGCACTTCCCGCGTCTCTTCTTGCATCTGCCCCTCCTAATGCAATTCTCCTATTCCTCAAATCCATCTTGCGTTTTCTGTTAAGCAAGTCTTTATCAGAAACAAAAAAGAAATAGCTGAATAATAATAGAAGGGTAGGTATATCTTTCTGTATATCTATATATCAATTTGCAATTACGTTATATATATACACACACAGATACACACACACATATATCTATGCACACACACATATATATGTATGTATGTAAGTATGTATGTATATAAATATATGGCGCATCCCATCCCCAAGGTATTTTTCTTTTTCTTTCTTATTCCTACTTCTAACTCTGTTTAACTTAGATTACCCTAACCCTAGGCTCTGACATCAACTATAATATCCCTTACTAGGAGACTCAAAAATGAATGTCGATGATGCTGCAATCATCACCAGAATTATTTTTGAGTGACTTGAGTTTTGTATTATTCAAAATAGTCTAAGTAAAGGAATAATAAACTATTTTCAGTTCATCAAGTTTGCCTTAATATTTATTAAATACATTTTCAATGTTAACTTCAGGTCGTACACACTCCGAGGTCAAAATATAATCATAGAAATACATAGAAGAGTGTTGGGTCAACATACGAAGATCCACCCAAACACATAAAGTCGCGGAATTAGCATACACTAACAAATAACTCGGTCTTCAACACCATCTTTGATCTTCGGCCTACACTAAAAATAACCTGCCTATCCCATAAACTCAACCTACTCAAATGAGTATCCATGAGTTTATGGGGAAAAAATGATAAAAAGGGTCAGATATAAAGTCTAGAGTGTATAATATTTACCAGAAAGTATAACAAAAGTAAATAGTAAGACTACACCGCATAATGTGAATCAGGTTTTCCACTCACTACTTACAAACAGCATACATAATACTGCACTTAACAAAGATCATGTTTACTTATCTTGGAAAGTTTCACTTAATATAATTACTACTACGACCATATAGCACTGATCCTTGCATCATCCATTTAATTCTTTATTTATTTTACTCTTACCGCATCGGCCTCTATCACGTTAGCATTACTTTAATTATTTATGGTATATTAAATTGCATGGAATCACTCCCTTATAGTATTGTTCTATTTAGCTATGGGCTACTATGCTACCCCATCTGCAGCCTCATTCTTATAAACTTATTACGTTTAAATCTTCTATGAAACAGCCATCTGTAGATTCTCTCATCTTTTATCTTTTATATTATTTAGTTAGACCTAGGACCACTATGAATCAGCACCTACAGTCCCTTATCTAATATTTATTCATTTATTTATGACCTGCTATGAATCAGCCACATGTAGATCTCATTTAATTATTATTTAATTCTGAACTATAAAGAATCAACAACATGTAGTCCTTTATTGCATAGAATCAACCCTATACAATATTGTTTTATTTTAATTTGAGGTTGCATAGAACCAGCCCCTGCAAACCTTTGGAAGTTGAATGCATATCTTCGCCTGAAGTTGCATCAGGTGTGCGTTCGAGCAAGCATCCTTATTCGACATCAATAGGGCTTTCACTTCCCACTTCTACTTAAATCACTTGGCTTAGGACACCTTGCCCCGACCAAAGTGCACAGTACACTATTTACTTATCGAGTGTGTTCTTTTCCCAATTGCAGTGTTATGGCAACACAATTTGTCTTATTCCTTCATAATTGCGATGCTCTTTATCTTTCATAAAAATAGCAACGCAGAACTACTTTCCCTAGAAAGTCCTTGGATTTCTTTAGCAAATCATTACCCTACCACCCAACGCAGTTTTATTTGGTGCAATTCTCCTTTAATACGTTTGGCCATCGCTACCTTAGCTCAGTACCTGACAATATCTAACACTTTTGACAAAGCACGTTCTCGCCATTATAGGTGTCCCTATTTGTAACGACCCGTAAAATTTTCAGTAATTAAAATTGGTTGATTAATAAGATTTTTGTAATAAAATCTAGAAAGAAGTAAAAACTTTATAATTTATAATGAGATAGTGTAAATTGTTGCATTTAGTTATAAAAATTGAAATTAAGTAAGTAAAAGTAAGAGTATTGAATCAACCAATGGAATAATATATTGAATAATAGTAACTGAATGTAAATTTATGTAATAAGGTTTATGCAAGTTGAATAATAACTAATTAGTGAAAAACCTATTAATTGAAACAATTGTAAGGTTATAATTGATTGAAATCAGTGAATTGGAAATTAATTCAAAAGTTATATTAATTGATGAAATAATACGTAATAAATTGCAATTTGATAAAATCAATGCTAGATAAGTAATTATAATAATTGTTAGTTGATAATTAAGTATGAATGTAAGAAAGTTTGGCAATAGTGATAATTATTAATTATTTACCCATTCATTTAATTTATTGCATTAAATCTAAATCAATTGCAACATTTTTTTGTTAATAATAGCTTATAAGTGAAATTAAACGTTAGTGGCAACAATTATTATAAGTTACCGATATATGTTAATCCATTAAATTGAATTGGAATCAATTGCAATAAATCTAAATAAATTATTACGTTAATGTAAGTTAAGGTAATATTTGAGAATAATGTTAATATTATCCATAGTAGGACAATTTGTTGAATTGAAAGAATGGAAATGAAGACTTATCAATTTAATGGGATTTGAACTATAGAAATTGAATTTAATTGCAAATAAATGAAATAAAATATCTAAGTATTACATTAACTGAAATGAAGATGGAATGTGATAATATTATGTAATAGATTTTGAATCCAATGTTAATTTCATCCGTTTGATAATAATGAATTGAATAATAGAATGAAAAGTAAATTAAATAGAATTATTGGAAATTAAATTTATAATTTTGAATTAAATGAAATTGAGGTTAATACTGAAATTGATAAATTAATCAACTCTAAATTGACATTTAAATTTGTTTAAATCATTGTAAATGATTGAGAAATCAAAAATGATGAAATTTGTCAATTAAAGAATTGAAATTGAAAATTTGATTTAATTAGTTATTTTATTAATTTAATTAATTAATGTAAAAATAGCTATTTTGGCCACTGACTCGAATTTCGACGAAACTAGTTTCATCGGATCCGTAACAGTGAATTATTATAGGGTTTCAATTTTCGTAGCGATCGGACTCGTCTATTGATCGTACGAACGTGAAACCCCTTGAAATCAATGAATTTGAAATAACTTAATTTTAGCATAACTTCTTCATATAGTGGAATTTGGACCTGAAACCCGTTCCATTAATTTTAAAATATTTTTAAACATCTATTTTGAAATATGGGTTGACAAAATTTCGTTGCGGAGTCAGAACGGGCTTTTCGGGCCATTTTATCTTTCAACGCGTATATCCAATCGATCCTGTCCATTCTATTTTCAGCCTTGCCTATATATACCTCATTATAAACCCTAATTGTTCCTCATTGTCATTTGTCTGTACGTACAATTCATTATGTTCCTCCTCTTCCTTAATGGCAAAAAAAATTCTCACTCCCAAATCCAATGTCAATTCAAAATCAAATCAAAATTTCAAACTCCACAAACTATATCGAATTATATATGGATTTGAAGCTCCTGACGAGCACAAGTCAAATATATAATTCGTTTTCTAATCTAAGTCTCTGTGTGGCTGGAATCAGCTAGTTTATTTTCGGTCGTTCATCCCTCGACGATGAACTTCGTCCGATCAGCGAATAGACGACATGGTTGTGTGGAGAGTCGAACGCATATTGCATCAGTGCAGCTCGCTAGGTGGTTAGACGGTTGGATTGAGCGAATTAATTTGCCTAGGGTTTAGAGAGTAACGACGGCGGTGGGCGATTGACGCAACAGAGGCGTTCATGCATGGGTCTGAGGGGCGGCCGAGGGAGGACGAGCCTTTGGCATTGTCAGATGGGGTCGGAATTGCCTGAGGAGGTGTACGATCGGTGATGTTGGTGGCGGCCGAATTCTGCAGCATGGTCGCGAGTGAGAAGATGCAGGCTAGGGTTTTGTGTAGTGACGTGTAATGCCCCCTTTTCTTTATTTTTTTATTTATTTAAATTTTGAATTGCAAAACTGCTAATGTATATAACTTTCGCGTACGAGGTCAAATTCATGCGCGGTTTTCTCCGCTAGGTTCGTATGGAAATTTCGAACATTTTGACGTCGGTTTGGACAGATTTTGAGACTGTTAAATTTTGGGTTTAAATTGGATTTAAATTCAATTTAAATTCGAAAGGTGAGTGTTTCAACCCACTCACAACTTCTAAAATTTCTTATGTTTGTTAAATTAATTTTTGATGTGATTACAAATTTATTTATGACTGTTTAGCATATTTTTAATCAACATCTCAGTTAAATTGGATTTATTGAATTAAATTGTTATTTAATTTATTATTGCATATAAACTGCCAATTAAATAGTTAGTTAAATTATTATTGCATATAAACTGCCAGTAAATGCCTGTGATTTATTATCTGTTACATATTGATGCTATTGTTTGAATTGGATGATGATTGTGATAAATGGTTGATGATTGATATTTGATGAATGGATGTTGTATTTTATATTGTTACAAACCGCAAGTTGTTATGCATTTTATTTCATTCAGGATTGCGGTTTGAAATGATATATAACCGTATTTTTATTTTAAATTACGGATTAAAATGATAAATATCTGTATCACTTAACAATAGGACAAAAAATTATATACAGACACCGTCGGTCTATATATATAAATATTTTGAAAATGATTTCTATGGTTTTGGATAGAATTATACGGTTTAATGAATATTGATTTTTTTGATATTATATAATAAAATATTTTATATATAGTTAAATTCATGTATTTATGCAATATATAAATATGTTTAGTAATAATAAGTTTAATAATGGAGTTTGATTTTATTAAAATAAAATATGGTTAAGTATTTAAATCATACTTTAATATAGAGGTTATAATGATTTAAATAAATTAAGATTGGGAGGTAAATTGGAAATTTATTTGAATTTGAGCTTATTTAAGAATTTAAACTCCATAAGTTGATGTAAAATTTATTAAATTTGAAATTTTAAAAGGTATGATTTTTATAACTGCATTTTTGTTCAAGATGAATTAAACGAATATTTAAGGTATAAATAAATTGAAGGAAATATTTAGTTATTTGTAATTTGAGTTTTATTTAAATGATAATGGATTTATTATGCAAATATTTCAAAACTAAATAATAGAACATTGAATTGTTGAATTGTAATTACCAACCTTAGTTTTAAAATTGTTTAATACTCAAAGTTTGATATATATTGAAATTGAAATGGTTTATTGAAACTGAAAGTGAGTTGAAAGTTATGAATTGAGATTTAATTTAAAGTGAATAAAATTGTAAAGTCAAGGAAATTATTTTACTTTATAAAGTAATATTAAATTCAAACTATTTATTTTATATACTGTTTGAATATCCAAACCATTTAAGTTTTGGAAGTTATGGTTTAGAAGCTATGAAATTCGAAGTATTATGTTTGAAAGGTATATTTCAAGCGTTTGGTTTCGAGATATTATAAATTTGAAAGTGTTATGATTTTGGAAAAGAGATATATTTGGAATAAAATGATATTATATTAATTTGGGTTTTTATTAAAATGATATCATAATGATTTGTTTTTTGAAATGGAAATGATATCATATTTATGTGGTTTTGAAATGGATATTATATTATGGTTTTGAAGTATAATTATTTTGAAATGACCGCGGTGTTATGATAACGTTTGGTTGTTGAAGAGACCGAGATCGGAAGTTGTCATACTCTCTGCCAACTTCAAAAACCACTTTAACAACCGTGTACACGGTGGAGATTCCAGAATGAAGTAGGATGGTGGCGGTGTTTCCTTTGAGGCAAATACGTGGACCAGAATCCCGTGAGTTGGCATAAGGTGGCTAAAACAGAAGCGATTGACGGGCTAATGAGGTAGCACCTTTGATCGGACACATCCCTTCGATATTATACTTTGACTTTTGGATTGATTCGGTGGCCACTTTTGATTATTGATTTGGGGGTGTGGGTCGAGGTGGGCGGTAGCTGCAGCTACGCGTTACCACCAGCCCGGAAGCGTAATTGTTATATCTACCCTGGCATTGTCTAGTTGTGCCATGTCACCTACCCTAGCGTGCCTACGAGTTTGGTTTTCTCTCGTAGCCTGTGTGGTATCCTCTGGTGGCTTCCCGATCAGGAGGGACCATGATACTGGATAGACTACTAGGACTATTACGTGTTAAGATGGAAAATGTAAAGCCTTAATGCTATTTAAAAGTAAGTTTATTTTATTATAGACATTATTATAATAGTGAAATATTACTACATAGTAAATAGTTTAACGGATCCTTAGGAGATGTGAATCCCGAGCATCTCTTAAGTTATTGCACTCACGTTAGACACTGGATAGGAGATGTCAAATTCCGTAAACATCTCCGATGTCGTTTACACTTAAATTTTTTTACCGTTGATTTAACTTAAATAAGATCTTTTAGTGTGAGTCGAGTGTTTTGTCTTTTCAATTCGCTCGGGTCAGCCTGAGCATTTCAGGATTAGAAAGACCGTATTCTGGAGGACGAAGACGAAGATTTATTATTATTATTTATTATAGTATTCCACTACATTCATACTATTCCACTGCATTATTTATTTTTCTCTGATATGTGTAACTCTGATATGTATTGTATAAGTATAATCGAATATTTTGTAAAAAAAGCTTCATGAACTGTACATTTGATTATTATATTTTATCGTTCCGCTGCAAGATTCTGTTTTTTTTTCTTTCTCTGCTTTTTTTTATTTACCCCATAACAATCCGCCCTTCTGTATGGTTTAAGTCCGACGTGTGTGGTTTATCGTCGATTTAAAGTGTATAAAAGGGCGGCATGTTACATCTGGTATCAAAGCTTTGGTTTAGTGAAAACCTTAGCTTTGTGGGGTTTGACTCTTTATTAATAGGATAGTAATGCCCTATGATGAGTCGCTGAGTGAGTGTGTGTGTGTGTGAGAGAGAGAGCGTATTTGTTAGTGTTATAAAATGTTTTGATATTGTGTTAATTTGTTTCGTTTTGTATTTATAAATTCTGGTTGGTGCATAGGACGTTATGACATCAATAGGGATATCTAAACACTTTATAGGACATACCGACACAATATTTGTTTTGAATATAGGTGAATGAAATAATTTTGCCTATTATATTTTCTATATATATAAATTAAATTTTTATAATTAAGATATATATTTGGTTGCAATATATTGGTTGTTAGGTAATGAAATTTATAAATAATAGTTGAAATGAGATTGAAAATAAAATAAACGGAAATTGGGAATTTAGAACTTAAGTTCCGGGTTTTGAAACTTTCTTTCGAACGATTTTGGAATATGATAATAATATTATTTAGAAGTATTTCTAATATAAATAGTTCAAATGATTTGAAAGAATTGCTTTAAATAAATTTTGGAAGAAATAAGTTATGTACTCCCCTCTCTGTCGCTGGAAAATAATTTCGGTGATGAGGTGCACACATCATCGACATTCATTTTCGGGTTTCGAAGTGGGAAGGCCGCTGTAGTAGTTTTACTGTAGATTTATTTTGATAAAAAAATATAAATTTTAAATTGTTTTAAATATAATTGGATTTATAAGTTGTAAGTATATATTTATCTATTGTTTTAAACGATTTGAAATTAAACCCTGTATTTAGTTCATAACTTTCTGTTAATTAATTGTTTCAATTATTGTAGTAAAATGGAATGTAACTAATTCATAATTGGGACCTCTAAATGAAATAAGAGATTAAATGTTGAGTTATAAATGAAACTATAAGAAGGTTGAATTTGTAACTTATAAACCAAAAGTTATAATTATTGAATATTAGATTAAACTAAAAGAAATGAGGTAAAACTTGTGTAAGTTTCATTTGCATTCTTTCACATATACATAACTTACCAACTATAAAAAGGTTAAAATGTTAAAAGAAATGTAATGGGAAATTTTATAAGTAAAACTTGAAGTAATGAAAGTATTCAATGAATTTGCTTTTATAAATAAGAATTTAAAGTAATAATTGTTATAAACTTAAGCCTGACTGAAGGGCCACTAATCAAATATAATAGAAAGGTTATAAAGAAATGATAATAAATCGGAGTAAATGTTGAAGTTATTTATAATAATAAATAGAAAGATGAATACTGTGACTAAATGAGATTAAGTAATCAATAAATAATGTAATGTAACTAAAAGAAATTTGCATTATATGGATAAAAGAAAATAAATGAATAGAAAATGAAAATTTGCAAGAAATAAATGTAAATTAAAAGATAAATCATTACATGGATAAAAAGGAAATCAAATGACAAATGTATGACATGAAATTAATAAGAATGAACTTGATTTATTATTTGAAACTGTTGTTTGTTGGTTTATGGTTGTTTGGGGCAAGGATACTTTAAATTTGTGCGCATGTATGGATAATCTATTTAGTTTCATCCAAGACTGTTGAGTAAATGGTGCACTTAGTAGTTTATTTTTCATTCTGTACAACTTAAAGCTTTTGAACCCGAACAACTATTTGTTTTGTTTTGCTTGATTGGTTGATTTGTATATGATGTGTATGATGTTGGTTGCAATGAGTGTTGTTTATACTGATTGTTTGTTAGTAGTTGAAACAACTTTAAATATTTCATTTTGTGTAATTATTAACCCTTTTTAGATTATATAAGTGAAATACAGGTTGTGGAAGCAATTGCTACTGCTTTTGGTTTCATAATTAAGCGTTATTTGCCCGACAAATAGGTACGTTCTTCTCGGATTATGGTTTTATAGTGCTATTATATTGTTTTTCTCGTGTTGGGTTATATTATTTGGAAATTATATGTTGTATATTGTTATATTTGATATTATATTTTCTCCCGAGCCTCTCCGTACAAAGGAGACTCTACAGAAATTTTTCGTAAATTTTGGACTTCGAATTTTTTTTTGAAAATGTTTTTCCAAACTTTATTAATTTGAGTATAAAAAGATTTAATGGTTAAAATTTGGTATATTTTATTTAAATTATTTAATTTTGTAAATTTACCTATTTATAAAGTTAATATTTTTGAATAAGATATTATTACTTAATTTTTTCTTTTCCCTTGTTTTTTCTTTTCGGGGACAAAAAGTTTTGAGTGAGGGAGAGTGTAACGACCCGTAAAATTTTCAATAATTGAAATTGGTTAATTTAATAAGATTTTTGTAATAAAATCTAGAAATAAATATAAAATTTATAATTTATAATGAAATAGTGTAAATTGTTGCATTTAGTTAGAAAAATTGAAATTAAGTAAGTAAAAGTAAGAGTATTGAATCAACCAATGGAATAATATATTGATTAATAGTAACTGAATGTAAATTTATGTAATAAGGTTTATGCAAGTTGAATAATAACTAATTTAGTGCAATACCTCTTAATTGAGACAATTGTAAGGTTATAATAGATTGAAATTAGTGAATTGGGAAATAAATTCAAAAGTTATATTAGTTGATGAAATAATACGTAATAAATTGCAATTTGATAGATCAATGCTAGATAAGAAATTATAATAATTGTTAGTTGATAATTAAGTATGAATGTGACTAAATTTGGCATTAGTGATAATTATTAATTATTTACCCATTCATTTAATTTATTGCATTAGATCTAAATCAATTGCAACATTTGTTTGTTAATAATAGCTTATAAGTGAAATTAAACGTTAGTGGCCACAATTATTATAAGTTACCGATATATTTTAATCCATTAAATTCAATTGGAATCAATTGCAATAAATCTAAATAAATTATCACGTTAATGTAAATTAAGGTAATATTTGAGAATAATGTTAATATTATCCATAATAGGACAATTTGTTGAATTGAAAGAATGGAAATGAAGACTTATCAATTTAATGGGATTTGAACTATAGAAATTGATTTTAATTGCAAATAAGTGAAATTAAATATCTAAATATTACGTTAACTGAAATGAAGATGGAATGTGAGAATATTATGTAATAGATTTTGAATCCAATGTTAATTTCATCCGTTTGATAATAATGAATTGAATAATAGGATGAAAAGCGAATTAAATAGAATTATTGAAAATTAAATTTATAACTTTGAATTAAATGAAATTGAGGTCAATACTGAAATTGATAAATTAATCAACTCTAAATTGACATTTAA
Organism: Allium cepa; assembly: GCA_030765085.1. Lineage (NCBI taxonomy): Eukaryota > Viridiplantae > Streptophyta > Magnoliopsida > Asparagales > Amaryllidaceae > Allium > Allium cepa. The sequence continues at coordinate 888,827,544 of CM060929.1, forward strand.
ATTTATTTAAATCATTGTAAATGATTAAGAAGTCAAAAATGATGAAATTTGTCAATTAAAGAATTGAAATTGAAAATTTGATTTAATTAGTTAATTTATTAATTTAATTAATTAATGTAAAAATAGCCATTTTGGCCACTGACTCGGATATCGACAAAACTAGTTTCATCGAATCCGTAACGGCGAATTATTATAGGAATTCAAGTTTCGTAGCGATCGGACTTGTCGTTTGATGGTACGAACGTGAAAATGCCTTGAAATCAATGAAATTAAAATCAATTAAAATCAATTTGAAATAACTTAATTTTAGCATAACTTCTTCATACATTGGAATTTGGACCTGAAGCCTGTTCCATTGATTTTAAAATATCTTTAAACATCTATTTGATATATGGGTTGACCAAATTTCATTCCAGAGTCAAAACGAGCTTTTCAGGCCATTTTATCGTTCAACGCGTATATCCAATCGATCCGGTCCATTCTATTTTCAGCCTTGCCTATATATACCTCGTTATATACCCTAATTGTTCCTCATTGTCGTTTTTCTGTATGTACAATTTATTCTGTTCCTCCTCTTCCTCAATGGCAGACAAAATTCTCACTCCCAAATCCAATTGCAATTCAAATCAAAATTTCAAACTCCACAAACTATATCGAATTATATATAGATTTGAAGCTCTCGATGAGTGCAAGTCAAATATATAATTCGTTTTCTGATCTGTGTCTCTGTGTGGTCGGAATCAGTTAATTTATTTTCGACCGTTCATTGCTCGACGATGAACTTCGTCTGATCAGCGAATAGACGACATGGTTGTGTGGAGAGTCGAACGTGTATTGCATCGGTGCAGCTTGCTAGGTAGCTAGATGGTTGGATTGAGCGAATTAATTCGCCTAGAGTTTAGTGAGTAACGACGGCGGTGGTCGATTGTAGCAGCGGAGGCGTTCGTGCGTGGGGCCGAGGGGCGGCCGAGGGAGGACGAGCCTCTGGCGTTGTCAGATGGGGTCAGAATTGCGTGAGGAGGTGTGCGATCGGTGATGTTGGTGGTGGCCGAATTCTGTAGCGTGGTCGCGATTGAGAAGATACAGGCTAGGGTTTTGCGCAGTAACGTGTAATACCCTCTTTTCTTTATTTATTTTTTTTATTTAAATTTTGAATTGCAAAACTTCTAATGTATATAACTTTCGCATACGAGGTCGTATTCACACGCGGTTTTCTCCGCTAAGTTCGTATTGGAATTCCAGACATTTTGGCGCAGGTTTGGATGGATTCTAAGACTGTTAAAATTTGGATTTAAATTGGATTTAAATTCAATTTAAATTCGAAAGGTGAGTGTTTTAACCCACCTACAACTTCTAAAATTTCTTATGTTTGTTAAATTAATTTTTGATGTGATTAAAAATTTATTTATGACTGTTTGCATATTTTTAATCATCATCTCAGTTAAATTGGATTTATTGGATTAAATTTTTATTTAATTTATTATTGCATATAAACTGCAGTTAAATAGTTAGTTAAATTATTATTGCATATAAACTGCCAGTAAATGCCTATGATTTATTATCTGTTATATATTGATGCTATTGTTTGAATTGGATGATGATTGTGATAAATGGTTGATGATTGATATTTGATGAATGGATGTTGTATTTTATATTGTTATAAACTGCAAGTTGTTATGCATTTTATTTCATTCGGGATTGCAGTTTTAAATGATATATAACCGTATTTTTATTTTAAATTATAGATTGAAATAATAAATATCCGTATCACTTGACCATATGATAGAAAATTATATACAGGCACCGTCGGTCTATGTATATAAATATTTTAAAAATGATTTCTATGGTTTTGGATAGAATTATACGGTATAATAAATATTGATTTTTTTGATATTATATAATAAAATATTTTATATATAGTTAAATTCATGTATTTAAGCTATATATAAATTTGTTTAGTAATAATAAGTTTAATAATGGAGTTTGATTTTATTAAAATAAAATATGGTTAAGTATTTAAATCTTACTTTAATATGGAGGTTATAATGATTTAAATAAATTAAGATTGGGAGGTAAATTGGAAATTTATTTGAAATTGAGCTTATTTAAGAATTTAAACTCCATAAGCTGATGTAAAATTTATTAAATTTGAAATTTTAAAAGGTATGATTTTTATAACTGGATTTTTGTTCAAGATGAATTAAACGAATATTTCAAGTATAGATAAATTGACGGAAATATTTAGTTATTTGTAATTTGAGTTTTATTTAAATGATAATCGATTTATTATGCAAATATTTCAAAACTAAATAATAGAACATTAAATTGTTGAATCGTAATTACCAACCTTAGTTTTGAAATTGTTTAATACTCAAAGTTTGAAATATATTAAAATTGAAATGGTTTATTGAAACTGAAAGGAAGTTGAAAGTTTTGAATTGAGATTTAATTTAAAGTGAATAAAATTATAAAGTCGAGGAAATTACTTTACTTTATAAAGTAATCTTAAATTCAAACTATTTTATTTTATATACTGTTTGAATGTCCAAACCATTTAAGTTTTGGAAGTTATGGTTTAGAAGCTATGAAATTCGAAGTATTATGTTTGAAAGGTATATTTCAAGCATTTGGTTTCGAGATATTATAAATTTGAAAGTGTTATGATTTTGGAAAAGAGATATATTTGGAATAAAATGATATTATATTATTTTGGGTTTTTATTAAAATGATATCATAATGATTTGGTTTTTGAAATGGAAATGATATCATATTTATATGGTTTTGAAATGGATATTATATTATGGTTTTGAAGTATAATTATTTTGAAATGACCACGGTGTTATAATAACGTTTGCTTGTTGAAGAGACCAGGATCGGAAGTTGTCTTACTCTCTGCCAACTCCAAAAACCATTTTAACAACCGTGTACGCAGTGGAGATTCCAGAATGAAGAAGGATGGCGACGGCGTTTCCTTTGAGGTAAATACATGGACCCGACTCCCGTGAGTTGGCATAACGTGGCTAAAACCGGAGCGATTGACGGGCTAATGAGGTAGCACCTTTGATCGGACACATCCCATCGATGTTATACTTTGACTTTTGGACTGATTCGTTGGCCACTTTTGATTTTTGATTTGGGGGTGTGGATCGAGGTGGACGGTAGCTGCAGCTACGCATTACCATCGGCCCGGAAGCGTAATTGGTATATCTACCCTGGCATTACCTAGTTGTGTCGTGTCACCTACCCTAGCGCGCCTTGTACGAGTTTGGTTTTCTCCCGTAGCCCGTGTGGTATCCTCTGGTGGCTTCCCGATCAGGAGGGACCATGATAATGGATGGACTACTAGGACTATTGTTGAATATGCGATTATATGATTTTTGTTTGATGATAATAAACATATATAAATATATATATATTCGTGTAAATGTATTTGTTAATGTACTATTTTATTTTTCATTGATTAAATAAATATTTTTTGAGTAAAAATAAATCACACAGAATTTAAATTCAAACAGAAATTTTATTCAAACAAATATTTATTAAAATCTTTGAATAGTACAAAGCTCAAGCTCTCACTATATATATATACAATTTCAATTACAGTATAATTTTGATTACATCATGATTCACATTTACATTTGACCTCACTACATATCTCTCATTCACTCAACTCGTATTTTATCTTCAACTTCACTCCAAATTGAATCCAGCATTTGAGCAATCTGCAAAAATAAATATTGACACGGTAAAATTGATAAGGAAATATTTTTGCAGTATAAAACAAAATGTGGATTTTGAAAATAATATTTGCCTCGGTTATTTGGATTGTTCGTCATCATTTAATTTTCAATTCATCATACACGAACAGCTTGTGACATGCACAGTGTATCACTGTATATGCCACAAGGCTGTGCACACCAATATATACACTTGATAGAATTACAAGGATAGGTGAGCACAGGTCAAACCCAAAATACCGGATTCAACTCAAGTGCAATAAAATAATGTCACAACTTTCAGCACAAGGTCAAATCCGAGCTACAAGCTGGATTCAGCTCAAGTGTAATTCGAAAATCAAATCCAAATGCATATCTGACAATATCACGAGACTCATCATACATGATGGCAGCTGAAACATCAAGACATGATACAAAACAAACTTCAACCAATGTCCAGATGCAAACAACACACAGTTTTAAATATATGAAGATAGTGTAGTCAAGACAGCTAGTCAACTACAAATGCACAGCATACATATGAACCAAGTTCATATATACTACAACACAGATGCAACAATCAAAACAAGTAAAACTGCTCATATACACGAACCATATGTCAACATTCAATAGTGCATCACCGACCATACAAAACATGCTCAACTGGACAGTACCATCTAACCAAATTCAAAGATGCAAGCATGTACATGTGTCGTCAATGAAACCCAAAGCAAATAGCAATACAAAGAGATCAACAACGACCAAGGCACATCACACAACAGTGATGACTACAAGTAGAAGTCCAGTTACAACAAGGATATGGCAACACAGCACCAAAGCACAAAGGCTACAGGTCTGAAACTCCAAGACAGTGCAAAGTGGTGCACATGAAACCAGAGCCAAAACATATACATAAAGGCAGCAAATTCAACTGACCCGAAGCAATGCTCAATACACAACAACTACATATATATGCAGTACGAACACAAATCCAAGTAGAACAAGTCAAAGACAATTTTTTAAAGTCAATTTTAAGAAATGTCAGAGATTCAAATGTAATAGCAGTTTCAAAATAATGATATATAACAAGTGACATAGCTAGTTCGAACAAATATACTTGTATGCAGTGACAACATCAGAAAATATATGCATAGTATAACAAAGTCAAGGAAACAAGTAAATCAAGTGCATAATGGCCGAAGCCAATACAAAAAGATGTCGAGGTCAGGTGAAGACATGAAAAAGTTAAGCCATAAAATCATCAACTGGGACAATGCAGACCAGTGAACATCAGTGGCAAGGTCAAGTACAAGTTAAAGCCAAAATCGTCACAACATAATCATCAAGCCATGGAAAACAAGAAATCGAACCAAGTCAGAAATCAATACCGTGAGAGCCAAGTATCAAATTATACGAATTTAATAAAGTCAGAGAAATAATCAACATCTAAGCAACATCGAACGGCCGAGCAAATCAATTGACAAATTCAAACAAATATATATGAACTCAAATAAAGGAGATTGAACTCATATAAAAACCCACAATCATCATCGGCAATATGCAATCGAGTTTAAGCATTTAACCAGAAAGTAAAAAGAGCAAAAAATTACATACCGAAGCCATCTCAAACTCGATCAAATTCGAAGTAGTCGAAGTAAAAAGAAGAGAGCATCGATTGACAGAAAAGGAACGGTGAATCATCTATTCAATCGAGCATTTGAAGTCGGCATTTTCGAATTTCACGAAAGCCCTAATTTTTGAAGGAAGTGGAATGAACGAGGAACGAGAGCCGCCATTATCTCAAACACATAGGAACGGGCCAAATAATATAAAAGGAACGGGCCAAAGAATATAAAAGAAGGAAAAAAGGGCCGGCCTTTATTTTAATCTTTGGTTTTATAGTTATTAATAAGGCTCTACTTAAATTAGGGTTTATTTGGTTTTAAATTGTTTTTAAAAAATTGTATTTCTCTTTTTTAAAATCGTTGTAATTTCTAGTCGTGTGACTAGGGGACAAACTACGTGGCGTAGTTTGAGAATTCGCAACTCAGTGGCTGAGTTGTGGCAGGGTTTTGAGCTTAGAGTTAGGTTAGTCAATAGCGGGTGTCGCGAGTTTACGTGTGTAAGCGTATGACTACTTAATTTCTAGTAGAAACCTTAGGGGCAGCACGTAGGCAGGGTTTTGCCGAAGCTGGGTAAATTCTGTGTCGTTCTATTTCTACATTTATTATTCTGCTATTATCTGTGCTGCTATAATTCTGATTTATCTGTGTTGAAATAATTTTATAAGCTTCCGCAATTAATTTTTATAATCAACAGCATCACCCTATTCACCCCCCCTCTAGGGTGAAATCGATTATTAAGTGGTATCAGAGCTGGAATAGAAGTCAACTTTTGTTTTAAAAAATTTGTTTTTTGAAAAACCAATTTTTTTTAAAAAAATTTGAATTTTTAAAATGGCTTCTTCCAATAATGCTTTTGTTGAGGGTCAGTCTATAGTTAGACCACCAATGTTAAATGGTGAATACGCCTACTGGAAAAATAGAATGAAAATTTTTCTGAAAACCATTGACGCTTGGAATATTGTTGAGACGGGTTATATAGCATCAACTATAACTGTAGATAATCAGGAAATAGGGAAACCAAAGGATCAATGGACAGAACTAGAAAATAAATTACAAAATGCTAATGCTAAAGCTATGAATTCTATTATCTGTTCATTGGATCAATTTGAATTTAATCGTGTCTCACATTGTTTAACTGCGCAGGAAATATGGCACACACTAGAAGTGACTCACGAAGAAACATCTCAAGTCAAAGAATCTCGCCTTGCCATGCTAAGCAGCGAATACGAGAACTTCACAATGGCGAAGGAAGAAAATGTCAAACAGATGTATGGACGACTTTCCAATATCGTATACAAATCAAAAGCTCTCGGAAAATAATACATGGAATTGGAAATAGTACAAAAAATCCTCAGAGTCCTTCCACGAAGATTTGAATCAAAAGTGACTGCCATTCAAGAATCAAAAGATTTAAAACAGATGACAGTTGAAGAACTCATCGGAAATCTCACCACTTATGAGCTAGAAATTAAATTCAAGGAAGAGCGTGAAGGAAGTGACACTCGAAAGAAATCAATAGCTCTTAAAGGAACAACAGAAAGTGATGGTGATGATGATGATGATGGAGCAGTAGAATTGGAGCTGTTAATAAAGAAATTCAAAAGATGGAATTACAAAACGGAAATCCAGCTTAAATTCAAAAATTGAAAAGCAGGATAGCCAAAGCACTAGACTACTCAGAAGAACAAGAGATCATCTGTCATAACTGCAACCAACCCGGACAGATCAAGCCCAATTGTCCTCAAAATCGACGCGACTTTAAAAAGAAATCAAAAAGGAAAAGTTTTGCAGCCACGTGGAATACAAGTGTTGAAGATAATCAAAGTACTAGCAGTGAAAGTGAGAAAACAGATATGTGCCTTCAAGGAAATATAACTGATAGTGACAATGATGAGCCAAGCGAGGTATCAAAACTCACTCACTCAGAATTACTTATATATTTTCACGAAGTAAATGGCTGTTTTGAACGACTTAGGGAGAAGTATGCCAAACTTGAATCACAAAAAGATACTTAGATAGAATTAAATGAACAACTTGATCAATTAGTTAAAAACTATCAAAGTAGGATCCCTAAGTGTGATAAGTGTCCAACATTCGAAGAAGAAATTAAAAAATCAGAAACTAATATAAAATCACTTGAAAATGTAATTCTGATTTTGAAAGAGAGTGAAAATACTAGGAGAGTGAATTCTATCAAAAAGTGCACACAATTGTTAAACGAAAATGAATCTCTCAAAACACAAATCCAACAATTGTCAACGACTTTAGATAAATTTTCAAAAAGTGAAAAATCGTTGAATATGCTATTAGGAAAGCAAACTGTTAATACGGTTAGACAAGGACTTGGATATAATCAATCTGAAAATGTTGAAAGCAATATTAATCAAGCTAATTCTATGTGCACAATTGTAGAAAATATGGACACAATCACAATAATTGTTGGTTTAGACCCAAACACGTGAAAACTATACCAATTTGGATTGCAAAAGGCACAAATATAAAATCTCTCAAAGTTAAACAATTTTGTGTGCCGAAGGGAACATATATAAATAGTTTTGGGTCTCCACAAAATTATTTTTCTAAATATTCTGCCACTAACAACCATGGACCTATAAAAACAAATAGGTCACAAAAATCTTTTCTTGTGTAGGTGTGGTGGCGGGCTAAGGAACAACAATAGTGCTACTTGGATTCTGGCTATTCCAAGGACACAACGAGCGACAAAGCAAAGTTTCTTAGCCTAGTATAAAGGTGATAGAATCACAATGGACAACAACGAAAAATATCATAAAGGTAAAACAGGTAATGGTATATTTATTTGAACGATATATTAAATGTGATAATATGCACCGTAATCTGAGGTAAATCAGCTAATAATGAGATGATGAAATAATGATGATTTTGATTCTAACTTACTTAAAATTGTTGGCCAATTATATTCTTTTACCAAAAACACTATAAAAAACTCTAGAGCATTTGAATTACTTCATATATATTAGTTTGGATTAATAATAGTGTTTTGTTGGATGATAATACATTTGGTTATAATACGGTTAACTCTATATTCACGGTTTTTGATTATTAACATGGCTTCAATTCAAATTCAAGAGAATGTCATTTAAAATGCTGTTAAAATTGAGTTTGAAATTTTTGGTGCACACTTCATGATCTGGTTTATCAAATTCAATTAGTGATAATTTGTAGTGAAAGAGAAATTCAGATGCAGATTACACCGGTAATCTAGTTGATAGAATACTTACGAGTTGAACGTGATTTTTTTGTAGAGATATTTAGTAACTGCATCATTTTTTAGGAAAATATCTACATATTTTTCAATTCAAATAATTTTCAAATAGCAGAAATTTTTCTCATATAACCCCTTCGAGAAAATCATTTTTGACCATATTATCAGATCAGTCATTTTGAAAAATTAATTTTATAATTATTTTTAAATTTGATTTTAAATGACTATTTTGCCTAATCTGACTCCCTAATAATTATCGAAAAGATAAATAGTGATTGAAAAAGTGATGAGTGTTGATATTTTTCATATATTATGACACGAGACGGTATAATCTGTAAATTTCTTTAGAAATTTAAACAAGAGTTATAAAACTTTTGTTGGTAAAAATTCCATGACCATCTCTATTTTATCATATTCCTAACAACCATCACTCATCAAAATTCTATATAGTTTGTCAATATGTGGTACCTTAAACAGGAATCATTCGTTTTTCATTTTACATTTTTTTAATAAAATAATAGAAAATTTATATAGTAGATAAAATAATAATAAAATAAAATAAAATCCAAAGTATTCATTCTCATTTAAAAGTCCTTATGGTTATGCATGGGTGAATTACTTGGAATTTGTTATGTGCTTCCATGCTCATTTAAAAGTCCTCACGGTTATGCATGTATGGAACGCCTATCAAAATTGGTTTTTAAAATAAACAAGTTGATTCTAATCCCATTTAAAAGTCCTCACGGTTATGCGTGGTTAGAAGATGCTTGAATTCATTTTTTTTAATAAAATTGGAATACTACTAATCTCATTTAAAAGTCCTAACGGTTATGCATGGTTAGTAGATATTCAAATTCCTGATATAAATATACCACAAATAGACACAACTGTATGGTTTTATATGATGACATCATTCCCATCACTCTAAAAGTGGAATATGCGCCTAACAAAGTATTTATGATTTTTGTTTGATTTTTTATTGAAATTTAATATTTATATTCAATTGAGTTTTAATGTTGGATTAATATCAATCACTTTATCTCTATTTTCTCTAACACTATTACTCTTTTGCTGATAACAAAAGGGGGCGAGAAAAGTTATTATTTTTTCAAATAAAATCAAGCAGAGGTCAAATATTTTCCAATTGCATCTAGGATCATTTGCATATTTTTAATTATATGCATATATGTAGGGGGAGCTTTGTGTAGAGAGAAAGCATTTAAATAGGGGGAGCACTTAGAGTATATCAATGATCAAATACATTTAACATATTCAAAATCTTAAATATATGTTTGTTATTATTAAAAGGGGGAGATTGTTGAATATGCTATTATATGATTTTTGTCTGATGATAATAAACATATATATATATATATTCGTGTTAATGTATTTGTTAATGTACTATTTTATTTTTCATATATTAAATAAATATTTGCTGAATAAAAATAAATCGCATAGAATTTAAATTCAAACAGAAATCTTATTCAAACAAATATTTATTACAATCTTTGAATAGTACAACGTTCAACCTCTCACTATATATATATATATATATATATATTTATCTATATATATATATAAACAATTTCAATTATAGTATAATTTTGATTACATCACGATTCACATTTACATTTGACCTCACTACATATCACTCATTCACTCAACTCGTATTTTATCTTCAACTTCACTCCAAATTGAACCCAACATCTGAGCAATCTGCAAAAATAAATATTGACACAGTAAAATTGAAAAGGAAATATTTTTGCAGTATCAACAAATGTGGATTTTGAAAATAATATTTGTCTCAGTTATTTGGGTCGTTCGTCATCATTTAATTTTCAATTCATCATACACGAACAGCTTTGACATACACAGTGAATCACTGTATATGCCACAAGGCCGTGCACACCAATATATACACTTGATAGAATTACAGGGATAGGCGAGCACATGTCAAACCCAAAATACCGGATTCAACTCAAGTGCAATAAAATAATGTCACAACTTTCAGTACAAGGTTAAATCCGAGCTACAAGCTGGATTCAACTCAAGTGTAATGCGAAAAACAAATCCAAATGCATATCAGACAATGTCACGAGACTCAGCATGTACATGATGGCAACTGAAACATCAAGACAACATACAAAAAAACTTGCACCAATGTCCAGATGCAAACAACACACAGTTTTAAATATATGAAGATGGTGTAGTCAAGACAGCTAGTGAACTACAAATGCACAGCATACATATGAACCAAGTTTATATATACTACAACACAGATGCAACAACCAAAACAAGTAAAACTGCTCATATACATGAACCATATGTCAACAATCAATAGTGCATCGCTGACCATACAAAACAAGCTCAACTGGACAATACCATCTAACCAAATTCAAAGATGCAAGCATGTACATGTGTGGTCGGTGAAACCCAAAGCTAACAGCAATACAAAGAGATCAACAAAGACCAAGGCACAACACACAACAGTGATGACTACAAGTACAAGTCCAGTTATAACAAGGATATGGCAACATAGCACCAAAGCACAAAGGCTTCAGGTCTGAAACTCCAAGACAGTGCAAAGTGGTGCACATGAAACAAGAGCCAAAACATATACATAAAGGCAGCAAACTCAACTGACACGAAGCAATGCTCAGTACACAGTAACTACATATATATGCAGTGCGAACACAAATCCAAGTAGAACAAGTCAAAGACAATTTTTTAAAGTCAATTTTAAAAAATGTCAGAGATTCAAATGTAATAGCAGTTTCAAAATAATGATATACAACAAGTGACACAACTAGTTCGAACAAATATACTTGTATGTAGTGACAACATCAGAAAATATATGCAGATTATAACAAAGTCAAGGCCGCAAGTAAATCAAGTGCATAATGGCCGAAGCCAATACACAAAGATGTCGAAGTCAGGTGAAGACATGAAAAAGTTAAGCCAGAAAATCATCAACTGGGACAATGCAGACCAGTGAACATCAGTGGCAAGGTCAAGTACAAGTTAAAGCCAAAATCGTCACAGCATAATCATCAAGCCGTGAAAAACAAGAGATCGAACCAAGTCAAAAATCAATACCGTGAGAGCCAAGTATCAAATTATACGAATTTGATAGAGTCAGAGAAATAATCAACATCCAAGCAACATCGAACGACCGAGTAAATCAATTGACAAATTCAAACAAATATATACGAACTTAAATAAAGGAGATTGAACTCATATAAAAACCCACAATCATCATCGGCAATATGCAATCGAGTTCAAGCATTTAACCAGAAAGTAAAAAGAGCAAAAAATTACATACCGAAGCCATCTCAAACTCGATCAAATTCGAAGCAGTTAAAAAAAATAGACCATCGATTGACAGAAAAGGAACGGTGAATCATCTATTCAATCGAGCATTTGAAGTCGGCATCTTCGAATTTCACGAAAGCCCTAATTTTTGAAGGAAGTGGAACGAACGAGAAATGAGAGCCGCCGTTATCTCAAACACATAGGAACGGGGCAAATAATATAAAAGGAACGGGCCAAAGAATATAAAAGACGGAAAAATGGGCTGGCCTTTATTTTACTCTTTGGGTTTATAGTTATTAATAAGGCTCTAGTTAAATTAGGTTTATTTGGTTTTAAATTGTTTTTAAAAAATTGTATTTCTCTTTTTTAAAACCGTTGTAATTTCTAGTCATGTGACTAGGGGACAAACTACGTGGCGTAGTTGGAGAATTCGCAACTCAGTGGCTGAGTTTTGACAGGGTTTTGAGCGCAGAGTTAGGTTAGTCAGTAGCGGGTGTCGTGAGTTTACGTGTGTAAGCGTGTGACTACTTAATTGCTAGTAGAAACCTTGGGGGCAGCATGTAGGCAAGATTTTGACGAAGTTGGGTAAATTCTATGTCGTTCTATTTCTGCATTTATTATTCGGCTATTATCTGTGTTGCTAATATTTTGATATATTTGTATTAAAATAATTTTATAAGCTTCCACAATTAATTTTTATAATTAATAGCATCACCCTATTCACCCCCCTCTAGGGTGAAATCGATCCTACAACTATTATGTGTTAAGGTGGAAAAAGTAAAGCCTTAATACTATTTAAAAGTTTATTTTACTATAGACATTATTATAATAGCGAAATATTACTACATAGTAAATAGTTTAACGGATCCTTAGGAGATGTGAATCCCGAGCATCTCTTAAGTTACCGCACTCATGTTAGACACTTGATAGGAGATGTCAAATCCCGTAAACATCTCCAACGCCGTTTACACTCATATTTTTTTACCGTTGATTTAACTTACATAAGATCTTTAAATTCTGACTCGAGTGTTTTGTCTTTTCAATTCGCTCGGGTCAGCCTGAGCATTTCAGGATTTGGAAGACCGTATTCTGGAGGACGAAGACGAAGATTTATTATTATTATTTATTATAGTATTCCACTACATTCATATTGTTCCGCTGCATTATTTATTGTTCTATGGTATGTATAACTCTGATATGTATTGTATAAGTATAATCAAATATTTTGTAAAACAGCTTCATGAACTGTATATTTGATTATTATATTTTATCGTTCCACTGCAAGATTCTATTTTGGTTTTTTTTCTTTCTCTGCGTTTTCTTATTTACCCCATAACAATCCGCCCTTCTGTATGGTTTAAGTCTGACATGTGTGGTTTATCGTCGATTTAAAGTGTATAAAAGGGCGGGATGTTACACTATTAGATCCATTGCCTTACTATCTTTTCCGACATTTACAAAGTCCTTTATTTATCTTTTTGGTAGGTTTTATGGATCCTGTCCCCTTAATTATTATTTTATTGCATTTCCATCAACCCTCAGTGCAGACCGCCCTTCCACCAGTGCATCTCTTCTTTAGTTCTAGTTTATTTTATGCATAGAAAGACTTATAGAATTCTAGAAAATTCATAAATAATTCCTTTATCCCTATCTTGTATTTCATTTGAATTACGATTTATTTTCCTTGTACCTTTTCTAAGTGTTTACTTTTAAGATTCATATTAATTTGTTCCTAAGCCATGAGCTTCTCAGTTTCCAACTCATCTTTAGAACAATGGTTAAGATATCATGATAAGTTTTCATTTGACATAAATCTACATGAATACTAAAAAAATAACATTATCTAAGTCAACCAAAACAAACTGAATAAAAGGTTGAGTATTACTCACCTAAATCTTCAAGAAATCTTATTTAGATCTTCTTTTGTTTTCCTTATCTAGTATTTTCTTTATTTTCTCTTTATGCTCGTTTCTCTAAGCCATTGCCACTAATGTATCTTTTAGCTTTTATTTTACTTTTTAGTAGAATGCATAAATGAATGGAAAAAGTCATGTTTGTTATCCCACAATTACTTAGGCTTTGTCCCACATACTCTTTATCATTGATTCATTTTCCCTTCTTCTATCTTACTTAGTCCCTCTTGGCTCTTTAATATTAATTAAATTATTCATAATTTATAGGTTGTTACAAGTATCTTATTAAGGGATCTTGAGAGATGCAACATTCAGTAGGAGTCTTATTATATAAATATATAATAACCAATCTAATAAGTATAAGAACATATATGTATTAAAATAATCCACTAAAATAAATTTGCATAGTTAATGTAATGACAAAAGTGTTCATCGATTAAAATATATTAGATGAAATGAATTAATAATCGGGCCTTGGTCACCTAAATGTTAATTTGTCTTAGAATATGTATTGATTTCTATGAGTTTTGAACTCTTATGGAATACAATATTTTGGGAATTTGATTCACATTCGATCACATACAAAAGTTGTATAATGACATCTCGTGTTCCTGTTATATGATTAGAAATGAGCAAATAGACAATAGTGCAAGATCATGTATTCAATGCGATTGAATATAATAAGGGTTTTGTTTAGAAACAACAGTGGAGCAAGAACTACAGACATACCTAAGAATTCAATCCGTTAAATGTTAGTTTTGATTGGTTTACATAAGTGAAACTTATTTGATATTCTTAAAATGTCAAGAATGACAGACCTCATTTTTAGTAAAGAATTTGGTGCACCCTTTTAGTAAAGGGTTTCTCTTTTGAATGGTTCAAACTTTTGAAAGAGAAGCAAATTTTTGAGAATGGTAATTATCTTGGTATAGATGGGATGAAGAGTGTGAAAGGTCACTTCTGCTTTATGAAGAGACATTGACAATGCAAATTGCTTATAATACTTGCAGATGCTTAATAAGGGAATATGATATATGATTTCCATTCCAAATGTAATTTTCTTATAGAAATTGTTTTTTAAAATATTATTGCTTTAAGTTTAAGGTATTTGATCTAAAACTCTCAACTATAACTTACAATAAGAAAATACATAGCCTATAGTAAGTGGTTATATGGAGCTTTGTAATTTTAATGTTGTTATAGTAAAAGTGAAAATAATAGGAACATATCGTATAAATCTTACTAATAGTTGCATCAAGTTTGAAAGGTTTTGTTCATGTATGCCAAACATTACTTATGAAATAATAACTATTTTGGGTATTAATAAAAAATAGTAGCAGTTTTGTTTTGATTTCAATAATAAAAATTATTAACCCAAAAAATGGATCAACATGTAGAGATAAGATGAAAGCACCAATTTGTTTATAATGAATGTAAAAGAATTAGAAATCCCAGATCAGATAGGTAAGAATAGAAGAAAAGGAAAGAACACAAAAGAATTTTTATAGTGGATCGGCATAATCTATGGCGTATGTCAAGTTTAATCTCTTTATTAGTTGTTCTCTCTCTGGATTACAACTAGCTAAATCAGATCTAACCACTATATAGTGGATCCCAGATTTACAGTGAAGTTTCTAGAGAGTTTGAGAGGTAGAAGTAGAAGTGAAGAAGAGGAAGAAAAATCTAATGGCAGAGAGATTAGATCCACTATAACGACCCGTAATTTTACCACTTTGAATTAGAATATTTAATTAATTTTAAATATTCAAATATAGATTTAGTAAAATTGAATAATCATGTTTTATGTAATCAATAATAATAGTGATCTTGTTTCTAACATTTGTTTTTCAAAAATAAGTATTTTAGATTTTCATCGGAAAAATATCGATAATATGACAAAAATCGTTTTATCGATAAATAGCTTTTTACAGTCAGAAGTTGTACATGATTTTTTTACATACACTTATGTCTCCATTTAAGCAATAATGTACAATAAAAGTATTTATTTTATTTTTGAAATAAAATGACTTTATAACATCATCAACAATGTCATCATTTTTAAATAATTGATCTTTGAATTTAAATTGAGTTTAATGATTTAATATTTTTTTCAAAATCAAATGAGGCCCTTTTAATTATTAAATAATAATAAAAATGTCATTTTTAAATTATATATACGTATATTAACTAAGAAGTAAAAATGTGATCGAAAATCGGATACCGGATTGTAACAGTCTGAGAAAAGGAAGTTGTGCAACGTTGTGTGTTACATGTGATTACATGTGCACATACACATAAACATAGATCCGTGCACACATACATACATATTAGAATTACATTTACCTCTCAAAATTACTAATGGTAAATTAAACATGATATCATGGTATTTTCTTAAGGAAATCTAAGTCAATGATGACATATCTCTACCTTAGTCCACATTCTCATTCAAGTGCATGCCTTAAGAGATAAGGGAAGTGATGGAGATGATGTAAAGGGGGGTGGAAGAGCATGGCCAAACCATGGAGGAGTGGTGGAGTTGAGGTGGAAAGTGATGATGTGATGTGTTGTGATGTTGCTTTAGATATTTTACAAAATTTTGCCTATAAATACAAGACATACTATCTCATTTTATTCACACTTCCATTCCATTTTCTAAGCTTCTTCTTCCTCTTCATTAATGGCTTCCATATCTTCATAAATTATTCCATACTCGTAGCGAAGCTCTGTTAAAAATACACTTTCAAATATAGAATGATATCGCCTTAAGTTTGAAATCAAATTGAGCAATCACCTTCTCCTCTTGCTTGACCAACTCATCTAGGAGCCTCCACCCTCCCATGTTCAAATCCAAACATGCCCTAGAGTCTTGAGACAGATATCATAAGCTTCCGCGCAGGTATAGCGAAGCTATAGTCAATTTCGTAACGCTAAGAGAAGGATAGTTATATACATGAGAAACACTACTAATTTATTTTGTAAATCATGTGATGGCATGATATGTTTGCTATGATTGTTTTCTATGTTTGATCACCATGTTTTGGATGCAATAATATGTTTTCTTGGTTATGGAAATAATTCACAGTAAATAAACGTCGAATTTACATAAAGAAAACACTTTCTCTTATGAATTATAAAACTGTTACTACATAGTTAAAACATTTTTAAGCATGAATAAAAATGGTTTAAAATGGTATAAATATTATATAAACATTAAACTCATTTCGATAAAGTTTTGAAAAGATATGAAAAATGAGCCAAAATTGAGCGCATCGCGTAACGACAGTTCACGATTTCATGCTGTAAAAGTTAAATCAATGTATAGAGTGGAATATAGTTTGGAATTATTAGAAATAAGAATTTTCTAGACTCTTATAATTATAATTTCCAAATGAAGGATAAAAATCAAGATTTCATTTAGTAAAATTTGAGATATGTCCAAATTAAAATTTTAGGATCATCGCATTTTGCCAGTTCGTAAAATATGGATTTCAACTCTTAAAATAGATATTTGTATATCTTTAAAAATATGAGATAAATTCTAAAAATATGTGAAAACACTTCAAAAGAGTTTTTGTAACGACCCGTAATTTTCGTTAATTAAAATTTTCATTTTAATAAGATTTACGTAAATTTAATTTAGAAGAAATAAAGATTTTATAATTAATAATGAAGCAAATGCTGAGAATGAAATGAAACCATGGGAATATAAGGCTAAGTGTTTACAGTTGAAACAAAATGACGAATAAATTGAAGTGATGTAAATCGTTATACTAGGCTAAGAGTTGCATATAAGAGAACAAAGGTAAGTAGTGAATTTAGTTAATGAAATAATAATATTAAATAGTAAATTGAATTAAATCAATGTCCGGTACAAATTGAAATATTGTTTGGAATGAAAGCTTATAAATTGTAAGCATTTAATTTACAAATGAAATCAGTGTATTAATTTAGTTGTAACTGAATGTAAATTAATGAAATTATGTAATAATTGATAAATGATGGCATTCATGAATGAAATAAGATTTGTAAGTAATAAAGGAATAATTGAAATAAACATTTACCAATGAAATAGTATATTGATTTATATAGACTTAATAAAAGAGTTGAATTGAGTCAATCTATTTAGTTGAAACTAATTAATTGGTATGCAAATTATAAATGGGTTTATAGTAAGAAATTATACTACCGTGAATTGGAATTAAGATGAAATTGAAAAATTCAAGTATGTGATGCAAATATATCATATATAGCAGTGGAATAAAAAAATTAGTGTTATTATAACCTGGTTGGTAAGTAACAAACTTATAACTGAATTTAAAAGAAAATAGGTGACAATGAATATAGATTGTTCATTTATTTGATGTGTTAAATAAATTTTGGTATTCAATCGCAATAAATATAAATAATTAATTGAAACTGTTGTAAGGTCAAAATTTATTGCATATAGTAAATTGGGGGATAGATTTCATTAAAGGTAATTTATTTATTATGTTAATGTAAATTAAAATAATTAAAGGTACGTAAATGATGATTAATACCATGTTTGGAAGTTGTAATTTAGAGGACATTAAGAATTAGGAATTGAATTTTGAATTATTTGCAATACAAATAAAGAAAATGTTACGTTATTGCTAACTGAGGGAATCATTAATTAATTGAATGAAAGTTAAATCAGTGGAATTAATGGAGATTAATTTACGTTAGTTATTTAGGGCAGTGACTAAATTTGGTAATCCATTTGCAATTAATGGCAATTGTGTTGATATAAGCTAATAAGTTAAATGTCAATGCAATACCAATTAATGGATTGAATGTGATTATAAAATTGGAATTAGATAAATGCAGTAAATAATTCAGGGCAAATAAATTTATGGAACAAATGTTAAGATCTTAACTGATGGTAATTAATAGTTGAAGATAATGTAAATTCCATTTATAATATGACTATGGGTGAATGAAAAGATTGTAAATCAAGATTTTTTTTATTTATATGAATATAAAGAATTAAGGTAATTGAGTTTTTGCAACTAAGTAAAAATAAACATTTATTTTTACGTTAATTGAAAATTTAGTTGAAACTGAAAATATTTATGTACGTTAATTTCATCCATTTGGCTATAATGGATTGAACAATAAGAATGAAGATTTAATTCAATGAAATTTTTGGAAACTTAATTGATAATTTCTAAATTTAATAAAAATGAATATTTGACACTGAAATGGGAAGTTAATCAACTTTAAATTGACCTTTAAATTGTTTAAAACATTGTAATTTGATTGAGACATATAAAGGTAATAAAATTTGTCAAATTTAAGATTTAAAAAAAAATTTGTTTTTATTAATAAATTTTTAATTTATTTAATTAATATAAAATTAGCCATTTTGGCCACTGACTCGGTTTTTGACGAAACCAGTTTCATCAGATCCGTAACAGTGAATTATAATAGTGTTTCAAGTTTCATAACGATCGGACTTGTCGTTTGATCGTACCGACTCGAAACGCCTTGAAATTTATGCAATTTAAATCAATCTAAATCAATTTGGAAAAATTGAATTTAGCATACCTTTTTCATACGATGGAATTTGGACGCGAAACTTTTTCCATCGCGTTTAAAATATTTTTAAACAAATATTTTGATATATGGGTTGACCCAATTTCGTTCCGGAGTAGAAACGGGCTTTTCGGGCCATTTAGCGTTCAGCGCGTATACCAATCCGATCCATCTATTATTTTTCAGCCTTGTCTATATATAACCCGTTATAGACCCTAGCTACTCCTCATTTTCATTTTTCTATACATACATCTCCTTCTCAACTCCTCATTCCAATGGCAGCAAAAAAACCTAATTCCCGAATTCCAAAAATTAATTTCAATTTCAAAAAAAAAAAAAATTGGATCTGCAGCCACTTCGAGTCACTCTTTGAGTTTCAAAGGCAAAAACGCTGTATCTACTTCGGGTCAGGAAGAAAATGACTCGGGTCACTCTAGGTCGTTTTGGTAAAAACTCCAAGCAAGCACCGGGGATTTGAGGCGGCACACCGAAGTCGAACCCGAAGTTGACACAGGACCAGAATTTTCCAATTTTCATAACTTTTGCGTACGAGCTCGGATTCACGCGCGGCTTATTTTGCTTTGATTGTATCGGAATTCCAAATATTTTGGCGTTGGTTCGGATGGATTTGGAGACTGTCAAATTTTTGGGTTTAGATTCAATTTAAATTCAAAAGGTGAGTGTTTTAACCCACTCACAACTTCTAAGTTATCTTATGTTTGTTAAATTGATTTAAGATATGAGTAGAAATTCATTTATGACTGTTTTGCATATTTTATTCATCATCTTAGTTAAATCGCATTTATTTAATTTAACTATTAATTAATTTTATTATTGCATATAAATTGACAGTTAAAATTTGTTTATTTTGCATATAAACTGCTAGTTAAACAGTTATTTATTTATTTATTTTGAATATAAACTGTTCGTTGATACCTGATATGTTTTATATGCTCTATTGATGTTTGTTTAAATTGACGATGATTGAAATAAGATTGGTTGATGATTGATATTGGGTGAATGGATGATGTGTTCCATATTATATAAACTGCAAGTTATTATGCATTCTCATTTCATTCGGGATTGCGGTTTGAAATGATATACAACCGCATTTTTATTTTTAAATTACGGATTGAAATGATAAATATCTGTATCACTTGACCATAGGATAGAAAATTATATACAGGCACCGCGGTATATATATAAAATTATTTTTGAAATGATTTCTATGGTTTGGATAGGATGCGGTTAAATAAATATTAATTTTGATCTTATATAAAATCTTATTTTATATATACATATATTGTTAAATTATTGAATTTAAGCTATGTATGAATTGGTTGAATGGAAATAAATCAGTTGAAAAATGGAGTTTGATAATTTATATTTATGATTAAGTACAGGTTTAAGATATTGTGTATATGTAGAGTTTTAAATAGTTCAAATCAATTAAGATTGGAAATTTAATTGGAAATTTATTTGGAATTGGGCTTATTTAAAAATTAAACTCCACAAGTTAGTGTAAACCTATTAATCTTGAAAATTTTAAAGGTATGATATTTATAACTGGATTTTTATTCAAGATAAATTAAATGAATTATTCTAGTATAAATAAATGGAAGAAAATATTTAGTGTTAATAAATTGGGTTTTATTTTAAATGGTTATGGATCTATTATGTAAATGTTTCAAAACTAAATAATAGGACAATGAATTATTGAATAGAAATTCCCAACCTTAGTTTTGAAAGTTATTAAATACTCAAAGTTTGAAAATATTGAAATCGAAGTGTTTTTATTCAAACTGAAAGTGAATCTAAAGGTTATGGGTTTAGACTGAATATAAAGTAAATAAAATTGTAAAGGAGTGGAAATTATTTACTTTATAAGAAATTTTAAATTCAACTGTTTTATTTTATATACTGTTGAATATCCATACCATTTAATTTTTTAAAGTTATGGTTTTAAAACTATGGATTTCGAAGTATTATGTGGAAAGTTAAATTTCAAATATTTGGTTTCGAGGTATTATAAATCTTAAAAGTGGCATGATTTTGGAAAAGAAATATATTTGAAATAAAATAATATCATATTTATTTGGGTTTTAAAAGGAAATGATATCGTATTTATAGGTTTTGAAATGGATAATTATATTCTGGTTTTGAAAGCATAATTATTTTTAAATGACCGCGGTGTTATAATAACGTTTGGTTGTTGAAGAGACCGGGATCGGAAGTTGTCATACTCTCTGCCAACTCCGAAAACCACTTTAACAACCGTGTATGCGGTGGAGATTCCAGAATGAAGTAGGTTGGTCGCGGCGTTTCCTTTAAGGTAAATACGTGGACCTGACTCCCGTGAGTTGGCATAAGGTGGCTAAAACAGGAGCGATTCTTGGGCCAAGGGGATTAGCGCCCTTTATCGGACACTCCTCTTCGATACTACTCTGACTTTGGATTGATTCGGTGGCCACCTTTACTTTTGATTTTAGGGGGATTTTGTTCGAGGTGGGAGGTAGCTGCGACTATGCGTTACCACCAGCCCGGATGCGTAATTGGTATATCTACCCTGGCATTGCCTAGTTGTATCGTGTCACCTACCCTATCGCGCCTTATACGATTTTGGCTTTGTACCATACCTATGGAGTGCCCTCTGACGACGCCCAGTACGGAGGAGATTACGGTACTGTATAGACTATGGGAATATATTATGTGTTAAGGTGGAAAATGTAAAGCCTTAACACTATTTAAAAGTAAGTTTATTTTACAATTAGACACTATTATAATAGCGAAATATACTACATAGTAAATAGTTTAATGGATCCTTAGGAGATGTAAATCCCGAGCATCTCTTGAGTTACTGCACTCATATTCATTTCTGTTAATTTAACTTACATAAGATCTTTTAGTTCTGACTCGAGTGTTTTGTCTTTTCAATTCGCTCGGGTCAATCCGACCGTTTCAGGATTTGAAGATTTTTCTGAAGGAAGAAGGAGAAGATTTCATTACTATTATTATTATATATTATATGGTTCCACTACACTGTATTCCGCTGCATTAATATTATTGGTATGTGAACTCTGATATTTATTGTATAAAGAAGAATCAAATGTTTGTAAACAGTTTTATGAACTGTATATTTATTATTATATTTTATCCTTCCGCTGTGAGATTCTGTTTTGTTTTATTCTTTCTCGTTTTTCTTATTTACCCCATAACAATCCGCCCTTCCGTATGGTTTGAATTGGCACGTGTGTCGATTTAAAGCGTGCGAAAAGGCAGGATGTTACATCTGGTATCAGAGCTTTGGTTTAGCGATAAACCTTAGCTTTGTGGGGTCTAACTCTTTATCAATAGGGTAGAAACACCCTATGGGAGTCGCTGAGTGTATATATATGAGAGAGCGTATTTGTTAGTGTTATAAAAGGGTTTTAATATTGTGTTAATCTGTTCCGTTTTCTATTATAAATTCCGGTTGATGCATGGGACATTGTGACATTAATAGGGATTTCTAAACACTTAATAGGACAGACCGACATAATGTTTGTTTTAATATAGGTGAATGAAATAATTTTGCCTATGATATTTTTTATATGTAAAATAAAGTTTTTTTTAAATAAGATATATATTTGGTTGCAATATATTGGTTGTTAGGTAATAAAATTTATAAATAATGGATGAAATTAGATGGAAAATAAAATTGGAAATTTAGAACTTAAGTTCCAGGGTTTTGGAAATTCTTTCAATTGATTTTGGAATATAATAATAATACTATTAGAAGTATTTTCTTATATAAATATTTTAATATAATTTGAAAGAATTGTCTAAAAAGAAATTTTGAAAAGAAATAAGTTATGTACTCCCTTCTCTGTCGTTGGAAAATAATTTCGGTGATGAGTGCACGCATCATCGACTTTCATTTTCGAGTTTCGAAGTGGGAAGGCCACTGTGGTAGTTTTACTACAGATTTATTTTGATAAACAAAAGTGAATTTTTAGTTTTTTTAAAATATAATTGGGTTTATAAGTTGTAAGTATATATATTTACCTATTATTTTTAAAATAATTTGAAATTTAACCTGGTATTTAGTTCTTAAGTTTCCACAATAAATAGTTTCAATTATTCTAGTGAAATGGAATCTAAGTAATTAATAATTGAAACCCTAAATGAAATAAGAGGTTTAATGCTAGGTTATTAATGGTATTAAGTGAAATTTAAAATTGTAACCTATGAAATAAAGGATTATTATTGAACAGTAAATTTATTAAAGAAATAAGAGAAACTTGTATGATTTTAATTACATTCTTAAAAACATATATATAACTTACCAAATATTTAAAAGTTGAAATGTTTAATGAGAAAATGTAATGGAAATTATACAAGTAAAAGTATGTAATGAAGATGTTCAATAAATCGCTTTTATTCATAAGAAGTGATGATATCGGGATAAGTTAAGTTATAATTGAAATTTTACTATTAGTAAATATAATAAAAGGTACGTATTGCAAATAGATGATTATAAACTTAAGTAAACAAAATGGAAATGCTAAGAAATTGAATGGGACATGAATACTATTGATAAATGAATGTAAATAAAAGAGGTCATGCTATAATAAATGAATGAATACTTATAACGAAATAAAAGGAACTAGCATGACCTGAGTTAATGGAACTGAATAATTGTAAGTAATAAGTAAAAATAAATGAAGCAAATATTTAATGAGTAAATGTAAATTTAAAAGATAAATCACTATGTAAATAAAAAGAAAATCAAACAACAAAGGCATGAGAGGAAATTAATAATAAGTTAAGTTGATTGTTGTTTGGATTTTTGTTGTTTGGTTGATGGTTGTTTGGGCAAGGATACTTTAAAATTGGATTAGGATAAATGAATAATCTATTTCGTTTTATCTAAGACCGTTGAGTAAATGATGCGCTAGTAGTTTATTCTTCATTCCGTACAATTTAAAAGTTTTGAACCCGAACAACTATTTGTTTGTTTGATTGAATGGTTGCTTTGTATTGGTTGTGTATGCTGTTTGTTGAAATTGATGGTTGTTGTATTGATTTGTTGTTAGTGATTGAAACCACTTAAATATTTCACTTTATATAAATTGTTAACCCTTTGGATTTTATAAGTGAAATGCAGGTTATGGAAGCAATTGCTACTGCTTTTGGTTCCATAAATTAAGCGTAAATTACCCGACAAATAGGTACGTTTCGGATTATGGTTTATAGCGTTATTTTATATATTTTCCCGTGTTGGGATATTATATTTTGGATATTATATGTGATATTTTGATATATTTGATATTATATTTTCTCCCGAGCCTCCCCGTACAAAGAAGACTCTGCCAAAATTTTCCGTTAGTTTTGGACTTAGAAAATATTTTGAAAATGTTTTCCAAACTTTATTAGTTTGAGTATAAAAAAAATTAATGATTATACATTAGTATATTTTATCTAATTAATTTTGTAAATTTATTTGTTTATAAATTTAATATTTGATATGATATTGATTCCTGAATTCTTTTTTCCCCTTCTTTTTCCTTTTCGGGGACGAAAAGTTTTGAGTGGGGGAGAGTGCAACGACCCGTAATTTTCGTTAATTAAATTTTTCATTTTAATAAGATTTACGTAAATTTAATTTAGAAGAAATAAAGATTTTATAATTAATAATGAAGCAAATGCTGAGAATGAAATGAAACCATGGGAATATAAGGCTAAGTGTTCACAGTTGAAACAAAATGACGAATAAATTGAAGTGATGTAAATTGTTATACTAGGCTAAGAGTTGCATATAAGAGAACAAAGGTAAGTAGTGAATTTAGTTAATGAAATAATAATATTAAATAGTAAATTGAATTAAATCAATGTCCGGTACAAATTGAAATATTGTTTGGAATGAAAGCTTATAAATTGTAAGCATTTAATTTACAAATGAAATCAGTGTATTAATTTAGTTGTAACTGAATGTAAATTAATGAAATTATGTAATAATTGGTAAATGATGGCATTCATGAATGAAATAAGATTTGTAAGTAATAAAGGAATAATTGAAATAAACATTTACCAATGAAATAGTATATTGATTTATATAGACTTAATAAAAGAGTTGAATTGAATCAATCTATTTAGTTGAAACTAATTAATTGGTATGCAAATTATAAATGGGTTTATAGTAAGAAATTATACTACCGTGAATTGGAATTAAGATGAATTGAAAAATTCAAGTATGTGATGCAAATATATCATATATAGCAGTGGAATAAAAAAATTAGTGTTATTATAACCTGGTTGGTAATTAACAAACTTATAACTGAATTTAAAAGAAAATAGGTGACAATGAATATAGATTGTTCATTTATTTGATGTGTTAAATAAATTCTGGTATTCAATCGCAATAAATATAAATAATTAATTGAAACTGTTGTAAGGTCAAAATTTGTTGCATATAGTAAATTGGGGGATAGATTTCATTAAAGGTAATTTATTTATTATGTTAATGTAAATTGAAATAATTAAAGGTACGTAAATGATGATTAATACCATGTTTGGAAGTTGTAATTTAGAGGATATTAAGAATTAGGAATTGAATTTCGAATTATTTACAATACAAATAAAGAAAATGTTACGTTATTGCTAACTGAGGGAATCATTAATTAATTGAATGAAAGTTAAATCAGTGGATTTAATGGAGATTAACTTACGTTAGTTATTTAGGGCAGTGACTAAATTTGGTAATCCATTTGCAATTAATGACAATAGTGTTGATATAAGCTAATAAGTTAAATGTCAATGCAATATCAATTAATGGATTGAATGTGATTATAAAATTGGAATTAGATAAATGAAGTAAATAATTCAGGGCAAATAAATTTATGGAACAAATGTTAAGATCTTAACTGATGGTAATTAATAGTTGAAGATAATGTAAATTCCATTTATAATATGACTATGGGTGAATGAAAAGATTGTAAATCAAGAATTTTTTTATTTATATGAATATAAAGAATTAAGGTAATTGAGTTTTTGCAATTAAGTAAAAATTAAACATTTATTTTTACGTTAGTTGAAAATTTAGTTGAAATTGAAAATATTTATGTACGTTAATTTCATCCATTTGGCTATAATGGATTGAATAATAAGAATGAAGATTTAATTCAATGAAATTTTTGGAAACTTAATTGATAATTTCTAAATTTAATAAAAATGAAAATTTGACACTGAAATGAGAAGTTAATCAACTTTAAATTGACCTTTAATTTTTTTAAAACATTGTAATTTGATTGAGACATATAAAGGTAATAAAATTTGTCAAATTTGAGATTTAAAAAAAAATTGGTTTTTATTAATAAATTTTTAATTTATTTAATTAATATAAAATTAGCCATTTTGGCTACTGACTCGGTTTTCGACGAAACTAGTTTCATCGGATCCATAACGGTGAATTATAATAGTGTTTCAAGTTTCATAATGATCGGACTTGTCGTTTGATCGTACCGACTCGAAACGCCTTGAAATTTATGCAATTTAAATCAATCTAAATCAATTTGGAAAAATTGAATTTAGCATAACTTCTTCATACGATGGAATTTGGACGCGAAACTTTTTCCATCGCGTTTAAAATATTTTTAAAAAATTATTTTGATATATGGGTTGACCCAATTTCGTTCCGGAGTAGAAACGGGCTTTTCAGGCCATTTAGCGTTCAGCGCGTATACCAATCCGATCCATCTATTATTTTTCAGCCTTGTCTATATATAACCTGTTATAAACCCTAGCCACTCCTTATTTTCATTTTTCTATACATACATCTCCTTCTCAACTCCTCATTCCAATGGCAGAAAAAAAACCTAATTCCCAAATTCCAAAAATTAATTTCAATTTCAAAAAAAAAATTCGGATCTGCAGCCACTTCGAGTCACGCTTTGAGTTTCAGAGGCAAAAACGCTGTATCTACATCGGGTCAGGAAGAAAATGACTCGGGTCGCTCCGGGTCGTTTTGGTAAAAACTCCAAGCAAGCACCGGGGATTTGAAGCGGCGCACCGAAGTCGAACCCGAAGTTGACACAGGACCAGAATTTTCCAATTTTCAAATTTTCATAACTTTTACGTACGAGCTTGGATTCACGCGCGGTTTATTTTGCTGGGATTGTATCAGAATTCCAGAAATTTTGGCGTTGGTTTGGACGGATTTGGAGACTGTCAATTTTTTGTGTTTAGATTCAATTTAAATTCAAAAGGTGAGTGCTTTAACCCACTCACAACTTCTAAGTTATCTTATGTTTGTTAAATTGGTTTAAGATATGAGTAGAAATTTATTTATGACTGTTCTGCATATTTTATTCACCATCTCAGTTAAATCGCATTTATTTAATTTAACTGTTAATTAATTTTATTATTGCATATAAATTGACAGTTAAAATTTATTTATTTTGCATATAAACTGCTAGTTAAACAGTTATTTATTTATTTATTTTGAATATAAACTGTTTGTTGATGCCTGATATGTTTTATATGCTCTATTGATGTTTGTTTAAATTGACGATGATTGAAATAAGATTGGTTGATGATTGATATTGGGTGAATGGATGATGTGTTCCATATTATATAAACTGCAAGTTATTATGCATTCTCATTTCATTCGGGATTGCGGTATGAAATGATATACAACCGCATTTTTATTTTTAAATTGCGGATTGAAATGATAAATATCTGTATCACTTGACCATAGGATAGAAAATTATATACAGGCACCGCGGTATATATATAAAATTATTTTTGAAATGATTTCTATAGTTTGGATAGGATGCGGTTAAATAAATATTAATTTTGATCTTATATAAAATCTTATTTTATATGTACATATATTGTTAAATTGTTGAATTTAAGCTATGTATGAATTGGTTGAATGGAAATAAATAAGTTGAAAAATGGAGTTTGATAATTTATATTTATGATTAAGTACAGGTTTAAGATATTGTGTATATGTAGAGTTTTAAATAGTTCAAATCAATTAAGATTGGAAATTTATTTGGAATTGGGCTTATTTAAAAATTAAACTCCACAAGTTGGTGTAAACCTATTAATCTTGAAAATTTTAAAGGTATGATATTTATAACTGGATTTTTATTCAAGATAAATTAAATGAATTATTCTAGTATAAATAAATGGAAGAAAATATTTAGTGTTAATAAATTGGGTTTTATTTTAAATGGTTATGGATCTATTATGTAAACGTTTCAAAACTAAATAATAGGACAATGAATTGTTGAATAGAAATTCCCAACCTTAGTTTCGAAAGTTATTAAATACTCAAAGTTTGAAAATATTGAAATCGAAGTGTTTTTATTCAAACTGAAAGTGAATCTAAAGGTTATGGGTTTAGACTGAATATAAAGTAAATAAAATTGTAAAGGCGTAGAAATTATTTACTTTATAAAGAAATTTTAAATTCAACTGTTTTATTTTATATACTGTTGAATATCCATACCATTTAATTTTTTAAAGTTATGGTTTTAAAACTATGAATTTCGAAGTATTATGTGGAAAGTTAAATTTCAAATATTTGGTTTCGAGGTATTATAAATCTTAAAAGTGGCATGATTTTGGAAAAGAAATATATTTGAAATAAATGATATCATATTTATTTGGGTTTTAAAAGGAAATGATATCGTATTTATGGGTTTTGAAATGGATAATTATATTCTGGTTTTGAAAGCATAATTATTTTTAAATGACCGCGGTGTTATAATAACGTTTGGTTGTTGAAGAGACTGGGATCGGAAGTTGTCATACTCTCTGCCAACTCCGAAAACCACTTTAACAACCGTGTACGCGGTGGAGATTCCAGAATGAAGTAGTTTGGTAGCGGCGTTTCCTTTAAGGTAAATACGTGGACCTGACTCCCGTGAGTTGGCATAAGTGGCTAAAACAGGAGCGATTCTCGGGCCAAGGGGTTTAGCGCCCTTAATCGGACACTCCTCTTCGATACTACTCTGACTTTGGATTGATTCGGTGGCCACCTTTACTTTTGATTTTAGGGAGAGTTTGTTCGAGGTGGGCGGTAGCTGCGGCTATGCGTTACCACCAGCCCGGATGCGTAATTGGTATATCCACCCTGGCATTGCCTAGTTGTGCCGTGTCACCTACCCTATCGCACCTTATACGATTTTGGCTTTGTACCATACCTATGGAGTGTCCTCTGACAACGCCCAGTACGGGGGAGATTTCGGTACTGTATAGACTTTGGGAATATATTATGTTTTAAGGTGGAAAATGTAAAGCCTTAACGCTATTTAAAAGTAAGTTTATTTTGCAATTAGACACTATTATGATAGCGAAATATACTACATAGTATATAGTTTAACGGATCCTTAGGAGATGTAAATCCCGAGCATCTCTTGAGTTACTGCACTCATATTCATTTCTGTTAATTTAACTTACATAAGATCTTTTAGTTCTGACTCGAGTGTTTTGTCTTTTCAATTCGCTCGGGTCAGTCCGAGCGTTTCAGGATTTGAAGATTTTTATGAAGGAAGAAGATGAAGATTTCATTACTATTATTATTATATATTATATGGTTCCACTACACTGTATTCCGCTGCATTAATATTATTGGTATGTGAACTCTGATATTTATTGTATAAAGAAGAATCAAATGTTTGTAAACAGTTTTATGAAGTGTATATTTATTATTATATTTTATCCTTCCGCTGTGAGATTCTGTTTTGTTTTATTCTTTCTTGTTTTTCTTATTTACCCCATAAAAATCCGCCCTTCCGTATGGTTTGAATTGGCACGTGTGTCGATTTAAAGCGTGCTAAAAGGCGGGATGTTACAGTTTTAAATGGAAAAATTGGACATATAAAAGGTTTAAAATAGGATTTGTGATACGAATCCCTTAAAAGCACTGTTCACCGGCAATTTAACAAAGAAATTTAGAAATTTCTGAAATAAGATTTAAACTTGGATTTTCTTCCAGAATCCTCTATAAATGTTTTTCAAATAATAAATCAAGTATTTTAAAGGGTTCAGAGTTGATCAAATAACTTGACTGCCTTTTGGGCAACAAAGAGATAGTCTCTAGGCTTGGATTTGGAATACCAGTTTCTTGCTCACCCTAGCTATTTAGACTGGCCCAACGGATGGGATAGTAAATTTGATTATTCGGACCACGTCTTGCAGAGATAAAAGAAAAGAAGATTTGCAGTTCTCCAAAGTTAAACCATATTTTAAGACAATAAGATATTTGGTAATATAGTAACATTCAGGTTAAATTCTATTAAATTCCTAGGAGGGAACTCATACTATCCGTGTGAATTTAAAAGGTGATTTCATCGTTATTCGACGAATAGTATGGGTTGATATGGAAATTAGCATTGAATATAATTATTATAATTTCTATGGATCCCTCTTGTTACTCAATGATGTTTTCCTATGTAGTTAAGGAGAAATGATTTGGTATTTCCAAAATCAAAAAGAGGTTTAATAATCCCCGATATGCTGAAAAAAGAAAACGGTTTAATGACATATACCTTTGAGAAGATATTTTACTAGGATAAAAGATATTGGTAGTTGAATAATAATCACCCACATACATGACATATTTTATTGATAATTGGTTAGAAGAAATCAAAATCGGATTTGGGTGATTCCTACCCAAAAATCACTTCGAACCAATATACGTGTTCGAAAGAAAAGAAATATTAAAGACAATGGTTTTGAAGACGAAGTTCTTCATAATATGGGGCTGCTTTCCACTAACCTCTAGGGTAATTCCCATATCATATATATGATACACTAGTATCTTTATTGAAATCATAGATGCAAAGACAGCTCGGTACTAATCCTTGGGGTGATTCCCAAATAGAATGTAGTAGGAGGAGTGCCTTCGGTTTGTCCTGTTCATGGACAACTTGTATGGACGAATGTATGACATTGCATTTCTAAGACCACGTACATTGGTTTTTACAAACATACATCGGTTTGTTGGTGTAGGAGATAACCCTTCTTATATTTAACACCCTTCCCTAAGGCGTGTGAACTCAGGGGTTGTACTTTCGTAGAAACCAATTAATGTGTCGTTGGAAAAAGCAATGTGGCATTTAAAGTGAGATTTAGCATGTGAAAGTTGAAATACTTGGGGGTTATACTTAACACCCACCCGAAATAGGCCTAAATTTGGATTCAGAAAAGGCATATCGAAACTTAGATCCATTCTAAGGTAAGCCGTTGGTAGAACTAAGAAAATAATAGCATAAAGCCATAACTAAACTTTCAAAACTCACAGCGGATGAAACAAAATATAACACAAAGCGTACCCATTTGAAATAAGAAATGGCATAATACAAAATTCCACAAAAATCGTAACATAATATCCGTTACAATAATTGTCTAAATACATGGGTAGCGACACATAAAAGAAAGTAATAATAATAAATAGTATCACAAGCCAAGCTTCTCCATCTTTAAGTATCGTCACTGCCATCACTCCATCCTTAACTCGTGTTATAATGAGGAGGGAGTAAGAAAAACAAGTGTTTGGTGAATAAAAACCTCGATTCTTACCTCTTCAGTACTTGGGTAGTATATTTCATGATAAGAATATGTCTATGAACATAAAACCATTTAATACTTCTGTATAAGGAAAAGAGGTGGGTCCAACCACTTAATACCTTCCATTCGAGAATTAGGTTTCTTGGATCCCATATGCTAATCATACGTCATAAACAACTAATGATGTGAGAGACGATGCCCAAGCCACATAATATTTTTTATTGAAAAATAGGCAAACTCTGGTCATTTAATACCTTAATTAAGGTATAACCCATCATTCAATACCTATTTACAAGGCGTGCTCCTCAATGGTATTATCAAGCCGACATCATATTGAACTCTTAGGTCACTTAATACTTCCTTGTGGAAAATAGACAGACTTTGGTCATTTAATATCTTAATTAAGGCAGACCCCATCATTTAATACCTATTTGTAGAAGCGAACCCCCCATTGAGATACCACCTATTGTGACCCCTTGACCATTTAATACTTCATCTTGAGAAAAGAGGTAGACCCTCAAACCACCACTTAATACCTCAGGACGCCACAGCAGGCCCTTAGTCTTATGGCACATACTCATAATTACGTCTCATATTAGTCCGACCATTCATAGGAATTGGTATCCATATTAGCTGGGCATATCTCCTCTATAGAGTTTGGGAATAATCTCATGTCATTACGAATACTTATCATAAGGATATCTCACATCAATCAAAGTGTACACAACCCCTGATAGCCTCAAAATGAAGGGCAGACTTTCGTCATGTAACTCTATTAACCATGTATCCTTATGACTTAGCTATAAATGAAATACTCTGCATACAACACAAACGCACACACACACACACACACACTTTTCTCATCGTTTCATAAATAAGACCTTATAAGTAACCTTCCTTATTATGTCCTAAAATA
The DNA here is from genome assembly GCA_030765085.1 of Allium cepa. Classification (NCBI taxonomy): domain Eukaryota; kingdom Viridiplantae; phylum Streptophyta; class Magnoliopsida; order Asparagales; family Amaryllidaceae; genus Allium; species Allium cepa. The sequence continues at coordinate 888,860,381 of CM060929.1, forward strand.
ATAATTAGGCTATATAAGAGTTTCCTCTTATTTTCGCCTAATAATCAATTACCTTCCCGACGAGGGAAATAAATGAAAATAATCACCAAATTAACTACACCATATACACAATAATTATACCTTAACTACGCTAATAGTGATAAATAAATATTCGAGCCTAATAAATTCTAAACGCACAGATTTTATGCCCTAAACTAGCATTAAATGTCGGTTCCCTAACCAAATACTATTACAAGTCCCTTTCTTCACGTTACCAAGATTTAAACAAACCAAAATAAGGGATTCAAATATCCAAAACATGGAATAAATTTTTATATCCAATACCGCAATAACAAACTTGTAAATAAAATAAAAACTTAATTTTTTACACCAATTCAATGAAATATCCTAAACAACAGGAATTGCAATCTAAACCCCATATTTTGTTCGACTTCTCTTTTACAAAGAAATAGTAAGAATAAGTGGTGTAAACTACGAATAAAATTCGTAATCTAAACCCCTTATTTCATTGAAGAATCACAGTTTGAACCAAAAAAGAAAAAGAAGTGGAACAGACTATGAAATTATCATTACATTGCTACCCATTTTCTTAATTTCCCTTTTTCAATCTTTAGTAAACGCGATCCATTTATTGCTTTAATTGATATCCATAGCAGTTGATCATTACTATCAGAATTGGACTATTTTCAATTAATCATTCTTCAATTTTTTAACCTTATTTAGGTTTCCAAAATCCATTCATTACTCAAATTTCCGTCTTCCATAAATGTAATATCAAATTTCCTTAATCAGTCCCCATTAGATTACTTTTCCTCTCATTAATTACAAATTTATTCCCCGTAAAATTTGTAATTAACTTCCGTAAATATTAATCCATAAATTACTAACTAATACACATATAATCATATTCTATGTTATCTATATATATTCTAGTCGTTTAGCGTAGTTATATGATATCTGTATCTTACTACTAATTCTACAACAAGAATGCTCATTTCCATATTTTAATTTATCAAAGCTATCATTCTAGAAAGATTACCATCATAAATTAACCATAAATGAAATTTTTCTTTCTTTGTTTGAAATTACAAGGAATTATTTCTTTTTGTTATTATTGAAATAGACAGTGTAAACTATGGAAAAGAATATCAATCTCTTGCACATCTTTTTCCTTTTTAGTGAATTTCTTTTAACTTCAAACAACGCACTTTTATACAAATTTTGGAAATAGGATAATTTATGTAAATTTCATGGAAACTGCTCCAAAATTAAAATATAGAAATTCATATTCTATGGGCAACCTAATTCGCAGCCTAATTCACAACCTGATTACAAATCTGGAATACCTTTGCACTATACCAAATTCTTCAAATAGAGCTTTGGGACTGACTTCAAATTTTCAGATCAGACATTCTATTTCTATTTTATTCATATCCTAAAAACTTAGTCTACACCACGTCATGATTCATATCTACTCCATAAAAATTATAAAATCACTACTTTCGCACATAAAATAGATTATTTTTTACAAATAAACTTATTTAAAAATAAGCATTTATTACTTCATTCCTTCCAATACTTAAAACATGAAGTTTCAAATTCAATATCTCCATCTTTGAAAATGTGGACTTTAAAAAAAAACCTTTATCAAAGATTCAAATTTCCTTTGTTCCCAAATAGGAATATAATATCACCCTTTTTAAAACTTTCCTTATTAAAACTTTTTCCCTTGAAAGTTAGACTTTCTCATTTATGGCACTCAAAATTGTTTTTTCGAAAAGAAACTTATGAAAAAAATTTCTTTTTCAACAACTTGCTAAGATAAGGATTTACTCCCTTTTGAAAACAGTATTTTTAACACAAAAGATTCAAAACTTAATTTTCTTTTCAAAATAACATGTAAGACCATTTTTGTCACGAAGAGTTTTCTAGCTGCAAGAATTATCGTTTACAAAATAGAAAATTTTCCTCAATTATTATTTCCTTCTAAAGCATACAATAATATTTATTAAGTTATCACTTAAAATATACTGTTATGTGACAAAATATATCTCATAACTTTGCTCAAGAACTCTAAAATCTCTTGCAACGCTTTCTTTATCAAATCCATACTACTCAAATTACTTTTGTATTCAAATTAGGGAAAATATATAAAATTCTCATCTTTACATAAATGCTTCTTCTTATACAAAAATGTCCAACTTATTTATCAATCATCATTTAAATCTAATTAATTGTCAAAGATACCTTTTATAACTTTATACAATAGAAAAATAGATGGAGTAGACAAAGATAACTCCCATCGTATTCTATTACTCCTTTCGATATCTCATCTACTAGAATTCACAATTCTATTATTACCTAAATTCCAACAATTACCTTATATATGAATGTCCCTCCTACCTGTACTATTGGACATTCCTTCCTTTCTACTTTCTACTTTCTACTTCTTCATTCCAAAATATGTGTTATTTCTATTTAGAAACCCCTAAAAAGAGTTTTAAAGAAAGAACTTTTAGGTCTATAAATAAAAAAAATAGAAGAATTAAAGAACCAAGAATTGAAATCTTTTTAATCAAATTAAAAGGCTAACAAACGAAAACTTTTCAAGTCATTAATTTACAATTATAACCATCCACCCTTTTGTCTTTAAAGAAATTCCCCGCTTTTAAAAATTGCATTGCATTTCATAACTTTTCTAAAACTAATGGTGTTATATTTCCAAAGTTGTCTAAAACCATATTTGTATTTCCAAAAAAATTCAACTCATACAACCTCTTAGAATTATAGAGGAAAGAACTTTCAAATTGGTTGTGTAGGAAATATAACATAGAAAAATAGAAGAATACAAAAACAAGGAGTTTGAAAGCTTTTCTAATTCATCAAATTTCAAATTGAGAAGTTAATAAATGGAAACATTTTTTTGATCTTCTCAAGTCACCGAATTTTTTAAATTAAAATCACCTACCAAAATGTTCCACCGCCCTTTGAAAACTTACAACCTCTTTTCTAACTTTTTACAAACGATAGTATAAGTTAAAAGTCATAAAAAATCACATTTAATCAAAAATCTCGAACTCATAAGATTTTCATTTAAAAATCTTTTGAGGGGCTCTTTCAAAATTTTCAAGGGATTTCAAAGAAACCTTTTTATCAAATTATGTCCTAAGAGATAGAATCAAAAAAATTTCTTTCTTTTAAACCTTTCTACTCTATCTTTTAAAAATCTAATTTCCGCCTTGTGGTGATAAATATATTCCTTCTTGAGGAAGTTTGCACATTTAATTACTTTTGTATTTTATTAATACCTACCACGTTTGTTTGTTACCTCCATGAATGTTAATTTTTCCATATTAATTGTCAGCCCAACGGACGTTTCCTGAAGTTCATTTATGTCCTATCAACCTTTCCATCTATGATTCACATCCCTCTTGCCTTAATACTTATAGGGCCTAAAATGATATGGAAGTCTAGGTCGTACAAAGAAGCATAAATTTAACTCTATTTATTTTCTAACTTATAGTTGTTTTGTCCAACCTTTTGGGATATGGTAGTAGCTACTTCTATAGTCGTAATTTATAGAGTTAAGAATAAATTCAAAATAAGTATATGTATATTGTATGATTTTTAGAAAAATCTTTTGAAAAACCTTTTCAAAAATAACAAGTATGCTACTCATACGTATAGTATACTTTTCCTATTGATCAGATAACTTAGGCTCTGATATCAAATGTAACAACCCACCCCGGAATAGGCCTAAATTTCAATCTAGAAAAGGCCTATCCAAACTTAGATCCATTTAAAGGTAAGTTGTTGGTAGAACTAAGAAAATAATAGTATAGAGCCATAACTAAACTTTCATAACTCACAGCATATGGAACAAAATATGATGGCAAAGCATAACCATTTATTTCAAAACCATAAGTAATAGCATAATACAAAATTCTATAAAAACCGTAAAATAATATCCATTACAACAATTGTCTAAATTCATGGGTACACATAAAAGCAAGTAATAATAACAAATACAATCACAAGCCAAGCTTCTCCATCCCTAAGCATTGTCACCGCCATCATTCCGTTCTTAACCAATGTTAAAATGAGGAGGGAGTTAAAAAACAAGTGTCTGGTGAATTAAAATCTCGATTCTTACCTCTTCGGTATTTGGGAAGTATATTTTAAGATAAGAATATGTCTATGAGCATAAAACCATTAAAAACCAATTAATATTTCTTTACAAGGAAAGGAGGAGGGTCCAACCACTTAATAACTTCCATTCCAGAAGCAGGTTTCTAGGATCCCATATCCTAATCATACGTCATAAATAGCTAATTATGTGAGAGACGATACTCAAGCCACATGATACCTTTTATTAAAAAATAGTCAGACTCTGGTCATTTAATACCTTAATTAAGGCAGACCCCATCATTCAATACCTATTTCGAAGGCATGCCCATCCATAGTATTATCTAGCTCACATCATATAGAATCTCTTAGGTCATTTAAAAATTCCTTATGGAAAATAGGTAGACTCTTGTCATTTAATACCATGATTAAGGCAAAACCCATCATTTAATACCTATTTCCAAAAGTGTACACCCTATTGAGATACCATCTAATGTAATCCCTTGACCATTTAATACTTCGTTTGGGGAAAACAGGTGGGCCCTCAAACAACCACTTAATACCTCAAGACCTCAAAGTAAACCTTTTGCCTTATGGCCCATTCTCATAATGACTTCTCACATTAGTCCGACTATTCATATGAACTGGTAGCCAGATTAGCTGTGTAGATTTTTCCCTATAGAATTTGGGACAAACCTCGCGTTGTTACAAAATCATATCATAAGGATATCTCACATCATCAAAGTGTACACAACTGCTGGTAGCCTCAAAGTGAAGTGCAGACTTCCATTATGTAACTCTTTTAACCTTGCATCCTTATGACTTGGCCATAAATCAAATACTATATATAGACACACATACACACACACACACACACACACTCATCTCACCATTTCATAAATAAGGCCTTTTAACAAACCTTCCTTATTATACCTTAAAATAATAATTAGGCTATATAAGAATTTTCTCTTATTTTAACCTAACAATCAATTACCTTTCTGATGGGGGAAATAAATCAAAATAATTACCTAAGTAACTATACTATAAATGCAATAATTATATGTTAATTGCACTAATAGAGATAAATAAATATTCACGCCTAATAAATTCTAAATGCAAAGATTTTACTCCCTAAAGTAGCATTAAACATCAATTCCTAACGAAATACTACTAGAAGTCCTTTTCCATTAAATTTCCAATATTTCAACATACTAAAATAAGAGATTCCAATATCCAAAACAGAAAATAGATATTCAAAACCAAAACTATAATAACCGACTTGTAAATAAAATAGAAACTCAATTTATTACACCAATTTAACTCCATATTCTAAGTAATATGAATTGCAATCTAAACTCCATATTCTATTCTACTCCTCTTTTACAAAGAAATAGGTAAGATTAAGTGGTGTAAAATATGAATAGAATTCGTAATCTAAACCCCTTGTTTCATTGAAGAGTCAAAATTTGATGCAAAGAAGAAGGAGATGTGGAATAGACTATGAAATTATCAAAAATTGCATAAATGAAACAAATTCCATCAAATTAATGTAAATAATTGAGAATCTCAGCATAAAATTGACATTTCGTCCTTTTATGGAATGTTTTTATCCAGTTGCATTTTGTTTAATTTTATTCCCTATTTAAATCCAATATTAATTATTAGTTAAACGTTTTCTTAACCCTCTATCAATCCTATGTTAGCTTTTGAAATTCAAACCAAACTTTAGACATTTATTTGAATTTGAATTCAAAATAAATTAAGTTAAATCTGAAAATTTCAAACGCACGTAACTTCTTCATTTGTCCATTTTCAGCATATTATATATGGAAACAGATCAAAATTTCGCCATGAATGCAACAGAGTAACTTTCTTGGTCAAATTACACCTTTTATAAAATCCCCATATTCAAACCTATCATATTTACCATTTATTTATGGTTTATTTTACGGGGTGTTACAAGAGTTATATATGTATTCTATGTAATTAAAATATTAGAAATTCATGTATTTAATAAACTTTGTATGGGATGTCGACTCTTGAGATCATGTAACCTTGAGATGTGTTATAATCTATATCTATATTTGTATTTTGTAAGTATAGTCTTCTACTTTATAGACTTATTTATTTACGTACATTCGTGTTTATATATTATATACTCCGCTGTGTAATCCGATTCTATGTTATGCATTGTATGTAATATTGATCGAAAATTTATTTTGTATCCATCATGTATATTGCTTTGCGTCGATACCTGTAACGACCTGCAAATATTTGAATTTGATAAATTATATTTATTTTTAAAATATCCAAATATAAGATTTTTCACATAGATTATGATGTTTCAAAACAATAAATAATAATTGTAAAAGTATTTACAAAAATATATACTTTGGAAAAATAGCAATAAAATGACCGAAAACCATTTTATCGATAAACAGCTCTAAAATCGTAAAACATCATACACAGAGCTGGATATATACACTTATTTTTAATTTTGAACTAATATGAAGTGAAATAATTTTATTTCTAGAGAAAAAAGTATTGATGATATCATTAGTGGTGCCCTTATATTTAGTAATTGGTTTATGATTTTAAATTAAGATTTTGTGATTCAATAATTATTATAATTATTCAAAGAATTGTTTTTAAATGATAATAATTTATTTTAAATAGTTATAAAGTGATAATAAATCATTTATAATAGTTTTATAAAGATAAATGTTGAATTGAAAAATATAAGAAAACTGATATCGCTTTGTTGGTATAATAACAATTTTTGTAAATGATCGTTAATATTGATTCATATGATATTATAATTCAAACGAGATCATTTTTATTTATCAAAAATGATGATAAATTTATTTTCAATTTTTTTTTACATATATATGTAATTTAATGTATAAGTGAAAATGTGGCTGGAAACCGGTTCTCCGATTGACAATGGTTAATCGAATATAAGTTATTCAAGTTAAGGCAACATTGTTTATGTGTCATAACACATATATAACATACATACGCACACATAAACACATATACACATAAAGATATCCAATTACATTTGTATATAAACATATATAAGAAAAAATCTAAGATATATCTTAAATACTTAACCTTTAAGCAACCTTAAGTCAATTAAGGACATGAATGGATGGCATGGAAGTGAATGAAGTGATGGAAGCACATGGGGAAGAGGGGTAATGTGGAGAACATGATGATTATGTAGGAGGTTGGCGCACATGGTGATGGATAATGATGATGTTTTGGATATATTTTTTCACTTCTTTTTGCCTAAATAATACATGCATCCATTCACTCCTTCATTCACTTTTTTCATCTCCTTTTGCTTCTTTCCTTAGGTTTTTAATAAAAAATTATGAAGAAATAATATCATAGAGAAAATAAAAATATACACACATATATGTTATCATTTCATCTCAAAACCAAGTGCAAACACCTCCCGATCTCCTTTACAACACATGCCACCCTTATATCCCAAGCTAGGCCGAGCACCCCATCTAAAGTCAAGTCCGTGAGCACCAAAGGAGAAGGAAGCAAGGCGGGGAGCTCCGGAGCAAAGGAAAAGAGAAGGAAGTGTTGTCGAAGTGCTACCGGAATCGATTTGAGAAGCTACGGAAAAAGATTAGTGGAGTGGAGCCATAGGTGAGTGCTCAATGTTTATTAAATAATAAATAACCCCTATAACTATTTTTAAGTATGATAATATGACCATTTAATCTCTTAATGATTGTATGAATGTTTGACAACTTGGTTGATTATATGGATGTTGATATGGTTGATAACTTAGTTGTGATAAATTATGAGAAATCATAATAAAAACTGTTAATTAAAAGAAAATAAATTCATATAATATGTGTATGGAGTTTATAGAGCCTCTTAACGGTTTAAAGAATATAAGAAAGTTGAAAATGAATATTATAATGATATAATTTATGAAATAAATTAAAAGTGAAAAAGAGATTTAATATGGAAAATATTGGTTTAAATATTTGAAAATGCTTTATAGACGTTAATATGGAAAATGAATTTGGAGTCAAAAATAAATGCGTCGTGTAACGGTAGTTCGCGATTTCGCGCCGTAAAATTTAAATCCTTCTATAAGATGGAATCAGAGTTGGATTTCTTTGCAATAAGAATTCTCCGTACTCTAAAGACTATAGTTTTCAGACAAAAAATAATAATCGAGATTTCATTTAATCGATTTTAAAATATGAGTAAATCAAATTTTCGATAAAATCGTGCTTTAGCAGTTCTGTAGCCAAAGTAGCAAATGTTCTAAATATATATTTTTAAAATGTTTAAAAAAATGAAATAAATTCTGTTAATCCTTTAAGATGTTTTAAAAAAAATTAAGTTATAAAAATGGATTTTTGAATAATCAAAAAGTTGTTTTAATCAAATAAGCTTTGAAAACACTATTTGCAGCACTTTTTGTAGCACTTTGATAACTTTTGAAATATGAACTTAAACTTAAGTATTCTTTCCTAGATATTTTATAAATGTTTTCAAATGAATAATTAAATGTTTTAAGAATGATTTGGAAGTTTTATAATTTGTTTAAAAAAGTTTAAATAAATGATTTAAAGAAAAGCTATCAAAATCAAGTGGTTTAATCTTTGCTTTAAAAGCCGACAAGTAGACTCAATTTTTCAATTCATGAAATCTAGGTGAGGTGCTTAAACTAAGAAGATGTTTAGGAGTAACTAGTGCCCTGGCTCACATGGCCTCTCCTGGACGAGGGATAGATAAGGTCGAATGTTGAAAACGGGTTAAGTATAAAATATTAAAATTTCCAAATTTAAAAAACTTGGATTGCATGGGGATAATCTTCTTACACTCGCTATTTAATTCTGAGGAGGGAACCCATACTATCTGTATGAATTTAAAAGGTGATTTCACCTCTATTTGACGGATAGTAAAGGCTGAATACGGAAATTGATATTGAGAGGAATTGGTATAATTCCCATGATCCTTTTTAGTCAACAATATTTTTCGATATGAGATGTAAATAAGTGATTTAGAATTAATCTAATTTCTATACTTAAAATTAATTGTTGTGGGTTGTGCAGTAAACTATGTTTTAAATAACATTGTTTTTGACCCGTTTTAAAGGTTAAAATTCGGAAATCTTTGTGATGATTTAAATAAATGTTTTGGAAATATTTTCCTGTAAGTAAAAGATGAAATAATTTGGAATTAGTCCATGAATCAAAAAGGTTTAATTAACTAAAATGATTTGATAAATAAGGTTTAATGATTCCATATGATGTTAAGAAGATAGATTGAATAATTTAAAATAATATGTCTCTCTGAGATATTTATTAGTGAAAAAAAAGATGAATTAAATTGAATGATGATTAATAATCACATATGAACTTAACATCTTTTCTGATCGATGAATGGTTTGGAGTAACCGTGGTCGAATTTGGGTAACTCCTATCCGAAAACCACCTCTAACCAATTTATACGTTCAGAAGTGAGGACATGTTGAAGATGATTATCGAAGACCATAAATTTTTAGAATGTAAGGATTGCTGTCATGAGTCACAGAGGTATACCCTATTTATGTGGCAGTGTTGTCTTCATTTTGAAATCCTCGTTGTATTAAAGATCGGAGATCTCCATAGTGAAAGGGATGCTTGTTGACATTCTCTGGGTAGCTCCTAATATAGAGACATTTTATATAGCAGTTGTCCTATCGTGTTTTGAAATCTTCGGATTGCAAGGACTACTCGCTATTAATGGTAGTAGGAGGAGTGCCTTCGATTTCATTCAATCCCAGAAGGAACTTGTATAGAAGAATGTTTGACAGTGCATTTCTGATCATATTAATTGATCTCTATCAACGTATTATCTTCTTAATGGAGAAGAAGGCAACTTTTCTTAGCTTAACGCCCTTTCCTGAGACGTACGAGCTCAAGGGTTATACGTTGGTAGAAATCAGTTGTGTGATTAAGAAATGGCAATGTGGCATTCTAAGTGTAATGTTCTTTGTGGAAGAATAAAGCGTGGCATTGTGAAAAGCAAAGCGTGGCTCTGTTAAAATCGAGCTTAGCCTCACAAACCTCATATCCTGGTAATGATACGGGATACTATGTGGTCTACGGGACATATATTCCAGGCTATCGGTTTATTAACGGATCAAAATGATTAGGCCTTTGTTACCTCATTGGAAAGAAGATGGCTGGACCCTCCTATTGTATGGTATAGTGGTATGTGAGTCCTTGCACGAAAAGCCATCGGAGACATAGTAGTGTAGCAAGTACAGTGGTGTGTGAGTCGTTGCATGAAAAGCCATCGGGTACTATGGTTGCTAGACGTGGAAATCCGCAGAGGAAGGAAAAGGCCACTAGTTCCCTATCATGTTGGAAATCCAATTCCAATACGAGCTTTAAAGTTTTGGATGTATTCCCAAAATAGCTGTAATGCTTTGCAAACATTTCAACTACCCCTTTTGGTATTATATATTCCATCCGATATATTCCGTTGACCTAGTCTGAATATATTACCACAGACTTTATCCGGGTATTGATACTTGTTTTATATACGTAATGACCGGTTTTTCGACCCTTGAAAATCGATGTTAATACGTCCACAGTCTTGCATGCCGAGAAATTGAATGCCGAAAAACCCGATTGTTAGGGGAAAAAGAAAGAAGATAAGAAGAAAACCAAACAACACAGAATCTCACAGCAGAATGAATAATCTATAATATACAACAAATCTTTACGGAAAAGTCAAATAGTAATATATTTATACTTTCCTATTTCAGTCTAGACAGTTATAACAGCCTGTCCTTACAAGCTTATATATACCATCAGTGAATACATCAAAAAAATAACCATCTACGTTAATACACTCTTGGCCGCCAACTTGTCTCCTGAAACTCCAAAGCATCCAAACTAATCTCTAATATGCTCAGTCATACCCGAGCATTATAATAAAATTACAATCGAGTCAGTCTGGAAACCACCGTGGTAAAACACACCTAATTGGATTTAAAGTTATAAGAAAAATATATGAAATCAAAAGTATCTCGTAAAACCACGTCACATATAAACACAGACGGATTTTTACCTTACGATAACCAATTTTTTTATTATAGAAAATTCATTTATATTATAATAATGTCTAGGGGTCAAAGTAAAATAAGAATATAGCTGAAATGCTTGTATCAGCATAGTTGGGCACAACTAAGTCCGTATGGCGCTTGTTGGAGAATTGACTCCATACACTGACGGGGTTACAACCCGTCACGGTGTATCTCTAGACAAGTAACACCGAGGTTAAACCTATCGACCCCTGCCAACACGGAACCAGCCTACCCCTTACTTGATAGTACCAAATATGATCACCCCTCCGTTAATGGGCCCTGAATCATATAAATGAAAGATAGCAGCGACTCTAGATGGGGATGATCATACCCTACTTGGGAGCGAACCACTTAGCCTTGTTGCATCTTCCATGTTTTAGTCATTCCCGGTAGATGAGGCTTGAGGCTATGTTTCAACTTTGTATAGCACTTCCCACTTGGAATGCTAATACCGCCTTTCAGGCAACAACACAATACCAACATTAATTCTTACAAGTTCGTTCTGGGATTGAACGAAACACTTGAGAGCTCCGTCTCCAATTCCATCATCTTCAATATGTCTTCACTTCGAAATGCATTCGTTGGATCGAAGTGGTTTTCGAATAACCTATCTAATTCCGGTCTCTTCGAAACAACATTCGATAATTCCTGGTAAACTCAACGCCCGTTCTATAGGAAATAAAAAATCAAAGATAAGATCAAAGATCACCCCCACCGTTAGTGGATGGATTTCCTTATCATTGTCCTAGAGGAATAAAACGAGATTTATACGCACAGTACAACATCATTGGAGAAGAATGAGCCATATAACACACGTGTTTCGCCTAGATATTTCCAAAGTTACATTTGGGTCTAACTTCGATAGTCGGTTATTTACCTATCAGATAACAAACATTTAAACAGGGATTTATTTTATAGGGAAAACCAACATTGGTTATGCATATAAGCAGTCACTAGCCTCATTTAATAAATCTTTCATAAATAAAATCATTCGTAAATTACTTGTATAAGATTATTATTACAAAGATATACCCGCCAATTCTTATATTTTCAATACTTAGAAAATATCCATATATTTATCTCAATTGAATAAGTATATTTACACACCGAGAAAGATTCCATTTTTTTATTTGATTCAAAAATCATCCATACACTCCTTATAATTCTCAAAGACCATTTATAAACCATTTTATAAAACTTCTAGAACCACTTATTAAGCTTGTTTTATACATTTCAATCATTTATAAATTCTTTTGTTCACTTCTAAGACTTATTTATAAACTCTTTATATATCCATAAACCATTTATAAATTTCACTTTATAAATTTATAAACCTGTTTATAAAATTCCTCTATAAAAATCAAGTCTTTCAACTCTATTCATGGGTCTCGAACATATTTATAAATAATTAAAGATTTTGACTTCAAAACACCGTTATATAATAATAATAATCAGTAACAAAAAATTATAAATAAATAAAAATTATTAACTTTAAAACATCTTAGAAATAATAATTAATAATTTTAAAATATTGTTTAAGAAATTATAATAATTAATCTTTACCATTTTTATGAATAATAATAATTATTTTTCAAAACCTTATTAATAAATCCTTATTATTAATTTCAAACCATAATTATTCTCTAACATTTCAAAATATTAACAATTTTATAAATCCTTTAAAATAATATTAACTATAAACAAATAACTTAAAAACAATACTAGCATAATTAAATAATCTTAATGTAATATTGCTATAGTTAAATAACTCTAAAATAATATTATGCTAGTTAAATAGCCTTAAAATAATATTATTATAATTAATTAACCTTAAAACAACATTAATATATTTAAATAGATAATCATTAAAAATTATATTTCTGAAACCCAATTTCAGATTTAAAAATCATTTTCTGTCTCGAAAACCAATTCCAATTCAATGGCAATTTATAATGTTTCAAAATACCAATTTAAGGCCAATAGCTGCCCAATGCTTAACCAATATCGATATTGATTTTTCTATCACTATTGGGTTTTAGTTTTTCAAATGTATAACAACGTTATAGTCATAATGTCCACAATTCAGTTCATTTTTCAATAATCCATATAAAGAAATATTATTGAAACAATTCAACAATAGCGAAGAATCCCGTTGGATCCCTCCAACCTATTTCCCCCTACATCACAAATGTTATATAATCATAAAATATAAATCAACCGTTTCGAGGCGGGATCCATCTACAAAGGGTCATCCGCTCTTACATGGAAATGTAATAGGGTCTCATCTTCTCTAATAGGTAGGAATATATCCAAACCAACTAATAAATATAGTAATTCATATGAACAACCATTCAATAATTTTTATCAACTATATATCATACTAATTATCTAAAAAAGTGAGTTTAACTCACCGAAATTTTCTATTGCTGCCGAGGCATTCCGGTTTGGAACTAAAATCAAACGACGTCCAATCTTAGCCCAAATTTCAACTGTCTCCAAATTCGTCCAAACTAGTTACATTGCGAAGCTTTCTCTCGTACAAACACAACGCAAAAGTCCGCGTCTTGATTGGACCTTCTATGCAAAGTTACTAAAATTTTAAGTTATCTATTTAATTAAATAAATCAATAACAAAATTTTCTAATTATTTATGAAATTATCCCTATTCCTTTTCTTCCCCAATTTAAAATTATTCCCGCCATCACCTGCTTCCCACTCCACCATTGTCGCATGGTTCTTCCCCTCTTTCTCCCTCATCTCTCCATGATATCACTCACCGTCTTTACTAAAAATTTCAAATTTACTTTTCTTAAAATTCTTATTCAATAATTTCAAAATTGTTTTTCTTACTAATTCTCAAAATTTATAGGTTATCAAACTTATTTCTCATATTTTCATAAAACATCTAAATGGAAAACCCTATAGTTTAAACACCTTTTTCTCGTCATTTCAAATGAATTTGAAACAATACTTTAAAAAATGCCTTTGTATATAAAATCATTCTTTTGAATTTTAAAAACAAAACTAGTTTCACCAAAACAAATTTCCAATGGTAGCAATTCCTCTCTTGGAAGCCCGAAAATGAACGTCGGTGATGCTGCAGTCATCACCGAAATTATTTTCCAACGACCGATGTGAGTTCAGTGCTTTTACCTCTTTAAAATCCTTTTTAAATATTTTTATTCAAAATGATTTCAAATTAATTTTACTATTATTTACAAAACTTTGAAAAATCATTTTCAAAACTAACATGATTTAAATTCCCAAATTCCCAGCTTTTAAATCCCTCTTACCAATAAATCATATTTATAATATACTTCTAAAATTTCATTTCAATTTATAAATCACATTTATAACCCATATATTTATATAATCTCACTTTGGTTATTTAAAATTGTTAATCTTTATTTGCATTATAATAAGAACGACTTTTATTCAAACACAAACAACAAACAAGAAATGATAATAGTCTAACATTATCATTTCCTAACAACCAAGCACACCATATATACCATAATAATTTTTGAAAAAATTATTCCTTTATATAGAAAATATAATAAAGATAAATTTATTTTATTCACCCAATTTCAAAATAATACCATGTTGAATTAGTATTTTCAAGTGCTTAGAGATCCCTATCAATAACGTCAATTACTCATATTGACCAAAATCCATATGCCACTCAGCTGACCAATCAACACAATATAAAACAATTTTTAAGTCACATACAAATACACGTTTATATATATACACACTTAAACTCGTTCTAGGGTGCTACCGACCCTATTTCTAATGAGTACCGCACCAAAGCCAAGATTCATGCTTAAACTTCAGCTCTGATGCCAAATGTAATGACCGGTAGGCTTTTTAGCCATCCGACAGTGATGACCGGTAGGCTTTTCAACCATCCCAGCCCCACCGTGGCATACACTGGTACCTCGAATCTAATTTTACGACTAGCCTCGTGACTATAAGCACCAAGCAAACCAACCCATCAAGGCCTTATGCCACCTCTCCAGGACGTGTAGGGTAAGAGTCACTTGCTCGCCACTAAACAGAAAGCGAGAACCCCTATCAACGGAAACAAATCCGATCTCGATCTCTTCGAAACAACATTCGATAATTCCCAGTAAACTCAACCTCGGTTCTTTAACAAATAAACAGTCAAAGATAAGATCGGAGATCACCTCCAAACCTTTAGTGGATGGATTTTCTTATCATTGTCCTAGGAGAACGAAACGAGATTTATACGCACAGTACAGCATCATCAGAGATGACTGTGACATATAACTCACGTGTTTCTCCTTGATATTTAAAATGTTATGTTTGGGTCTAACTTTGATAGTCGATTATTTAACCATCTATTTATTTTATAGGTAAAACCAACATTGGCTAAACACATAAGCAATCACTAGCCTCCTTTAATAAATCTTTCATAAATAAAATCATTCATAAATTACTTGTATAAGATTACTTTTACAAATATATGCCCACCAATTCTTATATTTTCAATACTTAGAAAATATTACTATACTTATCTCAAAAGTATATGTATATTTAAACACCGGGAAAGATTCCCTTTTTTTATTTGATTTAAAAATCGTCATACACTCCTAATAATTCTATAAGACCATTTATAAACCATTTTATAAAACTTCTATAACCACTTATTAATCTTCTTTTAACATTTCAATCATTTTTAAATTCTTTTATACATCTTTAAAACTCATTTACAAATCTTTTATAAATCCATAAACCATTTATAAAATTCCTTTTATAAATCTATAAACATGTTTATAAATATCTAACCATTTATAAACTCTTCGCCTTATAAATAACCTTCCTTTAAGTCTTCAAATCATTTTTAAAACTCCTCTATAAAATCTAACCCTTCCAACTCTATTCATGGGTCTCAAACATATTTATAAATAATTAAAGATCTTTACTTCAAAACACCATTATATAATAATAAACATTAACAAAAACATTATAAATAATTAAAAATTATTAATTTTAAACCTCTTAAAAATAATAATTAATAATTTCAAAAATATTGTTTAAGAAACAAAAATAATTAATCTTTACCATTTTTATTAATAATAGTAATTATTTCTCAGAACCTTATTAATAAATCCTTATTATTAATTTCAAACCATAATTATTCTTAAATAATTAACATTACAAAATATTAACACTTTTATAGATCCTTTAAAAATTATTAACTATAAATAAATAACTTTAAAACAATACTAATATAACTAAATAATCTTAAAATAATATTACTATAGTTAAATAACTCAAAAATAACATTAATCTAATTAAATTACCTTAAAATTATATTATATTAATTAATTAACCTTAAAACTATATTAATATATTTAAATAGATAATCCTTAAAACAAAATATTTTTGAAACCTAATTTCGGATTTAAAAATTATTTTTTGTCTTGAAAACCAATTCCAATTCAATGGCGATTTATAATGTTTCAAAATACCAATTTAATCCCAATAACTACAGAATGCTTAACTAATATCGATATTGATTTTTCTATCACTATTGGATTTTAGTTTTTCAAACATATAATAATGTATAACCATATTGTCCACAATCAGGTTCATTTTTCAATAATCCATATAATTAAATATTATTGAAACAATTTAACAATAGCTAGGAATCCCGTTGGATCCCTCCAACCTGTTTCCCTCCACATCACAAATGTTATATAATCATAAAATATAAATCAACTGCTTCGAGGCAGGATTCGTATTCAAAGGCTCATCCGCTCTTACACAAGAATGTAGTAGGGTCTCATCCTCTCCAATAGGCGAGAATATATCCAAACCAACTAATAAATATAGTAATTCATCCAAACAATCATTCAATAAATTTTATCAACTATATATCATACTAGTTATCCAAAAAGGTGAGTTTAATTCATCGAAATTTTCTATCATCGCCGAGGCATTTCGGTTTGGAATTAAAATTGAATAGCGTCCGATTTTAGCCAAAATTTCAACATTTTCCAAATTCATCCAAACCAATTTCATTATGAAGCTTTCGTGCTTATGAACGCAACGCAAAAATCCACGTCTCGATTGGACCTCATATGCAAAAGTTATTAATTTGTAAGTTATTGATTTAATTAAATAAATCAATAACAAAATTTTCTAATTATTTACGAAATTACCCCTGTTTCTTTTCTTCCCCAATTTAAAATCATTCCCGCTATCACCTATTTCCCACTCCACCATTACCGCATGGTTCTTCCCCTCTTTCTCCTTCATCTCTCCATGATATCACTCACCGTCTCCACCAACAATCATGTCTTGCCGATCTCCATACGACCATGTCCACCATGTCCAACCTGAGCCCTCCTATTAAAATGTGAATTTGCCTATCCCTCACAAGTTCGTACGTATGTCGGACTCCACTACAACCTACTGTGACCCTACATTCTCCATCCATCGGTGGTAATCGACGTTTTAACCTGAATATACACTCCATTACCCAAACCAATGACCACAACTCGAGATAATTCAAACCCTAAGCTAATTTTTACTCATAGCATCACCACCGTCACCTTCCCTAACTGTTGTCGCACACTACCAAAGAACACGAATGAGCAGATTTTAGCCTCATGAAACAAAAGATTTTAGCTTTGCAAATTTATGATTTTTATTCGAAATATTTTGATTTTTTTCTTTTTTTCAAAGAGGATACTCTGTTTCCTTTTGTTTTAAGAATGCTAGAAGAAAAGTGGACGTAAGATTATAAAGGAGAGGGATGAGGTCATAGACATGGGGGGTAGGGGAGGTATGTTGTGGGAATGGGTGATTGGATAGGGTATGGCTAACATATATATTATATTTTAATTTAAAATATCAAGCTTTAAATGTACAAAAATTTCGAACTCCTATCGAGATATGCCCCCTTGCGTTCTATATGCTATATCCCTATTTCAAACATAATGGAGCTTGTTTTGAGACCTAATTCGATGTATGCAGAAGATAACTTTTTGAACCTAATTATCATATTAAATTTCCGATATTGAATTCTACGCGTTACATTCTCACATGGCCAAATGATACATCCAATCGTTACAAAATTTGTCAACATACAATAATACACTATTATTGAGCCAATAAAACTAGTTTCACCGAAATCCAAGAAAGTGCCCCGGAAAGCTATTTTAATTAAACAAGTTATTTTCAAAATCAGTTTAATCACTCCTAAATCCAATTTAAAAGTTTTATAATATTTGTTCTTATTAAATAGAATTTAAATAAACTTTAAAATTATTTTTATCCAACTTGAAACCCAGGATTTAATTTTTTTTTAACTATTTCTTTCAACAATTAAATTATCCAATAAATCGTTATATTTGAAATTCAATTTATTTAACCTGTAAAAGTAACTTTTCATTACTTAAAATTAATTAAATATTCCAATTTCAAATGAGTAAAATTCTAAGTCGTTACAATATATATTTATTTGAAAGTGTTTTCAAAAAGAATGTCATTAAAAAAATATCAAAGCGATTTTCCGTATAAACTATTTTAGTTGTCATAAGGTAATAAGCCATCCGTATTTATGTGTGAACGTGGTCTTATGAGATACCTTTCTTTTCAATTGTTTTGTTTAATAGCCATCTATGACTCTTTCATATGTTTATGGTTCGAGTTTCTCGTGCTGGTTTATCAAGCCTGATCCAGATATTTTTAATACTTGGATCAGATCCGAGTAGTTTGAGATTTAGGTGAAGACGCATGGAGTTTTCAGAGGAGAGCTGGAGGTCTTCATCTACATATGGACGTATTCTATTATCCACTGCATCTATTGTACTTTTTTTTGTTTTTCAGCCTTTCTAAGGACAGAGGTTATAACTGTCCAAGTTGAATGTAGGTTAGACTCTGATATTGTATTCAAAATTTTCCGTTGTAAAGAATATTGTTGAAATAATATATGTTATTCCATTTGGGTGAGATTTTGTTCTATCTTTATTTTCTTTTTCTCCTAACGATCAGGATTTCTGGCACTTATATTTGTGGCACGTGAATACTGAGGATGTATTAGTGTCGATTTTCGAGGGTCGAAAATCCAGGTCTTTACAGATACTGTTCTCGTCAACAATTCAGTTCAGATCTTTAAATTTTGATAAGAAAGACATGACGGTGTTAGCCCAAGGGAATATTCATGTTTGATCTCTTTTAACAAACCTCATTCTCCATAGTATTAGACAATATTACATAGTAATACTCTTTATTGATGGATCACAGGTTTTGATTACTGACATGAAACAATAATTCATGTATCTATGACTACAACATTATTCGGACTCAATGACTCAAAGTATGGTTCATATAGTTATATATTTTAACAGGAGTTATCAAATATGTATATAGAGTCTATTTTAGTGCTTTGTAAAATCTTTCCTCAAGAATCATCATTCACATTCAAATAAACTTGCATGCATATTTTAATCAAAATCAAGTTTTCAAAAAATGCACAGAGCGGGGCTCGAACCAAAGTCACTAGTCTAAAAGGCAAGTGCTCTAACCAAATGAGCTGTGGTGATTTTTGATTATCAATAGAATTCAGTCGACTGATCAAAGTCATGCAGTTGACTGAATATCTATAAACAACCTACTCAACTTGTGCACATGTGTATACACGTTCATATTTTCAAATTCAATCGACTGACCGAAAACAACCAGTCGACTTACCATGCTCAGTACACAGATCGACACCGTTTTTTTTTACTATCTTTGAATTTTCAGTCAACTGATCTTTTTTTGTCCAATCGACTGACCATCTCTAACAATCATTTTCTGAAGAGAAACTTCTATCTGCGAAGAGTTGCGATTCAAATTGAAGAGACATGCCTACATCTTTTGACTGAAACTCTTCGTGAATAGTTGTAACTATTTGTTCACTGTATAAACACGTTAGAATCACTTCTCAAATCACCAATTTTTATTTTGGTTTCTTGCTATATTCTCTACTATCTACCTCTACATTCTACAAGCAATCACAGTCTATATATTGCTTGAATCTTTGAATTAATTAACATATTCTTCGACTCTATGCAATATCTTCCTTTTTAATCCTCACACACACAATATATACTTGAGGAAAAGATTATCGAAAGGGTGTACTATCAAAGATAAATCAGTGTTATCAAGAACACTAAGTGTCAAAAAAGTTTATTGAAATTGTGAAGTCCTGTTAGTTTGTATCAGGCGGAAAAGTCCTCTTCAGCCGTTGAGGCGGAAAAATCCTGTTTGGCTGTTCAGGTGTTGTTTACCTATTCCTCCGGGTTTAGTGAGGTGTTGTTGAGTGAAATTCCAGAGGGAAGTCTGAGACTGGACGTAGAATGGAAAGTTCGAACCAGTATAAAAAACTCCTGATGTGCTTATTCTTATTTACTTTACTATTAATTATCTGTTTCCACATTTAGATTATCATACATTCCATATTACACGATTCTAAGTGAGAACTAGCCACACAGTAATCACTTTCATTTGGTACCAGACCCTGGGATTCTAGAGATCGTAACAACATCTTAGAATAAATGGCTACAAAGAGATCTAGTCGAGGCAATAAGAAGAGAATGAGCAATAAAGAAAAATCAAAGGAGCAAACAAACAAATGCTTCATGGCTAAACTCAGATACAATCAGTATGCATAGATTCTTTATATGAAGATCTTCTGTTAGCATATGATGAATTATTAAAAGATTGTAAAACTTTGAATAAAGTTAATAGAATTGCTTTAGCTAAGTTAAAAGATTTTGAGCAAGAAATTTCCAATTTAAAAGAGGAAAATAAATTTTTGGTAGAACAAACAAAATATTTTGAAAATACCGTAGAAGAACTTATTTTACAAAAAGAAAATGAGCAGTTAGAAGATAAAACAATGATCTTTTGGAGGAAATGAATGTTTTGCAAAATAAAAATACTTTTTTGGAAAATTCTTTAAATAATTCTAGTTCTTTAGTTTTGTCTCTTGAAAAAGATAATGAAGCTTTAATTAAAAAGAATTTAGAATTATTTAAAGAATGTGAGATTTTAAAAGTTAATAATAATATTTTTCAAAAAGAAATTTGTGATTCTAAAACAAATTTTGAAAGATTAAATACAAAAATCATAAATTTTAACAAAGGTAAAGATATCTTATCTTCCTTAGTAACAAATTCAAAAGCTCACAATGATAAAAGCAGTTTAGGCTATAAACAAGCTAAAAGTAAAAATAGTACTAGATATTCATTCTTATATACTAATTTTAGTGTTAGTACTAGTAACCAAGATAGTTTTAAAACCAGTTATAGTCATAATAGTACTTTGTTTTGAAATGATAGAAATTATTCTTAAAGTACTAAGCTAATGACTAATAGTATTAAGATATGGATTCCAGCTAATATGATTGATCATGATAAACAACTTTATATTGGCAACTATTATAAAAATGTGATTTGTAATGAAAACTATATCTATAAAGGTTCAACCACACCCAAATGGGTAAGGTTTCCTAAAAATTAGGAAATTATAAGAACCTTGGGTATCGCATGCTTTAAATGTTAATTTTTTTCTGATACCTTACATTATAAGTAGTAGTTATTTTGTTATATATTGTTCTATGGCCACACTTATGTGAATAAAGGGGGAGAAAGATATTGCTCTAACGCTATTTGCAGGAATAAACGATGCAAGCACAGATTAAGGGGGAGAAAAGATTAATTATTTACAGGAATATATGTAGCATAGATTCAGAGGGAGGAATCTATAGTACAGTTACAAGAATACATTCCAAGGGAGAAATAAGTCAACAAAGCTTGTCGAAGATTCGTCTGTAGGAAATGGAGTTGTCATAATCAAAAGGAGGAGAATGTTGGATCATAGGTTTTGATTGCTGATATGAAACAACAATTCACGAATCTACGACTACGACAACATCCGGACTCAACGACTCAAAGTATGGTTCATATAGTTATATATTTTAACAAGAGTCATCAAATATGTATATAGAGTCTAGTTTAATGCTTTGTTAAAATCTTTCCTCAAGAATCATCATTCACATTCAAATAAACTTGCATGCATATTTTAATCAAAATCAAGTATTCAAAAAATGCATGGAGCGGGGTTCAAACCCAGGTCACTAGTTTAGAAAGGCAAGTGCTCAAACCAAATGAACTGTGGTGATTTTTGATTATCAATAGAATTCAATCAACAGATTAAAGTCGTTCAATCGACTGAATATCTATAAACAGCCTACTGAACTTGTGCACATATGTTTACACCTTCATATTTTCACATTCAGTCGACTGACTGAAAACAACTAGTCGACTGACTATGGTCAGTACATAGATATGCACTGTTTTCTTTACTATCTTTGAATTTTCAATCAACTGATCGTTTTTACCCAGTCGACTGACCGACTCTAATAGTCATTTTTTCTAAAGTGACACTTATATCTACAAAGAGTTATGATTCAAATTAAAGAAATATGGCTACATCTTTTGGTTGAAACTCTTCGTGAATAGTTGTAACTATTTGTCCACTATATAAACACGTTAGAATCACTTCTCAAATCACCAATTTTTATTTTGATATATTCTCTATTATCTATCTCTACCTTCTACAAGCAATCACAATCTATATATTGCTTGAATCTTTGAATTAAATAACATATTCTTCGATTCTAAGCAATATCTTCCTTTCTAATCTTCACAAACATAATATATACTTGAGGAAAAGATTATAGAAAGGTTGTACTACCAAAGACAAATCAGTATTATCAAGAACACAAAGTGTCAATTTTTTTTATTGAAATTGTAGAAGTCCTGTTAGTTTGTATCAGGCGAAAAAGTCCTCTTTGATCAAGAAGGAAATCCAAAAGGAACTCAAGTTTTTGGCGCGATTGCTCAGGAATTGAGACAGTTGAATTTTACGGCTGTTGAGGTGGAAAAATCCTGTTCGGCTATTCAGGTGTTGTTTACCTATTCCTCCAGGTTAAGTGAGAGGTTATTGAGTGAAATTCCAAAGGGAAGTCTGGGACTAGATGTAGAACGGGAAGTTCGAACCAGTATAAAAACTCCTGGTGTGCTTATTCTTATTTACTTTACTATTAATTATCTGTTTCCACATTTAGATTATCATACATTCCATATTATACGATCCTAAGTTATAACTAGCCACACAGTTGTCACTTTCATTTAGCAATATAGGTATAAAGGTGGGGCATTATAGTTTGGTATCATAGCTATGTTTTAGAACAATATAAAATATAGGAGATGTGAATCTTGGCGTCAATAGACTTAGAGTCTTGTCCCATAGAATGAAAGGGTAGAATATAGAATTTTTTTTCCTATTTATGTTAGGAATAGAGATGATTATTTGGGGAATGACCTCCGAGACGTATTTGAAAAGTTTTTGTAATACTATACAGATTATCGCTATGGAAGTTTTTACTAAATATTGGAACTTAATTTTTTCAAAAGTAAGATTTAATAATAGGTGCATTAGACCTCAGATGGCTTTGGATTGAATTGTTCGTGTATTGATCTTCTAATGACCAGAGTTGCACAATGAGAATAGATAAATTATTTTCAGTTGAGCACAGTTATTATTTATTCTTGTGTGCATGGTTATTGGTTGATTATTGTTAGTTGTTTTGAAATTTTAAGCAACTTTTTAAAATTAGTATAGAGAAGGAATCATCATTTAGAATTGAAGAATTATTCAATATTTATGATGAGGACTTGAAGTGTCTTCAGCGGTGCAACCACCGCAAGAAACATTAAAACGTTGAAATTTTGTAAAATGAAATTTTAATTCATATGTATTATTAACCAAAGGTTAAGATAAATAAAATAAAATTTGATGATTCTTGAATTAGTTATTAATGAATGGTGCATTGTAGAATTGGTATTAGTAAAGAATTATTTATATGTAAAAAATTAAGATTTTCTATGAGGATAGAGTTATATATGTATTCTATGTCATTAGAATATAAGAAATTCATGTATTTAATAGACTTTGCATGAGATGTAGACTTTTGAGATCATGTAAATTCAAGATGTGTTATAGTCTATGTAACGACCCAAAATTTTCGACCCTGAAAATTCGACACTAATACGTTCACTGTAGAAGTGCCGGGCAATCGAATGTCAGAAATTCCAGATTGTTATGGTAAAGAAGAAAAAAAGGTAGAAGAAGAAACAGAAAACAACAGCACAAAATCTCACAATCGCAGCGGATCAAATATAATACCAAATAATAGCATTTACATAAAGAAAGCTGTAAATGTCAATTTACATACAATATATCATAGTACAACTATTCAAAATTAAACCGAACAGTTATAGTAACTTGTCCCTGAACACAATCAACACAAATTCTAATACACTACGGAATATACTTAATACGTCCCCGCGATCCAGCTTGCCTCCTGAGCTCCAAATCGTCCTAACCTGAAAATCTGTAATACTCGGTCTGACCCGAGCATTACGATAAAGTAACACCCGAGTCAGGCTGGAAAGCAGCGTGAGTAAACCCATATAACTTGAAATACTAAAGTTATAAAGCTTCTTTGAAAACCAAGGTAACTCGTTCGTCACTACGAGTTTTATCTTGCTATAGCCAACCCTTATTTAACAAAATAATATCTAAGTACCGTTACTTAGTTTCAATGGTCCAGTTTACTTAATTTATTTCATTCCAGCCTATTTGATTCTATAATCAAATCTATAAAGGATAATGGTAATTACTAGTCGAAGTGGTTCCGAATATCGCTGATATCCAATCCCGATCCCTTCGAAATCCAAACGCCATCTTTTAAGGCCCAATTGTTAAATAAAACAATTTAATTAAACTTCAGAATGTCATATGTACACAGAAATCCATCACACAGATATCTATTAAATAAATGATTCACATTTATCAACAGATCAGTACAGGCATTTCATATCACAGAATATAATGGATTAACATACTATGGATAAGCAACCCAAGCATTCAATTCAAACTAATCATTCATAGGCTAGGTAAATTAGTCACACAATTTCCAATTAATTTAATTTACACAAACATATAATTTCCTATAATTCTACTTAATTAACATTAATTTATTACAACCATTTATTTTATTTTAAATCAAATGTTTGAAATTAATTAATGATTAACTTATAAAATCACTTAAGTCCTTTGATTAATTAGAGTTTAAATCATTTTCCTTAATTATCCACCTAATTACATCATTTAATTTAATTTGAAATAAACTTAGGAATTAAAAATAAAATTAACCTAATATATAGTTACCCTAAATTAAAAAAAATTAGTTCAAAACATTTAATTTCATAGTCTTTCGGTTTGAAATTTGCTTTGAAAATTTGTTCAAAATTTACTCTTTAAAAACATGTTAATACATTTTTTTCTCTAAAACTTTTTAACTTACATTTTAAATTTTTTAAAAAACACTCGGGCCCAAGGCCCAAAATCCTGATCCATAACACTACTCCCCTCTCTTCTCTTCTTCTTCGATTCTTGCTACAGCAAACAACTGATACACGCTGATACTTAGTGTACCATGCACACTGATCAACGCTGCTCCGGCCATCATCGTCACTGACCCCTAGTCGCCGATGCCCTCTCCAACCATACGACCACCCAGAACCAAACATGACACCGCAATTCGAAATCCAACGAATCGAACCACCCGAAAAAAACTCGATGGTCTGATTTGCCTCGCGCCACCTAACTCCGACCATCAGAGGCCTCGTCATCACGTCCATAACTTCTCCACTCGATCACCTCCCTTTCCCTCCTACTCTGGTCCAACACGATGCCACCATGTCATCGAAAACACCAGGTAACAGCCTCGACCGAAAACATCGTCCAAACCCTAAAACTCATCGCACCTTCATCATCGATGCTCAGAAAAATGCAACCCCATTTTTCCCTTGACCCCCATCACTTCATCCACCTTTGGTCAGAATCTCGAAGTTCAAAATCCACTCGATCGCCAGAATTCGACGAAAACTCACTTTCCGTTCATCTCGCAAATTCTACCCAAATACTCACTTAAAAATATTGATATTATTTTTAAAAATCATGTTTTTAAAAGACGAATCAGATTATATAGGTGAAACTTGAAATTAAAATAATCATTTTTTGATATTTTTCCTTTTTTACTATAATTTCTTCAATACCAGGTAATTACCTAAAAATTCTACTAGCAAACATTTTTAAAATTTGTATAACATCATTACAAACAATTTTCTTTTAAACATCATATTCTATAATCACTTAGATGGAGAGATATGACTTTTTGAAAGTTATTTGAGGTCTGCTAACCATGAACAGAGGTTAGAGCTTGAATGCGCAGACATGGGTATGTATATACACATCAATCTCAACTGGTACACCAAGGCAACATTCATTTTATTCATGCAAAACATTTTTGAATCAATACCATCATCCATTATCACATGCACAGAAAATCAAAAAGACTTAGCTTTTTAAAGAAAATGTTTACTCACCTTTATATTGTTTGAACAGAGAACAGAGCTCTGAAACTGCAAGTGATTTGAAAACTGGAACTTGCTTTTGAAATTGAAATAGCAACTTGAATTTGATATGATCTTCTTTAATTATGTTGGATTTGAGTTTGAATTGCTTTGCTTCAGTTTGAAACTAGAAAGAGTTGTTTGATTTTCTTTTCCTTATATTTTAGTTAGGTTTTATCTCAAGTTTAAGTTTGATAAATTTTGAAAGATGAAGAAAAATGAAAAATAAAAGAAAGTATTATTGTACAGCTTTGTTCTTTAAACGATTTTATTTTTTTTTTAAAGAAAACAACTCAATTGACACTTGTAAACAAGAATCCCGTCCTTACTAACAAATGTTTTATGCATGCATTTTATATTTATTAATGTCTTATATTCTTATTTTTACACTTTCTTTTTATTTATATGTATATAACTCAAAGAAAATAGTACAAAACTTATTTATTTATACTTATTTTAAGCTTAAGCTATTTATACCTATATATATATACATTAGTGCTTAAAAATGTAGAATTTTAAATCTAATTTATTTTTGAGATATTTATTTTGAATTTCAAACCATAGTTCAATTTACACTCTACATATATATATATACAATAGAAATTAGAAAGCACATTTTATTTGTTTTGAAAAGAATAAGTTTGCAAATTTAAATAATTATATAAGAAGATTATCAAATTAATTTTGCTAAAAATTCTGGGTCATCGCAGTGTATATCCATATTTTTATTATGTGAGTTTAGTCTTCTATTTTGTAGACTCATTTATTTATATATACTCATGTCTATATATTATATATTCCACTGTGTTATCTAATTCTGTGTTATGTATTGTATGTTATATTGATCTGAAATTTTATATGTATCCATCATGTGTATTGCTTTGCACCGATACCACTCACGACAACAATTCAGTTCAGATCTTCAATTTTGGCAAGAAAGACGGACGGTGTTAGTTCAAGGGAATATTCATGTTTGGTTGCTTTTAACAAACCTCATTCTCTGTATTGGTAGAAGGTATTATTTAGTAATACTCTTTATAATATAGGTTTAGAGGCGGGGAATTACAAATTTTAACATTATATGTAAGAAATTTATTTTATTATATTAAATTATTACTTAATGATTATTTTTAAAAGCCTTAAGAAATTTTAAGTATATTTTAACGCTATGTTTTCAAAGTATAGGCTTTACAAATTCCCATTTAGTTATGTAGAAGAATTTATCGAAGATATTTTAAAGAATTTTTTCATTTTCTATACAATAAGAATAACAAATGAACAGATCAGTAATTCCAATTGGTATGGGACTTTTTCCTTTGAATATTGGAGGCTAAGGGAGCTTATCCCATATATTAGGGAAAGAAAAAATTTATAGCAGAACAAAATTTAGGCCAAGGAATAAAAATATTAAAATAAAACAAAAGGAAAAGAAAGAAAAAGGAAATAGGCAACAAATGCTCCCAACCAATTCCCATTCGTGTTTCCATTTGCGAGTTCAATATGTATATGAATTTTGATAATAATTTTCTAGTTATTCTCTTGAATCGTTATATGGAATATGTTAGGGGTTGAGTGAAGTTTACTAGCATCTAGTAAACACTCAAATATCACTTAGTGGTATGGGACATTCGTGCAGTGTTAGTTCGATTACTATTTATAGGTTATGACACTCGGTTTACTCTGTGTTTACCATTTTCATTTTGAGTTGATTTGTGAACTGCTTGACCTTGAAGCTAGTATTACCCTAGAAGCTCAACTATGGAGGTCGTGCCTTGAGTCATGGCATCACCAAACCTACTGTGTGTTTGGTTGTCTTACTGTGTGTTTGACATTTGTTGGTTTATATACCTTATGTATGTTCATAATACCATCATATGCCACATAAGCCAAAAGTTTTTTACAAATGAATGTTTATGTAGATCGAGTAATATGAATAGTTCTACTAAATTAAAACTTATATATAACAATAGCGGAAATAAAGAACTATAAAGTAAAGTGCATAATAGATTTCCCGTTCCACGTCCAGTCTCAGACTCCTTTTGGATTTAACTAACAAACGTTCTCACTTAACCTAAAGGAATAGGTATTACAGATCACCTGAGCTGTCGAACAGGACTTCTATATTACAACCGCCTATGCTACCAAATAGGACTTCATGCCTGAAGATCACCAATAGGACTTCGACGACAAAGAGTAGTAAAGTGTTTTGAATTCTTGTGCTCTAAATAACAAGGATGAGTCGATTTAGTACAACCTTCCTATAATCTTCTTCTGAGTGGTATATTGAATGCACGTAAAGATATGGAAGTAATATGATCACAAAGAAAATGGAATTGAATGTGCAAATGATCAGTTACAAAGAAATATAAGTATACGAAAGTGCTTGAGAATCAAAAGCAAGATATAAAAAAATAGAAAAATATAAATTGATTTGAATTTAAGAATTCATTTGCTTTATATAGAGGATGTATGGTTGCAAATCTTAGTGAAGAGGAACGGTCATTATAAATGATTGCAACCGCTAACAAAGAGCAATAACTCTTCATGGAGAAGAGCACCTCCTAAGAAAATTTAAAAAATATAGATGTTATGACTATTTAGTCAACTGAATAAAATCAACTAGCCGACTAAATTGAATGGGGAGATACGTTTTTAAAGAAGAAAGGAATCAGTACAAAAATAGACAGTTTCGGTCGACCGAAATCAACATTTCAGTCGACTGAACATATGATTGGTCGACTAAATTGAATAATTCAGTTGACTGACCAGTGTCGGTGAACATAGGTCAAAGAACATAGATTCAGTCGACTGAATATACCAATTCAGTCGATTACACTCTGTTTAAAACTAAAAGGTGTCTTATTTCGGTTGGTTAGAGCACTTGCTTTCTAAATTAGAGGCCCGAGTTCCAATTTTGCTCCATGCATTTTCGAAAACTTGATTTTCATTTAAAATATGAGGAGTATATATGTGTATACAACTTTAAAGAGATTTTAACATATGTATACTCTAAAAATGACAGTATATGACTAATAGTACTTTGTTCATCACATTTGTCCTGTCTCCGTAGTGTATATCTCTTCTTGTATCTCCATGTACTACTTTTATCCTCTTTTGTACCGTGTATCTTCATATTCAACTTATTTATTTGTCTCTTTTTGATACTTATATACCTGCAAGTTAGCTTGAGGTTCTTTGACATTAATGTATTGTAACATCCCGCCTTTTCGCACACTTTAAACCGACACACGTGCCAATTCAAAGCATACGCAAGGGCGGATTGTTATGGGGTAAATAAGAAAAACAGAGAAGAAATAAAGCAAAATAGAATCTCACAGCGGAAGGATAAGATATAATAATCAATATACAGTTCATGATAACTGTTTACAAAATATTTATTTTACTTATACAATGAATATCAGAGTTACACATACCAATACAATCAATGCAGCGGAAATTTAGAGTGTGGTGCAATACTATAAATAATATAATACGGGTTCTTCGTCTTCGTCCTCCAAAGTTAAAATCTTTGATCCTGGAATGCTCGGAGTGACCCGAGCGAATTTGAAAAGACAAAAACACTCGAGTCAGAACTAAAAGATCTTATGTGAGTTAAATTAACAGAAATAAATATGAGTACAGTAACTCAAGAGATGCTCGGGATTTACATCTCCTAAGGATCCGTTAAACTATTTACTATGTAGTATATTGCGCTATTATAATAGTGTCTATTTATAAAGTAAACTTACTTTTTAATAGCGTTAAGGGGTTACCCATATAGCCCTTAACACAAATAATGCCAGTAGTCTATACAGTACCGTAATACCTCCTGATCGGGAAGCTACCAGAGGATACTCCATAGGTACGACACAAATAGAAACTCATAGTAAAGGCTCGGTATGGTAGGTGA
Source organism: Allium cepa (assembly GCA_030765085.1). Taxonomy (NCBI): domain Eukaryota; kingdom Viridiplantae; phylum Streptophyta; class Magnoliopsida; order Asparagales; family Amaryllidaceae; genus Allium; species Allium cepa. The sequence continues at coordinate 888,891,093 of CM060929.1, forward strand.
CACGGCACAACTAGGCAATGCCAGGGTAGATATACCAATTGCTATCCAGGCTGGTGGAAACGCGTAGCCGCAGTTACCGCCCACCTCGGACTAACTCCCCAAAATCAAAATATAGAAGTGGCCACTGAATCAATCCAAAATCAAAGTATAATATCGAAGAGGAGGGTCCGATCAGAGGAATGACCTCATTGTCCTGAGAATCGCTCCTGTTTTAGCCACCTTATGCCAACTCACGGGAGTCGGGTCCACGTATTTACCTTACAGGAAACGTCGCCACCACCTACTTCATTCTGGAATCTCCACCGCGTACACGGTTAGTCAAAGTGGTTTTCGGTATCGACAGAGAGTATGTCCATATCCGATCCCAGTCTCTTTGCCAACCCATCATTATTATAACACCGCGATCATTTAAAAATAGCTTATACTTTAAAATCAGAATAAACATTCCATTTCATAACCGTGAATACGATATCATTTCAAACCCAAAGCCATATTTTATCACTTATCCCAAATATAATTCTTTTCCAAAATCATAATGCTTTAACTTCATAATGTCTGAAAATCAAATATTTCAAAGCATAATATTTTGAAAATCATAATTTAAAACCATAACTTCTAAAACTTGAATGGTTTGGATATTCAACGGTATATGAATTAAAAGGTTTAACTTAGATGTTACTTTGTAAAGAAAATAGTTCTCATGGCTTTACAAATACATTTCTTTATTAAAGTCTAAACCAAAATTTGTATTATCTCTCTCAAGTTCCAAAACCACTTCAATTTATATATATATACGTATATCCATTTGGAGTATTAATATTTCAAACTGAAGTTGGATTTTATTCTTTCAACAAATCGAATGTTCTATTAATTAGTCTTGAATATTCACATAAAATCCATAAATAAATAAAAACTCCAATTTCTAGTAATAAGATATATTTTTTCAATTCAAATTATACTAGAATATTCATTTCAATTTATCTTGGGAAAAATCCAATTATAAATATCATATCTTAAAATTTCCAAACTTAACATTTAAACATATGATATAAATTATCAAACTCCATTTTCTTAATTTTTTTCCATTTTTAATAAAGAGATTTATACACCTTTTAATTTCAAAATTTTCAACTTCATATGTATATATATGGAAGAATAATATTTATACAATATAAAATTTAAGATTATTAGAAACCGTATTCCATCAAACCATAGAAATCACATTAAAATAGTTATATATAGACCGCGGTGCCTGTATATAATTTTCTATCCTATGGTCAAGTGATACGGATATTTATCATTTCAATCCGCAATTTAAAAGATATAAAATTTTGCGGTTGTATATCATTTCAAACCACAATCCCGAATGAAAGGAAATATGCATGATAATTTGCAATTTAATGATATACAATAAACATCCATCAACATCACCCATCATCCAATCACAATCATCAAGCAATATCAATCAATAACAATTTATATTTGATAATATATAACAGGTAATAACTGGCAATTTTATTCAGATTAAATTTAACAACTATTAATCTAACAGTTTATATTCAGTAATAATCTATATAACTGTTAACTAGCAGTTTATAGGCAAACAAATAAATTCTAACTATCAATTAATACGCAATAAATAAATTAAATTAACAGTTAAATTTAATAAATGCAATTCAACAAATATGAGTGAAATAAACATGCCAAATACTCATAAATAAATTTCTATTCATTTCTAAAATTAACTTAACAAACATAAAAGCTTCTAGTAGTTGTGAGTGGGTTTAAACACTCACCTTTTGAATTTAAATCGAATTTAAATTCGATTTAAACCCAAAAATTCGCCCGTCTCTGAATTCGTCCAAACTAGCGTCATCAAGTCCGGAACTAAATTACGATCCTAACAAAAGAAATTTCGTGTGAATCCGACTTCGTATGAGAAAGATACGTCGAAAATTGCGATTGAAAACAAAATTAAATGAAAAACAAAACTTACCTAATATTATACCCTGCCACGTCATCAAAGGAGGACTCCCCACCTCCTTCCAGGAACGCACGCACGCGTCCATAACAGGGAATGGAACCCTGAGATCGAACAGAACCGCAAACGCTACCCTTCGCCGCCGGTCCCCTCACGGCCTGCCGCCGCCGCCGCCGTGTCCCCCTCCCATGAAATTGCTTCGCTACGCATGCTACTCGAGCCTCGTGCCCAGATTTTGCACCAGCCGCCGGTTTAAAAAATTAAACCTAAATCGAAAATTCGCGAGCATCCAGCCGTTGTTTCGATGCAATAACCACATAGATCTAACCCCCTCAGTCCCCTCTCCAATACCCAGAAATCGTTTGACGATCTGACGAAGTTTGTCGCGGCGTTGATCAATGGCCACGAACTGTTTGAATTTATTCTGAGCAAACGATGACTCCATTCGAAAAACGAATTACACCATGAGATTACGTGTTTCGAGAACATTAACATATATTTTTGTGGAATTTTTCTTGAGAGTTTGAATTTTCATTGAAATTTGGATTGAAGTAGATCTAGGTTTTGCAACCATTTGAGGAGGAGAAGGAGATGAAGAAATAATATACAGCAAATGACAATAGGATGGAGCTAGGGTTTATAACTGTATATATATAGGTAGGGTTGGGTTAGAGTAGATAGACTAGATAGATGAACGTACGAAACAAACTAAGGCCCAAAAAGCCCGTTATTTCTTCGGAACCGAATTTGTTAAATCTATATATCCAAATAGGTAATTTAAAATATTCTGAACGCGATGGAAAAGTTTCACGTCCAAATTTGATCGTATGAAGAAGTTATGCTGAAAACAAAATTTCCAAATTGATTTTAATAAAATTGATTTCAAGGCGTTTCGCGTCCGTACGATCAAACGACAGGTCCGATCGATACGAAACTTGAAACCCTATAATAATTCACCGATGCGGATCCGATGAAACTGGTTTCATCGAAATCCAAGTCCGTGACCAAAACGGCTATTTTTAATATTCATTAATTAAATTAAAATAAATTATAAAAATCCAAATTTTATATTAAATTCTAAAATTGACCAAATTTTCTCCCTTTAAATTTTCTTAATTATTTACTCAAATTCTAAACAATTTAAGTGTCAATACATAGTTGTTCTATTCATCAATTTAAATGTTAATCCTTAACTTAAAGGTTAAATTCCAATTTTAATAAATTCAACATTATAAATTCGATTAAATCTATTAAATTCACTCCCTTCCTATTATTCAAATTTATTGATGCTAATTAAATGGAATTAATACTGGCTCAATATCTATACAATAAAAATCTCCGATTTAATCTTAGATCTCAATTTACACAAAAATTAATTAATTCCATCTAAATATATATCTTCCTAGTATCTAACTATTTAAAAATTTGCTTACCACCTTTTAAACTAAACATTTACTAGTCGATTTGTGTCATTTCTAACCCCTTAGATATTTAAAAGCAACTAGCAGCACATTTACATATAAATTCATTGTCAATTATTTCAGTAAATAAATTTCCAAAGGTTACTGCAAATAAATCCAAATTAATTGCCATAAATTCTAATAAATTTGATTTTTATTGGATTTCAAACTTAACACTAAATCAATTATTACTCAGCTACAGTTAACGTTCCTTTTATATTTCATTACAGTAATCATTCCCAATTTCCATCTTTTATTTGCATAAATTACTGGATTTCAATTAAATTGAAATCTTGTTAACTTACATATAAATAAAACTTAAAACCTCAATTAATTCATTCCACTTTGGTTGCATTCTTAAGATTACACTAATTATTATATTATAAAAATGAAATTTTCCCTTGGTTACATCTTATTTATTCACTTACCAATATTCTACACTAACTGCAATAATTTAGTGCATAAATTGAAATTGATTAAAATAAAACTTAGCAAACAAATAGAATAAATACGTACAATAATTATTGTCATAAATCTATTTTATAAGTCTACACTTAATTATTACCTTACAATACGTTTTACGTTACCATAAATTTATATTCACTCTTCCGTTACTTTATTAATAATTACTAAAGTAACGTTTTTCTTAATTAAAACTTTCTCCACAATTGAATGAACTTTATTTCCAATACATGCTACCTAATTGCATTTACTTATGATCTTATCCAAACATTCATTTATATTTTATTTCCATCAATTAGTTAATATTTACATCCATTTATTTACAATTTACTTCCATTATACAATTGCAATTTATTATAGTTATTATTACATTAAATACTATTTCAATTTTATTCTTTTAGTATTAATTAAACAATCATATTTAAATTAAGATATTATAATGTTTTTCACTATTTATTTACACTCCATTAAAACCCAACAGTCGTCTCAATCACATTTGAATTTGCATTAAATTGGTTGTCCAGCAACTGCCATTTGTATTACTATCTTAATTCTTATACAGTTACCGTTTTACCAATTTACTAATACATATGTAATTTAAATTTTTGTCTTTAATTCTTTATTTTATATTTTATTCAAGTGCAACAAATTACACTATTCCTTTATTGATATTTCACCTAACCTTTCAACAATTAAGTTAAATAACCGTTTCTACAATTCATTATTAATTATAAATTTAATTCTCCTTTATTTATGCAACTTACACAAGGGTATAAATCTTCCATTATCTCAATCATTAGATTTCTATTAAATTTAACAATAATTAAGATTTTTAATTACCGTTGCTATAAATTTTCATTTAGCGTTCGTCTAGTATTAATTTACCTCCTTTATATATATATTTCCCTTTTCTACAAAATTTAAATTTCAAAATCATTTTTAATTAAAAATTTAATTGTCGAATTTACGGGTCGTTACACTCTCCCCCACTCAAAACTTTTCGTCCCCGAAAAGAAAAAGAAGGGAAAAGAAGAATTTCAAAATCAATATTTTAAATTTACAAAATTAGTTAATTTAGCTAAAATATACAAATTTATATAAAGTGAAATATTTAAGTGGTTTCAACCATTAAACAACCAAACAAAACAACAACCATCAACCTTACAAACAGCATACCTACACAAGACAAAGCAACCATTTAATTCATCAAACAAATAGTTATTCGGGTTCAGAACTTGAAATTTGTATGGAATGAAAATAACTATCAAGTGCATCCTTTACTCAACAGTCTTAGACGGAACAAAGATAGATTATTTATTCATCTAAAACTTCAAATTCCTTACCCAACAACCATAAATCAAACAATACAATTCAAACCAACAACCAAATTAACTTATTATACATTTAATTCATGCTTTAGTTGTTTGATTTTTTTATTTATTTATGGAGGGATTTCTTCATTTCCTACAAATTTCATTTTCCATTCATTACAAAATTCATTATATTGGTATCCTATTTTATTTACTTAAGTTTATATCATCTATTTATAATCTTACCTTTACTTATATAGTAGAATTTCCAATTTAACTTAAGTTTATACAATTAATTCTCATTACTAACAGCAAATTTATTGAATACCTTAATTACCTCAAACTCCACTTGTAAGATTTCCCTTTACATTGCTTACTAACATTGCAACTTTTATTATATGGTAAGTTTATATATGTCTTAAGAGTGTAAGTGAAAATTTCTAAGTTTCTTTTCAATTCCTTTTGTTTTTCTTAATTAATGGTTCAATAAATATATATTCGTTATATATATTACAATTTCAACTTACCCTTAATTTTATTCCTTTATTTAATGTTTACGTTTCTATTATATTAAATTACAGTAACTTCCTTAGTTACACCTAAATTATTAACCATATAACCTTCATTCTTATAAATAAAGGAATTTTATTAATTTATTACTTAGGGTTTACAGTCATTTATTTATTATTCCTACTTTCCATTATATTAGAATAGGGGAAATTCAAAACATACTTAAGTTAATAACTCTACAATCAATCCTTATTTACTAAAGAATTTCATTTTATTTACTTAAGTTCATATCACCTATTAATAATTCTTGACTTATTTTCAGTAAAATTTCAATTATAACTTAAGTTTATACCACTAAATTCTTATTTATATAATAGCAATTCATAGAATAATCCAAAATTTCCAACATTTCAACTTGCATAATATTCTATTCAAATCTCTTAATTAACATTTCAACCTTTCATATTTGGTAAGTTATATATGTTTAAAGAGAAATGCAATTGAACTTATACTAGTTTAATCTCAATTCTTTTAATTCATTGATTTTCCAATAAATCTTTACCATTATTTATAATTTAAATTTTTAACTTCCTTTATACTTAGCATTAATTCTCTTACTTATTAGAGGTTTTCAATCCATTTATTACTTACTTTTTTTTTATTCCACTAAAATTTAGCAATTAATTAATGGAAAATTTTAGAATTAAATTCCGGGTCAAATTTCAATTTATTTTGAAATAATAGATAATTAGTTTCCTACAACTTTATATCTCAATTATATTTAAAACAAACAAATTCAGATATTTCCAACATAAATCTGCAGTAGAATTTACTACAGTGGCCTTTCCCCTTCGAAACTCGAAAATAGAAGTCGATGATGCGGCCGCCATCACCGAAATTATTTTCTAGCGACAGAGAGGAAAGTACAAAATTTATATTCTCCAAAATCTTCTTTAAAATAATTTTTCCGAATTATACTAAATATTTATATAAGAAAATACTTATAAACCAAATCCCTATATCCCATAAATCCATTGAAAACAGATTTTCAAAATCCCGGACTTAAGTTCTAAAATCTCCAATTTGATTTATTATAATTTCAACTTAGCTTCAATTGTTATAAATATTTTTATTTCCCAACACCCAATCTATAGCAACCAAATATATATATATATATCTTTATAAAAATATTTTTATATATAGAAAATATAATAGGAAAAATTATTTCATTCACCTATATTAAAAACAAATATTATGTCGGTCTGTCCTATTAAGTGTTTAGAAATCCCTATTGATGGCATAGCGTCCCATGCATCAACTAGAATTTATAAATACAAAGCGGAACAGATTAACACAATATCAAAATCTTTTATTAACACTAACAAGTACGCTCTCTCATATATATACACTTAGCGACTCCCATAGGGTATTTTTGCCCTATTAACAAAGAGTCAAACCCCACAGAGCCAAAGTTTATCGCTAAACCAAAGCTCTGATATCAACTGTAACATCCCGCCTTTTCGCATACTTTAAACCGACACACGGGCCAATTCAAAGCATACGCAAGGGCGGATTGTTATGGGGTAAATAAGAAAAACAGAGAAGAAATAAAGCAAAATAGAATCTCACAGCGGAAGGATAAGATATAATAATCAATATACAGTTCATGATAACTGTTTACAAAATATTTATTTTACTTATACAATGAATATCAGAGTTACACATACCAATACAATCAATGCAGCGGAAATTTAGAGTGTGGTGCAATACTATAAATAATATAATACGGGTTCTTCGTCTTCGTCCTCCAAAGTTAAAATATTTGATCCTGAAACGCTCGGACTGACCCGAGCGAATTTGAAAAGACAAAAACACTCGAGTCAGAACTAAAAGATCTTATGTGAGTTAAATTAACAGAAATAAATATGAGTACAGTAACTCAAGAGATGCTCGGGATTTACATCTCCTAAGGATCCGTTAAACTATTTACTATGTAGTATATTGCGCTATTATAATAGTGTCTATTTATAAAGTAAACTTACTTTTTAATAGCGTTAAGGGGTTACCCATATAGCCCTTAACACAAATAATGCCAGTAGTCTATACAGTACCGTAATACCTTCTGATCGGGAAGCTACTAGAGGATACTCCATAGGTACGACACAAATAGAAACTCGTAGTAAAGGCTCGGTATGGTAGGTGACACGGCACAACTAGGCAATGCCAGGGTAGATATACCAATTGCTATCCAGGCTGGTGGAAACGCGTAGCCGCAGTTACCGCCCACCTCGGACTAACTCCCCAAAATCAAAATATAGAAGTGGCCACTGAATCAATCCAAAATCAAAGTATAATATCGAAGAGGAGGGTCCGATCAGAGGAATGACCTCATTGTCCTGAGAATCGCTCCTGTTTTAGCCACCTTATGCCAACTCACGGGAGTCGGGTCCACGTATTTACCTTACAGGAAACGTCGCCACCACCTACTTCATTCTGGAATCTCCACCGCGTACACGGTTAGTCAAAGTGGTTTTCGATATCGACAGAGAGTATGTCCATATCTGATCCCGGTCTCTTTGCCAACCCATCGTTATTATAACACCGCGATCATTTAAAAATAGCTTATACTTTAAAATCAGAATAAACATTCCATTTCATAACCGTGAATACGATATCATTTCAAACCCAAAGCCATATTTTATCACTTATCCCAAATATAATTCTTTTCCAAAATCATAATGCTTTAACTTCATAATGTCTGAAAATCAAATATTTCAAAGCATAATATTTTGAAAATCACAATTTAAAACCATAACTTCTAAAACTTGAATGGTTTGGATATTCAACGGTATATGAATTAAAAGGTTTAACTTAGATGTTACTTTGTAAAGAAAATAGTTCTCATGGCTTTACAAATACATTTCTTTATTAAAGTCTAAACCAAAATTTGTATTATCTCTCTCAAGTTCCAAAACCACTTCAATTTATATATATATATATATATACGTATATCCATTTGGAGTATTAATATTTCAAACTAAAGTTGGATTTTATTCTTTCAACAAATCGAATGTTCTATTAATTAGTCTTGAATATTCACATAAAATCCATAAATAAATAAAAACTCCAATTTCTAGTAATAAGATATATTTTTTCAATTCAAATTACACTAGAATATTCATTCCAATTTATCTTGGGAAAAATCCAATTATAAATATCATATCTTAAAATTTCCAAACTTAACATTTAAACATATGATATAAATTATCAAACTCCATTTTCTTAATTTTTTTCCATTTTTAGTAAAGAGATTTATACACCTTTTAATTTCAAAATTTTCAACTTCATATGTATATATATGGAAGAATAATATTTATACAACATAAAATTTAAGATTATTAGAAACCGTATTCCATCCAAACCACAGAAATCACATTAAAATAGTTATATATAGACCGCGGTGCCTGTATATAATTTTCTATCCTATGGTCAAGTGATACTGATATTTATCATTTCAATCCGCAATTTAAAAGATATAAAATTTTACGGTTGTATATCATTTCAAACCACAATCCCGAATGAAAGGAAATATGCATGATAATTTGCAATTTAATGATATACAATAAACATCCATCAACATCACCCATCATCCAATCACAATCATCAAGCAATATCAATCAATAACAATTTATATTTGATAATATATAACAGGTAATAACTGGCAATTTTATTCAGATTAAATTTAACAACTATTAATCTAACAGTTTATATTCAGTAATAATCTATATAACTGTTAACTAGCAGTTTATAGGCAAACAAATAAATTCTAACTATCAATTAATACGCAATAAATAAATTAAATTAACAGTTAAATTTAATAAATGCAATTCAACAAATATGAGTGAAATAAACATGCCAAATACTCATAAATAAATTTCTATTCATTTCTAAAATTAACTTAACAAACATAAAAGCTTCTAGTAGTTGTGAGTGGGTTTAAACACTCACCTTTTGAATTTAAATCGAATTTAAATTCGATTTAAACCCAAAAATTTGCCCATCTCGGAATTCGTCCAAACCAGCGTCATCAAGTCCTGAATTAAATTATGATCCTAACAAAAGAAATTTCGTGTGAATCCGACTTCGTATGAGAAAGATACGTCGAAAATTGCGATTGAAAACAAAATTAAATGAAAAACAAAACTTACCTAATATTATACCCTGCCACGTCATCAAAGGAGGACTCCCCACCTCCTTCCAGGAATGCACGCACGCGTCCATAACAGGGAATGGAACCCTGAGATCGAACAGAACCGCAAACGCTACCCTTCGCCGCCGGTCCCCTCACGGCCTGCCGTCGCCGCCGCCGTGTCCCCCTCCCATGAAATTGCTTCGCTACGCATGCTACTCGAGCCTCATGCCCAGATTTTGCACCAGCCGCCGGTTTAAAAAATTAAACCCAAATCGAAAATTCGCGAGCATCCAGCCGTTGTTTCGATGCAATAACCACATAGATCTAACCCCCTCAGTCCCCTCTCCAATACCCAGAAATCGTTTGACGATCTGACGAAGTTTGTCGCGGCGTTGATCAATGGCCACGAACTGTTTGAATTTATTCTGAGCAAACGATGACTCCATTCGAAAAACGAATTACACCATGAGATTACGTGTTTCGAGAACATTAACATATATTTTTGTGGAATTTTTCTTGAGAGTTTGAATTTTCATTGAAATTTGGATTGAAGTAGATCTAGGTTTTGCAACCATTTGAGGAGGAGAAGGAGATGAAGAAATGAATATACAGCAAATGACAATAGGATGGAGCTAGGGTTTATAACTGTATATATATAGGTAGGGTTGGGTTAGAGTAGATAGACTAGATAGATGAACGTACGAAACAAACTAAGGCCCAAAAAGCCCGTTATGCCTCCGGAACCGAATTTGTTAAATCTATATATCCAAATAGGTAATTTAAAATATTCTGAACGTGATGGAAAAGTTTCACGTCCAAATTTGATCGTATGAAGAAGTTATGCTGAAAACAAAATTTCCAAATTGATTTTAATAAAATTGATTTCAAGGCGTTTCGCGTCCGTACGATCAAACGACAGGTCCGATCGATACGAAACTTGAAACCCTATAATAATTCACCGATGCGGATCCGATGAAACTGGTTTCATCGAAATCCAAGTCCGTGACCAAAACGAATATTTTTAATATTCATTAATTAAATTAAAATAAATTATAAAAATCCAAATTTTATATTAAATTCTAAAATTGACCAAATTTTCTCCCTTTAAATTTTCTTAATTATTTACTCAAATTCTAAACAATTTAAGTGTCAATACATAGTTGTTCTATTCATCAATTTAAATGTTAATCCTTAACTTAAAGGTTAAATTCCAATTTTAATAAATTCAACATTATAAATTCGATTAAATCTATTAAATTCACTCCCTTCCTATTATTCAAATTTATTGATGCTAATTAAATGGAATTAATACTGGCTCAATATCTATACAATAAAAATCTCCGATTTAATCTTAGATCTCAATTTACACAAAAATTAATTAATTCCATCTAAATATATATCTTCCTAGTATCTAACTATTTAAAAATTTGCTTACCACCTTTTAAACTAAACATTTACTAGTCGATTTGTGTCATTTCTAACCCCTTAGATATTTAAAAGCAACTAGCAGCACATTTACATATAAATTCATTGTCAATTATTTCAGTAAATAAATTTCCAAAGGTTACTGCAAATAAATCCAAATTAATTGCCATAAATTCTAATAAATTTGATTTTTATTGGATTTCAAACTTAACACTAAATCAATTATTACTCAGCTACAGTTAACGTTCCTTTTATATTTCATTACAGTAATAATTCCCAATTTCCATCTTTTATTTGCATAAATTACTGGATTTCAATTAAATTGAAATCTTGTTAACTTACATATAAATAAAACTTAAAACCTCAATTAATTCATTCCACTTTGGTTGCATTCTTAAGATTACACTAATTATTATATTATAAAAATGAAATTTTTCCCTTGGTTACATCTTATTTATTCACTTACCAATATTCTACACTAACTGCAATAATTTAGTGCATAAATTGAAATTGATTAAAATAAAACTTAACAAACAAATAGAATAAATACGTACAATAATTATTGTCATAAATCTATTTTATAAGTCTACACTTAATTATTACCTTACAATACGTTTTACGTTACCATAAATTTATATTCACTCTTCCGTTACTTTATTAATAATTACTAAAGTAACGTTTTTCTTAATTAAAACTTTCTCCACAATTGAATGAACTTTATTTCCAATACATTCTACCTAATTGCATTTACTTATGATCTTATCCAAACATTCATTTATATTTTATTTCCATCAATTAGTTAATATTTACATCCATTTATTTACAATTTACTTCCATTATACAATTGCAATTTATTATAGTTATTATTACATTAAATACTATTTCAATTTTATTCTTTTAGTATTAATTAAACAATCATATTTAAATTAAGATATTATAATGTTTTTCACTATTTATTTACACTCCATTAAAACCCAACAGTCGTCTCAATCACATTTGAATTTGCATTAAATTGGTTGTCCAGCAACTGCCATTTGTATTACTATCTTAATTCTTATACAGTTACCGTTTTACCAATTTACTAATACATATGTAATTTAAATTTTTGTCTTTAATTCTTTATTTTATATTTTATTCAAGTGCAACAAATTACACTATTCCTTTATTGATATTTCACCTAACCTTTCAACAATTAAGTTAAATAATCGTTTCTACAATTCATTATTAATTATAAATTTAATTCTCCTTTATTTATGCAACTTACACAAGGGTATAAATCTTCCATTATCTCAATCATTAGATTTCTATTAAATTTAACAATAATTAAGATTTTTAATTACCGTTGCTATAAATTTTCATTTAGCGTTCGTCTAGTATTAATTTACCTCCTTTATATATATATTTCCCTTTTCTACAAAATTTAAATTTCAAAATCATTTTTAATTAAAAATTTAATTGTCGAAATTTACGGTCGTTACACTTATAGTTATCATTAAAATCCAACAAGAAAGGTTCTAAAATTCCCCCCTTTTGATGATGACAACTGTACAATTTTTGAAAAAAAATTATTCTATGTAAAATGATATTATAATATGATTAAAGCTCCCCCTAAGTAAAATATCTCCCCCTATCATTATCCATATAAACTTCTCCCCCTTTGATATTACCAAAAAATGAATGAGGGAATTTAGTAGATTTTATCAAATATCTTGTAAAGAGCAAAGTTTTAAATATTCTAATAACTATAATATTTCTAAGTATAAATGAAAATAATTTAAGTTAATATATCGTTTTTAGAAATCATTGTTAAAAACTATGTTCTTTTAATAAATGTTATCTTTATATCTATAAGAGCTTTGAGAACATTACATAAAAATGTGGACACTTCAAAAAATTCAAGTTATACTATGTCAAAATATGAGTATTATTTTCCAAAAATAGCTTAGCATTCCTAAACAATAAAAGGTTAACCCAATATTAATTATGGAGAAAATAAGTTGGATTTTATCAATTTTGCTGAAGTCCTTATTTCATTGTAAGTACATGATTTCATCAAATGTTTGGAACATCTTTAAAATTCAAAACCTATCTTACCTACAATAAATAATAAACATTTTTTTGGTACATACTACTACGTTAGGGTCCTGGGGTTAATCATAGAGTGAAAACCTTACCAAAATAGGTATGGTTGTGCCCTTATAAAGAATTAAAAATAATGAAATAATTTTATCAAATAGTAATTACATTTTAGTACTTTTGATATCATTAAAATAGTAGTATTTTAATCAAAGTGTTGTAGAGAATCCTGATTTTTTTAGTATTTTGTGGTAAACTACTATGGTTTAGCGCTATAAGTAGGACTGCTGATCATTAATAAATAACCACCATTTATAAACTAGGGTATTAGTGAAAAAATTAACATTAAAGCATGTGATACCCAAAGTTATTATAATTTCCTAAGTTTTAGGAAATCATAACCATTTGTGTGTGGTCGAACCTTTATAAATAAATATAGTTTTCATTACAAATCACATTCTTATAATAGTTGTTAATATAAAGTTGTTTATCATGATCCATCATATTAGTAGCAATCTATATTTTAATACTATTAGTCATTAGCTTAGTGCTTGAAAAACATTTTCTATCATTTCTAAACAAAGTGCTATTATGACTATAAGTGGTTTTAGGACTATATCGGTTACTAGTACTAGCACTAAAATTAGTACACACAAATGCATATCTAGTACTATTTTTACTTTTAGCTTGTTTATAGGCTAAACCTCTTTTATCATTGTAAGCTATCGAGTTTGCAACTAATGAAGATAAGATATCTTTACCTTTGTTAAAATTTATGATTTTTTCGTTTAGTCTTTCGAAATTTTCTTTAGAATCGCAAACTTCTTTTTCTAAAATATTAGTATTATCTTTTATAATCTCACATTCTTTAGATAATTCCAAATTCTTTTTAATTAAAGATTCATTCTCTTTTTCAAGAGACAAAATTAAAGTGCTAGAATTATTTAAAGAATTTTTCAAAAATATATTTTTATTTTGCAAAACATCGATTTCCACCAAATGACCATTGTTTTTAACTTCCAACTGCTCATTTTCTTTTAGTAGGAAATCTTTTTGTAAAACAACTTCTTCTACCGTACTTTCAAAAAGTTTATTTTATTTTACCAAAAAATTATTTTTCACTTTTAGATTGGAAATTTTGTTCTCGCAATCTTTTAACTTAGCTAATGCTTCTATTAACTTTATTCAGTTTTTTACAATCTTTTAGTAATTCATTATGTGCAAACAAAAGATCTTAGTATAAAGAGTATAAGTATACCAATTATGATTTGAGTTTAGCCATGAAGCATTTGCTTGTTTTCTCCTTTGATTCTTCTTTATTGCTCTTCCTCTTTCTATTGCTTTGACTAGATCTCTTTATGGCCATTTATTCTAGGATGTTGTTATGGTCTCTAGAATCCCAGGCTCCGATACCAAATGAAAGTTTATGAGGATCGAGTAATATGAATAGTTCTACTAAATTAAAACTTGTATATAATAATAGCGGAAATAAAGAACTATAAAATAAAGTGCATCAAAGATTTTTATGATCGTTCGAACTTCCCGTTCTACATCTAGTCACAGACTCCTTCTAAGTTTAACTAGTAAACGCCCTCACTTAACCTGGAAGAATAGGTATTACTGACTGTCTGAGCTACCAAACAGAAGTTCTATATTACAGACCACCTAGCTATCAAATAGGACTTCATGCCCGAGGATCTCCAATAGGACTTCGACTACAAAGAGTAGTAAAGTGTTTTGACTTCTTATGCTCTAAATAACACAAATGAGTCGATAGTACAACCTTCCTATAACCTTCTTCTGAGTGGTATATTGAATGCACGTGAAGAAATGGAAGTAACATAACCACAAAGAAAATGGAATTGAATGTGCAAGTGATCATTTTGAAAGCAATATAAGTATATGAAAGTGCTTGAGAATTCAAAACCAAGATATTAAAAATCAAATAATGTAATTTTTGAATTCAAGAATTTGTTTGCTTTAAGTAGAGGATGAATGGTTGCAACTCTTAGTAAAGAGGAACGATCAATATAAACGATTGCAACCATTAACGAAGAAGAATAACTCTTCATGAAGAAGAGCACCTCGTCAGAAAATTTAAAAAATATAGCTGTTATGAATGTTTAGTTGACTGAATAAAATAAATTTGAATCGGGTAATATGAATAGTTTTACTAAATTAAAACTTGTACATAATAATAGCGGAAATAAAGAACTATAAAGTAAAGTGCATCAGAGATTTTTATACTGGTTTGAACTTCCCGTTCTATGTCGAGTCTCAAACTCCTTCTGCATTTAACCAACAAACGTCCTCACTTTACCCAGAGGAATAGGTATTACAGACCGCTTGAGCTACCGAATAGGACTTCTATATTACAAACCACCTAAGCTGCCAATAACAATTCGTGCCTGAAGATCTCCAACAGGACTTGATTACAATGAGTAGTAAAGCGATTTGACTTCTCGTGCTATAAATAACACAGATAAGTCGAGATTATGCAACCTTCCTATAATTTTCTTCTGAGTGGTTTATTGAATGTACATGAAGAAAAGGAAGTAATATGATCAGAAAGAAAATGGAATTGAATGTGCAAGTGATCGGTTTGAAAGCAATATAAGTATATGATAGCGTTTGAGAGTTCAAAAGCAAGATATATAAAATTAGAGAATGTAAATTGATTGAATTCAAGAATCTGTTTGCTTTATATAGAGGATGTATGGTTGCAACTCTTAGTGAAGAGGAATGATCATTATAAATGGTTGCGACCATTAATGGAGAGGATTAACTCTTTATGAAGAAGGGTGCTTCTTTAGAAAATTTGAAAAATATAGCTGTTATGACCGTTCAGTAGATTGAATAAAATCGACCAGCGGATTGAATTAAATAGAGAGACACATTTTTCAAAACAGAAAAGTATTAGTACAAAAATAGCCAGTTTCAATTGATTGAAATTTTCAATTCGGTCGATTGAACATGTAGTTGGTCGACTAAATTGAATAATTCAGTAGACTGACTGGTGTCGTTGAACACATGTTAAAGAACACAGATTCAGCCGACTGAATATACCAACTCAGTCAACTGAACTCTGTTTAAAACCAAAAGTTGTATTAGCTCAATTGATTAGAGCACCTGCTTTCTAAACTAGTTACCTAAGTTCGAGTCTTCCTCCATGCATTTTTGAAAACTTGGTTTTCATTTAAAATATGAGGTATATGTGTGTGTATACTACTTTAAAGAGATTTTAACATATGTATAGTCTAGACATGACACTCTGTGACTAGTAGTACTCTGGTCATCACCTTTTTCTTGTCTCCATCGTGTATATCTCTTCTTGTATTTCCAAATATATACTTTTATCCCCTTTTGTACTATGTATCTTCATATTTAACTTATTTGTTTGTCTCTTTTTGATACTTATGTACCTGCAAGTTAGCTTGAGGTTCTTTGGCATATTTTATAGTTGTTGTCATTAAAATCCAATAAGAGAGGTTCTAACAACAAGGAGTGAAATCGAAATCATGGTCACTATGATCCCTTGTGGTCGCAATGTATTGAAGTCAAAAGTTAGGACATGGTAACATGAATATTGAATACCAAAAGGATTGTGGGAGCATTACTATTTGGTAATGAGCCTCTTTAAGCATTACTCTGTGTTTGGTAGTCTTCCATTCGAATAGAGTAGTAGCATATTAAATCCCCCAATAATGGTTGCTGAAGACTTATTGTTTGATCATCTGACTCATATTGAGGGTTCTTATTAACACCTCAAACTTATTGTGTGTTTATCATCTTGAGATAGACTTATTGTGTAATTGGCCATTATAAAAGGACTTACGGTGTTCATCCATTAGATACAAACTTATTATGTGTTCATCTGATGACTTGCTGTGTGTTCTTCTATACCTTGCATTTCTTGTTTGCTTATAGTACCAACAGGTAGTCATGGCCTTAACATTATAAGGACTTACTGTGTGTCTGTTCTATCGATTAGATGAGTTTGATTTCTTGTATTTCACTGTGACTCATTTATGATATGTGATTTCCTTTATACTATTCCATGGTGAATGATGTTCTTTTACGTGTACTTATATCTTATGCTAGTTGATGCTTATGAATGGAATGACTATATTGTGTTTATGGATCATATTATGTGCAAACCTGTTGGAGTCATAAATGGCCACGAACTCCCGATTGAATGTGAAAGCACTAATATCCAATAACAATATCCAAATAGAGATAAGAACACAGATCACATAATAAATTGCAGAATAGTAAATGAACATGCAAGTTTTATAGTGGTTCGGCAAACTTTAGCCTATGTCCACTCCAATAATCTTTTATTTGTAATGTAAGATTGTAAGTCAGTTGTTTTTTGATTTAGAAAATTAATGGAGAAAGAGAAGATAGCGAAGAAGAAAAGTCAACTAGAAAAAGATCTCTCAAATGAACCATAAGGCTTGTACTTATAAGGAAAGACAGTGAAATATCTTCCTAATATTTCGGCCGCGGATTCTCCAGATCCAGACGAGGTCACCTTATCGATCGCGGGCCTCACTTCAATAAAAATAACAATCGGTGCCGATCATTTTTTTCACTTGTGATCTATATGGTGGGTCCCACCATGTAATATTGTTATTCCCAAAGTTTCATGCATAGTTGACTTCTGGATTTTAAGTTATTGATCGATCATCGTTGATTTATACTATCAATCCAAGCAATCCGTTTCCATATCGATTCACGCCGATCCATAATGAAGATTTTCCATATTTGATCCATATTGGGGATGAATCAAAGCCGATCCATTTTGGAGATTGATCATAGTTGATCCATAATAGAGGTGGATCATTGCTGATCCATATTGGAGAAGGATCATAGCCGATCCATTGTGAAAATGATCATACCCGATCATTTTTTCAATTGAAGTGTGAAATTCATACTTAGCCAATTCTAGAATGTTATTTGCATGAATCTATACAACTATCATCCACAGTCTTGTCCATAATCGATCTCCAATCCTGGTAACCATCTTTCTTAGCTTTCCGCCTTGATGATCATAAAGTCTATTGAGTTAAATCCACTAGTATACTGCCTTGCCAAAAGGCAGCTTAACATTTTGCCCTCCAAAACATGCCTTACCATAGAAAGTGTGTTTTGAATTGCCATAAATCCCAAATTCGAAGTCCATAATCCATCAATAGCCATATCATCCAATCCAAATCCATGATCTCTTTGGATCGTTAGTGAAATCCATGACCATTTCGAGTTGATATTCAATTCCGAATCCACGATCTCTTTGGATTATTTTATCCAAAACCATATCCATCAGAAGCCAAATCCATTGCCGTGAGAGGTCACCGTTCGAGGTTGATATCCAAATCCATGATCTCTCTAGGTCATTAGCTAAATTGAGACTACTCCAGGCCCATATCCAAATCTGTGACTGCTCCGGGTCAATGTCCAAATCCATAGCTTTTCGAAGTTGATATCCATATCCATAACCTCTTACGGTCCTTGCTAAGCTTAATCCATATTCGACAACCGAGTAAGCCGATCCTATCACTCTCTGATGAAGCGACGTTTACTACCTATACTTTGATTTAGTATCCCTGAACATTAAGTAATGTATTGGCCTAAGTCCTAGTCCGATTGTGGTCTCTCCGAACCCTTACCGAGCATAATCCATACTTGACGACCTGAGTAGGCCAATCCTACCACTCTCTGATGAAGCGACCTCCTCCTTTTCAGGCATAATCCATACCTGATGTCCTGTTGGGTTTTAGTCTATGGCCTCGACTCTTTGTTCGAGGACTTAATTCATGCCTATGCAGTTAATTCCCCGCTATAACTTTACTCTATCTCATAGCAGATTTCTACCACTATGGTTTTTCCATATAGCCCCAAATATAGCTTTCCGCTTTATGCCCCGTTATTTCTGCTATATCCCGTTTTCCCGCTATATTCCGTTATTTCTGTTATATCTTCTTTAAAAGAAATGGATTAAAACCAACAATTATACATTATAAATATTATGAAATTAATTTCTTTAACTGAATTTTTAATATATTTTTAGAAATGAAAACACGCTAATATTCTACTAAATGCAATTATGTTATATAACAGTTTTACGTTTATTTGCCGTATATTCGCACATATTTTTGTTTAATATTATTTATGTATCTATTATAAATCAATTGAATGTTAATTTTTCATTTAATTACGATTTATATATTTTTAAAAACATTAAATACGAGTTTTATAAGCAATTTTAGAGTCATCCACTATATCCCTCTATATCCTCGATGTATCCCTGCTATGACTTTTTGCACCTCCACCGCATTGAATCCGTCGAGCGCTTTAACTGCACAGATTCATACATGAATCCATTCTGTTGCTCTTTGGCGAAGGGACTCACCCCTTACGGTTACTGCCCCGTCACCCCGGTCGGGATAATGATCATATCCTGTTTTATTTATCGCGGTAATGCGGATCATAAGTAACTTAAAAATAAGAGTTCAGACATTCAAAAATCCAAAAAACTAAAAAAGCTAAAGGGTACCTATAAAGGCCCGTTTTTCCATACTCTTTGAATTGACAATAAACCATACATGTCCAACTCAAATTGCACGAAAAGACGGATCTTTAGGTTAATAAAGAAAAGTAGATAGAACAGAATCTCACACAAATGGAATAACATATATTATTTCAATAATAATCTTTATAGCGGAAAAGCTTTAAATACTTATATTAGAGTCTAACCTAGATTCAGCTTGGACAGTTATAAACATCTGCCCTTACAGTTGCTGACAAACATAAAACAAAATACACTAAGTACAACAGATAATAGAATATGTCCTACGTCGATGAATATCTCCAGCTCTCCTTTGGATACTCCAACCGTCTTCAACTAAGCTGAAACTACTCGGATCTGACCCGAGTATTGAAAATACCCATATCAGGCTAGATAAACTTGCGTGAGAAAAACTCAATAATAAATGCAAGTGTCATATATCAGCCTTTAGATAAAATCCTTTCAAATAAAGAGTATCTCATAAGACCACGCCCACACATAAACACGGACGGGTTTTTACCTTATGATAACTAAAACACTTTTATATCAAAACCTTTGATATTATTTCTAATGACATTTCTTTGAAAAATTTGCAAATAAACTTATTAATCTAATCCGAATTGGTTAGCCATATAGCATTTCGAGACTATTCATTATGCCAATACAAAAAAAATCGTAGGTTCTTATTGGAGAATGGATTTCCATACAAATGACCAGGCGTAGGATCTACCTTCCGATGGGTACACCTCTAGATGGATGTCCCGAGGACAATCACAAAGGATCCTCTACCAACATAAGACCGGTCTATCTCTATAACTAGATAGTACCAAATATATCATACCCGGTCGTTACCGACCTTTATCCGAGTGCTCTCTTTCCATACACCACATTAATTAACATCCCGAACGTCATAGCGAGAAGAAATATATCTAGAAGAGGATGATCATACCCTAATTGGGAATGACCCACTTAGCCTTGCTGCATCTAATCCTGTTTCGGTCATTTCTGGTTTGATGAGGCTTGAGGCTACGATTACCTTTTCACATAGCACATATCACATCTTTGATTGCCACATTGCCATTTCCATTTAACTACTAATTTCCTTCCACAAAAATACAACTCTTGAGCTCGTATGTCTCTAGGAGGGTGTTAAGCTAAAAGAAGTTGTCTTCTCCACCACCACTGATGTACGTTTGTAAAAACCAATGCACGTAATCTTTAGAAATGCAATGTCAGACAAACGTGCATACAAGTTGTCCAGGAACAGGACAAACTGAAGGCACTCTCCTACTACACTAGTAGCGAGTAGTACTTGCAATCCGAAAAATCTCCACAACGAGGAGACCACTGCTATATATAACTCGGGAGCTACCCAAAGCAAGTCAACAAGCAGTCCTCACGCTAAAAAGATGCACGGTCTTCAATCATCTTCAACATGTCTTCACGTTCGAACGTATATATTGGTTTGAAGTGGTTTTCAGATAGGAATTACCCAAATCCGACCCCGGTTCCTTCGAAATTCAATTATCGATAAAAAGTGAATATGAGTATACAGGATTTATTAAGTCACTTTTCACTAATTCTTTTCGGATGATTCCGAAATCTCTATTTTAGGATAATTTCTAGGAAATTCGTTCTTTCGCTTTGGAAAATATCTTAAATTTTCTTACTAAATTCTTGATCAAATTCTTTTATTTTTAGGCGAGTCAAAAATAATATTATTTAAGACATCGATTACGATAAACCCTAAAATAAATCTTAGCAAACATTTTTGAGTAAATTGGATCATAGAAATCATTCATTTTGGAGATTGCTTAAATTTTGGATAATACTAATCTTCTTTTATTTTGGAAAACCTAAAAAAAAATTATTTAAGAGCATCCGGGCTTTCTTTTCGATCTGTTCCACCCCTCGCCTAATAAAAGAAAACATAGGCTAGGTAAGTTTAGGGCACTGGTTGCTCCATCCCTAACCTTAGTTAAACACCTTGTTTTATCTTCCGGATCTCAAAGGCGGGACAAATGTACTAGTCGTTTCCGCATACTCAGATTTTCAACTTTATTTTGGAATTGCTTATAAATATTCCAAATTATCTTTCAAAACACTTAATTATACTTTTTAAAACATTCACAATTGATTCTGGGAAACGTCGTTGCATTTAAACTCATATTTCAAAAGTTATAGAATTCAAAGCATAAAAGTGATGCGGAAAGTGCCATATAAGCTTATTTGATTTTAAAAACTTTTAAACATTTGATAATTCATATTTTCCAATTCAAATCTCATTTAAATCATTTAAATAGATTTATCATATTTATTTCATAATTAAAAACGTTCATTTAAACAGATTTCCTGTTATGGTCACTTAACTGCACTAGCATGATTTTTCTAGAAAATTGATTTGGACTTTTTTCAAAATCTACTGAACGAAATTTTGATTTTCTTTCTTCGTTTAGAAGATATGGATATAATTATCCGGAATTTTCTTATCTCGAAGAATTCCGAGCTATATTTCACTCTGCACATTCATTTGAACTTTTCGGCGGGAAATCGCGAACTACCGTCGCGCGACACACCTGGTTTTAACTTATATTTCAATATTTGAAATAATCTATTCAAATTGGATTTTTACACTTATAAAATCATTACAAATCATTTTAAATCAATATTTTCACTTTTTAAAGTATTTAAAATGAATTTTCACTATTACCATACTATAATATTATTATATTCTCATTATTTTAATATTAAACTTTAAATTCCAATTTCAATTCAATTTCAATTCTAACTTCAAATTAAAAACATTTAAAACTTAGATTTCAAATCTAATTCCAATTTAAACTTCAATTTAGTCTCAAACTAAACTTCACTTTTTTAAATTCGATTTCAATTTCAATTTCACTATTCATCTCAGTTTCAATTTCTATTTAACTATCCTTTTCAAATCCGTTTCACTTTAAATTTTAAATTCTCTTTTATTTTAACTTTAATTTCACTTCTAAATGAAAAGAGACTTATTTTTTCAAAATATCTCATATCATTAAAACATGGTCTTATTAACAAAGTGATTACTTAATCAAATGAACATATCCAATATTCATATTTATCACTAACATAACATTCATTCAACCATTCATATGCATACGATTTCCAAATTAACATTCACTATTAATATCATTAAGAGATATATTATTACAATTCACTTAATTTACTAATTATCAAATCATCCATATTAACAATCAATTTGGTATAAACATTCATATGTCATAAGAGTGTAAATGTGATTGTTTTAACATAACTAAAATATACATTCAAAAGCAATGAGAATTTATCACCTTTAACCAAAACGTTTAAATTCCTACCAATATTCATTTAATTCAACGCTTCACTAATCCTTTCTAAACATTATCATAACCATGCTTCCAAGTGCTCGACCATCTTTATCTCTACTTGCTTTGCTCACGTCCTCCCCTTATCAACTCACAAACTCACGGCCTAAGACCCTTTTTAAGAAGAAAAGAAGAAGAAGTGAATTAAGAAGAGGTTAGAGAGTAACAAGTGGATTAGTGCTTAAGCACTCCACTATTTTTAACCCTCTTACCTTTCTTAAAGAGGAGAAGCCATTAATGAGCAAAAGAAAGCTCAAAAATGAAGAAGAAGAAGAATGAGAGGTGTGTAGAAAATGAGTGAAAGTATAGTGGTATTTATAGCAAAATTTCCTATGTAAATTACATTTTTAATATGTGCATTAATGAGAAGAGAAGGTTGGAAGTGATGTTAAGTCCTTAAGTAATGATTGTCTTTTTTCTTTACTTTTTAAATTACATAATTACCCTTTTGCTTCTTTTCCATGCATACATATAGCATTCCATAAATGAGACATGACATATATGTAATGATGTTGTTTATAAAGATTTAAAATAGAACTTAATTAGTCAAATCATGTCTTTTCACTTTTTACACTCTTTTATGTAAACTTTTCAAAAGTAAACCCTTTTTGTCTTTAGTGCTAAATGTAAAGTGTTTAAATAGTTTGTAAAGTTGTATTTATGCATATGTGTATGTTAGAAAATGTTTCAAGCTGTAACAACTTGTCGACAACTAGTTTTGGTTGAAAACGGTGTTTTTGTCGACAAATTTTACCGTCAAAATTTGACATTTTTGTTAAGCTGTATATTGATGTAAACCAACTTTAAAATGAACTTTTTCCTTCTTTAAATAAATTAAAACATGTCTCTTTATATTTTAAAATCATATTTAATTAATATCAAAATCTCTAACTTTACAGCGTATGTAAAACAGACAAAATGCGACAAATTTTGGTTATTTTTGTGAAATGATTATTAACATACTTTTAAATATGTAAATTTACTTATATTATCTTTTTTAAATGTTTTAAATAAGATTTATCTTTTCCAATAAATATTTATATTCATTTATTTAAGCCTTTATTTATTATTAATAAAACTTAACTTTTGTCGATTTATTCTAAAATCCAAATTTATACTTTTTTATTTATTAACTATAAGAATAGATAACTATTTATTATATATAACATATTTATTTTAAGATTTAAACTCCTTTTTAAATTTAAAACGTACGAAATCTCTCATTTTCGAAGTAGCGAAATTATAGTTCGTTACATTCTCCCCTACTTAAAAGCATTTCTTCCTCGAAATGAAAGTTAGAAAAAGGAATCTACATACTCATATCCTCAAATAATTTGACTTATTTCTACTGATGATATAAAAGAAGAAGGTCGATATCATAACAACACTAAAATAAATGATGCCAAACATACATATAAAGATTCCTCACATTAACCTGAGTATCTATCACGTACTTACGGTTATATGTACATACATCAAGTCAAACTTTTATCCTACCCATCCTAGTGCATATTGCACATTTAAGATAATATATACAACAACCAAACAAGACTATGCATCCAAAACAACCACAATCATACTATATCAAGATAAATGAATACATCCACGTAACTCATTCCCTGTCGTGAGCATGTACCATACTTGAGGTCTATATATATACATACCAAAACATTTGTCCAACCACTATATCTTAGTGCCTACTATTTGAGATCACTATCCAACTACTAAGTAGACAAACCCAAAACATCATACTATATGTGATATTTGATTCGATCTATTATTCGAATTCATAACCTTACTTCCGAACTAGTATCGATCCCCCGATTTTCTAGTGCAGACTTTGATCAGACTTCTTGATCACAAACCCTTGCTTTCCTTGCATAGCTCTTAACTATGATAGAAAACTCATATACATTATCGTAAACCCACATCAATGTTCGCCGTCAAGAATCGACTGTTAAATCCTTTTTGGGATTGGTGTAAACAAATCAAAGTTCTGTACTCAAATCGTAGATCGAAATTTATGTGTTGAAATGATGCACGTCCAACTTATGTACTTATCCACATTTATCTTTACCTAATACATTTCTTTAAAATTTCTATTAATCCAAGTTTATTTCACAACCATTTACTTTCTGCTAAATCCATGATTACTTAAGCTTGCAAATATGACTTAAACTTGTATAATATACCTTTACTTCCTAAGAGTATATATACATATTCCCAAACTTCAAATTGTTATTACTTTATTTAGGATGTTTAACCAATGTATAATTCTACTATTATCTCAAATTAATAAGTTATAAAACTTAATCCTTAGCTCTATTTATCTAAGGTTTCAATTTAGCTAATATTATTTACCTTATCCATATATTAATAAGATAACTTTACTAAGTGTGCATATTTTTCTTACTAATCTTATGGTTATCTACTTAACTTATGTACCTATCCATTTCTAGATCAAATTTCTTAATCTTAAATACATCAAATACTTTATTGTCAAATTGTGAAACTTAATTCACATGGTATTTGTTACTCAAACATTTTCATCCAACAATCAAACTACTAACCATATTATTCAAAAATATCCACTTCTAATCTTACTTCATTTTGAATTACAAATGTTACCCTATATGTATCACTAATTCAAATTTTTATATTAGGATGATTTTTCTTATATCTCTTATTCCTTAATTTCACATTGATTTTAACCTAGTCAAAGTGTCAAAATTTCAAATTATCTTAACTCCTTTATAAATTATAGAACTTACCCTTCGTAATATATTTACCCAAAATTTCAATTTTGGCTTATCTTTTCCTATCTTATTGATAATAATTTTTTTCTAAGTATGCATTTTATTTTTACTTTCTCTAGTTACAACTTGTAGCTTCAATATTATCATCAAATATCTTATAGTCAAATTGTGAATATTTCTTCACAAGATATTTGTACTTAGCTTTTAAACTCATCTATTATGATAAGCACTTAATCATTATTATTTCTTAATACCAAATATCTAAGGGTATATGATTGAAGTTCCAAATTCTAGCTTTCAACTAATTTATTCTATATGAAATATCTTATAGTCAAATTGTGCAATTCTAATCATAAGATATTCATATTTTAGTTTTGGCTAAATTACAAACAACCCTTAATTTCTAACCCAAAAGATACTAATAGCCCCTTTAATATTTATAATATAAACCCAAGCTAAAATTATTTCATTTACCATTTTTAAAACAAAATCACTTTTATAAAATTAACCAATACGCACTTATATATATAATACTCTCATATCTCATTATAGGGTGCACTAACCCTATCTCTAATGAGTTTCTCATCCTAGGATATCACTAATCCTATCTCTGATGAGACTTACCCCTATCAGGCTTCGGTGTTCGCTCAACCAAAAGCTCTGATACCAAATGTAAAGGCCCATTTTCCCATACTATTTGAATTGATAATAAACCACACATGTTCAACTCAAATTGCACAAAAACACGATCTTTAAGGTTAATAAAGAAAAGTAGACAGAACAGAATCTCACACGAATGGAATAACATATATTATTTCCATAATAATCTTTACAGCGGAAAACATTAAAATATATATATTAGTGTCTAACCTAGATTCAGCTTGGACAGTTATAAACATCTTCCCTTACAGTTGCCGACGAACATAAAACAAAATACACTAAGTACAGCGGATAATAGAATATGTCCATACGTCGATGAATATCTCCAGCTCTCCTCTGGAAACTCCAACCGTCTTCGACTAAGCTGAAACTACTCGGATCTGACCCGAGTATTGAAAATATCCAGATCAGGCTTGATAAACTAGCGTGAGAAAAACTCAATAATAAGTGCAGTGTCATGTATCATCCTTTGGATAAAATCCTTTGAAACAAAGAGTATCTCATAAGACCACATAAACACGGACGGGTTTTTACCTTATGATGACTAAAACACTTTTATATCAAAACCTTTGATATTATTTCTAATGACATCTCTTTGAAAACATTTGCAAATAAACTTATTAATCTTATCCGAAATGGTTACCCATATAGCATTTCGAGGCTATTCATTATGCCAATACAAACAAAACCGTAGATTCTTATCGGAGAATGGATTTCCATACAAATGACCAGGTGCAGGATCTACTTTCCGATGGGTACACATCTAGATGGATGTCCCGAGGACCATCACAAAGGATCCTCTACCAACACAAGACCGACCTATCTCTGTAACTAGATAGTACCGAATATACCATCCCCCGGTCGTTACCGACCTTTATTCGAGAGCTCTCTTTCCATACACCACATTAATTAACATCCCAACATCATAGTAGGAAGAAATATATATAGAAGGGGCTGATCATATCCTAATTAGGAATGACCCACTTAGCCTTGCTGCATCTAATCTTGTTTCGGTCATTTCCGGTTTGATGAGGCTTGAGGTTACGATTACCTTTTCGCATAGCACATATCACCTCTTTGAATGCCACATTGCCATTTCCATTTAACTACTAATTATCTTCCATAAAAATACAACCCTTGAGCTCGTATGTCTCAAGGAGGGTATTAAGCTAAGAGAAGTTGCCTTCTCCGCCACCATTGATGTACGTTTGTAAAAACCAATGTACGTAATCTTTAGAAATGCAATGTCAGATAAGCGTCCATACAAGTTGTCCAGGAACAGGGCAAAGCGAAGGCACTCTCCTACTACCACTAGTAGCGAGTAGTCCTTGCAATCCGAAAAATCTCCACAACGAGGAGACCACGGCTATGTATAACTCGGAAGCTACCCAGAGCAAGTCAACAAGCAGTCCTCACGCTATAAAGATCCACGGTTTTAATCATCTTCAACATTTCTTCACGTTCAAACGTATACATTGGTTCAAAGTGGTTTTCGGACAGGAATTACCCAAATCCGACCCCGGTTCCTTCGAAATCCAATTATCGACAAAAAGTGAGTATGAGTATATAAGATTAATTAAGTCTCTTTTCACTTTAATTCTTTTCGGATGATTTCGAAATCTCTTTCTTTTAACTTAGGATAATTTCTAAGAAATTTGTTCTTTTGCTTTGGAAAATATCTCAAATTTCCTTACTAAATTCTTGATCAAACTCTTTAACTTTTAGGCGGGTAATAAAAAATGCTGTTTAAGACATCATTTACGATAAACCCTAAAATAAATCATAGCAAACATTTTTGAGTAAATTGGATCATAGAAATCATTCATTTTGGAGATTGCTTAAATTCTGGATAATACTATCTTCTTTTATTTGGAAAACTTAACAAAACTTATTTTATTTAAGAGCATCCGGGCTTTCCTTTCGATCTGTTCCACCCCTCGCTAAGTAAAGAAAACATAGGTCAGGTAAGTTCAGGGCACTGGTTGCTCCATCCCTAACCTTAGTTAAACACATTGTTTTATCTTCCCAGATCTCACAGGCGGGACAAATGTACTAGTCGTTTCCGCATGTTCAGATTTTCAACTTTATTTTGGAATTGCTTATAAATATTCCAAATTATCTTTCAAAACGCTTAATTATCCTTTTTAAAACATTCACAATTGATTCTGGGAAACGTCGTTACATTTAAACTCATATTCCAAAAGTTATAGAATTCAAAGCATAAAAGTGATGCGGAAAGTGCCATATAAGCTTATTTGATTTAAAAAACTTTTAAACATTTGATAATTCTTATTTTCCAATTCAAATCTCATTTAAATAGATTTATAAAATTTATTTCATATTTTTCACAATTAAAAACATTCATTTAAACAGATTTCCTGTTATGGTCACTTAACTGCACTAGCACGATTTTTCTGGAAAATTGATTTGGACTTATTTCAAAATCTACTTAACGAAATTTTTATTTTCTTTCTTCGTTTAGAAGATATGGATATAATAGTCCGAAATTTTCTTATCTCAAAGAATTACGAGCTATAATTCACTCTGCACATTCATTTTAACTTTTCGGTGCAAAATCGCGAACTACCGTTGCGTGACGCACCTAGTTTTAACTTCTTTTTCTGTTCAAATTGGATTTTAACACTTATAATCATTACAAATCATTTTAAATCAATATTTTCACTTTTTAAAGTATTTAAAATGAATTTTCACTATTACCATATTATAATATTATTATATTTCCATTATTTTAATATTGAATTTTAAATTCCAATTTCAATTCAATTTCAATTCTAACTTCAAATTAAACACATTTAAAAATTAAATTTCAAATATAGTTCCAATTTAAACTTCAATTCAATCTCAAATTAAACTTCATTTTCTCAAAATAGATTTCAATTTCAATTTCACTATTCAACTCAATTTCAATTTCAATTTAACTATCCTTTTCAAATCTGTTTCACTTCAAATTTTAAATTCTCTTTTATTTTAACTTTAATTTCACTTCTAAATGAAAAGAGACTTATATTTTCAAAATAACTCATATCACTAAAATATGGTCTTATTAACAAAGTGATTACTTAATCAAAATGAACATATCCAATATTCATGTTTATCACTAACATAACATCCATTCAACCAATCACATGCATATGATTTCCAATTTAACATTCACTATTAATATCATAATGGGATATATTATCACAATTCACTTAATTTACTAACTATCAATCATCCATATTAACAATCAATTTGGTATAAATATTCATATGTCATAAGGGTGTAAATGTGATTGTTTTAACATAACTAAAATATACATTCAAAAGCAATGAGAATTTCTCACCTTTAACCAAAACTTTAACTTCCTACCAACATTCATTTAATTCAATGCTTCACTAATCCTTTCTAAACCTTATCATAACCATGCTTCCAAGTGCTTGACCATCTCCATCTCTACTTGCTTTGCTCACGTCCTTCCCCTATCAACTCCCAAACTCAAGGCCTAAGGCCCTTTTTAAGAAGAGAAGAAGAAGAAGGGAATTAAGAAGAGGTTGGAGAGTAACAGGTGGATTAATGCTTAAGAACTCCACTATTTTTAACCCTTCTACCTCTCTTAAAGAGGAGAAGCCATTAATGAGCAAAAGAAAGCTCAAAAATAAAGAAGAAAAATGAGAGGTGTGAAGAAAATGAGTGAAAGTATAGTGGTATTTACAGCAAAAATTTCCTACGTAAATTAAATTTTTAACCTTAGCCAAAATGACTAAAATTCCCTTCTACTTTTTTAATTTTCAACTTACTTTCTTTCCTTTGCAAGATGAGAAAGGATGTGCATTAATGAGAAGAGAAGGTTGGAAGTGATGTTAAGTCCTTAAGTAATGATTTTGTCTTTTTTCTTTACTTTTTAAATTACATAATTACCCTTTTGCTCCTTTTCCATGCATACACATAACATCCCATAAATGAGACATGACATATATGTAATGATGTTGTTTGTAAAGATTTAAAATAAAACTTAATTAGTCAAATCACGTCTTTTCTCTTTTTACCCTCTTTTATGTAAACTTTTCAAAAGTAAACCCTTTTTGTCTTTAGTGCTAAATGTAAAGTGTTTAAATAGTTTGTAAAGTTTATTTATGTATATGTGTATGTTAGAAAATGTATCAAGTTGTAACAACTTGTCGAGAACTTGTTTTGGTTAAAAATGATGTTTTTGTCGACAAATTTTATCGTCAAAATTTGACATTTTTGCTAAGCTATATATTGATGTAACCAAACTTTAAAATGAGATTTTTTTTCTTCTTTGAATAAATTAAAACATGTCTCTTTATATTTTAAAATCATATTTAATTAATATCAAAAATTTTAGTTTTACAGCGTATGTAAAACTGACAAAATGCGATAAATTTTGGTTATTTTTGTGAAATTATTATTAACATACTTTTAAATATATAAATTTACTTATATTATCTTTATTAGATGTTTTAAATAAGATTTATCTTTTAAAATAAATATTTATATTCATTTATTTAAGCCTTTATTTATTATTAACAAAACTTAACTTTTGTCGATTTATTCTAAAATCCAAATTTATACTTTTTTATTTATTAACTATAAAAATAGATAATTATTTATTATATATAACATATTTATTTTAATATTTAAACTTCTTTTTAAATTTAAAACGAACGAAATCTCTCATTTTCGAAGTAGCGAAATTACGGGTCGTTACAGTACCTCTTCGGGCCTGATGGTTCATCATCATCGCAGAGCATGCCTAGGGTTCGTCCTCGATCCCGTACAAGTGTAAGTGACTTAAAACCGCTTTTTATAGAGTTTATTATTATTATCATGAATGGATTCCAAGTTCTAAACTTGGCCCTTACCATCACGATCAGTTGATGACGATCCATGACCCCGATCTAGGGTCGTTCCTGTTTCTATTCGATGCAGACGGTGGCCGCTCCTGTTCCACCGCCGTTGTTTGATTCCTCACGTACTGTGGTAGTATGTCGTTCTTGACGTGTTCCTCAATCATATCCTTTAAATTTCTGCATACATCCATGGTGTTCCCATTCAATTCGTGGAACATGCAATACTTTCCAAACATACGCTCCCGCTCATGGGATCCCTCCTTGCCGATTTCCAATAGGGGAGTTTCCCCCTAGTGTCTAGATAAATCCATTCTAGGAGTCCGAGTAGGAGGAGAACTAGGGCTCCCACTCATCCCATCCCGTTTTCATTGCATCATATCCATCATTCGGTTTCTGTTTGCCTTTATCATTCTAGTTTACATCTCCTAAAGGTCCACCACTTTGCACAGCGTTCACCTCCGGTTTCTTGGCTCATGCTTCTTCCTACCATAGGAAACTTTCTACTTCATGATAAACTCCCCCGGATCCATAGTTGGATCTCGTACCAATGAATCCTTGAAATTCGTTCCATTAGAAATTCCTGATACAACTTCCATCAAAACTATGGATGGACCTGACCGATCCACCGATGCCGCTGTGGCATTAAATCGCGTTAGAAAACTCCATAGAGACTCTCCGGTCGTCTATTTCATTCCTGCCAGACTCATCATGCTTTTGGATCTCGAAAGATGAACCTTGAACTCTCTTATAAATCGTTTGACCTATTCCCTCAATGTACCAATAGAACCGTTCTCTAACTGCCTGAACCATAGTGCATCTATATCCGTTAGATATAGAGTAAAGCATCGTGCCATAACTTCCTATGATGACCCCAGTATTTCCAAATGCCATATATATTTCATCATATTCATAGTCGGGTTCAACTTTCCACCATATACTACTAGTGTTAATAGTTTAAACTCTACTGGATTCCTAGCATTCCTGATATTAGGAGTGAATGGACTTATATTGACATCCTCTAGATCCCTGTTCATCGATCCTCCATGCAAAGATTGCCTGATCATCTCTACAAACTTGTCGTTGTCATCCAGTGGTAGTCTCCTATCATCATATCCAAACTGCCCCTCGATTTCATGAGGGTATTTTGGAATGTACTCATTTGAACGATCATCCAAATTTTGATTCGCACGAAGCTCTATAGGATCGACTGTAGGTCCTTCAGCATCACGATCGACCAGACCCGGGGGCATACCCTCAAGCCTTTGGGGATCGAGGCTGATCCCTCTAAGATGGTCGGGGACTTCCCACGGCTGCTCTTTTCCATTCCTTTGTCTAATTGCTCCATCTCAATGGTCACATTTTTTATTTCCAGTGACTCTTGCCGCACCAACTCCTTGATCCAATTCGCCACTAGATCCTGCTACTCCATTCCCTTGGTATCATGCTCCAGCTTGTCCAATCTATCGGAGTAAATTATACATCATCTCCTCCTATCTTTTAGCATCCTTTCCCGTATAACATCCATTGTCGTTTCCAATTCATCCCTGGTGATGTAGATAGATGCTTGATTAGCTCCAGCTCCTGAAGAAGCCTCATAACTTCCTCCAGGGTGACTCCTTTCCTTTAGCACTCTCCTTATTAGTTGTCTCACCTTTGCTCCAAATCTAATCTCTATATCTTTTCCAAACTTTGAATTTGAATTCCAAATCCATAGGGGCTAGCTTACTCAGTGAAAACATCAAAATCTTGGCGTCAAAAATAGCCACCAACACCCGATTGAAAGTGAAAGCACCAATATCCAATAACAATATCCTAATAGAGGTAAGAACATAAATCAAAAAATAAATGGCAGAAAAGTAAATGGACATGCAAGTTTTATAGTGGTTTAGAAAATTTTGGCCTACATCCACTCCAATAATCTTTTATTTATACTGTAAGATTGCAAGTACAGTTGTTTTTTGCCTTAGAAAAGTTATGGAGGTAGAGAAGATAGTTAAGAATAAGAGCTACTGGAAAAAGATCCCTTAAAAAAACCATGAAGCTTGTATTTATAGGGGAAGATGGAGAAATATCTTCCTGCAATTTTGGTTGTGTAGTCTTCAGATCCAAACGAAGTCACCCTACTAATCATGGGCCTTACTTCCATCAAAATAACGATCGGTATCGATCATTTTTCTTGCTCCATTTTACGTGCGATCGATATGGTGGGCCCCACCATGTAATATCTTCCTATTTCCAAAGTTTCATGCTTAGTTGACTTCTGGATTTTGAGTTATTAACCGATCATCATTGATTTGTACTGTCAATCCAAGTGATCTGTATCCACATCGATTCACGTTGATCCATACTGAAGATGTTTCATACTCGATCCATATTGGGGATGGGTCATAGGAAATCCATTTTGGGGATGGATCATAGCTGATCCATAATGTAGATGGATCATTGCTGATCCATATTGGAGAAGGATTATAGCCGATACATTGTGAAAAACGATCGTACCCGATCGTTTTTTCAGTTGAAGTATGAAATTCATACTCAGCCAATTCCAGCATGCTATTCACATGAATCTATATGACTATCATCTGTAGTCTTGTCCATAATAAATCTTCAAACATGGTAACCATCTTTCAGGGCTTTCTGCCTTGATGATCATGAAGTCTATTGGGTTAAATCTGCTTGTGTATTGCCTTGCCAAAAGGTGGGTTAACAATACCCTTTTGTTTAGATATATGTTGACCTGTTTGTTATTTCTATAATACTTGGATCATGTCAAGACTTGATAGGTTCAGGGACACGATGGCTTTGGATGTTGGTGTAGTGCTTTTTGCGAGACAATGTTATATATGTTTTGTCAGAGTAGTGTGTACATATATCTTTTTTACTTGTCACTTAGTAGTTATAGGTTTAAGTTATATGTTGATGAAGTTTATATTTTGGGCACTTAGGTGCATATCTCTATGCATGTTTTTAGAGTGGGTTAGATACTCTATTTTGTAGACTCAGGCTTTGGATTATGTATGTATTATATTTTCTCTGCTACAATATGTTATTTTATGTTCTCTTATTTTTATCATATATTGTTTTATCTTGATTTATCACACATGTTTATTGCTTCGTGTCGATACTGAGGACATATATGTATATCGTATTTTTATGTAAGAAATACATACCTATGTTTGCCTAAGGGAATATTCACGTATGGTCACTCCCAACAGCCTCATTCTCTATATTACTAGATGGTATTCATTAGCAATACTCTTTAGTAGTGTGCGTATAGAGGTAGGTCAATACATTATGGTATCTAAGCAGGTTTAGAGCAATATAGGATACAAGAGACATGAGTCTTGGCCTAGAATGACTTATGTCCCTTGGTATGAGTGGTAGATTTAGAATAATTATTTATATGAATAGGAATATAAGATGATTAGAAGGTTTTCATCTGGGGTGTACTTGTAGATTATGCACACACAGATATATATATATATATGTGTGTGTGTGTGTGTGTGTGTGTGTGTGTGTTTGTATGTATGCAATTTATTATATTTGATTTCTAAAGTTTGAATCTCACTTGATGTAGTAGTGAGAGATGGCTAGTGGTAGACCTCGAGGAGAGACTAACCATCTAGTGGCAGGGCAACAAGAGAGTATTCATGACCACATAGCATCTTATGTAGTTAGTATGGAGCATCCAGGCCTCTATTGCCTCTACTCCGAATCCGCCTACTCCAAGAATAGACTTTTCCCGTATGAGCAATGACTATGCTAGTTTGGGTGGAAGGATTTTTAAGGGTTCGGAAGGAGTGATTGGAGTGCAACCTGGCTTAAAACGTGAAAGTGCATATTTACTCACATGGGGATTACCTATCAGTAAGAGTCCAAATTGCCTCTAGTCAGCTTCAAGAACAAGCACTTGATTGGTATAAGCTTTTGACAGCTAAAGTTGCAGAATTTGATCTTACATGGAAACATTTTTAAGACCCGCTTTGAGCAAAAATTTCTTAACTAAGGGAGAAAGTTAGTTGCAGAGTACGTGAAAACATTTGAGTTGTTGTCCAAATATGGGATAATCCTATTAATATCCCATTAAAGAAGAATCATATATTTGTGTATGGGGTATGCAAGTCATCGAGGAAGGCATTGTTGCATCAGTTAGAAGTTACATTCAAGAAGCTATTTGATATAGCTCTTCGTCTTGAGGAAGCCGAAAGGGATAATAGCGATGTAGCTTCTTAAAGGAAGAGAAATATCAATGAGAAAAGGAAGTCTCCATTTCAAAATTCAAAGCCTAAACTTCAAAAGAAAACGAAGAAAACAAGACTTAAGATTTTGTATGATCGAATGCTAGTCAGCTTGTGTTATAGTTGAGGCGAGAAAGGCTACCATTGTAGAGATTGCCCCAAAGCTCATCCAATTAGTTCAAAGCAAAGTTGCAGATATTGCAAGAAAGAGGGAGATTGGCTTTCTTCTTGTCCGGAGTTGTAGAAAAAGCAAAAGGGTGGTAAACTTCTAGTCATTGAGTCCTCTGATTGTCGTTCTCAACATAAAGGAAAAGCTTCAAACATACTAGTAAGTACTCTTATTTTTTTAGAAATATTCCTATTAGAGTTCTTTTCAATACGAAGGTGCCACACTCCTTCATATCGAAAGAACTTGTCGATGTCTTGTATTTGAATGTTGTATGTTTGTCGTATCTATGAGGATTGCTATTGGAGGGTCTACAAATCTCGGTATAAAATGTAAAGATGTTGAATTGGGTTTTCATGGTTCGTCTTTTCTTTGCGATCTACATGTAATTCAATATATGGAATTTAGGACGATACTAGGAATGGAATGGCTACACAAATTGAGGCTCATCTCTTTTACCCCAAAAGACTAGTATCATTTCATCATCCCGATTGTAAAGAAATAATTCTCATCAATCCTGGAGATGTCGATCAAAGTCAAAACGAGTTTCTATTCATTATTGGGTCTCAAAAAGAAGTAGAGATAGCTAGAATCCTGTTTGTCTTTGAATATCCCGATGTCTTTGAACCTGTTTCTAAGTTGCCTCCAAAGAGAGATATCGAGTTCTAAATTGATTTGACTTGTAGAGATCAACTAGTTAGTCATCTTCCCACGAGGATGTGACCAAAGAAAATAAGGTTTTGAAAACGCAACTATTAAAACTAGAGATAAAGGACTTTATTCGGTCTAGTTCTTTATGGAGTGTTACAGCTATATTTGTGAGGAAGACATATGGTTCACTCCGTTTATGCATTTACTACAAAAAATGAATGAATTCACTATTAAGAATAATTATTCCCTACCTAGAAACAACGACATGTTTAACCAACTTAATGGTGCTAGAGTCATGTCCAACTCGACCTAGCAACCGGTTTTCATCAGCTTTGAGTGATAGAGGACACTATTCCCCTTACCAATTTTCATTCTAGACATAGTTCATATGAGTAGCTAGTAGTGCCATTCAGATTAACAAATGCACCACCCTACTTTGTCCCTACTTTCTAATTTAATGAACTGCATATTCCTAGGTTGTCTTGACAAGCTTGTCCTCATCTTCATTGACAATATTCTTGTTTACTTTAAATCTAAAGTAGCGCATGAGAAGCATCTTAAAATTGTGTTAGAGACTCTTTAACAGATTTAATGAAAGGAAAAATTCTCCAAATGTCATTTTTGGTAGAGACAATTGAAGTTTTTGGGCATATTACATCTGAGGCCAGTATTTATGTAGATCTACCCAAAATAAAAGCTATTCAAAGTTCAAAACAGCGTTGCATTGTTATTGAAATTTGCAATTTTTAAGGCTTAGCTGGTTACTATCGACGCTTCATAAAATATTTTTCTAAGATTTCCCTTTGTCTCACTAATGTCACTCATAAAGGAATGAAATTCAGTTGGACCGGAAGATGTGAGGAATCACTTTAGAAGTTGAAGGAGTTGCTTGTTCAGGCACCTACTCTTATAGTCCCAAATGGTAATCAGAATCTCGTAGTATGTACAAACTAATGTGGTTCTTGTTTGGGAGCGGTTCTCATGTATAGAGAGAGAGAGTATTTTTTATGCTTCAAGGTGACCGTGACCTAACAAAATCAGATACACAACTCATGATTTAGAGCTTATAGCCATTCTCTTTGCGCATAAGATTTGGCATCACTATCTGTTGTGAGAGAGATTTGTTCTTTATGCAAACCGCAAGTCTTTCAAGTATATCTTTACTTAAAAGGAACTCAATATGAGACGACAACAAGCTGGAGTTCCTAGTTGTGTATGATTTCAAAATCTAGTATAACCTAGAAAAGGTAATAAAGTATCCGATGCACCAAGTCGAAAGCATCAGGCTATAGTTTCTGTAATGGTAGCCAAATGGAAAGACCCCAAGTTTTTACCTCTTGTGATATTCGATATAGAAGTTTCAAAAACGGATTTGGGTGTGGTTATAGCTAACTTAGAAGCTCGACCGTCATTTATAGATTGGACAGATATTTCTTAATGGCTAGACCCCAATCCCATGGATCTTTTTCAAAAGCATGAAATAGGAAGCGTGGATGTTGGTGCAATCAAGTTTGAGCTTTGTGCTCATGGTTGCATTCAAAGATGCGGAAGGCACCTCATCCTAGACATTGACAATCTCTGTATAGATATCACAAATGAATGCTA
The DNA here is from genome assembly GCA_030765085.1 of Allium cepa. NCBI lineage: Eukaryota > Viridiplantae > Streptophyta > Magnoliopsida > Asparagales > Amaryllidaceae > Allium > Allium cepa. The sequence goes on from CM060929.1 coordinate 888,929,413, forward strand.
TTTCTCTCGATATACTATCCATCCAGGTAGTAATAAGATGTATGTTGATATGAAATGTCTTTACTACTGGATATGGATGAAGCAAGATATTGGTAACTATGTGAAGAATTGCTTGACTTGTCAGCTTGTTAAAGCTGAGCGTCGAAGGCCCAACAATCTCTGGCAACCCCAAAAGATTCCATCGTGGAAGTAAGATCTAGTAAGGTGGACATGCAATTTAAACTAGTTCATGCCTATCTATCTGATGAAATGTCAATCTTGTAATGATCATATAATTTTATTTTCAAGTATCCATGGATTTTAATGATGGTTTGCCTTGATTGAAGAGTGAGCATGACAGTTTATGTGTGGTTGTGGATAGATTAACCAAATCGAATAGCTCCACAATTAGCTAAACAATATGTAGGGAGATAGTAAAATTGCATGGTTCTCCGAGGACCATAGTATGTGACTGCGATCCGTTATTCACTAGTGGAATCTGGAAGAGCCTTTAAGCAACATTGGGTACGAAGCTTAATATCGGCATGAAAAGGTGGGACATGATGATAAGAAGATCGAGTACCAAAAAGACTATATGAGTATATTGTGTGATTATGAGTCCCCTTGAGCATGACTATGGGTTTGTTAGTCTCCCCTTGGAATATAGAAGTAGTATATTAAATACCCTAAGAAAGGCAAATGAAGACTTACTTTGTGATCATTTGACCCATCTTGAGGGGTTCCTATTAGCACATTAGACTTATTGTATATTCGGCCATTGACAAAGACCTACCGTGTGATTGTCCATTATTGAAGGACTTACTCGGTGTTCGTCCATTAAACATGGACTTACTATGTGTTTGTCCGAGGACTTACTATGTGTTCATCCATACCTTGCATTTCATGTTTGGTTATCCATATCAAAGCGTTTGGTAGGCTTACCACTATAAGGACTTACAATGTGTTCGTCCTATTGTCTGTATAAATTTGGTTGCTTGTATTTCATAGTGACTGCCATTATAATATACCATAGTGATTGATGTTGTTTTATGTGTACTTATATCTTATAGTAGTTTATTTATGGAATGACTATGTCACGTTTATAGATCATATTATGTACTTACCTTTTTCTTAAATATAGTCTAATCCATTTATTATTTCTATAATACTCAGGTTAGACCCGAGACTTGATAGGTTTCGGGGAAACGATGACTTAAAATGTTGGGATGTGTTCTTTAGAAGATGACATTATATATGTTTTATTAGACTAATGTGTACATACATTATTTTGCTTGTCACTTAGTTGTTATAGGTGTATTTATTTATGTTGATGATGTATATAGTTTGGGAACTTAGGTGCATATTTCAATGTATATTTTTGGAGTGGGTTAGATACTCTACTTTGTAGACTCATACTTTAGGTTATGTTATGTATTATATTTTCTCTTGTATGATATGTGGTTTCGCATTTTCTTATTTGCATTATATATTGTTCTATCCTGATTTAGCCCTCATGTTTATCGCTTTATGTCGATACCGAGGATGTTTACAGGTATGGTATTTTGAGGTATGAAATACATGCCAATGTTAGCCTAATGGAATATTCATGTGTGGAAACTCCTAGCAAGCATCGTTCTGTTTATTATTAGACAATATTCATTGGTAATACTCTTTGGTAGTATGAGAATAGAGGTGGGGTTATTACAATCGGAGAACTAAAGAAATAGAGTTGGTAGTGATAAACTTGTAATTAAAGATGGGAAGAGGTTATATAGGTCCAAATTCAAAGATAAGAATCTCACTTTCTCATTTCGTTATTTTCCTTCTTTTTCTTCCTTGTCCATCTTCATCAAGCCCTACATCTCTTCCTCTCTTTATAGCTTCTTCATTGCTTCACAAAAAATTACCAATAGGTACTCTAAATTTAAGTGAGATTGTCTTTTATAATACCCATAAGCTTGAGTTCCTTAAAATCAATGGATTGGTTTAGGAATTTCTAAAATAGAGATTTGAAGGAATGTACTTCATGCATATTTAGGGATTTATCTACTAGCTTGAATGAGTAGGAATGATTCTCCGACTTATATGATCTCCTTTATGCTTGTATACATGTTTAATTTATTTGTTGGGTTAGGAATTAACTATAAGTCCTTTGCTCCTTGTTGAATAATAAGTTTGAGTTATTTGGTTAAATTATGTTTAGTAGGATGTTTGAATGATGAATTGAAACCATAAATTTAAGTCATTGATTATATTAATAAACTAATTTGGATGAAATCAATAAATGAGAACCTTGCATTGTTATTGTTTCTTAAGAATGATTATTGTTGGTTTATGGTTGTGTTATATTATTGGTTGAGCATTTCACATTCGTATTATTTGTAAGGTGTTTGAGTTCTGGGATGATTCATTGAATTTCCTCTAGTGGCATTCATCCTAGAGCTAATCTTTGGTGGCATTAGCTTAAGCATAAAATTTTGTAGGTTGGCACAAGGTCACCATGCCATAACACATGACATCGATGATAGAAGCTGAGGCGATGGTCAAGCATAGTAGAGAGGTGGAATTATTTCCTTCCTGGGATTCACTCCATCAAGGTTCAAGCCAGCCCCATACAGGCGAATAGGTGACTGATCAAGTTATATCAACCGATTGTTTGAGGATGTGTGTAGGTTTTTATTTACCGAATAGAAATATGCCAAAATAGGACTGTGACGGTCGACTGGTCAAATCCAACCAATCGGCCGATGAAGGGGCTAGTTGACTGGTTGAAGTTTACCAATCGACTGTTTAGCTATAACCAAAATTAGCTATAACGAGTAAATTAACTAACCATTTTTGTTCAGTCAATTGATGGGTTATGCTAGGAATTTTGGGGTTTTTCAATTTCTGATGTTCGAGCAAGACTTTGACGACTCAGACAAGGCTCGTGGGGTCTGGTGTGACTACGGACCGATGTTTTGGAGTTTTTCGATATAGGACCATCTGTGTTTGGGGTCGGGACTTTAGGCATGTATTATGATGTATGGTGACTGGGAGATGATCAAAATTGCAATCGATATGTGAGTCATAGGTTACAATACTCGAACGACCTATGTGAGAAATGATTCAGTGGTTATGCTCGATGTGACTTCTATGCGGTTTTAGTGTGGTACAACCTTATTATTTAGTCATCAGGATATCGAAGACACACGAATCAAGGGTAAGTACAATACAACGCTACTCACACCAAAGCCCTATAGCTATAACTTAGGTGCTATTAATTTTCAATCGAGACTATTGGAGATTGGTCATGGTTCTCATCGAGGGCGATAGTTGGAGAGAGATGGGCACTCTCATCTATATTAGTAAATGCCATGAAGTGGAAATGGACACTTCCTTTCTCTATTGTATAGTGGTTCAATGAAAAAACATTAACTCAATTGGTAATGTTTTCAAACATGTTGATAGGTATGATAAAGTTCTACTTTAGGGCTAGAATAAAGGAATAATACCACATCACCCCAAGTTCACAAGCACGTACGGTGCAACATTACCAAGTGTTATGATTTTTGGGTATGATACAACATTACCTAGTGTACTAGTTATTGGTACGATATAGTGCTACCATAGAGCTTTGGCTCATCATCGTATGCATGTGGTTTGCATATGCCTGTTTATAATAGTCTTGATGGTTATTAGCACCACAATTCATCATGCTACTTGTTGGATGCATGAGAAGAGGAGGGCTAGGTACGATATTGTGTTACCCTAGGGCTCTTGCTCATTTACTATATGTACATTTAGTCTTCATATGTTGGATGTTCTTGGGTACGACTTAGAATATTATTCATGTCATATTAGCATATTGGATATCAAGTTGAGTACCGATGTTTTCTTTCCACCAAACTTTATGTTTGACCCTCTCTATGTTTTCATTTCTATTTATTCCTTTAGTATGTATAGAATTGAGACATGGGGAGACATCGATAGTTGTAGTAATTTATGCAGCCGTAACTTTATACTACTATGATAATCTATCTAGTATTCTATTTATGGACATGTCAGACATTATCATGTATGCGAGAAAAAGTATTTTGGGATGTTAAATCATTTGAGCTTCGTATGTTTGATGTGTTATGTATTATGATGAGGGGTCCTATTATCTTTATATTATTATGATATCGATAGTATTTCTCACATATATGTTATTAGTAAGTTTTATCCTTCCACTAAGATTTTTGTACAAACCTATGATAAATATATATGTTTTCTTTTACGACCATTAAACGTCTCCATTTTGGCATTTAAGGATTTGGGTGCCATTGTGCGTGGATTTTCGAGTATTACGAAGCATGCCTTTATACTAAGTAAATATCAAATCCAAGATAAAATCACAAAATGGTAGTTAAGTGTAACATCCCGCCTTTTTGGACACTTTAAGCAGACACACATGCCAACTCAAACCATACAAAAGGGCAGATTGTTATTGGGGTAAATAGAAAAAAGAGAAAGAAGTAAAACAAAATAGAATCTCGCAGCGGAATGACAAAATATAATAATTAAATAACAGTTCATGAACTGTTTACAAAACATTTGATTATACTTATATATACACACAAAATCAGAGTACACATATCAGTGATAAATAAATAACAATGCAGCGGAATAGTGTGATGCAGTGAAATAATATAGTAAATAATAATAATGAAATATTTGTCTTTGTCCTCTAGAAATAAGGTCTTCAAATCCTGAAATGCTCAGGCTGACCTGAGCGAATTGAAAGGACAAAACACTTGAGTCAGACTAAAAGATCATATGTAAGTTAAATCAACGATAAATATGCATGTGACAGCGTCAGAGATGTTTATGAGGTTTACATCTCCTATCCAGTGTCTAACGTGAGTGCATTAACTTAAGAGATGCTCGGGATTCACACCTCCTAAGGATCCGTTAAACTATCCACTATGTCGTAACATACGCTATTGTAATAATGTCTATAGTAAAGTAAACTACAAAAATAGCATTAAGGCTTTACATTTTCTAGCTTAACACATTTTATAATGTCAATAGTCTATATAGTACCGTAACTCCCCATAAACTGGAGCCACCAGAGGATACCCCATAGGTACGACATAAAACAAAATCGTAGAAGGCGTGCTAGGGTAGGTGACACGGTACAACTAGGCAATACCAGGGTAGATATGCCTATTACACTTCCGGACTGTTAGTAACGCATAGCCGCAACTACCGCCCAATTCGAAACACACTCTCGAATAAAAATCGAAGGGTGGCCAACAAATAAATCAAAAACTCGGAACATAATATCGATGGAATGTGTCCGGCCGGATGTGCTACCTCACTTGGCCCGTCAATTTCTACTATTTTAGCCACCTATGCTAACTTACGGGAGTTAGGTCCACTTAAATATACCTTTAGGATCGTCCCCACCATCCTACTTCATTTTGGAATCTCTACCACGTACACAGTTGTCAAAGTGGTTTTCGGTATTGGTAGAAAGTATAACAACATCTGATCTCAGTCTCTTTATCAACCAATCGCTTATTACACACAGGATGGTTCTTTTACATTTCCAAAATCATTTCATAATTGATATCAAAATATCATATTCGATTCAAGCCATATCACTTTTGAAATCATTACTAACTTTCGAAGTCATATTCATCTTTGAAATCATATCATATTTGAAATAATGGTTCGAAATTATATTTCCTTTCAAAAGTCAATCACCATTTATACCATTCTCAAATCATATCGTTTCCAAAATCGTAATTTCTTTCAAAAATTATAGTTTTAAAATATGCTAAGTTCTTACTTCCAAATCATCATTTCAATTTATTATAACATTCGAAATTCCAACTAAGGTTATAACATCTTTTAACCTTATTCTCTTTTAAAACTAATATATTGAATTCAAACAGTTCCACTTTACTTGGTCTGGAAATTTAGAAATGGTTTAAATAATTATAAATAGTTAAAATAGTCCAAAATAGTTTAATTATAGGTAAAGTACTTTTAAATTGATTTAGGATAGTTAAATAGATTTAATTTAGATTAAACATGATTAAAATAGATTAAATAGCTTAAAATAGATTAACTAGATTTAAAATAAATTAAAACGGTTTAACTATTTTTTTTTAAAATAATTTAAATGGTTTAAAATAGGTTAAATTGATTTAGTATAGTTAATATAGGTTAAAATAGTTTATAAGTCTTAAAATTTAGAATCTTAGAAATAATATAACTTAAAAAGTTTATATTTGAAAATATGAATTTGGAATTTATATCCATTTAAAACTATTTATTTCATTCCAACAAAAATTAGGCCATTTCAATTTAATTTCTTAAAACAATTCCTTTTAAGCCAATTCACATTTCAACACAAAACTTGATTTTTCAAAATACTTCAATTTATCTAAATCAAATTTTACTTTAAAATATCGTTTAATTCCATTCAAAAATTGAGGATTTTAAAATCATTTAATTTAACCAATCCGGTGTCCGTATATAATTCTCTAACCTAGGGTCAAGCGATACGAATATTTATCATTTCAATCCGTAATTTAAATTTTATGGTTATATATCATTTCAAACCGCAATACCGAATTAATAATAAAAATCGATAGCAATTAATAATGATATAAAATAAAATATCCATTCAACCAACATCAATAATTGACATCCATTACAATAATCACCCAAATTAATCAATAAATACCGATATAGAACTGATAGTCAATGATGGGTATTTAACTGGCAGTTTATATTCAATAAAAAATTAAACAACGATTCAATTCAAACAAATTCAAATTAACTAAGATGATAACTCAAAATGTATCAAATAGTCATAAATGAATTCCTAATCACATCATAAATCTAATTTGACGAACATAAGAAATTTTTAGAAGTTGTGAGTAGGTTAAAACACTCACCTTTGAGTTTAAATCCAATTTAAACCAAAATTCAAACAGTCTCTGAATTCATCTAAACTTGTGCCAAAATTTTTGGAATTTCGATACGATCTTAACGCAAGAAACTGCACGTGAAATAGACCTCGTATGCAAAAGTTACATACGTTAGAAGATATTTGATTTAAAAAAATATAATAAAATAAACAAAAAATAAACAAAACCTTATCTCCACGTCACCAACTATCTACGATTCCAGCCCTAGCAGATTCATGTCCTTTACCCGATCGAGCCGCCACCAGTGAACCCTAGCTGCAAATTTCGCCACCACCAAGCGAGGTTCCACCTCGATCAAATGTCACCACTGCAATGCCCTTCCCGGACTGACCTCACCACCAACGCATGACCCTCTGCAGGTCACCTCGAACGCTAGTGGCAAACCGCGTTCATCTCCCAATCGCGGTGAAAATCCCCACTACTTTGACCCACAAGCCGCATGGATCTGGACTGCTCGATGTCCCCAGTGCACTGATCACTTCCGGTCGATCTCTCGTCGCAAATCTACTGTCAAACGAAGCGCAATGGATGACCATAAACCAATCACCCAATTCTAGCCATATAGAAACCCAAATCGAAAAATGGATCAAGGATTCGACTTGCGCTTGTCGAGAGCTTCAAATCGATATATAATACGATATAGTTTGAGGAGTTTTAATTTGGAATTTGATTTGAAATGGAACTGGAATTTGCTTGTCTGCCATTCAGAAGGAGGAGGACACTGAAATGTACATACAGACAAATGAAATTGAGGAGTGGCAAGGGTTTATAATGGGCTATTTATAGACGAAGCTAAAAATAGAATGGATGGACAAGATTGATTTACACGTTGAACGAAAAATGGCCCGAAAAGCCCGTTCTGACTCCAGAACGAAAATTGGTCAACCCATACATCAAAATTGATGTTTTTAATGATTTTAAACTCAATGGAATAGGTTTCAAGTCGAAATTCCATCGTATGAACAAGTTATGATAAATTAGATTATTTCGAATTGATTTCAATTGATTTTAAATGAATTATTTTCTAGGCGTTTCAAGTCCGTACGATCAAACGACAAGTCTGATCACTACGAAATTAGAAATCCTACAATAATTCTCCGTTAACGGATCCGATGAAACTGGTTTCATCGAAATCCGAGTCAATGATCAAAATGGCCATATTTCAGTTAATTAAATAAATTAATATGAAATTAATTAAATCACTTTTCCATTCAAATTCTATAATTTATAACTTTTATTATCTTGGATTACTTTAGTAATTTATAATCCTTTATAAAAAAAATCAATACTAATTTAAAGTTAACTAATTCACTAATTTCAGTATCTAATTTCAATTTCAGTAAATTCATTAATTATTAACTGAAATTCCAATAAATCCATTTATTTCATTTTAAATCTTGTTATTCAGTCAATTATCATCTTATGGGTATAATTAACATTGGTTATATTTACTACATTAATATTTCGCATTTCATCATAATTTCAATTATTCTAGTATTTAATGTCATTTACTTACCATAAATCCATTTGTTATAGATTAAATTCCAATTAATTATGATTAATTCCAATAAATTGACACGATTCAATTCCAATCTTTTTATTAAGTCCATTATTACTCTATAAACATAGTTAACCCTTGTTTTACCTTTCATTAACTTAATATACATCAATTTCCATCTTAGTTTGTATTAACTATCATATTTCCATTTTATGGTATTTTTGTCAAATATATACAATAATTATGATTAAAAATTCTCAGTTTAATTATTTAACCAGTTTCATTCTTTTTATTACATCACTTATCCAATTATGAATAGAATTAGCACTTCTATTCATTTTGTTACATTCACGGTCTCATTTATTGTCTTAACCTTATTAATGTAACATTATTACCTTTAATTTTAATTATTATTTCATTATCAAATCACAAATTTATTTCTTTTAATATTAAATTACCAAAATTTTATTAAATAACAAATTTAATTATCGAAATTTACGGGTCGTTGCATTAATATTGTTCTTGAGTATTTACGAAATATTGGAGAATTGTTTATGAAAACAACCTTATGAAATAGAGTTCGAGCTTGAACTTCATAAGAGATAGTGAGTATAGTCAATCAATCTTAAATTCATGATCAATCTTAATTAACGAGCTTTAAGTTGGAAATGTTCCAAATGAGAGGCATTGACAAATTCAATTATAAAGGCTAAGTACATTGCTTGAATAACGCTACAATGAAAGCATTGTATAAGTGCGTAAATTTATAAGAGATCTAGGAGTGGTTCACGCCATAGAAAATCCAATAATGTATTGTGACTTCAATAATGCAATATGGATTATAATGGGATCTGACAGATTGATAATAAATCGATATATGTTCTCCGTATGGAACACACAATGAAAGAGTTTATTAATAATGGGGAAGCGAATTGAAAACTAGATATAAAATAGTAATATCACTAAGGCCATTTCTCATTCTAGTTTAGGTAGACTGATCGAAGGTATAGGCAAGAGTCATCATGATTGAATGCAAGTGCAAATAGGAGTTTGATAGAGTTAAGGGTGTACTTATGACAACTTGCACCTCTCGACACACTAATCAAATGCCTAGGATGACTTTCGGACTCGCGTCGATAACAAGAAGTATGAGCTATCAGATTTTATAACATTATAGAGACAATATATATATATATATATATATATATATATATATATATATATGATCTAAGATATACTACAATCTTAGAACTCACAACGTAACAGAACAAAATATAAGAATAGAAAATAACCATCTTGGAAAATATCCCAACACAGTCTTAGGAAAACATTACGTAGTCAAATACAGAGTACATAGAAATATCACTCATAGTCCGATAAAAGAAATACTAAGTACTGATAAGGTAAATTGTTACATGGAGAGTAAATAAAGGATAAACAACTCCCGTAATGAGCTCCCCTCTCGACATACTGAAATCGAGCCAAATTACCTGATGCCCTGTCCGCCCCTCGTGGGGAAAGAAAGGAAAAAGTGTTGTCAGAGAAAAGTCTGGTGAATGAGTACATGTTTAATATATGGTAATCATGTGCAGTTGACTTTAGTTCTACTCTAATTGAACTAGGATGTCCTACAAGTGTCCGTGTATTTCTAGGGTCTACCGCTTTAAGATTTTTATCCAACACACACCTACACTATAACTTATGTAGGTTGTTACAAGGATCGAACTACGGATCGAACCTCAACAACTAATCATCAGCCACTACTTCTAGAGCTACTCCATATGGAAACACCACTTCTAGAGCTACTCAATATGGAAACACGACTACTAGAGCTACTCAATATGGAAACACCGTTACTAGAGCTACTCAATATGGAAACACCGCTTCTAGAGCTACTCAATATGGAAACACCGCTTCTATAGGTACTCAATATGGAAACACTGCTTCTAGAGCTACTCAATGTGGAAACACTGCTTTTAGAGGTACTCGATATGGAAAAACCGCTACTAGAGCTACATGGAATAAATTTCTCACAACTACAACTACATGTAACCCAACTATGCATCAAGGGGGAGCCTGCAATCCCGACTCATCGATGTTTTTCATTGTTTGCATCCATCTCCACATCTCGATTTTAGCATATGCCTCTTATTGCACATGCTTGGATCCATCAACAACAATATCATGCCGCATCAGAATAGTGAATACCAAGGAGTGTCATTGTGCTGGGCCCACACACTTTATCAGGCATTGGTCAGTGATGCACATCAACCATAGAACCTCGTATAAGTGCCATTTGTGATGAATCACCCTAGTCGAATAGTCAACCTCTATTGGGTAAAGTACATTTGCCCAACCCTGCAATGTCCTAGTGTCATGTCACAGTGAATTAACTTCTCTGCTATCTCTAACACCCATACATATGTATACAATATGGCTATACATACAATTAATAGTTTATATTTTAACCTGAGCCTTAAGCTGAGGTTTAGTTAACGCATTTCAACCTTTAATGGATCGATAGCTACACCGTATCGATAGACTAGTCGCAATGTAAACTTTAGGATTCTAATTTTAATTATTCGATTTTAATTATTTGCTAATTCTATCAATTTGAATTACACAGTGAACCTTAGGCATCGATTTGCACTAACAAGTGTTTGTAAATTTTACATTTCAGTTTCAATAATTTATGCTAGATTAATTATACATGTTTAATTTAGGGTTAACCAATTTTAAGTGTTTCAATTCAATAATAGAGGGGTTTAACTTGGGGTAAAAAATTAGATTGGTCAATTTGTACCAATTTCTTTTTATAATTCAAATCTCAAGTTTGACGACTCGGTTTTATAGTTATAGTTTAACTACTAACATCCTTGATCAGATATATAGGATAAATTATCTGTAAATAATCAGCTTGTTAAACTTATTCCCGTTCACCTTGGATCCAAGCTCTAGTTTTAAGCTCCTTCGGAGAATCTCACCTGTTAGCTTGCCTCCTTCTTGATCTAATTTACTAATTCTCTCTTACCTTGTTTTTAATTTGTTTTTAAAGAAGTTTTATAAGTGAAGAGGAGAAATTTTGGCAGAGTTTCAGTATGTTGTTAAGTTTCTAATGAAATTACAGTTATGTTAGCTGTTTATTTATACGGGTTAGAGATTGGTTTGGAGCATTAGATTTACCCTAGGAAATCTTTAGTTTCATTCCCGATGCACATTTGTAACTTGGGAGCAAAGAAAAATATTTCGTTCAATCATCTCCGTCCGATCACAAGCTCCAGATCTCCAAAATTATATGTCAATGGTCGATTGCTTCATGTCAACTGGCACAACATAGGGTGTCGTTCGATGATATTGTTAAATTAGGCAACTTATTATTTTTTATTTTATTCTACTTTCAAATTTTCAAATATCCATAACTTCTCCATAATAACTCCAATTTCAAAGTGTTATATACGAAAACTATCTAGACAAATAGCTATGAATGTAATAGTGCAAGTTTCATAGCTAAATTCAGACATCTATGAACCCCTATTATCTTAAAATTTAATTTTCTTATTAATTTTTCTACTTAGTTTTCATGGTGTTACATTATCCCCTCCTTAAAAGGATTTTGTCCCCGATATCTCAAAGGATGGAAATATGTTACTCGTATACATAACAACTAATAGCTACAACCATCTACTCATCCATCATCTATGGTCAATCATTTTCCTTATTAACTTTCTAATGTAGTATGTATATATGAAAGTGTTAAATGCATGTGAACCTATACTAATGAAAAGAGTAGGAGGTATTATGATCCAGTCGACCTCCTATCAAGCAAGTGCTCATGCCATGAATCCAAAATGTACGCAACATCCTAAGTATACTTGAAATTCTACATGTATGCACAACAATTCAATCCATATGCATAATGCTCAACAAGATAAACAAAAAATAAGAGATAATGTGAATGTGTATGTAATATCTAGAGGTTATATTGTCCTAAATGTGTAACAAAAACAATCCAACTAGTGCATCCATCATCCATAACATGTCCTAATAACATGTTCACAACCATCCATACCATCCAATGGTCTCTACCTAAAGGGTATACTAAGATAAGACCTAATGCATGAGTAATCTATACTTACTGAACTTAAATTGGGAATGTACCAGAAAAGAGTTACAGGTGTGTAGCTCGGATCTTCTGCTTGGGGTACTTTCCGCTGGATCGCTTCCCCATTAGACCTTAACAAGTTTGATTTCCTTGTTGCAGAGTCATTCTTTTCCATGCTCAAGAATATATGTTGGGTGCATGGTGAACAAGTTACTCCCTGTCTACCTCCACCTCCTCTAGCTAACTCGACTCAATTACCGTAGCTGAATTATGCAAGCACTTTTGCAAATGTGACACATGGAGAACATCATATACTCCCGTCAACTTCTCATGAAGCTCTACTCTGTATGCCAACTTTCTTATCCTCGCTGTAATAGGAAAAGGCCATACGAACCTCAATGCTAGCTTCTCCAAACTACCAAATCTCATGATGTACCTAAGAAATAAGGCCTTCACAAACATTATATCGCCCACTGCTATACATCTTATGTCAGCATAAGATTTCTATCTATCTTGTGTGGTTTTCGTTCTTCTACAGATCAAGTCTACTTTCTTCGAGGTCTCCCTCTCCATGTTCGACCTCAGAAGTATCCTATCCGTAATGTTCCACCAACACGATTATGATCTAAAAGGTCTACTGTATAACGCTTCGAATGGTGTTATCTCAATACTTGCCTAGTAGTTGTTGTTATAGGTGAACTCCACCAATTACAAATGATCATCCCAAGAGCCTCCAAAATCCCAGATATACATCTGAAGCAAGTCCTTCAAAACCCAATTCACTTTCTTTATCTACGGACGATAAGTGGTACTTAAGCTCAACCTAGTGCCCAAAGCCTTTTATAGACCCCCTCCAAAACTCATTTGTGAAAAGCAGAACTCGGTTGCTAACTATGCTAGTAGAAACTCCATGTAACCTAATGGCTTCCCTCATATATAGAATCACCAAAGATGCTACCATTCTCATACTCCTAACTAGTATAAAATTAGAGCATTTGGTTCGCCGATCAACTATGACCCAAATACTCTCATTCCCTCTCCTACTCCTCAGTAGCTCATTGGCGAAATGCATGAAAATACTCTTTCACTTCCACTAAGGAATATCCAATGACTACAATAAACCTCCCGCTTTTCTGCTCCACCTTTACCCTCTGGCAAGTCATACATCTAGCTACATACTCCACTACATGCTTCATTATACCTGGCAAATGAAAGGCACTCTTTATATCATGGAACATCATGTCTCCGCCAGAATGAATGATCATCCTCAAACGATGAGACTGTACTAATAATAGATCAGTCAACTCCATAATAAGAGTAACACATAGTTCACCATATCTCCGTAATGATCCCTTCCAGCCAATGACATACTGCCAAAAATGACTTGGTTGCTCTTCTTTATCGAGCTTCTCAAAAATATCCACTACCTCCTTATCTTGCCTATGACTAGATCCAATATGTTCCATAAGTGTAGGCTGCACATTTAAAGTTGCTAGTAATCTCAGGGTAATATCTGATGATGTTCGGAAATCAAGTGTAGAAATGGACTCCAAATGCCTCTACTTCGAGAACAAAGGACTCAATACTGCATGTTGTCTACTTAAGGCGTTAACCACTACATTGCCCTTGCTTAGAGCATATGAGATATCAAAGTCATATGATGCCAAAAACTCCATCCACATATGCTATCTTAAATTCAAGTCCTTTTGGGAGAACAATTACTTCAGAGACTTGTGATCCATATATAGCTCAAATCACTCTCCTAAAAGATAATGCTTCCTCTTTACTAGGATCAACGGCTAGTCCACTTTTCTCTCATGGCATTCTTCAGCATATGTCAATCATAAACTGGTACAACTTTACTGGGATCAACGGCTAGTCCACTTTTCGGGACGATATGTCCTGAAAGCTTACCTCTTGAAAAGTTTACCTCCTCTCGGTAAAAGTGGCACTTTGAAAACTTTACCTTTAGCTTATTATCATAGTGTATTGAGCACTTTTTCTAAATGCAAGACGTGCTCTGCTTTGCTCTTTGAATAGACCAAAATATCATCCACAAATACCATGATGAACTTGTTAAGCAACCCTTTGAAAACTCGGCTCATCAGATCAACAAAGTAGGCAAGTGCAGTGGTTAGTCTTAAAGGCATGACTAACCGTTCATAAAGTTCATCGATTGTACAAAAGGCAGTCTTCTGGATGGTTTCTTCGGATATATGCAAATGATGGAATCTGATAGCCAAATCAAGCTATGAGAATACACTTGTTCCATCCAACTGATTAAAGAGATCTTCTATACAGGGCAGTAGATACCGATTCTTCTTTGTCAGTTTATTCGGCTCTCTATAGTCAATATAAAGTCTTAGAGAACCATCTGCCTTGGTGGCAAAGACGACTGGTGCTCCTACTTCGAAATGATCCTTCTAATGAAGCCTTTCTCCAACAGCTCATTTACTTGCTTGTTCAACTTGCGTCTCTCCTTTGGAGCCATATGCCTCAAGGTTAAGGCAACAGGTCGGGCATTCTCTATAAGTTAAATTCAAAACTCGATCTCTCATTGAGTTGGGAGACTGGTAACCTCAAAACAAGACATCTAAGCAATCTCTAACTATGGGCACTGCATCTAGCTAATCATGTGATCGGTCTAAATAATATAAGTAGTTCAACATAACTGATCCTTAAGGATCACAATAAACCTCCAAGCTACATCCACTACATGTATTCAATCTAGCGACCTTCTTATCACAATCTAATATAGCCCCATGTATCATCATCCAATCCATGCTCAACATTAACCCAAACCCGAAAAATCCTATGACAAAAGCATCACAATCAAACTTGACCCCTAAAATGAATAATTTCAAACCCCTACATATCATGGACAATTAGGTCGATCCTCCTATAGGTTTTAACACAACTATATGATCCGTAACTATGTTAGTGCCTAGGTGCAACTCATCCACAAGTGTTTAGGTGTTAAATAAAATGCGCATAGATAAACCAAATAAAATCACACGCCTTTGATCGTGACCTTCTTCTCCTTATCTGCATCTGGTGGCATACTCTAGTGAGGTACTACGTCTAGTGCATAAGCTCGGACCACCTAGGTAGAGGTTTTATGAGTTGTTGGACATTCTCATTTCATGTTCCCAAACTGATTGCCATTATAACACTTGACCTTTGAACCTTCTATCCTGCACTCCTTCGCGAAATGTCCCTTCTTGCCACACTTTCTATAATGCATATCCAATTTCTTGATCTTTCCCTTGGGTCCAAATCCTTCCTTGCGTTAATACCATTACTTCGTTTTCCCTCTAATCTTCCTAAATTCTTCCTTCACTTCCTCTTTGGAGACAGTATTCAATTAAGCCATCTCCACTAAACCCTCATATGTAGCATCCATGGGAATGTGACTTAGAGTTAAACCTTGAAGAGGTTGGTTTATCCCTTTAGCAAATTCCAAAGCCTTTTTATGTTGGGGTATCGATCAGTCTCATACCAAGTCTAGCATGTTCATTGAATTGGTTAACGTACTCCTTTACCGACATGTCTCCTTGCTTCAAATGGACAAACTTCTCTAATTGTGCTCCTTCCTTGGCTTTAGAAAGAAACTTTATCTCAAATCATCTTCGAAACTCCCCTATGTGATCTCTCCTTCGTCAACCCCTGCCTTAACTACCCCCACCAACTAAGAGCCTTATCATGTAATTTCAAAGTAGCTAACTGTCTCCTTATCTCATCAGCGAGACCCATCGACCCAAAGATCCTTTCACAAGAACAAATCCATGTCCTCAAATCCACATATGACTTTATCCTTAAATATGGCTTTACTCCAAGGCTAGAGATATCCTTACATAACTTAGCAAAATCGATGGTGGGTGGGTGGGTGGGCGGGAATTGCACATGTCGGTCTCTTCGTAGATCATTTAGTGGGATTAAGCTCAGCTTAACCTTTCCCCTAAAAATACCAACAAAACCAAACCGGGACATTCACATCTAGAATCTCAATGCGTCAGCTGAGCCTGAACTTACGGGATCTCTCATCTTCTATATGTGATTTTTAAGAATTTTATTAGAAACTTTCCACAGAGAGCATATGCATGAATAAGAGAGATTACGTTATATAAGATTTTTTGGAAAAATCTTTGAAAACATACATACATAAATACACATACACATATATACACACGCTTTGAAACCCCATCTTGAAAACTTTATGGAAAACAATTGGAAAACCTGTATGAGAAATCATTTTCTTTTCAAAAATATTTCATGTAAGTTCTCTTAATATACTCCTATTCCCTAAGAAATTTTGAACCTAGGCTCTGATACCAAATATGACAACCTGCACGTCTCGACACACAAATCCAAAGCCTAGATTGACTTTCGAACTTGTGTCGGTGCCAAAAAGTATAAGCTATCGGATTTTTATAACATTAAAGAGACTAAAGATAAACAGATATGATCTAAGATGTAGTACACTTTCAGAACTTATAATGGAATGAAACAAAATATAAGCATAGAAAATAACTATCTTTGAAAATATATCAAACACAATTTCGAAAAAACAGTACATAGTCAAATACAAAGTATACAAAAAAACCACTCATAGTTTGATAAAAGGAATAATAATTATGTAAATAAAGGATAAGCAACTCCTATGATGAGCTCACCTCTCCACATTCTGAAATTGGACCAAATCACCTGCTGCCATGTTCACTTGTGGTTGGGAAAGGACAAAAAATGAGTGGGTCAGACAAAAGTCCAGTGAATGAATACATGTTTAATGTATAGTGATCATATGCAGTTGAATTTTACTTCCACTCTAAGTGAACTAGGATGTCCTACATGTGTCCGTATATTTCTAGGGTCCATTACTTAAGGGTTTTTATCCAACACATACTACGCTACAACTTGTGCAGGATACTACAAGGATTGAACTACAGATCGAACCTCAATAATTAACAATCGACCACTTCTCCTAGAGCTACTGAATATTGAAGCATTGCTTCTAGATTTGGAAACACCACCACTAGATCTACTCAATATGGAAACACTGACCTAAAGCTACTCAATATGGAAACACCGTTTCTAGAGCTACCCGATATGGAAACATTGCCATTAGAGCTACATGGGAGTAAATTTCCCATAGCTACACTATGCCTAACCTAACCACGCATTAAAGGGGAGCGCGCAACGCCGACTCGCCAGTGTGTCCCATCGTCTGCATTCATGTCTACCTCTTGATTGTAGTATACACCTCTTATTACATGCTTTAGGATCCATCAACAACATAGTATCACACAACGTCGGAATCGTGAACAAGGTGTCTCATTGTTTCATCCCTATACACTTTATTACGAATCAGTTAGTGTTGTGTGTCCACTGTAGAACCTCCTTTGAGTGCTATTTTCGATAGACACGCCCATATTCGAATAATCTACCAAACCCTACAACATCCCAACGTTGCCTTATCGGGAATCAGCTTCCCTACTATCTCGAACATCCACACATATGTATACAATACGATTATACATACAATTAATAGTTTACATTTTAAGCTGGGCCTCGGGCCGAGGTCCAGCTTATGAATTTCTACCTTTAACCGATCAACCGTTACATATTATCGATCGACCATTTACAAATGACTGCTAAGGGAGAACGGTTAACCGATCGCAGTGTACATTTTAGGGTTCTTTGATTTTAATGGTTTGATTTTAATTATTTGTTAAGTCTTTCAATTTGCATTACAGTGAACCCTAGACATCAATTTACACTAACCAGTCTTTGCAAATTTTACATTCATTTTCATAGATTTACGCCAGATTAATTGTACTTGTACAATTCAGGATTAATCAATTTTTAAGGTTTCAATTCACTAATAGAGGGGTTTAACTTGGGTTAAAAAATGATATTAGTAAATTTATACCAATTTCAACCTCTAAGTTAAATCTTGGGTTTAACAATTAGGGTTTGCAATTTAACCACTAACATCAGAGATCAAATATAATAGGTTAAAATTACCTGTAATAATAATCTTTTTAAAAAAATTCAAACTTATATCAGATCCAAGCTCCAGCATTACGCTCCATCATAAAATCATCACCTGTTAGCTTGCCTCCTCCTTGATTCGGTTTACAAGTGCTCTCTTACTTTGTTTTTAATTTGTTTTTGAAGGAAGTTTTATAAGTGGAGAGGAGAAATTTTGGCAGATTTTTAGTTTGTTGTTGAGTTTCTAATGAAATTAGTGGTAGGTTAGGTGTTTATTTATATGGGTTAGAGTTTGATGGAGCATTGGATTTACCCTAGGATAGTTTCATCTATGGACGCACACAGTAACCTGGTATTAAAAATTTTTGGTTCAATCGTCTTCGTCCGATCACATGCTCCAGATCTCCAAAATTATATGTTAACAGTCGATCACTAGGGTAGATCGGTCAACCATTTCATGTCGACTAACACACTAGGATATCGATCGGTGACATTGTTATACTAGGAAACTTGTTATTTTTAATTTTATTCTGTTTTCAAATTTTCAAATGTTCGTAACTTATTCGTAATAACTCCAATTTTATGTTATAAGTAGAAATTGTCCGTAAATTACTATGAACGCAATGATGTAAGTTTAGTAGCCAAATTTGAAGGTTTGTGAAAATTTCTTTTTGCCTCTATTATATTTAAATTCAATTTTCTTATTTAATTTTCCATTAAATTTCCAAGATGTTACAATACCCTAAAGGAAATTATGTGATTTATTATATTGCAAAACTCTTAGAAGAGAATCTTGTTTGAAATTCTATAAGCGTTTAGTTTTATTTTCTTTTATATATAATACATTGTCATATATAAATATATGAATAGTGAATTATATGCATTAAACATATATAAGTAGAAATTCCTTAAGAGAAGCATGTTATCCATTACAGTTACAAATGTGTCATAACCATGAGTATTTAATCGATACACACACACACACACACTTACTCCTCAAATGTTCCTAGTTGAGATGTCTTGGGAAAAGGATATATCGATATGTTTATTCAGATTAGTGTAGGTAGCAAGCCGATGTTGAGCAGTAATTAAATTAAAGATAATAATGGTGATTTAACTCGTTAAAATTAATTTTAAAGTACGAAACAGGAAATAATTGGATTTATTTGTATATTTATAGATTTTAATGCTCTTAAATATGGTAAAAGTGATTGGAATTTTATAAAATCTAGTATTATTAATAAATGTGATGACAAATATATTTTAATGGAAAAGAAGTATTTTTTAATCAAAAAATGGTTTTGGAAATTATTTAATAGTTGAGTTTGAAATGTAATTAAGAAATGATTTAAAATGAAATTAGTTAAAATATGAAAATAATATTTTTAAAAATTGTATATGAATAAGAAATGAAGTTTTGTGTTGGTAATAATTTCTATGTAAAGATTTGAACTGATTTTTGGTTAATAAAATGATTTCTATAAGGTGGCTAAAGATGATAGTTTTATATAATTTATTAATCAAAGAAATTTGTGAGAAATAAATTTAATAATTTTTTTGTAATGATAAGTAAACCTTTAACAACATGGATATGGGTTTTATTTCAGGTAATCAAGTGTTTTATATTGGTTAGAAATTGGTTTAAAAAAAAGAAATATTGATGGGTTGGGTTTTGAGTAAGGCCCAAACCTAAATAATGTTTCAAGAAGCAAGTATCTAGACTATTCGCTTATAGATTTGTCTCCACTTTTCCTTAATGAAACAAGTCATCATTTTGTCACCAAAACAATTCACGTTTATTAATTCTTTCTTATTCTTTTCTTCTGTCTTTATGAAGAAAAGTAAAATAAACCCTCCTTTTAATTCTAAATTCAAAATAAAATAGAAATAGATTCTCAGAAATTTCCAAATTCAAATATATCATACACAACACCATGCTACACCATGTATCATGAAAATGTTTGTATTTGGCTAAGCTATGAGTTTGATGATTTTCAAAATAGAGAAAATTAATGGAAAGAATGCTAATCTGGATAGCTATGGCTAATGTGAGCATTATTTACACTTACAATAATGTTTGTATTTTCAATTTCGTGTTATATACATGTTGTTATGTATGGAATTTGTATAAAATTACTCTTCTTGTACTTAAGTTGGTTTGTTCTGAATGAATATAAAGTGTGTGTGTATAATTGAATAATTCGCAATAATCATTTTTTCTATGCTTCAGGAATTCAGTCAACCGGACTGTCAACTGAGCTAGTATAAATTCCAACCTGAGAGCAACACCCAACTTAGTTCATTTCTTTTATTGTTTTAGTTGACTGAGGTCAGTTGACTGAGAGGATCATTCAGTCAACTGGACCTGGGCATTTTGATTTTATGAGTTGAATATTTTATAAATTCTTATATTCTTAATTTTATTTCTATTGAATTTAAAGCATGATTATTTGTGTTTATTTAATATTACAAATTATTATTTAGAGTTCTCTGAAAATATTCATAATGATTGGAAATTATTTAGCATATTTAAGAAGTTTTATTGATTTTAATTTTTAGAAAACTTATTTTTACTTAATATACACACATATATATTTATAATTGAAATTAGATCTTATTTATGAATATTATGAAGTAAGTTTACGACGTTATTAAATGGCTTTAATATGATAATTAATAACTTTGAATACACACACACACACACACACACACACACATATATATATAGAAATATTTGAAATATATGTTGGTGGTTGAAATATAAAGGAATTACTCAAAAGTGATTTGATTTCTTTTAAAATAGAATTTGATTATAAATAATGTGATAATGATTTTATTGTTATTCTTGACTTATAAAGTGATTTAGATGTCTATATATATATACATTGATTTGTTAATGAATACCGTTTTATATCTTATTTTGCAATTATATAAATAAATTTAAAGGTATTTTTATGATTGAGAATAGAAAATGTTTATTCGGAATATTTCTTTAAATATTATACTACTACATTATTATAATTTATCATTCCTTCCACATCGACTCAACCATGAATGATTCACAGTCGATGTTGAATGAAGTTTTCTTTTAGGACGATATTGTGATGACATCTCTTGAGTTGATTTATTGATATTTATTCTGTGTGAGGAGAAATATGAATAAACATATTAGCAATCCCGTTTGGGATGGAGCATTCAGTATACTTTTTTGGTTATTCTTTGGACTCATTATATAGAATTTTGAAGGGGTGAGTGTGATGTATGAGCATTGAATAAACAGACTAGTAATACGTGGTGGTATGAGACACCATTGTAATATTTATTCGTTATTGTTTTGCTCGTGGACGACACTCGATACGGGGTATGTTATATGTGATACTCCCTGCATTGAGTGTTTTATAGCTGAGTATTGGCTCGTATGTAGAGCCATGTGTTGGCCATTATGTATGCTATATGTTTATGAACCTGCATTTGACTTCCTTTCTATCTTAGAAGTGAATCAAATTGACCAATATCCACCCTGGCGGCATGATCTTGGGGTCGCTCCCTAGATCCACTACACCATTGTTGTATATTATTTCTAATGACATCATAGTGGTAGTGGATGGTTTGTTCCATATAGCCCTTTATGTTGCTTAAGCTAGCAATCTGTTACCATTAGGGGCAAAGTAGAGTCATTACTGAAGCTACACATAGACGAGCTATTGTTGATGATGTCCATCGAGGTAACTGAAGACTGTAGGAACATTTTCGGCTACACAACGAGACGCTAGTAGACCCTGGGTTTCTGAAGTGCGTATGCGGCCATCAATCTTCCTTTAGGTTTTGGTGTGGGAGATAGACAAATATGAGATGTGATCATACCTGAGGTTGTGTCCAAAGTATGGTTAACCCCGTAACCTTCTTTGACATGTGTCATCATCTATTTATTCGGATGATGGCTCATTTTATTATTTTGATTAGGGCAGATCCGTGAATGTCTATTAAATATATGTATTCATCTTAGGGCATTGTTATGTGATAGCCCGATTTACTTGATGATTTCATTTTCTATGATGATGTTTATAATGTGAGACTGAGAGATATATTTGGGCATTACAATATCCTTGCCTGGCTATACATGGGGATATATTTTTATTGATTAATTTTGGATTTTGATGATGATTTCTAGAAATGAATGATTCACCCATTGGATATGATTTTATGGTTTTCTACTGGTTCGATTTGTATAGGTGATGATGCTTTTCTGTATGGTTTTCTCATGGAAATATTTTAAGATATTTTAAGGACATTATGTCATCATCATTATACTTATCTTATTATTACCATTGTATGTTGTAATAACACCTATTATTATAGACATAGTCTGACTCATGTGTTATTTATAATACTCGGGCCAGTCCGAGACATTTCAGGTTCAGGGACAAGATGACCATTTTGTGGATGTTAGGATAGATGGAAACTAGGATGTTATTATATAGTCAATGTATATTATTAAAATGTATTTGGATTCATGTATAGGGTGATCTAATGTCAGTGCATATTTGATGTATATTGGATTTATTTATACTAATCTATTATATATTATCGTTGCGATTTGACTATGTGTTCTCTTTGCATTTTTATATATATTGTGTATTGTTCTTCCCTAGAAGCACATGTGTTTATTTCTTTGTTCCGATACTCTATTCATATTTATTCGATGTTTAAATACGTACCAGTGTTAGCTCAAGTGAATATTCACATATGTGACCCATATCGCATTATTCTCCGTATTACTCGACAGTATTATTTAGTAGGACCGTTGAGTAGTATGGGTACAAAGGTGCATGTGTTACATGGATGGTGAATTACTTATGACCATTGGGGCACCAAGGGTTATGCAACGACCTACTTTTTCGACCCTCAAAAGTTGACACTAATACATCTGTGGTATCCGAGTATCCAAAAGACAAATTGTTGGGGTGGAAGGAAAGAAAAGATAGAACAGAATTTCATATCACGATGCATAATATAGAATATCCAAATAGCCTTTACAAAAAGAAAAACTTTACAACAATCAGAGTAAACCAACTAATAATCAAACTGGACATTTATAACAGTCCATCTTTACAATCGACGATAAATATAAAACAAGAAATATCGCATAAAATAAAGTACGTCGGGTCTTAGAGGCATTCAGCTCATTTTCAAAAGCTTAAGCATCAATCGCTAAATCTGAAAATATACTCGAGTCTGACCCAAGTATTATAAGAAAAATAACAACCGGATTAGTCTGATAAACCAACGTGAGAAACCCAAATCATATGGATTGTTATATTTAAAAAAACTCTTTCAAAAATAATGGTATCTCATAAGACCACGCAGCACATATACATGGACATGTTTTTACCTCATGACAATAAAAACATTTTATATGAAATCTTGTGATATTATAATAATGTCTAGGGTTTGAAATAAATAAAGAATCATAGCCAAAATGGTTACATTAATTACTTTCAATAGCATATTTACTATACAACTAAGTCCGTAAAGGGGCATATTGGAAAATAGATTCCATATAATGACAAAATTACAAGGGTATAGTCTGCTACAGTACACATCTAGAAATATGTATCGAGGGCCAACACATGGACACCATATTAACATAGAATTGGCTTACCCCTTCCCGGATAGTATCGAATATGATCATCCCTCGGTTGCCATAATTACCCTTTTCCACGGCCACAAACATACAAAATCCATTATTATCGATCTAGATCAGGGTGATCACACCCTAATGGGAGCAACCCACATAGTCCTGCTGCATATCCCCTATTTTAGTCATTACCGAGTGTGAGGCTCGAGGCTACATTTAACCCTTTTAGCAAATCCCACTTAGAATGCTAACACTTCCCTGTAGGCAACAATGCAATGTCAGCATTATTCATACAAGTTGGCCAGGATATGAACATACCGAAGGTACTACTTCTACTACATCCTTTTCGGAATCACTCTTGGGATTAGTAGCAAGTAGCCCTTTCACTTTAAAAAACTCTGTCTTCGATTTCCATCATCTATAAAAAGTCTCTAATTCGAACGCTTATGCCTATTCAAAGTGGTTTTCGGATAACTCGTGCATATCTGATCCCCGTCTTTCGGAACCAACAACCAATAGTTTCTAGTTGACTCAATCGCGGTTCTTTTAGAAGTAAGTGGACAATATAAGAGTCCCCAGGAGATCTTGAATATCCACCCTTAAAGTGAGAGACATTTTCCCGAAATGAGTTCTCCTAAGGGAATCTCAACTAGTATGAAATCGCGAAGCTTTTATATACTTCCTAAATCAAAATATGTCAAGTTATCGATAGTGGACAAACCACTACCTGATATAAGTATATAAGTTGCATATGGGAAATCTTACGCCATATACTTATCACTACTTTTTGATTTCAATCTCGCACTATCCCTCGATTAACAATGAAATCAGACAAGTTAGAGTACTATCCTTGTCTCGATTTGCATTCTTAAACTCTCACCGATAGAAACGAGCTTCCATACCTTGAAATTTAAGGCCAAGTATAAGATGAAGTACCTTACATGTAGATAATTAATCATGACCTATTTATAGAAATTAACCCTTTATACTTATAACATTTCTAACATTTCAACTTCTCTATCCCTTGCCCTGAATCGAGGTCAGGTAAGTCAGGGCATTGGTTGTACCTAGCCTTACCTTAGTTAAAGCACTTCGTTTTCGGATCTCATAAATGGAGGAAAGTCTACTCATCAGATTTTAGTGCTAAATATAAGATGACATACTTTCCATAAATGTGTCAATATTTTAGCACTACTTATCATATTTATTTTATGTTACTTAATGGCACCAATAAAGAAATCCCTTGCATAAAACAAAGTCCTTTTGAGATAATCTGAAAACCAACGCCATAACCTATTACTAGTGTTCGATTTCAAACTGATACTTTTCATCGGTTAGAAATGAAATCATTCGAGTTGGGTATTATTACCTCTCAAATCTTGACTCAATATTCACTTCTAACTTCAAAATAGAAATAAGTTTCCATACCTTGAAGTCTAGAAAATAGGATTCAAGAATTCCATATGCATGTTATAAAATAATTTTCCAAAATCATTTATTTAAAACAAGGTTTGATTTCAAAAACAAGATCCTTTCTTTATATCAAGTAAACAACTTATTTAACAACAACCCACTGTTATAAATCAAACTCCTTTTCCAATTTCCTAAAACCATTAACTATAACAAAAATGTTATTGTCCACGATTTCTTTCCTTCTCTCGGAAACATTTATTACAACAATAGTATCGTCATCCATGCTTCCTTTCTTTTTTTAAAGTTACTTTTAAAATTCTTTAAAACATAGATTGAAGCTTGCATTTAAAACATCCATTTAGAGATGGTCGCTCTTAAACAAAACTTGACTTTTGAAACAAAGTAGCTTTCTTTATAAATTTTAAACCTCTGGTTTAAATAACTCAAATAAATTCTTAAAAATATATTCAAATATTCAATCTCCTTTTTAAATACTTATACTACTTCTATAAATACATTTGAAAAGAATTTACAAAATATCTAAAATAGATAACCTCCTTTTACTTTATAGAAATCATATATTTTCAGAGTGCATCCATAGCGACTATCGCTATATGGACCATAACTTTTAAAACTTTCTTTTGTAAATCAAATAACTTTGAAACCATGTAATTTGGCATTTTGAACCGGCTATATCCGAACCGAGACTCGACTATCATCAAGGCTAATAGCATAGAGTGATGATTATGAGGTCTAGAAATCAAGTGCAGGCAATGATATATAGCGTAGACTGTCTAGAATATTTTAAGTACGGATTAGTACCTCCCCCAGGCAAGGGATCAGTGCATATCCCTTTCCCTAGGGGATCGGTACATATCCTCAGTTTTTGTCCCAACTAGATGAAATCAATGTAGATTGACGAGAAAGGCCCCACGAGGTTATTTTTCAAATCTCAAGTTGTTTTGAGTTTGTATGTTCAAGTTATGGGAAAATTACTTCACCTAATAAAGGGATTGTACAAATGGAATCGTGTAAAAGGGATCGTATAAAAGGGATCGGATCGTATTCATCCCAACAATGCAACACAACGGAAAACGATCGATATCTCAAAATCCTAATTTCCAATACACTTGAAACTTTAGGAACATGAAGAGGGGACCATAGGAATTCCACCCTAGGGATCACACCCTAAAAAGCATAAGAAAGAGGGATCGACCTTCTTCCCTCTGGAGGGATCAGCCTAAATAAAAAAACATCACATGTTGCAACAAAGATTGATCGATAACTTAAGTTCTACTTATCCAATTGGCATAAAACTTGGAGATAAAGCATAATGCAACATAGAGAATCTCCCATAGGGATGGCACACCCAAAATCATAAATCATAGGGATTGACCTCGATCCCTATTTCTTGGGATTTAGGCCATGCGATCCTCCTATGGGCCTCTAAGGATCTGGAGAGCCTTCTACCGAATTTTCTGGTAGATGTTTTGCCATCTTCCTTTATAAATACATACTTGATCGTTCATTTTTAGGACCTTTCTACTGCATGGTTCTTTGTACTTTTTTGTAACTAAGGACTTTCATCCGGTCCCAATTGTATTCAGTTTACAAAGTGATTAATAAAGCTATCTCTTCAAAGTGGACGTAAGCAAACAATGCCGAACCACTATAAATTTCTGTATCTCTGTTATTTTCTTATTTCTTATTGCTTTACTACTATATTCTCTCTATTTACATTTAATATTCTTCGTCTGTTCCTCCACAAATCTATATTGGGTGTTTGTGCCAATTTCTGATGCAAATAAACACATTCCTTTATATATTTTAAACCACCCCATACCTTTGCAAAAAAGTTTGAAAATAAAAGTCAAGCTCGGAAACCATTTCAAAACACTTCAGAAAATTAGTGGTAAATCACTTAAGAGAGAGCATAGGATTTCTATATCGCAAAACAAATAACAAGTAGATCGACTATAACTATGCAACATTCACTTTTCGTATACAAAAGCATTTACATAACTAAGAACGTATTTAAATAAAAATCAATAACATGAGGAATCCTTTAGGACCCCTCTACTAAATTTCTATTCTTCGAAGTGCTTCCACAGTAAACTATTCACTACGAAGACACATCGACTTCCATTCACTTTTGCTAGTCCCATCCAAATCAAGTTACATAGGGCTAGCTTCCAAGTAGGAATCAAATCCAAACAACAACATATAAGCAATAACACTTATAAGCAAGTGTTTATTTTTACAACAATCATTCATAATAATATATGACTTCTAAAGTTTGTATTCTCATTTTTATAACCAAGAATGGAAACCAAATCAAGAACAAAAATCTAGGAACAACCTCCTACCATCACTCAAACACCAAAGCTACCGCCTTCCTTCACGTCCAAGCCCCCATATGACATCTAATGCTCACAGCCCAAGCCCCCCTCCAAAATTTCGTATAACCATGACACTCCAAGATAAGATTGGGTTCGACTTCGACAATTTTGTACTAGTAAGAGTATGAATTATATTATTCTAGGCTTATATAAGTATTTAGAGAAGAAATGGCTGAGTTTTGAGGTGGATTGACTTATGAAATTAAAGAGAAATGGAAGAAGTGAAAGTGAAGAAGAAGAAAAAAGAGAGAAGAAAATGGGGAAGAGAGTAAAAGTGGAGAATGAAGTAAAAATGGAAAAATGAAGTGGAAGATGATCCTTTTATAGAATTTACAGAAATGGAAAATGACCACAAATACCCCTTAGCCAAAAATACTCCTCCAAAGCTGCCTTCTTTCAACACTTTCCAAAGCGCCAACTTATGCACCACACCCCCTTCACATGGCCATATACTTCCATATTGATAACACGTACTATTTAGTAATTTATTATTTAAAAAATAAGAAGAAAAGTTTCTTTACTTTATTACTTTGCTTAATTACATTTTAAAAGCACTAAAGGATTCTTTACTTTAATTTATCTCTTTTTGTACTTTTTTCAACTATATTAAATGTATATATGTATGTTGTAAAAGTGCATGTGTATGCAACAACGTTGCAACAACTTTCGTTCGATAAAATGTCGAAAATCCAAAAAATGATTTTCGGTCACATTTTCAATTTTTCATCTAACCATTTAATTTTTAAACAAACTTCCAAAATGAGTTTAGCATCATTATTTATTTATTAAAAGAGGGTTATTTGATTATTAAAACTCATTAATTAAATATTTAAAATTAATGAAATATTCACAAATCAAAGCGTTAAAATTCCTGGTCGTTACAAGTTACATGCTTGTGGTTTTTTGAAACAATCACAAAACGACTCAATGAGAAACACATATAGGTTATATAACTTAGTCAAAGTTGAATATCCCAGAGTAATGACGTACGGTAATCTTCTTCGTTGAGAGTGTTGTCGATCTTAAGTATTTAGGCTACACTTTGACTATGACAAGCACACGGCGTAGCAACCATATGATAACCAAAATTGGTATACGTTGAAATGCTTGAAATTAAGTGCCGCTCAAAAGACAATTTGTCTCCTTTATTATAGAAGGTTGATACCGCTGTTATTAGTAATTCAACTTAGAGCTAAAGTCTCTGGCCAGAGTAAAATGGTTAGTTGATAAATATTATCTGATTGAACCAAAGGCTTTAAATTTTTGTGTGCAATTAATACATATATTAATAGAATTTTTTTTTTACTTTAGACCAAACTCTAGATATCTATGTGATAAATTGATGACGAAAAGAATGCACGTATGAACTCTTATCAGTAGGTAGGCTGATATCAAATCAGAAACATGGCTTTGGCTAAATGGTATGTAAGCATTGGATTTGACCTTATACTGTGCATCAATAACGTTTGTATAGGCTTCTGTACTTAAATTGTTTAAATATTGACTCTGGATCAAGTTCACCAAGAGAGTCAATACAACCACATTGTCAGATACTTTCGAATTTGACCAAGGGTGTTATTCATTAATAAATGTTACAAATTAATAATAAATCGTTAAACTGTTGTATTAATATGGTATGACTGATTTTTATTATTTATTTCAAGCTTAAAATTGGCCAGAACAATGTACAAAAGTTATCTGATGGTTCGATTAGTAGAAGGGCTAGAAATTAAATGATTAAACATTGATTAAACAAGAGTTAATGAGATGTTTGGCCATGCTTGGTCAACATCAAGGCTAACCATATCAAGAGGAGTTTGAGATCTTTACATAGTCTTCAGATCTAGAGGAAAGAGAGAGGATAATGGTGATGGTCTTGGCTTTAAATAGCCTAGCCAAACACGAAGTTTGATACCATGTTCTAAGCTCTTGTTACCATTCCTAGCCACCCTAGCCCTACCCATGGTGAAATCATCTCTTTGACTTAAAAATCAAAAAGGAGGAGATAGCACTGTCCAAGTGGATACAATGAACAAACAACGTACTAACTATCGACTAGCTCATTTGAAAGAAAGGAAATATTTTGTAATTAAGATTTGAGTTTACATGAATATGCTCTCATATATCATGTTATTATTGTTTACATGTTCAGCTATTTTTTTAAAATAATCTAATTTTATTCATGTATATATGTTAATAATTAAAATATTATTTTTAATCTCTTAAAGTATATACACATAAATAAATATATGTTGAATATATATATATATATATATATATATATATATATATATATATCAAACATATTTTCGACAACAAAACAATCAATGTTAAAAATCAAAAAATAGTCATTTATATTTTATTAAACAATATCTAACTTTGAAATGTTTGTTTTTGATTTAATTTTTTTTTTACTATACCGAACATAATAATAAAAAACATTTATTTTTACTATTTTAATATATATTAGGAAATATATTTTAATTTGCGGTTTGCTACAAAAAACTAGTTTTTATTTCATTGACAAAGTCAAAAGATTAAATTTAAATCTATTTGAATTATTCAAATCTTAATAATTTTAGGCTAAAATTATTTAATAAAAAAATTATTTTTTATACGATAGCGGTTGCATCATATTATAACAAATGTTTGGAAAAGTCATACCTTTAAATTTGAATTTTAACTTAATATATATATATATATATATATAATTAGAATTTGATTATGTGTTTGTGTATATAAATTTATTTAGTAATTTTCTTACTACAAATAATACGATCTTATAATTATTCAATATATTTAAACATACATACATACATATATACATATATATACGTATATATATGTGTGTGTGTGTGTGTGTGCGCGCGCGCTATAGATATAAATTGTTTTAGTAATAGCCATATTAAATAAAAAATTATCACATGCTTCATGAACACTTAGGCTAATTTATATTAAATATTATATAGTATGTGTGTATCACGCTAACATCTTATTGACCGTAAGACAAAGCGGTCAATAGTCCTCATGAACCCTTTAGTTTAGGTTATATGTATATGTCATTGTGATCTTCATATTGAGAACACAAATATCATAACATACTAAATATAAATTAAAACAAATTATTTTAAATTAAATTATAAATAAATTTATTTTAAACATTAACAATAAATAAATATTTTAATCAAATAAATTAAATTAAAATATCTAAAATCACTTTTTTAATCAAAATACTAAATTTGATTTAATATATACAAATATTTATCTATGCAAATAGAGAGCAAAGACCTTGTGCAATTTAATAAAGGGAACTTTTTTTTGAAATTAACCCTTTTAAACCCGTTGGTAATGCACCTAATCCAACATGTAGTACGTATACTTCGTTGTTTGACTTTAATTTCATATGTTTCATTAGGTTTTTATTGTTATCATGAACATACAATTCAATGATTTTCACGTGCTTAGTTAGTTTGCATAATCGGTTGATTCTATACTGAAGTGAAATTATTTTTACACACACGCTTATATAACAATAAAAGTCTTTTTTGATACTATTTAAACTAATATAGCATGAAGAAATTTAGTTATGGCTCTTTTAGACATTATATATGTTACAAAATAATGAGCTGTATTTTGGTAAATAAAATAATTTACTATTTTATACAATGGAAGCTTAAAGGAAATTCTGCCAATAACAATATGGTGGTATAAAGTTCTGATTTTCACACTCGAAGTGAACTCTAGAGATAACTTCAAATTTATAGATGTCATTTTTCTTACCAATGTATGATTTTATATCACTAGCACTAAAAGGAAATTTTGAAAGAAAAAAATAGCATAAATTATATTATGTTTTTTTAGTTAAGTGCATATCATCATGTACATTGATCATAACAAATAACATATATTTTTATCAGGGGAAGACCAATACAACGTCTTTTTACTCACACGGTAATTATTAGTGTAACTCTTACCAACTCATTTAATAGTAGCAATCACGTGATCTAATTGGCTTTTATTTCTAAGTGAACCCAAATTCAACATGTAGAAAGTTTCACTTTATACTTCTACAAATATTAATCAAATTATTTCCTTTTAATTTGTTCGTTGCAGCTATTATACAATTTTGAACACTAATGCAATTATCATACAATTATGCATGTTAATGCTATTATCATTCATTTTTTCTATATTCATCACATAAAACTTATCGAGTGAGGTACTAAATCTATAACACGTCATAATTGATGGTAACGAAGATGGGACAGTGGAAGAAACTGTTGGTACTTCTATTAAAGAGAGCTCTAGGATTCAAGGTGTCATAAGCAAACCAATGAGCCTGCAAGATCATATTTTTCAAGAACATAAATGTAAGCATGGATAAATTAAGATTGCTTTCACGACCTTATTTTTCTCCGACCAAGTTGAAATTATGTCCGACCCACGATGGGCTCAATGATAATGGTCTGTTGGGGAACTTGGTTGAAAAACAACCGTTGGCGTAAGATTGGTCGGACGTGTCTGACGTCAATGGTTAATTTATAACGGTTGAATTCATTTTGTTTATAAACCCCTTTTCTTCCCTCCATCTCCACTCAATGATTTTATTCATCTTCATTAAAGGTTATCTTTGCTGAACTCCAAACAACATATCAGTGGATGAACCATACGATGAAGGTGACCATTCAAATTCCTATGTTGAAGATTTGGCTGATATACAAGCTATTATGAGAATTAGAGTACTACAGAAAGATCCGTTTGACCGAATTCACACTTCGTCATATAAAGAATTCAATGGGTTAACAATATTTTCAACCAAAAAATTGATTTTCGTTTAAATGACTATATACAAAAGATTGTAGATTAAATCTAAAAAGTGGCAATTCCATATATACATGTGTGTGTGTGTATGCGTGTCTTTGTGTGTGTGTGTTATATATATGTGTGTGTGTATATATGTGTGTGTGTGCGCATATGAATTTTTTCAAGGTTAAACATCATGGATGAATGAAAGAAAAAAAATGAACACGAGAGAGTCTTGCCTTCGTAATACCTTGATTTGCAAATCATCTCGTACATCGCTAGAAACGTCACCCAATAATGTTAGAATCAAATGAATCACATGGTTTAATTTCATTTGATATTTCTTTCCTTGTTTGTTTAAAAAAATTTGGCTCAAGAAGAAAAAGGAGATAGCAGTCATGGTTGATTGAGCAGGAAGAAAAATAAATGCAATTAGAAAATGAATGAGATGAACATATTTTAAGCTGAGAACAATTTTTTTTTACCATTATCTCTTTAAAAATGTCTCTTCTAATTCCCTAATTGATTCCCAATTAGATCTCATCTAAATCTCTTCTTCTCTCTATAGTATGGCCGACCATACCTTGTCTCGCTTGGATTGGTTGTTCCTAAAGCCCACTATGTAACTAACTATATTTAAAATATGTATAAATATATACCGACATCCTATATCTACACATCTTATATCGACACATGCATATAACATTTATATACTCAGCAAATAATTAATAAAAAAACTTCAAACTTGAAATGAATTAATAGCCAATATTTCCTAAATATTAAGTAATTTAATTAATTTATAATACTTTACAAACTAATTAAATAGTGTTGTTTTTCAAAAAATTCGCAAATGCGGTTGTGTGACTCACAGGTGTGAATTCAGGTAGCGATTAAATTTTAGCAATCTAGATATTAACAATCTCACGTCACCTTGGCTAAAAGTGTAATGGTTTACCCGAATTTATCTTTTGAGGCATTTTGAGCAAAAATCCGAACAGTGAAAATAATTTATACATGTTCTCTTGGCCAAAACTATATAACCTAGGTATTAGTCAAATTCCAATATTATTCACAATCAAATTGATTAATCTACAAACAAAGTCCTCGTCAAATAATAATACGCATTATCAACTATTCTACTCTGTTTAGAGATATTGACTTTGATTTGACTACAGTCGACCGTAATACTAACCTCGTACAACCGTTGAAGTGAATTCTCCATTGAATACTACTTTACTTCCAATGCTTCAACTTAGACCCAACCACAATTGCCCAATGGATCGCCATGCTATGATTTAACTATAATCAAAGTGGAGTATCCACATTGAAGTTACATGGTATTTTCAAGTCAAGGTAACTTTGTAACATCGTCACGTCGAGATTTCCTATTCGACCTTGTTTTTATCAATCAAAAGAAAACTCTCGAACAAATCATTCCATAGTTATCAATAACTACGAGTAACCAACCCCTTGGTTGTCCCAATAACCATAAGTAATACATTATCCAATATTTATGCACTCTGGTCTCAATGGAAGTATTGATAACCTTTCTTGAAACATCTTGACTAAGAATACTTTAAACAAAATGTTATTTTATTTTGTGACTAATTATTCGTGACTAAATGTAATGACCTGTAAATTAGTCACTTTGTATTTGAATATTTAAATCATTTTTAAATAATGGATTTTAATAGCCTAATAAACATATTTTACATATTAATTAATTAATGACGTTAAAATCTGTTTCAAATTTTGTTTACTAAAATAGTTAGTTCAAAAAAAACAGACAATTAACCAAAAACCATTTTTTGAAATTTCAACTTTTCGGCATCAAAAGGTTTTTGAAAACGTTATGCACATTTGTGTACATATGCACATGCCATGATAAGTTAATTAATATATTGATAAGTAATAAATCATGCTTAGTTTAAATATAAACCTTATGTGACATATAATGTTTGTTTATTGAATATATAAATATAAAAATAAGCTTTCATGTATCACCATACATCAAAATCATACCTTAGTACACATTCTGGAGCAAGGCATGTTCAAGCATGTGTGTGGGCCCCTATGCAACGTGTAGAAGAGAGGGGGAGGAGGACTCGTGGCATCTTGTGAGTGGTGGAGAAGAGGTAAGGCTAGTTTAGTCATTTTACCATTTTCTATGCCTATATATGCATCAATCCTCATATTTCTCTACTTTAATTTCTCATAACACTTTCTCTAGTTCCTCCCTATCTTCATGTGTATTCATCCACAAAATTTAGTTCCAAAAAATCCAAACTTTCCACTTTTTCCTTAAGTAAAATCACTTAAAACTAGCCACTTCCTTCTCTACCTCATTTTATTTATCAACCAAGACCCATAACTCCCCATTTCAACCACAGTCGAACCCTATTTAGCCATGGCCAAACCCATAACAGTCCACTAAGGGCCCAAAAGTTGGAGTTTAGGTGAAGTGAAGGTAATTCGAGTGTTTGGCAAGTGGTTGTAGTGTTTCGGCTTGGTTTGGTAACATTTTGGTGCGTAAAACTCCACCCTTATAACCAAAGTTTTTAAACTATTTTAATGCTCATATTATAAACCTATGGATGCTTGTTTTATATGTTTAGTGTTGGTTTGGTAGTTGTTTTGGTTCATGTTGCAAAAAGTTGTCGCATTTGGAAGTTAGTTTGCATATAGTAAGCGATATGAAAAGTTAGTGGCTAAAGTTAATTATATTGTTAGAAAATGTTTGATATATGTTGCAATCACCATGTATATATGTTCATGCCCTTGCTATATGATGTTTGGTAGCAATGTTAATGCCTTGAACTTGTTTTCCGAACTGCCCATATAGCGATAGTCGCTATACCGGCACTTTTAAAAAAAAATCATCTTTTATCGAAACCATTTGGTTTCATCTTCGTGCTTGGATTAGTTTTACAACTTAAGTTTTTGAAATGATAATGAATTCAAATTTAATTAATTATTTTAATAATGATTAATTTATTTAATATATTATTTCATTAATAGGGTTAGCTAATTAACTTATTAACGATGCGTTTTAAAATTAACCAATTACCTGGTTAATGATGTTTTGAAATTAATTAATCGTTTTATTTAATGATGTTTAAGACTAATTAATCTGTTGGTAATGATGGATTAAAATTAATTAATCTATTTTGTAATGATGTTTATAAATTAATTAATCTTTTTAATTAATGATTTTATAGTAGATCTATTTGTTTTAACTTTAAGTAATCTTTCCTTTAATGATGTTTTAAAGTTTTTAATCATTTTAAATAATGATACTCAATTGTTTAATTTAATTAGTTATATTTAAATTTATTAATTAATTGAATTAATGATATTTTAAAGGTGGTTTACTCTTTTCAATTAAAGGCATTTGAAGTTAATTTATCAACTTAATTAATGAAGTTTCAAAGTGAGTTTACCAAAGTAACAAGGATGTTTTGACTTTTTTATTCTTTTTTCATTATAATTAATTATAACTAATTTTTATTAATTAATTAAATTATTGGTGTTTAAAGGTGATTAACTTCTTTTGAATTAAAGGCTATTTAAGTCAATCAATCAACTGAATTAATGAAATTTTAAAGTTGACTAATAAATCTAATAAGAATGTTTTAAGTTAGTAAATCCATTTTATAATGATGTTTAAACTAGCGAACT
The DNA here is from genome assembly GCA_030765085.1 of Allium cepa. Taxonomy (NCBI): domain Eukaryota; kingdom Viridiplantae; phylum Streptophyta; class Magnoliopsida; order Asparagales; family Amaryllidaceae; genus Allium; species Allium cepa. Next base: position 888,965,879 of record CM060929.1, read on the forward strand.
CCTTTAACAAAGTGTTTTAATGCTAATACTTGTATTGTGAAGCCCAAGCACGAATTCGGTTTTGAAAAGAAAAGGTTTAATTCATTTATGGAAATTAATTAAATTTCGTAAAGCGATATCACTTATATGGAAATGATTTGTTCGTATGCTTAACACTAAATGTCGAAGTCGCTATTTGGAAAGTTAAGAATAATCTTGAGATGGGACTTTGAGGTAACACTACCTTGACTTGTTCGGTATTATTGTTAACCAAGAAATAGTCCAAAGAATTCAACGAGTAGTGATAAATATTTAAGACTTAATTTCCATATACGATCGTATTATATCCTCGATAGTAGGTTTCTCGGCTATTGGTACTTCGACTTCTTTATTATCGTCATTTTAAGACTATTTATTGCTCCATTGAGCATTAATATCCTTTGTCAGAAATAACTAAAATCAAAGCACGAGAGGAGGCCAAGCTACATGGGTTTGCTCCCATTTGGATATTTTCACATCTCATTTAGATTGGATTTGGTAGCGCTATTAGATGTGAAATATTCAGATTCTCGGTAAGGTTTGGAGGGGTTCGGCTTGGAGGGTTCAGAGAAGTGTCATAGAGATATGAGCTTCTCAAAAGTTTATTTCTAGAGTTATACTTCAAAGGGGTGCACTCTCTTAGTCATTTTGAAAAAAATTCCTTTCCTTTTTTGATTCTAACCTTCGAATTTGTTTCTCTATTTGCATCGAGAAGTGCCATGTTCGCTTCTCTATGTTTGAATATTTCTTTATCCATTCTTACTATTTTGGATTTACTTTGTCCATTCTTAAAGTTTGGACTTTCATTTAGATTATTTCCATTCTTTACGTTTGATTGTCTTTTTATGTGAGAGCAATCCCGTTTTGCATTAGCGTCATGGTCTAACATGTTCTTGTTTCGATACACCATTTTATTTCAGAGTTTTACTCATGCTAGACATATTGTCTGACCCAAGTAATTTATTTTCCCTAACTCCTGGGCACTCATTTATATTTGAGTACTCTGAGAATAGCACGTTTTTCTTTGGAGCTCTTTGAAGAAAGTGATCGAGCAAGCAGGCTTCTCAATTATCTAGTTATTTAGTTCTGCTATATGATTATGTTGGTATATTTGGTATCTTAAAAAGGTAAAGTTAGAATGTATAGATGAAAATCTATTAGATGCAGTGCTTTTGTTTAACTTTGATAGCTCCATGCAAGGAGTAACCTTTTATACTATATCATTTTGTATTATATGTAACCATTCCGTTGTGAAGTTTTTCTATTCTATCTTGTTTTGTTCTTTAGTTAACCCAATGGCAACTTGTCTTTCGGACGCTTGGGCAATGTCATATGAATACTATGGATGTATTAAATGTCATTCCCAGGAGTCAGAAAGATGGGTCATCACAGTTGGTATACTGTAAAGATCTAGGCTTTTCAACCTTCGATAGTGGGTACACTCGTACCGTAGCTTATAATGGTACCTCCATTTGCTTTTACGGCCAACCTCTCGACTGTAAGCCCATCTAGCAAACCAACCCTGAGGATATGTAAGGGTAAGATTCATCTATTCGCTACCTAACTAGAAGTGAGATCCCCCTATCATGCTGCACCATCTGCGCCTTCTGTTCGCTACCTAACAAGAAGCGAGAACCACCAAGCAGATAGTGCAGCATGATAAGGGGTTCTTGCTTCTTGTTAAGTAGCGAACGGGTGACTCTTACCCCTACATGTCCTTCAGGTTGGTTTTCTAGATGGGCTTACAGTCGAGAGGCTGGTTTTTAAAACAAATGGGAGGTACAGGTGTATTCTATGTTGGGATTGTACCCACCATCGATGGTTAAAAGCCTATATCTTTGCAGTTGGCATTGGAGCTTAGGTTTAGCGAACTCCTAAGCCCTGGTGGAGTAATTTCTCTAAGGATAGGATTAGTAATGTCCTAAGATAAGTCTGAGAGGATATATATATATATATATTGAGTGTGTATTTGTTAGTGTTATAAAAATGTTTTATGTTGTGTTGTTTGATCGTTGAGTGATATATGAATTCTAATTAATGCGTTTAATCTGCCTTATCGATAGGGATTCCTGAACACTTGAACAAACCTATCGATATAGTATTGTTTTAAAATGGTAAATGAAATAATTTTACCTAGGAATATATTTTACATATAAAAGAATGATTTTCAAAATTAACATAGTTGTATTGATGAGTTGATTATTAGAAGATGATAATATTTTATTATTATCATTTAGGATTTGTTTAATTATGCTCGTCCAGTTTGAGCATTAAATATTGTTGAATAGTTCATAAGAGATTTTCCTTAGTAAGGTATAGATTAGGTAAATATGAATTAAGGAACCTTGAGAACTAACCCCTTTCGAATTCAGTTTCACAGTTTGACTATAAGGTGTTCGGTGAAAGGGTTAAGTTAAAAGTTACCTTTTGACAGTGTTAAGCTGAAAGTGTACTTTTAAAAAAAATTGTTTAATATAATCTGAATGGTAGGATAATACATATAAAGGATAAACATATATGAAAATTTAGTTATAATAGAGGAGAATTATTTAAATATAAGTTTTACTCACACCCAAATTTACTATATCATATATGTGATGCTATAACTATTGTTGATTTCTTGGATGATGGTTTGATTTGTCTGATTGATGTTTTAATTGTAATTTATCCGAATATTCCATTTAAATTGTTTAAGTGTCGTTATAGCAATTTCCGCTATACCGTCATTTATTAAATATCATTCCCGAAACCCTTGTGTGTGGGTCTGAGCATGAGCTTGTGTTTTCATAAAATAGATGTTTAAAATTCGTTAATCATTTTGATTAATGAGATTTTAAATTAATTAATCATTTTAACTAATGGTGTTTAAAATTAAATAATCTTTTTGATTATCGAGATTTGAATTTAATTAGATCAATTTAACTATTGATATTGAACTTTAATTAATCATTTTAATTAATGATCGTTTAAATTTAATTAATTGTTTTAACTAATATTGTTTTGAAATTTACGTAATCATTTTAATTAATGATCTTTGAATTTAACTAAATCATTTTAGTTAATGATATTTGAAATGTAATCATTTTAACTAATGATCATTTGAATCTAGTTAATAGTACATAAGTTTTATAAATCGTTTTAGTTAATGATAGTTGAGATTAATTATTCATTTTAATCAATGATTATTTTAATTTAATAAATCATTCAAGATATGATATTTTAAGTTAGTTAATTGATTTAAAAATTGAGTTTAAAGTAAATTAAATGATTTTATGAAAGTGTTTGGAAGTAGCTAACTATTTCATTGATGATAATTGATTTGTTTATCAAAGGAAATTGAAAATTTAATTAATTATCTTTCGAGATAATTAATATTTCTTTAGGTTTTAAAAAGAATTTTATAAATCATCCCCTAGGACGGTTAACATTGTTTTAAAATTTGTAAAGGCATTTAAATTGTTTTATTATCCTTTGAGATAATAAATAGTGTTTTAAAATTAATAAATGATGGTTTTTAAATGAGAACTTCTAAACAGAATTGTTTATAAATAAAGCTAAGTGTAAATTATTTTGGGATTTTAGTAAACGATGTTTAAAAAGACATTTGTTTTTTACCCTGGCTTTAATATACTTACAGTTATAAATTTGTCTTTTAAAAGAACATTTTAAGAAGTTTTTAGCAAAAATTTGGATCCCATATTTTTCTTGAAATGATATCAAAAGATTTTGAGAAAACTAATAGTGGTATTATTTGAAAATATTTCTAAACTATAAATATTTTGGAAAAGAAATTTTAAATGGAATGCATTTTCTTTCGGATAATTTAGGGAAAAACCTTTCGATTAGTTTTGTGGTAATCTGAATAATCTTCTAAGTGACGAATGGATGGATGTTTAGGAGAACGTTGTATAGTACTTAGTAAATTATTCTCTTTATCATTGTTCAATCGAAATGAGTTCAAATCCAACAAAACCAAAGTAATTTTTTGTAAATAAATTGATTGAAGTTATTTTATAAAGATAAACATGGAGTATGTTTTCAAAGACGAGTTTTCGAATTAAAAACCGATTATTTAATTTTTAAGTTCCCTTAAAGGGAACTAATTTCCGAGTAAAAAGTATGTTTGATAAGAGATTGTTTTGATAAATGAATTTTATCCTTAAATATATACAAGATAAGTTAACCATATTTAAATAGGTAGATTAGATAGGAAGGCTATAATTACATTGTTGTATCAAAACCATAGATTTTATTTAAATATAAGTAGTGTAAACTAATTGGTGTTATTGGGCTAGTCCATAAACATCATTCACTGTAACACCTTAAGGTAAAAGGTAGGAAATTTATTTAGAAATATTAGTATAATCAAGAAACCAATAATTTTAGAAAGTGACTTTTAATTTTGCAATAACCAAAGGCTAATGAACAAAATGGTACGTTTAGGAAATTATTTATATTCTTAGGTAATCAAGAAAGTTTTAAACCAAAGTTAAGCTTTTTTTGTTAGTCATTTGACATTTTAGGTAATGATACGTGTTAGTTTATTCCTTTACATAATTTGATTGATTTAATTGATTGATTGTGCGATCTTATATAGCATAGTTTATAAAGTTAAAATTCATAAGCCAAGGTTTTTGAATTGTTCTTTATTAGGGATTATATCCAGGTGCTTTTGGAAATGTGATTTTAAAATTTTTAAGGAAAGAAATAATAATTGTTCACTCCAGTTGTTGTATTTGTAGGAAACAGAATACCACTGGATGCTCCATGTTATTTTAATTCTAGAGTTTTACATGCTTTATTAGGAGGACTCCCTCCTTGACATTTTCATCTTGGTTTTTAATTTACCTATCTTTTTGAGAAATTCAAAAATAAATTTTAAAAATATTTTTATATATAAAAATATAAGCATTTAGTGCTAAATTTATCTTTAGAAAATATTGGATGTATAACAATTGTTATAGAATAATCTCTCTATTTACTTGCATATGTTTATTACATTACTGTTGGTTGCATTATCTTACCTAATTGCATATGGTTGTTATAGATAGAAATAATATAACTAAGGAAAATATAACTTAATCAAATTTACTGAAAACGAAGTAAGTAAATTGACTTTTTTTAAGGTTGGCAATTACTTCTTCCACTCCATAATAATTCCGAGTATGAAATTCTTTTAGGGGAAGAATATAATGACCTGTAAATTAGCCACTTTGTATTTGAATATTTAAATCATTTTTAAGTATTTCAATAATGGATTTTAATAGCCTAATAAACATCTTTTAGATATTAATTAATGATGTTAAAATCATTTTCAAATTTTGTTTACTAAAATAGTTAGTTCAAAAAATACAGAAATGTGACCGAAAACCTTTTTCCGAATTTCTACTTTTTGGCATCAAAAAGTTGTCGGAAAACGTTGTGCACATTTGTGTAAATATGTAAACATATATACACATGCCACGATAAGTTAATTAATGTATTAATAAGTAATAAATCTTGCTTAGTTTAAATATAAAGTTCATGTGACATATTATATTTGTTTATTAAGTATATAAATATAAAAATAAGCTTTCATGTATCACCATACCTCAAAACCATACCATAGTACACATTATGGAGCAAGGCATGCGTTAACCCAAAATTGAATCAACACCCTAGATCGAGTGTGAAAGCACTAGTGCAGACAACCAGCAGCACAAATCTCAAATAAGCAACAAATAAAAAGCAGAAGTAAGAAAAGAGACACAGAATTTTTATAGTGGTTCGTCCGACTCTTGCCTACGCCCACTTTAACCAATCTTTATTATGATTATACTAGTTGAATCTCTCTGGATATCAACTATTTAATCCTTATATCTAAGTTACATTGAGTTAGAATAAGTCAAGTGCACAAGGGTTGACTGGAGAATCAAAGTAACCCCTTTGATGACTGTTGCAAGAGAGAAGAAGGTTGAAAAAGTGAAGGAATTCCAGTAGAGTAATATCAGCTTTCTTCCCAGAAAAGATCAATCTCTAGTTGTAGTAGGTGAGTATTTATAGGGGAATTCAATGAGTATTGGGTCAGAAGTCCTAGTGTAGAAGAGTCCAATTGTTATGCCAAGTCATCATCGAAAATCTCAAATAAATTTGAGTCATTTCTATGGATCGCTAGCTACTCATAGGGGATGTATCACTAGTTATCCATCAATGTAGCATGTTTTTCTACCAGAAGCCTTTACTTATTGCTATGAAGGAGCTAGAAAAGTTTAAGGTCGATCTGACCTATCTTGATGGATCGCTAGCTATCCATAGAGGATGGATCGCTAGCTACCTTTCCACTTAGCATATTTTTAAGTGATCTTATTTTGGTTGTCTTCCTATCTACTATTTAAGTGCCTTTTTCAAATACCAAGTCAATTGAAGTTCACTTAATTATCCGTCTTCATGGTCATCTGGTCCAGAAGAATCGTTCACACTCAATACTTAATCAAATCACATGAAACTTCACATGTGCATTGTAGATGAGTAGGAGAGCCTCCCCTTTAGATCATAGGTCACATAGCCCAATGCTCATGGGTCAAACACGATGGATCAAATTGGCCCAATTCGGAGAAGAATCATCCATAAATCACTCAAAAATTAAGGAAACTAGAAAAAACTTTACAAGTACTCTCTTTAGGGTGTGTGGGACCTACCAAAAAATTTTCAAGTGGCAAGGCACAATCTATGTGGATCATTAGCTATCCATCTGGTTAGGTTACTATCGATCCCTCAAATAACCTCCAAATGATCCCATTTTTTGTGAGCCTTCTTTTATGTCTTCTAAGTGTTCTTCAAAAATTTCAAGGCAATCCGACTACGCATGAGTTCTCTAGGTCCATTTTATGTTAGTTGCTTTTGATCAAGTAACTTGAATTAGATGAGTCTTCACTTCTCGAGCTAGATTTTTTGGCATGCTATGAAACTTGGAAAGAGTGCTTAAAAATGCTAAAGAATCATGATGCAAGAGGTTTGAGCGACTCATGATGCTTCCCTATGGATTGCTAGTAAACCACGGGTGATGGATCGCTGGCGATCCATCTACTTAATATTTTATTGGCTGATTTTCCTTGAGTCCTGTTGACTTGTTCACTTGGTTGTTTTGGTTGAGTCTCAGTTATTCTAGTATAGTCTGAATGTTCTAACTCCTATCAAATTCTGATGGATTAAAAACCTGATTTACACTTGCCCCCTAAAGTATCCCTTTTGAATGAAAAGTGTGCTTTGCTTAAGAACAAATTCCTGTCTCCAATCTTCGATTATTGAGCGTTCCAACTACTTAAGCATTAGTGAATCATCCGGTTCCTTGGAATTCTTTTGCCAATCACAAGTTGTTCCAAACGCTTTATATCCTAAGACTCTAGACTCTTCCTAAGTGTAATCTATACATTACAATTATTTTGATTTCATCTACAGTTATTACCTCACATATCTCTAATTAAATCACATGTTTCCAATTACATCACATATCTCCATTTACATCACATATCTCTAATTGTCCTATGTTCATTCGGGATTTACATCACTATCAATTTTTACTTCTCATTCAGAGTTGTCACATCATATATCAATATCATATTATATACCAAAATCACATCATATATTTAAGTATCATCCTGTGTTTATCTAGGATTTATCACTTTTATTTTATTTGTAAGGCATCTAAATCCTTTTATTAAATCAAATTTGCTTTATGGCTCTATCTCACCTGATCGTTTAAGTTTAATGTGCGATCTCTCTGGATCGTTTAATTTTTTAAGTTAAGGGGATGATCTCTCCAGATCTTTTGTTTGTTAAGTTAAAGGGGATTAAGTAAGCCCATCCACTCACTCTCCGATGAGGGGAATTACTTCTTGCAATCTGGTACCATCTCCCCGATCAGGACTCTATCGCGATCGATATCGTACAAGTCCATCTACTCACTCTTTGGCAAGAGGACTTGCACTCTACACTTTGGTCCCATTGCAGGAATCTAAGACGATAATATCATTCATCGTAATCAACATGAATTTTTCAAAATTCAAATATTCAAATCAAAACAGAAAAGAAGAAATCAAACAAGCAGGAATCAAAACAGGCAGAAATACTAAATGTTCACCTCAGAGATCTGACTTAGAGCGTGCCTAGAGACTAATTTGTGTCTTATACACGTGTAAACAGTCCGAGGTTATTATTTTCCTAAATACTCGTCTCAGGCATCCGACTCTGAGCATGCCTAGGGACCGTTCAGGACCCCGTACACGTATAAGCGGCTGAGGTTATTATTGTCTAAATACCAAAATAAAATTGCGGAAAAGAAATAAAAAAGCAAAGCATGGAAGCCTCCGATCATAGGATAATTTGTCTTGGCTCAAATCCCCGGGCGTTTCTTGATGCATTTGCGTGGATGGTGGTTGTTGCAATTCTATCGTAGTTATGTTCCTCACGTACTATTGGAGCTGGTTGTTCCAAACCAGTTCTTCTATCAGATCATGAAGGTGTCGGCACTCATATATTTCATGCCTATTCAGCTCGTGGAAGATGCAAAACTTTCTAGATCTTTTCTCTCAATCAGTTGGCTTCCTCTTAGGTAGCTTCGGTAGTGCTTCTGCCCCATAGTATCCAAGTATATCCTCTCCGTAGTTTCAGTCGGGTCGGTGTATGAAGAGAATCTTGGCGCCTTCCTTTGTCGTTTCGGCTCCCCGAAGTCTTCATCGGTTCTCCTTTTCTCTTTGTCTTTTCCAATTCCAGCTTCGGATGGTCCTTTGTCCTCCATAGCATTTATCTCAGCATCCACATCATCATCCTAGCTTCATTGTTTTCATGACTTAAATATCTCTTAGCTTTGTAGTAGAATTCGCAAGATCCATCGGTCGATCCATTTTCAATGTAGCTTTGAAATTAGTCTTACTCGCGACTCTAAATATTGCTTCCATTAGGATAAATGGTGGATCCGGCTTGTCGACCGCAGCCACCGCCGCATTGAACCTTATTAAATAACTTATTAAGGACTCTCCATGCCTTTGTTTTATGTTTGTGAGCATAAGTACATTCCTCGGTTGTGAGACATGAACTCTGAACTGTCTCAAGAACTTTCTCACCAAGTCAGTCCATGTGCTTATGGACCCATTTTCCAATTGCCTGAACCATATTACAGCCAAATCCGTTATGTATAATGGGAAGCACCGCCCCATTACCGATTCAGAACCACCCAACAACTCCATATGTTAGATGTATCACATCATATGAATTGTTGGATCTGTCATCTCGTCATACATTTCCAGTATCGGAAGCTTGAAATTGAAAGATTAATTCTGGATATTAGCAGTAAACGGATTCTTGTTCACATCTTCCAGACATAGATTTGAGGGTCCTCCTCTAATGAACCTTCATACCAATTCGGTAATTCGGTTCTCACCGTCCAATTAAGGTTTCTGTCCTAAAGAAATACTTTCCCCTATTCCGGTGGGGGTATCTCAGGATGTACTCTTTCGGTCACATGCCTATGTTCTATTTCATAACTCTAGCTTCATTCAGACTTACATTCCTTTGAGGAATTTATATTGCATATTCTTCTATCGGTTTCATCTCAGTATTTGGATTAGCTCTTATACCACCAGTTCCCCGTGTTTCTATAATGAATCTGGCATTGGGATTGATTCCCATGTTGATTCCAGCGTTGCCTCCAAGTATCGGTTGCTCTAGGCATGGAGGCAAGACCCCATCTTGTTCCGATCCAACCCGAATAATTTCTGTGTTGATCCTTGGAGTTTGATTCCTATTCCCTGTAGATCTATCCATCAATTGCTGCTCCATCTAGAAGAAGCCATCCATTATCTCCTGTTGTCTAGCTAAGATCCTATCCTGCATCTCTTTCATCATCCTTTCCATCTCCTCTCTAATCACATAATTTGGTTGATGAGAATTTGAGGACACCTCCTTGCTGCCCCTACGCTCTGGTTAACTTACTACAGCTCTAGATCTAGTATTAGGCCTACTTATGTTCTCTAAATCTTCAATTCAATCTTCAATTCTTTCAATCTCGTTCAAGGTTCTCAGCGAAAGCACCAAAATGTTAACCCAAAAATTGGAACAATACTTTGGATCGAATGTGAGAGCACCAATGTAGATAATCAACAGCATAAATCTCATATAAACGACAAATAAAAACAGAAGTAAGAAAAGAGAAACAGAAATTTTATAGTGATTCGACTGACTCTGGCCTACGTCCACTTTAATCAATTTTTATTATGATTATACCAGTTGAATCTCTCTAGATATCAACTAGTTAGTATTTAGATCTAAGTTACAATGAGTTAGAATAAGTCACAAGTATAAGGGTTAATTGGAGAATCACAGTAACCTCCTTGATTACTGTAGTAAGGGAGAATAAAGTTGAAAAGGTGAAGAAATTCCAGTAGTGTAATGAAAGCTTTGTCCTAGAAAAGGATCCATCTCTAGTTGCAGGTAGGTTAGTATTTATAGGTGAATTCAATGAGTATTGGGCCAGATGTCCAAGTGCAAAAGTCTCCAGTCGTTATGCTAAGTCATCATCGAAAATCTCAAATCAATCTGATTCATTTCTACGAATTACTAGCTACCTACAAGGGATGGAACGCTAGCTATCCACCAACATAGCATATTTTTCTACTAGGATCCTTTACTTAGTGCTATGAAGGAGCTCCGAAAGTTTGAGGGCGATCCGACCTATCTTGATGGATCTCTAGCTATCCATACTGGATGGATTGCTAACTATCCATCCACTACGCATATATTTAAGCGGTCTTTTTTTGGTTGTTTTTCTATTTTCTATTTAAGTTCCTTTCCAAATATTAGGTTCTTTGGAGTTCGTTTGATCATCTTTCTTCATGGGTCATCTAGTCTAGAAGAATCATCCATAACTCATTCAATACTTAATCAAATCACATGAAACTTCACACATGCAATGTAAATGAGTAGGAGAGCCTCCCTTATAGATCAAAGGTCATGGAGCCAAATCCTTACTGGTCGGACCTGATGGATAAAACTGTTCCAATTTGAAGAAGAATCATCCATAACTCTCTTAAAACTTAACGAAACTGGACGAAACTTTTCAGGTACTCTCTCTAGGGTGTTTAGGACCTAACATAAAATTTTTAAGTGGTGGGGCCAAATCTACGTGGATCGTTAGCAATCCATCTAGTTAGGTCACTGGTGATCCATCAAATAACCTCTAAATCATCCCATTTCTTTAGCCTTCTTTTATGTCTTCTAAGTGTTTTCCTAAAGTTTCAAGTCAATCCAACTTCGTATGAGTTCTCTAGATCCATTTTAAGTTAGTAGCTTTTAGTCAAACAACTTGAATCAGAGGAGTCTTCACTTCTCGAGCTAGATTGTTTGGCATGCTATGAAACAGGCAAGCGTGCTTAGTAACGGTAATGAATCATGATGCAAGAGTTTGGGTGATTCATGATGCTTCCTTATGGATCGCTAGCAATCCATCTACTTAGTATTTTATTAGCTGATTTTCCTTGAGTCCTATTGACTTATTCGCTAGGTTTTTTTGGTTGAGTTTCTAGTTATTCTAGTATAGTTTGAATGTTCTAACTCTTATTGAATTTTGATCAGTTAAAAACTTGGTTAACATCATTTTCAAGCATAGGCGTGGGCCTCTAAGTAGCATGTAGGTGGAGAGGGGGACACGTGGCATCTTGTGAGTGGTAGAAAGTGGCAAGGTTAGTTTAATCATTTTTCCCTTTTGTATGCCTTATATATGCATCCATCCTCATATTTCTCTATTTTGATTTCTCACACTCACTTTCGCAAGTTCCTCCTTATCTTCATATGTATTCATCCATGGCATTTAGTTCCTAAACATCCAAACTTTCACTTTTCCTTAAGTAAAATCGCTTAAAGCTAGCTTCTTCCTTCTCTACCTCATTTTAATTATCAAATAAGACACATAACTCCCCATTTCAACCATGGTCGAACCATATTTAGCCATGGCTGAACCCATAATAGCCTACTAAGGGCCCACTAGCAGCCCCTTAGTGTTTCGGCTTGATTTGGGAACATTTTAGTAAGTAAAACTTCACCCTTATAACCAAAGTTTTTAAATTATTTTAATGCTGATATTATGAACCTATGAATGCTTGTTGTATATGTGTAGTGATGGTTTGTGTTAGGAACTGAGTTTATGATGTTTTGATGACAACAACCTTATATAGTTATTATACTTTACTTTATAAAATATATACTAACATTTCCATATAGATAGATAAATATATATGTATGTATGTATGTATGTATATAGGAAGTATATGCAGGTATCATCGAAGACTGATCAGTATAAAGACTCAAGCATCAAGATGAAGATTAGAGATTCAAGATTCAAGACTCTAGAGAATCAAGATTTCAAGTTCTCAAGATAAGTGTCTAGTATTTTGTTAAAACTTCATAATAGCACTCTCATCTTTCATCTAATTTTCTTTTGGGATGGAACCCAATTTCTATCGAACCAATGGCTTACAAACCCACGACAAGTAGCTTACAAACCTACGACAAGTGGCTTACAAACCCACGAAAATCAAAATCATTTAAACTACTTTGTACAAGTTCTTGAGTCCTATGGAGGAGCTCTGTAGGAAGGTTCTTGCAATTTCAGTTTGAATAGATTTTTCAAAATGTTTTTAAATCTGTTTTCAAAATGTTTTAGCTTTCAAAATCATGTTTTCAAAAATATTTTCAAACTTTGTTTTAGCCTTGAAATATTCCTCTATTCTGATTTTAAAAACTTCTATTTTTAAAAACATCAAAACTTATTCTGATTTTAAATATTACTTATATAATTGACGTCTATATCAATTATATATATACATTTAAAATAATGTTTTATATTCATTCTCTATCTCAAAATATTGTTTAAACACTTTACTTTGCTTCAGAGAAGTTTCAACTTGTTTTAAATTCAATTGTCTTTACAAAACAACATCTCTATAATTTTGAACTAAGGGATGTCGACATAAGGGGATACCCCATGTCGACATGGTGACAGTTGGATTCAAAATTCAATTTTCAAAAGAAGTGTCCATTCGTTCGAAATCCTTTCGCCAATGGTTATGACTGTTGTGCATCTATATAAAGGCTTCAGAAACGAATTTTTTTAACAACTACTTTCTTATTTTCTTCACTCTTTCTTCTCCACCATTCCATATCCATAAAACTTCATATTTTCAAGATCGTGCCATCATTCTGCCAAATTCTCAATAGGAAATCATTTAGATACTCTCTCTATTTGATTCTCCATCATTCTACTAAAGATCAAAGTTCTATTCAGAGTTATAGGATCAATTTGTATTCAAAAAGTCCATAGAGTCTATCCATTCAAAAGGATTGTTATTAGAAAGTATTAGGGTGATCTTGTGTCCCGTAAATCAAGAGAGTTTACCCCAGACTCGGAGATAGGAGGGTTCCTCAAGGCCTTAGAAATTGAGGGTTGTAATTTGGATATTGGCTTGTAAAAATCTGTATAAGGATATTTCCTTGGTGCAGGACTGGATGTAGGAGGATTCCGAACCAGTACAAAATCCGGTGTGTTCTTTCCTTTTACTTGCTTTACTTTACTATTTGCATTTGTTATATGTTCTGTGATCATTCTGTGTTAGAATTCTGTTTAGATTTGTGTTGAAAGTTTTAATTTAGTCATATAGTTCATATATTCTTTAAAACACTATTCACCCCCCCTCTAGTGTTATTTCCGCCTTAAGATCCTTAATCTGCATCCCTAACAATTGGTATCAGAGCATTGGTTTTCATTGTTTTCATAATCTGAAACTTGAAAAATATAAAAATGGCATTTTTTGAAAATTGTGTTAAAACTGTTTTGAATCTATGCATTTCATCAAAGTATCATAAGTCTTCATATAGTTATTTTGAAAAATCAAGTTATCTACCGAATTGGTGTGTTATGCAGGGACAGACATGTTATATGGCTTTTGACGAATCAACACCCAATGGACAAACTGTGTAAATTGAGAAAGATAAATGGATACTTGATAGTGGCTGTTCGAGGCACATGACTGAAAATCCCGAGATACTCAAGGACATTACTTATCAAGATGGTGGATTAGTCAATTTTGGTGACAACTCTAAAGGATATGTGGTTGGCGTCGGCAATGTCGGTAACTCTAAAACTTTACTTTTTTCTGATGTTTTATTAATTAGGAACTTAAAACATAATCTGCTTAGTTTAAGTCAACTTTGCGATAAAGGTTTTAAAATTAAATTTGGAAAAGATAAATGTCACATTGAAGATGATAAGTCTAATATAATTTTTGAAGGTATTAGGAAGAAAAATATTTATATCCTTAGTATGAAAATTTCAAATGATAATCTATGTCTTTTGGCTAATACAAGTGACCCATGGATTTGGCATAAAAGATTTGGCCATTTGAATTTCAAATTATTATTTAGGATATCAAAACTTGACTTAGTTAGAGGTCTACCCAAGTTAAACTTTAAAGTAGATAGTATTTGTGATGCTTGTCAATTAGGAAAACTTAAGAAAAGTTCATTTAAATTAAAAGATGCTATTTCTACCTCTAGTCCTCTAGAATTACTTCATTTAGATTTATTTGGTCCATCTCAAGTTCAATCAATTAACCATAGTAAATATGTTTTTGTTATAGTAGATGATTATTCAAGATATACTTGGACTATCTTTTTAAAACATAAAGGTGATGCTTTTGAAATATTTAAAAACTTTTCTAAAAGAATTCAAAAACAACATTCTTTCAAAATTAAAACTATTCGAAGTGATCACTGTGGTGAATTTGAAAAAGAAAATTTTGAGAATTTCTGTACTCAAAAGGGAATTACCCAAAACTTTTCATTTCCAAGAACTCCACAACAAAACGGAGTAGTAGAACGTAAGAATAGAACGATTCAAGAGTGTGCTCGTACAATGCTTTCTGATAGTAATTTACCTAAACATTTTTGGGCTGAAGCAGTTGCTACAGCTTGTTATATATTAAATAGAATTTTAATTAGACCATTAACAAATAAAACTCCATATGAATTACTTTATAATAAGAAACCTATAGTTGCTTATTTTAAAGTCTTTGGGAGTAAATGTTTTATACTTAATACAAAAGATAATTTAGATAAATTTGAACCAAAAGCTGATAAAGGATTCTTTATTGGTTATTCTAATAGAAGAAAAGCATTTAGAGTTTTTAATTTAAAAACTAATACTATTGAAGAAACTATGCATGTATCTTTTGATGAAAATCTTAAAGATATTGTCAAATAGATGATGAAGAAGATTTTATAAATTTAAATCAATCTCATGAAACTATTAGTGAAATAAATCAACCTAATAAGAGATTTAAAATATCAAAAGATCATCCTATAGAAAATGTTTTAGGAAATATTGAATCTGTAGTAAGAACTAGAAATCAATTAAGTAGTATGAGTAGTGTAGCCTTTATATCAACAATTGAACCTAAAAATCCAAAGGAAGCATCATCTGATGATTCATTGATTCTTGCTATGCAAGAAGAATTGAATCAATTTACCAGAAATGATGTATGGAAACTTGTTCCTAAACCTGAGGATAAAAGTATAATTGGAACTAAATGGGTTTATAAAAATAAAATGAATGAACTCGGTGAGGTTGTAAGAAATAAAGCTCGTTTAGTCGCGTAAGGTTATTGTCAAGAAGAAGGAATTGACTATGATGAAACCTTTGCCCCCGTAGCAAGATTAGAAGCTATAAGAATTCTACTTGCTTTCTCTAATTATAATAGTTTCAAATTATATTAAATGGATGTTAAAAGTGCTTTTCTAAATGGTTTTGTAAAAGAAGATGTTTATGTTGAACAACCTCCACTTTTTGAAGATAATAAATTTCCAAACCATGTATACAAGTTAAAGAAAGCTCTATATGGTCTAAAGCAAGATCCTAGAGCCTGGTATGAAAGACTAAGATCTTATTTACTTCAATCTGGTTTTGAAATTGGTAAAGTAGATACAACACTTTTTATTAAAAGAAATAATCAAGATACTCAAATGGTTCAAATATATGTAGATGATATAATCTTTGGATCAACTAATAACATAATGAATAAAGAATTTTCAGATATAATGACTAAAGAATTTGAAATGAGTCACATGGGAGAATTAAGTTTCTTCTTAGGGCTTCAAATTAAACAACTAGAAAATGGAATCTTCATAAGTCAAGAAAAATATGCTGAAGACTTAATCAATAAATTTGGTTTAAGCACCTCTAGTGGGAAACCAACTCCAATGTCAAGAAATGTAGGTTTAAGTAAAGAAGATAAATCAAAAGATATTGATCAAACTTTATATAGAGGAATGATTGGTTCGCTACTCTATATAACAGCGAGTCGTCCTGCTATTATGCATAGTGTTTGCCTCTGTGCAAGATACCAATCACAACCTAAAGAAACTCACTTAAAAGCTGTTAAAAGAATTTTAAGATATGTAAAATACACTTTAGATTGTGGTTTATTTTATTCTAAAAATAATACTTTTGATTTAATATCATATTGTGATGCTGATTATGCTGGTTGTAAATCAGACCGAAAGAGTACAAGTGGAACTTGTCACTTTCTAGGACATTCACTGGTTTCCTGGTTCAGCAAGAAACAAAATACTGTTTCCTTGTCAACAACTGAAGCAGAGTATATATCTGCTGCTCTGGCCTGTTCACAAGTCATATATATGCAACAAACATTAAAAGATTTTGGAATTAACATAAGTAAATCACCAATATATTGTGATAATACTAGTGCAATAAATCTATCTAAAAATCCAATTCATCATGCTAGAACTAAACATATTGATATAAGACATCATTTTCTTAGAGATAATATAATTAAAGAAATAATAACTCTAGATTATATAAATACTGAAAAACAAATTGCTGATATATTAACTAAACCATTATCCGAACAGATTTTTACTAAATTTAGAAGAGAATTAGGTATTTGTTCAAAATCTAAAATATAAAATAATATAATAATCAATAAAAATTACACTTTTTTGAGGAACATGTCGACATGCCCCATCTCATGATGTCGACATACCCAACAAAAATTTGAAAATTGAATTTCCTTCCAAAGTTAGTTATTTGGTTATTTATCTATTTATTTCGTTTTCTCTCCTCTTTCTTCACTATATTCTCTGTAAATAACTTCTGAAACAATAAAATAATGGCCTCCTCTTCTACTAATGAACCTATTTCACCCACATCTCCTCATTCTGGTCCATTTCAACGAACTACGCACGCTCGAGTGATCAAATTGCAAGAGAAGATGAAAGATATCCTTCAATTGATGACTGAAATTCAAGTAAGTCAACTTAGGATGGCTAGAGAACAACAAAGGAAAGGGAATATTATTAGGAATGTACAAAAATTCCTTATGGATAACCGTACAAATCCTATTAATATTGAAGACTCTTCACAAGCCATGGAATCCGAGGAAGAAGAACCTATGGAAGAACCACAAGAAGACCAAGAGGAAGATCAACCTTTACCTCAACCCGAAGTCCCTCTGAATACGGAAGAGAGCATTATTTGCGTTGGCGAGATCCTTGTTGATACTAATGGAAACATAACTGAACAACGTGGAAACTTTTGTCTCCACTACCCCAATTGTTCGATTCATAAGTCTCCTATAGTTAAGGATCACCATTAAAACGTACTTTCATTTTATTCTTTGTTTTAAATTGTTTTGTTTGTTCGTGTTTATGTATGTTCTTATATATGTGGTAATAACTAAAATGTGTTCACTTATACTCATTGTTTCATGCTTGTTCTATACATATTATTTGTTCATACTAAACATTCTTGAATTCTTAAGTAGTTATTCCTTTTTGCTGATGTCAAAGGGGGAGAAAGTTATAAAAATATATGTGCTTGGTGTAAGAGGGAGTCATGGAGTAAGGGGGAGTTGTATTTTTAAGAAGAAATCACGGAGTAAGGGGGAGTTATGGTATGGTAAGAATATTTTATAAATAAAGGTTGTCATCATCAAAAAGGGGGAGATTGTTAGGACTAAGTTGATGATGTTTTGATGACAACAACCATATATAGTTATTATACTTTACTTTATAAAATATATACTAACATTTCCATATATATATATATATGTATATAGGAAGTAAATGCAGGTATCATCGAAGACTGATCAGTATAAAGACTCAAGCATCAAGATGAAGATTAGAGATTCAAGATTCAAGACTCTAGAGAATCAAGATTTCAAGATCTCAAGATAAGTGTCTAGTATTTTGTTAAAACTTCATAATAGCACTCTCATCTTTCTTCTAATTTTCTTTTGGAATGGAACCCAATTTCTATCGAAACCAGTGGCTTACAAACCCACGACAAGTAGCTTACAAACCTACGACAAGTGGCTTACAAACCCACGAAAATCAAAATCATTTAAACTACTTTGTACAAGTTCTCGAGTCCTATGGAGGAGCTCTGTAGGAAGGTTCTTGCAATTTCAGTTTGAATAGATTTTTTAAAATGTTTTTAAATCTGTTTTCAAATTGCTTTAGCTTTCAAAATCATGTTTTCAAAAATATTTTCAAATTTTGTTTTAGCCTTGAAATATTCCTCTATTCTGATTTTAAAAACTTCTATTTTTAAAAACATCAAAACTTATTCTGATTTTAAATATTACTTATATAATTGACGGTCTATATCAATTATATATATACATTTAAAATAATGTTTTATATTCATTCTCTATCTCAAAATATTGTTTAAACACTTTACTTTGCTTCAGAGAAGTTTCAACTTGTTTTAAATTCAATTGTCTTTACAAAACAACATCTCTATAATTTTGAACTAAGGGATGTCGACATAAGGGGATACCCCATGTCGACATGGTGACAGTTGGATTCAAAATTGAATTTTCAAAAGAAGTGTCCATTCGTTCGAAAACCTTTCGCCAATGGTTATGACTGTTGTGCATCTATATAAAGGCTTCCAAAACGAATTTTTTTTAACAACTACTTTCTTATTTTCTTCACTCTTTCTTCTCCACTATTCCATATCCATAAAACTTCATATTTTCAAGATCGTGCCATCATTCTGCCAAATTCTCAATAGGAAATCATTTAGATACTCTCTCTATTTGATTCTCCATCATTCTACTAAAGATCAAAGTGCTATTCAGAGTTATAGGATCAATTTGTATTCAAAAAGTCCATAGAGTCTATCCATTCAAAAGGATTGTTATTAGAAAGTATTAGGGTGATCTTGTGTCCCGTAAATCAAGAGAGTTTACCCCAGACTCGGAGATATGAGGGTTCCTCAAGGCCTTAGAAATTGAGGGTTGTAATTTGGATATTGGCTTATAAAAATCTGTACAAGGATATTGCCTTGGTGCAGAACTGGATGTAGGAGGATTCCGAACCAGTATAAAATCCGGTACGGTGTGTTCTTTCCTTTTACTTGCTTTACTATTTGCATTTGTTATATGTTCTGTGATCATTCTGTGTTAGAATTCTGTTTAGATTTGTGTTGAAAGTTTTAATTTAGTCATATAGTTCATATATTCTTTAAAACACTATTCACCCCCCTCTAGTGTTATTTCTTCCTTAAGATCCTTAATTCGCATCCCTAACAGTTTGGTAGTTGGTTTGGTTCATGTTGCAAAAAGTTGTCCCATTTGGAAGTTAGTTTGCATGTAGTAAGCGATAAGAAAAGTTAATGGCTAAAGTTAATTATATTGTTAGCAAATGTTTGATGTATGTTGTATTATTGTACTGTGTATATATGTTCATACCCTTGCTATGTGATATTTTGTAGTAATGTTAATGCCTTGAACATATTTTCTAAATGGCCCATATAGTGATAATCGCTATATCGACACTTTCGAAAAATCACCTTTTATCAGAACTATTTGGTTTCATCTTCGTGCTTGGATTAATTTTATAAGTTAAGTAAGTAATGAAATAATAATGATTTGAAATTTAATTAATTATTTTAATAATGAGTAATTTATTTAATTAATTAATAAGGATTAGAGTTAACTAATTAACTTATTAGTAATGTGTTTTAAAATTAACTAATTACTTGGTTAATGAGTTTTGAAATTAATTAATCATTTTACTTAATGATATTTAAGGATAATTAGTCTTTTGATAATGATGGATTAAAGTTAATTAAATCAATTTTATAATGATGTTTTTAAATTAATTAATCTTTTTAATTAATGATTTTCAAAGTAAATCTATTTGTTTTAACTTTAAGTAATCTTTCTTTTAATGATGTTTTAAAGTTGTTAATCATTTTAAATAATGATAATTAATTAATTATTAATTAATTTAATTAATTATATTTTAGTTTATTAATCAACAGACTTAATGATGTTTTGAAGGTGGTTTACCCTTTTCAATTAAAGGCATTTGAAGTCAATTTATCAACTTAATTAAAGAAGTTTCAAAGTGAAGTTACCAAAGTAACAAGGATGTTTTGACTTTGTTATTCATTTTAAATAATGATAATTTTTTATTTTTTATTTTTTATTTTAATTAAATATAATTAATTTTTATTAATTAATTAAGTTATTGGTGTTTAAAGTGATTAACTTCTTTTGAATTAAAGGCTAGTGAAGTCAATCAATCAACTAAATTAATGAAGTTTTAAAGTTGATTAATAAATGTAATAAGGTTGTTTTAAGTTATTAAATCCTTTTTATAATGATATTTAAAGCTAATGAATTCCTTTAACAAAGTGTTTTAAAGCTAATACTTGTATTGTGAAGCCCAAGCACGAATTCAGTTTTTAAAAGAAAACGTTTGATTCTTTTATAAAAATGAACTAATTTACGTAAAGCGATATCATTTATATGGAAATGATTTATTTGTATGCTTAACACTAAACGTCGAAGAAGTAGACTTGTCGCTATTTTGAAAAATAATAATAATTATGAGACATGACTTTGAGGTAATACTATCTTGACTTGTCCATTATTATTGTTAACCAAGAAATAGTATAAGTTAGATTTGATGAGTGGTGATATATAAACAAGAATTAATTTTCATATGCGATCGTTTTATATCCTCGATAGTTGGTTTCTCGGCTATCGGTTACTTCAGCTTCTTTATTATTGTCATTCTAAGGCGATTTTTTGCTCCATTAAGCTTTGATATCCTTTTTCGAAAATGGATAAAACTAAATGAAAGAGGAGGCCAAGCTATGTGCCGTTACTCCCATTATGATACTTTCACATCTCATCTAGATTGGATTCAGTGGCACTACTACATGTCAAATATTCGGATTCTAAGTAAGGTTTGGCGGGGTTCAGCTTGGAGGGTTTCGAGAAGTGTCATGAAGAAATAAGCTTCTCAAAAATATAATTTTAGAGTTATATTTCAAGGGGGGTGCACCCTCCTAGTCATTGTTAGAAAATTTTCCTTTTCTTATTTGATTTGAACCTTCAAATTTGTTTCTCTATTTGTATCGAGAAGTTCCATGCGTGCTTCTCCATAGTTAAATATTTCTTTATCCATTCTTACCAGTTTGGATTTACTTTGTCCATTCTTACAGTTTGGACTTTCGTTTATACTATTTCCATTTTTTACGTATAGTTGTCTTTTTATGTGAGAGTAAACCATTCCGCATTAGCGGCATGGTCTGACGTGTTCTTATTTGGATACACCCTTTTATTTCAGAGTTTTACTCATACCAGACATATTGTTTGACCCAAGTTGTTTATTTTCCCTATACTCTTGGGTACTTATTATATTTGAGTAGTTCAAGAAAAACATGTTTCTCTTTGGAGCTCTTTGAAGATGGTGATTGAGCAGGCAGCTCCTCAGTTATCTTGTTATTTATTTCCACTGTATGATTATGTTGCTATATTTGGTATCTAAAAAATGTATAAGTCAGAATGTATAGCTGTAAATCTGTTAGATATAGTACTTTTTTAACTCTGATAGCTCCATGTAAGGAGTAATCTTTTGTACTATATCATTTTGTATTATATGTAACCATTCCGTTGTGAGGTTTTTCTATTCTATCTTGTTTTGTTCTTTATTTTACCCCATGATAACTTATCTTTCGGATGCTTGGGAAATGGCACATGAATACTATAGATGTATTAAGTGTCGTTCCTAGGAGTTAGGAAGGTTGGTCATCACATTGCAACTATTGAAAACTACAATCACATAATATTTTATTTAAGGATTTTTTTATTAATATACTTCAAGTTAATTAATAATTAATTTTTTCATAATATAACAAAGTGCATAATAGAAATCAAACACTTTTATTACTAACAAGACTGATTATAGAGTTAGATATATGTAAAAACTTACACAATTGTCCTTATGGCATACCACTAGCTTCCTCAACTCCAACTTGTACTTGGGGTCAATTTTGGAATCTTAGTCTGATTCCTTTGATCAATTCAGAACTAATCGAGCTAGTTCATTAGTGAATGATTCTGCTATATTGTATTACTATCTACTCTTTTGACCAACATCTCTTCGTCTTTGATAAACTTCCTTTATCATTGTATCATGGCATTGTTTTTACAAAAACAAAGTCGTGGAATTCTCAACATTCGTAATCGCCCCTGGCTTAGTTATAAATTTATGCATTTGTGAGTAATGCTTTTATCATGGTGTTATTCAAGATGATGTACTCAGCCATTTTGTTAAATCAGCGACCACCTCTTGTTTGTAACATTTTCAACTTAAAGCTTCTTAACCAGGGTAGAACGAGAATTTATGACTAATAAACTATAGTTGATATTTCTTATAAAGTTCGTATCTAAATACCCATTCTTTAGGTGTTCGTCGTTTCAATATCAAATAATTCTATAGTATTTGGCAATAATGGATAACACTCTTCACTATCATCCAGTGACCTTAATTTGGATTTGGTGCTCGCTCAATGTACTAATAACATAAGTGAATTGCGATATAGTAGACAACAAATAGTATACGATAATTCTTATTGTCTATGCATAAGGAATCCTTCTCATATGCTCCATGTTAAAAAATTTAACATGGTATTGTCTATTGGTATAATTTTGGACAATCCATTTAACATTCTATGTTTTTATGTTAATTAATTAAAAAGGAATTAATTAATAAATAGTAAACAATGAAAAATAGAATTTTACAAATATCAAATTTTGGCTACGGAACTTGCATCATTTTCTCTTGACAATTTTCTGATCAATTCCCGTATATAATGTTTTCCGATCGGAGTTCAAATAAAGAAGTTATTAACATTTAAAGTTTTAGCATCGGAAATAATTGTATATGTAAATAGGGTAATAAAATAAATCAAGGCTAATTAGATGTTAATAAAAGTTAACATTTAAATTAAAATATCAGATTTATAAGAAGGGAAAGAATTGAATGAGATCAATTAATAGAGGAAACAAATTCACAAAATCAATTGGAATAAAATTAACAAATCAAACAACAAACAAAAATTACTATTCAAAAGAAAGCATAGGTTGACCCTGACCTTCGCCAGGTCAACCATGGACGGTCGACCATGGCTCCATTAGGGTCGACCCATGCTCGTGTTTAATCATGAATTAGAAGGTATAAGTGGACGAATGTGATCTATTACTTCATTACGAAGTAAATGAACTATATCTTAGGTTAAATTAAATATTTGCTAGATAAATATAATGCTTCAAATCATTCCCTAACCCCTATAAATAAACGATGAACCTAACCCTAATTCATGTAAAAAATCTATTGCATACTGAAACTCTGCCATTTTCTCATCTCCTCTAAATTCGAAAAATATAGTAAAACTATTATAATAGATATGTACATATATAAGTAGAAGAAAGTGGAGAATAAGAGAAGAGGATAACAAGGTTGATTTAGTGCGTGGAAATAAAGGTAAACTTGAATAAAAAATTCTGGTCTAAAATATAAATTCAATTTTTTGCCAGAAATGCAATTTTAATAGAAGTACACACATTTTATTATTGATTTGTAGTAAGAGGGGTCATGTAAAAAGGGAACAGATCTAGATCTGGGGAACATGAAAATTGAAAGCAAGTTAGTGGAAAATTTTCATGTTTTGTAATAAAAGTAGATTAATTTCACTGTAATATATTTTGAATTATGCCTATTTCTAATGATTAGAAATTTATGTTATACGTCAGATTAGAATTATAAGCAATTACGTAATGATTGTAATTATAACTGCAAGGGCGTAACGATTAGAATTATAATTACAAGTACATATTGACTTAAATTGTTATTTTTTACATTGAATATTTATTCAATGATGCTAATGATTAGTAAATTTATCTCTATTTGAAGGATATGAACTGAATGGAATCTTAATAAATGTGTAATTATTAAGAACTTGTTTTTATTTAACATTATGAACAAAACTAAAATAATAGTCTTTTAAAATCTTTTGGGATTTTGTGATATTTTAATATATTGGAACTTAAAATGTTGCAAGTAGACTTCTGCATATTATCAATTTTAAAATAAAGAAAAGTGTGACGTTTGGAATAACATGGAATGCACATATGAACAAAAAGAAAGAGATGTACAAAATAATGAAATAAGAAAAATTAAAAAGACAACTCCTTGTAATTAAAAACATCGCACAACCACATCATCTTTTTATAAGATATGGAAATTTACTGTGTTAACATATATTGAATAAAAGTTTGATTCCTGTATATTAAAATGTAGTTAATCCAAAGAGTTGAACATTACGACAAGAATGAAACAAAAATACCAAATAAATGGAAAGTAATGAAAAAGGAAATTTGAGTAATGGGAAAGGAAAAGAATTAGAAAATGAATTGAAATAGAATCTACGTTGAAACTAATAGATAAAAAAGCAACGATATTAAATAGTTGACAAAGAAAGCGGTAAATGTAATTGAAAAAGAAATGTTGAATGTAGAGAAAAATAAAGACCTAGGGTCATATATAAAAGAAGTTGAGGCAATGATGAAAGTGTAAGTAGAATGGATTTACATGAATAGTAAATATGTATATATGTAGCCTCAGATGTGTTTAAGATGGGTGTTGATAGTTATAATTTATTATGTAAATTATAAAAGGTAAATGACATAAGGTCATTAGAATAGGTTTGGATGTGAAAACGTATCCAACCATAGGGGCTATGTAACATCCCGCCTTTTCGCATGGTTTAAATCGACACACGTGCCAATTCAAACCATACATAAGGGCAGATTGTTATGTAGTAAATAAGAAAAATGAGAAAGAAATAAAACAAAACAAAATCTCACAGCAGAAGGATAAAATATAATAATCAAATATCAGTTCATGAAGCTGTTTACAAAATATTTAATTTTACTTATACAATAAATATCAGAGTTCACATACCAAAGGATAATAACAATGCAGCGGAATAAAATGGTGTAGTGGAATAATATAGTAGATAATAGTAATATAAATCTTCGTCCTCATCCTCAAGAGCTAAAGTCTTCAAATCCTGAAATGCTCAGGCTGACCCGAGCGAATTAAAAAGACAAAACACTCGAGTCAGAACTAAAATATCTTATGTGAGTTAAATTAACAGAAATAAATATGAGTGCAGTAACTTAAGAGATGCTCGGGATTCACATCTCCTAAGGATCCGTTAAACTATGTACTATGTAGTAATATTTCGCTATTATAATAGTGTCCAATAGTAAAATAAACTTACTTTTTCTTAGCATTAAGGGGTTACCCATATAGCCCTTAACACATAATAGTCCCAGTAGTCCATCCAATATCATGGTTCCTTCTGATCTGAAAGCCACCAAAGGATACCACACGGGCTACGGGAGAAATCCAAACTCGTACAAGACGCGATAGGGTAGGTGACACGGCACAACTAGGCAATGCCAGGGTAGATATATCAATTACGCTTACTGGTCGGTGGTAACGCATAGCCGCAGCTACCGCCCACCTCGAGCCACACCCCCAAATCAAAGAAATTAAAAGTGGCCACCGAATAATCCAAAAGTCAGAGTATAATATCGAAGGGATATGTCCGATCAAAGGTGCTACCTCATTAACCCGTCGATCGCTCCTGTTTTAGCCACCTTGCCAACTCACGGGAGTTGGGTCCATGTATTTAACTCAAAGGAAATGCCGCCACCAACCCACTTCATTCTGGAATCTCCACTGCGTGCACGGTTGTTAAAGTGGTTTTCGGAGTTGGCAGAGTATGACAACTTCTGATCTCGGTCTCTTCAACAACCAAACGTTATTATAACACCGCAGTTATTTCAAAATAATTTATACTTTAAAAACCAGGATATAATATTCAATTCAAAATCATATAATTACGATATCATTTCCCTTTTAAAACCAAATCAATATGATATCTTTTTCAAATATATCGTTTTCTAAAACCATAACTTTTCATAGTTAAAATATTTCTAAACCAAACGCTTGAAATATAACCTTTCAAATCATAAAACTTTGAATTACATAACTTTGAAATATAACCGCACCACTTAGATGGTTTAAATATAAATTACCTTATAAAATAAAATAGTTTCTTCACCTTCACAAATCAATTCCAAATATAGATAAAAATCCAAATAAACATTTCAATTTATATATATATATATATATTCAAAGCTTTACATATTCCACCATTTCAAAGCTAATTCTTTAATAACTCCATATATATCAAATTCAATTGCTATTATTTAGATTTGAAATATTTACTTAATAAATCTATTATCATTTAAGTAAAATTTTTAACTTCAAACAACTGGATATTCTTTGAATTTATTTAACTTGATATATTCATTTATCTCAACTTTATATTTATTTAATTCATTTTAAACCAAATCAAGTTATAAGAATCATACCCTTTAAAATCTCCATTTTTATTTATTTTTCAAATCAAATTTTATTTAGGTAAAATTTTCAAATAATTCAATTTAAACCAATATCATATTTATCATTTGAGTCATTTAAAAACTCTATATACACAATATCTTAAGTAGGTGCTTAACCATATAATATAAAACAATTAAACTCCATTATTAAACTCATTTTATTAATCAATTTTATACATAGCTTAAACCAAGAATTTTACCATATATAAAATAACCTTTATCAAATATTCGAATCAATATCTCATAAAACCATATATATTTCTTTACAAAACCATAGGATATCATTTCAAAATATTTCTATATATAGACCGCGGTGTCTATATAAAATTTTCTATCCTATGGTCAAGTGATACGGATATTTATCATTTCAATCCGCAATTTAAAAATAAAAATTACGGTTATATATCATTTCAAACCGCAATCCCGAATGAGATGAAGATGCATAATAACTTGCAGTTTATAACCATAAAAATATACAGCATCCATTCATCCAATATCAACCATCAACCATTTATCGCAATCATCATCAAATTCAAACAATATCATCAATACAGAACGGATAATAAACAACAAGTATTAAATAGCAGTTTATATTCAATAATAAATTAAATAACTGTTTAACTGACAGTTTATATGCAATGAATAATTAATTAACAATTTAACTGGTAGTTTAAATGCAATGAATAAATTAAATAGCAATTTAATTTAAATAAATGAAATTAACCGAGATGATGATGAAAAATATGCCAAACAACCATAAATAAATTTTAAATCACATCATATATCAATTTAACAAACATAAGAAATTTTAGAAGTTGTGAGTGGGTTAAAACACTCACCTTTTGAATTTAAATTGAATTCAAATCCAATTTAAATCCAAAAATTTGACAGTCCTAGAATCCATCCAAACCAGCGTCAAAATCTCCAGAATTTAAATACGACCCTAACAAAAAACCGCGCATGAATCGAAGTTCGTAAGTGAAAGTTATAACAGTTTGATCATTTGGAAACAAATTTAAATTAAAACAAAATAAACACTTACCCTCCCTAAAACAAATGCATGTCACAACGTTAATGCAAGCTACAGGACAATCGGCTACAGGTACCCATCGCACGCAAATTTGAACGCCTCCCCAGACTCGTGTTCGCCGTCGGTCGACTCACCACTGCCACCTAGGCTCGCGCGCCTCGGCCTTCCCTTTGCGACCCCAACTTCCACGCGGCACCAACTCGCCGTCGAAAGCACTCAAATCAAGACCGGCGCCAAAATCTTGTAACCCTAATCGAATTTCTGGGGCAAATCTAGCCGTTGATTCTTGAAACAACCCATATAGATGAACTCCTCTGGTCAATCTCCACCAAACCCAGAAACGGTTTGTCGATCGAACAAGTTTGATTTTGACGTGATGAACGGCCGAAAATTATTCTTTGATTTCTGGACAACCAATTCGTTGAATCGAAAAACGAGTTGCAGATCTAAGTTACGCTCTTCGAGAGATTCGAATCCGTATAGAATTTGATAGTATTTGAAGAGATTGAATTTTCATTCGATTTTTGAATTTGCAAATTGGATCTAGGGTTTGTAGCCATTGAGAAAGAGAAGCATAGAAGTTTGTGTACGTATAGAAATGAGGAATGGAGGCTGCTAGGGTTTATAGCAGGATATTTATAGAGAAAGTTGAAATTAGAATAGATGGATCGGATTCAATATATGTGCTACCGACAAAGTGGCCGAAAAAGCCCGTTCTGAATCCGGAACGAAATTGGGTCAACCCGTATATCAAAATAGATGTATTGAAATATTTTAAACGCGATGGAACATGTTTCAAGTCCAAATTCCTCGTATGAAGAAGTTATGCAAAAATTAATTTATTTCAAATTGATTTCAGTTTCATAAATTTTAAGGCGTTTCGAATCCGTACGATCGAACGACAAGTCCGATCGATACGAAATTTTAAATCCTACAAAAATTCACCGTTACGGATCCGATGAAACTTGTTTCGTCAAAATCCGAGTCAGTGGTCAAAATGGATATTTTTAATTTAATTAAATAATTTAATAATTAATTAATTAAATCAATTTTAATTTCAATCTTAAAATTGACCAATTTTATCACTTTTATATTTCTCAATCAATTACAATGTTTTAAACAAATTAAAAGTCAATTTAAAGTTGATTTACTTACCGATTTCGGTATTTTCCTCAATTCCATTCAAATTCAGAAAGTATCAATTTAATTTCCAAAATTTCTATTAAATTAAATTAACAAATCATTATTTCATTCATTATTGTCAAATAGATGGATTAAACATTGGATTCAAAACTATTGCATTAATATTTTCCAATTTCACTTAATTATCAATTTACGTAATAATAAATGTTTAATTCTACTTAATTGCAGTAAACTCAATTACCTTACTTCTTTACATTCAAATAAATTAAGAAATCTTGATTTACAATTTTTACATTAACTAATAGTCATATTATAAATGAAATTAACAATTTTCCAATTTCTTTATCTCAATTGCGTAACATTTAATTTACCTTAACGTAACATTCAATTTGAATTTTATTGCAATAGATTACCCGTTTTAAATTCAATAGACTAAATCAATGGTTCACTTATAATAATTGTTTTACATTCATTACATTAGTGCTCCCATTCCATCCCTTATTTATCGATAATATATCTCCATTTACTATATTTTGGTCAATTCACACTTCCGTTATTATATTAATAATCACTAAAGTAACGTTTATTATCAACCATAACATTATAATTACTTAACAGACATTGATTTTATTCAATGACCATTTATTATAATTTAAATTCCTTAATCTAATTCAATGCTTACATTTTGCTTATAGTCAACTTATATTAACATCACTACCTTAAATTTTAAATTATCAATTTATTCATAAACCACTAACCATACCTTATTACCAAATATTACCTTAAAAAAATTTACGTTTCTATCAAATTTACACTTTATTACTTATCATCCCAACAATTTATATAACTTTGAATCTATTTCCCTACTTACAAATTACAGTCAAATAAAACTTTACAAATCTGTTTCAATTTATTGGGATTGTATTGAATTAATTTATTTATTATCTTACATCAACATTATTTTATTTTATTCCTGTTATAAATTCATTAACAAGTTTTAAATTTCATTTATTTATACAACACCTACCTTAATCTACTTATTTCAATTTTTTTTACCAAGGTACAATAATTTTCCCTATTTCATTTAAAATGTGATTTCACTTCAATAGTCAAATTTTAGTTTTTTAATAACTATTTCTACATTTCATTCTTATCATTAACTCCGATATAAATTATAATTTTTATTTCTTATAAATTTAATTAAATTTTTTTATTAAATAACCAAATTAATTATTGAAAACTTATGGGTTGTTACACTCTCCCCCACTCAAAACTTTTCGTCCCCGAAAAGGAAAAGAAGGGAAAAGAAGGATTAAGAAATCAACATATCTTATTCAAAATATTAACTTTATAAACAACTAAATTTACAAGATTAATCACTTTAAATGAAATATAAAAATTTATAACCATTAAACCTTTTTCTACTCAAATGAATAAAGTTTGGAAAACATTTTTCAAAATTTTCTAAGTCCAAAATTTACGGAAAATTTCGGCAGAGTCTCCTTTGTACGGAGAGGCTCGGGAGAAAATATAATATCAAAAATAAAAATATACAACATATATTTTTCAAAATAAAATATCCCAATATGGGAAAAACAATATAATAACGCTAAAAACCGTAATCCGAAAATGTACCTGCTTGTCGGGCAATTAACGCTTAATTATGAAACCAAAAGCAGTAGCAATTGCTTCTATAACCTGCATTTCACTTATATAATCTAAAAGAGTTAATAATTATATAAATGAAATATTTAAGGTTGTTTTCAACCTCCAACAAACAATCAATACGTACAACAATCAATTGCAATAAACAGCATATAACCATCATACAGAATAACACAAATCAACTATCCATCCATATCAAACAAAACAGGTAGTTGTTCGGGTTCAAAACTTTAAATTGTACGGAATGAAAAATAAACTACTAAGTGCGTCTTTTACTCAACAGTCTTAGATGAAACGAAATAGATTATTCATACATCCCACAATCTTAAAGTATCCTTGTCCAAACAACCATAAACCAAACAAACAACAATTCCAATAGATCCAGTTAATTTTAATCAATTTCATTTCATAAATTGTTGTTTGATTCCTTTTCATTTATATAATGGTTTATCCTTTTTATTTTCATTTATTTCTTACAGTTTCATTTATTTATTTATTTGCATTTCATGCATTCATTTCTCAATTTCGTTTACTTAGCATCTCAATGCATTACTTTAGTCTACAATCATATATTTAATGCATTCTTCTTTTCTACTTATTTTATTTATAATAGCTTCAACCGTTTACTTAAGTTTATAACTTTATAACATCAATTCTTATAAATAAGAGAAATTTATTAAACACTTCATTCATACTTTTACTTGTATAATTTCCTTTACATTTTCTTATTAACATTTCAACTTTTAGATCTTTGGTAAGTTATAGATATGCCTTTAAGACTATAATTGAAAGTTATACAAGTTTTCTCATTTCCTTTAGCTAAATTAATATTCAATAATACTATCCTTTGTTTTATAGGTTACAATTTCAAATTTCCTTTAATTTCATTTATAACCAGGCATTTAATCTCTTATTTTATTTAAAGATTCCAATTATTCATTAACTACCATTTCATTACCCTAATTAAAACTATTAATTATCGAAAACTTTAGAATTTAAATGCCGGGTTTAATTTCAAATCATTTTAAAATAATAAATAAATATATACTTACAATTTATATCCAATTAATTTAAAACAATTTAAAATTTTCATTTTTTTATCAAAAATGAATCTGCAGTAAAACTACTACAATGGTCTTCCCACTTCGAAACTCGAAAATGAATGAAGATGATGCGTGTACTCATCATCGAAATTATTTTCCAGCGACAAAGAGGGTAGTACGGAATTTTTTTCTTTTGGAAATTCCTTTTTAAAACAATTCTTTCAATTTATATTGAAATATTTATATCAGAGAATACTTATAAACAATACTATTATATTCCAAAAATATTCGAAAGAAATTTTCAAAAGTACAGGAACTAAAGCTTTAAGTTTCTAATTTCATTTATCTTAATTTCAATCTTATTTCGACTATTATCTATAAATTTCATGACCCAACTACCAATATGTTACAACCAAATAAAATCTTTATAAAAATTTACTTTACATATATAGAAAATATAATAGGCAAAATTATTTCATTCACTTATATTAAACCAAATATTATGTCGGTCTGTCCTATTAGGTGTTTAGAAATCCCTATTGATGTCATAGCGTCCCATGCATCAACCAGAAATAATAAATACAAAATGGAACAAAGTAACACAATATTAAAACTTTTTTATAACACTAACAAATACGCTCTCTCAAATATATACACTCAGCGACTCATCATAGGGTATTACTTCCATATTAGTAAAGAGTCAGACCCCACAAAGCTAAGGTTTATCGCTAAACCAAAGCTCTGATACCAGATGTAACATCCCGCCTTTTCGCACGGTTTAAATCGACACACATGCCAATTCAGACCATACATAAGGGCGGATTGTTATGGAGGAAATAAGAAAAACGAGAAAGAAATAAAACAAAACAAAATCTCAACGGAAGGATAAAATATAATAATCAAATATACAGTTCATGAAGTTGTTTACATAATATTTAATTTTACTTATATAATAAATATCAGAGTTCACATACCAAAGGATAATAACAATGCAGCAGAATAAAATGGTGTAGTTGAATAATATAGTAGATAATACTAATATAAATCTTTGTCCTCGTCCTCTAGAGCTAAAGTCTTCGAAACCTGAAATGATCAGGCTGACCCGAGCGAATTGAAAAGACAAAACACTCGAGTCAGAAATAAAATATCTTATGTGAGTTAAATTAACAGAAATAAATATGAGCGAGTAACTTAAGAGATGCTCGGGATTCACATCTCCTAAGGATCCGTTAGACTATTTACTATGTAGTAATATTTCGCTATTATAATAGTGTTTAATAGTAAAATAAACTTACTTTTTCTTAGCATTAAGGGGTTACCAATATCGCCCTTAACACGTAATAGACCCAGTAGTCCATCCAATATCATGGTCCCTCCTGATCCGGAAGCCACCAGAGGATACCACACGGGCTATGGGAGAAATCCAAACTCGTACAAGGCGCGATAGGGTAGGTGACATGGCACAACTAGGCAATGCCAGGGTAGATATACTAATTACGCTTCTGGGTCGGTGGTAAAGCATAGCCGCAGCTACCGCCCACCTCGAGCCACACCCCCAAATCAAAGAAATCAAAAGTGGCCACCGAATAATCCAAAAGTCAGAGTATAATATCGAAGGCATGTGTTCGATCAAAGGTATTACCTCATTAACCCGTCGATCGCTCCTGTTTTAGCCACCTTATGCCAAGTCACGGGAGTTGGATCCACGTATTTACCTCGAAGGAAACGCTGCCGCCATCCTACTTCATTCTGGAATCTCCACCGTGTACACGGTTGTTAAAGTGGTTTTCGGAGTTGGCAGAGAGTATGACAACTTCCGATCCCGGTCTCTTCAACAACCAAACATTATTATAACACCGCGGTTATTTCAAAATAATTTATACTTTAAAAACCAGGATATAATATTCATTTCAAAACCATATAATTACGATATCATTTCCCTTTTAAAACCAAATCAATTTGATATCATTTTCAAATATATCCTTTTCTAAAACCATAACTTTTCATAGTTAAAATATTTCTAAACCAAACGCTTGAAATATAGCCATTCAAAACATAAAACTTTGAATTACGTAACTTTGAAATATAACTGCACCACTTAAATGGTTTAAATATAAATTGCCTTATAAAATAAAATAGTTTCTTTACCTTCACAAATCAATTCCAAATATAACTAAAAGTCCAAACAAACATTTGAATTTATATATATATATTCAAAGCTTTACATATTCCACCATTTCAAAGCTAATTCTTTAATAACTCCATATATATCAAATTCAATTGCTATTATTTAGATTTGAAATGTTTACTTAATAAATCTATTATCATTTAAGTAAAACTTTTGTCTTCAAACAACTGGATATTCTTTGAATTTATTTAACTTGATATATTCACTTATCTCGACTTTATATTTATTTAAATCACTTTAAACTAAATCAAGTTATAAGAATCATACCTATTAAAATCTCCATTTTTATTTATTTTTCAAATCAAATTTTATTTAGGTAAAATTTTCAAATAATTCAATTTAAACCAATATCATATTTATTTTCCAACTTAAATTTCATTTAAGTCATTTAAAAACTCTATATTTACAATATCTTAAGTAGGTACTTAACCATATAATCCGAAACAATTAAACTCCATTATTAAACTCATTTTATTAATCAATTTTATACATAGCTTAAACCAAGAATTTTACCAAATATAAAATAACCTTTATCAAATATCCGAATCAATATCTCATAAAACCATATATATTTCTTTACAAAACCATAGGAAATCATTTCAAAATATTTCTATATATAGACCGCTGTGTCTGTATAAAATTTTCTATCCTATGGTCAAGTGATATGGATATTTTTCATTTCAATCCGCAATTTAAAAATAAAAATTACAGTTATATATTATTTCAAACCGCAATCCCGAATGAGATGAAGCTGCATAATAACTTGCAGTTTATAACCATAAAAATATACAACATCCATTCATCCAATATCAACCATCAACCATTTATCGCAATATCACCAAATTCAAACAATATCATCAATATAGAACGGATAATAAACAACAGGTTAAATAATAGTTTATATACAATAATAAATTAAATAACTGTTTAACTGGCAGTTTATATGCAATGAATAATTAATTAACAATTTAACTGGTAGTTTAAATGCAATGAATAAATTAAATAGCAATTTAATTTAAATAAATGAAATTAATTGAGATGACGATTAAAAATATGCCAAACAACCATAAATAAATTTCAAATCACATCATATATCAATTTAACAAACATATGAAATTTTAGAAGTTGTGAGTGGGTTAAAACACTCACCTTTTGAATTTAAATTGAATTCAAATCGAACTTAAATCCAAAAATTCGATAGTCTCAGAATCCATCCAAACGAGCACCAAAATCTCCAGAATTCAAATACGATCCTAACAAAAAAACCGCGCGTGAATCGGAGTTCGTAAGTGAAAGTTATAACAGCTAGATCATTTGGAAACAAATTTAAATTAAAACAAAATAAACACTCACCCTCCCTAAAACAAATCCACGTCACCACGTTAATGCAAGCTACAGGACAATCGGCTACAGGTACCCATCGGACGCAAATTTGAACGCCTCCCCAGACTCGTGTTCGCCGCTGGTCGACTCGCCACCGCCACCTAGGCTCGCGCGCCTCGGCCTTCCCTATGCGACCCCGACCTCTACGTGGCACCAACTTGCCATCGAAAGCACTCAAATCAAGACCGGCCGCCAAAATCTTGTTACCCTAATCGATTTTCCGAGGAAAATCTAGCCGTTGATTCTCGAAACAACCCATATAAATGAACTCCTATGGTCAATCTCCACCAAACCCAGAAATGGTTTGTCGATCGGACAAGTTTGATTTTGACGTGATGAACGGTTGAAAATTGTTCTTCGATTTCTGGACAATCAATGCGTCGAATTGAAAAACGAGTTGCAGATCTGAGTTACACTCTTCGAGAGCTTCGAATCCATATAGAATTTGATAGTATTTGAAGAGATTGAATTTTCATTCGATTTTTGAATTTGTAAATTGGATTTAGGATTTGCAGCCATTGAGGAAGAGGAGCACAGAAGTTTGTATATATAGAAAGAGATACCCTCAGGTCACGTTAGTGCTTAAAATAGAAGTTCCGTAAATGTAGGCATTTGGATGGTTCATTAGGCAGATGTTGAGGCTGGACAAGCACTAAAGAATAATCAGCTTCAAATTTGTTTAAGAGAGGGTATTGCTTTGATTGCATTAGGCAATCTAAATGGACGATGGTTAGATTTCACACTATGCAACATATGTGGTGCCATTTCTTTAATGGGTAACGTTTGCAACTAAATTTTTCACAAACACCCAAGAATAGTTTTTTGTAGAGAAACAAGTGAAGAAAAACAAAATTAAACATGGTAAATGGATTAACAAGTAACATAAAATCAACTATAATCCGAGACATAGAAATTTATAGCGGCTCAGCGTTGTATTCCTACATCCACTTTGAAGATTATCGTCTATTAATCACTTATAAATCTCATTATAACAGTAAAAAAATAGCAAATACTTGATTAACATAGAGTCTATAGTAACAAGCAGCATAAAGATCCCAGAATGACCCTTCAGGCAGTATTTGTAGGTGAAAATGCCCAAATATCTCTCTTAAAACTCGATAGAAGAACCTTCTAATCCACATGGGCCCACTAGAGAGATCGCTAGGCCTAATTCCAAATGTGGAGGGATCGGTACTGATCCCTTCTTTTATTGCATTTTGGGGAGCGATCTCTACAGTGGCTTCATCATGCAAATATATGTTTAACCTCCAGTTTTTACGTCATTTGGATCATTGGAATTCGAATTATTGTTTGATCTTCAATACAACATTATTTGTGCACTGCTCTCTGTTGATCTCTTCCAAGGGATACGTGACGACCCCTTCAACTTTGTCTTTTTGATCTGCGATCCCTAGGACATGTTCTCTAAGGTCCATATACCTTGGTCTTCAAATTTAATAGGGATTGGATTTATAGATCTTGAAATATGGATTGTTTTATGCAAGAATACTCTTATATTTCGATGTATGCCGACCCTCATTCATAAAGTATGTCGATCCCTCTTAATGAGCCATTTTATGCCGATCCCTTCCATCCATTGGACCATATTCCATACTTTGAGCATTCTATATTGTACCTCCATCAAATCCATTCAATCATGACTTTATATGATCATTTGTACTTGACATCTTGGTCCCAAAATCATCACTGTGGAGTCGTTGGCCTTGATGGCAATTTAATCTAACTCGTGCAATCAGTTCGAAATAGCCGAGCTAGAGTGCCGATTAACACTTGCACCCTTAAAGTACATCATGTGATGAACATGATGTGCTTTGAATCGAAAAAAATTAAAGCCGTCGACAAGAAATCCATCCAATTTCTGAATTGTCGCTTTTCATCTACTAAACTATTTCTCCAAGGCGTAATTTTTCTCTTTGATCGTCATAACTCTTGGTCGATTTCCAATAGTACAAATGCAAGGCTATACTCTATTAGTGAATATTCATAAGTTTGGTTCAACAAGGCTAACCAGTTTTGGTTGTTTGTTCCAGCCTTGAATTTGAAGGCTTCAGGTTTGATTTCAATTTCTGTCAATTTCAAAAAATTGAACCTTTGGGTTACACACATGCACGTTCATATGCATGTTCATATTGTTAGCTGCCAGACATACTCGCATGTTCATGGGTCGTCGCCAACTTTTTTGCATATTTTACGTACATGTTGATAGCCAAACCCTCATAATCATCACCATTTTTATTATTATTCATTCATCATTCATCATATTTTTTATTTGTAGGGATCGGCATGTGTTTAGCCGATCCCTCTCTCTTTTTCTCTTCCTTCCTCTTTTTTTAAAAAAGGAATTTGCAGTGATCAGAAACATGTATGCCGACCCATATTTTTGGGTTCACGCTAATAGGGATGGATAAGCTTTTATGCCAATGCCTCTCTCCATGCTTCGTGTCAAAGACTTGGGCCGATCCCTCAGTCCATATATATATATATATATATATATATATATATATATATATATATATATATAGTAACTTTCCCACTTCCTTCGCTTGTACTTACTTTATTTTCTCGTCTCCATCTAAAGCACCGAACCCCCTTCATTCCCTTCTTCAAAGCAAGTCTCCCTTCTCCTCTTCTCCTTACGTTTCCAAAACAAATCCTTCTCGTGTTTCAATCTATCCTTACAAACTATCTTCCCCATACTTTCCATTCGATCACCTTCAAACTTCTCGCCAATTACCTTAACATATTCACACGAAGGTGAGCCTTCTTGACTTCATCTTTTGGTTTTATGGTGAGATAAGGGATTCTATATCGTTAATGATTTTGATGGCGCATGATGCAGTGATGATATGGTGATGTAGGGATTCTGTCAATTTCGAGGCTTATTGAGTAGAAGATGAAGTAGAGGGATCAATAAGATTAGGGTTCGGCCGTGTCTGTTATTAGAGAGGGATTTGTGGAATATGTAAAAGTGAAGGCATCAGTGGGATTCGTAGAAAGAAGGGGATCAGTGGTTTAGACTGAAGAGAGGGATCAGTCGAGAAGCTTTGGGATAGGGATCCGTTCAAAGGGTTCGGTACACAGGGATCGACATAAAGGGTTCTTTGAACTTAAAACCTAATCCAACCTTACTTTTTTTAACAATTACCACCAAGTCGCCTCAATGAACTTGGACATATGACGACGATGAACAATAAACTTGCATATTCACTGTTGAATTTGAGATTGAAAATCAAGTCCTTGGAACCTTCAACATAGACTAAAATCTTGCATATGGACTTGAATGGTAAACTTCACACTTTGATATGCCAATAGTCAATCCTAAAACTTTTACAACCGATCAATCTTTTTGCAAATTGTGACGGTCAGTGGCAACGATCCCTGTGGTTGGAATCCAAAGTCTCGTCATTTAACTTCATTTTCTGATTTTAAGCTATTTATTTCTGTTATACACTTCACTGCACTGCACTAGCTCACACTTAACACTGGGACAATAGGTAAACTTTTCTAACCTCAGTTACCTACTGAGTATAGCTAACATGGACTCTAGACGCTCAGAGCATTTAGTTGCTATGTCGTCCGAACCGGCCATGCAGCATATCGATCATGAAGCAAAATCAAGCTCTGCGAATATATCCGGCAAGCTTTGTCCTATTCATGAAGTCGAACATACAGAAGTTTCTTGTTCGTTGGTCAACCTTGTTTAAGATGTTATGGTCCTCCCGAGGGAGGATATAAGCCTGCTCCCGACGTAGTAGAAGATGCCATTCTCCTAAATAACCCAATAGATTCTCAAGCATCCCAAATTGGTGAGGCTGCTCTTCGTAGGCTTTGTTCCATACATGGAATTCCGTTCATAGAGGTATTGGTAAATAATAGGCCTCACTTGCCCCCGAAGGAGTATATAGCATGTAATAAATTTATGTGCTAGGCAAGATGCGTACCACCCTTTAATTCGTTTATCGAGAGATGTTGAGATATCTTGGAATTGTTCCCACTCAACTCCATCCGAACAGCTATGCCTTACTACATGGAAATTTCCTGCTGTTCATAGGCCGTTCTATTTTGCCCGCCAACTCCTGAGGATATAAGGTTCATTTATAACTTTAAACGATGTTCAGGAAGTCCTTCCTACGTTTTTCTTGAACCTTCACCCAACTGCCAAGTCTTCACAGATGCTTGGAATAAACTCTCTCTCTCTGTTTAAACACAAGTGGTTCAATATTCGGTGTCCACTGGCTTGGTATGGCGATGGTTGGAATGATGTATGTGTTATTTTCATTTCATTCTTAAATCTATTAAACCAAGTCATATCTTTGAATCTATTAACATCCGTAATTCCTATAGGTGTCCACCCACATCCTAATGGCATTATTTTTTCAAGAGCAGTCTCCACTATTCGCGCTGCCCTTGTGAAGATAGGGACATCAAACTTCTTGTAACCGATGAGTTTTTATCTTTATTCGGACTATTGGAAGAGGGTCGTAGCACTAGGCTCCCCAGAAGTGCATCATTGCCAGAAAAAGTAGTAGAGTAAGACAGGGATGCCAACAATCATGTCGTGCCCCCAGTCAAGGGGACTCTGGACGACATTGAAGAGAGCAAAATTAGGGGTGCCTGGATCAATGAGCCTGGCAACACTAATGTAGGCCCAGGTAAAGCGCCTGTGGGCGAATCGTCGCGAGATGCACAACCTCGAACTCCAACTAAGAAAAGGAAGAGTTTGGCATACAAACTTCATAGAATAAAAACCGTTAAAGACCGGGAGTTTGTTATTACTTCTATTGATGAAGAATCATCTTCCCAACACTCGGATAGTTCACTGAAGGATTTTCAAATCTCCAAATTCCCAATGATATTATGACCTATGACTTTCCAAAATCAATATCGAGGGGCTCTATTCTCCTACTAGGAGTGGTGAAGGCATTCTTCCTACGGATGGAGGAAAGAAAACACCCATAAGCATGGCTACAGCTACTGGTCTGTTAGGGGGAACACAAGGACACACATAACCACGTGGACTTCACTACACGCTCTTCATCAATCCTTCACATAATAGTTGCTTACACATTCTCATTTGTTCTTTGCAGGTGCACTGGCTCAATATTGGGCTTTTGATCACTTAAAGGAATCTTCAACGCATTGTGGATCTATCCGTGGCTCTGAATCTGGCAGGGGTGGGGGAAAAGACGACGGATGGAAGAAAAACTATCACTCAAGGGAATCTTCTTCTTCCAAGTGTAAATCCCAATCTCAGTCAACTCGCTATGAAGAACAGTCCAATCTTCCTGTTTATAGCAGAAACCAACACCCTTCCACGGTCCTCAAATTGCCATATCACAAGAGTTGCACTCTGGTTCTTCTAGCTCTAGGCAGTCTTGCTACCGTAGATCGAGCAAGCATCCAATTGCCACTTTCGGTCCATCCTTGCCGAGCATTGCTCTTGACACACTCTATAGTGGAGAAATTGGCCTAACTTGAGGCCACTTTTTTAGAAATCTATTTCAATGGGCTTTAATTCCTTCCCATAGTACATATGATCCCAGGCACGCTAAAGCAAGCTCTCTCGCATGTGTTAATGATGTTTCATACAGCATGAATCGTTTCAACACTTAGCGGGAAAAAATCTTTGAAGTGTCAATCGAGCGACAATATGAAACTGATCATCTCAAGCTAGAGGCGATACACGATAAAGACATAATCAAACACTAAGATAATGAACTATTAGAGTTGACAAAAAAATTGCTGAGGAAGAAAAGAGTGCCATGGAAACCATGGAGGCAGCGAGTTGTTTAGAAGCTTCCCATATGAAAGAACTCAGTGCTACCCTCAATCGCAGCAGGGCACTCGCTCTTGAAAAGGATTCCTTGCAAAAGGAAAAAGATGTCTTGGCCTGTCGCGTCGAGGAACTTGAGGATCTTCTCAAGAAAGAAAGGGAAGCGAAGATTGAGGCTCAGGAAGAATCACAATGGTACTGCGAAGAGGCTATTGAAGCAAGGAGCCTAAAAATCAAACTTGATGAGCAATTTTCTAAAATAGAAGCCCTTAAAGAAGAGGCAAGAGAGGAAGGCCACAAGGATATGATGGAGCAAATTGAAACCCGAGTAGAAGATGCGAAGGAGTTCGGTTAGAAAGAAATCAAGGACTTGATTGACCCACCTATCATCGAATATAACACCAAAGTCCTCATCCACCGTGACTTGAGTTTTCTTGGCGAAGGTTATCTTGAGTCACTAACTGAAGCCTGGGAGCACATCATTGAGATGAAAAAGATGGAGCTGGGTGGAGTTGAGTTAGATGAAGAGAAATTATGTGGGAGATCCTCCATGGAAATGAACCCTTAGATCTTGTCGCCACGAGACTCCGATATTTTGATGCTTCAGTGCCTTCTAACAAAGGGAA
The DNA here is from genome assembly GCA_030765085.1 of Allium cepa. NCBI lineage: Eukaryota > Viridiplantae > Streptophyta > Magnoliopsida > Asparagales > Amaryllidaceae > Allium > Allium cepa. The sequence continues at coordinate 889,007,651 of CM060929.1, forward strand.
ACATATTTTCAGATCCTCGGAAGCCGATCCTAAGGGCCCCTCTTCTTTCCAAGCGGCCGGAGCATTTGTTTCCTTTGGCCCAGAGGAGGACTTGAGCCATGATCTAGATAATCCCGGTTATCAATGCAAAGTGTTGACCCCTGTTTTTCCAGGGGGCACTCTAGCAACAACCGAGAGCCAGCCTGATATGGTATTCCACTGTACCCTCTACTCTATGATAGTTTTATTCTTCGCGCCCAATGGTTTTAGCCTTATATACCTGTTTTAACAATTTTGCAGGTATTTCGGGTCCCGGTCAAACTCCTAAAAGTGATGCTACTGGAGCAACAAGAAAAACTAATAGAGATTATGGAGGCCACTAATGTACTTGGGCTCGATGCTCAAGTCATCGGAGCACTCGACGATGATAAGACTGAGGATCCGCTGTTGGTGGATGAATCCGATGACGTTGTGATTAACGGCACCTTTGAACACATTGATGAGATTAACATGAAGTAGAATATTAAGAAAGAGGAGTTGTTGAAGAAAAAGGCCAAAGTTGAGCCCATCGAGGTGGACATTGACGATCCACACCTTATCCCACTACAAGTCATTCCACCTGGTGGGTCGATTCCAAAAGAAATCCCTCCAACTTTTGAAAGCTCCCTGCATGTGGAAGTAAGCGATCAAGGAAGAGAACTAGAGGAACTTCAGACAGCACCACTCCTGAAAAATCCAAAAGGGAGAGAAGATCGAAGAAATAGCCATCATTTCGGCTCAGTGTGTACATAGTCTACACAACTGTTTGTTTGTTGCTTTCTTTTATTAGTTGTGGTTATACATGTACGACTCTCGATTTTTTGAAATAACTTGTACCACAATTTTGAAACTTATCACGTGAATAAAAGTTCTTCTTTTCTATTGAGCTCTTGCGTGAACTGTTATTTATGTAGTTGAACTACTACTTTCCATTTAATGTATTGTAATTCATTGTTTATTTTTTTGATAACAATCCACTAGCTCTATCCCAAGGCCTTCATATGGTCATGGCCTTGAGTCGTATCAAATGCTAGGTCAGAGCCTTAGTGTTACGCCGTTAAATTCAACAGTTTTCAGTAACTGTACTCCTACCTCCAGTCTTAGAGTAACAGGGTTAGACATTGGATGGTCGAACTCCATCCTTAGCGCGTTTATACTCTTTCTGTCGATTTCAAGACGAAGTTCATGGAATAGTGAATGGTCGAACCTCACTCATCTATTTGTTTATACTCATATCCATACTTTGGGAATAAGATTTAGTTTATGGGTTGTCGAATCACACCTAATTTATGTTTATACTCTAGCCCATACTCTAGGGTCTTAGAGTTATTCCGCAGGTGGTCGAATCACACCCGATTTATGTTTATATTCCAAAATCCATACTCTAGGGACTTTGAGTTATTTCAGAGAGCAGTCGGATCATACTCTCCATAATTGATCGATTTGCCCACCGAGGATCAAGGGTTTAATTTAGTGAGCGATCAGTCATGTCACGATTGCTCTTATTTTATTTTGGTCCCATCATTTGGTAGGATTTATTCGATCATCAAATGGTCAAGTCGCATCCATTCCTTATTAAGCATCTCGTCCATTGGATTATGAACAAGAGCTATCAAATGAACAACCAAACTAAGGCTATTTTTTATCCCATTAGGAACTAGCATAATTGATTAATTTCAAACTCTAGTAACCTTTTTGGACATATCGTTATCAGTCAGTTTCATCATGTAACTTATACATAATGCTATAGCAAACATAAATACAAAGGATCTCCAATACTTTGCTTGCTAAATGGAAAGGAATAACATGATCTGCCTTATTACATATTTGGAAAATCTAACGCTAAAGAAAATTCTGAAAGCGAATACAACTTAATGAAAAAGAAATAAACTAAGTGAAATAAAGTCGTAAATGCTCGCTATTCCATGCTCAAGGAGTGCGATGTCATCAACAGTCACTAGCTTGAAAGTTCCCTCTCCAAGTCTCTGTTCAATGACATATGGTCCTTCGCAGATTGGGTTCATGTGCGATGGGATAGGAAAAACCCGTTTTAGGATGAGATCGCCAATTTCAAAGGTTCTAGGTCGAACATTAATGTTGTAATATCAGGCGACTCAATGTCGATGTGCAGCCTCCCTCAAATCGACTTCCTCACGCTTCTCATCTATAAAATCGAGAGATTCCAAAAGGAGATCCTTATTCATTATTGGATCATAGTAAGTCACTTAACGAGAAGGAACTTCGAGCTCAATAGGAATGATAGCTTCGGAACCATATGCAAGGGTGAATGGTGTATGGCTGGTTGTGGATTTATGGTTGGTCTTGTAAGCCCACAATGCTGTTGGAAGTTCATCCACCAAGTTGCCTCTAGTCTTCTCCAAACGCTTCTTCAGAATGGACTTTATAACTTTATTCACATATTCAACTTGCCCATTTGCTTGAGGTTGAGCAAACGCTACAAATCTCTTTTCAATACAATACCTCCGAAGAAGTCTTTGAACTCAACACTGTCGAATTGAGTCCTATTATCCGTTACAATAGTTTATGGGAGATCGAAATGACATATGATGTTTCGGGTAATAAGTTGATTACTTTCTTAGTTATGATCATGGCTAAAGGTTCTGCTTTGACCCATTTAGTGAAGTAATCAACCGCGACGATAGCATACTTTGTGCCACATTTAAAGATCGGTAAGAAACCGATAATATCTATACCCCACATTATAAACGGCCATGGGCTGACCATTTGCGTGATTTCGATCAGCGGAGCTCTTGGAGCTTTTGCATAGATCTGGCACTTATTGCATCGCCTTACATAGTTAGCGGCGTCTCATTTGACAGTTGGCCTGTAATACCCATAACAGAGTATTTTCTTTGCCAGAGTTTGCCGCCCAATGTAATCACCACATGTCCCTTCTTGAACTTTTTTTAGGACACGTGTTATCCCATCATGAGCGACATACCAAAGTAGGGTAACAAAGAAACCTTTCCTGTACATAATTCGAGCTTTACGAACAATTTGTCTCTTTTCATTTCTTTGATCTGGTAGGATTCCAAGTAGCAAATGATCTTTGTTCGCAGTCATCCACGATTCCCTTTCAGGCTCCACTTCCAGTGTCTGATTGATTCTATTATGCTTATACTTGGGGCATTTAATACTTCGACCAAAATCATGCCCAGCCGCTATGTGTCGCTGGTGCTAGAAAACTTTGCCAATGAATGGGCGTCTCTATTTCGATCTCGTGGAATGTGCAAAATGTCATACTACTCAAATCTAGCCAACAACTCTAGGACTTGGGTAAGGTATGGAGCAAGCCGTTGTCCTCTAGCTTGATAATCTCCCCTGATATAGTACACTACTAACTGTGAATTGCAAAAGATATCAAGTGACTTTATTCCGAGTTCTCTGGTGAGTTTAAGTCCAGCAATCATATCTTCATACTTAGCTTCATTGTTTGTCGCTAGGAAATCAAGCTTTAAAGCATAACAGATCGACTGATCTTTGGGGGATACAAGCAATATTCTAGCTTTAGAACAATGATCATTGGACGTTCCATCAGTATACAATTTCCATCGTATGGTAGGGATTTCACTGCCCTTCGGGGAATCATCCTACGCAGTGAACTCTGCTATAAAATCTGCCAGCACCTTACCCTGGATAGTCCTCCAAGGGAGATAAATTATATCGAATTGACTGAGCTCGATATTCCCCTTGAGTAACCTCCCAGACGTCTCAGGTTACTGTAGCACTTGTTGTAATTGCTAGTCAATGTAAACAATAATCGGTTGTGCCTGGAAGTATGGGCGAATCTTTCGTGATGCAATCAGCAAGTATTATGCCAGTTTCTCTATTTTCAGATAGTTCCTTTCATATCCCGTAAATCGCTTGCTGACGTAATACATCGGCCTTTGGATTCAATCCTCCTCGCGAAACAATGCGGCACTTATAGCGTGTGCCGACATGGCCAAATAAATGTACAAATCTTCATGATCCACCAGTTTTGACAAGATGGAAGGTCTCTCCAAATGATTCACCAAAGCTTGAAATGCGTCTTTATTGTCCTGTGTCTATTTGAAGTTTCTTTTCCCTATCCTAATCAAGTCAAAGAAAGGAATGCATTTGTCGATAGCTATGAAAAAAAACCAGCTTAAGGCAGCAACTTTCCCATTTAGACTTGTACTAGTTTAATGGTCTTTGGCGCTTGGATATCGGGATAGCCCGAATCTTCTCGGGATTAGCTTCTATTCCACGAGCGTTAACAATAAAGCCCAAGAAATTTCCTGATGCAACACCAAAGGAACATTTCAAAGGATTAATTTTCATCTTGTAATGTCAAAGAATGTCGAACATTTCCACCAAGTTTTTTATGTGGTCGCTTGATTATCGTGACTTCACGAGCATATCATCCACATATACTTCCATTATCTTTCCAATCTGATCATTAAACATCAAGTTGACTAGGCGCTGGTAAGTAGCTCATGCATTCTTTAGTCCAAATGACATCACCACATAGCAATATAATCCAACATCGATAATGAAACTGGTGTGCTCTTGATCGGGAATGTTCATCGAGATTGGGTTATACCCCGAGTACGCATCCATAAAAGGTAGCAATTTGTGTCCTGCGGTTGAATCCACCAGCTGGTCGATTCTTAGAAAAGGAAAATTGTCTTTTGGACATGCGTTGTTCAAATTTGAGTAATCAATGCTTGTTCTCCATTTCTCATTCACCTTTTTCACAAGTGCAGGGTTAGATACCCATTTAGGGTAGAGGGCATCGTGGACAAACCCGTATCTTTGAGTCTGTCCACCTCGTCTTTGAGAGCGGAAGATCTCTTTGGATCTATGCCACATCTTTTTTTGTTTTATTAGGACATGCCTTAGATCAAAATTCAATGTATTGATCGCAATGGCAGGCGAGATTCCATACATGTCAGAGTGAATCCAAGTGGAAACATCTAGATTCACTCAAAGAAAACCAGCAAGTTCATTCATCATAAGGGGGTTGAGCTGTGATACAATCTTTAGGACTCATGACGAGTCATCATTGCTAACTGTGATGTTAATCATCAGCTCAGCCGGTACAGCCTTGGTCTCTTTGGGCTCCTCCTCGTCATCCCTTGGATCTATATCTCTAAAGAACCGACTGTGGTGCCCGAGCCAAGGCTCATGCGCTAGTTAACAATCTTCCACAGCTTGGATGCGGACTGACTTGTCCACACCCTTACCCTTCTCTATGCATTTAGCATCCCTTAACTCGGATATATAAAAGGCATGTCCAGTCGCTTGATCACCATGAACAACCCTAACACTATTGCCCGTCGAGAACTTCAGAGTCAAACAGCTTAGGGCAAAAGCTACCCGAAACTCGGCTAAAGTCGATCGGCGTAGAAGTATGTTGTATGGAGAGTCAACATCCAAGACAACAAATGGCTAAATCTGCACTCTCCTACGGTCACCTTCTCCCAACTCCATGGGCAGTTCAACATAAACAATGGATTCAATTACAATGCTGTTAAAACCATATATGCGGGCTTTAGACAGTATTAAATCCTTAGCTTCCATTTTCATCTGATCATAGGATTTTTTGAAAATTATATTTATTGAACTTACATAATCAATTAATATCCTTCTTACCAAAGTGGGGCCGTTATGGTCAAAATGACCATTGGGTCAATGGTCAGAGCCTCTACCTTCTCTGCATCTCTCTTCTTATACACAATATCATCCACCATCGTACGTTGCTATTTTGCTGATGCCCCATCTTCCATATTCGAACAACATTTAAAATCCACATACTAAATCGTGCTAGCATGGCGCTCCATCTCATGCCAAATTTTATCACCCAAATGCGGACCTCCAACTATTATACTGATTAATAATCTTCCACCAATCCACGTAGGCTCCTAAAACCTACATGGTGCTTGTCCTCGGTTGGGGTTAAATGTCCCCTACCCGCCATCCTACGGGGCTTTCACAAACTGTTGTAATTTCCTTTCTCGAATTAGTTTTTCTATAATATCCTAGAGATGCCTACATTTTTTTGTGTTGTACCCATGGAACTTGTAAAATCAACAATATTTCCTAGTCTGTTTCTTCTATTTTGTTGATTCTTTTGGAGGCGGCTTCCTATACTGCATGGTATTGAAAGTAGACAATAGATATTCTCCAAGGACATATTCAACGGCATCTAAGTATCATACATTGGAACCCTAGGCTTCCCTCTTCTAGAATTTTTCTTTCATTCTCGGTCCTTATCTTCGCCTTTCTTTTGCTGATTCGGCTTGTTTTGGACATTCACTTAAACTTTTCCAGAACTGTCATCAACCTACTTTATTGCAACGTTACTATACATTCCCTATCCACTTAGTCACGCAACATTCTTCTTTTTGGAGGATTTGGCTTCCGCTTTTCTTAAATACTAAGCCGCCTTCATATAAATGCGTTCCAATGTTGCGGGAGGCTTACCGACTAACCAATCGCCAAAATCAAATTATAGATCAATCCTCTTGTCACAACTATCAACACCGCATGGTCATTCGAATTACTGATTTCTATAACGGCTGTATCAAATCTCTTCAAATAATCTTTCAATGATTCTCCTAGAACATGAATCATACAAGATAGGGACATCACATCTTTAGGGCAAGTTGCATGCATCCGGACCTACTTCACAAACTTAATTGCCAAATCATCAAATCTAGATATTGATCGTGGAGGTAATCTTGTGAACCATATCGTTGCTATTCTAGAGAGAGTTACGGAAAAACATCTATAGTTGGTTGCATTATCTACTCATGCAGAATCCATCAGGCATTCATATCTTATGATGTGCTACCTGGGGTCGGTTTTTCCCTTCTAGGTAGACATCGACGACATATTGAACCTCCTTGGATACCGTGCATGTAATGCACTATTAGTAAATGGGATATGGCTTCTGGAGATTCCCCAGTAATCGATAGTTAAGACTTGGCTCTCCTCACTAACTATTTGACGATAACCGATAAATTCGATGTTTGGATCGTCAGTGCCAAGTGGTGGTCGTATCCCACCTTATGTGAATGGTCTGGTCGATGTCTACAAGTTTTTCTACGCCTTCTTGGTTCGCCATCTTCCCAATGCATATCTTGTACATTCATTTCATCATCATTCCATGGAAGTACTCGGTCAGCATTCAATCGAACTCCATCATCCAAACCAACAAAAGACGCCCCTTGATTCCCAACGTGTATGGAGGATTCCCTCCTCTGGAGGAGGGATTGGTACCGATCCCTATGGAGGGATTGGAATTGATTAGTCCTGGCAGACCACGATGCTCTGCTAGTTGACGCTCCCAAATTTCTACGCAGTATTCTTCTATCCTGTGATGCCCAATTCCAATGATATTCGTCCGACGAGCTAGAGATTTTTGATGCCGAGTAAGGAGTGGGGCATCTCCATGCTTTCCCTCGCTGTTGCTGATTGAGTTAGTTCGTCAAGTGATATTAGTCATAATTTGTTGATTTAATTGTCGATGGCTCTCCATCAGCTCTTTTATTAAATTATTAAATTCATCTCTTGTAATTGAATCGGTGGGATTCTAAATTTTGATCGGTTCAGCATCCAAATTTGTTGGTTGAGTGGTTAAGTCACCTTGTTAGATGCTGGTATTCTCATTTCCTTCCATGTTCTGAGAAGTAGATCTAGTATGCTTACCATTCTTAATAGTTTTGCTTAGATTTTTACAAATCTAGGTAGTGTGAGTAACTTCTTGAAGATAGCTGCAAATCTCCTTCGAGAGATTTATCCAATCCAGTAGCAGCAAAGTGATCCTAATGAACTGAGAATCAAGCATTCTTAGTGAAAGCACCAAAATATTTGCAACTAAATCGGTCACAAACAACCAAGAATAGTTTTTTGTAGAAAAATAAGTGATGAAAAATAAAATTAACTAAGTAGATGGATTAACAAGTAATGGAAAATCACCTATAGTCAAAGACATGGAAATTTATAGTGGTTCGACGTTGTATGCCGACGGCCACTTTGAAGATTATCCTTTATTAATCACTTATAAGTCTGATTATAGCAGTAGAAAATAGTAAATACTTAATTACAATAGAGTCTAGATTAACAAGCAGCGTAAAGATCCCAAAATGACCCATATGGCCAGTATTTATAGGTGTAGATGGCAAAATATCTTTGAAAACTTGGTAGAAGGACCTTTTAATCCACAAGGGCCCACTAGAGAGATCACTGGACCTAATTCCCAATGTGGATAAATTGGTACCGATCCCTTCTTTGGTTGAATTTTGGAAAGCAATCCCTGTGGTGGCTTTATCATGTAAAAATATGTTTAACCTCCAATTTTCACGTCATTTAGATCACTGGAATTCAAGCTACTACTTGATCTTTGATTCAACATTACTTGTGCAATGCTCTCTGCCAATCTATTCCAAGGGACACATGCCGACCACTCCAACTTTGTCCTTTTGATGTGCGATGCCTAGGGCAGGTTCCCTAAGGTCCATATATCTTGCTCTTTAAATTTTATGGGAATTGAATTTGTAAAACTTAAGATATGGATTGTTTTCTACAAGAATACTCTTGTATTTTGATGTATGTCGATCCCTCCTTCATGAAGTATTCTGATCCCTCCTTCAAGAAGTATGTCGATCCCACTTAATGAGCCAATCTATGTCAATCCCTTCCATCCACTAAGACATACCATACTTTGAGCATTCTACATTGTACCTCCATTAAATCCATTCAATCCTGAATTTATATGATTATTGGTACTTGACTTATAGGTCCCACAATCATCACTTTAGAGTCATCGGCCTTGATGGCAATCGAATCTAACTTGTGAAATCAGTTCAAAATAGCCGATCTAGAATTTTAGATAACAGGTAAGGTTGCATAGGTTTCGAGTCTGTCATTAGTCCATTGCAATTGACGGGAAGGATAAGATTACACTGAATTGATCATCGCTGCCTACCAAGAATGATTCAATTTGGTAATGCACTTGCATAGTTGTTTGATAGTTTGTTTGATAGGACAAGGCAAATAGCCCACAATGAGATTACTTCACATCATGGATGAGGTGGTTAGTGGAGCCGAGTCCATGCTATAGGAAGTAGACAAAGTAGAAAATCCCCAAAGGGAACATGACCTAATGCAGGATAGGTCGTCGGTGCGTTCTATAGGATTTCCTAGAGTTATACGGTGATCGTGATACAGTAAGACAATGGATCTTAACAAAGTGCTAAATGAGAGATACTAGTGAAAATAGTATCAAGGTCCCTTATGGGAACATGGGATATATATATAGTTATATAAATAGATATAAATCCATGGAAGGTAGATAGGAATGGTTCATACACCGATGTGAAGTCGAGAGGGCTAAAAAAATGCGAACAGACATAACATGAGATAGTGAACAATCGGCATAATCTAGTGTTATGTAAAAAATGTCTAATTTTACAAATCACTATAATGTTGTTCTGACCCCCTCCGCATTACAACCCACAAGATAGTTTGAAGGGTAGGTATTGGTGCTTGACGTGTTCGGTGCTACTAAGGACACTTGATTTTGGAAAGAGTCAAATCTGGGTCAGTACTTATGTGATCTATTACATTTTAATTTTTCCACTGTAAGTTATTTTGCTAGATCTCGGAAAATGCATTCTTTTATTTTATTTACAAGATACCAAAAAAATGATCCATACTTTGGCGGACTGGGTTTTTTTTATTTAGCAAAAATTCATGCCTATAGGGGTGCGCGTTGTCGTATTTTGTATTAGAGCTTAGGTTAGTCAATCTTGAAGAATTAGGAAACGTTGAGTAACATATTTGTATTTTGCCTATAAATATAATAGGCATCCCAATAATACCAACCATAGGATATTACATATGGAAAATCCATGAAGCTAGATGGCACAAGACTCCCTAGTCGGGCCTTGATAGCCAAATGATTGTAGATCCACAAATGATTGCCGAATTATGATGTACAACAGATCCAGATTAGAGGAAAATAAGAATCTATGGGTTATAGATAGTGGTAGATGAAGAAGTTCCTAAAGAAGGGTGTGAAATGGTCACTCCAAATTGATAATTGGATTTCAATATTGAGAAGGGAACAAGTTATTAAATTGAAGGAATGATGTTCTTAAATGAACAGCTAGAAATCCACTGAGTCCAACCCAATAAAAAATAGTTTTAAAAGTTGAAAAAAAGATATGATTAATATATTTGAAAAATTAAGTAAATATTGGATTTTGGAAAAATATTTACATAATGAAAGTTTTGATGGAAATATATGCGTGTGTATGTGTGTGTGTATGTATAGCATATATAGCTCGCTAGTTTCTTTATAAGGAAAGAAAAACGTAAATATGAAGTTCGAATAGAAATAAAAATTTGTGAAAATTTAAAATTTTCCATGAAGGAAATTTTGTAGGAAGCTATTACTTTTGAAAGAAAAATAGTAGAGCAATATAGCTCATGCGTTTTCTGTGATGAAATTTTTTAAGTTGTAAAGTAAAATTTTATTGGTGGACAATAGGTCGTGGTACAAGTTTGGAATATGGATCAATAGTATAAAAAAAGGGATTTGGAAACCTAAAACAAAACTATAGGAGAATGCATTGGAATGGTTTAAGGAATAAGACAATAAATTAGGAGAAAAGCAATTGAAATTAATGTAGTTTAGGCTGAAGAGTTGAATAATAGAAAAATTATGAAGTATGAATAGAAAGGTTAGATTTATTGTAATTAGGTTAGGATTTGACATATTATAACTTAGTGGAATGAGAGAGGATAACAATATAAGTTTCAATGAATCAACCAAGGTGCAAGTAAATTTGTTTTGTTTGAAATAATAAGGAATGTAAATATAAAGAAAGTGATGTACAAAATATGGGAAATCCGATATTATGTACTGTCTATTTTGATAAAGAATTGTACTATAATTTCTTGTAAATTCACACAAAATATGAATTCTTTTTTGAGTGATTGATAGAGAATTGTATGGTTAACTATTTCTTTTAAAAGGAAAAGTAGTTCCAATGTATTAAAGTATAAGATCCTTAAATATAATAAAAAGTACAGTAATTAGAAATTATGTTGGAGATCATGAAAAGAAATTGTGCTGGTAGTCTAATTAGAAGCAACATAAGGATCAAAGGAAGAATAAAGGAAAATGGACATTTTCCATTGTTGTGTGCATTTCTAGTATCTTTTAGAAAGTCCGCATTTTATGACATTAAGGACTCAATTAAAGATTGGAAGTGAGATACAAGGAAATGATTGAATGAGAGTTGTCTTTACCTACTCCAATTTTATCATTCAAAAATATATAAAAGATGTTTTTGAAAAATTACAAGCATTTAATGGTTTGATGTAAAGAATAAGCTTTTGAAGGAAAAACTTTTTTGAAAATTGGTTAAGATTTTATTACTAGGCTATGCAGCCCTAGCTGAAAATGTACGTCCGTAAATAAAAAAACAAGCTCACTTTATTTAAAAGTATAACTCCAATAGCTAACTGAAACACTCCCAAATTACATTTGGTCAACTCTACACAAGCTATGGCGGCTGCCAGGTTGCTTCTTTCTTTCCTTGGTGATCAACCTTCCAGTTCTAGTTCTCTAGTAGTCATATTTCTTGACACTCTAAGCTGGTATGTCGTTTTATCTTTTCAATTATAATTGTTATATCTTTTGAGATTTCTTCTGATAGCTCTAAATCTTCTTTTTATTTGTTGTTGGAAGTTCGTATGTTCCTTTCGCGCCAGATGTGCCGCACAATAGTTATCAGGCTAATTTTTCCGATTTCCTTCATCAGGTCAGACATATCTGTCCGGTTTGTTTAGGTATGTTGCTTCTTCTTAGAGGCTTTTAACTGCATCTGTTTGCAAGTTCTTCAACTTCTAAATGGCCCAGAGTCTTTTACTATATTTGCATTCAAAGAATAAATGATTGCAAGTTTCTATTTCTCTAGTACATAGTTTGCATGTTGCGTCTTCTACAATTCCCCAATTTTTTGTTTGTCTTTGGTTGTCAGTTGGTAGTTAATGGCCTACATTTGTTATGTGTGCCGTTTTTGAACTATTTGAGCAACTCCATATAACACTGTACAATTTACGGTGTTGATATCTACAGTCCTCCCATGCACCTTTTAGTTTGTACTATTCTTTGTTGTTGCTTGTCCATGCCCATTTGTTTTTATTTCTACCAATGAATAAGAGAATGCCTTCGATTTCTTATTTGAAATTTCGAGTCTCTATTTGTCTATCAGTTGCACATCCTTGTTCATGTACGATGGTTGATACTTTATATATTGGAGTACCAATAACTGAGTAACAATCCCAACCAAGTCTATCAATGAAACTTCTGAAGGAAAAACTTAATAAGTAGTTTGATTAAAAATCCTAAAATTTAATAAATAAAAGTCAAACAATCTTTAAAAAGAAAAGGTTACTTTGAAAAAAAAGAGGAAGAAACTTTTAATTAAGTTTTGTCAACATTCTCCCTTTGGTTTGTTGAATGAGTTAAATTCAAAAATTATGAATTAACTTTATAAATGGTTGAAACACCAAATATTTTTGAATTTAATTAAAAGGTTTCTAAATTTAAAGATAGAGGTTTTGCGATTAAGAATTTCAAAAGTTTTGAAGTTTCTAATTTTTGAAAAAAATTTCAAGACCAAGCCAAGATTTTAAATATGGAGTAGATAGGAATTAGTGCCTAGGGAAGACGTGGTAAATGATAGATTTTGAAGAGGATATCAATGATTACTCATGGAATAGCAATAAGGAACCCGGTATAGCATAAATGATAATGGTAAGAACCTAGGAATACTTTGTTTGACATGAAGGCAAGGTTTGAGAATACCACCAAGGAATCTAGATTAAACGAAGATGGTAACAAAGGATTAACAGGTGGAAAAAGCTCATGAAGGATATTGGCAAACTCTAAGATATGATGATTTCAGAAGGATGGCATGTTGGAAGTTCCATTCAATTTGAGTATGAAGTGATATGGTCTCAACATCATTTGTGTTGGTTTATGTTGAAGGAAAACTTCCAATAGTTGTTTTTTAGATTGAGTTGTAAGCACTAGTCTTTATTGGGGGTAAAGGCGCATACAATATTATAGGAAATGTTCCTTTTGTTTTGTTTCCAACGTGCACTGTTATGGAAAAAGAATAAAATAGAAAAGTTTAGAATCATAGACAATTAGGATATTAGAAAAGAAAATAGTAGAGACTGGAAGTTAAGAAATAAATTAAGAAAATTTATTAAAATACCACTAAAACGGAAAATGGAATAAGATCGAGAAATTTCAGCAAGCAGAGTATAGGGGAGGAATGTTGAGTAGCTACGGGTTAATGTCATTGTACCTCAAAGGCTGGAATTTATAAATTGAACTTGATTACCGGTTGCTATTATAAATAAAAGAAAAGTTTTTAAGACTTAAAATTTATCGTGTAAATTAAGAGAAGTCCACTATGGACATTGGATTGTTGATTAAACCCTGATTTCTCGAGAAGTGGAATTTTTTTTTGAAAAACCTATACATATGTACACTTTTGAAAAATAAAATATTTTTGCAAATTGTTTTGAAAGATTTTTATGAATATTTTAAAAAGTAAATTTAAAAATAGTTTTTAATTAAGAAGAATTTTTTTATATTTTGTAAATGCCACGTACTTGACATCGGTGAATAGTTGACAAGTTTGTTAGTAAGGAATTTACTGTGCTGCAGAAATAATAGTAAAATAAAATACGATAGAAAACAAGGGAGAAAGTCTTTATAGTTATGAAATCACTTTCTCCATATCTTGTTAGTAACCAAAAAGTCGATTTTTGAAATAAACCCTGTTTTAAAAAGTTAATAAAAGAAATTGGAAAAGAATTAAAGGCAAAAGAGAAGATTCTAAGGTACAGTGGAGAAAGGGTACTAAAGAGAAGGATGAAAATATAAAAAAATTCATCTAGACCCTTTCCAAGCATAACAAAATAGGTTTAGAAAACTATATTTTTCTAAAACTTGGATGTTAGCAATGATGTGCTAAGATTTCTAATGGTAGGGATTGGATGCAAAAATTGGCTGACTCTACTCCTATTCGTATAAGTGTGGGAAAACTTGGATAAAAAACAATTTTTTGGTTTTCAAAGGTTGCATACATATAGAACTGCTATTATATTTATGACATTTGTATTATTTTTCAAAAATTTGTTTAAAAGCGAGCATTCATATAGGAAGCGCCGATTTAGAATTATGCAGTCTGCATATCATATGTGTTGTGATACACCGTGCATCATACATAAATTCTTGCAAAAATCAGTTGCACACCAATTTATTATTTGTTTAGAATGGATATGCAATAGGTTTACATGTTCGAACTCTTATGAAATCCCATGGATGAAATTCATTTAGGGGGGAGAATGTAAACGCCTCACATTTTTACATTAATTAATTAAAAAAGAATTAATTAATAGATTAAAAACAGTGAAAAATAATTTTTTCGCAAATGTCAGAATTTGGCTATGAAACTTTCATCATTGTGTCCATGGTGTTTTTCTAATCAATTTCAATATATAATGTTTTCCGATCAAATTTCTAATGGAAAAGTTATTAACGTTTGAAGTTTTAGCATCAGAAGTAATTATATACGCAAATATGGCAATAAAATCAATCAAGGCTAATTAAATGTTAATTAATATTAATATTAAAATTAAAATCTCAGAGAATTTATAAAAAGGGTAAGAATTGAACGAAATCAATTAATAGAGGAAAAAAATTCCCAAAATCAATTGAATAGAGGAATAAAATTAACAAATCAAATAATAAACAAAAATCACCATTCAAAAAAAACGTAGGTCGACCTTGACCTTCCTTAGGTCGACTATAGGTCCATAAGGGTCGACATGTGCTCGTGTTTGATCATGGATTTGAAGAGGTAGGTGGAAGGATGTGATGTTTTTTACTTCAATAGGAAGTAATTGAGCTATGTCTGAGATTAAAATAAGGATATGCTAAATAAATCTTTTGCTCCAAATCAATCTCTAACCTTTATAAATAAACAGTCAACCTAACCCTAATTCACTTAGAAGTTCTATTACCTCTTCTCCTCCAAATTCTAGAAAATAGCAAAACTATTATAATGAATACATGTGTATATATATAAGCAGAAAAAACATTGAATAATAGAAGAGGATAATAGGGTTAATTTAAAGTATGGAATAAAGGAAAACCTGTATCTAAAATTCTAATCTAAAACTAAATTCAATCTTTTCCTAGATCTGTAATTTCAGTAGAAGTGTACCCTTTTATTATTGATTTGAAGTAAGAGTAAGTCAATTAAAAAAGGAATAGATCTAGATCTCGAGAATGTGAAGGCTAAAAGCAAGATGAATGGAAAATTTACATGTTTTGTAATAGAACTAGATTTATTTCGTTGTAACCTATTTTGAATTATGCCTTTTTCTAATAAATAGAAATTCATATTATATGTTGGATCAAAATTATAATTGCAAGTACAAAATAATTAGAATTATAATTGCAAGTACAAAATAATTAGAATTGGTATTTTTTGCGTCGAATATTAAGTCGATGATGCGTAATGATTTGGAAATTTATTTCTATTCGATGGATATGAACTAAATGAAATCTTAATGAATGCTTAATTATTAGGAACTTGTATTTATTTGACGTTATGAACAAAATTGAAAGAATAGCCTGTTTAGTCTTTTGAGGTTTTTGTGATATTTTAATGTATTCCAACTTGAAATGTTGCAAATAGATTTTTCACATATTATCAAGTCTAAAATAAAGTAAAGTGTGACGTTTGTAATAACAAGGAATGCACACATGAAATAAAAAGAAAGAGATGTACAAAACAAGGAAAAATTTCCATGTTTTGTATTGTCTATTTCAAGAGAAATTAAAAAGGAAATTCTTTGTTAATATAAATGTCGCACAACCATATCCTATTTTTAGAAGATATTAATATTTACCACGTTAACATATATTGAATAAAAGTTTGGTTCCAATATATTAAAGTGTTATAAATTGTAAGAGTTGAACATTAAGATAAGAATGTAATAAAAATACCGAATAAATGGAAAGTAATGAAAAAGGAAATTTGGGTAATGGGCAAGGAAAAGAAGTAGAAAATGAATTGGAATAGAAAACAAAGTTGAAACTAATAGATATGAAAGTAATGGTATTAAAGAATTATAAAGAAAGCGGTAAGTGTAGTTGGAAAAGAAAAGTTGGACGTAGAATAAAATGAAGATCTAGTGTCAGATATAAAAGATGTTGAGGCAATGATGAAAGAGTAAGCAGAATGAGTTTACATGAATAGTAAATATGTATATATGTCGCCTTGGACATGCATTTATGATGGCTGTGGATATTTATAATTTAATATGTAAATTAGAAAAAGCACATGCATAAGGTCATTAGAGTCGGTTGGGATGTGAAAACATATCCAACCATAGGACCCATAGAGAGTATATGTTTACATATAGAAAAAGGGACACCCTTAGATTAGGTTAGTGCTTGAAACAGAAGCTCCGCAAACGTAGGCAATTGGATGGTCCGTTAGGTAGATGCTGAGGCTAGACAAGCACTACAGAGTAGTCAACTTCAAATTTATTTAGGGGAGGATATGCCTTGATTGCACTAGGCACTCTAAACAGACGATGGTTGGATTGGACACTATGCAACAGTGTGGTACTAGGGTTTTTAAGGGGTAGGATAGCATAGGTCTTGAGTCCGTCATCAGTCCCTTGTGGTCAACGAGATGGACAAAGTTACATCTAATTGATCTTCGCTACTATCAAGGTTGATTCAATTGGGAATGGACCACCACAGTTGTTTGCTAGTTTTTTTGATAGGACAAGGATAGATATTCCACAATGACATTCTTTCAAAACATGAATGAGTTGGTTAGTGAAGCCGATTCCATGTTATAAGAAGCAGATAAAGTAGAAAATCCCTAAAGTGTACACGACCAAATGGAGGAAATGTCATTAGTGCACACTATATGATTTCCTCGAGTTATACGAATATCGTGATACACCGAGGCGATGGATCCTGACGAGGTGCTGAACGAGAGATACTAGTGGGGATAGTATTTAGTCCATTAGGGGACTATGGGATATATATAAATATATACATAGATATAAATCTTGGAAGGTAGATGGGAATGGTTTGTAAGCATATATGGAGTCGAGACGACTAATAAAATATAAACATACATAAAGGGAGATAGTGAACAATTAACGTAAGTTATTGTTATGTACAAAATGTCTAATTTTACCAATCACCAAACCCCCTCCTCATTACAACCCACGGGATAGTTTGAAGGGCAGGTAGTGGTGCTTGACATATTTGGTGCTGACAAGGACACTTGATTTTGGAAAGTTTCAAATCTTGGTCAGTACATGTGTGATCTATTATATTTTAATTATTCCGTTGCAAGTTATTTTTTGAGATCTCTAATATGCATTCTTTTATTTTATTTGTTTGATATCAACCCAATGTTCTATGCTTTGGTGGACTTGGGTTTTTGATTTAGCAAAACTTCAGGCCTATTGGGACGTGGTTTGTCACAATCCAAGCATCCTTTTATTCCGATAATAAAAGATGTCATTTTCACACCCCTATATCGAGAATTAAACAACCAAAATAAATTGATTTTATCATAGGTACTGTTGTCTAGCCTTTTGACCATGTTATGTTTAGACGAATCTGATTAGTCGATTGATGGGTATCAAGGTTGAAAGCTCAGAGTGATAACTAGTGAACCCAAACGCCAAGTATGACTCGGATTACATGCCCAAAACATAGCAAACAGCTTCCACAAGAAGACCAACATCCAATGCATCAACAAACAAAAGTCCAAGATTCGTTTGCAAGAAAGGTTAAGGATCAATACCGATCCCTAACCAAGATTACCCCCTTCCCTAGTACACCTTCTAGCCCTGATGATTACGACCCATTCCAAGCCTCGTTGGAACATTTGCATGTAATGGACATCAAGCACTAAATGTACACAAATCTACTCACTTCTACTTCACTATCGAACCAAATATTTCATCCAGAAACAAGCTTCTAGTAAAGCAATCAAAGTAGAAAACATGAAGAGATAAGCGATTCGCACCAACCCAAGACCACTAGGAAGACCTACGGAACCATCTTATGGACCGGTACCGATCCTTGATAATTACTGATGTGACCTTGATTGTAACAACCTACATATTTTATAATTATATATTTAAATGTTTTATTTAAATATAGCATCGTTAGTTGAAATTAGAGTCTGAAATGCGACTTTCTGTATATAGTCAATTCCGAACTCAAGAATACTTTCGTTGAGTTCAAGAAATTTACAACTTTTTCAGATATAAACATTGTTGTATTTGGGGTAGATTTGGATTTTGGCATTTTTAGTTGGGCTTTGGGCTTTGTTCTAGCCCATTACCCCAAACCTATTCTACCAATACCCCTAACTCCTTCCCTCTTCTTTCATTACACTCACAATTTCCTACCACTCCAAGCTAAAGGGAAAATGGTCGGAAGAGGAAATTAAAATTCCTAAGCCCTTGCTTTTCTTAGGAATTCAAATTCAAGTTATAAACCAAAGAGAAGCTTAGGTAAGCATCCTCTTAATCTTCTCCATCTCAATCTCTCTTCAATTTTCGAAATTTCCTATAACCGAACTTAGGAAATCTTTGCACGTGATACTAGATTGGAGATTCTAGAGGTGTAGTTGAAGAGGAATTCATCTTAGCTTGTTCTAGAGCTTATCTTTTCTGTTTTTGAGTTTAAAGGTGAGTTCTTGAACTCACATCTATGTCTATAGCTTTGATTGTTATTAGGTATGAATTTCTAACATTTATTTCTTATTCAATTACTTTTGAATTGAATTGCTTTGGTGAATTTTTACTAATTTTGGTATTTTGCAGTCATAATTTATGAAAACCCTTGTATGGGGGTTTAGGCATGTTATTTTAGTGTATTGAAGAGCCTTTAGGGCTGGGTTGACGCTAGGCATTAATCCATAGTCGTAGTTGCTCATTCAATCGCTTCCGAATCAATGAAGTTAGGTTGGTTTAATGAATGCTCCAGCTTATTTCATTGACCTTATGAATCGAATTTTCAAAGACTTCCTCGATTGGTTTGTTCTTATCTTTATTGATGATATTCTTGTTCATTCTAAAACCGAGGAAGAGCATGAAAAACATCTTCGAATTGTGTTGGAACTCTTAGGAGCAACCAATTGAATGCAAAATTTTCTAAGTGCCATTAGGGCAATCTCGTGTGTAATTTTTAGGACATATTATTTATGAGTCTGGAATTTCCATGGATTCCTTCATAGATTGAGGTGATTCAAAACTGGAAGAGACCGAAGAGCGTAACGGAATTTCATAGTTTTCTTAGATTGGCGGGCTATTACCATCGATTCATAAAAGACTTTTCTAAAATTTCCTTACCTCTTACTAGTTTGACAAAGAAGATAGTCAAGTACATTTAGTCAGACAAATGTAAAGCTGCTTTTCAGAAATTAAAAGAACTCCTTTTCGATGCTCCTATTCTTGTGATTCTCGAAGGGAACCAATACATTATTTTTTATACCGTTGCTAGTCGTATTGGTTTAGGAGCCATTCTCATGCAAAGGGTACGTGTTATCGCTTATGCTTCTAGGCAGTCAAAGCCTGCCAAGACTAGATATGCCACTCATGAATTAGAGCTCGCGGCCATTGTTTTCGCTCTTAGAATTTGGTGTCATTATCTTTTGGGAGAGAAATTTATTCTCTACGCCAATCATAAATCTTTAAATTATTTGTTCTCTCAAAAGGAATTTAATTTGCATCAACAATGTTGGCTCGAATTCCTTGCATCTTATGATCTTGATATTCTTTATACCCCTGGAAAGGGAAATCGTATTGTCGATGCCCTTAGTCGTAAGCATCAAGTGGTTGCTTCTATGATGATATCTAAATGAAATGATCTCGATACTTTGTCCACTTGTGAGATTGAAGATCGTGAATCTGATTCATGTTCAACTCTTGTTTTATGTAGCCTTGAGGCTCATCCTTCCCTTTTAAACCGCATCCTTGAAGCTCAAAAGCATGATCCCGAATTGGCACATCTTGGCCAAAGTTATAGAGATAAAAATAACATCGATGGTTTGAAAAACTTTGAAATCGATGCTTATGGTGGCATTCGAAAATTTGGTAGACTTATTGTGCCAAATATTAGTGATCTCCATAAAGACATTTTAGAAGATTGTCGTCGTTCTAAATTTACAGATCATCCCAATAGTAGTAAAATGTACGCGGACATGAAGCGACTTTATTATTGAGATGGAATAAAATATGATATTTCTAACTTTATTAAGCGTTGCATGACTTGCAAACTTGTAAAGGCCGAGCATCAAAGGCTCGGTGGGCTATTGCAACTTTTAGACATTCCCATCTAGAAGTGGGATCAAGTTTCCACGGACTTTATTGATGGTCTTTCCTATTCTTGTTCAGGTCATGACAGTTTATGGATGATTGTAGATAGATTTACAAAATCCTCCTATTTTTTCCTGTTTGGTCCGGCCGAACCGTACCTTTTTTGGCTATACTTTATGTTAAAGAAATTGTTAAATTACATTGATTTCCTACTTCTATCATTAGCGATCATGATCCATTATTTACTTGTGAATTTTGGAAAGGTCTTCAAAAAGCTTTGGGAACGAAGCTTAATTTTAGCACCGCTTATTAACCTCATTCCGATGGACAAATGAAGCATGTGAATCAAACTCTTGAAGATGTCCTTCGTGCATGTGTTCTTGATTTTGGTGGATGTTGGGAAGATCATATTTCCCTTACTGAGTTTTCTTATAATAATAGCTTCCAATCTAGTATTAGTATGCACCTTTCGAGGCACGCTACGGAAGGCCATGTCGATCTCCTTCGTGTTGGCTTGGAATCGATGAGAAGCTAGTTTTAGGTTTAGATTTTATTCATAATGTCACAGAAAAGATTGACCTTATTCGTCATAGGATGAAAGAAGCTTAGAGTAGAAAAAATCCTATGCCAATAACCGAAGAAGGAATTTGGAATTTTCTATGGGAAATTTGATACTCATTCGTTTCACCTATGAAGGGTATTGTGCGTTGCAATAGGTCAGGAAATTAGTACCCCGATATATTGATCCATTTTCCATCACCAAACGCATTGGTTCCGTGGTCTATCGTCTTTCGGTACCGGCTCAGTTTTCCACTATTCATGACGTATTTCACGTTTCTCAGCTATGGAAAAGCATTAGAGATTCTGATTCTACTCTTGAGCCTAGTGCTATTGAAGAAATTGAGGTCTCACCTAATTTGACTTATGAGCAACATCCTATTCGCATCATTGCTGCGAAGGTTAAACGCCTTCGTAATAAAGACGTTCCGCTCGTGAAAGTTCATTAATCCACAAATTCCAAGGATTGTTCTTTGGAATATAGAGAATTCATCGAGCGAACACAACCTAATTTACTCTCTCGTGCTTCTTAAGGTGAACTTCTCATTTCAATCTTCCTTTTTGTGTTATATGTCACGAAATGGTTGTCACTCTGATTACCTTCTCAAATATTACGAGAATGCAATTTCTTTAAGGAGGGGAGTCTGTAAGAACCCACATATTTTATGATTATATATTTAAATGTTTTATTTAAATATAGCATCGTTAGTTGACATTAGAGTTCGAAATGTAACTTCTTGTAGTCAATTCCGAACTCAAGACTACTTTCGTTGAGTTCAAATCGACGTTTAAGATTTATTTAGATATAAACATTGTTGTATTTGGGGTTGATTTAGATTTTGTCCTTTTTTGCTGGGCTTTGAACTTTGATCTAGCCCATTAACCCAACCCTCTTCTACCAATTCCCCTAACTCCTCCCCTCTTCCTTCATTCCATTCACAATTTCCTAACACTCCAAGCTAAATGGAAAATGGTGAGCAGAGGAAATTAAAATTCCTAAGCTCTAGTTTTTCTTAGGAATTCAAATTCAAGTTATAAATCAAAGAGAAGCTTAGGAAAGCATCCTCTTCATCTTCTCCATCTCAATCTCTCTTCAATTTTTGGAATTTCAGATAACCTAACTTAGGAAGTCTTTACATGTGATACTAGATTGGATATTCTAAAGTTATAGTCAAATAGGAATTGATCTTAGCTTATTTTAGAGCGTATCTTTTCTATTTTTGAGTTCAAAGGTGAGTTCTTGAACTCAAATCTATGTCTATAGCTTTGATTATTGTTAGGTATGAATTCATAACATCTATTTCTATGGAGCTTCAGCTCATTTTTATGGAGTAGCGACCCATGGTCTTTTGACCGTTCATGGAGCTTTGGCTCATTTTTATGGGTTAGCGACCCATGGGATAGTGTCCCATTTGTGATACACGTGTTGGTGAGTTTTCATCCTCTCGTTTGCGATAGGCCTTCTCCCCTTTGTGTTTTCTGAATTTCTGGTTATTGATTTTTGTAATTTGTGTTTCACCAATTATTATGATTTGCTTTGATAAGCTTTAAAAATATTTGTGATTTGGTGAAAAAAATAAAGAATATAATATTCTTTTTGGGCATTTGAGAAAACTTGAGATATTGTATGGTTTTTATTTTTATTATATATATTTGTCATATCACTTATCCTAACTCATCTTACATGATAATTATAGCTAAACTGATCTGTTTATTATTTTTCTTCTTAAATAATACTCGGGTTAGACCGAGGTGTTTTAGGTGCTACCACTTGACATCTTAGCAGGGACTAGCTTCCAACTTTTTGCTAACTACTTTAACTTAGTAGTTTTTATCTTTTATGTATCCGAGATAGAGACTCTTTGATGTATACATATTCTTTTGTGTAGTACATGTACCTATTCTTTTGTGATGTAGTGAATCTTGTATGACCACTACTATGATGTTCACTTCTATGTATTATATTCATATATGTTTCCGCCTTAGTGATATGAATATCTGTGCCTGATCTTATGTTAGGATAATTTTATATTGTTTTCGAATGGCATGTAGCCACTGTGTAGTAGGTTTGAGTTTGGATTGGATATGCCAGATTTCCCCTTGAAATAAAATGCATGACATACCATCTAACATATCGGTACTCGCTCAAATCAATTATATAGTTGGTCGCTCCTCAACAGCCTTTTTCTTCACACTAGCCGACGACATTACCTCATAGTGTCCTTGGTTAGTGTGAGTATAGAGGTGGGGCGCCAAATTAGTCATCCTAGTATTTTTCTCCCAGAATGTGGGGAATGTGGTTGTAAATGTAATGGAGGAGATTTCGGCAACTTTCTGTTATAAATAGAAGTGTAGGGTGATGTTTTGAGGGATTTGTTCGATTGTTTCATGAATTTAAATATTGCTCTTTTAACCCCGGGGATCATTGCCGACCCCTGATAACACCTCTTTTAAATAGCAATAAAATCAGCAACAAAGTTATGTGGATATAGGCATCGATCAGCCAAACTACTATAAAGTTTGTGTGTCTTGTTATTTCTCATTTTCATTACTTTCTTCACTTATTTCACTACTTCAATTCTCTAGGTGTTTGACCCACCTTTTGGATAAATGTTTTGGTTCTTTCACTGAGAGTATTGGTCTCAGTCTATTAGGATATATTTTCTACTTTTGAATAGGTTAAATCCATGAGATAGCTTCGTTAGTCTTGTTATTGCAATCCATGACTGCTCAGATTCCAACAGAATCTATCATAGGATTAATCCAAGCTAGATTAAGAAATGGCCCTATGAAGAGACTGATCCATCACTTCCAAAGGTGCATATGATGTTGAAAATGTTGACTCTCAACATGTGGAAGAGGTTGCACAACCAACTAACTTTGAATTTGAAACCTAGCAGAGGTAATAACGATGGTTAAGATGGACCATATGATTAAAATAGATGGAGGATAACTTTTAGAAGAGTCTCAATTAGATGAATCAGTAGATGTGTGACAGCATCAATTTACTGAATAAATTAGACGGTAGTTGTCGAAGAAGCACGAAGGAGTCAACGCCTTCCAATTTAGAGTATGATAGTTCCTCATCATCAGGCCAAAGACAGAGAGAAAGGAAGAAAAGATGGTTACACAGGAGACCGACACTTCAAGGAAGTGGATGAAAAATTGTCATGGACAAAATGCGGGAATCGGTATCGAACACCATGTAGGGATCATTATCGAGCCATCCTTTCTGGGGTTGGTGAGTCAGTGAGTTGATGTTGCGAATGACAATGTTGAGGTATGTCTGGTCGTGTTGTTGATGGCCATAATGCTAGAGATCAGGCTGTTGTTGTCGATCCATCACATAAAAACTGAACTATTATAGCTTTTGAACAAACGATACTCCCAGAGTCAGCAAAATCTAGGTATTGCGAACTTGATAGAGAGCGTTTGCCAGACCAAACATTCAGGGCGGACCACGATTATCACCACTTAATGGGCCCTGTCGAGCTAGAATGCTTAGTTGAAATGATGACGACAATAGTAAGCGAAAACCAACATCGGAGTAATGATGAAAGGGGCTCCTCCCCTTGTCGAACCCTTTCACTAAGCAGATACTACGTGAAGAGGATCCAAAAAGGTTTATGATGCCAAAGATGTCGTCATATAATGGAAGGAAAAATCCGAGGAAGCATTTGATGAAGTATAAATGGCATATGGATTTCGCTAGAGCGGCCGATGTTGTTAGATGTCGTTGTTTCCCGATTTTCCTCGAAGGCGTTGCAACGGTGGTTCACCTGGCTTCTACTGAGATTTATTTCATCTTTTAACCAGTTAGCATGAAAGTTTGTTGAACAGTTCGATGCACACACTACTCATCCTAAGGATGTAATGTCACATTCAAACCTTTCTCAGAAAGCATGAGGGCCGTTGAAAGATTTCTGGAGTAGATTCCACACAGTTGTATCGAAAGTGAGTAATGCATAAGAAGAAATCATTTTGATGGCCTAGATAAGGGAGATGGCTGCAAATGAAACCCCCACCAAATGGATATGTTTTATAGAAAGGCGAATCAATTCTAGTGCTTGGAAGGGCAAGTACTAGCGCTAGGAAAGTCGTTATCCGGTTGTCGAAAGAGGTCATTCTGAGCAATGTCGCCGTGAAGCAGTCTAGAGAAAATTCTAGGAATATTGATGTGAATATTGATAACAAGAATAGTGATCATAAAAGGAACGATCAGGGGGTTAGAGACAAAAAGTCTGATTCTAGGAGATGCCCTAGATTCCTAAACTGTGATAGTTACACCTAACTAGACAATTCAATTGAAAACATTTGCCTTGCCACCCAGGATACAAAATAATATAAGAAGCCGACTCCAAGGGAGTCGATTAAACAGGAGAAGAAGTCTGGGAAGTATTGTAGATTTCACATATTTGCAAAAAAATGGGCAAACACCTCCAATCGATTTCTTATGAACGATTAAAAGAAGAAAGAAAAAATAGGGAAAATAATGTACGCTATATTTATAGTGGTTCAACTGTAAATAGCCTACGTCCACTATTTCTTTTTATTTCTTTATTTTATATATCAGCCTTTCACAAGAAATTAATTTCAAGTAAGTTGATTTCTAATAGAAAAAGGTGACCCAGATGCTCTGACTGATTAATGATGTTGTATAAAGCAACTAAATCTTAAAAATATGTTCCTGCGGATGACAATTGCTTGGATATTTATAGAGGTTGATTTAAGATGTGCTAAAATATAACATTTAATAACGTTTCCGTGTTTATCTTAGTCAGAGGGAATATTCCTGAATATGCCAACTGCGGTTATTTGTTTCCTGATATACGCTGATTTCCTTCCTTATATGCACTATGGGGCCTGGTTGGATAGTTGATCTGGGGGCGTTAATTTAGCTATGGTGGATGTGGACATGATGTTGGCTAAGTTTATGCACTCTCTTATCCGGGTCGGTTCTCCCTCGGTTTGGTAGGTACATGGTTCGGTGTTTGCTCCTCCAAGATAGCCCCCTAGCCCACCTAGTTCAGTAGTAAGAAAAATAGGAAGAATGTTTGGGTCGGTACCCTTGGATACCGATCCATGAAACGTGGTCGGTACCAATGGGTACCGACCCATGATACTCCATGATAAAACTTCTGCTCTTCTACCTTCCCTTATTTCCACCAAATTGTAATCTTGTGGGCTAAAATTCCCACAACACTTTCCCCCTAAAACCTAGCTTGTAGATTACAAGGGGGCTATGTTGAATCGCTCCTAAATAAGCATGCATCTATCTATCTCTTCAGTTTGGGTCGGCATGTCCTTGTCCGGTGGTTGGGGTTAGGTAGGTACTGCACCAAGTCAGTACCTAGAATTCCCCTATATAAACCAACCCAGCCTAATACTAAGCTTACTCCTCCCTTTTTCCAACCTTCAACAAAAAGGCATGACCCTTCGTCTCCCAACGACCATTGTTGTGTCCTTCTACTTAAATGCTAAATTCCTCTCTGACCTTTATTCCAAGATCATCTCACAATTAGGTTAGTGCCTCGCTTCACTACGACATCCATGTTACCAATCTGGCATCATAAATCTTCTGACTCGGTTGATCTTTTAGAGCTGTTCGGTTCGGTACCAAGCTGAATGATAATTTGGGGTGATTTGGTGTATCAAGCCAAAGCGTTCTCCTTTTTTTAAACATGCACACACAAACACACTCGAATGTTTCCATCTTCAAACGATAACGCGTGAGCTAATTCATGTTAGATGAGTATGTCTGAACGTCGCTAAAATCGATCCTCCATTGCTTTTGGGCACTAAGTTCCTTCTACTTCAGCTCCTTTGGGTCAAGTTCAAATGGAACATTGCTTCGACCAGCCCGGCTCTACCCGTTCCATTATCCATGAATATGCACCATCAATGTTGTCGGCAAACCCTGCCGTCTCTGAAGCTTCAAATTTGACGAACATGTAACTCGATCTTATCATTGCTGCCTACGGCATTCCCAAGGAAGATCTCATTCTACCTATTCATGAACAACATGCAAATATTATACATGAGGTGTATATGGCTTACTCGCATTATCACTGTGTGGCCGGTGCTTCACCTCCCTTTCCTCAGTGGATCGCTAGATTTCTTATATATTTAAAAATCGTTCTATTCTAGTTGCATCCGAATGGCTATGACATCCTCATGAGCTTATACTCTATTTTAATGAGGGAGTTCCAAGAACAGAAAAATAGTCATAAGGACAAATTTTGAAAAAAAAAAGTTGGTTAAAGGAATGCAAGTTATTTTTTAGGCTAAAGAACAATGTTAGTTTTCCATAGTGTAAAACTAAATATGCCTAAAAGTAAACTACCATTTATCCTTCAGCCTAAAATTTTTTCAACAATTTTCCTTTAGCCTAAATTACAATTAACATTTATCATTCAGTCTAAAAATAAAACTTGATGTCCTTATGGCTAATTTTTTTCGAATTTTGTCTTTTTTCTAATTTCCCCTTCCAGGAACCCCCTACCCACCGCCAGGTCAGATTCCTATATGCTATAAAAAACAAGCAAAAAGGCTCTTCTTTTGTATTTCATATGGTGGGGAGTGGATTTAGGCTAGTTGAGGATTTGTACTCTAAGTATAGCA
Source organism: Allium cepa (assembly GCA_030765085.1). Lineage (NCBI taxonomy): Eukaryota > Viridiplantae > Streptophyta > Magnoliopsida > Asparagales > Amaryllidaceae > Allium > Allium cepa. The sequence goes on from CM060929.1 coordinate 889,035,296, forward strand.
TGTTTAAAGAGGAGTACTTCTTTGTTTGGGATAAGTCCCCATGTTTCCAAATATGGCAATCATAATGTAAGTCCACTTCCCTATCATATACTATGATTCAACTTTGTAGGCTTGGCTAACGTTCTTCCCTTACGGTTTTATTTCTTCCGGTGTACTATGAGTAGCTTTCAGAAAAGACTTGGATGCCATGCTAAAAAGTCTCCGTAAAATTCCCCTAGAGCTTGGGATGGTTCCCCGCCTTGTCATTGACGATAACTTAAGGCTGGTCAGGTTACTGGCGGTTGGTCATTCGATTGGGAGGGGTAGGCAGCCTACCATCCAAAAGCCTACTAAAGCAAAAAATAAATAAAGGGATTTAAAACTGAGGAGATAAGCGAGGCACCATCTTCCTAAACTTCTACCTCTGGTGCTACCCCTTTCAAAATATCTGGCTCAAAAGGTTCAAATCGGGTGCCCTCAAGAAAATTCCCAGAAGGAGTTACCGATTGAAAACTTTGAGGGAGTGGGAAGATGACAACATTCACTCGTGAGCGGAGGAAAAGACAGATTCCCATTCTTGTGAAAATAATTGCTTTACTTTAGATCATGATGACGAGGCTCATTCCTTTAAGGGGATTAGTTCAGATACCCTATCCAATCCAGAGGTGGATGAGGTTTTGCACTTTGTATTTGGCACCGAAGAAGAAGAGGAGACAACTTTCACCTTGGATCATATCGACTTTTTTGATTACATCACGGATGCAAATGGGGATTGCTTATCGATGGCTTGAATCAATAGCTAAAATCCAACAATAGCTAGAGTCCTATCAGGACCACAAGGGCTCATGTCATAGTACATGTTGCACCCCATAGTCTCACAATCATGCATTTTTTTTAGATATTTGGGCGATTCTAATCCTTGATATTCTACTATGCAGAAGGTATGAGTTCTAAGTGGGAGAAACTTGCAGCTAAGGTGAAGCAACTGGCCATTTCGAAGGAGCTAAAGAAAGTGGCGTCTACATTCAGACTGAGTGAGAACATCAAGTAACCTTCAGTAATGCTAAAGATAGGGGAGTTGGTCAGCTATCGCACAGTCGAGGATATGGGCGATCAGGATGCTAAGAACAGCTCCCGGAAGAGATCCTTTTCTCCTGGCAGGAAAGAGATGTCCAAGACTCTAAACCATCCTCCAAAATCTCCTTAGCTGTCTCCTTTCCCAAACTCTAACTCCAAAACTTCCAAGCAACATGAGAAGACTGGTAGTAGAGGAACAATGGTCCCTACCTTCGAGAAAGCCAAAAAAGAAAAGAACCTGATGGGTGTAAGCATCACTACAGACCCCTCCGACCTATGCTTCGATGAGTTCCAACATCCTTACTAACATAGAAATTCTATGGCTCGCTTATTGGCTGAAGCGTCACCTCTTTCTTTTTCCAGAATGATTGAAAATCTCACCGATGGGCAGGTTGGCATGAAGGCCTTGTCCGAATCCTACACCAAGGTGATGAAAGCGGGAGAAGAGATCTGGAAGAAAATCATTGACCTGAACTTAAATATATTCGACTTGAGGAAGCAGCTGCACGAGGAAGACTAGGACTACAATATGGTGGTGGAAGTGATGGAGCGATCTTAGACTAATGAGGAGAATAGACATTCTACAGAGATCGAAGATGTTAAGGCTGCTCATGCTAGGGAGTTAGAGAAAATGAAGAAAGACTGCTCCACCAACATAAAAAGGGCTAAAAAGAAGTACAATGAGAAATCTGCTCGCTTTTTTAAGGATAATAAAACTATAAAGGGCAAGCAGGCTAAAAAGTTAGAAGAAATTCGGGTGATGACTCAGAGGGTGGAGACCGTTGTTGCAGATTTTAGGGCAAAGGTTGTAATGTGGAAGGATGAAAGAACTTCACTTCAAGCCGAAGTGGAAGCCTCGAAGGCAAGTAAAGCTACTGAGGTTGCAAGGGCTGGAAAACTACTGGAAAAGTGCGATGAATTGAATAGCCAGACATATAAAGCGAAACATTTATCAAATGAGATTTACTGTAGAATGTTCATAGAGAAAAGCTTAGCACGGATGGACGACCACCAGAAGGTAATGGTATCCATCCACAAGCAACTGATTAGAGAAGGTAAGATGACAAGCAAACAAGGTGGTCCACCATTCAGTATCGAGGCTATTGATTCTCGCTTTTCAATAGAAGAGATGAGACTGTCCTCCTGGGTACTTAGTGGAGGCTGAAAATGTAAGAGAGGAAGAGGTGAAAAATAAATATGGTTGATCATCAGCCAAATCCACCTCAGAAGGTCAAGCTCGTAAACCTGTGACTTATGTTCTCATGCATGATGTTCCGCTAACTGTTTTCAACATTTCCTCAGATCCGCCTGTCAGGAGCAGTCCCTGGATGTTCCTCCTTCTTTACCCCATACTCAAACACATGATAGTGCTCCAAAGCTTCCAAATGGAGGTAGGATTTTTATTTATAGTCCGCAAGCTACTGCTCGGTACATCCGGATGCGTTTAATCGAATCCCCATCTGAAAGCCTCCTTCACTTCCCTACAGGCGATACACACACGACATGCCCTATTGATGCTGTGATTACTTTTGGTGCCCTCCTTCAGGCACCATGCCATCAGGTCCTTGCAGCCCTCTAGCTGATAAGGCCCATGGTGAGATGATTATTGCCATATAGGATGAGCTAACATTGAGTTCATAGGTGCCATTAACCTAGAGGTAGAGTTTGATAGAGATGCAGCCCCGAGACAATAAGTCATGGAAAACTTTCCTGCGTATTTGGCTAGAGTGAAACTTAAAGCCATGAAGGAATTAGGGCTCATGAAGAAGAAACAGGCTAAGATCGATGTGGTGTCTGCTGCTAAGAAGGAAGAGGAGGAAAGAAGCAAAAAAGAAGTCTAGCATAAGAGCTCGGTTGAGCTCAAGAAATCAAAACGCCATTCCAAGCAGACCGTCTCAAAGCCTGGGTCAAAGTGACGACAATATTTGTCCCTCGCGTACATTTTCTCTTTCTTTTTCTTGTTCTTAAATGGAATTTGCTGTGTATATAAGGATGACTGTCATATTCAACATTCCTGCTCGTGGTCGACTAATTTTGATGTGTTGTTAAGGTTAATCACGTAGCACCTTCCTGGTAATCTATGACTTTTGTTTTACTAACACTTATATGTTGGACAACATATTCAATAGTGGTTTGGTTACTTTGTTTTTTCCTTTTATTAAATATGATGTAATGCTTAATACGCTTTGGATAAGATTTTCTTATGTATAGTTATGTGCTATTATCAACCTTGTCTGTTCATCATGGGAGAACTATATGGGCAACTATCATGTTTGGACAGTCCGTAGGTCGGGCTTTCCTTTTCCCAACATGAGTTCAAATCCATTTACAGTAAACGCTTAGTTAGTGTTATCTCGGCTCACCATCGTCAACTGGAAATTATAGTCCAACCACCAATTGTTGATGCTCGAATAAAGATCACACTAATCCACCGTTGTTGGTTTAGTAATCCATGTCGATTGTCAACAGCGAACACCCAATTGGCAGTCATGTCCTGACCATGGGCTGATTGGACTCGCTGTTGCCCTTAGAGAAGTTTGGACCAATCGTCAACGGTGAAAACCCAATTGGTGGCCATGTCCTGACCATAGGCTGATCAGGCTCGCCGTTGCCGGTAGGGAAGTTTGGGCCGATTGTCAACGGCGGGCACCCAATAGTGGTCATGTCTTGACCATGGGCTTATCGGGCTTGTCGTTGCCGACAGGGAAGTTTAGGCTAATCATCAACGGCGAGTACTCAATTGTCGGTAACGTCCTGATCATTGGCTGATTGGGCTTGTCTTTGTCGGTAGGGAAGTTTAGGCCGATCGTCAACGGCGAACATCCAACTAGCGGTCATGTCCTAACCATGCGCCGATCGAGCTCACTATTGGCGGTAGGGAAATTGGGCCAATCGTCAGTGGTGAGCATCCAATTGATGGTCATGTCCTAACCATGGGCTGATCAGGCTCCCTGTTGTCGACAAAGAAGTTTGGGTCGATCTTCATCGGCAAGCATACAATTGGCGATCAAATCCTGACCATAAGGTGATCGGGCTAGCTATTACCAACAAGGAAGTTTAGGTCAATCATCGACGACGAGCATCCAATCGGTGGTCATTTCCTGACCATGGGCTGTTTGGGCTTGCCATTTCAGGTAAAGAAGTTTATAGAGGAGATGGTGGAACTCTGCTTTCAAATTGGGGAGTAGCTTCCTAAGTCCGGGCTACGATCCTTTTCGGCTTTATTATTATCTCCGCATGTATTTAAGTGACAAGACAATGTTGCATTTCCTAATCATTACTTGAGACGATAAGACATTTTAATGAAGGTTCATACTTTATTAGAATCTGTCTCATAATTATTTTAACAATAGAGTTCCAATATAATTAGAAGATGATGTGCATTCCAAGTCCTATTGAACATGGCTCCATCCACTATACTGGGGTTGAAGGCTCCATCATCAAAGTCTTTATGGATGACATTTGGTCCCTCCCAAACTGGATCAAGCGCCCATGGTCTAGGAAAAAATGGTTTCAGCACCAAGTACCCCTCCTTAAGAGGGTGGTGTTTAAACTTAGAGTTATACTATGCAGCTATCTTTCATTTATGTGCTTCAACTATCAAGACAACTTCCTCGCGTCTCTCGTCCACCTGGTAAAGTGATATGTTAAGCAGCTCTTCATTCTCCTTCAGGTTGTAATGAAGTCTTCTATGAGATGGGACAACCGTCTCTATTGGCAGCATTGCCTTTGTCGTGTAAGCCAATGAGAAAGGGGTGCGTCCTGTCGTCGTCTTGAAAGAGGTGCGGTAGGCCCATAATGCTAGAGGTAGTTCGTCCACTCATGCTCCTTTTGCTTTTTCTAGTCACTTCTTTATGAGTGTCTTTGGAACCTTATTAACTGCCTCCACATATTCGTTTGCCTACGGATATGTCGTATAGAAAAGCTTTTCTTTATTTTATGTTACTAGGAGAAAGTAGCAAACTCCATATTGTGAAACTGTAGTCCATTATCCGACATGATCTGGAGAAGGACTCGATACCCATACATTACATTCCTGATTAAGAAGTTTACGACCTTGGCCACTGACACCTTAGTAAGGGGCTCGCTTCCCCCCACTTAGTAAAATAGACATCTGCCACTTTTACATAATTAGCTCCTCCCTCTGCTTTTGGAAGTTCTCCAATTAAGTTTGTTCCCCAGATCGTGAAGGGCCAGAGGCTAACCATGTAAGTCAACTCATTTGGGAGCATCCTATGGATTTTTGCAAGCCGTTGACACCTGTCACACTTCCTTACGTATTCCATCACATCATGGTTTAATATCGACCAGTAGTATCCATATTGCAACACCTTCTTTGTCAGGGTTTGCCTCCCAGTATGATCTCCGCAGCTTCCATGGTGTATGTCTCTCAACACCTACTTGGTCTCCTATCTAGTGATGCATCTTAGTAGGGGGTTCGAATATCCACTTCAATATAGCGGTCCATCCTAGATGATGAAGCGAGGTGCCTTGCGGAGGGTCTTCCTAGCCTCGTTTAGGTTGTTGGACAGCGTTTCTTCACTCAATTATTTTAGTAATGAGGTCATCCAAGTCTCTGTATCCCTATAGCTGCAATTGCATTCACTTCCTCTAAACTCGGTTGATGTAGGGTCGCAATATGTATCGATCCTAACAAAGATTCATTCCTCGAACTTGCTAACTTTGCCAATCCATTTGCATCCTGATTCTCTTCTTGAGAGATATGTTTAACCACATAGTTCCCCATCCCAGTAAGCAAGTCCTTTTCCCTTTCCAAGTAAGACTTCAAGCGTTCTCCTTTTGCCAGAAATTCATTGAGTATTTGATTCACCACCAGTTGAGAGTCACTGTGAACACCTAATGTTCTTATACCCAACTTGTAACGTCCCCCATTTGGAGGCCCAAAACTAACCGCTATGGAAGCTGCAGTTATCAATAATTATTAATTCTTGGCGACCAAATGCAGTAATGTTAGATACATTGATATACCGAAAACACATGAATATGGAAAAAAAGTTAAACTCAATCTAAAAAAATTCTCATTTCATTTAAGATTCATTACATAATCCCATACGTAAGCCACGTTCAGTGAAATTACAATTTATGACAAAACACGGCAAGAGCGACATATGAAGATCCCCTTTGGTTGATTAGAGTCTAAATATAGGCACTAAATAACTTTTCCATTCCATCCAAAAACATAGTGGAATCAAACAAAAAGAACTCCTAATAACTATCTTGCCACCTGCACGTCTCCGAAAGCTTATTCGTCAAAAGGAGCACCTGAAAACCTTAACTCTCAAACTACTCAAAATTAATTGAGCATTAGAGAGTTTAAGAGGAAAACATAAACTTAGAGTCAAACAAAAAATCTGGTGTAAATAATAACCTACCATCTCGGACCATATACATATCTAATGAGACCATGCCGCTTAGCGGAACGGGTTTGCCCCTCACTAGTATATTAACCTAGTTTATAACAACCATATATTGTGCATCTGCGTCCATAATGGTTAAGACATAACATAATAAATTGTATCATGATGATATGCAAACATGCAATATGCTATGGATTTCCTATCCCCATTTACTTCGCTATATGTCTCAAGTTATTGTTTCTAGGGTCACTATTAACCTATTAGTTTTCATGGGCTGACTAATGATCTGTTTAATTCTTTATGCATTTCCTATCCACTTTCATAGCCTTCCTAGGATCACTATGAACCTATTGGTTTCTACCAGCACTATCATATAATCATAGTTTTCATGGGATCATTAAGAACCTATTGGTTTCTACCAATACTATCATCCAATCATAGTTTTCATGTGATGTATTTACTTTAAAAATGAAATTGGGTTCTCAAATTTTAAAATTAAGGCTTTTGACTATATCCTTTGTATCACTACTTAAAACCTTTGATGTTCTCTTTCAAAACCATCCAACATATCTTTCGAATACTTGGAACCATTCCTTTTGAAACATTGAAAAATATACCTTTTGAAACACTGAAAAATATACCTTCGAAATACATAAAGCATACCCTTCGAAAGCTTTGGGTTCAAGTAAGAGTTTGTGGAAACATAGCTTTGAATCCTTTCAAAACCATTAGGTTTAACATTTATTATAACTGTAGGTTCAAAGAGAACAAAAGCGAAAGTTACTCTTTTGAAAGCATTGATCTCAAATAAAAGAATTGGAGAAGAGGACAACTTCGAAACATACCTTTTCAAACCATCACCTCCAAAATTCTTATTAAAAATAGCTAAAAAATCCTTTTTGAAAGCATTAAGGAAGAGGCTTTAAAATTTAAAAGGATGAAAGCTTCCCTTTTGAATACTATAAATAAAAGCGGCCTCTAATGGGTTCGAAAGGAATGAATGCGGTAGCTATGTATCGAATAGGTTCAAAAGCGACAACTATTTCGAAAGCTTCTTTTAAAAACAAAGGCAAGTTGATTAATTCGAATGCTAATAAAAGTGGCTTTAACCCATTCTAAAGCATCTTTGAAAACAAAAGGAAGTAATGGATTCAAAAGCTTATAAGAATGGCTTCAACCCCTTTGAAAGCATGCCTTCGACACAGTCCCTTCCGCTTTTCTCCAGTACACTATGTACCAATTGCTTGATACCCTATGCATTGGTTTCGAATAGGTGCGAAAGACCTACTACGCATGGTGACAGAAGCAAGCAAATGGAAGTGGTAAAGTTGTAATTCGAAACAAAACTGATTTTTTTGCCTTTTAACGTAATTTCTTTTTACCTAACTTGCTTAATTTGTCAAAATACGATTGGTAATCAATTGTTTATCAAAATTCTTTTCTAAAAGGCTGCCGAATTCATCAATTAACAATTGTAAACATTTTAGCAAATAAGCCCTTCTGCTTAATAAAACAAATTAAACATTTAATTTCCCCAACTTAAATAATTTAAAACCATAGTAAAACACCTAGGAAAAATCCCCAAAAATCATAATTATTCACTTTTATATATAAATTTCAGATCCAAAAACATTACTTAATTGCCATAAATAGTTTATACCCAAAATGAACTATTTCTTTCATTCAAAATTCATAATAAATTATCCATGGCTTGAATTATTATAAAAATTTAAACCCATCTCTAAAATAATGTTTTACATAATATATTCAAACATCATGACATTTTGAAATCAATTTGCACGATTTAACCTTAATATCGAATTATATTATCCCATAAAAATCCTTGTTTAAATTATAACATGGCATATAAATCAAAGAATGTCATCATGCATCCAATATGAAGGTTTTAAACCTTAAACCCGAATTAAAACATTCAAGACGACTTATACAAGATAGTTTAGATCATTGTTCACCTTGTTTGGATAAGGAACTTGAGATTTGTTTTTTTCTTTAATCTTCCTAGCTTGAATCTTAACTTCTAATTGTACTTTTCTCTTCTTCTTACTAGGGTTATGGCCGTCCTTGCTTTCCTTTTGTTTATGTTTATGTTTTTGTTTATGTAAGAATGTAATGAGAATGAAAAGGTCATATGACGTTTAGGGGTTATGGGGTTCGGCCGTTTCCATATTACCTTTGCCTTATTCTCTTGAGTATTTAACTTATAAACCATTTTTATAAATCCACTTAGTTAAGGCATGACCCTGATTAGTTTTCAAATCTCAATTTCCTTATCACCCTAGTCTCTATATTATTCTATTTAATTTATCTAATTAAATTTCCTGAATAATGCTATTTAAAATTAGGGGTGCTACAGGCTCGCCTCCTTAAATAATTTCGTCCTTGAAATACAACAAGGACTAAATTCTAAGCATAACAATCATCTGTAACATATCTTAACTACCATACTAGCCTACCTGACTAGCGAATGGTCTATATATATAACCAATATAGAACATACCCTTATAATAGATCAAGATAAGTATCTCTAATTATGTCTTTAGTCTCCCAAGTACAGTCCTTCTCGTTGTCGCTCCGTTGAACTTTCACCAAATTAACTGTCTTGTTTCTTAACATCTTCTCATCTCTCAATACAACCTAAACTAATTGCCTAACAAAAGTCAGATCCAATTCGACTATCAAGTCTTCTAATGCAATCTAAAGGGTAGTATTCGTTGGATCATGCACATACTTATGAAGATGAGACACATGAAACACATTATGGAAATTGCCAAACTACTCAACAACTCTACTCTATATGCGAGCTTTTCGATCCTCTCTATAACTAGTAATGATCCAACATATATCGGTGCCAGTTTCCCTGACTTTCCAAATCATACCATACCCTTCATCGGTGATACTTTAATGAAAACCTTATATCCAACCGAGAACTCTAGATCCTTATGACTTTTATCTGCGTAACTCTTTTGTCTAGACTGAGCTTCCTTCATGCTACCTCGGATCATCTCATTCTTCTCTGTTGCCTCTCTACCAAGTCTGGACCTAAGACTAATCTGTCTCCAGTTACCAACCAACATGATGGTGATTTGCATGGCCTTCCATACAAAGCTTCAAAAGGTTCCATTCCTACACTTGTCAGATAACTGTTATTAGAGGAAAACTCAACCAAGTGTAGGTGATTTTCCCATGATCCACCAAAATCTAGCACACAAGTTCTCAACAAATTCTCGGGTACCTTGTTTTCTCTCTTTGTATGCCCATCTGTCAGAGGGTGATAAGTAGTACCAATATTGAGCTTGGTACCTAACACGTCCTGTAGACTCTTCCAAAACTTGCTAGTAAAAAAATATCTATATCACTTACTATACTACTAGGAATCCTATGTAGTCTAACTATGTTCTTCATAAATAACTTAGCTAAAAAATGTGCTATCCTGGTTGACTTAACTGGAACGAAATGGGCACTCTTAGTCAACCTATTCACTATGACCCATATACTTTTATTTTCTTAATTCGACATTGGCAACCCGTCTATAAAATCCATGGATATCGGATATCGAATACCATTTCCAAACTAGTATTTCCAAAGATTGAAGCACCCACTCAGCTTCTGATGTTCGGGCTTTACTTGTTGACAGTTCACACACTGCTTTACCCACAAGCTAACATCCTTCTTCATACATTTCCAGTAAAAAAAACTTTTCGCGTCTTGATACATCTTGATTCCTCCAGGATGAATCGTAAATTTTGATCGATGGCATTCCCTAAGAACTTCTCTCCTTAAGTCCCCAATATTTGGGGCACACAAGCGTCCCTTCTTTCTCAACCATCCCCTCTAGTCAGGACTAAAATATTTTAGATCATCAACCTCCAATCCAACCTCAAGCCGTTTAATCTTCTTGACAAATAGTGGATCTCTTTCTATTTAGAAACAAACCTTTCGATCAGAACTGGGCGAACTTCCAATCAGGATATCATGGCAGTGCTCTGACTAGAACTAGCAGTCGATCTTAATTGCACATTACAAGTAGTCAAAGCATCTAGGTCCTTCCATTTTTTTGACATAACTAACATCACATTCTGATGTTTATGCGATGAGCATCCACTACTTTATTTCCTTTTCCAGGTGTATCTCCATACCTTAATCATAAGCTTCTAAAAACTCTAGCCGCCTTTGTTGCCTTATATTCAACTCCTTCTGATCAGAGAATAATTACCTTAAGGAATTATGCTCTATGCATAACTCAAATCTCTCCCCTAAGAGACAATGCCTCCATACTTTCAATGCAAATATCACAACTGCTAATTGTAGATCATGAATAGGATATCTCACTTAATGCGGTCTAAGCTGTCGTGAAGAATAGGTAATAACTTTACCTTTCTACATTAACACAGCCCCCACTCTGGTTCCACATGCATCAGTATACGCTATTAATCCTTGATTCCCATCTGGAACTACTAACGCAGGTGCATTGGTCAACAAGTGCTTTAACTTAAGGAATGTTTCCACACATTTGTCAGAGCAAATAAACTTTACGTCCTTCCTGGTTAGCTTAGTCAAAGCTGCTGCTATCCACGAGAAATCCTTAATAAACCTTTGTAGTAACCAATAATCCCAAGAAAAATTCTGATCTCTATCACCGTCTCTGATCTTTTCTAGTTGTTAACAGCTTTGATCTTATCCGGATCAACTAAAAAATCCTTCTCTGAAACTACGTGTCTAAGTAACTTAACTTCTTTCTTCTACAAATGGCACATTGAAAACTTCACTTTCAGTTGATGCTACCTCAATGTCTCAAACACTACTCTAAGATTAACTTCATGCCCTCTTTCATCCTTAGAGTATATTAAAATGTCATCTATGATTACCAACACAAACCTATACAAGCGCTTATGGAAAACTCGGTTCGTCAAATCCTCGAAGAAAGCTAGCACATTAATTAACCCGAATGACATCTGTAACCATTTGTACGAGCCATACCTAGTCTCAAAAGTCGTCGATGAAATATTGTCCTCTTCCACTCTCAGATGATGGAAACATATCGCCAAATCCAATTGGGAAAATACTCTGGCTCCACTCACCTGATAAATTAAATCATCGATTCTCGGCAAAGAATATATGTTCTTGATCGTTTTTTCGTTCAACTTACGATGGTCGATACACATCCTTAATGACCCATCCGGTTTCTTCACGAACACCACAGCTGCTCCCCAAGGTGAAATGTTTGGTCTAATGAAACTCTATCCTTTTAAATCCACTAGCTGCACCTTCAATTCCTTCATCTAGTTGGGTGTCATCCTGCTAGTTGGTCTACTTACAAGTTCTGATCCAGGCACAAGATCTATTCGAAATCAATGGCTCGCTTTAGTGGTAGTCCTATGACTGCTCAGAAGCATCCACAACTATCTTGCTACCAAAACCTAATTCAAATCTTCTTATATTTCCATCGCATTCAGCAAAGCCCAAGCACTTGAGTCTGACTTTTCCACCGAGTATATAATTTTGTCATGGCTATTGGGATGTCTTAGCGATATTTCCCTATCTTGGCAAAATATCCTTGCATCATATTTATCTAACAACTCCATACCCAGAATGATCCCGAAGCCTATGAAATAAAAAACATACAAATTGCATGCAAACTTATGCCCTAACAATTCAAATTCTAACTGGTTACATCTTACCTCTAGAGTTGCATTCCCTTCTATCGGATTCACATCCCTAAAGGAAGTAATAAGGTATGAGGGGTCTAAACATAACTTATCTACCAAACATTGAGACATAAATAAATGTGATGCACAGGTACCAAAAAGTACCCTAACTGGCATACTACGAATCAAAAGCGTATCTTTTATCACATTCGTTCTCTTCTCGACAGCAGTTGGTCTAGAAGATGATGGTTCCAAAGAAAAAACCTTTTCCTTGTCCACTTAGACTGGTTCTGGACACATATTCTTGTAGTTTCCAATCTGGTCGCAGTTAAAGCACTTCACTCCTTTCTTATCTGCAGCCTTTTCCATTTTCCAGTTCGACATTCATGAGCATAATGTTCTTTCTTGTTGCACTTGTGGAAAACTATATCGGCCTTCCTTTTCTTGGTCGCTCCTCTTTCAGAGCTCATTTCTTCTTAATGAATTTCCTCTTCATGCCTTGATAATACTAGGTTTCAACCTGTTTCTCTTTCCCAAAATTAGAAAGCATCTCTTCATTCTTGGTTGCCATCTCCACTACGACTATAGTTGGATCATGAAGGTATGGCATAGTCATATCTTTATCTAGAAAACTCATCAAACTTTGTTGCATACTCAATCACCAACATCTCACATTGCACTAAGTCCATGAACTTTCTGAGTAATACTGACTCGGCAACTTCAGACAAGAACCTCTCTTTGAATCTCCTTCGAAACTCTACCTAAGTCAACTCTTCCTCGGGAACTCCCACGGTAAAACCATTCCACCAATAAAGTGCTGCTCCCTGCTACTGTCGTGAAGCAAGTCTCCTCTTCCGCTCATCATCTAATCCCAAGTTGGCGAAAATTCTATCACCATGCAATAACCAGTTTTCTACTTCAACAGCATCCTACGTTCCAAAAAAGGGCTTCCCATCAAGACTGGTATAATCCCTGCTCAGCTTGGCATAGTTATTGCTAACTGGGCTACACTAGCTCCTCTAACATTCATAGTATTACCCCCAGCTGCTCCTGCAACTACTCCAGCTTTCATCAGATGGATGAAGAACTGATACATTACCCCTGTATCTACTAGCGAGGTTCCTGTGCCAACATTGGCATTTGCGTTTGGATTAGCATTTGCTTGTCGACCCGGATTCCTTCTAGCATTAGGTCGATCATTTCCATTAGTTGTGGTGCTTCCTCCACCTAGATTTCCTCTTCTGTTTCTTACCTCCATATCTTCCTTTCTCGTAAATTTGCATATGAACCTTTGTAAGATACAGAAGAACGGTCTAAGAGAGAGGAGAATGCGTACTTAAATATATATAACAAATACAAGTATGTTCTTATTGCATTAACCCAAACCCCAGTCGCATTTTCTAATTCATTAGAGTAGGTTTTGAAAATCTTTTAGGTTAAAATTTTCTTTTAAATTTACATAAATTTATGCTTTAATACCAACTTGTAACAACCCCCATTTGGAGGCCAAAACTAACCACTACGAATGTCATAGTCATCCATAGTTATTAATTCTTGGTGACCAAACGTGGTAATGTTACGTACATTGACACACCAGAAACATATGAATATAAATAAAATTTAAACTCAGTTTAAAACAAATTTCTTATTTCATTTCAGAATCATTAGATAACCCCAAACATAAGCCACGTTCAGAGAAATTATAATTTACTACAAAAACACGCCAAGAGTGATATATGAAGATGCCCTCTTGGTTGATCATAGTTTAAATATAAGCACTAAACAACTTTATCATTGCATTCAATAAAACAACGGAATGAAAGAGAAAGAACATCTAATAGCTAGCTCTCCTCCTGCACGTCTTCGGAAGGTTATTCGTCTAAAGGAGAACCCGAAAAACTCAACTCTCAAACTACTCAAAATCAATTGAGCACCAGAGGGTTTACGGGGAAAATATAAAATTTCAGTAACAAAAATAGTCTAGTACGAATAACAACCTTCCATCTTGAACCATACAGATATCTAATAAGACAATGCCTTTTAATAGAACTGGTTTTTCCCTCACTAGTATCTTAACCCAGTTTATAATAACCATACTTATGCACCTGCATCCACAATGGTTAAGACATAACGTAATAAAATGTATCATGTTGATATGCAAACATGCAATATCCTATGGATTTCCCATCCCCATTTACCTGACGATCTGTCACAAGTTATAGCTTCTAGGGACACTATTAACCTATTAGTTTTCATGGGATGACTAATAACCTTTTTAATTGTTTATGGATTACCTATCCACTTTTATAGTTTTCATAGGATCACTATGAACCTATTGATTTCTACCAGTGATATCATCCAATCATAGTTTTCATGGGATCACATGAACCTGTTGGTTTCTACCTATTCTATCATCCAATCAAGGTATTCATGGGATCGCTATGAACCAATTTGTTTCTACCAATACTATCATCCAATCATCGTTTCCACGGGATCACTATGAACGTATTGGTTTCCACAAATAACATCTCTCCTGTCACGGTTTTCATAGGCTCTCTATGAATCTATTGATCTCTCTAAATAAATTACTCTGGAAATAGTTTTCATGGGATCACTAAGAACTTATTGGCCTATACCAATAACAATTTCCATAACATAGTTTTTATGGGCTTACTAAGAACATGTCTACCAATAATCCTTTGATCAACCTTGGGCTTCCTATATTCTGGTCTGTCTGACCTCTTAGATGCAATTCTACTCACACTAGTGTTAAATTTAGTATATGCATATTCACTGCTGGGCCAAACTAGCCGGTTATTCTACCATTATCCGAAGATGCAGTTATGGGTTATAAATGAAATGAATATAGTTACACAAGCATTAATGATAACTGATCAAATAACATAATAATATAAACATCCATGGTTAAATTCCTTGTAATCATTTTTCTAATGAAATATGGTTAACACCTTGAACCCGCTGTCTTTATCAAGGAAAGCTTCTTCTAAAATTCCATAGTTAAATGCTATTTCAAAACTCTTTCATATTGCCATGTGTTTACTTTAAAAATGAGATTGGATTCTCAAATTTGAAAAATTAGGCTTTCGGCTATATCCTTTATGTCATTACATAAAACTTATATGTTCCCTTTCGAAACCACCCAACGTATCTCTCGAATACTTAGGATTATTCCTTTCCAACATTGAAAAATATACCTTTCGAAACCCTTAAAGAATACCTTCGGACGCATTGGGTTCAAGTAAGAGTATATGGAAACATAGCTTTGAAACCATTTAAAATCATTGCTTTCGAAAACATTGGGTTTAACATTTAGTATAACTATTGAGTCAAAGAGAACAGGAGCGAAAGTAACCCTTTTGAAAGCATTGATCTCAAATAAAAGAATTGGGGAAGAGGATAGCTTCGAAACCAACCTTTCGAAGCCATTGCCTCCGAAATTCTTATTAAAAGTGGCTAAAACAACCCTTTCGAAAGCAATGAGGAAGCGTCTTTAAAATTTAAAAGGACGAAAGCTTCCTTTTCGTATTATAAAGAAAAGCGGCCTTTTATTGATTCGAAAGGTATGAATGTGGCAGCTAGGTATTGAATAGATTCAAAAGAGGCAACTATTTCGAAAGCTTCTTATAAAAATAAAGGCAAGTTGATTGATTCAAAGGCCAATAAAAGTGGCTTCAACCCCTTTCGAAAGCTTCTTTTGAAAACAAAAGCAAGCGATGGATTTTAAAGCTTATAAGAATGACTCCAACCCTTTTGAAAACATGCCTTCAACACAGTCCCTGGCTCCTTTCTCCAATACACTACGTATCAATTGCTTGATACAATGTGCATTGGTTTCAAATGGGTGCGGAAGGCCTAGTGGGCATGGGGATGGAAGCAAGCAAATGGAAGTGGCGAAGTTGTAATTCGAAACAAAATTGATTTCTTTTTGCCTTTCAAAGTAACTCCTTTTTACCAAACTTGCTAATTTGTCAAAATATGATTAGTTTCCAATTCTTTGTCAAAATTCTTTTCTAAAAGGCTACCGAATTCATCAATTAACAAATGAAACATTTTAGCAAGTAAGCCCTTCTCCTTAACAAAACAAATTAAACATTTAACTTCCCCATCTTAAATAATTTAAAACTATAGTAAATCACTTAGGAAAAATCCTCAAAATCATAATTATTCACTTTTAATATGTTTTCTAACATGTATAAATTTCAGACTCCAAAACATTACTTAATTGCCTTATATACTTTAAAACCAAAATGAACTATTTCTTTCATTCAAAATTCATAATAAATTATCCATAGCTTGGAATATTATGAAAATTTAAACATATCTTTAAATAATGTTTTACATAATATATTCAAACATCATGACATTTAGAAATAAATTTGCACGATTTAACCTTAGAACTGAATTATATTATCCTATAAAAATCCTTTTTTGAATTATAACATGGCATATAAATCAAAGCTAGTCATCATTCATCCAATCATATGGTTTTAAACCTTAAACTCGAATTAAAACATTCAAGATGACTTATGTTAGATGGTTTAGATCATTATTCACCTTGTTTGGATAAGAAACTTCAGATTTATTCTTGCTTTAGTCTTCCTAGCTTGAATCTTAACTTCTAATTAGATTTTTCTCTTCTTCTTAGGGTTATGGCCGGTTTTGCTTCCCTTTTATTTATGTTTTTGTTTTGTAAAAATGTAATGAGAATGAAAAGGTTGTAAGGATTTCAGGGGTTATGGGGTTCGGCTATTCCCATATTACTCTTGCGTTATTCTCTTAAGTATTTAACTTATAAACCATTTTTATAAATCCATTTAGTTAAGGCATGACCCTAATTAGTTTTCAAATATCAATTCCCTTATCACTCTAGTCTCTACATTATTTTATTTAATTTATCTATTTAAATCCCATGAATAATGCTATTTAAAATTAGGGGTGTTACACAACTCCTTTGCTAACTCCAGTCCTACTATCAAAGCTTCGTATTTCGCCCCATTGTTTGTTGCCTTGAATCCCAGTCTAATCACATAACTCAACTTTCTTTCTTTGAAGGTCAGAAATACCACCCCCACACTAGAGTTATGGTCATTAGACACTCCATCAACATACAATGGCCACATGAGGCTTCCTCCTCTAATGGCTTTGCTTCATCATTTCGAATAGTAAATTCAACCTGGAATTCCATCGGTGCTTGCCCCTTGATTGTAGTTCGTGGGTGGTTGTTTATCTCATACTGACTTAGCTCGATACTCCACTTGGTAAACCTTCCCGAAGTGTCTAGCCAATGCAGAACCCACCATAGAGGCCGAAATATGAGCACCTAAATAGGATGCAATTGGAAGTAATGTCTCAGCTTCCTGGATGCTATCACTAGAAAGTATGCCAATTTTTCCGACTTGGGATGCCCGGATTTTGACCTGGTGAAGTGCTTTCTTATTTAATATGCAGGACGTTATACTTGGTCCACCTCCCTGATTAGGGTCGTGCTTAAAGCATGGTGTGACACCGCTAGATAGATGTAGAGATCTTTCCCTACGATTGGTGTAGATAAGACCAGCAGCCTTTGCAAGTGTTCTAGTAGATTTAAGAATGCAGCCAAACACTCATCCACCCACACGAACCAGCCTTTCTCCTTCTTGTGTGCTTCAAAGAATGGGATGCACTTGTCTTTGGCTTTGGATATGAACCAACTCAAAGATACTACGTTTCCATTAAGGATTTTCATTTCCTTCCATGTCTTAGGGATTTTAATTTCTCATGGTGCCTAGACTTTTTCTTGATTGGTCTCTATTCCCCTCACATGCACAATGAAGCCTGACAATTTCCCAGAAGCTACTCCAAAAGAACATTTTAGGGGGTTCAACTTTATCCCATACCTCCTTAGAATTTGAAACATCCCATTTACGTGCGAGGTATGACCCGTGACCTCTTTTGACTTTACCAACGTGTCGTCAACGTATACCTTCATGGTTTTGCCAATCTGCTCGGCGAATGTCTTATTCACCAGGCGTTGGTACATTGTCCCTGCACTTTAGAGTCCAAAAAGCTTTACCTTATACCAGTAAATCCCTAGATGCATGATAAAGCAAGTATGTTCCTAGTCTGGGACATGCATCACTATTTGGTTATACCTAAAGTAGGCATCCGTAATGGATAGAAATTCATGCCCGGTAGTACCATCCACTAACTTATCAATCCCCAGGAGTGGGAAACAATTTTTGGGGCACACGTCCTCCAAGATAAAAAAGTCTATACAGGTCCTCCATTTTCCATTTGACTTCCTAACAAGAATCAGGTTTGCTATTAATTCCGGGTATAATGATTCTCGAATGAAGTCATTTGCCAATAAGGTTTTTACTTCTTCGTTTAGTGCTACCGACCATTCTAGGCCCCACACTCCTTTTATTATGCTTTATAGGAGGCTTCTTCGGGTTAACATTCAAGGCATGACAAGTAATCGAAGGAGGAATTCTGCACATATCTACATGAAACCAGGCAAACACATCCCGGTTGACCTGTAGAAATACAATTAGCTGTAGCGGTAGATCCTTCTCTAAGCCTGATACTATTTTCAAAAGTTTTGTCGGATGGCTACCATCAACTTTCACTAACTCCAGAGCCTCCACGGGCACAATTAGTGCCCCCTCCTCCATCTCTCAGGTTAAGCTCATATGAGGATCGTTTGTGAACTGGAGAAGGGGTCATTCTTTAATTTCTCTGCGAGGGAGTTCTTGGCGCAGAAGGCAACTTCTATGCCTTTCTCTATCTCTCTCTATTTATTCTCCTGTAGTTCCACAACATAGCATTCCTTGGCTGTGTCATGTTTTCCTTCTACCACTGCTATCGCATTGGCTGTCGAGAATTCCATTAACAAACACTATGGAGCCATTACTGCGAATTTTAAGAAGGCGTTGTAAGCTGAGGATGGTCCATTCACTAGTAAAAAAATTTTCTTCCGTATGGTTGATCAGGGACGGGTTCTTACCTTAACAAACGAATCCAACCTCCCTAAGGACCTGGTGCCTTCCCTAGTGAAACCATGAAGCTGTTAGGGATGCGGATTAAGGATCTTAAGGCAGAAATAACACTAGAGGGGGGGTGAATAGTGTTTTAAAGAATATATGAACTATATGACTAACTTAAAACTTTCAACACAAATCTAAACAGAATTCTAACACAGAATGATCACAGAACATATAACAAAAGCAAATAGTAAAGTAAAGCAAGTAAAAGGAAAGAACACACCGGATTTTATACTGGTTCGGAATCCTCCTACATCCAATCCTGCACCAAGGCAATATCCTTGTACAGATTTTTATAAGCCAATATCCAAATTACAACCCTCAATTTCTAAGGCCTTGAGGAACCCTCCTATCTCCGAGTCTGGGGTAAACTCTCTTGATTTTCGGGACACAAGATCACCCTAATACTTTCTAATAATAATCATTTTGAATGGATAGACTCTATGGACTTTGTGAATACAAATTAATCCTATAACTCTGAATAGCACTTTGATCTTTAGTAGAATGATGGAGAATTAAATAGAGAGAGTATCTAAATGATTTCCTACTGAGAATTTGGCAGAATGATGGCACGATCTTGAAAATATGAAGT
Organism: Allium cepa; assembly: GCA_030765085.1. Lineage (NCBI taxonomy): Eukaryota > Viridiplantae > Streptophyta > Magnoliopsida > Asparagales > Amaryllidaceae > Allium > Allium cepa. Next base: position 889,055,031 of record CM060929.1, read on the forward strand.
TTTATGGATATGGAATGGTGGAGAAGAAAGAGTGAAGAAAATATGAAAGTAGTTGTTAAAAAAATTCGTTTTGGAAGCCTTTATATAGATGCACAACAGTCATAACCATTGGCGACAGGTTTTCGAACGAATAGACACTTCTTTTGAAAATTGAATTTTGAATCCAACTGTCACTATGTCACATGGGGTATCCCCTTATGTCGACATCCCTTAGTTTAAAATTATAGAGATGTTTTTTTGTAAAGACAATTGAATTTAAAATAAGTTGAAACTTCTCTGAAGCAAAATAAAGTGTTTAAACAATATTTTGAGATAGAGAATGAATATAAAACATTATTTTAAATATATATATATATATAATTGATATAGATCGTCAATTATATAAGTAATATTTAAAATCAGAATAAGTTTTGATGTTTTAAAAATAGAAGTTTTTAAAATCAAAAGAGAGGAATATTTCAAGGCTAAAACAAAGTTTGAAAATATTTTTGAAAACATGATTTTGAAAGCTAAAACATTTTGAAAACAGATTTAAAAACATTTTGAAAATTCTATTCAAACTGAAATTGCAAGAACCTTCCTACAGAGCTCCTCCATAGGACTCGAGAACTTGTACAAAGTAGTTTAAATGATTTTGATTTTCGTGGGTTTGTAAGCCACTTGTCGTAGGTTTGTAAGCTACTTGTCGTGGGTTTGTAAGCCACTGGTTTCGATAGAAATTGGGTTCCATCCCAAAAGAAAATTGGAAGAAAGATGAGAGTGCAATTATGAAGTTTTAACGAAATACTAGACACTTATCTTGAGATCTTGAAATCTTGATTCTCTAGAGTTTGAATCTCTAATCTTCATCTTGATGCTTGAGTCTTTATACTGATCAGTCTTCGATGATACCTGCATATACTTCCTATATACATATATATATATCTATCTATATGGAAATGTTAGTATATATTTTATAAAGTAAAGTATAATAACTATATAAGGTTGTTGTCATCAAAACATCATCAACTCAGTTCCTAACAGAAGCTGCCGATTACAAGGCATAACATCTTCCATGGACAACCTTATTTTGTTGAATGATTCCATACATAGAATGTTCGTTGAAATCCCATTATGTTCCAAAATCCTATGCACTTCTATGGGACCAAGCACAGTTGTAATCACCATCCAACCATTTAAGGGTACCGTTTTCCTTTCGAGTCACTATCATAAAGGTGTAACACCCCTAATTTTAAATAACATTATTTAGAGGATTTAATTAGATAAATTAAATAGAATAATGTATAGACTAGAGTGATAAGGGAGATTGAGATTTGAAAACTAAATATAGGTCATGCCTTAACTAAATGAAATCATAAAAATGAGTTTATAAAATGGTTTTATAGGTTAACTACTCAAGAGAATAAGGCAAGGGTATTATGGAAAATAGTTGAATACCATAATCCCATAACCCTAAAACCCTTACCTCGTTCTCATCCACGTTTTCACAAAAATAAAAACATAAACAAAGGAGCTTCAAGGCTAGCCATAACCCTAAGGGAAAATGGGATCAAAAACCAACTAGATGCTAAGGATTCAAGCAAGGAAGAATTAGGCAAGATCAAATCTCAAGTTCCTTATCCAAACAAGGTGAATGATAATCTAAACCATCTCATATATTTTTTAACGAACTTCTTAATTTCGGGTTTAAAGGTTTAAAATCATTTGGATGATTTGAATGATGATATGCTTTGATTATATGCCATGTTTGATATAAACATGTATGTTTGTAAAAGGTTTGATTTGATTAAGGTTAAAATCATATAAAATAGGTTTCAATTGCCATGAGGATTTAATATGTTATGTAAAACATTATTTTGGAGATGGATTTAAATTTTCATAATTATCCAAGCTATGGATAATTTATTATGAATTATGAATGGAAGAAATAGATAATTTTGGTTTAAAATTAATTTAATTTCTGCAATTTTTGTAAAGTATATTGGGTCAGAAATTTATATATTTAGAAAACATATTAAAAGTGAATTAGGATTATTTTTGGGGATTTTCCTAAGTGATTTAGTATGGAAATTAAATTAATTAAGTCTGAGGACATAAATGTCTTAGTTGTTTTGTTAAAGGGAAGAGCTTCTTTGCTAAAGTATTTTTAATTACTAATGGATGAACTCGACGACCTTTTAGAAAATGATTTTTGGTAAAGTATTTGGCAACCAATCATATTTTGACAATATGGAAAGTTAGGTATAAAGGAATTTCTTTCAAAAGGTATAAAGTCGGTTTTGTTTCGGATTACAAACTTGCCACTTCATTGGCTTGCTTCCGAAATCAACCGAGATAACCTTCCGTACCCATTCGAAACTAGTACACATGATATCAAATAGTTGGTATGTAGAGTATTGAAGAAAGGCGAAAGGGGATGGTGTCGAAAGCTTGCTTTCGAAGGGGTTGATGCCATTTTTAATAGCTTTCGAATCAATCAACTTGCCTTTGTTTTGCTTTTGAAAGAGTTGCCACTTGTTTTCCAAAAACCTTTCGAAAGGGTTGAAATTACTTTTAAATAGATTTCGAAAGGATTGCTGCTTGCCTTTATTTTAAAAAGTAGCCTTCGATTGAGTTGTTGCATATTAAGTTTTAAAAAGGAGTTTCAAAATGGTCCCTGTAGTCACTTATATTAAAGGTTTCGAAGGCAATGGCGTCGAAAGGTCGTTTCAATGCTATCCTTTTTCCCCCAATTATTGTACCTAAAGATCAATGCTTTCGAAAGGGTTTTGTAGCTGCTTTTACCAATGTTTTTGAAAGGGTGGCTTCGAAGCCATCTATTTTCCCAAACTCTTTTACTTAGAGATTAATATTTTTGGAAGGGTTACTTTTGCCTATGTTCACTTTGACCTAGAAGTAATATTAAGGTTAAACCTAAAGATTTTGAAAGAGATACTTTCAAATGGTTTCGAAGCTATGTTTCTATAAAACTTACTTGGACTAAGTGGTTTTGAAAGATAAGCTTTACTAGGAATGTTTTAATGATTTCGAAAGAAAGATTTCGATGCTTTAGAAAGAGATGTTTTGAGTGTTTCAAAAGGCATATATTTAACTGTTTTGAAAAGAAGGTTTGAATACTTTCGAAAGATATATTTTAATGGTTGTGAAAGAGAGAGTCTAAAGTTTCGAAAGCCTTAGTATTCAAAATAAGGAAACCAATATCAATATTTAATATAAACCCATGGCAATATGAAAAGTTTTTGAAATGGCATTTAACTTTGGTGTTTTTGAAGAAGCTTTCCTTGCTAAAGATATAGGTTAAGGGTATTAACCATATTTCATTTGGAAAGTGATTATAAGTGAATTAAACCAGAGATGTTTATATTAGTATGTTATGATCAGTTATCATGTATGCTTCTTTTGTAAATATATCCACTTTATAATCCACCCATAACAGCATTTTGGGTATTAAGGGCAGAATAACCAGCTAGATTGACCCAGTAGTAAATATAGTCACTTTATAATTCAAGAGGTCAGGTAGACTAGAATATAGGATGGCCAAAGACCAAGGTTAGATAGGTCCATAGTAAGCTTATGAAAACTATGTATGTGAAAAGCTATTGGCAGAAGCCAATATGTTCTTAATAATCCCATGAAAACTATATCCAGATTAAGTTATTGACAGAGATTAATAGGTTCATAGTTAACTCATGAAAATTATGGCATTACAAAAGTTCTTGGATAATCTAATAGGTTCATAATGATCCCATGAAAACTATAATTGGATGAAGTTATTGGTGGATGCCAATAGGTTTTTAGTGATCCCATAAAAACTATAAAACCGAGCACATAGTCCGTATGCTTTGAGCAGGTTAATAGTTAGTCCATGAAAATAATAGGTTAATAGTGGCCCTAGAAACTATAACTGAGACATATAGTCAAATGAATGTGGATGGGAATCCAGAATATATTGCAGTTTTCATATCATCATGTTATTTTATTTATGTTATGTCTTAACCATTGTGGATGCAGGTATACAATATATGGTTATTATAAAAAATTTATGATACCGGTAAGGGAAGAACCCATTCCGCTAAGCGGCGTGGTCTCACTAGACATCTATAGGGTTCAAGATGGTAGGTTATTATTCACACCAGGCTTTTTGTCTGACTTGAATTTATTGTTTTCCCCTTAAACTCATAGGTGATCAATTGATTTTGAATAGTTTAAGCGTTAAGGAACTTTAGATTCTCCTTTAGAGGAATAAGCTTTCGGAGACGTGCAGGAGGCAAGCTAGCTAGTGGGAGTTCTTTTCTGTTTGATCCTGCTGTGTTTTGGTTGTAATATCAAAGTTGTTTATTTTCCTAAATTTAGATTCTGATCAACAAAGAGGGCATCTTCATATGTCGCTCTTGGCATATTCTGTAATAATCATATTTTCTTTGAACATGGTTCACGCATTGGGTTATGTAATGAATTGAAACATAATTTGAAGTGGAATGAGAAATTTGTCTTAAGTTGAATTTAAATTTTTTCATATCCATGTGTGTGACGACCCACAAATCCGTACCCTTTGAATCGACAATAATCGACACATGTCCGACCCAAAAAGCACAAACTGACGGAAAGTCAAGAGAAACAAAAGAAGAGAAAAGAAGAGGAGAGAAGAAAGAGAGAAGATAGAAAAAATAGAACAATACAGAATCTCACATCGCAGTGGAAAACATATAATATCATATTAATGATCTTTACAAAACATAAACTGTATATATATACATACATAAATCAGAGTTAACAGTCAATCAACAGTTATCAGCTTGAACAGTTATAATAATTATCCTCACAAATGCTGATAATAACAACAACTAAACATAGTGGATAATCAATAATCAAAATAGATACGCGTATACGAAATGAAGATCTCCAGCTCTCCTGTTGAAGCTCCAAAAGCACCAAATCTATACCTGTAAATATACTCGGTCTGACCCGAGCATTGAAAGGGAAGAATGCCCGGATCAATCTGGTAAACCAGCATGAGAAACACACTCAACTGAATTTATTAAATTAAAAAATTTCCTTAGTTTTCAAAACAAAAGTATTTCGTAAGACAAGTCCACACATAAACACGGACATGTTTTTACCTTACGATAACTAAAACATATCATATCAAATCCTCTTATATTATAGCAGTGTCTACTATATACAAATAATATTCAAAATAGCCGAAATTGTTACCATTATTAAATTCCAGCATACTAGGCTCTATAAATAAAATGGCAGGAACGTAGTGGAGTTTGGATTTCCATACAAATGACCAGGTGATGGGACTACATTCCGGTTGTACATCTCTAGAAGAATGTACCGAGAAACCATCACAAAGTTTCTCTACCAACACAAGACTGGCCCACCTCTATAACTAGATGGTACCAAATATGTCATCCTTCGGTCGTTACTGACCTTACCGAGGGCCCTCTAGCATACAAACCACAATAATCAGATACACGACGTCATGGCGTGCAAATATATATCTAGAATAGGATGATCATATCCTACTTGGGAATGGCCCACTTATCCTTGACGCATCTAACCCTGTTTTGGTCATTTCTGGTTAATGAGGCTAGAGGTAACGATTACCTTTTACAATCACATATCACATCACTTTGAATGCCACACGGCCATTTCCGTTGACTACTAATTGGCTTCCACAAAAATACAACCCTTAAGCTCATATGTCTCAAGGAGGGCGTTAAGCTAAGAGAAGTTGCCTTCTCCGCCACCACTGATGTACGTTTGTAAAAACCAATGTACGTAATCTTTAGAAATGCAATGTATGACATCCACACAAGTTGTCCAAGAACAGGACAAAAGGTACTTTCCTACCACATCCTGTCGGGAAATTGATAGGATTAGTTGCAAATAGTCCTCGCATTGGATATTTCATAATGAAGAGACCACTGCTATTGGATGTATATTGGGATTTTAACCCCAAACGATCAACAAGTAGTCCCCCACTATGAAAATCCAGAATATCAATATCATCACAAGCAACCTGCGCAATCGTCGCATATACGTTGGTCCGAAGTGGCTTTTGGTTATCCCGGTCTCTTCGCACCAACAACGCAAAAGCGTTTCTCAACTTCACACAGAAACTAAGTCTTATAGACTTATCACGTCTCCAACTTTCAACTTGCTATCCTTTGGGCCAGGAAGGAAGCACGATAGATTGGAGTGGTACTCCGCACTATACGTAATACTCCGTGCTATATGAATTAACATCCTCAATACAAACGATAATCAAGCCTACACAGAAGGCTACGTACTAAGTGTATGACTAAATAGTTCCCACATCAAGTTGAGGAACTAAAATTTGGCAAAGTTTGATAGTTAGTTATTTAACTATCAAAACAAATAAACAAATATTCAGCATGATAACAATCATTGGGCCCTTTTAATTAATCTATTATTAATTAAATCACTTGCTAAATATCCACTTCAAATTATCTTTAAAAAGATATAATCTCAAAACATTACAACTTCTATATTGGAAAACATTTCCATATACTTATTTAATAATAAGTAATTCACAATCCTATTTATTTTCGACACTGAGAAAATATTACATATACTTAAATCACGATTAAGTATATATTTATTCTATAAGGAAAACGTTCTCTTTAAACACGTTTATTTGGGTCAAAATGAATGTTGCGTAAGACATCGTTACGACAATCCAAAATCACTAGTATAGGGATTCGAAAATAAGATAGATATATAAATCCCAATACTATACAAAACATTTCCTTTCGGAAATCATTTACTATAACAACAGTGTTATAGTCCATCATCTTCTTATTTATCGAAAACGTCTATTTCAACAATGAATGTTGAAATCTATGGTTTCGATCCTTAACACATTTTAAAACAACTTTAAACCATTTTATTCCATTTAAAATATCACTTCCCAAAACATTTATTTATTTCAAAAGGTTATTCACTAGCCAAAATCGTGAATATACTTCATTTATCCAAATCAATACTTCTACCATTTATTTAAAAGATTATCCACTATCAAAAATCGTGGATATCTCTCCTTTAACCCAAATTCTTTATTATTACAACATTTAATTTAAAGGATAATACACTGTCAAAAATCATGAATATAATTCCTTTAAATAAACTTCTATATTTAACTTATCAAAATCAATTGATTTTGGATTTATAAAACAATGTTTATGAATTCACAATTATATTTTATAAAAACTTCAAGTTATGAATTCCTTTTATTTACCAGTTCCATTTACATCTCATTTATATGCCAAAATCCAAATTATAAGTTAAATACTTATAATTCATTTATTTACAAAATTCGTTCTTTTATAACTTCACAAATTCATAAATCTTATTCACTTATAAAATCCATTATAAATTCTTTTTAACACATATTAAAACTCGTTTTATAATTCCATTATTTCGATTTATAAAAATTCAATTTTATAAATTTTATATATAAACCATTTATAATAAATCAATTCTTAACGATTCAAAAATTCAATAAAACATTTTTTCAAAATCACTTTTAAAATTCTTTTAAATTTCCAAAATATGACCCAATGCTGCAACAGCACTAAATACAACAATGTCGGCATCCAAAACATCATATATCATATGATAACAGAATATATAACAATATCTATAAATAAATCAATACTGATGAGGAATCCAGTCGGATCCCCCCAACATGTCACCTGCAACAAATATACATATTAGAATATGTGTACAATGTCCGCTTCAAGGCAGACGCGCGTATAAGGGCCATCCGCTCATACACGGGAATGTATTGGGTCATTTGCTCCACTAGGGACGTATATATCCAAATATCAATCAATATATCCTATATCATCCAAATAATCATCAATCATCATATAATAAATTATTTCTCATTTATATAAAAATATCAACGAGTCAGAAAGAGTGAGTAGTACACACATTGCGTCCAATAGTAGTTGCCGTGTTTTATTCCGAATAAAATTAAACGACCGTTTAATTTTATCCAAAATTCACACTAGCTATAATTAACTCCAAACCAGCTCCATCGCGTAGTGTTCGTCCATACGAACCCAACGCAATTCGTTTCGTACGAAACAGATCTCGTATCAAAAGTTACAATGTTACAAAGTTTATACGATTTTATAATAAAATTAATTTCACTTTTTTTTAAAAACCTTGTCAGCCGTGCATTTTTGCATCATGAAATCAGGTCGTGTGTAATTACTTCTCCTTCCTGTTCAATTTTACGAGCACGAAACCCATCCTCATGTTCGACCCTACGATGTCGCATCACCCACGAAACACTAGTGCTTGATCGAGCAGCGCCATTCAAACGGCCATCATGAATGGAACCACCGCCCAGAGGCATGGTGAGCTCGGTTCCAACATATCATAGAAAAATTTGCATGAACTTCTCCCCTTTGTCGCTCGATTTTAACCACCATGTTATCTGATTAAGATCATCACCGTTGGATTGAAAGTTCTCGTCATGATCTACGACTTTGCAGTTGAAAGTTTTTTGAATTGAGTGATGGATTTGGAGATAATCGATGGGGAAGGTTAGAATTTTCTGGCCATTGAAATGATAATGGCGGCTGACCTAGGTTTCTAGGGTTTTGATGAAAAATGGAAATAGTTTTGGCCTTATATAGAAAATTTACGTGCACTATTCATCTGAAAATTTTCCGAACTCCAAACGAAGCGTGCCATCTGGCGTTTATAATGTTTAACCCTTATTCCGAATGCAATGGGATACATATCGGGGGCCAATTCTATCGTATTCGGAAGATAGGTTTTCGAATCGACTATTTAAATTTAAAATTCACTCAAACAGATTTCTATGCGTTTTAGCTTGCCCCGGACAAACCGTAAATCCGATTGACACAAAATTTAAAATCTTACAATAATATAACATTATGGATCCAATGAAACTAGTTTCGTCGAAATCTGAGACTTTTTGAAAAATGGTTATTTTTCCACGTCAATTAAATATTAAAATATTCAATTTCTTCAAATTAACTTTTAATTCGATTTTAAAAGTTCTCTAACATTATTCTAATTCAACTAGGATTTAATTCACTTTATAAATCATTTTCATTCACATTAAAACTCAATTTCAATTATTTATACAATTTTCAAATATTAAATCAGCAATTTAATTATCCAATTAAATCCTTATATTCGAAATATACTTTATTCAGCTTATAAAATTTACTTCTAAATATTCAAAATCAATTAAATATACGAATTTCAAATGAATGAAATTCTAGGTCGTTACAATGTGTTTCTGTCATATCAATGTATTTAACATTGCCATATTTGGTCACTAAGAATTAATAACTATGGATGACTATAGCATCCGTAACCGTTAGTTTTGGGTCTCCAAGTGGGGGCATGTTACAAGTTGGTATTGTAGCATGGGTTTATGTAAACTTAAAAAAGGAAATTTTAAATCTAAAAGTTTTTTCAAAAAATAATCCAATGAATAAGAAAATAAGATTGAAGTTTGGGTTAATGCTATAGTAACGTACTTGTGTTTGATATATATATATGTGTGTGTATGTATGTATGTATGTATGTATGTATGTATGTATGTATATATGTATGTATGTATGCATGCATGTATGTATGTATACGTACTCCCTTCTCTCTTAGGCCATTATTATGTATCTTACTAAGGCTCATATGCATATTTACGAGAAATGAAGATATGGTGGCAATAAACAGAAGAGGAAATCTAGGTAGAGGAAGCACCACAACCAATGGAAATGCTTTTCCCAAAAGGAGAAACCAGGGTCGATAGGAAATTGCTAATCAAAATGCAAATGCCAATGTAGGTGCTGGAAACCCAACAGGAGATATGGGGATGATGTATCAGTTCTTCGTCAATCTGATGCAAGCTGGAGCGGCTTCAGGAATAGTTGGGGGGTAATGTTGGGAATGTTGAAGGAGCTAATCCCATAGCCCCAATCGGCAACAACTATGCTAAGCCGAGTAGGGATTATACCAGTCTTGTGGGAAGCCGTTTTTTAGAACAGAGGATGCTGTAGAAGTGGAGAATTGGTTTTTTCTTTGTGAAAGGATCTGTTCTGAATTGGGATTAAAAAATGAGTAGAAAAGGAGACTTGCTCCTAGACAGCTGCAGAGAGCAGCGCTTCATTGTTGGGACAGTGTTACTGTTGGAATTCCCAAGGAAGAGTTAACTTAGGCAAAATTTCAAAGGAGGTTCAAAGAAAGGTTTTTGTCTGAAATTGTCAAGTCAGTATTGCTAATATAGTTCATGGATCTAGTGCTGGGTAAGATGATGGTGATTGAGTATGATACGAAGTTTGACGAGCTATCCAGATACGGATATGTTACCATTGACACCGTCCTTAAAAGGAATGAGAAGTTTATTCGATGGTTAAGACCTGAGATTGCTTGGGCGACAATGCCACATCTCCATGATCCAAGTACTGTTGTGGTGGAGATGGCAATCTAGAATGAAGAGATGTTTACTAATTATGGAAGGAGAATCAGGATGAAACCCAGGGTTTTCAGGGTAAGAAGAGGAAGTTCCTTAAGAAAAAAGGAATTCGGAAGGGAGAAGCTGCCAGGAAGGCGAAGGCTAATATAGTTTGCTTTAAGTGTGATTAGAAGGGACATTATGCCTTAGAATGCCGAAATGGAAAAGGGAAGAAGGCTGCAAACAATAAAAATGTGAAGTGCTTTAACTATGACCAGATTGGGCATTATAAGAATCAATGTCCAGAACCGGTCATGGGAGACAAAGGAATGGTCTTTATAGTTGGGCCATCCTCTGCTAGGCCAACTGCTGCTGAGAAAGGAAAGACTGCAATGGAAGGTATGCTTTTGATTCAAAGTACACTGATGAGGGTACTGTTTAATACCGATGCATCACATTCATTTATACCTCAGTGTTTCATAGATACGTTATGTTTAGAACCCTTATACCTTGTTATTTCCTTAAGCTTTGCAAATTTGATAGGAGCGTATGCAACTCTAGGGATGTGACAGTTTGAACTTGACTTGTTAGGTCATAAGTTTGCATGTAGTTTATATATATTTTTACTTCGTGGGTTTCAGACTCATTTTGGGTATGGGTTGGTTAGATAAATATAATGCTAGGATATTTTGCCAAGATAGGAAAATATCGCTAAGACAACTTAGTAATCATAACTAAATTATATTCTCAATGGAGAATTCAGATCGCAGTGCTTGTGCTTTGTTGAGTTCCATGGAAGAAGAAGAAGAGCTAAGTCAGGTTCGGGTAGTAAGAGAGTTTGCAGATGTTTTAGAGCCAATTACAGGACTACCACCGAAAGGAGCTATTGAGTTTTGGATAGATCTTATGCAGGGAGCATAACTTGTAAGTAGACCACCTAGAAGGATGACATCGACCGAGATGAAGGAATTGAAGGTGCGGCTAGTGGATTTAGAAGGGAAGAATTTTGTTAGACCAAGCAGTTCGCCTTAGGGAGCGATCGCGGTGTTCATAAGGAAACCTAACGGGTTGTTAAGGATGTTTACTGACTATCATGAGTTGAAAGAGAAGAAAATCAAGAATAAGTATCTTTTTCCGAGAATCAATGATTTATTTGATCAGTTATGTGGAGCCAGATTGGATTTGGTGATAGGTTTCCATAGCTAGGAGTGTCAGAAGACAGTATTCAGCTGAGGGCTTTTCAGACTAGACATGGTTCGTACGAATGGTTAGTAATGCTATTCGGGTTAATAAATGCACCGGCTTTCTTCGGGGATTTGATGAACCAAATTTTCGGAGAGCACTTGGATAGGTTCAAATTGATATTCATAGATGACTTTTTAATATACTCTAAGGATGAAAAAGAGCATGATGTTCATCTTAGAGCAGTGCTTGAGACGCTGAGGCAGCATCAGCTGAAGCGAGGTTTTCCAAGTGTCATTTTAGGAAGAAAGAGGTTAAAGGTCTTGGTCATGAGGTCTAAGAGAAGAGTTTGTCAGTTGATCCGGATAAAATCGAAGCTATTAACAATTGGAGGAGGCTAGAGACGGTGACTTGGATCAGAAGTTTTCTTGGACTCGCAGGTTATTACCGAAGATTCATTAAGGATTTCTCGCGGATAGTAATGCCCTTGATTATGCTAACAAGGAGGGACGTGAGGTTTATTTTGTCTGACAAATGTAAGGAAGCATTCCTTAAGTTAAAGCATTTATTGACCAGTGCGCCTGTGTTAGTGGTTCTAGAGGGAAACAAAAGATTAGTAGTGTATACTGATGCATGTGGAACCAGTTAGGGGATGTGTTGATGTAGTAAGGTAAAGTTATTCCCTATGCTTCATGACAGCTTAGACCACATGAAGTGAGATATCCTACGCATGATTTAGAGTTAGCAGCGATGATCTTTGCGTATGGAGACATTATCTCTTCGGTGAGAGATTTGAGTTATACATAGATCATAAGTCCATAGAATAATTATTCTCTTAAAAGGTGTTGAATATGAGACAACAAAATTTGCTAGAGTTTCTAGCATCCTACGATTTTGGTATAGAGTATACACGTAGAAAAGGAAATAAAGTTGCGGATGCTTTTAGTAGAAAACATTAGAATGTGGTATTAGCATGTTGACGGAATGGAAAGATCTAGAGGCTTTGACTACTTGTAGTGTGCAGTTAAAATCAACTGCTAGTTCTATTCAGAGTACTGCCATAGTATCTTACTTTGAAGTTTGACAATACTGATCCAAAGGATTGCTTCTAAGTAGAAAGGGGACCCATTGTTAGCTAAGAAGATTAGAGGGCTTGAGGTCAGGTCGGAGATTGATGATCTAAAGGATTTTAATCTTGACAGAGGGGATGGTTGAGAAAGAAGGGACAGTTGTGTGTTTCGAATGTTGAGGACTTAAGAAAAGATGTTCTTATGGATTGTCATCAATCCAAATTTACGATTCATCCTAAGGGAAGATATGAAGAAGAGTTTCACTGGGAAGGTATGAAGAAGGATGTTGGCTTGGTGTAAGGCAGTGCGTGAACTGTTAACAAGTAAAGGCCGAACATCCGAAGCCAAGTGGATTGCTTTAACCTTTGGAGAAACCAGTTTGGAAATGGGATTTGATATCCATGGATTTTATAGATGGGTTGCCAATGTCGAATCGAGGAAATGAAAGTATATGGGTCAAATGGACAAGTTAACCAAGAGTTCCCATTTCATTCCATTTAAGTCAACCAGGATGACACCTGTTTTAGCTAAATTGTTTATGAAGAAAAACATTAGACTGCATGGAATTCCTAGTAGTATAGTCAGTGACAGAGATGTTTTGTTTACTAGTGAATTCCAGAAGAATCCGCAGGATGTGTTAGGTACTAAGCTTAAGATGAGTATTGCGTATCACTCTCAGACGGATGGGCAGAAGGAGATAGTCAATAAGGTACTCGAGGATTTATTGAGAGCTTGTGCACTGGACTTTGGTGGTTCTTGGGAAGATCACCTATACTTAATCGAGTTTTCCTATAGTAATAGTACCAACAAGTATAGGAATGGTGCCTTTCGAAGCCTTGTATGGAAGGCCATGCAAGTCACCAGCATGTTGGTTGGAAACTGTAGACATATTAGTCTTAGATCCAGATCTGGTAATAGAGGCAACATAGAAGATTGAGTTAGTCCGAGGAAGGATGAAGGAGGTTCAATCTAGATAGAGGAGTAACACAGATAAGAGGCTTAAGGATCTAGAGTTCTCAGTTGAAGATAAGGTTTTCATTAAAGTATCATGGATGAATGATGTGGTACAATGTGGAAAGTCAGGGAAACTGGCGCCGAGATATGTTTGACCGTTCCCAATTATGGAGAGGATTAGGAAGCTTGCATACAGAGTAGTGTTGCCGAGCAGTTTGGTAGGCGTCCATGATGTGTTTTATATGTATCATCTTTGCAAGTATGTGCATGATTCAGAGACTACTATTCCTCCGAACACGTTGGAAGATTTAATAGTATAACCGAATTTGAATTTTTTCAGACAACCAGTCCGGGTTGTAGTGAGAGATGAGAAGAGATTAAGAAACAAGACATTCAAGTTAGTGAAAGTTCAATGCAGCAACAAAGAGAACGACTGTACTTGAGAGGCAGAAGGTAGGATTAGTGACAATTATCCTGATCTACTGTAGGGGTATGTTTTATATAGGCTGTTTTCTAATTGGATAGGCTAGTATGGTAGTTAGGAGATGTTACAAATGATTGCTCAATTTAGTATTTAGTCCTTACTGAATTTCTAGGACGAAATTCTTTAAGGAGTGGATCCTGTAACACCCCTGATTTTAAATAACAATATTCAGGAGATTTAATTAGATGAATAAAATAAAATAATGTATAGACTGAAGTGATAAGGGGGATTGAGATTTGAAACTAAATAGAGGTCATGTCTTAATAAAATGAAATCATAGAAATGAGTTTATAAAATAGTTTTGTCAGTTAACTACTCAAGAGAATAAGGCAGGGGTATTATGGGAAATAGCCGTATACCATAATCCCATAACCCCAAAACGCTCGCCTCATTCTCTTTCATGTTTTCACAAAAGTAAAACACTTAAACAAAGGAGCTTCAAGGCCGACCATAGCCCTAAAGGAAAATGGGATAGCAAATCAACTAGAAGCTAAGGATTCAAGCAAGGAAAAATTAGGCAAGATCAAATCTCAAGTACCTTATCCAAACAGGGTGAATAATAATCTAAACCATCTCATATATGTTTTAATGAACATCTTAATTTTGGGTTTAAAGGTTTAAAGTCGTTTGGATGATTTGAATGATGATATGCTTCGATTATATACTATGTTTGATTTAAACATGTATGTTTTTAAAAGGTTTGATTTGATTTTAAGGTTAAAAAAAGTATAAAATGGGTTTCAAATGCCATAAGGATTTAATATGTTATGTAAAATATTATTTTAGAGATGGGTTTAAATTTTCATAATTATCCAAGCTATGGATAAATTATTATGAATTTTGAATGGAAGAAATATATAATTTGGGTTTAAAATTAATTTTGGCAATTATATAAAGTATATTGGGTCCGACATTTATATATGTGAGAAAACATTTTAAAAGTGAATTAAGATGATTTTTGGTGATTTTTTCAAAGTGATTTACTTTGAAAATTAAATTAACTAAATTTGAGGATTTAAGTGTCTTAGTTGTTTTGTTAAAGGGAAGGGCTTCTTTGCTGAAGTATTTTAAATTACTAATGGATGGATTCGGCGGCCTTTTAGAAAAAGATTTTTGGGAAAATGATTTGGAAACCAGCCGCATTTTGATAAATAAGGAAAGTTAGGTATAAAGGAATTTCTTTTAAAAGGTATAAAGTTAGTTTTTCTTCTAATTACAAACTTGCTAATTCCATTTGCTTACTTCTGAAATCATACCAGATAGCCTTTCTAACCCATTCGAAACCAATACGCATGGTATCAAATAGTTGGTATATAGGGTATTGGAGAAAGGAAAAAGGGGATGTTATCGTAAGCTTGCTTCCAAAGGGGTTGATGCCATTTTTAATAGCTTTCGAATCAACCTATTTGCCTTTATTTTTCTTTTAAAAGAGTTGCCGCTTGTTTTCCAAGAAGCTTTCGAAAGGGGTGAAATTACTTTTAACTATCTTTCAAAGGGACTTTTGTTGCCTTTGTTTTAAAAAGTAGATTTCAATTGAGTTACCGCGTATTAAGTTTTAAAAAGGAGCTTTCGAAAGGGTACCTGTAGTCACTTATATTTAAGGTTTCTAAGGCAGCAGCGTTTGAAGGTCATTTCTATGCTATCCTTTTCCCTCCCATTATTTTACCCAAAGATCAATGCTTTCAAAAGGGTTTTGTAGCTTCTTTTACCAATGCTTTTGAAATGGTAATTTCGAAGTCATTTGTTTCCCCAAACTCTTTTACTTGGTGATTAATGTTTTTGAAAGGGTTACTTTCGCCTATGTTCACTTTGACCCAGAAGTTATATTAAAGGTTAGAACTAAAGACTTTGAAAGAGATACTTTCAAGTGGTTTTCAATCCATGCTTCTATACAACATACTTGGGCTAAGTGCTTTTGAAAGATAAGCTTTAACACTTTCGAAAAGGAATGTTTTAATGGTTTTGAAAGGAAGGTTTTGATGCTTCCAAAAGAGATGTTTTGAATGTTTTGAAAGGCATATATTTAAGCGTTTTAAAAAGAAGGTTTGAATACATTCGAAGGATATATTTTAATGGTTTCAAAAGAGAGGGTCTAAGGTTTCGAAAGCCTTAGTTTCAAAATAAGGAATCCAATCTCAATTTTTAAGGTAAACCCATGGCAGTATGAAAGAGTTTTTGAAGTGGCATTTCACTTTGGGGGTTTTGAAGAAGCTTTTCTTGCTAAAGATAATAGGTTAAGGGTATTAACCATATTTCATTTGGAAAATAATTACAAGGAAATTAAACCAGAGATGTTTATATCACTATGTTATGATTAGTTATCATGTGTGATTCTTCTATAAATATATTCACTTTATAATCCACCCATAACTGCATTTTGGGGTATTAAGGGAAGAACAACCAGCTAGGTTGACCAAGTAGCGAAATTATAAATTGAGTTAACTCCCATGTGAGTAGAATTGCATCCAGGAGGTCAGGTATACTAGAATATAGGATGCGCAAAGACTGAGTTTAGATAGGTTCATGGTAAGCCTATGAAAACTATGTATGTGAAAAGTTATTGGCAGGGGCCAATAGTTTCTCAGTGATCCCATGAAAACTATATCTGGGTTAAGTTATTGATAGAGATTAATAGGCTCATAATCAACCCGTGAAAACTATGGCATGAGAGAAGTTATTGGAGAACCTAATGGGTTCATAATGAGCCCTTGAAAAATATAATTGGATGAAGTTATTGGTAGATTCCAATATGTTCTTAGTGATCCCTTGAAAACTATGAAACCGAGCAGATAGTCCATAAGCTTTGAATAGGAGTCAGCCCATGAAAACTAAGGCTAATAGTGACCCTAGAAATTATAACTCAGACGGATAGTGAAATGAATGGGGATGATGAATCCAGAATATATTGCATGTTTGCATATCATGATATTTTTTATGTTATGTCTTAATCATTGTGGATGCAGGTGCACAGTATATGGTTATTATAAATTTGGAAAAAGTGCCAGTGAGAGGAAAACCCGTTTCGTTGAGCGGTGTGGCTGTACAGGCCCGCAAATCCGTACCCCTTTGAACTGACCAAATTCCACCACAGTTCTGTCCAAAGTGGCACAAATGTACGAGTCTTCGGGTAAAAGAAGAAAGAGGTAGAAGAAGAAGAAAATGAAAACAACATCAAAATATCACATCGCAGCGGAATAAAATATAATATATAGAATACAATTTTAAATACAATAAATCTGTACTGTATACATATACATACATATCATCATCAGAGTACATCAAGCATCCATACAAAGACAACTACTATATGATCATACACAGTGGAAATAATAGACAAATACGGAAATACGCTCTGTCACCAGCTCGTCTCCTGAGCTCCAGCAATAACCTGAGCCTATTTAACTCGGTCTGACCCGAGCATCATACAAAACAACACCCGAGTCAGTCTGAAATACCAGCGTGAGAAAATCACACTCAATTGGATTATTAAAGTTTCAAAAATCTTTTGAAAACAAAAGCATCTCGTAAGACCACGCCACAAATAAACATGTCGGGTTTTTACCTTACGATAGCTAAAACACTTTTTATAGAAATCCTCTGATATTATAATAGGGTCTATATACAAATACTTATAAAATAGCCAAAATTGTTACATCTATTAAATTCCAGCTACTAGCCACAGAGTGGGTAATACAAACAAAACTCGTACAAGGCTCGTAGGGAGAATGGATTTCCATCAATGGCTGGGCTATAGGGGTACCGCCCGTCACAGTACCTGGCCTAGATCAGAGTACCGAGGAGTACGCCCGCTCCACTACATCACAAGGCCGGAACCATTCCTTACTGAACAGTCCCGAACAAGATAACCCCGTGGTTGGCGCGACCAAACACCCACTAAACCGAATAAAAAGGGACATCTAGACAGGGGAAAATCTTGTCCTGCTTGGGCATGACCCACCTAACCTTGCTGCACCTCCCCTGTTTTAGCCATTCCCGGTTGATGAGGCTTGAGGTTAAACGTTACCTTTTAAGAACGCATCACTTAGATGCTCATCGTCCACCTGACGATGTTCTGAAAGCATTCAATCCATACAAGTTGCCCTGGGTCTGGACAAACCGAATCACCGTCTTCAACTCTTCACGGTCTTCATTCGTAATCGTTCAAACCAGATCGAAGTGGTTTTCGGATAATTAAATCCGATCCCGGACTCTTCGAAACGATCAGCGCATTGTCCAATATAGATAGTCGGTTATTTAACTATCAATTTATCATATGCAAGCAATCATCAAATAATTTTCACAAATCATTTATCTCAAATATCATTCAGATATTATTTCCATTTTATCCCATTTGAAATAAATTTTCAAAGTCCTTTTTATTTCCGTGAAATCACTTATCTCATTTCTCATAAACACTCAATTTGATTTAACTTTTGAAAATATTTCTTATTTTCCCATCCCTTTCTCAAAAATCAATTTAGACTTTGGTTATCAATTCTCAAACTCAATTTCTTCACTTAATAAGATTTCCCATAAATCTTATCTCATTTAATAACTCACTTATCATCACAAGAGGAATATTAATTGGATTTTAAAAGCATTTGAAAACATTTAGATTTATAAAATAAGAAGTATAGTTTTATACAATTTACGGTTTAAAAGAAATATTTAACATAAAAATTAGAGTTCATATCCAGTTAATGATAAATTGTAAAACTGGTTTTAGAAAATCAAAGTTTATTATAAATATTTGCCTATCCCTTAAAAATAACTAATTCGCAACATTTTAAATTCAAGTAATAGTTTACAAGAAATTTATATAGTGTAGTAATTCAATTTTTTTTTTAAATAAGTTTATAATTTTAGAAAACCCAATATCCATCTATAAATGCCTCTTGTCCAAATTCACACTTCTTACTTTCGGAAATATTCTACTATTTCCATTTCAAACAAATTTATAACTCAATATAAGTTCATGACTTATTTCCTTTCGTATCCACTGATATCTTCCTTTCCCCTTTATAAACTCCATTTATAAATTTATAACTCCCTGAGTTTTCTTTTTCATTTATTTATGAAAACAATTTATTCAAAAATTCTATTTTATAATTTTATTCTTCAATTCAATTCCATATTGTTCCTTAATAAAATTCCATTTCATTTCTTAATAAAATTCCCTTATTTTATTTCTTAATATAGTTCTTTTATTTTATTTTCTTAATATAGTTTTCCTTTACTTCAAATCCATTCATCGATTACAATATTTCCTTTAAGTCTTCAGCATACAATTTACCCTTTTCCCGAACTCAACTTTAACTAATTTTATGTTTAACCAAAGTCATAAATATTCTTTAAATTTTACTTTAGTCTCAGTAGATGTAAATTCAAATCTTAAAGAATATTCTTATAATTTAAATTTCATTTAACTTCCTTCAATTAAATTATTTATGATATATTTAAAAATTTCCAAATTTCAACTTCCATATTATTCAACACTTAATAATTCAATTCTCATGCAATTCCATATTAATTCATCCAACCTGTCATATGAAACATAAATATAATAAATATCTTTGAGTAATCATGTTGGATCCCTCCAACCTGTTTTCCCTGCATCCTCAAATGTTAGCACAAAATAAAATATCAATTCCACTTTCAAATGGATATTGCAGTATATGGGTTATGATATTAACCAGTGAATAAATTATTGTCAATCAACCAAACACATCCAATAATTTAAATTTAACATTTAAATTTAATTTAGGGCATCCAAATGAGTGAGAAAATCTCACCTTTGCTTTTAGGTTGCAATCCATTCCAATATTGCCTTGGTTTTCTCGATTTTTGACCTTGAATAACAATTTGATGATTCATTAATATTTGAACTGATCCATGATAAATTTATCGGTGAATATTTTAATTGACTTACAATTTATTTAAGCTATTTATTTCCCCACTTTAAACCTTATATAACAATTATATGAATTTTTATAAATATTCGAAATAATCGATCGATAATTTTCCATTTTATAATTTAATGAACTGATAATCCAAAATTGAATTTCATAAGTATTTGGAACAAATTTAACAATTAATTTCTTTAATAAATTTAATTTACTAATTACTTAGTTTTAAACTGAAAACATTTTCTTCTAAAAGAATCTTTTTATAAGCTGAAATAATTAAAATATGTTAACTAAACAATTTTTTTCACCAGGCATTATTATTAAAAATAGACCTAACAATTTTTAAAATATGTATATTTATTTAAATTAAACTAGAAATAACTTAAGATTTTAAAACTGCTTAATAGTAAATTTTAAACTTTATTATTATTATTATTATTTTCAAACCCTACCAATAAGAAAATAATTTCTGTTTTAAATAGTTTAACAAAATTGTTTCCCTTTTTTAATCCATACATATATATTATCAAAATCCTTAAAAAAACAGGAATCGTACCTCACTGGCCACCTCGCGAACACACTTCGTCGACGCTACCTTGAACCAAACTCACACGACCGAGTAGGCCATCTCACGATGCCACCACGAACACCCACGCGACCAGATCCACGTGCCGCCACCACCTCAACAACCACGGCCAAACTGTGCTCACCACCCACCCGCGCGCTTCGGCCTCCCCACGTTGCTACCGTCGCGACCGACCCCCCTTCCTGCTTGCGACCACGTCGCCCTAACCTTCGCGGCTTCGTCGCCTCCTCCAATCGTGTGCGCAAGCTTCGAGAACAAGCGCGCCCTTCCTTCCCTTGTCGATCGAATCGCCGATCTCTCATTTTTTTTTTATATATATAAAAGCCGTGAATCGGCTTTGAGCTTTGGGAATAAAAAGAACTGTAGAGGGTTCGACAATTTTAATAAAGGAGGAAGGGTTTTTGTTTCGTGATTAAAAGAAAGATAAGCAGCCATTGATAAATTTCCTTTTCAATTTTGATTTCTGAGCGAAAGAGAAGTGTCGCGATTCATAAAGAAGATAGATTTGATTATAGCTTCAAAGGGAAGACATGGGGTATGATTATGTCGAGGGAAGTAGGTCGGCTGAGATAAAATAGGTCGTCTATGGAAAAGATAAAAGATATTTAAATTTTAAAAATGATTAATTATTTCCGAAGCGTTTTCCTCTCGTACGATCACACGATTACTCCAAAAATTACAAAATTTGAAATCCAGCAATAATTCAATATTACGGATCCAACGGCAATGGTTTCGTTAAATTCCGAGACTGTGCCTCGGAATGTTATTTTTAAATATCAATTTGAACGATGCAAATTTAAAATTGAACAATTGACTGTTAAATTTAATTTTAATCCATCTATTACATCCAGTGTTATCAATATAAATCTTATAAGCCGTTAAAATATTTTCAACAAGCTTACTATACCAGATTTTATATTTTACCCAATATCTACTTATCACTTTAATAATTAATTAATTCAATAGGTCGTTATATTTTTAATTTTGAATTTCTTTTTATTAAATAAAACAGCTTTTCATATTCAAAATCAAATTATAATTCAAATTAAATATTTAAACCCATTTAAATATCTCAAATTAACCGTCCAAAAATCCAGGTCGTTACATTCCTCCCCCCTTAAAAGAATTTCGTCCCCGAAATTACTAATTAGGAAGAATGGTCCAATACCTGTTACTATTTTTTTTTTCAAAACTCACCATTCAACATCCTACCAAACTATCTTTTTAATAAAAGACGCATTACCCTTCTTATTAACTTTCTAAACCTTTCCCTAGTTTCAAACTATACTATTTGTTTAACCATTCAAGTTTCAATTTACAACCAAATTTTGACTTATCAAAATTTTCTTAAAATTTTTCTAACACCCTAAATTCCCGAAAAATTTCGCCAACGTCTCCTTTGCTCAGCTAGCTCGGTACAACTACAAAATGGCTCTACGGCCTCTCAAAAACCCAAAAGAAAATAAAAAGCCAAGTGGCTCAATCAAAATCCCAATCAATTTTCATATAGAAATTCAAACACATACCCTTTTGTCGAGCATTTCAAATTTATCTTATGAAATCAAAATCAATGCTCTTTACCTTTATATTACCTGCATATCTTACACAGCAATATATCCAATCACAATATTCAAAAACATTTTATCGACTTCCCTACAAATGTCAATATCTATTCATTCAAATATTATCTTAGATTATATTTGAAATATCAATTCCCAATTGAGTATGCATCATTCCTTACTTAGGTTAGTATAAGCATTTATGTGTTTCTTATTATTTATTTTCATCTTACCACTTTAGTTTGTATTCATTCTTATTCAATTGATTCTTCCATTTTCATATGAATTCAATTTCTCTTTAATTCCGAATATTTAAATTCTATTTTTCATATATAAAAAATTCATGTCATTATTTTAAATAAGTTTCATTCACTAATTTATTCATTTCCAATTTGAAAACATTTATCGTTAACAAAAATTTCAAAAACTTTCAAAAAATTTCAAACTCCCAAAATTTCCGAATTTTTTTGGCAGAGTCCGCTTTGTACGGAGGAGCTTTTGCAATTTGACAATAGATATAAATATATATACATCGACCCACACGGTCGGAAAAACCAAAACAGTTCATATTTCCTAGTTTGTATTGCGTAGGCGTACCTTATTTAGCATTTTAAGCAAGCGGCTTATTTATTTAAGCATTTGCGTGCCCAAAATCCCGCTAAACGGTCTTCTGGTACCTGTACTTACTCAATTTAAACATATAAGTAACATATGTATGAAATTTATAACATTGTATTCATTTAAACAACCACAACACATCAATAACATAAGCAATGCAATATAAATAACTTCATAACAAATTTATATTGTTTCCAAACTAGTTCCATTTGTTTATAATTGACACAAATACCGTTTGCATTCAACTTTAAGTGAGTTACACACATCTAGTTAACTCCAATTCATAATTATGCCCAAACAAACCCATTTTCCATTTAATTGATTTCAAAAAATCAATTTCTGCTCCTTAACAATTCAAATCCATATTTTATAAACAATGTATACAAGCATTTTGTATAAACAATTGATAAGGTCCCAATTTAATCCAATTGCTTTTACTCAATTTATAACATCATATCCGATTCAGAATGATTTTCACATCATTCTTTTATTCAATTCATTCTTAATCCGAACTATTTTGTATTCATGGCAATTTATTCAAAAATCAAGTTTATTTACTTCTATTATTCCATAGAACTTTATTTAATCATGTTTACGACAACAACAATTATTTTATGCAAATTCGACAATATTCATTCAAACAAACAATTTCTTTAGTTTTATAACTGTTTTAAAAATTTATTCCAACTCAAGTTATATGAAATTTCGTTCCATTCTAATTTATTTTTAAACCATATCTTTGCATTGATTTTATTCAACACCATTTTTTTTTTAAGCTCGACAACTTCAATGCTTAAAATTTAACAATCATGTCCCAAATTTATATAAGTCATGCTTCATTGAATTTTAGACTTAAGTTAATTTACTTCAAATTATTTAATTTTCATAACTTAGGTTTATTTCATTTGCCCATAAATTCTTTTCCAATTTAATTTGATTTTATTCAAATCAAATCTCTTTCATTTACTTCTTAACTCAATTAATTATTTCATTTAAAAATTTCAATTCTCATGTTCGATTCATTCTCGAACTTATTTAACTTATTACAAGACCACTTTCACTTTATTTATACACAATTAGATTTTTTTTGCACCTCTAACCATTTATATTCAATCCAATTTCATTTTATTTGCTAACCAATCCAAGTTGAATTTTATATTTATAATTCAAGGTCTCTTTCTCCCATTTACTTTAATTCACTTTCCACTTTTACTAACTTACCATTCAACTCTTATTTAACCAATTCAAAGTTTATTCACATATTCAAGTTACTAATTTGTCTCAAATTAGTTTATTCCCAATTTATAATTCAATATTTGATTTTTAGATTCAAAAATCTCTTCATTTAAATTTCCTTGGTTCAATTCTATTTTATAATTCAGGTTTGGATTTCTATTCATTTACCAATTTAAAACAATCCTATTTGACTTATTTATTCCATCAAAACTTTATAAGTCCACTT
This sequence comes from Allium cepa, assembly GCA_030765085.1. Classification (NCBI taxonomy): domain Eukaryota; kingdom Viridiplantae; phylum Streptophyta; class Magnoliopsida; order Asparagales; family Amaryllidaceae; genus Allium; species Allium cepa. The sequence goes on from CM060929.1 coordinate 889,079,323, forward strand.
CTTATTTATTCAAATTTAAATTTTACTTAATTCTGCTTACATTAAACTCAACCTCATTTCATTTTTATGAATTTTACTCAAGTGAGAGTTTTATTATAATATCATCTACATCTCAATTTAATTCATCTTCATTCAAATTCCAAACATTAACTTAGCTCAAGTTAATTCCAGTACAATCAAAGTTTTCAATCCAATTAAATTTGCTATTCACTATCCAATCACATCCAAAGTTTAAGGTGCTTTACCAATCTATTATATTCAATGAACTTCCACTTTCTTCGAAATCACCTTTCTATAGATTTTAAATCTTAAGTTAATTTTATTTATTGTAACTTCTTACTTACATTCATTTCCAATTTATTTGATACTCTCCTAGATCAAATCCCATGTGATTTAATTAACCATTCTAAATTTGTTAAGATAATATCCAAGGCCAATTTATTCCATCCATACTTGATTTGGATCTTATTTGTAAATTAAAACTATCTTTACTTTAATCCAATTCATAATAATTGAGATTCATATTTAATTTTATTTTCCATTTCAATGGAATTTCTATTTATAACTCGGGTTTCATCACCTAATTCCATTTTTAATTCAAATTACAACTTAATTCAAATACAACTGAATTTTATTTTCCGTTTAATTCAATTTACTTTCATTCACATAACTTGAATTAATTTCAATCTACTTTAAGTTTATTTCTCATTTCAACTTCATTTAAAATTTACTGATTTATTTCTTCCAAACCATTACTTAATTTTCAAGTTTTAAATTTTAATCCAAGTTTAATTCGCATCTTTAACTTTCACTTTAAATTTTAATTCCAAAATTCAACATTTAATGTTTTCCTTGATTAGATAACTATTTTAAATTTAATTATCTCATTTGTCAAAATATTATCATCCAAACATCCACGTTATAATAATTTCAGAAAATATTCCTTTTATATCAAAATATATTTTGGACGAAATTATTTCATTCACCCACCTTTGAAAATCAATATTGTGTCGAATTGCTCTATTTAAGTGTTTAGAAATCCCTTCGATACAGTTTTCGAGGCTGTGCCGACGAAGGTTCATATACCACACAATAAATCAATCAACGCAATATAAAACCATTTTATATTCACTAACAAATACGCACTCATATCTATAAATACGCTCAAACTCGTTCTAGAGTACCACTGACTCTATTGCAAATGAGTAATTCCCTACCAGAGCCAAGGTTCTCGTTTAACCTTTCAGCTCCGATACCAAGTGTAAAGGCCCGCAAATCCGTACCCCTTTGAACTGACCAAATTCCACCACAGTTCTGTCCAAAGTGGCACAAATGTACGAGTCTTCGGGTAAAAGAAGAAAGAGGTAGAAGAAGAAGAAAAAGAAAACAACATCAGAATCTCACATCGCAGCGGAATAAAATATAATATATAGAATACAATTTTAAATACAATAAATCTGTACTGTATACATATACATACATATCATCATCAGAGTACATCAAGCATCCATACAGAGACAACTACTATATGATCATACACAGCGGAAATAATAGACAAATACGGAAATACGCTCTGTCACCAGCTCGTCTCCTGAGATCCAGCAATAACCTGAGCCTATTTAACTCGGTCTGACCCGAGCATCATACAAAACAACACCCGAGTCAGTCTGAAATACCAGCGTGAGAAAATCACACTCAATTGGATTATTAAAGTTTCAAAAATCTTTTGAAAACAAAAGCATCTCGTAAGACCACGCCATAAATAAACATGTCGGGTTTTTACCTTACGATAGCTAAAACACTTTTTATAGAAATCCTCAGATATTATAATAGGGTCTATATACAAATACTTACAAAATAGCCGAAATTGTTACATCTATTAAATTCCAGCTACTAGCCACAGAGTGGGTAATACAAACAAAACTCGTACAAGGCTCGTAGGGAGAATGGATTTCCATCAATGGCTGGGCTACAGGGGTACCGCCCGTCACAGTACCTGGCCTAGATCAGAGTACCGAGGAGTACGCCCGCTCTCCTGCATCACAAGGCCGGAACCATTCCTTACTGAACAGTCCCAAACAAGATAACCCCGTGGTTGGCGCGACCAACCACCCACTAAGCCGAATAAAAAGGGACATCTAGACAGGGGAAAATCTTGTCCTGCTTGGGCATGACGCACCTAAACTTGCTGCACCTCCCTTGTTTTAGCCATTCCCGGTTGATGAGGCTTGAGGTTAAACGTTACCTTTTAAGAACGCATCACTTAGAATGCTCATCGTCCACCTGACGATGTTCTGAAAGCATTCAATCCATACAAGTTGCCTTGGGTCTGGACAAACCGAATCACCGTCTTCAACTCTTCACGGTCTTCATTCGTAACCGTTCAAACCGAATCGAAGTGGTTTTCGGATAATTAAATCTAATCCCGGACTCTTCGAAACGATCAGCGCATTGTCCAATATTGTTAGTCGGTTATTTAACTATCAGTTTATCATATACAAGCAATCATCAAATAATTTCCACAAATCATTTATCTCAAATATCATTCAGATATTATTTCCATTTTATCCCATTTGAAATAAATTTTCAAAGTCCTTTTTATTTCCATGAAATCACTTATCTGATTTCTCATAAACACTCAATTTGATTTAACTTTTGAAAATATTTCTTATTTTCCCATCCCTTTCTCAAAAATCAATTTATACTTTGCTTATCAATCCTCAAACTCAATTTCTTCACTTAATAAGATTTCCTATAAATCTTATCTCATTTAATAACTCACTTATCATCACAAGAGGAATATTAATTGGATTTTAAAAGCATTTGAAAACATTTAGATTTATAAAATAAGAAGTATAGTTTTATACAATTTACGGTTTAAAAGAAATATTTAACATAAAAATTAGAGTTCATATCCAGTTAACGATAAATTGTAAAACTGGTTTTAGAAAATCAACGTTTATTATAAATATTTGCCTATCCCTTAAAAATAACTAATTCGCAACATTTTAAATTCAAGTAATAGTTTACAAGAAATTTACATAGTGTAGTAATTCAAAATATATTTTTTAAATAAGTTTATAATTTTAGAAAACCCAATATCCATCTATAAATGCCTCTTGTCCAAATTCACACTTATTACTTTCGGAATTATTCTACTATTTCCGTTTCAAACAAATTTATAACTCAATATAAGTTCATGACTTATTTCCTTTCGTATCCACTGATATCTTCCTTTTCCCTTTATAAACTCCGTTTATAAATTTATAACTCCCTGAGTTTTCTTTTTCATTTATTTATGAAAACAATTTATTCAAAAATTCTATTTTATAATTTTATTCTTCAATTCAATTCCATATTGTTCCTTAATAAAATTCCATTTCATTTCTTAATAAAATTCCCTTATTTTATTTCTTAATATAGTTCTTTTATTTTATTTTCTTAATATAGTTTTCCTTTACTTCAAATACATTCATCGATTACAATATTTCCTTTAAGTCTTTAGTATATAATTTACCGTTTTCCCGAATTCAACTTTAACTAATTTTATGTTTAACCAAAGTCATAAATATTCTTTAAATTTTACTTTAGTCTCAGTAGATGTAAATTCAAATCTTAAAGAATATTCTTATAATTTAAATTTCATTTAACTTCCTTCAATTAAATTATTTATGATATATTTAAAAATTTCCAAATTTCAACTTCCATATTATTCAACACTTAATAATTCAATTCTCATGCAATTCCATATTAATTCATCCAACCTGTCACATGAAACATAAATATAATAAATATCTTTGAGTAATCATGTTGGATCCCTCCAACCTGTTTTCCCTGCATCCTCAAATGTTAGCACAAAATAAAATATCAATTCCACTTTCAAATGGATATTGCAGTATATGGGTTATGATATTAACCAGTGAATAAATTATTGTCAATCAACCAAACACATCCAATAATTTAAATTTAACATTTAAATTTAATTTAGGGCATCCAAATGAGTGAGAAAATCTCACCTTTGCTTTTAGGTTGCAATCCATTCCAATATTGCCTTGGTTTTCTCGATTTTTGACCTTGAATAACAATTTGATGATTCATTAATATTTGAACTGATCCATGATAAATTTATCGGTGAATATTTTAATTGACTTACAATTTATTTAAGCTATTTATTTCCCCACTTTAAACCTTATATAACAATTATATGAATTTTTATAAATATTCGAAATAATCGATCGATAATTTTCCATTTTATAATTTAATGAACTGATAATCCAAAATTGAATTTCATAAGTATTTGGAACAAATTTAACAATTAATTTCTTTAATAAATTTAATTTACTAATTACTTAGTTTTAAACTGAAAACATTTTCTTCTAAAAGAATCTTTTTATAAGCTGAAATAATTAAAATATGTTAACTAAACAATTTTTTTCACCAGGCATTATTATTAAAAATAGACCTAACAATTTTTAAAATATGTATATTTATTTAAATTAAACTAGAAATAACTTAAGATTTTAAAACTGCTTAACAGTAAATTTTAAACTTTATTATTATTATTATTATTTTCAAACCCTACCAATAAGAAAATAATTTCTGTTTTAAATAGTTTAACAAAATTGTTTCCCTTTTTTAATCCATACATATATATTATCAAAATCCTTAAAAAAACAGGAATCGTACCTCACTGGCCACCTCGCAAGCACATTTCGTCGACGCTACCTCGAACCAAACCCACACGACCGACTAGGCCATCTCACGATGCCACCACGAACACCCACGCGACCAGATCCAGGTGCCGCCACCACCTCAACAACCACGGCCAAACTGTGCTCACCACCCACGCGCGCGCTTCGGCCTCCCCACGTTGCTACCATCGTGACCGACCCTGTAACGACCCGCTATTTTGGACTATTCGCAACCGCACATGTCGGACTTGAATAATTCAAAATACCGAATTGTTAATTTAAAATTTGGCAAAACTCAGATATACAGTAAATAAATAATCGCAGAATCACAGACACAGAGTAATAATATGCAGCGGAAGTAAAAGAGATAGTAGTTCATGAAGCTACTATATAAATATATAAGATACATCAGAGTTTACAGCAGAAGAGTTACACGATACATCAAATACAAATCAAAATACATCACTGGAATCATCGAATACTGAAAGCAGAATAGATGGTTGGATCTTCAATCAAAGCTCCAACTCCAAAGATGAGCCTCGAAAGCTGGTACTCTCAGTCTGACCCGAGCGTAAAGCAAAACACAAAACACTCGAGTCAGGATTAACATTCTTATATCAATAAATCCAACTCAAGTGAAATAACAATTGAAATACAATAACTCAAAGGACGTTGGAATAACCATCCTTTAAGGATCCGTTAAACTATCTACTATATAGTAGTGTACGCTAAATAGATAATGTCTATCAGTAATATAAATATTAAAATAATGTTAAGGCGTTACCATTATCCCCCTTAACACATTTTATATAAGCGTTATAGTCTATACAGCACTGTAAACTCCACCGTAAACTAGTGGGATATCATGGAGTACTCCATAGGTATAACACAAAACAAATTCGTAGTAGTCGCGTATATCGGGATACAAGTATGACAAGGCACATGAGGCAATACCCAAGGTAGTGAAACTACCGTTTGCCTGATCCGGACTGGTGAGAACGCATCGCCGCAACGATCGCAACACCGCGAAACAACACTCCTGAAATTCCGAGGGTGCACCAATCAATAACAAGTAATGAGTAGTTTTCAAAGAAGTGTGTTCGCTCGAGGTGGCTAACCCCATTTGGCCCAGCACGGCTCCTGGTTTTAGTCATTTCCAATTTGACACAAGTGTCAAGGCTATCCATTATCGTTCTCTTTCTTCAGTCATCACGTACATCATTCCAACCACTTCATTCTGGATCATCACTCCGCGTATAGTTATTAAAGTGGTTTTCGGTTTAGATAGAGAGTATATCCATAACCGGTTTCGGTTTCTTTAATAACTTCCGTAATTATTACACCGATTGGTCGTTTAGTAAATTTCAAACCAAATCAAATTCAATTTCATTTCGAAAATCAACATTTAGTTTGTCTTTCTAAATCAATTTCCAAAGTTTACGTTTCAAAACTTCCAAATTACCATTTCAAAATCTTATAATTCGATTTCAACTTTTATTTAAACAATTCAAATATTGATTCAAGTTCATATATAAATTTCATTCCGAAATCATTTAAAATGGTTTAATTTTCATTCCAATCAATTTAAATTCATTTATCGATTTCATTCAATATTCGCTAAGTAAATTTATCCTTCAAACAACTTCTATTTAAATTCCAATTCATTTAAATCAATTACTTACGTTCAACTTCATTATATCAATACTTCAAATTGAAATAAATTAAATTCGTCAAATCAATTCTTTAAATTACAAGTCTTACGTTAATTTCAATAAATCCCATTCATTTCAATAAATCACATTTTATTTCTTGTTAAAGAAATTCAATTTTCACTTATTTATTGCTTCGTTACAAATTTCAAACTCAATTAATAAAAACAAAATTTCATATATTCGAGAAGTTTGATTTCACTTATTAACTTACTTAAATTTTCCAAAACTATAGTAAATAAAGAAACTCAATTTCATTTGTTAACGAAGTTCAAATTCACTTATTCAAAAATTCAATTTCTCTTACCAGAGAATTCAATTTTTATTCAATTATCAAATAATTAAATCTCATTCAATTATTAATTAATTCCAACTTAATTCATACTAATTTCAAACTTAATAGTTTCAAACTTAATTATAATTTCAAACTTAATTATAATTTCAAATTTAATTATTAAATGATTTCAAACTTAATAATTTCAAAACTCAATTATTACTAATTCCAAATTATTTATTAATAATTCCAAATTTAGTTATTAAATAATTAAATTCAAACAACGTTCTTTCGTCAATTACTACGTTGAAATTTGTTTCAGATTTCAATCTTTACAATTTCCTTTCATAAAAATTCAAATTCTAACTTCATTTCAAAACTTATTCTTTGCTCGAAACAAATCATTATTTTATTTATATCAAATTATTAACCAATCGGATTTTATTTAATTATCTATCCTAGGTCAAATTCATTTGGGTATATACCATTTCAACCCGATTCCAATTCAATTCAACAATCAAAGCATAACAAAGGGAACTTGCAGTGTGATAACTGGGATGGTGTCAAAGTAAATAAACAAGAAATAACAACAATCAATAACAATCCAATAAATAATTCAAATAATTCCGAAATAATCGTATTAATTCGCATTGTTATTTGTGCGAATTAATATAATTATCTCTAGAATCTACACTATCATTTCATGTAGATTAAAGATTATTCTATTATTATTTTATGCGGTTCAACACTTGACATCAAATATTCAATTTCATACTTCATAAATTAACACAACATAAATTCAATTGGTTCAATGGTGATTAACCATTCTACGTGGCAAAGAATTAAAACATTTAAGGGGTCATAATATTCAAATTAACTAATCAAATTCAACACATATGTCGATTTAAATTTTTAACCTATCCTACGTCAAATGCAATTGCATAATATTTATCACTTTATATATTACAATTTAGCGTCCAATATAAACAACAAACAACCAATCAATTATCAACCAAACTGTATTATCATCGCATAAATAATTAACAGATAATGGTGTCAGATGTCATAGATAAAAAGATACAGGTAATAACAGTGTACATAACAGACAACAGCATATATTTCAATTGTCATTTCAATTGAAATCAAATTTAATAAATAAAGGACATTAATCGTGAGTGATTGCTCACCTTTCGAGGCTAGAGTGAACAGGCAATGACACAGATACGCACACTGATACGGACACTGAAATATCCAAGCACGAATCCCAAACAAAGTTAGATTGGCACGAATTTGACGATCAAAGCTGATAAAGAGAAATTAACGAAATCCAAACGAATTAGCTTGATAGACGGATAATATAATTTTGGAACAATACCCATAAACATATAAAATAAATATATACATAAAAATGAAGGATACTTATATATACACACAATTTAAAACAAATATTATTATAACAAATACATTTATACTTAATAATCAATATTTAATTTAAACGTGTACGTTTATAAACTAACATAAAGATTCAAATATAAACTGTACATATACACTAATAGTAAACAAAATTTAATATATAACCATACTACAAAGTAAAACCAACAAATCCAAAAGTTTATAAACCTATATAAATATAACAGTAATTGCGTAAAAAAAAATATCCATATTATATTTCTAAAACCATATATATAAACCTACTTAGACCCATCCACCATATATAATCAAAACGACTAAATATACATCTTAATAACATACGACACAGCCAATAATATACCTTTTAACACATACTAGAGTATTCCACACATGTTATATCTACATATCTGAACCAGCATATATAAAACTAACAGAACACTTATTTCTTAAACCATATATAAATTTTGACTTTCTTTGAAACTTCTGTACTACTATAGACACAGCACCCACATATATATTTACATATATCTTAACCCGCAAATACTAGTTTCCAATGAAACCAATTATATACTACTAGAACTTATATTAGCAGCACTTGTAAACTTATAAATCTATATATAAACATGTAAAATTATTATATACCAATATATATATATATATATATATATATATATATATACACACACATATATATATATTATTTTATATACATGCAATTTAAAACAAAATCAAACACACAAAAATATACAGTCGAACAAATATAAATTTGTACATACCAACATTTACAGTCGAACAAATATAGACTGTACGTATCAACAAGAGCAGGCTCGAGTTAGGAAAACAACAAGGCGGAGAGGGACGAGACCGATGCAGGCTGCTATGCGAAGCTCGGCTAGCAGTGGGTTGCATGAATCTGGAAGTTGGCAAATGGGTCTTGGGTTTCGGTAGAGAATGCAGGCCGCGGTGAAGATCTTGTGGTGGTGATGGCGGTGACGGGATGTGTGCTTGGTGAAGCTTGGGTCAGCTTGGGGCTACCGTGAAAGCCGTGACTTGATAGGAGGCGAGGTCGAGTGAGAGAGGGAGAGTACGGCAGGTGAAAAAGGAAGGAAGCGGGGTGGTGGCAATGGCTGAAACATGCGGATCTGGCTAGAGGGGTGGAGCTGCTTCGGAGGGGCGCGGAGGAGGAGAGAAGGGAAAGGAGCTCGGTGATGAGTAGAGGAGGAGAAGGGAGAAAGGTTGGGCGTACAGTGATTGGGAGATGAGAGAGGAGATGGTGAGCATGTTCTCAGACATGCAGACTTTAGTTTATCTCTTGAGTTGTAAAAATTTTTTTTTTTTCTGAATGAACAGAATGAAGAAAGAAGAGTATAAGCATAGAAAATGAAAGTGAAGAGAGATAGTGGACTAGGAAATTAAATTGGAATGGAACGACCAAAAGCCACGTGACTTAAATTCAAGGAATTTTAGAGTAGTGACCATTCATCATCTCACCATTGGCAATTGAAGGGACACTAAAACTAAAAGACACAAAACCGGTACCGATACGGTCCGACGTTTTACTGATTCTGCCACGTACCGAACTTCCAAATACAGAAATAAATATACCGTAGAGGTCAGCATGACAAGAAAATCAAAACGGTATACAGATATCGGTAGTACGATTGAATTATAAAAAATTGAATTTTCTACCAGCGGAAAATGCATATAAATCGCAGAAAAATAAGATCGACGGAGCCAAAGATGTCCGAATTAGAAAAAATGACAAACTGACAACTTGCTCAAAAGATGGTTTAGAATTTTTCTATGTAAAAATATTTTGGTTTTGAAAACGTTTTATTTTCATCGCTTTTAACTGATTTAATTGAAGTAAATTTACGCGCGAAATAAACTTCAATATTTTCTGACGAAAATTTACCAGTTGCTATGTTTAACTAGACGCATTTCAAATATAAAATTTATATTTCAAAATTTTATCTTTTAAATTCGCACAAAATTTTAATTAAATACGTCACCATAACCGTTAAAATTTACGGATCGTTACAGACCCCCCTTCCTGCTTGCGACCACGTTGCCCTAACCTTCGCGGCTTCGTCGCCTCCTCCAATCGCGTGCGCAAGCTTCGAGAACAAGCGCGCCCCTCCTTCCCTTATCGATCGAACCGCCGATCTCTCATTTTTTTATATAAAAGCCGTGAATCGGCTTTGAGCTTTGGGAATAAAAAGAACTGCAGAGGGTTTGGCAATTTTAATAAAGGAGGAAGGGTTTTTGTTTCACGATTAAAAGAAAGATAAGCGGCCATTGATAAATTTCCTTTTCAATTTTGATTTCTGAGCGAAAGAGAAGTGTCGCGATTCACAAAGAAGATAGATTTGATTATAGCTTCGAAGGGAAGACACGGGGTATGATAATGTCGAGGGAAGTAGGTCGGCTGAGATAAAATAGGTCGGCTATGGAAAAGATAAAAGATATTTAAATTTTAAAAACGATTAATTAGTTCCGAAGCGTTTTCCTCTCGTACGATCACACGATCACTCCAAAAATTACGAAATTTGAAATCCAGCAATAATTCAATATTACGAATCCAACGAGAATGGTTTCGTTAAATTCCAAGACTGTGCCTCGGAATGTTATTTTTAAATATCAATTTGAACGATGCAAATTTAAAATTGAACAATTGGCTGTTAAATTTAATTTTAATCCATCTATTACATCCAGTGTTATCAATATAAATCTTATAAGCCGTTAAAATATTTTCAACAAGCTTACTATACCAGATTTTATATTTTACCCAATATCTACTTATCACTTTAATAATTAATTAATTCAATAGGTCATTATATTTTTAATTTTGAATTTCTTTTTATTAAATAAAACAGCTTTTCATATTCAAAATCAAATTATAATTCAAATTAAATCTTTAAACCCATTTAAATATCTCAAATTAACCGTCCAAAAATCCGGGTCGTTATAGTGGCCTCACTAGATATCTATAGGGTTCGAGATGGTAGGTTATTATTCACACCAGGGTTTTGTTTAACTTGAAGTTTATGTTTTCCCCTAAAACTCTCGGGCGCTAAATAGATTTTGTGTAGTTTGAGAGTTAGGATTTTTAGGTTCTCCTTTAGATGAATAAACTTCTGAAGACATGCAGGAGGCAAGCTAGCTACTAGGAGTTTTTTTCTATTTGATTCCACTGTGTTTTGGTGGTAATGACAAAGTTTTTTATCAACCTATATTTAGACTCTGATCAACCAAGGGGGCATCTTCATATGTCGGTCTTGGCGTATTTTGTAATAATTATATTTTCTCTCGATGTGGTTCGCGCATTGGGATTGTGTAATTAATTTGAAATATGATTTGAAGTGGAATGAGAAATTTGTCTTAAGTTGAATTTAAATTTTTTCATATCCATGTGTTTTTGTTATATCAATGTTTCTAACATTACCGCATTTGGTCACCGAGAATTAATAACTATGGATGACTGCAGCATCCAAAGCCGTTAGTTTTGGGTCTCTAAGTGGGGGATATTTAAAAAATCTATCACTTCCTGCTCTTGTCAAAGAGCCTTAGTTTTTGCTGCTCGCCTATCATGCATACGCAGGCATCCCTGTTTTTGAATGACTTTGCATACCTTCACATTTCACCCCAACTCTATTCTTCCACGTGGGGTCCTCCCCTTATGGTACTGATAACTAACCTTTCATCTTTCCTGCTGTTGGCACTAGATCCTTCACTTCCATTCCCTGGTGGAGGTTGTTCCAGAACCTGATTCTTAGGAGTGAAAAGTTCCTCTAAGATTTTGACGTAGCCCTCCAGCTTCCTCTTCCTAATGTGTTCTTCTATCAGGTCCCGAAAATGGTGACATTCATTGGTGTTATGTCCGTGGGACTCATGAAATTAGCAGTATTTCCCAAAGTTTCTTTCAGCCTCTGTTTCCTTCTTTAGAGAAGGTCTATTGTATTTAAGCTCCGCTTAAGTAGCCAAGTAAATGATCTTTATAGTTTCGTTCAAGTCCATGTAGGTGTTGAATCTCATGCAAAATTTGAATCTTCTTCGATCTATTATTCTACCACCAGAATTGTGGGGTTATTGTTCTTCTTTTTCTCGGTGTTGCAACCTTCATTGCCTCCGATCATAGCATTTATAACGTCAGAGGCTTCTAATGGTTTGGAAGTTGCCCCGGCCTAACGTCCTACCGCAGTCTCTTCCAAGTGCATGTACATTGTTGCTTCATAAAAGAGTCTTGAAAAGTAGTCAGTTTTCCTTCATTGACCTCCGAGCCTTTTTCATGCCCAGATGAACACCCCTACACAAAGGCATAAGGATGAGTCGTTCATCAGTGTTTTGAATGTTGGCTATGGCTGCGTTGAAGTGGGTTAGAAACTACCTCAAAGTTTCATCCTTCCTATGTTTAGAGTACGGATCTTTGGGTTGCTCTATATGAACTCAAAATTGGTTAATGAATTTTTCCTCCAATATTTCCTGGAATGGATTTATCATGCCTGCTTTTCCGTACCCATTGAATCGACAATAAACCATCTATGTCCAATTCAAATTGCACAAAAATACGGAACATGAAGGGTAATAAAGAAAAATAGATAGAACAAAATCTCACATGAAAGGAATAACATATAATATTGAACAAATATCTTTACAGTGGAAAACTTTTAAATACATATATCAGAGTCTAACCTAAATTCAGCTTGGATAGTTATAAACATCTATCCTTACAATTGCTGACAAACGTCAACTAAAAAAAAGTATAATGGATAATAGAATACGTTCATACGTAGATGAATATCTCCAGCTCTCCTCAGGAAACTTCAACCGTCTTCGACCAAACGTGAAACTACTCGGATCTGACCCGAGTATTGAAAATACCCAGATCAGGCTTGATAAACCAGCGTGAAAAACTCAATAATAAATGATAGTGTCATATATCAGTCTTTGAGTAAAATTCTTTGAAAAGAAAGAGTATCTCATAATACACGCCCACACATAAACACGGATGAGATTTTACCTTATGAAAACGAAAACATTTTTACATCAAAACCTTTGATATTATTTTTAATGACATTCTTTGAAAACATTTGCAAATAAACTTATTTATCTTAGCCGAAATTGTTACCATTATTAAATTCCAGCATATTAGGCTCTACAAACAAAACCGTAGGTTCTTATTAGAGAATGGATTTTCATTCAAATGACCCGGTGAAGGTTCTACCTTCCAGAATGGGTACACCTCTGTTGGATGTCTCAAGGACGATCACAAAGGATCCTCTACTAACACAAGATCGGCTTACCACTATAACTAGATAGTACCGAATATGTCATCCTCCAATCGTTATCGACCTTTAACCAAGCGCACGTTTCCATAACCACATTAATTTACATCCCGAACGTCATAGCGGGAAGAAATATATGTAGAAGGGGATGACCATACCCTACTTGGGAATGACTTACTTAGCCTTGCTACATCTAATCCTGTTTCGATCACTTCCGGTTTGATGGGGCTTGAGGCAACGATTACCTTTTCACATAGCACATATCACATCTTTGAATGCTACATTGCCATTTCCATTAACTACTAATTGCCTTCCACAAAAATACAACCCTTGAGCTCGTACGTCTCAAGGAGGGTGTTAAGCTAAGAGAAGTTGCCTTCTCCGTCATCACTGATGTACGTTTGTAAAAAACCAATGTACTAATCTTTAGAAATGCAATGACAGACAAATGTCAATACAAGTTATCCAGGAATAGGACAAACCGAAGGAACTCTCCTACTACCACTAGTAGTGAGTAATCCTTGCAATCTGAAAAATCTCCACCACGAGGAGACCATTACTATATATAACTCTATAATGGGAGCTACTCAGAGCAAGCCAACAAGAATTCCTCATGCTACGAAGATCCATGGTCTTCAATAATCATGATCTTCATCATGTCTTCACATTCGAACGTATACATTGGTACAAAGTGGTTTTCGGATAGGAATCACCCAAATCCGACCCCAATTCCTTTGAAATCCAATTATCAATAATAAATGAATATGAGTATACATGATTTATTAAGCCTCTTTTCACTTTAATTCTTTTCGGATGATTTAGAAATCCTTTTCTTTTGACTTAGGATAATTCTAAGTAATTCATTATTTTGCTTTGCATAATGTCTCAAGTTACCTCACTTAACTTCTCGATCCAAATTCCTTCACTTTTAGACGGGTAAAAAATAATGTTTTCAAGACATCGTTTTAGATAAACCCTCAAATCAATCTTATCAAACATTTTTGAGTAAATAGGATCATCATTCATTTTGGAGATTGCTTAAATTTTGGATAATACCACTCTTCTTTTATTTTAGAAAACTTAATACAATCTTTTTAACTTAGAGCATCCGGGCTTTCCTTTCGATCTGTTCCACACCTCGCCTAAGAAAAGAAAACATAGGCCAGGTAAGCTCAGGGCACTGGTTGCTCCATCCCTTACCTTACTTAAACACCTTGTATTATCTTCCCAGATGTCACAGGCGGGACAAATGTACTAGTCGTTTCTGCATTCTTAGTTATTAAATTTATTTTGGAATTGATTTTAAAAATTACCAATTATTTTGCAAATGCTTAATTTTCCTTTAAAAATATTCACAATTGATTCTGGAAAAAATCGCCATGTTTAGACTTATATTCAAAAAGCTATACAAGTAGCAGCATAAAAGTGTTGTGGAAAGTGTTATACAAGCTTATTTGATTTAAACAACTTTTAAACATTCAATAATTCATATTTTCTAATCCAAATCTCTTTTAAACCATTTAAATAGATTTATAAAATTTATTTAATATTTTTCCCTAATTAAAAACATTCATTTTAACTGATTTCCTGTTATGGTCACTTAACTACACTAACGCGTTTTTTCTAGAAAATTGATTTGGGCTTAATTCAATATCTATTCAATGAAGTTTTTATTTTCTTTCTTTGTTTAGAAGATATAGATACAATAGTCCGAAATTTTCTTATCTCGAACAATTTCGAGCTATATTCCACCATATACATTCATTTGAACTTGTCGGCGCAAAATTGCGAACCACCGTTGCGCGACGCACCTAGTTTTAACTTGTTTTTCAATATTTGAAATAATTTATTCAAATTGAATTCTATTACTTATAAAATCATTACAAATAATTTTAAATCAATATTTTCACTTTTTAAAGTATTTAAAATGAATTTTCACTATTATCATATTATAATATTACTATATTCCTACTATTTTAATATTAAATTTTAAATTCCATCTTCAATCCAGTTTCAATTCTAACTTCAAATTTAAATCATTCAAAAATTAGATTTCAAATCTAATTTAAATTTAAACTTCAATTCAACCTTAATCTCAAATTCAATTTTCAAAATCGATTTCAATTGCAATTCACGATTCGTCTCAATTTCAATTTAACTATCATTTTTAATCCCGTGTCGCTTCAAATTTCAAATTCACTTTTATTTTCTTCTAATTGAAAAGAGACTTTTTTTTCCAAAATATCTTATATCACTAAAACATGGTCTTATTAGAAAAGGTATCACTAAATCAAAATGAGCATAATCAAGTTAACATTTGTCACTAACATAATTATGGTCCATACAAAAGCTAACATCATTAACAATCACAACCATAAACACTTGCTACTTATTCAAACATAACACAAACATAACCAAACATCCATAGCAACATTTAAAGGGATGTGTACTTGCATATGTCATAAGATAAATAATTTAGCAAAACCAAAATACGTTCTTTTAAAAGCGATGAGAATCTCTTACCTCTAACCAAAATGTTTTACTTTCTACCAACATTCATTTAATTCAACGCTTCACTAAACCACCACCTAAACATTCTTCCACCTTTACCGAGTGCTCGGTCACCCCACCACATCCCTTCTTGCTCTTGGCCATAGCCTTCCCCTTCCATATTAATCATGTAGTCCTCCGATCAACTTTCAAACTCACTGCCTAAGGCCCTTTTTAAGAAGAGAAGAAGAAGAAGAAGTGAATTAAGAAGAGGTTAGAGAGTACCAAATTGATTAGTGCTTAAGCACTCCACTATTTTTAACCCACCTACCACTCTTAAATAGTAGAAGCCATTAATGAGTAATAGGAAGTTCAAAAATGAAGAAGAAGAAGAATGAGAAATGTGAAGAAAATGAGAAGAATAGATGAGTATTCATAGGAAATTAAGGAGTAGTAAATTACAAAACTAACCCTTTACAAAATTACCAAACTATTCATACTTTATCTTACTTTTCAACACCATCAACTTATCACATCATCATCTTATGTCTTAATCACTTAAAATTTAAGTAAAGAAAAGTAAAGATTTTGGTTGGATTTGATGTGACATGTTTTGTCCTTTTGTGTTTACTTTTGCTAATTGTTTCTAAACTTATTTAGTAAAAGTAAACTTGATTAGTGAATTAAATAATACTTATAATATTTGAATATATGTTCAAATATAATAAAATAAAGGTGCAACAACGTTGTGACAACTTTTAATCGACAAAACGTTGATTTTCGACAAAATGTTTTACGATCGCATTTTGATGTTTTAGTTAAATTATTCATTTATGTAAACCAAATTTAAAATAAACTTTTTTCTTCTTTTAAATAAATTAAAACGTGTCTATTCATATTTTAAAATCATATTTAAATGATATCAAAATCTCTATTTTTAAAGTATATATAAAACTGACAAAATGCGACAAATTTTGGTTATTTTGGTAAAACGATTATTAACATGTTTTTAAATCTTTTAATATACTTTTATTATCTTATTAGGTGTTTTTAATAAGATTTAAAAATTTTAAATAAATAATTAAATCCATTTATTTAAACCTCTTTTTTTACAAAACTTGACTTTTGTTGATTTGTTCTAAAATTCAAATTTGTACTTTTTAATTTATTAACTATAAGAATGGATAATTATATAAGATATTTATTAAAGTTTTAAATTCATTTTAAATTTAAAACGAAGGAAATTTCTCATTTTCGAAATAGCGAAATTATGGATCGTTACATTCTCCCCTACTTAAAAGCATTTTGCCCTCGAAATGAAAGATAAAGGAATCTATCTCATACTCGTATCCTCAAACATTCTAGAAAAGAAGAAGGTCGAGATCATAGCAACACTGAAAAAATGATGCCAAACATACTTACAAAGATTCCTCACATTAACCTGAGTACTTATCACGTACTTATGGTTGTATATACATATTCTAGTCAAACTTCTATCCTAATCATCCTAGTGCATACCGCACATTTAAGATAATATATACAACAACCAAACAAGACTATACATCCAAAAACAACCGAACTGATACTATATCAACATAAATGAATATATCCACATAACTCAACCCCTAACCTGAGCATGTACTATACCTAAGGTCTATATCAAAACATCAGTCCAACCCTTATATCTAGTGTCTACTATTTAAGATAACTACCCAACTACTATGTTAACAGACCCAAAATATCATATTATATATGATATTTGATTCGATCTATTATTTGAATCCACAACTTTACTTCCAAACTAGTATCGATCCCCCGATTTTCTTTTGCAGACTTTGATCAGACTTCTTGATCACAAATCCTTGCTATCCTTACATAGCTCTCAACTATTATAGAAAACTCGAGCATAAAACCATTAACTCTTATCAATGTTCGCCGTCAAGAATCGAGCGATAAATCCTTTCTTAGATTGGTGTAAACACCTCAAAGTTCTGTACTCAAATCTTAGATCAAAAATTTATGTGCCTAAATGATCTACATTTAACTAATGTACTTATTCACATTCATTTTTACCTAATACATTTTTTCAAAATTTCTATTAATCCAAATTTATCTCACAACCATTTACTTTTTACTAAATTCATTATTATTTAAGAATACAAATATGACTTAAACTTATATATTATACCTCTACTCCCTAAGAGTATATATACATATTCCCAAACTTTAAATCGTTATTACTTCAATTAGGTTGTTTAACAAATATGGAGTTTTACTAATATTCCAAATTAATAAGTTATAAAAATTAATCCTTAGTTCTATTTATCTAAGGTCTAAATTTGGCTAATATTATTGTCTTATTCATATATTAATAAGAAAACTTTGCTAAGTGTGCATATTTTTCTTCTAATTCTGTGATTATCTACTTAACTTATTTACCTATCCATTTTTTAAATCAAATTTCTTAACCTCAAATTCATCAAGTACCTAATAGTCAAATTGTGAAACTTAATTCACGTAGTATTTATTATTTAAACATTTTCATCCAACAATTAACCTCCTAACCATATTATTCCAAACTTCTTTTTAAATTTTTATAACCTATCCACTTCCAGTCTTACTTTATCATGAATTACAAATGTTACCCTAAACGTATCACTAGTTCAAAGTTTTATATTAGGATGATATTTCTTATATCTTTTATTCTCAAATTTCACTTTGATTTTTTTTAACCTAATCAAAGTGTCTAAATTTCAAATTACCTTATCTCCTGTATAAGTTATAGAACTTACCCTTCTACAATATATTTACAAAAAGTCTCATTTTAGGTTTATCTTCTTTTTTTCTATCCTGTTGATAAGAATTTTTCAAAGTATGCATTTTCTTTTTACTTTCTCCAATTACTACTTCTAGCTTCAATATTATCATCAAATATCTTATAGTCATATTGTGAATTTTACTTCACAAGGTATTTGTACTTAGCTTTTAAATCCATCAATTTTGATGATCATCAAACCATTATTTCTTAATAAAAAATTGTCTAGGGGTACAAAATCAAAATTATAAATTCTATCTTTCAACCAATTGATTCTATATGGAATATCTTATAGTCAAATTGTGCAATTCTAATCACTTGATATTCGTATTTTAGTTTTACTAAGAAAAATTACAAACAATCCTTAATTTCAAACTAAAAATAATAATAATATCCCCTTTCTATATTTGATATATAAACCCAAGGTAAAATTATTTCATTTACCAATTTCTTTGTAAAAAATCATTTTTATAAAATCAACAAATACACGCTCGTATATATAATACTCTAATAACTCATTCTAGGGTGTTACCAACCCTATCTCTAATGAGTTACTCATCCTAGGATATTACTAACCCTATCTCTGATGAGTCTTATCCCTATCAGGCTTCGATGTTCGCTCTGATACCAAAAGATCTTATACAACATGCCACGACCCATTTTTCCGTACCCTTTGAATCGACAATAAACCACCTATGTCCAATTCAAATTGCATGAAAATACGAAACATGAAGGGTAATAAAAAACAATTGATAGAGCAGAATCTCACACGAAAGGAATAACATATAACATTGAACAAATATCTTTACAGCGGAAAACTTTTAAATACATATATCAGAGTCTAACCTAAATTCAATCTGGACAGTTATAAATATCTGTCCTTACAATTGCTGACAAACATCAACTAAAACAAACTAAGTACAATAGACAATAGAATATGTTCATACGTAGATGAATATCTCCAGCACTCCTTGGGAAACTTCAACCGTCTTCGACAAAACCTGAAACTATTCGGATCTGACCTGAGCATTGAAAATACCCGGATCAGACTTGATAAACCAGCGTGAGAAAAACTCAATAATAAATGATAGTGTCATATATTAGCCTTCAAATAAAATCCTTTAAAAAGAAATAGTATCTCATAAGACCATGCCCACACATAAACATGGACGGGTTTTCGCCTTATGATAACTAATTTTTTTTATATCAAAACCTTTGATATTATTTTTAATGGAATTCTCTGAAAACATTTGCAAATAAACTTATTTATCTTAGCCGAAATTGTTGCCATTATTAAATTCTAGCATACTAGGCTCAACAAACAAAACCGCAGGTTCTTATTGGAGCATGGATTTTCATACAAATGACTAGGTGGTGTATCTACCTTTCGAAATGTGTACACCTCTAGATGGATGTCTCGAGGACCATCACAAAGGATCCTCTACCAACACAAGACCGGCCTTCCTCTATAACTAGATAGTACTGAATATGTCATGCCCCGGTCATTACCGACTTTTAACCGAGCGCTCGTTTACATACACCACAAAAATTTACATCCTGAAGGTCATAGCGGGAAGAAATATATCGAGAAGGGCATGACCATGCCCTACTTGGGAATGACCCACTTAACTTTGCTGCATCTAGTCCTGTTTTGGTCACTTCCAGTTTGATGAGGCTTGAGGCAACGATGACCTTTTCATATAGCACATATCACATCTATGAATGCCATATTTCCATTTCCATTAACTACTAAATGTTTTCCACAAAAATATAACCCTTGAGCTCGTACATCTTAAGGAGGGTGTTAAGCTAAGAGAAGTTGCCTTCTTCGCCATCACTGATGTACGTTTGTAAAAACCAACGTACATAATCTTTAGAAATGCAATGTCAGACAAACGATCATACAAGTTGTCCAAGAACAGGACAAACCGAAGAAACTCTCCTACTACCACTAGTAGTGAGTAGTCCTTGCAATCCTAAAAATCTCCACAACGAGGAGACCACTGCTATATATAACTCTATAATGGGAGCTACCCAGAGCAAGTCAACAAGCAGTCCTCATGATACGAAGATCCACGGTCTTCAATAATCATCATCTTCAACATGTCTTCACATTCGAACGTATACATTGGTACGAAGTGGCTTTCGGATAGGAATCACCAAAATTCAACCCCGATTCCATCGAAATCCAATTATTGATAAAAAGTGAATATGAATATACAGGATTTATCAAGTCTCTTTTCACTTTAATTCTTTTCGGATGATTTCGAAATCCTTTTTCTTTTGACTTAGCATAATTCTAAGTAATTCATTATTTTGCTTTGGATAATATCTCAAATTTCCTCACTTAACTTTTCGATCCAAATTCCTTAACTTTTAGATGGGTCAAGAACGATGTTGTTTAACACATCGTCTACGATAAACCCAAAAATCAAACTTAGCAAACTTTTTTAAGGAAATAGGATCATCGTCCATTCTGGAGATTGCCTAAATTTTGGATAATACCACTCTTCTTTTATTTTAGAAAACTTAATACAATCTTTTTAACTTAGAGCATCAGGGCTTTCCTTTCGATATGTTCCACCCCTCGCCTAAGAAAAGAAAACATTGGCCAGGTAAGTTCATGGCACTAGTTGCTCCATCCCTAACCTTAGTTAAACACCTTATTTTATCTTCCAAGAACTCACAGGCGAGAAAAATGTACTAGTCGTTTATGCATACTCAATTATCAACTTTATTTTGGAATTGACTTTAAAGATTTCAAATGATTAATTTTCCTTTTAAAAACATTCACAATTGATTATGGAAAAATCGTTACGTTTAAACTTATATTCAAAAAGTTACGCAATTTGAGCATAAAAGTGCTGTGGAATGTGCTATACAAGCTTATTTGATTTAGACAACTTTTAAACATTGGATAATTCATATTTTACAATCCAAATCTCTTTTAAACCATTTAAATATATTTATCAAATTTATTTCATATTTTTACATAATTAAAAACATTCATTTAAACGGATTTCCTGTTATGGTCACTTAACTACACTAGCGCGATTTTTCTAGAAAATTGATTTGGACTTAATTCAATATCTGCTCAATGAAATTTTGATTATCTTCCTTCGTTTAGAAGATATAGATATAACAGTCTAGAATTTTCTTATCTCGAAGAATTCCGAGCTATATTCCACTCTACATATTCATTTGAACTTGTCGGCCTAAAATTGCAAATTGTAGTCGCGCACGCACCTAATTTTAACTTATTTTTCAAGATTTAATGTAATTTATTCAAATTGATTTCTATTACTTATAAAATCATTACTAATCATTTTAAATCAATATTTTCAGTTTTTAAAGTATTTAAAATAAATTTTCACTATTACCATATTATTATATTATTATATTCCTATTATTTTAATATTAAATTTTAAATTTCAATTTCAATTCTAGCTTCAAATTAAACTCATTTAAAACTTAGATTTCAAATCTAATTTAAATTTAAACCTCAATTCAATCTTAATCTCAAATTTAATTTTCAAAATCGATTTCAATATCAGTTTCACTATTCTTTTCAATTTCAATTTAGCTATCCTTTTTAATCCCGTTTCACTTCAAATTTCAAATTCTCTTTTATTTTCTTCTAATTGAAAAAAGACTTATTTTTTCAAAATATTTCATAGCACTAAAATATGGTTTTATTAGCAAAGGGATCACTAAATCAAAATGAGCATAATCAAGTTAACATTTGTCACTAACATAATTATACTCCATACATAAGCTAACATCATAAATTATCACAACCACAAACACTTGCTACTTATTCGAACATAACACAAACATAACCAAACATCCATAGCAACATTGTAAAGGGATGTATACTTGCATATGTCATAAGAGAAATAATTTAGCAAAATCAAAATATGATCTTTTAAAAGCGGTGAGAATTTTCTCACCTCTAACCAAAACGTTTTACTTTCTACCAACATTCATTTAATTCAACATTTCACTAAACCACCACCTAAACATTCTTCCACCTTTTCCAAGTGCTTGGCCACCACCCTACATCCCTTCTTGCTCTTGGCCATAGCCTTCCCCTTCCATATTGCTCCCGTCCTCCCCCTATCAACTTTCAAACTCACGGCCTAAGGCCATTTTTAAGAAGAGAAGAAGAAGTGAATTAAGAAGAGGTTAGAGAGTAACAAGTGGATTGTGCTTAAGCACTCTACTATTTTTAACCCTCCTACATCTCTTAAAGAGGAGAAGTCATTAATGAGCAAAAAGAAACTCAAAAATAAAGAAGAAGAAGAATGAGAAATGTGAAAAAAATAAGAAGAATGGATGGGTATATATAGAAAAAATAAGGAGTGGTAAATTATAAAACTAGCTCTTTACAAAATTACCAAAATATCCTAAATTTATCTTACTTTTCAACACTTACCATCAACTTATCACATCATCACTTTATGTCTTAATCACTTAATAATTAAGTAAAAAAAGTAAAGATATTGATTGGATTTGATGTGATATGTTTTGTCCTTTTGTGTTTACTTTTGCTAATTGTTTCTAAACCTATTTAGTAAACATAAACTTGATTAGTCAATTAAATAATACTTATACTATTTTAATATATGTTTATATATAAGAAAATAAAGGCGAACAATGTTGTGACAACTTTTAATCGACAAAACGTTGATTTTTGACAAAACGTTTTACGGTCACATTTTAACGTTTTAGTTAAACTATTCATTTATGTAAACTGGATTTAAAATGAGATTTTTTCCTTTTTTAAATAAATTAAAACATGTCTATTCATATTTTAAAATCATAT
The DNA here is from genome assembly GCA_030765085.1 of Allium cepa. NCBI lineage: Eukaryota > Viridiplantae > Streptophyta > Magnoliopsida > Asparagales > Amaryllidaceae > Allium > Allium cepa. Next base: position 889,102,822 of record CM060929.1, read on the forward strand.
TTAAATGATATCAAAATCTCTATTTTTACAGTGTATGTAAAACTGACAAAATGCGATAAATTTTGGTTATTTTTTGTAGAACGATTATTAATATGTTTTTAAATCTTTTAATATACTTGTATTATTTTTATTAGATTTTTTTAATAAGATTTAAATTTTTTAAATAAATATTTAAATCCATTTATTTAAGCCTTTTTTTACAAAACTTAACTTTCGTTAATTTTTAGTAAAATTCAAATTTATACTTTTTAATTTATTAGCTATAAGAATAGATAATTATTTATTATATATAACATATTTATTTAAGTTTTAAATTCGTTTTAAATTTAAAATGAACAAAATCTCTCATTTTTGAAGTAGCAAACTACTGGTCGTTACAGGATTATATTGTTGGGTAGGCAATAGAACCACATAGTTGTCAAATCTGTCGAGATAAGGGGAAAGCACATGCACATGACTTTATCTATCGCCCCATTCATTAGCATATGTTGTGTGCATTGTTGTAGGTACACTATAGGATCAGTCAAACCCTGGTAATAATCTATAGTGGGCGTCTTAAAGTTCCTGAGATTTTGAATGGTTTCTGTCTTTATAGTAAATGAGCTCCCAACCCTTGCTCCTACTCCCCACTCTACTTGCTCATGATGAATACATTTTCTTATAAGATGTTATAAATGGTATGCTTTCGTTTGAGGGATGAGCGAAACTTTGTTGATCTCCCTCGTCAAGGTGGGAGGCTTCTTTCATTCCTCCTATGATGGCTAGGTCAATGATTTTGGTTTTATTCCCTATTCCTGGATCGTTCTCGGTCATGGATTCACCTCCCACTGGTCTCTACTTTTGTCTGAACTAGGGAAAGATGCCTTTGTCGGGGAGTCACAATTGCGTCCACTCGTGGTTCGACTCCTCCGCCTAGCTCGGCACCAAACTGTTCCTCGGGTGTGGCTCGTGGAAGAACTCGGATCTAACCTGTTGTTTACCCAATCTTCTTGATTCTCCTAATCTAATAACATAGAATTTGATCTTCTAGGTCTTCCACCTCCTCGAAACCGCCCCTCCTATTGGTTTTAATGTTTTGTGCACCTGGCTACATCGGCCCAAGTGTGTTATAATTTGATCCACAATGGCTTGATGCTAGGCAGCAAAGCGGGTGTCAAAATCTGCCATAATTCTGTACAAAATCACACTTGTGATAGTGTCTGAATCGGTTTGCTGGACAATTGATCGTTTTGATAGTTTGCAACTAGATTGGAGTTCCTACTGGCACCGCCTGTCTTACTTTTGGAGTTAGGAGGCATGTTGAGAAATTCTTCAGCTCTCAATGAAAGCACAAAAAATGTTTGCATAAAAAATAAGCAAACACCTCCAATCGATTTATTACGAATGATTAAAAGAAAATAGAAAAAGCAAGGATTATAAAGTACATTAGATTTATAGTGGTTCGGCTACAAATAGCCTACATCCACTGTTCTTTATATTGCTTTCTCTTATATATCATCCTTTTAGAAGAAGTTAATGCCAAGTACAAAGATTTCTAATTGAAAAAGGTGATCCGGATGCTCTGACTTATCAGTGGTGTTATGCAAAGCTTTTAGATCTCAAAAGACCATCCTTCTAAATAACAATTGCTTGGATATTTATAGAGGTAGATTTGAGGTTCCCTTAAATGCAGCAATTAATGATGTTTTCGTGTTTATCTTGGTCTAAGGGAATATTCTTGAATATGCCATTTGTCATTATTTGTTTCTTAATGTATGCCGACTTCCTTCCTTATATGCACTATGGATCCATGTTGGAAAGTTGGTTCGAGGGCGTTAATTTAGCTCTGGTGGACGTGGATGTGATGCTGGCCAAGTTCATGCGCTCTCCTATCTAGTTCAGTGCTCCCACAGTTTGGTACGTACAAAGTTCGGTCCTTGCTCCTCCATGATGGCCCCTTACCCCACCATGTTCAATACCTAGAAAAAAGGAAGAACAGGGTATTGACCGATGAAATGTGATCGGTACCCATGGGTACCGACCCATGAAACGTGGGCGGTACCCATAGGTACTGACCCATGAAACTCCATAATAAAATTTCTGCTCTTTTATCTTCCCTTTGCTTTCGCCTAACTATAACCTTGTAGGCTAAAATGCTCACATCATCAAGAAATCCACAGTTATAACACAAACGGATACAGACTCTTAGATGATGTGATCAAGAATCCAATAAGAAAACAAAGTTAGAGCAGTTTGTTAAGGTCCCGTAGAATGGCGGACAAGGAAGTACTAACTCTGAAGGATTATCGTTCCAATAGGGGTAAGCCAGGCCTTGTAAGGACTAGCTTTGGTGGCTTGAAAAAAGATTGATTATTAATATGATTGAACGACAGTTGCTTTGCCATCAAAGTTGGAGCTCTAGTAAAGAGGATCAGGACCATGATTGATGATATTGTTTTCAGGAACATGAATGTTGATGGGCTTAAAGCCACGACATTGGACCCTTTGGTGATATTGGCCATGATTGGGCTGGTAGTTTTGAGGAAAGTGCTAGTTTACTATAGAAGTTCAGTCAATATTCCATTTAAGCAGGCTTATGGTCAAATGCTTTTGGATGGAGAAGATCTAAAACTGTGCAAATCTAGTATTTAGGGATTTAGCGGGTTAGCAACGGAACTAGTTGGATGTATAGACCTACTGTTGGCATCAAGAGAAGGTGAATGCAACAGAGTGAGGGTTGTGACCTTCGTCGTGTTGGATATATTTTCCACTTATAAGTCTTTTTTTGAGCCAGTCGGCCCTAGCCAGTTTTCGAGCAGCCATTTCCCTGTCTTGCTTGATCACGAAGTTCCCCAATGACAATGGGGTAAGAGTTGTCTAGGGAGTCCAGGAGCTCAGATATGAATGCTATGTCACAGAGCTGAAAGAGGAGAGGTGATGTAAGAAGGGAAATGATGTGGAGAAGCCTCTCTGCATTAAGTCATTGGATGCATAAAAACCATCACCTAAGTCCTGGCTCTGACAACATAGTCGGTTCCATAAAGATATGGACCTGAGGATGGAGGACCATACCGATTTGACGATCAACATTCCGGTCAGTCCGGATGATCCTACACGGGTCCTGAAAATCGAATCTTGGCTCAGCACATGAACGATGAAAGAGATAATGGGTTTTCCCTAGGAAAATCTAGATGTGTTCGCCTAGACGCATGCCCACATGTATGGAATATCACCGAAGATAATAGCCATGCATTGAAGTGAACCCTAAATGTGTTTCTATGAAACAGAAATGCTGCAGCCTAGGTTTGGAGTGTTCCACTTCACTAAAAGAGGAGGTGGATAAGCTAAAAGACAACGGCTTTATCCGTGACACTCTGTACCTAGAGCGGGTATCTAATCCAGTCATGGTGAAGAAATCCAACGGGAAGTGGAGAATGTGCATCGACTATTCTGAGCTGAATAAATCATACTCGAAGGATAGCTTCATACTCCAGAAGATCGATCAATTAGTAGATTAAACCGTCGGGCATGAGCTGCTATCATTCATGGATGCTTACTCTGGCTATAACCAGATGCTAGTGCATGTCCCAAACGAGGAGCACACTAGCTTCATAACTGACCTGGGACTATATTGTTATCTTATCATGCCTTGCGGTTTGAAGAATGCGGGAGCAACGTAACAAAGACTGGTCAATTCTATGTTCAAGGAGAAAACCAGATGTTTGATGGAAATATATGTTGATGATACCCTAGTAAATTCATGGCAGTCAACCAATCATAGAGAGGATTTGGTAGAGATGTTCAGTGTGCTCCGAAAATATGGGATGGAGCTCAATCCTCTGAAATGTTTGTTTGGAGTTGTGTTAGGAAAATTCTTAGGTTTCATAGTGAATTCAAGTGGAATAGAAGCTAATTCGAAGAAGATTGCGACTTTGAGGAATATCGAAGCCTCAAAGTAAATAAAAGACGTTCGTAACCTGAATGAGAAGGTTGTTGCTCTAAGATGTTTTATTTCAAGAGCCATAGATAAATGCATACCTTTATTTGACGTTCTTAAGAAAGGAAAAAGGGACTTCTCTTAGACGTAGGAGTGCAATGATGCTTTTTAGGCTTTGGTAGATCACTTAGAGAGACCTCTCATCCTATCAAATCCACTGGACGACGACGACTTATTCATTTACTTTGCAGTTTCGGCATATGCTATTAGCGTCGCATTTGTGCATGAGGACTCCCTAATCTAAAGTGCCGTATACACATTAGCAAATGATTGATAGGCATAAAGAGGAACTACCCAAAGCTAGAAAAGCTACCATATTGCCTATTAATTGCTTCGAGGAAACTCCATCCGTACTTCAAGGCTCACCAGATCAAAGAATTGATGACCAGCCTTTGAGATGGGTCTTGCAGCAACATAAGACTTCTGGAAGGTTGTTAAAATGAAACATTGAGCTAAGCCAGTACAATATCACATATCATCCTAGAGAGCAATCCAAGAACAAGTGTTGTTAGATTTCATAGCCGAGCACATTGCTCGAGATGGTACTTTGAAGAGCAGTGGAGAGCAGAATGTTGGGTGGAAGATGTATACAAATGGGGCATCCAACGGGCATTGTTCTAGGGTGGGTGTTGTGTTGATGAGCCCCGAGGAATATTCAATCTATTACACCCTGAAACTTGACTTTCTTGCGATAAACAATAAGGTAGAGTATGAGCTTTGATCGTAGGACTTAAAATTGCGAAAGAATTAGAAGTCAAAACTTTGCACATCTTTTGTGACTTCTAACAAGTGGTGTCCTAGGTAAGAAAAAAGTTTTAGGTAAAAGGGGCAAGGCTAGCTCCTCATTTGAAAAGTGCCATTGAGTTGCTTAATGATATTGGGTATTACACAATTACGCATATTCCCAGAGAGGAGAATGCGATGGTTGATTTGCTGACCAAGCTGGCTAGCTTGAGAGATGTGAAACTAATGGGCCTTGTCCCGGTATCAGCTTCGAGCATCGAACAGATAGATGTCGATTGGATCTTGATTGCTAAATGTGAGAAGGAGTCATGGATGACTCCAACCCAGAATTATTTACAGAGAGGAATCCTTCCTAGCAGGAAAAAAGAGCGACGACAGCTCCTTTGCAAAGCCTTAAGATTTGTCATATAGGACGGAGTGCTATATAGGAAAGGATTCTCAGTCCCCATGCTTTGTTGTGTCGCCAATGATGAATCCAAGTAGGTCCTGATGGTAGTGCATGAAGATGCTTATGGTGACCACATTAAGGGGCAAATCTTAATAAAAAAGACTGTTCGCTACGGGTACTTTTGATTGACTACTAATAGAGACGCGGCTGATTACACTAGGAGGTGTGATAAATGCCATAGTTCCATCAAAATTCCGAGATCCCAACTGACAAAGATTACATAGATGGTCAATCTCTGGCCATTCGTCATTTGGGGAGTCGATATCATCGGCGCGCTACCAATATCCAAAGATGGCATGAAGTATGCCATCGTTGCTGTCGACTATTTTACAAAGTAAGCTGAAGCGAAGCTGCTAGCTACAATCATTGCTAAAAAGGTGATCAACTTCATAGGTAGAAACATCATCTATCACTTTGGGATTTCACAAATAATCATCTCTGATAACTCAATTCGATTGTACGAATTCAAAGACTTCTATCATAAGCATTAGATTGAAAATAGATTTGCAGCGACAGCACACCCACAAGAGAATGGACCGGTAGAAGCTACGAACAAGATAATCAAGTCCATTCTAAAGAAATAACTAGAGAAGCCCATGGGCAAGTAGGGTGATGAACTACCATTGGCACTTTGGGCCTCTAGAATGACCAACAAGTCCGCGACCAGCCACTCTCCATTTTCTATAGCTAACGGATTGGAGGCTATGATTACAGTTGAACTTAAAGTACCTTCTCATCGAGTAACTCATTACTATCCCATAATGAATGAGGAACTCTTGCTGGAGTCTCTCGACATGATCGATGAGAAGTGTGATGAAGCTAACCTAATAGAACCCGCAGATCGAAAACACCCGATATTACAATGCCAATGTTAAAAGATGGACATTTGAAGTTGATGATCTCATTCTCAAAAAAATCCTCTCAGGCCTCGTGAATGTGGAACCAAGCTGGGAAGGTCCGTATGCAGTTGAACATAAGCTTGAACATGAAACATTCAAGCTGGCAACCATAGATGGGATTTCACTACCGTGGGGCATGGAATAGCGAACACTTGCGACTTTATTTCACTTGAGATCTGAATTTGTCAATATTTAATCAAGTATGATGTAACAAGATAGAATCTTTCATTTCCTATAAATATAAAACAGAATGACTTCCTAAATCTATGACTCTATCTCCATCTAGTCATAAACTGTGAATTATGGTGAACATGGGTGAATCTGCATATGTATAATGTAGGCACGTAGGTACCCAAATATAAGTGCCAATCGAACACTATGGTCCATGATCGAATCATTAAAATAAACCCATCCTTAGTATCTAGTGATAGATTCTTACTAACTCCTTCAACCCTTGACTTTGGGAGCAGGAGTATAAATATTCATGGGCGAAATGAAATAGTTCGCCCTAAAAGCTCATGCTTGGAGTTTGGCAAAGTCCCAACACCTTGCCCACAAGATAGCAAGATGAAAGGCCAACACTCGGTGCCAGACAAGGCCTTGCGTAAGAACACTGATACCTTTCCTAGAGGCAGGTAGGGCCAAAGATCGCCGCTTAGAGTTAGACGAGATCTCATTCAAATCTCGATTGACGCCCAAAGTCAGGCATGGTCAAAGACTAACATCCTGAAAAGGGATGGTAAACCACCAACCCACGTGATCAACTCTAATCGGCACTAGGATTATATCATTATTGGGAACAAATATTCTAATGAGCGATATGTGAATCGCCATTCCAGGTGACCAACACTGATTGACGCCTAAAGTTAAGCATAATCAAAGGCAAACACTCCATAAAGGGATTTTCGAATCATCGTTTAGGTGATCAAAATTCGATTGGCCCCGAGAATCCGATACAACCAAAGAAGAGTACCCAAAGATAGGAACTTGAGCCGTTAAGCTCTTGATGATCGATTTAGCGTAATGCAAATTGCCATTGCAAATTTGATGGAGCTCGGTTAAAATCAAACGAGATAGGCAAATAATTTGGTCAAGTGAAAATAGAGAAATGGTTCACGAATATATAAACAAGAATGCTAAGTGCATTTCTCATAACTCAAGAAAGTCAACATAGAGCTTGAAATGAAACCAAGTTTTATTAACACAACATCCAAAACAAAAGGCGAGTGCTAGGTGCCGAATCTGCATAAGGCCGACCTAAATAAAAATAAATCCTGTGGCTATATAATAAAAGCGAATGAACAGTCACATCTAATGCTTAGGTTTTTTCATCTTCTTCTCCTTATCTTTCTCTTCGAAGGAGTGTGCTCTAAGCTCCTCTATATTTTTTCTACTCCTCCCTCTGGTTCCATGTCCCTTTGGAGGAGTGGTTTTTGATGATCCAACTGGAACATTTGTAGTGCCTCCAAGAGCGGAAAGAGTGATCAGAGCAAAAATAGTCTGGTCAGGTAATGCTATAGACAAAAGGAGGAGGAATGAGTTCAAGTGGCTCTTTCTTAATCTCTTTGGCCAATAGGACTTGAGCCTGAACCATCTCCTACATGGTGGGCCCTGAAGACGGCTCAGAAGACCCAATTATGAGAATATCCTCCGCAGCCTGAGTTCCCAGGAGATCACCAATCATCACCTCCTCCAAGGCATGAATCATTTATGCACCGGGTTCAGCGGCTGCCCTAGCTGGAACATCTAATATATTCTAAGAGGAAGATACGGTTACCGGCTTAGTCGTCGAAGCTTGTTTCTCCAACGGCAGACCTCTGTAAGGAAGAGGAGCGATGAGAGTTTGACTTAAAATTTAAGAAACATAAAAGAAGAGATTAGCAACGTCAACCAGTGTCATTTCAAGCCTTTTCAAATACGAGTGAGGTCAGTGAGATACCTCTGATAGATTTGGGCTCGGTGTGAACTGGGTTACCATTAGATTTCCCCTCTAGGATAGTGGACAGAATGGTTGTCTTTTGCATATGGGATTCATCTGGATTGTATTGTGGATTTGATGAAGAGATGGAGGCAGCTGGAAGCCCAGAGGTAAGATTTATGCTGGCATCCAGAGGAACGCGCCTGGAACTTTCACCTTGGTCTTTTTTGGCCCCGATAGCAAGATCTGGTTGCAGGATGAGCTCGTTAGTTCTAAGTGCTCCAATCTCATTTGCGTCCAAAAGCTCATGCTCTAACTCCTTGAAGTCTACCTCACCTCCCTCTAAGGATTCCTATTTTTCTTTCACAATCTGCTCCCATGCCAAGGCCAAAACCTTAAGATAATCATTGTCGAGCCATTTCGGATATTTGAGTTTGATCACGTTGGTATTGTAGTTGATGATTATTGGTTCAAGTTTCTCTTTAATCGACTTCTTCATAGCTTTAATTTGTTTCTCTACAGCTTTAGCCCGAGATACTGCCTTTTTCTCGCTTGGCGAGCACCCACCAACTCTTCGCAGTAGTTGTGAGCCTCTATAAGAGTGTTATCTTTTTTTTATCCAGCTGTTTCTTTAGCTCATCTAATCCTTTAGTTAGTCACTCACTCTCCAAGAACAAAGTGCAGTTCCTATGATGGGCGGTCTCGATTTGCATTTCATGGCTTGATCTCTCTTACTTGGCTAACTAGGTCAGGTCTGTGACTTTCCTCTAGGTTTCTTTCAATGAGTTTTTCAGCCCTGCAACCTCCTCATCGAGATGGGCTATAGTTTCCTTTTCATACTCTATCTCAGAGCCTTAGTCCTATGAGCTAAACTTTTTTCCTTTCACCAAACTCGAAAATCACCTTAACTAGTCTCTTCCACTTAAAATGCTGTTTAAAAAAAGTTATTCACATAAGCCATAGTTTGACCTTGGACTTCCGAGGGGATATCCTTTAGCTCAGGAGCAAACTTAATTCTATCAAAATAGATTTTTGAAAATTGATACTTCAGGTCGGCTAGATGAGGATTAGAAGGAATTTGTTTCTCCAGCATGACGAAGGAAGGTTCAACATATTTCTTATTAGCCTTATGGCGAGAAAAGTCAAGGGAAACAAGTTTGGATGACTGCTCAGATTTTCGATGGGTATGGGACGACCTCGTTTGCTTTACAAAGTGGATGGCCGAATAAAGGGAACGGTGATACCTGCTTGTGAAATGTCATCGGATCGGTTGGTGAAGCTGTCCAAACATTTGGGCATAGGAGACCCAGATCTAGATATGTGAATTAAGGATAAATCATGAGATTGATACCCCCTATCTCGTCCCATTCGTTCTTGGGTTGATCGGATACTGGTGTTTGAGTCATGGCAAGTGCTATGGGAGTGTGCATGCCAGCTCCAACTCTTATGCTTACCTATCTGATCCTCAAGGGAATCAAACATGAACATTTGCTCCATTAAACTTGCGAGTGAAACAGAGACAAGTTAATCCCAGCAAGATAGGACATGATGCAAAATAAGCAAGGTGTGGTGCATGTATATGTGTATCTTGGTGTACCCCCAACGGACCATGGGTCTGGATTTTGTTGACCGAACTGATCTCCACCATACGGGTAGATAGCAAGCCATCCTCTACTTGGATAGGGAGTCGATATCTCCGAGGCTCATGTTATCCAAACCAAAAGATCCATTCTCATCTGGAATCGGCCTGAAATTAGCACAAAGATCCTCTAGAAGTGGGATAGGTGTCTCTTCTGTCACAATGGTTGGTGAAGGTTAGTCAGGGTCCACATTGAAGGATCCTTATCTTAGGGCACTGCTTTAAAAGGAAACCCTGATCAACATCGCTATCGTCATTAGAAGGCTCACTATCCATGTCAACGTCACCTTAGTCTACTCCACCACCTTCACCTTCCTCAGCGTGCTCATGGACTTCTTCAATTCCAACTGTAGGACTTTGATTGGGGGCATCCCTGGGTCCTCCCCATCATTCTCTGATGAAGAATTGCCCTTATCATTGTCGCTAAAAATGGTATGTAACTGACACTGTGGCCCTCCTCTAGTAAGTTGTGAGCCTGCATATTTTCATCGGTGAGAAGTGATCTCGCCTCTCTTTCTCCGATTGAAACTCAAAGGAGAGTCCTGAGGGTATTTTCCAAGGACACACTTCTAGGTCTTATCGACACATATGAGAGGACAAAAAGAAATTTTTGACCTACAAAATAATGAGACACGCTCGAATGAAAATGAGACTTACGTCTGGACATCCATCATTGCATGAATCCGGGCGGGCAACAAACAAAAAAGAAGTTGGCCTTAGAATAGCTTAATTTATTCCCAATGCCTATCACTAACCTATTACCTCTAGCATTTTACAAATATGTGAGAGCAAGACTTCCTTTTCGATGTTTGAAGTTGTACAAATATCATATTTACTTGTTGCTTGAGATGTGATTCAAGTGTCGAGAAAAGATGATGTATGTGCTACGCAGGAAGGCGTAACTACTAGGATGCAATTAGGTTGGAGCCAGCTCCATGAATTGTGAAACCTGATGAAAAATTGATTAAATGGTGGGACACACCTCGGTAGGCACATCTATCGATTGCATGGTCTGTATCATGTCGAGGGATGGTTAGCCGACCAATGGCACGTAGGAACCAACACATCCTCAAACGAGATGCTATGCTTTTCACATTTTCTTCTAAGGGATCCTTCATCAATTTTCATGGTAGTAGAATCTAAAGGGTCATCTAACATAACCGCGTCATCGAGACTATCCAGAGTAGCTTCTATTTTCGAACCTTCTACCGGCTCAGGAGGGATCTCTTGGAGAGGTTTTTCAGCTTGATGATTAGTATGCTAAGATCCATGTGGTTCTAGAGTTTGTCTAGCAACATGAATTATAGTCAAGCTAGATTCAGTGTTGGATTCGGCATACCTGGAGGTTGAAGGGCATGCAACTGCTATGAAGAGACTCTTAGAACATCTAGGATCCATAGCTACCAAAACTCAACATATGAGTAATATCAAAAATATTAAAACCTATGTCCCTATACCAGAGTGAAAACCCAGTAATGCGTGGTGCAATTTACTGTTTCATGCAGTATGCATATGTGACTGTGTGGTGTTAACATCAAATATTATGCAATTGTTCATTAGAAGGACAACTGCATATCCGAAGTGATCGTGATCACTGACCGTCCCAATGAGCTTCACGTCGTTGACCACATATTGGTAACTCCATGGCGGAAACTCAAAAAGATTTCGCTTAAGAAACATTAAGTGTTCACTCAAAGTCACCCAAGGTTGCATCAGCAAAATTCTCCAAGGCCGGGATCGACACTGATCCCAACCTTGCCTTTGGAAATTGGCCATCTTCTTCTTTATCCTCTACCCATGTGTGGTCAGCGACACAAAACCCTAACGAAGTCGACCCTCCGACATTGCTATCCACTTAGAGAAGTGAAAATTAAGGATCGTGAAAAGATGTAAATAGAAACCTAACTCATTCTTGCTCACAATGAACGGTGTTCAGGGTTAGAGGACGCAGCTAAGGGCAGTGACACTTGGAGCGATGGTGTCGAGTGCTTTGAATCTGGGAAAAAGGTCTTTTAATGGCTAGCTCTTGGTCGATGCCTCCAAAGTTAGCACAGACGCAAAGTGAAGATAAATGATATTTGTAAAAAAATAGCACAAATACCCAATAGATTTAGTGAAGAATAAAAATGAAGAAAATAAATGAAAAAAGGGCAAGAAATATACCATACAAGATTTTATAGTAGTTCGGCGTATTCCGGCCAACGTCCACTTTAAGTTTCCTTTATTATGTTGTATTTTTCGAGTACAGTTCTAACAGATTGTCATAAATCTATTATGGATTGGTATAAATCCATGAGTGATTATAAGAAATTAGAGTAAGAGAGCAAAAATTAAAAAAATATACGTAGAAATGAGCCACGTGCTCCTATTTATAGAGGTAGAAAGCCTAAAATCTAGCCTGAAGATCTCCACCTCATTCTCCACGCCCAAAACCACTTCTCTTGGAAAAATAGATGCCACCTTATCAATTTGTATGGATCAATACCGATCCAGGGGCTTGAATCATTACTGATCCGTAAGATGGCCAAACTAGTTATCCTAAACTCTTTGTGTTGGGTCGTCTCGTGGTTAGCTTTGTGATTCCAAACTTTTTTGCATCTTCATTAGCTTTCTAAATCCAAATGATGGATCGGTAGGGAAGTAGAATTACTGATTTTAAGTGCTCATGGAGATCAATAAAGAATTGCATGGAATCAATGGAACAGTGCTTGAAATAGTCTCCTAGGATCATCGCTAGCATGTAGTAGGAGTGGGGATAGGTTTTGATGAGGTTTCTTGGATCGGTACTGATCTAACACATTGTTGGATTGGTATCTTCGAACTCTTGAATTGCCTTGGCATTCGTCTTGTGATCGCTATTCTAAAACTGAAAAAGGATCACTAGCATCATGGCTTGTGAGCATGGGAAGTTTAAGGCGAAACGAGTGAACTGTTGCGGATCGGTATCAATCCAAGTGGTTGGATTGGTACCGATCCTACACTTTGTTGGATTTTGAACTATAGATTCTTAGGATAGAATTGTATTGGTTTTGCTATTTTGGTTGTGCCTGAGTTTTGGGTTTGTAGTCATCACTCCGGTCTTCTTGCCTTAATAACTTAAAAGTTTGTCTCGTCAAGTTCGTCTGTACACTACCTAGTCAAAAGGTAGGATAACACTTGCCCCCTAAAGCATGCCTTACGAATGGAAAGTGTGCTTTGATCAAGAACATGTTTTGAACATCAAAATCTGATAGTTGCGCTCTCCGGCTATTTTAATCTAGGTGAATCATCCAATTCCTTCAAATTCTCTTATAAATCAAAGATTCTTCCAAACTTGTTACAACCTAAGACTCTAGACTTTGCTTATGTGTAGTCTATACATCACAATCATTCCGATTTCATTTGGAGTTATCACATAACATACATATGTTGTTCCATTTTTATCCAGGATTTATGTTATTATCATTTTGATTTCATTTAGAGTTACTATATCACATATCAAAATCATCCCATGTTCATTCGGGATATATCTGTTTCATTCTAATTTCAAGGTGTTCAAATCCTTTATTAAATCTACGTCCGTTCTAAGGGTCGATCTCTCTGGGTCATTTATATTTAGTTTAATGCACGATCTCTGGATCATTGTATGTTTAATTTGATGTGCGATTTCTTTGAATCGCTAAATGTTTAAGATAAAAGGATGATCTCTTTGGATCGTTAGTGAATTCATGGTCGTTCAGGGTCGATAGTTAAATTTACGATCTCTTTAGATCATTAATTGAATTCATTGTCTCTCCGTGCCGTTAATCAAATGCATGGTCGCTCGAGGCTGATAACCAAATCCATGGTCTCTTTCGACCGATAACCAATTCCTTGGCCACTTGAGGCCAATAATCAAATCCATGGTCTCCTTGGACCGTTAGATGGACTTTAAAGCGATCAATTTTAGTTATCACATTTAATGTGGATTTTCAAAAATCCGAATATTCAAATCAAATGTAGGCGTACAAGCACAAATCTTAAGCGTTCATCCTAGACGTCCAACTTGGAGTATGCCTAGAGACCAATCTAGGTCTTGTACATGTGTAATCGGTCATAGGTTATTACCATCCTAAGTAGTCATCTCAAGCATCCGACTTAGAGCATACCTAGGGACTGTTCAGGATCCCATACATGTATAAGCGGCTGAGGTTATTATTGTCTTTATTGCTTAACATGAAAAGAAAAATGAAAGAACAGAAACAAAAAAGTGCGGGAATCGAATTCGACTCTAGTTCATCCCGATCATGCGATGACTCTCCTCGACCTCCATCCAAGGACGTTTCCATTCGTTGCGGATGATGGCTGCTCTTGTTTCACCGCAACTCAATTTCTCACATACTACTTCCTCGATCAGATCACTTAGGTTTCTACAGACATTTTTATTATGCCCATCCATCTAATGGAATAGGAAATATTTTCCAGACATCCTTTCATGGTTTGTGGGCTCTTTCCTTGTTGGTTTCTGATAGGGGATCCGTCCACTAGTACCCAGGTAAATCCGCTCTGAGGTCTCGTTCAAATCTGGATAAGAAGAGAATTTTGGCTCCTTCCTTTGTCACTTTGATCCATCAAAGTCTTCATCCATATGCCATTTTCCTTTGTTCTTGTTAGATCCTGCTCTGAGTGATCCACTGCCATCCAGAGCATTAACCTCTTCCTCATCAGTTTCAGCATCCTCCTGACATAGAAATGTTTCAACCTCGTGATACAACTCTGTGAGATCCATCAGTGGGTCCCGTTCCATGGTAACCTTAAATCCATCTTAACAGCCACACCAGAAATTACTACCATCAAAACCACTTATGGATCCGGCCTATCTACCTTGACTACCGCCGCATTGAATCCTATCAGAAAACTCCTACGGGACTCTATAGCTCTCTGCTTCATAGTCAATAGTGTTATCACATTTTTAGGTCATGATATATGGACCCGAAACTACCTCATGAATCTATCCACTAACTCGGTCAACTTGCTTATGGAATTGTTCTCTAAATGTCTAAACCAAAACGCAGCTAAATCCATCAGATACATAGCGAAACAACGTCCCACCACTTCCTCAGATGCACCCAGCACGTCCATGTGCTGGATGTACCTCATCAAATGGACTATTGGGTCAACTTCCCATCATACGTCTCCAACGTTGGAAGTTTGAAATCGGGAGGATTCCTAGCATATTGAATGTTTGGAGTGAACTGACTCCTTTTCACATCTTCTAGGCCTCGGCTAGGCAATCCACCTCTCATGGCTCATCTCACCGTCTCCAAGAGTCTCTCATCATCATCTAAGGGAATTTTAAGGTTTGCATTCGCAGCCTACCCTCGATTTCGTGAGGGAATTCTGGCACATACTCCTCCGGTCGTGCTTCGAAATTTTGATTCACATTCAAACACTCCACATCATTACCTGGACATGTAATATCTCTTCCTAAGCCAGCATGATCCATGCCCCCGAGCACTTCGGTATCGGTACCGATCCATATTATTGGCTCGGGGATTGCTTCAGTCTGCTCTATTCTGCCTCCTAGCATGTTTACCCCTGCTTTAGGTATCTGGTTCGCAGCGACTTTGACTGTTCCAGCTTGTCCCATTCTCCTGAAGAAATTCTCCACCGTCTCTTCTCAATGAGAAATCATCCTTTCTTCTAATCCATTCATCATAGTTTCTATCTCATCCCTAATTATATACATAAACAGGGGTTACCTCCTGAGGACGCCTCTTGGCTGCCCTCTTGTTAATTTCCTCTAGCAATAGCCTTCCTAGTAGATTGTCTTGTCATTTTAAACGTTTCAAAGTCTCAAATTAGTGAATTCAAGTGTTTCTCAGTGAAAGCGCAAAAATGATTGAATCAAAATGGCACAAACACCGAATAGATTTAGTAAAAAAAATAAAAAGTGAAGAAAATAAATAAAAAACGAGCGAGAAATAGAATGTACAAGATTTATAGTGGTTTGGCATACTCCTGCTTAAGTCCACTTCAAGTTTCCTTTCTATTATGTTGTGTTTTTTAAGTACAGTTCTTACAGATCAGTATAAATCTTTTATAGATTGGCAAAAATCCGAGAGTGATTATAAGAAATTAGAGTAAGAGACCAAAAGCTGAAAAAAAAGATCCCTAAAAATTGGCCATGCCCTCCCATTTATAGAGGTAGGAAGCAAAAAAATCTCGTCTGATGATCTCGAACTCATTCTCTATGCCCAAAACCACTTCTCCTGGAAAAAATGGATAGCACCTCATCGATTTGTACGGATCGGTATTGATCCAAGGGCTTGGATTGGTACCGATCCATAAGATGGCCAAACTGGTCATCTTAAACTCTTAATGTTGGCCAGTCTCATTGTTAGCTTTGCAATTCCAAACTTATTTGCATCTTTTTTAGCTTGTTTCTGAGTCCAAATGATGGATCAGTGGAGAAGTAGAGTTGCAGATTTCAAGTGCTCATGGAGATCGATAGAGAATTGCATGGAATCAACGAAGTAGTGCTTGAAATAGGCTCCTTGGATCATCGTTGGCATATAGTAGGAGTGGGGGCAGATTTTGATGAGATTTCATGGATCGGTACCGATCCACGATGTTGGATTGGTACCGATCCAATACACTGTTGGATTGGCCACTTTAAACTCTTGAGATGGCTTGGCATTCATATTGTAATCGATATAATGAAACTGGAAAAGGATCACTAGTATCATGGCTTGTGAGAATGGGAATTTTGAGGCAAAATGAGTAAAGTTTTATGGATCGGTACCGATCTAACAAGGTTTGATTTTGAATTATGGATTCTTAGGGTGGACCTGTATTGGTTTTGATATTTTGGATGTACTTGTTTCGGGCATTGAAATCACTCTCTAGGCTTCTTGCCTTGATAACTTTGAAGTTTGACATGTCAAGTTCATCCATATAATGCCTGGTCAAAAGGTGGAATAACAAATGAAGTGTTGGTTCGGTTATATAAGATCCCGAACCCAAAAAAGTAGTTACAAAGTTGATTAAAATTTCGGAGTCCAGGATTGGTACCGATCCATGAACATGGATCAGTACAAAACCCATATATATGTACATATATGTTTGCATATGCATGTGTATGCATCCATGGATGTATACAGGTTTATGCCTATGTGCTTAAGTGAAGCATGGCGAATAACCTACATATGTGTGCGTGTGCATTTACGACACTTGATAATTGGAATCACAGGAATCGGTACTGAACCCATATATATATATATATACATACATACATATATATATATATATATATATATTTGTGTGTGTATGTATATGTATGTATACATGTATGTATGTATATGTATGTACGTATATGTTTGCATATGCACATGGGAATCTACGGGTGTATACAGGTTTATGCATGTGTGCCTAAGTGAAACATGGTAAGCAACCTACATATGTGTGCATATGCATTCACGACACTTGACAATTGGAATCAAAAGGCGAGGAATTCTAAATTTGGAGTGACGAACTACAAGAGCGCACTCCATTTTTATAATGCCATATATCAAAAGGCAAGCAAAGCAAAGCATTACAATGAATGTTTAAAGATGCTACATTTCATCAAAATAGCTGAAGGAAAGACGACAAATATTCAAAATGTGGATTGAGATTTTATGTAGGAATCTAATTTGTCTCGCTTCAAAGCACATTGATCTAAAAACAAGATGTACTTTGGGGGGAAAGTGTTATCCGGCCTTTTGATCAGACCGTATTTGGATGAATCTGACCAGTTGAACTTAAAGATTATCGAGGCAAAAAGCCCAAAGTGATAAATAGCGAACCCAGATGCCAAGTACGACTATGATTACAAGCCTAAAACATAGAAACTAGCTTCCATAAGATTACCAACATCCAATGCATCAACAAACAAATGTCCAAGATTCATAGGCAAGAAAGGTTAGGGATCAGTACCAATCGCTGACCAAGGATTGATACCGAACCTCGAAAGTTCATCAGAATCACCCATCCTCTAATACACTACCTAGATATGATGATTACAACCCACTCCAAGCCTCGTTGGATCGTTCACATGTTATGGCCATCAAGCACCAAGTATACAAAAAGCCTCTCACTTCTACTCCACCACCAAACCAAATATTTCATCTAGAAACAAGCTTCTAGCAAAGCAACCGAGGTGGAAAACATGAAGACACAAGCGATTCACACCAACTTAAGACCACTAGAAATACCCATGGTGCCATCTTATGGATCGGTACCGATCCATGACTATGGATCGGTACCTATCCCTAATAATTGCTGATGTGGCCACAATCTTCCTAGCATTTCTCTCCTTAGACATGGGGAATGTGGACGTGAACATGGTAGAGGAGATTTTGATGACCTTCGGCTATAAATAGAGGGGTAGGGTGATGTTTTAAGGGATTTTTTTGGTTGTTTCACAAATTTACATATTGTTCTTGTAATCCCGGAGATCATTCCTGATCTATAAGAACACCTCTTGTAAATAGCAATCAAATCGACAATAAAATTAAATGGATGTTGGCAATGATTACCTCAACCACTATAAATTTCGTATGTCTTGTAATTTCTCATTTTCATTTACTTTCTTCAAGTATTTCTTTTCTTCAATTCTCTGGATGTTTGTGCCACTTTTTGGTGTAAACAGGTACTTCATTAAAAATTAGTAGTATGTTGTTCATTATAGTTTAGAAATATCGTAGTATCTTTAAATATTCTTTCTTACAGACACATGCTTTTTTTGCATTTTGACTCAAAAACAAACTATTAGATTTCTCTAGTAAAATATTTATTCAATTTTGATGCTTGTCGAGCGATACTATCCTATCAATTCTTAGATCATATCCAATACTTACAAAACCAGTTATCACTCCTACTAATTATTTCACATTTTGGTTATCATATGCAAACATTCTATTCTAAATCACTAGTTAGAATTTAATGTTTCAACATGGATGTACCAAAACTCAAAGTCATACTGAGCGATTAATTTGCAAGTAGAATCTAAATTAATTTAAGCATGCTTATAATGAATCCATTATGCTAGTTTCAACAGTTGAAATTTATGAAGTTATTCTTATCGGTGTTGCTTACTATATTCCAACTTCATTGGTCTTCCTTTTGAAGACCCACCTATGGTCGATGGATCATTTCCCTTTAGGGACAACTATCAAAATCGTATTTTGATAATGTACTTAAAATACATTTCGAACTTAAAGCATCAAGGCATATAGCAATGTTCTCTTCATGGCTTATTAACAACTAAGGAAATTATTATTACTAATAATTCTTTTTCTTAGAAAATTGGAGATCGATAAACAAGAGAAAACTATTAAAGAGATTGATGAAGCACCAGGATGACTTTTGATGGCCAAAAGATAGATTATAAAGGAGATGGATAACAAGATAGAGGAACATCACATTCTAGTAGAATGCAAGGAAATTCCATATCAAGGTCAAATCAAAAATACTAAGGGGGAAAGACAAAAGTTGGTGGAAATCAGGAAGAAAGGCTATGTCTTTATCATAGATAAAACAAGCAATCAATTCTCGATTAAGCATTTACAGGGGCAACACACTTGGCAAATGTACTGGGACGTGCTACAGAAACCTATAGTAACAAGGGAGCCATAGAATATAGTACACTTATGAAGAGAGTCACCAATGGCTCCTTTTAGTATCCTTAAGTGTTATGAATCATCATTGGGCTGGGTTCGGTCGGACATATATCCTAAAATTTCTAACCCTATGAGTGCGTTACATTTTTTTATTCTAAGTCTCATGTAATTAATTGTGATGATAATAGTAATAATATTTTGTAGGAAATAGCCTAAACATCTACAAAATGTACAGAGACGGAAAGTAATGGGACCGAAAATTCATATAATAAAAGTAATGAAGTTGAGAGACTAGAAATACCCAAGAGCCTTGCCAGTAAAAAAAGAAACTTACCAATATTAAGAAGCAGAAAGTGGTTAGGAATAATCATGAATGGGAAGAGAGAGTGTGAGGCAAGCAGACAGAGAGCAAAGATGCCATCTCAAAAGGCAAAGTTCTTCGAAGCTCAAAATTTAAGTAATGTCCATTGTAAGCCGGAATTCTAGGGGCTTTCATAAGCCTAATATGATGGTAGAGGTCAAAGAGTAATGAGTAAGTATAATGTCGGATGTATTGGAATTCTAGAAAATAAATTGGGTTATCATCAGCTGGAAATATTAAAAAGAAAAACTGGAAGTAAATTGTAACATCCCGCCTTTTCGCACACTTTAAACCGACACACGTGCCAATTAAAAGCATACGCAAGGGCAGATTGTTATGGGGTAAATAAGAAAAACAGAGAAGAAATAAAACAAAATAGAATCTCACAGCGGAAGGATAAAATATAATAATAAATATACAGTTCAAAACAGTTTACAAACACTTGATTTGCTTTATACAATAAATATCAGAGTTACACATACCAATACAATCAATGCAGCGGAATAGAAAGAGTGTGTTGCAATACTATATATAATAATAATACGTCTCCTTCATCTTCGTCCTTCAAAGCTAAAGTCTTCGATCCTGAAACGCTCGGACTGACCCGAGCGAATTTGAAAGGACAAAAACACTCGAGTCAGAACTAAAAGATCTTATGTGAGTTAAATTAACAGAAATAAATATGAGTACAGTAACTCAAGAGATGCTCGGGATTTACATCTCCTAAGGATCCGTTAAACTATTTACTATGTAGTATATTGCGCTATTATAATAGTGTCTATTTATAAAATAAACTTACTTTTAAATAGCGTTAAGGCTTTACATTTTCCACCTTAACACGTAAAATGCCAATAGTCTATACAGTACCGTAATACCTCCTGATCGGGAAGCTACCAGAGGATACTCCATAGGTACGACACAAATAGAAACTCGTAGTAAAGGTTCGGTATGATAGGTGACACGGCACAACTAGGCAATGCCAGTGTAGATATACCAATTGCTATCCAGGCTGGTGGAAACGCGTAGCCGCAGTTACCGCCCACCTCGGACTAACTCCCCAAAATCAAAATATAGAAGTGGCCACTGAATCAATCCAAAATCAAAGTATAATATCGAAGAGGAGGGTCCGATCAGAGGAATGACCTCATTGGCCTGAGAATCGCTCCTGTTTTAGCCACCTTATGCCAACTTACGGGAGTCGGGTCCACGTATTTACCTTACAGGAAACGTCGCCACCACCTACTTCATTCTGGAATCTCCACCGCGTACACGGTTAGTCAAAGTGGTTTTCAGTATCGACAGAGAGTATGTCCATATCCGATCCCGGTCTCTTTGTCAACCCATCGTTATTATAACACCGCGGTCATTTAAAAATAGCTCATACTTTAAAACCAGAATAAACATTTCCATTTTAAAATTATGAATACGATATCATTTTAAAACCCAAAACAATATGATATCCTTTATCCCAAATATAAACCTTTTCAAAAATCCAAATGCTTTAAAATTTATAACGTCTGAAAGCCAAATATCCTTTCAAAGCATAATATTTCGAAATTCATAATTTAAAACCATAACTTTTAAAGCTTGAATGGTTTGGATATTCAACGGTATATGAATTAAATGGTTTAACTTAAATGTTACTTTGTAAAGAAAATAGT
This sequence comes from Allium cepa, assembly GCA_030765085.1. NCBI lineage: Eukaryota > Viridiplantae > Streptophyta > Magnoliopsida > Asparagales > Amaryllidaceae > Allium > Allium cepa. The sequence continues at coordinate 889,124,088 of CM060929.1, forward strand.
TCTCATGGCTTTACAAATACATTTCTTTATTAAAGTCTAAACCAAAATTTATATTATCTCTCTCAAGTTCCAAAACCACTTCAATTTATTTATATATACGTATATCCATTTTGAGTATCAATATTTCAAACTAAAGTTGGATTTTATTCTTTCAACAAATCAATTGTTCTATTAATTAGTCTTGAATATTCGTATAAAATCCATAAATAATAAGACTTCAATTTCTAGTAATAAAAATATATATATATATTTCCCAATTCAAATTATACTAGAATATTCATTTCAATTTATTTTGGGAAAATCCAATTATAAATATCATATCTTAAAATTTCCAAACTTAACATTTAAACATATGATATAAATTATTAAACTCCATTTTCTTCATTTTCTTCCATTTTTAATAAAGATTTTTTATACACCTTTTAATTTCAAAATTTTCAACTTCATATGTATATATATATGGAAGAAAAATATTTATACAATATAAAATTTAAGATTATTATAAACCGTATTCCATCCAAACCATAGAAATCACATTTAAATAGTTATATATATACCGCAGTGCCTGTATATAATTTTCTATCCTATGGTCAAGTGATACGGATATTTATCATTTCAATCCGCAATTTAAAAGATATAAAATTTTGCGGTTATATATCATTTCAAACCACAATCCCGAATGAAATGAAATATGCATGATAATTTGCAATTTAATGATATACAATAAACATCCATCAACATTACCCATCATCCAATCTCAATCATCAAGCAATATCAATCAATAACAATTTATATTTGATAATATATAACAGGCAATAACTGGCAATTTTATTCAGATTAAATTTAACAACTATTAATCTAACAGTTTATATTCAGTAATAATCTATATAACTGTTAACTAGCAGTTTATAGGCAAACACAAATTCTAACTATCAATAAATAAATGAAATTAACAGTTAAATTCAATAAATGCAATTCAACAAATATGAGTGAAATAAACATGCCAAATACTCATAAATAAATTTCTATTCATTTCTAAAATTAATTTAACAAACATAAAAGCTTTTAGAAGTTGTGAGTGGGTTAAAACACTCACCTTTGGAATTTAAATCGAAATTAAATTCAATTTAAACTCAAAAGTTCGCCCGTCTCAGAATTCGTCCAAACCAGCGTCATCAAGTCCGGAATTTAATTACGATCCTAATAAAAGAAATTTCGCGTGAATCCGAGATCGTATGAGAAAGTTATGGCGAAAAATGGTGATTGAATTCAAAATTAAAATAAACAAAGTGACACACATTTGTTAAAATAAACCTGCCACGTCAGCTATCCCTACAACTCATGCATCATCTCCAGGCGGCCAAGATATCTGAAATTCAAACCCTACAGCACACGCAAATACGAACGCTCCTCCATATCGCGACCCAGGTCACTTCGGCTTGGACCACCGCCGCCCATACTGCATCGTCCAGGCTCGGCCCCACGGCCTCGAGCCTCTCCCCCTGTTCGAACGACGAGAACAACCACCGGCCGCCCATACTCCATGCTAACCCTAATCGAATACTGCTGCAGATCCGACCATTGATTCGCGAAAACATTTACATAGATCGACTCCCCTCAGTCCCCTCTACAAAACCCAGAAATCGTTTGACGATCTGACGAAGTTTGTTACGGCGCTGATGAATGGCCACGAACTGTTTGAATTTATTCTGGGTGAACGATAACTCCAATTGAAAAACGAATTTCACCATGAGATTACGTGCATCGAGAACTATGATATATATTTTTTCGAGATTTTTAGGAGGACTTTAAAATTTCACTTTGTTTTTGAACCGACTGGATCTAGGGTTAGCCCCCATTGAAGAAGAAGAGAAGCTTGAAGAAGATGAACGTACATCAAAATGATAATAAAAGGGAGGCTAGGGTTTATGATCGCATATATATAAACAGATAGAAGAAGGCTAGGTGGGTACGGATAACGAACGTGCTAAACGGTAGTTGGCTCAAAAAGCCCGTTCTGACCCCGGAACGAAATTTATTAAACCCATATATCCAAATAGGTATTTTAAAATATTCCGAACGCGATGGAAAAAGTTTCACGTCCAAATTTGATCATATGAAGAAGTTATGCTGAAATCAATATTTTCCAAATTCAATTGATTTCAATGCATAAATTTCAAGGCGTTTCGAGTCTGTACGATCAAACGATAAGTCCGATTGCTACGAAACTTGAAACATTATTATAATTCACCTTTACGGATCCGATGAAACTGGTTTCGTCGAAATCCGAGTCAGTTGCAAAAATGACTATTTTTATATTCATTAATTAAATTGAAATAAATCATAAAAATCCAAATTTTTATTTAACTTCAAATATTGACTAAGTTTTATCGCCTATAAAATTCAAAATCAATTTCAATGATTAAACAAGATTAGATGCGAATTAAAAGTTGACAAGATATAAATTGCAGTGTTCATTTCTGCACTTCCTTATTATCTAGAAATTATAAATTTTATTCTCAAAACCCAATTATTTAATCTTATACTTTTATACTCTCAACTTAAATCCAAAACAAAGATGCCCTTTAACATGTCTATGTTTTCACTTTAATATCCGCAAATTCCCTTTTTATTCAATAACGTACCATTTAACGTTAAATTCCCTTTATTTATGCAATAAATGCAATTATTGAATCTAATACTCAATTAAATTTATAGATCCTGCTTTCTAAAATCTATATCAACAATAGGTCAAATTTTAAATAGAATTAGCCTTAACTTCACCTAATAGAATTTTCTATTTCAACTACCAAATAAAACTACGCTAACTGCACTATTAAATTAGTTAATTGAAATTAAGTCTACATTTAAAGGTTATAAATTATAAGTTGGACCCTAAATAAATTCGTTTATTGATACAATCTTTCTATTCAGTAAATAGCCTTTTTATGGGTATAAATAACATTCGGATTATGCTGCATCTCATTAGTGCGTGTTTTATTTCCTATAACTTCTCCTTATTTAGCTATACCCATTAACAACCAAAAAAATTAAATTAGCTTTATTTCAATTTATTTCCATTCTTAACAGAATAAAATAAATGGTTAACCTACATTTGTTATCCTTTTGTATTCATATTCCCTAACAACATTATTAACAACGATGTGGCTATAAACTTTAATTAAATAAATTATATGAATGGGTAAATTTGGTAATTATGACAATTGCTCAAATATATGCATAATTTACTCCTTATTATTATGGATTCCATTCATTTCTTTACCAGTTGCCTTAGTCTTCTTAATTTCTATTTACTACCAAACTTCAAATTTAGTTATAGCTTCTCAATACGTACAATTACATAGGTAAAACAATTTTATTACTATTTTAAGTCCATTTATTATTGACAACATTCATTAAATTTACTTATCAACACCTATTGCATTGATTTATTCAACGGTCACTTTTAATTAGTTACTACCCATTTTACAATCTAATGTAAATCTTCCACTAATAAATCTCATTCTAGGTAATATTTTTATTAATAATTGCAAATTCAACACTTATATTGCTTCCTTATATTTATCTTACACAAAGTGTGCAAATTCACATTATTCAAATCTATTTCCATGTAACTATTAAATTGTTAACATACATTCAATTCCAAATTTTATAGAAAATATATTATCTAAAAACCTTTCTATTCTAAATAACTTTATTCAATGTTAACATTCACCAAATACAAATTTACTTCCATAAATATGGTTGCACTTAAATTCAGTTATTATTTCATAAATATTATTTTAATCAACTAATTATGACTTATAACCACAAACACAAATTTTCGTTGTTCTACCTATTTCTATATAAACATTTCAATTTGTTAATCTTTAATCTCAGTTACTATATCCAACTCCTACATTTATTCTAAATTAGATTAGAAATTATATTAATTTAATTCGTTTAATATCATCAAATTTATTGGGTCGTTACAATCTCCCCCGCTCAAAACTTTTCGTCCCCGAAAAGGAAAAAGAAGGGAGCAGGAAGAATAAAATAGTACATCTTATTCCAAATATTAACTTATAAACAATATTTTACTAGATTAATTTTCTTAAATAAAATATACCTGTTTAAAATCATTATATTCTTTTATACTTAAATAATTAAAGTTGGGTAACTATCTTCAACAAAATTCTAAGTCCAAAATTTACGGAAAATTTTGGCAGAGTCTCCTTTGTACGGAGAGGCTCGGAAGAAAAATATAATATCAAAATATACAAATATATTACATATATTATCAAAATATTATCCCAACACGGGAAAAATTATATAAAATAGCGCTAAAACGTAATCCGGAAACGTACCTATTTGTCGGGCAATACGCTTATTATTATGGAACCAAAAGCAGTAGCAGTTGCTTCCATCACCTGCATTCACTTATATAATCTAAAAGGTTAAATATTTATATTAAAGTGAAATGCTTAGGTGATTTCAACCATTAATCAACCAATCAATACAACAACCATCAACCTTACAACCATCATACATACACAAAGCAAAGCAACCATTTAATCCATCTAACAAATAGTTGTTTGGGTTCAAAACTTGAAATTTGTATGAAATGAAACTAACTATCAAGTGCATCCTTTACTCAACAGTCTTAGATGGAACAAAGATAGATTATTTATTCATCCAACAACTTCAAGTTCCTTACCCCACAATCATGAATCAAACAATACAATTCAAACCAACAACCAAATCAACTTATTATACATTTATTTCATGCTTCAGTGGTTTGATTTTCTTTCTTTCATTTATGGAGGGATTTCTTTATTTCTTACAATTTTCGTTTTCCATTTATTACAAAATTCATTATATTTGCATTCCAATTTATTGACTAAAGTTTATATCATCTATTTATACTACTTACCTTTACTTATATAGTAAAATTTCCAATTTAACTTAAGTTTATACAATTAATTCTCATTAATAACAACAAATTTATTGAATACCTTTATTACCTCAAGCTTCACTTGTAAGATTTCCCCTTACATTTTCTTACTAACATTGCAACTTTTATTATATGGTAAGTTATGTATGTTTTAAGAATGTAAGTGAAAATTTACAAGTTTCTTCTCAATTCCTTAAATTAATATATATTTGTTTTATAAATTACAAATTCAACTTACCTTTAATTTCATTCATTTATTTAATGTTGAAGTTTCTATTATATTTAATAGTAGTAACAATTTAATTACCCACTTTCTATTATATTTAATTACAGTAACCCTTTTTAATTACACTTAAATTATTAACCCTTATAACCTGCATTCCTATAAGTGAAAGATTTTACTTGTTCATTAACTATGGATTGCAGTCATTTAAATTAAATTTTTTTTTTCTACTTTCCATTATATTAGAATAGTGGAAATTAAAACATACTTAAGTTAATAATCCTACAATCAATTTTTGTTTAGAATTTCACTTTATATACTTAAGTTCATATCACCTATTAATAATACTTAACTTTATTTTTAGTAGAATTTCAATTATAACTTAAGTTTATACCATTAAATTCTTATTTATAACAGTAATTTATTGAGTACTTCATTATTTCCAAAAATTTACTTGTATAATATTCAATTTCAATCCCTTATTTAACATTTCAACTTTTTATATTTGGTAAGTTATTTATGTTAAAGAAAAATGCAATTGAACTTATACAAGTTTTATCTCAATTCTTCTAATTCATTGATTGTTCAATAAATCTTTACCATTACTTATAAGTTAAAATTTTAACTTCCTTTATACTTAGCATTAATTCTCTTACCTAAAATTAGAGGTTTCAATCCATTTATTTCTTACTTTTTATTTCACTAAATTTAACAATTAATTAATGGAAAATTTTAGAATTAAATTCCGGGTCAAATTTCAATTTATTTTGAAATAATAGATAATTAGTTTCCTACAACCTTTATATCTCAATTATATTTAAAACAATTAAAATTTTTAGATAATTTCAAAATAGATCTGCAGTACAATTTTACTACAGTGGCCTTTCCCCTTCGAAACTCGAAAATGAAAGTCGATGATGCGGCCGCCATCGTCGAAATTATTTTCCAGCGACAGAGAGGAAAGTACAAAATCTATTTTCTCCAAAATCTTCTTTTAAAACAATTCTTCCGAATTATACTAAATATTTATATAAGAAATTACTTATAAACCAAATCATTATATTTCATAAATCCTTTGAAAGAAGATTTTCAAAAATCCCGGACTTAAGTTCTAAAATCTCAAATTTGATTTATTAAAATTTCAACTTAGCTTTAATTTAATATAAATATTTTTATTACCTAACACCCAATCTATAGCAACCAAATATATATCCTTATAAAAATATTTTTATATATAGAAAATATAATAGGCAAAATTATTTCATTCACCTATATAAAAACAAATATTATGTCGGTCTGTCCTATTAAGTGTTTAGAAATCCCTATTGATGACATAGCGTCCCATGCATCAACCAGAATTTATAAATACAAAACGGGACAGATTAACACAATATCAAAATCTTTTATTAACACTAACAAGTACGCTCTCTCATATATATACACTCAGCGACTCCCATAGGGTATTACTACCCTATTAACAAAGAGTCAAACCCCACAAAGCCAAGTTTATCGCTAAACCTGGCTCTGATACCAACTGTAACATCCCGCCTTTTCGCACACTTTAAACCGACACACGTGCCAATTAAAAGCATACGCAAGGGCGGATTGTTATGGGGTAAATAAGAAAACAGAGAAGAAATAAAACAAAATAGAATCTCACAGCGGAAGGATAAAATATAATAATAAATATACAGTTCAAAACAGTTTACAAACACTTGATTTGCTTTATACAATAAATATCAGAGTTACACATACCAATACAATCAATGCAGCGGAATAGAAAGAGTGTGTTGCAATACTATATATAATAATAATACGTCTCCTTCGTCTTCGTCCTTCAAATCTAAAGTCTTCGATCCTGAAACGCTCGGACTGACCCGAGCGAATTTGAAAGGACAAAAACACTCGAGTCAGAACTAAAAGATCTTATGTGAGTTAAATTAACAGAAATAAATATGAGTACAGTAACTCAAGAGATGCTCGGGATTTACATCTCCTAAGGATCCGTTAAACTATTTACTATGTAGTATATTGCGCTATTATAGTAGTGTCTATTTATAAAATAAACTTACTTTTAAATAGCGTTAAGGCTTTACATTTTACACCTTAACACGTAAAATGCCAATAGTCTATACAGTACCGTAATACCTCCTGATCGGGAAGCTACCAGAGGATACTCCATAGGTACGACACAAATAGAAACTCGTAGTAAAGGCTCGGTATGGTAGGTGACACGGCACAACTAGGCAATGCCAGGGTAGATATACCAATTGCTATCCAGGCTGGTGGAAACGCGTAGCCGCAGTTACCGCCCACCTCGGACTAACTCCCCAAAATCAAAATATAGAAGTGGCCACTGAATCAATCCAAAATCAAAGTATAATATCGAAGAGGAGGGTCCGATCAGAGGAATGACCTCATTGGCCTGAGAATCGCTCCTGTTTTAGCCACCTTATGCCAACTCACGGGAGTCGGGTCCACGTATTTACCTTACAGGAAACGTCGTCACCACCTACTTCATTCTGGAATCTCCACCGCGTACACGGTTAGTCAAAGTGGTTTTCGGTATCGACAGAGAGTATGTCTATATCCGATCCCGGTCTCTTTGCCAACCCATCGTTATTATAACACCGCGGTCATTTAAAAATAGCTCATACTTTAAAACCAGAATAAACATTTCCATTTTAAAATTATGAATACGATATCATTTTAAAACCCAAAACAATATGATATCCTTTATCCCAAATATAAACCTTTTCAAAAATCCAAATGCTTTAAAATTTATAACGTTTGAAAGCCAAATATCCTTTCAAAGCATAATATTTCGAAATTCATAATTTAAAACCATAACTTTTAAAACTTGAATGGTTTGGATATTCAACGGTATATGAATTAAATGGTTTAACTTAAATGTTACTTTGTAAAGAAAATAGTTCTCATGGCTTTACAAATACATTTCTTTATTAAAGTCTAAACCAAAATTTATATTATCTCTCTCAAGTTCCAAAACCACTTCAATTTATTTATATATACGTATATCCATTTTGAGTATCAATATTTCAAACTAAAGTTGGATTTTATTCTTTCAACAAATCAATTGTTCTATTAATTAGTCTTGAATATTCGTATAAAATCCATAAATAATAAGACTTCAATTTCTAGTAATAAAAATATATATATATATTTCCCAATTCAAATTATACTAGAATATTCATTTCAATTTATTTTGGGAAAATCCAATTATAAATATCATATCTTAAAATTTCCAAACTTAACATTTAAACATATGATATAAATTATTAAACTCCATTTTCTTCATCTTCTTCCATTTTTAATAAAGATTTTTTATACACCTTTTAATTTCAAAATTTTCAACTTCATATGTATATATATATGGAAGAAAAATATTTATACAATATAAAATTTAAGATTATTATAAACCGTATTCCATCCAAACCATAGAAATCACATTTAAATAGTTATATATATACCGCGGTGCCTGTATATAATTTTCTATCCTATGGTCAAGTGATACGGATATTTATCATTTCAATCCGCAATTTAAAAGATATAAAATTTTGCGGTTATATATCATTTCAAACCACAATCCCGAATGAAATGAAATATGCATGATAATTTGCAATTTAATGATATACAATAAACATCCATCAACATCACCCATCATCCAATCTCAATCATCAAGCAATATCAATCAATAACAATTTATATTTGATAATATATAACAGGTAATAACTGGCAATTTTATTCAGATTAAATTTAACAACTATTAATCTAACAGTTTATATTCAGTAATAATCTATATAACTGTTAACTAGCAGTTTATAGGCAAACACAAATTCTAACTATCAATAAATAAATGAAATTAACAGTTAAATTCAATAAATGCAATTCAACAAATATGAGTGAAATAAACATGCCAAATACTCATAAATAAATTTCTATTCATTTCTAAAATTAATTTAACAAACATAAAAGCTTTTAGAAGTTGTGAGTGGGTTAAAACACTCACCTTTGGAATTTAAATCGAAATTAAATTCAATTTAAACTCAAAAGTTCGCCCGTCTCAGAATTCGTCCAAACCAGCGTCATCAAGTCCGGAATTTAATTACGATCCTAATAAAAGAAATTTCGCGTGAATCCGAGATCGTATGAGAAAGTTATGGCGAAAAATGGTGATTGAATTCAAAATTAAAATAAACAAAGTGACACACATTTGTTAAAATAAACCTGCCACGTCAGCTATCCCTACAACTCACGCATCATCTCCAGGCGGCCAAGATATCTGAAATTCAAACCCTACAGCACACGCAAATACGAACGCTCCTCCATATCGCGACCCAGGTCACTTCGGCTTGGACCACCGCCGCCCATACTGCATCGTCCAGGCTCGGCCCCACGGCCTCGAGCCTCTCCCCCTGTTCGAACGACGAGAACAACCACCGGCCGCCCATACTCCATGCTAACCCTAATCGAATACTGCTGCAGATCCGACCATTGATTCGCGAAAACATTTACATAGATCGACTCCCCTCAGTCCCCTCTACAAAACCCAGAAATCGTTTGACGATCTGACGAAGTTTGTTACGGCGCTGATGAATGGCCACGAACTGTTTGAATTTATTCTGGGTGAACGATAACTCCAATTGAAAAACGAATTTCACCATGAGATTACGTGCATCGTGAACTATGATATATATTTTTTCGAGATTTTTAGGAGGACTTTAAAATTTCACTTTGTTTTTGAACTGACTGGATCTAGGGTTAGCCCCCATTGAAGAAAAAGAGAAGCTTGAAGAAGATGAACGTACATCAAAATGATAATAAAAGGGAGGCTAGGGTTTATGATCGCATATATATAGACAGATAGAAGAAGGCTAGGTGGGTACGGATAACGAACGTGCTAAACGGTAGTTGGCCCAAAAAGCCCGTTCTGACCCCGGAACGAAATTTATTAAACCCATATATCCAAATAGGTATTTTAAAATATTCCGAACGCGATGGAAAAAGTTTCACGTCCAAATTTGATCATATGAAGAAGTTATGCTGAAATCAATATTTTCCAAATTCAATTGATTTCAATGCATAAATTTCAAGGCGTTTCGAGTCTGTACGATCAAACGATAAGTCCGATTGCTACGAAACTTGAAACACTATTATAATTCACCGTTACGGATCCGATGAAACTGGTTTCGTCGAAATCCGAGTCAGTGGCAAAAATGACTATTTTTATATTCATTAATTAAATTGAAATAAATCATAAAAATCCAAATTTTTATTTAACTTCAAATATTGACTAAGTTTTATCGCCTATAAAATTCAAAATCAATTTCAATGATTAAACAAGATTAGATGCGAATTAAAAGTTGACAAGATATAAATTGCAGTGTTCATTTCTGCACTTCCTTATTATCTAGAAATTATAAATTTTATTCTCAAAACCCAATTATTTAATCTTATACTTTTATACTCTCAACTTAAATCCAAAACAAAGATGCCCTTTAACATGTCTATGTTTTCACTTTAATATCTGCAAATTCCCTTTTTATTCAATAACGTACCATTTAACGTTAAATTCCCTTTATTTATGCAATAAATGCAATTATTGAATCTAATACTCAATTAAATTTATAGATCCTGCTTCCTAAAATCTATATCAACAATAGGTCAAATTTTAAATAGAATTAGCCTTAACTTCACCTAATAGAATTTTCTATTTCAACTACCAAATAAAACTACGCTAACTGCACTATTAAATTAGTTAATTGAAATTAAGTCTACATTTAAAGGTTATAAATTATAAGTTGGACCCTAAATAAATTCGTTTATTGATACAATCTTTCTATTCAGTAAATACCCTTTTTATGGGTATAAATAACATTTGGATTATGCTGCATCTCATTAGTGCGTGTTTTATTTCCTATAACTCTCCTTATTTAGCTATACCCATTAACAACCAAAAAAATTAAATTAGCTTTATTTCAATTTATTTCCATTCTTAACAGAATAAAATAAATGGTTAACCTACATTTGTTATCCTTTTGTATTCATATTCCCTAACAACATTATTAACAACGATGTGGCTATAAACTTTAATTAAATAAATTATATGAATGGGTAAATTTGGTAATTATGACAATTGCTCAAATATATGCATAATTTACTCCTTATTATTATGGATTCCATTCATTTCTTTACCAGTTGCCTTAGTCTTCTTAATTTCTATTTACTACCAAACTTCAAATTTAGTTATAGCTTCTCAATACGTACAATTACATAGGTAAAACAATTTTATTACTATTTTAAGTCCATTTATTATTGACAACATTCATTAAATTTACTTATCAACACCTATTGCATTGATTTATTCAACGGTCACTTTTAATTAGTTACTACCCATTTTACAATCTAATGTAAATCTTCCACTAATAAATCTCATTCTAGGTAATATTTTTATTAATAATTGCAAATTCAACACTTATATTGCTTCCTTAAATTTATCTTACACAAAGTGTGCAAATTCACATTATTCAAATCTATTTCCATGTAACTATTAAATTGTTAACATACATTCAATTCCAAATTTTATAGAAAATATATTATCTAAAAACCTTTCTATTCTAAATAACTTTATTCAATGTTAACATTCACCAAATACAAATTTACTTCCATAAATATGGTTGCACTTAAATTCAGTTATTATTTCATAAATATTATTTTAATCAACTAATTATGACTTATGACCACAAACACAAATTTTCGTTGTTCTACCTATTTCTATATAAACATTTCAATTTGTTAATCTTTAATCTCAGTTACTATATCCAACTCCTACATTTATTCTAAATTAGATTAGAAATTATATTAATTTAATTCGTTTAATATCATCAAATTTATTGGGTCGTTACATAAATGGAGTATTATTAGTAATGAGGCCTACTACTATAAATATAGGATTTTTATACTTCTTAATTTAGAGATTTGGAATTATCACATACTTAGTATGAGCGATCGACATACTACCCTTGAAATGCAGTGTATTAGGGGTGTGGTTGTTAACTATACATTTGTTTGTGCTCAAAACTTTGAACGGTTAAGAGAGAAATTGTAGGATAATTTGGAAGAAGACGCATGTGATATTTATAAATAGTGGATTATTCCTGGAGATTTTAACCACATCGGGAAGGCAAAGAAAAGAAGGGTGGTAATTCAATTCAGTAAGATGTAAGAAATTGATAAATGGATGAGTAAATTAACCGTAACTAAGCTTACAATAAGGGGTATAAATTTTCGTGGTGGATTGGTTTAGAAAGGAATATCCTAACGAAGGTAGATAGAGTTTTCATGAATGTTGATTGGTTGAATAATTTTAGTAATATAACGGTTGCTTATTTTTTTTTCTACTATTAATGATCATGTTGCTACTCATGTATCATTGGTAAAGAAAAATCAAAACAACACTAAACCTTTATGTTATATGAATCATTGGCTCTTTTTAAGGATTATAAGGGTAAGTTCATCGACCAATGGAATGAGCAGGCAGAAAGTAGACCTATGAACCAATTTATTCAGAGACAAAAAGTAGTCAGAAAAGCTTTGTTACAATGGAGCAAGGATAAGAATAAGATGAGAAAGGAAGTGTAGTACAATTTGTGCTGATTTGAAAAAAATACTGAGAATGGAGGGATCTGAGAATACTAAACATGAAATGCAGAACATGAAGGTTCATCTTCGGTGAGAAATACAACATGAAATTGTTATTTAGCGGAAGATGGATCTTAAGGCTGATCAACACTAGGGGTAAATAGTGTTTGCTAATTTTTATGAATCTATTTGAATTCTTTTAAGATTATAGTTTAAACAAAGCAATTAACAATCTCAGATTCAAACACAGATAAATATAAATGTAGTAAAGGTAAAATGGAAAGAACATACCAATATATAATACTGGTTCGGAGTTACCCTACATCCAGTCCTATACAATTCCTTGTACAAATTTATTTTCAAATAGAAAAGTTAATACAATCTCGATTTCAAAATTCTAGAATTTCACTTTAATCATGTTATCTGACATATCAAAATTCCAGACCCAAATTCTCAATATATTTTCCAAAATAAATTTATAAACCCAAATAACCATAATTTCCTTTGAAAATTCATAATAATCTTTCCATACCTTGGAAAATTATCAAAATTGAAACCAACTCCAAAATCATGTTTCTCATAACATAAAATTTTCCCATTGCATTTAAACATCATTAAATCTCGATTTTACCCTAAAACCATGCTTATCCACTTTTAAACAATCTTGTCTACATCATATAAATTATAAATCAACATATCATCATCCAATACATCACAAAAAAGAATTTACCCTTAAATCCAAAAATATACCATTAAAAAAATAGAGATAGAATTATATTCACCTTGCTCTTTAATAAGGATATTGGATTGAGGTTGATTTACCCTAAGCTTGATTCTCTAGCTTTGAATTTGAATTCTTTTGTTAATGGTCGACCTCCTTCTTGCATTTAGTTTTCCAAATGATGTGAATGAGATGTAAAATGGTAGGAAGAAAATATATAAGGGTGGGATCTATGGACGATAATTCCTAATATACCCTTGTGTAATTTGATTAACCCAAAACCATTCTTAAGCCCATTAATTATTATATTAGGCTCGGCCTTAATTGAATTAATTCAAGTCTCAATCCCCTTATCACTTTACATTTACATTATTATATTTAGTTTATCTAATTAAATCTCCTGAATCATTTTATTAAAAATTAAGGATATTACAAAATGTGAAGACCCGCCCTTTCGGGCCTTAGAAATTAACACTAATACATCATCGGTATTCACATACTAACTAAGCGCGGAAGGACGGATAGTAAAGGGTAAAAGGAAAATAAAGACAAAATAGAATCTTACACGAAAGGAATAACATATATGATCTTTATAGTGGACGTTTTAAAAATATTTATTTGAGTCTATCTTATAAATTAGCCTAGAAAGTTATAAATCGCCATCCTTATAAATGCTGAATACAATCAGTAAACTAGTGTAGTGGAAATGGAAATGGAGAACTATCTACAGGAACATCTTTAGCTCTAGACTTCAAGATCCATCACAATGCTCCAAGTTAAACCTGACTGCTCGGCTCCTTGGAAAAATAGGGCATGTAGAGTTTAAGGAAAAAGAAAATAAACTCTGTGTTAGTCACGGGACAGGAATGAGAAACTCAAAAATACGAGTACTAGAGAAAAAAAGGTATCTCATAAGACCACGGCGCACATAAACACAGAATGGGTTTTAACCTTATGATAACTAAAAAGTTTACTACGCAAAATTAGGGATATTATTTATAATGACATTTTTTGGAAACCCTTTCAAATAAATATATATAATCTCAGCAGAAAGTGTTACATTATTAAATTCCAGCACATTAGGTTCTATAACTAAAACCGTAAAGGCTCATGTTGATGAATGGATTCCATATAATGACAAGGTAAGAGATTACCTTTCGACGGTACATCTCTAGAAAAATGCACCGAGGCACCAACAGATAGTCCTCTGCCAACACAGAACTGGCCTGCCTTTACCGTAGATAGTATCAAATATGACATCACCCCGGTCGTTCCCGACCTATTCGAGAGGTCAGATAGCATGCAAAACATACTCGAGATATAAAGGGTAGTCTAGAAAGGTGATAACCATATCCTAGTGGGTGCGACCCACGAAGCCCTACTGCATCTACCTTGTTTTTGTCATTCCCGGGTGATGAGGCTCGAGGTAACGATTGCCTTCTCATGGCATACATTTCACTTGAATGCCACATTGCCAATTCCATCATACACTATTGATTGCCCCAAATGGACAACCTTTGAGCTCGTATGTCTCAAAGAAGGGTGTTAAGTATAAGAGAGTTACCTCCAACACCACCAAACAGATGTATGTTTGTAAAAATCAATATATGTCCATTTTAGAAGTGCAATGTCAAACATTCATCCATACAAGTTGTCCAGGAATAAGACAAACCGAGGAACTCTCCTACTAAATCCTTTCGGGGGTCGCCCCTAGGATTAGTAGCAAGTATCTCTTGCATCGAAGATAAAATGAAGATACTACTACCATATATATATGATATGAGAAATTTCCCTCGAGGGAAAGTGGCAAGCAACCCCTGCATTCCATCTTCTAATTTATTATCATTCTATGTCTTCAGTTCGACAGCGTATATTTGTTCGAAGTGGTTTAAGATAGGAGTCTTCCTAATCCGATCCCTGTTCCTTTGAGCCAATCATTGATAAAAGATGTTAAGTTTGAGGGTGATGATTATTTCATTTATCAATATCTTTTATCAAATAAAATATCTCCTTTAGAGATATAAATTTTTAAATCATATTCTTTTTCGGTCTGTACAAAATCATTTAACCTCTCTTTAACTTTTGGAAATACCAAATCAAAATCATCTCCCATAAATCACAGTGCAAATCCTTATTGAGTAAAAAGGGTTGATAGAAATTATACTAATTCTATTTAATATCAATTTCCGTATTCAACCTTTACTATCCATCGAATAACGATGGAATCGCCATTTAAATTCAAATGGATAGTACGGGTTCCCTACTCGGAATTTAATACCAATATAAGAAGATTATTTCAATATATTCCAAGTTGTATTAAATTCAAAAAAAATTAAATCTTTTATACTTTCCTCATTTCTGACATTTTGACCTTATCTATCCCTCACCCAGGAAAGAGGCTAGGTGAGCCAGGGAACCGGTAACTCTTGAACATCATCTATGTTTAAGAAACTCACATTCGGATATCATGAATAGAAAAATCTAGTCTACTCATTGGCTTTTAGAGCCAATATTAAATCACTTAATTATAACCGCTTTTCTTTAAATAATTTATATAAACTCTTTAAAATAAATTATAAAACCTCCGCCTTATCTTTAAAATACTTAATTATTTATTTGAAAATATTTATAAAAGATTTGGGAATGAATACTTAAGTTTAAATCCATATTTCAAAAGTTATCAAAAACTACTGCAAAAAGGGCGACGAATAGTGTTTTAATGGTTTATTTGATCAAAAGACATTTCGATAATTTAAAAATTCATTTTCATAACTCAAATCCCTTTTAAAACATTTTAGATATTTATATAATTTACTCCATATTTTTAAATGGTTAAAGATATCAATTTTAAAGAATTTTATTGCTTTGGTTTCCGAACTGCCAAAGCGTGACTATTTTGAAAACTTGTTTTGCTCATATTTCAAAATCTACTAAATGAAATATCGATCTCTTTTTTTGTTTGAAAACTATGATTATAAGAGTTTGAAAAATTCTTATTCTAAAGAATTCTGTCTCTGATTATATCGAATAAATGGATTTAAATTATGACGGCGCAAAATCGTGAACTGCCGTTACGTGACGCGTCTTTTTTAACTCAATTTTCATATCCTTTCCATACTTTATCAAAAAACTTCTAAATGTTTAAAGAAGAAATTTAAAATCATTTTAAACCATTTTAAAGAGGTTTAACAATCTCATATGCACTATTTTATATTTATTAATGAAAAGTGATTCCTTTTGTGATATTTAATGTGTATTAGACGTGAATATTTTATGCATCCAAACAAAAATATTATCATATCCAATCATGGTTCACAATCATCACAACCAAGCATATCCAAACATATATATCATCCAAAATATCATAATATAACCAGAGTTTCTCACCTTCATTGGCTACTAACTTTATGAAAATTTGCTATAGCTTTGCTACGATTGAATCAAAGCCTATGAATAGAGCCCGAGACCTTTGGATAGGCTCATCCAAAGCTTGCAAGTGGAAGTGGTTTGGTCTTGGGAGGTAGCAGGCGGTGGCCGAGAGTTTAGAGAGAGGAGAGGAGTGGTTTGAGCTTGTTTTGAAGTGCATTGCTAATGTATATATACTTATACAAATATATTTTCTTTTTATGCTAATTTTTCTTCATAATTTTCCTAAGCAGAGAAGCCATTAAAGAGGAGTATAAAGAAATGAAGAAGCTTAGGATTTTATGGACAAATGAATTGAACATGGATGGTGATATTTATAGGAAAATTTGTGAACTAAAATATCATGATATTTATGTGCATATACATCACCATTTCATAACCACCACACCTACCCCTCCATCACTATGCACGGTCGAGCATCCCTTCATGTGTGGGAGTTGATATGTGTGTAAGAGTGAAGTGAGGTTTTCTTTCTAAGTGTAAAAATATCCTAGATCTTTTGTAATATATACAAGTGTATATGTATACTTGTATGTATATATATGTTCATGTATATGTTAGTATCCATATATGTGTACGTTATATATGTGAACAAGACATAAAAACAAGGATTCAACAACTTTTAACAACTTCTGTTCATCAAACTATTGAAAATCAGAAAGCCGGTTCCCGGTTATATTTTCACTTATAAATTAATTTACATTTATATGTAAGCAAAATTTGAAAACTAATTTTCCTTCATTGTAAATTAGTTAAAACGATCTCATTTTGATTATAAAATCATATAATTAATGTTAAACAATTTGTTTTCAAAAAGTGTTGTTATATTGATAAAGTGATATCAATTTTCCTTATAATTTCAGATCAAATATACATCTTTATAAAACTATTATAAATGATTTATTATCACTTCATAAGTAATCAAAATGAATTATTATCATTTAAAAACAATTATTTGAATAATTACAGTAATTATTAAATCATTAAACTCAATTTAAAATTCATAAATCAATTATTAAATATGATGCCTTTATTCATGATGTTATAAATAAACTCTATTTCCCAAAATTAAAATAAATAATTTTATTTCATATATTTGTTTGAATAGATAAATAAGTGCATGTATCCAGCCGTGTGCATGACTTTTGACAATTATAGAGTTGTTTATTGATAAAACGATTTTCGACCATTTTATCGATATTCCTGCCAAGGTATATATTTTTATTCAAAATAAGATTACCAATGTTATGGTTCAGAACATCATAATTTATGTTTTAAATAGCTTATATTTGAATATTTAAAAATAAATACAATTAATCAAATTGATAAATTTACGGGTCATTACAGATCCACCGTCTTTGTAAATGATATCTTTCAAGATCTCCGGATTTTCAACATATGCCTTAAGCAACCACTATCCAATATCAATTTTTCCTTTTTGATTTGTAGACTTTGATTACCGGGTGTTTTTTCATGAAAAGCCATGTAACATGTCTGTTCCTACAAGCTGTACCTTTTCAAAAGATCAAATGACTTTTTATAACGAATGAACGTAAATTCATGAAACAATGCCATGTTAATTTTGTCAGTTTGCTTTTTAGAAATAGTGCTAAAAATATTATCAATGTCTCATGCCATTAAAAAAATTCAAAACTCAAATAACTAAATTTTGAAAACCAATGCTCTGATACCAAATGATATTTAGCGGAAGATGTATCTTAAGGCTAATTTAATACTACGGTGGGGGAATAGTGTTTTATAATTTTTGTGAATCCTTTTGAATTTTTTTAAGTTTATAGTTTAAATAATGCAATTAACAATCACAGATCCAAACAGATAAATATAAATGTAGTAAAAGTAAAAAAGGAAAGAACATGCCAGGATTTTATACTAGTTCAGAGTTACCCTACATCCAATCCTGTACAATTCCTTGTACGGATTTCTTTTTAAATAGAAAAGTCGATACAATCTCGATTTCAACAAAATGAAACATACCCTCCAGACTTTCCGAGCTCTGGGAAGACTCATTTGATTTACACAGGCTATAAGCACACCCACTAGAATTTTCGAGTCACTAAGTACACCCGATTGATTTACACGGGCAACAATCACACCCACTAATATACGAGTATGGTTTGACAGAGTTTTATAGGCACAGATCATTGACCTTGAATACAAATGATCTTATAACCTCTTGAATAGCACTTTGATCTTATTTGAGTGAGGGAGATGAGAGAGATCGGAGAGTAGTCAATAGAGAATCAAATCAGTGTAGTTGAATTTGATTTTGATTGAGTTTGAGAAGAATTTGAGTAGAATTTCTTTTAGAAAACAAGAGAGTTAAAGAGGAGAGAAAATATGAGAAAGTAGTTAACTAAATTTCGTTAGTTTACCCCTATTTATAGAGAAACAACAGTCATGTCCATTCGCAAAGAGTACGATGAAAAGAAACTTCAAATTTTGAATTTTGAAAATTTCGGTCTATATATCGACATACTCTATGGGGATATGTCAATATATCCTTTGTAATTTTCAAAAAGAACTTATAAAAATTATTTTAAAATTATTAAGTTTTGTGAAATATTTTGATACTTTGAAAAAATCATTTAAACATAGTTTATACATTTTAATTATATAAAAACTCAAGAAAACTTTATAAAATTATTTTTGAATATTTTAAGTATATAAAGGATTTTAAATATAATAATAAAGTATAAGTGAATATATTTAAAATCGAAGTAATAAAAAATATTATAATATACATATAGAAAGCTTTAAAACTAAAATTATAAAAGATATAATACTCCAAGTATATTTTAAAACATTTTAAAAACTTAATTTATCAAGGTATAATAAAATCAAAAGGTAGAAATAATTAAAGGCTATTTTGAAAGAATATTTCGAAAACAAGAATTCTTTTTTAAAACTATTTTTGTAATTTAAGATATTTAAAATTGAAAATCATTTGAAAAGGAAAAATAGAGAAAGAGATTAAAGAAGTGTTATCATAGTTTTTAACAAAAATTCCATGACTCTATAACTTATCTAGGAAATTTTGAGTTCGTTATTACTCATAAATCTTCAATCTCTGACTCTTGAACTCTATATCAACTTTTTGAATCTTCACTTTATACTGTACAGTCTTCTTAATCAATACTGTCTAATACCTTGCACTATATAATACATATAACTTGATAAAAATATTAGTATCTATATTTTATATAATTTCATACGGTTATTGTCAACAAAACCAATGCCTAAGGTACTAACAGAAATGATTGATACTAAGAAAAAAGAGAAATGTGACTGGTTGCTCTTGGGGAATGATCCAATTTCCTTTTTCTATGACAAAATGTCATATAAAGATGTCAAAGCAATTGTGTAGTGGTATCTCAATCAACGGAGAATTGTGTAATGATTTAAGTGAATTTGTGAAAAAAGCAGTGAATTTTTATTCGAGGCTATTTAATGAAGATCAAAAGTGTTCTTTTTTTAGAATAGTTTGTAAGTCCCTTATTATGGAATATGATCATGACCTCCTTAATGATTTCATTGAGTCATGTGAAACCAAGGCAGCTATAGAGTCGATGAAAGACTATGTCACCCCTAGGCAAGTTGGTTTTAACACAAAGTTTTACAAGATTCAATAGGACATTATTAAGGAGTCGATTCTTACTATGGTTAATGATGTGTGTCATCATGATTAAATGCTTAAGCGAGTTAACCACGCATTTGTTCATTTGATTCCTAAGAGTCGAAGTCCCATGGACTTGCAATAATTTCGGCTGATATCTTATTGTAATATAATGTCAATGATTTTGGCGAAGGTCATATGAGATAAAATTATTTTTTCATGGACTTGCTTATTTCTACTAATCAATTCATGTTCATTCAAAATAGAAGCATTGGAGATGACACTATGCTCTATGTATGGTGATGAGTTGATTAGGGAATTTGGTCGCAAGGAAGGTAAAAATATGTTTACCAATTGATCTTAGAAAGGCTTATGACTAATTGAATAGGAGATTTATCATTCATATGATAAGAATCTTACATTTTACTGAAAAATAAGTTAAATTAATTGGAGAACTAATTGATTCCCCCAGTTTTTCGATTATCAACCAGGGATGTCCACATGGATTTTTAAAAGCTCGAATGGCATAAAACAAGGGGACCCCTTGTCCAGATTTCTTTTTATATTTGTTATGGAGTATTTCACTCTACTTATGGATGAGAAAGTGAAACAGGGTCTAATTAAACTGGTGTAGGCTAACAATAGCAACAAGGTAACCAGTATTATTTATGAAGCTGACATCATGATTCCTATCTAAGCAGATGTATTGATGTGGAAGCTATTAAGAAGGTGTTTCAATGTATGTATGAGTGCACTGGGTTGCAACTTAATTATGGGAAATCATGTGTACTTTTAGGGAGTAGGGTTAGTTGTAAAAATGAAATTACTACTATCCTTAACATGAGGCAAGGGGATCTACTTGTATATTTAGGCATTCCACTGTGAAGTGGTAATCTTAAGGACAAGGGTTGAAATTTTAATCAATGAGAATAAACAAAAAATTAAAGGATGAGAAACTAAATTGAGCACAGCTGGATAGTAGAATTAATTAAATCGATAATATATCCAGTAGTTCAATATGGGATGTAGTGTTTTAAAATTCTAGTGGTGACAATCAAAAAAAAATCTCCTTTATTTGACTTTCCTATGGAAAGGAAAAACAATTAAAATACTATGGGACCTTGTACGCAGACAAAAGAAAGGAGGTGTGGGTGTGAGGAAAATGAAAGAAATGAGTGGCACTATATGGGTTAAACTAATTTGGAAGGGGGTTAACAAAAAAGATTTATAGGAAAAGTGGATGCATGAGAAATACACTAAAAATAAATCTTTTTAGGAAATGGAAGAAAAAATGGATACTTTAGAACTTGGAAATATCTATTGAAAGTTGAGGTTGCAAGTTGTTAAGTGTATGAGGAAAAGAATTATAGATGGTAAGACAGCATCTTTATGGTTTGATCCTTGGTTACAAGGTTGGAGGTTAGTGAATCGTTTGGGTGTGGATACGGTTAACGAACAAGAACCGAAGGTTACTGGTTGGAGATATAATTAAAAATGGAAAATGGCATAGTGTGACAACCCGCACCTCTAGGCACCCCGAAAATCGGACATGACTAGAAGTACGGGTGGTCGGGTGAATAAAAATCCATAACATAGCATAGAGACTAATGCAATAGCATAAAATGATTAAAATATTACAGTGGAAGAAAACTTTCACAAATTATAAATTAATAGCGAAACAGCTTCATTAAAAACAATATTATCCCAATTTTTTTCAGAAATCAAAAGTACCGAGTAGTTTCCATCAAAACATAAAACATAACAAAGTTCATAATATAAGTACCTATATTTAGAGTAAAATACAAAAAAGAGAAACGAAGTACATGAAATAAAAGAAACAAAAGCGAAAGATAACAACTGCTCCATTGACCCTCCAAGCTGCAAAGAACTACAACCTAGACCTACCCACCCGTGATGTGGGAAAAATTGAAAAAATAGGAATTGGTTAGACATAAAGTCCAGTGGATGAGAAATAAAATAAAGCAGAAAGAATAAAACAGTTTAATTCCATGTCTTCCTCGGATATCACAGAGGGTGAATAATATAATGTAGTGAATCCTTCTTAGATACAGTTCCTAAGAAGCCAAAGTCCATGGTCACTCTAGGAAAGTCAACCATGAAGTAATACTAAACGTCAATCAGCTTGTCGGACCTGCTATCCTTACCTATCCACATCCTACAGCATGAAAGTCATGCTCTTCACCCGTGCACTGTGACTAAATGCCTCTTACGTCTAACAGACGCCGACTCAAACAACCTCCCACGACCCCGAAATTGTGCTCAGGATTTGCCAAACTAGACTCCTATCTTCCTATCTCCTCAGTCACCAACGCGGACTTGCCCTTGTCCAAAGTGTCGGTCCTCCAAAAGAGCGCCCGCGGCTAGGTCAGCTATGCAAAATCCTCCAACGATCAGCCTTAAATGGAGCACTTGTCATGTTCCGTCCGCGTGGATCTACCTGAAGAAGCTTTCGACTGTGGATGTTATCTATCCTATGTACTAGCAACCTATGAAAAGTAACAAACATCCTTGCAAACCTACTTGCTCGCTCCTAGAGCGTACAGCCAAATCTATATTTTGGTCTTAACTGCATGAAGCACCTATCCAGACCTTTACAAGGTCTGCCTACCAAATTAATTAATTTTACCGTTACGATTTACATACTGTTTATTTTCATTAATCTGCTTTAGGACATTTTTACATCCGATTTGATTACTTTACAATTTCCCTTTTTCTTACATAAATGATGTTCCAATTTCACCTCCGTTCAGTCCGCATGGTTTGTCTGTAATTTTTATACCATTATATTTTAGATTTACATTAGCCTTTAGGATCCATTTAATTACACTTTTTTCACCCTAATTTATGTTCTCCTTTCAGAGATTTAATCTGTACAAATTTTTATCCAATAACCACAAACCATTTAATTTCACAAAATTCCACTTTTACATTTTCAAGCCACATATGAAACAAATAATTATGCCAATTAGACTTCCCAATTTTGTTCCAAAACCATATTCAAAATTATATAATTATATCAATCAAAACCATAATTTTATTCAAGTAACATATTCTGAATTTATTCAACTAACCCGTTCTACCATTGGAAATTGAATAACAATTCTAATTCAATTTAATTGAACAATCTTATTTACGGCATGAAACATTAATAATAATTTGCTTGTTCCAAATTTCAACCCAAACACGAATTAGAATTGAGAAGTGGTAGATGGAGAAGATGAAATAATTTACACAAATTTCAACCTTATTTATACAATAAAACGTGAGTAGACAATTTATATGTCCAATATTTTAAACCAAACATGAATTAGATTTGAGAAGTGAAAGAAGAAGAAGAAGTTGCAATAATTTACATCTATTCTCAATTACTAACAAAAATTAATTCATATTAACGTGCCAGAAAAGAACTAAAATTGAACTTTATTTTTCTATTTCATATTAATTCCCACTCATCTAGCTCTTGAGATTGTATAAATTTGAAAAAGATTTTCTTTAATATTTCTCCCTTTAATTCTTCTAAACTCCCCATATTGCTTGAATATATATAGATAATTTAATTTGGTAGAGATTTGTTAATTTAGTAGAGAAAAGGAGGAAGAATAATACACAATAATTTTATTGTAGAATTATGGCGATGGCTAAATAAGAGATTAGGTTTAGGTTAGATGGTTTATTTATAGATTGTTTGAGTGAATATAATCCACTAGATTATTTTGAACTAAATCTGGTTCTTTCATACACTTAATGGTTATCCATTCTAGCCCATATACATCACTCAACCAATAAAATTTAGCCATCGTATCCTATTACATCACTGGAGCTAATGAGAAACTGTCACATGTCAAAAACAACGCTGAAATACGTAGAAAAATCATTGGAAACGAACTAGCTTAAAAACATTGCTCCAGATTTTGGGCGAAAACGGGACTTGATCCTTGGTCACTAAGGATGTCTACATTCACCTTTACCACATGCCAAATGCGCTTTTAATTTCTTTTTAATTATATTTTCCATAAAATATCGAGGTGTTACATTCTTCCCCCAAAAGGATTTCGTCCTCGAAATCTCCAAAGATAGAAGAACATAATTAACAACAAGCATCTAAGAACTACATCCATTTACTCAACCATCATCCATTTCTACCATTGTCCTTATTTTTAACTAATGTAATTTATGATTTATTCAAAGTGAAATGCATATAAACTTACCTAATGCGAAAAGGTAGTCGGTCTACTGATTCAGTTGGCCTCCTGTAATGCAAGTATGCTTATGACATGCAACCAAATGTATGCAATTACCCTAGCATAATTGATATTTCTATATGTATGTTTCAATCATTCACCCAAATGCACCATCCATATGCAATATCTATTTGTATACGTGCATGCATACATACATACATACATGCATTCATACATATATATATACACACACACTATCATATGCAAATGCGATAGATAACAGGCACACATATGAAGGTGTGTGTACCTAGTTGGCCAATTATCCTAATAAATATTTATCTAGTGCATGCAATGCATCCATTTGCAAACATTGGTATCCACTTGCAATCATTTTCATCCATCAAACATAACATGCTATAATGACATGTTTACAACCAAGCTACCATCCATAGGTTTCATCTAAAGATTATCGAAAAGACCCTAACTAAGGAAAGATCAAAGATAGGATATTTGAAGTGTACCTTCAAATAGAAAAGGATAAGAAGTTTGAATCTCTCCTCGAATACGCATGTGCACTTCTTGGGGTCAACTACCCACTGAACCTTCACTAGACGAACTTCCTTGTTGTGCAATCTCTTGATGTCGTGTTCCAATATACGGATGGATGAACGACGCACAAGTGATTCGTGCTCTACCTCCTCTTCCCTTAGCTGATCGGGTTCTACTACTATTGTGAAATCATGTAGACATTTCCCAGGATGCGAAACATGAAAAACATCATGAAATCTTGCCAACTTATCTGAAAGATCAATTATGTATGTCACTTTTCCAATCCGTGTGGTAATAGTGAAGGGTCCTACAAATATCGGTGCCAACTTACCCATTGAGCCAAATCTCATAACGTTTCTCAAAGGAGAAACCTTGACAAAAACCATATCTCGAACCTTAAACTCCAAATATGAACATCTTTTGTCGGTATGTGACTTGTGTCTACCGTGTGCACTCTTCAACCTCTTGCAAATCAAATTCACCTTCTCGAAAGTTTCCCTCACCAAGTCAGCACTAAGAAAGATCCTATCGGTGGTATACCACCAACAAGCCGGCGATCTACATGGTCTACCATAGAGAGCATCGAATGGTGCCATCCCAAACTTGCTTGATAACTATTATTATACGCGAACACCACCAAAGGTAGGTGGTCTTCCCAAGAGCCTTTGAAGTCAATGATGCACAATCTGAGCAAATCGTCCAAAACCCTATTTATCCTCTCAGTCCGTCCATCTGTCTTAAGGTGATATGTTGTGCTCAGATTCAATTCTATTCCTAAGGCTCGCTGAAGACTCCTCTAGAACTCGCTGGTGAATAATGGATCTCTATCGCTCATAATGCTGGCAGGAACTCCATGAATCCAAACTATCTCCCTTACATAAAGAGTCGCCAAAGAAGCTGTTGTCCTATTACTCTTAATGGGTATAAAATGACCCTCTTCATTAGTCCATACATAATGACCCAAATGCTCGTGTTCCGTCTCCGTAACCTTGGTGATCCATCCACGGGGTCCATAGAGACGCTCTCCCATTTCCATAATGGAATATCCAATGGTTGCAACAGTCCTCCGGGCTTCTTCTGTTTCGCCTTTGCCCTATCGCAAGTGATGCACTTCGATACATATTCACCACCCTCTTCTTCATTTCAAGCCAATAGAATACCCTCTTCATATCCTGGTACGTCTTATCACCACCGGGGTGCACTGTCATACTAGAATAATGTGGCTCGGCCAACACTGCATCCACTAAATCCTTACCATGGGGAACACAAAGTCTACCATCCATTCTAAGCCATCCCCTAGTGTCCATGGCATAGCGCCTTAGATGTGGTGATGACTCTCCTCTACCAAGCTTATCTGAATTGTCCATTAGCTCTTCGTCCTCACCTTGCATTGCCCCAATCTGCTTCATCAAAGTAGGCTAGATGTCGAAGGCCACTAAAAATCCCGGAGCTAAATCTAATGAAGGTCTAAAATCAAAGGTAGCAATGTACTCTTAATGCTTCCATTCCAAATATAGAGGACATAAAACCACTTTACTCCTACTTAACGCATCTGCCACTATATTACCCTTGCCAGAGGTATAGGAAATCTCAAAGTCATAAGAGGCTAAAAAATCCATCCATCTTTGTTGTCTCAAATTCAAGTCTTTCTGAGAGAATAGATACTTAAAAGACTTATGATATGTGAAAAGCTCAAATCTTTCTCCTAAGAGATAGTGCCTCCAAGACTTGAGAGCATAAACTATAGCTGCCAACTCAAGATCATGCGTCGGGAAGTTCTTCTCATGCGTTTTCAACTGTCTACTCACATAGCACACTACTTTACCCTCTTACATCAGTATCGCCCGTAGCCCCATACCACAAGCATCCGTATAAACTTAGAAAGGCTTGGTTCCATCCGGTAATACCAATATGGGCACGATAGTTAAAGCTTCCTTCAATCGACCAAAGGCGTCCTCACACTTGACATCCCAAACAAAAGCAGAGTTCTTCTTGGTAAGGCAGGTAAGTGGATCTGATATCCTAGCAAAGTGCTTAATGAACTTCCTATAGTATCCTGCAAGATCAAGGAAACTCCTTATGTCCGTAACATTCTTAGGGGTCTGCCAATCCTGTACTACTGCCACTTTCACCAGATCTATTGCAAGTCCATCCTCTAAAACGATGTGTCCCAAAAAGCGAACCTCATCCCACCAAAAGTGGCACTTGGAGAACTTCGCCTTCAACTTATGTGCTCACATGGTCCTAAGCACTTCTTCAAGGTGACAGTATGCTCCTCTTTGCTTCGCGAATAAACCAAAATATCATCGACGAACACCACCATAAACTTGTTCAATGATTCGTGAAATACTAGACTCATCAGGTCCACAAAATATGCTAGAGCATTGGTTAGCCCAAATGGCATGACTAACCACTTAAATAACCTATTCGAAGTCCTAAAAGCAGTCTTCTCGATGCTATCCTCCACTACACGCAATTGATGAAACCCCGTAGTCGAATCGAGCTGCAAAAATACCTTGGATCCTACTAGTTGGTCAAAGAGATCGTCTACAACTTATTAAGCTCCCTATAATCAATGCAAACATCTGCCTTAGTGGCAAAGACGACGGGTGTGCCCCACTCAAAAATGCTCCTACGAATGAAGCCCTTCTCCAAATGCTCTCCAATATGCTTGCTCAACTCGATTTCTCTTCGAGGTGGAAGGCCGGGAACCTCCTCGGACACATCTGGAAAGTATCTAATAACGAGTGTCAAACTCAAACTATCTAGCGATAAGTCAAGAGAATAAAGGTAGCTCAACATGACTGATCCTCTAGAATCACAAGGTACCTCCAAGGTACATCCAATACAAGTGCCTAACCTCGCTACCCTCTTATTACAATCAAGAACAACACTGTACATGGATAGCCAATCCATACCAAGAATCAACCCAAACCCAAAAAAGCCCAATACAAAGGCACTATGGCCAAACTCAACCCCTAAAATAAACAATTCAAATCCCGACATAACATGGACAAATAGGTCGATCCTCCTATGGGATTTGATACTACAACCGGGTCGGCCACTGAGCAAGCATTAAGACCAAAACTCTCTACCAAAGTACTTGATATAAAAGAGGGCGAAGCTCCAGAATCAAAAGGGTACGAACAGGAAAACCAGAGATAGATAACACACCTTCGATGATCACTTTCTTTCCCTTTTCCACAACCGGATGAGTACTAGAGGAAGGAGCTGCCTCTAAAGCATAAGCATGAGCAGGCTGTGATGGTGTCTGTGAACCGTCCTTAGGCATCGACGAATAGTCCTTTTTCGCATGCCCTACTTGATTGCAAAGATAGCACCTTAGTCTCAGTCGCTCTCCTGCCCCTCTACAATCCTTAACAAGATGACCTGGTTTCCAACAAGTATTACACTTCGAGTCCATCATTGGAATTTTCCTTTTTCCACCTGACCCTCCTCCTCCTCTCCTCTTTCCTTTCCACTGCTTCTTCCCATTACTCTTCTACGCCACATCTCCTTTCTTCTCAGTACAAGCAAGTAAAGCCATTTCTACCAATCCCTCAAAAGTGGCTCCCATCGAAATATGGCTCACTGTCAAACTCTGCAGTGGCTGACTCAAACCCATAGCAAACTTCAGCGCCTACTTGTAAGGAGTATTGATCAGGTCTATTCCAAACTGGCAAGCTCATTGAATTGATTAACATATTCCTTAACTGTCATATCCCCTTGCTTGAGCTATATAAATTTCTCTAGTTGCACTCCCCCTTCAGCGTGCGATAAGAATTTCCTCACGAACCTAGTACGAAATCTTCCCAAGTCAAATTATCAGCCTCAGCCTCCACAATCTCTCACCAACAAAGATCCTCTCCCTACAACTACCATGAAGCCAACTTCCTTTGAGCCAAGTCCTCCAATCCCAAAAGTCCAAATATCTGCTCACAACTATGGATCCAAGCTCTCGCCTTAGTATATGACTCAGTGCCAAGAAACGGCTTGCCTCCTAAACTGGTGTAGTCCATGCATAACTTTGGAAAATCTTTAATGCCTGCCGGATGGGCTGTAGCCCCTTCCGCCGGAGCAGCATCCCTAGCTGGTGTCTCTGCTCACGTTGTAGCCTGCATATAATGTCTGAACCAAGCAGGCATATTAAGGCTTGGAACTTTGGGGATATCTTATGGTTCAGACATTTCTATCTGTGGATATTAAAAAGATGGGATTAGGTACTTCATAAATAGTTCAATAGAGAGGGAGGAAGAGATATAAGGGACCGATTTCTAAAAAAAATTCTTTCCAAAATATATTTGTATACTTTAAAAAGTATTATTTGGAATATCCTTTAAAAATTATTTGAAAACCTTTATATTTTTGAAATATTTTTAGGATTACTGAAACCTTAGCTCTAATACCAACTATGACCACTACACCTCTAAGCACCTCGAAAATCGGACATGACTAGAAGCAAGGGTGGTCGGGTGAAATAAAAATTCATAACATAGCAAAGAGACTAAGGCAACAACATAAAATGATTAAAATATTACAAAGGAAGAAAACTTTCACTAATTATAAATTAATAACAAAACAGCTTCATTAAAACAACATTATCCTAAATTTATTTCTGAAACCAAAAGTACCAAGTAGTCTCCACCAAAGCATAAAAGATAATAAAGTTCATAATATTGGTCCCTATATATAGAGTAAAATATGGAAAAGAGAAACGAAGTACATGAAACAAAAGAAATAAAAGTTGAAGATAACAACTGCTCCAATGACACTGTAAGCTGCAAAGAACTACAACCAAGACCTGCCCTCCTGTGATTTGGGAAAAATAGAAAAAATAGGAATGGTCAGACATAAAGTCTGGTGAATGAGAACTGAAATAAAGCAGAAAGAAAAAACAGTTTGATTCCAGGTCTTTCCAGATACTGCAGAGGGTGAATAATGTAATACAGTGAATCCTTCTTAGATATAGTTCCTAAGAAGCCAAAGTCCATGGTCACTCGAGGGAAGTCAACCATGTAGTAATACTGAATATCAATCGGCCCGTCAGACCTGCTGTCCTTACCTATCCACGTGCTATAGCATGAAAGTCATGACTAAATGCATTTTACATATGACCGCCTCCGACTCAAACAACCCCACAAGACCTCGAAGTTGCGCTCAGGCTCCACCAAACTGGAATCCTATCCTCCTGTCTCCTCGATCATCAACGTGGACTTGCCCCTATCCAAAGTGTCGGTCCTCCGGAAGAGTGCCCGCGGATCGGCTGTGCAAAATCCTCCAACGATCTGCCAAAAGAAACCTATGTCGAAGCACACTTGTCATGCTCCGTCCACATCAATCTTCCTGAAGAACCCTATGATTGCGGATGCTATCCATCCTACTTACTAGCAACTTATGAAAGGTAACAAACATCCTTACGAATCTACTTGTCCGCTCCTAGTGCGTACAACCAAAACTATATTTTGGTTTTAACTACATGAAACACCTATCCAGACCTTTACAAGGCCTGCCTACAAAATCGCTTCCAGATTAATTAATTTTACTGTTACAGTTTACATACTGTTTATTTCTATTAATCTGCTTTAGGCCATTTTAACATCCGATTTGTATTTCACAATTTTCCTTTTTCTTAAATAAACGGTGTTTCAATTTCACCTTCGTTCAGTCCGTATGGTTTGTCTTTAATTTTTATACCATTTTATTATAGATTTACATTATCCTTTAGGATCTGTTTAATTTACATTTTTTCCATCCTAATTTACATTCTTTTAGAGATTTAATATGTACAAAATTTTATCCAACAGCCACAAACCATTTAATCACACAAAATTACACTTTTACATTTTTAGGCCACATATGAAACAAACAATTATGCCAATTAGACTTTCCAATTTTGTTCCAAAACCATATTCAAAATTATGCAATTATATCAATCAAAACCACAATTTTATTCAAGTAACATATTCTAAATTTATTCAACTAACCTGTTCTATTATTAGAAATTGAATAACAATTCTAATTCAATTCAATTAAACCAATCTTATTTACGCCATGAAACATGAATAACAATTTGCTTGTTTCAAATTTCAACCCAAACATGAATTAGAATTGAGAAATGGTAGACGGAAAAGACGTAATAATTTACATAAATTTCAATCTTATTTATACCATAAAACGTGAGTAGACAATTTATATGTCCCAATTAAACCAAACTTTAGATTTGAGAACTGAAAGAAGAAGTTGCAATAATTTACATGTATTCTCAATTAATAACAGAAATTAATTCATATTAATGTGTCAAAAAAGAACTGAAATTGAACTACTTTATTTTTCTCTTTCATATTAATTCCCACTCACTTGGCACTTGAGCTTGTATAAATTTGAAAAAGATTTGCTTTAATCTTTCTCCTTTTGAATCTTCTAAACTCCCCAAATTGCATGAATATATATAGATAATTTAATCTAGTAGAGATTCGTTTATTTAGTAGAGAAAAAGAGGTAAAATAATACACTAATTTTACAGTAGAATTATAACGACCGCTAAATAAGAGATTAGGTTTAGGTTAGATGGTTTATCTGTAGATTGTGAGTGAATATAATCCATTAGATTATTTTAGATTAAATCAGGTTTTTTCATACACTTAATGGTTATCCATTCTAGCCAATATACATCTCTCAACCAATAAAATATAGCTATCTCATCCTATTACATCACGGGAGCGAATGAAAAGGCCCATATGTTAGAAATAACTCTGAAATAAGAAAGAAAATCGCTGAAAATGAACCGGCTAAAAAAGCATCGCTCCATATTTTGGAAGACTATGGGACCTGATCCTTGGTCACTAAGGAAGTCCATATGCACCTTTACCACTACACCAAATGCACTTTTAATTTCTTTTTATTTATATCTCCCGCAAAATATCGGGGTGTTAAACATAGTTGCAATATGAGTTTTCTGGGTTGTTTCAAAGATGATATAAAACAAAGAAAATTTTATTGTGATAACGAAGTTGATTGTTGGATCTAGACATGCTCATAAGATGGTAAATATAGCTTCAAAAAGGTTTGGAAATAATATGGAATCATCTTTGGGTCTAAAAAAGTTTGGCATAAATATATATTCCCAAAATGTCTCTGTCTTTGTAGAGTTATCCACAATTATCTTCCTACTATCCAAACACATTCGGTGACTTATGTGCATGGATCTAGCATGCATATTATATAATCAGTTGAGGATGATATAAATCACTTATTTTTTGAATGCCCTTTTTTGGATTACAAGTGGAATGACGTAGAGGAAAGGTGAAATGTCGAGTGGCATATTTATTTGTACTTAGTCTAATTTTAGATTTTGAAATGGTCAATCAAAACTATATAGCAACAGAAAAATAGCGACATCGCAAAATTGGTTCTTTCAACCTCTGTATGGTGCATTTGGCATTAGAGCAACAAAAGATTGTTCAGGGAAATGTGTAGCAGTGAAAAAACATTAGCGAAGCAGATACAGAGCATGTATCTATTAGATCAGTGGAATCAAAGAAAAGTAATTTAATAGCATCACTGATCGTGATATATGTAAAAATGTGTTTGTTAGAACTCTCACCAAACGCCACATAGGTGTTAGTCTTCGATTATATGAATTGCTACCATTCGATCTTGTTCGTCTTCCATCTTCAAGTTCATAGCTCAACCTATTTTAAATTACATTTCTTCTTATTTCACAAATTTAATTATAGAGCTAATTACCCAGCTTTAACAAATTCAAAGAGAGAGATAGTGGACCTTGTCTCCGAGGCAGTCTATTTTCACCTACGGCAATAGACCTTATAAGAATGTGTATCAATAAAACAAAAGGAACCATATATATTTTTCTTTACTTACCTTCAAGGTTCGGACATCTAGACCTGAAATTACATGATATACTAGATTTCAGATCTGAGTAGAGTGTGACATTTGGGAGTCGGATCTACATCTTTGTATTTTGAAGCTAATTTGAAGCATGTTTAGCTGATGGATTCATTAACATGGAAGAATGGATATTGATTTTATTTACTGAGCAAGAAGGAGATAAGGTTAGAAACATAGAGAAGTAGAAAATGGCAGCCACCATTTTTGTAGAACTCTCGAGGTAATTATGGAAAATGGAAGAACTTATGGGTTAGGCAGTGCAGATGTTTATCTCAAACCTAATGGGCCAGGTATGGTAATGTGTAAGGGGTTGATATGGTATTGGTCTGTAGCTTTGATTTTATTGGTGGCGTATATATGTTAGGAGAATGTATATTTGTAAATACTTTACTTTACTTTCATAGGTCTAAGAATTAGGTTCAAAAAAATCAATTCTTTTTTTCGACAATGATAAGAAACTCATAGTTTTCTTTAATGCAAGAGTTTTTATTAGACATTCTAATGAGTTGCATTCATTTAGGCTTAGTTAGTTTCGTTCCATTTTATTCAGTCATCCTTTATGTTAAAGTCCTTGGATCATATCCAATACTTATGCAAAACTGATTCAATTTTGAGTTCAGGAAACTTATGTTCATAACATAAAATAGTCAACCATTGTTGGTCGGTACCAAACTCCTTTGAGGAGATCCATTGAAGATGCTTCACAAACGAATTTTACGTAGAGTTTCTCGACTCACACAACCCATCAACTCTACTTGATCTAGGACATGTAGTCGTTTCTTATCAACTCATATCTTTTATGATTTTGTAAACTATGCTACAGATGAAATTAAATTTAACATAAGTATTTACTCTTAAGTGTATATCCTTATAGAAAGAAGTTAACTCAACTAATTCATCATCAATCGTTCTTTGTCAAACAAAATTTGATTACTCCTTATCGACACATCAATACGTAAGGAAGAGTGACTTTGACATCAAATCTTATTTGTTTTAGGTACCCTTTGAACTATTTATAATATAATTATCTATTCAATCAAATCGAACTATTTTTTATCCTTTGCACGTTTTGTTTTCTATTTCCACTTTATATTCAATGAACTCACCGTAGACACACTACTCATGTATCAGATACACATGTTCATGTCTATAATAATTCAACTTATGAATTTAACGAAGTAAGCAAATCCCTTGTAGAATCATTAGACCTTGGATTTCACATATCCAAATATGTATCAATCCGAAGAGTTCACTGACTCTTTTGTCACTCCCATTGAATGGGTAACTTTCCCTTAATCATTTGAGATATAATTCACTAATATCATTTGATCATAATCACATGATTAAAGAATTATTCCTCAAGGTATGGCTTTGTTCATAATTCTAAAATAATTGTAGGAAATTTTAGATACTTCTCTACTTTCCATTGCTAATGCATCTTTGTTGTTATAAAAACAATTACAATCATTATAATAGATTTATTTTTTAATGAATATTCATATTAAAATAAACTATATTTAATTTCAATCAATACAGGAATATGTTATTATTTTAAAAATATTATTTGGTATATATATATGAAAATAATCTTTCATAACTTGATGCATCCATTAATAAATGTCATATGGTATGTTCTCGGCTCAATTTATCCACTAATTGTCAGCCATTTATTTCATCCACTATAACTAGTTTACAGTCGAGCGTTTTAGATCAAATATCTTAAATCCAAATAAATTACTCTCATAGAAAAAAATCTTCTATAATAAAATCACATATGAAATATAACCACATTCATCATTCCACATTAAGTATCGATTTAGTATTTTATACAATTCTCATTTCCAATATCTCTTCACGCAGCAGAAGTGACCATTCACTCTCTTCATCCCAATTGTGCCTATTTTGTATCCAGTATTAAACCTTTGCTTTCCTTTCTAAATGGTCAAATCATTCAAAGGGAAACCCTTACCACAAAACTGCATCAAACTGTTTGCAAAAGTGCATTCAAACAACCTTAACATTTTAAGGACATCGAAAAGGTTACACTTATTGATCAAAATTGACACTCCAACGGTCGAATTTCTAAGTCGACGTCTAATCCTTGGTCTTTCGTTGTTTCAATTATACCTAGATTCTCATTGTATTCAACCTATTAAACACAAGATCTTGAATTATCGTTTACATGCTCATTTCGAATGACCCAATTTCATCAAGATTTCATATATTACGAACACGGCTAGTTACCATACAAATTTTTTATGTGATCTAATATGGATCGAATATCCATATTCTTAACTGCTTTAGAATTCAAAATTCAAAAGATATATACAATCTCGGGCAAGTAAAAGTTTAAGTGATCAAGGTACGAATGTATTTAGTAGTCTTATAATTTGGCACTTGCATGGATTTTGATGTGAAAATTGCCAAAAGAATATTGTTAAGTATATCTTATATTACTTTGTCAATCTTAAATCAATTCATTAGTCTATCTACATTGATAAACAATTTTATAAATTAGATTTGTTGAACAAAATTATTTAAGTGAATAATTAAATTTTTGTATGTAACGTGTTCTTATAGTATTAGAAAAGTTAGATGTGATCATTACATTTTTTCTAATAAGGCTTCCCTAAGGTTTTGTATTCCTTACAACCCTAAGCGGAATATAGAAATCTTTGGGTTTCTCTAAAGAGTGTTAGGACTCACTCACATCGGGATTATAACCATGAGCTTTCTCAACAAATCATAGGCCAGCAAGCGAAGGATAAATCTTTATCGGTTATATATACCTCCTGACCATGGTCTTTGACTTAATCTCAACCTTAGCCATGAGTTTGCTCAAAATAAAGAAATATTATTCACTCTTACCTATCATTTCTCGACGACTTAATTGTGATGCACATACTTTGAGTTTGCTTGAAAAGTACATGCATGTATCTTTCCTCAACTTGGTAATATGTTAATAACACTACACATAACAGCTCTATCTTGAGTTTTCTCAAAAATTAGTGCGTATGTAAATAATTTATCAATACATAAATGATATAGGGCAACTGTTAAAGACTCATAATCTTTAGTATACTTTGAGTGATATCGATTCAAGCGATAATGTATTTCTTATGAAATGCACTCGTGGTTCAAGTCTCGAACACATTTGGAATCATGGTACACATACCATATGTATGTATTTATTCCAAAAATTATCTTGGTTTTAATCCAGTTACACTTATATTTAATTATATAAATATAATTGTATAAGTTTAATTTGTTCATAACTATTATAATTAAATTAAATTATATAATATTATGTGTATCTTATTAATTAATGCATATTTAGTTAATTTTAATTCATAATTTAATTAACTAATTTAATTAAATAATTTAATGAAAATTTATTTTAAAACTCACAAATTTTACTTTATTCATCTTAAACTATATAAGAAGAATATCTAACTATAAGCTTTATAGTCTTATATATATATGTGTGTGTGTGTGTATCAAATATATATATATATATATATATATATATATAAACTACTTAATTAAATGCTATTCAACTAAATATTTTAATAAATTTTTAAGAAAATTATGTAGTTTAATTTCTCAAAACAGTTTTGAGAAAATCAAAACATATTAAATTATCGAACAGTAACCTTTATGTATATATATATATATATATATATATATATATATAGACTTTAATTAATTAATTAGTAAATAATATTTACTTGATTAAAAATTTTAATTAAAATTTTTAATAATTTATGAAAATTTTATTTAGTTCACCTTAGACATTTTAAGATAACTTTTTAACTATAAGCCCTAAAGTTATACATAGAGCCATATATATAGAGAGAGATAAATACATATACACACTTTAATTAATTAACCATCAATTAATTATTTATTTAATCATGCTAATTAAATATTTATAAAAAAATTAAAAATCATTACATTAACTTTTCATAACAATTTTGAAAATTTAGAATTTAATTTATGATGCTTCTAAAATTTCCTTTTGTATTTAAAATTTAACTGGTAAATTTAGAATATATTTTGAATTTTCAAATCTAAATTTGAAAATTAGCATAAGGCCCAAGCAACTTTAGGCCTTATATCTTTGTCAACCTTTTGGACCTACTCTATCCATTGGGCTAGGCTAGTAGCCATGGAGGGGAGCATATATTTTATTCAACTACAAGCCTAGATACTACTACTCTAGACACTTACCGATATTTAAGTTTATCCGTTGTCCCTTGATGCTATCTAATTAAACTGCATAGACCATATGGGCTCTAATACCGTTGTTAGAACCCGGTCTATTTCGCAGTTGGTGAAATAAGCAGATTGCAAAAAAATTCCTTATTTGGATCTTAATGGACCTATGAAGTCTATTAACTAGCAATAGATCCAATAAATCATATTTTATATAAAATTATTTTACATTTATTAATTAAGCTTAATAATTAATTTAATTAAATGTTTATTCGAATGTATCATGCATATATTCAATAACATGATAAGATTGTACAAGAAAGTATAAACATGTGTATAAGTATATGATATATATTTATAGAAATTGGGATTTATATCTATTGTACACACACAATATATATATATATATGTATGTATGTATGTATGTATGTATGTATGTATGTATATTATAATTACATACACATATGGCAATTTC
This sequence comes from Allium cepa, assembly GCA_030765085.1. Lineage (NCBI taxonomy): Eukaryota > Viridiplantae > Streptophyta > Magnoliopsida > Asparagales > Amaryllidaceae > Allium > Allium cepa. The sequence continues at coordinate 889,162,057 of CM060929.1, forward strand.
GTATGTATATCGGGAATATAAATGCCTAAGTATATATGTATAAATATACTATAATATGTGTGTACTATTTGTATTCAAATATTTATAGTACCATATACATAGCTTAAAGATATATATATATATATATATACACACACGTATATGTGATCCAAATATCATCAAAATAGATGAATTCTTAATGTTTAAAAGAAGATAAAAAATATGTTTCATCTAGATAAAATCAAATCAAGTTCTAAAAAGGAAAAATAAAAGGTGACATTTTTAATTAGTTCCACAATCAACTTTTACAAACACCCAATTGATACTATATTCAGTCCCAAAGCTGATTATATATGTAAAACCCAGATTTTTGAGTAAATTAAATAAAATAAATAAACGATTATATTAGAGAATTTAATCATTAGTTTGGAATTTGTACTCTTTTATAAAAAATAATTTGTTCTAGAATGATTAGTTCTAAATCATTGTGCAATTGATAAAAGTAGTATTTTCAAAGTGGTGAAATCACCTGGAAACATTATTCAAATTTTAATTTAAATGAAATCAAACATAAATTAGTTAGCATTTAAAGATGATTGCCTAGTGGAATTATACATTATTAGAGGAATGGGTATTTTATTTCAGGGCTTATTATTAAAGTTTTAAAATATAGAGATTTGCTATTGTAAACGAAAGAAATAAAATGAGTAAGGAAATATAAAAATTCATTATTTCTCTTATTCAGTTTAATTTTTAACCCAAGCTCATTTATAGAAATCAAAAGAGAAGTTCCTTCTCATTGTCTAAATGTATTCTTAGTTCAGTAATAATAAAATAGAAACTTGAATATCAAGTCTCCTCTTAACCCTTGGAGCTAACCATCAAAATAAAAATAGAAATAAATCGCTAGATAATCAAATAAATTCAAGGTACTGTTATTTAACTCTATTTTATTCTTTTGAGCAATCAATTTCAGTTTTGGGTTGATATTTGAACCATTGTGTTCTTTTCTGTATAAATTGAGTTCTAGGGCTTGTTTTTAAGAAATTGGAATAGTCGTAGCTGTAATTGCTGCTGAATTAAGGAAAAGAGGAAAGTTAATCCTAACACAATCTATCTTTAAATCTCTAATTGCATGCATGTAATTTTATACTAAATATTGAAGAATTGAAATGATGACTTTGTTATTTTCAAGGTTACAAACTTGTAGCTTGTATACTATTCAAAACTAGTTGCTATTGGTAACATGGCCGCATCTTTCACTTTTTTGATCAGAATTCAATGATTCTTTTTATGGAAAGCATAGACTTTTATCTATAGATTTTTTTGTCTTGAGTTTTATAGAATTCTCTTTAGATGGTCGAATTGGCGTTTTTTCTCATTACTTGGAGATTAAGGGATAGGAATCGATTTAAACCTAAAATTTGTTTCGAACGTAACTTTTGAACCATAAATCCAAATTTGATGATTCTTTTTTTTGAAAAGCGTAGAATTTTATCTAAAACCTTCTTGTTTAGAATTTTGTAAAATTCTGAGCTTTAGATGGTCGAAACAGCGTTTTTATCTCACTGTCCTGAGATTGAGGGACATGAATCAGTTTAAACCTGAAACTTTTTTCGACCATAACATTGAACCGTAAATCCAAATTCTATGATTCTTTTTTATTAGGAAAGAATAGACTTTTATGTACAACTTTCATGTTTTGAGTTTTGTGAAATTCTAAGCTTAGATGGTCGAAATGGTGTTTTTGTCTCGTTGTCTTGAGATTGAGGGACAGGAATCAATTTAAGCCTAAAAAACTCTTTCGATCATAACTTTTGGATCGAAAATCCAAATTCGATGGTTCTTTATTTTTGAAAAGTACAGACTTTTATCTACAACTTTCGTCTTCCAAGTTTCGCACAATTTTAGGATCTAACGGGTCGAAAGTGCATATTTTGTCGCTGACGTGGGCGTGTTCCAGGTCGTGCCAGTGACCCTGCATTCTTGCTCTCCTTTTTGTTGTTTTCTCCAACAATTCGTGATGTTTATTATGTTTTTTTGGTGCTAAATTCTGATGGGTTTTAGTGATTATTTTCGTGTTTTCAAATATTGTTTTGTGGATCCCATTTTGGTGAAATCCTTTCAGAGTCTATAAAATAGTACAACACACCATTTTATTGCACTGATTTGCAAAAAGAAACGTTTCCAAAATCAAAATGTATTCTCTCTATATATTTATATATATACATTTCGGAAGGATACAAATTACTTTGGAAATATCTATCTATACATAAATACTAGTAGTTTCAAATTGATTTATCAATTTTTTATAAAGGTAAGCAATATTTTGATATTTATTTAGGTTTATAAATTGATATTTCCAGGTTGATTTCAAGGCAAAACTATTTTCATATAAAATACACGTCCTCGGTTGAATGAGAAATTGAATTAAATAGTTTAGTAAAATAAGTGGTATAAATGCTTGCGTTTACTTTATCGATTAATTCTTGGACTTGTCAATTTAACCCGTCTTGAGGTACGACTACAATTTAAAAACTTGTAGTAAATGTTCGAGTCTATGTAGTTAATGCCCCGCTATTACCCCGCTACAACCCCACTATATCTCATAGCGGATTTCTATTGCTACGATTTTTCCATATAGCCCCAGAATATAGCCTTTCCGCTTTAATCCCCGCTATTTCCGCTATATCCCGTTATTTCCGCTATGTTCCGCTATTATCGCTATATCTATTTTAATAAAATGAATTGAAAAATGCATTTATACATTATAAAATTATGAAACAAATTTATTTGATTTAATTTTTAATATATTTTCAGAAATGAAAATACTCTAATATTCTACCAAATTCAATTATATTATATAACAGTTTTTCGTTTATTTAAAGTATATTCGCACATGTTTTTATTTAAAATTATTTATAATTCAATTGAATGATAATTTTTCATTTAATTACCATTCATATATTTGTAAAAACATTAAGTACGAGTTTTATATGCTATTTTAGAGCCATCCGCTATATCCCGCTGTATCCTCGCTGTATCCCCGCTATGACTTTTTGCACCTCCACCGCTTCGAATCTACCGGGCACATTAACTGCACAGGTTCGAGTAAACCTGCATGGTGTGAGACATACAGTCCTTACTTGATTAGTTACTATTCGAAAGTATACAACACTTACTAAGACAAGTTTACAGGCTTGTCTTCTATGTTTATACGTTTACAAGCAGATCTGTAGAACTTCATGCTCATATGTGGAGCTTCATGCTCATCTGTGGATCTTTACGCTCATCCATGTTTTATGGGTTTTCATATCCATCTATGGGTTCCCTAGACCATCTGTGTATAACAAGCGTGTTCGATGAATTTAATACTCGACAAACTATTATAGATGTCCCCCCTCTGTAATTTTGGATTTCTATTATTGATTACTGGATTTTTTAGATTTGTGTTTCACCATATATTTTTTGGGATTTGCTATTATTAGCTAAATGTGATTCTGGGTTTTGTGAATAAATTATTAAAGATAATAATGTCCTTTTGTGTTTTGCCACTACGTGGCTACGTGTCACATTGAGATTTGATTTCCGATTTCACCATAATTCATATTTGCATATGATGGGCTATTTTATGTTTTATGATTTGCTGAAATATGAGATGTGTTATCATGTACTTTCTTATGGCTATTTCTAGAGTTTGAGTTCATTCACTATGAGTATTATTATGGTACTTGAACTTGTTTATTTTAGTTTACCATACGGGTTTCTATACCCTTGTTTTTTTCAGCTTGTATATTATTATGATCTAGCCTTTCGAATATTGGGGATAGTCTGACATGTTTATTATATTTATAATACTCGAGTCAGACCGAGACTTGATAGGTACAGAGACTCAGTGATCTTGGAGTGGACTAGCTAGAATAGATATATGCAGTGTTGTTTATGGGATAGAGTCCCATTTAGAGATGCTAGTACTATATTTATATTTGGTGAATATTTGGTTATAGTTTTGACTTGAGTAGTCATGTATATGTTTAGACCTGTCATATTTTAGTATGTATATGGTTGTATATGTACGTCTAGTTTTCCCTTTTGTAGATTTACATTTTAGAGAGATATTTGATATATTATATTTGGTTGCGACTTGTGATTCTATGTTATATATTATGTGGTATCTTGTTTTGAACTACATTAAGCTACCGTTTTATTATTTTGCACCTGGATTGTATAGGTCAAATTTCCTTCTGGTAGAGAAAAAAAATAGTCACATAATTTAATGTTTCAATACTCGCCCAAAGCAATGCCGTGGGTGGTCTCTCCTAACCAGCCTTAATCTCTGTATTACTCGACAATATTGCTTGTAACATTCCTAGGTAATATGGGCATAATGGCAGGATGTTATGGTTAGTATCAGAGCAGAGGTGTAGAACAATATAGCATGAAAGAAATTTGAATCTTGGCCTAGTAGAGTCCCGTCTCTTGGGTGTGCCGAGTAGAGTTTAGGATTTATTTCCAATTTACGATATAAGTATAAATGATTATTGGGAATAATCTTTAGGACGTATTTATAAAAAATTTGAATTACTTTACAATTTATTATGATAAAATGATATTAAAAGTTTAGTGTTATGTACTAGTGTCCTGATCAGTTAGTGATCAGAGTTGCACAACATAACCTAATTGACCGTTTCTGTTTAGCACGGTGACTTATTGTTTATATATGTTTGATTGGATGATGTATGCAAAGATGAATAGTTGCATTATTGAATTGTTATTAGTAGATTTTCATTTGTGCGAAAATATAGAGATTGATGAAAGAATTTTTAGAAATTAGTTTTGTGTTAAATTGCCCATTGAGTGCTTTAACAATTTTAATCGATGCGCTTGATCGACGTTGTCGATAGGGATTCCTAAACACTAGGATGAGACAATTGGATACAGTAATTCGAGTTATATTATTTAAAGTATTATAAATAATTGTGCATGTGTTGAAAATAATATTTAATAAGAAGATAAAGTTTTAAATGAGCTAAATATTATTCTAAAACAGGATAGATGTTTTGAAATTATCTTTATATGCATATATAGAAATGAAAGGAAATATTATGAGCTATATGGTTATTTAGAAAGAAACTATTAATTAGAGTTTTAAAAATATATTTAGTAAATGATTTGGAATTAAACATTGTTATTTAAGATAATAGTACATTTGGTGAAGAGGTACTTTTGGAAAAACAATTAAGAAGAAAAATTTTCCTATATGTAGTTTAAATTTTTTGAGGGTTTTGGAAATTTATAATACAAAATGTAAAAATTGCATTGTATGCATTAATTTTGGATGACGTGTGCAACCATCGAGCCTTAGCATTAGCAGAGGTTAGTGGCGGGGCATTGTTGATTTGTACAGTCAACACCGCAGCCATTTGACAATGCGATTTGCTATATATAGATGGAAAGACAACATCATTATATTCTTTGACGTATATAGATTTGTGCATGTTTATATGTACTAAGATAAATTGTGAGTGATGATTTTGATTTGTTGTGTATATTATTCTATGATTTAAGTGGATGTTAATTTTTATATACGTGCCCTAGTCTATAAGAATTTAGAAACAAAAGGTGGATGTAATTAGGTAAATAAAATTTTGGAGTTTCAAAATAAGAAACTAATTAAAAAAATGAAAATAGAATTTTATATTTTGATGATTTCAAATTTAAAAGATAAATCTTTTAAACAGGAATTGGCATAAATAAATACCATAGGAAGCCATTATATCATTTGAAGAATAAAAAGTTAGAAAATTATTTTGGAGAAAAGATTTGCCTAGGATCAAAACATTTAAATTGTGAAAAGCAATCTGGAGTTTTTCTAAAAAATAAAAGTGATGATATAAGAATAAAAATGGTAAACCAGAGTGGGAAATTGAATGGTTGAAGAGAAGACTTATCTTATTCAAGAGATGTGAGACTTTGAAATTACAATTTTAATGTTTATCGAAAATAAAATTTTGGATAAAAGGATTTTGTGGATAATTTATTTTTACTTTAGCTCTAAATTGATTTAACTTTCAAAGGAGAAGTTGGAAACTCAAACATTTTAAGGTCGAGGTAACTTTATTCCAACAAATAAAGGTTTCAAAAGAATAAGTTTATAGAAGGAACAGTAATATCATTATTATTTTAGTTTTTACACAAAACTTGGTATTAGTAAAATGTTATGATAGAATAAAAAGAGAAAATTTTGGGTTTAGATAAATGGCCTTAACACGTATGTTGTTTTCTTTTTGTCGAAAAATATAAGGTGTAAGAATAGAGAATTAAGGTTAAAGCAATATTGGTGAAGGGAAATTTTACACTTGTAAAATTTATTTTCTAAGGAAGGCATGAATACAAGAAGTACTTTCATATTGATGATTTTCTAAGCTAATGAAAATTCGTTATTTATTACCTTTACCCTTTGAGAAAAATGAATTTATCTTAATATTTTGTTTAAAGAGATTAAATTAAACATATTGATGGATAAAACATTTTAATTATTATGGGAACTTTAAAATAATTCAAGTGGTTTACTTTTCAAGAGATAATGAAATTTAAAATTAAAATTTATAGGTTGTAATCCAAAGTACCGGTTAGTTTGAATATTTAGTAATCCCTCTTCAGCCAAATTTTATTTTAGGATGATGGTAAATGCTTTACATTATTTTGACAATGAAATCCGTCTCACCTTAAATTGGTTATATTACAAAGTTTGAGCTTTATTGATTACTATTAAGTGATAAATTTTTAAAAACTCTAATTTTAGAAAATTAAGAGTATTTCAAATTTAAATAGCTCTAGAAAATAATAATCATGAGTGGTAGATGTTCTTATGTAAAACAAGAAAAGAGTTTTAATAAATGAGTTTGAATTTTAGTATAAGGTTATGAATTTTACATGAAAAGGGGTCAAAAATAAAGTTAGATAAAATAAATATTTAGCGAAGAGAAAGAAAATTCTTTTGGTTTGTTATATGTATGAAACTTTTTACTTGAAATTAGTTTTCTTAGTCTATGAATTGCAAATATAAGAATTTGAATTAAAAGAAACTAAGAGTTGAGTATTGATTTAATATTTGTAATTTTTTCATGTTAGGGAGATTAATTCTTGAAAAAATGATTTCTTTTAAGTTCATAAAATAAGTAATGATCTGAATTGGAGATTTAATTGGAAACTTGATTTCTCAAGCGTTGGAAATTGGAGAGTTTAGAAAATTGAAAAGAAAATGTTTAATAGGTTTAATTCTTTTATTGTTAAACAAAAGAGAATTTGAAATTTATAGAAATCTTTCAGAACATAGGTTGTTCTCGTTTTAAAGTCAATGGAGAAAATTAAATTGAGATTCATTTATAAATGATAATTAAACCATTCGTGAGCAAGAGTTCTAGATTTATGAGATATCAGAAAATTAAGGTATTAGATTATGAATTTTTAGTATATTTAATGATGGAAGACTTTAAAAATTATTTTGCATTAGTATTCTAAGAAGCTAAATAAGTTGAATATCTATTAAATACCTTAAATATTTAGTATTTTAAACTATAAAAAAAGTGTTATCTTATTTCAAGGATGTGAAATATCTGTGTAAATTATTGTCCAACTAGAAAATAGGAATGAATGCTATGTTGAATTTTGTAAATTAATATATAGTCCAACCAATGTTTTTTTTATGAAGTGGGTTAAAATTTAAAGACTGAAGAAGTATTTGAAAATGAATTTTGTGTATACACACACTCTTATTATAGACTTCTCTTTGAATTGGAATTGCGAGGACGCAATTTCTTTAAGGGGGAAGTCCTTAACAATCCATATTTTTGAGTAAATTAAATAAAATAAATAATGATTTAAATTGAAGAATCTAAATCATTAGTTTGGAATTTGTACTCTTTTATAAAAAATAAATTTTTTCAGAATGATTAATTCTAAATCATTGTGAACTTTATAAATATTAATATTTTCAAAGTGATGAAATCACATGAAAACATTATTGAGATTTTAATTCAAATAAAATCAAACATAAATTAGTTAGCATTTGAAGATGGCTATCTAATGTAATTATAAATTATTTGTGGAATGGGTTGTATTTTATTTCATGGCTTATTATTAAAGTTTTGAAATATAGAGATTTCTTATTGTAAAAGAAAGAAATAAAAGGAGTAATAAAATAAGAAAATTCATTATTTCTCTTATTGGGCTTAATTTTAAATCGAAGCCCCTTTAATTAAAATCAAATGAAAAGTTCCTTCCCATTTTATGTTGTCTGGACGTATTCTTAGTTTAGTAATAAGAAAAAAGAAACTAGAATATCAAGTTTCCTCTTAACCCTAGGAACTAACCATCAAAATAAAAATAGAAATAAATTGCCAGATAATCATAGAAATTCAAGGTAATGTTCTTTGATTCTATTTTATTTTTTTAAGCAATCAATATCAATTTTGGGTTGAGATTTGAACTATTGTGTTCTTCTTTGTATAAATTGAGTTATATGGCTTGTTTTTGAGAAATTGTAACTGTTGTAGCAGTACTTGCTACTGAATTGAGGAAAAGAAGTGAGTTAATCCTCACACAATCTATCTTTGATTCTCCGTTGCATGCATGTAAATTTATAATGAATATTGAAGAATTGAAATGATGATTTTGTTGTTTTCATGGTTCAAACCTGCAACTTGTTCTCTATTCAAAATTAGTCACCATTGGTAATTTGGCCATATCTTTCTAATCTTTGATCGAAATTCAATGATTCTTTTTTTTTAAAGAGTAGACTTTTATCTGCAGCTTTTAATTTTTGAGTTTTGTAAAATTCTGAGTTTAAATGGTCGAAATGGTGTTTTTGTCTCGCTGTCCTGAGATTGAGGGAGTGGAATCAATTTAAACTTGAAATTTGTTTTAATCATAACTTTTGAACCGTAAAACCAAATTCAATGATTCTTTTTTCTAGAATACATAGACTTTTATCTACAACTTTCGTGTTTTGATTTTAGTTAAATTCTGAGATTTAGATGGTTGATATGGTGTTTTTGTCCTCATTGTCCTGAGATTGAGGGACAAGAATAAATTTAAATCTAAAACTTGTTTCGATCATAACTTTTGAACCGTAAATCCAAGTATGATAATTCTTCTTTTTCAAAAAGAATAGACTTTTAACTACAACTTTCATATTTTGAGTTCTGTAAAATTCCAAGCTTTAGATGGTCAAAATGGTGTTTTTATCTCACTATCCTAAGATCAAGGGACAGGAATCAATTTAAACATGAAACTTGTTTCCATGTTGTAAATCCAAAATATGATGATTCTTTTTTTCAGAAAGCATAGAGTTTAATCTACAACTTTCATGTTTTGAGTTTTGAATTTTTTTAGGATTTAACGGGTCGAAACTGCAAATTTTATCGCTGGCCCGGGTGTGTTCCAAGTCATGCTAGTGACCCTGCAATATGCTCTCCTTTTTGCTATTTGCTCCAATAATTTGTGGAGTTTCTTATGTTGTTTTGGAGCTGAATTATATTGGTGTTTAATAAGTGTTTTTGGGTTCTCAAATCTTGTTTTGAGGATCTCGTTTTGATGAAATCTCTTAATAGAAATTGTTATATGGAAACAGTACCACACACCGTTTTATTGCACTGATTTTAAACTGATTCGTAAAAAGAAATGTTTTCGAAATCAAAATGTTTTCTACATTCATACATTTTAGAAGGATACAAATGACCACGAATATATCTATGTATATATAAGTACTAGTAGTATCAAGTTGATTTATAAAAGAAGTTTTATAGATAAATTTATATGTAAGGTAAGCAATATTTTCTAATATTCATATTAGGTTTGTAGATCGATATTTCTAAATAGATTCAAGGCAAAACTATTTTCATATAAAATACACCTCCTCGGTTGGACGAGAAATTGAATTAAATGGTTTAGTAAAACAAGTGGTATGGAACGCTTGCGTTTACTTCATTTATTAATTCTTGAACTTGTTCGATTAAACCTCTCTTAAGGCACGAGTGCAATTTACTAACTTGTAGTAAATATTAGAGTAAACTTGTAGGTATGGGACATACGATACTCGATTAGTTATTATTCAGAAGTGTATAACACTTACCAAGAATAATTTACAAGCTTATCTTCTGTGTTCATCTGTTTACAAGCGGATCTGTGGAGCTTCATGCTCAACTGTAGAGCTTTGCACTCATTTTCGTTTTATGGGTTTTGATACCCATTCGTAAGTCCTATGGACCATCTATGTATAACGCGTATGTTCAGTGAGTTTACATGCTCTCCAATCTGTAGGTGGTACTTGTAATATTCTTAGGTAGTATGGACATAAAGGTTGGGTGTTATATTATACCTATCAATTATCAAAATATCTTAACATTAATATTTCGGATCTGAAAAACACATGAACAATATGAAAACAAAATTACTACAAAGCATTATCATAATTAATATATTGTTCCTATAAAAAGATTAATTAATTAAAACATTCCTACGTATTATGTGTGTGCATTGCAATTTATATTTAAATTCCAAATACATCCATTTGACTAAATAATAAAACAATGAATATATTAAATATTATAGCGAAATTAACTTAACGCAATATAAGCTAACACTGGTTTACTATTTTGATTAACATAAAGATATGTGTGTATAGACACACAACCAGTTCAATTAATAGAATATCAAATCTATAATTATAAATAAATTAAATTATGAACATTATGAATTTTATTATAACAAATCGAATGTACATTAACCGATAGTTTAAGATTCAATGAACATTAACAATACGAAAAGTTTAATCACAACAAAATTGTTTTTTGTTTAAATGGAATACACAAAGATTTCATATTAAATCTAGTAAGTGGAAATTCAATGTATATGTGTGAATTTGGTCAAGATTAAACATCTTGAATTAATGAAATAAAAAGGAATTTAACTTGAGAGAGTCTTGCCCTTCGTAACACATTGATTTGCATATCATCTTGTAGATCGTTGGAATCGTCGGTCGATCTTGCTAGAATTGAATGAACTTTTATTTGCTGTATATTCACCCTTTTTGAAAAAAAATCGCCGTAGAAGGGAAAGAAGGCAGCGTCCCTGGTTGATTGATAAGGAAAAAAAGAGTTTAAATTAGAAAATGAATGAGAGGATTTTGATTTAAAGGGAGAATAAAATTCTTTCTCATTCTCTCTTTAAAACTTCCTTTTTCAGTTCACTAATTAATTCTTAATTAGATCTCATCAAAATCTCTTCCCCTTTCCATAGCGTGGCCGACCATACTTTGCTTCGCTTGGATCAATAATTCCCAACGCCCATTACGTAATTAACTATATTTAAAACATGTTTAAATATATACCAATATCGTATACTGATACACATATATAAACAACTTTTATATACCTACCAAATGATTACTAACAGCACTCAAAACATTAAATAAATTGGTAACTAATATTTCTTATACATAAGTAATTTGTAACACTTTATAAGTTAATTAAATCATGTGGTCTTTTGGAGAATTTACAAATTATAATGTTTGATCTAGAGATGTGAATTTAGTCACCGATTAATATTGAACAATTCACGTGTTAACGTTTACACATCATCTTAGCTAGTGGTGTGATAATTAGATAGAGTTTATCACTTACAGACATCTTCAGTCGAAATCATATTTCATATTATCCTAAGCAATACCAGTAGTGATAATAATTTGCACACATTCTGTTTGCCAACACCATATTACTTTAGGATATATTGAATTTGGTATTGGCCGAAATTCCAATATTATCCATAATAGAGTTAGGGGTATGCCCTAGGAGCAGTTTTGTAATTTATTATTAATTAATTAACTATGTAATCAATTCTTATTCGTAACAAAGGTGTTTTTTCTTTCTGTTATATATTTTGTCATAATGTGTTATAAATGATTAAATATTTAATCAAAAAAGTGGAAATTAGCCACAAGGGTTTCTTTAGCAAGTGCAATTAGTTTCTAGAACACACAACTAAAATAATTAATTTCAAGGAAAACATACAAAATAATTAGTTTCTAAGGCCTCAAAACCTATGAAAATATGTCCTTGAAAGTAATTGGACTGCTGACTTTGTCCTTAAAAGTAATTATTCTACGGATTTTGGCCTTGAAATCAAATTCTATGGATGTGTCCTAGAAACTAATTGGACTGCAAAGTTTGTCCTTCTAGTGAAATGCCCCAAATTAAAATATATTTAATAGAAAATCCATAAGTAGTGTGTTTGTGATAGTAATCACAAATAGTTGAATCATGAGTATTGTATCACAAAATAAACTCATCATTTTAAATATTCCCCACCAAGATGCATCGAGACTGGATATCGATGTATTTGTTGAAATTAGAGTATGTAACGCTCTCCAGATGTTGGAAGGTTCATTACTCATGACTACTGGAGACACCAAGAGGCTACGTACTAGTAGCTATTGGATAACCATGGAATGAATCAGTCGATAGTTTTCTATTGTTTAACATAAATAAGGTCAAACAGAAAATATCGATGCGACTAATTTATATAGTTCTCTTGACTTGAGGATACTATTGATCTTTAATATGAAAGCCCCACTTTGATTATAGTCAAGTCATGGCACAATGTCCATCGAGTGACTATAGTTTGGATGGGTGAAATTATTGTAAGTGAAACATTATTCAAGAGTTCGTCCCCTTAGTTATATGGGGTTTGTATCGGGGTCAACTCAAGTCAACTCAAAGTTAAAATATCGAGCTAGAATAGTTTGGTTAATAATAATCGTTATTATCGAACTAGGACTTTGTATTTGGATATAGAGTTGAATATGGACGATACTGGAATTTTGACAATTACCAAAATGAATAAGTCCAAAGTGATATAATTTTAACAAATAGAATTAATGTAAATAATTGTCATAACAAGATAACGTTTAACAAAGTAAAATTGAATTTTATCGAAATTAAGTAAGCGATGAATTTGGGCCAAATGTCAGTACCTACATAGTGACGTGTGAACATTAATATTCGAATAGTGCTAATTTCTTCGTTGGCTCGAATCTGCAGAAAGGCGAAAAAAAGAAAAGAAGGAAATTTCTTCAACCTTCGATCTTAGGTATTAATCTTTTCAATAATTTCAATTAATCTTAGTTTAAATCAAACTTTGTTGCACATTTTTGTTTCACTTCATTCGACTAATTATGCTATTTACGTGAAATTAGTAACCTTAAAATTAGTTTTATTTTTTATTATAGGATTTTAATATTTTAGTTGATTAACTGGTTATGATTATGTTTTTATTCGACTACAGTTTTGAGGATTTGCAAACAATATTCTAGGCGGTAGAAGTAAAGTTAAGTCTACCTGGTATTGCAAGTTTCATATTACAATTGAAACCATTTTGATGCTTAGCAATCGGTAATTATCAAAAAGTTCCTTTCTTTGTTACATCACTGGTGTATTTTTTAAGAGGCGGTTTCTACTTTCTACTTCATAATTATCAGAGCTTCCTGTGCTCACTACTTTATTAATGTTTGCTGCACAAGTGGTGGGCTTGCAACCTTTTGATATTTTATTTCAAGAGAGAGAGAATGATCTTTTTTAGTTGTTTACCTGTCTACTCTCAGTATCTCTAGTGAAATTGTGAAAGTAAAAGAAATTGTGAATCTTTTATGTGTAGTTTCTTTTGTAATTTTATTCAATACTCAGAGATGAATTGCAATTCGGGTTATTATTATTATATTACTATTATTTGGAAAATAATAATAACAAATCAACTTTATTTGTAGTGTTGATATTCATCAGTTTACTAGATATTGAAAGTGTTTTTGTAAACATGTACAAGTTGAATTTTGAATGAAAGAGTATACATTTTCTGTTAAGAACTGAATTATAGTTTATACATTTATAGAAAGAAGATAACATTTCACTTTGTACGCATAATATTTACAGTTTGTATAAATATAGTGACACAATTACAGAAGCAGATATATCGTTTATACAAAAATCTATGTATTTCTTGTTGAAAAGAACTTGATATGCATTTTTCGCAAATTACTTATCCAATTTTTTCTCAAGTAGATTAAATGATGCCCAGTTCTTGTTCATACTTAACATTCAAATCACTTGAATACGACATTAACTAAGTAATATATGGTTGCTTAGGCCTCAACCTTGTTACTGTGTGTCAACTTTATTCATGTAACAATTCACATAGTGTATGTTTTTTCCTTTTTATACTGTGCATGATATACATAGCTCCATGTATAGGTAGACAATAATGCGTAATACATACTATTGTGAAGTAGAAACCTTCTCTGTTGCTTAGGTTTCAGCCTTATTATTGTATGTCATTATTACGTTATAAAGATAATTTTAGCTCCTAGAGTGATTGTTGCTGTAACCAGAAACTTGTAAAATTCACGTTATATGGACAGTCTTGACATGATTTACAAATAGTTATGGGTCACAGAAAAGTCGATCATAATCGATCTCCAAGAATAGCTAAAATATTATATTGTTAGATAGAAGTAGAACTGAACGGTTATCATTTAAATCGATATCAAAGATTATACTATATATAAAATACGCTATCTGCCTGTTCTCAGCATACATAGGTAATAAAATAATAAATAACTTGCTGGATATTCATGCTATTTTGTATGACTTGCTATTGAGTTGGTTGATGACTTGCGCATTCTTTTGACCTGGGTTTATACTTTATAATCTTGCTGTATATAAAATAAACTATCTGGCTATTTCGAGTTAGTTGACGACTTGCTGGATATTCATGTCAAAATACATCAAACGTTAATTTAAAGGAATTTGCAGATCATATGTTCTCTTGTGATTTTAGCTAACTCATAAGCTAGATTTAAACATTTTTCTCCAACGTCGAACTACATTTATGTATTCAAGATGCTGATAGAAATTGTATCATGCGTGTGCATGGTAAGTAGCTAAAAGTGAATAGTAAGAAAATTGTATTGTTGATGTCTGTTATTGCAATGTCAAATTGTGCTGCAAAATGGTCCTTATGTTTCTTATGTTAATGTGGTAATATCATTTAGAATAATAGTTGATACTCTTATTTGAAATTTATAGTATTTATGCAGATAATAAGGGCATTGTTGTTTGGTGTTCTATTATCAAATTATAATACTACGACCTGCCTAAAAATTGCATCTTGTCCCAGATGTGTAGACTACCTATTCTGGTAACTATCATGTCCTATTCTTAAACATGCAATTGCAAAATACCCAAGTTGTAGGTGTTATTTCACTCAAGGTTTTTTTCTAGACAGTAAAAACCTAAGAATTTTTAAAAACACCATTTTTACAGTTAAACGCCAAACTATACTTGTTTACGTTGATATATGATATAATGTCTTCTGTTTGTTTTGTTGTTAGTTTTATAATATAATGCTTTCTATTTGTAATATCATTATTGTTATATATCATTATTACTGCAAGTATGAGAAGTTCAACACACTGAATTGTCTAACGGCTTAATGAAGCATTTACAACAGATTGTTTGTGTCATTTCAGGATTAAAAGGTTGTGCTTAAGGGCTTCAAAACTATAAGACTATGCTAAATATTGTAAAACTTTCAATATTTTGTAGTTTTATTATTTATGTATGGCATGATGTTGGTTTTGTAACGGTCAGTTCAGTTTATTTCAGTTATGTTGATGCACTTTTTATATTCAACTATGGAGTTTCTCTCCTAGAAATGTATCATGCTGAATCTTTTTAAAAAAAAATGTGTGATCCTCTATAAATAGAGAAGAGCACACATGAAACTATATATATCACAGAAATAAGGCACTGCCAACATGCCTACCAGATAACAAAACTAGATACATGTATCAAATCTCAGATACCCCTAAGATGGGTTCCAACAAGGCCACCATCCATCACACCCCCATATCGAGCTCCGACATAGCCACTTCCCGATATTAAGGTGTTAGAAGTACCTAAAAACTAAAGAAGTATCATGCTGAATCTTTTAGTTTTTGATGTTGTAGGTTGCGATTGTACCATGGAGGACCTTCAAATACTGTCTAGTTTTTGCAATATTCGATTCAGTTTTCAATTTTCTGATGTAGGTTTTTGTTTTCTAATATAGAGTTGATCATTATATGATGTGGTTTTTCATTTTTTGATGTAGATTTTGTCAAAATTGTGTGGTTTTTTGTTAAATGGTACAGTATTGATAATATAATAGTGTGGTTTTTTATTTCATTGTGCAGTTCTTACTACTTATGCAATAGTTTTTTATTGAATGGGTTGGGTCAAGTTTAATCTTTAATTAAATGGATTGGGTTAGGTCAATCCGTTTATTAAGTGGGTCAAAAGGGTTAGGGTCCTTTATGCCTTGAATGGATAGGGTAAAATTTTACCATACCCATTTATGACCGACCCTACCCGTTTAACGAATCTATTCAGGTCGACCTATCTTGGCTTGTTTGTCGAATTAGTTGTGATGGAGCCAAGTTGAATGTGTGCCAACTCGAACTAGATCGGACTAAGAAGTGCTAGCCAGCATAGGTTTGGGCCAAACATAGAATTATTGGCTGGCTAATCATACTTAGGAGAAATTCGAGCAATGACTACCATTCGAGTTTACGCATGGAAATTGAAGGAACCTTTGGAATTTGAAAAAGGAATTTAATCTTATATAATATGCCGACATACAAATATCAAATTCAAGTAAAAGTTGTTACTGCTACAATGGATATTCACAATTTCATACGAAGATATAAGGAATAAGACCTAGAATTTGTTGAAAGTCTATAGGGTGGATCATGTAGTGTATATGCAAGTATATGTGATAAAATATATGATGCGA
Organism: Allium cepa; assembly: GCA_030765085.1. NCBI lineage: Eukaryota > Viridiplantae > Streptophyta > Magnoliopsida > Asparagales > Amaryllidaceae > Allium > Allium cepa. Next base: position 889,178,920 of record CM060929.1, read on the forward strand.
CTAAAACAATATTGGTCTAAGTAATAAAGAATAAGCATACTAGGATTTATACTAGATCGGACCTCCTGTCCTACGTCCAATCCCGAAGCTCCCCTTCGAAATTCGACTATCTAACACCCTCGCTTCGTCCGAAGGAATAGGCTTGGTTGCAATATTCCTATCAAATGTGTGTCCTGGTATAACACGAATGTTGACTAATTAGTACAATTGCTTTCAATATATATCTAGAGAATATTGTCTATGAAGAACAGAATATATGGAAGAGTTAATACAAGTATAGATTGCTAAAGTGCAGAGATCAAGAATATTTGATAGATTATAGAATTAGAGAGCGTAAGTAAGGTAAAGTAAATTAGTTTGTTCTCTTGATTCTTGATACTATGTATAGTTGTAGAGAGGTATCTTGAGTAGTTGCATCCATTAACAAGTGTTGTGTAGTTGCTTCTATTGATGATAAAGAGTTGCAGCGAAGTGAAGCGGAGATATCTATTCAATGTGGCAGTTGAAGTTTATATTTAAAGTCCGATTTTGAAATCAAACGTCTGGAATATGTTTCAGACGTTTGATACTATATATATATTTGAATACAGTAGAAGATCAGACATCTGAGTGCAGTTGCCAGACGTCTGGTTCAGCATGTCTGTTGTTCCAGAGAACTGTTTCAGACATCTGGCTTGTGCACCCAGACATCTGCTATTGTGCATATTAGTTTTTGTTCTCTTTTTCTTGTGCTTCTTTGTTCCTATCGATTTGTAGTCCCTTGTAGTGTCCTTTGAGCCTTGTTCTTGTCTTTCTAGTGATGTTGTTCTAGAAAGTACCTGTATATATAAATATATATATATATATATATATGCATATTTGATTTCCATTGTATATTTGTTGTCATCGAACCCGTAGATTTGATTTCCTAATAATCTGCCCCTTGTTGATGATTACTACTTTTTGATAATGTCAAAGGGGAAGAAATAATAGAAAGCACAATAAATAATGGAAAGCACATATTCAGGGGGAGATTTATAAATAATAAATAATCGCTGTAAGGTTACATGAATATACACAGAAATAACACACCAAAAAGCAATTTTCATAATCATAATAATCGATTACGTTCATAGATTTTTTGCGTTTTTATAAAAAGATGGAATCTTAAAAAATCTAAGGATCTTTTGGGGATGCTTTATTTTGATTATCTCCTTCATCTTCATTTTCAGAAGAGCTAGCTTGTTTTTTAGGAGATGTCGGAGTTTGTTTGAGAGGTTCTTTCTCCTCTCAAAAGTTTGGAATGTTTTGAAGGAGGAAGGAAAGGCACTGGAGTTGGCCAATCTTCTGAAGGTGGTGTAAGACCACGAACCCATTGAAGAACCTCTTTTAGAATGGATTATGTAGTTGAAAGTGATGCTTCGACTATAGCTAGGCGAGAAGCAAACGACGTTTCAAAACCATCATTGCACTTAGCCAATAATTTTCGATTTCGATATAAAATAAGATGATTTTGGAGAGTTAAGTCGTGAATACTCTCATTTGGATTCGTCTCAGTGCGAGTCTACAAAATATCATCTTGGCACGTATAATCAAATGGTGCAGGAGGAGGAGGAGTATTCTCTTGATGTTGCTCCACCTCTTGTGATGGTTCAGGTTGTGTTTGAGGTGGAGGCCTAGCTTGTCCGCCTTGACGACATTGCGTCCATTCTTCAAATGATATAAAATCCGAAGGATTTTCTGGTAAGTGCATTAGAGAGAAAAAATTTATGGATGCATATTTCGAAGAAATTTATTCAAAAGTGGATAAATATGAGAGGATGTTGTAAACTCTTAAAAGTCTCATGATGTATGTAGGATATATGATGGATGGGCATGATTGAGTCCAAAAATGTTTGAGCTCGTCAAATACAAATTTAGCCCAATTAACCCTTGTTCCACTGAATATAGCATATAGAACCTTGTGTTCTAACTCCGAGATTTTCTCATGACTACCAAGGCGAGGAATGATATTGTTGATAATCATTCTAGTGAGAAGTCTTGCCTTAGGTCTTAGGTATTTAGATGCAAATATAGGCATTTCATTTTCCCATATTTGATGTGTTGTATTATCTCTTAGTCCGAGACGCATATCCAGAATGTTATATAGATCTTCTTCGGTGTCGGAACATCCGAGAGTACGGCATATGATCCCTGGAGTAAGTCTAATTGTGTTGTCATAAACACTTGACCATACCCAATTATCATCGTTGTCAGTGTTTCAAACTGTTGTGCTATCTAAATTAGCATAGAAAAGAAATACGGCCAGTTGGTCGATTTAGATATTACTGGGATTACAGGATATCAATGTTTCTACTCCATCAATTTGCACATGTCGTCCAAATCATACATTGGGAATTTTAGCAAATTATAGAATGCACCTGTATAGAGCTTCTTCTTTTGAATATCCTCATATCTCTTGATGGAATGTGGTACATGATACATCCGTCGCTCAATTTGATCGTCAGAGCAATTAAGGATTGGATGAAGTGGCTTGATCTTGCTTTCACTTAGAGATTTTAGGGTTTTTCGCTTTAGGGGCCATGAAATTCGAGCGTGTTTGGAGGAGAAAGCAAGTTTGACAACTGGAGAAACGACATTGCAGTAGAAACGAAATAAAATGTAAGTGAGAAAAGTGAAAATATAAACGTTAGTAGGGTGCTTAAGAGCGTCGATTGAATTTCATACGTCGGGGAGGTTAATCAGACGTTTGATTTAACCTAGTTTTAAGACAGTACATATGTTCAGACATCTGGTAGTTGGTAGTAGTCGTCTGGAACAGATAGATTTGTAAATTTTGAAAGGAATAGATTTATCAGACATCTGGATGTAGAATCAGATGTCTGGAATATGTCAAAATGTATTTTTTTGTAGGAGAGATAGTTTTGTCAGACGTCTGGATATAATATCAGATGTCTGAAAATAGCCTGAGTTTGTATCTTAAGAAGGCAAAGACTTTGTTCAGACGTCTGGTCAATAGTTCAAACATCTGAAATAGACTGGTTTGTATTTTTTGTTAGGCAGAGATAATTTCCAGACGTTTGGAAGGTTATATCAGACGTCTGATATATGCACGATGTTAAAAATTTGTGTGATACTAGAGTTTTAGACGTCTAATGGCAATGTTCAGACGTCTGAAATGCACAATTTGTCTTAAAATAGCCTAATTTTGAAGGGTGTTGCTTATTTTTCGAGAGATTGATTATAATAAACCATAGAATTATTATTTGTGAAACAGAATACAAATATACGTAGATAAAAATACAATGAGAATAAGTAACTTTATTTAGATGATGATGGATCATTGCGATCTTCAGACTTGTTATCCCTCCATGGCTTGAGTGAAGATCATATATTTCCACATTCATTGGTTCTTGGGAACCAGAGAATCGCCTAGGTGAAGGACCCAAAGGTGTACGATAAGAAGCAGAGGGATCCAAAGGATTGCAAAGAATCAGAAGTGGTTCTTGTGCATCCTTCTTTTGTGAATTATAAAATTTTATCGCTACTTTCTCCAGAAAACTTAGTCATCGCGCAATGACCTTTTGTTCAATGTATAATTCTCATTGTAAATCTATCTGTTGCTTTTGGTAGTGATGTATCTCATTGGTTTTCTTCTTGGTGTTAAGAGAGACAAATAGAGATTGTTTGGACTTCTTTTTATCGGGAGTGAATCCCGCGTGGTAGGAGGGCCACTTATATGTTGGTTCCTGATTTGGTGTAGGAGTAGGAAGACGATGAGGTGTATCTGCTGTTGGTGTCGAGCGGGAGAGTTGAGAGTTGTCGAAAGACATTTTTTTAATTTTCTGTTGTAAAAAAATATGAAATCTATATATTCTTTACTTTTTGTTTGGTAAAAAAAGGGGCTATTTATACATGATTTTAAAGGTTATTCATAGGTAATTTCAGGAAACAACTTTCTAGAAAATTTAAGGTCCAAGAGTTAACAATTTTAAAAAAAAATAGCCAAAAATAGAATAAATGAAAATGTAGTATTGGTTTAGAAGATCATTAAGAGAACATACCTCTAAATCGCATCGCAGTTTAACAAATGTTTGTTCATAGTATTTTTGTGAAAATATCTGCTATTTGATTCTCGGTATTTACGTATTCTAATGTAATCATTCTTTTTTCTACATTGTCGCGTAAAAAATGATGTCATATAACTATATGTTTAGTACATGAGTGATTTATAGGGTTTTTGGATAGATTTATTACACTCATATTATCGCAATATATTGGTGATTTATTGATAACTCCGCCGAAATCCTTAAGTGTTTGTTGCATGTATATCACTTGTGTATATGCTAGAGCTGCTGAAATATATTCGGGTTATCAAGTAGATAAGGTGACACAATTTTGCTTTTTTCTAAACCATGAAACTAATGTTTGCCTGATAAAGTGGCACCTTCCGCTGGTACTTTTACGATATGTTTTACATCCACCCAAATCTACGTCACTCTATGAAACTAGTTCAAACGATGATCCCTTAGGGTAAAACAAACCGTAATTTCTAGTACTAGATAGATATCGTAAGACACGTTTAACAGCTTTTTGGTGAGATTCTTTTGCTTAAAATCAGGCACAAAGACATACGCTCATCATAATGTCGGGTCGACTAGTTGTTAAATAAATTAAGGAGCCAATCATACTACGATATATTTTTCATCAAATTATTTTCCGTTATCATCTTTTTTCAAGTGAACAGTAGTACTTATTGGTGTTGGTTTTCTTAAAGTTTTATCCATTTTATATCATCGTAATAGAGCGTTACAATATTTTTCTTGATGAATAAAAATACCATTTTCAAGTTGTTTTATTTGTAAACCTAAAAAGAAATTTATGTCACGACCTGTCCTTCTCGACCCTCGAAAATCGACACAAATACACCATAGTATATATGCCGACGATCGAGTGCCGGAAAAGACATATTGTTGAGGAAAAAGAAAGAAAATAGAAGGAAGAAGGAAAACAATAACAGAATCTCACAATCGCGGCGAAACAAAATATAATAGTTAATAACAGATCTTTACACAAAAATGAAAACTATTTCTGTTATATACTACATCATCAGAGTATCTCAAACAATCAACAATTACCAGCCAGAAATTTCAACATCACAGCAGCGGATATAAACAACTACGGATAATACGTCTCGCACTTTAGCTCCACTCCTGAGCTCCCAAGCATCCTATCCTGTATTCATAATACTCGGTCTGACCCGAGCATTATAATAAAATAACACCCGAGTCAGTATGGAGTACCAGCGTGATAAAAATACACCAAAACTGATTATTAAAGTTCCAAAAAATCCTTTGAAAATCAAAAGCATCTCATAAGACCACGCCATAAATAAACATGTCGGGTTTTTACCTTACGATAGCCAAAACATTTTTATCAAAATCCTATGATATTATAATAGTGTCTATATACAAATACTTATTCAAATAGCTGAAATTGTTACATGATTAATTTCCAGCATACTAGCCACAAAGTAGGTTCTACAATCAAAATCGTGCAAGAGGGAGAATGGATTTCCAACGAATGACTAGGCACTGGGGTACCACCTGTCACAGTACCTGGTCTAGATCAGTGTTCCGAGGCCTAACCTAAATCCCCTGCAACACAAGATCGGGACTATGATAATCCCGAGTAAGGTCACCCCGCGATTGGGATCAGCAACCGCACCACACAGTCAAAAATAAAAGGGACATCTAGACAGGGATGACCTCACCCCAATTGGCGCGACACACTTAGCCTTGCTGCATAACCCTTGATTTTCAGTCATTCCCGATTTATGAGGCTTGAGGCTAAGCGATACCTTTTTAGAACGTTTCACTTAGAATGCTCACCGTCCTCCTGACGATGTTCTGAAAGCTTTCATCCATACAAGTCCATTTCGAGTTCGAACGGAACCGAAGGTACTACTCCTACTACATCAATTTCGGAATCACCCTCAGGATTAGTAGAGATTAGCCCTTGCACTTCACTGCTCCATCTTCGACTCCAAACTCTTGTCTTCATCACGAAAACGTACTCGTTGGATCGAAGTGGTTTTTAGATTACAAATCCTATCCCGGTCTCTTCGAAACAACGTTCGCTATTTCTTGGTTAACTCAAACCCGGTTCTTTAGGAAATACATAGAGAAGATTAAATCGGAGTTCACCTCCTAACCGTTAGTGGACGGATTTCCTTACCAACATTCTAGAAGAACGAATGAGTTTATACGTACAGTATAGCACCTCGAACGGTAACCGTACCATATAATCCTTACCTCTTCTAGACATTTCCAAAGTTATATATGGGTCCAGATTTGATAGTCGGTTATTTCACTATCAAATAAACAAACAATTCAACCAATCATTTCATTTCAACTGAAAACACCAAGTCTTTTAAATTTAGATTTTTATATCATTTAAATCACTTTTCTCAAAAACATATACTTAAAACATTTAAAAGTCGATTTACTCAAAATAATAGTTATGAAATTTTTTAATAAATTTCCAAGTAAAATTTAAGCCACAAAACTATTTTAAATAAAAGTTTATACAAAGTATGAATATTAGAAAATCTCTTTAAAAACATAATGCCATTTTATCCTTTAAAATAATTATTACTAAAATTAATTTGGATAGATTTACTTTAAAATTCTAAAACATTTAAAAATAATAAATTTCTCTAAATCATTTTTTTAAAAACAAATTTTAAAACTTTAGGCTTATACATAAAAATTTCTCTGAATTTATACTTGATTTTTCAAGTAAACACACTACCATTTCAGAATAACCCATATTGCCCTTTATAAATCCTGCTTGATTTATATCAATTCAAATTTACGTCTCAATCCCGTAAATTTCTTTCCACACTTTAATAATAAACACCTTTTTAATTTTAAAAACATTTCCCATCTCCTGGAAATCACTTTCAAAATAGATACTTAAATTATTTTAAAATAGGGTTACTAAAATTACTTAAATAAAAATAATACTAAAGAATTTTCTTAAGGGTTTTCTGAGTAATTTAAACCAAGATTACTTCTATTTTAAATAAAGTTATTAAATCAAATATTTATATCAAAATTTCCTTTTGAAATCATAATACCAATTTACCTTTATAATAATTGAATACCATAATTACTTTAATAAATATCTACTTTTCTCTTGAAAATAATTAAAAATAATAATTTTCTAAGACATTTTAAAAACTCAATTTTTAAAACTTCTAGTTTATACTTCGAAAGTTTTTCTTTGAAAATGTACTTAGTTTTCCAGGAAAAATACACTTCCCATCTTTTAAAAATAATCTCATTATTGCTTTTAAAACAATTTGCACCTTCTTGTAGAAATTTCCATCGAAAATTTATACTTCCAAATTTATCCACTAATAAATATTCCACTTCATTTGTAAACCCAGATTACAAATTTCCATTCCCCGTTTCCATTTTAAAATCACAGTTTCAAGCACTTAACAAATTCCAAACCAATTTTTCGAATCTGATTCCCTTAAATTCAATACTTAAAAATTCCCTTTCATTTCCTTATAAACCCAATTCATTTTATTTTAAAAAGTCAGATTATATTCATCCAACCATAACACTGCACAACAAAATTTCCAAATTAAACTATTACAGGATATCAATAAAATATAACATGGAATCAGACGATAGTTTCTATATTGTAAGGAATCCAGTTGGATCCCTCCAACTTGTTTCCCTGCATCCATAGATGTTAGCACACAAACAAATATCGATCCAATCTGATAATAATTATCACATTCAACCATTCAATCAATCATTTAAATATTTCTATTTAAATTAAACGGCACCCAGATATGAGTGAGATTAACTCACCTTGAATTTCAAAGCGCCGAGCGTTTAAATTTACATTAAATCGAGCACGTTCGATTTAATGCAAAATTTTCACTTTCCTAGAACGACTCTAGATCTGCACCACGGCGAACTGCCCGTCGCTGCGATTCCGGCGCTTCTTGTTTCGTTGAATTCTGATTACGCATGCAAAAGATTTTCAGTTTTAAAGATTTGTATATATAATTTATAAAACATTTTTTTTATTATACCAAAGCAATCAAAATCGTTGACTCCAAGACCAAAATCCAGGCCGCAACCTTCATCTACCCAAACACGATCGTCTCCAGGCAATAAAACAAACCCATCGTCCTCGGTTAGGGTTGCGGACCGCACCTCCTACCATCGCCGAGAACGAGATCAACCTAGCCCACGTCAAAGCCCATCGTGCCACCATCCTTTGGCCCAAGGTTCGCCGTGCTCGGCCTCCCCGATGCATAGAAAATCGTGCATGAAACCCTCACGAACGCGGCCCTCAAAATCTTCCTTTGGTCGACGAAACGAAATCTCAACCGTATGAATGGATGAAGCTCAACGAGCTCTTGAATAATGCAGTTGGAAGATTTCAAAATTATTGACTGATCAAGCGAAAAATGAGAAAAAAATTAGGACGTTTCCAGCCATTGAATATTATAGTAGCGGCTGAGAAGTAACTAGGGTTTCGGCCTTTAAAAAAAATGAATATATAACGTTTAAAATTATTATTTTAATATTAAATTCATTTTTAAATAACTTTTCAAACGATCTCCAAACAACGCATGCCGACAGGCGTTTATAAGATTTTACCCGTGTTCCGAACACAATGGAACGTGTTTCAGAGGCTAATTCAATCATATGTGGAAGATAGCTTTTTGAATCGATTTAAAATATTAAATTTTCGATTTAAATTTCAACGCGTTTCTCACCTGTACGATCAAACGGTAACTCCAAATGCTACCAAAATTGAAATCTAATAATAACACACTATTACGGATCCAATGGAACTAGTTTCGTCAAATTACAAGACTGTGCCTCGGAAGACTATTTTAACTCATCGATTAATTCAAGCAATTTTCAAAACCGTCGAAATTGCTTAAAATTTATTTTTAAAACTTTACTAACTCTGTTATATATCATACAAAATTTATAATCACATTAGAATCATTCTGATTCATTTAGAATCAAAATCTGATTATTTGCATTATTATATTAAATTCCATTATTAAATTAATATAAAAATCTAATTTTAACTTATCGACTTTTGATTCCATCCAAAAGTCCAATAATAATAATAATTCTAACCCAACTATATATTTTAAACAAATTTTAGAAACCATTTACATATCTAATTATAACAGATTTACAAACTATCTCAATTTCAGTAAAATAAATTATTATTATTCAAATTCAATTGAATTGCCATATTTGAAATTTTAACTAATTTTATTAATTTAACTAAAATTTCCTTATTTCAAATCAAATTATAATTCACGTTCAACATTTAAAATGAATTAAATGTTCAAAATCTAACAACCAAAATTCCGGGTCGTTACAATTTAATTCTCTTATGTGAGATATTTCAAATTCGTTTTTCATAATATTTGAAAATTGAGTACAAAGATTTTCATTTGTTGAACCAAAAATAATATCGTCTACGTAAATTTATACAGCTAAAATGTCATTATTTTCTCGTTTGATAAATAAAATTGTATCAATTTTATCTATTTGAAAACTAGATGTAATTAAATGATTTTCAAGACATTCGTACCAGGCACGGGGGGCTTGCTTTAAAATTTATAAGGCTTTTCGTAATTTAAAAACATGATTGGGATATTTTTCGTGAACAAACAATAGAGGTTCTTCAACATAAACGTTTTCTTTAATAAAACCATTTAAAAAAGCACTTTTGACATCCATTTGAAATAATTTAAAATTGTGATGATTTGCAAAAGCAAGTAATGTACGTATGGCCTCGAGCCTTGCTACTGGAGCAAAAGTTTTTTCGTAGTCGATATCTTCTTCTTGATTATAACCTTGAGTAATTAAACGTGCTTTATTTCTAACTATATTTCTGTTTTCATCTGCTTTGTTTTTGAATACCCATTTTGTTCCAATTACCGATTGATTTTCTAGTTTTGGTCTAATTCCCAAACATTATTACGATCAAATTGATTTAATTCTTCTTGCATACTATTATCCAAAAATTATCGTTTGAAGCTTCTTTATAATTTTTCGGCTTAAATTTGAATGACGTTATCTTTTAGATGATTTTTTAGAATTCTAGGAGATGACACCAAAATATTATTTTATGCATTTGTCTCATTATTATAAGAATTTGTTGTATTTGTTATTGAAATTATATCTTTATCGTCATTAGTTTGATGGTTAAAAAAATTTCATCAAAAGAAACATGTATTCTTTCTTCAATTGTGTTAATTCATTTATTAAAAATTCTATGTGCCTTGCTACGATCTGATCCAAAAAAATTCCTTCATCGACCTACGGGTCAAATTTTCCCAAATTATCTTTTGTATTTAGTATTAAACTTTTTGATCCGAAAGTTTTAAAGTATGATACTTTAGGTTTTCTTCCAAAAAATATTTCAAAACAGGTATGTTTAATCATAGGTCGTATAGTTACTTGATTCAAAACATAACAAGCCATAGCAATAGCTTCAGCCCAAAAATGTTTTGGTAGACCAGTACTATTTAATAGTGTTCGTGCACATTCTTGTAACGTACGATGTTTTCTTTCTACTACACATTTCACTAAGGAGTGCACGGAGAAGAAAAGTTATGACTTATGCCCTTTTTAGTACATAAAGTGGAAAAAAGATCATTTCGAATTCTCCATCGTGATCACTTCGAATATTTTTAATTTTCAAATCCATTTGAGTTTTAATTCTTTTAGCAAAATTTTTAAACATTCCAAAGGTGTCGCTCTATTGTTATAAAAATAAAGTCCATGTATATCTTGAAAAATCATCAACTATTACGAAAACATATTTGTTGTGATTTATAGATCATACTTGAGTTGGACCAAATAAATCTAAATGTAATAATTCTAATGGTTGTTTTGTAGAAATATTATTTTTAGATTTAAAAGAGCTTTTCTTTAATTTTCCAATTTGACAACCGTCGCACAAATTTTCTCCTTTGTAATTTATATTAGGTAAATCTCTAACTAGCTTATATTTTGCTAATTTATTAATATATTTAAAATTAATATGACAAAATCGTTTATGCCACAACCATGGATCGTTATGTTTTGCGGTTAAACAAAAATTTGAATATTGATTTATATTCATACTCAAGACATAAATATTTTTATTTCTAAAACCCTCAAAGATAAGTTGTTTGTTAGTGTCGAAAATATTACATCTACCTTTTTCGAAATTGATTTGAAATCCTTTATCGCTTAATTGACTAATACTAAGTGGGTTGTGTTTTAAACTTTCTAATAACAACACATTTGTAATAATAGGAGAGTTAGAAATACTAGAGTTGATGACTTCTTCGATGCCAACGACGTATCCTTTTGAATTACCTCCAAAAGTTACCGTTGCACCACCGATGTATGTTATATTTGATAACATTTTTGAGTTTCATATCATATGCTTGGAGCATCCACTATCAAGTATCCATTTCTCCTTATTTGTTATTTTAGGTACCTGCAAAATAAAAGATGATTTAATTGGTACCTATATACTTTGTTAAGGTCCTAGATGTTAGGAGGAGCAGGTAGCCATACCTAAGAAGGTTTGATACCTTTATGAACATAATTTTTATTATAGACTACATTATCTAAAAAGTTGTTAATATGTTTTTGTGTAATCAACTTATTATTTGTTTTAGGTATCCAAATTTTTATATTTTTGGTATTTGTATTTAGACTTAGGTGAACTTTTAGTCTTTTGATAAATACAACTGTATTTCTTAATATTATTCCCTTTTTGTTTAGGAGTATTTTTAAATCCTATTCCATTTCTATTACCGGATGATTTTGAAGTTTTGATAAGATTTTCCAAATCTTGTCTTCCTTTATTAAATTTTGAAACAATATTTATAATTTTATCTAATTTTTCTTTTAATTCTAAATTTTCAATGTTTCTTTATTACTCTTCAAGTTGATATTTTCTTTTAACAAGTTATCCTTTTCTAGTCTAATTTTTTAAAATCAATTGTTGTAGTGTCATTTTTAACCAAACTACTTTTAATTTTTTCTTAAGATAATTCCAGTTCCTCCTCTAAAATAATGTTGTCATCTTTTAACCTTTGTCTAAATTTATCATCTAATTCCATGCTACGTTCTACTAATTCATCATAGCTAAGTACGGGACATACCACATTAGTTTGTGCCATAAAACATACATTAGCTTGTTCTTCGTCACTATCGCTGTCACTGTCTGATGATGATGAAGAATCCACGTCATCCCGTGTTACCTTGAAAGCTTTCTTCTTTTTTATTTTTTCAAATTTGTTCTTCTTTTTATCATTATTGAGCATGGGACAATCTTTCTTCATATGTCCAAATTGGTCACATTTATAGCATTTGATTGATGTTTGATTTGTAGAGCATGATTTTCCTCCTTTTTGAAATCAGGTCATTTTCCTAAATTTCTTGATTTTGTTGTAGTTTTTGGCAATAAATACGATTTCTTCTTCATCTAAGTCAGTGTCTTCATTTGTTGCTGGAAATGCTATGTTTTCCTTCTTCGAGTTTTGTTCTTTTCTTGCCTGCAAATTAGCTTTATAGGACATTAAATTTCCTATCAATTCTTCAACTAAGAGTGTTGAGAGATCATTAGCTTCTTCGAAGCCAATACTTTTCTTCCCACTTTGGAGTTAAAGAATTCAGTATTCTAGATATTAAATCAAAATTTGTGAATTTGACTCCAAGTGCCATTAAATCATGTTGAACGATTTGGAATCTAGAGTACATGTCTATTATACATTCATTTTATTTCATTTTAAATGATGAAAATTGATTTTGTAAAATTGAAATTTTAGTTTGTTTAACTTTGTTTGTGACTTCGTGTGTAGCTTGTAGGTACGCCAAATATCATATGTAGTGTTACGTAACATGACACGTGAAAATTCATTCTTATCTAACGAACCAAATAAAACATTCATAGCTTTGGCATTATTTGAAGCTGCTGTTTTTTGTGCAGCATTCCATGTGTTCATAGCAGTGTCAGGTGATTCATATTTATTTTGAGTTGCTGACCAAATTTCTAATCCATTAACTTCCATAAAAATTCTCATTCGTGTTGACTAATATGCATAGTTAGAACTATTAAAATGTGGGGGTCGTGTTGTGGATTGGCCTTCTTGAAAAACACTTTCCATATTAAAGTGATTCAAAAATGTGTTACTATACTTTGATCAAACCTTGCTTTGATACCAATTGAAATTCTATAGGATGGATCGTGTAGTGTATATGCATGTATATGTGATAAATTACATGATGCAACTAAAACAATATCAATCTAAGTAAATATAGAATAACCACACTAGGATTTTATACTGGTTCAGACCTCCTACGTCCAGTCTCGAAGCTTCCCATCGGAATTCGACTATCAAACACCCTCGCTTCGCCCGGAGGAATAAGCTTGGTTACAATAAGTTATTCTTCTTAAATGTGTATTCTAGTATAACACGGATGTTGACTAATTAGTACAATTGCTTCCAATATATATCAAGAGAGTATTGTCTATGAAGAAAAGAATATATGGAAGAGTGAATACAAGTATAGATTTCTAGAGTGCAGAGATTAAGAATATATGATAGATTATAGAATTAGAGAGCGTAAGTAAGCAAAGTAAAGCAAAGTAAAGTAGTTTGCTCTCTTGATTCTTGATGCTATATATAGTTGTAGAGAGGTATCTTGAGTAGATGCATCCATTAACAAGTGTTGTACAGTTGCTTCTGTTGATGATAAAGAGTTGTAGCGAAGAGAAGCGGAGATGTCTATTCAAATATGGCAGTTGAAGTTTATATTTGAAATTTGAGTTTGAAATCAGAAATATGGAATATGTTTCGTATGTCTGATACTATATATATTTTTGAATACAGTAGAAGATTAAAAGTCTGAGTGCAATTGCCAAATGTAACGTACGGGATTTTCGACTTCCGAAGATCGACATTAACACGTCCACTGTATCAACTGCCGAGCAATCGAAGGCCGGAAAAACCGTACCGTTAGGGTTAAAGAAGAAGAAAAGAGGTAGAAGAAGAAAGAAAGAAGAAGAAGCAACAGAAACAATAACAGAATCTCACATATCGCAGCGGAACAACATATAATATATCAATGAATAATCTTTAAAACAAAGAATCTTATCTGTTATTACATTACATCACATTACATTACATTATCAGAGTTTACAACAACAAACAGCGGAAAAGAAATACTATATACTGGTTAATACGCCATGCCATCCAGCTCCCCATAGCACTCCTAAATCCAGAATAATCTGATAACCTGTCTCTAGGCTGCCCGTGTGGAAAATTTTGGGCACCCAAATTTTAGGAAGGGAACAATAAACTCCAGGTCAGCCATGAGACTGGTGTGAGAACTAAAGCAGTTATTTATCTTTAAAACAACAACAACAACAAGGGAAGTGAAAAATATCCGCAATGCTTTTGGAAAATGAAACTACCATAAGGCATCCCGCCACACACACAATGCAAACGTAGAATTGGAGGAGATTTCTCCTTATTATAGTCAAAGATGCTTACTACGCAAAATAAATCATTTTTGATATTATTATTAGTGCATAGTGTAGGAAAACATTTCGAAAGTATAATATTAATCTTAGCCAACATAGACATTTCGAACTATGCCTACTATAGCTACCATCCAAACAGTGGGGCGCCACCATAAGTGAATGGTAGGTTCTACAACTAAAACCGTACAAGATGCGTATTGTTTTATTTGGATTTCCAACAAATGGTCAGGCTAAGGAACTTCCTACTGTCAATGGGATCGCCTCTGGCGGGACGTCCCGAGAACCTAACGTTATGGTTAGATCTCTCCCAACACAAGGTCGGGCTACCTCTGTAACTAGGTAACTAAACACGAATATGTCATCCCCCGGTCCCTTTGGACCTTCATCCGAGCGCTCGATAACCAACATCACACTGTAGTAAATATAGTGTGTCAACATGAGTAAGTATCTGGGCTCCATACCATGATACCACCCTTTCCAGAAGGGAATGACATACCCTAAAGGGAGCGACCCTCATAGCCTTGCCGCATATTCTTGTTTTGACCATTTCCGGGGTGTGAGGTCTGACGAAGTCTCGTCCACAAAGCTACGCTTTTTCATAAAGCCACGCTTTGATCAACAAATGATCAATAAATAATCATCACACAGCAACACTCAACATGCCATATTACCAAATTGGAAGTATATCGCTGATAACCTTCAACTACAAAATTAAATTTTATTATGAATTCTCAACTTAAATTTTAAAAAATCCAAATTTTATTTATTTTCGGCATCTAACGATATCAAAAATATATTCAGCTAAATTTTATCCTTTAACGATTTCAATCATAAAGATAATCACGCAGATTATAAATAGATCAACACATAACATTGAAACAAATTCAATCATTTGAGGAATCAAGTTGGATCCCTCCAACCTGTTTCCCTGCATCCACAGATGTTAGCATAATACCATTCCACTTCGAGGTGAAATATCGCGGTATATGGGATTTATAAAATATTATCCGCTATTATGCAGCGCAATAGGGTCTCATCCGCTATATAATGCGGGAAAATCAACTCCAAGTACATATATAATACCAATTCCACTTCAAGGTGGAATATCGTGGTATATGTGTTTAATAAATAACCTCCACTTGATATACGGCGTATAGGGTCTATTTCAAAACAATAGATAGCAATTTATCATCCAAGCATGCAAATCAGCACATTCAAGCAATTTTAAACCTAACTATTTAAAATTTAAATCGAAACAAATTCAATTGAGTGAGAAGTTCTCACCTTGCTTTCAATTCAGTTTCAGCATTTCATTTCGAATAAAATTAAACGTGCGTTCAATTTTGAGTGTTTAATTTTACTCAAAATTCTCACTAGCTCCAAACAACTCCAAACTAGCTCCATAGCATAGTGCTCGACAAAATGAAGCCAACGCAATTTGTTTCGTAATTTTTCAACCTCGTATGAAAAAGCTATGATAGTTTGAAGTTTATACGAATTTTAATAAAATAAAATTTACATTTTCTTTTATAATTTCAACCTTCTAAAATCACGGCCGTTAGATCACGTTCCTTCCATCAAGGCCGTTGCACGCAACTCTTCATCCTCTCCAGTAAACAACGCACGATGAAACCCATTGTCGTTCCAAACATTTTGATGCCGCTCCACCTATTGACGTCGAGAAGATGATCGGCCTCCGCCGTTTGAAGCACCTACACGAGCTCTACACTCGGCTTGAAGGGCTCGAAGCTCGGCCTCACCCCAGTGTCGAGAAACGTGCTCGAACGTTTGACCTTTGTATCCAGATTTAGGTCGATCCACTTCGCCAAACAACATCTTAGCCGTTGGATATATAGTTCTTGTTGTTGTCTACAATATTGTAGTTAAAAGTTTTTCAAATTGAAGTATGGATTTGAAGAAATTAGAGGAAGAAGAATTGAATGTTTTGTGGCCATTGAATTTGCAGCCGGTGGCCAGACCTAAATTCTAGGGTTTTGGTTTTCTTTTGCAAATGAGAATAATCACGTCCTTATATAGAAAATTGACGAAAACACTATTCACCTAAAATTTTCCGAACTCCAAACGAAGCGTGCCGGCTGACGTTTCTAGGGTTTACCCCACGTTCTGGACACAATGGAACGTGTTTCGAAGGCTAATTCGATCATATGTGCGAGTTACGGAAATAAATGATCAAATTTAAATTAAACCGATTAAACTAATTTCTATGCATTTTGGCTTGCCCCGGACAAACCGTACATCCGGTTGACACGAAATTTGAAATAATACAATAATTTAACATTACAGATCCGAAGAAACTAGTTTCGTCGAAATCCGAGACTGTTTGACAAATAGCTATTTTAACTCGACAATTAAATATTAAAATATTCAATTTTCACAAATTTACTTTAAATTCAATTTTAAAAGTTCTATAACATCATTCTAACTCCAATATGATTTATTAAAATTTTACAAATCAATTTTAATCATATTAAACCCAATTTCCAATTATTTCTGAAATTTCAAGTATTCAATTATCGATTTAATTATCCAATTAAACTAGATATTCGAAATAAAATTTATTCGACTGACAAATCTTACTTGTTAATATTTAAAATAAATTAAATATATAATATTTAATTGACGAAAATTCTTGGTCGTTACACCAAACGTTTGGTTCAGCATGTATGTTGTTCCAGAGAATTGTTTCAGACGTCTGGCTTGTGCACCCAAACGTTTGATATTGTGCATATCAGTTTTGTGCTCTTTTTCTTATGCTTCTTTGCTCCTATCGATTTATAATCTCTTGTAGTGACCTTTGAGCCTTGTTCTTGTCTTTCTAGTTATGTTTTTCTAGCAAGTACCTGTACATACAAATATATATATGCATATTTGATTTCCAATTTATAGTTGTTGTCATTGAAACTGTAGATTTGATTTCCTAACATTATGACATATGACGATGAACTCGACGTAGTTCCTGGAGAATTTCTAGAAGAACACTATGGTATTTGAACTTCGTGAATGGCGATCGTGACTAGTTGAAAGAAATTCAAAAATTTCCATGGTGATCATTTGAGATAAACATAAGATATGAACTAGTTGATGCTGGACTATGTTAGGAACTGTTTATATATCACTAGTAACTTGTATTTGTGTAACTACACTTGTATCATAATTGTATTTGTAATTCGAAATTGTTGTACTAGTGTAATTATACTTGTACTATTATTGCATTCATAATTCGAACTTGTATTTTTTTGTTTGAATTATCAATTTTTTGGATTATGTTACACTCTCAAAATACATCTATTTTACAATAATACAATTATGTAACAATATAACTAGTAATTAGTGTGACGCCCTTGCTTCGCACACAAGCCAATGATAGCAAATTAATTTCAACACTTGTTATTTTTGGAGATTTAGTACTTAGATTTAGATTGAGTACATTCATTTGAGTTACTACGTTCTTCCATTGTGGTAAATAAGGATGAATGAAATTCATCTGATTTGTTGCAAAAATTGAAAACTGATTATATTACTGAAGAGTTTCAAAATATAGAAATATGGTTTATAAGTCAAAATGTAACATGATTAATGTAGAATTATCAAGAAATATTTCCAAATCAAAGCTTGAAATTTTGGTATTATAGAATTTGAAAACAAACATTTTTGTAAATGGACAATGATGGAAAATCGATTATTTGGATAGGAGGTGGAAATACATATAGACGTTCAAAACTGAAACTTGGAACCATAATAAACTAAAAATGTGTAAAAGTGCAGTTAAAATGACCAAGTTGATTACATCTCATTTAAGTACATTTCACACATCAGTGCATGTACGAAGAAAAAATAAGTTACTAAAAAATAAAGATCAAAGTTAATATTAATCCGCTTTTGAGTCAAAACAGATTTCAATTGGAGTTAGAAGTTCAATACAAGAACTAAACGATCCATGAACTTGGAAGTACACATATAAAAGCTAAAATAGCAACTTGAAAAGGTTTCACTGGGATTAGAGCAAGACCGTAACTTGGTACTAAGTTAAGGGGCCTTAGGTCAGCACCGACCTATGACATATACCTCATTCTCCCTCAAAACTTCACACAACTCCAATAACTCAACATCAGGGTTTTTTTAGAGTTTGTATGATCAATTCAAAGATTGGTGAGATGACGACAAAGAAACTTGGATAAATCAAGTGCAATCAACAAGATCGCTAGAATCAACTTGAAGACGATGGAACAGAGGTTCAAATAACTCAAGCGGATGAAAGAAGAGAAAGGTAAGTGAAATGATGCAACTTGCACCAAGCATCATAGGTCGGTTCCGACCTATGGAACTTAGGTGGGTACCTAACTATGCTTTTAGCTTGTGTGCATTTGAATTTTTCCATATGACTTTGGGACTCCTTTTGGACTTCATTGCAAGTGAATATTTGACACCATGGCTTTGTTTATAAATAACAACTTACCTGCAACCAAAAGGGGATTTGGATCTTCCCTTCGCTCAGGATGTGATCTCTCTGCCATTGGAGACTTCTTTTTCACTTATATCCCCTACCTCTCAAACTCTCTAGAAACATCATTGTAAATCTGAGATCCACTAGATTATGGTTAGATCTGATATAATTAGTAGTTATCCAAAGAGAGAATGATTAATAAAAGAGACTAAAATGGATGTAGGTTGGAGATTACGCCGAACCATTATAAAAATTCTTATGTGTTCTTTATGTTTCTGTTATTATTGCTTGCTTGATCAGGGATTTCTACTGCTTTTATGGAATTGGTGTTTACATCTGATTTTTGTATGATGATCCATTTTCTATGTTAACATTTTGGTGCTTTCACTGAGAATAAAGGAATTAGATTTGAAGATTTGAAGCTTGAATCTATGATTTGGAGAAGATGAAGAGACCTAACATAAGATCTAAGGCTGTAGCAAGCCAACTAGAGCACAAGGGTAGCTAGGAAATATCCTCAGATTCTCATTAATCTGTCTAAGTGACTAGAGAAGAGATGGAGAAAATGATGGAAGAGATGCAACATGGATTAATGAATAACAATAGGAAATGCTTGAAGGATTTTTCTAAAGAATGGGACAACTAGGAATAGCTAGAGTGGTAAGAATTTAGAACCAAGTGCTAGAAGCTAATGTAGGAACATCTGGAGTTGGAGTAGAGCAAATGGAATGATACCCCCATAAACAAAAAACTTGGTACTGACCCATATCAACTCGGTACCGAGATAATTGTACTGAGGGGCATGTTAGAAATGCGGATTAAGGATCTTAAGGCTAAGAATAAACACTAGAGGGAGGTGAATAGTTTTTTAG
Organism: Allium cepa; assembly: GCA_030765085.1. Lineage (NCBI taxonomy): Eukaryota > Viridiplantae > Streptophyta > Magnoliopsida > Asparagales > Amaryllidaceae > Allium > Allium cepa. Next base: position 889,198,846 of record CM060929.1, read on the forward strand.
AGAATTGTTAATTCTTTTTGAGTTTTTATTAATTTAAACAAAAATGTATGCAATATTCAGACACATATATGATCATAGAATCAAACACAAATGCAAATATAAAGTAAAAGCAGTAAAGGAAAGAACACACCAGATTTTATACTGGTTCGGAGTTACCCTACATCCATTCCCGCACACAAGTATGGATTTCCTTTCAAAAACAATCTTTACAATTACACCCTCGATTTTAAGGCAACGAGGTACACCCTCCAAAATCACAATCCTCTTGGTAGAGATGCTTGATTTTTCGGGCAACAAGTTCACCCAATTAATTTCCCACGCCTACAATCACACCTTATCTCGCTTGATTGATTTTCAAGGCTACAATCACACCTTTTCTCGCTAAGTTGATTACAAAAAGCCTATAACTCTGAGTAGCACTGAGGATCTCGTTAAGATAGTGATAGAGAATCAAACCAGAGATAATCTAGTTAGATTCAATGTTGATTTCGGCAGAGTAATGATAAGAATTTGTATATAGAAATGTGGAAGAAGAAGAGGAGTGAAAAACCAGAAAACTTCTGTTAAAAATTCGTTGAAACTAACCCCTATTTATAGAGTAACAACAGCCATGTCCATTCGTGAAGAGTTATGACGAATAGACACTTCTTTTGAAATTTAAATTTTGAACTCAACTGACACCATGTCGACATGGGGCACTTTGGGCATGTCGACATCCCAAAAGATTTTTTGGTGTTTTGATTTTCTTTGAAAATAACTTTTATTTTATATTAAAACTATTTTAAACTTTATAAATATACTTAACTATAGTTACAATTCATAAAGAATAATATATACAATAACTTTACTTATAATTTTATATTTAAATCTAAGTATAAATATTAAAAGTTAAATATATTATATTTAAAAGATAGTTCAAAATTAGGATTAATTTGACTTTGAAATTAAAGATGATTTTGAGGCTCAAAGTATTTGAAATCAGGATAGATGTTTTTGATGCTTTTAAAAGGAAGGTTTTAAAATCATTTTATAAACAAGATATAATTTTGAAAAATAATTTTGAATAAAAAGTAAGCGGATACAAAACAATGTTGCACTAGATTTTTCGTAGGTTCCATCCTACTTAGGGTTCCATCCCTTTAACGGGCTCGAAGTGGATTCCATTCCACGAATAAATTAGATTTTAAGATGCCGGTGCTTTTCTAGGAGTTTTAACAAAATTTCTAATTAAAGAATAAATTACTTGAATTCTTGAACTCTTGATAATCTTGATACTCATGAGTCTTCAATCTTGATATCTTGAATCTCTATACTGTACAGTCTTCATTCTTGTTACCTACATGGTTAAATCCTGCATATACATATATATCTAAACTTATACTTTTAGTATTTATATTTTATAATCTATTCTAAGGTTGTTGTCATCAAAACTATCATCTCACGGACTAAAAATCTCCCCTTTTTTGATGATGACAACCTTTGTTTATAAAATATTACTTCTATCCTAACAACTCTCCCTTAATCTATGCCTAACTACCCTATTTTATACTTCTCCCCCTTTGTTATCAACAAAAAAACTAACTCTAAACTATATAACACCAAATTATAGAACTCCCCCTAAATCTAATACTCTATGATATATGATTATAATGATAGTGTTATCATAAATAATCAACACTTAGATCTAATAATAAACCTAATCCTAAACTACTAATCTATTCTACGTATATGATAACCATATATTTAGGGACGAACATGTATAAGAACACAATTTATTTATTAATCATAAAGTTATTTTTACATTTTCGTTGCAAACGTAAGAGGAACAAACACCAATGGCAAAAAAGAGAAGAAACTAATGTGTGTTTTTGAACGTAGGAGATCTATGAATCGAACAGTTTGGATAGTGGAAACAGAAGTTCCCACGTTGTTCGACAAGATTCCCATTCTTGTCAAAACACACTTCTCCAACGCACACGGCTTGGTCGTCATCCTCCGCGTGCGCTTCTTCCATGGGTTCTTCTTCTGTTCTTCTTCTTGTTCTTCGCTGGATTCATGTTTCCGATCTCCTGAGGAATCTTCGTCGATCAAGATCGGGTTAGCATGATTGTCCATTAGAAATTTTTGCAAATTCCTAAGGATTTTTCCTTACCTCTCTTGTTCCTTTGCCATTTGAAGTTGCATTACTTGTATTTTCAGTCATTAACTGAAGTGCATCCTTTAGAGAGTCCTCCATTTTAGTCACACGAGCAAGAGTAGTACGTTGAAATGAACCTGACGTAGGAGAGGGGAACGAAAAGGTTGATTTTATGTTTGATTTGGAAGAGGAGGCCATTGATTATTTGATTTCAGAGAAATAACAGAAGAGATGAATAAAATTTCGAAAATGTGAAGAATATATAACTAAGTATATTGAATTTTAGTGGGAAAAAAATAAAAATTAAAAACGTTATATGTCGACATGGGTTGGGGGGTATGTCGACATGGTCATTTAAATTTTTATTAATTGATTTATTTTGATTTAATTATTAACTACAATTTGCTTATTTATATTTTATATTTCAGTTATTAAACAAATACCTAATTCTTTTCTTAATTTAGTAAATATAGATTCATTTAAAGGTTTTGTTAATATATCAGCATTTGATTCTCGGAATTAATAAAATCTAGAGTAATTACTTCCTTATTTATATTATCTCTGAGAAAATGATGTCTTATATCAATATGTTTAGTTTGAGCATGTTGAGTAGTATTTTTAGATAAATTTATCGCACTCGTATTGTCACAATAAATTAATGATTTTGAAAATTTTAAACCATAATCTTTTAAAGTTTGTTGCATATATATTACTTGAGAACAAGACAAAGTAGCAGAAATATATTCTGATTCATTTGTTGGTAAAGAAACTGTATTTTGATTTTTACTAAACCAGGAAATCAGAGAATGCCCTAAAAAGTGACAAGTTCCACTTGTACTCTTTCGGTCTGATTTACGATCAGCATAATCAGCATCATAGTAAGATATTAAGTCAAAGGAATCATTTTTAGAGTAAAATAAGCCATAATCAGAGGTATGTTTAACATATCTTATGATACATTTTACGGCTTTTAAGTGGGTCTCTTTAGGTTGGGATTGATTTCTTGCACGGAGACAAACGCTATGCATTATACCAGATCTACTAGCAGTAATGCAGAGTAGTGATCCAGTCATTCCTCTATATAAATTTTGATCTACATCTTTCGAGACATCTTCTTTACTAAGGTACTCATTGGTTTCCATGGGAGCGGGTTTTCCACTTGCAGTAGTCAAACCAAATTTATTAATTAGGTCTTTAGCATATTTTTCTTGACTAATAAAGATACCATTATCTAATTGTTTTATTTGTAATCCTAAAAAGAGATTTAATTCACCCATATGACTCATCTCAAACTCTTTTGTCATTATTTTAGAAAATTCTTTATTCATTTCAAAATTAGTTGATCCAAAAATGATATCATCTACGTAGACTTGTACTAGTTGAATATCATTTTTATTTCCTTTAATAAAAAGAGTATTATCTATTTTACCAGTTTCAAAATTTGATTGTAATAAATAAGATCTTGGTTTTCATATCAGGCTCTAGGAGCTTGTTTTAGACCATATAAAGCTTTCTTAAGTTTGTAAACATGATTTGGTAATTTATCATTTTCAAAAAGTGGTGGTTGTTCAACATACACTTCTTCTTTTACAAAACAATTTAAAAAGGCACTTTTAACATCCATTTGAAATAATTTGAAATTATTATGATTTGCGAAAGCAAGTAGAATCCTAATGGCTTCTAATCTTGCTAAGGAAGCAAAGGTTTCATCAAAATCTATTTCTTCTTCTTGACAAAAACCTAAAGCGACTAAACGTGCTTTATTTCTAACTACCTCTCCTTGTTCATTCATTTTATTTTTATAAACCCATTTAGTTCCAATTATAGTTTTATTTTCAGGTCTAGGAACAAGTTCCCAAACTTCATTTCTAGTAAATTGATTTAGTTCTTCTTGCATAGCCAAAATCCATGAATCATCAGTTGATGCTTCTTTTGGAATTTTTGGTTCAATAGTTGATATAAAAGATACATTACTCATTTGACTTAGTTGATTTCTAGTTTTTACTACAGATTGCATATCTCCTATTATATTTTCAATAGAATGATCTTTTGAAAGTTTAGTCCTTTTATTAGGATGATTAATTTCATTATTAGTTTCAGTTGACTCTTGATTTTGAGTAATTAAATCATCTTCATCGTTTTTATTTTCAAAAAATTTGAAATTTTCATCGAATGACACATACATTGTTTCTTCGATGGTGTTAGTTCTTAAATTAAATACTCTGTATGTTTTACTTCTATTAGAATATCCGATAAAGATACCTTCGTCGGATTTAGGATCAAATTTATTTAAGCTATCTTTAGTATTTAAAATAAAATATTTACTTCCAAAAAATTTTAAATAAGATACTTTAGGTTTCTTTGAGTGAAGAAGTTCATAAGAAGTCTTATTAGTTAAAGGTCTAATTAAAATTCTATTTAAAGTATAACAGGCGGTAGCAACTGCTTTTGCCCAAAAATTCTTTGGTAATTTACTGTCTGAAAGCATAGTTCTCGCACACTCTTGAATCATTCTATTTTTACGTTCTACTAATTCGTTTTGTTGTAGAGTTCTTGGAAATGAAAAACTGTGAGTTATTCCCTTTTTATTGCAGAATTCCCCAAACTTTTCATTTTCAAATTTGATCACTGCGAATGGTTATAATTTTTAGAGAAAGTTGATTTTGAATCCTTTTTGAAAAGTTCTTAAAACATTCAAAAGTATCACTTTTATGTTTCAAAAATATTGTCCATGTAAATCTAGAATAATCATCTACAATTACAAAAACATATTTACCATGATTTATTGACAGAATTTGAGATGGACCAAATAAATGAAGGTGAAGTAATTCAAGAGGTTTTGAAGTTGAAATCATATCTTTTAATTTAAAGGAACTTTTTCTATGTTTTCCTAATTAACATGCATCACATAGACTATCTACTTTAAAATTCATTTTAGAGAGACCTCTTACCAGATCATATTTTGACAGTCCAGATAGGAGTTTGAAATTCAAATGCCCAAATCTCTTATGCCAAATCCAAGAGTCACTTGTATTTGCCAAAATACATAAGTTATCATTTGAAATTTTCATGCTACGAATGTAAATATTCTTTTTCCTAACTCCCTCAAATATTATGGTTGAATTTTTATCTTCAATGTGACATTTATCTTTTTTAAATTTAATTTTATATCCTTTATCGAAAAGTTGACTTATACTGAGCAGATTATGTTTCATATTTTTAACTAGCAAAACATTAGTAATAATAGGAGTTTCAGAGTTACTGACTTTGCCGATGCCAATCACATATCCTTTTGAATTGTCTCCAAAGTTTACCAGTCCTCCGTCTTTGTATATTATATCATTCAGCATATCTGGATTGCCAGTCATGTGTCTAGAACATCCACTATCAAGTATCCATTTGTTCTTTCTGATCTACACAATTTGTCCATTGGGGATTGATTCCTCAACAACCATATAACATGATTCCTACACATCAAACAATTTTGGTAGACATCTTGAATTTGAATATTGATTATATGCGGACTTAAGAAATAATGATGATTTGAATATTTCTAAACTAGTATTAACAAACATAGCCGTTTAAAAAAAAACTTTTTCAAAAATCAGATTATGAAACTTTTGTAAACCTTACTCCGATACCAAATGCTATAAATGTGGATTAAGGATCTTAAGGCTAAGGATAAACACTAGAGGGGGGTGAATAGTGTTTTAGAGAATTGTTAATTCTTTTTGAGTTTTTATCAATTTAAACACAAATGTATGCAATATTCATACACAGATATGATCACAGAATCAAACACAAATGCAAATATAAAGTAAAAATAGTAAAGGAAAGAACACACCGGAATTTATACTGGTTCGGAGTTACCTTACATCCAGTCCCACACACAAATACGGATTTCCTTTCAAAAACAATCTTTACAATTACACCCTCGATTTCAAGGTAACGAGGTACACCCTCCAGAATCACAATCCTTTGGGTAGAGATACTTGATTTCCCGGGCAACAAGTTCACCCAATTGATTTCCCAAGGCTACAATCATACCTTACCTCTCTTGATTGATTTTCAAGGCTACAATCACACCTTTTCTCTCTAAGTTGATTACAAAAAGACTATAACTTTGAATAGCACTGAGGATCTAGTTAAGATAGTGATAGAGAATCAAACCAGAGATAATCTAGTTAGATACAATGTTGATTTCGGTAGAGTAATGATAAGAATTTGTATAGAAATGTGGAAGAAGAAGAGGAGTGAAAAACCAGAAAACTTCTGTTAAAAATTCATTGAAACTAACCCCTATTTATAGAGTAACAACAGCCATGTCCTTTCGTGAAGAGTTATGACGAATAGACACTTCTTTTGAAATTTAAATTTTGAACTCAACTGACACCATGTCGACATGGGGCACTTTGGGCATGTCGACATCCCAAAGGATTTTTTGGTGTTTTGATTTTCTTCGAATAACTTTTATTTTATATAAAAACTATTTTAAACTTTATAAATATACTTAACTATAGTTACAATTCATAAAGAATAATATATACAATAACTTTACTTATAATTTTATATTTAAATCAAAGTATAAACATTACAAGTTAAATATATTATATTTAAAAGATAGTTTAAAATTAGGATTAATTTGACTTTGAAATTAAAGATGATTTTAAGGCTAAAAGTATTTGAAATCAGGATAGATGTTTTTGATGCTTCTAAAAGGTAGGTTTTAAAATCATTTTGAAAACAAGACATAATTTTGAAAAACCATTTTGAATAAAAAGTTAGCGGATACAAAACAATGTTCGACTAGATTTTTCACATGTTCCATCCTACTTAGGGTTCCATCCCTTTAATGGGCTCGAAGTGGATTCCATTCCACGAATAAATTGGATTTTAAGATGCAAGTGCTTTTCTAGGAGTTTTAACAAAATTACTAATTTAAGAATAAATTACTTGAATTCTTGAACTCTTGATAATCTTGATACTCATGAGTCTTCAATCTTGATATCTTGAATCTCTATACTGTACGGTCTTCATTCTTGTTACCTACATGGTTAAATCCTGCATATACATATATATATATCCAAACTTATACTGTTAGTATTTATATTTTATAATCTATTCTAAGGTAGTTGTCATCAAAACCATCATCTCACGGACTAATAGGGCAATGCTGGTATGAACTTGGAACGTGTTGTATTGCTAGGAGCAAATGATGCTAACACTAGAAATGCAAATCAAAATGTGAATGTTCAATGATCGAAAATGTATGTGCTAGAACCTCTCCTTAAGAATAGAGGACAGAATAAAATAAAAGGAGCAGGCTAAAATGCTAACGTACAGCAAGAGGAGTGTTAACCCGAAAAATGGATCAACATCCTGGATGGGTATGAAAGCACCAGCCCTATTTACCAAGGAAAATAAAAAATAGAAAAAATCAATAGTAAATCACAGAAAAGGTAAAATGACAAGAGACTTTTATCGTGGTTTGGCTGCTAATGAAGCCTACGTCCACTTTATAGCTTTTTTGATAAACTGTTATTATAAAGGAGTTTGGATTATAATATGATTCTTCTTTCCTAAGTTAGATCAATCCACCTTTGTACGAGACAACCGGGAGGATCTCAGTTGCCCTTTAATGGTTGTTGTGAGGGAGAAGAAGAATGAATAAATAATGACAGAGTTTCAACAGAGATCAAAGAAGATACCTCTTTTATTGTAGAGGAGATGGTATTTATAAGGACTGAAAAGCTCTTAGGCCAAGAATTGCTTTGTAAGAAGCCTATAGTTGTCGTGCAGAGAGTGCTAAGGAAGTTTGGATCCAAAATTGGCCAGCCTTTGGATCGGTTCCGATCCGTTCCAATTAGATTGGTATCGATTCATATCCTTAGCTAATTTTTGGCTCCAACTTGTTTAATCAAGCTTCTTGCTTTATAATGACGCTCTCTATATAATTTCGTAGCTTGCTGACTTGTTTTAATGATGATTCTCCTATGGGTTAGATTGAAATGTATTTTGAATCAGATAAACCTTTACCTCATGAACCCGGATGCATAGAATGTTACCAAACTTGTTGGGTAAGCTTGTTTGAGGCATAGAATCACAATACAAAAGGATTGGGGTTCACCGGGAATAATAAGTTCGGAATGGTATCGATCCAATTGGATCGGATCGATGCCGATCCGAAAGATGGCATATTTTTGGCTCAAACTTCTTTGTATCTTTTATCTTGTATTTTTAGGTTTTTCGATCAAGTCTCGAGTCGTTCTGGCTTTATCTGAATGTTCTAGCTCCCATTAAATCCTGCTGGGTTAAAAATCTTGTTAACATTTATTTCCCAGAGTACGCTTTTATTAAAAATAAAGTGTGCTTTGGAATTTCTCATCTTTGGATTTCTATTTTAAGGAGTTGCATTGATTGTATCAGGCCAGCTTAAAATACTATCTATGATGTACCGGCTAACTGTACAGTCCTTAGTGTGAATCTCCATTATTCATAATTTCGGAGTGATCTTGACTGGATAATTTCCAGAATGAATACGAACATCAAGTAGGTCGAATGAGGAAAATTCGAGACCATTAGGAGGAGTAAATTTGGGTCGATACCGATCCAATTAGATCAGATCGGTACTGATCCAAGTACTGTACAAATTTTTTCCACCTTGCTCTTTCTTTTTATACGAGCTGACCCCTACTTCACTTCATTTCCATTCGATCCAAGCCTTTGACTTACAGCCGATCTGATCTCCTTAAGCTCTTGCCTGTTGATCCAATCTCTTCGTCCATTTAGGAGCTGCTACCGTCGATCTCCCCCACTAACACCATCAGCCACCAGTACCTCGAGCTACCATCGCCACTTCTTGGAGCTAACGCCGCTATTCTAAGCAGGTCCCACTATTGTAATCTCTTTCATTTCAAGGCATTGTCGATCTGATCCATCCAATACCTTAGTTTGGATTGTCTTGAATTAGAGATCAAATCACTTTTCTCAATTTCGAAGGTTGTTGATGTGGATTTTGACGTATTATTACATTAGCGATTTGTGATGAAGTTGTGTTGGTGATGGATACGGTGGAAGATTCAAGCTGATTGTATGTAGAAGAAGATAGCAAATCGAGTTTGGAATTTTTGACAAAACGAAGTTAGGGTTTTGCCTCGGTGCTCGACATGTTTTGCTATCTTCATATATAGAGTTAGAATTTACTTGCACCGAGTTACACAATCAAGCCCGACACAGTGTCTTACGGATTGATTTAGGTTTATCTGGGAGGTGATAATAGCTTAGGGTGCGTCTTGTATGCAGCTCATGCCATTATCACTTTCTAGAGAACTAAAATCGACTTATACTGAGAATTCTCTACTTGATTTAGACCTAATGATCTATAGTTGCTCACTTTGGATTGGTCATGTTATTGCACAGTAAGTGTACTTGGAATATGAAGGGCTTTCCATGTCACTATGGACAGCGGATCTGTTATCGATCTTCGTTCGATAACGAGTAAGTATAGAAGAAAAGAAATTAACAAGTGATACAGATCGCTCTTTCCAATGTGCGTGATCCATCTACACGGAATGGTTCGTTCACAGTGTTCAGGATACCGAACCCATTCTCACTTAGAATACACATCGCACACTCCCCTGGTTAATACTTGGGATCCGATCGGTGGTTGGTACACGTCAATTATCTTCCAAATTTCAAGCATCAACTACTCTAGAGTTTATAATTTAGAGATTCGGTGTACCTGACTATTTTGAACTAGGCCAATCAGTGGATGCTTTCGGATGCGGATAGTGCTATATCCGCATCTGCATTCGAAATTATTTTTGATATTGGATATCCGTATCCGTGGATACGAACAGATATCGAATAATTATTCTATCCGTTAATGACCGAAAAATTAAGAATTAAAAAATAAAATATGCATTTAAAAAAATAACTTTCAATCTCATTGATTGCAAAAGTTTCAAAAATTAACAAATATGATGATAATAAATAGTTTCGAATAGTTAATAAGAATTAAATGCATATAATATAAACCACTGACTTGATAAAATTATAAATGAATATCATTTATTGCTTTAAAATACACATAATTTGAAATATACTCTTGACATAAACTGGACGGATAATTTTCGAATGTGGATGTCTTCGTATCCGCATCCGCATCTGTTTTTTCGGACATCGGATATTTATCCGCTTTTTGGATGTGGATGCGGACGGATTTCATATTTTTCGGGTATTCATTGACAACCCTAATTTTAAGACAAGCTTTCTTATATAGAATGACGCATAAATCTTCTTGGCGCAAATTGATTGAGGGGAATTCACCTCTTTCTAAAGCGGAGTCATCGTCGTTTCTAGCTAGATCTGTCGCTTCCATAACTTCTGGTCAATATGGTCTCCTGATTCCAGTGGCCTCGTCGTCGATCGCACTCCTCCTAACTTCATAGTCTTACTTAATCCTCCGTAGAAAGCTCCTTCAATCCTTATACATAGGATATTGCGAAGCATTTGCTCGCAATATGGTATTCCAGAGGACGGCGTGCTTTTGCCACCAGGAGAAGAATTTGCTCATAGGCCTACTTCTAGATATGTGTCTTGCCACCGGTACATGTGTATGTACGGTGCAATTCCCCCATTCAATCACTTCTTAATGACAACACTTCATAACATATGGTTGGCCCTATTCCAGATTCTTCAAAATGGATATGCCATGCTGACGTGCTTATATGTTCTGTTCATGCGGATACTCAATCGCGCCCTGAGTTTTGCTGAGTTGTAGTATCTTTTATTATTCAAAAAGAGAGAGGCTAACCCACCACTTGTCTATATTGAAGCACAACATAGTCGGAAACTTATATTGGATCTTCCCAGCCAAGTTTCTACATTCAAGAATCAGTTCTTTTTCTCTAAATATCCAAAGGGATTCACCCGTTTATGGATCATGTAGGGTAAGTCTCTTTCAGCATGCTTGGAATTTCCTTTAAATCCTACAAGTCTTCTAAGTGATTGTATATTCTTTGTTGTTCTTCCAATAATTAACGACAATCCGACACTCGGCACTATTCTTAGCTCCATAAAAGCGGTTGATACTCAGGAGAGCATAACTAGGTTCCTTCTCACAGATGAAAATCTTCGACGATGTGGGCTTTTATACCCTAAAAGGTCCGTTAAATTCGTCTGCACTCCTTCCTGCTCCAGATCTTAGACCCATTTTTTCTCCTCCCATGAATCTGGTGAATATGATGATGAGGAAGAAGAAAGTGACCGATCCGATGGTCAAAGAAGACCCCTAAGGAGATCCAAATTCAAGTCGGGGTCAACAGTCCGCTCAAAATGCCACAGATCCTAGAATAGAAAGAAAAAAAGATTATTCGACGGAAGGGCAAGGCTCTTTTGATTGAAGGAAAGGAGGAAAAAGAGATCAGTGAGGAGCATCCTCTAAATGAGGAAGAAATAGATTGGGACACCAACGAAGGTGATGTCAACTTAGGCGACAACGCTTCAGGATTGAGCCTTGGACATGCTCCCTCGCCGTCTTTGAAAGAGCCCATTGAAGGAGCGTCTCTTACTAATGAATCTATATCTAGCTCTTTGCCGGAAGGTGCCGATTTACTTAAGAGATACGAGCGACATTTTTGTAAATATGGGTGACTTGATGGATGAATTCACTTCGGAAGGGTTGACTTCCCCGCTTAATCAAATCATCCCTCTAGGAACAATGTCCTGACACTAGTCGATGATTAATCTGGTTTTTGTATTATGCCGGGGTCATTATACTGCAGCACACACTTCACTTAGATCACACATTTTATATTATTATTATTTTCTAAGATATTTTAGTTCATCAAATTCCTCTTTCCTAAAGCCATTTCATCGCTTGCTAAAGGAATCATGTCTCATGGTTTTTAAAGTGATTTTGACCGAGTTTAGAAGTCTCAGCTTTCGTAGAGACACTCTTCTAGGTATCGTGCTCCCACAGAGACTGATGAGGAGAGGAAGACGAGGAAGTATAGGGAGGTGGAAGAGCTCCAACGTGTCGAGAAAGATCAAGGCTATGATAGAAGAAGTTGCCATGATAAGAGGAAGAGCCCACTTGAGCGGGAAGATTTGTCAAAGAGGCCGTGAAGAGACCAAGACCGAGAACCCGCTTCACAGTTTCTTGTATCCACTAGGATAAACATTCCTGCTTCCGGTGTGGTGACCTCCTCCACTCATGCTGCTATGACCGCCTCTCTCCTAATTTCTAGGCGAGCGCCTTACATTCTCCCCACTAGTCCCCCTCATCTACAAGCTGGATTCCCTAACTTCTTCTTAAAGGAGGTCATTTTCGATAAGCCCAATTTGTTGTTAGTTTGTGTTGAATCTTATTCATCGCATCTCCAGGCGATTCAGGGTAGTTTGGAGCAAGTCAAGGGGTAGGAAAAATTGAGCATGCAGCTGTCCTTGTTAACTAAAACAACTACCAAGAAATTCTCTCGTTGAGTTCGAAAAGGATGAGTATGAGAAGAAGCTCGTGGATTGTAGCACGAAGATTGAGTGGGTGAAGAATGAGAGGGACAATGCCCTCAAGAGAGAGAGCGCAAAAGTGATTCTTTGTTCAAGGAGCTGAAAGAATCCATCGACCGAGCCACACTCATAATTAGAGATAAAAAAAAGAAGTGAAACACTTATGAGGCGGCTTTAAAAGAAAAGTTGAGGATAAGTGAGACGATGGTTGAGATGCAGAATAAAACCATCACTGAACAGATTCAACAAACTTTCTTCGCGGATAAGTTTCGACTTTGGGTGCTTAAAAAATGCAGCTGGCGGTTGAGAAGGCTAGTGCGGATGCCAGCATTTCAAAACTCCATGATACCTTTACAAAGAAGATGGAAGGCTTGGAAGAGACTATTCTTGGCTTTTATGTCAACTTCTTGCTGCATCAGGGGAGTCTCAGCTACTTAGGTTCGTTGTTCCCTTGTACGCGGGGAAGAGATTTTAGCTCAATGTCAAGACATTGGTGGCAATTGTACCAAAGAAGAGTTGGTTCAGGCATATCTAAATGAAGAATCCCACCAAGCTTTAGTTGAGGGCCAAGAAATCTTAAGACTGGAGAGGGAACGAGAAGCTATTAATGCCACGGCCAATGCTAAGGATGTAACTGCGCATTTTCCTCTAGGCCCTGGTGACCCATCTTCGCATCTTAGTATTGATGAGATAATCATTTCTTCTTCTCCCATAATTGTGCAGCCAACGAAGGAAGGTGGCGGCGAAGGCTTCAAAGTTGTGGTGCATGAACAGACCACCACAGCAGGTAATTTTCTTACCACTTCCGTGCTTGAAGACTTCCAATATACGCCTGATGAAATTGCTGAGATAACTGCCCTTTATTCTAATATTATAAACCAACCCCCTCTTTTTGCCGAGTTACCTCCTTATCATGATGTTGGATCTGATGTCATTCTAACCGCATTAATCGTCGTCTCTGCATCTGGCTCGCAGCTCGGTTTGCACTCCAAGCAAATTGCAGTGCTGCATGGTTTGGATGACCCCTTTGTATCTCAAGAGGAAGGCTTGGCAGCTACTGATACACGAGAGCATACAGATCAAGCTTACCAATCAGACAAAGTAGAGGCCGAGCAGCCGATGAACAAGCAGCAAATGACAGCAGTGAAGAAAGAGAAGGCCAAAGAGTAAAAATGGTCGTCAAAGAGTTCTCCTAGATCCCGTAAGCACAAAAGCAAAGGAAGGTCAGCCGGTGGCCATGTTTTAGAGAGGAGATCATCCAGGGAGGGGAGAAGCCTGAGAAGTTGCCGATCAGAGGCGGAAAAGGCGACAGAGGAAGCGATGATAAGAAGTCATGATTTGTCTTCTACTTTTTTGGTTGCTTTTTGTACAAGTGCAGAGTCTGCCCTTAGTACTTCATCTTCTTGTTGTAACAGTGATGTTTGTATTTTCCAATTCTTGGCTGATATTATGCGGGCATGGCCCCCACTGTTTGTTGTTGTACATGAAAAATGTTATAAGCAATAAACAATTGAAATTTTGATTGTAACTTCACTTATCTACTTATCTACATTTCATGCGCATATGCCGCTCTTTTTTATTCATCACTATTTTATTCGGTTCCATAATTACTGTAAAAATTGTTTATATCGAGTAACAGAACTGCGAAGTATTTGCCACTTTGGTTGAGCATTGGTGTGTGCGCGCCCTCTAGTTCATGGGAATGTCTACCTTGAACACTCGATACGAGACTGAATGTCCCTTGTGGTCTTCCGGATGCCCCTAGTCATATTTATATTGCAACTCCTATCTTTGGGAATTATTTGGTTGGTGATGCGGGAGAAACACCGATTAATTGAAATTCTATTACGTGATTCTATCATAATGTCGATGTTCAGGCTATCGTGCACATGCGTCGCTCCTTGTAGTGCTATTTCCTTAGCTCCGGAGGTAGTACATGGCCTTTTGTAATATGAGAGTTCCTCGTCTTTGGATGCAATTTTGCTGACCCAAGTAATGGTGTGCAGCTCACGAAATGCGCATGGTGGGATCGAGGCTTGCTTGGTCGTAGTTTTACGAGCCAAGAAGCGACACGTGGCTTAAGAGATGCACAGCTTAGGTAATTATATTTGCTTGGACGTGATTCCATAATCCAAAAGGCGATGAGTGGCATATGAAATGCACGACTTTGTTTTGGACCTTCCCCGTGTTGCCAGAGCAACACCAGTTCTTCGAGGACGGGATCGAGTTCCGTCAATCAGCGGTTTGAATCAATTTTCTTTCGTTGACTCGACGAATAGATGGGGAATACTTGAACATGATTCCACTGCCTTAAGCAGTGATTGGATGGTTTTGAGTCAATTTGACACCTTCGACTTAGTGGGTTGCTTTTGTGAATACGGTTTTATTGGTTCAAAAAGCAAAGAAATTTCATTAATAAAATTCGGGCAAGTTCTGCCTATTTCCAATTCCTCCAGTATTCCGAGATGGCTTATTTGCGGGAAATAGAAAACACATAAGATAGCCTTTAATAAAGTAACGATGCAACGATTTTCTATTCAAGGCTTGGGGAATTTAGATTCCATCAACGGTTGTTAGCTTGAACGTGCCATCCCCTAGCTTTTGGCCAATTACATAGGGCCCTTCACAGCTTGGTCCGAATGTTCCTAGTACAGGGTAGACCTATTTGAGGACAAGGTCTCCTACTTCAAAAGTATGGTTACGAAACTTGGATTTGAAGAATTGTGCGACCCTTTTCTAGTGAGTAGCAATTTTTAGTTTGGCTTCTTCCTTCTTCTCATTGACCATATCAAGCAATTCAATCAAGAGCTGCTTATTTTTCCTTTGATTGAAATTTTGCCTTCGATGAGAAGAGACTTCTAGCTCGACTAGGATTATTTCTTCTAAACCATATATCATGGCGAACAGAGATCGTCCAACTGTAGATTTATGCGTTGTACTGTAAGCCCATAGTGCGAGTGGAAGTTCGTCAATCCAATTTCCTTTAGCTTTAGTTAGTCAGGTTTTGATGGTGGACTTAGTGATCTTTTCGTGCCTCCACTTGCCTATTTTCCTGTGGACGTGTAATAGAGATAAAGCTTTTCTTGGTTCGAAAGCGTTTGTAGAAGTCTTTGAACTCAATACTTTTAAATTAAGTCTCGTTATCCGTGATGATCTTTTATGGCACTCCTAACCTGCAAATAATGTTTTTAGTGACAAAGTTAATAACTTTCTTTGTGGTAATAGTGGTAGTGGTTCCACTTTGGCCCATTTGTTGAAGTAGTCAACAGCAGCGAAATTGTATTTGGCTCCTCCTTTGGCTATTGTCAATACACTAATCAAATCGATTCCTCATATTGCGAATGTCCATGGGCTAACCATCTGTGTTAGCACTATTGAAGGAGATCTTTCGATCTTGCCAAATCATTGGCATTGGTCGCACCATCTAGCATAATCTACTGCATTGCGGTTACTGTTGGCCAAAAATATCCATATCGGCTGACTTTTTTTGCAAGGGTCTACCCCTTGGTGTGTCTCCGCGGTCGCCTTCATGGACTTACCTGAGGGCTCTTTGAGCTTCGTCGTTGGTTACACACCTAAGCAAGGGGTAGAGAATCCCCTTCGGAAGAATGTCCCATCCTGTACTACGAACCGTGGTGCCTTTCGAAGAAGCATTTTCCGTTGATTCCTACAAGTAGGGAGTGTTCCTCTGAGCAGGTTGTCCTTGATCAGTATCATCCATGTTTTTGGTTCTTTAGTTTTTTCAAAAATCCAGTTAACATCCATCACGCCTATGCTTAGAGCAGTTAGCATTTCAACTAGGACCAGTCCCAATGACCGAGCTTCTTCTGAACTGGCCAGTTTAGCTTGATAGTGTGCTTTCGTGTTTTTTTCCCTCGGGATATGAGTTATGGCGTAATATTCGATGTAGTTCAACAATTTCTGCACTTTTGATGGATACAGGGCGACTTTCTCTCCTTGGGATTGATATTCGCCTCTCACCTAATAAACGACTAGCTGAGAGTCACGATAGATGTGTATGGATTTACCCGAGTTCCCTCACAACTTCTAGCCCGACTATCAATGCTTCATACTCTGCTTTATTGTTTATTGCAGGGAATTCCAAATGTAAGGCATAGCAAATGGATCGTCCTTCAGGAGTTTCGAGGAAGACTCCTGCCCCCAAGCAGAAGTTGTTAGATGCACCATCAATGAATAACTTCCAATGATTCTGCACTTTCGGGGTAACTTCTTCTTCATCGTCTCGTATTGTAAACTCGGCAATGAAGTCTGCAAGTGCCAGCCCGTTGATCGCCTATGAGGATGGTAAGTGACTTCATATTGACTTAACTCGATTTTGCATTTGATAACCCATCCAAAGGTCTCGGGGTGGCACAACACCTGCTTCAAGGGTTGATATTTTAGTACTTTGATCAGGTGTGCTTGGAATTATGGTCGTAACTTTCTAGATGTGATCAAGAGGCAATATGCTAAGTTTTCAATTTCGGATAGTTCTTCTTAGCTCTAGTGAAATGTTTGTTGATGTAATATACGGGTCGCTAGAAGTTATCTTCTTCTCGTATGAGTGCAGCACTCAATGCATGGGGCAAGACTGCAAAATAGATAATAACTCTTCTCCGTCTACTGGCTTAGATAGGATTGGCGAAGTCTCCATATGTCGAAGATATTCTTCGAAGGCAGTCTAACAAGCCCGATTCCATTTGAAGTTCTTCTTTCCTTCCTTTAGTGCGTCAAAGAATGGTATACATTTTTCGGTTGCTTTTTAGATAAACCAACTTAGTGTTGCAACCTTCCCATTCAAGCTTTTAACCCTTTCCTACTCCTTGGGGCCTCGACTTCCCGTAAAGCGATAATTTGTATGGGATTTTCTTCTATGCCTCTAGCGCTTACAATGAATCCAAAGAATTCCAGGGGCTACCTTGAAGTGACATTTAAGCAGATTGAGTTTCATTCTATATTTGCGGAGTATTTCAAACATTTCGACGAGGTTGTCCAAGTGATTTGCAGCTATGTGTAAAACCAATATATCATCTATATAGACTTCGATAGCCTTCTCAATCTAATGTTTGAACATGGCATTTACTAGTTGTTGGTAGGTTACCCCAGCATTTTTTAAGCCGAATGGTATTACTTTGTAGCAGTATAATCCCAGATCAGTGATGAAGCTGGTGTTTTCCTTGTCAGGCTTGTGCATCACGATCTGGTTATATCCCGAGTATGCATCCATAAATGTTAGCAATCCATGTCCAGTTGTCCTGTCCACAAGCCGGTCTATTCTAAGCAAAGGAAAGTTGTCGTTAGGGAAAGCTTTGTTTAGGTCTAAGTAGTCGATTCTAGGTTGCGCCTTTTCTGCTTCACCGGTGTGTACTTGGGATCAATATTAAGTGTGTGGCATGCAATCTTGGACGACACTCGGCTTATATTGGAATCATCCAAGCAAATACATCCAAGTTTCCACAAAGAAATTTGACTAGTTCCTGTAGCATCTTGTTTCCAAGATGTGACTCAATTTTCAGGAACCGAGTTGGGTCAACCATATCGACTAGGAAAGGCAGCGTCAATTCTTACAGTGCTACCCGATCCTCCCCTAAACTCTTCTTTCTAGGGTCCAAAGCCTTATTGAATCAGCTATGGTCCCTGAGCCTAGGGCATCACTGTAGTTGATATTTGGTAGATCCGCAAATGTGGAGAGTCCTCCCCACATTCTTCCCTTTTTCCTTTCTTCTAAACTCATGCAATTCTGTGATGTAACATTCTCTAGCGACTCTTAGATCTTTTTTAATCATCGTAACTACATTCTCTATCGAAAATTTCATGGTTAGACACCACTGAGCTAAAGAAATCCTGAAATCTGCCAAAGTGGGCTGACCTAAGAAAGCATTATAGGCCGATATTTCATCTATAATCACAAATGTCTGCATGAGGATGAATCTTTGGTCGCTTTCCCCAAGTTCTACGTGTAAATCAATTGTTTCGACAGGTTGCTTAGGTTCACCGATGAATCCTTGAATCTTTGTTCAACAAGTGATTACGTCTTCTCTTACAGATCTTCATTTGGTCAAACATGTGTTTGAACAAGATATTCACAAAGTTGCCACTATCCACCAATACTAGTCGGACCATGGCTGGTCTAATTCCTACCATGACGACTATGAGGTTGAGGGTCCGAGCTTCTATTCCTTCAGTGTCTCAATTCTGGAACACTATGTCATCATTCAGGTTTTTTTGCTACTTGGCAGGAGTTCTGTCTTCGATCGCGAAACACGATCCTTGTGGAGCATGTCTTAGTGAGCTTATATATCGTGCCATTTCTCCACAACTCCTCTTCATGGGATGAGGTCCTCTAGATATTGTTCTGGTGATGAGTCTCTGGTCGGTCCGTTTGGATCCCTCTTCGTTGGTTCTAACTTGGTTCCCCCGGTCTCTAGGAGGTTGGAGTGCTGCAGGCTGGTCAGGATTATGTGATTTCCTTACATGCTGCTGAAGCTTGTTTTCCCGAATCGGCTCGTCAATCAGGTTCTTCAAGTGATGACACTCATTTGTGTTATGACCATGTGTTTCATGGAAGTGAAAATACTTTTCGGAATACTTTTATTGTTCAGTCGCTTCCTTTTTAGGTGGCTTTTTATACTTCTCCATCCCTTTTGTTGCAAGGTAGATATTTTCTAGAGTATCATTGAGCGGGGTTTAGTCTTCAGGCCTCAAGCCTTTAATTTTCTTATTACCTTTGTTTCGCTTGTTGAAATTTTGGTTCTTCCTTTTCTGGTTCCCATCCTTCCTTGCATTTCCTACAGCGGTCTTGGAGGTATTCGCGTCTTGGTTAGCTGCCATACCATTCTAGCCAGCGTTGGTTAGTTGTAGGTTAGCGGGCTTTCATTCTAGCTCCTCTGCCTCTTCTAATCTCAAGTACCAGCTTGTCTTTCGGTTAAAGTCTTTCCTAGTCATAGGTTGTTTAATTTTGATCCATTTTCTAAACTCAGTGTCGGGATGGATAGCGCAGGCCAGGGCCATGAAAACCATATCTGCATTTAGGTTACTTACTTCAGCACCCCAGTGTTGAACCAACTCATGAATGATTTCAAAGATTCATTTCATCCCTGGAATAGGCCAGATAACAACATCACATATTTTGGTTATGCCATTTGAAGCCTAAACTAATCAAGGAATTTTTCGCTAATTCATTGAAAGTGGAGATGAAATTTGATGGGAGCGTGATGAACCACATGGAAGCAATTCCCTCTAGAAAGATTGGAAAATGTCTACATTGAACAGCGTTTGAAGCATTCGCTCCGTCCATGTACCAACTTGCTTGTACAAGTGAGGTTTCGGCTCTCTAGCTCCATCTAAGATGGAATAATCAGCATAGTGAATTTTTTAGGATACCGTTCATTCAGAATGTCATCAATGAAGCGAGTCAGGCTTGGAGCGGACCCCCATTTGTCATCTCTCCTATCCTTAATTTTTTCCATGAATCGCTCAATCATATCCATAACATATGCTTCTGATGTCGGGTAGTCTGTGGGTCGACTGTCAGCGACTACACCAAGTGTTTGATCTTGCAAGTGATCATAGTAAGTGGGCTGAAGCCTAGGCTCTCATGTTTTCGGGAGAGCCGCTCCCTCGGAGTTCCGTTGGCTTGCGGTTGGTCGTGTAGGGGTAGTTTGGACCTCCCTACCAGTACCGAGTGCAGTAGTATTTTCTTCTAACTCGTCGTCGTCAATTTACTCACCATCTTTAGAGTCGGAGAGATCCACTACTATAACTTCTCGTGGGGTTTTCGCCCCTAGATTTAAGTTTATAGCGGGCTGCTTTGTAACTGGTGGAGTGCTCCATTTCCTTCTATAGCGATTCCTATAGCTCCACCCACCTCTCATTTTTGCTTCCGTCTTCTATTTCTTCTATTTAGGCCGGAAATTGAAGAGTTTTCCTACTCAGTGGTAGCCGCAGGTTAAGGCATTGTTCTTGGAACAGCTAGAGATTGCAAGGTCGGGAGGAAATTTAAATGTTCCATAAGAGCTTTCTAGCTATTATCCGTCTTTTAATTAATTTCATCAACCATCTTATTCAATTTGCCTCTAGTGACAACTTCATGGTAGATAGAAGATCCCGACACCTGATCTTCTATCTCGAATTTGCTCTAATTAATGGATTATTAGCGCCGTCGAGCTCAACTTACTGAGGATTAGTTTCTTCTCCGGCTATTATAGCTCCTATGGATCTTTCGAAAGCGGTTCTCTTTCTTCATGGTGCCACTGATTCTCAATGGAAAATCTTCTAAGTACAGATTAAGGATCTAACTTTTGAATCTATGTTATCCAAAGTAGATATCTAGATCTAAACTTGAGTTCAATTCTCAGTGAAAGCACTAAAATTTTAACCCAAAAAATGGATTAACACCCTGAATTGAGTGTGAAAGCACCAGCCCTGCTTATCAAGGAAAACAAAAAATAGAAAAAACCAATAGCAAATTGTAGGAAAAGTAAATAGATAAGAGATTTTTATAGTGTTCTGCTGTTAACGAAGCCTACATCTAATTTATAGCTTTTATTGATCAACTATTGTTACAAAGAAGTTTTGATTACAATATGATTCTTCTTTTCTAAGTTAGATCAAGCCACTATTGTTCGAGAAACCGGAGGGATATCAGTTGCCCTTTAATGGTTGTTGTGAAGGAGAAGAAGAGTGAAGAAACAATAACAGAGTTTCAGCAGAGATCAAAGTAGATCCCTCTTTTGTTGCAAACGAGATGGTATTTATAGGGATTGGAAAGCTCTTAGGCCAAGAATTGCTTTGCAAGAACCCTATAGTCGTCATGCAGGGAGAGCCATAAAGTTTGGAGTCAAAATTGGCCAACTTTTGGATCGGTACCGATCTAAATACTTAGCCAATTTTGGCTCTGATTTATTTAGTCAAGCTTCTTACTTTATAGCGATGCTCTTCCTATAATTTCGTAGCTTGTTGACTTGTTTTGATGATGATTCTTCAGTGGGTTAGATTGAACTGTATTCGGAATCAGATGAACCTTCACTTCTTGAACCCAAATGCTTGGAATGTTACCAAATTGTTGGGTAAGCTTGGTTGAGGCATAGAGTCACAATGTAAAAGGATTGGGTTCACCATGAACAATAAATTCAGATCGGTGTCTATCCCAAAAAGGGCATAATTTTGGATCAAATCAAACTTCTTTAGGTCCTTTGTCTTGTATTTTTAGGCTTTTCGATCAAGTCTCGAGTCATTCTGGATTAATCTAAATGTTCTAACTCCCATTGAATTCCGATGGTTAAAAAC
Source organism: Allium cepa (assembly GCA_030765085.1). Lineage (NCBI taxonomy): Eukaryota > Viridiplantae > Streptophyta > Magnoliopsida > Asparagales > Amaryllidaceae > Allium > Allium cepa. The sequence goes on from CM060929.1 coordinate 889,220,780, forward strand.
TCGATTAACAAGGAGTACATGCCGGAGTATGTGCCGGAGTTCCCCATAGGAGCAAGGGCAGAACATCATTTGGTCGAAGACCTTCATTACACAATGAAAACTGAATTGTTAAATTAGTAAGGAGAATAGTTAGAGTTTGACGCCCAGCCTAGAGTTTTGAGGATGTAAACAAGAATCCATTCACTTCTAATATCCAACACGCGAGAAATCCTCCGATTTTAAGCTTTCGACGTTGGAAATGTACGATGGAAAGTCGGATCCGATAGTTCATCTAATGAGATACATCCGACCTTTAGAGGCGTTGGGCATTTTTATGAGGTGATGGGGCAGTGCTTCCCATTGTACTTAACGGACTTAGGGGCAATGTAGTTCAGATAGCTAGAGAATGGATCCATTAGCACGTAGACAGGCTTGGTGAGTAAGTTCTAGAGATAGTTCATAGTTCACGTCTTGCGATCGAAGAATGTGATGATGCTATCAAGTATGAAACAAAGACCTCAAGAGACCTTGAGAAGCTATTTGACAAGGTTCAATGCGACAGCTGCATCCATCAATAAGTCAGATCCATCTATAATCTGGTGGCAGCATCTGGAGTCGCAAGCAAGACCGACTTTAAATTTTCATTGGAAAAGGATCCACCGATGGATCTTGTGGAATTCTATCACAAAGTTATGAGATATTTGCATCAAGAAGACGCTGATGCTGAGGATCCTGAAATTAATGTCGTGGATGACAGAGTACTATCTGAAGTAGGGAATGAAAAAAAACGAAGGAAAAAAGAAGAGTTAATGATGACTTCGGGGAATCAAAATGACAAAGGAGAGAGCTAAAATGCTCTTCCTACACTAATTTAACAGATACCCCAGAGATGGTATATTTGGACAGTAGAGGGTAGATCCCCTATCGAACGCAAACTAGAAGAGAGCCCACTGATCATGTGAAAAGATCTTGAAATTTTGCACCTTCCATGAGTTGGAGGGGCATGAAACAAATGAGTGTCGACACCAACGTAATCTAATAGAAGAACTATTCGGAGCAACCAACTACCGCATTATGTGAGGAGCCAAGCTACGATGGTGCAGCCAAAGAAACCACCATCTGCAACGAATGCATCAAGGAACCACCAAGCATCTAATCCAAGACTCGAAATCCCTTGGTCGGGATGGTTAGAAGTCAGGTTTAACTCCCTTGCTTTTCTTTTTCTTACTTTGAATAATTAAGACACTAATAACTCTGGACCGCTTACATGAGTATAGGACCAAGATTGGTCCCTAGGCATGCTTTGAGTCGGATGTGTGGGATGGATAATTAGAAATTCTGCTTGTTTGCTTTGATTTGAATATTTGACTTTGGAAAAAACCACATCGAATGTGATGATTGATATTGATTGCTTTAAGTCCTACTCAGAGAGACGAGACTGGGGTGTAGGGTGCAAGTCCCCTCGTCGGAGAACGAGTGGATGGACTTATATGATATTGCTCTCTTTAGGTCCCATTCGGAGAGACGGGATCAGAGTGCAGGATGCAAGTCCATTCACTAAAGAGCGAGCAGATGGACTTGTAAGATATTGGACCGAAGTGCAGGAATGCAAGTCCCCTCGTCAGAGAGCAAGCAGATGGAGTTGTATGATATTGATTGCTTTATTTCCCAAGAGACAGGACCGAAGTGTAGGGCGCAAGCTCCCTTCTTGGAGAGCGAGTGGATGGGCTTGTACAAAATGTAAAGTCTCCTCACCGAAGAGTGAATGGATAGGCTTGCTTGGTCATTGAGTTACTTTGCTAGAGAGCAAGTGGACTGAGCAAGGATCCGGAGAGACCTTATATTGGATGATAAATGATCCAGAGAGATTGAACCTTAGAACGGTTATAGAATGATTATCATGTATGAACAGCGCCTAAGCAAGAGCTAGAGTCCTTAGCTATAATGAATTTAGAATGACCTATGATTTGCAAGAGAATCCGAAGGAATGGGATGATTCACCAAGATTAAGATCAACGAATAGCTGAAGAGCTCAACTATCAAAGACTAATTACTGGAACTTGTTCTTGAGCAAAGCACACCTTACATTCGAAAGGCTTATTTTGAAGGGGCAAGTATTAATTCTCTTTTGAGCCAAACTAGATTTTAACTTGACTTAAAAGATCAACATAAGAATGAAGTTATCCAAAAACTTGGAAGTACACATATAAGAGCTAGAGAAGCAATTCGGAAAGGTTTCGCTAGGGTTAGAGCAAAGACCTTAACTCGGTACCGAGTTAAGGGGCCTTAGGTTAGCACTGACCTATGACATCTTTTCAATTCTCCCCTAAAACTTCATATAAAACCAATGACTCGGTATCAAGTGTTTTCCCTAGAGTTTGTACGATCAATTCAAAGATTGGTGGAATGACGACAAAGAAACCAGGATAACTCAAATGCTATCAAGAAGATTGCTAGAATCAACTCAAAGACGATGGAAAAGAGGCTAAAACAATTTAAGCTGACAAAAGAAAAGAAAGGAAAGAGAAACGATACAACTTGCACCAAGCATCATTGGTCACTACGGACCTATGGACCTTAGGTCGGTACTTGGCTATGCTTTTAGCTCATGTGCACTTGACTTTTCCCATGTGACTTCATGCCACCTTCTGGACTTCATTGCAAGCAGGCTTCTGACTTCATAGCTCTGTTTCTTTATAAATACCAAACAACCTACAACCAAAAGGGGATATGGCTCTTCTTTTCACTCACGATCTCATATCTTTGCCATTGGAGACTTCTTCTTCTTCTTCACTCCTATCCCCTACCTCTCAAGCTCTCTAGAAACATCATTATAAATCTATTATAAAAGAACCAGTGCTTGCATCTAATTTCTGGGTGTTGATTCATTTTCTAGGTTAACAATTAACACACTGGTTTTGCATATATGCCATAAGCAACAATGTAGAAAAACACGGGAGGAAATGCACTATGTATTTCTTTTTTCTAATGTTTTAACTTGCATCTCCAAGATTACTTTATTTCATTATGCCTCCTTTTTCCTTCATTTATCAGAGGAGCCTTGTTGGCCAATAGCTCTGATAGGATTATAGCATCTTCATCCTCTGTTCCCATCAATATAAATTCAAGTAGTATATGAGTTTGTTTAATTGGTGTTAGCAGTTGTAAATGATGCAACATATCTATTATGCAAGACATGCATGCTTGAATCGAAAGTAGTGTACGTGGATAACATAGATTAGGAACTGTACAAACCAACTGTGCTAGACATGCATGTTGTACAATAAAGTATTGGTGGAGTCAAAATAAACATAATTAATGATTAGTGTTGTTGTTATACGATTCAAATATGTGCGTATAGGTGTTTTAGATTGAAGATATAGTAGAGAGATTTGTATTAGAAGAGATGAAAAGTTGATTGGAGGAGGAGATCAATATTGAGAATGGATGTTATCTGTTGCAAGTAATAGGCACTCAGACGTCTGAATTCCTAGACCAGGCATTTGAATGCCCGTATGTTTTCAAACCAGAAGAGCTTCAAGCAATTAGATGTCTGACTTGAAAACCAGACGTTTGAGTTGACAACCTGAAAGTTTCAAGTAGTTTTATAGAGACGTCTGACCTTCGGAGTCAAACATCTGAGTCGTTGTAGCAATGTTTTCTCGGCTATTTTTTGAGATGAAATGCTAAGGGCATTTTCATCAATTCGGTGCATAGTTCATCCCTATTGATGGTGCATATTCTTTTGATGTGATCTGATGGTCTAGACTAATCATAGCATCCATTTATTAGCCTCCTAATCATCTTCATAATGAATGATTGTAAGGATTATTATTTCCAGTTATTGTAATTAATAGAACCTTAGCTTATCCAATTAAGGGTTTTTCTATTTTGAGTGCTTTAATTATAATTCTTAAATTGAGTGATTGATTAGAGAGAGGCTCCACATCTTATAACTCTTTAATCATTGATTTCGCTTGTAGTCTCTTGTAACTACTGATTGAAATAAAAAGGTTGTTGGGTTTCCACGGACGTAGGATACAAATCTGAACCACGTTGAATCTTCTATGTCTCTTTTCTTTTGTTGTTTGATCTTGTATGATAAAATAATTTATTTTGAATCTTCATTGGTGTTCAAATAGCCAAAACTACATTCTTGTTAATCGCATTTGCATATTGGTGATAAATCTTTCCCTATATTTTTCCACTAGAGTTTGGAATCGGAGCCAGTGTTTTTGTTCTATTTGGATATTACTGGCAACCTCCGAAAAATCTATTGGCATATCTTGTGTTAATTATGATGTTACATGTTATGATGGAAAGGGAGATTTTGGAACTTGGAACATGAAGATGGAGATAGTGTTGAAGAAGGGGAAGGCTTTCAATATTGTTTCTATTCCTGAGAAATTGAAGAACATTGAGTTGGATGTTTTGGAAGAGATGGAATATAAAGATCTTACTATAGGATCGATTTCACCCAAGAGGGGGGTGAATAGGGTGATGCTGTTAATTATAACAATTAATTGCGGAAGCTTATAAAATTATTTCAACACAGATAAATCAAAATTATAGCAGCATAGATAATAGCAGAATAATAAATGCAGAAATAGAACGACACAGAATTTACCCAGCTTGGGCAAAACCCTGCCTACGTGCTGCCCCCAAGGTTTCTACTAGAAATTAAGTAGTCACACGCTTACACACGTAAACTCGCGACACCCGCTACTGACTAACCTAACTCAATGCTTAAAACCCTGCCACAACTCAGCCACTGAGTTGCGAATTCTCAAACTACGTCACGTAGTTTGTGCCCTAGTCACACGACTAGAAATTACAATGGTTTAAAAAGAAAAAATATAATTTAAAACACAATTAAAAATAAAAACACTAATTTTTAACTATTAAGCCTTATAATTGAAACAAGGCCGGCCCAATCTAATTAAACAAACGCAGCCTTATTTCTTTAATCAATTCGGTCGTTCCTTTTACTCTTTGTTTTTTATAATGGCGGCTTGTTCCTTTGTTCCTTCTTCGTTCCAAATTAGGGCTTCGTGATTTTTCAAAGTTGCCAATTTTGTAGATCAATCAAGTTGATATTTGCGTGAGGATTTGTTGATCGATCGTCTCTTGAGATACTTTCGGCTGCTTCTATTTGATTGAGTTCGACTTTGATTCGGGTATGTAATTTTTGTTTTTTCTCTGGTTTGAATACTTGAACTCAATCGATGATTCGAGTTATTGGTTAATTGTTGTCAGTTATTCTCAAACTTGAATACAATTTCGGCCGGTGATGATTTGGGTTTTTATATAGATTCGAATTCCTAAATTTTTGGTCGTCTGATAGTTTGCTTGACTTCGTCCCGGTCACTCAATTATGTTTTGATGTTGATGATTTTTCTGACTTTGTCCATTTCATATAATTGTTGCCTGATACTCACGGTTTTGATTCGTGACTTGGTCAATTGACTTGTCCACCATGGTTTTGAATCTGCACTGCTCGATCTTTGTTCTTTTTGACTTCGTCCGTTGCTTTGATTTTGTCTTCTGTCTTTGTTCAGCTGTTGAACTTATCTGGAGCATTGTTCATTTTTGATTTTAGACTGTTGCATTGATTTAAAACTGCTGCTTCGCTGTCTTTGTTCAAAACTATTGTATATTATTTGACTTTGGTTAGAATCGATTAGTTGCTTCGAGTTACTGCAGTTTTCACTCTTGTTCATGCAGCTTTCTTCACTTGATGTTTGTTGTGTGGTCTTGAGTCATATGCCTATTCCCTACTGTTGTAATGACTTTGCACATATTTGAAAATACCTGCTTGCTTTTGTCTCGACCTGTACCTTTGCATTTCATACATATATGTATATGCTCACTCATGTAGTTTTGAATGTGGTTTGTTCCTTGTCTGGTTCAATGTACACTGCCTATATATGTGTACATGTATGTTTGCATCGACTTCTATCCACTGTACTTCGAGTCATGTTGAACTGTTTACATGCAGCTTGATATGATTGTTATTCTGGTCATTCATACTTTATGTTGTACATATGTGCATTTGTATTCTCATTTATATGATGTCACCTCTGTTTGTCTGGTTCATCTGGTTACAGAGCTAGTTCTGGTTACATATTGCGTAGCTTCGAGTCAGGTTCCATTTATGGCTTCACTTTGGTATTGTTGCATTGTATTGGCTTTGCTGTATGGTCAGTGGTGCACTGTGCCTTGTACTTGTAGTCTTTGTGTTGTAACTGTCTTGACCATTTGAGGCAGTTTGCATATTTGTTTCATGTAGTACTTGGGCATATGTAAGTTTCTTGTACATCACTGAACTACTTTGTTCATGTACAATCTGCTGTCAGGTTTTCATTTGATGTGTTGTGTTATCATATTCACTTGGTGGCATTTGGTTGCACATCCATCACTACACTGTTTGGTTGTATTTGAATTTTATGTTCGACGGTTTTATGATGTTTTGTAGCGCACCTGAGTTGAATCCCGCTTGTAGCTCGGATTTGACCTTGTGCTGAATATTGTGACATTAATTTTATTGCACTTGAGTTGAACTCGGCGTTTTGGGTTTGACCTGTGCTCACCAATCCCTATAATTTTATCAAGTGTATATATCGATGTGCACGGCCTTGTGGCATATATAGTGATACACTGTGTATGTCACAAGCTGTTCGTGAAAGATGAATTCAAAATTAAATGATGACGAACAACCCAAATAATTAAGGCAAATATTATTTTCAAAATTCACATTTTATTTTATACTGCAAAAATAATTTATTTTCAATTTTACTACGTCAATGTATATTTTTGCAGATTACTCAGATGCTGGATTCATATTGGAATGAAGTTGAAGATCAGTACGTGTTGAGCGAATGAGTGATATGTAATGAGGTGAAAATGTAAATGTGAATCATGATGTAATCAAATTTGTGTCTATATATATATAGTGAGAGCTTGAACTTTGTACTACTCAAAGATTACAATAAACATTTGTTTGAATAAAATTTCTGTTTGAATTCAAATTCTATGTTATTTGTTTTTATTCAGCAAATATTTATTTAATCTATGAAAAATAAAATAGTACATTAACAAATACATTTAAATGAATATATATATATATATATATATATGTTTATTATTATCAAACAAAAATCATATATCGCATATTCAACAATCTCCCCATTTTGATGATAACAAACATATATTTAAGATTTTGAATATGTTAAATGTATTTGATCGTTGATATACTCTAATTGCTCCCCCTATTTAAATGCTTCCTCTCTACACAAAGCTCCCCCTTCATATATGCATACAAATAAAAATATGCAAATGATCCTAGATGCAAATAGAAAACATTTGATCTTTGCTTGATTTTATTTAACAAAATCTTAACTTTTCTCTCCCCCTTTTGTTAACAGCAAAAGAGTAACAGTGTTAGAAAAGCAGAGATAAAGTGATCGATATTAATCCAACAGTAAAACTCAATCGAATATAAATATTAAATTTCAATAAAAAATCAAACAAAAATCATAAATATTTTGTTAGGCGCATATTCCACTTTTAGAATGATGGAAATGATGTCATCATTTAAAACCATACAGTTGTGTTTATTTGTGGTATATTTATATCATGAATTTGAATATCTACTAACCATGCATAACCATTAGGACTTTTGAATGAGATTAGTAGTATTCCAATTTTGTTCTGAAAATAAATTCAAGTATCTTATAACCACGCATAACCGTGAGGACTTTTAAATGGGATTAGAATCAACTTGTTTATTCTAAAAATCAACTTTTGATGTGCGTTCCATACATGCATAACCGTGAGGACTTTTAAATGAGCATGGAAGCACATAACAAATTCCAAGTAATTCACCCATGCATAACCATAAGGACTTTTAAATAAGAGTGAATACTTTGGATTTTATTTTATTTTGTTATTATTTTATCTACTATTTTTTTAATTAAAAAATGTAAAACGAATGATTCCAGTTTAAAGTACCACATATTGACAAACTATATTGAATTTTGATGAGTGATGGTTGTTTAGAAATATGATAGAAATAGAGATGGTTATGGAATTTTTTTACCAACAAAAAGTTTTATAACTCTTGTTTAAATTTCTAAAGAAATTTACTAATTATACCGTCTCGAGTCATAATATATGATAAATATCGACACTCATCACTTTTTCAATCACTATTTATCTTTTTGATAATTACTACGGAGTAAGATTAGTCAAAATAGTCATTTAAATCAAATTCAAATATAATTATAAAATCAATTTTTCAAAATGACTGATCTGAAAACATGGTCAAAAATGATTTTCTCGAAGGGGTTATATGAGAAAAATTTCTGCTATTTGAAAATTATTTGAAGTGAAAAATATGCAGATATTTTCTTTGAAAAAAAATGCAGTTACTAAATGTCTCAACAAAAATCCCGTTCAACTAGTAATTTTTCTATCAACTAGATTACCAGTGTAATCTGCATCTGAATTTCTCTTTCACTCAAAATTATCATTTATTGAATTTGATAGACCAGACCATGAAGTATGCAACAAAATATCTCAAAATCAATTTTAACAGCGTTTTAAATGATATTCTCTTGAATTTGAATTGAAGCCGTGTTAATAATCAAAACCGTGAATATAGAGTCAGCCGTAAAATAGCAAAATGTATTATCATCCAACAAAACACAAATATTAATCCAAACTAATATATATGATGTAATTCAAATGCTCTGGAGATTTTTATAGCGTTTTTGGCATAAGAATATAATTGGCCAACAATTTAGAATCAAAATCATCATTATTTCATCATCACATTATTGGCTGATTTAACTCAGAGTATGGGGCAGATTATCACATTTAATATATCGTACAAATAAATATACCATTACCTGTTTTACCTTTACGATATTTTTCGTTGTTGTCCATTGTGATTCTATCAACATTATACTAGCCTAAGAAACTTTGCTTTGTCGCTCGTTGTGTCCTTGGAACAGCCAGAATCCAAGTAGCACTATTGTTGTTCCTTAGCCTGCCACCACACCTACACGGGAAAAGATTTTTGTGACCTATTTGTTTTTATAGGTCCATGGTTGTTAGTGGCATAATATTTAGAAATAATTTTGTAGAGACCCAAAACTATTTATATATGTTCCTTTCAGCACCCAGATTTGTTTAACTTTGAGAGATTTTATATTTGTGGCTTTTGGAACCCAAATTGGTATTGTTTTCACGTATTTGGGTCTATACCAACAATTATTGTGATTGTGTCCATATTTTCTACAAATTGTGCACATTGAATTTTCTTGATTGATCTCATTTCTAACATTTTTAGATTGATTATACCCAAGTCCTTGTCTAACTGTATTAACAATTTGTTTCCCTAAGAGCATATTCAATGATTTTTCACTTTTCGAAAATTTATCTAAAGTCACTGACAATTGTTGGACTTGTGTTTTGAGAGATTCATTTTCGTTTAACAATTGTGTGCACTTTTTAATAGAATTCTCTCTCCTAGTATTTTCATTTTCTTTTAAAATCAGAATTTCATTTTCAAGTGATTTTGTATTAATTTCTGATTTTTTAATTTCTTCTTCGAATGTTGGACACTTATCACACTTAAGGATCCTACTTTGATAGTTTTAACTAATTGGTCAAGTTATTTATTTAATTCTATCAAAGTATCTTTTTGTGATTCAAGTTTGGCATACTTCTTCCTAAGTCGTTCAAAACAGCCATTTACTTCGTGGAAATATATAAGTAATTCTGAGTGAATGAGTTTTGATACCTCGCTTGGCTCGTCATCGTCGCTATCAGTTATATTTCCTTGAAGGCACGTATCTGCTTTCTCACTCTCACTGCTAGTACTTTGATTATCTACATCGCTTGTATTCCACGTGGCTACAAAGTTCTCCTTTTTGATTTATTTTCAATGTCGCGTCGATTTTGAGGACAATTGGGCTTGATGTGTCCGGGTTGGTTACACTTATGACAGATGATCTTCTGTTCTTCTGGACTGTCTAGTATTTTATTTATTCTGCTTTTCAATTTTCGATATAGAGCTGGATTTCTGTATTTGTAATTCCACCTTTTGAATTTCTTTATTATCAGCTCCAATTCTGCTGCTCCATCATCGTCATCATCACCATCACTTTCTGTTGTTCCTTTAAGAGCTATTGACTACTTTCGAGTGTCACCTCCTTCACGCTCTTCGTTGAATTTCATTTCTAGCTCATAAGTGGTGAGATTTCCAATGAGTTCTTCAACTTTTATCTATTTTAAATCTTTTGATTCTTGAATGACAGTCACTTTGGCTTCAAAACTTCGTGGAAGGACTCTGAGGATTTTTCGAACTATCTCCAACTCTGTGTATGATTTTCCGAGAGCTTTTGATTTGTATACGATATTGGAAAGTCGTCCATACATCTCTTTGACATTTTCTTCCATCGCCATTGAATTTTTTGTAATCGCTGCTTAGCATGGCAAGGCGAGATTCTTTGACTTGAGATGTTCCTTCATGAGTCACTTCGAGTGTGTGCCATATTTCCTGTGCAGTTAGACAATGTGAGACACGATTAAATTCAAATTGATCCAATGAACAGATAATAGAATTCATAGCTTTAGCATTAGCATTTTGTAATTTATTTTCTAGTTCTGTACATTGATCCTTTGGTTTCTCTATTTCCTGTTATCTACAGTTATAGTTGGTGCTCTATAACCTGTCTCAATAATATTCCAAGCGTCAATGGTTTTCAAAAAAAATTCATTCTATTTTTCCAATAGGCATATTCACCATTGAACATTGGTGGTCTAACTATAGACTGACCCTCAGCAAAAGCATTATTGAAAGAAGCCATTTTAAAAATTCAAATTTTTAAAACAAAAATTAATTTTTCAAAAAACGAATTTTTTAAAACAAAAGTTCACTTCTATTCCTAGCTCTGATACCACTTATAGGATCGATTTCATCCTAGAGGGGGAGTGAATAGGGTGATGCTGTTAATTATAAAAATTAATTACGGAAGCTTATAAAATTATTTCAACACAGATAAATCAGAATTATAGCAGCACAGATAATAGCAGGATAATAAATGCAGAAATGGAACGACACAAAATTTACCCAGCTTCGACAAAACCCTGCCTACGTGCTGCCCCCAAGGTTTCTACTAGAAATTAAGTGGTCACACGCTTACACATATAAACTCACGACACCCGCTACTGACTAACCTAACTCTACGCTAAAAACCCTACCACAATTCAGCCATTGAGTTGCGAATTCTCAAACTACGCCACGTAGTTTGTGCTCTAGTCACACGACTAGAAATTACAATGGTTTAAAAAGGAAAAATATAATTTAAAACACAATTAAAAATAAAAACCCTAATTTTTAACTATTAAGCCTTATAATTGAAACAAGGCCGGCCCAATCTAATTAAACAAACGTGACCTTATTTCTTTTATCAATTCAGCCGTTCCTTTTACTCTTTGTTCTATATAATGGCGGCTCGTTCCTTTGTTCCTTCTGCATTCCAAATTAGGGCTTTGTGATTTTTCGAAGCTGTCGATTTTGTAGATTAATCAAGTTGATATTTGCATGAGGATTTGTTGATCGATCGTCTCTTGAGATGCTTTCGGCTGCTTCTATTTGATTGAGTTCGACTTTGATTCAGGAATGTAATTTTTGCTTTTTCTCTCTGGTTTGAATACTTGAAATTGATCGATGATTCGAGTTATTGGTTTATTGTTGTCAGTTATTCTCGAACTCGAATACATTTTCGACTGGTGATGATTTGGGTTTTTATATAGATTCGAATTCCTAAATTTTTGTTCGTCTGATAGTTTGCTTGACTTCGTCTCGGCCACTCGACTTTGTTTTGATGTTGATGATTTTTCTGACTTTGTCAATTTCATATAATTGTTGCTTGATACTCACGGTTTTGATTCGTGACTTGGTCAATTTACTTGGCCACCACGGTTTCGAATCTGCACTATTCGATCTTTGGTCTTTTTGACTTCGTCCATTGCTTTGATTTTGTCTTCTGTCTTTGTTCGGCTATTGAACTTATTTGGAGCATTGTTCATTTTTGATTTTAGACTATTGCATTGATTTGAAACTGCTGCTTCGCTGTCTTTGTTCAAAACTATTGTATATCATTTGACTTTGGTTTGAATCAATTAGTTGCTTCGAGTTACTGCAGTTTTCACTCTTGTACACGCAGCTTTCTTCACTTGATGTTTGTTGTGTGGTCTTGAGTCATATCCCTATTCCCTACTGTTGTAATGACTTTGCACATATTTGAAAATACCTGCTTGCTTTTGTCTCGGCCTGTACCATTGCATTTCATGCATATATGTATATGCTCACTCATGCAGTTTTGAATGTGGTTTGTGCCTTGTTCGGTTCACATGTGCACTACCTATATATGTGTACATGTATGTTTGCATCGACTTCTATCCGTTGTACTTCGAGTCATGTTGAACTGTTTACATGCAGCTTGATATGATTGTTATTTTGGTCATTCATACATTATGTTGGACATATGTGCATTTGTATCCTCATTTATATGATATCACCTCTGTTTGTCTGGTTCATCTGGTTACAGAACTAGTTCTGGTTACATATTGCATAGCTACGAGTCAGGTTCCATTTATGGCTTCACTTTGGTATTGTTGCATTGTATTGGCTTTGCTGTATGGTCAGTGGTGCACTCTGCCTTGTACTTGTAGTCTTTGTGTTGTAACTGTCTTGACCATTTGAGGCAGTTTGCATATTTGTTTCATGTAGTACTTGGGCATATGTAAGTTTCTTGTACATCACTGAACTACTTTGTTCATGTACAATCTGCTGTCAGGTTTTCATTTGATGTGTTGTGTTATCGTATTCACTTGGTAGCATTTGGTTGCATATCCATCACTGCACTGTTTGGTTGTATTTTAATTTTATGTTCGACAGTTTTATGATGTTTTGTAGCGCACCTGAGTTGAATCCCGCTTGTAGCTCGGATTTGACCTTGTGCTGAATATTGTGACATTATTTTTATTGCACTTGAGTTGAACCCGACATTTTGGGTTTGACCTGTGCTCACCTGTCCCTGTAATTTTATCAAGTATATACATCGGTGTGCACGACCTTGTGGCATATACAGTGATACACTGTGTATGTCACAAGCTGTTCGTGAATGATGAAATCAAAATTAAATGATGACGGACAACCCAAACAACTAAGGCAAATATTATTTATAAAATTCACATTTTATTTTATACTGCAAAAATATTTTATTTTCAATTTTACTGCGTTAATGTATATTTTTGCAGATTACTCGGATGCTGTATTCATATTGGAATGAAGTTGAAAATCAGTACGAGTTGAGTGAATGAATGATATGTAGTGAGGTGCAAATGTAAATGTGAATCATGATGTAATAAAAATTGTAATGTAATTGAAATTTTGTATATACATAGTGAGAGATTGAAATTTGTACTATTCAAAGATTGTAATAAACATTTGTTTGAATAAAATTTCTGTTTGAATTCAAATTCTGTGCTGTTTATTTTTATTCAGCAAATATTTTTTTAATCTATGAAAAATAAAATAGTACATTAACAAATACATTTAAATGAATATATATATATGTTTATTATCATCAAACAAAAATCATATAATCGCATATTCCACACTTACAACAATCCAATTGAGCCTTTCATATGAAGTTCTTAAAGAGTTTTCGTAAAATGAAGAAGGTGAACGAATTATGGGATGCATTATCTAATGCATATCAACACAAATCTCTCACAAATTGGATTACTCTTTAGCAATAGCCATAATTATTTAAGATGAAGCCTAAAGCCGATCTTATAGAGCACGTTGGTACTCTTACTACCTTGATTATGAACCTTAAGGTAGTAGAAGTTGATATTAAAGACAAGGCTCAAGCAGTGATCCTCTTATGTTCTTTACCTAAGGAGTATACTGCTTTTGTTAACTCCATGATATATGGTCGCAGTTCGATTAGTCTGTCAGATGTTAAGGCTGGTCTTCATAATAAGGTGTTCAGAGAAAGATTGTCGAGAACTAATTTAGATAGTGACTCGGAGGGCTTATCTGTTCAGAGAGTTAGAAGCCAAGGCAAGTCAAAGTATGGTTGAAATAAGTCAAGGTCTCGGTCTGGTGGCCTAATGATTGACTTGCAATTATTGTAAGAAACTAGAGCATTTTGTAGCTCAATGTCCAAGCTTGAAGGATGAAGAAAAGACCAAAAGCAAGCTTCAGTAACTATTACAGTGACATTAGATACAGAGTGTGACGCCCCACCTCTATACCCACGCTAGCCAAGGACACTACGGTGTAATGCCGTCAACTAGCATGGAGAATAAGGCTGTTGAGGAGAGACCATCCGTGGAATTGCTTTGTGCGAGCACCGATATGTCAGATAGTTTAAGATGCATTTCATTTCAAGAGGAAATCCGACATGCCGATACAAACTCAAAGCTACTACACAGTGGCTATATATAACCTTCGAAAAGAAATATAGAAATAAACATAACACAAATCAGTCACAGATATCCATATAACAAAGGCGGAAATAGATATGAATATACAACACCTAAAAGTGTTTATCAGAGTAGTGGTCTAACAAGATCCACAATATCATAAAAGAAATTAGTTACAAGTGCTAGACAAAAGAATATGTATACATCAAGGAGTCTCTATCTCGATTGTATAACAACAAAAACTACCAATCTAAGTAGTTAGCCAAAAGATCAGATGATGGCCCCAGATAAAAAGACATGAGGAAGCACCTGTAAAATCTCAATCTGACCCGAGTATTATTTAAGGTGAAAAAATAAACGGATCAGTCTAGCTATAATTATCAGATAAAATGAGATATAAGAAGAGATATAATAATAAAGCGTACGATAACCAAAAATGTCATACTACGACAAGTATACATTAGAAAATCCACAAAAGTTATACAATATCTCAAGAATCTCATAGCATCAAAAAGAATGTCATATTCTTTATTTAAATCACCAAGACACAATAAATGACATACATATTAATGCCAATTGTAAAAGTTGGTGAAACATAAATTCTAGAAATCAACCATTAGAAATCCAGAAATCACAAGAAAAGGATGGCCAATCCCAAACGGAACGCTATTCCATAACCCGAACATCGACGCACCTAAATAGACGCGCCCCAAGCACAGTCAAACATCGACGCACCTAGATAGATATGCCCTATGTAGTGTCTAACATCGATGCACCTCGAAAGATACACCCCATGCATAGTCGAACATCGACGCCCCTAGATAGATACGCCCCACGCATAGCCCCATGCCCCAACTAGTTGAGCTGATTACTCCACGAAGTCTAACATCGATGCTCCTAGATAGATACGCCCCATGCATAGACGAACATCGACGCACCTGAATAGGTATGACCCATGCATAAACAAACATTGACGCACCAAAATAGGTACGACCCATGCATAAATAAACATTGACACACCTAAATAAGTGCGTCCCATGCATAAATAAACATTGACGCACATAAATAGGTACGCCCCAATGTGAACAAAGAGACATCGCATATCGCTAGTCTAAACCATAAAATGATCATCATCGATCATCAAGAAGTGTCAATTACACTAAGCTAGTAAATATATGGGTTTAGCCTCATGTCCCATAACCACTAGCATAACTTAAATATCTACGAATAAATTGTAGATCTCCACTAGAAAATTGTCACAAAAGATTCAATCGAACAAGTCAAAGAATTAACCGACGAAGTAAATGCAAGCGTTTCATACCACTCGTTTTACTAAGCCGTTTAATTAGATTTCTCATACGAGTGAGTTAAAGGTTTGTATATACTAATAGATTGAAAAAAATGGTTTTATAAACGAGTTTGATATCGCAAATAGAGTTGAAATCATCTTTGTGGAGTTTTGATATTTACTACTAGTATTGAAACCTTTATATTTTAAAGTGACAAATCATAGAAGTGATTGTAGAAACAATCAATCATAAAAATTCACATTCGAAGACGTGAATAAAATCCAAAGAAATCGATACCGAATCCATCAAAATGGATAATTTAAAAATCCCGATATAAAAGTCATCAAAGTCGATAATAAATGAAAATCAA
This sequence comes from Allium cepa, assembly GCA_030765085.1. NCBI lineage: Eukaryota > Viridiplantae > Streptophyta > Magnoliopsida > Asparagales > Amaryllidaceae > Allium > Allium cepa. The sequence goes on from CM060929.1 coordinate 889,236,926, forward strand.
CAAATCGGATAATCTCGAATCGATTAAATTTGGAAACCAAGAAAAAATAGGCATAATAGGCAAATAGGAGCAGGTCAGTCGATTAGCCTTCTGCAGTCAGTCGACTGAACCATAACCCGAGAGTTTCCAGACCCTGCAGTTAGTCGACTGACTACAGGTGGCCAGTCGACTGACTGCAGGTGGCCAGTCGACTGGCTGTAGCTGAAACTGTTTTCCAGCCTATCAAATGGAGGAGCAAACTCCTCCAAACGCAATCGAATGAGCAATGACACTAGGGATTTATGCCGATCGACAACCCGGCCTTATAGGCTCTTAGATTCATCACCAAAAGCATGATCAAACATCAAAGTTAGGATTTTTAAGGATGTGACTTCAAAACACCAAAAATTGAAATATTCACCAATTCAATCCAAACCAAAAGCAAATGCACATGAATAAGTGTTAGGAATTCATACCCAACAATCAAATATAGTTATAGACATAGATGTGAGATAAAAATCTCACCTTTTCACAAAAACAATGAAGGAGAAGCTTTTTAAAACAAGGCAAGATCAATTCCTCTTCAACAACAACCCAAGAAGCTTGAATCTAAGCTTAAAAGAGAAACATTTTCTAAGTTAGGTTTAGGAATTTATGAAATTGAAAGGAGAATGAGTTGGAGAAGAAGAAGGAGATGCTTACCAATAGCTTCTTCTTAAATTTGGAGATAGAACTTGGAATTGCAAAGATAATTAGGGCTTGGAGTTTTAATTTTCCATTCCTCTCTCCATTGTTGCTAAAGCTTCAGTATTGGAAAAATAAGAAAGAAGTGAAGATGAGAGGTGGACTGAGCTAGAGTAATAAGTGGGGTTAATGGGATGAAACCCAACCCAAAGCCCTGAGTGAAAAGTAGCAAAATTCTACTATCTCCAAACATATCGAAGTTTATACTCAAAAAGGTCGCAAACGTCATTTTGAACTCAATGGGAGTGGTCTCGAGTCCTAATTCAACCGTTTGCAAAAAGTAGCTTTTCAGACTAAAATCCGACGAACGATGATATATTTAAATAAAATATTTAAATATACAATCGATAAATGTGCAGATTGTTACAGACTCCCCTCCTTAAAGAAATTGCATCCTCGCAATACTTAAGAAGAAAATAAAGAGTAACAACCGTAAAAGCATACCAACACAAAAGAAAATTTGAAATAAGAAGTTCACTCTAAAGTGCACAAGAGAGTATGTTGCTCATAAGTCAAATTAGGTGAAACTTCAATTTCTTCAACAATACCGGGCTCAAGAATAAAAATCGAAATCCCAAAGGCATTTCCGTAGTTGAGAGACGTGGAAAACGTCATGAATAGTAGAAAAATTGAGCCGGTGCAACGACGCAGCACAATAATGGTATGCCCGAGAAACTAGAAACTCGAATAATTTGGAACAACGGCGTAGTACAATAGTACATCCAATGAACCAAAAAGTCGGGACATCGATGTAGTTTAAAAACGTTACACCCGATGAACCGAACACCATAAAAGAACATCAGACGCTAGTCCATAAAAGAAATGAGATGAAGCTCAATAAAATGAGATACATTGAAACGTCTGAAGAACTTGGTAAAAAGATTATTCCATTCGGACATCATCAAAGAAACAACCACTTGTTGCTTACAACTAAGGGCATTGGCAACATGATTCCTCTTACGGGAGTATACAAAGAATATCAAGATCATAAAATGCAAGGAACTCGAACCAATATTAAGTTCCTTTTGAGAAAATAAATACTCCAAAGATTTATGATTGGAGTAGTGAACAAGTTTCTCTCCCAAAACAATGATGATGCCAAACTTTAAAAGCAAAAACAATAGCCGCGAGCACTAGATCATGAGTGGCATACCTAGTCTCGTTTGGCTCAAATTATTTAGAAACAAAAGTGATAGCACTTTCTCTTTTTCAAGAGAACGGCACCTAAAACAATACGACTAGCATCGGTATAAACAATAAAGTTTTGGTTCCCCTCGGGAATCATAAGAATAAGAGTATCGAAAAGAGTTCTTTTAAATAATATTCTTTCCCAAAAAGCTAAAACTTTCAAAATCACAATTATATTTATGTAATTATCTTTCTAGAAAAATTTACATTTTTACAAGTCAATATATCGTGTCCGACTGTCTCATCAAAGCGTTTAGGAGATTCCTATCGATAACGTTGATCAAGCGCATCGACCAGAATTCTTAAAGCACTCAATGGGCAATACAATCACAAAATCATATTCTATATGATAAACATGTTTCTTAAAAACTTTTAAGAATAATCTTTGTTCGTTCTAAGAACACAAACCCGGTTATACTTATAAATAAATCTTATGAAAAAGATTTGCAAAATTTTAAATTGCTATTTTCATCCAAAATCAATATATACAAGAATGGAGTCATCGAGATCATTGAATACTCGATTCATAAAATGGATGAAATAAGACGGACAAACTGAATGACATAATAACTCATTCATAAGTATCATAACGAGTGCGGAATGCGGTAAATGGAACGCTAACTCCCGCAACACGTAGCAAAGGAAAATCGGTGGCAAGGTCGAACTAAAAAGACCTTAACACCACTCAAAAGATTGCTTAGGAGATAATCCTAAGACAAGCTCAAATATACCGGAAAATTATCAAACTACATAAATGAGAGAAATAACACTTTCCTCATCATGAGGGCTTAAAGAATAAAATGATGCCATCCAATTGGAATCAAAATCACAAAGAAAAATAGAAATTTGCCTAACAGATTAAAATTGTCAAGGATGAATAGTCCACTCGGGACATAGGATATGACTTTATAGTAATCAAGCCAATCCTTTGCAAACCTAAGTAAAAATCGGCTCGGAAAGAAAAATCACATAAAATAATTTTGACATCAATAAAAAGCAAATTGAGTGTTGCAGATCCACCAACCGGATTCGCAATCCTCAAAGAAGTCAACAAGCCCAAAAATGTTTAAAGAAAAAGAATCAACAAGTTCTTTTGATATAAAATAATGAGATGAACTCATATCAACAAGAACTCGAAAAGGATGATCACTAAACAAATGTCACCAAGGATTGAATGAGAAATACCTTGACCAAGAGAAGTGCCACTAGGGGCTTGCAATACATTAAGCTTTCCCTCCTTCCTACTTTGAAGTATGGGACATGCAGTTATATAGTGACCCGAATTTTTGCAATAACGACAAAAGAGAGGTTCCGGACACTCCCTTGCATAGTGGTTCATGGAACCACAATTGTAGCATTGACCACGACTAGAGGTAGGAGTCTTTGCTACCGGAGTTTGTTGCTTCCCTTTCTTGTTGGGAGTGGGGCGTTTGAATTTGATAGTCCTCTTCATGATATTGTTGAGGTTCTGTTGGGCGCCCACAACTTCAACATCTCCTTCATTATCGGCCTCTTCAAGTCGAAGAGCGATATCAATAAGCTGATCAAAAGAAACTTCTAGTTTCAGAAGTAAAGGCTTTTTTAGGTTCTTATTCAACCCGTAGAAAAATCTTTGATTTTTCTTCAATGGGGTATTAATATACTCGACCCCATACTTAGAAAGAGATTCTAAAGATGCGACATATTCCGTCATAGAAGATTCACCTTGAACAAGGTCAATAAAGCGTTGGGCTAAAGTTACTTTTTCAGCCTCTGGCACAAATTTCAATTCGAATCTTCCCCGGAATTGCTCCCAAGTAAGATCTGCTTCAACGATTCCAGAAACCAAAAGCTCATACCAATCTAATGCTCTTTCTTGGAGCATGCTAGAAGCCACTTGGACTCGATGTAGATCAATAAGGTTCATGTGAAAAAAGATGTGATCGCATGATTTGAGCCAAGCTTGAATTTCTATAACACTCTCGGATCCCTTGAATGGCCTTCCACCCAAATCGGTATAGTCTCTTCACAAGCGTGCAAAACCGGATCTAGGATGCATAGGCTCTAGAATGGGTCCGGCTGCTTGAGCGTTCTTTACTAGATCAAGAAACTGCTGGGCAGATATAAATACTCCATCCTGGGGAATAGCACTAGATTGCCCGGCACTGGGACGATTTGATCTAACCATTTCTCTTCTTTAAGAAAGAAAGAAGAAGAAAAGTTATTCTCAAAATAAATATCAAGAAATCTTGATAGATAAAACAAGGAATCATAAAGAAAATAAGATGATTCGGTACGAAGACTCGAATTAAATCCTAAAGCACGACTCCGAAGAAAGACTTAGGATGATGATCCTTGCTAGATTATTCCACACTGTTTCGAAGTTTGGCTCTGATACCAAGCTGTGATGCCCCACCTCTATACCCACGCTAGCCAAGGACACTACGGTGTAATGCCGTCAACTAACACGGAGAATAAGGCTGTTGAGGAGCGACCATCCGTGTAATTGCTTTGTGCGAGCACTGATATGCCAGATAGTTTAAGATGCATTTCATTTCAAGAGGAAATCCGACATGCCGATACAAACTCAAAGCTACTATACAGTGGCTATATATAACCTTCAGAAACAAATATAGAAATAAACATAACACAAATCAGTCACAGATATCCATATCACAAAGGCGGAAATAGATATGAATATACAACACTTAAAAGTGTTTATCAGAGTAGTGGTCTAACAGGATCCACAATATCATAAAAGAAAATAGTTACAAGTGCTAGACAAAAGAATATGTATACATCAAGGAGTCTCTATCTCGATTGTATAACAACAAAAACTACCAATCTAAGTAGTTAGCCAAAAGATCAGATGATGGTCCCAGATAAGAAGACATAAGGAAGCACCTATAAAATCTCAGTCTGACCCGAGTATTATTTAAGAAGAAAATAATAAACGAATCAGTCTAGCTATAATTATCAGATAAAATGATATATAAGAAGAGATATAATAATAAAACGTATGATAACCAAAAATGTCATACTACGACAAGTATACATTAGAAAATCCATAAAAGTCATACAATATCTCAAGAATCTCATAGCATCAAAAAGAATCTCATATTCTTTATTTAAATCACCAAGACACAATAAATGACATACATATCAATGCCAATTGTAAAAGTTGGTGAAACATAAATTCTAGAAATCAACCACTAGAAATCCATAAATCACAAGAAAAGGATGGCCAATCCCAAACGGAACGCTATTCCATAAACCGAACATCGACGCACCTAAATAGACGCGCCCCAAGCACAGTCAAACATCGACGCACCTAGATAGGTACGCCTCATATAGTGCCTAACATCGATGCACCTCGAAAGATACACCCCATGCATAGTCGAACATCGAATCCCCTAGATAGATACGCCCCATGCATAGAAGAACATCGACGCACCTAGAAAGATACGCCCCATGCCCCGACTAATTGAGTCGATTACTCCACGAAGTCTAACATCGATGCTCCTCGATAGATATGCCCCATGCATAGACGAACATCGACGCACCTGAATAGGTACGACCCATGCATAAACAAACATTGACGCACCTAAATAGGTACGACCCATGCATAAATAAACATTAACGCACCTAAATAAGTGCGTCCTATGCATAAATAAACATTGACGCACCTAAATAGGTACGCCCCAATGTGAATAAACAGACATCGCATATCGCTAGTCTAAACCATAAAATGATCATCATCGATCATCAAGAAGTGTCAATTACACTAAGCTAGTAAATATTTGAGTTTAGCCTCATGTCCCATAACCACTAGCTTAACTTAAATATTTACGAACAAATTGTACATCTCCACTAGAAAATTGTCACAAAAGATTCAATCGAATAAGTCCAAGAAGTAACCGACGAAGTAAACGCAAGCATTTCATACCACTCGTTTTACTAAGCCGTTTAATTAGATTTCTCATACGAGTGAGGTAAAGGTTTGCATATACTAATAGATTGAAAAAAAATGGTTTTATAAACGAGTTTGATATTGCAAATAGAGTTGAAATCATCTTTGTGAAAGAGTTTTGATATTTACTACTAGTATTGAAACCTTTATATTTTAAAGTGACAAATCATAGAAGTGATTGTAGAAACAATCAATCACAAAAATTCACATTCGAAGACGTGAATAAAATCCAAACAAATCGATACCGAATCCATCAAAATGGATAATCCCAAAAATCCCGATATAAAAGTCATCAAAGTCGATAATAAATGAAAATCAACAAATCGGATAATCACGAATCGATTAAATTTGGAAACCAAGCAAAAATAGGCATAATAGGCAAATAGGAGCAGGTCAGGCGACCGGCCTTCTGCAGTCAGTCGACTGAACCATAACCCTAGAGTTTCCAGACCCTGCAATCAGTCGACTGACTGCAGGTGGCCAGTCGACTGGCTGTAGCTGAAACTGTTTTCCAGCCTATCAAATGGAGGAGCAAACTCCTCCAAACGCAATCATACGAGCAATGACACTAGGGATTTATGCTGATCGATAACCCAGCCTTATAGGCTCTTCGATTCATCACCAAAAGCTTGATCAAACATCAAATTAGGATTTTTAAGGATTTGACTTCAAAACACCAAAAATTAAAATATTCACTAATTCAATCCAAACCAAAAGCAAATGCACATGAATAAGTGTTAGGAATTCATACCCAACAATCAAAGATAGTTATAGACATAGATGTGAAATAAAAATCTCACCTTTTCACAAAAACAATGAAGGAGAAGCTTTTTAAAACAAGGCAAGATAAATTCCTCTTCAACAATAACCCAAGTAGCTTGAATCTAGGCTTAAAAGAGAAACATTTCCTATGTTAGGTTTAGGAATTTCTAAAATTGAAAGGAGAATGAGTTGGAGAAGAAGAAGGAGATGCTTACCAATAGCTTCTTCTTAAATTTAGAGATAGAACTTGGATTTGCAAAGATAATTAGGGCTTGGAGTTTTAATTTCCCATTCCTCTCTCCATTGTTGCTAAAGCTTGAGTATTAGGAAAATAAGAAAGAAGTGAAGAGGAGAGGTGGACTGAACTAGAGTAATAAGTGGGGTTAATGGGCTGAAACCCAACCCAAAGCCCTAAGTGAAAGTAGCAAAATTCTACTATCTCCAAACATATCGAAGTTTATACTCAAAAAGGTCGCAAACGTCATTTTGAACTCAATGGGAGTGGTATCGAGTCCTAATTCAACTATTTGCAAAAGGTAGCTTTTCAGACTACAATCCGGCGAACGATGCTATATTTAAATAAAATATTTAAATATACAATCGATAAATATGCAGGTTGTTACACAGAGAGTGATACTGATGTGCTTATAGCTTATGTCTCTTCTAGGAAGAGCAACTTATGGCTTCTTGATTCTGGTGCATCCTACCGTTTGACAGCTAATTGGAACTATTTCTCTACATACCATGAGATTGATGGAGGAGAGGTTCTCATGAGCAATGATGCTTCTTGTCGTATGGTTGGTGTTGGTATTGTGAAGGTCAGAATGTTTGATTGTGTTATTCATATTGTTACTAATGGTCGACATGTATATGATTTGAGGAGGAGCTTGATTTCTATTAAAACTTTAAGAAAGCTTAAGTTGAAGATTGAAGTTGAGGAAGAGAAAATGCAGATATCGAAAGGTTCCATGATTGTTATGAAAGGTGTAAGGGAAGCAAATCTTTATTTATTTTAGGGCAGTACTGCAGTTGGTGAATCAGCTCTGTTACTTCGATTGATTCAAATTCTTTTAGATTGTCGCATTTGTGAATGGGACATATTGGTGAGTGCAGTCTGGATGAGTTGAGAAAGAGAGGTTTGATTGATGGTGTTCACCATTCAAAGCTTGGCTTTTTTAAAGAGTGTGTTCTTGGAAAGTAGACAAAGATTTCTTTTGGTACTGAAGAGCATAAGGTGAAGGCTATTTTAGAGTATATTCATATAGATGTTTGGGGGTGCTCCCCCTGCCCATCTTTGGGTGAAGCAAGGTGTTTCATTTCATTTACATATAATTTCTCTCATAAAGTTGGGTATACTTTCTGTAATCTAAGAGTGAAACATTTGATAGGTTTTCAAAGTGGAAATCGACATTGAGAAACAGTCAGGGAAACAGTTGAAAGTTCTCCGTTCTGATAATGGTGGTGAATTTTTATCACAGGAATTCATCGATTTTTTTGAGTCCGAAGACATTAAAAGGCATTACACCAAACTTGATGACCCTTGGTTGGGCTTGTTGAAAGGATGAATCAGACATTATTTGAGAGAACTTGTTACCTCATATTAACTGCTAAGTTAAAGAAGGGATTTTGAGATGAAGCTTTATCTATAGTGCCTTTCCTTATTAACCGCACCCCTTCTACTATCATAGACATGAAGTTCCCTAAATAAGTATGGAAAGAAGAGCGTATTAGCTATTTATTTCTTAGTGTGTTTGGATGTCTGATATGCATGTAAATGTGCATATATTTACATCCATATTTTATCTCCTTCTATTTAAATAAACATCATATTTGGGCATTTTAACATGTTTAAAACCAAAATTCAATTATTTTCAAACCATCATATTATCATCTTCATTCAGGGGCAAAATGGTCATTTTTGTGCATGTCAATTTAAGAATTTTTACTTGGACACTTTTTGATGATTTTTGTAGGAATTTGGATGCATATGGAAGAGGATTATATGAAGATATATGCATGCACAAATGAAATACAAAGGAATGAAGAGGAAATAATTCAAGTTCAAGATCATGGAGGACCCCACCCACTTACCTAAAAGTACAATTATGAGCTAAAGGACAACTAAGTGGAGGATAAAGCTTCATGCACAACAAATGATGGATTAATTAGTGGCTAATGGTTACTTGGTGGCCACACTTCCTAAAGGGCATTTTAGGTAGCCCCCTAAAATTAGAATTAGGGTTTTATGCATGTATATATAGCCCTCTTATGTATATGAAACCATCTTCTACTCTTTCATTTTAGTTAGGAAATTAAGAAATCAAAGTGTAAGCTCAATGTTTTATGAAATAAAAATGGCTTTCAAGCCACTTTCTTCTCTTTTTTCTACATGTTTTTCTTTATTTTATTGTTAATGTTTATTTCTATGCTCTCTTTCTCTTTATGCTCATAGCTTAGATTTACATTTATGCAAGTAGTTAGTAGCTAATCTCTTTTGCTTTCTTTGCTTATTTTCTATTCTCTTTTCTTTTTAATTTTGAAATTTACTTGTGTTGCTTCAATGCCATAAATGAGTAGCTAAACCCCTTCAATTTAGGGGTGATGAAGCTCTCTAACTTAATGTAATTTCAACATTTTTATGATTTATGATCTCTTTGTTTATGCTTCATGAATGTGAATTTTGATGTAAGTTTATACAAGTGGGTTTGATAGCTTATATTGCTTGTGCAAATGAGCTATTCTTATACAACATAAACACAATTTACATCATCATTTGCTAATTAATTTTTGATTATGAAATGAAAGTAAAAATGAAATTTGATGATCTATATTACTAGTTACAATAGTAAATAGATCATACTTAAAATAACTTTTGCTTTGGCTTCATTTTCATGAGAATTATAAGTGGTATAATTGTTGTATTATAGTTTGATGGTTTGAGGTATGTTAACTAATAACATAAACAAACCATACTTATGATAAATGCAATGATTATTTCACTTAATATCAAAGTTAGAGAACATAAATTATGTGTTTGTTGATTTACAAAAATTTGAGAGTGAATTTGCCTCTAAATTGATCTCTAGTCCAATAGTTTTCTAATCACATTTTAATTCCAGTTTTAGCTTCATTTTAATTCTAGTCAACAATTCCTCCTCCAATTGGTCTAATTTGATTGAATAGATTTTTAAAACTCTAACAACCTCCTGCGGATCGACCCGTATTCGCCACGTGCTACATTCGTACACCGTGCGCTTGCGGTTATTTTTAATTTAAATTCGTTCGACGATTTTCTAAACCGATAGAATTTCGTCGACAAACAAGTTTTTGGCGCTGTTGCCGGGGAGGGGGTTTGCGTTCATGTTGCTTTGTTGTGATAGACAGTGATGTGGTCTGGAAGTGGTCGGAAATGATTATGATTATGGAAGTGATAGACAATGATGTGGTCTGAAGTTTGAAGTGGGAGTTTGAAGTTTGATATGGTTTTGGTTAAGTGGTTAGGTTACCGATGGTGTGCACTGGAGGGTATGCAGAGGTGAAGCAAAGTTGTGGTCAAGTTGAAGTTTCAAATCGACAAATAAAACAAATCTTGGAGAAAACTGTTAACAAAAATCGAAAAGATTGGTCTCAAAAATTGAATGACACGTTTTGGCCTTACCGTACTGCTTTTAAAACTAACCTTGAGATGTCCCCATTTCGTTTAGTTTACGGTAAATCTTGCCATTTACCCGTTGAAATTGAACACAAAGCGTTGTGGGCAATAAAGAACTTAAACTTTGATCTTGAAAAGGCTGGCGAAAATCGAAAACTACAACTCAACGAATTAGAAGAACTTAGGAACAATGCGTATGAAAATGAGAAAATTTACAAAGAAAGAACCAAAGTTTTTCATGATAAGTCAATCCTAAGGAAAACGTTTTTTCCTAACTAGAAAGTTCTTTTATATGACTCAAGACTTCATTAATTTCCGGAGAAAATTAAATCAAGATGGGCCGGACCATTTGTGGTACGAACTGTATTTCCACATGGTGCCATAGAAATAGAAAACCCAAGGGATGGATCAATTTCCAAAGTCAACGGTCATCGTTTGAAACCTTTCTTAGAATTGCCAAATAATTAAGAGGAGGAGCTCATGATCCTTCATGAGCCAAGCTACGTCCAGTAAGAATGTTAACCCTCTTTTGTAAATATGTACATATTTTTCCCCGTTACACTCATTATATCATGCATTGACTGTGGTAACCTACAAGAAGATTATGTTGTCTACAAAATGCAAGTGTATCATAATATCTACAAAATGAATCTACAAAATGAAAGACTGTGGTATCTACAAAATTAGATGTAGGTGAATCTACAAAATGAAAGATGGAGGAATGGTGATTTCATATATAAAACAAGTTGAAAAGTGGTATGTTTAGAAGAAAAGGGTAGAGTATCATAATATCTTTGTTCCAGTTGTCAGGCATTCATCCATTCTTATCCTTTTGGCATTAGTTACTCATTATGACATGGAACTTGAGCAACTAGATGCCAAAACCACATTCTTGCATGGTGATTTTAATAAGGATACTTATTTGCGGTAGTCAGAGGGGTTCATTGATAGTAGCAGGCCAAATTATGCTTGTAAACTTAATAAATCTGTGTATGAACTGAAGCAGTCTTCAAGAATGTGGTATACGAGACTTGATAAGTTTATGGTTTCATAGGTTCACTCTAGAAGCTTCAAAGACCAATTTTTTTAATTTAGGAGGTGTGATGGAGATATGATATATCTTTTGTTATATGTTGATGACATGTTAATTGCATCTTAGAGTATGGTTAGAATTACAGAGTTGAAAGTAGAGCTAAGCAAAGAGTTTGATATCAAAGATTTGGAAAAAGCACAAAGAATTTTGGATATGAAGATAGTTAGAGAAAGAAAGTGGAGAGTTGAGAATCACTCATGCACAATATATTGAGAAGGTCCTCGCTCAATTTGGTATGGAGAAAGCTAAACAAATTGGCACTCCATTAGGCTCTCTTTTTAAGTTGTCAAAAGAATTATCTCCTTCATCGGATGAAGACAAAAGTTATATGGCAAATATACTGTATTCTAGTGTTGTTGGTAGTCTCATGTATGTAATATATGCATGAGACCAGATTTGGCTCATGCAGTGGGTGTTGTGAGTCAATATATGTCTAACCCGGGCAAAGAGCATTGGCAAGCAGTAAAGTGGATACTTAGATATCTTCGTGACACTTCATCAGTTGTCTTATTTTGTGGTGGAGTAGATGGCGACATCCCCCTTAGAGGTTACTGTGATTCAGATTATGCTGAGGATAGAGATGGAAAGAAGTCGGTGTTGGGTTATGTTTTTACACTTGGTATATGCTCGATTTTGTAATAATCAAAGCTGCAGTCTATAGTAGCTTTGTCGACTACCAAGGTGGCGTTGACATCGACTGTGGAAGCAACTAAGGTGATTTTTTTATTTACTTCAGTTATTGGACGGTCTTTCTATTGTGCAGCGGACAATAGAGCTATTTTTAGACAGTCAGAGTGCGATTCATCTTGCAGAGAATTGAGCTTATGGTTCTTGCATAAAGCACATTGATGTTAGAGGTTTCTTCCTTATTCTTGAGGTAGAACAAAGCAATATTAAGTTGGTGAAGGTAAATACTATGGATAATCCTTCAGATATGATGATAAAGTCACTTCACAAAGATAAGTTTGAGCATTGCTTAAACTTGATTAGTTTGATTTTTGTTGCATTAACACATTGGACGCAGACGCAACAAACCCTATGATTAGTTTGTTGATTGTTGAAGACACTGACATATTTTGAATTGATATGTAGTGTAGTTATATAATTCAAATATGTGTGTATGAGTGTTTCAAATTAACGATATAATGGAGAGCTTTATATTGAATTAGATGGGAACTTGATTGGAGGAGATCAAAAGATATGGAGAAGAGATGTTTTCTATTGCAAATAATAGGCACTTAGACGTCTGAATTCCCAAACCAGACGTCTGAATGCATGTATGTTTTCAAATCGAAAGAGCTTCATGCAATCAGACATCTGACTTGGACAACCAGACATCTGAGTTGCTAACCTAAGAGTTTCAAGTAGTTTTACAAAGACGTCTGACCTCCCAAACCAAACGTCTGAATCGCTGTAACAATGTTTTCTCAGCTATTTTTGATTCGAAATTCTGATGGCATTTTCATCAATTCGATGCATGGTTCTTCTCTATTAATGGTGCATATTATTTTGATGTAATCCCATGGTCTAGAGTAATTAGAGCATTTATATAATAGCCTCCTAATTATCTTCCTAATGAATGATTATAAGGATTATTAAGTTTTCAATTATTGTAATTAATAGAAACACTGGCTCATTTAATTTGGGGGTTTTCTATTTGATTGTTCTAAATTTTAATTCTTCAATTGAGTGATTGATTAGAGGGAGTCTCCACATATTGTAACCCTCTAATAATTGATTTGACTTGTAATCTCTTATAACTGCTGATTGAAATAAAAGGCTTGTTGGGTCTCCGTGGACGTAGGATACAAATCCGAACCACGTTTAATCTTCCATGCCTCTTTTCTATCTATTGTTTGATCCTATGTGATAACATAATTGGTTTTGAATTTGTATTGGTGTTAAAATAGACAAAACTAAATTCTAGTTAATCACTTCTTCATATTAGTAATAAATTCTTCCCTACATTTTTCACTGATTAGATTAAACATGCATCAATGAAAGTCCCTCTTTGTCCTCCTTTTCTCATGTGTGATGCAGCGGTTCCACTATTAAAATTTTCAATCTACATGACTCGGAAAAAAAATGAGTGAGTGAGTTAGCATCTTATAGAAAGTTAGGAAACTACATATGATATCCAAACATTACTTACAACTTGCATTCCATTACATTTTGAATCAGTGGGTATTGGCTCAGTGTTGTTGCTAGAAACATTCTCAAAATGTATACTTTGCTTGCTTGGAGTTGTTGTTTAAACATGTTATAGTGTATAGTGTGGGTAAATGATCTTTTCAAAAAGTGTAATTGTTAAAAATACTCAGGGCCGGTCCAGTGGAAAGCCTACCAAGTCCTCGGGATAGGGCAACTCCCATGACGAGGGCAAAAAAAATTTAAAATAAATTGTTTACCTTTGTAATATGAATAATATTTATATGTTTTAACATGTCAATGTCCAATTGTAGTAGAATGGTAAGCTATATAGCTTCAACTTCACCAACTTGAGTTCAAGCATGGACATTAAATACCAATATTTTCTCGATTTCCATGTAAGAAATTTTTGGGCTAGGGCAACCTAATTTCCAGGCCCACCTTAAATGTACTATTCATCGAGATTATAGGAAATAAATGATGTTTTAAAAAAAATTACCTAAGACGTAAAACCGCTTGTTTGGGTGGATCCTAATTTCTTTTTAATCAGCCTTGAGTAAGCAAAATGTGTTTGTTGTTCATTTCATAATTATTGGGCCTAAATTCAAATACCGCATCTATTCTCGTTGACTTCTAAAAAATGCTAAGAATTTTTTCTTCCCCATTTTCCTAAAAATATATAATCGTACATGTTATCGGTATTTAAACAAAACTAATTTAAGATATATAGCATGGTTTGAAATAATCAAACTCTGTGAATTGGTGAAAATTGCAATTTTATTCATGGTTAGGTAACTCAAACATAATATTTGATGTGACTGCAGTTGCTAAATTTATGGTGTGATGTGGAAAACTAAAATGAAGATAAACATTAAAAGTCTAGCCGGTGATCATATACTGTGTTTTTTAGAACCCACTTAAATTATAAGTTTAAGAATAGGAAGTATAAAATGAAAATAACAGCATTAGGTTCTCAGTAGCATATAACAGATTATTGATTGGGAAATAGGAATACAACCTACACGGTACAAAGTTAGTCTTGTGAAAAGAATTTGGGAAAACATGTATGTATTGGCGTTCGTATAAGTGATATAAGGCACTTTTTGAGGTATAAAAAATATTACAGTATTGAAGGTTAAATTTACGTAGTTCTATATTTTGATAAATAACAACAACAAAAATAAATAATTGAAAAAATAAAATAAATAAAGAAATAAGATGACAATGGTTCAAAATTAACCTTTTTGGAGATGTTAATCATCTCATCAATATATAATCTAATAAGTCTTTCGACCTCCTTGTCGAAAACAGTTACAGTGTTTGACATAACAGCATCAAGTATGTCAATATTTAAATGATATCCAATAAAAATATAGTTTTAAGAATAATAAAGTTTATCATTGAAGAAAAATAGATTAATGTGTGCGCATACTGATTAACAGGGAAGTTCACTAGTATATGACTTTTGTACAAAAATAATTTGACCCATCAATGCATACATAGGCTTTACAAATCACACATGAAATATAGCTGACGAGTTCCTTAAATTCCCAATACTTGCAGTTTCAAGGGTATGCTTAATCAGGTTTTAATTAACATGGCATGGTTCATAATTGAATGAAAATGGCAGGACACACTTATGGACTGAATGTAGTGCACACTACTGCTGTAATGACTCTAATTTTGACTAACATTATTTAGGGCATATAATTAGATAAATTAAATGAAATAATGTAGATGTTTAAGGGATTGAGATTTGTTAATCAATAAGGAAGGTTGTGCCTTAATTAATGTATAAACAAAAGAGAATTAAAAAGAAGTAAGTAGGAGGAATATGATAAGGATTAGTAATAATCTTCATTCTTATACCCTAAACCCTTCTTACCTTCATTTCTTACTCATTTCAACATTACAAACAAAACCAAAAAAATTATAAACTTAGTCGGCCACAATAAAGAGAAATCAAAAGGACGATAAGCTAGGAAACAAGTAAAAAGCTTGAAGGGTTTAATCAAAGGACAAATCTCAACCTTCTTAACACCAAGATAAGGTGAATAATTTGATTTACATCTCACTTTTGTTGATAATTTCGGTTTCAAGGTTTGACTCGATTAATTTTGCAAATAGTATGCCATGTTATGTTTCTTTGAAAGGATATATGCTTCTTGATGATTTATGGAGTTTCATATAGATTTTATGATAAGTTTAGATTGGGAAACCTATTAAATGACATCCAAATGACTTGCGTTTTTGCTATATGGTCAAAAACATTGTTTTATAAGTGGGTTTCAAGTTTCATGATTTTCTAAGCAATTGTGGGTTTATTAAGAATTTCCTATGAAAGGAAATAGCTAATATCGGGTTTAAATTGATTCCGGCAATTATATATTGATTTTGGGTCAGAAATTTAAATATGTTAGAAAACATATTAGAAATGAGATATGGAAATTTTTGGAGAATTTTCCTAAGTATTTTACTTTGATAATAAAATTATTTAAGCTAAGGAGCTTAAATGTATTAAATGTTTTAAAAAGGAAAATGGATTATTTGTTAAACGTTTTAATTCTGAGTTCGGCGGCACTTTTAGAAAATGATTTTTATAAAGAAATGGCAACCAATTATGTTTTGATAAATAGGGCAAGTTAGGTAAAAAGAAATTGCTTTTAAAAGCTAAAAATCAGTTTTGCTTGGAATTCCTACTTCGGCACTTCCATATACTAGCTTTCGACATCATACCTCCACTAACCCATTCGAAACCAAAGCATATGGTACTAAGCAATTAATACATAGTGCATTGGAGAAAAGCGGAAGGTACAATGTCGAAACCTAGCTTTCGAAAGGGTAGAAGCTATTCTTATTAAGTTTGAATTGCATTTTTAATAAACGATGCTTCCAAAAGGGTTGGAGTTAGCTTTCGACTTAATCAACTTATCTTTGTTTTAGAAAAAATCTTTTGAAAGAGCTGTTGCCTTTTTGTTTTAAAAGAAGCTTTAAAAAGGATAGTCGCTTTGAACCTATTCGAAATCCATGCTGTCGCATTTAAACCTTTCAAACAAGATAAGGTCGCTTTTCTTATAGCTTAGAACAATGCATATGAAAGGGTGCTTTCACCTTTGTACTTTAAAGCCACCTTCTCAATGCTTTCAAAAGGGCCTTGTAGTCGTTTTCAAAATGATTTTAGAGGCAATGGTTTTGAAAGGGTTAGTATTGAAACTATCCTCCTTCTTTCACTTAGGATAAATGCTTTCGAAGGTAATGAGTTCGCCCTAGTTCTTCATGACACTTAGTTATATTAAAAGTTAAACCCAATGGTTTTGAAAGGAATAATTATTAAAGGTTCGAATCAATGTTTCCACGATCCTTTACTTGAACCCAATGCTATCGAAAGGTATATAACATGTGTTTCGAAGTGGAGATC
The DNA here is from genome assembly GCA_030765085.1 of Allium cepa. NCBI lineage: Eukaryota > Viridiplantae > Streptophyta > Magnoliopsida > Asparagales > Amaryllidaceae > Allium > Allium cepa. The sequence goes on from CM060929.1 coordinate 889,253,859, forward strand.
CCCAATGTTTCAAAAGGTTTGTTTTCAGTATTTGAATGGAGGTTTTCCAAGGCTTTCGAAAGACAAGTTTAAATGGTTTTAAAAGAGGATGTCTAAGGTTTTGGTAAAGCTTTCGAAAAGGTTGTCTCAATAATTTCGAAAGGCGTTGTTTAAAGTTTTTAAACAAGGGTTTCGAAAGTTTTACCATGGCTTCTTCGCCTAATAATCTTTTAAGTTAAAAAGGGTTTTAACTTACTTAGAAGGGATAGATAATCCCATTAATAAGGTTTCATCAACATTGTTTTGTGTAAAATAGATATCATGACATAAGTATTTTGAGTAAAGCAAAATATATGATTTCCTTATTTTATAAGGGTATGATTTCAGGGGTAAATCATTTGTAAAGACTATTACAAAGAAATGAAATTTTAACAGGGTAGTTAACCCTAAGAGAGGAAAAGACACATGAATAGGGTAGTTAACTCTAAGTTTATAGCTTAGATGCTAGAAGACTAGATGGGACTGGTGTAGGGTCATGCCCTATACCTTAGCTATTAGCCCCTAACTAAAATAAGTCCAAAATTCTAGTGTGTAGGGATTGTCATAGGTGGGACTAAAATGAGGTTACACGTAGAAGGGAATATACAGAGTAAAGATAGGATAGTGGTGAGCGGTAAAACCATTAGGTTCATTTGAACCTAGAAAAAAAGATAAGGGCAGTCAGCCCAGTGTTGTATCTAACAGAAGTTGGATTCTTGGTTACGTTTGGTAGGCCCGAGTCAGCCAATGGTTAATAGTTAGCTAGTTGAAACTATAGTTTGGACAGATGGTCCATTGATTTCCTGATTTTTATGCTTATATGTATTTTCTATTATTTTATAATTAATTTGATTGCAGGATTCTGATTTGCAAAAGATATGCTTTTAAAGGATATTAGTGAGGGGAAAACCTGCTTCGCTAAGAGGTGTGCTCTCACTTAATATCAGTAAATCGAGATGTAGTAGTATTATTCACATCAGGCATTATGTCTCACTCGAAGTTTATGTTTTCCCTTAAACTCTCGAGTGCTTAAAATTTAATTGGGTAGATTGATAGTTAAGGTTTTTCAAGTTCAGTGGGTTGGATGAATAAGCTCTCGAAGACGTGCTAGAGGCAAAGTTAGCTACGTAGTAGCTATTTAATTTTATTTCGTTGTTATATATTTATGACCTATATGTCTATCTAGTAATCTAATCATCCAAGGGGGAATCTTCATATGTCATCGTTGGCATAATTTGTAATACTTATATTTGATCAAACCCTCATATTCGTTTTGGAAATTGTGTAATTTAATATGAAATGTGAATTTGAAATGTAATCAGAAAAGTTGTTTTTGAAATTTGTGATTTTATTTTATATTCGTATGCTTCTGATATTATGGATACCATTAACAATACTATATTTTATCCTCGGAAATTAATACTTTGGATGACTGTAGCATCTGTAGTGCTTAGCTTCGAGCCTGAAGATAGGGAATGTTACAACTTGGTATCAGAGCATATATTTATGATAACTTGAAAGAAATTTCAAACTTAAAATGATTTTGAAAACATAATCCTAATCAGAGAAACGATTAGGAAGTGGATAACATTATAGTAACATACTTGTATTTGCTATATATAAATATACACTTTATCTGTATTCTCCCAACTCTCTTAGGCTATTCTTCTATATCTTATAAAGGCTCGAATGCAGATTTTAAGGACGTAAGATATGGATGCTTGGAGTGGAAGAGTTAACATTGGTCGAGGAAGCACCACAAAAAATGGGAATGCCAAACTTAACACTTGAAGAATCCAGGTCGGGCAAAAGTTGCTAATGTGGGTGCTGGAGTGCCGCAGGCTGATATGGGAGTTATGTGTCAGTTCTTCGTTAATATGATGCATGTTGGAGTTGTTGCTGGTTTAGTCGGAGGAAATGTTGAAGGAGGAAATCAAGGAGCTCCAGTTTTCAATAACTATGTAGTACTAAGCAAAGATTATACCAGGCGTAGAGGAGAGCCGTTTATTGGGACCAAGGATGCAATTGAAGTGGAGAATTGGTTACTTCACTGAAAAAGGATCTTTGCTGATTTAGGGCTTAATGATGAGCAAAAGAGGAGGCTTGCTTCTAGATAGTTGCAAGGAGCAGCATTGTACTGGTGGAATAGTGTTACTATGGGAGTTAATGAGGAGACCATGACTTTGACTGAATTTAGAAGGAGGTTTAAAGAAAGATTCATATCAGAGATTGCTAAGTCAACTCTGCTCAGGAAGTCTATTGAGTTGGAGCAGGGAGACATGACAGTGCTTGAGTATGCAACCAGATTTGAGGAGCTATCAAGATACTGATATGCTACGGCTGATACAGTTATCAAAAGGAATGAGAAGTTCATCCACAGACTGAAATTTGAAATAGCTAAAGAAACTCTACCACATATCAGGGATCTGTGTGATGTAGTTATTGAGATGGCTTCGGACAAGAGGAGATGCTTGCTTTTCATGATGGTAACAAAGCAGGGGAAGCTCAAAGTGGGCAGAACCAGAAGAGAGAGCTTTTTCATAAGAAAGGGGTTCAGAAAGGAGGAGGAGCCAAGAAAAAGAAGGCCCAAGTAGTTTACTATAAGTATGACAAGAAGGGGCACTATGCTCACGATAGTCGGACAGACAAAGGGAAGAAAGATGCTGATAAGAAAGAGGTGAGGTGCTTTAGCTGTGATCAAATTGGAAATTATAAGAACCATTGCAAGGAACCAGCCAATGATGAAAAAGGCAAGATGTTTGCATTAGAACCAGCTACCTCAAGACCAACAGCCAAGGAGAAAGGAAAAGCTGTGTTGGGAGGTACGCTTCTGATTTGTGTGTATCAGTTAGATTTCTATTTGATACTGGTGCATCGCATTCTTTTATATCTTATTATTTAGTAGATAAGCTTAACCTAGAACCCTCATACCTAGTTACTTTTTTAAGGGTTGCGAACCCGATAGGAGGGTATGCGACCCTTGGGATGACCACTTAGAATTTGAATTGTTAGGTCATATATTTGCTTGCAGTTGGCTTGTATTTGACTTCTTAGGGTTCGATATTGTTTTGGGTACGGATTGGTTAAGTAAGTATGAAGCTAGGATAGTTTACCATGATAGGAAAATATCACTTAGACACCATAGTTGTAGTGATCGGACTATATACTCTATAGAAAACCCTAGTTTTGGGGTAAATGCTTTGTTAGGTGTTACAGAGAAAGAAGTTGAGTTGAACCGAGTTTTCATTATCAGAGAGTTCGCAAACGTCTTTGACCCCGTAGTAGGACTACTGCCAAAACAAGCCATTGAGTTTCGGATAGATTTAATACCCGGAGCAGAACCATTGAGTAGACCGCCAAGTAGGATAACACCTTCCAAGATGAAGGAGCTAAAGGTGCAGTTGGTGGATTTAGAAGGTAAGAACTTTATCCGACCAAATAGTTCGTCCTAGGGAGCAGCCGCAGTGTTTGCAAAGAAACCGGATGGATCGTTAAGATTGTGTATCGATTAACGTAACTTGAATGAGAAAACGATAAAGAATTGATATTTATTACCTAGAATTGGCAATTTGTTCGACCAGTTGAGTGGAGCCATAGTATTTTCCCGATTAGATTTATCAACATGTTCCATCAGCTTAGAGTAGCAGAGGATAGTATTACTTTGATGGCGTTTAGAACAAGATATGGATCGTACGAATAGTCAATAATGTCGTTCGGATTAACCAATGCGCTAGCATTTTTCGTAGACTTGATGAACTGAATCTTTCGAGAGCATCTGGGTAGATTCGTGTTATTGTTCATAGATGGCATTTTGATATACTCTAAAGATGAAAGATAGCATGAAGCTTACCTTAGAGTGGTGCTTGAGACGTTGAGGCAGCATCAACTGAAAGCGAAATTTTTGAAGTGCCATTTCTGGAAGAAGGAAGTAAAATTTCTTGGTCATGTAATCTCATAGAAAGGGTTATCCATAGATCCGACCAAGATTGAAGCGGTGAATAATTGGAAGAGATCCAAAATCGTGACTGAGATAAATAGTTTTCTTGGATTAGCTAAATATTATCGGAGATTCATTAAGGATTTTTTGTTGATAGCGGCACCGATGACTAAGCTAACTTGGAAAGATGTGAAGTTCGTCTGGACTGATAAGTCTGAGGAGGCATTCTGAAAATTGAAACATTTATTGACTAATGCACCTATGTTAGTTGTTCCAGAGGGAACCAGGACTTAGTGGTATACACGGATGCATCTGGAATAGGGTTAGGAGCTGTGTTAATGCAAAGAGGTAAAGTGATTACCTACGCTTCACGACAGCTTAGACCGCATGAAGCCAAAAATCCAACTCATGATTTGGAATTAGCTGCAGTAATTTTCACATTGAAGATGTGGAGACATTATCTTTTGGGAGAAAGATTCGAGTTTTATACGAATCATGACTCACTGAGATATTTATTCTCTTAGAAGGAGTTGAATATGGAAAAACGGAGGTGGTTAGAGTTTTTAGTTGCTTATGACTTTGGAGTTAAATATACACCAGGGAAAGGAAATATGGTTGCAGATGCACTAAGACGGAAACGTCATAATGCAGTATTGGTAATGATAGCTGAGTTGAAGATTTAGAAGCATTGGCTACATGTAGAATACAGTGGAGATCTGAAGCTAGTGCTAGTAAGGAAACTGCTATGTTGCCATATTTAGATGTTCGACCAGTGATGATTGAAAGGATTGCTTCTAAGCAAGGGGAGGATCCATTATTAGTTGAACGGATCAGAAAACTAAGGAATGGAACGGAGAGCGATGACTTGAAAGATTTCAATCTTGACCATAATGGGTGGTTAAGGAGGAAAGGAAGAATGTGTATTCTGAATGTGGATTACATTTGGAAGGAAGTTCTTGAATAATACCATCATTCAAAGTTCACCATTCATCCTAAAGGAGCTAAGATGTATTAGGATATGAAAAGGAGTTTCTTCTGGAAGGGTATAAAGAGAGATGTAGGCTTATGGGTGAAGCACTGTTTGAACTGTCAACGAGTAAAAGCTGAGTATCAGAAATAAAGTGGATTACTTCATCCTTAAATGTTCCAGTTTGAAAATGGGATTCTATCTCAATGGACTTTATAGATGGGTTGCCAAGGTCAAATCGAGAAAATGAAAGTATATGGGTCATAGTGGACAGGTTAAGAATGCCCATTTCATTCCAGTTAAGTCAACCAGCATGGCACCTATCTTGGCTAAATTATTCATGAATATAGTTAGACTACATGGAACTCCTAATCGTATAGTAAGTGATAGATATTCCTTATTCGCTAGTGAGTTCTAGAAAAGTCTACCGGAGACTTTAGGTACCAAGCTAGAGACGAGTACCGCTTACCATCCGAAGACAGATGGACAAACAGAAATAGTTAGCAAAGTCTTAAAGGATTTGTTAAGAACTTATGTGCTAGACTTTGGAGGATCATGGGAAGACCACCAACAATTAGCCGAGTTTTCGTATAACAACAGTTATCAAACTGGTATAGGGATAACACATTTTAAAGCTTTGTATACAAGGCCATGCAAGTCTCTCGTTTGTTGGTTAGAGACTGGGGATATGGTAGTTCTTGGTTCGAATTTTGTTAGAGAAGCTTCCGAAAAGATTGAGTTAATTCGAGCTAGAATGAAGGAAGCTCAGTCTAGGAAGAAAAGTTATGCTCATAGGAGACGGAAAGACTTAGAGTTCTTAGTCGGAGATCATGTTTTCATCAAGATATCACCAATGAAAGGTGTAATCCGATTTGGAAATTCAGGAAAACTGAAACCGAGATTCATTAGACCATTTCCTATTATAGAAAGATTAGGAAACTCGTGTATATAGTAGAGTTACTAAATAGTTTGGCGGGAGTCCACAATGTTTTTCATGTTTCTCGTCTAAGTAAGTGTATTCGACATCCAGAAACTACTATTGCACCGACTGTGTTAGATGAGTGGAACCAAATATGACTATAGTTAGAAAACCAGTTCTTATAATTGCGAGGGATGAGAAGAGACTATGAAACAAGACGGTCAGTCAAAGTCCAGCGGAGTGACGATGAGAATGATTGCACTTGAGAAACTGAGAGCGAGATTAGAGATACTTATCCCGACTTGTTTCATGGTATGTTTTACCTTTATATTTGATTGTTGTGAGTACCTTATCATAATTTCAAGGACGAAATTCTTTAAGGAATGAAGTCTAATGACCCTAATTTTGAATAACGTTATTTAGGGCATTTAATTAAATAAATTAAATGAAATAATGTGGATGGTTAAAAGATTGAGATTTGTTAATCAACAAAGAGTGGCGTGCCTTAATTAGTGTATAGACAAAAGGGAATTAAAAAGAAGTAAGTAGGAGGAATATGATAAGAGAAAAATAGAAATAGTCTTCATTCTGATACCCTAAACCCTTCTTGCCTTCATTTCGTACTCATTTCAACATTTACAAACAAAACCAAAAAACTTATATGCTCGGTCGGCCGCTATCAAGAGAAATCAAAAGAAAGGTAAACTGGGAAAAAAGTAGAAAGCTTGAAGGGATCAATCAAAGGACAAATTTCAACCTTCTTAACACTAAGCTAAGATGAATAATTTGATTTAAATCTCACTTTTGTTGATAATTTCGGTTTCAAGGTTTGACTCGAATTATCTTCATCAATTCCATATACTAGCTTTCGGCACCATACGTCTGCTAACCTATTCGAAACCAAAGCACAAGGTACCAAGCAATTGATACGTAGTGCATTAGAGAAAGGCGGAAGGTACAGTATCGAAATCTTGCTTTCGAAGCGGTAGAATCTATTCTTATTAACTTTGAACTAATTTTGTTAATAAATGATGCTTTCGAAGGGGTTGGAGTTAGCTTTCGACTTAATCAACTTGCCTTTGTTTTAGAAAATAGCCTTCGAAAGAGTTGTCGCATTTTTTTTGAAAGAAGCTTTCAAAAGGATAGCCACTTTGAACCTATTCGAAACCCATGCTGCCGCATTCAAACTATTCGAACAAGTTAAGATCACTTTTCTTATAGCCTTAAAACAATGCATTCGAAAGGGTGATTTCACCTTTGTACTTTAAAGTCACCTTCTCAATGCTTTTGAAAGGGTCTTGTAGCTTTTCAAAATGATTTTGAAGGCAATGGTTTCGAAAGGGTTAGTTTCAAAACTATCCTTTTTCTTTCACTTTGGATAAATGCTTTCTAAAGTAATGCTCTCACCTTAGTTCTTTACGACCCTTAGTTATATTAAAAGTTAAACCTAATGGTTTCGAAAGGAATAATTATTAAAGGTTTCGAAGCAATGTTCCCATGGTTTTTTACTTGAACCCATTATTTTCTAAAGGTATATAATATGTGTTTCGAAGAGGAGATCCCTAATGTTTTCTAAAGGTTCATTTTGAATGGAGGGTTTCCAAGGCTTCGAAAGACATGTTTAGATGGTTTTAAAAGAGGATGTCCAAGATTTTAATAAAGCTTTCGAAAAGGTTGTTTTCAATGATTTTGAAAGGCATTGTTTAAAGTTTTTAAACAAGGGCTTCGAAGGTTTTACCTTGGCTTCATGGCCTAAAATCATTTAAGTAAAAAGGAGTTTTAACTTACTTTGTTGGGACAGATAATCCCATTAATAAGCTTTCATCAACATTGTTTTGTGTAAAATATATATCATGGCATCAGTATTTTGAGTAAAGCAAAGTATATGATTTTCATGTTTATTAGGGTATGATTTCAGGGGTAAATCATTTGTAAAAACTATTTACAAGGAAATGAAATTTTAACATGATAGTTAACCCTAAGATAGGAAATGAAACATGAATATGGTAGCTAACCCTAAGTTTATGACTCAAATGTTAGGAGACCAGATGGGACTTGTGTAAGGTCACACCCTATACTTTAGCTATTAACCCCTAGCTAAATTATGTCCAAAATTCTAGTGTGTGGGGCTTGTCATAGGTGGGACTAAAATGTGGTTACACACAGAAGGAAATATACAGAGTAAAGATAGGTTACTGGTGAGCCTGTAAAACCATTAGGTTCGGTTGACCCTAGAAAAATAAGATAAGGGCAATCAGCCAGTATTGTGTCTAGCAGAAGTTGGATCTTGATTATGTTTGGTAGGCCGAAGTTAGCCAATGATTAATAGTTGCCAGTTAAAACTATAATGTAGACAGATGGTCCATTGATTTCCTGATTTTTATGCATATATGCATTTGTTATTATTGTTATAATAGTTTGATTGTAGGATTCTGATTTGCAAAAGATATGCTTTTAAAAGGATATTTATGAGGGAAATCCATTCCTCTAAGCGACGTACCCTCACCTAATATCAGTAAATCGAGATGCACTAGTATTATTCATATCAGGCTTTATTTCTGACTTGAAGTTTATGTTTTCCCCTTAAACTCTCGGGGGCTCAAAATTTAATTTGAGTAGATTGAGAGTTAAGGTTTTACAGGTTTAGTAAGTTGAACGAATAATCTTCTAAAGTCATGCAAGAGGCAAAGTTAGCTATGTATGAGCTATTTAGTTTTATTTCCGATGTGATGTATTTATGACTGATATGTATATCTTTACTCTGAACATCCAAGGGGGCATCTTAATATGTCACTCTTGGCTTAATTTGTATTAGTTATATTTGATCAAAACTCGGGATTCATTTGGGATTATGTGACTGAATATGAAATATGGATTTGAAATGTAATTAGAAAAGTTTTTTTTTGAAATCCGTGATTTTATTTCATATTCATATGCTTCTGATATTACGGATGCTATTAACATTATCATATTTTATCATCGAAAGTTAATACTATAGATGATTGCAACATCTGTAGCGCTTAGCTTTGGGCCTCAAGATAGGGGATGTTACAGTTGCTTTGGATATAATGTTGTTTACATGATATGATGTGATTGTATGATGAGAAGGTTAAGGGAAAACTCATTCGTTCTACGGCGTGGTCTCACTATGATTGCTTAGAGTAAAGATTTTACTCATACTAGGCTTTATGTTTGACCTTTATTGTTATTATTTTTCATAAACTCATGGGTACGAATTTGAGTAGGTTAAGTTTATGAAATTAGATGGGTATCTTTTGGAAGGACAATAAAGATTCCAAAGATGAAGCATGAGACTTACTTTCTAATAAAAGTTATTATGGAAATTTCGTTGTGTAAAACTAGAAATTATAGCAGATTATGTGTCGTGTCGGCATCTTCATATATTAGACATGACACCATTCTGATTTTCTTATTGTATTTACCACTGGGTGGAAACAAAAAGGGTTAACGATAATGTAACAAATATTGTGAAACAGATTTATGCAATGCAAATTTGGTTTTGGTGCTCCGTTTACTTATGTTGTGCAAATAATACTGAACTCGCTTTATTGTTTGAAAATGATTATGATGGTGACTGGCCTACCTGTGACTTGTGTGTAGAATTTACTGGGTAGGAGCCGGGTTGAATGTGGGCCGAATTGAACTGGGTCGGGCAAAGACATGCTTGTTGACATGCGTTTGGCCCTGGGTTAGAATTGGGGTTGTATAATTACACTTGGGAGAAATTTGAGCCACAACTACCATTCGAGTTGATGTATGAAATCGAAAGAACTTTTTAAATTTGAAAAAAATTACAATCTTACATAAACATAATATTCAAGTAAAGGTTGTTACTGCTACAATGGTTGTCCACAATTCTATACGAAGATACAACGAGTGAGACCCGGAATTTATTCCATATAACGATGGCCCGACCTACTTCCAAAAGAATTTTTAAAAGAATACTGTAATATTCGAACGTTCATGAATAACGGTCGTGACCAATTAAAAGAAATGCAATAAATTCCTTAGCACTCATTTGAGGTAACATACGAACTGAACTAGTTGATGTTGGAGTAGGTTAGGAATTGTTTGTATGTCACTAGTAATTTTTATTTGTCTAACTACACTTGTACCATTATTGTATCTATAATTCGAAATTGTTGTACTACTATAAACGTACTTATACTATTATTGTATTTTAATTCAAAACTTTTGTATTAGTATGATTGTATCTTTTTTATTTAGATGCTGAAATTTTCGGATTAGCTTGCATTCTCAACATACATCTCTACTTTAAAATAATACAAGTATGTTAACAATATAACTAGTAATAATAGAATTAATAATTTTGTTCCATGTACTTTCAAATTCCTTTTTTTCAATCCAAGAACACATTCTCCTTGCTCAACCACCACACCCTTCAAATGCTCCTTAAATTTAACACAAAGACGCATCCTAAAGAAACACATATAGCTGATTTATTAAGAAACAATAAACCTAGAAGATTACCCGGATCCAATGGTAATATATATTCCCTAACATCCCTGGGACCCTGAACCTTCTCTTCCAGACTTCCCAACAATGTTCATTGAGAAATGACTGGATGGATCCCCCCCACGCTGTCACAGTCGTTGATTCCTTTCTAACTGCTAGTTCAGTTTTAGGTAAATGGCGCTATAAAGTTGAGTATAATACTTTGTACATCATTACCTTGAGCATCAAAAGGAAGAAGAAAATAAAGGTGGAAACATAAAAGGTGAAAATGGAACCATTATAGGTGCCACCAGTTTGCATGAATTACTCTCGGATGTAAATTTAACCGTCGGGCCACTTTTTTGACAAACTTTGTTGAAATATCAAACTTGATTTGTTAATTTCTAGAAGTTTTTTATTATTAAAGTTTCTAGAGTCTTCTTGTATTTGATAGAATTTGGTGAGATCTCTAGAATTTTATATTAGTTGCTAGAATTAAGAATTATATAATAGTTATGTTTCTAGAGTTGCCTAAAGAGTCATTTCTAGAGTTGTCAAATGAGTCATGTTTCTAGAGTATTCTATATCTAGAATGTTCTATTGAATCATATAAATAGAGGAGCTCTCCCCTCATTTTGTATCAATCAAGAAAGAAAGAAATCATCAATAAAGAAAATTTTTCTACAATAAAATAAAAAAACTCCTCTTTCTTATATTCTCTCCCTATTTCTCCAAAAAAATATTCAAAAAAATTGTATCAGAGCGAGGATTTAAAAAAAGATAGAGATGGCGAATAATGGCATTCCCCTACAAGTTTCAATGCTCACCAAGAACAATTATGATAATTGAAGTTTAAGGATGATGGCTCTCCTTGGAGCACATGACGTGTGGGAGATAGTTGAAAATGGATATAATGAACATGAGAATGAAGATGGTTTATCTCAAATTCAAAGAGATGGTTTGAGAAATCAAGGGACAAGAAGGCTCTTTGTCTAATTTATCAAGCATTGGATGATGATACATTTGAAAAAAATTCCGGATCAAAGTCGGCCAAAGAAGCATGGAAGAAGCTTTGAACGTCTTACAAGGCAGCTGATCAAGTCAAAAAGGTACGTCTTCAAACTTTAAGAGGAGAGTTTGAAACTTTGCATATGAAAGAATATGAACTTGTTTCTGATTACTTCTCAAGAGTTCTAGTGGTTAGTAAATCTTAAAAGAAATGGTTATAAGTTAGATGATGTAAGAATTATGGAGAAGATTCTTAGATCATTAGATCCAAAGTTCGAACATATTGTCACCATCATTGAAGAAACAAAAAATTTGGAGATCATGTCAATAGAGGAACTTCTAGGCTCATTGCAAGCTTATGAAGAAAAGAAAAGAAAGAAGGAAGAGACCGTGGAGCAAGTCCTTAAGATACGGATTGATTCAAAAAAAGAAGAAAGTAATCGAAGCCAACAAAGATGGGGTGGTAGCTAAGAAAGAGGAAGAGGTCGTGCATATGGACATGGACGAGATTGGAGGTCCAACTATGAAAACAACAACAACAATAATAAAAGAGGAGAAAGCTTAATAAAAGGTCATGTGAGAGGAAATTCAATGTATGACAAGTCACGTGTTAAATGCTAAAATTGTGAGAAATTTGGACATTATGCTTCTGAATGTAGAGCTTCAAAGCATAATAAAGTTGAAGAGAAGACCAATTACGTTGATGAAAAAAACCAAGAGGATGGTACATTATTACTGGCTTACAAATAAAATGAAAAAAGGAAGGAAAACCAATGGTACCTAGATAGTGGTGCAAGCAACCATATTTGTGGAAGAAAAAATATATTTGTGGAGCTTGATGAACCAGTGAAGGGAAATGTGGCCTTTGGAGATAAATCAAAGATAACAGTGAAAGGTAAAGGAAAGGTTCTTATCCGATTGAAGAATGGAGAGCACCAATTCATTTCCAATGTTTACTATGTGCCAAACATGAAGAGCAACATTTTGAGCTTAGGACAACTCTTAGAGAAAGGTTATGATATTCGATTAAAAGATAATAATCTTTCTATAAGAGATGGTGCAAGTAACTTCATTTCAAAGGTACCAATGTAAAGAAATAGAATGTTTATGCTCAACATTCAAAGTGATGTTGTAAAATGCCTTAAGGTGTGCTACAAAGATACTGCTTGGCTTTGGCATCTTTGTTTTGGACATATTAACTTCGAAGGACTAGAGTTGCTATCAAAGAAGGAAACGGTAAGAGGATTACCATGCATAAGTCATCCAAATCAAGTGTGTGAATGATGTTTACTTGGAAAGCAATCTAAAATAGGCTTTCCAAAGGAGTAATACTCAAGTGCTAAAAGGTCGTTGGAACTCATACATATGGATGTGTGTGGTCCGATCAAGCTAAGTTCACTTGGTAAGAGTAACTATTTTCTTCTTTCCATCGATGATTTTTCAAGAAAACATGAGTGTAAATCAGAGGTTTTTAAGAACTTCAAGAAGTTCAAAGCCCATGTTGAGAATGAAAGTGGCCTTATGATCATAACCATGAGATCTGACAGTGGAGGAGAGTTCACATCAAAAGAATTCCAAAAGTATTATGAAAATAATGGAATCAAACGACAACTGACAGTGCCCAGATCCCCCCAGCAAAATGGAGTAGCAGAAAGGAAGAATAGGACAATTCTTGAAATGGCAAGGAGCATGCTTAAAAGTAAGAGGTTGCCAAAGGAATTTTGGGCGGAAGCTGTGGCATGTGTGGTTTATTTATCAAATCGATCTCCAACAATAAGTGTGTGGGGAAAGACACCACAAGAAGCATGAAGTGGAAGGAAGCCTGTTATTTCCCGTCTAAGAGTCTTTGGAAGCACAGCTTATGTACATGTACCAAAGGAGAAGCGAAGCAAACTGGATGACAAAAGTGAGAAGTATATTTTGATCGGTTATGACACCAACTCTAAAGGATATAAGCTCTACAATCCTAATACGAGGAAGATAATAATTAGTCGAGATGTTGTGTTTGATGAAGAAGGCGAATGGGATTGGAGATCATATAATGAAAACTACAACTTCTTTCCATACTTTGAAGAAGATGAAATGCCACAACTAAGGATCGAGCAATTAAGGGAGAAGCCTACTTCCCCACTAGTTTCTCCTACCAGAAGTTGTCAAGAAAATGAGAGCTCAAGTGAAAGAGCTCCACGCTTTAAAAGCCTTCAAGAAATTTATGAGGTTACAGAAAATCAAGACAATCTTACTCTCTTTTGTTTATTTGCGGATTGTGAGCCTATGAACTTCCAAGAAGCTTTATAAAAGAAGAATTGGAAAAATGCTATGGACGAAGAAATCAAGGCCATCATGAAGAATGACACATGGGAGTTAGCTTCACTTCAAAAGGACACAAGGTGAGTGGTGTGAAGTAGGTATACAAAGGAAAGAAAAATGCCAAAGGAGAAGTTAAAAGATACAAAGCGAGATTGGTGGCAAAAGGCTATAGTCAAAGAGCCGACATTGACTATGATGAGGTATTCGCTCCATTCGCTCGATTAGAAACTGTTAGACTAATAATCTCTTTAGGAGCTCAAAATAGTTGGAAGATACATCAAATGGATGTGAAATCTGCTTTCTTAAATGGAGTTCTTAAAGAAGAAGTTTATATGGAGCAACCACAAGGCTATGAAGTCAAAGGAGAAGAAGACAAGGTTTTGAAGCTAAAAAAGGCACTTTACGGGTTGAAACAAGCTCCAAGAGCTTGGAATGCTCGAATTGATAAGTACCTCCAAGGGAGAAGCTTCATCAAATGTCCATATAAGCATGCACTCTATAATAAAATCCATAATGGTGATACATTGATTATATGCTTGTATGTAGATGACTTGATCTTCACAGGTAGCAATCCACGCATGTTTCAAGAGTATAAGAAAGAGATGACGAAAGAGGTTGAGATGACTGATATTGGGCTCATGTCTTATTACCTCGACATTGAAGTAAAACAAGAACATAAAGGCATTCTAATCACTCAAGAAGGCTATGCTAAGGAAGTATTGAAGAAGTAAAGTGAAACAACCCTCCCTAACTTATCATTTTATTTGAATGACTCAATTTAGTCTTTGCTAAATTCAGGGTTGCTTTCTTTCACAGACCAACTATTTTCTTTCTTTTATTAGGTATTTTTTTTCCCAAGATCCAATCTGATCAATATAGAAATATTGATATTCTTCTTTGTAAAACTATTTGTATGTTCATATAAACACCCAAATCATTTTAATTCTAATATCAAAGTTTTTTTTTAAAGAATAACTCAGTTTATTTTAAACTAAAAATAAACTAGGTTTAGCCACAGTACAGAGGATTGGGAAGATCCTCTCCTATTTGAATCTTTATGCAAATTAATTAACCAATTCCTATTTGTTTGCTTGTGTTTAGCATTTGTATATTTAATAAAATACGTGAATTAACTCATAGCTTTTAACTTATTCAAAGTTTTCTTTTCAAATAGCCAAACTGGGTGTTGTGCATGCCTCTGTGCACCTGTGTGCACATAATCATGTACAATTGTTATCTGCTTCACCTTAGTCTCCAGGTGGACTAATTTGCTTAGGTAAGATCCCTAGATTATCTGGTTATAATCTACTAGTTTTACTTATTCATATAAACATCAAACACATTTAAACCTGGGTTCATATTTCTTATGTTTTTCTTTCTTTTCTGCCATAGGGTCTTCCTTACTTCATAATATTTTCAGATGATATGTAAATGGTTCTAGCCTTTAAAACAGTCTAATACTTTTGCATACATTACTGGTTCATATATGCTTCAGATTTACTACCAAATTCACTACTTGCTTCAGGAAAATCTGCATATTTACAGCTTATATGATACAAAGCTAAATACCTCTATCTTTTGCTACTGAGTATATTTTCATCACATATTAAATTTTTTTCTAACCATTCATTACATCAGAATCAAAGTTTAGCACATTGCAAACATCATTACACAAAAGTCTTTTTAACTAAAAATTTAACATAAGAACCATTTCTCTACAAAAGTCCTAACTAGTTAATTAGCAACTTTCTTCTTAGCATCATACATCTGCTCCTTATTACTTAGCTTCCTCCTTTCCTGCAGACATCATATGACCTGCTCCACAATACAAGTGAAGCACCCATTTGATGCAAGCAACAAACAGGTCAGACTAAAGTCTGGTGCGAGTAAAAATCATTTGACAATGCATAAAGACTATTGAAATAGGTTCCATATTACTTTTCTGTTTTCAGAGGTTAAGTGTTTCACTTAAGTTGTTAAACTACTTTCTCATGCTCAAATTGCTAAGAATTATAACAGTGGTAAGTGTTGTGTACTGTCAACATCTCCATGAGTGCATTCTTATGCTAATTGGTTGATAGAAACTTTTAATCCAGAAAATTATGATAGTCATTATAATCTTAAACAGGCATACATAAACATGAACAAACAGCATCCATAACATTGAGCTAAAGTACCAGTATTGAGTCTGCATGTCATGACTCCTACATACTTCTAGCATTTATACTCTTACATGTATGTACACTTCATGTCATTCATTTTTAAGGGTCCAGTATCACATTCATGGTTGCATTGGTGCACACTGCCTAGAACTGCTACTTAATTTCCAGTGCACTATCAGCTTTTTGGACATAAACATGCCATGTGCAAACTCACACCCCAACCTTGATGCAAGCCAACCATTGTGTCACACCCACTTCCCTCTTACCCAACCTGATAGAAGTGAACCACATCCTAAGTTTAATTACTAAGTTCTTTCACATGACCCAATATTATCTATGTAGTGTCATGCTCAAGACTGTTATATACCTAATCAATGCATACTAGCAGTTTTTATACATCCATCAAACATTCATATATTCAACAATCAATCACACTTGTATATCATTCCAAGTCAGTTTCATTCAGAGATATATCTTTGGTTAAAGCATAGATTAGAGCATTTCAGAAAATGAAATGCTACTGTAGTTCTCCAGTCATAAGGTTCTTGCAATCAGCCCACACATTAAAGTGTATTTTCTTGTTTTTCAACCTTATTCCCCGAGAACAATCAATAATGGAATTAAGACTCAGCATATGGAGATCCCATTGCACCCTAATCCATATTTTCAGTTGCAAGACATAAGCCAGAGAACCTCTTTCTCTTACTTCCTTGCACCATACATTTCCTATTAATTTATGCTTTAACTAAAAATATTTCCCAATTTCATAAACATATATATAAATCAATTATTTCATCATTAAACTATCATGTATAGACAAGCAAAGTTTACAGGCTAATTACCAAAATCTTAGGAATAACAGAAAATGGTTATACTAAAAATGCATACAAAACATCAAGCAGAAGTTAAAAAAGGAACTAAAGGTCAAATGGCCGCCTTCCATAGGTCTTAATGCCTTGCCAAGTGAGAGTTTACTCACCAAGGTTCTCCCTTCCCAAATCTTGATTTAAGTCTGCCATTGATTTTCTAACTGCTGTCTGCCTTCTCTTTTATTTTCCTATATTTTTATTTTCTGGTTCTAATATGTAACCGTAGGAGATAATGATGTATATAGTGGAGTTGCTAGGGTTTTAAGGCTAGTTAAGTAATTTATTTTCATCATAAATCCCATCACCATTTCTGGTTTCACCCAATAGTTCACCCTCTCCACTTTCCTTTCTCACCATTTCTCCCTTTTTCCTTGTCTTAACTACTTTTGGCACATTTTCCTCACACATTATATGCATGACTTTGGCTCGGGTATAACTTGTCTTTCTGGTTTTAATCATGCATATAAGCCTATTTATATAACCAGCTATGTGTGTGTATCTACCAAATGTTATGCATATATGTTCATGTGTATTTATATTATTATTATTATTATTATTATTATTATTATTATTATTATTATTATTATTATTATGCATGTAACTTATGTGTCTCACTGAATGTGCCTGTGAATTAAATATTTTACACATCCTATATTCATGCATTTTTCTACCCACACCAGCACCATGCTCATATTTAACCTTATGAAATTAGGGCCAAACCTGCCTAAGTTGCTATTGCATTTTAATTAGGTTGATATAGCTACACTAATGGATCATGGACTCACTTGCTTTGCATTTACTTACAGGGCCTTTACTTACTAACTTACCTTGCTCAGGCAATATGTTAGAATAGTGTGCATATGCACAAGGGCATGCATTCTCATTTACACACAAGCATTTCCAGAAATTGTATTTACATATTTTTTATTTTAAAGTATTTAAATTTTATATGCTTGCCTAACTAGGGCTGTCACATACACCCCTCCTTTAAGAAATTGTGTCCCACAATTTAACACTTCCTACTATGTTAGTCAAGTGTCAAAAATCAAACATGAACACACATTCTTAATTCAACCAAAGCATATGTCAAACAAGCACATTCAACTCTGAACATCCTGTTTAACTAAGTAAATTCAAGCATGAATAATAAAATACCTCTTCCTTAACTGTCAATTGCAAATAGTTGAGGGTACTGGACTTTTATCTTGTCTTCAACCTCCCATGTGCAATCATTAGGGTCTAAACTCCACTGCACCTTTACCAGTTTAATGGTTTTGTTCCTCAATTTCTTATCTTCTTTAGCTACAATGCCCACTTGCTTCTTCTCATACACCAAGTCCGGTCTGACTTCCACTTTGTTTTGTGACTGAATCACTAAAGCTTCATCATGCACACATTTTCTCAATTGTGATACATGAAATGCATTGTGTATTCCACTCATTTCTTCTGGCAACTTCAACTTGTAAGCCATTTTTCCTATTCTTGCAATGATCTCATATGGTCCTATATATCTTGGGGTTAGCTTTCCTGCCTTGCCAAACCTCAATACCTTCCTCATAGGTGAAACTTTCGAGTACACATAATCTCCCACTTCAAATTCAAGTGGGCTCCTTCTCCTATCTGCATATGATTTCATTCTATCTTGTGCTGCCTTCATTCTCTGTCTGATCAATGTGATCTTAACATTTGTCTCTTTCACATGATCTAGTCCTAACATTACCTTATCACCTACCTCTAACCAGCAAGCAGGTGACAAATAAGGCCTCCTATATAGAGCTTCATAGGGTGCCATCCCTATACTACTCTGGTAGCTGTTGTTGTAAGCAAATTCTGCAAAATGAAGGTAATCTTCCCAATTGCCACCATGATCAAGTACACAAGCTCTAAGTAGATCCTCGAAGAATTTATTAACCACTTCTGTTTGACCATCTGTTTGGGGATGGTAGGCTGTGCTCAAGCACAACTCAACCCCCATTGCTTGTTGAAAGCTATTCCAGAAATTTGATGTGAATATGGTGTCTCTATCACTAATGATAGTGGTAGGAACTCCATGTAGTTTCACTATTTCTTTCATGAAAACTTGTGCCAGTTTTGGTGCATTTCTATCACTCTTTACTGGTATGAAATGCGAGGATTTTGTCAATCTATCTACCACCACCCAAATATTGTCATTACCTCTCTTTGATCTTGGCAAGCCATCAATGAAATCCATTGATATGCTTTCCCATTTCCACCTTGGAACTTCTAGAGGTTGCAATAGTCCACTGGGTCTTTGGTACTCAGCCTTGACTTATTGGCAAGTCATACATTTTGCGACATATTCACCCACACTTCTCTTCATTCCTTTCGACCAATAGCTCCTCTTTAGGCCATGATACATTTTAGTACCCCCTGGATGTATGGTGTACTTTGACTTGTGATGGACATCCAAGATCTTTCTTTGCAGAGCTTCTGTGTTAGGCACACACAGTCTTCCCTTGTATCTTAAACATCCTTTTCCATCTAGTTCAAATTTGTTAAGCTTTGAACCACTCCTTAACAATTCCTTTTTCTCCCTCAGAAATTCATCCATGTCTTGTGACTGGTTCACTTCTTCCACTAAGTCTCATTTTATTGTGATGAGGCTGAGCTTGCCATAGTGTTCCATGTCCTCACCTAACTTCATAGTTTGCTCTCTCATGTTTTCTAATTCTACATCAGTCAGTATTGATAACATTTTAAACTCCTCTATCATCAGTGTAGCTAACTTGGCATGTTTCCTACTCAATGCATCTGCCACTCTATTTGCTTTCCCTGGTGTATACATAATGTCTAAATCATAGGTAGCAAGGAATTCCACCCACCTATGTTGTCTCATGTTTAAATCTTTTTGAGAAGATAAGTATTTCAAAGCTTTGTGGTCAGTATAAAGCTCAAACTTTGCTCCTAACAGGTAGTGTCTCCAAAGCTTTAATGCATATACCACAGCTGCCAATTCCAAGTCATGTGTTGCATACTTGGTCTCACTTGGTTTTAGTTGTCTTGATGCATAGGCTATTACTCTACCATCTTGCATAAGAACAACTCCTATACCTGATCCACATGCATCAGTGTATACCACCAAATTGTCATTGCCTTCTGGAATTTTTAGCACTGGTGCCTCCATCAATGCCTTCTTCAATTGATTGAATGCTCCTTCACATTTTCTCAGTCCATAGAAAAGGCTGGTCTTTCCTTGTTAACTTGGTTAGTGGGGTTGCTATTTTAGCAAAATCTTTTATAAATCTTCTGTAGTATCCAGCCATGCCCATGAATGATCTTACCTCAGTAACACTGCTGGGCCTCTTCCATGCTTGCACTGCCATGACCTTACTAAGGTCTACTGAAATTCCTTCTTGAGAAATTATATGACCCAAGAATTTTATTTCATTCTTCCAGAAAGAACACTTTGCAAACTTGGCTTTAAGGCCTTGTTGCCTTAATCTACTCAGTACCATATGCAAGTGCTTTTCATGTTCATTATCTGACTTGGAATATATTAGTATATCATCAATGAAAATTAATACAAGTTTATCTAAGTAATCTCTGAAAATCCTATTCATTAAATCCACAAAATAGGATGGTGCATTAGTCAAACCAAATGGCATTACTAAGTATTCATACAAGCCATACCTAGTATTGAAAGCTGTATACTTAATACTTTCTTCTTCCACTTTCATTTGATGAAAACCAGATGCTAAATCAAGTCTGGAAAATACTTTAGCACCATTTAATTGATCAAAGAGATCATCAATTCTAGGTAGAGGGTATTTGTTTTTGATGGTGACTGAGTTTAATTCCCTATAATCTATGCACATTCTCAAAGAGCCATCATGCTTCTTAACAAATACTACTGGAGATCCCCAATTTGAACTGCTAGGCCTAATGAAGCCTTTTTGTTCTAATTATTCTAATTGCTTCTTCAACTCAATTAGTTCCTTAGGACCCATTCGGTTTGGTTTCTCAATGACAGGTCTTGTTCCTGGTTTAAGTCTTATTTGAAATTCTACTGGTCTGTTATGAGGAATGCCATTCACTTCACCAAACACATCAGTGTATTGGTTAATGTTTGCGTAAAAAATGGCCGCAAACACCCAAAGTCGTATGAGTTGGTTGATTTTATATTGTATTTAGTGATTTGGGTGATTTATGCAAATATATAAAAAGCAGGGACTAAACTGTAAAAGACACACAGATTTATAGTGGTTCGGCCAGAACGTGCCTACGTCCACTTTATATGTTATTCTCCTTTTTTCTTTAGATTACAAGTACAAAGCTTTGATTACAAGTATCTAAAGTTGTTTGAGAGTTCCTTCCAGGCTTGAGCTCCCAAACTTGTCTTCCATTGTTGTACCCCTGCCCCTCTATTTATAAAGTGAGGCTGGGGGCAGGGGTCTTGGATGTTTATAGCTGCTGGTGGGCTTGGGCTGAAGCAATCTGGCCTGGTAGCGTTCTGATTCGGCGAGGCTTCATTCGGCATGGAGCTTGGAGAAGTTGGAGCTTGGTCCGGTTGTGGATGGTTTGGTGATGGACGAAGTGACTTGGTTCGGTGGTATGTGGTTCGGTGGAGCATGGAAGTGGAGCTTGATTCGGCTATGCATGGTTCGGCATGGAGGTGGAGAGGTCCGGTTCGGCTGTGATATGGGGGGAAGGTTGGATTTGGATCGGTACTACCGAATGGATTGGGAAAGCCGAATGAACTCTTGTACTGGGAACACCGGATGAACTTATGTGCTCTGAGTGCCGAGTGAGGCCTTGCTTCTTATTGCCGAATGGGCTATGCCGAATGGAACTTTTATATTTGATCCTTGAACGAAACCCCTGACTTATGTACGCTTGATGGCTTCTTCCTATTCCGGTCGTGGTGGAAACGCACACAACGTCGATATTCCAGTTTTGTCCCAAAAATGGGATAACACTTTGCCCCCCAAAATATGCCTTGCGGTAGTAAGGCGTGTTTTGTAATGCCATGAGCTGGATGTTCGTATCCTGTTGACAACCTGTAAAGAGCTTGATATTTTATATGGCCTCAAATGACGACCGTTCGGGATCGAGCTATTTGGGATGAAGCGCGGCCGTTCATGGTCAAGCGCCTAACTTCAAATGACGATCGTTCGTGATCAAGTCATTTGAGGTGAAGTGCGACCGTGCGCGGTCAAGCGCATAAATCCGTGCGTCGATCGTTCGGGATCGAGTCATCTGCAGTGAAATGTGACCGTTCAAGGTCAAGCGCTTTACTTCAAATGACGACCGTTCGGGATCGAGTCATTCGAGGTAAAGTGCGACAGTGCGCGGTCGAGTGGGGACCGTTCAAGGTCAAGCGCTTAACTTCAAATGACGATCGTTCGTGATCGAGTCATTCGAGGTAAAGTGCGACAGTGCGCGGTCAAGTGGTGGTCCTCAAATGACGACCGTACGCGATCAAGCCATTTGAGGTAAGGTGTAACAGTCAGTGATCAGGTGGCGGACCTCAAATGACGACCGTTCGCGATCGAGCCATTTGAGGTAAGGTGAGTTGTGTCGTTCGAGGCGAGTTGTGCCGTTCGAGGCGAGTTTGTGACCGTTCGCGGTCGGGTGCCGTTCGAGGCGAGTTGTGACTGTTCGAAGTCGGGTGCCGTTCGAGGCGAATTGTGACTGTTCGAAGTCGAGTGCCGTTCGAGGCGAATTGTGACTGTTCGAAGTCGGGTGCCGTTCGAGGCGAATGAGTGTGCCCGGAGGGGACTTAATATTATCAGTGTTGGAGTCATTGTTTGGAGGAATTTTTCGAATCAAAGACTTCGGCAGTTCGTTGCCATGCAATAGGTGCTCGTGGACCGTTCGCGATCCAACGGGCATACAAGTAAATAATTTTTTCATAGAATTGTAAATGTTAAAGCAATAGTACCTTACAGCAGAAATGTCCAAACAGGAAGAATTCAAATGTTCAAATCGAAACAAAAGCAAAGCAAGGATGTCAAAGTGTAAGTTCCCACTCCGAAGCAGTCAATGATCATTCAGAGCATGCCTGGAGATCGTTCGCGATCTCGTACATGTGTAAACGATTTAATTGCGTTAGTGGAAGCTTACGACCTGTTCATCGTTATTTTAATCAAGCAATCAATGGATAATCAAATGGTGTCTTGATCCAGGGGCACCTCTAGCTGACGTGGAGGGCGGTCGCTCTGGCTCCACCGCTGGAGTTCGCCTCCTCACATACTGAAGGAGCATACCGTTCCTGATATGCCCTTCTACCTCGTCCTTCAAATGCCTACAATCATTAGTGTTATGACCATTCAATTCATGAAATACACAAAACTTATCTGATTTTCTTTCGTCAGAGGTTGGATCCCTTCGCATTGGTCTACGATACGGAACCTGCCCCCCAAGTCCACGGGAGTTTTCATGTGTATGCCTCCCTGGCTGAACGTTCATTCCTCTATTGCTACCAGGTGGTTCGGATGCCCCCATCTCACTTTCCGGGGTCGGATCAACATGCTCTGCGTGAGTGCCCCCTAGCTCTGGTGCTGCGCCAGATGGTCCTGCCCCGTTCTGAACCCCAGTTGCTCCTTGGATTTGTGCTCCAATTTGCCCAATTTGTTGAAGTAAGTTCTGGATCATCTTTTCTTGTCTTCTCATCATGGCCTCTATCTCATCCCTAATGATGAAGATCGACGCTTGATTCCCTCCTGAGGAAGCCTCTTGACTTCCTTGGTGTTCACTTCTCTCTGGCCTTTGCCTTCTACTTGTTTGTCTCGTCATAACTCTTAGATCTGAACTCTTAGATTTTCAAATTCAACTTCTATCCGATGTAGCGGAAGCTGGTTCCTCTCAATGAAAGCACCAAAATGTTTGCGTAAAAAATGGCCGCAAACACCCAAAGTCGTATGAGTTGGTTGATTTTATATTGTATTTAGTGATTTGGGTGATTTATGCAAATATATAAAAAGCAGGGACTAAACTGTAAAAGACACACAGATTTATAGTGGTTCGGCCAGAACGTGCCTACGTCCACTTTATATGTTATTCTCCTTTTTTCTTTAGATTACAAGTACAAAGCTTTGATTACAAGTATCTAAAGTTGTTTGAGAGTTCCTTCCAGGCTTGAGCTCCCAAACTTGTCTTCCATTGTTGTACCCCTGCCCCTCTATTTATAAAGTGAGGCTGGGGGCAGGGGTCTTGGATGTTTATAGCTGCTGGTGGGCTTGGGCTGAAGCAATCTGGCCTGGTAGCGTTCTGATTCGGCGAGGCTTCATTCGGCATGGAGCTTGGAGAAGTTGGAGCTTGGTCCGGTTGTGGATGGTTTGGTGATGGACGAAGTGACTTGGTTCGGTGGTATGTGGTTCGGTGGAGCATGGAAGTGGAGCTTGATTCGGCTATGCATGGTTCGGCATGGAGGTGGAGAGGTCCGGTTCGGCTGTGATATGGGGGGAAGGTTGGATTTGGATCGGTACTACCGAATGGATTGGGAAAGCCGAATGAACTCTTGTACTGGGAACACCGGATGAACTTATGTGCTCTGAGTGCCGAGTGAGGCCTTGCTTCTTATTGCCGAATGGGCTATGCCGAATGGAACTTTTATATTTGATCCTTGAACGAAACCCCTGACTTATGTACGCTTGATGGCTTCTTCCTATTCCGGTCGTGGTGGAAACGCACACAACGTCGATATTCCAGTTTTGTCCCAAAAATGGGATAACAGTTAACTATGGGTACCTCCTCTAGGCTTGATTCAACCTCACCAATGTTCAAGTTGAACATCCTGCCCACACCCCTATCTTTGGCTGCCTCATACATGACCAAAACTCTTTTGCCATCAGGAAGTTGTAGTGAGATTGTAGAGTTTTCTAAATTAATGATAGCACAAAAACTTTTTAACCAATCCATTCCCAGTATAATATCCAACTTAGGGTAATTTAACACATATAATTCTGAAATAAAGGTGTGGCCACCCATACACAATTCTACTTGCATGCATTTCATATTTGTAATGCAGGAACTACTTATAGGACTATTAACATGCAATGGCTTTTCAACAAAAATACATGTTAACCCTAGTTTCTGAACTATGTCATATGAAATAAAAGAGTGTGTAGCTCCTGTATCATAAATAACTGATATGGGTATGCCTTTAATCAATAGTGTACCTTCCACTTGGCTGGGTGCTTCCATTGCCTTGCCCTTTCCTTCAAGAACAGCCACCCTTGCCATTTCTGGACACTGCCTCTTCATGTGCCCCTCCTTACCACAGTTGTAGCACCTAAGAACAGTGGACTTGGGTGCTTGGCATTTGGTCTTTATATGGCCTTCCTTCCCACAGTTATAACAGATCACTTTAGATTTCTTAGTGTCAGAGCTTTCCACCTTACTTCCTTCTTTGTTCATTGCTTCTCCCTTCTTCTTCTCGTAGGGGTGTACTCTATTCTTTCCTTTCTTGTTATTCCTGAAATTCTTAAACTTTTCTTTGGCATTATCATGCTGCTCAAATGATAATGTCAAGTCCATAACCTGATCAAATGTTCTGTCTTTGTATGGTAACATGGCTCTACTCAATCCAGCATTTAACCCCTGAATGTACCTAGAATTCCTTGCAACTTCATCTGGGATTAATACTGCCCCATACTTGGACAACCCTTTCAAATTTCTGAGTGTATTCAGTAACACTCATAGATCCTTGCCTTAACTTGATAAACTCCTCAAGTAATGAAGCTTTTGCTGAGGCTGGGACAAATCTAGCTTCTAACATTTCTTTGAACTAATTCCATGTGATCTCTTGTTCTTGCCTGCCTGCAGTAATCACTTCCCACCAGTCCAAAGCAATGCCTTTTAGTTGTCTTGAAGCTATTTTCCTCCTTCTCTGATCATTAACTTGCATATCTGCAAAGATCCTCTCTACTGTTCTTAACCAAGTCTGGACACCCATGACATTTTCTGTACCATCAAAGTTACTGCCTCCTAGGTGTGTATATGTTTTAAGCAATTTGGACAGCTCCTCATGTGGATTTTCTACCCTAGGTGCCATTCCATCCATCAGCACTCGAACAAAATCTTGCATGTTAATCATTGGGGGACCAGCGGCCATTCCAGTTGCTTGTTCAGTATTATCAGTGGATTGATCATTCTCCCTTTCTCCTGCAGCCTGGGGATTGATTCTAACTGCTCTGGATCTCTATTGAACATTTCTGGTGTAGTTAGTTCTAATTCCTATTCACTGCTTTTACTTTTAAAACTAGCAGTGAAATTCATTCGGTCATAATAAGTAAACCAACTCAAGCAAACAGCCAATAATGCAAACAATGTACACAGATTCAAGCAAGTGTTGGTTTTGGCTATGTATTTAATAACATAGCTCTGACACCAACTGAAACAACCCTCCCTAACTTGTCATTTTATTTGAATGACTCAATTTAGTCTAAGCTAAATTCAGGGTTGCTTTCTTTCACAGACCAACTATTTTCTTTCTTTTATGAGATATATTTTATTTTATTTTATTTGTTTCCCAAGATCCAATCTGATCAATATAGAAATATTGATATTCTTCTTTGTAAAACTATTTGTATGTTCATATAAACACCCAAATCATTTTAATTCTAATATCAAAGTTTTTTTTAAAGAATAACTCAGCTTATTTTAAACTAAAAATAAACTAGGTTTAGCCACAGTACAGAGGATTAGGAAGATCCTTTCCTATTTGAATGTTTGTGCAAATTAACTAACCAATTCCTATTTGTTTGCTTGTGTTTATCATTTGTATATTTAATAAAATACGTGAATTAACTCATAGCTTTTAACTTATTCAAAGTTTGCTTTTCAAATAGCCAAACTGGGGGTTGTGCTTGCTTCTGTGCACCTGTGTGCACATAATCATGTACAATTGTTATCTGCTTCACCTTAGTCTCCAGGTGGACTAATTTGTTTAGGTAAGATCCCTAGATTATCTGGTTAAAATCTACTAGTTTTACTTATTCATATAAATATCAAACACATTTAAACCTGGGTTCATATTTCTTATGTTTTTCTTTCTTTTCTGCCCATGGGTTTTTCCTTACTTCATAATATTTTCAGATGATATGTAAATGGTTCTAGCCTTTAAAACAGTCTAATACTTTTGCATACATTACTGGTTCATATATGCTTCAGATTTACTACCAAATTCACTACTTGCTTCAGGAAAATCTGCATATTTACAGCTTATTTGATATAAAGCTAAATACCTCTATCTTTTGCTACTGAGTATATTTTCATCACATATTAATTTTTTTTCTAACCATTCATCACATCAGAATCAAAGTTTAGCACACTGCAAACATCATTACACAAAAGTCTTTTTAACTAAAAATTAAACATAAGAGCCATTTCTATGCAAAAGTCCTAACTAGTTAATTAGCAACTTTCTTCTTAGCATCATACATCTGCTCCTTATTACTTAGCTTCCTCCTTTCCTGCAGACATCATATGACCTGCTCCACAATACAAGTGAAGCACCCATTTGATGCAAGCAACAAACAGGTCAGACTAAAGTCTGGTGCGAGTAAAAATCATTTGACAATGCATAAAGACTATTGAAATAGGTTCCATATTACCTTTCTGTTTTCAGAGGTTAAGTGTTTCACTTAAGTTGTTAAACTACTTTCTCATGCTCAAGTTGCTAAGAATTATAACAGTGGTAAGTGATGTGTACTGTCAACATCTCCATGAGTGCATTCTTATGTTAATTGGTTAATAGAAACTTTTAATCCAGAAAATTATGATAGTCATTATAATCTTAAACAGGCATACATAAACATGAACAAATAGCATCAATAACATTGAGCTAAAGTACCAGTATTGAGTCTGCATGTCATGACTCCTACATGCTTCTAGCATTTATACTCTTACATGTATGTACACTTCATGTCATTCATTTTTAAGGGTCCAGTATCACATTCATGGTTGCATTGGTGCACACTGCCTGGAACTGCTACTTAATTTCCAGTGCACTATAAGCTTTTTGGACATAAACATGCCATGTGCAAACTCACACCCCAACCTTGATGCAAGCCAACCATTGTGTCACACCCACTTCCCTCTTACCCAACCTGATAGAGGTGACCCACATCCTTAGTTTAATTACTAAGTTCTTTCACATGACCCAATATTATCTATGCAGTGTCATGCTCAAGATTGTTATATACCTAATCAATGCATACTAGCAGTTTTTATACATCCATCAAACATTCATCCACTCATATATTCAACAATCAATCACACTTGTATATCATTCCAAGTCAGTTTCATTCAGAGATATATCTTTGGTTAAAGCGTAGATTAGAGCATTTCAGAAAATGAAATGCTACTGTAGTTCTCCAGTCACAAGGTTCTTGCAATCAGCCCACACATTAAAGTGTGTTTTCTTGTTTTTCAACCTTATTCCCCAAGAATAATCAATAATGGAATTAAGACTCAGCACATGGAGATCCCATTGCACCCTAATCCATATTTTCAGTTGCAAGACATAAGCAAGAGAACCTCTTTCTCTTACTGCCTTGCACCATACATTTCCTATTAAGTTATGCTTTAACTAAAAATATTTCCCAATTTCATAAACATATATATAAATCAGTTATTTAATCATTAAACTATCATGTATAGACAAGCAAAGGTTACAGGCTAATTACCAAAATCTCAGGAACAACATAAAATGGTTATACTAAAAATGCATACAAAACATCAAGCAGAAGTTAAAAAAGGAACTAAAGGTCAAATGGCTACCTTCCATAGGTCTTAATGCCTTGCCAAGTGAGAGTTTACTCACCAAGGTTCTCCTTCCCAAATCTTGATTTAAGTCTGCCATTGATTTTCTAATTGTTGTCTGCCTTCTCTTTTATTTTCCTATATTCTTATTTTCTGATTCTAATATGTAACCGTAGGAGATAATGATGTATATAGTGGAATTTCTAGGGTTTTAAGGCTAGTTAAGTAATTTATTTTCATCAGAAATCCCATCACCATTTCTGGTTTCACCCAACAGTTCACCCTTTCCACTTTCCTTTCCCACCATTTCTCCCTTTTTCCTTGTCTTAACTACTTTTGGCACATTTTCCTCACACATTATATGCATGACTTTGGCTCGGGTATAACTTGTCTTTCTGGTTTTAATCATGCATATAAGCCTATTTATATAACCAGCTATGTGTGTGTATCTACCAAATGTTATGCATATATGTTCATGTGTATTTATATATTTTATTATTATTATTATGCATGTAACTCATGTGTCTCACTGAATGTGCATGTGAATTAAATATTTTACACATCCTATATTCATGCATTTTTCTACCCACACCAGCACCATGCTCATATTTAACCTTATGAAATTAGGACCAAAGCTGCCTAAGTTGTTGCTGCATTATAATTAGGTTGATATAGCTACACTAATGGATCATGGACTCACTTGCTTTGCATTTACTTACAAGGCCTTTACTTACTAACTTACCTTGCTCAGGCAATATGTTAGAATGGTGTGTATATGCATAAGGGCATGCACACACAAGCATTTCCAGAAAATTGTATTTACATATTTTTTATTTAAAGTATTTAAATTTTATATGCTTGCCTAACTAGGGCTGTCACATTAAGATGGATGACTCTAATCCAGTTTGCACACCAATGGAATGTGAAATCAGGTTGTAAAAGCGTGAGGAAGGAGAAAAAAAGGACTCAACACTCTACAAAAGCTTGGTTGGAAGCTTGCGATATATAACGTGTATAAGACTTGACATTCTATATGCGGTAGGAGTTGTGAGTCGATATATGGAAAACCCAACAATAACTCATTTGAAGACAGCAAAGAGAATTCTTCACTATGTTAAAGGCACAACAAATTTTGGATTGTACTACTCTATTTATGATAATTACGAGCTTGTTGGATATAGTGATAGTGATTGGAGTGGAGATATGGATGTCCGAAAAAGCACAAGTGGCTTCGTGTTCTACATGGGAGATACAGCCTTCATATGGATGTCAAAAAAACAGTCGATTGTCACTTTTTCCGCGTGCGAAGCAGATTATGTAGCTGCTACTTCATGTGTTTGCCATGCAATTTGGTTACAAGAACTACTAAAGGAGTTGAAACTGCCACAAGAGAAGCCGACCAAGATTTTCATGGACAACAAATCAGCAATTGCTTTGGCTAAGAATCCAATTTTCCATGATCCAAGCAAGCATATTGATACACGCTATCACTATATTAGAGAGCGTGTCTTCAAAAGAATGTGCAACCAGAATACGTGAAGACACATGATCAAGTAGCTGATATCTTCACGAAGCCTCTCAAGCATGAAGATATTGTCCGGTTGAGAAATTTGCTTGGAGTCACAAATCAAGTTTAAAAGGAGGTGTTGAAATATTAACTTGATTTGTTAATTTCTAAAAGTTTCTTATTATTAAAGTTTCTAGAGTCTTCTTGTATTTGATAGAATTTGGTGAGAGCTTTAGAATTTTATATTAGTTGCTAAAAATAAGAATTATATAATAGTTATGTTTATAGAGTTGCCTAAAGAGTCATTTCTAGAGTTGTTAAATGAGTCATGTTTTTAAAGTATTCTATATTTAGAATGTTCTATTGAATCGTATAAATAGAGAAGATTTCCCCTCATTTTGTATCAATCAAGCAAGAAATAAATCATCAATAAAGTAAAGTTTTCTATAATAAAATAAAATAAAATAAACTCATCTTTCTTATATTCTGTTCCTCTTCCTCTTTCTCCCAAAGAGATATTCAACAAACTTCAACTAGAATAGAATATGCTTTGATCGCGTAAAAAGAAAGAATTAATGGCACTATTTACACTATTAATAATGTCCAAAGAATAAATCAGTGTATACAAATCAGTGAAATTAGTCAATTTTACTGGAAAAAGCAAATATTTGCAAGTGAGAATTAGAATGAACTAGTTTATATTTTCTATCAGCATAAAGGGGTCAGGCAACATTAATAATCAGCACATGCATGGGTATTGGCTCTCATGCATCCCACGTCCAAACAAATTTCACAGTCTGTCACATCAAATGTTTGGACCATGTCATCACGTGAGAGGTGGTTAAGATTAGAAAATTTTAATAAATGATGTGTGAAATGTAGCCACAACCAACCATATGCGATGGCGCCTGCATAGTATAACTGTATAAGATACTCAGTTGATATGAATTGTACCATTGTATCAAAAACATTATCAAGAATAGGAAGCAAAGATACAAAATAGTAGAATCATGGGGCATACACTGATATTTCATTGAATGTGCATGTAGGCGTGTCTTGTTTTGCCAACCATATACTTGTCAGCGCTTCCTCCACGAATTCTTGCGTAGATATTTTGCTTTCTCGTCTCATTTTCCTCTTAGATTTCACTGATGCAGATTGGTAATAAAAAAAGACAAATATTGGCTTACATTTTATCGAATATCACTTGTGTTATATTCAAAATTAGCATAAAATAAGTTAACAAAGTAGTTTCGCATTCTTTGTCACATCAAATTGTATCTATGTGTGGACCATGTCATCATGTGAGAGGTGGTTAAGATCAAAAAAATTAGTAAATGAAAATGTGAAATGGTGCCACGACCAAACATACAAGACAAGATGGCGAGTGCATAGTATAAGATACTCAGTTGATATGAATTGTATGATTGCATAAACATTAATAAGAACAGCACGCAAGGATACAAGAATAGTAGAATCATGTTACATACACTAGTATTTCATTAAATGTGACAGCGTGTAGGTGGGTCTTGTTTTGCCAACCACATACTTGTCGGCACTTCCTCCATGTATTCTTGCGTAGACGTGATATTGCTTTCTCAAGTTTGTTATGAAACATTTCTTTTCCTTGTATGGACAAATAAGCTTGATAGATTTTTTTGATTGGACTCTATAACAAGTTTGTATATCGTGTTTGAATGTTTGTCATAAATTTAATGGTGGATTATAAAGGTGGGTCTCATTTTCCTCTTAAATTCTATTAATGCAAGTTGGTAAGATGTGTATATATACTACCAGAATTTTTTTTTTAATGATTCAAACAAATATATTTTCTATTACAAGAGCATGACCGACAGGTTATTTGTTCACTTGCAAGTTGCTCGTTGTAGAAGCCAATAATAGAAATGAAATTGCTTGCTCATTTACATTTACTAAATAAACATAGGAGAAATACCCCTAAGTTGCTTTTGTAAAAGCTTATTTTAGAAGAGGAAATCGGAGAAAAACGACAAACTTTGATTAAAAAATTATTCAAGGACATAAAGATTCATTTTTTAACTGAAGGACAAATTTTAAAAAAAATTAGGCTGAAAGACAATGCTAGTTTATATTCATTTTTACACTAAACAAAATGCTAGTTCTAACTAGAATTTAATTCAGTTTTTACACTATACAAAATGCTAGTTTTAAGTAGCATTGTTCTTCAGCCTAGTTATTTTCAAGTTCGTCTTTCAGTCTAAAAATGAAACTTCTTATCTTTCGGTCTAAATTTTTTTCAAAGTTTGTCCTTATGCTTATTTTCCACATTTTAAAAATTATATTATTTTTGTTAAAAAATTTAAATTTAAAAAATTTGAAATTGTCAAATTGAATTTTAATATAATAGTTGATTTGATCACGTTGTATAAAACGTAACTCGATAATGTACAGAATGTAACTCAACAATTGAATTTCACTATACAATATGCAACTGAATTCCAATATATAATTGGATTACATTATACAAAATGCAACTCAATGCTAATACAATATTTGATCGCTATATTCAAATTGCAACTCAAGTTTGATAGGAAAATGGACTGCACGATACGAAATGCAGTCTAATCCTATGGAAAAACTATAGAAACTGGATGCGCTATGTATAATCGGTCTAAATAAAAACTACACAAATTGCACTGCCCTACCACTTGCAGCCGTCGGTGGCCTAGGCGAGCCGTCGAAAATGCCACTGGAATACGGATCACGAATTTCGTCCATTTCCGACGGCTTCGACGAAGTAATTGCGATGGCTCTTCTGACGGCTTTTCCGACGGAGACGACGTCCACGTGACATGGAAATTTCCCCTTAAATAGTCGCAAGCCGTAAAATTTTCGTCGAAGGCCGTCGCTAGCCATTGAAAATTTCATCCACATAACCTTTGTCAGCCATCAAAAATTTTGACATGTAAGCCGTCGGAAGCCATCGAAAATCTGGGTATACTTTTTTTCTACAACTGAGCATCACTTGCATACTAATATATAACACAACTCGTCAAAATCAATATATAAATCAGCTATATAAGCTGAAATTAATATCAATATAAAACTCAAATATCATCATATCTAGCGCAAACATATTTGCTTAGTACAAAACAAACATTTCATCACAATTTCACACATCTGCAATATTTACATCCAACATCAATTTACAATACACACATCCAACATCAAACCCCACAAATCAACCTCCCAAATCAATCACACAAATCAATGTCAAACACCAAATATCCATAAATCAACATCACCACCATTTACATACACCAGTTTCAAAAAAACTGCAAATCATACCCCATGACTCACCATTGGCTCTGAAACTACCAGACGAATGGAATGCTCCATGACACTCCACATATTCGTCCAAACTTTGGTTAAGTTGCTCCATTTGCACTGCTCGGAGGCAGTCATACTCCTACAGCTGTGCGATCTATTGTCGAAGCTCATTAATCTCCACGTTGTCCTAGGCCATTTGGTAAGCCTTTGTGATGCCCGAGCCTACAAAACAAGTCGAAATATATTTAAGTTATTTTCTAACTTTTATAAAAATTAAGCAAATTTTACAACTTAGTTAATTTTTTTAAATTACCGATTGATTGCTGTAACGTCTATTTCTCTGTGTGGGGTCCATAACAAAGTCGGAGATCGCTTCCTCGTCATAAGTGGTTAACTGCTACCGTCCCGAATGCTCAAGCATCTGCGCACATGCTTGCATAAATTTTCCTGCAACGCAAAATTAAATACAAATAAATATTACACGATATTATTATAATATTTTATAACTAATTAATTAAATGATCATTATTAATAACTTGTAACTTAAAATATACTTACATGTACGGTGTATGCTTTATCATTCTCATGCCAGGCATACGACATTGATCATTCGTCATCTATCTGCCTAACGGCATGGGTATGCTCAAACACATCCATATACAAGACGGGACCCCCGCTCGCTCTTTTATGCAATAATTGATGTATATTATTGTTGTTCAAACAAATTTACAGTAAAAATGTAATAACTGTTCGTAATTGCAATTAATCAATTTTCCAATCCTCGCGATGATGTCGAAATGATTTCGAGCCACCATGGTGTGTGATTGTCTGCCTATTCGTAGAGTTCCTATCCGACTCTGCTTGAAAATTAAAAATTAAGATTATATTTTACAGGTATAAATTATGTATTTTGTGTTGAATAAATTAAGGTGATATCTAATAGACTTACCCTGAATTTTTTACTACTCCACCATGCGACACAAGCATCCCAAACGATAGAGCCCATCCAGCTTGGTTTCTCTCCAATTTTTCTTATGGTAGACATCGTATTCATATAATTATTTGCCACTTTAGAGTTCCAGTGACGGTGACAAAGAGACACGTCCTCCTCTTGTAAGTCTACCGTCCTTGTATATATGTTGAAAGAATATAAGTTATACATTTATACTTAGTCAGCAAATTGTAAAGTGATTATATATAATGATATATAATTATACATTTATTAGAAGGTCCTACCAAATGCACTTCCGTACATGGTCTGGGGTCCTACTCCATTTCGACCAGTATGCAGTCATACGGCTTATGTATGCCTGCTTCGATATGCTGAGAACAATGTTTAAAGGATCAAGCTCAAAAACCCTGCATTAAAAATGATACAAACAAATCATGACTAATATATCATACCAATACAATGTTGAAGTAAATTTAATACTTACGAGCCATCAGCTTTCGATATTCTCCATTGTATTAAAGAAACCGAGATGAAATATTTTCTCCAGTTTGCAGAGGAGCATAGGAATTTCTTTCTCAAGTTTACATAGACGATCAACTTTTAACGTAGTTAAACAAAGCTTCTTATTAAACAAACTAAGTTCTGTTACAACCATCCAAACTTTTGTGGGCAATAGTTCTTTGAAAGCGATGGGTAACAAATATTCCATCATTACATGAAAATCATGACTTTTCATCCCACTCGGTTTACCGTTCTTATAGTCGACACATCTACAAAGATCAGAGGAAATCCCATCAGAAAATTTTAATCCTTCTACCCACTTTAACAGTACTTTAACTTGGTTGTTGTCTAGCTCATAGCATATTTTGGATTTTTTGTGTCATTTTTCTTCATATGAAGCTCAAGACGATTGCATATTGCTTCTATATCACGTCTTGATTTCAAATCGTCTTTAGTCTTTCCTTTAATATTCAGAATTGTGTTAAATACATTATCAAACACGTTTTTCTCCTTTTGCATCACATCGATATTATGACGAATTAGGATATTTTTCCAATAAGGCAACTCCCAAAATATACTTTGTTTGCACCAATTTTGGTTCGTCGATTTACCTTGAATTACAGTTTGTTTGTCGATTTCATGTATTTTTGGATAATAATTTAAAAGGTCATAAATATCTTTGCTTGACCAAATCGTTGACGATCGCAAGGTCTAAGTCTATTACTTGTAAAGTTTTTTTTATCTTTTCTAAAAGGATGATTAATATGAAGAAAACACCGATGACAGTCGAACCATAAAATTTTCTTCCCATGCGGTAAAGAAAATGCTCATGTTTCTTCCATACAATAAGGGCGAACTAGACGACCAGTCATACTCCAACCCGAAAGCATTTCATACGTAGGAAAATCGCTTATAGTCCACATTAGAGAAGCGAACAAAAGAAAATTCTTTTTTTTTGAAATATCGTATGTCTCAACACCTTCATACCATAGTGTTTTCAACTCTTCAATCAAAGGTTATAAATATACGTCAACTCCTTATGTCGGATCATCAGGTCTACGGACAACAATAGTGAGGAACACATACAGAGTTTTCATACACATCCACGGAGGTAAATTGTAAGGTATTGTTAGTTTCTGAGATGATGACAACAACCTTCGGACTTGTTATAAAATATAAATACTAATATTCTTGTCTAATATATATGCAGGATATATATATATATATATATATATATATATATATATATATATATATATATATGCAAGTACTGAGAATGAAGACTGTACAGTACAAAGATTCAAGACCGGAGAAATCAAGACTGAAGATTCATGAGCAACAAGAGTTCAAGATATTAAGATAAGTAATAGAGTCTAGATTTATGTTAAAACTTCATAATAGCACTAAAATCTTTATTCGGATTTTAATTGTGGAATGGAATTCACCTTCTCGCTTTAATAGTGGGATGAAACCCACGACCTTCTCTAGTGGAATTGAATCCCTGAAATTTTCAAGATGATTTATTATTTCAAAGCTATCTTTTTAAAGTCATTTCTATCAATTTAAATATTTTAACCTTAATTCTAAAACTATTTTTAATCATATTAATTTCAAAGTCATTTCTTGTTTTAAAACTATCTCCTGTTTTTAAAGTTTTAGCTTTAATCTCAATATATTTATTTATTTATTTAGTTTTTATTACTTTTATATTTCGTAAGATCACTTTCCAAAGGTTTTTATAATCATAAAGTATATTCAAAATAGTTTACAATGTTCTAAGATAGCTTTGACAAACTTTAGAAAGAAAATCCCTTTTAAAACGAAAATTAATTTTCAAAATATACTCGGGGATGTCGACATGTCCCTCCCTACCCACAATGTCGATATGGTAGCCGTATAATTTAAAATTCAAATTTTCAAAAGAAGTGTCTATTCGTCATAACCTTTCACGAATGGACATGACCGTTATTCTCCTATAAATACCAGTTGTTTTCAATGAATTTTAAGTTAGTTTTTCTTTATTTCTTCCCTCCTTCTTCTCCACTCAAATATTCTCTTATATTTCAAATGCTTTAATAAAACTCTGCTGAAATTCTAAGTGAATCAAACTCGATCATCTCTAGTTTGATTCTCCGCCACTCTCCCTTAAAGATCTCAGAGCTATTCAGAGTTATAGGAACATTTGTAATCAAAGATGTGTATCGAGTCTCTCTTTATCAAAGTGTGATTGGAAACGGTGTGATTGTGGCCCGTAAATCAATTAGGTGTGATTGTCGCCTATAAATCAATTAGGTGATCTTATAGCCTGGTTAAATCAAGAGAGTTTGCCCTGGACTTGGAGACATAAGGGTGTATCTCTTTTAAAATTGAGGTTGTAATATCGACATTATGTTTGAAAATAAATTTGCACAAGAAATTGTGTGGGACGGATGTAGGGTAACTCCAAACCAGTATAAAATTCCGGTGTGTTCTTTCCTCGGCTGCTTTTATTTACTATTTGCATCTGTGTTTGATTCTGTGATTGCTTCTGTGTTTGTGAATTGCAACTATTTGGATTTAATTTGAAAAGATTTCAAATAATTCATAAAATTAATTAAACACAATTCACCCCCTTTCTAGTGTTAATTCTGTCTTAAGACCCGTAATCCACATTTCCTACATTTGCTATCAGAGCATTGGTTTTCAAAGTTATCATAATCTGAATTTTAAAAAGGTTTTAAATGATAATTTTTGAAGATTTTGTTAACACTAGTTCAAAACTATCCAAATCATCATTATCTCGTAAGTCTACATATTGCTACTATTGAAAATCAAGTTATCTACTGAAATGGTGTGTTGTGTAGTAACATATGTGTTATATTGCTTTTGATGAGTAAACACTCGATGGACAAATGGTACAAATCAAGAAAACAAATGGATACTTGATAATGGATGTTCAAGACACATGACTGGTAATTTGGTGATACAGAATGACATAATTTATGAAGACGGAGGAATGGTCAACTTTGGAGGCAATTCAAAAGGATATGTCAAGGTTTTAAATATCGGATTTCGGTCACGTTTTGTCTTGGATTTTTTATACAAGTTATCTCGTACCGGGAGAGATCTCGGACGAGATGAGTATGTATCGGATGTACATCTCGGGTCTTATAATGCATCTCGGGAATATCTCGGATGTACTTATGTGTTTAAAATTGATGTGTTAAAAATTTGTTTAACGATTATAACTTTTTTAGTAAAAATAAAAATAGTAACATACTTGATTTACATGGAAAAAGAAATATTTTTAGAAGAGTGGTAACTTGATTAGCTTAATTGATTTGGTAATGATTGAATAATATTCTTTTATTTGAACGTAATAAAGAAGTGAAACCTTTCGCTATGACTCGTTAAGATAAAAAGTAAAGAATATGTTCAAGAAGTCGGTAAATTATAATTGGATTGAGTAGTTTCTTTTGAATCAATATGAAAATAAAAATTATTATGGAAAATAGGAAAAATGTATAACTTCGGGTGAGATCTCGGATTGAGATTTTGATCCATATATCGGGTGAGATTTGAATATCTCGGACGAGACGAGTGTCGAGGGAGATATGGAGGAGATTTGATGTTCGTCTCGTTTAAGTGTGAAAACGAGATCTCGAGCGAGATCTCAGGCGAGATATAGGAGATTTGAAACCATGGGATAAGTTATTGGCATCGACAATGTTGGTAACTCTAAAACTCCTACTATTTCTGATGTTCCGTTAGTTAAATTATAAATTACAACTTACTTAGCATAAATTAACTATGTGATAAGGGCTACAAAATTAAATTTAAAAAGGATAAGTGTCACATCGAAGATAGTAAATCAAATATTATATTTAAAGGAATTATGAAGAAAATATTTATATTCTCGGTATGTAAATCTCAAATGATAACCTATGTTATCCCGCTTTTTGGCAAAGCCGTGATACCAAAAGATTGATCGAAAACAAAAGACAGTTCGTCTCAGAGATTGGTTGTACTTCGCTTCGCTATGGATATCGATGAATTTTTTCCGAGCCCGGATCAGGTTAGAATTGATAAAACATGACATGCAAAGCCATGAAAGCCAGTGTTCCAAATTTCAGATTAATCGGAGTTCGTATGAACGAGATATGATCAATGCAAGTTAGCCAAAGGATGTTGTTCTTATCCATCAAAATGTGGAGGAGATGTCCATTTCGAATCCATCAGGCTCCATGTATTTCGAATCGATCACATTCGAGGCGATCAGCAGTGATATCGATCACCTCGAATCGATCGGTTTCGAATCGATCAGATGGACATCCACTCAGCACGTTCGTATCCATTGAGTCCGAGCAGTTCGAATCCATCATTCGTATCCATCGGCATACCCTACTTCGAATCGATCGGTCTCGTGCCCAAGCACTGCTTCGTATCGATCGTCCTCACATCCATCAAGAGTGACAGATCATTATTTCGTATCCATGGAATCTTCCCTGTTCGTATCCACTCGGTCCGTATCGATCCATGATTCGAATCCATTGATGCAAACTGGGTCGTGGCACATGATACGAACAAGGCGAAATTCGTGGATACGAACAAGGTGAAATTCGTGGATACGAAGAGGTCAACTCGGAGCAAAAGTAGGATCGATACGAGGAGTGTGCGCCACGTCACTACAGAACCACGTGCACCCATCGATTCGAACGCATGGATTCGAAGTGATCGAGTCGAAGTAAACAGCCAACCGAAACATATCAACTCGTATCGATCATATCTCCCAAACCGCTGATCCAAACGCAACAAATTTTCACAGTAGCTTCCATACAAGATAAAGATTGTTCCTGCCAAGTTTCAGCTCGGTTGGATCATTTTTTGATGGATACGAAATCATTTCTTATCGATCTCAGATCGAGTCGAAACTTGGTGGGGTCGGTCGCGTGGGCCCACTCACGTGTCAGAAAAAGTCTTCCGAAGTTTGAGCGAGGTCTGAACCTCCTACGCCTATAAATAGCAACCTAAAGCCTTCAGAAAAGGGATCTTCTTGGCCATCCAACGTCCAGACTCTGCCGGATTCAATTCCATACTTCATTGTCGCTGTTGTAATCAGATTTGAAAGCTATCATCAAGTGTAATCCGTTGTAATCGATTAGAATCATCAAGTGAATAAATAAAGACATAAACTTCAGAGTGGACGTAGGCAAGATCGCCGAACTACTATAAATCCTATGTTTCTGATTGTTATTGCTGAATTATTGTGATTGTTGTTGCTTAGATCTGAGTTTTGTGTCGATTATTGCTGATTTGTGTTCATAAACGGGTGCTTTCAACGATATCGGGTGTTTGTGACCAATTTTGGCGCCAACATTTTGGTGCTTCCACTGAGAAAAGCTGATTCAGGAGAAGTTGAATATGAAGATTTAAGAATTCAAATCTAAGAGCTATGACAAGACAAACAAGTAAGAGACAAAGGCCAGAGAGAAGTGAACACCAAGGAACTCAAGAGGCTTCTTCAGGAGCGAATCAAGCATCGATCTTCATCACTAGGGACGAGATGGAGACAATGATGAAGAAATAGGAGGAGTTGATCCAGAATTTATTTCAACAGATAGGACAACTTGGAGCACAGAACAGAGAAGCGGATGGAGTTCAGAATGGAGCAGGACCATCCAGCGTAGCACCTGGATTAGGAGGCACGCACATGGAGAATGTTGATCCAATCTCGGAGAGAGAGAAAGGAGCATCTGCGCAACCTGGGAGTAGCAGAGGAGTGAATGCTCAGTCAAGGAGGCAGATCCCGGAATTCCCTCGTGAACTCGAGGGGCAGGTCGAAAGTGATGAACGAAGATTGCATTTTGGAGACAATGACAAGTTGGCGGAAATGGTTAGGCGAGCCATGAGGGGTGGATTAGTAAATAAAGATTTAGAGGATGTTAATAGAAGTCCTTTTACCACAACAATCAGGCGAGCTAGGAACCCACCAGATTTTAAGCTACCATCGTTAGATATGTATGATGGAAGGATAGACCCTACATTCATCTTACAAAATATATGAGGCATATGGAGGTGCTGGGGGCATCAGAGGAAGTTATGGCCCGGTGCTTTCCATTGTACTTGGTAGATATTGCGGTGTTATGGTTTAGACAGCTAGAGAGCGGCTCCATAGGAACATGGGTCGATTTAATTGAGAGATTCATGAGGCAATTCAGGGTTCACATTGCGAGACCCAAGAATGTGATGACTTTGGCAACTCTAAAACAGAAGGCTGGAGAGACTTTGAGGAATTTTCTAACGCGATTCAATGCAGCAGCAGTTTCGATGGATCGACCAGATCCATCTATGGTTATGATGGCAGCTGTGTCCGGAATAGCTGACGGAACAGAATTCAAAAATTCGTTAACTAGGGATCCACCTGTGGATCTAGGAGAATTCTATCACGAGGCGGAAAAGTTTTTACGATTGGAGGATGCGAACGCCGAAAGAGAGGAAGGAGAGGGAATTGATGTTTTCACAATCAAAGGCGGGAATACACCTGGAAAGGGTGCGGAGACTAGTAAAGGTAAAAGAAAGACTGAGAATGACGGTGACAGGTCAAAGCGGCCACGGAAGGAGCCGCGATTCACCACTTACTCTGAGCTAAATGAGAGTTTGGAGCGAATCTATCAGGATACCGAAGAGAAGGTTCCGTATCATAGACCGATGCGAAGGGATCCAACTTCTGACGAAAGAAAATCAGATAAGTTTTGTGTATTTCATGAATTGAACGGTCATAACACTAATGATTGTAGACATTTGAAGGATGAGATGGAAGGGCATATCAGGAACGGTATGCTCCTTCAGTATGTGAGGAGGCGAACTCCAGCAGTGGAGCCAGATCGACCACCGTCTACATCAGCTAGAGGCGACCCTGAATCGGGGCATCGTTTGATTATCCATTGATCGATTAAAATAACGATGAACAAGTTGTAAACCTCTCACTAACACGGTTAAATCATTTACACATGTGAGCGATCGCGCACGATCCATAGGCATGCTCTAAATGACTACCAACCGCATCATAGTAAGAGTTTACACTTTGACATCTTCATCTTCCTTTTTGCTTTGATTTTGATTTGAACATTTAGACTCTACCTGTTTGGACACTTCTGTTGTGATATTCGTGTAATTATTGCTTTGATATTTGCAATTCTATGAAAGAGTTTACTTGCATGCCCGTTGGATCGCGAACGGCCCACGAGCACCACTTGTATGGCGATGAACCGCCAAATGTCTGTGATTTAGAAACTCCCCCGAACATGAGCTCCGGCATCGATAATACTAAGTCCCCCTCCCCCGGCACACACAATTCGCCTCGAACGGCACACGACCGCGAACGATCACAATTCGCCTCGAACGGCACACGATCGCGAACGATCACAATTTGCCTCGAACGGCACACGATCGCGAACGACCACAATTTGCCTCGAACGGCATCCGACCGCGAACGGTCACGATTCACTTATTATGTCCGACCTCGAATGGTCACAATCAGCCTTGAACGACACTCGATCGCGAACGATCGATATCCGCCGCGAACGGCATACGACCGCGAACGGTCCCATCTCATCATTCGCCACGAACGGCACCGACCATGAACGGTCCCATTCCATCATCCGTCACGAATGGCATACGGCCGCGATCGGTCCTGATTCATCTCAAATGACACACGATCCCAAACGATCGTCATTTGAGATCATATGAAACTATCAAGTTCTTTACAGGTTATTGACAGGATATGAACATCTAACTCAAGGCATTACAAAACACACCTTCCTACCGCAAGGCATGTTTTGGAGGGCAAATGTTATCCCGCTTTTTGGCAAAGCCGTGATACCAAAAGATTGATCGAAAACAAAAGACAGTTCGTCTCAGAGATTGGTTGTACTTCGCTTCGCTATGGATATCGATGAATTTTGTCCGAGCCCGGATCAGGCTACAATTGATAAGACATGACAAGCAAAGCCATGAAAGCCAGTGTTCCAAATTTCAGGTTAATTAGAGTTCGTATGAACGAGATATGGTCGATGCAAGTTAGCCAAAGGATGATGTTCGTATCCATCAAAATGTGGAGGAGATGTCCATTTCGAATCCATCAGGCTCCATGTATTTCGAATCGATCACATTCGAGTCGATCAGCAGTGATATTGATCACCTCGAATCGGTCGGTTTTGAGTCGATCAGATGGACATCCACTCAGCACGTTCGTATCCATTGAGTCCGAGCAGTTCGAATCCATCATTCGTATCCATCGGCATACCCTACTTCGAATCGATCGATCTCGTGCCCAAGCACTGCTTCGTATCGATCGTCCTCACATCCATCAAGAGTGACAGATCATTATTTCGTATCCATGGAATCTGCCCTGTTCGTATCCACTCGGTCCGTCTCGATCCCCTTCGTATCGATCCATGATTCGAATCCATCGATGCAAACTGGGTCGTGGCACATGATACGAACAAGGCGAAATTCGTGGATACGAAGAGGTCAACTCGGAGCAAAAGTAGGATCGATACGAGGAGTGCACGTCACGTCACTACAGAACCACGTGCACCCATCGATTCGAACGCATGGATTCGAAGTGATCGAGTCGAAGTAAACAGCCAACCAAAACATATCAACTCGTATCGATCATATCTCCCAAACCGCTGATCCAAACGCAACGAAATTTTCACAGTAGCTTCCATACAAGGTAAAGATTGCTCCTGCCAAGTTTCAGCTCGATTGGATCATTTTTT
Organism: Allium cepa; assembly: GCA_030765085.1. Taxonomy (NCBI): domain Eukaryota; kingdom Viridiplantae; phylum Streptophyta; class Magnoliopsida; order Asparagales; family Amaryllidaceae; genus Allium; species Allium cepa. Next base: position 889,297,283 of record CM060929.1, read on the forward strand.
GATGGATAAGAAATCATTTCGTATCGATCTCAGATCGAGTCGAAACTTGGTGGGGTCAGTCGCGTGGGCCCATTCACGTGCCAGAAAAAGTCTCCCGAAGTTTGAGCGAGGTCTGAGCCTCCTACGCCTATAAATAGCACCCTAAAGCCTTCATAAAAGGGATCTTCTTGGCCATCCAACGTCCAGACTCTGGCGGATTCAATTCCATACTTCATTGTCGCTGTTGTAATCAGATTTGAAAGTTATCATCAAGTGTATTCCGTTGTAATCGATTAGAATCATCAAGTGAATTAATAAAGACATAAACTTCAGAGTGGACGTAGGCAAGATCGCCGAACCACTATAAATCCTGTGTTTCTGATTGTTATTGGTGAATTATTGTGATTGTTGTTGCTTAGATCTGAATTTTGTGTCGATTATTGCTGATTTGTGTTCATAAACGGGTGCTTTCAACGATATCGGGTGTTTGTGACCAATTTTGGCGCAAACAACCTATGTCTTTCGGCATAAAAGATTTGGGCATTTGAATTTCAAACTCTTATCTAGGCTTTCAAAACTTGATCTAGTAAAAGGTCACCCTAAAATGGATTTTAAAGCAGATAGTATATGTGATGCTTGTCAATTAGAAAAACTTAGAAAGAGTTCATTCAAATTGAAAGATATGATTTCAACTTCAAAACTTCTTGAGTTACTTCATTTAGATCTGTTTGGTCCATCTCAAATTCAGTCAATAAATCATATTAAATATGCTTTTGTAATTGTGGATGACTATTCCAGATTTACATGGACAATTTTTCCAAAATGTATTGATATCAGACATCATTTTCTCAGAGATAATATAAATAAAGAGATTATTTCTCTTGAATTTATCAACACTGAGAATCAAGTAGCTAATATTCTGACCAAACACTTGAATCAATCAACCTTTATTAAATTAAGAAGAGAACTGGGTATTTGTTCTATAACTGAGATATATAATATAGAAATAGTAACATATATATTTAAATAAATAAAGAAAAACAAAAAAGTCAAAATTTTCAAAGGGATGTCGACATGCCCCGACCCCCCATGTCGACATACAACGGTAAAATTTAAAATTTCGATTTTCCCTCTAAAATTAGTTTGGTGCTTATATAATCACAACATTTCAAAATTTTCTATGTTCTTACTTTATTTTCTCTGTAATAAACTTCTAAAAATATAAAATAATGGCATCTTCTTCTAAATCAAACCAAAATGTAACATTTTCCTTCCTTTCTTCTGATTCTGGTCCATTTCAACAAACTACATTGGCTCGAGTAATGAAGATCGAGGAAATCATGAAGGATTCTCTACAAGCGCTGACTGAATTACAAGTCACTCAAATAAGGATGGTAAAGGAACAAGAAAAATAGGGCAAGATTCTTAGAAATTTGCAAAGATTTCTAATGGATAATCATGCAGACCGTATTGTGATTGAAGATTATTCCTCTAACATACGTATCCATAATCTATTAGATGACGACAAAGAAGAGGAGGAGGAGGAGGAGGAGGGAGCGCAAATGGACGAGGACGATAATGTTATTTGCATTGAAGAAGTCTGTTTTGACAAAAATGGTAATTTGGTCGAACAACGTGGAAACTTTTGTCTCCATTACCCTAATTGTTTGTTTCACAAGTCACCAATTATCAAGGACTCTCGTTAGACTGTTATTATGTTAATGTTTTTATATTTTGTGTACGTTTATATATCAATGTCTATGTTTCATATATGTAATTTAACATCATATGTAATAAAATTAGATTTATGTTTCGCTTATTATACTTCGTTATTAGCATTTAGTTCCATAGTATTAATTTAAGGGGGAGTTAATAGTTTAAGCTTAGTTTTTTGTTGACAACAAAGTGGGAGAATTATAAAATAGTTTAGATAGGCTTAGATTAAGGGGGAGTTAGTAGATTAAGGGGGAGTTGTTGGAATAGGGGGGTCGGAGTAGAATCGAAGTTTGTTGACGTAGATTTTGTAAACATAGGTTGTCATCATCAAAAAGTGGAAGATTGTTAGTTCCTGAGATGATGGTTTTCATGACAACAACCTTAGAACTTGTTATAAAATATAAATACTAATATTCTTATCTAGATACATATGCAGGACATATATATATATATATATATATATATATATATATATATATATATATATATATATATATACGCAGGTGTTGAGAATAAAGACTGTAAGTATAAATATTCAAGACTAGGAAATCAAGACTGAACTCATGAGTACCAAGAGTTCAAGAGTTCAAGATAGCAAGATAAGTAATAGAGTCTGGATTTATGTTAAAACTTCATAATAGCACTAAAATCTTTATTCGGATTTTAATTGTGGAATGGAATCTACCTTCTCGCTTTAATAGTGTGATGAAACCCATGACCTCTTTAGGGATGAAACCCATGATCTTCTCTAGTGGAATGAAATCCATGAAATTTTCGAAATGATTTATTTTTTCAAAACAATCTTTTTAAAGTCATCTCTATCAATTTAAATATTTTAGCCTTAATTTAAAAACTATTTTTAATTATATTAATTTCAAAATCATTTCTTGTTTTAAAACTATCTCCTGGTTTTAATGTTTTAGCTTTAATCTCAAATATTTATATATTTAGTTTTAATTACTTTAATATTTCGTAAGATCACTTTTCAAAGGTCTCTATAATCATAAAGTATATTCAAAATAGTTTGCAAAGTTCTAAGGTAGTTTCGACAAACTTTAGAAATAAAATCTTTTTAAAAAAAAACAATTCAAAACGTACTAGAGGATATCGACATGCCCCTACCCCCATGTGAACATGGTAGACATAAAATTTAAAATTTAAATTTGTAAAAAGAAGTGTCTATTCGTCATAACCTTTCACGAATGGACATGACCGTTATTCTCCTATAAATACCAGTTGTTTTGAACGAATTTTAAGTTAGTTTTTCTTCTTTTCTTCACTCCTTCTACACTCAAATATTCTCTTATATTTCAAATGCTTTAGCAAAACTCTGCCGAAATTCTAAGTGAATTAAACTCGATCATCTCTAGTTTGATTCTCTGTCACTCTCTCTCAAAGATCTCAGCGCTATTTAAAGTTGTAGGATCATTTGTAATCAAAGAAGCGTATCAAGAATCTCTCTCTATCAAAATGTGATTGGAAACGCTGTGACTGTGCCCCTAAACCGATTGAGTGTGATTGTAGCCCATAAATCAATTAGGTGATCTTGTAGCCTGATTAAATCAAGAAAATTTGTTGTGGGCTCGGAGATAGGATGGTGTATCTAGTGGTCTTGAAATCAAGGTTGTAATATTGACATTATATTTGAAAAGAAATATACACAAGAAATTGTATGGGACTAGATGTAGGGTAACTCCGAACCAGTATAAAATTTCGGTGTGTTCTTTCCTTTACTGCTTCTATTTACTATTTGCATCTGTGTCTAATTCTGTCATTTTTTCTATGTTGTGAATTGCATTTATTTGGATTTAATTTGAGAAGATTTCAAAAAGAGTCATAAAATTAATTAAACACTATTCACCCCCCCCCCTCTAGTGTTAATTCTGCCTTAAGATCCGTAATCCGCATTTCCTATAGGTGTAACGATTATAGACCAAGATGAATATTTTGAACCGAATTGATAGAACAGTGAAAATCTATCCTTACATAAACCAAGTCTAACATTACGGCTCTTCGCTGTGAAAGCGGGGTATATCTTATCAAAATGCTTCCACGTTTCTCCCTCAGTTGGGTGTGTTAACGTACCTTCTTCCTGTGTTCTCATACAGTGTCATCTCATATGATGCGCGGCTACAGAAGATGCATATAACCTTTTAAGCATAGGAGTGATAAGTAAGTAATGCATATGCTTGTATGGAGCTTCCTTTCCCTTCTTTTTTCCTTGGTTTGTATATTTTCCTGATTACATATTTTACAATTTCTAAGATTGATGTCTTCTTTTTAAAACAACATGCAACCATTTAAACATGTATCAATTTTTTGATACGGAAAACCAAAAATAGACATAAGTTTTCACTTTATAATGATTTTCGTACATTGAATTATCGGGTGGCATATGCCGTTTTGAAGCTTGTACTATAGCTGTGAGCTCGGCTTCGGTGAAGTTGTATTCTGATTTCAATGCAATGTATTCTACAGTTACTGATAGTTGAGTACTGCTTGTACAACCATCTCAAAGGAGTTTCTTAGCAGCATCCAATAAATCATAATTTTTTTTGCTCCAATATTTGGTTCTCCTTCGGCATTAACATCGTTACCCTCAACTTCAACAGTAGAGAACATTGAACGTGCTGCATCTTCAACCATATCTTCTATGAGATTTGTCGGAACAATTTCATTCTCTATCACCTTCTTCGAATGTATGGGATTAAGTGCAATAAGTTCTCCATGACGATCTCATACCAAATAATTCGACATGAAACCATATTGGCGTAAATGAACTACTGTCATATTCGGTATCAAATGCTTCAATAATTTGCACCTACTACATGGACAACGAATTTTTTCGTCATTTCCATTATTATTTAAAGCGAATTAAATAAGGACGTGTACACCATTTTGAAAATATTCACTTATTGAGTCTCTAGTTCTCTTCTTAATTGGTACATTCAGCTCCGATCGGTAAAATAATTGATCATTTTTCTACTTTAGAACATAAAAACGCATTAATCATTTACGTACTAACATTTTATTTTTCAATTAAATCATATATTTAAATTTTCATAAATATATAATATTATTCTATTTGATTTTATTTTTAAACGGAGTTACACAAATTATTATACGAATATAATTTATAATTTTTAGGTTCTTCTTTTATACTTTGATGGTTGGTCATTCTACTTTCCATTACAAACACGGTAGTAATTATATTTTGCAAATTATTTCATTTAAACGATTCAATAAAATTTCGACAGCACTTCCCCTTTGTTTCCTATCTCATACACATATGCGTGTATATAGGGAATAAAAAGAAAGTGTTGTCAGAATTTTGTGAACCATTTAAAATGAAATGATTTGCAAAATATAATTACTTTATTGTGTTTGTAACTTGTCTAATACTAGAACAAATCCAACAAATATTGTATCGGATGAATATAAATGTATGTTCTGTGATAAAAACAAATATTCATACAACGATCATAATACAATATTTATCAAACATGGCCAAAAACTCTCTATGGGATTTTAAAAAATTAAAGCGTATCATACAATAATTTTTATAATAATTTATTTACATTCTAAGAAACGCATACACTAAATCGTTGTTTTCATCATCTTGAAAACTCACATACCAAATTCTGAGCATCGACTCTAATTAATCCAAAGTAGCCCTAATGCATATATGCACTAATTAATCGACGCATATACACTAATTAACGCACATATACACTAAACAAATTTTCTCTCTCAACATTTCAATGATAAATAATTGTAATAACAACCTAATTAGCATTCAGTAGAGTATATTAATCAATTTTGTATTATACAACTATAACAACAAATTAACCCTAATTTAATAAATCAAAATTAATTAAGATTTATGAATAAAACCTGATTGGAGATTGATGAAGGGTTTAGGCTTGTCAAGAGTGGAGAATGATGAAGCTGAAGATGCTCGGGGAGGCGCGGTGACTGGCTGACAACTGGGAGGAGGTGGTGGAGGTAGGGTTTTTGATGATTTGGGAGAGATGGAATAGTGAAAGCAGCTCTCAGCCAAAGGCAATGCATACACGGTAATTTTTGACGGCTAGGCCGTCGATGGAAACATTGCTTTGGTTTTTGACGACTTGCGACGGTTATTATATTTTATTTACGAAAATGCCACGGAGATCGATAACTGTCGCTAGCATTCGAAAACAGCCGTCGGCGGTCGTCGGAAGCATCCGTCGCTATTTACTATTGTTCTAGTAGTGTATGTATTATGCATGCAAATTCTGGTAGATAACTATACATAATGGCTTGCATTAGGTATAATGCAACCCCATTTTTTCATGCATTATGCATGATGCAGCCCAATTTTTCCAAACTATAATGGAATTTCGATTGCATTGCTCAAAATGCAAGTCAATGCTGATAAAGAAAAAGCATAAATATTAACTTGTGTTTCGTCGAATATCACTTGCTTTGTATTCAAACTTAGCTTACAATAGGAAAGAAAAGTAGATTTCATCGAATATCACTTAGCTTACAATAGGAAAGAAAAGTATATTTCATCGAATATCATTTGCTTTGGATTCAAACTTAGCTTACAATAGGAAAGAAAAGTAGATTGCACTAAGGCTACACAAAGTATGGACTAGATCGGATTGGATCAAATACTTCACCCAACCCATATATGTATAACCCATATACGTATGAGTTAAAAATAGTTCAACCCCATATGAGATTGGATATGGATTGGATTGAAGTATGGATTGGGTCAGTTTTAGTAGATTTTGATTGGGTTACATAAATCTAATACGAAAATAAGAATTTGAAAAAAATCAAAATAAAATATTAAAATATTCACCTCAAACTAGCAAATTTTAGTCAGTATAATGCATCAAATAAAACTAATTCGCTATAGCACATATTTTATTAGAATTTCATTATAAAATGTTATCTTATGCTACAAACATAAAAGATAGATCTTTCCTAATATCTTTTCTTTTTTCTAATAATTTTAAAATTAAAATCCTTAATTCTCCTTGATTCATATGTATATTTTCAAATTTACCCCTCCAAATTTTCACATTTACTGCACTTTGATATATTCACGATTAGCACCATGTTCCTTTGACTTTTTATTTTATTAAATTTACTCATTAAGTTCAAACCTAAACAGGAGTTTCTTTTTTCTCATCTTATGCTATCTTATCTTATCTTATACTAGATGAATCTCTCTTAATATATTTTTTCTTTTTTCTCATAATTTTGGAATTTAAATCTTTGATTCTTTGTGATTCATGTATATATTTTCACATTTAGTTCTCTCTCACATTAACATGCTTTAATATATTCAGGTGTGACACATGTCCCTATGACTTCCCGGTTTATTAAATTTACTCACTATGTTAAATTCTATTTTATTTCTCTACAAAGTTGAGACCCTGACAAGGGTTTCTTTTATCTCATAAAAACAAAATATTTATTCTTTTTTTTCTTGTTTCATTTTAGTTCCTCTCCAATCTCAGCCTTCGCATGCACTCAAAATCATATCACGATTTCAGTTGTACAATTCAATCAATATATGTTGTATAATATGATGGTAAGGTTTAAAATTTGATGATATTTTACTCTCTTCCCCCTTAAATCCAGTAGCTTTTGCTAACTGTAGTTTAGTTTAGCTTTTTATAATTTGCCTTAAAATAATCATAGATCTTTAGTATTATCTGAAATTGCATTTATTATCTTGGAAGATACATCGGTACATTATTTAAAAATCGAAAGTTTCAACATATTTAAAGTTTATTTTCTTATTCCATTTACCTGTAAATAAGTAAGGATTAGTTTATACAATGCACTTATATTTATTATTTTTAGAAATTAAGTTAACAACGTGATTTTTGATTTTTGATGCGTAATTAAAATATTGAAAGTGATTTCGATTATTGATTAGTTAGTTTTCGAAGAATAATCTCAACTTTACTAAACCAATATTTTTTTTAACTTACAGGCTTATTTGATCTTTTATTTTACAAATATGCACAATCTAACCGTTGGTAATTAGTAGTGAAAATAAACAGGGTTGAATGTTAAAATATTTATGTTTAACATCTTAAAAACCTATGGATAATGCCTAAGCTATATTTGGATTCTAATAGAAGTTAAAAAATCAACTTGAAAATTTGATAGTCTATTAACTTCGGCTTTAAAATTTCTCTTTTAATTGCTTTTATTAAATACAAATGTAACGGTTGCTTTTTACTCTTCCAAATTTAATTAGTTTTTCCCATTTACATTCATTTTATCTCATTGTATTATGCATATCTATGTTGTTCAATCTCTGAGAAAAGTATTATTTTTTCCTCCACTAAAATGAAAACTATGAACACTTTATTTCCTTCTTCCATTTAATATTTCACTTTAATATTGAGCTTCACATGAAACCAAAGTGACTTTATAATTTCTATTGTATATCAAAGTTGGATATCTCTTTAAAGTAAGAATCAATGCTTCATTTTTTTTAATAGAATAAGATTGATCTATCATCATTCTTATTTTTATATGACATCGTGGTTCTTCTTTTACCATTACTAGCATTAAAACTTTTAGTTTTCCTCAACATTTTAAACCAACAACTCCTTTCTAAAATTTGGGTGCATCTCAACTTACTAATATTTAAATATCATTTAATGTTATATTTCCAATGCGATATCCACTATATGTTACTATTATTTCTTTTCTACTTCTTTGAAATCAGCAGGGCACAATATCACATTGAATAATTGATTTTTTCAATTAATACTATTTTTATCATACCGTGTGCGAAGCATGGGTTCACACTAGTCGGATAGAATCGATTCACTACACACTAGAGTAAGAGTTTCATTCTAAAATACATTAAGTAGCTCATATAATACTTCTTACAATCTCTTAGTTAATCCTATGTGTTTTGATCGCTTTAATTATACTTGGACTGACATTGAATATGATTTTTTTAAGTTTATATATTGTAGAATACATATAATTTACTTTAGATTTTGACAGTCGTAATTTTACATGTGCTGATATTGAATGAGTTTTTATACAGGATTGGATTGGGCTAAAATAAGATTGTGTTGAATAAAATATCACATCCCATTGGTATGTAGTTTGGATTATAAACTGTAACCCATATTCGATCTGAACTAGGTTGGATTGGGTAGGGTTTATGTGGGTTATGTCGGATTAGCGGGTTGGGTCGGATCGAGTATGGATTACACGCATCCTAGATTGCATTACAAGTAGTTACATCAAAATTACAATATTACCTTTAACATTCATACAAACGTAAGTCAAACATTCACACAGACATCTTATTTGCATCAACACTGATCAAAAGTCGTTCTATGACTTCAGTCAAGCCTTACATCGCATGTTATTTCCATCCATTCAATTATTCTTTTGCAATGCAACGTCACTTGATCTTAGATAGATAACGTGCAGCTCCATGATCGTTGTTAAATAAGTTAATAAAGTGGTTTTACTGATAAAATAATATTAAAGCAATAAACTATAGGATCATTTCAATTTTGCCAAGAAAAAAGAGTTCCAAGGAAATCAGTAGAATGTTGAAACAACAAATTTTGTCATAATTACTATTCTACGTGGGTTTATAGTTTTCGTACAAATAAACTGAAATTTAGCAATACGACAACCACTGTAACTCAATACAAATAAATTAAAAAGTAGAGATGAATTCACCAAATTAATTAATGTGAACTCGAAGTTGAATAACTATCTAGTATCTACCTTTAATTACCTCAATTCTACAGAGATAATAATGTTATGAAAATTAAATAAATAAACGGTAGGCCATTACACTGGAAATAAAGATATTTGAATTTAATCCCTTAAACATAAATAATAAAGGGGTAGGCTATTTAAACACAAATTAATGACATAAACGATGACACAAAAGATCTGCATTATTGAATCTTTTTTGTCTTTACATAAAAGGTGAAATTCATGGACAATTCAACGGTAAAGATCCATTGTATCATCAATTGTGTCATCAAATTGTGTTCAAATAGACTGTCCCTGTAGTAAAGGAATGAGCTATTTGAACAAAAATTGATACACAAATGGTGATATAAAAGGTATGCAGCCACTATTATTATTACCTTTAAAAAAGAAAGAAAAAACTAATAGTGCTGAAAGGAATAGTGATTTTGTACTAATTTTTGCACCAGGTACATCTATGCAGTTTACTTATTTTATCAACTCAATTCATATGAAAACTTCTTTAAAGTGATCCCACATCCTGATCCTTGCACTTTTTGCCTTCTATAATAAAAATATAAACTATAATAAACAGACACCTGATGAACAAATGTCATCTACCTCTGATGAATCAAATATATAAAAAGTACAATTATAAATAGATAATATATAATGCCATCACATAGACTTCAAAGAGTGAACAATCCCTTCAGCTAAGCAGTAAGCCACAGCCTCCACAGTAATCATCGGGTTAACCCCAAGAGCAGTCGGAAATACACTGCTATCGCACACATACAAATTCTCAGCTTCCCAGCTCTCCCCTTTTTCATCCACAGCGCTCTCCTTCTCATCGACCCCCATCCTACAACTCCCCATCTGATGTGCCGAGCAGTACATCGTCCAAAACTCCTCCCTCGACCTCGGCCCTCCTACCACCACCACCTCATCTATGAACTTTTCCACTTCTTCCTCTTTTACCCCTCTGCATTTCAGCCTCTGCCCATCGCTCCTATGCGTCCCTACCTCCGCTGCCCCTGCCGCCACTAATATCCTCAACGCCCTCCTTATCCCATTCCTCAACTTCTCCTTATCATTCCTGCACATTCTGTATTTTACCCTGCCTTCACTTTCTATTACACCTGCACCCTCATCTCTCACCAAAGCAAACAAATGCACCGTCCTGCTGTATTTTACCATTCTGTCCTTCAGGTCCTTCCCTGATACCCAGGGCATTAACGTCGCAAACGTCGCTGGCCCCATCGCAGACGCTTCAATTATGCTCGAGCAACCACTCAAATTCGAATCCTTCACTTTGTGAAGTGAAGTTATGATCCCTCCTTCAAACTTCTTACCCTTCAAATCAGTCACAGATTCTGGAAAGTAGCCCCAAACTAAAGACACAGGGTGCACATGAAGATTTTTCCCTATATTCGTGTTTTTCAGTCCACTCTTCATCATTAAAGGCGGCGTAGACAGCGCCCCACAAGCTGAAATCGACACCTTCGCTTTGATTCTCAGCTTCTTCTTCATGTTTTCGCTTAATACACTCGCCATTACCCCAACACAGTTTTTCGACCTTCTCCGAGAACTATTAATATTGTCTTCAAACAAAAAATTCTCGGCCTTGCATCGTGATATAATGACAGCGCCATGGTTAACCGCATCGACTAACCAAGTGGTGTCAGTGCCTCCTTTTTCCCCAGTAGGGCAGCCAAAACAGCAGCTCCCACAGTAGTGCAACTCACTTGAGTTTCTTGGTACATATTCTACGTCAAGGTTGAGTTTTACACACCCTTTTCTTAAAGCTTGATTTTGCAGCCCTTCTTCTTTGCACTTGTCAGTGACACCAATTCGCTCGCAAACTTTGTCCATGGCTTCTATGTATTCAGTGCTTTTGAAGAAAGTCAACTTTTCTTTTTCGGCCCATTCGTTAAGTACATATTCAGGAGTTCTTATACACGCTGACCAGTTAACTGCTGAACCGCCACCTACAGTAGAACCGGCTAGAAGCATGAGTTTGCCATCAAGTGTGCTTAGAATCCCACCTGATTCATACATTTGATCCATGGAGACTGACTCTATGGAAGTGTAGTCTTCTGAAGTGAAGTAGTTTCCTTTCTCGAGGACTATTACTTTGTAGCCTGCTTTTGATAGAACGTATGCTGCTACTCCACCGCCACAGCCTGAGCCTACTATGACTGCATCGCATTCTATGATGTAGGAGTCATTTGTGTTGTCTTCGGTTACTTTTAGTTTTTTTTGGGTTAGGGAGTTTAAGAAGGAGGAGTCAGTGGTTTCTGATGTCGTTTCTATCATGCCTTTGTCGAGTGGTCTTTCTCTTTGTTCTAGTTTTTGAGGTTTGTTTTGTACTGCGGTGCTGTATCCGATTGCTTTCCATGTTGGGTTTTCGGAGTTTTCATTAATCTAGTATGGGAACAAATTGAAATTTGTATCAGAACTTGCATTGTGATCTTTAAACATTATGAAATTGGTCAAGGATTTTTATCATTTTAACTCAGTTTTAAAAACATATAACAAATTAAGTTCATTTCAAAACATATTACAAATATAGATATGTTTTTATCATACCGGCGCTAATTCAACAATTTGCATTAGAGCACTTGAAAATGCGCTAGACTGAAATGCTTTGCGAATATACAGATGTATTTTCATCAAAAATGTTTTTTTTTTTCCTCCTTTCAGCAAAGCACTTTGAGACGGAACCAATGCAAAAAAAAAAAAAAAAAAAAAAAAAAAAAAAAGGCAAAAAAATAATAATATGGAAATAATAAAAGGGAGGAATTTTCAAAATGGAGCGGCTATAGTGACACAAAATTTGAGTCTGCAAATCCTAGTGGAAGATGAAAATCAAGGGAAGATCTACTGGTTGATATCTTTTGTGTCAAAATTTTATGTCCAAATAGAATTTCCCCTCTCAAAATACTCCAAATGCAAATTATTAAATAAGCATCAACATGACAAAAACGGACCTATATCTGTTATATGTTTTGATAGTAGAATAAATTGATTAAAAAACACCATTAGTCAATGATATATTGATTTATATAGAATAAATACTGTGAGATTCCGTCTCATATTTTCAATTAGCCTTGGTTTAAGACGGTAAGTTTTTTGATAATAAGCGGTTCGCTAACGAAAATTAACATCAAATCATAGTCATCTAGTTAAGCATAGACCTATATCTTAATAAAAGCAGCTGACATTGGTCCACATCTACCCAGTAAAATAAAAAAAAATAAAAAAAAAATAAAAAAAAAGAGAGAGAGAGAGAGAGAATATACATTCAGAAAGCTATTAGTGTGACAAGGAAATGGTGAACATTCAAGAGGCTGACTATAAGACAATGATTGTTAAAATACCTAATAAGCCAATGTTAGTTGAAACTTAAAATAATACACATGCTTGTGCATCAACAGCATGCTATGTATAGATAATCCTATGAATCTATGATATATCATTTATGAAAGGTCTCACTGTCCCAAGTTGTTTTAAGGTATATGAAATACAAGTCTACTTATATGACTCACAGTCAAATTCGGTGTGAACCGTACATGGATTAGACTTGATGTCCGTTCACACTGATTCGGTTGGCCCATTTATATATAAAAATACATTATTTGGAATCAAATCGAAATGTTTTAGTCGACTTTACTAGTCCTATAATATACCAAATGTCGCACCTTTTCAAGGCCCCTACTGGTTAAACTAACATAAGTATAATATACAGAACGTTCTCACATTGTTTGTTGCCTCTTTGACTACATTAAAGTTGTGATAAAAGAAAAATCATTTTTTTGCAAGTAACAACACAACATGGATTTTTTTCTTCAAATAATACTAGACTATGTCTGTAAACCTTTATAAAGTCTGTCATAAAATCCATCGCACTTTGAGCTATATTCCCATTTTTGTTGCCTTCTAAATGCTTTAATAAAATGAGCTAGGGAAAATATAATTGATTTTATACTTAACGTAATCAATGTTTCGCAAACACGTAGTGAAAATTGAAATATGCCACAAGAGTAAAACCAAGTGCAGGCCCAAAAAAAAACGAAAAACGAAAAAACAAAATTTAAAAAAAAAAGAAGAAAGAAAGAAAAGAAATAAACTAACCCTCGCGTAGAAGACATATGCACAACAAACCCTGACCATAACAAATACCAGTCTAAAAATCATAAAAGATCTGTCCTCGTTCCATCTCTTTAAAATCTCTTCTCTGTTTTCGACAGAAATTTCCGAGAATCTGTTGATGAAAGGGAATCCTTTGCGAAAACTGAGGGATCCACAAAGCAGAAAGGTCCCCAGTCTACTTGCAAGGAACCATAACACTATTTTCACCAAATAATTTATTTCTTTTACTCCTCGTTTAACAATCAGTTCTCCTACCTGCCAACCAAGGCAATCAATTTCCATTAATACTTCAAAAGATAATAATATTATAAGAAACATACATGACTATCAAATTTTTTCTTCCAAAAACTGTTAACCAGGAGTTTCAAAACTAAGATCTATGTATCCATAGTTCAAAGTTATTACCACACTACAAGTGGTCTTAAACAGATGTATGACTGTCAGAATTTAAGACAACTTTTAATTTGTAAGCACAGGATGTGAGATGGACTCGTATTATAAATGTACACTGAGAATGTTTGAAATAATAAGTCAGTAAATTGAATGTTTACTGTAAACTTAAAACAAGGCAAGAAGAACAGATTAAAAATAAATAAATAAAATTGTCACATACATTTTTTTTCAGGTAACCCATTTTGTTAGTGATATTCAGTGGTAGCAAACAGAATAAGATTTTTGTTGTTAAAAAGCACGTGACAAGCTGAAATAATTGTTACATGAAGCTAAAAAGAACTGAATTATAAAACAAACTCATCCTCACTATCATTCATTTGGCATGAAGTGAGAGCATGGATAAAAATATGTGTGCCCATAGCATTTCAACAAGTTCCCCAATCTAATCTACTTCAAGCAGTCATGAAAAAGTGGTTAAAAACGATAGAGTGGATTTGACAACCATATATACATGTGTGTCATGTAACATGTTCCAAATGGTTAAAATCCTATTTGGTAAGGGATGAGTTTCAATATTCTTCTATACTTCATATTTTATAGCATTTTTAGCTCAACCAGTGTGTCTGTACATGTGTGTATGTTTATTCCAAAGAAAAAGTGTGGATCCATCTAGTGGAATAATCTCAGCATCCATATTAACTGGAGACCAATGGTGCACTTAAATGCACATGAATTACTACTATATTTGATAGAAAACACTTAAAAGATATAACTGTCTTAAAAAAAGAATTTAAAAGGCTTTGCCAGGATCCTTAAGCAATGAAAACACTTCGAAAAATTATTTATTTTAATTTAAAAAGCAGTGAAAAGAATGTGGTGAATAAACCAAAAATTGCCAGCTTCTAAAGTACAGTACTATCACATTATTGGTGTGATGGAGGTGGCTTTTGACACCAAAGAATACCAGCAATTTAAAAATATGTTAGTAGTGCCCATAAAATAAAAGTTACACATTAAGATTTAACTAAAATATTTCTAGAAAAATCAAGTCCGAGTATTCCAGACCAATATATGTCCATGGTAAATTCGTAATAAAACGTACATAACACTTATTCAGAATCAGCTACGTAAGGATAATTCTTTCAGAAAAGGGTGAATTGGAAAAAAAAATACATAACAGAAAGAAAGAAAAAGAGGCCAGTTCGAACGGTAAGAAAAATTATTTTACCAGGACGCAAGATCCATCTATCTACATGCACTTCGATAAAAACCTGCACAATGTGAATATTCTTTTGAATTTAAAATACCGTGATTTAGGATTTATGTTGTTTTGTTAAAGTATCCATGAACTTGTATATTTGATACTTGTGCTATACGGCAATATTAATAAAAAATAATTGTTATAAAGGAAAATATCCCTTTCGTTATTTGAATTTCTTCTCTATCTCTAGAAAGTTGCTATCTTTTCTAACTTTTATCGTTAACAGAATTTTAATCCCTTCAAATTTGAAATTATAAATTCATATTTTAATTTAAATATATCAAAGGCAAAAAACTAATCTAAGATTCAATAGAAAAAAGTATTGCATTCTTAATGATTGAGACGGAGAATGAGACAAGTTCTCTATATCATTAGCTTTTAATAACAAAAATTCTAAAACTAAAATTGGAGTTGCGAAAATAGAAAGGGGATTGTTAATAAAAGTTTTGAAACTGAAAACACACAAGAACAAC
Organism: Allium cepa; assembly: GCA_030765085.1. Classification (NCBI taxonomy): domain Eukaryota; kingdom Viridiplantae; phylum Streptophyta; class Magnoliopsida; order Asparagales; family Amaryllidaceae; genus Allium; species Allium cepa. The sequence continues at coordinate 889,313,003 of CM060929.1, forward strand.
AAGAGCTTATCCATGATGTCTCTTCCCTAGATAAAATAATTGAGTAAAAGACAATGAGTAAGTGGTAATGTGACCTTCCCAATATAATAAACAAACTGACATTGGGTTAAACGACAGAAAAGAACAGGTACTTACAATAATCATTTCAAACTTTGTCAAATTCTATTGGTAGCCTAGAAATAATTTAGCATACGTCGTTATTTTGTTTAATGAACTACCATTCTTCTTAATTGTATTTATTTGGTCTTTTTCCTGTAACTCTTTTGAACCAAGACGTTAAAATTAATGATATTTGATCAAATCTACGCATCTGGACGTAGAAGTTAATGATTTTTTCTTATGAAACCTAAAATGTCATTTAAGACAAATTTATAACTAGATGCTCTAATTTTAAAGTATTTAATAATTACTATTTTCAAAAAATAGAGTTAATATTGTTCAAATAAAGAACCTTAATTTTTTATAAAAAGATGTTACAATGTTAGTGTCTAAATTATGAACTTCAACTTAATTGTTGCTTGGAATTTCATGTTTTGTGTAAATGAGTTTCATGTTTTAAAGAGATGAGATTAATGAATATCAAGGATAGGTTTGTAAAATAAAAAATAAAAATAAAAGTATATGACCGTATGTTAAGTAATTATTGATGTACGCATATAATTATCCCAAACTTTTGTACAAATCTTATGAAAAACAATATTAAACAAAGCAAGGTTCTTTCTACAGGCCACCGCGGTAAAATTCTTTTTTCTTTTTAGACACTATGGTCTAACAACCGCCAGAGCTAGCAGGGCTTTCGCAGTGGTTGGCCGCCGAGCATCGTGGCCGCTAGCACAAACCAGGATGCCGATAGCAGGGCCCTTTACTTTTGACATGCGTTAATGTTTAATTTTAATGTTAATGTTTAATTATAATAGTGCGTTGTTAAAACTCAACTATTTTGAAACAAATATAAAACTCTGAAAGAGAAGATAATTGATTATAAAAATAGATTGAGACCTTCTCGTTAGGAGAACTAATATAAAGTAATAAAACTTCAACTATCAGGCAGGACCAAAACATAGAAGCGAAAGTTTTCAAGGGGCAACATAGAAAAGGATCCGATAATAGAAGATTACCTCCTCGGGAATAGGAGACTGACGAGCAGAAGAGAGATAAAAATCCCGAACGAATTTGGAAGGTGGGTCACCCTTTCCGGTGCTGACGTGGACATCGTCAACAGCGAGAGAAGGAACAATAGCTTCGCACATGGCCGAGAGCGACTCCATTTGGGAGATTGAAAATCCATGGTTATATTTCTCGTTGATACCTCTTCTTTTCCCCTTCAGAAGAGGATGACCTTGTTTGGCAAATGCAGGAAGTTCTTCGTTTCGCTCTTCCATCGACTGTTTTTTTGTAAATTTTGAAGATGACTATTAGATATTTATAAGTGGATTGTAGGCATAACAATATTTAATTTATGCACACACCAGTAAACTGGTCGGCATTAAAATTAGGGGTAAGTTGCACCACAAAAATGACATATTATAAGCCGGCCTACTCCTATCAATTAAAATTGACCCACTAGAGCCCTTCAACACAAAATCATTTTCATGCCCTGTTGTATATTGTTATTATATATACAAGTATGAAGGCACGTCCGATGAACGCGAGTAAGGCAAGTTGTTGTAAAATTGGTAGGGTGTGAAGAGAGCCGAATGAAATGTTTAATGGGGAGGAAAAATATTACAGTGGGAATTTATTTTGTTGTGAAGTATGCATATTCTGTCAGTTGTCGTGTAGAAAATATGTTGGGGGAATGTTGAAAGGAAAGTACCGCAGTTCAGTTAACTCGTATCTCTGTCAGGCGTGATAACAGATGTTATTTTAGTCGAATACAGATGTGAAAAATAGAGTTTAATGAATAAAGGTTTGGCAATGTCCGTTTGAAATATGTAAAATACCTTCTTAAATTATAGAGTGGGTAATAATGTTGTGACGGAAGTTAATGGACGTTTTAAAACTAATCCGTTGGGACATACAGCAGGTTTGTGGAAAAATGTTGCTTGTCGTGTGTAGTACAAAGCTGTACCGTTGAATATGGAGGTACAGTAGTGGTATTGGTACTTTTGTCGGAGATGGCAAGTGGATTCGGACGTCTGCATTAAAGTGAGTTTGTAAAATGCAGAAAGTAAATTACACGTATATGTTCACATAGACAGCCGATGTTGTGTTGTGTACGGAGGACGCGTGTATGTGAGAGGCAGTATGAATGGTGAAGTTGATGATATGTGCGGACCGCAAAGGAGTGATGGGGGCAAAGATATAAAATCTAAAATGTATTTACCTGAGGAAAGTGGAACAGACAAAAGGAAATAAAATGGTAATTAAGAGAATGGAATGAAAAAAATACATTACTGAAGTAGAAGAAAAAACATAATGCTGCAGTAGCGAACAAAGGTACACAGGCAAATACAAAACGGTGGCCAAAAATGTTAAAAAGCTGGACGTCGTAAGAGCTCTAGCACGAACGATCAGCTAGAAAACGATCCACAATCTTATCACACTGTTCAATTTGCAAGAGGAATGAAAATTATGATTAAGTGTTAGACGATAAAGATTAGTGGGGTAGAGTAAGGGATGTAAATAGTTAAAAACATATAGGAATATATTGGTAAACAAACATGTATATATGCGTGTGTTTGAGTGAACATATGCTGGTGGGAATGAAGGAAAAAGTAGATGCATTGAAGCATACCACTTCAAGGGTAAAAAAAGTATCACAGTCATAGTTGTCAGAACGGTGTGGAAGAAGTTGCGGTTCAGCAGTTAGTGGTATGTGTACATCATCGTCAGAAATGTCAGAGTAGTTGTCATTCAATTCCGCGTTTTTTCGAGCAATCGGTCGTAGCGGAGGAGAAACGTTGTTGTTGTAGTCGGTACATTTTCCGATGGAGTAGGCGTAGTGTGGTTTTTGACGGTGTTTGAAAGTCCAACCTTAGCATCAGTAAATGAGTGCGTCTATTTTGTTTGACGTGTGCTTTTTCGTTCTCGTTTTTCTGTGCCGATGGCTGTTGCAGCGTCTTTTTGTTGAAGGACAGACTTACGCTGCAAGGCAAAAAGTGTATGTTAGCGGCGAGATAAATGTAGAATGGGGTATACAAAATGTGCGCAGTGGAATTTTAAGTGCTAGTTGAAAATGGAGGGAAGTGTGTTGTGTGTTGGCGATGGTGTAAGGAGGTAAAAAAATAAGATGAGGTGCAAGAGAGAACAACCTTTGTCATAATGCTTGGGACAAATAATGCTGGTAGATTATGAAGGAGTACATGAAAAGGAAGTGGAGGTTATATACTAATAACAATACGTGAATGGAAACTGCTGTATGGTGAGAAATGGAGCATGTGGTGGGAAGTAAGTAGTGGAGGTGGAATAGGACAGGTTGAATTGGTTGTATGCGTACATTTGAACAACATTTGGTAAATAGTGGATGCAAAATATGGGGTTGTGCGGTACAGTATGGCAGCTGTGGAAGTGGTACAGCCGATGGATGTGGAAAAGGTGGATGGTTGACATTGGATGATGGGAAAAAGAAGTTAACGTGTTTAAAAGATGTGGTGTTAATGCATGCAGTGTTATAGTATTTGTTGTCAATTGAGCATTGGATACAATTGTATGCAAAGGTAGCAGTAAAAGAAAGTCAGATGTACATTAAATTAGAAAGTTAAATTCTGTAAGCAGTAGCATTCGTACATATCTTTTTTTTTTATACCAAAACTTAACTTGAATTCCAAGCAATCAACCAAGGCAACGTTCAACAAATTTGTCATAGACAACAATTACATAACATAAATGTCTGTCAACATTACAGAAAGGATGACAATTTTCACCATTTAAAATAACAACACTAAATTAATTATCCAAGAAAGGAAAAGAGAAGAGAGATAAATATTATAAGAGAGAGAAGTCAATAACGGAACCAACACCCTTGCATTGTGGTGTGTTTTCTTTTTTCCTTCCAATTCCTTAATTGGACTTCCGCCAGTTTCTTTTTCAGATCAAACATAACACATTGCAAGGAGATACCTGAGGTGCGTTCTTGACTTCACACATTAACACAAAAGAAAGCCTTGAGCTCTCCTTCCCCTTCTCCGTTCCACTAAGCTACAGACATTTCATTGTGCGCAGCCTCGACCGAGACTACAGCTTTGATCCTTTCAACGGTACATGCAATCAAACTATTAACCGTAGCAACTGAACCCAAAGACAATTTTGCCGTAGGAACCGAGTCAACCAAAATTTGAAATGCAACGGTCAGTAGCGAACCACCAGACCCCACCTCACTTATTGGACCCCTATTTGGTGCATGATCAGTTATGGGTCCATCTGGTAGTACAACAAATCCCGATGGTAGAAATGCCACATAATTTGGGTCGCCTTCGTTTAAGACAACGTTCATAGCAACCACGTCCACTGGTGCATATATCACATAGGATCCAGTGGAGTCTATACAACTTTCTTGAAGTATTAACATGTTGCTTTGATTTGAGTTGGGGCTATTAACATGTATTAGCATTCGTACATATCATTCTCCAACAACCCTTTGTTAAGGACGGTGCAAACGTCTACATGCATATGTGGAATAATTTCGGGTCGTACTCCAAGAACATGGGGACGAAATGTTAAGCGATGTTTTGAACTGGTTTGTTCCACTGACCTCTTCCTTTTTTGTGCACTGCAGGGAAATATAATTGGCAGGATGTTATTTATCGAATGTTAGTAAGATCATTAAAATATTAAGGTGGTACAGAATGGTTTGGAAATGCACCTAACGACTATATTTGGTTAAATTTAAAAGTTACTAACTCGCACATAGAAGGTAAAAGAAATTATTGTACAGAAATGGGATAGAGCATGGTTACCGTTAATGGATTATAAAGGTAAATCTAAGGGTTATTTAAACCATAGCCTTGTAGTCAACAGCCAAGCAGGTTCAAATAGTAACGGTAGAAAAAGTAAACATCATAAAGATTGCAGTTTGTAGGCTAAAATGAAGTAAATATGAATTGAAAAACAGAACACTGTTGTAATACAGTTGGTGTTAACTATTTAAAATTAGAAAACTTGTATGATTAATTTGACTGCCTATAAATGTAAATCTTGCAAAATAGAAAATGGTTTTAAACCATACGTATTAAAAATAGGCAAAACCAATAACTGTAACATTGCCGTCAAACATGATAACCTATTGGCACAATATGTTTGTTCTCCAAATATGGTTGATATGATCCATGTAAAAAAATTACACTGTTATTTTTAAAATATAAGAAATATGACCGTAAATATATCTAATGCTAACCAACCCTCACCTCAACTGCACACTGGTAGATTATTTGATCTACACAAATCGAAAAGTAAAAGATATAAATAGTATTTGCAGAAAGAATCAATATTTATCTGCTTTTAAATCTAAGCTTACGTAGTAATATAGTACAGTCATGATACTAAGTAGGGAAGTTGATAGTACGACTACTAAAATACTAACTAATGCACATGTAAATGATAAAATTTTACATAACACTGCTTTCCTGACCATATTTCACATAAAAAAAAGTGGAATAACCTTTCTATCATGTTTATAATTGGTAAGACGGTGAACCCTGTAAATTAGGTTTTAACATATTATCGCACTACACAAAACTGTATTATTCAATAATCATACTGTTAACTGAACGCGGGTGAGGTACAAATATAATGTGTCTGTATGTATATGTATATATAAATTGTTGATATGTGTTAGATGTGTAGAGTGTTAAAGAAAGCAGTAGGTGAGTGCATTAGTGCAAAGTCTAGTTGATGCATGGTACAGCAGGTGATAGTGGAGTGGACTAAAAATGTATAAGTTAGTGGTGTAAAAATATGTAACTGGTGAAGATAGAGAAAATATTTGTAAAGGAATACAAAATGTTAAAAGTGGAAACAGTACCGTAGTAGTATACCAATGATGTGACAATTCATAAAAGCAAGCTACAGCCATTTGATGAAGGAAGACCCGATATATGGTCAACAACCAGTATGTGTGTAGTGGATAAAAGAGAAAAATGTCATAATTTGTGTTTTATATGTTCACAGCAACGATTAACAGGACAGTAGGTAAGTATAAGGAGATAGTAGGAAATGAAGTAATAAATGCAGAGCAGATTTGAACATACCTGGAGATCAAACTGTGGAATGCAAGCTGACCGATGGCAGACAGATGGGTGGAAAATTGAAAATGAAATGCCCGCGTATGTATCATGGAAAGAACTTTGAGCAGGAAGACGTGTGCAATGTCGTAGGGCCAGTCCTCGTTTATTAGCAATGTGGGAAAAGAAGGAAAACATCAGCTTTATTAGTAGATAGAAAGTAAGTTAATGCATTTATTTTATGAGGAATGAGTCATATTTTCCATACATGTGAGTAGAACATCTTTGTAAACTACATTTCTAGTATAAGTTCCTTTTTTCCTCTTAATGTTTCCATTTTGTACTAATACCGTTGTTCGACGTCCGGTACCACGGGACAAAGCTACGTACAGCTGACCATGCGTGAAAACATGTTGTGAAAGGTAAATGCCAACGTTTGGAATCGTTTGGCCTTGGGACTTGTTAATTGTAATTGCAAAAGCTAATTTTACTGGAAATTGTTTTCGAATTAGGGTGAAAGGCATGTGTACATTTTCTGACGGTTTTAGTGGTATGCGGGGGATAAATAATCGATACCCTGGAATTGACCAACTGTAATTTCAGCATCTATTAGATTTCGGTGGAAAACACGACAGAGTAATCGAACACCATTACACAATCCAATCTTGGGGTCAATATTCCGAAGAAGCATTATTGGGAAGCCCACTTTAAGAGTCAGTTGATGAGGTGGTAATCCATCCAGAGCGAGAGAATGCAAGAATTCTGGTTGGTACAAATTATTCGTATCGTCTTCAACTGAATCGAAGGAGTAATAAATTTGCTCAATGCCTGGGAACATGTGTATTACTTTACTATTGAGTTTGTCAACTGTCTTATTTGTTGGTGCTAATATGGCTCTATTCATTATGTAATCTGTACTGAACAATCCGGTAGCAAGGTTAGGAAAAACAGAGTTAATCAAAGAGTGAATTGAGTTTGTGTTAATCCAATTTATGACAATATCATCTGGAAGTTTGATCATGTCATCTTGTACACATGGTTCGTCCCTATCTCCAACACGTAAGACAAAGTCGGCGTATGGAGTATCATTTCTAGCACGCATATTTTGTGTTAAGTGTATGACGTGAACGGACGACCATAAGACTGATCTTACTATGCATCCGTCAACTGTTTAAGCCCTAGTACCACTACTACAAAATAGGCCATTTGCATCGGTTGTTCACCCCCCTGTTGCATCAGTTCTACAACCGATGCACATGCAACCGATGCAACAGGCTTAACAATTTTGCATCAGTTCTAAAACCGATGCAAAACGGTCCTTTTTGCATCGGTTGTTACTAACAACTGCTGCAAAATACGGTTGCAATAAAGGAACATGTTGCATCGGTTGTAATGGAAACCGATGCAACAAAGGAACTTGTTGCATAGGTTGTTGTTGAAAACCGATGAAACAACTGTCACTTCCATGTTGTGCATTTTCACACCTCTTTTTCATATTGTTTCATTTCAGTTTGCATTTGTTTGTGCAGTACATTTTAGTTTGCATTCACACTTCATTTTAGTTTTCATTTCTTACACAAAACTCATTTTCTATTCAAAACTAACAAATACATTCTGTTTCACATTCCACGAATTGAGAAATATTAACGTAAACAAAGGTGGGGTGGTCAACTGTTATGAACACAGCAACGTATGAGAATGTACAGCAATGTAACAGCAAACAGGTAACATAGCTGCTGTAAACAGTGAATTAATAAGCTATGAAAAAATAAGGCGAGCATAGCATCTGTCTACGTAATGCTCAACATAAGCGTTGGACGCATGTAATGTAAACTGAGTTAATTAATGATTGAAAATAAAGTAGCAGATAGAGAAGAGGTATACCACATAACATTAACAAATGCCTGGTAGGAATAGCAGAAATGAGTCGGGAAACATGGTTATGAGTACAGTGATTTTGTCGGAGCACACAATGTGAGTTAATGAACACAGAAATAAAGATCAACAGAAATTGCAAAGGAACACTGCAAATGAAAATGAACAACTAGTGCAATCGGAAAAAAACAGCTTAAGAATGTTGTAGCTTGAGAGTTTGTTGCTGTTGAACTGGGTCTGACATCTTCAGTGTCCTACAATAAGGCAGTAAATTGAATTACAGTATTATGCTACGGAACTGAACTACAGAACCGGACAAATATTATGTTAGAGTTGGATATTGGGTAATGCGTAGGTCAAAAGTAAGAATTTGTAAATCGTGGAAAATATTGGATGACGAAATTTAGGTTGACTGCGTTTAAGAAAATAATGAAAAAATTCAACTCACGTTACTGATAATTCCTTTGCGAGACCCCTTCATATTAGTTGCGGAGGATGCAATGCAAGCTGCAGTTGTTTCTCTACCAGCCATTACCTGTTCATCATAGCAAACATACTATTGACGGTAAGTAGTGCGTATGAAGTAGTGTAGAATAATGTGTAAAGGTAGCAAGACTACCTCATTTACTTTGTCTTTCCCTTTTTGGTCCGCCAAGTCCAGTGGTGTAAGTTGACTGTTATCACTTGATGCAATGTCAATGGTCATGTTGTTTTCACTTGTTTCTGTGTTCTATAAAAATACAAGTGATAGAAAATCAGGGTATGAAAAAGCAAACATACAAAAGAAGTTTATGTAAAAGAAATAAAATTCAGTAAATTTAAACCTGAGATATTAAAGTTGGTGTTTGAGTGGAGTTGATATTTTTTGTTATTTTACATGCCCTTGGAAAGGCTTCAGGATTGTTCATTTCATAATTACTTGGCTTGAATTAAAATAATGCATCTGAACCCACAACCTTTTGAAAGATGTTTTCAACCTTGGATGGTCCATCTTCCTACACGTACAGTTAATGGAGGAGAACATATTGCTGCTACACCAGCCTCTGCCACAACCCAATTCTCTTCATTCTTCCATATCAACATACACAACCCACCCTCTGCTTCCACATCAAAACCACCAACACACAGTGCACTTCATACTGTCAGTGCCACCAAATTCCTCCAGTAAACACAACTTCATCTCCTCACTGCCCATATGACCATCTGGTTCCTCTACACTACAAAGCTGTGCATACCACATCCGCATCTCAATTCACCATCACCATAACAAACTGTACATACATAACCCACTACATTCTCAAGTACAAACTGCTATAAAATCAACTACACAGTGCACACTTCCTTCTCCACTGCCTTTCTTCCCCTTTGCTCACCACTGCACAGCCTTCTACAATGTCTCATTGCTGGCTACCTTACAACCATCAGTACACTATTGCATTCAACCCGAACCAAACAACTACCACATGCAACCACTTCAAACTACTAACATTCAATTCCGCAACCCACTGCGAACTGCATATCACTGCAGCACACACTTCTCTGCCCCATATTCATACATCACCACACGACTGTTAAACCACTATAATTACATACAAATTCCTTCACTACCATTACATTACACTTTCTATCATCTAACTTCAAAATTCATCCGCCAACTTCACACTACAGTCACCACTGCAGTTACAAATAATCACGACCAATCATCCCCTTGCATCATTTGCTCCTCCTCACATTTCACATTGCATATCAGGGAACCACCATCAAACAAAATCTCAAACTGCAAGTTCATCAAACAACAATATAACCACAACCACCACCACATCCAAACTAAACTGCCTCACCTGAACCTCGTCATCTACCACCACTTCATCACTACCCTGCCTTGCCACCAGTCTCCTACTGAGCGCTGCTATTTCCAGCCACCAAGCAACAGACACTTCAAGACTGGTAGATATAACACCTAGAGTATAATAATTCAACACCGCAAAAATTATAAATATTGGATACTAGTTACACAGCAGCAATAATATGGAACCTCTGCAATACTATAATTTTGCATATATAATCCAACATTTGTACCTGATATGTCTTCCCGAAAGGCTTCCACTTATTGATGCCAAGAATGACCTGCACTTTTCTTCCTGCTCTACAGTTCTAACATTTAAAGAAAATTGCTTGTACTGGTAGTGAGCATCTGAGCACAAAGACAAAAAATATCAATAAGTACCCAGATTTTGCTGTAAGCACCTAGATTTAACAGTTTCAAACCCATCAAGTTTAATCTTTGGCAGGAGGGTTTTGTAAAACTTTCCACCTAAATTAAAACTATGAAGTAAGTAACCAATGAAATCACTACTTTACAAAGAATAAAAATGTTGATTTTAATTAATCAAAGATAAAAAAACTAGGCTCAACGGTAAAAATAAGTAATGTGGAACCACTAATAGTCACTGGATTAGAAAAATCATATACGGAGAATATTACAAACATCTCCAAGGTTAATGTCAAATATTATGTCGGTATCAAAAAACCATGGATAAACAAGCAAGTTATACTTCATAGAAAACTCAGTGCTTGAGTTTATACAAATGGCACATGATTGAAACTAATGCCTTCATTGCCTAACGAACCATAGTATCCACTAAATAAAACTTGATCACCTGCAAACATTTAAACACTTGAAAAGATAATGAGAGTTTCTATTTACATTATATTTCTAACAGCTTGAGTCTCCCAATCCAAAAAATGCATATTGAAGCCTTTCTAGCCATTGACAACTTGATTTTTTCCCAAAAGAAATCTCTAAAATGCACGAAAAACAATATATCAACAAACTTCATAATAGATGGCAAAAAATAAAATCAAGAAAAATTGTAAAGTGAACAAAACTTCATGGAATTTGGTACCACCCTGGTTTAATCTTTCAAGTAATTGTTTTAGTTCCACCCAGGTTTTTGAATCAGATTAGGTTGTTGCCTAACAAAATTTCGCCTATTTAAAGAGGTTTAAATAATTTAAGTAGCAGCGACATCAACGCCTTAATAGAATAAGCATGCCCTCAATTACAGAATATGTATCTTTTAGTAATCTAACAGGCTGGTAAAAGGTTTTCATAATGGAGAAACAATATAGAATCAAATTTGCAGTTAAACTTAATCGCAATTTGTTATTTGAATTTATAAAATACTACAAATCAACTAAAATACAATGAAGCAGGTCATAAGGTAAACAATAGAGGAAAAAAGGGAAAAAAAACTTGATCCAAATTCTGCATGTAATTTTTTTAGTTAATAAATTTATAGCCTTATAATATTTTATTTACCGAGTAACTGAAAAACCTGACATATATTTTGTACGCAATATATTTTTGTGTAAAAATTTCAAGTCCAAATACCAATTGGCCTTTATAAAAGGGTAGCTGAAAGATGCATATAAATTATATTGACGATTTACAATCTCGTTAGTTTAACTGACGGTTCAATTTGACATGAAACAATACAACTTGAAATCCCAATCCAAATTTTACCAGGAGTTGCCCCAGCAGAAATTAAATTAGAGAATTAGTTCAAAAAACAAACCAGAAGTATATCTCTAACACAAATCAAATAAAGCAACAATCTAAATTACACTATTCAAAACATAATAATGAAATCTACGTTCAAAATTAAATATTATACAAAACTGTTACCTAGTGGAGAACTACAGAAGTGGAAAAAGGAGAGGCGTTGGGGACAACGAGAAGGAGGACAACAGGAGGGACGGCGAGACAAAGCGAGTGATTTCTAGGAAGGACACAAACATCAGCCAATCCATAATCGCCCAACTTCAACATATCCGAAACATCAGTCTATTCAATCGCCTATAAAAAAATCGCAACCCAAACATCAGCCAATCGATAATCTCCTCTAATGGCTAAGCAACCAAATCGCCTGCCACCAATAATCAACTCGTCTAAAAACAGGGCAACTCGAATCGAACACGGCAAGAACTCCCAAAATTCGATTTAGGTTGCGATTGAGTTTTGTTTTCTGAGAAAATTAGGGTGAGAAATTGTGAGTTAATCTATTTTTGAGTGCTAGTGTGTTTGGAGATTTAGGTTTTATTAAACTGATATTATTTTCAGTTACATTCATTTTGTAGTGTAGGGTTTGAGCGTGAGTTGCGGGTTGTTTTCGCATACCCGTTTGTTTTTTGTATTTGCCTACGATGAAATCATATGTTGGTAAGGGATGCAAATTAACGTAGTTGCATCGGTTGACTTTAAAACCGATGCGGCTAAAACTATTTGCATCGACGTATTTGCATTGGTTGTTGGTGAAAACTGATGCAAATTTGATTTTTTACTACCTATTGCTTTACACGGACCAATTGCATCGGTTATTAAGACAGAACTGATGCAAATAGTTCTATTTGCATCAATTTTTACTTCAACTGATGCAAATGAGGCGAAACAATATACATTTTTTCTACTAGTGTACCTTTACTAACAATGGGCAAAACCTGACGGAAATCACCTCCTAAAATGACAACTTTACCACTAAATGGTTTATCGGTATTGGTTAGATCTCTTAATGTTCTGTCCACTGCCTCAAATGCGTGATGATGAGCCATTGTAGCTTCATCCCATAGTATAACAGTGGACACACGCAGTAGTTTAGCTGTATCAGATTGTTTGGGAATATAACAGGTGGAGGATGAATCAAGGTTTATTGGTATTTTAAAGCGAGAATTACAATAAGCCCCTGACCCCGTGAGTGAGCTAAAATTGCTCGATGTAAATAAGTTTTTCCGGTTCCACCTGGACCGTCGACGAAGTAGATTGAGTTTGTTTTAGACTGTATCGAATTCATTATCATATCAAAAGCCTCCTTTTGTTATAGGTTGAAATTGTTTACGGATTCTATGTCTGCCTGTGGTATTTCGATCGAATGGTCGTGTAAAATAGTGGTTGTAGTGGTATAATCGGTGGAGTAATTAAGAGTATCGTGCGGTAAGTCGTAATCAAAAACCGATTTATTATATTGGTTTAGTAGGTCATTAAGATTAGAGAGACAGTGAAGGAGTAAATGGGCATTGGTTGCTGTAGAAGTGGAAGTATGCTCATAATCTTCAATTAAATGTGGAGAGAAGTCTTCCCACAGCTGTCGCACATGACTTGGTTCACAGTAGACCAAAATCATTACAAATAATCTTCGAAATGCAGAAGGCATATGTGTGTTAGAAACATCGGTTAAACAGTCTTTAATACTATCATCATTTTCTAATAAACCTCTATGTTCAGCCACTTGTTTGAAGGTATGATATTGTACTCCACCAGTGGTAAGTAAATGGTTAAAGGATAATGGTCCCTTAACATGCGTTAATAGCAATCGTAAAAATTAATGATCGCCTTCTAGGGGGACACCATGTACATTCTGCCTATTACCCTACGATTGTTTCGTCTACGAATCCAAGCCTTTTGCTTGTAGTCGCACCAATATTTTTCGGGGAACTCATGATAAAAGTATTATCGTTGTAACGACCCAGAATTTTTAGAAATTAAAATATGAATATTTAATTAATTTTAAATATTTATAAGTGAATTTATAAGTCAAATAAATTTTTATTTGAATTATTGAATTTAATTGGATAATTAAATCGATAATTTAATATGTTAAATTATGGAAATAATTGGAAATTGAGTTAACTATGATTGAAAATGATTTGTAAAATTTTATTCTATCATATGGAAGTTAGAATGATATTTTAGAACTTTTAAAATCGAATTAAAAGTTTATTTGTGAAAATTGAATATTTTAATATTTAATAATCGACTGTAAAATAGTCAATTTTTGAACAGTCTCAGAATTGAACGAAACCAGTTCCATTGGATCCGTAATAGTTAGTTATTACCGGATTTCAAATTTCGTGTCAATCGGAATTATCGTTTGATCGTGGCAGCTCGAAACGCATCGATTTATTTTTAATTTAAATTTGGCGAGTCAAAATAGCCATTTTTCAAAAAGTCTCGGATTTCGACGAAACTAGTTTCATCGGATCCGTAATGTGATATTATTGTAAGGTTTCAAATTTCAAGTCAATTGGATTTACCGTTTGTCCGGTACAAATTAAAACGCCTAGAAATCGATTTAAATCGGTTTAATTTAAATTGAGCGTTTATAGCCATAACTCGCACAGATGTCTGAATTAGCTTCCGAAACCTGTTCCATTGTGTCCGGAACGCGGGGTAAACCCTAGAAACGCTGGTTACGGCGCGTAAATCGGAGTTCGGAATTTCCGGATGAACAGTGTTCGATTTTCTTCTATAAATAGACCAATGCCTTCATAATTTAGAAAAAAAAATAAAAAAACCTAATCAAACCCTAGCCGCCGTTCACCCCAATGAATGGCCAGAAAACACCCAACTTCCACCTCGATTATCTCCTCATCCGTCGACAATTAGCCTTAGGTTTCAACTAGAAGATTGAAGAGCATGCCAAGATCCATCTATCCAACGGTCATGATCGTGTTTGGAGCTTCGGATTGGCGGCAAATTGGGCTCAAAGGCCTGGAGTTCGGCCTCGAACTGCGTGCTACAGGGATGGCCAAGTTCAACTTGCTTGGGGCCGAGTGTAGCTTGTGCGAAGGGCTTCAAGATGGCGGTGGTGTGATGGAGTTTAGTCGAGTGTGGTGGTCGAAAATGGAAAACCTAAATTGAGTTGGATGGGTTCAAGGTGATACGGCAAATGTCTGTAGGATGCGAACGTGAGAGGGAGAAGGGAATGCACGGTGGAGATGAGCAGATGCAAGATCCTGTGGCTCTAAGATGATGGAGGTTTAAAATTAATTAGATTATGTTGTAATAGTTATATATAAATCGTGTACAAACTTCAATAATTCATAACTTTTTCATACGAGGTCGAAAACGCGCGAAACCAGTTGCGTTGGAATCGTATGGACGAGCACTACGCGATGGAGTTGGTTTGGAGTCGTTTGGAGTTAGTGAGAATTTTGGGTAAAATTAAACGTCCGTTTAATTTTATTCGAAATAAATCGCTAAAACGGAAATTAAAACCAAGGTGAGAACTTCTCACTCAATCGAATCAGTTTCGATTTTATTTTAAATAGTTAGATTTAAAATATTTGAATGCATGTTTGAATGATGATTAATATCTATTGATTGTTAAAATAGACATTATGCGCCGTTAGTAAGCGGATGTTATTTAATAAAAACATATACCGCGAATGTTTCATAAACAGTGAAATTGGTATTATAAATAATATCAATATATATATATTGGCATATGTATATATTGCAGTTGTTGATTTCCCGCATTTTTTGTTTAGCGGATGAGACCCTATTACGCCGTTATTAAGCGGATAATATTTAATAAGAACATATACCGCGATAATTTCGTACTGGAGCGAAATTGGTATTGTGCTAATGTTTTTGGATGCAGGAAAACAGGTTGGAGGGATCCAACTGGATTCCTCAACAGTATTTATTTGATTTCAGATATTTTGATATTTGATGGATTTTCATATTGATATATGATATCGTTGTAGTCGTGATTGACTATTTGGTGTGTAGCATCATTGGACCCAAATTTTGGGATTTTAAAATGATTTTAAAGTGATTTTAGAAAGTATACGTTTTATAAAATAATTTTGGAATTGATCCATTTTAAATAAATAAACGTTATAATTTTTAAAGTTATAAAAATTATGATTTTTGAGAAATATAGTTAAAAACTGATTTTTGAGAATATGATGCTAATGATTTTATAAAATAGTTAAATGGAAATTTTTGAATTTATTATGAAAAGTTGAAATATAGGATTTATAAAATTTAATTATTTTATGAATCAAAAGGAAGAAGTTTTTAAAGGAATTTAAAGACGTTTAAAAAGAATAATATAAATTGATTTATATAAGAGATTTATAAATGGATATTTATAAATTGAAATATGGACATTATAAAACGAGTTTTTATAAGTATTTGAATGAAGTGAAAATGAATTTCATAATTGAATGGAATTTATAGAATTTTATACGGTGAAGTTATAAATGGAATTTTATAAGCAGTAGGTTTATAAAATTTATCAAGTTATTAAAATAATGATTTTGGATAAATGAATGAATCTTATAAGTTATAAGATTTATAACTTGGGAAGTTAAAAAGAACGATTTTGTAAAATAATCGTTTTATAAGTATTTAACTTATAATATGAACGTTTAGTTTATAATTGAGTTATAAACTGGAATAGGTTAATAAAAGAATTTATAAAAAGAAGTTTTTATAAATAAATAGAAATGGAATTTATAAACGTTGTTTATAAATTCGCAAATGACTTATTTTTTTTAAGTAAATTGTTGAAACCTATAAATGGAGTTATATTCACATTTTTGAATAGTGAATAATCCTTTGAATTAAAATGAATAAAAGGATGAAATTGTTAATGAAGTATATTCACGTTTTTGAATAGTGAATAAGAGGTTAAAGAAATTGTTTTGAATGTGATATTTCAAATAGAATTAAAACTATCTAACGATGTTTTAAAATGTGTTGAGATTCGAAACCATAGATTTCAACATTTATTGTTGAAATAGACGTTTTCGAGAAATAGAAGGAAATAATGGACTATAACACCGTTGTTATAGTAAATGATTTCCGAAAGGAAATGTTTTGTATAGTATTGGGATTTATATATCTATTTTAATTTCGAATCCCTATACTAGTGATTTTGGGTTGTTGTAACGATGTTTTACGCAACATTCGTTTTGGCCCAAATAAATATGTTTAAGAGAATGATTTCCTTAAAGGATGAAATATATACTTAATTTCGATTAGAGTATATTAAATATTTTCTAAGTGTTGAAAATAAATAAAATTTGTGAATTACTTATGAATAAATAAGTATGGAAACATTTTCCAATATAAAGTGAATATTAGAGAATTTATATTTTTGAAGATAAATTGAAATGAATAATTGAAATCGAATATTCATAGATATTTTGGATTGTAAATTCTCTATTGAATTTATAAATGAAATTGGAAAATGGGTTTAAAAATAAATGTTGATTTATTTTTGAAGTATTGAAATTTAATATCTAGTGAAGATATTTTGGAAAATAAATAATTTGGAAAATTATTTGGAAACTGGTGATGTGTGCATATCCAGTGATAGTTCAATAACCGACTATCAATATTTCCCTTTGAATGGGTAATTGATGTGATTTGTTTGAATTTGAATGCCACACTTATTTTTGAATAAGCGCTCACTATTCGGGTTAACCGGGAAAGGACCATGGGGTCGTATAACCCATTCCGAATATGTGATACGTCGTTATGAATTGCATTGAAGATCGGTGTTGAAGACCCGGTATTTGCGAGAGCGATAGGATGACCTGTCGATTTACTCTGCACCGAGTAGCTACGGTATAGAGTTCTCCATATGTGATGGTGAATCCGATCAGGATTGTGAATATCCGGATTGCAAGGACTTCTTTGTAAGTGCCTTCGGTTTTGTTCGACCCGGAACAGACTTGTATGGATTGTATGTCTGACATTATAAGTTGAGATATAAAGCCGATTTCTTTCAAATATATTTCTGTTGGTGGCGAAGAATTTATTCTTTAGCTTAACACCCTTCTCTGAGACGTACGAGCTCAGAGGTTGTATAGTTGAAGTTATCAGCGATATATTCCCAATTTGGTAATGTGATATGCTGAGTGATGCTGAAATGATCATTGTGTTGATTTTTGTGATAGGATCGTTTATTTGATCGTCTATCTTGGTGATCATCGTGTTGATCATTTGTTGACCCAAAGCATGGCTTTTGTATAAAGTATGTTTTTGTGGACGTGACTTCGTCGAGCCTCACACCCCGGAAATGGTCAAAACAGGAAAGATGCAGCAAGGTTATGAGGGGTAGCACCCTTTAGGGTATGTACATTTCCTTCTGGATAGAGGTGGTATCATGGTATGGAGCCCAGATATTTAACCTATGTGGTTACTACGAGTTTATTACTTTGTGGTTGTTGGTTTTTCGAGATCCCGTGAGAAAGGTCGTTTACGATCGGGGAATGGCGTGCTCGTGTCAGTAGTTACCCAGTTAGGGGTAACCCGGCCTTGTGTTGGCAGAGTTTCGGTTTGGTTCTCGGGGATGTCTTTCCAAAGGCATTCTCATGTGGCAATGGGAAGTTCCTTGGCCTGACCATTTGTTGGAAATCCAATTCCCAGTACGAAACTTGTACGGTATTAGTTGTAGAACCTATCATTCACTTATGGTGGTCACCACTGTTTGGATGGTAGCTATAGTAGGCATAGTTCGAAATGTCTATGTTGGCTAAGATTTATATTCTACTTTCAAAATGAATTTTTCTCTACACTATGCACTAGTAATAATATCAAATGTTATTTTAAATGCGTATCAAGCATCTTTGACTATCATAAGGAGAAATCTCCTCCGATTCTGCGTTTGCATTGTGTGTGTGTGCGGGAGGCCTTATGGTAGTCTCATTTTTAAAAGCATTGCGAATTGAATTTAAAAATATCTCTCTATTTTGATTTTAAAGATAAATAAACTGTTTTGAGTTCTCACACCAGTCACATGACTGACTCGGAGTTTATTGTTTTCCTTCCTAAACTCTGGGTGCCCACCAATTTTCACACGGGCAGTCAAGAGTAAGGTTTATCAGGATATTCTGGATATTCTGGAGTTGCTGGAGGCAAGCTGGATGGCATGGCATATTACTTATATAGTATTTCTTTTTCCGCTGCACTGTTTGTTGTTGTTGTACACTCTGATGATATGATGTAATGAAATGTGTTGTAATGTAATAACTGATATAGTTCTTTGTTTAAAGATTTTTCATTTATTATTATATGTTGTTCCGCTGCGAATTGTGAGATTCTGATGTGATTCTGTTGTTTTCTGTTCCGTTCTATGTTTTCAAAATGTTCTCTATTCTCTTTTTGTTCTATTTTAAAATTCTGTTCTATTCTGTTTTTCTATCTCTTCTCTATTTTCTCTTTTCTATTCTATTTTCTAATTTTCTGGTTTCTTTTCCCTATCTAAATTTTCTATCTTCTGTCTTCTCTCCTCCCTAATTTCTATCTTTTTCTCTTTTCTTTTCCTAAATTCTTTTTCTTAAAACCCCTAAGGGTTCGTATTTTCGTTCATCTTGAATTAAACAAAGGAGATTAGTGTCTATTCAAGGAGTACGGATTTACGGGTCTTTACATCTGGTATCAGAGCTTATGGTTAAGCGACAACCATGGTTCTGTTGGGTATAATTCATTAGAGATAGAGTCAGTAGTACTCTAGAATGAATTTGAGTGTAATAATAGCTATGAGAGCGTATTTGTTAGTGAATATAAAAATTGTTTTATATTGTGATGATTGGTTTGTTGAGTGGCATATGAACCTTCGTCAGCACGGTCCGCAAAACTATGCCGAAGGGGTTTCTAAACACTTAAATAGAACAATTCGACACAGTATTGTTTAAATTGGGTAAATGAAATAATTTTATCTTGATTATATTTTTATATATAAAGGAATAATTTTTCAGAATTATTAAAGTGTATATAAGTTGGTTGTTTGTTTGTTTGAATAATCCAAATAAAAGAATAATTGTATAAGTAAAAGAATTATTAGAATTGAATTATAATTAAAGTAATTTGCAATTGTGAAATAAACTTATATATGAGAAGTGAAACTATATGGATATATATATATATATATGAATATGAGTTGTAAGTAAAAGTGAATCTTAAATAGAAATGAATTTGAATTGGAAGTGAACCAACTTGAATATGAATTAGTGAATATAAACTAATTAAGAATGAATGTTAGTAAAAACATCCACTGTGAAAGAATCAAAGGTGATTAAATTGAAAACCCAATTCATTGAATATTAATGAGAATATAAATGAATATTGATATTGGTTATGGATGTTAGTTGAATGATAGTTGGTTGATGTTTGAATATGTTGCATTTGCTATGTGACATATATAGTTGTTATGGAGATATATGTTGTATATTGATACTATTGTCATATATGCATGTTCTCATGTTGTTTGTTGAGTGATTAGTAGGTGCGGATCGCGTTTGCTTCGCATTTGGAGCTCGCTTTTGCGCTATATTAGCCGTATATGCTTGCTAATAAAATATAAGGTACATATCTCGGATTAAATACAGTACTTTTACACCTTTTTCCCTGCGGGATGCCTCATTACTTGATGAGATGTATATTTGTGATATATATACTGTCTTTTTTTTTCGGATCGAGCCGCGCAAAGGAGACTGGCGAATTTTTCCGGAAATTTAAGGCGTTAGAAATTTTTTAAGAAAATTGGAAAATTTTGAAAACTTTAACTTTGATTTTGAATTGAAAGTTAAATGATATAGTTTGTTTTTGAAAAGATAACTAAGTATGATTTGAAAACTTAGTAAAGTTATTGTAAGAAGTTTGACTATGGATTTTTGGAAAATTAATAGATTCTGTAATTTTTCTTACTTATAATTTCGAGGACGAAATTCTTTTAAGGGGGGAAGATTGTAACGACTCAGAATTTTTAGAAATTAAAATATGAATATTTAATTAATTTTAAATATTTATAAGTGAATTTATAAGTCAAATAAATTTTTATTTGAATTATTGAATTTAATTGGATAATTAAATCGATAATTTAATATGTTAAATTATGGAAATAATTGGAAATTGAGTTAAATATGATTTAAAATGATTTGTAAAATTTTATTTTATCATATGGAAGTTAGAATGATATTTTAGAACTTTTAAAATCGAATTAAAAGTTTATTTGTGAAAATTGAATATTTTAATATTTAATAATCGACTGTAAAATAGTCAATTTTTGAACAGTCTCAGAATTGAACGAAACCAGTTCCATTGGATCCGTAATAGTTAGTTATTACCGGATTTCAAATTTCGTGTCAATCGGAGTTATCGTTTGATCGTGGCAGCTCGAAACGCATCGATTTATTTTTAATTTAAATTTGGCGAGTCAAAATAGCCATTTTTTAAAAAGTCTCGGATTTCGACGAAACTAGTTTCATCGGATCCGTAATGTGATATTATTGTAAGGTTTCAAATTTCAAGTCAATTGGATTTACCGTTTGTCCGGTACAAATTAAAACGCCTAGAAATCGATTTAAATCGGTTTAATTTAAATTGAGCGTTTATAACCATAACTCGCACAGATGTCCGAATTAGCTTCCGAAACCTGTTCCATTGTGTCCGGAACGCGGGGTAAACCCTAGAAACGCTGGTTACGGCGCGTAAATCGGAGTTCGGAATTTCCGGATGAATAGTGTTCGATTTTCTTCTATAAATAGACCAATGCCTTCATAATTTAGAAAAATAAAATAAAAAAACCTAATCAAACCCTAGCCGCCGTTCACCCCAATGAATGGCCAGAAAACACCCAACTTCCACCTCGATTATCTCCTCATCCGTCGACAATTAGCCTTAGGTTTCAACTAGAAGATTGAAGAGCATGCCAAGATCCATCTATCCAACGGTCATGATCGTGTTTGGAGCTTCGGAATGGCGGCAAATTGGGCTCAAAGGCCTGGAGTTCGGCCTCGAACTGCGTGCTACAGGGATGGCCGATTTCAACTTGCTTGGGGCTGAGTGTAGCTTGTGCGAAGGGCTTCAAGATGGCGGTGGTGTGATGGAGTTTAGTCGAGTGTGGTGGTCGAAAATGGAAAACCTAAATTGAGTTGGATGGGTTCAAGGTGATACGGCAAATGTCTGTAGGATGCGAACGTGAGAGGGAGAAGGGAATGCACGGTGGAGATGAGAAGATGCAAGATCCTGTGGCTCTAAGATGATGGAGGTTTAAAATTAATTAGATTATGTTGTAATAGTTATATATAAATCGTGTACAAACTTCAATAATTCATAACTTTTTCATACGAGGTCGAAAACGCGCGAAACCAGTTGCGTTGGAATCGTATGGACGAGCACTACGCGATGGAGTTGGTTTGGAGTCGTTTGGAGTTAGTGAGAATTTTGGGTAAAATTAAACGTCCGTTTAATTTTATTCGAAATAAATCGCTAAAACGGAAATTAAAACTAAGGTGAGAACTTCTCACTCAATCGAATCAGTTTCGATTTTATTTTAAATAGTTAGATTTAAAATATTTGAATGCATGTTTGAATGATGATTAATATCTATTGATTGTTAAAATAGACATTATGCGCCGTTAGTAAGCGGATGTTATTTAATAAAAACATATACCGCGAATGTTTCATAAACAGTGAAATTGGTATTATAAATAATATCAATATATATATATTGGCATATGTATATATTGCAGTTGTTGATTTCCCGTATTTTTTGTTTAGCGGATGAGACCCTATTACGCCGTTATTAAGCGGATAATATTTAATAAGAACATATACCGCGATAATTTCGTACTGGAGCGAAATTGGTATTGTGCTAATGTTTTTGGATGCAGGAAAACAGGTTGGAGGGATCCAACTGGATTCCTCAACAGTATTTATTTGATTTCAGATATTTTGATATTTGATGGATTTTCATATTGATATATGATATCGTTGTAATCGTGATTGACTATTTGGTGTGTAGCATCATTGGACCCAAATTTTGGGATTTTAAAATGATTTTAAAGTGATTTTAGAAAGTATACGTTTTATAAAATAATTTTGGAATTGATCCATTTTAAATAAATAAACGTTATAATTTTTAAAGTTATAAAAATTATGATTTTTGAGAAATATAGTTAAAAACTGATTTTTGAGAATATGATGCTAATGATTTTATAAAATAGTTAAATGGAAATTTTTGAATTTATTATGAAAAGTTGAAATATAGGATTTATAAAATTTAATTATTTTATGAATCAAAAGGAAGAAGTTTTTAAAGGAATTTAAAGACGTTTAAAAAGAATAATATAAATTGATTTATATAAGAGATTTATAAATGGATATTTATAAATTGAAATATGGACATTATAAAACGAGTTTTTATAAGTGTTTGAATGAAGTGAAAATGAATTTCATAATTGAATGGAATTTATAGAATTTTATACGGTGAAGTTATAAATGGAATTTTATAAGCAGTAGGTTTATAAAATTTATCAAGTTATTAAAATAATGATTTTGGATAAATGAATGAATCTTATAAGTTATAAGATTTATAATTTGGGAAGTTAAAAAGAACGATTTTGTAAAATAATCGTTTTATAAGTATTTAACTTATAATATGAACATTTAGTTTATAATTGAGTTATAAACTGGAATAGGTTAATAAAAGAATTTATAAAAAGAAGTTTTTATAAATAAATAGAAATGGAATTTATAAACGTTGTTTATAAATTCGCAAATGACTTGTTTTTTTTAAGTAAATTGTTGAAACCTATAAATGGAGTTATATTCACATTTTTGAATAGTGAATAATCCTTTGAATTTGTAACGTCTGCGTATTATCGTTCTTCGAAAATCCGACATCGATACTCACTTTATCGACTGCCAAGAAATCAAAGGCCGAAAACCGAGATGTTATGGGTTTTAAAAAGAATTTAAGAAAAGAAAGAAGAGAGAAAGAAGTAGAAGATAGAGGGAATAGAAAGTAGAAAATTTTTAAAATAGAAAGAAAAGAGAAGAGAAAGGAAATGGAACAGAAAACAACAGAATCTCACAATTCGCAGCGGAACAACATATAATAATAAATGAATAATTTTTAAACAAAGAACTATATCAGTTATTACATTACATCACATTTCATTACATCAATCATCAGAGTGTACAACAACAACAATAAACAGCGGAAAAGAAATACTATATATTATTAATATGCTATGCCATCCAGCTTGCCTCCAGCAACTCCAGAATATCCAGAATATCCTGATAAACCTTAACTCTTAACTGCCCGTGTGGAAATTGGTGGGCACCCAGAGTTTAGGAAGGAAAACAATAAACTCCAAGTCAGTCATGTGACTGGTGTGAGAACTCAAAACAGTTTATTTAACTTTAAAATCAAAATAGGAATATTTTTTTTTTATTCAATTCGCAATGCTTTTAAAAATGAGACTACCATAAGGCCTCCCGCACACACACACAATGCAAACGCAGAATCGGAGGAGATTTCTCCTTATGATAGTCAAAGATGCTTGATACGCATTTAAAATAACATTTGATATTATTACTAGTGCATAGTGTAGAGAAAAATTCATTTCGAAAGTAGAATATAAATCTTAGCCAACATAGACATTTCGAACTATGCCTACTATAGCTACCATCCAAACAGTGGTGACCACCATAAGTGAATGGCAGGTTCTACAACTAATACCGTACAAGTTTCGTATTGGGAATTGGATTTCCAACAAATGGTCAGGCCAAGGAACTTCCTACTGCCACATGGGATCGCCTCTGGCTGGACGTCCCGAGAACTTAACCAGCTCTCTGCCAACACAAGGCCGGGTTACCTTTATCACTAGGTAACTACTACACGAATATGGCATCCCCCGGTCCCATCGGACCTTTAACCGAGCGCTCGTCACCAACAACACCACACAGAAAAAGATATAGTGTATCAACATGGGTAAGTATCTGGGCTCCATACCATGATACCACCCTTTCCAGAAGGAAATGCACATACCCTAAAGGGAGCTACCCCTCATAACCTTGCCGCATCATTCCTGTTTTGACCATTACCGGGATGTGAGGCTCGATGAATTCACGTCCACAAAAACATACTTTATACAAAAGCCATGCTTTGGGTCAACAAATGATCAACACAATGATCACTAGGATAGACGATCAAATAAATGATCCTATCACAAATAATCAACACAATGATCATTTCAGCATCACTCAGCATGTCACATTACCAAAATGGGAATATATCGCTGATAACTTCAACTATATAACCTCTGAACTCGTACGTCTCAGAGAAGGGTGTTAAGCTAAAAGAATAAATTCTCCGCCACCTCAGAAATATATTTGAAAGAAATCGGCTTTATATCTCAACTTGTAATGTCAGACATACAATCCATACAAGTCTGTTCCGGGCTCGAACAGAACCGAAGGCACTTACAAAGAAGTCCTTGCAATCCGAATAATTTCTAATCACGTTCGGATTTCCCATCACTTATGGAGATCTCTATACCGGGGATCAGCCAGTGCAGAGACAATCAACAAGAAACCCTCTCGTTTTCGAAAATATCCGGTCTTCAACACCGGTCTTCGAATGCAATTCATAACGACGTATCACATATTCGGAATGGGTTATACGACCCCATGGTCCTTTCCCGGTTAACCCGAATAGTGAGCGCTTATTTTAAAAATAAGTGTGGCATCCAATTCAAGCAATCCCAGCAATTACTCATTCAAGGGTAAATATTGATAGTCGGTTATTTAACTATCAATAAAGATGCGCCACATCATCAGATTCCAAATAATTTTCCAAATTATTTATTTTTCCAAAAATATCTATACTAGATATAAAATCTCAATACTTCAAAAATAAACCAATGTTTATTTTGAAACCAATTTCCCTTTTTCATTTATAAATTCTATAGTGAATTTATATTTCATATTTTCTATTGATTTACAGTTTCAATAGATTTTTATTTTTAAATTCCAGTTTATCTTCAAAAAGATAAATTCTTAAAAATATTCCATTTCATATTGGAAAAGTAATTCCGTACTTATTCTAAAAATAAGTATTCACAAATCTTATTTATTTTCAACAATTTGAAAAATATTCAATATACTTAAACCATAGTCAAGTATATATTTCATTCTTTAAGGAAATCATTCTTTTATTATAATTCATTTGGGTCAAAACGAATGTTGCGTAAAACATCGTTACGACAACCCAAAATCACTAGTATAGGGATTCGAAATTAAATAGATATATAAATCCCAATACTATATAAAACATTTCCTTTCGGAAATCATTTACTATAACAACAGTGTTATAGTCCACCATTTCCTTCTATTTCTCGAAAACGTCTATTTCAACAATAAATGTTGAAATCTATGTTCTCATTCCCTTCTATTTCTTGAAAACGTCTATTTCAACAATAAATGTTGAAATCTATGTTCTCAATACTCAATGCATTTTAAAATATCTTTAAACCGTTTTAATTTCTTTTTAACACATTCTTTCCTCAAAAGATATCCATTTTATTCAATAATATATCTACCGTTCAAAAACGTGAATATAACTTCTTTATAAACTTCTATATTCAATTCATCAAATTCAATTGGTTTCGGTTATAAATTCCATTTCTATTTAAAAGCTTCGATTTTGTAAATCTCGTTTATTAACCCAATTCAATTGATACAACTCAATTTTAATACCAAAGGTTTATATTATAAGTCAAGTACTTATAATTTATTTATTTACAAATCGTTCCTTTGAACTTCACCAATTATAAATCTTATTACTTATAAGTTTTCTTTATAAATTTCCTATTTCCAACTTATCAAATTCGATTTGATTTCGGATTTATAAAACAACGTTTATAAATCCCATTTATAATTTCATAAACTTCTATTTACCAAAAGTCAATTTATTAGCAAATTCCATTTATCTTCCACATAAATGACAAGGTCCAATTCATAAGAAATTTACTTATAGACTTTTGTTTTACAAATCTATACATTTTCTAACTTCACACTTTATAAATTTATAAATTTTCATTTACTTATAAAACAATTTATACTTCATTTATAACATTTATAAAAACTCAATTTATAATTCCAATCATTTTAAATTTATAAAAATCAATTTAAAAATCTTTTATATACATTGTTTTTAATAATTCAAAAATTCCAATTTAAACCAATTTCAATTTACTTAACTATTTATTTCCAAAAATCTCAATTTGATTTTATTTTATAAAAATCTTAAATTCTATAACTTCAAAAATTAAAATTTTAATTTGGTTTAAAATGAATCAATTCAAAATTTTACTAAAAACATATATTTGGAAAATCGATTTAAAAATCCCTTTAAAATCAAAAATCATTATTTTTAACTTTAAAAACGAATCCGATGATGCCACAGCATCAATTGGTCAATCACTACACAAATATCATATATCGATATGATATTCACAATCATCAAAAATATTTATAAACAAATAAATATTTGTGAGGGGTCCAGTTGGATCCCTCCAACCTGTTTCCCTGCATCCAAAGAGTTAGCACAATACCCATTCCACTTCGAGGTGGAATATCGCGGTATATGGGATTTTAAAAAAATATTCCGCTTACTAACGGCGCAATAGGGTCTCATCCGCTATACGAGGCGGGAAATCAATCAACTGCAATATATATATATATGCCAATATATATATATTGCTATATATAGATATATCCTAAAATATCTACTATCACAATCAAGCAAACAATCAATCAATCCATCAACAAATTTTAAATATAACTATTTAAAATTTAATAAACCCTTTTTGAGTGAGAAGTTCTCACCTTTATTCCCGTTTGCAATCCACTTCCAATTCAACTTGTTTTCTTCATTTATACCTTGTATAAATATTTATACAATTTATTAATATTCGAACAATTTGAATAATAAATTTTCATTTGATAATTTCGATTGATTGGTGATTTCATTTTAATAGTTAAATTAACTCATAGTTTCGTTTAAACCAATTTCTCGTTTAATAAATTTATTTAAACTAATTTTCTTCTTTAATAAATTTATTTCAACTAATTATTTTACTTTTAAAATAATTTTAACTAGAAATTTCCAATTGAACTAAATTTCCTTTTTATAAATTAAATTGACTAACACATTTTGGTTTTAACTATTAAATTTGTTATAAATGATTTTTTTTCTTCTTTTAAATAGAATATTTGAACTAAGTGAAAAATCACTTACCCTTTAATAACTTAATTTATTTATTTCTTTATTTAATTTAAAAATCAAATTTCCTTAAATAAATCATTTTATCAATAATTTGAATTCTTAACAAATTTTCTTTAATAAATCTAATTGTCTAACCAATTTCTTCTTAATAAATTATTTTAACAAAAATCTAAATTTAAAACTAAATTCTTTTTAACCATTTCTAAAATAAACTAAACAAGTAAATCAAACAAATTTACTTACCCTAAATATATTTTTCTAATTCAAAACATTTAAAAATTTCTGCCTACCATTTTAAAACCAAAACAGAACCGCTTAAAATATCTCACCGCAAAAACCCTTTTTTTTTATTTCTTTAGTCACAATTTATTTTTCATTAAATTCGAACTAAAATCAATAGCATTACCTAATTGCCATGCACGAAGAAGCCGATCCAATCGATCGCTACTGCCCCAACGTCGACGCCGTCACTGCCTCCATCGCGTGTGCACACGCTACCGCGCCTCGAGCCTCCCCTCCTACGCGCGCTCGTTGTCGCCACACTTGCCGCTCTTCCCCAAAATTGATGCCGCAGCCCCTATCGTCTCGCCTCCACGCGCGAGCGCCTGCGCCCCCAAATCGACACAGCGCCGTCGCCTTTGAATCACCGATACCCCCCCAATCACGCGCGCGCCGCCACGCCTTAGCCTCGAGCGCGCGCCCCAATCGACGCCGCCACCATCATGGCGCACGCGCGATTCTTTTTTTTTTTTTTTATTTGAAAATGAACTGGAGATGGAATTGTGTTTTGAGATTGAAAAGGCTTCGGCCATTTAAATCTTTCATGAATTTGATTCCGGTTTCAAAGGGAAGGAAGATGGTTATTTAATCTATTGAAAGAAGGCATGGTTTTGCACGATTTAGCCACGATTTTCTGCGTGACTCCTGGCTGAAGGGAAGGAGAAACACGATGCTGAGGTACAAAGGCATGGCTACAGAAATATAGGCATGAAAGAAATTTTGACCAAATATAAATATAGATTTAAATTGAATTCAATATAGATTTTACGCGTTTATGTGTTGTATGCTCACATAACAACTCGAAAAAATACGAAATTTGAAATCCGAGAATAATTCAATATTACGGACCCAATGGAACTAGTTTCGTCGAATTCCGAGACTGTGCCTCGGACGCCTAATTTTAAATATCGATTCGAACGATTAAATTTCAAAACTGAACGTTTCACTTTCAATTTCAATTCTGAAGCTTCTAAAATCTTCAATATTATCAATATGAACTTTACAAGCCTTTGAAATATTTTTAATTGGCTTAAAATTGAAGATTCAAATTTTTATTCAACTCTCAATAGATTAAATTCTATAATTTAATTGCCATATTCAAAGTTATTTTGAAAATTTCAATCCAAACCATTATTTAATTATTTAAAATAAATTAAATATTTCCAAATTAAATTGTTTAAAATTCTGGGTCGTTACAATCTTTCCCCCTTAAAAGAATTTCGTCCCGAAATTACAAGTTAAGAAGAATGCCCTTATCTTGATTATTATCTTTCACAATCCAAATAGTTTTATCAACTTGCTAATCTAAATCTTTTTACTAGAGTTTCATTATCATTTCAACTAGCTTTCCAACTTCAATTATAGGTTTCAAACAACATTGTTTTACTAACCATTCAAATTTAAATTCAAATTTCAAACTTCAAACTTTCAAATTTTTTCTCAAAATTTTTCTAACACCCTAAATTTTCGAAAAATTTCGCCAGCGTTTCCTTTGCGCGGCTCGATCGGTACGACTACAAAATGGCACCACGGCCCCTCAGAATCAAAAAGAAAAGAGAAAAGCCAAGTGGCTAGAGAAGAAAGTCATCAAATCTCATATAAAAATTGAAATACGTACCTTTTTGTCGAGCAATTCAATTTTTATCTTTGAAATCAAATTTCAATTCCTTTATACACCTGTATAACCTGTATAACCTGCTAGTAGTAGCATCCAAATCCAATATTCAAACTATTTTGCCAATTTTATTACAAAATTTCCAATATATGCTTCTTTATATGTTTTTACTTCACTTTTTTTGAAGTTACATATCCATTTTTATTCAATTCAATTCAATTACAACAGTTGAATTTTATTTATTAATCTAATTGCTAATTCATTTCAGCATTTCAATTTTAAGTAAATTTTCATTTAACTTTAAATTCACTTTTATTTACAACTCATATTCATAAATATATTCATATAGTTTCACTTCTCATATATATAAGTTTATTCAAAATTGTAAATCACATTAATTATAATTCAATTCTTATAATTCATTATACTTATACAATTATTCTTTATTTTAGATTATTCAAACAACTAAACAATCCACTTATATACACTTTTATAATTCTGAAAAATTATTCCTTTATATATAAAATATAATCAAGGCAAAAATTATTTCATTTACCCAATTTAAAACAATATTATGTCGAATTGTTCTATTCAAGTGTTTAGAAACCCCTTCGGCTCAGTTTCGAGGCTGTGCTGACGAAAGTTCATATACCACTCAATAAACCAATCATCACAATATAAAACAATTTTATATTCACTAACAAATACGCTCTCATATCTATTATTACACTCAAACTCATTCTAGAGTACTGCTGACTCTATCTCTAACGAGTAATACCCAACAGAACCATGGTTGTCTCTTAACCATCAGCTCTGATACCAACTGTAAAGAACGTACCGTCGGCGGTCACAACCGGTAGGCTTTTCAACCATCCCAGCCCCACCGTGGCTTACACTGGTATCCCAAACTTGCTTTTACGGCCAGCCTTTCGACTGTCACAGCTTACGCCTAACCAACCCCCTAAAAGAGGATGTGTGGGAGTAAGAGTCTCCCGTTCGCCACCAAACCGCGAAGCGAGAACCCCCCATCACATAGCCCAATAGCTTAACAAGACTGGTGTGAGAACTCAAAACAGTTTATTTAACTTTAAAATCAAAATAGGAATATATTTTTTTTATTCAATTCGCAATGCTTTTAAAAATGAGACTACCATAAGGCCTCCCGCACACACACACAATGCAAACGCAGAATCGGAGGAGATTTCTCCTTATGATAGTCAAAGATGCTTGATACGCATTTAAAATAACATTTGATATTATTACTAGTGCATAGTGTAGAGAAAAATTCATTTCGAAAGTAGAATATAAATCTTAGCCAACATAGACATTTCGAACTATGCCTACTATAGCTACCATCCAAACAGTGGTGACCACCATAAGTGAATGGCAGGTTCTACAACTAATACCGTACAAGTTTCGTATTGGGAATTGGATTTCCAACAAATGGTCAGGCCAAGGAACTTCCTACTGCCACATGGGATCGCCTCTGGCTGGACGTCCCGAGAACTTAACCAGCTCTCTGCCAACACAAGGCCGGGTTACCTTTATCACTAGGTAACTACTACACGAATATGGCATCCCCCGGTCCCATCGGACCTTTAACCGAGCGCTCGTCACCAACAACACCACACAGAAAAAGATATAGTGTATCAACATGGGTAAGTATCTGGGCTCCATACCATGATACCACCCTTTCCAGAAGGAAATGCACATACCCTAAAGGGAGCTACCCCTCATAACCTTGCCGCATCATTCCTGTTTTGACCATTACCGGGATGTGAGGCTCGATGAATTCACGTCCACAAAAACATACTTTATACAAAAGCCATGCTTTGGGTCAACAAATGATCAACACAATGATCACTAGGATAGACGATCAAATAAATGATCCTATCACAAATAATCAACACAATGATCATTTCAGCATCACTCAGCATGTCACATTACCAAAATGGGAATATATCGCTGATAACTTCAACTATATAACCTCTGAACTCGTACGTCTCAGAGAAGGGTGTTAAGCTAAAAGAATAAATTCTCCGCCACCTCAGAAATATATTTGAAAGAAATCGGCTTTATATCTCAACTTGTAATGTCAGACATACAATCCATACAAGTCTGTTCCGGGCTCGAACAGAACCGAAGGCACTTACAAAGAAGTCCTTGCAATCCGAATAATTTCTAATCACGTTCGGATTTCCCATCACTTATGGAGATCTCTATACCGGGGATCAGCCAGTGCAGAGACAATCAACAAGAAACCCTCTCGTTTTCGAAAATATCCGGTCTTCAACACCGGTCTTCGAATGCAATTCATAACGACGTATCACATATTCGGAATGGGTTATACGACCCCATGGTCCTTTCCCGGTTAACCCGAATAGTGAGCGCTTATTTTAAAAATAAGTGTGGCATCCAATTCAAGCAATCCCAGCAATTACTCATTCAAGGGTAAATATTGATAGTCGGTTATTTAACTATCAATAAAGATGCGCCACATCATCAGATTCCAAATAATTTTCCAAATTATTTATTTTTCCAAAAATATCTATACTAGATATAAAATCTCAATACTTCAAAAATAAACCAATGTTTATTTTGAAACCAATTTCCCTTTTTCATTTATAAATTCTATAGTGAATTTATATTTCATATTTTCTATTGATTTACAGTTTCAATAGATTTTTATTTTTAAATTCCAATTTATCTTCAAAAAGATAAATTCTTAAAAATATTCCATTTCATATTGGAAAAGTAATTCCGTACTTATTCTAAAAATAAGTATTCACAAATCTTATTTATTTTCAACAATTTGAAAAATATTCAATATACTTAAACCATAGTCAAGTATATATTTCATTCTTTAAGGAAATCATTCTTTTATTATAATTCATTTGGGTCAAAACGAATGTTGCGTAAAACATCGTTACGACAACCCAAAATCACTAGTATAGGGATTCGAAATTAAATAGATATATAAATCCCAATACTATATAAAACATTTCCTTTCGGAAATCATTTACTATAACAACAGTGTTATAGTCCACCATTTCCTTCTATTTCTCGAAAACGTCTATTTCAACAATAAATGTTGAAATCTATGTTCTCATTCCCTTCTATTTCTTGAAAACGTCTATTTCAACAATAAATGTTGAAATCTATGTTCTCAATACTCAATGCATTTTAAAATATCTTTAAACCGTTTTAATTTCTTTTTAACACATTCTTTCCTCAAAAGATATCCATTTTATTCAATAATATATCTACCGTTCAAAAACGTGAATATAACTTCTTTATAAACTTCTATATTCAATTCATCAAATTCAATTGGTTTCGGTTATAAATTCCATTTCTATTTAAAAGCTTCGATTTTGTAAATCTCGTTTATTAACCCAATTCAATTGATACAACTCAATTTTAATACCAAAGGTTTATATTATAAGTCAAGTACTTATAATTTATTTATTTACAAATCGTTCCTTTGAACTTCACCAATTATAAATCTTATTACTTATAAGTTTTCTTTATAAATTTCCTATTTCCAACTTATCAAATTCGATTTGATTTCGGATTTATAAAACAACGTTTATAAATCCCATTTATAATTTCATAAACTTCTATTTACCAAAAGTCAATTTATTAGCAAATTCCATTTATCTTCCACATAAATGACAAGGTCCAATTCATAAGAAATTTACTTATAGACTTTTGTTTTACAAATCTATACATTTTCTAACTTCACACTTTATAAATTTATAAATTTTCATTTACTTATAAAACAATTTATACTTCATTTATAACATTTATAAAAACTCAATTTATAATTCCAATCATTTTAAATTTATAAAAATCAATTTAAAAATCTTTTATATACATTGTTTTTAATAATTCAAAAATTCCAATTTAAACCAATTTCAATTTACTTAACTATTTATTTCCAAAAATCTCAATTTGATTTTATTTTATAAAAATCTTAAATTCTATAACTTCAAAAATTAAAATTTTAATTTGGTTTAAAATGAATCAATTCAAAATTTTACTAAAAACATATATTTGGAAAATCGATTTAAAAATCCCTTTAAAATCAAAAATCATTATTTTTAACTTTAAAAACGAATCCGATGATGCCACAGCATCAATTGGTCAATCACTACACAAATATCATATATCGATATGATATTCACAATCATCAAAAATATTTATAAACAAATAAATATTTGTGAGGGGTCCAGTTGGATCCCTCCAACCTGTTTCCCTGCATCCAAAGAGTTAGCACAATACCCATTCCACTTCGAGGTGGAATATCGCGGTATATGGGATTTTAAAAAAATATTCCGCTTACTAACGGCGCAATAGGGTCTCATCCGCTATACGAGGCGGGAAATCAATCAACTGCAATATATATATATGCCAATATATATATATTGCTATATATAGATATATCCTAAAATATCTACTATCACAATCAAGCAAACAATCAATCAATCCATCAACAAATTTTAAATATAACTATTTAAAATTTAATAAACCCTTTTTGAGTGAGAAGTTCTCACCTTTATTCCCGTTTGCAATCCACTTCCAATTCAACTTGTTTTCTTCATTTATACCTTGTATAAATATTTATACAATTTATTAATATTCGAACAATTTGAATAATAAATTTTCATTTGATAATTTCGATTGATTGGTGATTTCATTTTAATAGTTAAATTAACTCATAGTTTCGTTTAAACCAATTTCTCGTTTAATAAATTTATTTAAACTAATTTTCTTCTTTAATAAATTTATTTCAACTAATTATTTTACTTTTAAAATAATTTTAACTAGAAATTTCCAATTGAACTAAATTTCCTTTTTATAAATTAAATTGACTAACACATTTTGGTTTTAACTATTAAATTTGTTATAAATGATTTTTTTTTTCTTTTAAATAGAATATTTGAACTAAGTGAAAAATCACTTACCCTTTAATAACTTAATTTATTTATTTCTTTATTTAATTTAAAAATCAAATTTCCTTAAATAAATCATTTTATCAATAATTTGAATTCTTAACAAATTTTCTTTAATAAATCTAATTGTCTAACCAATTTCTTCTTAATAAATTATTTTAACAAAAATCTAAATTTAAAACTAAATTCTTTTTAACCATTTCTAAAATAAACTAAACAAGTAAATCAAACAAATTTACTTACCCTAAATATATTTTTCTAATTCAAAACATTTAAAAATTTCTGCCTACCATTTTAAAACCAAAACAGAACCGCTTAAAATATCTCACCGCAAAAACCCTTTTTTTTTATTTCTTTAGTCACAATTTATTTTTCATTAAATTCGAACTAAAATCAATAGCATTACCTAATTGCCATGCACGAAGAAGCCGATCCAATCGATCGCTACTGCCCCAACGTCGACGCCGTCACTGCCTCCATCGCGTGTGCACACGCTACCGCGCCTCGAGCCTCCCCTCCTACGCGCGCTCGTTGTCGCCACACTTGCCGCTCTTCCCCAAAATTGATGCCGCAGCCCCTATCGTCTCGCCTCCACGCGCGAGCGCCTGCGCCCCCAAATCGACACAGCGCCGTCGCCTTTGAATCACCGATACCCCCCCAATCACGCGCGCGCCGCCACGCCTTAGCCTCGAGCGCGCGCCCCAATCGACGCCGCCACCATCATGGCGCACGCGCGATTCTTTTTTTTTTTTTTTATTTGAAAATGAACTGGAGATGGAATTGTGTTTTGAGATTGAAAAGGCTTCGGCCATTTAAATCTTTCATGAATTTGATTCCGGTTTCAAAGGGAAGGAAGATGGTTATTTAATCTATTGAAAGAAGGCATGGTTTTGCACGATTTAGCCACGATTTTCTGCGTGACTCCTGGCTGAAGGGAAGGAGAAACACGATGCTGAGGTACAAAGGCATGGCTACAGAAATATAGGCATGAAAGAAATTTTGACCAAATATAAATATAGATTTAAATTGAATTCAATATAGATTTTACGCGTTTATGTGTTGTATGCTCACATAACAACTCGAAAAAATACGAAATTTGAAATCCGAGAATAATTCAATATTACGGACCCAATGGAACTAGTTTCGTCGAATTCCGAGACTGTGCCTCGGACGCCTAATTTTAAATATCGATTCGAACGATTAAATTTCAAAACTGAACGTTTCACTTTCAATTTCAATTCTGAAGCTTCTAAAATCTTCAATATTATCAATATGAACTTTACAAGCCTTTGAAATATTTTTAATTGGCTTAAAATTGAAGATTCAAATTTTTATTCAACTCTCAATAGATTAAATTCTATAATTTAATTGCCATATTCAAAGTTATTTTGAAAATTTCAATCCAAACCATTATTTAAATATTTAAAATAAATTAAATATTTCCAAATTAAATTGTTTAAAATTCTGGGTCGTTACAGAATTAAAATGAATAAAAGGATGAAATTGTTAATGAAGTATATTCACGTTTTTGAATAGTGAATAAGAGGTTAAAGAAATTGTTTTGAATGTGATATTTCAAATAGAATTAAAACTATCTAACGATGTTTTAAAATGTGTTGAGATTCGAAACCATAGATTTCAACATTTATTGTTGAAATAGACGTTTTCGAGAAATAGAAGGAAATAATGGACTATAACACCGTTGTTATAGTAAATGATTTCCGAAAGGAAATGTTTTGTATAGTATTGGGATTTATATATCTATTTTAATTTCGAATCCCTATACTAGTGATTTTGGGTTGTTGTAACGATGTTTTACGCAACATTCGTTTTGGCCCAAATAAATATGTTTAAGAGAATGATTTCCTTAAAGGATGAAATATATACTTAATTTCGATTAGAGTATATTAAATATTTTCTAAGTGTTGAAAATAAATAAAATTTGTGAATTACTTATGAATAAATAAGTATGGAAACATTTTCCAATATAAAGTGAATATTAGAGAATTTATATTTTTGAAGATAAATTGAAATGAATAATTGAAATCGAATATTCATAGATATTTTGGATTGTAAATTCTCTATTGAATTTATAAATGAAATTGGAAAATGGGTTTAAAAATAAATGTTGATTTATTTTTGAAGTATTGAAATTTAATATCTAGTGAAGATATTTTGGAAAATAAATAATTTGGAAAATTATTTGGAAACTGGTGATGTGTGCATATCCAGTGATAGTTCAATAACCGACTATCAATATTTCCCTTTGAATGGGTAATTGATGTGATTTGTTTGAATTTGAATGCCACACTTATTTTTGAATAAGCGCTCACTATTCGGGTTAACCGGGAAAGGACCATGGGGTCGTATAACCCATTCCGAATATGTGATACGTCGTTATGAATTGCATTGAAGATCGGTGTTGAAGACCCGGTATTTGCGAGAGCGATAGGATGACCTGTCGATTTACTCTGCACCGAGTAGCTACGGTATAGAGTTCTCCATATGTGATGGTGAATCCGATCAGGATTGTGAATATCCGGATTGCAAGGACTTCTTTGTAAGTGCCTTCGGTTTTGTTCGAGCCCGGAACAGACTTGTATGGATTGTATGTCTGACATTATAAGTTGAGATATAAAGCCGATTTCTTTCAAATATATTTCTGTTGGTGGCGAAGAATTTATTCTTTAGCTTAACACCCTTCTCTGAGACGTACGAGCTCAGAGGTTGTATAGTTGAAGTTATCAGCGATATATTCCCAATTTGGTAATGTGATATGCTGAGTGATGCTGAAATGATCATTGTGTTGATTTTTGTGATAGGATCGTTTATTTGAT
This sequence comes from Allium cepa, assembly GCA_030765085.1. NCBI lineage: Eukaryota > Viridiplantae > Streptophyta > Magnoliopsida > Asparagales > Amaryllidaceae > Allium > Allium cepa. The sequence goes on from CM060929.1 coordinate 889,350,593, forward strand.
CGTCTATCTTGGTGATCATCGTGTTGATCATTTGTTGACCCAAAGCATGGCTTTTGTATAAAGTATGTTTTTGTGGACGTGACTTCGTCGAGCCTCACACCCCGGAAATGGTCAAAACAGGAAAGATGCAGCAAGGTTATGAGGGGTAGCACCCTTTAGGGTATGTACATTTCCTTCTGGATAGAGGTGGTATCATGGTATGGAGCCCAGATATTTAACCTATGTGGTTACTACGAGTTTATTACTTTGTGGTTGTTGGTTTTTCGAGATCCCGTGAGAAAGGTCGTTTACGATCGGGGAATGGCGTGCTCGTGTCAGTAGTTACCCAGTTAGGGGTAACCCGGCCTTGTGTTGGCAGAGTTTCGGTTTGGTTCTCGGGGATGTCTTTCCAAAGGCATTCTCATGTGGCAATGGGAAGTTCCTTGGCCTGACCATTTGTTGGAAATCCAATTCCCAGTACGAAACTTGTACGGTATTAGTTGTAGAACCTATCATTCACTTATGGTGGTCACCACTGTTTGGATGGTAGCTATAGTAGGCATAGTTCGAAATGTCTATGTTGGCTAAGATTTATATTCTACTTTCAAAATGAATTTTTCTCTACACTATGCACTAGTAATAATATCAAATGTTATTTTAAATGCGTATCAAGCATCTTTGACTATCATAAGGAGAAATCTCCTCCGATTCTGCGTTTGCATTGTGTGTGTGTGCGGGAGGCCTTATGGTAGTCTCATTTTTAAAAGCATTGCGAATTGAATTTTAAAATATCTCTCTATTTTGATTTTAAAGATAAATAAACTGTTTTGAGTTCTCACACCAGTCACATGACTGACTCGGAGTTTATTGTTTTCCTTCCTAAACTCTGGGTGCCCACCAATTTTCACACGGGCAGTCAAGAGTAAGGTTTATCAGGATATTCTGGATATTCTGGAGTTGCTGGAGGCAAGCTGGATGGCATGGCATATTACTTATATAGTATTTCTTTTTCCGCTGCACTGTTTGTTGTTGTTGTACACTCTGATGATATGATGTAATGAAATGTGTTGTAATGTAATAACTGATATAGTTCTTTGTTTAAAGATTTTTCATTTATTATTATATGTTGTTCCGCTGCGAATTGTGAGATTCTGATGTGATTCTGTTGTTTTCTGTTCCGTTCTATGTTTTCAAAATGTTCTCTATTCTCTTTTTGTTCTATTTTAAAATTCTGTTCTATTCTGTTTTTCTATCTCTTCTCTATTTTCTCTTTTCTATTCTATTTTCTAATTTTCTGGTTTCTTTTCCCTATCTAAATTTTCTATCTTCTGTCTTCTCTCCTTCCTAATTTCTATCTTTTTCTCTTTTCTTTTCCTAAATTCTTTTTCTTAAAACCCCTAAGGGTTCGTATTTTCGTTCATCCTGAATTAAACAAAGGAGATTAGTGTCTATTCAAGGAGTACGGATTTACGGGTCTTTACAATCGTGCATCCGCATAGGTAACATTTGTGTGGAAGAATTCAGTAAGCATTGTTTTTGACTTGGCTTGATCATTGACAACATGCTCTAACAGTTCAGTTGACGAAAACTGGACGGGTTGTCTGTTCAGTAGATGTATTTGTAAATCAATAACAGAGGGTGAAATATTATTGAGAGAGAATTTAAACATTCTCCATAAGGCCTCTGGAGCACAGACCCTGCGAGCATTACTGAATTTCGAAATTTATTCGTCATTATCAGTTGGTGTAGTAGAAACAGTAACTAACACACGATCTGGTCCCTTGTACACATACTTGTAAATATATTTTATGGATTTGATACTGGAGCGAATTTCAACATTTATATGACAGTCATATTTCAAAAGTAAATAGGGACTATAAGGAACTACCCAACGGTTGTCAGCTGACTGTTTGACAATGATTTTGATTATCAAGACATCTGTAAATTAGGTATGAGTCATTTCCTTGTAAAGGGATGGGAGCGAAAGGCTTAGGAAACCCTTTCTTACAGACGCCGTTTTTCATACAAACGACGGTAGGGTTAATGTGTTTCATGGCAGCAGTATACAGATCAGGTTCAACATCCTTGTTGGGAATTTCAGCTCTAACTATGGCATCGTATTCATCGGGGTTGCTAATTTTATCATTTTCAGCTAAAATAAGTAGAATATGTGCGTGTGGTAGGCCTCGTTTTTGAAATTCAATTACATGCACATGGGTGACGACCTTACCTAAAACGCCTTTGTCAAACAAATCATGTTTTAACTGTTCTAATTTAGCACGAAAAACTCTGGTTGTTAACTCAGGTCTGTTGGGTGGTTGTTGACCAGGAAGGAGTTCGTTAGTAATTTCTATCCATTTAGCATTACATGTTACAATAATAAATAAATCAGGCTTTCCATACCTCTGAACTACTGCCATTGCATCTTGGTACCGTTGGTGCATATCACGTGGACTACCAATGTGAGAGGAAGGAAGAATTTTTCTCACACTAATATTATCTGAGTAGATGAGTTGTTGATTAGGTTAGAAATAAAGGTTGCAGGGAGGTAGGAATAAATGGGTAATATGATGGGGTAAGTGTCAAAAACTTACTTGCCAATGTCTCTCCCATGGTGAGAGCTTCTTGCAAACCTTGATATAGATCAGCTCTAATGGTATCTTGGTTGTTACGTAGAAATCTAAGACGCATGGTTTCTATTTTCACAAACATGTCAATTGCATATTGTTGAAATAGGCGTCCACCGAGCAGAATAACTGATACATCTGTTGGTCGAATCTAAGGAGATAAAAATATGTTTAAATGCAAAAGTAGCAGGGAAAGAATACGTAACGGACAACAGTATGATGTGGAAAATACTTGTGTATTGACTGATATATTTTTAAAGGTCAAATAGTGGTATTTATGTTTAGAGCATAGGATGGTTGCGGGTGTAAAAGCAAAGGTGGAGTTATTTTTATACGACATGAAAATCTGTTAGTATACGGATAACTGGTAGTGTAGCGTTTATACCTGCATAAGATGGGAGTAGTAAGATGCACAACTGATGTGGTTGTTTCCATTATCGTGAACGTTCAAATCCCACCCATGGTCACCATATGGGAGCAGAAGAGGATATTATAGTGGGTCATAAAATCCGGCTGTATCCGGAACTCGTTGAAGATTTTCACTTCTTGTTTCAATAATGATATCCCTACCTTGCAAGTCGCATACTTCGTCTCCTACAACTATCGCAGCTACTTGTGATGCGGTTGGTAAGTTGTGAAGATGTCGGTTTACTGTAATCTCCTTTATTTTAATTCTATAGTTTTCAATATCTTCGCGTTGCCCAAGTTGACGGAAGATGGATACGTAAGGATTGTAGGTATCTAGAATGTGCTGTAAGCGGAGAAGTACATCCAATCTCAATGTCTCATTATCAATTTGTCGATTTTGAATCTCATGGTCTGTGTCGTAGATGTAAAGTTGTAGATATCTAGGTCTGCTTTCAGTTGTTGGTAAAACACTTTCAATACGATGATATATGGAACCCTGGGCACGATAGGAATAAATTCCAGTTGTTGCATTTGCTAGGTTTTGATCTATATGTGCACCCATTAATGTAAAATCAAATGCATTATTATAAGCTCTGATGTTTTTCCTCTAATGCGTACCAACTTCGCCTTGATCCATAAATAAGTTGTTCAGTTCCTGTGGAGAAGTGGGGCGGCAAATAGTAATACTTCCATTGGAACAGCAGATTTGAGAAGTTTCAGCATATTTTTTGGCTCCACAGAATGAGCAGTATGTGGGTTGTGGTAGTAGGTGAGGAAGAAGAGAAATCGTTGGGATAAAATTTCAACCGCAATTGTGAGTGGTGGGAAAAGGGGGTAGAGGTTCTAAATCTTGTTGATTTGTAGATGGTGCAGTTCCTGAAGATGGATTATGAACCGTGAGATAAATAAAACATATATTGATAATGGAGGAAGAAAGTGGGGTGGAAAAAGGTGGAGAAAGTTATGGACGTAATTAAAAAGGGAGGGTCGATGAGGTATCAAATTGTGAAATACATTGTCCCACAAAAGCTGTTGTTACAACGTTAAGGGATAACTGTATTGTGATTTGATTTACCTTGATATGGTTTGTACAAAAATGTGTTGGCCAGGTGAACGAAGAATTTGTTGGTAGTTATAACAGTTAAAATTTTCATCTTTTGTACGAATAGAACAGTTGTATGAGTGGACCATATGTGTTGAAGGGAAAGTAAAAAGAAGTAGATAGTAGGCAGTGCTAATAGGGGGAAACAGAGGTAAGTGGATAGCAATGTATAAAACCGGGTACGTTGTACACAGGTATGTAGAAGCGAGTGTAGGTAAATTATGTAATCATGTATGCAAAACCAAACGGGACATGTTTAGATGAACGGATAATAATTGTTATAACACATGTTATAAAAATAAGTAGCAACATACATTTTGTGAAATTTTACAAAATGCTAACGATTTTAAAATTCATGATTAATAGATTGGGTAGATCAGTATAAGTGAAAGAAAAGAAGCGCCAAAATAGTATTGTCGAAAACTTCAAATCTTGTATAGGTTTATGGGAAAAAGTTAAGAACAGCAGGTGGCTAGTTTGCCATCTTTCTGTCATGTGTTTGATAATGTTTTGTTGAAACGTCAACTGTCAAACCAAAACGTGTTATGGTTTGAAAACCAAATGTATACCTTTTTGAAAACCCAATTTTATATATACCTCTTTGAGAACCCAGAGGTATACATGTTCAAAGTCCATTTCTAAACTGCGAAGATGTAAACAGATTGATATACTGTCCATAGGTTATGCAGTTTAAATTATATGCTGAAACGACAGTTTGCATGAAATTCAATACGGTTAAAAGTTAAAAATGTCGAAAAATCCTGCATTTTAAAAGTAAGACATGTGCTGAAAATTAATTTATTTGAAACCTAGTGATGGTCACATATTTTGATGCGTATATAAAATAAAAAATTTAGGGTTTTAAACCTGCAATCCCTATTATGTTGCTATTCCGAAATTTGTCTAAGGCTCCGTACGTCCAGTAGTTATACATACAAATCTTTACATTTGAAACCAAATACGCTTGAACCTTACATATTTCGAACTATACAGGATGAAGTCTGAGGTAGTGGAATGCAATATGTACGGCAACACATATTATCTACAAATGTCTGCACTTGGGGAACCTAGCACATATAAAACTTTATGTTCTTACGTAAAATTCCGAAGAAGGTTTTCGGTAATCGAAGCTCAAGTATATATGTATATTTGAAACCGTATATATTTATAAGACCTTACAGTCATTTGAAAACCGATGTATATTTCAAGCGTCAAAACTGTGTAGATATGTATGTAAAGAAATATTATTATATATTTTAAAACATGACACGTTGTGTATTCAAAATGTAATATGTACATTCTTAACCTTATAATTGTATTGACACGATGGTATACGTTCAAAAATAGGCACATCCCAAAGGTTTGATATGCATTAAACTGCGTAAATTTGATACCTGTAAAGTCTTAAACCCAAATTTACGGAACTGCAGTTGTAATTTGCAGTTTGAGAAGTTGGCGTGGAAAAAATATTTGTGTACGGGGTGTACTAAATTTTAGAATTCACGGATATACACGGAAATTTGCATTTGGTACTATTAGTGAAATAAAAGAAGGGCCAAAACACTATTGCCGGAAACTTCAAATTATGTATACGTTTGTTGGAAAAAGTTAAGAACAGCAGGTGGGTAGTATGCAATGTTTCTGTCATGTGTTTGATAACATTTTATTGAAACCTCAAATGTTCAAACCAAAACGCGTTATGCTTTGAAAACCAAATTTATATAAACCTTTTTCAAAACCCAATTTTATTTTTAACTTTTTTGAGAACCCAAAGGTATACATGTTCGGAGTCCATCTGTAACTGCGAAGATGTATAAACATTGATATGCAGTCCATAGGTTATGCAGTTTAAATTATATGCTGAAACAACAATTCATATGAAATTCAATACGCTTACAACTTGAAAATTTAGAAAAAGCCTTCATTTTAAAACTCAGACATGTGCTGAAAATTAAGTGTTTTGAAACCAGGTGATGTGCACATAAATTGATGAGTGTGTTAAAAAAAAATTAGGCTTTTAAACCTGCAATCCCTCTTCTTTTGCAATTTCCAAATATGTGTAAGGCTCTGAACTTTCAGTAGTTATGCATACGAATCTTTACAGTTGATACCAAATACGCTTGAACCTTACATATTTCGAACTGTACAGTACGAAGTCTGAGGCAGTGGAATGCAACATGTACGGCAGTCCATATACTTTACAAACGTGTGCACTTGGGGAACATAGTATGTCTAAAACTTTATGTTTTTACGTAAAATTCCGAAGAAGGTTTTTGGTAATCGAAGACCAAGTATATATGTATATTTGAAACCTTATATATTTATAAGACCTTATACTCACTTGAAAACCGATGTATATTTGAAGCATCAAAACTGCACAGATATGTATGTAAACAAATATTATATATTTTAAAACATGACAGAGTAGAAATGGTTGTGCATTCAAAATCTAATATCTACATTCTTAACCTTATAACTGTATTGACATGATGGTATATGTTCAGAAATAGGTACATTCCAAAGCGTTGATATGCATAAAACTGCGTAAAGCTGATACTTGTAAATTGGTAAACCCTATTTTATGGAACTGCGGTTATAAGTTGCAGTTTGAGAAATCGAGGGAGGGTAATTGGATAGGGTGTGCAGTAAATTTTATAATTCACGGATAAACACGGAAATTTGCAATTGGTACGCACATTGTCGACCTATGCATGGAATGTATGGGATGAAGGCAGTGAAGTAAAAACGCACGAAATGCAGACCCAGTAACGGCGTGGGAAAAGAGTTGTAAGTAAAGAAAAATGGAGAAGATCAAAAGACAAAGCTGATGTAGATGGTAGCTGCAATTCTGATGTCAGCAGCTGTTGTGCACGTCGTTGTCGTCTACGATTAGCCAGCTGAAGTTGTCTTGCATCGTTGGACAGTCGTTGTCGTCTGGCTCGCTGTGCCAACCGACGGTATTCACGTTGCTCAGAATCCATCTGCTTGGCAGTCAGAGCTGGAAAATAATGAGTGACTGAGTAAGTGATGAATATATAGGGTAATCAGGCAAGGTAAGGTTGGTGTAATTGAAAAAGTGGTGTTATGGAACAGTGGGTGAAAAGCGATGGAGGACAGTGTCAGTGTGAAAGGAGAGACATTAACTGTGGAGCAGTGATGTAAGCAGGGAAGGAGGGGGGAATACGTAGGTGGTGCAAGTTTGGAAATGTGTGAACAAACGATGGGGGATGTAGAGGTTAAATAAACTTGATATTTGTGTACGTAGTCAGTGTAGGAGGAGAAAGAAGGAGATTTTTTGGAGTTTGAACGGTAAAAAAATAGAAATGTTCAAAGTGGAAAAAGTCGGCAGGGATTAACTGCTATTTTTTGTAATATGTGGGCTGAAAGTAGAGTGTGCATTGGGATATTTGAGAAGTAGGAAAAACAGTTTATTTTTAAAATAAGTAAATGAGAAAACCGGTAAACAGTAAAGATCAAAACAGAAAAAAAAGTAGCAGATATTTTAGATATTGAATCAGTAAAATAGATATAATGTGAAAGTGGAATAAGTCAAAGTACAGTAACTGAAATAGTGAAATATTTGTCAGAGGTTAGTTGGAGGCTGCTGAACAGCCAAAAAATCAGTAAATTGACATTCCTGCATGCTGTAGTTTTGGTAATTAGTAGGCAAATGGTTGAACATCAAAGTAAACTAATTAGTACTGTTGGAGTACAAACAAAATTTAACCAAAACACGTAGACGACAGAGTTATTGCCAAATGCAATAAGATTGTAAAAAATGAGAAAGATTCTATACAAAATATAGTAATGGATGTGCTTATAAAATAAATCCATGAGGATGGAAAGTATCGATTGTAGCTTGCACATTTGGAGCTCAAATAGAATTTTAAAGGAAAACAAAAGAAGGATAAATATTTATAAGTTTCAATAAGTATGTTACTGGTTGTTAACTGAAAAATCATAATAACAAAACTTTCTCCAAATCGTAGATAGTTAAAGCATATGAATTCATAGGGATTACGTCAAGAATTTGAGAGGATCATGGATTAAAATTATGGAAAATTTACTATTTTTCACCCTCATTAGAAATATTTTTCATGACTGTACTCAATATAGCATAGGCACGATTAATGAATGAGTTGTTGACAAACCATGAGCCGACTTAAAATAGTAATAATAAGGATGAACAATGACCAAATAGGAATTTTGGGGAAAATGTATATTTAATACTTGGAAATGGAAATGCACAAAAAGAAGTTTGTTCAATGAGCATGTTGTTAAGTTTAGGAAAAAATATTTAATATTTCATTGTATATTTAGTCATGTAAGCCAAAAATCTATGTAAGACATGTTATGGTAAGTGTTAAGCAAGGACTCTTAAATAGAAAATGTATATGAAAAAAATTGCACGAATTGGATTTTATTCAATCAAAATGCAGTTAAGTTAGGATAATTTTTTTTGGAATAAATTTTTTTTTGCAATAAGTGTAGACAAATTTCCCGCAGAATAAAATTTATGTAGAAGGTCAGTGAAAAAAATCAAGTCAACTGTGTAAAAGTCTAAAGCACACCAACCGAATTAGTCTGTAACAAAATACAGTGTATCGTACAGAAAGGATACATATTTTAGTTAGTGGACAAAGGAAGTGGACGTTAGTATTATACCTGCCAGCATTGAAGTCCTTGTCATCCACCACAGTGGGTCTATCAGCAGCATGGGTAGACATCGCCTAGGTTAGCCGACCTTTTGTATGACCGAGCCAGCAGACAGAGGTAGCACAACATGGTATGAAAACTGTGGTCAAAAGAGGGAAAAAATTGTAAAATAATACACATTGTAGGAGTAAAATTACAACATAATGGAGGAAATATATTGGGCATATGAAACTACAGTTTTATCCATACTGTAGGAAAAAGTAAACCCACTCAGAACCACAGTTTAATCCACTAATATAAACGAAGCAATATACAGTCGAAACCAAAGTACAAAAATTCAGTTTATGTGTGTAACCTTTAAGGCTTTATGTACTTTGAACCCCGAGTACATGTATGAATCCTTTCCCATGTAAAACTTGCAAGTATGTATGAAAACGTAAATGCATATACATATGAAAGTTTCATACAAATACATGATATCGGTATGGTTGAAAATTCAAACATTCATGATCCGCAAATCAAAATCCATGACAAACTTAAGTGGGTTATGAAGTCAAATTCATTTAGAGTTCCTCATTTTTGAAAATAATAGATCAGCTTATATAAGAAGATAAGCTTGGAATTTATTGGTTGTTTAGATTGTTAAAAGGCAATTTTCGAAATGGAATCTGAAATAGGTAGAGTATTTGAAGTTTGAATCCTTTATAAGTTCATCTTTATAAGTACAAAGGCACGCGCTTTGCGCGTGTGCATAGGAAAAATGGTGCAATTTCACCCTCCACTTTTAAGTGCAATTGGTTCATTGGTTTTACACCTTGACTATGATGGTGGTGTGTTGTTATGCGAAACTGTTAAAACAGGAGTGTTTTATGCACACGGTAAATATGTAGTATGTTTAATTGAGAATACAGTTATTCGAAGTCCAACGAAAAAAATGGATATCAGTTTAGATGACAAAGATCATTGTGCAAATATATTGCCTAAAATGTGGCTATATTGATGTCCTTAAACATAGCAACATCAAAAGTGTTCACAAAATATCAGTTCCAAAGATTTGACATTAGTTGGACACCAATATTTGATCCCCAAATATAACACAGTTGAAATGGTAAAACAGAAATCTTGACAGTACAGAAGTAAAGTGCGCGGTATGAAAATAGAATGAAAAATGAATTACTCAACAATTAACTAATAAATATTTTATAGTTACAGCAACTAAATATTGGTGGGAAAGCAGAATGACAAATATGAGATTTGCCATAAATCTTAAGTATAAACTTATACAATAATTAACTATAAATTTTGAATTTTATATCATCATAGTGGGTAATAAAAACAATGGTATTAGTTAAACTCATCCTAGTTGTTGAATCACGTAGAACGAATGAGCAAATGCATTGCCATAGTTGATGAATCTAATGAATCAAACCTATAATGACCCCAGGCTGTCGTTGGTGGGTATACAATATATATAGTCCTATATAAACCAAGAATACAATGAAATAAGAACGGTAGTGTAGACGAAAGTGTGATAGACTGCATCCATGAGATAAAGAAATATATTAAATAAGTCAAAGTAGTTAACAAATAACTTGTTTAATTTGTAGTGAGAAAAAACCATCTCCTCACCCGGGCTTATGACCGACATCTTAAGAAAACATGTAAACGACAGAGTTAGTGCCAAATGCTATAAGATTGAAAAAAATGAGAAAGATGCTATAGAAAATATAGTAGTGGACGTGCTTATAAAATAAATCATGAGGATGGAAAGTATCGATTGTAGCTTGCACATTTGGAGCTCAAATAGAATTTTAAAGGAAAACAAAAGAAGGATAAATATTTATAAGTTTCAATAAGTATGCTACTGGCTGTTAACTGAAAAATCATAATAACAAAACTTTCTCCAAATCTTAGATAGTTAAAGCATACGAATTCATAGGGGTTACGTCAAGAATTTGAGAGGATCATGGATTAAAATTATGGAAAATTTACTATTTTTCACCCTCATTAGAAATATTTTTCATGACCGTACTCAATATATAGCATAGGGACGATTAATGAATGAGATGTTGACAAACCATGATCTGACTTAAAATAGTAATAATAAGGATGAACAATGACCAAATAGGAACTTTGGAAAAAATATATATTTAATACTTGGAAATGGAAATGCACAAAAAGAAGTTTGTTCAATAAGCATGTTGTTAAGTTTAGGAAAAAATATTTAATATTTCATTGTATATTTAGTCATCTAAGCCAAAAATCTATGTAAGACATGTTATGGTAAGTGTTAAGCAAGGACTCTTAAATAGAAAATGTATATGAAAAAAAAAAATGCACAAATTGGATTTTATTCAATCAAAATGCAGTTAAGTTAGGGAAAAAATGATATTATTTGAACAATAGTAGTATGTGCCATGTATTAAAAATTTATAAGCTATATAAGTGCAACTGGAAATTTAGGTATTAGATATGGAAATTGTAAAACTATTCCGGAAGGATATAAATGCTTTACCTATTTATGATTTTGTTGATAGAAGCAGCATCAAGTGTAGCATACAAAATTTTAAAGAATCCACACAATGGCCACAAAGGTAGAAACATGTTTTAGCATACCATTAAAGGGCTGGGAATAACATTGAGTAAACCTTCCTATTGATAATCAAATCATGTAGATAATGGATTTAGTCATTTGCGTAGGCTTTTTCATTTTCCAATTTTATAATGGTTCCTGCAAAAAATTTGGATCTTTATTAGAGAGTCATTTTGTGGAAACTTTAAGATATTTGGTAAATGTAAATTATCACAAAATTAAGCTTTAAATCATAAAAGTTTGGGATCATAAAATTTTGTGGAAACGTTAAGAAGAGAGGAAAAAACAATGATAAAACGATAAAACATGTGTACAGTAATCAAAATGCACTTGTACGTTTTCAAATATATTGAGATTAAAATATGTTTTTAAACATGCAACATTTTAACACTGTGTGATTACCTATAGCAATATATAGAATAGACAGTATACTTAATTTTGAGTTACGTATAATAAATTGTATGTCAAATATGGTTCTGCCCATAGTCATATTATTCGGTGGAAAATGAAGTGAATTTGAAGTAAAAGTAAACATTTAAGAGTAGTTAAAAGTTTACCTAACTCCCTGTCAAAATCTCATACCTTGAGCGAGACCAGCATAGCTGATTGTCGGATTCATTATGTCATGAGCGGTGACGGTCGCCATTTACATTGACGCAGAGAGGCGATATAGTTTACCTCCGTAATTGGCTAGCAGCGACATCGGGTATAACTTCGAACTCAAAAACCATTAAAGAACGTCGATGAATTTGATGTTACTCGATCTGCTTTGAATTTTTCAAGGAGATTAAGCAGGTTTAATGGTGATGCTGAATTTTGCCTCAGCTTCGTCGAGGGATGTGGAAGTCAATGAGTTGATGACTTTGGTGTTGCTCCGTAAGCTTCACTAAACCTGGACGATTATGTTAGCAATCGATGAACTTCATCGAGTCTCCTTCACCCTGAGCCTGCAAGTAAACTGTGTATATTTGACTGTTGTAAATCTATAAACCCAAATATATGAAACTGCACTTATATGTGTAGATAAAAGTAGACCCACTCGGAACCACAATTTAATCCAGTAAGATAAACAAAGCAATATACATTGGAAACCAAAGTCCATATTTGCAAGTTACGTGTTTAAAGATTAAGGCTTTAATCAGTTTGAAACCAAAGTACATGTATGAATCCTTTCCCATGTAAAACTTGAAAGTATAAATGAAAACATATATGCAGATACGGGTTGAAAATTACAATGCTCGAAAGTAAATGTGAAATACATACGGTAATTGATCCCATGTAAAACTTTCAAGATTATGTATGAAAACATATATGCAGATACAGGTTGAAAATTCAGACATTAAAAATCGACGACAAACTTAAGTGGATTATGAAATCAAATTGATGTAGAATTCCTCATTTTGTAAAATCTATTAATCTACAGTAAAAATCTCATACCTTGAGCGAGACCGGCAGTAATGATTGTCGAACTGACGATGACATGAGTGGTGGCGGTTAGCAGTTACATTGAGGCGGAGAAGCGACATCGTTTACCTCTATAATTGCGTCGAAGTCAAATAGGATTACCAAATGTCGATGACTTTGTCGAGGAGATTAGACAGTTAGTTGACGAAGCTGAATTTCACGTCGACTTTGTCAAGGGATCTAGAAGTCAATGACTTCGTTGTTGTGACGTAACCTACAGTAAAGGTGGACGATTTAGGTACTAATTGGTGAACTTCGTCGACCGTTGTTCACCCTGAGCCTGCAAATAACTTCGGCAAGCAGAAGATCCGGACATCAGCACACCGGAAAAGGGAAAACCAAATGATACCCAAGTCCCTACGTCGCCGAACCAAAAAAAATCGTAGATCGATTTAGGTTCAGGGGAGACTGTTGACATGTAAGCGGAGAAAAATAATGGGAGGAGAAAGTGGGGAGAGAAGATATAGTAGTTTGCCGAAGAGAAGATGGATTTAGGTTGTGGAGGAAAGCGAAGAAGGAGAAGGCTGTCAGAGGCGGTTGAGGTGGAGTAGGGTTCAGGAAAGGCGGTTGACATTTTGGGGGAGAAAACAGAAGGAGGAGAAAGTGGGTAGAGCAGAAAGTGGGGAGAATGAATGAAAACAGCTGAAATTTTAGTGGGATTAAAACATGGGTATGAGAAAAGACACATATGCCCTCTTCCCTTTATTTGTATGTAGTTGTGGCTGTAGTAGAGAGATGGGTTGTTTGGGAAGTTCAAAAAAGCTTCACCAAAGTAAAGAATTTGTATTATTAGTAGAGATAAATATAATAATAACAATAACAATAATAATAATACTTCTAGCCATTCATCCATCTTAGATGCAAAATTTTCAATATAGAACAATAGAAAGCAGGTGGAGATGTTATATATCATTTTAAAATGCATTTGCGGACAAATTAGATTAGATGTAATATTGTAGCATTTGTGGACAAAAATTTAATTAGAGGTTGGATAAGAATTATTGTATGATATATAGTGTTTGTTTTTCTATTTGAAATAATTATTAATCATTAATAAATAAACTAAGTTAATAAATATTTAATATTTAATAAGCAGTAATAGAAATTCAAATTCAAACTTAAATACAAATTCAAACACATGCTACAAATTCAAACGAAAGTTCAAACTAATGATAAAGAACATATAAATATTTAATACATCAACATCGTACTGCAACAACAGGGACATCTCTGATCCGATCACGTGTTGGAACTTGCACCATCATGGTTATGTTGGTGTATTCACGTTAATTTTCAACATGACTCGATGGAACTTTTGCATTAACAATTTCTTCATAAGCTTGATCTATACCATTGTATTGTCTTATAAAATTATGAATAGCACGAGTTGCAATGACAAACCGTGCTTGTTTGGCAAAACTATATGTTGGCTTGTCTTGTAAAATGTTGAATTTGTTTCCAAATACTGAATATCTTTTCCATGGCGATGCACAAACAAAAATGATCATAATTGAAGAATTCATTATGCAATTTCAGAACATTGATGGTTTTTGAAATTCCGGAACATGATAGCTTTCACTATAGTAAGGTGTTAGATGTCCATTTCGAAGCTTGTACCTTGAATCTACAAGGTAAACTTACCAAACGACGAGGTGGAAAGTTTCAACTACTTCGATAACATGATTTAACAGTCTGTTGTCATGGACAAAGCTTTTTCAAATAAACATTACAATATTGAACGTTAAATAAAATTTTTTGGTAATTGGATACTTATGTGGTAGTATATAATTGTAACGATCCGTATTTTAACCATTTAAAAATTTTAAATTAAACAATATATTTTTGAATAAAAATTTTAGAATTTTTTGTTAAAAAATTCTATTGATACAAATTAAATTTATAATATAAGCTATGAGCTTAATTTAAATTTCTACTACTAACATAGTTTTGCAGTAAGATAATGATGATAACATATGTTAATGTGTATTTTAATGACATTGGTTTGAATTAAACTAATAACCATCTGAATGTAAATTTCCAACCCATTGGAATAATAATTGTTAAAAAGGAATAATAAATATTTCTTTATCTAAGAAGAAATCATATGTTTCTTTATTTCAAATGTAATGTAGCTGAGGTATCGATTACAGAAATAATAGATCGATTATTCTGTAAGTAAATTTCCAACTCTTATTGTAACCAACAATTTTAATAGATATGTTTGAATTATACTTCAAAGGAAAACAATTGGATTAATTATCTTTCAAGTATTAGGGTATGTTTTAAGGCTTAATTATTATAGTTAGTAGCAATTAAATCTTTCCACGAATAAAAAATAGAAGTGAATTGTAATTAATTAGTGATATGTGCAACTTACATTTTGTGTTAAAATTATAATGAGTATTTCAATGAAAAATATTACTTTCAAATTATAAGTACTCAATTTTGCTTCAAATGTAATGATAATAGGAAATCAACTGATGAGGAAACGACGTGGTTGTACGACGTGGTTGTACGACTTATTATTATCGTAACTCTTTAAGTATAGTTGGTTTTAAAGGGTTAGCAGTTAATTGTAAAGAGTTATTTGTAGCAAACGCCTTCTATAATATTTATTTTAAAACTCTCCATGTTTCAAATTTGTGAAACTTGTTATAATAAAACAATTTATGGAAATACATCTTTCATTTGGAATATTTTCTAATTCTTATTTGAAACATATAATATAAATAAATTAAAATAAAAGAAGAAGGATTTATTTGGACATATGTTTTATGCACATTGGTTTTACTCCCTCTTAAATATATTTTTAAGAAAATAATCTTAGCTTAGTAATTTATGAAGATATTTATGTCTTTAATGAAAAGTATTTGGAAGTTAGAATTAAGAATATAAAAATAATTGTGAAAAAAATGAAGAAGAAATTTATAAATAAGAATTTTTTAATAACAATTGTTAATACCACTTTTTTTTCACAACAGATTCTAATTAAAATATTTTAAATATGTACTTATGGAATAGTTTTCATAAAGGATTGGTAGAGTATTTATTTATGAAATTGATGGTATTATAGAAAGGAAATTTATATAAATATGATTTACAAAATGAAATTTATAAATAAAGGAATTTCATATGAAGGAAGAATATATTTTGAACAAAGATGTAAAGATTTTGCTACATGATTTATGTATTGAAGATTATATTAAAGGAAGTGTATTAAAATTCTAGAAAAGGTAGATGAAATTAAGAAATATATCTAAAGATTCATCTGTGGAAGTTAAATAAATTTTATAAATACAATGTATATTAGTATAGTTTACGAAACATTATTATAAATACAATGAACATAAAATGTTAAGTATTATTTATTTGAACTTAGGTACTAGTAATTTTAAATAGCTTTAAATGATTTTTTAATAAATGTTAGTAAATGATAATTAATGACAATAATTTAGATATCGATTACATTAATGATAATTAAGGATAATACCGAATTGAATATTAATTGATTGATGATGTTGAATGGGATATTATTTCATATAAATGTTGATATGAACGTTGATTCATAACGGCAACTTAAATATTTCACCATGGATGTTAAGATTTAAAGGGTAATCTTAAAAGGAAAAATTTGAGGTGAATTTTTTTAAAAAGGGTAAAACTCTAAAAGTAAAAAGGTGTAAATTTTAAATTAAAAGTTAAAATTGTAAATCTATGAATGAAATTAAAATTTAACCTAAGAAAGCTTCAATATATGTTAAGGAAACCCTATAAACCTTTATTGTGTTGACATTACTTTGTACGTTTCCATATGAGATTGTAACTTGATTCTATTGATTAAATGGGAGGAAATTTAAATAAAATAAATTTGAATTATATAATAGGAAATATTTTGTATAAAAAAATGAATAAAAATGATTGTGTAGAGGTAGGATTTATCAAATAATGTTAAGCTTAAGTTTGTTGTTTGTGCAAAATTTCAAACAATGGATTTAATAACTTAAATAATCATCTTTCTAGATATAGTAATGATGTTAATAATTATTTTTAAATATTTACATATATTTATAAGGATGACCATGGTGAATATTTAAATGGTATTTATACATGAAATTTACTCTACGTGAAGCAAGGAAATTTTACAAATGAATATGGTAAAGTATTCAAACTTGAAAGATTATTGATTTTGACATAAATGAGATTTATATTAGTTTTCTTCAAGTATAAAATTTGGAAGATATTACAAAAAAAGAATGCGTATGAATTTTTTTCCATTTAAATTTATAGTTAGGAAGATATTTGAGAAGTTATTATATGAGATGTTGGAAAAATTTTGAATATCTATTTTGAAAGGAAGGTTCTTAGGTATTTTACATTGTGTTAAAACTGAACTACTAAATACTCAGGAATTTTTGACATACGTCGGATCAACTAATGAATTAAATTATGTAAGAACAAGGATAGGTTTAACATCCCTCAGGGGAATGTCAATATTAATGAAGCTCATACTAGTCGCTTTAAAAACAATTCTAATGATGATTGCAACATCATCGGCATTTATTTGTGGGTCTCAAAAGTGAGAAATCAATAATAAACTAGTTAAGGCATCAAGCATATATAAAAGTATTTTAAAATGTATTTGGAAAAAGTTTAGATTATTTTAAGTTTATATTAAACTTAAATATGTAAGTTTAAATGTTGTAAATTGATTATTTTGGTAATATATATCAAATGCTAGATTCTTTGCTTCGTTCCTTTTCGATAACGAAAAGTTTTGAGTTGAGGATATTGTAGTGACTCATATTTTTAACAATTTAAAAATATTAAATTAAATAAGATTTTTGAATAAAATTATTAGAATTTTTTTAAGATTGTATTTATACGAATTAAATTATAATATAAGCTATGACCTTGATTTAAATTTCTATTAATAACATAATTTGTAGTAAGATAAGAATACTAACATATGTTAGTGTATATTTTAATGACATTAGTTTGAATGAAACTAATAGCTGTCCGAATGTAAATTTCTAACTGGTTAGAATATTAATTGTTAATAAATAATAATAAATATTTTGTTATTCAAGAAGAAATTTCTTTATTTGAAATGTATTATAGCGGAGATATTGATTACAAAAATAATAGATCAATTATTTTGTAAGTAAATTTCTAACTCTTGTTGGAACCAACAATTTTAATAAATATGTTTGAATTACAATTCAAAGAACAACAATTGGATTAATTATCTTTCTGGTATTATGTTATGTTTTGAGATTTAATTATTGTAATTAATAGCAATTAAATCTTTTCATTAATAAGAAATAGGAGTGAATTGTAATTAATTAGTGATGTGTGAACTTACGTTTTGTGTTGAAAATATAATAAGTATTTCAACGAGAAATTTTATATTCAAATTGTAAGTACTTGATTTTTTTTTAAATGTAACGATAATAGGAAATCAATTGATAAAGAAACGACGTGATTGTACGACGTATTATTTTCGTTAATCTTTAATGAGATAATCTTTAAATATAGTTGTTTTTAATGGGATGTTAATTTAAAACTAATGTGTAACAGAAAGGAATATGTTTCAATGAAAATAAAAGAAAAAGATTGATTCAATGAAAAGAACATTTTTATCAAATAAATGAATGTTTTATTGTGAATATAAGTTTAATTTCATTAAAACAAAAGAATTGAATTTCGTTTTACGTTTCTAGTTAAAATGTTTGATTTATTTAAATACTCAAACTTGATTTGAATTTAATTTACAAAAAAAGATAAGAAAATAACTTGACGGTTTGGTTAAAATTTTGATTTGGAATAGTTAACATGTTTACATAGGAAATTTATTTCGTTCCAAATTTGAATTTGGAGTCCCAGTTCATCTTTTATTATGTGTAGCGGCAGGCCCCATTACGTTAATTGTAGTATTTAATTTATTTAGTATGTACTAATAAATACATATAGGTGTAAATTTGAGTGTATCAGGGTTAATAAAATAGGTTAAAATGGACGTTTTTAAATTTGAATATATTAGAGTTTTGCTTTCCAAGTACAATCTACTTTCTCAAATTTAAATCGTCGCTTTCATTTATTTTATTTTATTATTTTTACTTTTTTTTATTAAATACATGCTTCTTTTGGATTTTTGGTAGTTCATTTATTTACACATGTTTCTTGCCTTGAAAAGTTTCCTGTATGTTAATGAAATTAGTTGAGGCAACGCACGTTTTGAAACTTTATACCAAAAGATTTGCTTGCCATGTAAACATGTTTCTCAAATTCCAAAGGTCTTTCATCCTTTGTTAATTATATGCATGTTAGTCTCTTTTTCATTTTGCATATTTGCATCTTCTTGTATCCTTCCCTTTCATATTCCAATTTCCAATCGTGTTTTACCCTTATTCTTTTCCTATTTCATAAATCTCTCCCTCTAGCTTTTCATTTTCAAAACGTGCTGCCAGTTATTTCTTTGGTTGAAGTCTTTTTTTCCTTCTAAAAAATATGTTAAAATGTGAGCTCCACCTCCCATTATCTTTATTTTCCACCACCTCATTTCGTTTGTAATTCTCAATGCCATTTATTATCTTTCCTTCCACTTGCATCCATTTGTTTTCTACAAATTCTTAATTTTTGAAGCCTTCCTTAAACATTAAAAAATTTCTTTTCCTTTTTTGTTTTATTTCTCTACCTCCTTTCACTTTCTTGAAGCAAATTTTCCCATTTTACATTTGTTCATAATTCCATCTCGTTTCCTATAGCATCACATGTCCTTTCCATTTTAGTTTTTCATTGCTTGAAGCTTCGTTGAAATTAGAAAAAAACCAAATGTGAGCACCTTATTTTCATGAAGCCAATTTTTTCCATTTGTTTGCTAGTCCATTTCCTAAAGCCTCCTACCTCCATGTGTGAGTCAATATGCCATTTTTTTCATTAATTCTCCAGGCTTTAAAAACATGAGCAGACTTCAAAATTCTTAACGTGATTAAATATTTGTTTTGTTTTATTATTATAATGTGTGTACATGTTTTTATAGTTCATTTTAATAATATTCTTATTACTCGAATATCTTTCGCATATAAATTCCGATTCATGGGTGGTTTCTTCCATTGGCTTCATGGTGAAATTCCGGATAACATGAAACTAGTTTGGATGAGTTTGGACACTATAGGAAAAAGCGCTTTATTTGGATTTTAATATGCTTAAATCAAAGGTGAGTGATTAAACCCACTCATGCAATACTAAAATTTCTTCTGCAAGTTAAATTAAAAATCATGATGCGATAGGTTATTTTGATTGTTGTTTTAGAAATTAAATTGTCGTTAAAAACTGAATATCACTGCTAGTTAAATACCATGATACGTGATAATTTATAATTTTTTGATATATGTTTGATCGATTTATTTGGATGTTGATTGCATATGTGTGCCTATTAATTGATATGATGGATGATGTTGTGTTTATATCGCTGATTGTCATTTATTTTAATATATCTTCGTATCACGTTTTATATTATTAACATCATATAAATTATCATTTGAATTGTTTCAAAATTGAACTAAGAAATATATTGAACTGATGTACACCTAGACATTTATATATGGGTTGAAATGATATATAACCATCTATGTAATTAGAATTGAAATAACCACTGGCAATCGGGTAGAAAATTATGTAGGACACGGGATTTAGTTAAATCAAATGGTTTTAAAATCTTAAATTTGGATTTTTTAAATGATATTGTTTTAAAGAAAATAAAATTTGGATTTACATGAATTGAATTACTTTCTATTTCGAGCTTTGAAAAGTTAAAATTGAAACTGCTTAAATGAAATTGTTTAAAGGATTAAACTCGAAATCTTAGATATGAAATTGAGATATGATTTAAATATATCAGAATTGAATTATTTAAAAGGTTTAAATTTTAATTTAAGCTTTGAATTTATTTTAATTAAAGTGGTTTAAACTAGTATTTTGAAATTTTGGATGTGAAATGGATTTAAATTAAATTGTTTTAAATTAGAATTTGAACTGAAAGTTTCAGCCATTTGAATAGAATCATTTAAATTGAATTTGAAATTTAAAATGACCAAATAATGTGTAAAATGGACGATTTATAATTAAAGAGACCATGGCCAGATGAATGGCATACTCTCTGTTATTCTACCTAAACTACTTTAATGACCATGTACACAGTGTATGTTATCTAAAATGTAGAGTTTGAATTGGAGGTGTGTAACATCCCCTATCCGAAGGCCCGAAGCTAAGCGCTACAGATAGGGGATGTTACAACTTGGTATCGGGGCATAAGTTTATGAAGAAACTTTAAACTTAAATGGTTTTTGAAAACAAAATCCTAAGGAATTAGAGATAAAATCAGGGTATAAGATAACACTATAGTAACATACTTGTATTTGCTATATATAAGTATACGATATATCTCTATTCTCCTATATCTCTTAGGCTATTCTTCTATATCATACGAGGCTTGAATACAGATACGGATGCTAGAAGTAGAAGAGTTAACCTTGGAGAGGGAAGCATCACTACAAATAGAAATGCCAGACCAAATACCAGGAGAAACCCAGGTCTGGAACAAGCTGGAAATGTGGGTGCTGGAGTTCTGCAAGTTGACATGAGAGCAATGTATCAGTTCTTTGTCAACATGATGCGGGCGGGTGTTGCTGCTGGAGTAGTTGGAGGAGTTCGGGAAGCTCCAGTGGTGAATAACTATGCTATTCTGAGTAGAGATTATGCTCAGTTGGAAGGAAAGCCATTCATCAAAACTGAAGACGCAATCGAAGTAGAAAACTGGTTACTTATTGTGAGAGAATTTGCTGATCTAGGGCTCAATGATGAGCAGAAGAGAAGACTCGCTTTGAGAAGTTATAAGGAGCAGCGCTGTACTGGTGGAACAACGTTACAGTTGGAGTTAATGAAGAGACGATGACATGGGCTGAGTTCAAAAGAAGATTTGAGGAGAGGTTTATGTCTAAGATTGCATAGTCCACTCTGCTTAGGAAGTTCACTGAGTTGGAGCAAGGGGATACGACTGTACTTGAGTATGCGAGGAGGTTTAAAGAGCTAGCAAGATATGGCTATGCTACGGTTGGTACTAATATTAAGAGAAATGAGAAGTTCATCAAGGGATTGAAGCCTGAGCTTGCTAGGGCTATGTTATCGCACATTATGGATCCATGTGATGTTGTTGTTGAGATAACATAGAGACACGAAGAGATGCTTGCTTTTTTAGAGAGAAACGAGGCAAAGGAAGTCCAGATAGGGCAGAGTCAAAAAAGAAAGTTCTTCCATAAAAAGGAGCTCAGAAGAGTGGAGCTGCAAAGAAGGAAAAGTCGAAGGTTGTTTGCATTAAGTGTGATAAGAAAGGGCATTGTATTAATTAATGTCGTACTGGAGAGGGAAAGAAGGTGATAGGGAAGAACATTAGGTGCTTCAACTGTGATAAAGTTGGACATTATAAAAACCGGTGCAAGGAGCCTGCTAAGGGCAGGAAGGGAAAAGTTCTTGCATTGGAGCCAGCTGCCTCGAGCCAATAGTAGAGGAAAAAGGAAAAGCCGTGTTGCGAGGTACGCTTCTGATTCATGGTACGTCAATTAGCGGTCTGTTTGATACTGGTGCCTCACATTCTTTTATATCTGATTGTTTGGTAGATAAGATTAACCTAGAACCCTTATACTTAGTTACTTCCTTAAAGATTGCAAATCCGATAGGACGGTATGCGACACTTGGGATGATGTGTGACCACCTAGAGATTGAATTGTCAGGTCACACCTTTGTTTGCAATTTGCATTGTTTGACTTTGTAGGGTTTGGGATTATTTTGGGTATGGTTAAGTAAGTACGATACTAGGATATTTTGCCATAATTTAAAAATATCTCTTAAACATCCTGATTGTAGTGAACGGATTGTATATATCGTAGAAAACCCTAGTTGTGAGGTGAATGCTTTATTGGGTATCGTGGAGGTAGAAGACGTGTTAATCGGGTTTTCATGGTTAGAGAATTTGCAAATGTCTTTGAACCTATAGTAGGACTACCACCGAAATGGTCCAATGAATTTCGAATAGATTTAGTACCTGGAGCAGAACCAGTGAGTAGGCCACCAAACAGGATGACTCCTACCGAGATGAGGGAGATGAAGGTGCAATTGGTGGATTTGAAAGGAAAGAATTTTATCAGGCCAAGTAATTAACCTTGGGAAGCAGCCGTAGTGTTTACTAAGAAGCCGGACGGATCGTTGAGGTTATATATCGATTATCGTAAGTTGAATGAGAAGACGATAAAGGATCGATATCTATTGCCCAGAATTGATGATTTGTTCGATCATTTGAATGGAGCCAAGGTATTTTCTCAATTGAATCTAGCAACAGGCTTCCATCAGCTTAGAGTAGTAGAGGACAGTATTCCTATGATGGTGTTTAGAACTAGATGTGGATCGTACAAATGGTTAGTGATGTCGTTTGGACTAACTAATGCGCCAGCATTCTTTGTGGATTTGATGAACCGAATTTTTCGAGAGCACCTGGATAGGTTTGTGTTGGTTTTTATAGATGACCTTTTTGTATACTATAGGAATGAAAAGGAGCATGAAGTTCATCTTAGGGTGGTGTTGGAAACGTTGAGGCAACATCAGCTAAAAGCGAAGTTTTTTAAGTGTCATTTTTAGAAGAAGGAAGTGAAGTTTCTTGGTCATGTAGTCTCAAAGAAAGGGTTGTCTGTAGATCCGACTAAGATTGAAGGGGTGAATAATTAAAAGAGACCTGAGACAGTGTTTGAGTTAGAGAGTTTTTTGGGATTAGTTGGGTATTATTAGAGATTCATAAAGGATTTCTTGCAAATATCAGCATCGATGACCAAGCTAATGTGAAAATATGTGAAGTTTGTATGGACCGATAAGTGTGAGGAAGCATTCCAGATCTTGCAACACTTATTGACTAATGCACCTGTGTGAGTTATTCCGGAAGGGAATTGGGACTTAGTAGTATATATAGATGCTTGTGGAACTGGATTAGGAGGTGTGTTAATGCAAAGAGGTAAAGTGAGATCCTATGCTTCTTGACAGCTTAGACCGCATGAGGTGGATACCCGACATATGATTTAGAATTAGCTGCGGTGATTTTTGCATTGAAGGTGTGGAGGCTTACTTTTCGGGAGAACGATTTGAGTTATACACTGATCATATGTCATTGAAGTATTTATTCTCTCAAAAGGAGGTGTACATAAGACGACAGAGATGGATGTAATTTATAGCTTCTTATGACTTTGGAATTGAGTATACACCAAGGAAGGGCAATAAGGTTGCAGATGCACTTAGCAGAAAACATCAGAATGTTTTGTTGATGATGATAGCTAAGTGGAAAGATTTGGAAGCATTGTCGACCTGTAGAGTACAATGTAGATCTGAAGCTAGATTTAGTAAGAAAACCGTTATGTTGTCATGTTAGGAGTTCGACCGATAATAATCAAAAGGAATGCTTCTAAGCAAGGAGAAGATCAAGTATTAGTTTAGCAGATCAATAGGTTAAGGGATGGAATAGAGAGCGATGACTTGAAGGTAGGGTCGTTGATGGATACTTTTGGATACGGATAGTGCATATCTGTATCCGAAATCAATTTCGGATATAGGATATCCATATCCTCTTAATTTTCAGATATCGGATATCCGTATCAGCTTAATTTTTGGATACAGATGGATATCATATATTTATTCGCTCTGTCCATAATCAATAAATATAATAGTATAAATGAAAAGGTTTGGTTCGACATAAGACAGTTTTTGTACTAATGTTCATAAAACACCAAAGGAATACAAAATGTGATGATAAAACATTATTTTATACTAATATCCATATACGTATCTAAAAATATTCAAAATTAAGCGCTAAAACTGTTTGGTTTCACTAAAGATGAGAGAAAAACCATATCGTAGTAACATCCAATGGTTAGGAAATAGTTGTAAAATCACATATTAATTAAATAATTTTAATTAAATATATATATATATATGTATGCATCGGTTAATCGAACAGATATTTTTTGAATACATATACCAAAATAACCATATCCGTATCCTCTTTTCAGATAATGGATAGTTTTCATATTTTCGAATACGGATTCAAACGGATATCGGATTTTTCGGGTACCCATTGACAACCCTACTTGAAGGATTTTAGTCTTGACCAGAATGGGTGGTTGAGAAAGAAAGAAAGGTTACGTGTTCCAAATGTAGGAAGGATTAGGAAGGAAGTTCTTAAGGAATGCCATCGTTCGAAGTTCACCATTCATCGGGAGGAACTAAGATGTACAAGAATATGAAGAGGAGTTTCTTCTGGGAAGGTATGAAGAGAGATGTAGGCTTATGGGTGAATTAGTGTTTGAACTGTCAACAGGTAAAATCCAAACATCAGAAACCAAGTGGGTTAGTTCAGCCTTTAGATATTCTAGTATGGAAATGAGATTCTATCTCGATGGATTTTGTAGATGGGTTACCAAGGTCAAACAAAGGAAATGAAAGTATATGGTTCATAGTGGACAGGTTGATCAAGAGTGCCCATTTCATCCTAGTTAAGTCAACCAGGACGGCACCTGTTTTGGCTAAGTTGTTTATGAAAAATATATTTAGACTTTATGGAATTCCTAGTCGTATAGTAAGCAATAGAGATTCCTTATTCACTAGCGAGTTCTGAAAGAGTCTACATGATACTTTAGGTACCAAGCTCAAGATGAGTACCGCATACCATCCACAAACTGATGGATAAGCGGAAAGAGTTAACAAAGTGTTGGAAGATTTGTTACGTGCTTGTGTGCTAGATTTTGGAGGATCATGGGAAGACCATCTACACTTAGTTGAGTTTTCGTATAACAACAATTATCAGGCTAGTATAGGGATGATACCGTTTGAAGCTTTGTATTTGAGGCCATGCAAATCTCCCATTTGTTGGTTAGAGACCGTGGATAGGTTGATTCTTGGTCTAGATTTAGTTAGAGAAGCTGCAGAGAAGATTGAGTTGATTCGGGCAGGACAAAGGAAGCTCTGTCTAGGCAAAAGGGTTATGCAGATAAAAGACGGAAAGACTTGGAGTTCGCAGTTGAAGATCATGTTTTCATTAAGCTATCACCAATGAAAGATGTAATTCGATTCAAAAAATTAAGGAAATTGGCACCTAGATTTGTAGGACCATTTCCTCTTATAGAAAGGATCGAGAAACTCGCGTATAGAGTGGAGTTACCAAACAGTTTGGCAGGAATACCTGATTTTTTCATATTTCTCGTCAAAGAAAGTGTATTTGAGAGCCAAAAACTACTATAGCACCGACTATGTCAGAGGACTTAGTAATAGAGCCGAACTTGACTATAGTTAGAAAGCCAGTTCGTGTAGTCGCGAGAAATGAGAAGAAACTAAGGAACAAGACAGTCAGATTAGTTAAAGTCTAGTAGAGTAACGATGAGAGAGGCTATACTTGGAAGACTAAGAGCAGGATTAGAGAAGCTTATCTTGATTTTTTGATGATATGTTTTACCTTTATAATTGATTTGTATGTGTACCTTATCATAATTTCGAGGACAAAATTCCTTAAGGAGGAGAGTTTGTAATGACCATAATTTTTAGTAACATTATTTAGGACATTTAATTAGTTAAATAAAATAAAATAATGTGACGATTAGGGGATTGAGATTTGTGTTAATAGAAAGGTAGTCGTGCCCATAAAACAAATGAACTAAGGGAATTATAATGAATTAAGTTAGGCTAAGTAGACAAGGGCAATATAGGAAAAAATATATCCTTATACGCAAAACCCTCACATACATTCATTTGACACGTTTATTCTCACAAATAAAAACATAAGATGCCGGCTCCAATTAGGAAAGCAAGAAGAAGATAAAGCTAAAATCAAGGGGAAGAAGTTAATCAACTTAATCCAAGATCAAATCTCAACTCTTTAATCTCAAGCTAAAGGTTAATAATAACTACATCTCATGTTTTTAACTGACTTCAGTTCTAGATTAAATTCGAGCAAATTTGTCAAAGTTTTTCCATGTTTTTTATTGTTAAATTGGATATATATGCTTGTTGATGATTTATGCTAATTTATATAGATTTCATGATATGTTTTAATGTGAAAACCCTACTGAATGAAATCCAAATGCCTTGCGGTTTTAGTATATGATCAAAAATGATATTTTAGAGATGAATTCCAATTTTCATAATTTTCTAAATTAATGTGGATTTAATATTGATTTTCTAGTGAAGGAAATGGTTAATTGGGTTTAAAAATTAATTACGACTACTAAATGTATGTTTTGGGACAGAAATTAATATATGTTAGAAAACTTATTAAAAGTGATTTAAGGGAATTTTTACAAATTTTCCCTAAGTGTTTTATTAAGTATATAAAATTATTTAAGGCATGGGACTTAAATTTTTTTATATATTTATAAAAGGAGAAGTGGCATTTTGTAAATAATTTAAATTGTTATTTCTAAAATTTCAACACTACTTTTAGAAAAGAAACTAGCAACCAGTCATGTTTTGACAAAAAATGCAGGTTGGTTGAAAAGAATTGCTTTAAAAGGTTAAAAAACCAGCTTAAACATGTTTTTTTACATGTTCCACCACTTTCAGCACCTAGCTTTTGACCAAGTATTTCCACCTCCATTACCATCGAGACCAATACGCGTGGTATCAAAGACTTGGTACGCAACATAAGCGAAAAGTATGTAGTCGAAACAAGGGGTTCCAAAGGGATCGAAGCTTTACTTTGTTTTTTTAATGAAAATGCGCCTGCTTTGCTTTTGCTTTCGACATAGCTAAATTGTTTTAAAGGAATGGTTTCGAAAGAGGTTGCGCCTTTTGTTTTAAGTCAATGCTTTCGAAGAGGCCGAAACCCCCTGCTGCTGCTTTCTACCTTTCGAAGCAAATGGTTTCGAAAGGATTACTTTGTTTTTAAAACTTAGCCACTTCTCCAATACTTTCGAAGGGTTGGTTTCGACACCATCTCTTCTTTACTTGGGAAATAACTTTCGAAAGAGTGATTTCGACTTAGTTGTTTTGCAGCCCTTTGATCCGTTGAAGATAAAACCCAAAGGTTTCGAAAGGAAAGGTTTTAACTGGTTTCGAAAGGCTGTACCACATATTTTACTTGAACCCAAATGCTTTCAAAAGGTTTGATTTTATGAAAAATAATTTAGCGCTTTTGAAAGGTTTAAGATAAAGGTTTTGAAGGGGTGGTTCTCCAACGGTTTCGAAAGGTTTTAAGTGAAAGGTTTCAATGTTTTCAAAAGTATATGTTTATAGTGTTTTGATAAGAGGATGTCTATGGTTCTAAAGATTTCGAAAGAAAGGTTTTGCAATGTTTTTGAAAGGTTTATTAAGTGTTGTTTCGAAAGGTATGTTTTGGTCTTTCGGCCTAAGGTTTTACTTGTTTTCGAAAGGGGTACTTTCAATGGATTCGAAAGGGTACTTTCATAGGTTTAAATGTTTTCATCAACAAAATTTTGTAAAGTATATTGTTAACCCACCTTTTATTAAGGCCATAGACATGCGGATTCAACCTCACCAACTACATGATTATCGAGGCTGGAATATGATGGATTTGGTTTAAAAGGATGAAGTTCACTTGGATATGTCATTCGGTTTGGAAGTCGTAGTCGTTCGGCATAGGCGGCTCGGTCTGGAAGTAAGTGTTGCTTGGTATCGTGGGTCACTCGGCATCAAGGGTCGCTCGGCATTGCAGAGAGGTCAGGGTCGTTCGGCATAAGGCAGTGGTTCGACAGATGCTACACGACATCGTACCTCACTCGGCATCTTACCTCTCTCAGCATCGTACCTTATCCAGTATAAGGCGGTGGTACGGCAGATGCCGCTCAGCATCATACCTCGCTCGACATCTTACCTCGCTCGGCATCGTACCTCGCTCGGCATCATACCTCACTTGGCATCGTATCTTGATCGACATTGGTGAGACGGCTCGGCATAGTGGTGAGACCGGTGTGGCTCGGCATGGTAGAGGTAGGTGGTTCGGCATGGTAGAGGTATATGGCTCGGTGGAAGGCCTTGATGGGACTATTGTGAGAAATGCGGATTACGGATCTTAAGGCTAGGATTGACACTAGAATGGGTTAAATAGTGTTAACAAAGAACTACTAAATCCTTTTGAGTTTATATTAATTTAGAGACTGATGTATGCAATATACAGTTACAGATATGATCACAGAAACAAACTCAGATGCAGAAATAAAATAAAAGCAGTAAAGGAAAGAACACGCCGGATTTTATACTGGTTCGAAGTTACCCTACATCCAGTCCCACAACACAAGTTCGGATTTCCTTTCAAAAGCAATTGTACAATTACACCCTCGGTTTCAAGGCTATGAGGTACACCCTCAAGAATTTCTATCCTCTGGGTAGAGATACTTGATTTCTGGGCCACAAGTTTACCCAATTGATTTACCAAGGCTATAATCACACCTTTTCTCTTTCGATTGATTTCCAAGGCTACAATCACACATTTTCTCGCTTAATAGATGTAACGACCCAGGATTTTAATTAATTTAAATTTGAATACTTAATTAATTTTATATATTAATAAGTGAATTTATAAGTCGAATAAATTTTATTTTGACTAATTGGATTTAATTGGATAATTAAATCGATAAATTAATATGTGAAATTATGGAAATAATTGAAAATTGGGTTAAATATGATTGAAAATGATTTGTAAAATTTTATTTTATCATATTGAAGTTAGAACGATATTTTAGAACTTTTAAAATCGAATTAAAAGTTTATTTGTGAAAATTGAATATTTTAATATTTAATCGACTAGTGAAATTAGCCAATTTTTGAACAGTCTCAGAATTGAACGAAACTAGTTCCATTGGATCCATAATAGTTAGTTATTACCGTATTTCAATTTTCGTGTCAATCGGAGTTATCGTTTGATCGTGGCAGCTCGAAACGCATCAAATTATTTTTAATTTTAATTTGGCGAGTTAAAATAGCCATTTTTCAAACTGTCTCGGATTTCGACGAAACCAGTTTCATCGGATCCGTAATGTGATATTATTGTAAGGTTTCAAATTTCGTGTCAATTGGATTTACCGTGTGTCCGGTACAAATTAAAACGCCTAGAAAATCGTTTAAATCGGTTTAATTTAAATCGAACGTTTATTGCCATAACTCGCACAGATGATCGAATTAGCTTCCAAAACTGTTCCATTGTGTCCGCAACGCGGGATAAACCCAAGGAACGTCAGTTTCGGTGCGTAAATCGGAGTTTAGAAAACCCGGAATGAATAGTGTTTTGTATAATTTCCTATAAATAACCCTTAACCTCTCACAAATAAAAATAAATAAAAATAAACCCTAATTCTAAACTGCAGCCGCCACCAACAAATGAAGGGCCGAAATTATCTCAACTTCATCCCCAAATTTCGTCAAATCCATCAAGTAATTCAAGAAACTCTCTAAATGAAAGTTGTAGAGCGTCTCGAACTCTACATATTCAACGGTGGAGATCGAGATTGGAGCTATGGATCAACGGGAAAATGGAGATGAAGGCGCACGGTTGCGCACGCATTTCGAGGCTGTAGGGGGGCCAAGCTCACCCATGTTCCAGCCGAAGATAGCTCTTGCAATGGGCTTCAATATGGAGGTGGTTTGATGAAGTTTCGTCGAGCGAGGAGATTGCAAAGTGTAACCCTAGTTTTGAAGAATGGGTTCTTGGTTGCGTTCTTTTTGCCTGTAGATGAACGAAGAGAAGAGGAAGGGGGGTGTGCGCACGGCCTGATGGAGGGAGACCAGATCGAACGGCTATGATATTATGTAGGTTGAAAAAATATAAAATATGTTGTAATTTTTATAATAAAAATTCGTGTAATCTTTAAAACTGCATATCGTTTTCATACGAGGTCGAAAACGCGCGAAACCAGTTGCGTTGGAATCATATGGACGAGCACTACGCTATGGAATTGGATTGGAGTCGTTTGGAGTTAGTGAGAATTTCGGGTAAAGTTAAACGTTCGTTTAATTTTTTTCGAAATAAATCGCTAAAACGAAATTGAAATCAATGTGAGAACTTCTCACTCAATCGAATCGGTTTCGATTTTAATTTTAAATAGTTAGATTTAAAATATTTGAAAGCATGTTTGAATGATGATTGATATCTATTGATTGTTAAAATAGACATTATGCGCCGTTAGTAAGCGGATGTTATTTATTAAAAACATATGCCGCGAATATTTCATAAACAGTGAAATTGGTATTATATATAATAGCAATATATATATATTGGCATATGTATATATTGCAGTTATTGATTTCCCGCATTGTATAGCGGATGAGACCATATTGCGCCGTCTATTAAGCGGATAATATTTTAAATCCCATATACCGCGATAATTTCGTACTGGAACGGAATTGGTATTGTGCTAATGTTTTTGGATGCAGGAAAACAGGTTGGAGGGATCCAACTGGATTCCTCAACAGTATTTATTTGATTATGGATATTTTGATATTCGTTGATTATCATATCGATATATGATGTTGTTGTAGTCGTGATTGACTATTTGGTATGTAGCATCATTGGACCAAATTTTGGAACTTTAAAATGATTTTTAAAGTGATTTTTGAAAATATACTATATGTTTGGACTTGATCCATTTTAAATAAATAAACGATATAATTTTTAATGTTATAAAAATTATATTTTTGAGAAATATAGTTAAAGGTTGATTTTTGAAATATGGGGTTAATGATTTTATAAAATAGTTAATCGGGATTTTTGAATCTATTATAAAAAGTTGAAAATATAGGATTTATAAAATTTGATTATTTTATAAATCAAAATGGTGAAATTATAAAGGGGATTAAAGATATTATAAAAGAATAATAGTATAAATTGATTTATATAAAAGAATTGTAAATTGATATTTATAAATTAAAATATTTGAATTATAAAACGAGTTTTTATAAGTGTTAGAATGAATTGTGAATGAATTTCATAAATGAACGAAATTTATAAAATTATAAACGGTGAAGTTATGAAAGGAATTTTATAAGCAATAGGTTTATAAAATTTGCAAAGTTATTAAAAGAATGGTTTTGGATAAATAATTGAATCTTATAAGTTATAAGATTTATAATTATGAAGTTTAAAGGAACGATCTTGTAAACAAATAAATTATAAGTGTTTAACTTATAATGTGAACTTTTGGTTTATAATTGGGTTATGAATTGAATATAGGTTAATAAAGGAATTTATAAACATTGTTTTATAAATTCGCAAACGACTTATTTTGATAAGTAAATTGTTGAAACCTATTAATGGAGTTATATTCATGTTTTTGACTGTGAATAATCCTTTGAAATAAAATGAATAAAAGGATGAAATTTGTTAACAAAGTATATTCACGTTTTTGAATAGTGAATAATATGTTAAAGAAAATGTTTAGGATGTGATATTTTAAACAGAATTAAACGATCTAACGATGTTTTAAATGTGTTAAGATTCGAAACCATAGATTTCAACATTCATTGTTGAAATAGTCGTTTTCGAGAAATAGAAGGAAATGGTGGACTATAACACTGTTGTTATAGTAAATGATTTCCGAAAGAAAATGTTTTGTATAGTATTGGGATTTATATATCTATTTTTAATTTCGAATCCCTATACTAGTGATTTTGGGTTGTCATAACGATGTTTTACGCAACATTCATTTTGGCCTAAATAAATATGGTTAAGAGAATGATTTCCTTAAAGAATGAAATATATACTTAATTTCGATTGAAGTATATTGAATATTTTCCAAGTGTTGAAAATAAATGGATTGAGAATTACTTAATAAGTAAGTATGGAAATGTTTTCCAATATTCCATAGAATATTTTGAGAATTTATCTTTTTGAAGATAAATTGAAATGAAAAATTAAAATCGTATATTCATAGATATTTTAGAATATAAATTCACTATGGAATTTATAAAAGGAAGTGGAATTCTTTTAAAAATAAATATTGATTTATTTTTGAAGTGTGAAAATTATATATCTTGTAAAGATATTTTAGGAAATAAATAATTTGGAAAATTATTTGGAATCTAGTGATGTTGTGCATATCCATTGATAGTTAAATAACCGACTATCAATATTTACCTTTAAAAGGTATTTGTTGTGATTTGCTGAATTTGAATGCTACACTTATTTTTAAATTATTGCGCTCGTTATTCGGATTACCCATTCCGAATAGTGATACGACGTAATGGATAACATTGATGACCGGTGTTGAAGACCGGATATTTGTGAGAGCGATAGGATGACCTATCGATTGTCTCTGCACTAAGTTGCAACGGTATAGAGACTCCCTAAGTGATGGGAAATCCGATCAGGATTGTGGATATCCGGATTGCAAGGACTTCTTTGTAAGTGCCTTCGGTTCTGTTCGAGCCCGGAACAGACTTGTATGGATTGTATGTCTGACATTACATATTAAGATATAAAGCAGATTTCTTTCAAATATATTTCTGTTGGTGGCGGAGAATTTATTCTTTTAGCTTAACACCCTTCTCTGAGACGTACGAGCTCAGAGGTTATGTAGTTGAATGTTATCAGCGATATATTCCCAATTTGGTAATGTGACATGCTGAGTGTTGCTGTAAATTATCATTGTGTTGATTATTTGTGATAGGATCATTTATTTGATCGTCTATCTTGGTGATCATTTCTATGATCATTTGTTGACCCAAAGCATAGCTTTTGTATAAAGTATGTTTTTGTGGACGTGACTTCGTCGAGCCTCACACCCCGGGAATGGTCAAAACAGGAAAGATGCAGCAAGGTTATGAGGGGTAGCGCCCTTTAGGGTATGTGCATTTCCTTCTGGAAAAGGGTGGTATCATGGTATGGAGCCCAGATACTTACTCATGTTGAAAACACTTTATGATCGTGTGAATTGATTACGAGCGCTCGGTTAAAGGTCCCAAAGGACCGGGGGATGGCATATTCGGTCAGTTGTTACTCAGTTAGGGGTAACCCGGCCTTGTGTTGGTAGAGATCCGGTTTGGTTCTCGGGGATGTCCTTCCAGAGGCATTCTCATGTGGCAATGGAAAGTTCCTTGGCCTGATCATTCGTTGGAAATCCAAAGAAACAATACGATCTTGTATGGTATTAGTTGTATAACCTGCCATGGAATGTGGCGGTAACCTGCTATTGAACATGGTAGCTATAGTAGGCATAAGTGCGGAATGTCTATGCTGGCTAAGATTTATATCTTTATTTTCGAAAGAATTTTTCCTACACAGTGCACTAATAATAATATCAAATGTTTCTTTTTTAATGCGTATCAAGCATCTTTGAATATCATAAGGAGAAATCTCCTCCGATTCTGCGTTTGCATTGTGTGTGTGTGCGGGAGGCCTTATGGTAGTCTCATTTTCAAAAAGCATTGCGAATTGACTTTAAAAAAAATATTCCTCTATTTTTGTTTTCAAAGATAAATAAACTGTTTTGAGTTCCCACACCAGTCACATGACTGACTCAGAGTTTATTGTTTTCCTTCCTAAACTCTGGGTGCCCACCAATTTCCACACGGGCAGTCAAGAGTTAGGTTTATCAGGATATTCTGGATATTCAGGAATTGCTGGAGGCAAGCTGGATGGCATGGCGTAATTACTAGTATATAGTATTTCTTTTTCCGCTGCACTGTTTGTTGTTGTATGTTGTTGTACACTCTGATGATATGATGTAATGAAATGTGATGTAATGTAATAACTGATATAGTTCTTTGTTTAAAGATTATTCATTTATTATTATATGTTGTTCCGCTACGAATTGTGAGATTCTGATATTGTTCTGTTGTTTTCTGTTCCGTTCTATTTTCTATTTTCTTTCCTCTTTATTTTCTATCTTTTCCTATCTCCTTCTGTCTCTTTCTTTTTCTTAAACATTGAGAATTCGT
This sequence comes from Allium cepa, assembly GCA_030765085.1. Classification (NCBI taxonomy): domain Eukaryota; kingdom Viridiplantae; phylum Streptophyta; class Magnoliopsida; order Asparagales; family Amaryllidaceae; genus Allium; species Allium cepa. The sequence goes on from CM060929.1 coordinate 889,385,394, forward strand.
ATTTCTGTTCATCTTAAATTAATCTACGGAGATTAGTGTATATTCAAGGAGTACGGATTTGCCGGTCATCACAATAGATTACAAAGAAGTCTATAACTCTGAATAGCACTGAGAACCTTGTAGAGTTAGTGATAGAGAATCAAACTAGAAGTAATCGAGTTCGATTCAATGTTGATTTCGACAGAGTAATAGTAAGAATATGTATTAGGAAATGTGGAAGAAGAAGGGGAGTGAAAAACCAGAAAATCTGATATAAAATTCGTTGAAACTAACCCCTATTTATAGAAGAACAACAACCATGTCCATTCATGAAGAGTTATGGCGAATAGACACTTCTTTTGAAATTTAAATTTTGAACTCAACTGACACCATGTCGACATGGCGTACTTGGGCATGTCGACATCCCAAAGGATTTTTCGGTGTTTTGATTTTCTTTGAAAATAACTTTTATTTTTATATTAAAACTATTTTAAACTTTATAAATATACTTGACTATAGTTAAAATTCATATGTAAATATAAAGAATAATATATGTAGAATTTAACTATAATTTTTTATTCAAATCTTAAGTATAAATATTTAAAAGTTAAATATATTATATTAAAAGATAATTTTAAATCAGGAGAAATTTGACTTTGAAATTAAAGATAATTTTAAGGCTAAAATTATTTAAAATTAGGATAGTGGTTTTGAATCTTTTAAAAGGAAAGTTTTGAAAAACATTTTGAAAACATGATATAATTTTGAAAAATCATTTTGAATAAAAAGTTAGCGGATACAAAACAATGTTCCACTAGATTTTTCGTAGGTTCCATCTTACTTAGGGTTCCATCCCTTTAATAGGCTCGAAGTGGATTCCATTCCACGAATAAATTGGATTTTAAGATGCCAGTGTTTTCCTACGAGTTTTAACAAAAATTCCTAATAAAAAATACTTATGCTCGAAACTTGAACTCTTGATAATCTTGATACTCATGAGTCTTCTATCTCCATACCTTGAATCTCTATACTGTACAGTCTTCATTCTTGGTACCTGCATGGTTAAATCCTGCATATACATATATATCTAAACCTATAATGTTAGTATTTATATTTTATAATCTATTCTAAGGTTGTTGTCATCAAAACCATCATCTCACGGACTAATAATCTCCCCCTTTTTGACTATGACAGCCTTTGTTTATAAAATATTATTTCTATCCTAATAACTCCCCCTAAAACTAATAACTCCCCCTTAATTAATGCCTAACTATCCTATTTTACATTTCTCCCCCTTTGTTATCAACAAAAAACTCACTCCCCCTCATTCTTGGACTTCAGTACATGCATTGACAAACTATACAACGGAATATCTAATATATAGATTAAGAAATAATTATACTTATGAACATGATATCTAATCAAAGACTATATACATTTCAATATATATATATATATATATATATATATATATCTTATACAACAAACTTAAAACCAATATCAAGAAATCAATCCACATAGAGTATCAATCTAGATCAAATCAATCAAAGCAAACAAATAAAAATCAAACCTTACGTGAAACTTCCACCCATCCTTCTTCTCTATATATAGGGTCTGTATAAATTGCATCCCAATTTTCATTGTCGTTGGTGAGAGAGATAGGAGGATGTGCTTCGTTATCACCCTTGTGCAGAGAGGAGATCATCCATCGTATCGCATTGAAGTGCCTTTCTTGTTCCTTGATCATCTGCATTTGACTCAATTCTAAGTGACGCTGGTTACGTAGAATAACGAGAGAATGTTCTTGAATGAATTAAGGGTTTCTTCAAGATTTTCGGATAGATTGTGAATAGGATTAGCCATAGTTGAATTTGTGAAAGAAATAAAGGATATAGATGATAAGAAATAAATTTCAGTCAAGAATTCTAAAAGAAATAGGTATTTATAGGTGTAGAAATTCGTTTGAAATGAATAGACATTTGATAGTTATTCAAATTTCAAATTCAAAATCAATTGTCATTTCTGACCAGTATATGTCGACATGGTCATATAGGGGACGTCGACATGGTTTAATGAAAAATTATGACTAATTTGATTTTGTGAATAATTGTGTGTGTGTGTGTATATATATATATATCTATATAATATACTAACATTTATTCTGGAGATAAGATAAGGTAGATAACAGAAAGGAAATTTCATTTCATTGCATATTACGATAATACAATGATTAAGCACACAACAAACTACACGAACATTCGAAATAAAGCAAACTAAAACAAATACAACACAATACGAGAAGATAAAACTAGTTAGAGGATGATGATGATGAAGATAGTGCAAGTTTCTTGCTGACTTTGGAAATGAACTTGTTCATCTTGGATGAAATTTTGTTCAACTTCTTACTAACGGGTCTTTTAAGAATCCATTGATTCTCAACAATTGTCTTTTGGTTTTTGAGATCGGTTTTGGTGGATGGATTAGGAGGATAGTCAATGTTTTCCAAAGAAGGTTTAACCTTCTTCTTCTTCTTCTTCAATTTCCATTTCATCCCCTTCTTCTTCTTCCTCTTCTTCCATTTCCTCATGAGCCAATCGCTCTTCTTTTTCGGCAAGGGTCTCATAATGTTGAAAAACAAAAGGAGTTTTCATAAGAGAAATGTTGGAATGATTGAAATCTTTTCTAGAAACAAACTCTTCGCCTTTGAAATCCACTCCAAAATAGTTAAAAAATGCGAGCGAGATAAATTCCATGGTATAAAGTATTCTCACCCATTTCAAGATCTTTAGGATGAAGTTCATCCAAAATTACTTGCCCCCAAGTTATGTCATTATTTCCAAAAATAGGAAAAAGTGCTTTGCAAACTTTTGAAGTAGGATTGTTAAAATTACCCGATCTTGGAGTCAAAGTATGTTGCAAAAGAAGATTAACAATTCTTGCCTTTGGACGAAAATTTCAATTTTTGAATTCAAAATTATCAATCCCTTCGAAAATGTGATGAAATGTCTCACGATCATTTTCATCGATATTAAAATTAGAAAGATCCGTTCCCGTACACTTGCAATTGAGAATGGTACCCAAAAGATCACAATTCAAAACAATTCTAGTGCCTTTGACACAACTCCAAATTTCATCCTCATTTCCATGATAAAATCCACGGTTCAAATTAGCATAGAAAATTTTGACAAGATTTGGATAGCAAACAAAATAATTTTGAGAAGCATCAATAAGACTAAGAACTCCATTGTTTGCAAAAAGAGAATCAAGTTCGTAAGAAGAAAAATCTTGAAAAATAGCAAATTTTTCGGGATGGACTTTGGCATAGTTAGCATAATTGATGTATGCTTTTATTGCCTCCGTATCATTGAATAATTGCTCTTTGATTTTTCTGAAAATTCTCATGGTGTAGGGGTTGCTTGAAGAAGCCATTAAAGTAGAGAGTAGATAGCTTGAAGTTATGAAGAGAGAGTTAGAATTTAAAAATGAGAGTGAAAAGATATGATAAAAGATAGTGAATAAATAGATTCTTAAAGGACATATTCTCTGGTCAAAAGGTAGCTTTTCAGAGAATTGAATGAAGTGAAAAGATGGAGGAAAATTCAAACATTTGAATTCAAATTTTGAAATTCAAATTCAGGTACCCATGTCGACATCATGGTAGGGACCATGTCGACATGTGCCTTTGAATTTTCGTGAATTGATTTTTCCTAAGTTCTCTAATATATATATATATAAATATTATTATTATTTTTAATGCCTATATATATATATCTGAAATATTATTAAACTTCAAGTATATTTCAGAAAATATTATTATACTATTAAAAAATAGTAAAAATAATAATAAAATAATGAAATAATAATAAAAAATAGGAAAAAAATTTTAAAATTCAAACAATACACCAATTCAAAATCAATCAATCAAGCAACTAATTCTAAGCAAGCAATTTCAACTAATTGTATTGTAAACGTGTACCTTTTTCTGAGTCCGTTTCTTTGAATTCGTCGGAGTCATGAACAGCTGTGGAACACAAATTCGAATTATCTGTCTTCTGATCATCATCACTTGAGGACGAGTCTGAGTCATCTAAAGTAGCAGTAAATGCACGCTTCCGTTTCTTTGCTGGATCATTGTTCATAGGAGAATTTTACCTATCTGGGTAAGGACAGTCTCTTTTGAAATGGCCTGGTTTATCACAATTGTAACATTTGTCATTATTTGGCACTACATTCTGATTTCTAGAATTCTTATAGTTGTTTCTCTTAAGATTATCCATCTTTCTGTATTTCAGGAATTTCCTAAAATTTCTGGTCATAAAGGCCATCTCTTCATCATTATCGCTGTTTGAGTCTGATCCATCGGTCAATGCATTGAATGCCATTGATTTCTTTTCATATGCTTTACTTTCTCTTCTCCCGATCATTTGAACTTCATACGACATTAGATTTCCAATTAATTCTTCTATCTTTAAAGTACTGATGTCTCTTCGATCGCAAGTGTCTTTTGATCCCATTCTGGAGTTAGAGAATTTAAAATCTTTCTGACTTGATCTTCTTCAGAAAATTCCTTTCCCAAAGATATAAGAGAATGCACAATATACTGAAATCTACTATACATATCCGAAATAGACTCATTAGGATTCATTTTAAATAATTGAAACTGATTTGTGAGCATGGAAATTTTGGTCTGTTTAACTTTGCTTGTTCCTTCGTGAGTAACTTGCAAATTTTCCAGATTTCATGTAAAGACTTACAAACTAACACTCTATTGAATTCATTTCTATCTAATGAACAAAACAGAATATTTATTGCCTTAGAATTATTTTGTACAACAGTCTTTTGCTTAGCAGTCCACTTTGCAAAATTAGTTGTGGGTTTAGAATATTTAGTTTGTGTGATATTCCAAGTGTCTAATCGTATAGATTGTAAATATATTTTCATCCTACATGCCCAATATGCATAGTTACTGTCATTAAAAAGTAGTGGTCTGATAGTAGATTGACTTTCTACAAATGAACTAGTGACAGGGATACTAATGTTAGTAAGAGTACCAGTGTTGGTAGCCATTTTGAAAACTTTTCAAAAATCAGATTATGAAACTTTGAAAACCTCGTTCTGATACCAATTGTGAGAAATGCGGATTACGGATCTTAAGGCTAGGATTAACACTAGAGGGAGGGGGGGTGAATAGTGTTAACAAAGAATTACTAAATCTTTTTGAGTTTATGTTAATTTAGACACCGATGTATGTAATATACAGTTACAGATATGATCATAGAAACAAGCACAAATGGAGAAATAAAATAAAAGCAGTAATGGAAAGAACACACCAGATTATATACTGGTTCGAAGTTACCCTACATCCAGTCCCGCAACACAAGTACGGATTACCTTTCAAAATAAATTCTACAATTACACCCATGGTTTCAAGGCTACGAAGTACACCCACCAGAATTTCTATCCTCTGGGTAGAGATACTTGATTTCTGGGCCACAAGTTTACCTAATTGATTTACCAAGGCTACAATCACATCTTTTCTCTTTTGATTAATTTCCAAGGCTACAATCACACCTTTTCTCTCTTAATAGATTACAATGAAGTCTATAACTCTGAATAGCACTGAGAACCTTATAGAGTTAGTGATATAGAATCAAACTAGAAGTAATCGAGTTCGATTCAATGTTGATTTCGGTAGAGTAATGGTAAGAATATGTATTAGGAAATGTGGAAGAAGAGGAGTGAAAAACCAAAAAATTTGATATAAAATTCGCTGAAACTAACCCCTATTTATAGAAGAAAAACAACCATGTCTACTCATGAAGAGTTATGGCGAATAGACACTTCTTTTGAAATTTAAATTTTGAACTCAACTAACACCATGTCGACATGGGGTACTTGGGCATGTCGACATCCCAAAAGATTTTTTGGTGTTTTGATTTTCTTTGAAAACAACTTTTTTTTTATATTAAAACTATTTTAAACTTTATAAATATACTTGACTATAGTTAAAATTTATAAGTAAATATAGATAATAATATTTATAGAATTTGACTATAATTTTATATCTAAATCTTAATTATAAATATTTAAAAGTTAAATATATTATATTAAAAGATAGTTTAAAATCAAGAGTAATTTGACTTTGAAATTAAAGATAATTTTGAGGCTAGAATTATTTAAAATTAGGATATAGGGTTTTGAATCCTTTAAAAGGAAAGTTTTGAAAAACATTTTGAAAACATGATATAATTTTGAAAAATCATTTTGAATAAAAAGTTTGCGGATACAAAACAATGTTCCACTAGATTTTTCGTAGGTTCCATCCTACTTAGGGTTCCATCCCTTTAACAGGCTCGAAGTGGATTCCATTCCACGAATAAATTGGATTTTAAGATGCCAGTACTATTCTACGAGTTTTAACAAAAATTCCTAATAAAAAATACATATGCTTGAAATCTTGAACTCTTGATAATCTTGATACTCGTGGGTCTTCTATCTCGATATCTTGAACCTCTATACTGTACAGTCTTCATTCTCGGTACCTGCATGGTTAAATCCTGCATATACATATATATCTAAACTTATAATGTTATTATTTATATTTTATAATCTATTCTAAGGTTGTTGTCATCAAAACCATCATTTCACGGACTAACAATCTCCCCCTTTTTGATGATGACAACCTTTGTTTATAAAATATTATTTCTATCCTAATAACTCCCCCTAAAACTAATAAGTCCCCCTTAATTAATGCCTAACTATCCTATTTTACATTTCTCCCCCTTTGTCATCAACAAAAACTCACTCCCCCTCATTCTTGGACTTCAGTACCTGCATTGATAAACTATACAACAGAATATATAATATATAGATTAAGAAATAATTATACTTATGAACATGATATCTAATCAAAGACTATATACGTTTCAATGTATGTATATGTATATGTTTTATACAACAAACTTCAAACCAATATCAAGAAATCAATCCACACAGAGTATCAATCCGGACTAAATCAATCAAAGCAAACAAATAAAAATCAAACGTTACGTGGAACTTCCACCCATCCTTCTTTTCCAAATATAGGGTCTGCTTTAATTGCATCCCAATTTTCATTGTCTTTGGTGAGAGAGACAGGAGGATGTGCTTCATTATCATCCTTGTGCAGAGAGGAGGTCATCCATCGTATCGCATCGAAGTGCCTTTCTTGTTCCTTGATCATCTGCATTTGACTCAATTCTAAGTGACGCTGGTTACGTAGAATAAACGAGAGAATATTCTTGAACGAATTAAGGGTTTCTTCAAGATTTTCGGATAGATTGTGAATAGGATTAGCCATAGTTGAATTTGTGAAAGAAATAAAGGATATAGATGATAAGAAATAAATTTCAGTGAAGAATTCTGGAAGAAATAGGTATTTATAGGTGTAGAAATTCGTTTGAAATGAATAGACATTTGATAGTTATTCAAATTTCAAATTCAAAATCAATTGTCATTTCTGACCAGTACATGTCGACATGGTCATATAGTGGACGTCGACATGGGTTAGTGAAAAATTATGACTAGTTTGATTTTGTGAATAATTGTGTGTGTCTATATATATATATATATATATATTTATGTAATATACTAACATTTATTCTGGAGATAAGGTAAGCTAGATAATAGAAAGAAAATTTCTATTCATTGCATATTACGATAATACAACGATTAAGCACACAACAAACTACACGAACATTCGAAATAAAGCAAACTAAAACAAATACAACACGATACGAGAAAATAAAACTAGTTAGAGGATGATGATGATGATGAAGATAGTGCAAGTTTCTTACTGACTTTGAAAATGAACTTGTTCATCTTGGATGAAATTTTGTCTAACTTCTTACTAACGGGTCTTTTAAGAATCCGTTGATTCTCAACAATCGTCTTTTGGTTTTTGGGAAGGGTTTTGGTGCATGGATTAGGAGGATAGTCAATGCTTTCCAAAGAGGTTTCACCTTCTTCTTCTTCTTCTTCTTCAATTTCAATTTCATCCCCTTCTTCTTCTTCTTTCTCTTCCTCTTCTTCCATTTCCTCATAAGCCAATCGCTCTTCATTTTCGGCAAGGGTCTCATAAGGTTGAAAAACAAAAGGAATTTTCATAAGCGAAATGTTGGAATGATTGAAAACTTTTCTAGAAACAAACTCTTCGCCTTTGAAATCCACTCCAAAATAGTTAAAAATCCGAGTGAGATAAATTCCATGGTATAAAGTATTCTCACCCGTTTCAAGATCTTTAGGACGAAGTTCATCCAAAATTACTTGCGCCCAATTTATGTTATAATTTCCAAAAATAGCAAAAAGTGCTTTGCAAACTTTTGAAGTAGGATTGTTAAAATTCCCCGATCTTGGGGTCAAAGTATGTTGCAAAAGAAGATTGACAATTCTTGCCTTTGGATGAAAATTTCAATTTTTGAATTCAAAATTATCAATTCCTTCGAAAATGTGATGAAATGTCTCACGATCATTTTCATCGATTTTAAAATTAGAAAGATCCATTCCCGTACACTTGCAATTGAGAATGGTACCCAAAGGATCACAATTCAAAACAATTCTAGTGCCTTTGGCACTACTTCAAATTTCATCCTCATTTCTATGATAAAATCCACGGTTTAAATTAGCATAGAAAATTTTGACAAGATTTGGATAGCAAACAAAATCATTTTGAGAAGCATCAATAAGACTAAGAACTCCATTGTTTGCAAAAAGTGAATCAAGTTCATAAGAAGAAAAATAACAAATTTTTCGGAATGGACTTTGGCATAGTTAGGATAATTGATGTATGCTTTTATTGCCCCCGGATCATTGAATAATTGCTCTTTGATTTTTCTAGAAATTCTCATGGTGGAGGGGCTGCTTGAAGAAGCCATTAAAGTAGAGAGTAGAGAGCTTGAAGTTATGAAGAGAGATTTGAATTTAAAAATGAGAGTGAAAAGATATGATAAAATATAGTGAATAAATAGATTCTTAAAGGACATATTCTCTGGTCAAAAGGTAGCTTTTCAGAGAATTGAATGAAGTGAAATGGTGGAGGGAAATTCAAACATTTGAATTCAAATTTTCAAATTCAAACTCAGGTACCCATGTCGACATCATGGTAGGACCATGTCGACATGTGCCTTTGAATTTTCATGAATTGATTTTTCCTAAGTTCTCTAATATATATATATATATGTAAATATTATTATTATTTTTAATTTCTATATATATATTTGAGATATTATTAAACTTCAAGTATATTTCAGAAAATATTGTTATACTATTAAAAAATAATAAAAATAATAAAAATAATAATAAAATAATAATAAAAAATAGAAAACAAAATTTTAAATTCAAACAACACACCATTTCAAAATCAATCAATCAAACAATCAAGTAACTAATTCTAAGCAAGCAATTTCAGCCAATTGTATTGTAAACGTGTACCTTTTTCTGAGTCCGTTTCTTTGAATTCGTCGGAGTCATGAACAGCTGTGGAACACAAATTCAAATTATCTGTCTTCTGATCATCATCACTTGAGGACGAGTCTGAGTCATCTAAAGTAGAAGTAAATGCACGCTTCCGTTTCTTTGCTGGATCATTGTTCATAGGAGAATTTTACCTATCTGGATACGGACAGTCTCTTTTGAAATGGCCTGTTTTATCACAATTGTAAAATTTGTCATTATTTGGCACTACATTCTGATTTCTAGAATTCTTATAGTTGTTTCTCTTGAGATTATTCATCTTTCTGTATTTCACGAATTTCCTAAAATTTCTGGTCATAAAGGCTATCTCTTCATCGTTATCGCTATTTGAGTCTGGTCCATCGGTCAATGCATTGAATGCCATTGATTTCTTTTCATATGCTTTACTTTCTCTTCTCCCGATCATTTGAACTTCATACGACATTAGATTTTCAATTAATTCTTCTATCTTTAAAGTACCGATGTCATTTGCCTCTTCGATCCTAAGTGTCTTTTGATCCCATTCTGGAGTTAGAGAATTTAAAATCTTTCTAACTTAATCTTCTTCAGAAAATTCCTTTCCCAAAGATATAAGAGAATGCCCAATATCCTGAAATCTACTATATCCAAAATAGACTCATTAAGATTCATTTTAAATAATTGAAACTGATTTGTGAGCATGGAAATTTTGGTCTGTTTAACTTTGCTTGTTCCTTCGTGAGTAACTTGCAAAGTTTTCCATATTTCATGTGCAGACTTACAAGCTGACACTCTATTGAATTCATTTCTATCTAATGAACAAAATAGAATATTCATTGCCCTAGAATTATTTTGTGCAACAGTCTTTTGCTTAGCAGTGCACTGTGCAAAATTAGTTATGGGTTCAGAATATTCAGTTTGTGTGATATTCCAAGTGTCTAATCCTATAGGTTGTAAGTATATCTTCATCCTACATGCCCAATATGCATAGTTACTGCCATTAAAAAGTGGTGGTCTGACAGTAGATTGACCTTCTACAAATGAACTAGTGACAATGATACTAATGTTAGTAATAGTACCAGTGTTGGTAGCCGTTTTGAAAACTTTTCAAAAATCAGATTATGAAACTTTGAAAATCTCGCTCTGATACTAATTGTGAGAAACGCGGATTACGGTTCTTAAGGCTAGGATTAACACTAGAGGGGAGTGAATAGTGTTAATAAAGAATTACTAAATCTTTTTGAGTTTATGTTAATTTAGACACCGATGTATGCAATATACAGTTACAAATATGATCACAGAAACAAACACAGATGGAGAAATAAAATAAAAGCAATAAAGGAAAGAACACAACGGATTTTATAATGGTTCGGAGTTATTCTACATCCAGTCCCACAACACAAGTACAGATTTCCTTTCAAAAGCAATTGTACAATTACACCCTTGGTTTCAAGGCTACGAGGTACACCCTCAAGAATTTCTATCCTCTGGGTAGAGATACTTGATTTCTGGGCCACAAGTTTACCCAATTGATTTACCAAGGCTACAATCACACCTTTTCTCTTTTGATTGATTTCTAAGCTACAATCACACCTTTTCTCCCTTAATAGATTACAAAGAAGTCTATAACCCTGAATAACACTGAGAACCTTATAGAGTTATTGATAGAGAATCAAACTAGAAGTAATCGAGTTCGATTCAATGTTGAATTCGGCAGAGTAATGGTAAGAATATGTATTAGGAAATGTGGCAGAAGAAGAGGAGTGAAAAACCAGAAAATCTGGTATAAAATTCGTTGAAACTAACCCCTATTTATAGAAGAACAATAGCCATGTCCATTCATGAAGAGTTATGGCGAATAGACACTTCTTTTGAAATTTAAATTTTGAACTCAACTGACACCATGTCGACATGGGGTACTTAGGCATGTCGATATCCCAAACGATTTTTTTGGTGTTTTGATTTTCTTTGAATATAACTTTTATTTTATATTAAAACTATTTTAAACTTTATAAATATACTTGACTATAGTTAAAATTCATAAGTAAATATAGAGAATAATATATATAGAATTTAACTATAATTTTATATTTAAATCTTAAGTATAAATATTTAAAAGTTAAATATATTATATTAAAAGATAGTTTAAAATCAGGAGTAATTTGACTTTGAAATTAAAGATAATTTTGAGGCTAAAATTATTTAAATTTAGGATATAGGATTTTGAATATTTTAAAAGGAAAGTTTTGAAAAACATTTTGAAAACAGGATATAATTTTGAAAAATCATTTTGAATAAGAAGTTAGCGGATACAAAACAATGTTCCACTAGATTTTTCGTAGGTGCCATCCTACTTAGGGTTCCATCCCTTTAACAGGCTCGAAGCGGATTCCATTCCACGAATAAATTGGATTTTAAGATGTTAGTGCTTTTCTATGAGTTTTAACAAAAATTCCTAATAAAAAATACTTATGCTTGAAATCTTGAACTCTTGATAATCTTGTTACTCATGAATCTTCTATCTCGATATCTTGAATCTCTATAATGTACAGTCTTCATTCTTGGTACCCGCATGGTTCAATCCTGCATATACATATATATCCTGCACATACATATATATCTAAACTTATAATGTTAGTATTTATATTTTATAATCTATTCTAAGGTTGTTGTCATCAAAACCATCATCTCACGGACTAACACCTATACCATTCAGAAAGCCCAACAACTCAGGATTTGTCTATATATACACCATGAAGGGGTTCAGAAAAGGGATCTTCTCTTCTGACCTCTGACTTTCTACTTTCTAAGGCTAAGGCTAGTCTATCATTTTGTAACTCTAATCGATTATTATAGCAATAAATAGGAAATTACTGGAGTGGACGTAGGTCGGAGTTAACCGAACCACTATAAATTCTGTTTTTCTTTACTGCTTTTATTTTAATTTTGACTGTTCTTCACTTTATTACTCTCTACACACATTTTATCTGTTATCTGTGGCTATTAGTTGGTGCTTTCATTTACATTTGGGTGTTAATGACCAATTTTGGCACTAACATTTTGGTGCTTTCACTGAGAAGTGAACTCAGGAATTTGGAAGCTAGGAACTTGGATTCTAGAAAGCAATGGCTAGGCCATCATTAAGGAAGCAAGTGATAGAAAGAAGCAATCAGAAGGGAAGACAAGAGGCCTCCTCTGGAGCTGGAGCAGGTCAAACATCCATCTATATCACGAGGGACGAGATGGAAGCAATGTTGAAAAGGAAAGAGGAGATGATGTAGGCTCTTCTCAGACAATTTACACAAGCAAGAAACGAAGGAGCTCAGATCCATGGAGCTGGATCAGAAGCACTCAACCTGCAAGCGATGGGAATGGCTCAGTGGGGGGCAGCCCCCAATCAGTAGACGGCTATCAACCTGGACGGATCTAGACTCGGAGGCATACCACCAGGAAATGCTGGACCAATCCATGGAGGGATACCAAATGACGCTGTGCAACCTGACATCGATAGGAGTGCAGGAGTATAAGATGATAAGTACGTGCCAGAATTCCCTCATGATCTCAGGGGGTAGACCGAAGGCAACGGAAAAGGGTTACAACTTGGGGACAATGACAGATTAGCGGAGATTGTCAGACGGGCTTTGAGAGGTGGATTGGTAAACAAAGATTTAAAGGATGTGAATATGAGTCTCTTTACTCCTACTATCAAGCAAGCTAGAAATCCACCCGACTTTAAGCTACCAACGTTGGATATGTATGATGAGAGAACGGATCCCACCGTTCACCTGACAAGGTACATGGACATATGGTGGTACTGGAGGCATCAGATGAGGTCATGGCTCGACGCTTCCCATTGTATTTGACGAATATTGCGGTTATGTGGTTCATATAGTTAGAGAGTGGTTCTATCGGCACATGGACGGAGCTGATTGAAAAGTTTATGAGACAGTTTTGGGTCCATATAGTCAGACCCAAGAGTGTAATGACCTTGACATCGATGAAGCAATGAAAGGGAGAGTCACTTAGGAACTGCTTAACAAGATTTAATGCAGAAGTAGCCTCAGTGGATCGACCTGATCCGTCAACGGTTTTGATGGCAGCAGTCTCGGGAATCGCTTATAATTCAGATTTCAAGATATCATTGGAACGGGACACACTGAGAGATCTCGGGGAGTTCTACAATGAGGCAGAAAGGTTCCCGAGACAGGAGGATGCATATGCTGAGAGAGTAGGGAGAGATGTTGAAGCTTATGCGGTAAAGAGCGGAGGTCCACCTACGGAGGATCCAAGTAAAGACGATAAAGGAAAACAAATGGCAACGGTGGCACTTCGAAGAAACCTCGAAGTGAGCCAAAGTTTTCTTCTTACATAGATTTAACTGAGACTCTAGAAAGAATTTACTTGGACACTCGAGGGCGCCTTCCATATCGACGGCCGACAAAGAGTGAGCCTTTTCAATACGAGCGGGCATCAGGAAAGCATTGCCTATTCCATGAGCAGAATGGACACAACACAAACGACTGCAGGCATTTGAAGGATATCATCGAGCATGTAAGGAATGACCATCTACAACAATATGTAAGGAATTGAGCTGTGGCAGTGGGACAGGAGCGACTACCACCTACCTTGAACGAAGATGGCACCGGATCTGGTCAACGTCGGCTTGTTATAAACTGAATGGTTTGACGGTTCTGAATAAGTAATAATACCTGAAGTAATACGACTAGGTCACTTACACACGTACGGGATCGAGGATGGTCCCTAGGCATGCTCTGAGATGACCAAAAACCATACTGCTCGAGTCTATGAAATCCTATTTGCTTTTTGTTTTTAACAAACTTTGGTTTTCCCTTTGGTACTTTGGACATTTACTTTTCTTTGGTATGGTTTTGGAGTTTGGATTGAACTCCCGGTTTGGTTGGTCTTTTGGTTTGCCATTTTGGTTTGGATGTTTGACTTTTTATTTGGATTTTGAGTAAGATTTTTGATATGGATTTCTGGTTTCCTGATTGGATTCGTATCAATGTAATAAACAGCTCAGGTTTTGCAATTACTGTCCCGACCGGAGAGACGGGGAAGTGATCGCGAGTTATAAGTCCCTTCGTCGGAGAGCGATGGAATGGACTCGAACAGAATATAAGAAGTCCTTGGCCGGAGTGCCAAGACCGGGAATATAAAAGTCCTTGGCCGGAGTGCCAAGGCCGGTGAATATATAAGTCCTTGGCTAGGGTGCCAAGGCCGATGAATATAAAGTCCTTGGCCTGAGTGCCGAGGCCGGTGAATATAAAAGTCCTTGGCCGGAGTGTCGAGGCCGGTGAATATAAAAGTCTTTGGCCGGAGTGCCGAGGCCGGTGAATACACAAGCCCTTGGCTGGAGAGCCGAGGTTGGAGAACATACAAGAATTTGACCGGTAAGTCGAGGCAGGAAGGGGATAACGCAACCCAACAAGGTCTACGGATTCAAAGACCAGACCCAGTGAGGTCATTTATTTGGCTATTGGTTAGTGATGGATTAGAACTCGGTCGTCGAGTTCAGATGGATATGGATTTGGCTAAGGATTTGGACTCTGGATTCGAAATCGGATATCGACTCGGAGCAGTCATAGATTCAGAGAAGGATACGGTGACGGTACTTGGATAAAATAGATTGAATTATGAATCGAAAAGTATGGATGTGGATGACATACAAACTTCGGATATCGGACTTGAGGCTATTCAAAACTCACCTTCCAATAGCAAGTCATATTTTGGGGGGCAGCTTTTAAACTGCCTTTTATCAAATCCATAGATAGGCGGATTCAACCTAACCAACTTCACGATTATCGAGGCTGGAATATGATGGATTCGGTTTAAAAGGATGAAGTTCACTTAGATATGTCATTCGATCTGGAAGTTGTGAGTCATTCGGCATAGGCGGCTCGGTCCGGAAGTAAGTGTCGCTCGACATCGTGGGTCGCTTGGCATTGCAGAGAGGTCAGGGTCGTTCGGCATAAGGCAGTGGTTCGACGTAAGGCAGTGGTTCGGCAGATGCCGCTCGATATCGTACCTCGTTTAGCATAAGGTAGTGGTTCGGTAGATGTCACTCGGCATCATACCTCGCTCGGCATCTTACCTCGCTCGGCGTCGTACCTCGATCGGCATCGTACCTCGCTCGGCATCGTACCTTGTTCGGCATCGCACCTCGCTCGACCTAGTACCTCGCTCGGCATTGGTGAGATGGCTCGGCATAGTGGTGAGACCGGTATGGCTCGGCATGGTAGAGGTAGGTGGCTCGGCATTGCGGTGAGCCGGTGTGGCTCGGCATGGTAGAGGTATGTGGCTCGGTGGAAGGCTAAGGCTAGTCTACCATTTTGTAACTGTACTCGATTATTACAGCAATAAAAAAGAAATAACTGGAGTGGACGTAGGCCGAAGTTAGTCGAACCACTATAAAATCTGTTGTTCTTTACTGCTTTCATTTTAGTTTTGACCGTTCTTCACTTTATTACTCTCTACACACATTTTATCTGTTATTTGTGACTATTAGTTGGTCTTTCATTTACATTTGGGTGTTAGCGACCAATTTTGGCACTAACATATATATAACATGGCAAGGTGATTTGAGTAAAGCATAGAGTATATTTTCCTTGTTTAATGTAAAGACCCGTAAGTCCGTACTCCTTGAATAGACAACTAATCTCCATTGTTTAATTCAAGATGAACGAAAATACGAACCCTTAGGGGTTTTAAAAAGATTTTAAGAAAAGAAAAAGTAAGAAAGAAGAAGGTAGAAGAAGATAGAGAATTTTAAAATAGAAGAAAAAGAGAAATAGAACAGAAAGAAAACAGAATATTTTAAAATGAAAGAAAAGAGAATAGAGGAAAAAGAAAAACAGAAGAAAATGGAACGGAACAGAAAACAACAGAACAACATCAGAATCTCACAATTCGCAGCGGAACAACATATAATAATAAATGAATAATCTTTAAACAAAGAACTATATCAGTTATTACATTACATCACATTTCATTACATCATATCATCATATCATCAGAGTGTACAACATTCAACAAATAGTGCAGCGGAAAGAGAAATACTATATAAGTAATATGCCATGCCATCCATCTTGCCTCCAGCAATTCCTGAATATCCAGAATATCCTGATAAACCTTAACTCTTGACTGCCCGTGTGGAAACTGGTGGGCACCCAGAGTTTAGGAAGGAAAACAATAAACTCCAAGTCAGTCATGTGACTGGTGTGAGAACTCAAAACAGTTTATTTAACTTTAAAATCAAAATAGAGGAATATTTTTATTTCAATTCGCAATGCTTTTAAAAATGAGACTACCATAAGGCCTCCCGCACACACACACATGCAAACGCAGAATCGGAGGAGATTTCTCCTTATGATAGTCAAAGATGCTTGATACGCATTTAAAATAACATTTGATATTATTACTAGTGCATAATGTAGAAGAAATTCATTTCAAAAGTAGAATATAAATCTTAGCCAACATACGACCATTATCGTATGCCTACTATAGCTAACTATGTTCAATAGCAGGTTACCGCCACATTCCATAGCAGGTTATACAACTAAAACCGTACAAGTCACGTATTGTTTCTTTGGATTTCCAACAAATGGTCAGGCCAAGGAACTTCCCATTGCCACATGAGAATGCCTCTGGAAAGACATCCCCGAGAACCAAACCGGAACTCTGCCAACACAAGGCCGGGTTACCCCTAACTGGGTAACTACTGACACGAGCACGCCATTCCCCGATCGTAAACGACCTTTCTCACGGGATCCCGAAAGCCAACAACCACAAAGTAATAAATTCGTAGTAACCACATAGGTTAAATATCTGGGCTCCATACCATGATACCACCTCTATCCAGAAGGAAATGTACATACCCTAAAGGGTGCTACCCCTCATAACCTTGCCGCATCTTTCCTGTTTTGACCATTTCCGGGGTGTGAGGCTCGACGAAGTCACGTCCACAAAAACATACTTTATACAAAAGCCATGCTTTGGGTCAACAAATGATCAACACAATGATCACCAAGATAGACGATCAAATAAACGATCCTATCACAATAATCAACACAATGATCATTTCAGCAACACTCAGCATGTCACATTACCAAATTGGGAATATATCGCTGATAACATTCAACTACATAACCTCTGAGCTCGTACGTCTCAGAGAAGGGTGTTAAGCTAAAAGAATAAATTCTCCGCCACCAACAGAAATATATTTGAAAGAAATCGGCTTTATATCTCAACTTGTAATGTCAGACATACAATCCATACAAGTCTGTCCGGGCTCGAACAAAACCGAAGGCACTTACAAAGAAGTCCTTGCAATCCGGATATTCACAATCCTGATCGGATTCACCATCACATATGGAGAACTCAATACCGTAGCTACTCGGTGCAGAGTAAATCGACAGGTCATCCTATCGCTCTCGCAAATACCGGGTCTTCAACACCGATCTTCAAATGCAATTCACAACGACGTATCACATATTCGGAATGGGTTATACGACCCCATGGTCCTTTCCCGGTTAACCCGAACAGTGAGCGCTTATTTAAAAATAAGTGTAGCATTCACATTCAATCAAATCACATCAATTACCCATTCAAAGGGAAATATTGATAGTCGGTTATTGAACTATAACTGGATATGCACACATCACCAGATTCCAAATAATTTTCCAAAATTCATATTTCACAAAAATATATTTACAAGATATATAATTTCAATACTTCAAAAATAAATCAATATTTATTTTTAAACAAATTCCACTTTCACATATAAATTCTATAATGAATTTATATTCCAAAATATCTATGCATATACGATTTCAACTATCCATTTTCAATTTTCTTTTCAATTTATCTTCAAAAAGATAAGTTCTTAAAATATTCACTTCATATTGGAAAAACAATTCCATACTTATTCAATAAGTAATTCACAAATCTTTTTATTTTCAACACTTAGAAAATATTCAATATACTTAAATCGAGATTAAGTATATATTTCATTCTATTAAGGAAATCATTCTCTTAACATATTTATTTGGGCCAAACCGAATGTTGCGTAAAACATCGTTACGACAACCCAAAATCACTAGTATAGGGATTCCAAATTAAAATAGATATATAAATCCCAATACTATACAAAACACTTCCTTTCGGAAATCATTTACTATAACAATAGTGTTATAGTCCACCATTTCCTTTTCATTTCTCGAAAACGTCTATTTCAACAATAAATGTTGAAATCTATGGTTTCGAATCTCAACACAATTAAAACTTCGTTAGATCGTTTTAATTCTATTTCAAATATCACATTCAAAACAATTTCTTTAACATCTTATTCACTATTCAAAAACGTGAATATACTACGTTAACAATTTCATCCTTTTATACATTTTATTTAAAAGAATTATTCACTATTCAAAAACGTGAATATAACTCCATTAATAAGTTTCAACAATTTACTTATCAAAATAAGTCATTTGCGAATTTATAAAACAACGTTTATAAATTCCATTTCTATTTATTTCATAACTACTTTCTTTATAAATCTCCTTTATTAACCTATTCGATTTATAACTCAATTATAAACCAAAAGTTCACATTATAAGTTAAATGCTTATAAAACGATTATTTTACAAAATCGTTCTTTTAAACTTCCTAGTTATAAATCTTATAACTTTTAAGATTCAATTATTCATCCAAATATATTCTTTAATAACTTCACAAAATTTATAAATCTTACTATTTATAAATTTCATTTATAACTTCACCATTTATAATTTTATAAATTCCATTCATTTACAAAATTTATTTTCACTTCATTCAAACACTTATAAAAACTCGTTTTATAATGTCTATATTTCAATTTATAAATATCCATTTATAAATCTCTTAATATAAGTCAATTTATATTATTCTTTAAAACGACTTTAATCTCCTTTATTATTTCACCATTTTGATTCATAAAATAATTAAATTTTATAAATCCTATATTTAAACTTTTCACAATAAATTCTAAAATCCCGATTAAACTATTTTATAAAATCAATAGCATCGTATTCTCAAAAATCAGTTTTTTTAACTATATTTCTCAAAAATCATAATTTTTATAACTTTAAAAATTATAACGTTTATTTATTTATAATGGATCAATTCCAAAATATAGTATATTCTCAAAAATCACTTTAAAAATCATTTTAAAATCCCAAAATCTGGGTCCAATGATGCTACACACCAAATGGTCAATCACGACTACAACGATATCATATATCAATATGAAAATCCATCAAATATCAAAATATCTGAAATCAAATAAAAACTGTTGAGGAATCCAGTTGGATCCCTCCAACCTGTTTTCCTGCATCCAAAAACATTAGCACAATACCAATTTCGCTACAGTACGAAATTATCGCGGTATATGTTCTTATTAAATATTATCCGCTTAATAACGGCGTAATAGGGTCTCATCCGCTAAAAAATGCGGGGAATCAACAACTGCAATATATACATATGCCAATATATATATATTGATATTATATATAATACCAATTTCACTGTTTATGAAATATTCGAGGTATATGTTTTTAATAAATAACATCCGCTTACTAACGGCGCATAATGTCTATTTTAACAATTAATAGATATCAATCAACATTCAAACATGCATTCAAATATTTTAAATCTAACTATTTAAAATAAAATTGAAACTAATTCGATTGAGTGAGAAGTTCTCACCTTGATTTTAAATTCCGTTTCAGCTTTTATTTCGAATAAAATTAAACGCACGTTTAATTTTACCCAAAATTCTCACTAACTCCAAACGACTCCAAACCAACTCCATCGCGTAGTGCTCGTCCATACGATTCCAACGCAACTGGTTTCGCGCATTTTCGACCTCGTATGAAAAAGTTATGAATTTTTGAAGATTACACGATTTATATATAACTATTACAACATAATCTAATTAATTTATAACCTACAACTATCATAGCCGTAGGATCTTGCTCCAAGCCATCAGAGCCGCACCTAGCTTCTTCCTCTTCTTCACGTTTTGGCTACAGGCCGTTCAAGCTAAAAACCGAACCCAACACATAGAATTAGGGTTTAATCTTGCACCATTTTTACTTCATGAAACTTCGATCAGGGAGTTGCAAATCAAAGGCCTCAACATGCTCTAACTTCGGCCAGAGCAAGGGTTAACTCGGCCTCACCCACGGCCTCGTATGGCGTGCGCAATTCGAAGCAAACGCAGCCCCTAATCTCCCCCTCCGATGCTCCAAATCACATCTCCACCGTTGAACTTCAAGATCTCGATGTGCTCTACGACTTTCTAGTTGGAAGCTTCGTCTAATTGCTGATGGATTGGAAGAAATCGAGGGGGAAAGGAAGATCGTTTCTGACCGTAGGTTATGTGGGTGGCGGCTAGGGTTTTAGTATTAGGGTTTTTAGTTTTTTTTTTTTATTTTTTTAAGTGGGGGGGCTATTTATAGAGAAAACCGAAACACTATTCATTTCGGAAATTTCGAACTCCGATTTACGCGCCGTAACCAGCGTTTCTAGGATTTACCCCGCGTTCCGGACACAATGGAACAGGTTTCGGAAGCTAATTCGGAAGTATGTGCGAGTTATGGCTGTAAACGCTCAATTTGAATTAAACCGATTTAAGCGATTTTCTAGGCGTTTTAATTTGTACAGGACAAACCGTAAATGCAATTGACTTGAAATTTGAAATCTTACAATAATATCACATTACGGATCCGATGAAACTGGTTTCGTCGAAATCCGAGACTTTTTGAAAAATGACTATTTTCACTCGCCAAATTTAAATTAAAAATAAACCGATGCGTTTCGAGCTGCCACGCTCAAACGATAACTCCGATTGACACGAAATTTGAAATCCGGTAATAACTAACTATTACGGATCCAATGAAACTGGTTTCGTTCAATTCTGAGACTGTTCAAAAATTGACTATTTTTACTAGTCGATTTAAATATTAAAATATTCAATTTTCACAAATTAACTTTTAATTCGATTTAAAAGTTCTAAAATATTGTTCTAACTCCCATATGATAAAATAAAATTTTACAAATCATTTTAAATCATATTTAACTATATTTTCAATTATTTCCATAATTTAACATATTAAATTATCGATTTAATTATCCAATTAAATTCAAAAATTCAAATAAAAATTTATTTGACTTATAAATTCACTCATTAATATTTAAAATAAATTAAATATTCAAATTTTAATTATCAAAAATTCTGGGTCGTTACAATCTTCCCCACTTAAAAGAATTTCGTCCTCGAAATTATTAAGTAAGAAAGTTATAGAATTTATTAACTTTCCCAAATTCATAATTAAATTTCTTACAATAACTTACTAAGTTTTCAAAATCATACTTAGTTATCTTTTCAAAACCAAACTACTATAGTTTAACTTTCAATTCCAAAATCAAAGTTTAAGTTTTCAAAATTTTCCAATTTTCTCAAAAATTTTCTAACGCCTTAAATTTTCGGAAAAATTCGCCATAGTCTCCTTTGCGCGGCTCGATCCGAAAAAAAAATGATAGTATATATATCACAAATATACATCTCATCAAGTAATGAGGCATCCCGAAGGGAAAAAAGTGTAAAAGTACTGTATTTAATCCGAGATATGTACCTTATATTTTATTAGCAAGCGTATACGGCTAATATAGCGCAAAAGCGAGCTCCAAATGCGAAGCAAACGCGATCCGCACCTACTAATCACTCAACAAACAACATGAGAATCATGCATATAGACAATAGTATTGATATACAACATATAGTAACATAATAACTATATATGTCAACATAGCAAATGCAACTAAAGCAACAAATGCAAAATATTCAACCATCAACCAACTAGCATTCAACAAATTCATAATCAATATATATTCATTTATATTCTCATTCATATTCAATGAAATGGTTTTTCAACTTAAATCATATTTGATTCATTTACATTGGATTTTTATCAACATTCATTCTCAATTCAATTAGTTATCACTTACTAATTCACATTCAAGTTGGTTCACTTCCAATTCAAATTCAATTCCATTCAAATTTATTTACTTTAGCTTCCAATTTTATTAATTTAATTTCATTAACACTTAATGGATTATATACAATCAATCAACTAACAATCATATATCAGCCAAAGTATATATATTTACAACCAAATTCTTTTGCTTACAATTGGTTTAATTTAATTGATTTTCATTCAACTCATTAATTCAATTCAATTCTAAAGTAAATTTCCATTTAATCTTTAAATTCATTTTTATTTATAACTCATATTCATAAATATATTCATATAGTTTCACTTCTTACATATATAAGTTTATTCACAATTGTAAATCACATTAATTATAATTCAATTCTTATAATTCTTTTGCTTATACAATTATTCTTTAATTTAGATTATTCAAACAACTTAACAATCAACTTATATACACTTTAATAATTCTGAAAATTATTCCTTCATATATAAAATATACTCAAGGTAAAATTATTTCATTTACCCAATTTAAAACAATATTATGTCGAATTATCTTGTTTAAGAGTTTAGAAACCCCTATCTACGATAGTTAGCTAGACTAGATCGACTGGAATCTATAAACAATCAACCGATAAGTCAACACAATATAAAACAATTTCATATATTCACTAACAAATACGCTCTCATAGCTATTATTACACTCAAATTCATTCTAGAGTACTACTGACTCCATCTCTAATGAGTAATACCCAACAGAACCATGGTTGTCGCTTAACCATAAGCTCTGATACCGTCAGGACCCGATTCTTCGTCTTCCGAAAATTCGACATCGACACTCACTTTATCGACTGCCGAGGAATCGAACGACGGAAAACCGAACACTGAGGGTTTTTAAGAAAAAGAATTTAGGAAAAGAAAAGAGAAAAAGGTAGAAATTAGGGAGGAGAGAAGACAGAAGATAGAAAATTTTAAAAATAGAAAGAAAAAAGAGAAATAGAACAGAAAGAAAACATAATATTTTAAAATGAAAGAAAAGAGAATAGAGGAAAAAGAAAAACAGAAGAAAATGGAACGGAACAGAAAACAACAGAACAACATCAGAATCTCACAATTCGCAGCGGAACAACATATAATAATAAATGAATAATCTTTAAACAAAGAACTATATCAGTTATTACATTACATCACATTTCATTACATCATATCATCATATCATCAGAGTGTACAACATTCAACAAATAGTGCAGCGGAAAGAGAAATACTATATAAGTAATATGCCATGCCATCCATCTTGCCTCCAGCAATTCCTGAATATCCAGAATATCCTGATAAACCTTAACTCTTGACTGCCCGTGTGGAAATTGGTGGGCACCCAGAGTTTAGGAAGGAAAACAATAAACTCCAAGTCAGTCATGTGACTGGTGTGAGAACTCAAAACAGTTTATTTAACTTTAAAATCAAAATAGAGGAATATTTTTATTTCAATTTGCAATGCTTTTAAAAATGAGACTACCATAAGGCCTCCCGCACACACACACATGCAAACGCAGAATCGGAGGAGATTTCTCCTTATGATAGTCAAAGATGCTTGATACGCATTTAAAATAACATTTGATATTATTACTAGTGCATAGTGTAGAAGAAATTCATTTCAAAAGTAGAATATAAATCTTAGCCAACATACGACCATTATCGTATGCCTACTATAGCTAACTATGTTCAATAGCAGGTTACCGCCACATTCCATAGCAGGTTATACAACTAAAACCGTACAAGTCACGTATTGTTTCTTTGGATTTCCAACAAATGGTCAGGCCAAGGAACTTCCCATTGCCACACGAGAATGCCTCTGGAAAGACATCCCCGAGAACCAAACCGGAACTCTGCCAACACAAGGCCGGGTTACCCCTAACTGGGTAACTACTGACACGAGCACGCCATTCCCCTATCGTAAACGACCTTTCTCACGGGATCCCGAAAGCCAACAACCACAAAGTAATAAATTCGTAGTAACCACATAGGTTAAATATCTGGGCTCCATACCATGATACCACCTCTATCCAGAAGGAAATGTACATACCCTAAAGGGTGCTACCCCTCATAACCTTGCCGCATCTTTCCTGTTTTGACCATTTCCGGGGTGTGAGGCTCGACGAAGTCACGTCCACAAAAACATACTTTATACAAAAGCCATGCTTTGGGTCAACAAATGATCAACACAATGATCACCAAGATAGACGATCAAATAAACGATCCTATCACAATAATCAACACAATGATCATTTCAGCAACACTCAGCATGTCACATTACCAAATTGGGAATATATCGCTGATAACATTCAACTACATAACCTCTGAGCTCGTACGTCTCAGAGAAGGGTGTTAAGCTAAAAGAATAAATTCTCCGCCACCAACAGAAATATATTTGAAAGAAATCGGCTTTATATCTCAACTTGTAATGTCAGACATACAATCCATACAAGTCTGTCCGGGCTCGAACAAAACCGAAGGCACTTACAAAGAAGTCCTTGCAATCCGGATATTCACAATCCTGATCGGATTCACCATCACATATGGAGAACTTAATACCGTAGCTACTCGGTGCAGAGTAAATCGACAGGTCATCCTATCGCTCTCGCAAATACCGGGTCTTCAACATCGATCTTCAAATGCAATTCACAACGACGTATCACATATTCGGAATGGGTTATACGACCCCATGGTCCTTTCCCGGTTAACCCGAATAGTGAGCGCTTATTTAAAAATAAGTGTAGCATTCACATTCAATCAAATCACATCAATTACCCATTCAAAGGGAAATATTGATAGTCGGTTATTGAACTATAACTGGATATGCACACATCACCAGATTCCAAATAATTTTCCAAAATTCATATTTCACAAAAATATATTTACAAGATATATAATTTCAATACTTCAAAAATAAATCAATATTTATTTTTAAACAAATTCCACTTTCACATATAAATTCTATAATGAATTTATATTCCAAAATATCTATGCATATACGATTTCAACTATCCATTTTCAATTTTCTTTTCAATTTATCTTCAAAAAGATAAGTTCTTAAAATATTCACTTCATATTGGAAAAACAATTCCATACTTATTCAATAAGTAATTCACAAATCTTTTTATTTTCAACACTTAGAAAATATTCAATATACTTAAATCGAGATTAAGTATATATTTCATTCTATTAAGGAAATCATTCTCTTAACATATTTATTTGGGCCAAACCGAATGTTGCGTAAAACATCGTTACGACAACCCAAAATCACTAGTATAGGGATTCGAAATTAAAATAGATATATAAATCCCAATACTATACAAAACACTTCCTTTCGGAAATCATTTACTATAACAATAGTGTTATAGTCCACCATTTCCTTTTCATTTCTCGAAAACGTCTATTTCAACAATAAATGTTGAAATATATGGTTTCGAATCTCAACACAATTAAAACTTCGTTAGATCGTTTTAATTCTATTTCAAATATCACATTCAAAACAATTTCTTTAACATCTTATTCACTATTCAAAAACGTGAATATACTACGTTAACAATTTCATCCTTTTATACATTTTATTTAAAAGAATTATTCACTATTCAAAAACGTGAATATAACTCCATTAATAAGTTTCAACAATTTACTTATCAAAATAAGCCATTTGCGAATTTATAAAACAACGTTTATAAATTCCATTTCTATTTATTTCATAACTACTTTCTTTATAAATCTCCTTTGTTAACCTATTCGATTTATAACTCAATTATAAACCAAAAGTTCACATTATAAGTTAAATGCTTATAAAACGATTATTTTACAAAATCATTCTTTTAAACTTCCTAGTTATAAATCTTATAACTTTTAAGATTCAATTATTCATCCAAATATATTCTTTAATAACTTCACAAAATTTATAAATCTTACTATTTATAAATTTCATTTATAACTTCACCATTTATAATTTTATAAATTCCATTCATTTACAAAATTTATTTTCACTTCATTCAAACACTTATAAAAACTCGTTTTATAATGTCTATATTTCAATTTATAAATATCCATTTATAAATCTCTTAATATAAGTCAATTTATATTATTCTTTAAAACGACTTTAATCTCCTTTATTATTTCACCATTTTGATTCATAAAATAATTAAAATTTATAAATCCTATATTTAAACTTTTCACAATAAATTCTAAAATCCCGATTAAACTA
Source organism: Allium cepa (assembly GCA_030765085.1). NCBI lineage: Eukaryota > Viridiplantae > Streptophyta > Magnoliopsida > Asparagales > Amaryllidaceae > Allium > Allium cepa. The sequence continues at coordinate 889,412,139 of CM060929.1, forward strand.
TTTTATAAAATCAATAGCATCGTATTCTCAAAAATCAGTTTTTTTTAACTATATTTCTCAAAAATCATAATTTTTATAACTTTAAAAATTATAACGTTTATTTATTTATAATGGATCAATTCCAAAATATAGTATATTCTCAAAAATCACTTTAAAAATCATTTTAAAATCCCAAAATCTGGGTCCAATGATGCTACACACCAAATGGTCAATCACGACTACAACGATATCATATATCAATATGAAAATCCATCAAATATCAAAATATCTGAAATCAAATAAAAACTGTTGAGGAATCCAGTTGGATCCCTCCAACCTGTTTTCCTGCATCCAAAAATATTAGCACAATATCAATTTCGCTCCAGTACGAAATTATCGCGGTATATGTTCTTATTAAATATTATCCGCTTAATAACGGCGTAATAGGGTCTCATCCGCTAAAAAATGCGGGGAATCAACAACTGCAATATATACATATGCCAATATATATATATTGATACTATATATAATACCAATTTCACTGTTTATGAAATATTCGCGGTATATGTTTTTAATAAATAACATCCGCTTACTAACGGCACATAATGTCTATTTTAACAATTAATAGATATCAATCAACATTCAAACATGCATTCAAATATTTTAAATCTAACTATTTAAAATAAAATCGAAACTAATTCGATTGAGTGAGAAGTTCTCACCTTGATTTTAAATTCCGTTTCAGCTTTTATTTCGAATAAAATTAAACGCACGTTTAATTTTACCCAAAATTCTCACTAACTCCAAACGACTCCAAACCAACTCCATCGCGTAGTGCTCGTCCATACGATTCCAACGCAACTGGTTTCGCGCATTTTCGACCTCGTATGAAAAAGTTATGAATTTTTGAAGATTACACGATTTATATATAACTATTACAACATAATCTAATTAATTTATAACCTACAACTATCATAGCCGTAGGATCTTGCTCCAAGCCATCAGAGCCGCACCTAGCTTCTTCCTCTTCTTCACGTTTTGGCTACAGGCCGTTCAAGCTAAAAACCGAACCCAACACATAGAATTAGGGTTTAATCTTGCACCATTTTTACTTCATGATACTTCGATCAGGGAGTTGCAAATCAAAGGCCTCAACATGCTCTAACTTCGGCCAGAGCAAGGGTGAACTCGGCCTCACCCACGGCCTCGTATGGAGTGCGCAAGTCGAAGCAAACGCAGCCCCTAATCTCCCCCTCCGATGCTCCAAATCACATCTCCACCGTTGAACTTCAAGATCTCGATGTGCTCTACGACTTTCTAGTTGGAAGCTTCGTCTAATTGCTGATGGATTGGAAGAAATCGAGGGGGAAAGGAAGATCGTTTCTGACCGTAGGTTATGTGGGTGGCGGCTAGGGTTTTAGTATTAGGGTTTTTAGTTTTTTTATTTTATTTTTTTAAGTGGGGGGGCTATTTATAGAGAAAACCGAAACACTATTCATTTCGGAAATTTCGAACTCCGATTTACGCGCCGTAACCAGCGTTTCTAGGGTTTACCCCGCGTTCCGGACACAATGGAACAGGTTTCGGAAGCTAATTCGGAAGTATGTGCGAGTTATGGCTGTAAACGCTCAATTTGAATTAAACCGATTTAAGCGATTTTCTAGGCGTTTTAATTTGTACAGGACAAACCGTAAATCCAATTGACTTGAAATTTGAAACCTTACAATAATATCACATTACGGATCCGATGAAACTGGTTTCGTCAAAATCCGAGACTTTTTGAAAAATGGCTATTTTCACTCGCCAAATTTAAATTAAAAATAAATCGATGCGTTTCGAGCTGCCACGCTCAAACGATAACTCCGATTGACACGAAATTTGAAATACGGTAATAACTAACTATTACGGATCCAATGGAACTAGTTTCGTTCAATTCTGAGACTGTTCAAAAATTGACTATTTTTACTAGTCGATTTAAATATTAAAATATTCAATTTTCACAAATTAACTTTTAATTCGATTTTAAAAGTTCTAAAATATTGTTCTAACTCCCATATGATAAAATAAAATTTTACAAATCATTTTAAATCATATTTAACTATATTTTCAATTATTTCCATAATTTAACATATTAAATTATCGATTTAATTATCCAATTAAATTCAAAAATTCAAATAAAAATTTATTTGACTTATAAATTCACTCATTAATATTTAAAATAAATTAAATATTCAAATTTTAATTATCAAAAATTCTGGGTCGTTATATTTAAAGTATGATTTAAAGGTTTAGATCAATTCGAGAGAAAATGTTTTCATGGAAAATTTTATGGGCAGATGAACCTAAGTAAAATGACTCAGATATTAGAATACCAGATGAGACTAGTATAAGGTCGCATCCTATACATTAGCTATTAACCACTGCCTAATTTAGTTCAAAATTTCAGTGTGTAGGGCTTTGTCATAGGTGAGACTAAAATGATATTACACATAGAAAGGAATATATAGAGAGGATATGTTATTAGTGAGCCCGCAAATCCATTAGGATCAGTTGAACCTGGGAGAATTAAGTTTAGGACGTACCATCCAGAAGAGGAGTATCTAACAAAAGTTAGATTATTTGTTTATCTTGTTTGGTAGACCTGAGTCAGCCAATGGTTTGTGGTTAGCCAAACAAAACTATAGTGTTAGGAAAGATATTCCATTTGTTGCCCGACATATGCTTACATAATGTTGCTTTATTGTTTTTACCAGTTTTGACTATAGGATTAAGATTGGCAAAAAATATGTTTTAAAAGGATAATAGTGAAGGGAAACCCGTTCAGCTAAGCGGCGTGGTCTCACTTAATATCAAATAACCGAGATGTATAGTATTATTCACACCAGACTTTATGTATGACTCAAACTTATGTTTTCCCCTTAAACTTTTAGGTGCAAAATTGATTTGAGTAGGCCGAGGGCTGAGGATTTTCAAGTTTTAGTAGGTGGACGAATGAAGCTTTCGAAGAAGCTATTTTGGAGTTGTTGTGTTTTTATTTCTGCTATGTTGTATTAAGTCAGATATGACTATATAGTACTTTGATCATCCATTGGGGCATCTTCGTATGTCGCTCTTGGCATATTTATTTAATAATTATATTTGATCTGAACCTGGGTAACGTTTGGGATTATGTAACTTAGATATGAAATGTTGTTTTAAAATGTAATCAGAAGAGTTTTTTAATCTGTCATGATTTTATTTCATATTCGGTTGCTTCTAATGTTATGGATACCATTAACATTACCGTATTTAGTCACCGGAAGTTACTACTATGGATGACTGCAGCATCTGTAGCGCTTAGCTATGTGCCTCCAGATAGGGGATGTTACACGACGTTTACTGAAATGAAGAAAGTGAACGATGATGGATGATCCCACACTTGTGTAATTTGAAATGACTAAAACAGAAGCTTATGTCTGGCCAATGGGTTAGGTACCTTTAGGGGACATCACCCCTTCGTATTGTTATATTGATTTTGACTTGATCGATGCACCTTGATTTGATTTTAGGAGTAATGGACTCGATCGGCAGTTGTTGCAGCGATATGTTACAACCAGCTAGAAAGGGTAAACTGGTAGAATTCTACCTTGAGCATCGCCTCACATGCCTTGTCATATGATTATCCTTATACGAGCTCAGTACGATTTTGTTTTAGTATGGTACCTATAGGGGACTCACTGACTACCGACGTTACTGGTCGTGTTACAGGACCTACATAGGCTATCTGCTTAAAAATGTGTTAATAGGGATCAATTTAAAGCCTTAACGCTATTTTAATACTTTATTTTACTGATATTCACTACATATATAACATATCTTACTGTATATAGATAGTTTAATAGATGCACAGGAGATGGAAAATCCCGTAACATCTCTTAAGTTACTTGTACCCTTATTTTCTCATGATATTGATTTACTTATATAAGAATTTTTAGTTCTAACTCGAGTGTATTGTTTTTTGTTATGCTTGGGCCAGCCTAAGTATTTTAGTGTTTGAAGTTCTTATGCCTTGAAGTTGAAGATGGAGATTAGCGATCGTATTTATTAGTATTATTCCACTGCATTATTTGGCATGTTTGTTTATTGTACTCTGATTATGTTGTAAAATAAAAATTAAATTTATATTGTAAAACAACATCATGAAATGTTTATGTGATTATTATATTTTGTCATTCCGCTGTGAGATCCTGATTATTATTTTTTTCTTCTTATTTTTCTTTATCAACCCCATTGATTATCTGCATTTTGGATTGTTTGAGTTAGACATGTGTGTTTTACTGACAACTTGGATTGCTCTAAATGGCAGGTCCACAATAATTGTATTACAAGTCTTGGGTAGTAAATAGCACACTACAATTCAACATATGTCCAGTGTTTCAAATCACGCTACATAGAATTCAAACTCATTATCTTAGAGACCAAAGCTGGAACGTACCACTGGAATAATGGTGTCGGATGAATGTCAAATCAAAATTAATAACGACAAGAAGATTTGTTGTTGGAAATTTTCTTTCTAGCAATAAATTTTGATAATTCCACTTTACTAAACCTCACAGGAACATGTCTTCCGCCTATAGCACTACCTTATGCTGAGTTTTTTTCTTTCACTTGTAATTCTAATTTCGGTTTTCAAAATTCAAATCGAATATACTGCTATTCGTGTAAAATTTATCCTTAAAATCAAATATATCAGAAAAAAGTTTCATAACGGTTAAAAATGGTGACATATTCTGTGAATCCTCTCTTCTACTACCGCCGACGCCACACCTATTTGCCTCCACTCTGTTCAACTCTCATGTGCAAACCCTTTATCTACCAATAACTTTCTCCCTTTCCACTTGCACCCTTCCACCTAATCTTCCACCTGCAAATCATACGTTGTAGTCACCAGATCTGGAAGCCCTAGATCCATGCCCAATCGACCTAACAGATGTTTGGACTGCAGAAATCGTGAGCGTTTGATAAATCATCGAAAGGATAAAGCTTTCTGATTCAGAAGTTGAGCGTCGTATCATCGTTACACCACTTGTCGCTAACCTACCTATTATTTTGATTGCGGCTACCTAGGTCATAAACGAAGCAACTATCTGAAGAAACATCATGTTCGATTACCGTAGCCTGAACAGTGCTATCACCGACAACCATCCTCGATTTTGTTCATCTCTACATTTGCGACTCAATCTTCACCTCAATCATCAATTGAGCAGTTGCTCTTTCATTTTCATCTGAAACATTTGGAATTACGTACAAATATTCGTATGCTTCTTGACTTAACTGCCTCAAGCTCCTTGCTAGAACAATCAGATTCCTGGCTTGCAATTTTGAGGCTTTATCAGAGAATTTAATAACCGGTACCTTAATCGAACCAAGGTTGGATAAAATATTCTACAGTTGAATCCAAAGACAACAACTTGACTACTGCAAATGATCATTGGATTGGCTGTTTATTTTGTGGGTCTTCTAATCAACAAGCATAATATGATTCAGATAGATCCTGATATTCAGAGTTTTCGATCACTGGGGAGATTGGAGGAGAATCGCTCGTATCTAGATACTTTTGGCCCTCGGCTTCTGATGCTGATGTAAAGATCTACACTGTATTGAATCCCGCAACAATTGGTAGCGCTACCTCTGATGTAGAACCTTGTTATAATCAAAGTTGGAACTCGATGAATAACCATATCCACAGCAATGAAGCTAAAAATTTAGTCTAAAAACTTCAAGAATTGAGAAAATACCTAAAGACATAGAACATTAATGCATTCAAAAATATTTTCATTTAAAAGGATAAGGTATCCAACGAAATATTAGAACTAGGCAGGGTAGGGGAAACCAAGATCCTAAATCATAAAAAGAAAGCCAAATTATACAACTTAAAAATAGATTTAAACAAATTAATCGACCAAGAAGAAATTATGTGGAAATAACGATCTTAGATCAATTGGATTAGTGAAGGAGGTAAACACTAATTTTTTCCACCGAATGGCCAATGGTAGACATCGTCAAAACACAATTAGCCCTGTCACTGTAAATGAAACAACGATTTTTCTGACCAAATCTAAGTTGAATAACATCTTCAACAAACATTATACCAATATTCTCAGAAACAAATGCAGATGTAGATTAAAGGCTAATTAGACGGCATTGTACCCAACGATTGATGGCGCTTTATCTGACTTAGACTCTCCATTCACAGAAGAGAAAATCTTAGCCGCCGTCAAAGGATTAGCTAGTGATAAAGCTCCTGACCCAAACAGCTTTCCAATGTTGTTCTACCAAAAATTCTAACAGATTATTAAAGATGAAATTATGAATTTATTTCATGAAGTCTATTCAAGTAAACTCTAAATTGGTAGATTTAACTTTGTAGACATAATTCTCATTCCAAAAAAATTAAATCCCCAGGAACTAACGATTTTAGGCCAATATCCCTGATTAACTGTTCAATTAAAATTATTACCAAAGCTCTAACTAATAGACTGCATTCCAGGATGGATAAATTAATTGATAAATCACAAACAGCTTTCATTCAAGGTAGAAATATAGGAGACGTTGTTTCCATAACCCAATAATTTTTTAACTACCATCACAAAAAATATCATGTGCGCCCTCCTCAAATTAGATTTTTCCAAGGCTTTCGATTTCGTTAACTAGGGTTTCATGTCAGACACCTAAAAGCTACGGGCGTCTTGGAAAAGTGGATATCCTGGATTGACCTTATTCTGAACTCCACTGTATCAACAGTCCTAGTAAGTGGAATTAAGGATAAAATCCAATCCAAAAGAGGTCTACATCAAGGAGATCACCTCTTGCCCCTCCTCTTTAACCTTGCGATATATGTATTAAATAGAATAATTAATCTAGCTCTTAATAATAATACACTTTCGAAAATAGGGACAAATGTTACACGTGATGTAGTATCTACTTTATAATATGTGGACAACGCCCTGATTTTATGTTCTCATCCTCCCCATTACATCACATCTCTTATATTAATTTTATATAATTTAGAATTATTTTTGGGCATTGAAATTAACATTCACAAGAGTTCGGTATTAATCATCAACGACGGTGCAAATATGGTAGTTGAGGTAGCTGTAAAATATAACAATTTATGATTTTTGTTTGATGATAATAAACATATATATATATATATATATATATATATATATATATCTAAATGTGTTTGATATTGTACTATTATAAAATAATAGATAGAAGTAAAGAAATGAAATTTTATTTCAACAAATGATTTATTTCAATACAATTTCAAAAAGTACACATTTACAATATAACATCCACTATATTTTACCTTTTCATTTCACTCTCATATATTATACACTCTCGTATACAATACAATCACTCACTCGAATTCAATCTTTTCTATCTACTTGCTCCAATTGTTTTCTCTTCAATAATTTGCTTTGCCTGTCAAATAATAGTGCAGTAAAAAGCAAAAAGAAACAAATTTAGACTAAAAATATAAATTGTTTTTAAATTCGACGTTGCCTCAATATATTGGTTTTTTTTCTTTTAATCTTTTGAAATATACATAAAATATATCAATAATGTACACGAGCAACCTACGACATGCACAGTGTATTACTGTATATGCCGTAAGGCCGAGCACATACACAAAACACACTTGCACCAATTCAATTACGGGGACAAATGCAAAGTCGAGCTGAATAGCTCAACATAAACAATGCAAGCTCAATCCAAACAGCTCAACACAAGAAAAGAAAAGCAACAAGCAAAATCATATGCACCACTAAAGCAAGGTAAATGCACAAGCTTAAGTGCATGCATATCCAAGTGCAACCATAAACCAAAAATATAAGTGCAGTTCAACACATGCACTTTAGAATCTATTGCAACCAGAAATTAAAATACAAGTGCAGATCAACAAGATGATGCACATAGGGATGAACACACAAAGGATGCAACCAAAAATAGTGCAATAAAAGGATGCACGTACCACCATACAAAAGTGCAGCCATGCACAATTATGTAGTGCAATTCAAACACGCGCGCGTACACACACAGAGGCTTAACAAGCATACATATTCAGATTTAGAGAAGTAATACAACACTAATCTTCATCCACGTCTAGCCTAAACAAGCTACTCATAGTCAAACATCATCTCCAAGGCAATCGAAGATCTGAAAGAAATATTAGATCTTGGGGACTACAACCCTACAGTATCTCCAAATACAAGCATAACTGTGCACCACACTTCAACTGCATAGCCTAACCTAGTTATCATCACTACAAGCACATAAGCTAAACTTCATTTTTTCCATCACCATCTCAGGACACAATCACTAATCACACGATCAATCATCTTTGGCCATTATCCCAAACTATTGTTGATTAGCATAAGACACAAGCAGTAGTCAAATTTCAACATCAGAAAGAGAACAACCAAAGTTCATCGGACATCTTAGTGGAATTCAAATAGACTATGGCAAAAAAATATCACTAGATCAACATTAATCAATTAACTAGACACTTGAAGCAACCAGGAGCAATCATCACGAAAGCAAAGCAACGATTAAAAGTGAGGCAAGGCTAATTTTTCTTCAATTGACCGACAAGAGGCTTCGATGGATTCAAAATTAAAACCCTCATTTGAAGAACGAAGAGGAAACAAAGATCAACCAGAGGAAGAAACTGATTGGCAACATGAAGGGATACGGGCTAAATATTTTATCACTCCTTTTATTTTGAGCTGCATATTGTATTTGCAAAGAAGTCTTGGACCGTGTTATTTAGGGTTTCAATTTTTATTTTTAATTGTATTTTGTTTTTAATTTGATACAACTCTATTTTTAACTAGGATCGAACAATGGGTGTAGTTCAAGAGATTCTCAACTCAGAGATGGAGTGAAGGTAGGATTTTGAGCCTAGGGTTAGAACAATCAGATAGCAATAGTCGTAAATTTACAGCCTCTATAAGCGGTGAGTTGTTTAATCATAGTAGAAACCTAGATGCGCAGTAGGCAGGTTTTGCCAAGGCGGTATAAAATTGCATGTCGCTTTTATTTCCACATTTACTCTACTATTATCTGTGCCATAATTTTTATCATTCTTGTGAACTTATTATAAACCCTATTCACCGCTTCTTTAGGGTTAAATTAATACTACAAGTGGTATCAGAGCTAGGAATATAAATTCACCTTTTTAATATGTCTAGTTATATTAATATTTTTTATGAAGAAATAATCTATTGTTAGACTACCCATGTTTAACGGAATTGACTAATCGTGTTGGAAAACTAGGATGATTTTTTTTCTAGATACTATAGATACATAGGATATAGTTGAAGCTGGTTATAGTCTGCCTATGGTTAATTTAGATAGTCATGAAGTTCATAAGGAAAAAGATATGTTGGATGCTAATGAGCTTAGTTTATATCGGTCTAATACAAAAGCTAGGAATTCTATTATTTGTGCCTTAGATAAAATTGAATACAATCGTGTTGCTCACTATGTGACTGCATAGTAAACTTGGCATACACTTGAAGTCACTCATGAAGGTATATCGTAGGTCAAGTAATCTCATCTAGCCATGCTCAACAATGAATACAAAATTTTCATGCTGATGAAAGTTGAAAATATAAAGGCGATGTATGGACTATTTTCAAATATCATATTCAAATCCAAAATGCTAGGAAAAGCTTACATAGAATTGGAGATGGTCCAAAAAACTCAAAGAATTCTCTCAAGAAGTTTGGAACAAAAAGTGACAGCAATTAAGGAATCTAAAGACTTGAAATAGCTTAAATTAGAGGAACAATAGGAAATCTCATCACTTATGAGATGGAACTAAAAGTCAGAAAAGAACATGAAAGCAGAAATTCGAAAAAGAAATCAATTGCCCTTAAAGGTGCAACTGATGGTGATGAAGATGCTACGGCTTAGCTAGCATTATTGATGAAGCAATTCAAAAAGTGGACTCAAAAGCATGGAAATCCAGCAATAAACCAACAAATAAAAACCAAAATTGTTAAAATTCTGGATTATTCCAAAGAGGAAGAAATCATTTGTCATAGATGTAAAAAGGATGTAGAATACAATAGCCTATGATTTTCGTTCGATGATAATATATATATATATATATATATATATATATATATTCGTTTAAATGTATTTGTCATTGTACTATTTCATTTTTCCACATAATTAGATAAATATTTTTTGAATAGAATAAATGACTCAGAATTCATATTTAAACAAATGTTTTATTCAAACAAATATTTTATTACAAATTCAATAGTACAAATTTGAGCTTTCACTACATTTACACATTTTCAATTAAAACACAATTTTCTCTTTAAAATTCTACATACATATTTCACCTCACTACATAATTCACTCGACACTCATACACTTGATCTTAACTAGCTCCAGCTTGTGTCTGACCATTTGTTATACCTGTTAAATAAATAACGCAGTTAACTGGAAAAGGAAACAAATTTAAATTGCAAAAATAAAATTGAATTTAAAATTTATTTTTGCCTTAGGTATTTGGGTTGTTTCTTTTCATATTTTCTGACGGGACCAAATATATGTGCACGAACAACTCGTGATATTCACAGTGTATCACCGTGAATATCACAAGGTCATTTTCCAATTCCGTCTCACAGACTAGTGCAAATGCACACATATACAAGCCGAATATAAATGGATACGACACATTTATTACATAATTACACATATATAAATGCATATGTATGCATGTATATACATGAACACGTGCATGATTTTCAAAATCAACGAGCAAATGCAGGTTCAGAGGCAACCTAAACTAGATTTCAAATCAAAACAAGAACACACTAGCAATCGATGGTCAAAGAAATGCAAGGGTAATAAGACATAGCCAGTAGGTCTAACAAAATCAGTGCAGACTAGGAAATGAAATGACTCGAAGAAACTGCACAGTTAACTCGAAGCAATGTCCAGACTACTAGGTATGTACACAGTTAATTGTGACAACAAGGGATGCAACATAGACCAGGTCTATTCGACTTAAGGCAACAAGAAATTCAACTCAAAGCAATGCAAGGGAATCACACATAGAAGCAAGCACTTGAGTAATAGAGCAGTGGACACAACAAACAACAAAACACACAGAGGCAACTCAGATATACAAACACTAGCATGCATGTGTAGACATGTACAAATATGCAGTGATAACTAGAAAGAATCATCATCAATAAACCAGATTGTAATGCTAATGAACACAGCAGTCCAAAACCAGACCATATACAAATGCATCAAGCTACATTCAGGCATAAAAAGAATACAACATGAAGACCACCAGACTAGACTCCAATTATAATAAAGTCACAATGCTTCAGATGTGAGTACATGCAACCAAGCAACTGGGCATGGAACTCAAAGCAAGCACAATGGACAAAGAAATAGTGATGCAACCAGATTAGACACCAGTCAGAGCATGCAAATAAAGGCTTAACCAACATAAACATATGGATTCAGTGCATGTATACTAATGCGAATGCAGTAAACAAATTAATAAGGCAATATACCAATGGAAATTCAGACATGCATAGGTAAGAGAAAAAAATGTGCACACAATGGCTCAGAAATTCAACAGTAGGTAACTCAAGCGAAAAATTTGAATTCATCTTTTCAGAGTTCAAAATTAATGTGATCAGTCAAGTGCAAAATAGTTCAAGCATCAACATAGAAAAGTTGGACAAAATTTGAAATACGCAGCAGTTTTGAACTTGTCAACCAGGGAAATATATTCGAAACATATATGCAGAACCTTCGAATATATGAATACATCAGAGAGTCATATATATCAAAATAGAAAAAGTCAAAAGAATTCAATCAGAGGATAAGCAAGCAATGAATCTGTCACAGCCAGAGAACCAGAAAGAAATAGTTGCAGTTGATAACACGATGAATAAGTCATAGCAGAAAAGAACGGAACAAAATTCAAATCAATTCAACCGATGATATTATGAACAAGTCAGAAATGACAAAGTCATGCGATTAAAAATTAATGCAAGTGATAAATTCACAAAAGATTCAAACCAAAAATATATGAAGGAAATACTGGGTTTTGATCCCTACGAATGCCCAATATCATCATCGGCAAATGATCATCAAGTTCGAACCTAAGCAAATAAACAGAGCATAAAGTCGAGCATAGTCAAAATTGAAAAGGGCCAAAAATCACATACCGATTCTATTCCATTCGAACTCGACCTTGAAACAGCCATTAGAAAATTGAAGAAGCAAGTGAAGCGAATTGAGGAACGAAGGCATCAAAGACATCAATTTGAACTCCTAATTCCAAGTGGCCGCATCAAGTTAATCGAAACCCTAGTGATTGAAGAGCAACAAAAAGCAATGGCTGAAGTGATTACTCAATGAAGAAAAATAATGGGAGTCAGTCTTTAATTATTAGGCTGTGTTTTTTTGTTTGTGTTGGGCTTTAGTTATATAAATAAGGTTTTGATTTTCTTATTTTTATTTTATTGGTAATTTCCTTTTAAAATTTGGGGAATTTATAGTTAGGTAACTAGGTACGAACTACGGCTTTGTAGTTCGAAAATTTGCAACTCAGTGATTGAGTTATGGCAAGGTCTGAGCTTAGAGTAAGGTTAATCAAGTAGCTGGTATCACAAGTTTGCATGTGTTTGTAAGCGTCTGGTTGCTTAATTTCTAGTAGAAATCTTGAGGGTTGCACGCAGGGAGGGTTTTGCTGAAGCTGAGTAAATCTATGTGTGGTTTTACTACATTAATTTTTGTTATTATTTTTATTTCTGCATTAATTTTAGTATCACCTTATTCACCTCCCCTCTCTGGGGTAAAAACGATCCTACAAGTGATATGAGAGATAAGAACAAAAACCATTTTTTGTTAAAAATTTGAATTTTTCTTTCAATGGCTTCGTTTAATAATGCTTTTGCTGAGGGTCAGTCCAAAGCTAGACCACCCATGTTGTGATATCCTGAAAGTTCAAAGAATTTAAAATGTGATAATCTCTTAATCAAATATTTAAAATTGGTAAAATTTGTTAATTTCAAACAATAATAAATATAATGAGTTGTTTTTAAATATAGTTATATATAGATTTTTAAATGAAATAATAATTTACAAATTCAAATTATGTTATTTTATAAATAGATTTTAAACAGACTTATTATTTTCTAATTTAATAAGTGTTGTACAAAATATGTATATATATATATATATATATATATATATATGTGTGTGTGTGTGTGTGTGTGTGTATTTGAATTGATTTTAAACAGGATAATTATTTACAATTAATAATGTGTTTGTTTAAAATTGATATCTATGTTTATTTGAATTGATTTTAAATTGGGATTTTAAATTGACTTTGAATTTGAAATTTAAAAAAAAATTGAATTTAAAGGAATATATATCTTGAAATAAAATAATAATATAGTTTGGATTTAAGATATATGGATAAGGATTTTTATTTAAAATAAGATTTGTTTTATATTGTTCTCTTTAAAGAAATTTATTTATAGAAATTTGGAAAAGTATTTATTTAATAGGAATAAATACAAAAGCTTTTAAATTAGCATTTAAAAATGAGTTTAATATATTATATATGATTTTATTTAAAATATAATTGGTTTTTATTTTATTTTCTTTTAAAAGTTTTATTTGTTTAAATTTAGAAAGCATTTATAAATTTATAAATATATTTATTTAAATAGGAAAATTAATAATAAAGCTTTTCAAATCATTTGAAAATAAAGTAAATAAAAATTATGACAAGTGTAATTAAATAAAGAGATAAGTAACATGTGTTAGCATATTAATAATGCTAATAGAGAAGTGTCACATTTATTTGAGTTTTCTTTTAATTTTAATAAAATCTGAAATTAACTTATATAAACTTCTATCTTCCCTTTCATTTCTTTTTTTTCTATCTCAGTTCAAAAATATGATGTATCAAACCCTGTAATTTATCTCCTCTAAAACAAATGAAAACCAGAAAATCCTCAAACAAAACCTTGTAATACATTTCTCAATTCAAACAACTTTCAAATCTAAACTCCTCAAACATGTAAACTAATGCCAAAACCAGAAATGCAAGATCAAAACCCTGTAAAAGCATTTCTCGAACCAAAATTTAAAACCATGTAATCACTTTCAAATCTGAAGTCTGTAACCATCTCAAGCAATAAGCCTGAAACCAGAAATTTATATCAAAGCCTGTAATGTTTTCAAACTGGAATCAAGTCTGGAGTCATCATCACTATGCCCCAGTTAAACTTTCAAGTATTCAAAGCTTTTCCGTCTTAAAGCATTCTTGTTTCAAGCAATACAAGTTTTCTGGAATAAAAAACAAGAGCATGCAAATTTCATTCCAGTTTCAAAGGCTCTCTGCATTTTTAAAAGGTGAGTAAACATTTTAAACTAAAACTTAAGTTGCTAATTATCTGTTGCTTGACAAATTGCTGTGATGATGATGTCTTGCATGTGTATATAGAAGTATAAAACCTATGTATATGAATGTTTTTGAATATGCTTGTCTGATGTTTGTACCTCTATGTTTCTTTTCTTCTACAGAGATTTTAAAATAAACAAAAATTCAAGCTCTCAATTTAATCACTATGAAACTTTGGTGTTAAAATAAGTTAGTTTAGTTTAAACATCATCTAGGTTTTTAAAACAAGTTCTAGTATTTTAAGTTTGGAAATTTACTGGAAACAAGAAAATACAGTTGAAATCTTAAATATGTAATAAAATCAAATGTTAAATTGTATTGATTCAAGTATATATCTTGAATCATCTTTGAAAGTTAGGATTTTTAAGACAAAAATCACAATTTTTAAAATTGAAATGAATGAGGATTTGGGAATTTTCTGGAATTGGAATTTTGGGTGATATCTGATGATCACGAGGTCTATGGGATCGGGATTTTTGGTGGAGGTAGAGGAAGTATCTGGTGGTATGGAAAAAATGGATGGCGGATTGCCTGATGGTCGTGGTGATGGCGGCAGGTGGATTTGGGTTTTAAACCTAGTTTGGTTTAGTTTGGAAAATGAGATCACTGCTCTACCTCGAATGAATCGAGTGTTACGAAATTCAGGAATATGGTGGCATGGTGTGTCGGTATGGTGAGGCCAAAATCTTTCGACCTTTGGTGGTCGAAATGGGTTGGTCGGAGGGTTTTTGCTGGGGGTTATTTGGTTCCAGTCTCCACTGGACTATCTCCATTTTGGATCGAAGTTTGTTTTTGGGATTTGATGATTGGAGTGGGTTACTGCGATGTAGGGTGACGAGCAGGGAGGTTCATCAGTGATCGGAGGTGACTCCGGTGATGGTGCACGTGCACAACGATGATTTCTCGCGTCTGGAAAATAGGTTCGTGTGCGACTCGAAGGGATGCTCGTGTGTTTGAATGTGTGGCTCGAGTGGGAACTCGAAGTAGGTGGTAGTGTTTTAACATGTGATCTGTTGTTGTGGTTACAGTTTTTTTTAAAAATTTAAACTTAAATTAAAAACTAAAACAAATGTTGAAATGGAAAAAGAACTCAGGTTGGACCTGAGTGGATTTCAGGTATGACCTGATGCAAGTGTTGAATAGTTTTTAAAAGGTTTTAAAATTTAAGTTTTGAAGTTTAAACTTTAATTTAATTTAAATCTTCTTATGTAATTTTACTTTATATAAAATAATTGTTTCCTTAAACAGTTGCTAAGAGGTTTTGACATTTGTTTAACTAAAATTTTATTAAGAAAAGTTTTAAGTTGATTTAAAAGTTAAGTTAGAAATAAAATTTTAAAAGGTATTTGTGAAATCAAGTTTTAAATTCAAATTTTAAACTAGTTTTAAAAAACTATTACTTGATAATATTTTAAGTATCTAAAGGAAGCTTTGTTAACCTTAATTTATCAAGTTAAATAATTGTTTATTTTAAAGCTTAATTATTGAATTAATTAAGTGAAATTAATTATTAAGATAAAATGTTTTGATGATAATTAAGTCATTAATTAAGACAACGTTTTATCTTAAGATAATTAAGCTTTTAATGGATTGATATTAATTAAATTAATTAAGGAAATTAGATTTGATTAATTAATTTAATTAATAATGATTAAGAATTAATTAAGGAATTAATTAAGAGTAATTAATTGATCTAATTAATTAATTTATTTAAAATTAATAATTAAGAGTTATAAGTTAATTAATTAGAGGTTAATTAATTTATATAAGAATTATTAATTAGATAATTAGAAATTATTAATTAATGATTAAAGATTAATTAATTAAGTAATTAAGGTTGATTAATTAGTAATTAAAAATTAATTAACTTGTTAAAAATGTACTTAATTTGTAATTAAGTTTTATTAATTAATAATTAGGCTTTATTAATTAATAATTAAGGAATCATTTATCTATAATTAAAGTTAATTAAGGATTAATTAAATAATATTTAGGGTTGATTAATTGTTACTAAAGATTGATTAATTAATTAATTAAGGATTAATTAAGTGGTTATTAAGTTTTATTAATGGATAATTAAGGTTTATTAATTAATAATTAAAGAATAATTAATCTATAATTAAAGGTTAATTAATTTATTTAAAGGGGTAACTAAGGGATGAATTACCCAATTATAATTAATCAAATGAATATGATTAATTAATTGGTTGATTAATTATGGATAATCTCGATGATTGATTAAGTATGAATACTTAATGAGATTAAATAGTGTAATTACTTAGTGAAGTAATTAGTGTATAATTACTGGGATGTAATATATTAAAGGGAATTACTTAATGGGAAGTAATTAAAGAATAATTACTTAACAGAAGTAATTAAGGATTAATTATTTGGTGTAATTAATCAAAGGATTTATATAATTAATTAAGGAGTTAATTAATTAAGGTAAGTAATTACAGGATGGTAATTAGTGTTTATGGTTAATTAAAGTTGATTAATGGAAGTAAATAATTAAGGATCATTAATTTATGTAATTAATGAGAGTAATTAAGGATTGATTAATTAAGATTAGTTAATCAATAATAAGTGATTATAAGATAATTAATTACTTGTAATTAATTAAGGATTAATGTAATTAATTATAGTTAATGAAGTAATTAAGCTTAATTATTTTAACGGTTTGTAGATAATTAATTTGTATAATTAATTAAGGGTTAATTACTTAAGGTATTTAAAGGATAATTAATCAAGTGTGATTAATTAAGATGATGATTAATTAATTGGTTTAATTAATGATTAAGTAAGCACGATTTATAGCAATGAAGCAATTAATTTAATTTATTTTAAATTAATTAGAGATGAAGTAATTAATTTAATTCGTTTTAAATTAATTAATAGATGTGTGATTAATAGATCATTGCTTATGGATGGTTGATTGATATAGAATGCCTTGATTGTTTGATATCTCTGATGAGATATGTGTGATATGTGTTATGAGATGATTTGGTTAAATTGTGATATGGATTATCTATTTATGGATATATATATTATCTATCTGTGTGAACATAGATAATGATTTAAATTGAATTGTTTTAACTTTAAAACAACTTAGACCTAAAGGATGGCGTTTTGGATTTCGATGAGACCGGGATCGTGTTTTCAAATTTGGATATCCGAAAACCACATCGATCCAAATTAACGATAGGTTATGAATCTCAAGTGAAGATGAAGATTCAGAGTGTAAGGGCTATTGTCATTAACTCTGAGGGTGATTCCAAAATGAGTGTAACGAGATAATGCCTTCGGTTTCGTTCGAACCCGGAACGAACTTGTATGGATTGAATGCTTTCAGAACATCGTTAGGTGGGTGATGAGCATTCTAAGGTAGATGTGTTCTATAAAGGTAATTGTAGCCTCAAGCCTCATCAACTGAGAATGGCTAAAACAAGGGAGGTGCAACAAGGCTAAGTGGGTCATGCCCAAGTAGGACGAGATTTACCCCGATCTAGATGTCCCTTCTTATTCGGCTGTGTGGTCGGCTGCTAGCTACAACCGTGGGGTTGTCTTGTTTGAAACTGTTCAGTAAGGAATGGTTCCGGCTTTGTGTTGCAGGAGATTTAGGGTGGATCCTCGGTACGGTGATCTAGGTCCCGTACTGTGACGGGCGGTACCCCAGTAGCCCTGCCATTGTATGGAATCCAATCTCCAATAAGTGCCGTACGTATTGATTATACCCAACTATGTTGGAACGTGAGATGTAAGCATTCCAGATATTTCTGTATTTTACTTGAAAACCCTAGACCCTATTATAATATCACTGGATTTCCTATCAAATGTTTTGGTTAGCATAAGGTAAAAACTTACCCATGTTTATGTGTGGGGAGTCTTACGTGATACCTTTGTTTTCAAAAGGTTTTTAAAGTTAAGCAACTTTAACCGTTTACTCACACCAGACCCATGTCTGACCCGGAGTTTATTTTTGTTTTTCCATAAACTCTTGGGTACTCAAATTTTTATGAGTAGCCGAGAGATTCAGGTTAGGTTTGATGAATTTTGAAGGAGCTATGGAGCAGGAGGCTTCAATGTTTGTAGATATATATAGATGGTTCCGCTGTATTAGTCTCTGAGTCGTAAGTCTGAGTTTTTATCTATATTGTATATTGAGTTGTATAACTAGACAGGTGTTTATAACTATCTAGTATGTGATGTATAAGCTGTGTAACTCTGATGTATATGATACTATGTAATATTATGTGATTAATATAATTTATTCATTCCGCTATTGAGATTCTGATGTTGTTCTTTCTTTCTTCTCTATCTTTTCTCTTTTCTATCCCTTTCTTTCTTAATAATGATGCGTCTTATTGTGGACAATAAGGCGGGTCGTCACACATGTTAAATGGTGAATATACATATTGGAAAACTAGAATGAATTTTTTTCTAAAAAGCATAGATACATGGAATATTGTTGAAACATGATATAGGACACCAACAATAATCGTAAATAATCAAGAAGTTGAAAAACCTATGGACCAATGGACAATCTTAGAAATAAACCGCAAAATGCTAATGCTAAAGCTATGAATTCTATTATTTGCTCATTAGATCAAATTGAATTTAACCGTATCTCACATTATCTAACTGCGCAAGAAATATGGTACATGCTTAAAGTGACTCATGAAGGAACCACCTAGGTTAAAGAATCTCGTTTTGCCATGCTCAGTAGCGAGCACGAGAACTTCACAATGGCAAAGGATGGAAGTGTCAAAAAAATGTATGGAAGACTCTTTGATCTTGTATACAAATCAAAATCTCTAGGAAGACCATATACAGAGCTAGAAATAGTCCGAAAAATCCTTAGAATTCTTCCATGAAATTTAGAAGCAAAAGTGATAGCCATTCAAGAATCAAAGAATTTGAATCAAGTTAAAGTTGAAGAACTCATTAGAAGCCTTACCACTTAAGAGCTAGAAATCAAATTCCAAGAAGAACGTGAAGGACAGATACATGAAAGAAATCTATAGCTCTCAAAGGAACTACTGCAAGTGAAGGTGATGATGGTGATGGTGAAGGAGCAGTTGAACTTGCACTGATAATAAAGAGATTCAAAAGGTGGAACTGTAAATATGAAAATCCTGCTCTAAATGAACAACTGAAGAGAAGAATCGTCAAAGTTCTAGACAACTCAGAAGAGCAGGAGATCATTTGTCATAAGTGCAATAAACCTGGTCATATCAAGCCAAATTGTCCTCAAAATCAATTCAGCAAATGAAAGAAACCGAAAAGGATAAGCTTTATAGAAACTTGGGATAAAAGTAATGAAGACGATAAAAGCACTGGCAATGAGAGTGAAAGAGAAAATCTATGTTTTTCAAGAGAAGCAAGTGACAGTGATGAGGACGAGCCAAGCGAGGTATCAAAACTTACTCACTCGTAATTAATTATATATTTTAATGAAGTAAATAGCTGTTTTGAAAGACTTAGGGAAAAGTAAGCTAAAATTAAATCACAAAAAGATAGTTTAATAGAACTAAATAAGCAGCTTGATCAATTGGTTCAAAACTATAGAAATAAGAGCTCTAAGTGTGATAAGTGTTCATCATTAGAAGAGGAAATAAAAAAATCAAAAACTAGAATTAAATTGCTTGAAAATGAAATTCTGATTTTGAAAGAAAGTGAAAATACTAGAAGAGAAAATTCTATTAAAAAGTGCACTTTGTTATTGAATGAAAATGAATCTCTCAAGTCACAAGTCCAACAACTGTATACAACTTCAAAAAAAATTTCCAAAGAAGAAAGATCACTAAATATGCTATTAGGGAAACAAACTGTTAATACTATTAGACAAGGACTTAGGTATACTTAATCTAAAAAAGTTAGAAGTGAAACTAATCATGTCAACTCCAAGTGCACGATTTGTGGAAATATTGGACATAATCAAAACAATTGCTAGTTTAGATCCAAACACATGAAAACAATATAAATTTGGGTTCCTAAAGGCACGAATGTAAATTCCCTTAAAGTCAAACAAATCTGGGTGCCAAAAGGAACAAACATATACTATCTTGGTTATACACAAACTTGTTTTTCAAATTTTCTTGTCACTAACAATCATGGATCTATAAAAACAAATAGGTTACAAAAATATTTTCTCGTGTAGGTGTGTTGATAGGCTAAGGAACAACAATAATGGTACATAGATTCTAGCTGTTTCAGGCACATGACGGACCACAAATTAAAGTTCCTTAGCTTAGAGAAGTACAAAGGTGGCAGAGTCACAATGGGCAACAACGATGTATTGTACATTGGAAATATGCACCATAATCTGATTTCAATCAAGCCAATAAGAGGAAAGGCAATCAAACAAGGATGAAAAAGGTAAGGTAGTGGACCAAAAGAAATATTGAGGTATGATTGGATCACTTCTTTATCTTACTGCTTCTAGACCAGACATTATGTTCTCTGTTTTGCTTATGTACATGATTATAACCAAATCCAAAAGAATTTCATTCTCTAAAAAGGATTATAAGGTATTTGTTGCATACCTCACGGTTTGATCTATGGTATCTAACTAATGATAACTTTGAGTTAAAAGGGTATTCAGATGTAGATTATGCTGGTAGTCTAGTTGATTGAATAAGTACTAGTGGAACGTGTTTTATGTTGGGACATTCGTTAGTTGCATGGTCAAGTCGAAAAATATTATATATATAGTAGAGATCACATTTCGAAAGAAAATATCTACATAAATTTCATTTCAACTGATTTTCAATTGACAGACATTTTTACAAAATCTCTTTCAGAAAATAGTTTTTGTTGACTTCATCTCAGTTTAGGCATTTTATAAATTCGATTTTATATTTTTGGATTTGATATTAAATGCCTATGTTAACTAATATGACTCCCTAATGATTATCAAAAAGATAAATAGTGACTGGAAAAAAAAAATGAGTGTTCATATTAATCATACATTATGACTTAAGACAGTATATTTAGTAAATTTCCTTAAAAAAATTTAAAAAACTTTGTAATAAACTTGGTTAGTAAAAATTCCATGACCATCTTTATTCCTATCATACTTCCACGACAATCACTCATCAAAATCCAATATAGTATGTCAAAATGTGGTATTTAAATGAGAAATTATTCATTTTTTTAATATAATTAGCAATAAAAACATCCAAAGTACTCACTCTCATTTAAAGTCCTTATGGTTTTGCATGGGTGAACTACTTGAAATATTTGATTATGTGCTTTCATGCTCATTTAAAAGTCCTTACGGTTATGCATATATGGAACACATATCAAAATTAGCTGAAATAGGCGAGTTTATTCTAACCCATTTAAAAGTCTTTACTGTTATGCGTGGTTAGAAGAAGCTTGGAATTCATTTTTTTAAATAAAAATTGGGAATACTACTAATCTTATTTAAAAGTCCTAACGGTTATGCATGGTTAGTAAGTATTAAAATTCCTATCATAAATATACCACAAATGGACTCGACCATATGGTTTTCTATGCCGACATCACTCCTATCGCTCTAAAGTGGTATATGTGCCTAATAGAGTATTTATGATTTTTGTTTGATTTTTCTTGAAATTTAATATTTATACTCGATTAGGTATTAATGTTGTATTAATGTCTATCACTTTCTCACTCTTATCTAATACTGTTACTCTTTTGCTGATAACGAAAGGGAGAGACAGAAGTTAAGATTTTGGCAAATAAATTCAAATTTTTTGTTTGCATATTCTCATTTAGTTTCATTGCATTTTTTTAGTTTTTTATTTGCATATTTTTTATTTATTATGATGCATATGTGAATGGGGGCTTTGTTGTAGGGGGAGCATGCAAATAGGGGGAGCTAACAGAATTTATCAAGACCAAATACATTTAAAAGAGTCAAAATCTTAATATATGTTTCTTATCATCAAAAGAGGGAGATTGTAGAGTACAATAGCCCACGATTTTTGTTTGATGATAACAAATATATATATATATATATATATATATATTCGTTTAAATGTATTTATCATTGTACTATTTCATTCTTCCACATAATTAAATAAATATTTGTTGAATAAAATAAATGACTCAGAATTCATATTTAAACAAATATTTTATTCAAATAAATATTTTATTACAAATTCAATATTACAAATTTCAGCTCTTACTACATTTACCCATTTTCAATTACAATACAATTTTCAATTTACAATTCTATATACATATTTCACCTCACTACATAATTCACTCGACACTCATACACTTAATCTTGACTAGCTCCAGCTTGTATCTAACCATCTGTTATACCTGTTAAATAAATAACGTAGTGAACTGGAAAAGGAAACAAATTTAAATTGCAAAAATAATTTTGAATTTAAAATTTATTTTTGCCTTAGGTATTTGGGTTGTTTCTTTTCATATTTTCTAATAGGGATCAAATATATGTGCACGAATAACTCATAGTATTCATAGTGTATCACTATGAATATCATAAGGCCGTTTCCAAATTCCATCTCACCTACTTGTGCAAATGCACACATGTGCAAATCGAATATAAATGATACGGCATGTGTATTACACAATTACACATATATACATGCGTATGTATGCATTTATATATATGAATATGTGCATGATTTTCAAAATCAATTAGCAAATGCAGGTTCAGAGGCAACCCAAACCAGATTTCAAATCAAAACAAGAACACACCAACAATGGATGGTCAAAGAAATGCAAGGGTAACAAGACATAGTCAGTAAGTCTAAAAAAATCGGTGCAGACCAGGAAATGAAATGACTCGAAGAAACTACACAGTTAACTCGAAGCAATATCCAGACCACTAGATATGTACACAATCAATTGTGATAACAAGGGATGCAACATAGACCAGGTTTATTCGACTCGAAGTGACATGCAATTCAAATCAAAGCAATGCAAGGGAATCACACATGGAAGCAAGCACTCGAGTAATAGAGCAGTGGACACAACAAACAGCAAAACACACAAAGGCAACTCAAATATACAAACACCGACATGCTTGTGTTTACATGTATATATATACAGTGACAACCAGATAGAATCATCATCAACGAACCAGATTGCAATGCTAATGAACATTGCAGTTCAAAATCAGACCAGACACAAATGCATCAAGCTACATTCAGGCATGAACACAATGCAACACGAAGGCCACCGGACTAGACTCCAACCAGAACAAAGTCACAATGCTTCAGACATGAGTATATGCAACCAAGCAACTAGGCATGGAACTCAAAGAAAGAAATGAACTTGTCATAGCCAGAGAACCAAAAAAAATAGTCGCAGTTGGTAACATGATGAACAAGTCTTAGCAGAAAAGAATGGAACAAAATTCAAATCAATTCAACCAATGATATTATGAACAAGTCAGAAATCACAAAGCTATACGATCAAAATTAACGCAAGTGATAAAATCACGAAAGATTTAAACCAAAAATATACGAATGAAATATTGGGTTTCGATCCCTATAAATGACCAGTATCATCATCGGCAAATGATCATCGAGTTCGAGCCCAAGCAAATAAATAGAGCATAAAGTCGAGCATAATCAAAATTGAAAAGGGGCAAAAATCACATATTAATTCTATTCCATTAGAACTCGACCTTGAAGCAGCCATAAACAAATTGAAGAAGAAAGCGAAGCGAATTAAGGAACGAAGGAATCAAAGCAATCAATTTGAACTCCTAATTCCAAGCGGCCGCATCAAGTAAATCGAAACCCTAGTGTTTGAAGAGCAGCAAAAAGGAACGGCTGAATTGATTACACAAAGAAGAAAAATAAAAGGAGAGAGTTTTTAGTCGTGTTTCTTAACTTGTGCCGGGCTTTAGTTATACAAATAGGGTTTTGATTTTTATTTTATTTGTAATTTCCTCTTAAATTTTGGTGAATTTCTAGCTGTGTAACTTGGTACGAACTACAGTTTTGTAGTTCGAGAATTTGCAACTCAGTGCCTGAGTTATGGCACGGTTTTGAGCTTAGAGTTAGGTTAATCAAGTAGCGGGTATCACAATTTACGTGTGTCTGTAAGCGTATGATTACTTAATTTCTAGTAGAAATATTGGTGGCAACACGTAGGCAGGGTTTGGCCGAAGCTGGGTAAATCTTTGTGTGAGTTTTACTGCATTGTTTTTGTTATTATTTTTATTTCTGCATTAATTTTAGTATCACCCTATTCACCCCGCTCTAGGGTGAAAACTGTTATCCTACCTTTTGGTAAGGTCGTGACACCAAGAACTTGACTAGAAACCAAGGATAGTTCGTCTTGGAGATCGTTAATACATAGGTCTACTATGGATACCGGTAAATTTTGTCTGAGTTCGGATCGAGCTACAATTGACATGATAGGACCAGTAAAGCTATGAAAGCCAATGTTCCAAATTTCAAGT
This sequence comes from Allium cepa, assembly GCA_030765085.1. Lineage (NCBI taxonomy): Eukaryota > Viridiplantae > Streptophyta > Magnoliopsida > Asparagales > Amaryllidaceae > Allium > Allium cepa. The sequence continues at coordinate 889,437,053 of CM060929.1, forward strand.
CAATCGGAGTTCGTATGCTCAAGATATTGATCGATCACGGTTGAGAAATCCAAACTTGCATCGATCATAACTCAAGATCTACAAGTCCAAATGCCACCAAATTTTCACAGAAGCTTACATATAACCTAAGGAATGTTCATGCCAAATTTCGGCTTGATTGGAGCAAATCCTGATGGATACGAAATTCTTTCGTATCGATCACAAACCGAAAAGCCCAAACTTGCATCGATCATAGCTCGCAATCCATAATACCAAATGCTAGGAAATTTTCATAGGAGCTTACGTACGACAAAAAGAACGTTCCTGCCAAATTTCATCTCGATTGGAGCAAATCTTGATTGATACGAAATTCGTTTGTATCGATCACGGATCGAGTCGAAATCACCTGGGATCGGTCGTGTGAGCCCACCCACGTGCCAGAAGTGGTCTTTCGAAATCTGAGCGAGATATTTGCATGTACGCCTATAAATAGCAGCCATATGTATTCAGAAAAGGGACTTTTTTCTCTTTACGCTGAAACTCTCCCGAAATCATTATCAAACTTCAGTTGTACAGTTGTAATCTTTTGTAATCAGCAAGTAAAGTTCAACAAACATCAGTCATTTCATAGTGGACGCAGGCAATTCGCCAAACCACTCTAAATCCATGTGTTTCTGTGCATTTTCTTATATGTTTATTGGTATGTTTGTTAGATCTGCTTCATTTTACATTTATTCTCTTCATTTTAACTCTTCAAACACATCCGAAGAGTCTTGTGCCCAATTTTGGTACAAACACTTTGGTGCTTTCATCGAGAGAAACCCTGCTTTTCTCCAGCTCTATGGATCTACTACCGTCGTTGGATTGCAAAAATCTAAGGAGAAGATCCAGATCTATGGTTCAGTGGTTCCTTCTATTCTATTCAGATTGCTCCATATCTAAGAGGAACTGCATTCAACATGATTTTTGTATCTAGAAAATATTATGTTTTCGTATCCTTGAAAATATGGTGAATTTCATATCCATATTTTCGTATCCTTGAAAATATAGTGAATTTCATATCCATATTTTCATATCCATGAAAATATGGTGAGTTTCATATCCATATTTTCGTATCCAGAAAATATGATGAATTTTATATCCATATTTTTGTATCCTGAAAATATGGAGAATTTCGTATCCGTATTTTCGAATCTAGAAAATATGGTGAATTTCGTATCCATGAAAATATGATGAATTTCGTATCCATATTTTCGTATCCATGAAAATATGGTGAATTTTGTATCCATATTTTCGTATCAAGAAAATATGATGAATTTCATATCGTATCCATGAAAATATAGTGAATTTTGTATCCTTATTTTCGTATCCATGAAAATATAGTGAATTTTGTATCCAGAAAATATGGTGAATTTTGTATCCATATTTTCGTATCCATGAAAATATGATGAATTTCGTATCCATGTTTTCGTATCTAGAAAATATGGTGATTTTCGTATCCATGTTTTCGTATCCAGAAAATATGATGATTTTCATATCGATCAGTTTTCATATCGATCAACATTCATGTAGATCAACTTTCGTATCGATCACCTTTCGTATTGATCGATTTTCGTATCGATCACTTTTCGTATCGATCGACTTTCATATCGATCACTTTTCGTATATATCACTTTTCATATCGATCAATTTTCATATCGATCAGCATTCGTATCGATCACTTTTCATATCGATCAGCATTCGTATCGGTACTCACATGCAGTTCGTATCTTTCCATCTACATCCATTTCGTACCGATACTCACATGCAGTTCGTATCCATCCTTCTGCGTCTAATTCGTATCAATACTCGCATGCAGTTCGTATCAATCCATCCGTGTCCAGTTCGTATCGATACTCCCATGCAGTTCGTATCGATCCATCTACATCCAATTCGTATCGATACTCACATGAAGTTCGTATCCATCCATCTGCATCCAATTTGTATCGATACTCGCATGCAGTTCGTATCGATCCATCTGCATCCAATTCATATTGATACTCCTATGCAGTTCGTATCGATCCATCTGCGTCCAATTCGTATCGATACTCGCATGCAGTACGTATCGATCCGTCTGCGTCCAATTCGTATCGATACTCCCATGCAGTACGTATCGATCCGTCTGCGTCCAATTCGTATCGATACTCCCATGCAATTCGTATCGATCCATCCCCATCCAAGTCGTATCAATACTCACATACAATTCGTATCCATACATCTACGTCCAATTCGTATGATACTCCCATGCAGTTCGTATCGATCCATCTGCATCCAATTCATATCGATACTCGCATGCAGTTTGTATCGATCCATCTGTGTCCAGTTCGTATCGATACTCCCGTGCGGTTCGTATCGATCCATCTACGTCCAATTTGTATCGATACTCACATGCAGTTCGTATCGATCTTCAGATACCACTTCATATTGATCTCGCCGCATGCGTTTCGTTTCAATCCTCAGATACACTTCGTATCAATCCAGCCAGTTGCATTTCGTATCGATCTTTAGATACCATTTCGTATCGATCTGGCCGTATGCGTTTTGTATCGATCTCAAATAACACTTTATATCGTTCAAACGTTGCTCAGAACGATACGAAATTTGAAAGAAAAAAATATATTTTCGAGAAACCCCCTCAAACCCTAGCCGTAGTGCAGAGCACCTGCATAGTAAATTCAAAACTCAACTTAATAAAGAAACATCCTGATCGCTCCACGACTGGATGGGACGTAGGGTATTAAAACAGCACTTTTTGAATTGCAATCAAGGAACTGGTAAAGAAATACTACTCAACCGTGCACCTAGAAGCTGGAAGACCTAGCTGATATGCCAAGAACTAGAGTTGATTAGTATATCTTGCTTCTAAGTTGGACTACAACTTCCCCCAATTGTCCAGCTTTTAAACTCCTAAATTGACAACTATGGTACAATGGCTAATATGACGACTGCCCTACATTGTCTACTTTGCCAACTCAAAGCACAGCTAATTACCACTGAACCATCTTCAAATGCCCGCATCTTAATCATACCGTGTCCATATGACTAGAAGCATGGCCTACAACCTCAAGAGGACTTCCTTAGTACCCTATATAGGTCTCTTATCCGGATGAAAGTTTGGGACAATCATTAATCTTTTAGCCTATTTTAACCAACTCGTCGTCCAATCGGCGTTACCAACCACTCAAACGTTGGACAATCATGCACGCATCATTCAGTAGTGTTACAAGATCTCATAGACATAAAATGGACCTAGTCATAATGACGATTGAAGAATCTTCCTCAGTGGAGACCTATTCATTGAAACCATCCTACCTGCAAAATTTCCAGTGAAAATTCAATATGTTGACTATGCCAGTATACTATGGAAATACAACTCCCGACACTACCTCATGAAGTGAGGATGACGCATGGACTCCACCAGAAGTGGTGAATTACACCAAATGCATATGTCTTCCCCCATGCCTCAAAGAACACTGTCAGTCATGGTTAGACATACCGATTCTACTTCTCATATTACTGAAGGGAATAAAGAAGATGGCGGCCAATGAATTTATCCAAAGCCTACCGCCAGTTGCTGCCAATACCCAAAAATGAATTCATCACCAGCACTTATTTTCAGACTTTGGTAAGAAAACTGGTGGATAGCCGCCGACGACTATACCAACATGTCCAGGCCAATATTGAGTTGATGAATCAGATGAAGGATCAACTTGGCGAGATAAGGAGGGAACCTACTCCATAATCTAGATCGGAAAACTCCTTTTTTAGATGGTTACCGCGAATGGAAACGCCATAAGGCTGCTCCGGAAAGGATAGCTCTGGCAATATGTTCAAGCCCCCAAAAACGAAGGGCCAAGAACCCCCGACCCCTATGAATCAAGAATTTTGATCAAAATGAACCATTTGCTTTAAACTTCCAACTGTGAAGGGCTGGACCGAAGTGCAAAAGTGAGAACATGACACCGCTTCACTTATCAATGAGATTTAATCCGATCTCTTTTGAATGATTACTATTTCAATTTTGTTTATGTTGCAAAATATGACTGACTTGAATTAAACTACTTGCAAATGATGCAGGTAACTGAGTACTCAAGGTTCGGTGCCAAACAACCTCTATGGACTATGATCAAGTCATTGAGGTATCATTATGACGAGCATGATTCAACCACTCATCACCTACTATATGCCTTTGAATGGGGGTAAGGCATTAAAGTGAAATAGATCGACAAAGTTAGGACTCTAGTATGAAGTAGAGGCAACCGACCATCATGAGCCATCATTCCAACTCTCTTCCACAACTCGACTGGAAGAGCGCAAAGCATAAAGTGAAAGTGACTTGACTGTCTGCTCTCCAACTCTTGCTCCTGAATTAAGGGAAAATACACAGCTCAAAGTGGATGTAGTTCGACCATCCTCTCCTCTGCTCGAGCTCAAAGCTTGCCAGAACGCTAATCTTACTCCTTAGGCTTGGCAGAAGCAGAATCCAAACGAACATGTATGTGATTCAACTGTCCATAAAATAAATCTTATCCTACGTTGATGGCAGATAAGTGGAAAGTAATCGAGATCCCACCAATCACTCGCTAAGTGAAACCCTGAGCTCGGGGATAAGTCACCACACTGATGCCAAAAAAGGATTGATACGTGACAATCCTTTAACTAACTCCAGTCTCCTAGAGTGCGAGCTGAAGTATAAACTTATAAATGCGGTTTTGAAGAGGGTGGATCCATCCACCTAACAACTTTGCTCGTATCTTGACCAAGTATGAGGAGGATGGACCCGTCCATCTAATGACCTTGCTTGTTAACTCAGGGTGGATGCGAATCGACCATCCACGATCCTGATAAATTCATCGTTCCCGGAATGCGAACGAAATTCAAATGCCTAAACAGACGTGACTGACCGTCTGTCGGTAAACTCCAAGTTCCCAGAGCGCGTACTGGAGTATAAACATCAACTCCAAGTTCCCAAAATGTGAACTGGAGTATAAACATCAACTCCAAGTTCCCAGAGCGCAAAATGGAGTACAAACATCAAGTCCACGTTCCAAAAGCATGAACTGGAGTATACCCATCAATTAACTCTAGATTCTCAGAGTGCGAACTAGAATATAAACATCAACTAACTCCAGATTCCCAGAGTGCAAACTGAAGTATAAACATCAACTAACTCTAAGTCCCCAGAGCGTGGACTAGAGTATAAACACAAAAATGGGTGTGACTGACCACCCATCAACCAACTCTAGATTCCCGGTGTGGGAGCTGGAGTATAAACAACAAAATGGGTGTGACTGACCATCCATCAACCAACTCCAAATTCCCGGAGTGCAAGCTGGAGTAGAAACATCAAAATAGGTGTGACGGACCACCCGTAAAACAACTTAAGTCCCCAGAGTGCAAACGTAATCCTAAAATACCAAATGGGTGTGATTGACCGCCCATCAACTAACTCTAGATTCCCAAAGTGCGAACTGGATTATAAACATTAGCTAACTCTGGTCCCGAGAGCGCAGTCTGGAGTATAGAGACCTAATGGGTGTGGCAAATCACCCATCAACCAACTCCGGTCCTCAAAGCATGAACTGAAATACAAATACCAGAAGAGATGTGATTCGACTGTCCATCTATCAACTCTAATTCCTCAGCAAGTTCTATAGTACAAAAGTGGATGTGGTTTGACTGCTTGCTTTCCAAATCTTCCCTTGACATGCGGGCACACTTATCATAAAAAATCGGATGTGATCCAACCATCTAGCACAAAGTGGGAACGACACAATCGTCCATGCACTCTAACCCTACAAGACAAAATTTATTCTTTGATTCGATAGGGAGACACAGATTCGCAAAACGGATCTAGCTGAACGTCTTATTCTAAATGGATGTGATTACCCATCGTACCGCTAATGAACGTGACACGACCGTTCATCCGTTAACTCTCACCAATGATCTGGCGGGTTGTGCGTGCAACGTGGACGGATGTGACCCAATCATTCGCCAATCAACTCCTTCCTGCAATTCAGTAAGAGAAACATCAAATTAAATTTGTCGCAATATGACCGACTACACTTCGATTTTCGCCATTGACTAGTGCCAGAGGAATTAATCGAGTAAAATGCGGTCTGACCATTTTCTGCTAAAATTCTTAATCCCCAGAGTGTGGACAGGGGTATAAACATTAAATAGGTGTGACTAATGGCCCTTCAATTGACTCTGATCCCCGGAGTATGACTACGAGCATAGACAAATGAATGAATGTGATCTGACCATTCATTCAACAATTCTGACGTAAAGTCGACGGGAGGAGTATAAACTCACAACAGATGCAATTAGACCATCCATAAACTAACTCTGCTAACCCAAGGCTTGGGGCAGAAGAACAAATCATCGAAAGAAGAGAAAGGTGACTCGCTACATCGCTAGCTTAGCATCCTTTACAACTTAAGGCAACGACTGCAAGGAGACCTTAATGCTAACCTATCAAAATGATGCCCGAAGTTACGGGAAACCAATTATATCGTACCTCCGGATCGACGGGCAATATCAATCTGCGCCTTTCATATCATACCAATGGATCGATAGGTAGTGAGGTCCGTGCATTCTACATTGTGTTGCTAAATCGACGGCCAATATCGATCCTCTTCGAATACAAATTGATGTGACATGAGCACCCATCGAATACTTTGACCAATAGAGCATGGATAGAAGAATAAACCACGAATGAGTATGACTTGACCATTCGTCCAGTATCACCTTCCTTCGATCCGTCAAGAAGGGCATGAGACCAGATGAGCATGACATGACCGCATTTGGGCTGACTTTATCCCTAGATCTAACGAGACAACGTAAATAAAAATGGACGTGGTTGATCGCCTAACTCCAAAAGAATGCAATGCGACCATTCATTCTTTAACTTTTACCACAATCCAGCTAAATGAGCAATTCTAAACAAGTGCAACCTAAATGTTCGCACGCCGATTCTTACCTCGATTCGAGGAAGCATCAATCCTGCATTGGATCTAACTGGACGATTCACTTTTCAATTTCTGCCCAGAGTATGACGACATAAGCAGCAAAGTGAATGTCATTGAACATCCATAATTTAACTTCCGTTTGAATGTCGGTGAGGCAATAAAGTATTCTGCCTAGAGGAAAGAACTAGGACACAATGCAAGATAAGGCATGACTCAGCCTTCCATCGGTTAACTCGATCCCATGGTTCAACGGGATAGAATGCGAAATTGAAGCGAACATTATCTACCATGCCACTTATCGAGATATTCCCCAGACTTGGTGGCACACATGAAAAATAAGATGAATATAATTTTATCGTTCATCAAACAACTCTGACTCTTACAACTTGGACTACAGTATAAACACAACAGAAGCTAGGCTCGATCATTCGCACAATATATCCATCGACCCAAGACTGCGGCCACGAATTTGATCATCCAAGAGCTGGATACGACTACTCAATCCTATACCTCGTGCCTAGTATTTATAACAACTTGAATTTGCGACCGAAAGGATGCTTAGAGGTAGAATCATCAGGTCAACGCCTGGACTTATGGGCAACTGATCATCATTCTAACCCTTCCAGTGAGCAATGGATCGCGAGTACATTGAATGGAAAACGCATTGCTCGGAAACACATGTAGATTCAAACTCATAGCTGGAGCCAGCTATGCAGCAACACGCAATACAGGGCTAAACTCTACTAAGCCTTTGATTCAACATGCCTATAAGGCTAATCATTAACCATTGCAAATAAGCACATGAAGTGCCTACAACCCATTATTAGCATTGTAGATCAGATCAAAACTCAACGCAATGATGATGAAAGAGTTAATTACTTTGCTCCAGGTGAATTTGATATGTCCGCTTGGACTCAATCTCATATATATATGGACTCTCACCAACCATTGAGAACCTTGCATTAAATATCAACTCGAGGCATGTCTCGATGAATAAAAATGAAGCGACGTTGATCTAGAAATATCTGCTGAACTTAAGGAGGAGGCGAATCTACTCAAAACCAATAGGTTTATCCGTGACGTCCTCTACCCAAAATGAGTATCCAATCCTTTACTTATGAGAGAAACAAATGGAGAGTGGCGGACATTCGCCAACTACTCAGATTTGCACAAGGCATGGCAAAGCATAGCTTTCCACTTCCAATGATCAGCCAACTAATAGACTCGACCATCAAACATGAATTACTCTCATCTATGCACGCAAACTCCAGATACAATTAGATACTGAAACATGTCCCAGACCAGGAATGCAACTGTTTCATTGCTGACCCGGGCCTATAGTGCTATGCTTCATTCCTTGGATTCAAACTTGAGAACGCTTATGCTACTTACCAAAGGACGATTAACAGATCATTCAAAAATCAGATCGGTCGATCGATGAATGTATATGTGGTTAATATGTCATGAGATCACGACCATCAAACCACCACAGCGATGACTTGGAAAAGATATTCAGTGCTCTCCAACAACTGCAGAATGAAACTTGATCCTTTGAAATGCTCTTTCAGCACTATTTAAGAAGAATTCTTGGGTTTCTTCATCGGTTCTTGTAGGATTGAGGCTAATGTCAGAAAATGCCGAAGATTAGGATCATCCATGTACCCAAGAAACCAAGCAGGTATAGAGATAAGTTAGAAGATTATCCCAAGTTGATTCAACTCTAGGGCCATCTACAAATGTATTCTCTTCTTCAACCTGACTAAGAGAGGGAAGAAAACTTTTGAATGGACTAAAAACTGCGTTGATGCAGTTCTAGCTCTGATAGATCGCTTAAAGAATTTTATTCGAGCTATTGGATAGCAAAGATACACACATCAATTGGGCCGTGTTAACACACGCCATAAGCATCTCATTGCTATATAAAGAGAAACAAATCCAAAGACCAGTATATGATGAAATCTATCCATTGACAAGTTTACCCCCCTAACGTCTGTATCGACCAGCCGTTACATTAGGTCCTGTGGCAACCTTTGATGTCCGGAAGGTTACTCAAATGAAATATCGAGCTAAACCAGTTTGATATCACTTACCTTTCTCAGAGAGCTATCCATGGTCAAACATTGGCAAACTTCATATTCGAATTCACAGCATCAGACGATTATCCAAAGAACAATAGAGAGCCGTCCAACCGATGGAGAACATACATAGATGGAACTTTCGATAATCAGCTTTTTAACATCAAAGTTGCGTTAATGAATCCTGAGGAACGATCGATCTGCTACATCCTAAAACTCAACTTCCCTGCAACAAATAACAAAGCTAAGTATAAAGCCTTGGTCACCATGTTGAGACTTGAAAGAAGACTGGGAATGGAAACTTTATATATCTTATACGTTTTCTGGTTAGTGGTATACCAAGTCAGGGAAGACTATCTGACTAGGGGGCAACGTCTTGCTCCTTATCTCAACTAGATCCTAGAGATACTAGCCGACTTCAAGTATTACACCGCTACACAAACTCTCAAAGAACAAAACAAAAAGGCCGAATCATTGGCCAAACTAGCCAGTTCTAGGGATGCACGACAAATTGACTTTGTCCCAGTTGAAGTACTTATTATTCCAAGCATTAACATATGAAAATCAACTTGATCTCATTGATGGACTTAGAAGAGGGGTCATGGATGTCTCCTATCGAAGACTATCTACTATGGGGAATTCTTCTTGAATAGAGGAATGAAAGATGGCATATCCTCCGTGAAACATCACTATATTATTATGTCCGGATCGTTCGACTCTACGACACAAAGCATTACTCCTGTATCCATCAATCTAAGACCCAATATTACGTATCCATCGGTATGAAGCATACATTTTAACATCTCAAATCGATCCAGGGGAGGATCGATTCAAAGGAAGGGCTTAAAACAACCATCGAACGTTGTTACAACTCGAATTTCACTTCGATCCAGGAGAGGATTGATATGAAACTCAATCCAAACAAAAACTAAAGAACCTGATAACGACCCGCAAATGTGCAAACTGAACATGAGTCAGGTTAACATATGTACATGTATGCCAAACTAACATTCAATTTTCGAAGTTAACAGGAATTGAATGCTTACCTAGTGACATTCAGAACGATGAACAACAAATCGCTAGTGCTCAACACTCATTTACAACAAAACACTGCATGATTATTGACAATCAACAGTTTGACATCTATATCACTGAAGACCAACCAAAGGCTACATCTTTTGACGAAAAAATAGCAATTACTCATCGAATAAGATAAAATTTTACAGAATGAAGATGGCCGCATTTCAAAGCACGTCATGTTCAAACAAGACGTACTTTGGGGGGATAATGTTATTCCGCCTTTTTTGGCAAGGTCGTGACACCAAGAACTTGACTAGAAATCAAGGATAGTTAATCTTGGAGATCGTTAATACATAGGTCTTCTATGGATACTGGTAAATTTTTTTTGAGTCCATATCGAGCTACAATTGATATGATAGGACTAGTAAAGCTATGAAAGCCAGCATTCCAAATTTCAAGGTAAATCAGAGTTCATATGCTCATGATATTGATTGATCACGATTGAGAAATCCAAACTTGCATCGATCATAACTCGAGATCTACAAGTCCAAATGCCACCAAATTTTCAGAGAAGCTTACGTACGACATAAGGAATGTTCATTCCAAATTTCGACTTGATTGGAGCAAATCCTGATCCACATGAAATTCGTTCATATCCATCATGGACAGAAAAGCCCAAACTTGCATCAATCATAGCTCGTAATCCACAAGTCCAAATACTATGAAATTTTCATAGGAGCTTACGTACGACATAAAGAACGTTCCTGCCAAATTTCATCTCGGTTGGAGAAAATCTTGATTGATACGAAATTTGTTTGTATCGATCACGGATCGAGTGGAAATCGCCTGGGATCGGTCGCATGGGTCCACCCACGTGCCAAAAGAGGTCTCCCATGATCTGAGCGTGATATTTGCATCCTACGCCTATAAATAGCAGCCATATGCATTCAGAAAAGGGACATTTTTCCTCTTTACGCCGAAACTCTCCCGAAATCATTATCAAACTTCAGTTGCACTGTTGTAATCTTTTGTGATCAGCGAGCAATGTTCAATAAACATCAGTCATTTCATAGTGGATGTATGCAATTCATCGAACCACTCTAAATCTGTGTGTTTCTGTGCATTTTCTTATATGTTTATTGGTGTGTTTGTTAGATCTGCTTTATTTTACATTTACTCTCTTCATTTTATCTCTTCAAACACATCCGAAGATTGTTGTGCCCAATTTTGGTACGAACAAAAATGATCTTACAAAGGAGTGTCACATCAAACCAAATTATCCACAAAATTGACTTGACAAAGCAAAGAAACAAAAGAGAAGGAGTTTTGCAGCCACTTGTGACAAGAATGAAGAAGAAGGCAAGGAGAACGGCGATAGTGAGAGAGAAGAACCCAATATATGCCTGATGGTAGAATCAAGTGTCAGCAATGATGAACCAAATGAGGTAGCACATTTATCCTTTGATGATTTACTTTTGGTATATCACTAGTTAAACGCAACCATAGATAGACTACAACAATGATACAATAAACTAGAATCCAAGAAAAATAATCTACTTGGTGTAAATAATGAGTTAGAACCGATGGTTGAAAACGTTAAAAAGTGTAGCTCAGAATGTGAGAAGTGTCAATCTCTAGAGGATGAAATTACTAGGTCTACGACTAAAATTGAAATCCTCCAAAATAAAAGTTTGACTTTGAAATATAATGATGAAACTAAAAGATAAAATTGCACTAAAAGATGCACCTCATTTTTAAATGAAAACAATGCTCTTAGTTCTAAGGTTCAACAACTTGAATTGACAATAGGAAAATTTTCTAAGGGAGAAAAATCACTAAATATGTTATTAGGAAGTCAGACTATCACCGAAAACAAAAGTGGTCTTGGATATGATAAAGTTGAATAAACTATGAGAAATAATTGTGATAATATAAAATTTCAAAAGAAAATTTCAAATTGTTTAATTTGTGGAAAAATTAGGCATAAACAAAATAAATGTTGGAATAGAAACAAACACAAAACCGTTAAACAAATTTTGATTTCAAAAGGTACAAATGATTTTTTTTGTAAATTTAAACAATTTTGTGTTTCGAAGGTATCATAAAGGCCAATGGTTTGTTGTATAGACGAGTTTGGATACCAAAGGTTACAGATGAAAATAAGAGTGGTTCTATGTCCTTTGTTAGACCACTTATTTCTTCTAACATTAGGTACAGAAATGGGCTAATGAACAACTACGATAACTTTGAGTTATTCTATATATGGCTGAAGAGAAATATTTCCAATATTCCTTAGCCTAGGAAAATGAGGTGGAAATCTACGTGCTTTGAAACATCGAAGGTAAGTAAAGGAATGATCTCTAAACCTTATTTTCTTTTCTTATTGTTAATTCTATTTTATTAACACTTCTATAGTATAATTGCTATATCTTGAGTTCCTTAACTCCAATTTGCAATATTGAAGATATTTTGGAAAATTGACAGAAAATTATATAAATTATATTTTGTGTATTTTTCCAGTATTTGAACTTAAACCATTGAAAATCTGCAAAACATTGGGTATATTGTCTGAAAACAATTTCAAAAATTCCTAACACGGCTGTAGATATTCAATCATAACTTGAATATTTTTACTCCAAATTTTAAATTCTTGAAGTTCTGGAAAGCTAACTGATAGCTCTATAACTTCTATTTTGAGATTTTGCTGATCCATTTTGCAAAATCTTGAAAAATGTCAATCATTTTAGCACATTACTTGAAAAGTATCTCAGATCAAACAAGTTAAAATATTTCAGATATAATCATTGACTGATCCATCACGTTGACTTAAAACCAATTTTGGTGTGTAGAAACTTTTGAACATCTAAGACTTTCATGTTTCATGCTAATCAAATTATGGACTTAAAGTATTCAAATAGTCATTTCAAATGGACTGAATTTTCAAAACATGAATTGTCGATTGATTTGGTGTAAAAATTAACTTTCATTGCCTTTCTTATGACTAACAAAACAGTGGTTGGAGAATTTTTCACCATGTGTACTTTTGTTTGATGTAATCAATTTTTCCTCTATTTGAAATAAATGGCTTCGCTAAAAATTTTTGAACTAATTCAAGTGATATTGTGGAATATACGGTCTGTTTTTTTAATAATATATCACTTTGGGCAACTAGAGTACAAGTGATACTATATCACTTCATTTGAGATCATATTTGTATTTTTAACTAATTTTAAAATTAGCAAACATCGGTTTTCAAAACCCTTTATACAAAATAGACTTTCATAACTTCTTTTGGAAAATTTTCAAATAACTCATATTTTTATCTTGATTTTCTTTAATAGAAATACTCGTGTTTAATTTAGTAAAGGATTTACTCTAAAATGATGGTTGGTGCTTGAACCTTTTGAAATTTATCAAAAATTATTAATAGTGATTGAGAAAGTGACGGGTAGTGATTAAGTTATACTTCATAGCTAGAGGAAGTATATGATAATAATTTCATGAAAATTGAACAAGTTTTATAATATTTTTAAAAATTAGTATATATTCCATGATCATTTCTATCATTATCATCCTTCTTACAATCCATACACCGAAATTTAATATAGTATACAAAAGTTGGTATTTCAACGATAAGGAATTATATTTTTAGTCTAATTTATAAATCTATGCCAAAGTATTCACTCTCATTTAAAAGTCCTGACAGTTACACATGGATGAATAGCTTTAATCTCTATATATGTTCTTCCATTCTCACTTAAACGTCCCCACGGTTATGCGTGGATGGAACACCTATACACAAGAGGAATAAATATTCAAGTAGTTTCTAACCACATTTAAAAGTCCTCATGGCTATGCATGGTTAGAAAATGCTTGACATTCCTTTAAGTAACTGGTAATCTCGTTTAAAAGTGCCAACGGTTATGCATGATTAGAAAGTTCTTAACATTTTTTTCTATAATATTTAAAAGAGCAATTTGACAAAATTCCTTTATTAAAAGTACTACATTGCTGTCACTATATAAATTTCCCCTAAACCATTATCCAATTGTCACTTTAAAATAGAATTTGTGTACAATTAATAAAATATTATGTCTTTTGTTTAATTAATTGGAATTTGTAATATATATTCCTCTATATATGATTTATGGTTTCAACAAAAATTCATCACTATAACTATTATTTTGATGATAACAAAAGGGGCAGAGAGGTTAATATTTTGGTGGTTGAATAATAACCCTATTAATATTTAAGAGTTGTTTTTATATTTCGACGGTTGTTTTTGCAATTAGTTTGAAAATCAACTTTTTTTTCATTGCATGCATCTGTATAGGAGTCTAATTGTAGGAGGAGTATGTAAATAGGGAAAGCTTGTTCATAACACATCAAACACATTTGCTTGATACAAAATCTTAATATATGTTTGTTATCATTAAATGGGGAGATTGTAGAATATAACAGTTTATGAAACACCCCACACCCCTCAAAGGACACATTAAAATACGTGGTGCGTTGTAGGTATAACTGAAACTAATAGAAACTAAGATTCACAAGACAAAAATAGGTAAAAACAGCAGAAACTAAAATAATAACTTATTCAAAACAAAAGCCTCATAATTGCTTCATAAACCAAATAAGTCAAATACCAAATACAACATACATGTCTCAAAACCTAGTATGTCTCATGAAATAAAAACTCGTAGTCTCAAAAAAAATTAGAGTACAAATATCCTTGATAACAAGCCAGTACATAAAAAGAGCTAAACCCGTAATAAAAGAAATATTTGGTAGAAATCTTCTCCAAGAATCCTCCAAGTAACCGCAATCTACTGTCATCTTTCTTGACTGCCTATTGGGGGGAAGGGAAAAATAGAGGAGTGGGTCAGACTAAAAGTCTAGTGAACGATAGTAACTACTAGAATCTTTAAGCAAAGTAAAAGTAATAGACTACAACAGTTCTAGTATATAAAATGAAATAAAGGAAATAGAAAAGAGAGAAACTGAAATAAAAACGAATAAACTATTGCTCAATTAGTAAGATAGGTTAAATTTGATTGTTTGCACTTGTCCTTGGTAGCTACTTTGATTAGGCTGAATTTCTAATCCTATTTTAACTAGGTTGCAGTCCTAATTCTACCCTATGATCGGCCTGCTACTCCATAGAATCTACTGTGGACCGGACATCTCCCTACATAGTAGACTTTGGTGTCTACGAAAGACACACTTACTAAGCTCTTGGAACTCATAGCAATTATTGAGCACCGAAATGGAAGTCACACGTGTAACTGCCACCATGCCTGTTCGGACGACGGAAATTCTATCGGTTTAGAAAATCGTCGAACGAATTTAAATTAAAAATAACCGCAACCGCATGGTGTACGAATGTAGCACGTGGCGAATACGGGTCGATCCACAGGGAATTGATGATTTTAAAAATTCTATTCAATCAAATTATACCAAAGTCGAGTGAATGTTAAGCTAGAGAATTAGAAAATTAGCTAACTAACCAAAAGAAAAGAGATGCAAATATAAGAGTTAAATGACAATTTAGAGAATAAATCCACTCTCTAGATCATGTAGTTCAACATATATGAAATCATGATCTCTTTTTTATGGTCATTAGTGCTTTAATTGATGTTTTTATCATAAGTATGGCATATTTGTGCTATTGATTAGCCAACATAAGCCATCAAACTATAACACATCCCTTAAAGCACTTACTAACTTTCATGAACTTTGACAAAGAAAATGAAAATGAAATCTATTTTAAGTATGGCCTATTAACTATTGATTAGAAATATAGACCATCAAATTTTAATTTCAAATCACTTTCTTTTGCCATATCATATTTTGATGAAGAGGCAATTAGTGTTAGTGATTGTTTAAGCATAGCATATTTGGCGTCAACAATATAGGCTATCAAATTCAAAGCAAAAACAATAATTAAACCATTTCTATCATCATCATTAAGCACAAAAAGAGAGCATGAATTAACAAATAGTTGAAGCTACATAATTAGAGAGCTTCATTACCCCTAAATTGGAGGGGTTTAGCCTCTCATATTTTTCATTTGATTAACAAATGTAGCTAGCAACATAAAAGCAAAAAGAAAGGAAAATGAAAGCAAAGTAAAGAAGAAAAAACACTATTCTAATTGCATAAAATAAAATCTACACTATTAGCATGAAAGAAAGAGAGCATGTAAGTAAGATAAACACAAATTAACATTGCATAAAAAAAGATTACATGAAATAAAAATGGCTAAGTAGCCATGAAAAGGGAAAGAGAGCTTGTCTTTTTATTTCTAGGCTAAACTAAAGAGAGACAAAGTGAAGAGAGAGGAGGCTACATGAAACATATGGGTATTTATACATGTATGAAACCTAATTCATATTTTTGGGGAATGCCCAAAACACCCTTGAGGTAGTGTGGAGGCCAAGTAATCATTAGCTTCTACTAATCATCATTTAAGTGTACATGAAGCCATTAGTTCCATAAGCACGTGCATTAGCCTCTAACTTGTACATTAAGGTGGTGGGTAGGTGGGGTCCTCCATGATCTTCACTTTGAATTATTTCCATCTTCATTCCTTTATATTCTTTGTGCATGCATATTCCTTTATGAAACCACTCCTATTTGAGACCATTTTCCTACAAAAAAATATATAAATTTCCAATCAATTTTTCTCAAAGAAATGTATGCACACAAATGACCGTTTTGCCCCTATATGAAGATGGATATGTGAAAATTTAGAATTAATATGGACTTTGGTTAAAACAAGTTAAAATACCCAATATGATCATTTATTTAATTTAAATAGATTAAATATGTTGGTAAAAATATGCACATTTATGTGCACATCAATGCCCATGCTACCTGTTGCTTCCTCTTTTGACCTTTTATTTAGCCTAGTCAGCATAAGCATACCCCTCGCTTCACTTCAAGATTATGTGAAGCACCTCGTCTCACTTCAGGGTTATGTGAAATACCGTGTCCATAGAAAAATAGGGAAAATGCTGTTGGTACCGGTCCTTATCAAACAATAATCTAGTTGCGCCCCTTGTTCAAATCTCTTTGATTTGAACTACCATAGACTGATCGTTTGTTACCACTATAAGCATAAGCGTACCCCTCGTCTCACTTTAGGATTATGTGAAGCACCTTGTCTCACTTCAGGATTATGTGAAACACCGTAACTATAGAAATATTAGGGGAATGCTATTTGGTACTGGTCCTACTGTTATCTTTGCTTATTAACTTAGATAAATTATTTTAATAAGCCATTATTTTTATCAATTACTATTCTTGCTTATTTATTTATCCTAAGTCTTAAAATAATCGCCATATTTTCCATAGTTTACCATAGTTTCCATAGTTTATCAATTTATAACCTACTTTATAATCATGCTTATTACTTAACCAAGGTCTAAGTGTGAAAATAAGCTTATTTCTTCTTTTATTCTTTTTAGCTATAATTCTATGTTATAACTAGGCTAATCTTCTTAATTCAGTCCAATTAATATCATAATTAGGCATAATTTCAGTCCTATTCCAATTATATTATAGTCTTTTTGATTTACATCTCATATTCCATTATTTTAGATTTCTTATAATTTAATCCAGTTTTGCATTAATTCTATTCTAATCCATACGCAAAGAAGAAGAAGGAGAAATAATAAAAACTGAAAATAGAAGGAAATCCAAGGCATAGGAAGAAGATGTAAATAATGCATAAATAAAAATAAATAAAGAAAAATACCGTAAATAAATGGAAAAGCTATAATTAACAGAAATAAACTAAAATTAACTGAAAATAATAGATAAATGAAATAGACTAAAAATAATTCTAAAGTTTGTAAATAAACTACTAAAAAGGTTATTCCAAAAATCGTGGTAAAACTATAACTATTGGAAAAACTATTATTTAAATTACTTAAAGAAATTTAAAATAATTACAATCACTTACCACTGGTCCTTACCTCTTCCCTTTAGGCCTTTATGGATCCACTTGTGTTGTTAAATATTTTTAGTTTAAACGATTTCCTCCTTGGAAAATTATTCTGCTTAGGGTCCTTCCTGAATAGTGAACCCAATTGGTGAAAATCTTAGAATGATAAAAATGTTAGGCCTAGGGTTTTATTTATAGGGTAAGAAGTGGATCTTAGACTGTTGGATTTAGGGATTTAATATGAAGCAACCACGTCATAGGCTGAGTAGGAGCCATCAGATGCAAGAATAAATGAACTGGATTGAAATAAAGAATACAAATGATGTACAAAGTCGACTAAATTCGAGCTCATCGTTCGAACGAACGTTCGTTTGTTCGCTAAAAAACAAGGCGGGTCGACCGGGCTTGTGCCCAGGTCGAGCACCCAGTCGACTTGGTCTAATTTTTTTCTGTTTATTTTGTTTAATTCATATCTTGCTCATTTTGGCTTGGATTCTGACGTTCTATATATGGCATTGACCGGAAAATTACCACGGAAACAATGGTGTAACACCCATGGCTCAGTTCTGAAAATTTCATAGAGTTATTTCATTATTTTGTTAATTAATGAATTAATTATTACGTGTTAAATTTTGGGTTGTTACATTCTTCCCTCCTTAAAGGATGTGTAACAACCCATAATTTTGTAAATATTTTAATTAAGTTTTACTTGAAAACATTGTTTTTTTAAAGTAAAATTTTCAATAATTAAAATTTTAAGTTAATAAGTTTTGGTAAAAGAGGGGAAAAAAAAAACTTATTGTAATTTAAATTTAAGCCTTAATTAATGTAATATTTCTATTATTGATTCAAATAGAAAACATATGTAGTTTATTAATGTTTGTATGTGTTCATTATTTAAATCCAATCTTTTGGTTTTTGCATACTTTTGTTTAAAGTAAAAAAAGGGGGGGGGCTTCTTTATAAAAATAACTTGAATATATTACAAAATATCACGATTCCTTTTATTTCCTTTTAAATTAACGTTAGACCTTAATTTATTGCTTAATATTAAAGAATTTACTAAGTTATAAATTTTAACATAAAGATGTTGTATTAAGTTTAAGACATTGTTTACAATGATTTGTATATACATATGTGTGTGCGTTAATTTGATTTAAGATTTATAAGATGGACTTGTATGCAAAGTCATAACTTTTTTTTTATCTTAAACCCTTTTAATCTGGAGATTAAGTTCAAAATTGTTGTCTTTAATTTTAGGCTCATAAAATAATGAAACTTAATTTTAACACATTTATATGTATAAGTCTATTATATATATATATATACATACGTATACATATATGTTTTTAATAATACTATGGCCAATAAAGATATATATGAAGGAAACATCATCTTTGTACACAATTTAATATTGCACTTACATAATTTACAGTAGAATACATTTAGACATAGTTACATTCCATGCCATGAATAAATAACTTGTTAATGACACTTAATCAATCAATCAGTTTGATTAGAGGAAGAATGAAAGGTTTCTCTCTCCATATACATAATTATGCTCTAGATTTATTACCTGTTCTTAGGGAAAGAAACAAAAGATTGCCTTAATTCTTGCCTTTTTGTTTTCCTAACATTTTTTCCTTTCTAGCCATTCAATCCTTTAGTTTAGCCGTATATTTTGCCTTGCAATTCATGTTCAAGTTTCTCCTTTTCACATCTTCTTTATTTTCTCATTTCCTAAGAGAGAGAAAAATATTACAAGCACTTTATTCTTTTACTTATAAAACCTTGGAATTTATTATAATATAAATTTTTAATTTGAGTAAATCATCTCCCAAAATTCTATAAAAAATATATGAAAGTTTCTGAAATTTTTAACTTTGTTAAGGATAACTCTAATTGGAATTTTAAATAAAGAAATGGATTATCTGCTTTCTTTAAAAATGTGTAATATTTTTTGAATAATAAATTTCGTTGGAAATGGTAAATAAATCAGAATAATGTAAACATGTTAAGGAGTAACTTTTAAGAATTCAGTGTATTAATAAACTGTTAAAATTACGCATTTATAAGAGTACGATATTTAACGGAATAAATAACATATAAAATAGGAAAACCTATTAATTAAAAAACGTTATTTTTTTATTAATTTGGGGGTATATTTTGCGTGGGTCCTACGCATTTTAAAATTCATACCGTAATATATATATATATATATATATATATGAATAAATAAATCAGTTAAGAATTGCTATAGCCAAAAGTTACACTTCCCATAGCTTTCATTGGTTTTAAATTGGTAAATATTTATTTCAGAACGTTCCAAAATCTTTGCCATTTCAATTCTTGCCATATTCCCATTCGCATTTACCGCTTGTATTTAGGAAACCAAATCACGTACAAATATTTTTCATGCCGTCTCCACCCAAATCAATTCAAAATTTTATTTTCTTCCTATATTCATTCACCTTAAATCAACGCAAATATTTAATGCTTGCCGTTTTCTTTTCCTTGAGCCAATATTTACATACGAAACTCCTTGCTTCCATTAATCAATTTTGTAAACTCAAGCATCATAAATCGCGCAACCATTAATTAATGCAATGCAGGGAAATCATTTTCTTCCTTTTACATCTAAAATTTGAAAATTTACATGCCGTTTTCCCCTGATAAATGCAAGCTTTCTATCTATAACACGTTCTAAATGAATTATAATTTTTGCCATTGTTCCTAAATAAATTGCCATGCACTTTTAAAAGAGGAAATTCAACCGTGCCTTGTCAATGCGTTTAAAGATATTTCACCTTCCATTTATTTTAATAAGTATAAAATTTTGTAAATCCATAACCGTTCACATTTTTGATTTTTTGTCATTCCTTTATCAAATCAATGTACGTTACTTTTGGATATGTGGTCCAAGATGCCACTGCAAAAATTAACTATTTGATTTAAATAATCTTTGCCTTATAAAAGCAATAATTCAACATCCCATATCAAAGCAAAAATATTTGCTTTCCTTTTTGTTCCCATTGATTTGCACACGTTACTTTTCCTTGCATACAAGCTTCTGCCTATAAATACAAACCTCATATCACATTTCCTCACCTCAAAATTGTCTGCATCTCCATCTACTTCTTTCTTTTTCGTGAGTAGGGAATCAGGTAATGGTTTATTTATTTTTCCTTCCTTCTTTTTTTTTTGTTATATTTTGTCATACACTTCATGCTTGGTCGCACCCTACCCCCTCCATCACTACTGTTGCCAACTCCTCCTCCAAGCCGATCCTTTTATTTGACAAACTTTGTTAAATATTCATGATACAAGTGCATGCATGCATGCTTTTTGATAGTCAGGGCCGAGTCCTATTGTAGCAGCAAGAGCAAGTATATAAGTGCAGTTGTGTAGTAAAAAAAAAGGAAAAAAAAGAGAAGTAAAATATAATGGATAGGCCGAGCACCACTTTTTGAAATAATATCTCAATGATTTATCCACTGTTTTAGTATAAAGTGAGTTCATATAACTCAAATAAAAGGTGGGATGAGCAGTGAGAACATGGCCAAAATGTGGGTGGAGTGGTCCAGAATTTGGGTCAAAATTTTCTTATTCTGTTTTCAATAATCATAGTAAAATGTGAATACTTAGTTTTTCATTTATCTTGTTCAAGATTTGAATCAAGACGTTGCCTCCACGGAAATCTGATCGTGCCGTTTGTACGTTTCTTTATCAAATGATACAATCGTTTGAATCTAATTTTCTGCAGCTTTAAGGTGAGTATTTCTCACCAGACAAACATACCTATACATCTGTAGATTGATAACAAGTGTAATTGTAGATTTATTTTATTTAATTGTATCTGCCTGTGATATAAACTTATGATGTTAAAACCCCATTATTTAATTGACCCATCATTAGCTGTATTATCTATTTTTATATTGTAGCAATTAGATTTTTTTATTATTATTTACTGCAAATCACACTTCAAGTTCCCTGTAGAATAGAAATCGTTACAAGCTGAAATGATAGGCCTGAACGATACTTATTTATGCATTCATTTATTTATTTAGTGATTTATTTAACTTGGGATTGCGGGTTTGAAATGATAGAACCCGGGTTTTCTTTGTAAATTGCGGATTGAAATGATATATATCTGTATCACTTGACCTAGGCTAGAAAACGATATACAGACCCATGGTTTATATAATATTTTTCTGAAATGTTTTAAAAATATTTTAAATGGAAAATTAATAATATTCTGGTTTAAAATGTATTTAAATGATTTTTATAAAATTTATAATGATTTTTGAATGAGTCAAATGTTAAATAAATGAATGTTTAAGTAAAATTTTGAAATATAACTTATTTTGGGAAATTTTGAATTTTTGTTAAAAGTGAGATTTTAGTTAAGTAAAATAATTGATAATAAGTTATATTCTGGGAATTTCAAACTTAATTGTTATGTTAATAATTTAATTAAAGAAATGGGAATTTAATACTTGGATTTAAATAAGAAATTCATAATAAAATTTGATTTTTTGTATGAAAATTTACTTATAAATTCATAAAAATACGAGTATTGAAATTATGACTTTATAAGGTGAAAATATATGATTTATAAGTTAAATATGATTTAAATAAAAATTTACTTAGTTATGAAATTATAGTTAAACCTAGAAATTTTAAATATAAAGGATATTACAGCATTTGTAAATGTTGTAGTTAAATTTAAATGAACTTAAAGGCTAATTTGAACTAAAAAGCTATTATAGCACTTTCTAAGTGCTATAGTTGATAAAGATAACTAAAGTTTAGTTGGAAATAAAGAAATCTATTATAGCACTTAAACGTTGTCTTTTGTAAATGAACTGTTTAACCTATAACTTTAGGTAGCATTTTATAAGTGCTACGGAAACTGAATTTTTGATTGTTTTAATAAAATTTAACAATCTTTGCGAAAAGGCTTAAATTTTGGAATTTAATATGTAATTAATAAAAATAAGGAATTGACTTTAAATGGTTTTAAATGGAAGAATTTAACTTTTAAATGTGAGTTGAAAGGCAATTAATTCCTAAATAAATTGAATAGATTTAAATGGTATTTTATATTAAATAAAGTGACTGATGTTTAAATAAATGATGTTTGAAATGATATTATGATATTGAAATGTATTTGAAATTTATTTGGATTTTTAAAGTATAAATACCATTTTTAAAAGTTGTAACCATGGGTTATAATAACGTTTGTTAAAGGGACCGGGATCAGATATCCGGCATACTCTCTGTCGATACCGGAAACCACTTTGACAACCGTGTACGCGGTGAAGATTCCAGAATGAAGTAGGATGGTGGAGACGTTTCCTTTGAGGTAAATACGCACCCGACTCCCGTGAGTTGGCATAAGGTGGCTAAAACAGGAGAGATTGACGGATTAATGAGGTAGCACCTCTGATCGGACGCACTTCTTCGTATGCCATTCTATTACTTTTGTGATTGTTTGGTGCGTACCTTTGATTTGGGAGTGTTGTTCGAGGTGGGCGGTAGCTGCGCGCTACGCGTTACCATCGGTACGGAAGCGTAATTGGTATATCTACCCTGGCATTGCCTAGTTGTGCCGTGTCACCTACCATAGCAAGCCTTGTACGAGTTTTGTTTTCTCCCGTAGCCCGTGTGGTATCCTCTGGTGGCTTCCCGATCAGAAGGGACTATGATATTGGATGGACTACTGGGACTATTACGTGTTAAGGTCTATATCAGTAACCCCTTAATGCTATTTAAAAGTAAGTTTATTTTACTAATAGACATTATTATAATAGAGAAATATTACTACATAATAAATAGTTTAACGGATCCTCAGAGGATGGGCGGTCCCAAACATCCTTTAAGTTATTTGCTCTATATTACAATACACTTGAATTTGCTTACACTGTATTAGTATGTATGTCCTGACTCGAGTGTTTCTGTTTTATTTTACGCTCGGGTCAGCCTGAGTTGCAGTTCAGTTTCATCCCGGAGCTAGGATTTCTGTAGATCACTTTCAAGCTGCTGGCAAACTTCCCTTCCAGTTCTTTATCTAAAATTTTGAAATCAAGACTAGTGGACATTTGGATTGTTCTACTGATGATTTAAAACTATATTTGGATTAAAGACTATGTAATTTTTATTTGATTGAGACTATTTATAGGGGCTTCATGAACCACTAAGTATTTTTAAATTCCGCTGCGAGTTTTCTGATATCTGTGTCTGTGATTCTGTGATTATTTATTTAATGTATATTTTGAGAGTTGCCAAATTTTATTTACAACATGGTATTTTGAACAATTCAAGTCCAACATGTGCGGATGTGAATGGTTGAAAATTTCAGGTCGTTACATTTGGTATCAGAGCTTTGTCTCTAGGCAAAACTTAAAATGTATGGTAAATTTGATTTACAAAATCACTTTCATTCAAGCTTGAATCTCTTCCTTTTCGAATTTGGAACGTTCCCTGCGGTTCCGAAGTTCATTCGTGTCCCTCACTATTCATTTTCTGTCGATTCTGGAGTATCTCATAACTCCACTTCGGATGATCTTTATAGTGAATTGGCGGTCTCGCCAATATTCTAATAAAGGGGTGAAACTCCTTTACAATTAGCATTGATTCACCAGAGATTTATATTTATCCTCGGTTTAGATGCTAGTATCTTTGGTTATTCTAAACTATATCTCTTCAGATCGAATGTAGATTTACCCCAGAAAATCCACATCGATCTTATTCTTTAAGTCACGGTTGACCCGGTTAAGGTTGCCCGCGATATATATAAACTTATCTGGTTCCTTATTTTGTTATTTAATCATCAGATCTTCTGATTCCAACTTATCTTTAAATCAAAATTCTCTTTGATTTGAGTCCTTCAAATTTGAATCTCTATACTTGTTTTGAAAAATTTATTCCTATATTTGGGAAAAAATCTAATATTATATATATAAGTATAATTTTCAGAATTTAACTAGTTGTTTAGAGATAATAGTGTTTGATTTTATTTATGGTTTTGTAAACCATTGGTTTTGTCTTATATAAATAATTGAACTATAAAACATGGTTATAAATTTATTTGGAAACATAAATGAATTTAAAACAAGAATTTAAGAATTTAATTTCTGATAGTTTCAAACCTTGTTTTTAAAGTCTTAAAAGGATATATTATTATTTAAATTATTTTCGAATAGAAATTTATTTCCAAAGAATTTTAAAGTTTTAAAAATTAGCGCCCTTTTCTTTGTCGCTGGAAAATAATTTCGGTGATGACTGCAGCATCTTCGACATTAATTTTCGAGTATCGAAGTGAAGAAACCATTCTGTAGTTTTGCTTCAAAAATTTAATTGATTTGAATTTCTAAAATATGACTTAATTTATAATATATATAGATATTTGATTTAAATTTGATTTGACATATACTATATGTATGTATTTATTTATCTCTAAAGTGTTTGAAGTTTATTGGAAATTTAATTCATAAATTTATGTTAAAAGGTGATTCTAATGATAAAATAAAGTCAAATTTTGAATGAATATTTAAACTTGAATAATAGAATTGAATTTTTTTTTACTTGTATAATATTAAATTGCATGCCAATATAACTTACCTAAATCATTCAGAAATTAACTATGTAATTGGATAATGTACAATATAAAAGGATTTTATAAATAAAATTTGAGTGGTTATAATAAATGTTACACACTTAAAGTTTCAGTTACAAAAAGGACAAATAGAGGTAAATAGAATAAAATAATAATTGAATAATATACAATATCAAATGGTGTTAAAGGAAATTTAGAAATAAATTGGAATAGTTATAATAAATGTAATCTACTTAATATGTGCGATAAGATATATTAAGTAGAATATATTTAATAATAATCTGGAATAAAGAAGAATTAAATTTGTTGAATAAAAGATGATTATTATAAATGACTATACAAATTTATGATTTTAGAAATTGTTAATTTCAAAATAATTGGATAATAAGATAATTAATTTGGAAATAGTTAAGATTGATTTAACTTCAGTAAAAATCAAATGAATTAAATCAATTATTGAATATTAATTAATTTAAATTGAATTTATATGGTTTAAATCAATGATTCCATTTTGAGTTTCAATTTAGTTTTCTTTCAGGCTGTTTCTATTCTCCTACCTCCTTCCTTTTCGGGGACGAAAAGTTTTGAGTGGGGGAGAGTGTAACAACCCATAATTTTGTAAATATTTTGATTAAATTTTACTTGAAAACGTTGTTTTTTTAAAGTAAAATTTTCAATAATTAAATTTTCAAGTTAATAAGTTTTGGTAAAAGAGGGGTAAAAAACTTATTGTAATTTAAATTTAAGCCTTAATTAATGCAATATTTATGTTATTGATTCTAATAGAAAACATATGTAGTTTATTAATGTTTGCATGTGTTCATTATTTAAATCCAATCTTTTGGTTTTTGCATACTTTTGTTTAAAGTAAAAAATGGGGGGGGGGGGGGCTTCTTTATAAAAATAACTTGAATTTATTACAAAATATCACGATTCCTTTTATTTCCTTTTAAATTAACGTTAGACCTTAATTTATTGCTTAATGTTAAAGAATTTACTAAGTTATAAATTTTAACATAAAGATGTTGTATTAAGTTTAAGACATTATTTACAATGATTTGTATATACATATGTGTGTGCGTTAATTTGACTTAAGATTTATAAGATGGACTTGTATGCAAAGTCATAACTTTTATTTTATCTTAAACCCTTTTAATCTGGAGATTAGGTTCAAAATTGTTATCTTTAATTTTAGGCTCATAAAATAGTGAAACTAAATTTTAACACATTATATGTATAAGTCTATTATATATATATATGTATACGTATATGTTTTTAATAATACTATGACCAATAAAGATATATATGAAGGAAACACCATCTTTTTACACAATCTAATATTGCACTTACATAATTTACTGTAGAATACATTTGGACATAGTTACATTCCATGCCATGAATAAATAGCTTGTTAATGACATTTAATTAATCAATCAATTTGATTAGATGAAGAATGAAAGGTTTCTCTCTCCATATACATAATTAAGCTCTAAATTAATTACCTGCTATTAGGGAAAGAAACGAAAGGTTGCCTTAATTCTTGCCTTTTTGTTTTCCTAACATTTTTTCCTTTCTAGCCATTCATTCCTTTAGTTTAGCCGTATATTTTGCCTTGCAATTCACGTACAAGTTTCTCTTTTTGTCATCTTCTTTATTTTCTCATTTCCTAAGAGAGAGAAAAATATTACAAGCACTTTATTCTTTTATTTATAAAACCTTAGAATTTATTATAATATAAATTTTTAATTTGAGTAAATCATTTCCCAAAATTCTATAAAAAAAAATGAAAGTTTCTGAAATTTTTAACTTTGTTAAGGATAACTCTAATTGGAATTTTAAATAAAGAAATGGATTATCTGCTTTCTTTAAAAATGTGTAATATTTTTTGAATAATAAATTTCGTTGGAAATGGTAAATAAATCAGAATAATGTAAACATGTTAAGGAGTAACTTTTAAGAATTCAGTGTATAAATAAACTGTTAAAATTACGCATTTTTAAGAGTACGATATTTAATGGAATAAATAACATATAAAATAGGAAAACGTATTAGTTAAAAAACGTTACTTTTGTATTAATTTTGGGGTATATTTTGCGTGGGTCCTACGCATTTTAAAATTCATACCGCAATATATATATGAATAAATAAATCAGTTAAGAATTGCTATAGCCAAAAGTTACACTTCCCATAGCTTTCATTGGTTTTAAATTGGTAAAATATTTATTTCAGAACGTTACAAAATCTTTGCCATTTCAATTCTTGCCATATTTCCATTCGCACTTACTGCTTGTTTTAGGAAACCAAATCACGTACAAATATTTTTCATGCCGTCTCCACCCAAATCAATTCAAAATTTTATTTTCTTCCTATATTCATTCACCTTAAATCAACGCAAATATTTAATGCTTGCCGTTTTCTTTTCCTTGAGCCAACATTTACATACGAAACTCCATGCTTCCATTAATCAATTGTGTAAACTCAAGCATCATAAATCGCGCAACCGTTAATTAATGCAATGCATGGAAATCATTTTCTTCCTTTTACGTCTAAAATTTGAAAATTTACATGCCGTTTTCCCTTGATAAATGCAAGCTTCCTATCTATAACACATTCTAAATGAATTATAATTTTTGCCATTGTTCCTAAATAAATGGACATGCACTTTTAAAAGAGGAAATTCAACCGTGCCTTGTCAATGCGTTTAAAGATATTTCACCTTCCATTTATTTTAATAAGTATAAAATCTTGTAAATCCATAACCGTTCACATTTTTGATTTTTTGCCATTCCTTTATCAAATCAATGTACGTTACTTTTGGATATGTGGTCCAAGATACCACTGCAAAAATTAACTATTTGATTTAAATAATCTTTGCCTTATAAAAGCAATAATTCAACATCCCATATCAAAGCAAAAATATTTGCTTGCCTTTTTGTTCCCATTGATTTGCACACGTTACTTTTCCTTGCGTACAAGCTTCTGCCTATAAATACAAACCTCATATCACATTTCCTCACCTCAAAATTGTCTGCATCTCCATCTACTTCTTTCTTTTTCGTGAGCAGGGAATCAGGTAATGGTTTATTTTTTTCCTTCCTTCTTCTTTTTGTTTTGTTATATTTTGTCATACACTTCATGCTCGGCCGCACCCTACCCCCTCCATCACCACTGTTGCCAACTCCTCCTCCAAGCCGATCCTTTTATTTGACAAACTTTGTTAAATATTCATGATACAAGTGCATGCATGCATGCTTTTTGATAGTCAGGGCCGTGTCCTATTGTAGCAGCAAGAGTAAGTAAATTTTTATAAGTGCAGTTGTGTAGTCAAAAAAAAGGGAAAAAAAAGAGAAGTAAAATAGAATGGATAGGCCGAGCACCACTTTTTGAAATAATATCTCAACGATTTGTCCACTGTTTTAGTATAGAGTGCGTTCATATAACTCAAATAAAAGGTGGGCTGAGCAGTGAGAACATGGCCAAGATTTGGGTAGAGTGGTCGAGAATTTGGGTCAAAATTTTCTTATTCTGTTTTCAATAATCATAGTAAAATGTGAATACTTAGTTTTTCATTCATCTTGTTCAAGATTTGAATCAAGACGTTGCCTCCACGGAAATCTGATCGTGCCGTTTGTACGTTTCTTTATCAAGTGATACAATCGTTTAAATCTAATTTTCTACAGCTTTAAGGTGAGTATTTCTCACCAGACAAACATACCTATACATCTGTAGATTGATAACAAGTGTAATTGTAGATTTATTTTATTTAATTGTATCTGCCTATGATATAAACTTATGATGTTAAAACCCCATTATTTAATTGACCCATCATCAGCTGTATTATTTATTTTTATATTGTCGCAATTAGATTTTTTTTATTATTATTTACTGCAAATCACACTTCAAGTTCCCTGTAGAATAGAAATCGTTACAGGCTGAAATGATAGGCCTGAACGATACTTACTTATTTATGCATTCATTTATTTATTTAGTGATTTATTTAACTTGGGATTGCGGGTTTGAAATGATAGAACCCGGGTTTTCTTTGTAAATTGCGGATTGAAATGATATATATCTGTATCACTTGACCTAGGCTAGAAAACGATATACAGACCCATGGTTTATATAATATTTTTTTGAAATGTTTTAAAAATATTTTAAATGGAAAATTAATAATATTCTGGTTTAAAATGCATTTAAATGATTTTTATAAAATTTATAATGATTTTTGAATGAGTCAAATGTTAAATAAATGAATGTTTAAGTAAAATTTTGAAATATAACTTATTTTGAGAAATTCTAAATTTTTCTTAAAAGTGAGATTTTAGTTAAGTAAAATAATTGATAATAAGTTATATTCTGGGAATTTCAAACTTAATTGTTAAGTTAATAATTTAATTAAAGAAATGGGAATTTAATACTTGGATTTAAATAAGAAATTCATAATAAAATTTGATTTTTTGTATGAAAATTTACTTATAAATTCATAAAAATATGAGTATTGAAATTATGACTTTATAAGGTGAAAATATATGATTTATAAGTTAAATATGATTTAAATAAAAATTTACTTAGTTATGAAATTATAGTTAAACCTTGAAATTTTAAATATAAAGGATATAACAGCATTTGTAAACGTTGTAGTTAAATTTAAATGAACTTAAAGGCTAATTTGAACTAAAAAGCTATTATAGCACTTTGTAAGTGCTATAGTTGATAAAGATAACTAAAGTTTAGTTGGAAATAAAGAAATCTATTATAGCACTTAAATGCTGTCTTTTGTAAATGAACTGTGTAACCTATATATTTAGGTAGCATTTTATAAGTGCTACGGAAATTGAATTTTTGATTGTTTTAATAAAATTTAACAATCTTTGGGAAAATGCTTAAATTTTGAAATTTAATATTTAATTAATAAAAATAAGGAATTGACTTTAAATGGTTTTAGATGGAAGAATTTAACTTTTAAATGTGAGTTGAAAGGCAATTAATTCCTAAATAAATTGAATAGATTTAAATGGTATTTTATATTAAATAAAATGACTGATGTTTAAATAAAGGATGTTTGAAATGATATTATGATATTGAAATGTATTTGAAATTTATTTTGATTTTTAAAGTATAAATACCATTTTTAAAAGTTGTAACCACGGGTTATAATAACGTTTGGTTGTTAAAGAGACCGGGATCGGATATCCGGCATACTCTCTGTCGATACCGAAAATCACTTTGACAACAGTGTACGTGGTGGAGATTCCATAATGAAGTAGGATGGTGAAGATGTTTCCTTTGAGGTAAATACGCCCGTGAGTTGGCATAAGGTGGCTAAAATAGGAGAGATCGACGGATTAATGAGGTAGCACCTCTGATCGGACGCACTTCTTCGTATGCCATTCTATTACTTTTGTGATTGTTTGGTGCGCACCTTTGATTTGGGAGTGTTGTTCGAGGTGGGCGGTAGCTGCGCGCTACGCGTTACCATCGGTCCGGAAGCGTAATTGGTATATCTACCCTGGCATTGCCTAGTTGTGCCGTGTCACCTACCATAGCAAGCCTTGTACGAGTTTTGTTTTCTCCCGTAGCCCGTGTGGTATCCTCTGGTGGCTTCCCGATCAGAAGGGACTATGATATTGGATGGACTACTGGGACTATTACGTGTTAAGGTCTATATGGGTAACCCCTTAATGCTATTTAAAAGTAAGTTTATTTTACTAATAGACATTATTATAATAGCGAAATATTACTACATAATAAATAGTTTAACGGATCCTCAGAGGATGGGCGGTCCCAAGCATCCTTTAAGTTATTTGCTCTATATTACAGTACACTTGAATTTGCTTACACTGTATCAGTATGTATGTCTTGACTCGAGTGTTTCTATTTTATTTTACGCTCGGGTCAGCCTGAGTTGCAGTTCAGTTTCTTCCCGGAGCTAGGATTTCTGTAGATCACTTTCAAGCTGCTGGCAAACTTCCCTTCCAGTTCTTTATCTAAATTTTTGAAATCAAGACTAGTGGACATTTGGATTGTTCTACTGATGATTTAAAACTATATTTGGATTAAAGACTATGTAATTTTTATTCGATTGAGACTATTTATAGTGGCTTCATGAACCACTAAGTATTTTTAAATTCCGCTGCGAGTTTTCTGATATCCGTGTTTGTGATTCTGTGATTATTTATTTACCGTATATTTTGAGATTTGCTAAATTTTATTTACAACGCGGTATTTTGAACAATTCAAGTCCGACATGTGCGGATGCGAATGGTTGAAAATATCAGGTCGTTACAATTTCGTCCCCGAATCTCTAAGGATAAAAGAACGTACTAAATGTTTTCATCCAATTCTATAACCAACTACTAAATCATCACCATTCATCCATTTTCCTTATGTTTCTCTAATGCAATGTATGATATTTATGCAATTAGTGTAGTGTAAATGTAATGGCTCATTTTTTCTTACATTTGAATCGACAATAAACCACACATGCCCAACTCAAATTGCTTGAACAAGCAGATCATTAAGGGTGGAAAGAAAATAAAGATAGAAGAGAACCTCACACGAATGGAATAACATATATTATTTCAATAATAATCTTTACAGTGGAAAAATTTAAATACAATATCAGATTCTAACCAAGATTCAGTTTGGATAGTTATAACACCTGCCCTTACAAATGATGACAAACAACAAAACAAATGCAATAGATGTAGCGGATAATAGAATACGTCCATATGATGACGAAGATCTCTAGTTCTCCTCTTGAAACTCCAACCGTCTTCAACTCAACCTGAAACTACTCGGATCTGACCTGAGTATTAAAAATACCCAGATCAGGCTTGATCAACCAGCGTGAGATACTCGAAATTTAAAATGTATAGATCATGACGATGTTAACAAAACCTTTGAAAAGAAGGGTATCTCATAAGACCATGCCCACACATAAATACGGACGGGTTTTTACCTTATGATAACCAAAACACTTTTATAGCAAATACACTTAATATTATTTTTAATGACATTCTTTTGAAAACACTTTCAAATAAACTTATTTAAATAAAGTATCGATATCTGGACTAAGTCTAAGGTAATATATCTGGACTAGGTCAATGGAATATACCGAATAGAATATATGATACCAGAAAGGGGTAGCTGAAATGTTTGCAAGTCATTACAACTATTTTTGGACAACAATCAAAATCATAAATCTCGTATTGAGATTGGATTTCCAACATGATAGGGAACTAGTGGCCTTTTTCTCTGACCCATGCATAACAAACATAGTTTCCACGGTGCCTTAATCGCTTTTCTCAAACTAGTCACTTGAAACTATACTTTCTACTGATAACCGTTAGTTCCCTGCTTTTCTCAAGCTAACCACTTTATCCAAATGGGGCAATAAATGCCTTGAGGGATGTATCGCCCAAAAGGCCCAACTTATTAGACACCACCATACATACTCACTTATTTCGAATTTTGTGTCTGTTAGACCATAGTATCCCATATCGTCTTCCGGGATGTGAGGCTAGTGAGGAAAAGCTCAATTTCTTCAAAGCCACGCTTTTCATCCAAAACCACGCTTTGGTCATAACAGGTTCCACTTTGAATGCCACATTACCATTTCTTTGGTCACTATTTGAGTCCCACAAGCATGCAATCTCTGAGCTCGTATGTCTCAGAGAAGGGTGTTAAGCTAAGAGAAGTTGCCTTCTCCGCCACTAAGCAGATGTACATTTGTAAAAGCAAACGTTGTGTCCCAGAAATGCAATGTCAGACATTCATCCATAAAAGTTCGTTCTGCGACTGAACGAAACCGAAAGTGCTCTCCTACCACCACTAGTAGCGAGAAGTCCTTGCAATCCAAAAAATCTCCACAACAAGGAGACCACTGCTGTAAATAACTCTATAATGGAAGCGACCTAAAGCATGTCAACAAACAGTCCTCACACTATGAAGATTCATGGTCTTCAATAATCATCATCTTCAACATGTCTTCACTTTCGAACGTATACATTGGTTCGAAGTGGTTTTCGGATAGGAATCACCAAAATCCGACCCTGGTTCCTTCGAAGCCAATTATCGATAAAAAGATGTTAAATTCATATGTGGATATAAATCATCAACCAATTACTTCATATTTTATTTAAATCAAATATCTTTCTTAGATATATTCTTTTCAAGTTATTCCATTTTCTTTTCAAATGTATATGGAATCATTGAGCCTTATTTATCAAAACACTTGGTTTATTTAAACCTTTCCGAAATCTTGAATAATTTCAAATCATTTTCTCTGTTACTTAGGAAAACCTTTCAAAATCATTCTTTTAATCTTAATCAATGATTTCTTATATTCAAGTTATAACTTTTAACTTAGGGAAAATATTCCCAAATCATTCATTAAATCTTAATCAAAGATTTCTTTTTTAAGTTCAAATCATATTCTTGCAAATCGAAGATTTCCATAACAGAGTATCACCACCACTTTAAATATGGTAAATTTCACCTCCAGGGTCTAGTGATAAGTAATCCTACATCATGAAGATCTTTGTCTTCAATGATATTTGTTTTCAATATATTTTATTTCGAAAATTAGTTTGATGGGGTTTTCTATAGGAATCACCCAAATCCGATCCCGGTTTTTCAGATAGGAATCACCCAAATTCGATCTCGGTTCCTTCGTGCCAATCATCGAATAAATGGATATTAAGTGGTTAATTAACATCCAAAGAATTTGTTTCTTTTCTTTTATCTTGGAAAAACTTATATATGATCTTTTAGAGCATCTGGGCGTTTTTTCGATCTATTCCACCCCTCGCCCAAAAAAAGAAAACATAGGCCAGGTAAGTTCAGGGCACTGGTTGTCCATTCCTAACCTTAGTTAAATACCTTATTTTATTTTCCCAGATCTCACAGGCGAGACAAATGTACTGGTCGTTTCCGCATACTCAGTTATTAGCTTTATTTTGGAATTAATTGTATGATTCCAAATTACCACTTAAACTCTTAATTTTCCTTAAAAAATATACATAATTGATTCTAGAAAATATCGTTACATTTAAACTCATATTCAAAAAATTATAGAATTTGCAGCATAAAAGTGCCGCGGAAAGTGCTATATAAGCTTATTTGATTTACACAACTTTTTACTATTTGAAAATTCTTATTTTCTATTTCAAATCTCTTTTAAACCATTTTAATAGTTTATTAAATTTATTTCATATTTTTAAAATATTTCAAAATATCATTTATAAAGAAATCTCTTTTTGGATTTCGAACTGCAAAACCACGATGTTTTTAGAAAATTGTTTTGGACATATTTCAAATTCTACTTGATGAAATTTTGATTTTCTTTCTTAGTTGGAAAACTATTATAATTGCGGACCAAAAGAATTTTTATTTTGAAGAAATCCAACTTATAAATTATTTTCTACGTTAATTTGAAGTTACGAGTCGAAATTTACGAACTACCACTACGCGACGAGCTCGATTTTGACCAATTTTGTGAATTGCTTTAGAACTTGTTCGAAACACTTCAAATTTGCTTTAAACCATATGTTAACCTATTTAAAACAATATTTTCATCATTACAAACTCAATTTTCATTTAATTTCATATTATATTATTATAATATGATTTTCAATCTTTTTACATATTTTGAAATCATTAAGAGGCTAAATAATTTCCATACACACGTTTATATGGATTTAATTCTCATTTAATTAACTATACTCACTAACCATTTCTCTTATCATTTATCAAACCAAGTTATCATCCATATTACAAATTTATAATCAACCATAATATCAACCAAGTCATCGTCCAATATCAACCAATATTCAAAACATTAATTTCTAATTTAACATGTGTATTATCAATTTAAGTTTTATTAAAACAAAACTAAGATTTGAGCACTCACAATTAGTTCCACTCCACCAATCTTTTACGTAGATTCCCGAATTTATTCCGGTAGTACTTCCTTTCTATTTTTCTCGCTCCAAAGCTTCCCTAGCTTCTTCCTTCTTCTTGAGTGCTCAGCCTAGGCTATGTAGGGCTCGTCCATGCTCTTGGGGGGTGGTGCTCATGGCTTGAAGGTGGGTGGGTGGGGGGGGGGGGGTGGGCCGTGGGTTGTGAGGTGAAAAGGTGGAGTTTGCACTTGGTTTTGAGGTGGAATACTTTATTTTTCTAATATTTTTGTTTTATTTTCCTAAGGCATGGAAGCCAGTAGAGAAGCTTTTAGAAAGCTTGAGAAAGGAAGAAGAAGTGTAAAAAGGTGAGAAAGTGGATGCTTATTTATAGAAATAGTTATGGAATAAAATTATATTTTGTAAAAAGACCAAAATACCCTTTACTTACTTTTTAAGCAATCTTATTTTTTCAACACTTAACATCACATTTCAAATCAGTACTTTATGTCATTTTCACTTAAGTATTAAGTAAATGATATAATTATTATGTTTGGTTTGATTTGATTTTTACTTTTTATTTTGAAATGACATGTTTGTATTTTTGTGTGCTTACTTTCTGTTAATTACATTCTACAATTTTCTAATTATGTTTAGTAAACGTAAAATTGATTAGTGAATTAATGAATACTTACACTATTTGAATATATGTTTCTATATAAGAAAATAAAGGTGCGACGACGTTGTGACAACTTTTAATCGACAAAACGTTGATTGTCGACAAAATGTTTTACGGTCATATTTTGACGTTTTTGTTAAACTATTTATCTATATAAACCAAATTTAAAAAAGAACTTTTTATTTATTTTAAATATATTAAAACATATCTCTTTATATTTTAAAATCATATATAAATAATATCAAATCTCTAATTTTACAGTGCATGTAAAACTGACAAAATACGATAAAGTTTGGTTATTTTTGTAAAACGATTATTAACATGCTTTTAAATATTTTAATATACTATTATTGTCTTTATTAAATGTTTTCAACAGGATTTATCCTTTTAAATAAATATTTAAGCCTATTTATGTAAGCATTTATTAATTTTAACAAAATTTAACTTTTATTGATTTGTTCTAATATCTAAATTTATACTTTTTAAATTATCAACTATAAGAATAAATAATTTCTCTATTATTGTCTATTGTATATAACTTATCTATTTAATTTTTAACCTTTTTAAATTTAAAACAAACGAAATCTCTCATTTTCGAAGTAGCGAAATTACAGGTCGTTATAGTAAATGTCATTAACTAATACAAAAGATTAGGCAATCCACTTATTCAGTTGACCTCCTTTTATGCAGTCATGTTCGTGCCATGTATCCAAATGAATACGAGAATTTCCTAATGATAACTGATAATGATATATGCATGCTACAAACATCATCAAAATGCAACAACCACGTAAAAATCATCAATTTATAGTAACCATGGAAAATAGAATAAAATAAGCACACATCCATATGCATATGCTTTAGTGTCCTAGTTAGGTCGATCCCTAAAGAATAATAGTGCCTAGTGTACCTATATGCGTCCATTAGCATCCACTAGCAAACACTTGCAATCACTAGCATACATCATTCATAACATGTTCTATTAATATGTTTACATCAAATCCTACCATCCATATGTTAAATCCTAAGTTCACCCTCCCAAAAGATAATAAAGGAAAAAACTTATTCAAAACTAAAGATGGAAATAGGAAATTCGAAATTTATTATCAAAGAGAGATGTGGATAATAAGTATGCATTTTCTCCTAATCAGTTTAATCTTCCTCGAAGACTTTTTAACCTCTGTAGACTCTATCTAACACAAAAGCGACTTGCGCGGTCTTCCATAAAGAGTTTCAGAAGGTGCCATTCCAATGCTAGCTTGAGAACTACTATCTTATGCTAATTCCACTAAAGGAAGATGTTTTACCTATGTTATCCTAAAATCAGGAATATCCATTCTCAACCATGCGTGTCTTACAATTTTACTAACTCCATTATACTGTTCTTCTTTAGCCTGCTCACATGAATCAACATTCCTAGGTTCTCACTAGGGTCCTATACACTCTACGAAAACTTTATTATTACTTCCAAAAGTAATTACTACTGTCTCCTTTGTAGCCTTACCCCTTTTTCGTTACACCTAGGAAATGATTCCTATCTAACTTCACATTTAGGAGTTTGGCTTGGTGTCTATAGTTCCATTTTAAAAATTAAGGTTTCTAAATTTTTAACACACTAAATTCCAAAATCTTTGCCTTTAAAAAGTGTTATTAAAAAATACTTGGTTACTTAACATTATTTCCCAACTTAGAGGGGAAAACTTTCAAATTCTAAGTCCAAAACTTATTCCTCGTTTTTTTAAAGACCTTTTCAGTTTTCTATAAAAATTTGAATTTTCAAATTCTACTTTTATTAAGTTTTCCATTTTCAAAAACTTATTTACTTTTTCACCGAACCATTTTGTTAAAATATCTTTATACCGTTTTTATGTGTTTCCAAAACATCTTCTTATTATACCTTACGGTCTCATACCTTAATATATTGAAACTACTTTCTCAAATGAGAAATTATTAATGCTAAAATCTTCTATGAACCTTTTTAAAAGAGAATTTCATGTTTATGTGAAATTACAAGGAACTTATTTTATATTTCTCGAAATAGGCTATAAAAAATCTGGTGCTTTTCATGCCGTGTATATCTCTTTCATGTATCCTTGTAACTTGCACAAAACATTTTTATTGATTTCATAGAAAATAATACCACTATTCTTTTCATTACAATAGATTAAAGTTTGTTTAATTTATATTCTTCCATGATAAATATTTTCTAATATCTAACTTACACGTTTTTTTCAAGAAAAACTCATCTTAAAAAATGTTTTAATATTTCGATAACTGCAAAAACACTTCCTTATACTTATGAAAAATAATAAGTGTACTTTACAAACCATTTTGTTTTTATACATAGAAATTACCATTCAAAATACATTTTTATTTGCGTTTAAAATAGATGTTGCGTAAAACACCTTTGCTACCACCCAAAAAAATACTAGTGTAAATATTCAATTAAATAAATACCAATAAATCTCATGTACCTATGTAAAAATATTTCTCTTGGGAGTCACTTACTATAACAGTAGTGTTATAGCCTATCATCCACTTATTTTCATGAAAACATTTATTATAACAATAAAGTTGTATTCTACGTTTTCGATACTCGATACACTCTAGGTTTTTATGTTTAAAATCTTTGTTTACTTACAATGAAACTAGCGAGTTATATATATACACTCTATAATTCCTAAAAGGAATTCCAATTTTTCATTATATAGAAACCAACTTAAATTTTAAACCATTCTTCAAAAACCCCATATTTATTTTCTAAAAGAAAATATTAACGATGAAAATTTTCAATTCTAACAATTACATTTTTTTTCCACATTTTTAAATTTCAAAAATATCATTTCATTGGGCATGGCTTAAAGTGGATTTTGTCCTTACTAGCCTAGGAGTACTTTTCTTAAACCTTGGAAATCCTATGTCCTTACCAAAGTCTTTCGTTATATTTATTCCAAGGTACTACCGTTAAATCCACTTATATGAAACAATTATAATTTTTGTATATATCTAACCATGGGTTTTTATCTTTTCTTATCAACTGAACCTATTGTATATCCCCTAATCTTTGCATACCTCTATTTGGATTTCCACAGTCTGATCCTAAATGTACAAAACCGTTTCTCAAATCTCTACTGTGTAGACATTCTCTATGCCCCAATAAATGCACTTCAAAAGTGATACTTCAAGAACTCTATCTTCAACTGATGAACACGAAGCATATGAAGAACGTCCTTTAGATGAATAACAAGCTCGTCCATACTTCTTGGAAAACACCAAAATGTCGACCACGCATACCACCATGAACTTTATTTTAGGACATCTCTAAAAACATGGTTCATCAAATCTATAGAATAGCTGGGACATTTGTTAGCCCAAAAGACATAACCAACCATTCAAAGAATCCGTCGAGTGCCCAAAATGTGGTCTTAGTAATGCTGTCATTAGCTATGCTAAGCTGATGAAATCTAATGGCTAGACCAAGTAGAGAAAATACTGAAGAGCCAGCCATCTGGTCAAAAAGATCATCTATCTTAGAGAGTGGATAATTGTGATATCTCGGAAATTTTGGCAATATCAATTTAATAATTTGTATTTAAAATTAAACTGATTTGATAAATTCTGTTAATAAAATTTTACTTGATTTAATAATCCAATTAAATAGATATTTAATTGGTAAATTTTATCTTTTAAAAACTAATAAAATGTTTTCCTATTTATAATGTATATATATATATATATATATTTATATATATTGTAAATAGATAAGTTTTGATTTGAAGTTTAATAAACAAATAAAATCTTGTTTTTAAATTCTAATATTCATTTTGATAATTTGAAAATTATTATTTTATTTAATATATAACTATTCAAAACTATTTAATAAGTAACTATATGGTTTTAAGATACTTAAGGAAAATCTTTTAATTTTTTTAAATATATTTTAAAGCATAGTTTAAATTTTAAATAAGATAAACAAAGGTTTATTTTACCTCTTTTTTTAAATATAGCTTAATAAATATAATTTGGAATTATATATGAATATTTAAAATACCATTTATATATTAAAACATTAATGCATTTAAATAAGTTAGATAAGTGATAAGTAATTTATAATTTCTTTTATAAATTATTTAAATTGGATAAATGTGTTATTTTCAAATAATAAAAAATGTATAAATATAGATAGGTTTTAAAGGACAATATTATTATTATTTTAAAATTAAATATGTTGATATAAATTAGTTTAAATTGGATTTTTAAACGTATGAATAGAATTTGAATAAATTTTGAAATTCAAAAGGATAAACATATTTAAATTATGTGAGTAAGCTTTCATTTTTATATAATTTGTTTTATTTCATTTTCTTTAAAAGAAATGCATATACACATTTACATATGAAAATAATTTATTTATATATATATATATATATAAGTATTTAACAAATAAAGAAAAGGGTTTAATTTACTTTTAAATTAAATAAAAAAATAAAATTATTTATAAGACACATGTTAATATATTAAGTGGTATAATGGCACGTGTTAATTAATTAATTAAAATAGATGACATGTGTAGTTAAATTAAGTGACTAATGTAACAAATGTTAGTTCTTTTACATGTGTCATATTTATTTTTAATTTTTCTTTTAATTTTTAAATAAATCATTTATACTTATATAATAATGTTTTCTTCAATCTTTTCCTTTTCTAATCTTTATTTTCAAAAGCTAAGAAAATTTCAGCTGAACCAAATTTGATAATAAATCAGTAACCAAACTCTCAAAACCAAAAATCATGATCAAATTTGATTTTCAATTCTTTAACTCCTCACAAAAAAAACCAGAATTTTAATTCAAGCATGCAAATCCTTCTTCAAACAAAAAGCTTACCTGCATTTTTTTCAATTCTGTTCATCTTCAAAATCAAACCAGTAACCATCTTCAAATCTATTACCTGGAATTCATTTTCAAGATGTTCAGGCCTGCAAGCTTTATTCCAGAACATTCTACATTTTTTTCAAATCTGAGAAACATGCAAAGCATTTTCTCTTCCACCTAAGTTTCTGAGCAAGCAAGTAAAGTATGAAGCAAGAGCAAACCCGCATGCAAGTTTAAAACAACAAGCAACTCAAGTTTATATCAAATTCAATGAAGATTTGGCATTTTATTTTCAAGTCTTCAAAACAGTTTCAAAAACTCTCTGCCTCTGTTTCATGCAATGTCAAGTGAGTAACATTACAGTTTTAAAATTTTAAGTAAATAATTATGTTGTGTGATCATCTATGAAACAAATATGGTTGTGAATGAATTTATAAGTTTAGCTTTTATGGAATATTGTTGTGCATATATCTTTATGTTTGGAACTTCTCTGGCTTTAGTTCCAGGTTCAAAAGATAATCGGATAGTCAAATAAAAAAAATCATATGCTAATAATCCAATCTATAACTTAAGCATTGAACCAAATATATTTTATATATCATCAGTTTGAGTTTAAAATTTTGTTTAAGTTAGAAACAATTAGTATTGCCTCTGGAAGAAATAAAACATCAGAGCAATCTTTAAATAAGTCAAATTTCAATTGTCATGATTCTTGTATTCAGGAATCTAACTCAAATGCCTAAACCAAAATTGGATTTTTAAAACAAAAATCACTATTTTTAGTAAAGAGATTTGTTAGCATTCCTGGTTTAACCAGAATTTAGAATTTGATAAAAATCTGATGAACTCTGTAGTCTGGGGGATCAGAATTTCTTCCGGTGATGGACGAGTGATGGGTGAGTGGAGGAAAAATAGTGGAGGTGGTGGAAGATCATCGTGGTGATGATGGTTGATCATTTTGTTTTGTAAACCTAGTTTTAGCTGGTCTGGAAATTGTGATCATCACGAAGTCTAGGGATGATCGAATTTGACAAAACTCTGGGAAATGGAAGTTGGAGTGTAGGAGAAGCCATGGTCGGTGGTGATGGTTCTCTGGTGATCGGAGAGGCGAGTGCAGCCGTTGACAGGTTTGGGAATTTGGTTGCAATATTGGTTCAAGGTTTCTGATTTGGGGTACTCGAATTTGATGTCGAGTGGATTGTGAGGTTTTGATGATCGGGATGTGATTCAGAGTTGATCGTCGACATGTTCGATGTCTTGGTGGTGACCGAAGGATGTCAGGACCACCGTGCATATGCACGGCGCAAGGAATTATGTCAGGAGAAGGATTGGGTTGCAGAATTTTTGGATTCGAGTTTTACTCGAGTAATTCGAGTTTTTGCTCGAAGTGGTTAGGAGTTTTACTCGAAGTAAACTGAAGGGGGTTTCGGGTAATTAGTGTTATAGTTTTCT
The DNA here is from genome assembly GCA_030765085.1 of Allium cepa. NCBI lineage: Eukaryota > Viridiplantae > Streptophyta > Magnoliopsida > Asparagales > Amaryllidaceae > Allium > Allium cepa. The sequence goes on from CM060929.1 coordinate 889,479,607, forward strand.
ATGGAAAAACTGTTGTTCCAGATTCAATTTGGTTTTAAAATCTGGAACAAGTTTTAAATAGAATTTAAAACCTAAATTTAAAGTATGGATTTCAAACTGAGTTTGAATCCTAGTTTTAAATTTAATTTAAATTTTATAAACTAAAATGTTTTAAACAATTTTAAAAGGGTTTAAATAGTTTAATTTAAAAGTAAAGCTTAAAAATAAAAGTAGAGATTTAACTTAAGTTTAAATCTAGATTCAAATTTGGATTTGAATCATAATTTAGAAAAAAGGAAGTTTTTAAATTTAAATTGTTTTAAAACATCTTTGAATGTTTAAGGTAATTTAAAATATGATTTGTATATTAAAGAAAATTGGGTTTAAATTCCTTTAAACATCTTTTATAAAATAAGAAATTATTTAGTATAAGTTTTAAAATGGTTTTTAAATGTTTTTAAATCTTTGTTAAAGTTAAGTTTGACTTCATTTTAAATCTAAAATTTAAAATGTAATTTGAAAACAAATTTTAAAGTAAATTGTTTTAAATTGCTTTGTTAATGTAATCATTAATAAGAAATGTTTTACTTTAAAGTAAATCAAAGATTTAATGAATTGTGATTCATTAAATTAATAAGGTAATTTAAATAATTTAATTAATTTATTTATTTAATTAATTAAGGGTTTGAATAAATTAATTAAGGTTAAATTGAGTAATTAAGATTAATTAATAAATTTGTAATTAATATTATTTAATTTAAGTTAATTACTTAAGAAAGGTAATTAAGGATTTGTTGATAAGTTAATGAAGGTCATTAACATGAGATTATTTAATAATTAATTAGTGTGATTAATTTTGATAATTAATTGGATTAATTAATTTAGATAATCATTTATGGAATTTGGTTAAGTATGATTACTTTATGAAAGTAATTAAAGGTATTAATTAATCTTTGTGATTAATTAATTAAATTAATTAGTTTAAATTAATTAATTAAGTTTAATTAATTTATAATAATCATTGGATGGGTCGATAAGTAATCAGTGAAGAATAATTACTTAGAGAAGTAATCAAGGTGAGTAATTACTGAATGTAACTTATTGAAGTATGGAAGAATTTTAGGGTTAATTGCTTGTGTAATTAATATGAAGGACAATTACTCTGTGAAAGTAATTAATAATTAATTACTTAGGGTAATTAATTTAAGCATTAATTGATTAAGTCATTTGAAAATAATTAAGTGATGTAATTAATTAAGGGTGACAAAATAACTAATGAGATAAATCAGGGATGATTAATAAATATAATTAATTATTAAATGTAATTAATTTAGGAGTAATTAATTTACTCAATGAAGTAATTAAGAGTAGTTAATTACTGAAGGCGATTAATCGAAAGTGATCAATAATTGTAGTTTAATTATGGTTAATTACTTAATGTAGTTAATTAATTTAGATGTAATTAGGGATCGTTAATTAATATAATTAATGATGTAATTAAGGATTAATTAAGATTAATTAATCAATGATAAGTGATTAATGAAATAATTAATTAATGTAATTAATTAAGGATTAATATAATTAATTATATTTAAAGGTTAATTACTATTTTTGGTTAAGGATAATTAATTTGTAAAATTAATTAAAGATAATTACTGGAATGTAATTAAAGGATAATTAATCAAGGGTGATTAATTAAGGCGATAAATTTGAGGATTAGTTAATTAATTGATTAAGTAATTAAAAGTTAATTATTGTAAAGGGTTAAGTATAATTAACTGGTGTAATTAATTTAAAGGCTAGTTACATATTGTAATTAGAAAATTGTCAATCACGAATGATTAATTGAAATGAATAATAAGATGGTGATTAATTAATTGATTTGTAATCAATTAATGATCAAGTAAGCAAGATTTAAGTAATTAATTTAATTCATTTTAAATTAATTAAGGATGAAGTAATTAATTTAATTCATTTTAAATTAATTAAGGATGAAGTAATTAATTTAATTTCACTTTAAATTAATTATAGATAGTGTGATCATTAAATCATTGCTTATGGATGTGTAACGACCCGTAAAATTTCGATAATTAAAATAGCTAATTTAATAAGATTTCGTGTTTTAATGTTAGAAAAATTTACAAGTCGTTTAGGATAATAATAACTGGAATGAATTGCAACAATAATTATCCAAGTAATTATTTATAGATTGAATGGAGTTCTAATCTAATTGAATTGACTCAAATGTTATAACTTAGTTAAGGGAATATATGGAAAAACCAATGCAAATAAGTGAATAAGAATTGTGAATTATTTAGGTAGTAATACAAATTTTAATAGATTGGCTTCGAAGATTTGAATAGTAATAAGTATTGAAAAATAAATGCTACTTAGTGAATGCCTTTGCAATCAATAGTTGGATAGGATAATATATGTTGAATTCATTGGGTATAATAGAGTAATTGATTGATAAGTAAAGTCTATTTAAAAATCAAATAATTGAATACTGAACAGGTAAATTGTTTAAAGTAAATATTTGAAACTTATTGAATAATTGAATAACTGTAAGATGAAAATAGGGTTCTAAGATGTGAATTGGTTTTAAAGGTTAAATTGTATAAGTTCGTTTTGAATATTTCAAAGGATAGTGATTTAAAAATAATCAAATTTGTTTAAATTTAATATTACGAATGTTTGAATAATTAAATTCCGAATTTGATATGATTAATTTGATATTGAAATTTAATATATGAAAATAGAGTGAATAATTGAAATTTGATTTAATATGATTCAAATTGGTTTCCAAAGTGAATGTAAGTTATATCGGGATTACAATAGAGTTAATAAGATTTTAAAATTGGAATTTATTGCATAATTGAATAACGGGTTTAATATGATTAAAAAATGATTTGTAAAATTTTATTTTATCATATTAAAGTTAGAATGAGGTTATAGAACTTTTAAAATCGAATTAAAAGTAAATTTGTGAAAATTGAATATTTTAATATTTAATTGACGAGTTAAAATAGCCATTTTTCAAACAGTCTCGGATTTCGACGAAACCAGTTTCATCGGATCCGTAACGTGATATTATTGTAAGATTTCAATTTTGTGTCAATCGGATTTACCGTTTGTCCGGGGCAAGCTAAAACGCATAGAAATTTGTTAACATATTTAATTTAAAATCGATCGTTTATTGCCATAACTCGCACATACGATCGAATTAGCCTCTGAAACCTATTTCATTGTGTTTGAAACGCGGGGTAAACCCTAGAAACGCCGGTCACCATGCGAGATTTGGAGTTCGGATTTTGTAGTGAATAGTGTTTTTGTTGAAATTCTATAAAAGGAAACCCTTCTTCTTTCATTTGCAAACACCCTCTCCTTCTAACCCTAGCCGCCACCCTCCAACTAATGGCTGAAATTCACCTATGTTCATCCTCATATATCTCCCAATCCGTCAACATCCACGCAAAGTCATCAACTAGAAACTTGTAGAGGCCAATGTGTACTACGAATCCAACGGTCGAGATGAAGAATGGTGCGACGTGGAGGGAGGTAGTGGCTGCCGTTCACCATCAGGTCGCGCGTGTATTCCGTGGCTTATGGGTGGCCGAGCTTCAAGTGGTGGCAGGCGTGGGTGGCTCATGAGATGCTCGTTCGTTTGGCGTTGGTTGATCGACTTGGAAGCGATCGTGGAGGGAGTAAAATTAAACCCTAGCTTGCGTGATGGGTTCGGTTATCTCGACCTAGGAACGAACAAAGATGGAAGAAAGGGGAGCGGGCTGGATTTCCTTAAGCAGGAACGAACGGCCAGATGGCATGGATTATAAAAATGTAAATAAAAAGTAAAGTAATTTATATTATTTAAATCCGTGAATGTTTAAAAAGCTATAACTTTTTCATACGAGGTCGGAATCGGACGAAACGAATTGCGTTGGCTTCGTTTTGTCGAGCACTACGCAATGGAACTGGATTGGAGTCGTTTGGAGCTAGTGAAAATTTCGTGTAAAATTAAACGCTCGTTTAATTTTATTCGAAATAAAACGCTGGAAGTACATTGAAATCAAGGTGAGTGTTCTATAACGCTCACAACGTATTGAATATCTTTATGCTAGTTAAATTTAATATTATGAAGTGATATGAATTTTATTTGTCGTTGTTTGATAAAATTTAATTGTCATATAGATTGACAATTGAATTAACCGTTAAAAATTTAATTGACAGTTAAATTGAAATTAAACTTGAATTGCTATTAAATTACCTGACATTGATAACAGTGAAATTGTCATGAATTGTATTGTTTATTGGATGATGTATTTCGATGGATGCTATTGGTTGATATTTAAATGTTTGGATGTTATTTGCTTATATATATATATCCTGTTATGCATACATATGACACTGTGATTTGATTTAAGTGATATATATTCATCCCTGACATTTAATTGAAATAACCGATCACTTGGCCATAGGATAGATAATTATATACGGACACCGGATTGGCTAAATTAATAATTTTTAAAATCGTCGATTTGAAATTTATTTAAATATTTTGATTTAAAAGTTATAAATAGAAATCAATTTATAGAAATCGAATTTATCAAAAAAATTGAGTTTGGAATGTTGAAATAAATTATGGTTAAAGGAAACTGTTAAATAATTTAAGTTGAGACTTTGAGATTTTAAAATCGAGATATGATTGAATTTCGAAAATTGATTTGTTTAAAGATTGAACCTTAATTCGAGCTTTGAATATTACTAAGTAAAAGTGATATAAAAAATAATATTTTGAAGTTGAGCTTGAAATTGAATCATATTTGAAATTTGGATTTAAATTTGAATATTGAAGGATAATTTTGTTAAGTGTTATAAATTCATTTTTCGAAAATCAAGCTCCAAATCGATATAAAATTGAAATTGAATTAATTGAAGGTGAATGTAAAATTGAATTAATTTGAAGTCAAAGTTGACATTGATTTGAATTGAAATCGAAATTGAATCGATAGAATGGAAATTGAAATTGATTTGAATTGGGAAGTTATAATTGAAATGGACTGGTTTTGAAGCTGTTTTATTTTGTTTTCCAAATTACTCTGTTATATAAACCATTTTGAATACTTGAACTATTTTAATCTATTTTAAATCTTCTTAACCCAATTTAAATTATTTTAAACTAATTTATCTATTTTAAATCCATTTTAAGATTTTAAGTATTTTAAGTATTTTAATTATTTAAAACTACTTTTAAACTACTTAAAACTATTTTCTAAAAATTCAAGCTGGTCAATAAGTTGTAATGTTTATGTTTAAATCTCGAATGTAAATACGAATTGGGTTAAATGAAGTCGCAACCTAAATTGAAATTCGAAATGATTTGGAAATCGAAATGAGATATTGATGCGAAAAATGATTTTTGAAACATAATCTTACATTTGAATAGATACGATGATATTTGAAATGGATTTGATTTTTGAAGCGAATATGATATTTTGATATCAATTATTAATCGATTTGAAATGTAAAAGAGCCAACGATGTAATAATACGTAGTTATTAAAGAGACCGGGATCGGATATGGACATACTCTCTGTCGATACCGAACACCACTTTAATAACTATTATACGCGGAGTGTTGATCCAGAATGAAGTGGACGGTTTGGTGAACGCGTTGACTGAAGAAAGAGAATGATATTAGATGACCCCTGACATGACTAAAACAGGAGCCGCGCCGGGCCATTGAGGTTCTCCATCTCTAGCGGACACACTTCTTCGATACCATATCTATTACATTTGTGATTCGATTTGGGTGCACCCCTTGATTTGGGAGTGTTGTTTAGCGGTGTTGGGGTAGCTGCTGGCTATTCTCAACATCAGTCCGGATCACGCAACTACTAGTATCCTAGTTGGTATCGCCTCATGTACCTTGTCATACTGATTATCCTATGCGCGACTACTACGTTATGTTTTGTGTTATACCTATGTGGTACTCTCTGATAACCACCAGTTTACGGTGGGGCTTACGGTGCTGTATAGACTATGGCATTATAAAAAATGTGTTAAGGGGGATTATGGTAACGCCTTTACGCTATTTTGATACTTTATATTATTGATAGGTATTATCTACTTAACGTATTGTACTACATAGTAGATAGTTTAACGGATCCTTAAGAGATGGAAAATCCCGTAACATCTCTTAAGTTATTGCACGCAAGTTGACACTGGATATGAGATGTCAAACCCCGTAAACATCTCTAACGCCGTTACACACATATTTATTTATGATTGATTTAACTTTCATAAGGATATTTTAGTCCTGACTCGAATGTTTTGTGTTTTCATTACGCTTGGGTCAGTCCTGAGTTTTCAGATTTTTGAAGATCTATTCTGGAGGATGAAGATGAAGATTTGGTATACTATACTATTATTATCCTTGCATCATGCTGCCTGCTGCATTGTTTTATTTGTTCTGTTGAATATGTATAACTCTGATAAATGTTGTATAAATAATGATCAAAGTATAGTAAACAACTTCATGAACTGTTTATTTGATTATTATATTTTATCGTTCCGCTGCAAGATATTGTGTTGTTTCCTTTCTTTTATTTCTCTTTCCTCTTCTTTTCTTATTTACCCCAATAACCATCTGCCCTTTTGAATGGTTTGGAATCGACATGTGTATTTGATCGTCGGTTTAAACTGTCCAAAAATGCGGGTCGTTACAGTTGGTATTAGAGCTTTGGTTTAGCGATAACCTTAGCTTTGTGGGGTCTGACTCTTTATACATAGGGTAGTAATACCCTATGATGAGTTGCGGAGTGTATACATATGAGAGAGCGTATTTGTTAGTGATATAAAATATTTTATATTGTGTCGGTTGATTTGTTGAGTGACTTATGGATTCTGGTCAATACGAGTAATTAACGTCATTGATAGGGATCTCTAAACACTTAAACAGAATAATTCGACATAGTATCGTTTTAAAGTTGGGTAAATGAAATAATTTTGCTCTAATTATATTTTCTATATAAAGAGAAAATTTTCAGAAATTATTGTGACTTATCTTGCTTACCTGGTTGTTAGAAATGATATATTGATTATTATCATAAATTGGATATTGTAATTTAATAAATAAGGTGAATTACAAAATGAACAATGATAAAACACTTGTGGAAGGTTTTAAGAAAGAAAATCCTATAAAAATATTTTATAGAGGTGACTTATAGATTAAAATAGATTTAAATTGGAAAATATTAAATTTAAGACCCGGAGGTTTTGACAATGGTTCTCAAAGCTTTGAAGAAAATATATTACGATGTTAGTTGGAAAATGTTTATGGAAATATTTTGGAAGGATTTTTTTTAAAGAAAAGAAGGAATGAATTCAGTACTCCTCTCTTTTGTCGCTGGAAAATAATTTCGGTGATGACTGCGCAGCATCATCGACGTTCATTTCGAGTCTCAAAGTGGGGGAGACTTCTAAGAAGCTTTGCTTTTCTTCTAAATTATTTTGGGTAAATGGGTTTGGTTTAAACTCCAAAGGTATGATTTGATATATTAAAGATATAAGTGTATATGTTTATTTCAAACGATTTGAAAAGAACCGGGGATTTAAATTTCTAAGTTATGATAATTGAATAAAATGTGAATAACAAGAATTTATAAAATAAGAGGATTAAGATATCTAAGCTTATGTTTGGAAAAAAAACTTTACAGTTGTAGTGTACCTTTAAAGTTGAAAGGTAAAGAGGATTTAAACAAATTAAATTTGTGAACATTCTAATTAAGTAAAATGAAATTCTATAAATTTGTATAATACCAAATTTACATTCTGATAACATATAACAAGACTTACCAAATGTTAAAAGTTAAAATGATGTTTTGGATATGCAATGAGATATTGTATAGATAAACAGAACCTGAAAGTAATTGAAATATACAAGTAAGGAAAACTCAAAAGGAATTAAAATGCATATAAAGGAAAAATTTGGTTGTGATAAAAATATTATATACTTAAATATAACATGAAATGATGAATGGATAAATGGAACAAGTAAGTGAACTTAAGAAAGAAGATAAATGAATCGTATTATATCTTTGAAAATTGGTTATAGAAAATAAATATAAATTACAAAGGGATTGAAAAAAAATAATTTGTAACCTTTAAGATAACTGTAAACTAAGAAAAGTCATTTATGAGAGGTTAGACTTTTATAGGATGATTAATAAACTAAAGTGCTAGTTAATAAAATGTTCTATAAATAAATTTGTTACTAACTAAAATAATGAAATTGAGTTTAATTAAATTATATAGAATGTTTAAATGAGCTTGAGTAAGCAAATTCTATGATATGATGTTTAAGAAAAGATAATGTTAAAGAATATGCTATGTAAAGAAATGAATATACTAACTGAATAATGGATTGTGAGTAATTAAGTGAAAAAAAATATAGAAGTCAATAAAATAATTTAGTATAGATAAATTGGATAGAAATACATTGGAAGGTAATACGTGAGATTGTACGTATATTATTTTATTCGCATAACGATTTGATCCAAATTCGAGCACAAAATTTCGAGATGATTTATATCAATCCAAGTTAGGATTTTTCACTCGATTTTCGACGGCGAACCCTGGATATGGATTTTTAATTTGATTCTGGAATTCTCTATCATAGTATATGGCTATTCAAGGAGAGTAACAGTTTCCAATCAAGGAACCAAATCTGAGTCCGCACTAGAGAGTCGGGTGAACGATACTAGTTGGAAGTGAAATTGTGTGATCGAATAAGCGATTAGATTGATATTGCTCACGGATGATATATGTACGGCTTACGAACTTAATTAAAGTTAATATTGGAAATTTAAGATGCCAAATATAAAATGGTTTTTTTAAAATTATATAACAGGATATATATATATATAAAAGAGATAAACCAAATTGAATGTAAAATTAATAAATTGGTTATGTTGGGTATGATTTGGTTGTTATATGATTGTTAGTTGATTGTATATAATTCATTAAGTGTTAATGAAATTGAAAGCTATAAATCATTGAAATCAAATTAGAAGTTAAATGAATTTAAAAGAATTTAATTTGATTCAAATTGTAAGTGAACTAATGTAAATATAAATTAGTTAATGTGACTAATTGAATTGAGAATGAATGTTAGTAAAATCCAACGTTAATGAATCAATTGTGATTAAAATTGAAACCCAAGTCAATAAATATTAATGAGAAGTGAATTTATATTGATTTGTTATGGATTCGTTGGATGATAGTTGGATGATAATTGATTTGTTGGATGCATTTGTTGTTTGTTGCATTTGCTATGTTGGCACATGTAGTTGTTATGTTTCTATATGATGTATATTGATATTATTTTCATATATGCATGTTTCTCATGGTTTGTTGAATGTTTAGTAGATGCGGATTGCGCTTGCTTCGCATTTGGAGCTCGCTTTCATGCTATATTAGCCGTATATGCTCGCTAATAATGTATAAGGTACATATCTCGGATTACGTACCGTACTTTTACACTTTTTCCCTACGGCATGCCTCATCACTTGATGAGTTGTATATTTGTGATATATATACTGTCATTTTTTTTCCGATCGAGCCGCGCAAAGGAGACTCTGCCGAAATTTTCCGTAAATCCGGGTGTTAGAAAATTTTTCAAGTTTTTTTTTTTAAAAATTTTATAACTTGTTTTGATGACTAACTTTAAAGTTAGAAAGCCGTTCAGAGTAGCGCAGTGGAAGTGTAGTAACGACTTTATAAATGGAATTTCATTGTTTTATAAGTTGGTAACTTTGAATAAAATATATGTAATGTTGAATTCTATACTTAGTTCATTTTCCCTTCTTTTTCCTTTTCGGGGACGAAAAGTTTTGAGTGGGGGAGAGTGTGACGACCCGTAAAATTTCGATAATTAAAATAGCTAATTTAATAAGATTTCGTGATTTAATGTTAGAAAAATTTGTAAGTCGTTTGGGATAATAATAAGTGGAATGAATTGCAACAATAATTATCCAAGTAATTATTTATAGATTGAATGGAGTTCTAATCTAATTGAATTGACTCAAATGTTATAACTTGGTTAAGGGAATATATGGAAAAACCAATGCAAATAAGTGAATAAGAATTGTGAATTATTTAGGTAGTAATACAAATTTTAATAGATTGGATTCGAAGATTTGAATAGTAATAAGTATTGAAAAATAAATGCTACTTAGTGAATGCCTTTGCAATCAATAGTTGGATAGGATAATATATGTTGAATTCATTGGGTATAATAGAGTAATTGATTGATAAGTAAAGTCTATTTAAAAATCAAATAATTGAATACTGAACAGGTAAATTGTTTAAAGTAAATATTTGAAACTTATTGAATAATTGAATAACTGTAAGATGAAAATAGGGTTCTAAGATGTGAATTGGTTTTAAAGGTTAAATTGTATAAGTTCGTTTTGAATATTTCAAAGGATAGTGATTTAAAAATAATCAAATTTGTTTAAATTTAATATTACGAATGTTTGAATAATTAAATTCCGAATTTGATATGATTAATTTGATATTGAAATTTAATATATGAAAATAGAGTGAATAATTGAAATTTGATTTAATATGATTCAAATTGGTTTCCAGAGTGAATGTAAGTTATATCGGGATTATAATAGAGTTAATAAGATTTTAAAATTGGAATTTATTGCATAATTGAATAACGGGTTTAATATGATTAAAAAATGATTTGTAAAATTTTATTTTATCATATTAAAGTTAGAATGAGGTTATAGAACTTTTAAAATCGAATTAAAAGTAAATTTGTGAAAATTGAATATTTTAATATTTAATTGACGAGTTAAAATAGCCATTTTTCAAACAGTCTCGGATTTCGACGAAACAAGTTTCATCGGATCCATAACGTGATATTATTATAAGATTTCAAATTTCGTGTCAATCGGATTTACCGTTTGTCCGGGGCAAGCTAAAACGCATAGAAATTTGTTAACCGATTTAATTTAAAATCGATCGTTTATTGCCATAACTCGCACATACGATCGAATTAGCCTCCGAAACCTATTTCATTGTGTTCGGAACGCGGGGTAAACCCTAGAAACGCCGGTCACAGCGCGAGATTTGGAGTTCGGATTTTGTAGTGAATAGTGTTTTTGTTGAAATTCTATAAAAGGAAACCCTTCTTCTTTCATTTGCAAACACCCTCTCCTTCTAACCCTAGCCGCCACCCTCCAACTAATGGCCGAAATTCGCCTACGTTCGTCCTCATATATCTCCCAATCCGTCAACATCCATGCAAAGTCATCAACTAGAAACTTGTAGAGGCCAATGTGTACTACGAATCCAACGGTCGAGATGAAGAATGGTGCGACGTGGAGGGAGGTAGTGGCTGCCGTTCACCATTAGGTCGCGCGTGTTTTCCGAGGCCTATGTGTGGCCGAGCTTCAAGTGGTGGCAGGCGTGGGTGGCTCATGAGATGCTCGTTCGTTTGGCGTTGGTTGATCGACTTGGAAGCGATCGTGGATGGAGTAAAATTAAACCCTAGCTTGCGTGATGGGTTCGGTTATCTCGACCTGGGAGTGAACGGAGATGGAAGAAGGGGAGCGGCCTGGATTTCCTTAAGAAGGAACGAACGGCCAGATGGCATGGATTATAAAAGTGTAAATAAAAAGTAAAGTAATTTATATTATTTAAATCCGTGAATGTTTAAAAAGCTATACCTTTTTCATACGAGGTCGGAATCGGACGAAATGAATTGCGTTGGCTTCGTTTTGTCGAGCACTACGCAATGGAGCTGGATAGGAGTCGTTTGGAGCTAGTGAAAATTTCATGTAAAATTAAACGCTCGTTTAATTTTATTCGAAATAAAACGCTGGAACTACATTGAAATCAAGGTGAGTGTTTTATAACGCTCACAATGTACTGAATATCTTTATGCTAGTTAAATTTAATATTATGAAGTGATATGAATTTTATTTGTCGTTGTTTGATAAAATTTAATTGTCATATAGATTGTCATTTGAATTAACCGTTAAAAATTTAATTGACAGTTAAATTGAAATTAAAATTGAATTGCGATTAAATTACGTGACATTGATAACTGTGAAATTGTCATGAATTGTATTGTCTATTGGATGATGTATTTCGATGGATGCTATTGGTTGATATTTAAATGTTTGGATGTTATTCGCTTATATATATCCTGTTATGCATACATATGACACTGTGATTTGATTTAAGTGATATATATTCATCCCTGACATTTAATTGAAATAACCGATCACTTGGCCATAGGATAGAAAATTATATACGGACACCGGATTGGCTAAATTAATAATTTTTAAAATCGTCGATTTGAAATTTATTTAAATATTTTGATTTAAAAGTTATAAATAGAAATCAATTTATAGAAATCGAATTTATCAAAAAAATTGAGTTTGGAATGTTGAAATAAATTATGGTTAAAGGAAACTGTTAAATAATTTAAGTTGAGACTTTGAGATTTTAAAATCGAGATATGATTGAATTTCGAAAATTGATTTGTTTAAAGATTGAACCTTAATTCGAGCTTTGAATATTACTAAGTAAAAGTGATATAAAAAATAATATTTTGAAGTTGAGCTTGAAATTGAATCATATTTGAAATTTGGATTTAAATTTGAATATTGAAGGATAATTTTGTTAAGTGTTATAAATTCATTTTTCGAAAATCAAGCTCCAAATCGATATAAAATTGAAATTGAATTAATTGAAGGTGAATGTAAAATTGAATTAATTTGAAGTCAAAGTTGACATTGATTTGAATTGAAATCGAAATCGAAATTGATTTGAATTGGGAAGTTATAATTGAAATGGACTGGTTTTGAAGCTGTTTTATTTTGTTTTCCAAATTACTCTGTTATATAAACCATTTTGAATACTTGAACTATTTTAATCTATTTTAAATCTACTTAACCCAATTTAAATTATTTTAAACTAATTTATCTATTTTAAATCCATTTTAAGATTTTAAGTATTTTAACTATTTTAATTATTTAAAACTACTGTTAAACTACTTAAAACTATTTTCTAAAAATTCAAGCTGGTCAATAAGGTGAAATGTTTATGTTTAAATCTCGAATGTAAATACGAATTTGGTTAAATGAAGTCCCAACCTAAATTGAAATTCGAAATGATTTGGAAATTGAAATGAGATATTGATGCGAAAAATGATTTTTGAAACAGAATCTTACATTTGAATAGATACGATGATATTTGAAATGGATTTGATTTTTGAAGCGAATATGATATTTTGCTATCAATTATGAATGGATTTGAAATGTAAAAGAGCCAACGGTGTAATAATACGTGGTTATTAAAGAGACCGGGATCGGATATGGACATACTCTCTGTCGATGTCGAACACCACTTTAATAACTATTATATGCGGAGTGTTGATCCAGAATGAAGTGGACGGTTTGGTGAACGCGTTGACTGAAGAAAGAGAACGATATTGGATGACCCCTGACATGACTAAAACAGGACCCGCGCCGGGCCATTGAGGTTCGCCATCTCTAGCGGACACACTTCTTCGATACCATATCTATTACATTTGTGATTCGATTTGGGTGCACCCCTTGATTTGGGAGTGTTTTTTCGCGGTGTTGGGGTAGCTGCTGGCTATGCTCAACATCAGTCCGGATCACGCAACTACTAGTATCCTAGTTGGTATCGCCTCATGTACCTTGTCATACTGATTATCCTATTCGCGACCACTATGTTATGTTTTGTGTTATACCTATGGGGTACCCTCCGATAACCACCAGTTTACGGTGGGGCTTACGGTGCTGTATAGACTATGGCATTATAAAAATGTGTTAAGGGGGATTATGGTAACGCCTTAATGCTATTTTGATACTTTATATTACTGATAGGCATTATCTACTTAGCGTATTGTACTACATAGTAGATAGTTTAACGGATCCTTAAGAGATGGAAAATCCCGTAACATCTCTTAAGTTATTGCACGCACGTTGACATTGGATATGAGATGTCAAACCTCGTAAACATCTTTAACGTCGTTACACACATATTTATTTACGATTGATTTAACTTTCATAAGGATATTTTAGTCCTGACTCGAGTGTTTTGTCTTTTCATTACGCTCGGGTCAGTCCTGAGTTTTTAGATTTTTGAAAATCTATTCTGGAGGATGAAGATTTGGTATACTATTACTATTATTATCCTTGCATCATGTTGTCTGCTGCATTATTTTATTTGTTCTGTTGAATATGTATAACTCTGATAAATGTTGTATAAATAATGATCAAAGTATAGTAAACAACTTCATGAACTATTTATTTGATTATTATATTTTATCGTTCCGCTGCAAGATTCTGTGTTGTTTCCTTTCTTTTATTTCTCTTTCCTCTTCTTTTCTTATTTACCCCAATAACCATCTGCCCTTTTGAATGATTTGGAATCGACATGTGTATTTGATCGTCGGTTTAAACTGTCCAAAAAGACAGGTCGTTACAGTATGAATGGATGATATTGGTTGCCTTGTATGGTTTGTAATCTCACAAATGAGATAAGTAATGCTGTGTAATTGGATGCTTTGGTTGCATTGGGATGATAATATGGATTATCTGTTTATATTGATGATATGGATTATCTGTTTATGATGATAATGTTAATTATCTATTGAGAATCTATGAATTATCTATCTGTGTGTATGTAGATAATGAATTGAAATTTTTTTAAACTCTAAAACAACTTGGCCTTAAAAGATGGCGTTTTGGATTCGATGAGACCGGGATCGGGTTTCCATATTTGGATATCCAAAAAACTCATCGATCCAAATTAACGATAGGTCGTGAATCTCAAGTGAAGATGAATATTCAGAGTGCAAGGGTTATCGTCGTTAACTCTGAGGGTGATTCCAAAATGAGTGTAACGAGATAATGCCTTCGGTTTCGTTCGAACCCGTAATGAACTTGTATGGATTGAATGCTTTCAGAACATCGTCAGGTGGACGATGAGCATTCTAAGAGTTGTGTTTTATATAGGTAATCATAGACTCAAGCCTCATCAACCGGTAATGGCTAAAATAGGGGAGGTGCAGCAAGGCTGTGGGTCATGCCCAAGTAGGACGAGATTTTCCCCTGTCTAGAAGTCCCTTTTTATTCGGCTGTGTGGGCAGTTGGTTCGCGGACAACTGCGGGGTTGTCTTGTTCGGGACTGTCTAGTAAGGGATGGTTCCAGCCTTATGTTGCAGGGGATTGGGAGTGATCCTCGGTACGGTGATCTAGTCCCCGTACTGTGATGGGCGGTACCCCGGTAGCCCTGCCATTGTATGGAACCCAAAACCTATAAGTGCCGTACGTATTGATTGTGCCCAACTATGTTGGAACGTGATATGTAAGCATTCCAGCTATTTCTGTATTTTACTTGAAAACCCTAGACACTATTATAATATCACCGGATTTCCTATCAAATGTTTTGGTTAGCGTAAGGTAAATTTTTTTCCATGTTTATGTGTGGGAAGTCTTACGTGATACCTTTCTTTTCAAAGGTTTTCTCAAAAGTTAAGCAACTTTAACATGTTACTCACGCCAGACCCATGTTTGACCCGGAGTTTATCTTCTGTTTTCTTAAACTCTTGGGTACTCAAATTTTTACGAGTAGCCAAGGGATTCAGGTTAGCTTTGACGAATTGTAGAGGAGAAATGGAGCAGGAGGCTTCAGCGTATAGATATATAGTGTTCCGCTGTGTTGGTTTCTCTGAGTAGTTCCTTGTATTGTATTGAGTTGTATAACTGGACAGGTGTTTATAATTGTCTAGTATGTGATGTTTAAACTGTGTAACTCTAATAATGGTTGTAAGCTATGTAATATTTATGTTATTAGTATAATTCATTCGTTCCGCTGTTGAGATTCTGATGTTGTTTCTTCTTTCTTCTCTTTCTTTTCTTCTTTCTATCCCTTTCTTTCTTCAAGATGATACGATTTTCTGTGATGAGGAAGTCGGGTCCTCACAATAATGGTTCTTCGTTTTGAGCTTGTTCAATTCTCTTAATCAATGCAAAGTCGAAGAGAACCACCTGCTTTGGTAGCGAAGATGACTAACGCTTCCTATTCCAATATGTTTCTTCTTATGAAACCTTTCTCAAAAGCTCATGGATTTGCTTGCTCAATCCCTTCCTTTCCCTTGGTGCCATATGCTCTGCAGATAATGCTACTGGCTAGCAAAATAAATCCTAAAGTCAATATCTCTCTTAGAGGGGTAGTCCCCTAAACTCCTCAAAGATGTCTGAAAAATCTCTGACGACCGGAACCGAATCTTACTCTGATGATGATGAATCGAGAGAATAAAGGAAGCTCAACATAATTGACCCTTGCGGGTCGTAAGAAATCTCGAGAGTTCTACTGATGCATGTCTCTAATCTAACGACTCTCCTCTCGCAGTCTAATATAGCTCCATATGTGGATAGCTAATCCATACCATAAGAATTCCAAATCATAGGCATCGCAGTAGAATTCTACTTCTACGATAAATTTTCAAACCCCTACCAACCATGGACAAGGGGTGTCGATCCTCCTATAGGGTTTGAAACAAAGATGGGGTATACTAAAAAAATGTCTAAATGCAAAAAATCCACTAGAGATAAAAGGGTGTGATGCTCCCGAATCGAAACGAGTCCCAATGGGAAAATCATAAAAAGAAATCAAATTTTCCTACCTAGATTTGGTATGATGCTGGAAGGCGCAGTATCCAAAGTCTGGATCTGTGCTACTGGTATACCTGCACCCTGCCCCCTCTATTGGGGTCAACTCCTACTCCAGTGACTAGATTGCCTGCAACTATAACACCTTCCCCTCATCTTCACTTCTTTGCAGTCTCTTGCGTAATGACTAATCATTCTGCAATTATGGCACTTCACTTTTTTCTTGATTCGCTTCTGAAGGCCTTCCCATTTCCTCTTATCCTTCATGCCCTTCCACCATGGCTTCTTAGAGCTTGTAGGAACCTCCTTATGCTCTTCTTCCAGCTGCCAAGATATATAGGTTGAACACTCTGTCGGTCCTCCAACCCTAACTGCCTAAAACTTTTCTTCAAATTCTCAAAACTATACCGTGCCTTCTCGGAATCTTCCATTCTAGAAAATGCTCTGCCTTCTATACTAGAGAAATCCTTGCATAGCTCAAAAAAGGGGCTGATGTGGGTGGATTGAAGGGATTTCCACTTACTGATGTTGTATTGGGCACTTACCCTTGCTTTGGTATCGTAGCTCTGTGGAACCAGTCAGCCATTCTATGAAAAGAAAAGAGAATTTAAGCTCGAAAGAATCAAAAGAAGATTGCACTGGACTTAGAGGGGATTTTTATGAAAACTCTTTTATACTTAGAATCTATTTCTAAGAGTTCTTTTATGAAAAATACTTTTTCTAAAAGAATTTATTTTGGAAAACACTTTTACTTCTAAAATAAATTTTTAGGAATCCTACAACCTCAGGCTCTGAAACCAAGTAAAACACCCCACACCCCTTAATATACCCAAAAGGGCACATTAAAAGGCATGGTGCATTTTAGGTATAACTGAAACTAACAGAGACTAAGATTCACAGGACAAAAATAGGTAAAAACAACGAAAACTAAATAGTAACTTATTCATAACAAAAGTTTCATAATTGCTTTATAAACCAAATAAGTCAAATACCAAATACAACATACATGTCTCAAAACCCAATATATCTCATGGAACAAAAAATCGTAGTCTCAACAAAAATTAGAGTACAAATATCCTTGATAATAAGCCATTACATAGAAAGAGCTAAAGCAAGAATAAAATAAATACATGGCATAAATCTTCTCCAAGAATCCTTAGAGTAACCACAATCTACCGTCCTCTCATGTGATTGCCTCTCGGTGGAAAGGGAAAAATAGAGGAGTGCGTCAGACTAAAAGTATGATGAATGATAATAACTACTAGAATATTTAAGCAAAGTAAAAGTAACAGACTTTACAATATTTCTAGTATATAAAAGGAAACAAAGGAAATAGAAAAGAGAGAAACTGAAAATAAATACGAATAAACTATTGCTCAATTAGTAAGATAGGTTAACTTTGATTGTTTTCACTTTTCCTTGATAGCTGCTTTGATTTGACTGAATTCCTAATCCTATTTTAATTAGGCTGAAGTTCTAATTCTACTCTTTCATCGGCCCGCTACTCCATAGAATCTACTGTGGATCGGATGTTTCCGTACATAGTAGACTTTGGTGTCTGTGAAAGAAAAACTTACAAAGCGCTTGGAACTCATAGCGATTACTGAGCAACGAAATGGAAGTCACACGTGTAACTACCGCCATGCCCATGCTACCTGTTGCTCCCTCTTTTGACCTTTTATTTACCGTAGCCATCATAAGCATGCCCCTCACCTCACTTTAGGATTATGTTAAGCACCTCGTCTCATTCTGGGTTATTTAAAACACCATGTCCATAGAAAAATAGGGGAAATGCTGTTAGTACCGGTCCCTATCAGACAACAATCTAGTTGCACCCCATGTTCAAATCCCCTTGATTTGAACTACCATAGATTGACCGTTTACTACCACTATATGCATAAGCGTACGCCTCGCCTCACTTCAGGATTATGTGAAGAACCTCGTCTCACATCAGGATTATGTGAATCACCGTAACCATAGAAATATTAGAGGAATGCTATTTAGTACAGGTTCTACTTTTAATTTTGCTTATTAACTTAGATAAATTATTTATACAAGCCTTTATTTTTATAAATTACTATTATTTCTTATTAATTTATCCTAATCTTAAAATAAGCGCTATAGTTTTGATAGTTTACTATAGTTTCCATAGTTTTTCAATTATAACTTATGTTATGATCATGCTTATTACTTAACCTAATGTCTAAACGTGAAAATATGATTCTTTCTTTTTTTATTCTTTTTAGTTATGATTCTAAGTTATAACTAGGCCAATCTTCTTAATTCAGTCCAATTAATATCATAATTAGCTATAATTTCAGTCCTATTCCAATTATATTACAGTCTTTGTGATTTACATCTCATATTCCATTCAAATTTCTTATAATTTAATCCAATTTTGCGTTAATTCTATTCTAATCCAAACGTGAAGAAGAAGAATGAGAAATAAAAGAAAACTGAAAATAGAAGAAAATCCAAGGCGTAGGAAGAAGATTGAAATAACACATAAATAATAGTAAATAAATTAAAATACTGTAAATAAACTGTATATAAATGTAAAAGCTATAATTAATGGAAATAAACTAAAATTAACTAAAAATAATAGCTAAAAGAAATTGACTAAAAATAATTCTAAAAACTGTAAATAAACTACTAAAAAGGTTATTCCAAAAATTGTAGTAAAAGTACAACTATTGAAAACCCTATTATTTTAAATTACTTAAAGAAATTTGAAATAATCACAATCAGCTCTGGTCCTGTGCACTTCCTTTTAGGCCTTCATGGATCCACTTGGGGTTGTTAAATGTTTTATTTAAAACGATTTCATCCTTGGAAAATTGTTCCGCTTAGGGTCCTCATGAGCAGGTGAATCCAATTGGAGAAAATCTTAAAATGAGAAAAAGTGTTAGGCTTAGGGTTATATTTATAGAGGTAGATGTGGATCTCAGACCCTTAGATGTGGGGATTGAATAGGATGCAACCACGTCATAGGCTAAATAGGATCCATCGGATGCAAGAATAGAAGGACCAAATTGAAATAAAGAATGCAAATGGCGTGCAAAGTCGGCTAAATTCATGCTCATCGTTTGAATGAACGAACATTCATTCGTTCGCTAAAAAAACAAGGCGGGTGAACTGGGAGGTCGATCGCCCTTGTGCCCAGGTTGACCGGTCGGTTGACCAGGCCTATTTTTTTCTGTTCATTTTAATTCATATCTCATTCATTTTAGCTCGGATTCAGATGTTCTGTATATGAAAATTGACCAGACAATTACCACGGACACAATGGTGCAACTCCCGTGGCTCAATTCTGATAATTTCACAAAGTTATTTTATTATTTATTTAATTAATGAATTAATTATTACGGGTTAAATTTCAAGTTGTTACAGTTTATGATTTTTATCTGATGATAATAAACATGCATACACATTTATATATTTATAAAAGTGTTTGATACAGTACTATTATAAAATCATAGATGAAAGCAAACAAAGGAAATTTTATTCCAAGAAATGATTTATTTTAATTCAATTTCAAATACTACACATTTATAACATAGCTTCCACTATATTCTATATTTCCATTTTCACTCTCATATACAATACACTCACTTACTCGAATTCAATCATTTCTGTCTACTTACCCAACTGTTTTTAATCATCTGCTTGCTTGTCAAATAACAATGCAGTAAAAAGAAAAAAAGAAATAAATTTAAACTGCCAAAATATAAATAGTCTTTGAATTCGACATTGCCTTAGTATATTGGTTTTGTATTTTTCATCTTTTGAAATATAAACCGAAAATGTTAATAATGTGCACGAGCAATCTACGACATGCACAATGTACCATTGTACAAGCCTTAAAGCCTAACACATACACAAAAAACATTTGCACCAACTCAATATCAAGGACGAGGTCAAGCTGAATAGCTCAACACAAACAATGCGGGGTCAAGCCAAACAACTCAATACAAGCAAAGTGCAGCAATAAATATAAATCATGTGCATCACTAAAGCAAGGAAAATGCAAATGCTCAAGTACATGCATATCCAAGTGCAACTAGAAACTAGAAATACAAGTGCAGTTCAATACATGCACAACAACATATAGTGCAACTAGAAACTAGAAGTACAAGTGCAAATCAACAAGATAACGCATACAGGGAAGAACATATAAGAGATGCAACAAAAAACAATGCAATAAAAGGATGCAAGTATTAGCATATAAAAGCGCAGCCATACACAATTATGAAGTGAAATTCAAACATGCACACAAACCGGTTCAACAAGCAACACTCATATTCAGGTTTGGAGAAGTAATACAACACAAACCCCATCGACCTCTTGCCTAAACAAGCTACTAACAGTCAAACATTATCTCCAAGGCAATCGAAGATCTGAAAGAAATGTCAGATCTTGGGGGCTACAACACAACAGTATCACCAAGCACAAAAATGACTATGCACTACACTTTAACTACATAGCCTAACCTAGTACATCAGTACTATAAGCACATAAGCTGCAACTTCAGTTTTTCCATCACCATCTCAGAACACAATCACTAATCACATGATCAATCATCTCTTTCCATTATCCTAAACTGTTGTTGATCAACCCAAGACATATGCAGTAATTATTTCAACATCATAAAAGAGCACAAATAAAGTTCATTAGACGTCTTAGTGGAACGCAAATAAACCATGACAAACAAACATGACTAGAAGGCAGTAATCTCATATCCAAATCCATTATAAACAAGCAAACTCGAATTCGTCAACAGTAAAAATAGTATACAAAAGTTAAAGAAAAAGAAATCTAATGGTAGAAAACAACATATATGAACATATATTATATGTATGTGTGTGTGTATGTATATGTATGTATGTATATATATATATATATATATATATATATATATATATATATATATATATATATATATATATAAGAGTTGAACTAATCAGAAAACCATCAATCAAAAAATCGACGGTCATACACATCAAGTGGAAATATTCAAACTTAAAAATCCAATCCCAACATTCAGATTATATGTAACTGATGCACTTTAATACATATTAATTCATCATCAACGATGATCAAAAGTCGAGTTCGAATACAAAATCAGAAAGGCAAAATAAAAATTCATGCCAAATCAGTATCAACCAATTAACTAGACACTTAAAGCAACCGAGAGCAATCATCATGCAAGCAAAGTAATCTATCGACAATAGAGGCAAGGCTAATTTTTCTTCAATTGATCGACAAGAGGCTTCAGTGACTTCAAAAATTAAAGTCCTTATCTGTAGAATGAAGAGGAAACAGACATCGACTTGAGGAAGAAACTGATTTGCAACACGAAGGGATACATGCTAAATATTTTATCACCTTTTTACTTTGGGCCCCATATTGCATTTGAAAATAAATCTTGTGCTACGTTATTTAGGGTTTCATTTTTTATTTTTTATTGTATTTTTTTTTAATTTGATAAAACTCAAGTTTTTACTATGATCAAACTACGGGGTGTAGTTTGAGAAATTCTCAATTCGGGGATAGAGTAGAGGCACGGTTTTGAGCGTAGGGTTAGAACAATTAGGTTAGTGATAGTCGTAAGTTTATAAGGTCTGTAAGTGCTCAATTGTATAATTCTAGTAGATACTTCGGGGGCATTAGTATGCAGGTTTTGTTGAAGTTGGGTAAAATTGTGTGTCGCTTTTATTTCCGTATTTACTCTATTATTATCATCTGTGCCATAATTTTTATTATTATTGTGAATTTATTATAAACCCTATTCACCCCTCTAGAGTTAATTTGATCCTATAATAGCAAATACTCTTAACTGCAAATCCATGAATTTCCTAATAAACCATCCAGGAATTCTTATCAAACAAGTGAAACCTAAAAAGGAAGAATGGAACTTAGTCATTGATAAAGTTAATATGACATTGCCCTCTTGGAAAGCTAATTGTCTTTTGAGAGTTGGAAGAGCAGTCCTTATTGACTTGGTATTTATATAATATTGATTTGTTGGATCTTATATTATCAGTTTTCCACTTTGGTTCCTTAGTAAAATTAATAACATTAGGCGTAAGTTTCTTTGAACAGGAAAATTCAAAATGCTCTAATCTAAACTGTTTGATTCGTTGGGATCTTGTGTGCATACCCAATTTCCTAGGTGGCTCAGGTATTATTAACTTAAAAAATTTAAATACTGCCTTGTTATGCATATGGATTTGGAAATTCCTAGACGATAATAACATAACATGGAAAGAAATTATTGGCAATTTCTACTATAATAGCTCCAAAATCTATATAAACCCAATGCCTAGCGCTTTTCCATCCATTTGGAAAAGCATTTTTGACTTATATCACACTTTTAAAATTGGGTTTGAATTTAATACTCACTCTAGAAAGAAAACATCATTCTGGAATGACCATTGGGTCTCCTTCATTGCACTTGAACATGAATTCCCAGAATTATACTTCACTTCAAACAATAAGAATGACCTAATTATCGATATGTTTAGACCTCATGAAACATTCAGGGAATATTTCGTTTAACCAAAATCTTGTCGAAAATACTCTTAAGCCAATATACTAAACTAATCAATATTATTGATTATTTTACTTTAATAGATCAACCTGATCAGTCGGTATGGAAATGGAATAATAGTAAAGTATACACTCCCAAATCCATATATAAGTTCTTGATTTTCTCTTATACCAATATGTTTAATTATTTCAAACCTATTTGGAAAATGAACGGGCCTTCAAAAGTTAAAGTTCACATGTGGATCGTCTTACATAATAACTTAAATACAATTAACAATCAAAATTCTAAACTTCCAAATAACCATAATCACAACTCATGCTATTTTTTCATCAAAGTCTCCGAAACTACTACACATTTGTTCAACAAGTGTCAATTCACCAAACTTATCATCTGCACTATGCTGGAGGCTTTTCAAATTAATACAAATAATGTTGTGTATCCTTATGTGAAGATTAGACTAGTTTTATATATAAGTATAACAAGTTTATCAGGAAAATGTTAGATACTTCATACTCTATTACTTGTTGGCGGCTTTCGCTGTGAGAGAAATAAATGAATATTCAATAATTCAAATAAAATCCTATGGCTATTATGTATTTCATTTCTTGGCATATTTCTCTCCGTATAGGTTCTCCTTATGATCACTCAAACTGGAGAGACCACCTGCATATAGTCATGGAATATTTGGATATGGGGCTAGCTAATCGATATTATTGATTAATCATAACATATAAAGATGAGTTCTCAGCAACACCTGTTTGTCATGGGACATTTTAGCAAGCTTTTCCTCGCTGCATCTTTCGACATAACCACATGCTGCACCTTTTCTAAATACCATGTTATGGGCACATAGCAGTTCTCTTTTTATCAGCATGCTTTATAATGGGATAGTTATCTTGCATTTTACAAGTTTGTTCCACTACTTGCACTATACTGAGCACGTGTTTCTATTTGCATGCACAGTAGGTATCAACTTTTGAGCCAAATTCAGCTTATAGTAAATATTTTGCATACAAATTAGTCAATGGCTTAGACACTTACACACAAGTTCATGCATTATTCCCTTACAGACATGAAAGTTCACCCAACCCTTGCAGACTTCATTCATCTCAATACATTAACCCATTCCTCCATCCAACAATTATCCCAGCAATACTTTGGCACAAACTTCATCAGTCCTAGCCACAACATGGGTCATGCTACTAATTATTAGTAGGGAGTTTTATGACATCAACTCTAGATAGTAGTACAAATATATTGTATATTATCTTATATGAATAACATGAATCCCCTAATAATTTTTCATTTTTCATTTCAATCATCCGTATAATGATCCCCAATATGTATAATCTATTTTTCCATATATATATATATATATATATATATATATATATATATATAACAATTTTAACGAGTGTTCTTTTCTATTCGAGGACCACTCCTTCATCAAAAAGGGTAGAAATGTTATCATATCTAATTTCATTAGGAACCATATAAAAATTTAAGTTTAATAATATCTTTGGTCATAGGTAAGACATTTTGAAAGACCTTAGAAAGAGAAGTACTAACATTGCTAAATGATCAATTAAAATTTCACCTACCAATTTATGTGATGTTTCATGAATTATTGTGTAGCAAACATTCCTGCTATTTTAGGAACCTCTATTTTTTTACTAGAAATTAAGCCATACCTAGTAGATAGGATGTCATATAGATGTATGAAAGTAACATTCTTTGTTCACAAAAGATCTTGATTTCTGTTCTCATGTCTATCAAGAACATCAATGATCCCTATTCATAATGTATAAGAAGAATTATGATTTTGAGTGGGAATTAATTGAAATATTTTTACCATCAATCCAATAGTAGCTTCGAGATCGTCGAAGTACTCGTCTGAACTGCTGGAATAGGATAAATCATCATTACTAATCGAGTCATCTATCCTTTGCAAATCACTTTCGAAGTTATCGTAGGAAATTTTTTATCTGGACATAGTTAGGAAGAGTTTGTAGAAAGATAAATGAGTATGATGGATGAATACAAGAATGGCCCCCTGAATAGCAGAAAAGTCGATGTAAATTATGCATTTGATTTATCTTAATTACATTGGAGGTAGTGGTTATGTCTTACCCAATCATCATAATTTTAGGAGTGTAAATGCTTAGACAGTTGACATAACTGATGATAGAGTTAGCAGTATGCCATAGTGGCAATTATGTAATTTATTACATATATCTAACTTGACACCCAATCTCGTTTATAATAAAAGGTGTTTTCATTCGATTATATACTTATCTGATATGTTAATTAATTATTTAATTTAAGTATACTAATAGAAAATCCTTAAGTGATATGTTATGTGATACTAATTACAATATGTTGTAATCATGAGAAATTTATCACATTAAAAGTAAAATATTGTTTTAAATATTTTTAGTCAAGATGTTTCGAGATAGGATATCAATACATCCATTGAGGGTAGAGTATGTGACACTCTACAAATATTGGGTAGTGTATTATTCATGCTTACTAGAGGCATTAAGGGGTTACATACTAGTAGTTATTCGATAACATGGAATGACCCGCTCAAGAGTTTTTGTTGGTTAATATAGTTAAAGTCAAACAAAGAACCTCGAAGCGACAATGTTACATAGTTCTCTCGACTTGCCGTGGAACTTCAATGCGGACACTCCACTCGTATGCTCGGTTATATGAGCTTAGTATCACAGTCAACTGCAGTTAACTAAAAGTCAAAGTCTTTGGTTAGAGCATTATGGTCAATAATAATAATAATTATTATTGAACTAAGGATTTTATGCTTGGACTAGTCATGTTGAATGTGGATGAAATTTGAATTTTGATCAAAACCAAAATTCCATAAGTAATAAAGTGATGGTTTTGGCGATGTGAGTTGGTGTAAATAATCATTACTACCGGGCACCACTTATAATAGTGAATTCGATTTTACCGGAAAGTTGTGCAAGCTATAAATTCAACCAAATTTCACACTACAAGCTAAGGCGACATGTGAATGTTAATATTAGGATTGGTTTAGATTAATCGTTGATTGAATTTACACCTTTAAGTCGCACAACCCGTAAAATGAATACTCCAAAAAACACACGATTTAATTAGTTTACAAATTGTTGTAAATTAATTAATTTTATGAAATATTAATTATTGAACTTTATTTGATTTGTTTAAATGTCATTAATATTTAATAAAATACGTATATAAAAGTTTTATATGTACATACTGATATTCAATATCGTTAAATGTTTAAGTTGGACTTAATTTTTTTTGAAAGATAATTGGATAAGGGAGCCTAGCCTATGTTTATTAAAGTGAATATTAGGCACGGATCCCTAAAAGCAAACTTAATTAACTGAAACTCCTCCCGCAAGAAAACATACTTTGCAGGTCCCTGTTTTCATTTCGGCTGTTTTTCCTAAAATACCCCTCTGCTTCTTGCGCGATTGATTTTAATAACAAGCTTATCTTTCTTGATTTCATCTTCTTCTTCATTGGCAAACTTATCTTTCTTGATTTCATCTTCTTCTTCAATGGCGAGCTCAGCTTTCTCGATTTTAGTGGAAAACTGCAATTATACAAAATAGTTGCAGAAATGTCTGCAACTATATGCAATAGTTGCAGAATTGTCTGCAACTATATGCAATAGTTGCAGACATTTCTGCAAGAATATGCAATGGTTGCAGACATTTCTGCAGTTATACCATATAGTTGTAGAAATTTCTACAACTATATACAATAGTTGCAGACATTTCTGCAAGTATATGCAATAGTTGCATTTCTGCAAATATGCAACAGTTGTAGAAATGTCTGCAACTATATGCAATAGTTGCAGACATTTCTGCAACTATACCATATAGTTGCAGAAATTTATACAATATGTTGTAGACATTTCTGCAACTATACCATATAGTTGGAGAAATGTCTACAATTATTTGCGAATTTGTAAATTTGAAAAAAAAAATTGAAAATGTTCAAAATTTGCTGAATTGTCTGCAAATATATAAAATAATTGCACCTTTACTACAAGTATGAATTTTTGGTATCAACAATGGATCTCATTTTAAAGATCATAAAATTTTTGATTTTTTGGTGAAAACGGTATGTTGATTCGATTTTTCTACATAAAGTTATACGCGTTTGAAATTTAAAAACATAAAGGGTTTTTGGGTCTTTTTACGTGCGCGAATTTGAAAATAGTGACCGAAAATGTAAGTTTAGTTTGGAAAGAATGTTTTCTCTATTTTGAAACTTATTAGGGATGTGAGCCAAACTTACCCTTTATTAAATTATAGAACTATATAAAATGGACCAAAGAAAACCAAAAAGGCCCATAACAAATGCCAATCAACATGGCAGCCAAGTATACAAAAAGAAACAAGTAACTATCCAACACCAACTCTATTAGTAGAATGAAACTTTCTTTGAAGAAATCCACGTCATGCAAAATCTGGCTGTGAAGCTGATGGTGAATACCAAAAATAGTATGAGCAGTGTTCTTGAAGATGCGGGCATTCCTCTCCTCCCATATGAAAACAATAAATCTCTTTAAGATGCATAGTAAGGCATACGATCTGGGAGATTTCCATCGAGTGGCTTTAAAAATATTTTACCATTCATCAGAACTTGGCTGAGCTAGTCTATGATAGTTGCTATCCATCAGTACAACATATTAGAGAGCATAAGAGAAGCTATAGGAGAAATATAGATGAGTAGTTGATTCAGTGTCAGAGTCATAGAGTGCACATAGATCATTAGAAATAAGACCCCTACGGTAAAGCTTGTCCCTTGTATTAAGTGCATTAGACATCACTTTCTACAGTAGTAGGCTTTTTTGCATTGGACCATCAGAACGCCATATACATTATGACCATGGAAAGAGTTCCTGGGTCCCCATGAGAAGATTGTAGACTGCAGAGATATTGAATTTCCTATTCTTGGAAGCCTAGAGAGCTGGTTGAACATTGTTAAAGAAATTAAATTCAGAAATTGCCCCTAGATCTCCCTAATTATTGAAGAGCCGCTATATGGAAGATTAGTGTAGCCATTGGAAAGATAATTAATTGCAAAAGCTGAAGCAAGAATACTAGTTATGACATGGAGGTTTGACGAAATCAGATTTTAGAGAATCAAGCATGGAGCAGACCAGGGTCCTCCCAGAACTTTAGGGTTGGATTAGAAATAGGATTACACTGAATTAAGGGAAGAAGGGTGGATCTATGTTTAAGGATGTTGGGCCAACTCCAACTAGAGCAAGAAGGGATCTTAATTGACCAAAAATATTTAGATTTGATAAGGTTATTTCCAATCCACTATGCCTATAAGTTTGTATTATCACTCAATATGAGATTGATTATTTAGCAATAGCTAGAATGTTCCATTTCTTGATATGAACTATACCAAGACCACCATATTCTTTTGGCGTCTGAATTTTCTTACATGCAATAGTGGTCATACCAGAAGTAGAAGGGTCACCGTGCCATGGAAAATTATTTGCAGCTCTAGAAATCACTGAAATTAATTTTGCGGGAAGAATAAAGTGACTCGGCCAATAGGAGGACATGGCAATGCCAATAAATTGAACAATAGTCAACTTCCTGGCTGAGATAATTTTGTATTAGGCCAATCCAAGAGTTTCTTTATAATCCTTTGAAATAGTGGTAAACAATCAGATGAGGATAGCCTTTTAGTCAGGAGTGTTTGGTATTTTACGGTTCGAAACGAATTTGATGGCGACGGTGATGAAGACAATGCTGTACTTCCAACTTCAAGGATCTATGAAATAGATTCTTTCAGACAATAGTTCAACCCACCAGGTACAAACGGGTTATCGAACTATCGACTTTCAGGATTCAATGAAGCCCTATAACAGCGTAATCGGATTCAAAGTTCGTACAACTTTGATCCGACCAAGAACACTTTAGAACGGTTTCTGATGATGCAATTTGTAGAGAAAGAGATGTAGAGAAGAAGAAGAAGAAGCAAATCTGGAACGATCCAGCGTTTGCAACACCTTCAGATGTTACAAAATATAGAGTAATTGGAAGTGCATCGATTAGCAACATTTCGTTGGTGTCGCAGATCTGTGCAAGAAGAAGAAGAAGAAGAGCACAGAAAAAAACCTTTTTTTTTGAAACATGTTCTGGGAGTTGCTATTTATAGTGGTGGAGAGGTGCCTATTCGCCAAGCGTCACAATTGTTTGCAACGGTCGCGTCTATTCATTTTGTAACGGTTCACAACTGTTACAAATGGTCGCGTCCATTCATTTTGTAATGTTTCAGAAAACGTTAAATATTTCCGCCCTTTACTCAAAGTTAGAAATTTCGTTTCTGGGTCCTTAACGGGCTAAAATCTTGCCCGTTACTGTTAACATATGATCCAAAAATATTTTCGAATCCGAACCTGAAACCCAAACCCATACCCGGCCCGGCCCGGTTCCGTTCGGCGGCGGCGGCGCGCATGTGGTGTTGCATGACTTCTTTCCTCACAACAAAGAAAACATGTGGGAGCCCAAAGGCCCCAACATCCACATGAGAGAGCTATACTTATACAAGATTATTGTATAATATTCTAGCATGTGTGACTATTGTTCTTTCTTCCTCTTCACTACTTCTCTCCAAATTGAAACCCAAAACCCAAACCAATTTTTATGAAATTTTTACAACAATCTCCCCCAATTTTCAAAATAAATAAATAGGACGGCTGAATCACTAAAGTGACTTCCTACATACCCAAGTGGGATCAAGCCTATGTAGTTTTGAGATCAAGTTTTGCATCATCGTGAAAACCAACACATAAATAAAAGGTATCTTTTGGATTTGAACCTTTACTTAGTGTAAACCATTCAAAGCCTTATTGAGATTTTATGGCGAACGAATCTTGAACATAGTGTCCCTAATGATAAAACCGGAACAATCACACATGTTGATTTCCTTAGGTAAAGTGTTTTGTATTGCTCAGCACATTACTGGCCATGTGCTTATATCCTGGTTCATGAGTCAACTTAGAAAGCGGTCTTACTTTCCTAGGAAACAGCCTGATTTGCATACTCATATAGGTAAGTCGCTTAAGGTGTTTCTGTGATACACCTTTTAAGGTTTCTAGACTTATTTAGGATATATATCCATCCTTTGTTCTTGCAGAATCCAACACTAAATATTATAGGATTATCGATTTAGTATTACATAATTATTCTCTTAAATTGTTGGTACCCATTGAACTTTGTCTATCCTTTTCAAGACATAAGTTGGGTTTCTATTAAGGATGATCAACCTTCATTCACAGACCTTAGTCCCATTTCTTGTGACTTTATAGAAACCATTGCCTTTGGAAGACTCTTTGTAAGTGGGTCGGCCAAGTTTTTCTTCGTTTCTACGTAGTCAACAGTTATAACTCTTCTTTTGAGTAACTATCTCACCATTTGATGTCTTAGACTCACATGTCTAGACTTTCCATTATATGTCTTCTTAGACACATTGTATATCGTTGCTTGATTATCACAGTTAATCAAGATTGTTGGAGATGACTTCTTCCATAAAGGGATTTCCATTAATAAATTCCTAAGCCATTCCGCTTCTTTACATGCATCTGCTAATGCAATCAATTCTGACAACATTGTTGAGTCAGAAATACATGTCTGCTTCTTGGAAGCCCAAGACACAGCAGCGCCTCCTAATGTAAAGATCCATCCAGTCGTAGACTTGGATTTGGATTATACATTGTTCCAGGTTACATCACTATATCCTTCTATTACAGTAGGATATCCGTTATAAGATAAACCATATTCAATGGTTCCTTTCAAATAAGCTAAAACTCTGGAAATAGCTTTCCAATGTTCGAAACCTGGATTACTCGTAAATCGACACAATACACTTATAGCATGTGCGATGTCTGGTCTAGTGCAATGCATAACATACATAAGACTCCCAATAACACTGTAATACTCTAGTTGAGAGATAGTACGTCCAGTGTTCTCTTCTAATTTAATACTAGGGTCTAAAGGAGTTGGTGCTGGTTTGTCATCGTAATGACCATACTTTTGTAGGAAGTTCTCTATGTGATGAGATTGAGTTAGTAATAACTCCCCCTCTTTCCTAACAATTTTAATTCCTAAAATTACATCAACCTCTCCTAGATATTTCATATCGAATTTAGAAGACAAAAACTTTTTTAGTTTCATTCGCACAGGATATATTGGAACCAAGTATTAGCATGTCATCAATGTATAAACATATTATAACAATACCGTTGTTATCCGATTTGCTATAAATACATTTATCAGCTTCGTTAACAATGAATCCATATGACAGTGCAACTTTATCAAACTTCTCATGCCATTGCATGGGAGCTTGCTTCAGGCCATAAAGAGATTTCACTAATTTGCAAACTTTCTTTTCTTGGCCTGGGGTTTTGAAACCTTCAGGTTGTTCCATATATATCTCTTCTTCTAAATCTCCATTTAGAAAAGTAGTCTTTACATCCATTTGATGTATGACTAATTTATGAATTGATGCAAGTGCAACTAAACAACGTATAGAAGATATGCGAGCAACTGGAGCATATGTATCAAAGTAATCTACTCCATGTGTTTTCTTATATCCTTTAGCAACTAATCTGGCTTTAAACTTATCAATGGATCCATTTGTATTCAACTTTTTCTTGAATATCCATTTACATCCTATAGGTTTAGCACCAAGAGGTAAATCAGTTAAAACCCAAGTTTGGTTTAACAGTATGGAATTCATTTCATCATTGATAGCTTCTTTTCAGAAATTGGAATATCTGGAACTCATGACCTCAGAATAAGTTTTGGGATCGTCATCGACGTTTATTACATATTTAGTTACATCAAGTACTTCGTCCTTACTGTCTTCTACAAGATATGTAATGAAGTTAGGACTATAGTCCTTCTCTATTCTTGCTCTTTTACTTCTTCGTTGTTCAGTACTATTATCTGGTACTGACACTTCCTTGCTGTTTTGAGCAGGAGCATAATCATCATCATTGATATCATTAGTCATACTAGGTTCTGGACTAGATGATCTCAGTGGGAGCTCAGCTGTTTGATTTTTCAAAAATTCTACATCTACAGATTCTACAACTTCTAGGGTGTCAAGAATAAGGAATCTATAAGTTATACTATTAAGTGAATATCCTATGAAAACACATTTAAATGCTCTATTTCCTAACTTTGGTCATTTAGGATCTGGTTTTCTAACATATGCTAAGCAACCCCAAACTTTAAGTCTAGTTAGGTTAGGTTTCCTATTAAACCATAATTCATAAGGGGAAATATTATTCTTTTTAAGTGGTACTCTATTTAAAATATAACATGCAGATAACATAACATCACCCCATAGGTTATAAGGTAAATTAGAACTTATGAGCATGGCATTAACCATTTCTACTAAAGTTCTATTTTTCCTTTTAGCAACACCATTTTGTTGTGGTGTATATGGGGCTGTCCATTGGTGAACTATACCTTGTTGTTTACATAACAAGGTGAATTAATTTGAGAAATATTCACCACCACGATCTGAATGTAATATTTTAATTTTAACTCCTAATTGTGTTTCGACCTCTGCTTTGTAAACTTTGAATTTATCAAAAGCCTCATCCTTAGTTTTCATTAGATATACATATGCATATCTAGTATAATCATCAATGAATGTTATATAGTATTGGTTACCACCATAGGTGATATGACTTTTTAAGTCACCCACATCACTATATATCAAATCAAGCAAACCAGTTTTCCTTTCTATGGATTTAAAGGATTTCCGGTGTATTTTTTGCTTGAACACATATTTCACATTTAGAGATGGTACCGAAATCACAATCAGAAATTAATCCTAATTTATTCATATTTCTAATGGATTTATAATTAACATGTCTTAATCTACCATACCATAAATTAATAGAATCAACAATATAAACAGAAGATTTCTTTATTAGATTTAACTTAATCATGCCGTTACAAGAGTATCCCTGTCCAATGAATTTACCATTCTTAGAAAACACTAGCTTATCAGACTCATACACCATCTTGAATCCTCCTTTGTTAAGAAGGTATCTAGAGACCAAATTCTTACACATATCAGGTACATAAAATACATTGACTAATGTAAGAACTTTTCCAGAGGTGAGAGGAAGTTCTATAGTGTCTTTTCCCAGAACTTTACTTGGAACCTTATTTTCTCTAATAACTTCGTCGGCTTCTCCTTTATTTTCTTCGTAACTCTTGAAAAGATTACGGTCTCTGCAAATGTGAATGGTTGCTCCATTATCGAACCACCAACCATTATTATTGCCAATAATGGAGTTCGCCTCTTGCACTACAGCCACAAGCGAGTCTTCGACCACATTCACTTTTTGTTGTTTCTTCCGCAGATGGCAGTCTCGGGCATAGTGGTCGGGCTTGTTACAAAAATAACAAGCACCTTTCTTTTTGTTGTTAGTTTTGGAATGTATTTTTCTTCTTAAACTATGTCTTATTCTTTGGCTTTAATTTATCAGTAATTTCAACATTATTTGCCTTAGAATGGGACTCGGTTTGCGGATTATCCTATAGATTGCGTTTACACGAGTCTTCTTCAGTATGAAGATGACGCTGTAAACCATCTAAATTATAATCCGTTTATGCATGTTTCATCTTTTTCTTATAATCATTCCAACTATGCGAAAGTCTAGAAATTATAACTCCAACAACAAAAGATTCAGGGAGATCAATTCCAGCATCTTTAAGTTGATTCCAACGGTAAGATTTCGCTTACTAGTCCAATTATGGACTTATTGGTGACCATTTTGAAATCCATAAAATTAGAAATAAGAAACTTTTGATTTTTTACCTTGGATATCCGGTACTTATTCTCCAGGACAGTCAAGAGTTCCTTCGCTGTTTCCAAGGTCCTATGAGCATTGTAGACTGGGGTAGATAGCGCATTTAGAATATGGCCTCTACATAGGAAATCGTCCTCTTTGCGCTTTGCACGTTTAGCCTTTAGAGCATCATCATCTTTATCAGTTTCCTTCGGGATTTCTTCCAATTTATCTTTCAAAATATAGAACAACTTGACGGTGATCAGGAAAAATTTCATCGTCTCTTGCCAACGAGTGAAATTGTCGCCATCAAAATGCTCCAATCGAGTTAGATGCTGATTCATAACTTGTAAAGCGCTCGAACCTTCCATGGTTGAAGAACATTGTCTGAAATTTGTTGGGTAGTTTGCGGTTCGAAATGAATTTGACGGCGATGGCGATGAAGACAATGCTGTACTTCTGATTTCAAGGATCTATGGAATAGATTCTTTCAGACAATAGTTCAACCCACCAGGTACAAACGGGTTATCGAACTGTCGACTTTCAGGATTCAATGAAGCACTATAACAGGATAATCAGATTCAAAGTTTGTATGACTTTGATCCGACCAAGAACACTTTAGAATGGTTTCTGATGATGCAATTTATAGAGAAAGAGATAAAGAGAAGAAGAAGAAACAAATCTGCAACAATCCAGCGTTTGCAACACCTTTAGATGTTACAAAATATAGAGTAATTGGAAGTGCAACGATTAGCAACACTTCGTTGGTGTCGCAGATCTGTGCAAGAAGAAGAAGAAGAAGAGCGCAGAAAAAAAAACTT
Source organism: Allium cepa (assembly GCA_030765085.1). NCBI lineage: Eukaryota > Viridiplantae > Streptophyta > Magnoliopsida > Asparagales > Amaryllidaceae > Allium > Allium cepa. The sequence continues at coordinate 889,514,529 of CM060929.1, forward strand.
CTTTTTGAAACATGTTCTGGGCATTGCTATTTATAGTGGTAGAGAGGTGTCTATTCGCCAAGCGTCACAATCGTTTGCAACGATCGCGTCCATTCATTTTGCAACGGTTCACAACTGTTACAAACGGTCGCGTCCATTCATTTTGCAACGTTTCAGAAAACGTTACAAATTTCCGCCCTTCACTCAAATTTAGAAATGGCTCTGGGTCCTTAACGGGCTGAAATCTGGCCCGTATCTGTTAATATATGATCCAAAAATATTTTCGGAGCCGAACCCGTACCCGGTCCGGCTTGACGGACGGCGGCGCGCGTGTGGTGTTGCATGACTTCTCTTCTCACAATAAAGAAAACATATGGGAGCCCCAAGGCCCCAACATCCACATGAGAGAGCTATACTTATACAAGATTATTGTATAATATTCTAGCATGTGAGACTATTGTTCTTTCTTCCTCTTCACCACTTCTCTTCAAATTAAAACCCAAAACCCTAACTAATTTTTATGAAAATTTTACAACAAGGAGCAGGTTTCCTAGGTACCAGAAGAAGGGTACATTTCTTGCAAGATAAAAGGTTGATAATGGATTTCGTTTTCTGTTGGTTAAGATTAGCAATAAGAATTTGAGATTTCTGCGTATATATGGTAAGGTCTGTAATGGATTGAAAATCAAAGAGGGCTTGCAAGATGCAGGTGATATTGGCCGGGGTTGGTTTGGTGAAGTAAATAATATCATCAGCAAAGAGGAGGCAGATTATGAGAAGGCCTGAACATCTAGAATGGAGCTGAAGCAGGTGATTATTGACCTTATCAATTAACATTGCATTCAAAACTTCCATCACAATGATAAATATCAATGTAGAGATAAGGTCCCCTTGACGTATTCCTTGATTTCCTTTGAAGTATCCATGGAAGCACCCATTTCTCACAATAAAGTATGGCGGGGTTGAGATGTAGGTGTAAATCCAAGCCATGAATGGGGAAGGAAGTTCGTGTGAGAAAGAATGGCAATAATGGCTTCCCAAGACACTGTATCAAAGGCCTTTTGGATATCTAGCTTCAGCATACAATGGAGGGAAATATTAGATCTTCCATTACCATTCAAAATCTTATGAGTTAAGAGAATATTATCAGAGATAGAGTGCCCATGAATAAATGTAGTTTTATTTGGGGAGATAATGCCTTGGAGCATGGTTTGCAGCATAAAAGCTAGAAGTTTTGATATTGTCTTGTAAGTTACATTAGAACATAAAAAAGGCCCGAAATGCTTTACATGTTCATGGTTGTAAATTTTTTGAATATGGGCCATATTCATTGCATTGATACATGGATGAACTTGTTTGATGCGAAGAAAAATTGAATAGCCTTGCAGAAATTAGCAGCAATAGTATCCCATTAATGCTTGAAGAAGTAGGCATTGAATCCATATGCACCCCCTAAACTATTGGAATAATAGAAAGCCTCTTTGATTTCATTTTCTGTAACAATGGTAATAAGATTTTGAACCTGATTCATTGAGAGAAATGGAAGCTTCATATCATATAAATTATTCAAGTGAGGGTGATTAGAATTGACAAGGGCAGAATGGATTGAAAGTTGGTGACAAATGCAACATTAATCTCATCTTCCTTTGTATACAATATTCCATTACCATCAGTTATGGAATAAAGCATCTTTGTTGCTTGCCTAATTTTAAGTTTTGAGTGGAAATAGGCAGTGCTCCTATGACCAAGTGTCTCATGCTTTTCCCTTGCTTTCTGATATGACATACTCGCTTTAGTAAGGGCATTATTGAGTTGTTTAGTAAGAATGAATTCTTGCTCTAAAAAGAAAGTGTTGAAAGGGTCCATAGCAATTTGGCCCTGAAGACTAATGAGCTCATTCCTAAATTGGATGGAAAGCTTGCCACCCAACCAAAATGATTTAGTAGCCTATATTTAGGCTTTTCCTTAGAATCTTAATTTATCCTAGAAAAGAAATAGAGGATTACCAGAGAGGTCAGTATTCCAAACCAGCACAATAATAGGTTTTAAATGGATGTTAGATGTCCAAGATTTTTTTTAAATGAGGGATATTTTTTCAAACACATGGCAGCAACAACCCATCTAATCAATAGAGGATTGTGGTCTGATAGGGTGGGTGGAAGGGAAAGGTAATAGAAGGACAGGCAGAGGGTTAACGAGGTATAGTTGTGGAAAGCATGGTCCATATTACAAAAGGTGCATATCCCGGATCTAGATTTATTGTTCCATGTATGCAAAGGGCCCGAGATGACGATGGGGAAGAAGTTAGCCTTTGAAATAGCCTGAGGAAGAGGAGATATTTCTTTTAGGCTTAGTGGCCTTGAACTAATTTTATGAGAGTAGCGACTCGTAAAAGTAAAGTCGCCAATGCACAACCAAGCAAGATTGGATTGTAAGAAGTGAAGATTCTCAACTAAAATCAGTCTTTATTGCAAGGGGTTTTGATCATGTATGATAATAATGTTTGAGATAGTATTTAAGGGGAGGTGGATGCAACTATAGTGAATGAATTGATCAGAGGATGTAGATTTGGAAAGCAAAAAGGTATTCGTATTCCAAAAGGCTAGGATCCTTCCACAGGAAGCATGATCCAGATTCTGATCCAGATGCTAGTTCGACATGATAAATTGAGAAGCATTGATAGAAAGGGCTTCATTTATCTTGGTTTCACAGATTCCCATGATACGTACATCATAATGCTTGATGAAATTCCTTATCTCCAGTTTCTTTTAGGGGAGGTGAGCCCCTCTAACATTTCATATAGCAATATTGTTCATACTCATTAAAGCAATGGGTACGGGGAGGGGTCAGGGGATAAGCACGGAGCCTTGTGTGTCCTCTTATTAAGGAGATACTAAGTAGGGATTTCGATGAAGATAAGGGTTGAACTTGAGTAGAGGAGTATTGGAGTCCAACATCAAAGTCATCAGATGGGGCTTTGGATTTGGGTCTGCCATGTTTTGATTTTATAGGTGGGAATGTTGACAGAGAATATAGAGAGGTTGAAGAGGGAGGATGGGGAGAACAAGGTGTTGGGGAGGTCGGATGTGTAAGTAAGGACTAGTGGATGAATGTGCAAGTGTGCATGTTGAGAGAGTTTGTGCATGTGTGTATGGTGTAACAAATTATGCATGATCATAAAAAGACATGCATGCAAGGGGTACTACTAATAGTAGTCTGTGCATGCATACTTGATGGTAACATCAGAAATTCACATGACGAGGAGGGTATTAAAGGGATATTTTGAGATGGAGAAGTATCAGATGTGAGGGTGGCAACTTGAGAGGAAGCTAGTTGGTTTTGCAAAGTTGATGGATCATAAATAGACTTAGAAGGAGCATGATCATCAGTAATATAAGAGAGAATAGAGAAAGGATTAACCGAAAGGGGAATGGAAGTAGAATCCGAATGTGTGTTAGACATCGTGGTATGTTTATTAGAGACTATGGTTGCTTCAAAAGAAATGGTATGTGATATGGATAAGAATTGCGTGGACTGTTATAAAGAAATAAGATGAAATGGATCGGAAATAGGAGGACTAATAAATTGATCATTCATTGCATCATTAGTACATAGGGACAAAGAGGGAATATTACTTAATGATTGAGATGGGGTAGGTCCTAGTACCAAGGGGATCATATTATTGATGGGGGACCCATTTGGAGTTAAAAGAAGAACAGTATCAGAAATGCGGCATGTTAAGAATTATGGTGCATGAAGATTGGGCTCATGATTAGTTACACGCCTAAAGTTATTCAACAAAGGATTTTTATTAGCAGAGGGAGGTCTCTTCGTAATCCACTTTCTTATTTGTTTATGAGGAACAAACGGAGGAAAGTGATTTGTGACTGGTACTTTATCCTTTGACTCTAACATTTTTAAAGAATCATTAATAGTAAGATCATTATGATCAGAAGTTAGTAACAATTTTTCACAAGATATAGTATCGTATCCAAAGATCTTACACATTGTACATATCTTGGGTTTCCAGTCATATTCTACTTAGACAATTGGGCAGTTCTAACCAAGCCCACCAATTGGGACAAAGTTAGGAACTTCATGGTCCTGTGAGATTTCAATGAGAGCTTTGGCATACTCAAAACACTTTAACTTTTCCGTGTTTCCATAAAAGCAGATCAATCCGCCAATGTGACAAGCTGGCCAGTTAATTCCTACCAAGGTCCAAGTAGTAATAGGGATCCTATAAAAGTGTACCTAAATTGAAAACTTCTAATCTGAGCTTGGGCACAACAAAATGCCGGATACAAAGTAGTGATAATAAAAATCTTGCCCTTAAGTGTCAGACTGGAGAATTCAAATTCTATCTAGCTCATTAGAAAAGGAAAAATAAAAATTACGCTTATCCAACTTAATGCCAACTTCACCATGAAGTCTCCATATCATTTTCAAGTGAGTGGAAACAGTAGCATATGAGAGCACAACGCTGTAGCACTTTAACATTATTTAGAAAATTTAATTGGATAGATTCAAAAGAATAATATAGTAGGATATGGGGATGATATTTGGAAATTTATAAAGTTGACCCATAAGTAATCAACTAACTAAGGTTATTTAAACTTAATCTAAGGAGGAATAAATGAGAAGGTTAAAATAGGAATACCTATCTTTTATTGCTTAAACCCTCATCTTCTCACTGATTTCTCATTTTTCACACCCACAAATAATCAAAAATGAAGATATAGGGCCGATCATTAATCAAGGCAAAAGAAAGAAGAAATCAAAGGGGATTTGAAAAATAAAGCTTAGGGGAACTAAACACCAACAAATCTCAACTCAAACATCTAAATTAAGGTAAATAATAAGTGAACCATCTCTATTGTTTATTTTCGAATTCGGCTATGTGTAATACCCAAACTATTTTTATACTTTATGCCATTTTTTGGTGGTATAATCATTGTTTGGATAGAATAATGAATTATGGAATTTTTATGAAATTATTTGACTGATTTTAAGGGTAAAACCTAAGTTTTTAATCTTCAATCGATTTGATTTTCTGATATATTGAGTAAAACATTATTTTGGAGATTGATTTTTAATTTCATAATTTTCAAGTTAAAATAAATATTTTATCAATTTTCTAATGTGGAAATTGCGTTTATTTCGAGTTTAACTATTAAAAGCAATTAAATAACGTTTTTGGATCGTAGAGAATATGATATTTTTGAATTTTTGTGATATTTGGGGGATTTTTTACCAAATATTTATGACTTATTATGAATTTATCATGCTAGAAAAGCATTTATAGTTAATTAAGGATGTTAATTAATTAAAGTTGATATATATTTTGAAAAGTAAAACTAGGTGCAGTAGTTTTCTGAAAAGAAAATGAGTAAAATTGTTTTTAACCAATAGAAATTGGGCAAGGAATTAGAGTTCTTGTAAAAATATTTCTTTATATAGAAATAAAATAGTTTTTATGGTAATTATGATAATGTCATGCCGTATATGTCAGAGCCGAAGCCAAAACAGTGTTGCAGCTATGAGTGTCGATATTGTTATGGAGGAAAGCCTAAGATAGCTACTTAAGTAGTTATGGAACAATTCCGACCATGTCAATGTGGACCATGTGGACATCCTATCAAAGACGACATTACAATCTCGTAATTTACCTAGAACCATCTCGACCTTCTTTGTCTTTGTTTTGAAATCTAAATCTTACAACATTGATGCCACATGTCTTAGTGCCACATAGCAATGCCTTAAGTTTTCACCATAGTTTTAAATAACGTCGATTACCACTATTTTGATACCAACTATATAAAGGCATTAATGCCGCATGTTTGCTATATCGACGCCAAAGCTTGAGATAGTGATGCCATGAGCATTATTTTTGATAATAACTATTTTATGTAGATGATGCTGCTATTAATTGACTTTTGTATAAAGGAAATTTATATTGTGGGTTGTCAACGCCGACAACCTATGTTTTACGGCATAGAGCCAAAGTATTATGTTTTCGACATTACAATATTAATGCCTCAAGTGACTGATTTTGAGATAATGTCAAGCGGCATTGTTGCTATTACTCTTTATTTTTATTTCAACGAGGCTTTGTTTTGTGCTAACTAAAAGTATGTTTTAAAGAGGCAAGATAGCCTATGTTTAAGAAATTCGACAATCTTTTGATTTCTGCAGTTAGCTGCGTGATTTATAAAATCAAGTTTTTGTTTTCTAAACTTGGGTAGAGATTCGACACTGTATAGTACGGCCTGAGTGTCACATATTTTTTTGTATTAACAACCATGAACCATAATTTTATCTGACATTTTTCATTGTGGATACCAATATAGATTAACTTCAACACATTATATGCTTTAGAAATTTGATATTGTTCATTAGGGATACCAACGTATATCATATTGACACCACTGTTATGAATCGAAATTAATCATCGGGGATACCAATATATTTCATTTTAAAATTTCGACATAGATCATTGGGGGTATCAATGCATATTATTTTGAGATGTTGTAAGTTTAAGGAGTATACAACCTAATTGGGGACACCAATAGACATAGGCTGAATATTTGGGTTAAACATGAATTAAATTGATATGTGATGGTTCATAGTTATCCTAGAAAAACTATAGGATGTGTGATGGATAGTCCATCATGCCGGAGATGGATAGTCTCCATATGATTAATGAAAGATTCATAGTCATACTAGGAAAACTATGTGATGTGGGATGGATAATTCACATCATTTTAAATAAATGAAATATGTAAGATGGATAGTCCACATAACTTTAACAATGAAACTATGCGTGATGGGTAGTCCACATGGGAGGGGATAGATAATCCATAAAAAAGTTTACAGGCGAGATGGGAGGCCATATAAATATAAGACAGATAGTCATTTGAAATAAAAATGGATAGTCTAATAAAGTGGGATGGGTAATCTAGGGTATGTTTGCATGATTGCATATGATTATGTTAATAGGTTATAACTATTATGGATGCAGGAGCACAGTATATGGTTAATGTGTTTTGATTGAGATATCAGTGAGAGAAAAACCTATTTTGCTTAGTGGCATGTTCTCACTAGATATCTATTTTGGTTCGATATGGTAGGTTATTCACACCAGACTGTTTGTCTAATCTGAAGTTTTTGTTTTTCCCCTTAAACTCTTAAATACTTATTTGAGTAGGTTAGGAGTAGGGTTTTCAGGTTTGCAGTAAGAAAAATAAGCTTCCGAAGATGTGTAGGAAGTAATCTAGATATTTAGGAGTTCTTATCTAATCTGCTATGTTATTTGACATTATCTGTATGGATGTAATGGCAAGCTATATAATTTCCAAGTGTTAGACTCCGATCCACCAAAGGGGCATCTTTATATGTCACTCTTGGAGTATTTTGTAATAATTATATTTTCTTTGACTGTGGGATGCGAATAAGATTATATAATGAATATGGAATATTATTTGTGAAATGAAATGTGAAAGTTTGCCATTAAATTATGTTAAATGTTTTCCATATTCATGTGCTTCTAATTATTGATATATTAACATAACCGCATTTTTTCGTCGGAAATTAATTACTATGGATGGTTGCAGAATCTGTAGCTTTTAGTTTCATGCCTCCAGATGGGGGATGCTACAAGTTGGCATTAGAGCATAGAGTTATGTTACTCAAAAGATTAATTTTTTTTGAAAACATAATCCAATAAATCTAAGAATAAGATTTGGGTTTGGGATAACGCCATAATAACGTACATATATTTGCTGTATATAAGTATGTATTCTTCCCCCTCCCTTAGACAGTTCTTCTATCGTATTAAGGCTCACATGTAGATTATGAGAAAGAAAGGTATGGAAGTAGGAAACAGAAGAGTGAATCTAGGTACTGGAAGTAATACAACCAATGGAATTGTTCGACCTAATACCAGAAGGAAACAAGATCGATAGGCGAATGCTAATCAAATGTAAATGCTAATGTAGGTGCTACGACCACAACGGTAGATAGGGGGACTATGTAGCAGTTCTTTGTCAACATAATACAAGTTGGAGATACTACTGGTTTGGCTGGAGGGATTCTGCTAATGAGGGAGGAGTTGATCCCGTGGCATCGGTTGGTAATAGCTATGTTAATGAGGGAGGAGTTGATCCCAAGGTCGATAGACTTTTAGGGAAGCCTTTTCTTGGAACTGCATTAAAGTGGAAAATTGGCTATTGCATTTTGAAAGGTTTTTGCTGACTTGGGGTTGAATGATGAGCGCAAAAGGAGTTAGGCTTCGAGATAGTTGCAAGGTGCTGTGTTATACTGGTGGAATAGGGTAACCGTTGGCGTGGCAAAAGAGGAATTGACTTGGGCCGAGTTCAAATGAAGGTTTGAGGAAAGGTTCTTATATGAGGTCACCAGATCAACACTGGTCAAGAAGTTTATGGAGATGAAGTAAGGGGAAATGTCGGTACTAGAATATGCTACGAAGTTTGATGAGTTGTTTAGGTATGGGTATGCTACCATCAACATCGTGCTTAAGCGGAATAAGAAGTTTATCCGGGGTTTGAAGCTAGAGATTACTAAAGCAACCATGCCACATCTTCGAGATCTAGGTAATGTAGTGGTGGAAATGGCTATAAGGAATGAGGAGATGCTTGCGACTTTTGGGGAAGGAAAGTTGGTGGAAACCTAGAATTCTTAGAATAGGAAGAAGATATTCTTTAAGAAGAAAGGAGATAAGAAGGTTGGAGCCGCCAAGAAAGGGGAAGCATATATTTTTTGTTAAAAGTGTGACAAAAAGGGACATTATGCTAATGAGTGTCGATCTAGCGATGGCAAGATGGCCATGGAAAGGAAAAATGTGCAGTGCTTTAACTACGACCAAGTGGGGCATTACAAGAACAAATGTCCAAAAACGACCAAAACTTATAAGGGAAAGGTGTTTGCTTTGGAGCCATCTGCATCGAGACCGACTACTGCTGAGAAAGGAAAGTCTATGATAGAAGGTACGCTTTTGATTCATTCCATACCAGTTTGAGTATTATTTGATACTAGTACATCACATTCTTTTATCTCTCAGTGTTTGGTAGATAAGATAAGTTAGAACCATCATACCTTGTTACTTCCTTAACGGTAGCTACTCCGACTGGAGGGTATGCAACTCTTGGGATGAGATGTAACTATCTAGAATTTGAGTTGCTAGGTTATAGTTTTGCTTATAGTTTGTCTATTTTTTATTTTTATGGTTTCAAAATTATTTTGGGTATGGATTGGTTAAGCAGATACGATTCTAGAATATTTTGCCAAGATAGAAAAATATCATTGAGACATCTTGATAGTAGTGACCGAATCATATACTCAGTTGAGAATTTGAATTCAGAACTTTATGATCTATTGGGTGCTATGAAAGTGAAAGATGAGCTAAATCGAGTTTTAGGTGTAAGAGAATTTGCAGATGTTTTTGAGCCTATTATAGGACTACTAATGAAACGATCTATTAAATTTTGAATAGATCTTGTGCCTTGAACTGAACCCATTAGTATACGACCCAGCATGATGACACCTATCGAGATGAACAAGGCTAAGGGGCTGCTAGTGGACTTAGAAGGAAAAAAGTTTATTAGATGAAGTCGTCCACCTTAGGGAGCAGCCATAGTGTTCATGAAGAAACCGGATGGCTCGTTGAGATTATGTATTGATTACCATAAGTTGAATGAGAAGACGATAAAGAATAGATATCCTTTGTGAAGATTGATGATCTATTTGATCAGTTGAGTGGAGCTAGAGTATTTTCCCAGTTGGATTTGGCGAGAGCGTTCCATCAATTGAGAGTAGGGAAGGACATTAATCCTTTGACGGTATTTCAAGCAAGGCATGGTTCATACAAATGGTTAGAATGCCATTCGGGTAAACTAATGCACCCTCTTTCTTTGTGGACTTGATGAACTGGATTTTCGAAGAGCATTTGGATAAATTCGTGTTAGTACTCATTAGTGAGATTTTGATATATTCTAAGGATGAAAGAGATCATGAGATTCATCTTGGAAAAGTGCTTGAGATGTTGAGACATCATCCGTTAAAAGCGAAGTTTTCAAAGTGTCATTTCTGGAAGTGAGAAGTGAAGTTTCTTGGTCATGTAGTTTTAGACAAAGGGTTTTTCGTGGATCCAACTATGATTGAAGCCAATAATAGTTGGAAGAGACCTGAGACGATGACCGAGATAAGATATTTTCTTGGATTAGATGGTTATTATCGCAGATTCATTAATAATTTCTCTCAGATAGCAACACCCTTGAATAAGATAACTAGGATGGATGTAAAGTTTGTTTGGACCGATAAATATATGGAAGTATTTCTTAAGTTAAACAATTTTTTGACCAATGCGCTAATGTTTGTTGTTCTGGATGGAAATAAGGATTTAGTGGTGTATACAGATGCATGTGGAACTGGGTTTGGAGCTGTATTGATGCAAAGGGGTGAAGTAATTGCCTACGCTTCTCGATAGCTCAAACCACATGAAGTTAGATATCCGACTTATGGTTTGGAGTTAGCAGAAGTGACTTCTGCACTGAAATTATGGAGACATTACCTCTTAGGAGAGAGATTCGAGTTGTATACGGATCATAAATCTTTAAGGTATTTATTCTCAAAAAGAGTTGAATATGAGATAGCAGAGGTGGCTAGAGTTTTTAGCAACTTATGATTTTGGTAGTGAATATATGCCAGGGAAAGGAAACAAAGTGGTCGATGCACTTAGCAGAAAACACCAAAATGTGGTGTTAGTTATGTTTGTAGAATGGAAGTATTTAGAGGCATTGACTACATGTAGGGTGCAGTTAAGATTGACTGCTAGTTCTAGTCAAAGTACTGCCATGTTATCTTGCTTGGAAGTTCAATTAGTATTGATTAAAAGGATCGCTTAAGCAAAGAGATGTTCCCTTACCAGCTGAAAGGATTAGAAGATTGGAAAGTAGAACTGAGATTGATGATCTAAGAGATTTTATTCTTGACTAAAGAGGATGGTTAAGGAAAAGGGACGGTTATGCGTTTTAGATATTGATGACCTAAGGAAGGAAGTTCTTAGGTAGTGTCATAAATTGAAGTTTACTATACATCTTGGAGAATAAGATGTATCATGATATCAAAATAAGTTTCTTCTGAAAAGGTATGAAAAGGGGTGTAGGTTTATGGGTAAAGTAACATGGGAATTGCCAACAAGTAAAGGCCAAACATCGAAAGCCAAGTGGGTTGCTTCAGCCTTTAGATATACCAATTGGAAAATGGGATTCTATATCCATGGATTTTATTGACGGATTGCCAAGGCCGAATAGGGGAAACGAGAGTATTTGGGTTATAGTGGATAGACTGACCAAGAATGCACACTTCATTCTTGTTAAGTCAATTAGGACAACACTTGTATTGGCTATGTTATTTATGAAGAACATTGTTAGAATGCATGAGATTCCTAATAGTATATTTAGTGACAAAGATTCTTTATTTACTAGTGAATTTTGGAAGAGTCTACATGAGGTGTTAGGTACCAAGCTTAAGATGAGTACTGCTTATCACTCACAGATCGATGAGTAGACAGAGAGAGTCAACAAGGTACTTGAAGATTTGTTGAGAGCTCGTGTACTAGATTTTATTGGGTCATGGGAAGACCATTTGCACTTAGTTGAGTTTTCTTATAATAATAGTTATCAGACTAGTAAAGGAATAGCGCCTTTCGAAGCTTTGTATGGAAATCCATCAAGTTACCAGCATGTTGGTTAGAGACCGAAGACATATAAGTCTTTGGTCTAGATATGGTGAGAGTAGACACAGAGAAGATTGAGTTAATCCGAAATAGGATGAGGGAAGCTTAGTATAGAAAGAAAATTATGCAAATAAGAGGCATAAAAATTTAGAGTTCTCAGTTGGAGATAATGTTTTCATTAAAGTATCACCGATGAAAGGTATGGTATGATTTGGAAAGTCAAGGAAAATGGCACCGAGATATGTTGGACCATTCTCCATTTTAGAGAGGATCGGGAAACTCGCATACTAGGTAGAGTTACCGAGTAGATTGGCAGAAGTCCATAATGCATTTCATGTTTTCCGTCTTAGAAAGTATGTGCATGATCCAAAGACTATTACCACTCCGACTGCATTAGAAGATTTAGCATTGGATCCAGATTTGAAATTTGTGAGACAACCAGTTTAAGTTATGGTCAGAGATGAGAAGTGGTTAAGAAATAAGACAGTCAAATTAGTGAAAGTCCAGTGGCGTGACAATGAGAAAGACCGTACTTGGGAGACATATGACAAGATTAGGGAAACTTATCTTGAGTTGTTATGATTGTACGTTCTTTATTTGTTGAATATAGACTTTGTAGATAGTAGGATATACTAGCATTGTTGCATGTTTGATATGCTTGTTATGTAGTCCTTACTGAATTTTAAGGATGAAATTCTTTAAGGAGGGAAGCTTATAACACCCTAGTTTTAGTTTAACGTTATTAAGGAAATTTAATTGGATTAAAAAAAAAATGTAGTGGGATATGAGGATGAGATTAGAAAATTTATAAGGCCGAGCCATAATTAATCAACTAAGTAAGATTGTTTAAACTTAATCTAAAGAGGAATAAATGAGTAGGGAAAAATAGGAATAAACCTATCTTTTATCCCTTATCGAACATTAAATCTTGCTGTGACAATGAACTCGAGGCCTACAATTACTTCGATCACCAGAATTTGACAAAACTTCATTTTTCAGACCATCCCAAATATCTCAGTGAAAACTTGATGAAAAATTTGAATTTTAGTTTCTAAAATCATTACTTTCAGAGGGGATTCAGATAGCACTACTGAATTTTAAATTCATGATATACGAATTCTTGCCAAAATTGAGCGATGACTGCATTTCATAGTTTCCAGAAGAAAAAAAACTATATAACCTTTGCCTTAATTTGTTACTGAAATATAATACTGGGTTAAACAATATTTTAACTTGTTTACAATCATTTTCAGAAGCGAAGAGGGGGGAGAGAGATTTGGATTGGCCATGGTTTACTCTGTAAACCAGAGAGTTAGATATAAATGTGTTATCACAGTTTTCAGGAGAGAACAAAACATATTGCTAGCTTTGATTTATTACCACAATATACTGTATGCTCAACAATACTTTAATTAGTTCTTTTAGGTTTCAATTTCAAAAGAGAACGGAGGGGGAAGATGTTGAATCTAGCATGTTTCATTTTGCAAACCAGGGACTAAAACAAACAGAAGAACAAGAAAGTAAATCTTGATTATAACCTTCAGGGCAAAAGAAAACACAAGCACACAAACTTGTTCACATACAATGTCTTTAGCATCATTCAAGCATTCCTACAATCAGCAATTGATTGAAAAAAAATCAAAGGTTTACTCACCTTTTTCCCTGAAGACAGAAAAGCTCCTAACAGTTTCAAGATAGGGATGAAGCCTAGCAACTTTTTTTCTTTCCTTTCCTACTTTAATTTTTTTTTAGTTTAGATCAGCAAGTTGTAAATAAAAATTCTTGCTTAACTTTTGTTGTATTCATTTACTTAATTCATCAATAACAGCAATTTTTAATTTATTTACTGTTGAATTCTTCTATATAACAGAGAACCCCTTTTTCTATTCTACAACTTGAAAACTAGAAATAAATACAATCTTTGAGCTTTATTTCACCTGCAAATGATTAATATTATTGTTTTGAATTCTTTCTTCATTACTGATTATAATTTCAAATTCAAATTTTTAAAAAGAAAGTTACCTGCCTTTAAATTATTTCAGAAATTACTGCACTGGCCAAAACCTGAAGCTCCCTGTTTAAAGCTAATCTGCAGTTTTTGAATTTTGTTTGTGTTAAAAACCCGATTTTTGAAACTACAAATTCATTAAACTATAAAGTTGAAAATCTACCTGAGAGATAGAATCATAAACTATAGCTTGAAGTTTTAGAAAGATCTTCAGATTCTAATCTTTTTTTACCTTTGAATTGAAGAAGAGTTGGTAGTTTTCTTTTTTCCTTTTTGATTTTTTTCTCTTGAGTGTTGGAGTTTGGAATGCTAAATCTTTTGGTTACTGTACTTTCAGAGATTTGGAGGCTTAATAAATTTGAAATTGGAAGCTGAAAAATTTTCTAAATTTTTTAATTTGATTATTTTATTCAAGTAATGATGTTGAATGCCATTTGTAAATAATAATCATGAGATCTAAATTTCGTTAATTTCTTTACTCCATCTCCCATGTGAATGTGTATTTTACATTTGTGATTTTTACAAGACAAAAGAATTTTTAATTTTTTTAATATCATATTCATTTTATAAATGAATACACCCCCTTATTCATTTGTGTATATATGTATACAATGTTAAAAGAATTGTTTTTAACCAATATTTACATTATATACATTACATCTTAATGATTTTAAATGCCACTTATTTTTAAAAACATTTATTTTAAATTTAAATTCAAATTTAAATTCAACCTTGAAATATAACCATTTTTGTCCATTTATATATTCACACATATCTCAAATAAATTTAAATCAAATTTCAATATGTATTCAATCTTACTCATATATGCAATGTACATATATATATAAAATTTTAAATTCAAATGACTTTTTAAAACATTCATTATTTCAAAATTTTAAACTCAAAATAAATTGGAATTTTATTTATATATAAAATTTTCACTTATTTTATTTGTTTAAGATTTTTTTCAATTTATTTTCAAATTAAATTCCAAGGGTTTAAAATATATTGTTTATTTTAATTGATAAAACTTTGGGATGTTATAGATATCCCCCCTTAAGAAAATTTCGTCCTCGAAATTTGAAAGAGAGAGAAAAACAAACAAAGAATATATAAATTCAAAAAGAATAAGGAAATGGCTTACCAGCTTAAGCCGAGATATCCACTTTGCAATTGGGATATGATTTCTGCATATTATCTTCAGTTTCCAAAGTGCAGTCCTTTGGATCGCCACTCCACTGAACTTTAACTAGCTTCACAACTTTGTTCCTCAATTGCTTTTCTTCACCATCCACAATCTTTATCTGTTCTCTTTTGACTGTTAAATTGGCAGTGATTTCGAGATCCTGTTGAGCAACTTCTTCAATAATACTATCCGGATCATGCACATACTTCCGAAGGTTAGAAATATGGAATACATCATGCACACCAGATAACCAGCTAGGCAACTGTACTCGATAGGCTAAAGAACCAATTCTCTCCAGAATAGGAAAAGGACCAATATATCATGGTGCTAGCTTACCGGTCTTCCCAAACCTCAATACACCTCGCATAGGAGATACTTTAAGAAAGACAGAGTCTCCAATCTGGAATTCCAAATCCCTTCTTCTATGATCATAATAACTCTTTTGGTGACTCTGAGATGTCTTCAATTTCTTTCGTATAAAATCAACTTTCTCTGTGGCTTCTTTAATCATATCCGGTCCAAGAACGAGTCTATCACCTGCCTCAATCGAGCATGCCGGTGATCGACACGGACGACCATATAAAGCCTCAAAAGGAGCCATCTCGATACTGGCCTGACAGCTGTTGTTAGATGAGAACTTGACCAGATGCAAATGGTCCTCCCAAGAACCACCAAAATCAAGTATACAAGCTCGCAATAGGTCCTCTAAGATTCGGTTAATCCTCTCAGTCTGCCCATCAGACTGTGGGTGATAAGCAGTGCTAAAATTCAGTTTGGTTCCCAATGCGTATTGAAATGCCTCCTAAAATCTACTAGTGAAGATCGGATCACGATCACTCACTATGCTGCTAGGAATGCCGTGGAGATGGACAATTTCTTTCACATATAATTCTGCTAAACTCGCTGCCGTACGGGTAGATTTCACTAGCAAGAAGTGGGCTGTCTTTGTCAAACGGTCTACAATGACCCAAATTGCTTCATTGCCTTTCCGAGTACAACGCAAATCGTCGATGAAATCCATCGATACTTGGTCCCATTTCCACTTGGGTACCTCTAAAGGCTGAAGTAAACCCGCCATTTTCTTTTGATCGCTTTTGATTTGTTGGCAAGTAGCACAGCGACTCACATATACAAATATATCCCTTCTCATCGTCTTCCACCAGAAAGTTCTTTTGATATCATGATACATTTTATTGACTCCTGGATGGATGCAAAGCATAGATTTGTGGCATTCGTCCAAAAATTCACGTTTTAGCTCTGGGATGTTAGGGACACAGATTCTTCCTTTCAATCTTATAACTTTATTGTCGTCAACTTCAAAACTAGTATTTTCACCACGACGCATTTTCTCATAAATTTAATGAAGGAACTTATCTTCTTTTTGTTGGCTGGCGACTTTCTTAAGAAGAGTAGGAGCAATGATAAGGTGAGCAAGAATAGCATGCTTTCTACTCAAGGCGTCGGCAACTACACTGGATTTTTCGGGCGTATATAGAATGTCTAGGTCATAAGATGCCAGAAATTCTAACCAACGTTGTTGTTGCAAATTCAGATCTTTCTGGGTGAAGAGATATTTCAAAGATTTTTGGTCGATGAATAATTCAAAATTTTCACCTAGAAATAAAGAGAGTTCAATAAGTATATTTGTTAAGTTAAGTTAAATTAAATTCGTAATTTGTTAAGATAGCTGAAAAGATTCTTAACCAGAAGATAATGTCGTCATATTTTCAAAGCGAAGATAACAGTTAGAAGCTCCAAATCATGGGTTGGATAATTTCTTTCATGAGGACGTAATTGTCTACTCGCGTAGGCAACTACCTTTCCGTTTTGCATCAATACTGCACCCAAACCTTCACCACAAGCATCGGTATAAATAGATAAAACCTGGTTCTCATTGATAATAGCGAGAACAGGAGCGGTGGTTAATCTCTTCTTCAACTCCTGGAAAGCTTGGTCAATGGACTAGCTAACTTCAAAAAGTCCTGAACAAACTTCCGATAATAACTTGCCAAACCCAAAAAGCTTCGAACTTCCTTTGGGGCAGTAGATTTCCTCCAATCAAGAATAGCGGAAATTTTGCTAGGGTCAATAGAAATCCCTTCTTCATTTACAATATGGCCGAGAAATTTGACTTCTTTGACCTAGAAATGGCATTTGGAAAATGTTGCGAATAGAATATTTCTCCTCAATATCTCCAAAACGATTCTAAGGTGCTCGGCATGCTCCTCTTCGGTCTTGGAATAGACCAAAATATCATCGATAAATACGAGTACAAATTTATTCAAAACTTCCCGGAACACACGAGTCATAAGATCAACGAAGTATGCTGGGGCATTGGTTAGCTCGAAAGGAATGACTAACCATTTGTAGAACATATTGGGACCCCTGAAAGCTGTGAAATGAATACAGTCTTCGACGATTCGTAGTTAATGGAACCCTTGGGCTAGATCCATCTCGGAAAAAAGCAACGCCATGCAACTGATCAAATAAATCATCAATTCATGGTAGAGGGAATTTGTTCTTGAGAGTCTGCTTATTGAGATCGCAGCAATCCACACACAACCTCAAAGATCCGTCCGATTTATGAACAAATACGACGGCTGAACCCCATTCAAAAACACTGGGTTGAATCCACCCTTTTGCTAGTAGATCATCGGTTTGTTGAAATAATTCAACCCTTTCCCTGGGTGCCATCCTTCTACTTGCATGAATGACAGGAAGAGCATTGGGTACTAGGCCGATTCTGAATTCTATTTCTCGGTGTGGAGGTAGAGATTTCACTTCTTCAAATACATCTGGAAAATCTCTAACAATAGGTATGGACTCCAGACTGGGTTTAGGATAACCCAAATTATACATCAACCCTTCTCTTTTAAGACTAGGGTCCTCACAAGAAATCTCGATGAAATCTCCAAATTTGGTTTTTATTGAAATCAGTCGATTATTGCAACCCAATTTGGCTTCATATTTTGCTAGCCAATCCATTCCGAGTAAGACTTCAAACTCATTAAAATCAAGAACAAAGAGACCAATAGGGAATTGGTAACAAGAATATGAGATAGCAACGTCTCTACATCGAAGACAAAGATTCACGGGACCTCCAACTGGATTCTTTACGCATATAGGCTCATCAACAAAATCGGGTTCAAGATTCAATTCATTAATAGCTTGCTGAGAAATAAAACTGTGTGTAGCACCCGTGTCAAACAGAACTCTAACAATGCTATCATAAATAGTGAGATTACCTTCCAAAACTCCTTTCCCTTTCTCTGCTTTGGAAGATGCAGGTTTGTTTTTGATTGTGTACACCTTGGCTATCTAAGCTTGCTTCATGACTGGGCAGTCTTTAACTTCATGTCCCAATTTCTGACAATAATAGCATTTCCTAGGCTTTGCTTTAACGGATTGATTGGCTTGTCACTTAGGCTTCGTACATCTGCTAGAATAATGGCCCTTCTCCAAGCAATTGTAGTAAGTGACATTCTCTGCTGTGCTTCCCTGATTGCTCTTCTTTTTCTCCTTACCGTGCCATGGTTTCTTGCCTCCAAATTTCCTCTTCTTCCAATTTTGATTGCTCTAATATCCTTTCTCCACCGGGGCTTCTTGCATGTCAAGTGTAGCATATCGGTAACCCATATCAACCAAATCTGAGAAGGATTCTTTGACGTAGCCAGTCATTCTTTTATGGAACTTCTTATTCATCCCATGAATGAATCTTTCATTCTTCTTCAAAGGTGTGTTCACCAATTTTGGACCGAAACGAGACAATTCATTGAATTTGTTTAGATACTCTTCGAATGACAAACTCCCCTGCTTCAAGTCCATGAATTCCTGGCACATTCGTGAAATCCCAACTGATGGCGTATAGCGCTTCTCAAATACTTCTTTGAATCTCTCCCAAGTAAACTCGTCTTCTGGCTCATCAACAGTGACTGTCTCCCACCACGCCAAGGCCTTCTTTTGAAGTTGCCAAGAGGCTATAAGAAGCATGTGGTCATCTTGTAGCTTTAGCCCTTTAAAAATTCTTTCACATGATCTAATCCATGATTGGACCTCAATAATCGATTCCTTGCCGGTGAACGGCCTACCACCAAGCCTTGAGAAACTCTTATATAAATCAGCCAAATTCGGTTGATGCTGAGTAGGTAAAGCTGCTTCTGCGGTAGGGGGAACTTGGCTAGGTGCTATGGCATTTCCTCGCCCCCTAGCTCTTCCTCCTCGTCCACTCATCCTTACTATCTATAATTAGTAAGAAAATTGGCTTAGATATTCGGACGAGATATCTTAAAGAATATCAGCAGTTAAAGAAAATTGACTAAGAAAATTTGGGGTTTTTGGTCTCAGTTGTACTCATTCTAGGGTATACTTCACCCTATCTCTAATGAGCCATGTAATGTGTTATACTCCGTAGCTAAAGTTCATACTCAACATTTAGCTCTGATACCACATGTCATGACCCAAAATCCAATGTTCGAAAATTGACATCAAATACCTCACTTGTACTCGACTTCCAAAGATTCAAATATCGAACTCCAGTCGGATGGAGCTTATAACAACATTATATGAATATAAAACAGCGGAAGCAAATGAATATCATGCATTACAACATAGATACGACATCATCATAATATCCATTACAAAATCAGAATATCATAATACATATATCATAACTCCAAATAGAACATCATAATAGAACAACAAGTGATCATATGCCAAAAGGTCTTCAAGGAAATAGAGTGATAGCGAACATATAAAACTAAGCACCTTGGGATCCAAAAGCTTCCAAAATATCCCCCAAGGTAAAAGCCTCCAAAAACCGATAGTCTCCAAACCAAAAGTCTCCAAAATACAGCTAATACCAAGATACGGAAAACCTGCTACTAGGCTGCCCATGTGGAAATAATGGGCACCCAGAGTTTAGAAAGGAAACAATAAACTCCGAGTCAGTCATGGGACAGGTATGAGTAAACAAAGATAGTTGCTTTAAAAAAAATAAATTCTAAAAGAAAACCGTTCATACTTTTGGAAAATGAAATTACCATAAGGCTTTCCGGCACGCACACAATGCAATTGCACACTTGGGGGAGATTTCCCTTTATGATAGTCAAATATGCTCAATACGAGGAAAAATTCTTTGATATTATTACTAGTGCATAGTGTGAAAACATTTCGAAAATATAATGTTAATCCTAGCCAGCATAGGTACCATGATACTATGCCTACTATAGTTGCCACCTGAGGTGGCAGGTTATACAAATTTCAATCGTAAAGGGCTCGTATTGTTTCTTTGGATTTCCAACAAATGGTCAGGCTAAGGAACTTCCTATGCCACATGGGTACGCCTCTGGCAGGACGTCCTGAGAACTTAATCAGTTCTCTGCCAACACAAGGCCGGGTTACCTCTGTAACTAGGTAACTACTACTCGAGTATGCCATTCCCCGGTCGTTTGCGACCTTTATCCAAGGGCTCTCCATCACAAAGCAACAACCACACAGTAAATGAGATTGAAGCAACCACATTGGTGAAATATCTGGGCTCCGTACCATGATACCACCTTTTTCCAGAAGGAAATGACATACCCTAAAGGGCGCGACCCTCATAACCTTGCCGCATCTTTCTGTTTCGACCATTTCCGGGGTGTGAGGTCCGATGAGGTCTCGTCCACAAAGCTACGCTTTACACAAAAGTCATGCTTTGATCATAAATGATCAACAAATGATCATCAACACACAACATCACTTAGCATGCCACACTACCAAATTGGGAGGATATTGCTGATAACCTTAAACTACATAACCTCTGAGCTCGTACATCTCAGAGAAGGGTGTTAAGCTAAGAGAATAAATTATTCGCCACCAACAGATATGTATTTGAAAGAAATCAGCTTTATATCTCAAAGTGTAGTGTTAGACACACAACCATATAAGTCTGTTCCAGGTTCGAATAGAACCGAAGGCACTTCGTCTAATAAAGGAAGAAGCCCTTGCCAATCCGGGTATCCACAATTCCGATCGGACTCCCCATCACAGGTGGAGATCTCTATACTGGAGCAACTCAGTGCAGAGACAATCAATAAATTATCCTATCATTTTCGAAGACACCCGGTCTTCAGCACCGTCTTCAAATGTTATCCATTTCGTCGAATCACTATTCGGAATGGGTTATATGACACGAAGGTCTTCTCCCGGCTAATCCAAATAGTGAGCGCTCAATTTTAAAACATGTGGGTGTATCAATTACAAGGATTCACATTCAAGGTTCGATGTGGGTTTCGGATAACTAACTGAAATCTGACTCCCTGTCGCATCGAAGTTAAAATGACATTTTACGGGCAAAGGGGGTTTCACATACATATAGGAACAAATCACAAATCACAGTTCAGCACAAAGCAATCACAACATCACAACAGAAATATCAATCCAGTAGAGAATATTTGATGATAGTCAATCATCTTCGATTAAGGTGAATGTGATTTAAGTGAATTAACCAAATAATTATCTTTATTAATTATTTTAAATCAATGTTTAATTTTACTTAATTATGAATTAATTAAATCTTAATCAACTTTATTAATTAATTATTCCTTTATTAATTATCTTAATTTATTAATTCTTAATTGTTAACTATTAAGTTTAATTACTTTTATTAATTGACTATTCTTTAATTAATTAATTACTAATTATAAAATCATTACAAAACATTAATTGTTAATTACTATTTCATCATTATAAATAAATTTGGTTTAAAGTTAACACTTGAATATTTGATTTAATTCTAAATTTTTATTAAGTTAAATTTTAAAATAACTTTTATTTAAAAGAAAATATAAGATTTAAAATATCATTGAACTTCATAAATTTCAAATAATTGTTCCAATACCATTTACCTCATATTCCATCAACAACTATCATTAATTTCTAAAGAATGGATTTAGAAAAATTATTTAACTTGTGTTTTCAAAATTTAGTTAAAACTGGATTTTTTCTGTTTTTATGACCAACCCGAGGCTGCCTCGAGTTGTCCCCGAGGAAAACACCCCCCCAGCTTTGAGTTTCTATGCAGACTCACCCGAATAACATTTTTCACAAAAAAATTGTTTATGTTTTAAAAGTGACTCGGTGCAACGCCAAAACGACACGAACATCCCTTCGAATCTTCACCCTAAATCCTCGAGTAGTGCTTCGAGTTACTCCTTTCTTCTTCCCAAACCATCAACCTGATACCACAACCACCACGTGCACGTGCACGGTCAAAATCATCACCGCTGGTCGAAGCTGCAGCCACCATCGAGTCGACGACCATCCCCCTAAAATCCACAAACACCCAGAACTCGAATTAATTTCGAAAACAAGAATCGAGTCGTCTCGACTCAACAACCTAGCAGAACATCATCAGAAAAAGGCCTCGCCCCACCTCCTCTGACCGTCAGCGGTCACCAAAATTTGACTAAGGCTTCGCCCACGTTAGACGCCGCTATTGGCACCATTGACACGCAGTCCGATCATCCGTTGATGGCACAGCACCATCATTACGAACGTGAACAGAAATGGGTTCCTAAACCCTAATTTGATCTCGAATTGAAAATTTAAGGTTTTATAAATTCCACTGGTATTTTTCTAGTGATGTCGAACATAAATCTTGCCGTGACAATGAACTCGAGGCCTACAATTACTTAGATCACCAGAATTTGACAAAACTTCATTTTTCAGATCATCCCAAATATCTCAGTGAAAACTTGATGAAAAATTTGAATTTTAGTTTCTAAAATCATTACTTTCAGAGGGGATTCGGACAACACTACTGAATTTTAAATTCATGATATTCGAATTCTTGCCAAAATTGAGTGATGACTGCATTTCATAGTTTCTAAAGAAAAACTATATATCCTTTGCCTTAATTTGTTGCTGAAATATAATACTGGGTTAAGTAATATTTTAACTTGTTTACAATCATTTTCAGAAGCAAAGAGGGGGAGAGAGATTTGGATTGGCCATGGTTTACTCTGTAAACCAGAGAGTTAGATATGACTGTGTTTTCACAGTTTTCAGGAGAGAACAAACATATTGCTAGCTTTGATTTATTACCACAATATACTGTATGCTCAACAATACTTTAATTAGTTCATTTAGGTTTCAATTTCAAAAGAGAACAGAGGGGGAAGATGTTGAATCTATCATGTTTCATTTTGTAAACCAGGGACTAAAAAAAACAGAAGAACAGGAAAGTAAATCCTGATCATAACCTTCCTAGCAAAAGAAAACACAAGCACACAAACTTGTTCACATACGAAGTTTTTAGCATCATTCAAGCATTCCTACAATCAAAAATTGATTGAATAAAAGTCAAAGGTTTACTCACCTTTTTCCCCAAAGACAGAAAAGCTCCTAACAGTTTCAAGATAGGGATGAAGCCTGGCAACTTTTTTTCTTTCCTTTCCTACTTTAATTTTTTTTAGTTTAGATCTGCAAGTTGTAAATAAAAATTCTTGCTTACCCTTTGTTGTATTCATTTACTTAATTCATCAATAACAGCAATTTTTAATTTACTTACAGTTGAATTCTTCTATATAACAGAGAACCCCTTTTTCTTTTCTGCAACTTGAAAACTAGAAATGAATATAATCTTTGAGCTTGATTTCTCCTGCAAATGATTAATATTATTGCTTTAAATTCTTTCTTAATTACTGATTATAATTTCAAATTCAAATTTTTAAAAAGAAAGTTACCTGCCTTTAAATTATTTCAGAAATTACTGCACTGGCAAAAACCTGAAGCTCCCTGTTTAAAGCTAATCTGCAGTTTTTGAATTTTGTTTGTGTTAAAAACTTGATTTTTGAAACTACAAATTCATTAAACTATAAAGTCAAAAATCTACCTAAGAGATGGAATCATAAACTATAGCTTGGATTTTTAGAAAGATCTTCAGATTCTAATTTTTTTTACTTCTGAATTGAAGAAGAGTTGGCAGTTTTCTTTTTTTTCTTTTTGATTTTTTTCTCTTGAGTGTTGGAGTTTGGAATGCTAAATCTTTTGGTTACTGTACTCTCAGAGATTTGGAGGCTTAATGAATTTGAAATTGGAATCTGAAAAGTTTTCTAAATTTTTTAATTTGATTATTTTATTCAAGTAATGATGTTGAATGCCATTCGTAAACAATAATCACGAGATCTAAATTTTGTTAATTTCTTTACTCCATATCCCATGTGAATGTATATTTAACATTTTTGATTTTTACAAGACAAAAGAATTTTTAAATTTTTTTATATCATATTCATTTTATAAATGAATACACCCCCTTATTCATTTGTGTATATATGTATATAATGTTAAAAAAATTGTTTTTAACCAATATTTACATTATATACATTACATCTTAATGATTTTAAATGCCACTTATTTTTAAAAATATTTATTTTAAATTTAAATTCAAATTTCAATTCAACCTTGAAATATAACCATTTATGTCCATTTATATATTCACACATATCTCGAATAAATTTAAATTAAATTTCAATATGTATTCAATCTTACTCTTATATGTAATGTACATATATGTATAAAATTTTAAATTCAAATGACTTTTTAAAACATTCATTATTTCAAAATTTTAAACTCAAAATAAATTGGAATTTTATTTATATATAAAATTTTCACTTATTTTATTTGTTTAAGATTTTTTTCAATTTATTTTCAAATTACATTCCAAGGGATTAAAATATATTGTTTATTTTAATTGATAAAAATTTGGGATGTTACATAAATATCCATATCACTTGACCTTAGGGTAGAGAATTATATACGGACGCCGGATTGGTTAAATTAAATGATTTTAAAATCCTCAATTTTTGAATGTAATTAAATGAAATTTGATTTATATAAGTTGAAGTATTTTGTTGGAAAAATCAAGTTTTGCGTTGAAATGTGAATTGGTTTAAAAAGGAATTTCTTTAAGTAATTAAATTGGAAGTTTAAAATTAAACTTTTTTTAAATGAAATTCTATCAAAATTGAGTTATTGAATTTGTTTGAAAATATATTTTAAATATTTTGAAATTGAAGTAATCCGTATTGATATTTTGAACATGGATTGAAATGATATGAAATTGGACAGATTATTGAAATTTGGTTTGTCGATTTGGAAAGTTTAAATGGTCCAAATATGTTGAAATGAAATGAATGGTTTAATTTGATATTAACTTCAAACTCAAAATTCAATATAAACTGTTTTAAAATTTCTAATTATTAAGATTTTCAAATTTATTAAACTATGTAACTAATATTAACTATATGAATTATTTTAATCTATTTTAAACCAATTTAATTTATTTTAAACTATTTTAATTTATTTTAAATATAATTAATCTAATTTAAGCTATTTAATCTATTTTAATTACATTTAATCTATTTTAAATCCATTTATAACTATTTAAACTATTTTCTTTCAAATTCCAACAAAGTAAAATAGATAGGTTTATATTCAAATTTCTCGAATTTTAAAGTGAATATGGTTAATGATGTTATAACCTAAGTTTGAATTTTGAATGTTATAATAAATCGAAATGATGATTTTGAAGTAAGGACTTAACCTGTTTTGGAAATATGATTTTTTTTGAAGAAATATGATTTGGAAGTGGTATACTTTTTGAGAACATGATAGTTTGATATAAATTGTGAATTTGACTTTGAAAGGAAATATAATTATCGAACTACGATTTCAATGGTGAATATGATTTCGAAAGTAGGTAATATTTCGAAAGTGATATGTTTGAATTTAATATGATATTTTGATATCAGTTATGAAATGATTTTGGAAATGTAAAAGAACCATCCGGTGTGTAATAGGCGATTGGTTGTCAAAAAGACCGTGATCAGATGTTGTCATACTCTCTGCCAATACCAAAGCCACTTTGACAACTGTGTACACGGTGGAGATTCCAGAATGAAGTAGGATGGTGGCGACGATCCTAAAGGTATATTTACATGGACCCAACTCCCTATGAGTTGGCTTAAGGTGGCTAAAAT
Source organism: Allium cepa (assembly GCA_030765085.1). Classification (NCBI taxonomy): domain Eukaryota; kingdom Viridiplantae; phylum Streptophyta; class Magnoliopsida; order Asparagales; family Amaryllidaceae; genus Allium; species Allium cepa. The sequence goes on from CM060929.1 coordinate 889,540,478, forward strand.
AGGAGCAATTGACGGGCTATGTGAGTCATTCCTCCGATCGGGCACACTACATCGATACTATATTTTGAATTTTGATTTATTTGTTGGCCAACCTTCGATTTTACTCAGGAGTGTGTTTCGAGTTGGGCGGTAGTTGCGGCTATGCGTTGCCAACAGTCCGGAAGTGTAATTGGTATATTTACCCTGGCATTGCCTAGTTGTGTCATGTCACCTACCCTAGCACGCCTTCTACGAGTTTGTTTTGTACCATACCTATGGAGTGCCCTCTGACGACACCTAGTACGGGTGGGATTACGGTATTGTATAGACTATGGAAATTTATAAAATGCATTAAGGGGGATATGGGCAACGCCTTCATGCTATTTTAATACTTTTACTTTACTATAGACATATTATAATAGCGTATTGTACTACATAGTAGATAGTTTAACGGATCCTTAGGAGATATGAATCATGAACATTTATTAAGTTACTACACTCATGTTAGACACTAGATGAGATATCAAACCTCTTAAACATCTCTGATGTCGTCACATGCATATTTACCGTTGATTTAACTGACATAAGATCTTTTATTTATGACTCGAGTGTTTTGTCTTTTCAATTTGCTGGGTCAGCCTGAGCATTTCAGGATTTGAAGACTTATTCCGAAGGATGAAGACGAAGATGTATACTACTACTATTTACTGTATTATTCCACTGCATCATACTATTTCACTGCATTATATTTATTTATCTCTGATATATGTAACCCTGATACTCCGTTGTATAAGTAAAATCAAATGTATTGTAAACAGCTTCATGAACTGTTATTTGATTATTATATTTTGTCATTTCGCTGTGAGATTCTATTTTCTTTTATTTCATTCTTTTTTTCTATTTATCCCAATAACAATATGTCCTTTTGTATGGTTTGAGTTGCACGCGTGTCTGCTCAAAGCATCCAAAAAGGCGGAATGTTACAGTTGGTATCAGAGCGAGCTTAGCTAAAACCTTAGCTTTGTGGGGCCTGACTCTTTATTAATAGGGTAGTAATACCCTAGAATGAGTCGTTGAGAGTATATATACGAGAGAGCGTATTTTTTAGTGTTATAAAAAGTTATTATACTATGTTAATCTGTTCCATTTTTTATTTATAAATTCTGTTTAGTGCATAAGACTCTATGACATCGATAGGGATTTCTAAACACTTAATATGACAGACCGACATAATATTGTTTTGAAATATAGGTAAATGAAATAATTTTGCCTATTATACATATTGTATATAAAATAATAAATTTTATAAATGATATATTTGGTTGTAATATATTGGTTGTTAGGTAGTGAAATTTATAAATAGTGGTTGGAAATAAGATTTGAAAATAAAATAAATGAAAATGGAAATTTAGAACTTAATTTCCAGGGTTTTTGAAAGAAAATTCTTTCGAACGATTTTGGAATATAGTAATAATATTATTTAGAAGTATTTTAGGGTATAAATATTTCGATTTGATTGAAAGAATTATTTTAAAGAAACTTTGGAAAGAAATAAGTTATGTACTCCCCTCTCCGTCGCTAGGAAATAGTTTCGTTGATGAGTGCACGCATCATCGACATTCATTTTCAAGTTTCCAAGTGGGAAGGCCACCGTAGTAATTTTACTGCAAAATTATTTTGATGAACAAATATAAATTTTAACTTATTTTAAATATAATTGGATATGTAAGTAGTAAGTATATACATTTATCTATTATTTTCTAACAATTTGAAATGGAACCCGGTATTTAGTTCTTAAGTTTCTGTTAATTAATAGTTTCAATTATTGTAGTGAAATGGAATGTAACTAATTAATAATTGGAACCTCTAAATGAAAAAAGAGATTAAATGCTAGGTTACAAATGAAATTATAAGAAATTTGAAGTTTGTAACATATAAAACAAAGGATATGATTATTGAACATTAAACTAATTAAAAGAAATGAGATAAACTTGTGTAATTTTCAATTACATTCTTAAAGACATATATATAACTTACAAATTGTAAAAGTTGAAATGTTAAAAGAATATGAAATGGAAATTTTACAAGTAAAACTTATGTAATAAAAGTATAAAATGGATTGCTTTTATAAATAAGAATTTAATGTCAAAATTGTTATAATTTAAGTTATAATTGAAATGTTATTATAATAAAGTGTGATAGAAAGAAAGTATTGTAGGTAAGTAATTAGGAACTTAAGTAAATGAATTGATATGCTGAGTAATTAAGTTGAACGCGATTATATAGATAAATGAATGTAAAGAAATGAAATTAAGTAATGAATGAATGAATATAATGCAATAAAAAGAAATTGATATGATATGAATAAATGAAAATGAATTTTGTAAGTAATGAATGCAAATAAGTGAAATAAACCATGAACGAATGAATGGGAATAAAATTTTGTGAGAAATAAATGTAAAATTAAAGAGTGTAATCACGGAATGAAAAAAATGAACGAATAACAAATCTTGTGGAAGAAAAGAAAATTAATAAGAATAAACTTAAATAATGTTACAATCTGTTGTTTGATTGGTTTATAGATTGTTTGAGAAATGATACTTCTAATTGTTTGGATGTATGAATAATCTATTGAGTGTTATCTAAAACTGTTGAGTAAATGGCATGCTTAGTAGTTATTTGACATTCTATGTGATTAAAAGTGTCTTAACCCGAAAAAACTATTTATTTGGTTAATATGAATGGATAACAGATTTGTATTTGATTTCATATGATGATATGTTGTGATTCCAAGTGATTGTTTTTTATATTGATTTGTTTTTTAGTGGTTCAAACAACTTTAATATTTCATTTTATATAATTATTAACTCTTTTGGATTATATAGGAAGCAATTGCTACTGCTTTTCTCTCATCATTATGTGTTGTTTGTCCAACAAATAGGTACGTTCTCGGATTACGGTTTTCTTACGATATTATATGATTTTCCTGTATTGGGACACATTATTTTTAAATATATGATATAAATTTTTATTTTGGTACTATATTTTCTCCTGAACCTCTCCGTACAAAGGAGACTCTGTTGAAATTTTTTGAAAATTTTAGACTTAGAAAATTTTGTGAAATGTTTTCTAAACTTTATTTCATTTAAATTATTTGATTTTGTAAATTAATTGTTATAAATTTAATACTTTTAAATAAGATGTATAAATTTCTTAATTTCTTCTTTTCCCTTCTTTTTTCTTTTCGAGGACGAAAAGTTTTGAGTGGGGGAGAGTGTAACGACCCGTAAATTTTCGACTATTTAAATTATTAAATTAATAAGTTTTGGTTATTTAATATGGAAAGAAATAAAAACTTTGTAATTTAATACTATAATGAATGCTAAAATGAAATGCAACAATGGTAATTAAAACTTATTATTAACAATTGAAATGAAATTCCAATGATGAAAGTGTAAATTGTTATACTTAGTTGTAAAAATTGAATATGAGAAACAAATGTAAATATTTAATTATTGTATGAAATAGATAGAAAAGGTAATTGGATAAAATCAGTATTATAAAAGAATGGTAACGATTGTTGTAAATAAACTTATAAATGTGAATTTAAGTACGTTGCCTATTTATTTAGCCTGTTATCCTAAATTTGAAACATATTGCAATAATGGTAATAAACTATTAAGTTAATGTAAATTAAGATGATATTGTAAATATTAATGTAGTAAGATACCAATTAATGTTAATTCAATTAGATGAAACCAATGTAAATTCTATCTCATAATAAATGGATTTATTGTAAGTAAATGAAATTAAATATTACTTAAATGGAAATTAAGATGAAATTGGGAAATATTAATGTACTCGGATATAAACCAATGTTAGTTATATCCTTATCATAATAAAGACTTGAATAACAAGGTTTAAAATTTAATAAGTGGATTTTGGAATTTTTAATTTACATTTTCTAAATTTAATGAAATTGGGATTAAGCACTGAATTTGATGAATCAATCAACTTTAAATTGACATCTAATTTTTTTAAAATTATTGTAAATGATTAAGAAACCAAAAATGATAGAATTTTTAAATTATTAAAATTTAAACTGAAAAGTGATTAATTTATATAATATTAATTTATTCAATTAATGGGAAAATTGCAATTTGGCCACTGACTTGGATTTCGATGAAACCAGTTTCATCAGATCCGTAACGGTGAAATATTGTAGGATTTCAAGATTTGTAACGATTGAATTGTCGTTTGATCGTACCGATTCAAAACGCCTAGAAATTTAATTGAAATCAATTTGAATTAAGCTGATTTTAGCATAACTTCTTCATACTATGGAATTAGGACGTGAAACCTGTTCCACTGAGTTTAAAATGTTCGAAAACATCTATTTTGATATATGGTTTGACCCATTTGCATTCAGGAGACGGAACGGGGCTTTCGGGTATTTATCGTTTAACTTTCCAAACCAATCAAGCCCATTTATTTCTATTGTGTTCTACCTATATATATATATATGTATATATATATGTATATATATATATATATGTATATGTATATATATATATAGACACACACAAGCCCTAGGTCATTTCTTATTCCTCATTTCTGTACCTACAATTCCATTTGCTCCTCCTCCTTCCAATGGCAGACAAAACCTAAATCCTAATTGCAATTGCAAAATCAAAACCAAATCAAAAATTCAAACTCCACAAAATATATTGAATTATATATCCATTTTAAGCTCTCAACGAGCGCATCTCAGATCTGTAATTTTTTTCCAATTTGAATCACTATTTTTCCAAATATTGAAGAACAAATCGCGGCCGTTCATCGCGCATTGATCAACTTCAATGGATCAACGATTCGTTGATACAGCTTTGAAGAGAGTAGCGAGTGGAGTGCATCTATATAGTTTTTGGGATGGATCGATAGTGGGATGCTCGGAAATAATTCAAATAGGATTTCAAGAGGAGTGGCGCACATAGCGATTCCGGCGACCGGAGGTGGAGGTGTTTTGGACGGAGGAGCGACATGCCGAGGGGGTTCGCTGGTGATGATCGGCGATCGATTGAAGGCCGGTGGAGCCCGAAATCGGCGGTCAAAGTAGCTCAAACACCGGTCAACATTTTTCTTGGGTTGAAGTTAGTGGATTCGCGTGAGAGATGAGGGGCGACGTGGCACTCTGGTATAGGTTTGTTTTTTTTGTTTTCTTTTATTTTTAATTTCACTTCAATTTAAATTATTCTAATCGCAATAACTTTCGCTTACGAAGTCCGATTCATGCGCGGTTTAATCCGCTGAGATCATATTGAAATTCCAGGTATTTTGACGCTGGTTTGAATGAATTCCAAGACTATTTGAATTTTGGGCTTAAATTTGATTTAAATTCAAAGGTGAGTGTTTTAACCCACTCACAACTTCTAAAATTTATTGTGTTTGTTAAATCAATTTATGATGTGATTAGAAATTTATTTATGGCTGCTTGGTATATTTTAAATCATCATCTCAGTTAATTTGTATTTATCTGAATTAAATAGTTATTTAATTTATTATTTAATATAAACTGCCAGTTAGATACTTGTTATTGATTATCAGTTCTATATTGATATTTATTAATTGTTTTGGATGATTGTGATAGATGTGGATTGTTGATGTTGGTTGAATGGATGTTTTATTTTATATCATTATAAACTGCAAGTTCGTTATGGATTTTTATTATTTCGAGATTGCGATTTGAAATGATATATAACTGTAAAAATTTAAACTACAGATTGAAATGATAAATATCCATATCCCTTGACCCTAGGGTAGAGAATTATGTACGGACACCGGATTGGTTAAATTAAATGATTTTAAAATCCTAGATTTTTGAATGTAATTAAATGATATTTTTAAATGAAATTTTATTATATAAATTGAAGTATTTTGTTGGAAAAATCAGGTTTTGCGTTGAAATGTGAATTGGTTTAAAAAGGAATTTCTTTAAGAAATTAAATTGGAAGTTTAAAGTTAAACTTTTTCGTAAATGAAATTCAATCGAAATTGAGTTATTAAGTTTGTTTGAAAATAACTTTGAAATATTTTGAAATTGGAGTAATCCGTATTGATATTTTGAACATGGATTGAAACGATATGAAATTGGATAGTTTATTGAAATTTGGTTTGTCGATTTGGAAAGTTTGAATTATGTTGAAATGAAATGAGTAGTTTAATTTGATATTAACTTCAAACTCGTATTTTAATATAAACTGTTTTAAAATTTTATTGTTTTAAATTTCTAATTATTAAGATATTCAAATTTATTAAACTACTTAACTAACATTAACTGCATGAATTATTTTAATCTATTTTAAACCGATTTAATTTATCTTAAACTAATTAAACTATTTCAATTTATTTTAAATCTACTTAATCTATTTTAAGCTATTTTAATTATATTTAATCTATTTTAAATCTATATTAATTATTTATAACTATTTAAACCATTTTCTTTCAAATTCCAAACCAAGTAAAGTAGATGGGTTTATATTCAAATTTCTTAAAGTGAATATGGTTAATGATGTTATAACCTAAGTTGGAATTTCGAATGTTATAATAAATCGAAATGATGATTTTGAAGCAAGGACTTAACCTGTTTTGAAAATATGATTTTTTTTTGAAGAAATACGATTTGAAAGCGGTATAGTTTTTGAGAACACGATAGTTTTATATAAATTGTGAATTTGACTTTGAAAGAAAATTTAATTATTGAACTATGATTTCTAACGTAAGTAATATTTTGAAAATTGTATGTTTGAATTGACTATGGTATTTTGATATCAATTATGAAATGATTTTGAAAATGTAAAAGAGCCATCCAGTGTGTCATAAGCGATTGGTTGTCAAAGAGACCAGGATAAAAAGTTGTCATACTCTCTGCTAGTGCCGAAAACCACTTTGACAACTGTGTACACGGTGGAGATTCTATAATGAAGTAGGATGGTGGCGATGATCCTAAAGGTATATTTACGTAGACCCGATTCCCATTAGTTGGCTTAAGGTGGCTAAAACAGGAGCAATTGACGGGCTAAGTGAGGTCAATCCTCCGATCGGGCACACTCCATCGATACTTATTCCGACTTTTGATTTATTTGGTGGCCACCCTTTGATTACTCAGGAATGTGTTTCGATTTGGGAATCAGTTGCGGCTATGCGTTACCAACGGTCCGGAAGTGTAATTGTTATATCTACCTTAGCATTGCCTAGTTGTGCCGTGTCGCCTACCTTAGCGTGCCTTCTACAAGTTTGTTTTGTATCGTACCTATGGTGTTCCCTCTAACGACACCCAGAAGGGTGAGATTACGATACTGTATAGACTATGGGAATATATAAAATGTGTTAAGGGGGATATGGGTAACGCCTTAATGCTATTTTAGTACTTTTACTTTACTGTAGACGTATTATAATAGCTTATTGTACTACATAGTAGATAGTTTTACGGATTCTTAGGATATGTGAATCCCGATCATCTCTTAAGTTACTACACTCACGTTAGATACTGGATAGGATATGTCAAACCCCGTAAACATCTCTGACGCGTCACACGCATATTTACCATTGATTTAACTTACACAAGATATTTTAGTTCTGATTCGAGTGGTTTGTCTTTTCAATTCGCTCAGGTCAGCCCGAGCATTTTAGGATTTCAAGATTTATTCCGAAAGACGAAGACGAAGACGTGTACTACTACTAATTACTATATTTTTCATTGCATCATACTATTCCGCTGCGTTATTATTTATTTACCTCTGATATGTGTAACCCTGATACTCTATTATATAAGTAAAATCAAATGTTATGTAAAAAGCTTCATGAACTATTGTTTGATTATTATATTTTGTCATTTCGCTATGAGATTCCGTTTTGTTTTATTTCGTTCTCTTTTTTTCTATTTACCCCAATAACAATCTGCCCTTTTGTATGGTTTGAGTTGGCACGTGTGTCTGCTTAAAGCGTCCAAAAAGGCGGGATGTTGCACTACATTTGTTTATTTCAACAAAACATCTCAACGTTTCCATTTCAATCATTCAATTCATTTATTCACTTAATATCACAGACATAAAACAACTTGAAATGAATGCACAAGAGAAATCAAGTCAAACTACATATCCTGAACTATTTAACGATTTATAATCTATATTAACCAATCGCCCATCATCTATATAATTTAAAAAAATTATTTATTTTTCAAATCCTACTTATTTATAGTTAAAATTAATTACAAAAAATATTTATTTTTAATTTAATTAAATTTTAGAATTCATAAATAATTATCTTATATAAATTAACATAATATTTAATCAATTTAAAGTTTAAATTATTTATTTACTTTAATTGTTAAAAAAAATTAATTTAATTCTATATTACCAAACTTAACATAGTAATTTAGGCATGACTGTTTTGTGATAGGATAAAATACAAGTACCCATTTTGTTTGAATTTAGGTAAAGGAAATAAAAATTTAAAAAGGTTAAATCCTTTAAAATACTTTTTTTTAAACAAGGGCTGGGCTAGGCCCATCGGCTCAATAAAGAAAAACAATCATCCCCTTCCTTATTCTCTTTTATTCCATTGCTTTTCCTTCTTCATCTTACTTCTTTTCTTTTTGACCTGCACGCAACCTCGTCGTGCACGTGCACACACCGGCGACCCCTCACCATCCACCACTGGCCATCCCCCCACATCACCTCCAACCTCGCAAACCCATTGGCCACCTAATTTTCACAACACGCTATAATTCAAGATAATCGAACTCGAACCTAATTCCTCGCCACCATCTCCGCATTCTTTTCCCCCATAACGCATGCCTGGAAACCCTCCACGATGTCGCTGTTGACTCAAGTTTGACCATGACCAAACTCTACCTTCAAACCTATATTCCTTCCGACCGACCACCACGCCCATGAATAAAATACCACACTATTTTTACCCAGTTCCCTAGCCTTCTAGCTTCCTCTCGACCCAAGCTCGACCTCCATCACTGGCCGGCTTGCCGAAAATTGACCAAAACGACATTCCGTTCAACCCCAAATTTCCCACTCAAAACCTCGCTAAAAATTCCGAAACCACTTCAAAAATCATCATTTCATACGCCGATCATGTTTAGACAAGCAAAAGAGTAAAACATATATTCGAAATTTTCCCATTTTGGGTTACTTACTGTAAAATACACTTTTTATCCTTAACACTTGATAATATTTACTAAAACCAGTTTTAAAACAAAGTATAATAAAAACATACAACTTTACTTTTTAAACCGTATCCTAAACCTAATTAGATTGCTAGGTAGGAAATTTAGAAGTTAAATATGACAGTTTCTTTTTAAAAAATTACAGAGCAGAGGTAAAAAGAAAAGGATGTACATGCCTGGGTTTTCTTGGTAATAACACTTAACATATATTCATATATAAGAGTGTGTGTGTGTGTGTGTGTGTGTGTGTGTTTCTGTACAAGCATACTTATCAAACAACACTACCATTTCTATATCCAAGCAGATAACACAGATTATGGTATAAAAGAAATAAGTTTTACTCGCTGTTTTCTTTTTAATAAGCGAAGGTTTTCTTCTCTATATTTAAATGTTTTGATTTTAAGTTTTTCATTAAGTTTTTAAATGGCAGCTTGTATTCTTCTTATTATCTTATTCGAATATAAGAATGTGAAGCATGGTAGTGGTATTTATCGCAGAGGAGAATAGGCTGTAACTTTTTATGTACAGTAAGTTCATTTTATTTTATTTTATTTTACTTTGATTTATCTTGATTTTGAAACTGACCTGATGGAATATAAGTGATTTGATTAATTTAAAGGAGGATTTTATGTATTATATGCTTGAGATGATGTGTATTAAATGCCATGTTCCCTTATTTGTTTACATGTGCATATACATCATTGAAATATATATATATATATATATATATATATATATATATATATGTATACTAATATATGTATACTACATATATATAAGCATAGCTTTGTCTTATTTTACCTTTTTAAATTTTGTACATATAACCTATAACTAATATACAAATAAAATTGCTACTTACATGAATTTATCCTTATACACACACACGCACAGATATATATATATATATATATATATATATTTAAATATGTATATATATTATCTTAAATTTTATATCAAGTTATGCATATACACACACCCATATATATCTATATATAATTACATCCTTTAATAGAAAAGTGGAGTTTTTATTTAAATGTTTTTAAGAGATTAAATTTTATATTTTTAAATCATAGCGTTTCGAATATATATATGTGTGTGTGTATAAACACACACATAGATATCTATAAAAATCAGGATTTGTTATTGTTTTGACTGATGAAAATTTATATTATCAATAATTAGATCGGTAAGTTATTCCATATAACTAGTGTCAAAAACCCGGGTCGTTACATTCCTTCCTTATTCCGAAGATTCTTTTCATCTTGGTCAATAATCTAAACTGGATGCTTGACTACGATTAAGTTCGATTCAACCTCTAAATCTTCCTGGACTGATGATTCTACTACTAATGATGGGTCATGCACGTATTTCCTAAAATGAGATATATGGAATACATTATGAATCCCTGGCATCCTTTTTGGTAGTTCAATCCTCTATGCCATAGGATCGATCCTTTCGAGAACATGGAATGGTCCTATATATCTTGGAGCAAACTTTCCAGTATTGCCAAACTTAACTGCTTCTCTTACCGGGGAAATCTTAATGATTACCAAGTTTCCAACTGCGAACTCCGGATCCCTTCGTCTTTTATCGGTGTATCTCTTTTGACGATCATAGGCTGCCTTCATTCTCTTTTTGATCAGCTTGAATTTCTCAAATGCTTCCCGAATCATGTCCAGCCCAAAGATTAAATAATTCCCTGACTCCACCTTACAAGCTAGTGATCTGCATGGTCTTCCATAGAGAGCTTAGTAGGGTGCCATTTCTATGCTTGCCTAGTAACTGTTATTAAAGGAAAATTCCACCAGATGTAGATGATCCTCCCAAGATCCACCGAAGTCTAGAATGCAGGCCCTCAACATATCTTTTAGAATGCGGTTTAGCCTATCAATTTGCCTGTCTATTTGAGGATGATAAGCAGTGCTTAAACTTAACTTCGTTCCAAGGGCTGTTTGCAGGGCATCCCGAAATTTACTGGTAAAAAATCGGGTCACGACCACTTACTATGCTTATGGGAACTCCATGTAATCTCACAATCTCCCTCATGAAATTTTTTGCCAAGGAAGCTGCAGTTCTAGTTGATTTAACCGGGATAAGTGAGCGCTCCGCTCTTTGTTAGCCTGTCAACAATCACCCACACCCCCTCATTCCCCTTCCTAGTTCTGGGAAACCCATCGATGAAATCCATCGATATCATTTCCCACTTCCACTCTGGGATTTCCAGAGTTTGTAACAGTCCCGCTGTCTTCGGTTGATCCCCCTTTATTTGCTAGCAGCTTGCATACTTATTAACAAAGGTAGAGATGTCTTTCTTCATTCTCGGCCACTAGGAAACTCTTTTCATATCTTTATACATCTTATCCACTCCTGGGTGGATACTTAACCTAGATTTGTGGCCTTCTGAGAAAACCTCTTGCCTCAGTCCATTCACATCAGGAACGCACAACTGCCTATTAATCCTTACTGCATCTCGACTGTCTATCTCAAAATCCGAGTACCCACCCTCCTCAACTCTTGAATTAATTATTCTAGAGTTTCATCCTCCTTTTGATTGCTTACAATTCTTTCCTGAAGATTCGAGGTAACTTCCAAAAGAGCCAAGATTGCATTTCTACTCAAAGCATGCGCCACCATGTTTGCCTTCCCCAGTGTATAGAGAATTTCTAAATCATAAGATGCCAGAAATTCCAACCACCTTTTTTGCCTCAGGTTCAGGTTCTTTTGAGTGAAAAGATACTTTAAGCGTTTATGATCCGTGAAGAGCTCAAACTTTTCACTTAATATAAGGAAGAAGTTCACTCCTAAAACTCTAAGAGTTAGCAAGAAACTAACAAGAGAAAGAAGGATCCCTACCCAACAGATAGTGCCTCCACATTTTCAGTCTAAAGACAACCGCCAGCTACTCCAGGTCATGTGTAGCATAGTTCTTCTCATGAGGCTTCAACTGCCTGCTCGCATATGCAATCACTCTTCCGAGCGCGCTGCATCAAAACAGCTCGTAGCCCTACTCCACAAGCATCAGTGTACACTGCGAATTCACTATTTCCATCTGGAACAACAAAAATGGGTGCACTAGTTAATCGCACCTTCAGTTTTTGAAATGCTTCTTTACACTTTTGAGTCCATTCAAATTTCACTCCCTTCTTAGTCAGCTTAGTCAAATGGGAGGAAATCTTTCCTGAATAAATCTTCTGTAGTATTTTTCCAAACCAAGAAAACTGCGAACCTTCGTAGGAGTCCGTGGTTTCTTCCACTCCCAAACAACCGCCGCCTTTTCAGGATCCATAGAAATACCATCTTCCCATATGACGTGTCCTAAAATTTTACTTCCGATTGCCAGAAATGGCACTTTGAAAACTTCGCTTTTAGGACATGCCTTCTCAAGGTCTCCAATACCACCTCCAGATGATGTCTATGCTCTACCTTTGATTTGGAGTAGATAAGAATGTCGTTGATGAACACTAGCATGAACTTTTTAGAACATGTTGGAAAACATGGATCATTGAATCCACAAAATAAGCCAGTGCATTGGTTAGACCAAAAGGCATAACCAGCCACTCAAAGAAAGAGTCAGGCCCTCTAAATGCAGTTAAGGGTATATTGTCTTCAGCAACCCTCGGTTGGTGAAATCCTGAAGCTAAATCCATTTGGGAGAATGCGGTAGCACCATGAAGTTTGTCAAAAAGATCATCGATGCGAGGTAAGGGGTACGTATTCCTAATGGTCAGCTTATTTAACTCCCTATAGTCAACATAAAGCCTTAACGATCCATCCGATTTGACTGCAAACACTACAGCGGACCCCCAGCTCGAACGACTGGGTCTGATCAATCCTTTCCTCAACAAATCCTATGTTTGACTCACCAACTCTTCCCTCTCTCTCGGAGCTATTCTCTTTTTTGGTTGGACTACAGGTCTTTCCCCTGGAACTAAATCAATACGGAATTTGATCTCTCGATGCAGGGGTAAACCTTTAACTTCTTCAAAAATGTCAGGGAAGTTTCTAACAACTTCAATGGATCATAATCCTTCTTGAGATGCTTCGAGCACATGCAAGAGAGTACTTAGGTGAATTTTGGGGCTATCAAAATCCACCCTTGCAGTCCTTCCTAACTTGTCAAAGATACGGTTCTCTCCTTACAGTTGAGAACAGCTTTATACTTGGTTAAACAATACATTCCAAGTATAAGGTCAACTCCTTTAAAATCTAATACATAAGGATCACACGAAAAGCTATGGGAGAGATAAGAAATTTTCAAGCCTTCATAAATCATATTCAGTTGGGTCATTTTCCCTATGAGACTGGATACTCAAATAGAGTTGTTTAGATACTAGGGATAAGGTGAAATTTCTCTACCGTTTCCAAAGAAATAAAGCTAAGAGAAACACCGAAATCAAATAATACTCTAACATAAACACCATTTAAAAGCAAGGTACCTTCAAGGACGTTTTACCCTTCATGTCCATTGAAGCTGATGGTCCATTATGGATGGAAAACACCTGGTTTGACTGTACCTTATGTAGGAGTGGGTAGGCTTTCACCATGTGCCCGGGATGATGGAAATTGAAACACAGGGTCTTCTGAACCATTTGAGAAATAGGTCCGCTTTGCTACTTCGGGGCTTTACTTCTTGGACGGAATCTGGCAATATGACCCTCCTGTTTGCAATTCTAACATTTCCTATTTTCATGGTTGCCTCCTTGTTTTCCTTTACCTTGTTTCTTCCAATTTGGGTTAAACTTTCTCTTATTCTGATTTGTAGCACCGTCACTTGATATTACAACTACTGCCGAGGGTTTCTTTTCCAAAAGTTCTTCATATCTCAAAGCCATATCCATAAGTTCCACAAACGATCCTTTAAGATGAGTGGTCATCTTCTCGTGGAATTATGCCCTCATCCCTAATACAAACATTTCATTTTTCTTAAGAGGGGTGTCTATGAGTCCATATCCATAACCAGATAACTCATTGAACTTCGCTTTGTACTCCGCTATCGACATGTCTTCTTGCTTGAGATCTAGGAAACTCCTATACAATCGGGTCCTACCCGTAGTTGGTAGGAACTGCTCCTCGAACACCTCTTTGAATTTTTCCATGAAAATTCATCCTTTGGGACATTCGCTGCCCACCACGCGATCGCCCCTTCCTGTAACTGCCATGATGCCAGTACTTGCTACCCAAACCCTTGAAAATCCTTTCACAAGAGCGTAACCATGCTTGCACCTCGATAATAGATTATGTACCCTAAAAGGGTTTCCCTCAAAGATTCATAAAGTCCTTGCACAGAGTTGCAAAGTTTACTCGAGGTTGTATTGGAGCTACGACATCAACAGCTACTCCGCCACCTCCAACACTAGGGGTTCTTCCATTAGTGGTTGTTGTGCTACTGGTTCCTTCGCCTCGCCTTCCTCTTGTACTCATGGCTAACTACCTGGACACAGTAAGAGGATAATTAGCACTGGGACGAAATACACCCCAAAGATGGGACTGATAATATCTTATCAAAGCTAATAATATATTTACAAATATGCTCTCTCTAGATTGATATTAACCCAAAATATTAGGTATTCACTCAACCTAGCACTATGATACCAAATGTGGCGAACCGCCTTTCAATCCATTGAAAGACAAATCATAATATAGAAAGAAATAGGTAGAAAATAATTAGATAGAAAGAACTAAAACAAATCATAGAATCTCACAGTGGAACGAATAATATATATTATATAACAAATATCACATAATCCCTAGTACAATACATCAGAATCATAATTATACATACATCATACCCAGATAGTCGTAGTGACCTGTCTATTCATTACAAGCCAAAATACAAACATAGATACCAATATAGCAAAATATAGATATAGCTAGATACGTTGAAGCCACCTGCTCCAACTCCTCCTCCTAAATATGTCAAGAGAAAACCTGAAATCACTTGATTACTCATAAAAATTCGAGTACCCAAGAGTTTAGGAAAAAGAAAAATAAACTCTGGGTCATACATGGGTCTGGGTGTGAGTAAAACAGTTAAATTACTTTAAATTGAAAACATTTGAAATTAAGAGTATGTCATAAGACTCGCCGCACATAAACACGGATGAGTTTTTCTCTTACAATAACCAAAACACTTTCATAAAAATCCAGTGACATTATGATAATGTCTAGGGTTTTCCAAATAAATAGAAGATAGCTGGAATGCTTGCATCTCACGTTTCGACATATTTGGGCACAATCAAAACGTACGACACTTATTGGAGATTGGGTTCCATTCAATGACTGGGCTACTGGGGTACCGCCCGTCATGGTGCATTTCAAGAAAAATAAAACCAAGGACCACGCCGGGATCCCCTGTTACATAAGACCGACTACGCCCAACCTGGATAATTCGAATAATATTACCCCACGGTTGGGATCAGCAACCACACCAAACAGATCGAATAAAAAGGGACTCTAGGTAGGGATAACCTTACTCTACTTGGCCGTGAACCACTTAGTCTTGCTGCATCTCCCATGTTTTAGTCATTCCCTGTTGATGAGGCTTAAGGCTATGATTACCTTTTAAGAACACATTCATTTGGAATGCTCATTGTCCTCCAATGATGATGTTTTGACAGCATTCATCCATACAAGTCTATTTCAAGTCTGAATGGAACCGAAGGCACTATCTCCACTACACCCATATTGGAATCACCCTCAGGGTTAGTGACAAATATCCCCTGCATTCTGAATCTTCATTCCAAACCTTTCCTGGAATCTTCCTGATCGATGTGGTTTTCAGATAATACTGATATCCGATCCCGTTCTCATCGAATGCAACGACAGATTTCTAAAGGCCGAGTTGTTTTAATAAACAATTCAATTTTAGGGTGTCAACATTCATATGGAAATTTCACTACATACGTTTGTTTCCAACAAAACGTCTCAATATTTCCATTTCAATCATTCAATTCATTTGGTCACTTAATATCACAGGCACATAACAACTTGAAATGAATATAAAAGAGAAATCAAGTCAAACTACATATCCTGAACTATTTAACGATTTATAATCCATATTAACCAATCAAAAACCATCATCTATTTAATTAAAAAACAAAATTAATTATTTTTAAAATCCTGCTTGCTTAAAATTAAAATTAATTACAAAAACTATTTATTTTTAATTTAATTTTAGAGATTCATCAATAATTATCTTATATAAATTAACACTGTATTTAATCAATTTAAAGTTTAAATGGTTTATTTACTTTAATTATTAAAAAAATTAATTTAATTCCACATTACCAAACTTAACATAGTAATTTAGGCATGACTGTTTGGTGATAGGATAAAATACAAGTACCCATTTTGTTTGAATTTAGGTAAAGGAAATACGAATTTTAAAAGGTTAAATCCTTTGAAAATACTTTTCTTTTTTTAAAAAAAAACATGGGCTAGGACCATCGGCTCAACATAGAAAAAAATCCTCCCCTTCCTTCTTCTCTTTTATTCCCCTACTTTTCCTTCTTCATCTTCCTCATTTTCTTTTTGACCTGCATGCAATCTCGCCGTGCATGTGCACAAACTGACAACCCCTCGCAATCCACCTCTGGCCATCCCCCCATGTCACCTCCGAACTCACAAACCCACTGGCCACCCCAATTTTCACGACATGGCATAATTTGAGAAAATCGAACTCGAACCCACTTCCAGGAATGAACTCATCCCTCCACTTCGTCCGACCATCTCCGACCACAGGCATCCACCGAACTCCACCAGTAGATTCGCCACCATATCCTCATTCTTTCCCCTCATACCGCATGCCTAGAAAACCTCCACGACACCGCTGTTGACTCAAGTCTGACCATGACCAAACTCTACCTTTAAACCCTATATTCCCTTCGACCGACCACCACGCCAATGTATAAAATACCACACAATTTTTCTCAAGTTCCCTAGCCTTCCAGCTTCCTCCGACCCAAGCTCGACCTCCACCACTGGCCGGCTTGCCGAAAATTGACCAAAAACGGCATTTTGTTGCACCCCAAATTTCCCACTCAAAACCTCATAAAAAATTCAAAAACCACTATCAAAAATCATCATTTTGTACGACGATCACATTTATGCAAGCAAAAGAGTAAAACATGATATTCAAAATTTCCCCATTTTGGGTTACTTTCTTTAAAATACACTTTTTATCCTTAACACTCGATAATATTAGATAACACCAATTTTAAAACAAATTATAATCAAAATCAAACAGCTTTCCTTTTTAAACCGTATCCTAAAACTAATAAGGCTGTGAGGTAGGAAATTTAGATGTTAAGTATGACAGTTTCTTTTTTAAAAAATACAATGTAGAGGTAAAAAGAAAAGGATGTACATGCATGTTTTCTTGGGCATAATACTTAACATATATTCATATATAAGTATATTTATGTGTCCCTGTACAGGCATACTTATCAAACAACATTACCATTTCTATATCCAAGCAGATAACACAGATTACAATATAAAAGAATTAAGTTTGACTCGCTGTTTTCTTTTGAACAAATGAAGGTTTTATTCTCTGTACTTGAATGTTTTGGTTTTAAGTTTTTCTTTAAGTTTTTAAATGGCAGCTTGTAGTCTTCTTATTATCTTGTTCGAATGCAAGAATGTGAAGCAAGGCAATGGTATTTATAACAGAGGAGAATAGGATGTAACTTTATTATGTACAGTAAGTTCATTTTCTTTTTATTTTATTTTACTTTGATTTATCTTGATTTTGAAACCGACCTGATGGAATATAAGCGATTCAATTAATTTAAAGGAGGATTTGATGTATTATATACTTGAGATGATGTATATTAAATGCCATGTTCCCTTATGTGTTTACATGTGCATATACATCATTGAAATATATATATATATATGTATGCATGTATGTATATATACTACATATGTATATAAACATAGCTTTATCTTATTTTACCTTTGTAAATTTTGTACATATACCCTATAACTAATATATAAATAAAATTGTCACTTACATGAATTTATCCTTATACATACATATATATTTATTCAAATATGTATGTGTATATATATTATCTTAAATTTTATATCAAGTTATGCATATACACACCCATATATATCTATATATAATTACATCCTTTAATTGAAAAGTGGAGTTTTTATTTAAATGTTTTTGAAGATTAAATTTTAGATATCAATAATTAGATCAGTAAGTTATTCCATATAACAAGTGTCAAAAACCCAGGTCGTTACAGCTTGGGTGAGTTTACTCACCATTAAATTTGTGTATGTTGTAATATAATAGTTGTTGTACTGAAATACAAACGGTATAAAGAATAATGCCAGTTATTACTTTGGACCCTTCCTTTCTTTGGAAAGCAAGTCATAACATACACACACACACACAAATATATATATATATATATATATATATATATATGCATATATATGTACTATGTTCTCTCTTTTAAACCTTATAAACATGTACCATGGCCAAAGAATTGTTGTTTACATGTTTGATAATGTGTTGTGAATGGTTGAAGCGAAACAGTCACTATAAGCGTACTTTGAAATACTTGTATTTAATATATGTTAAATTGGTTTAACTATGATTATATTGGGAAATATATTTTTGCATGTTCGATACAGATGTTTTGGTGTGTTTGACATAGAGGAATTGGTTTGGGAAGTTGTAGAACTTATGGAATGAAATTTCGATAGCTGGAAGAAAAAAGGTCACTATGGATGTAATTTGAAATCGCTTTGTGTTTGGTGATTTTTAAAGTTAACTTTAAAAGACATCACATGACTTCATCGTAATTTTAATATGTACTATAAGTGTACTTGGGAAAATACTAAAGTCTGAATATATTTTATATTGAAATGTGGATTTTGAAGAAAAGGATTTTAAATTATAAAACATGTCCGTATGTTTATTAAATAAAGTATAAAATAAGTATTTTTAAGTGATATTTTAAATAGATGTTTTTAACCATAGTATAAATATTTTTAAAGTATTTTTCAGTATATATAATTTTTAGAAAATTAGCTAAATATTTTATTAAACTAAATATAAGCTTATGTAATGTAATACTTTTTAAATTGTTTTCATTTTTAAATATTTTATCTCATAAATGAGTTAGTATACATTTATGTATCATTTTAAAAAAGGTTTTTAAAAAATGTACTAGTTGGAAAAAGTAAGTTAAGTATTTATAAATGTAGGAAATGGGGTTTGGATTTTTAAAACTTACTTTAAAATAAGTTATTTTGAGAAGTTCAACTAAAAGTTTGTTGCCTTAATTAATAAGTGTGGGTATGGTTTGAACTTTAAATTGAGTATCTTAAAGTTAATGATAAGTATAAAAATGGTTTAAGTGTTATAATAAATAATGTTTTAGTGACATTTGATTTTAATCCTTATTAATTATACTTAGGAATATAATTATTTAATTCTGAATGTTTTGAAGATAATTATAAGTGCATAGTTTTGAATCATTATGACAATGTTTATATAATGCTCGTCTTAAACTCTTATAAATGGATCTTTAAACAAGAGTTTAAAAGATCATGATTAAGTGGGACGTGATTTGGGTTTATACTAAATAGTGTTTTAGTAAAATTTGCTTTTAAACCCTTGAATTATATTTTAAAATGGAAAAATATTGTTAAATGATAATGGATATACTTAAACCTTTAGTAAATGGAATTTTGAAGATAATAACAAGTATGAAATCTTTTTGAACAAGGTAAGAACGTGTGTGTTTAAAATATAATTAAGATAAGGGGTTTATATTAATGATGTTTAAGTAATATTTGTATTTAAACTCTTTGATATATTTTAAAGTAAGTATTGTTAAGTGATTTGTGAATGTACTTATATCGTTGAGATAAATATATAAATACTTTTTGAAGTATTTAAAAGAGTATAAATGAATAGTGAAATATTAAAATACAAGTATATATCTTTTACAAAGAGAAATTAAGTATAAATACAAGTATATAAAGGAAGTTTTACTTAATAAAGGATTATTATGTAATGATGGAAGTTTTGATTAATAAAGGACTACTAATTACGAAGGAAGTTTTAATCAATTAGATATTTTGATTAATTGAAGAAGTTTTGTCAGATAAAAAGCAGTTTTAATAATAAAAGAGTTTTAACTAATAAAGGATTAATTAAATGAAAAGGGGATTAAAAGTCGTTTATGTGACTTGGTCTTACTTTGTGTGTGTTAATCATGCTTTGTGTGTTTACTTGTTTATGGAAAGTGTTTAGTTGTGTAATTAGAAAGCGGATAAAGTAGACTTGTTTCTATCTTTGAGAGTTAAGAATGATGATTCGAGTAGGGTGTAGAAGCAATAGCGCTCTAACTTACCGGGCTTGACTCTTGATTGTGGAGTAGTGGAAGGTTAGAAGGTTGGAAATGCGATAAGTATATGAGACTTGATTTGCATATGCAATCGTTTTTACTGTTGTTGAATTTGACCAAATTAATTGGGGAAGTACCTGGAAGAAAGACAGGAATTATATGGTATTGTTATTCACCTAGTGATGATATAACCTATGTATAAACTTGTTTTTCTCTTCTAGGACAAATGCTAAGTAAATCCATCAGGATAGGAGAGGTTCTCCACCCTTATGTATTGTCTGTTTATTTTTGAAAGAACCAGAGTTGAGTTAACTTGAAATCAATCGATTGGTTTTGGAGTGCCCAATAAGTAGAGGAGTGTACTTATATGAGATTACTCAAAACCTTAACCACTTCAAAACCATATACGTGCTCACTTTTTTGAAAGAGCTTCATGGTCTATTCAATATGCCGGAATCTATGTGGAGATTCAAGATCTGATTGAGACACTCAAACCCATTGTCAAGACCCGATTCTTCGTCTTCCGAAAATTCGACATCGACACTCACTTTATCGACTGCCGAGGAATCGAACGACGAAAAACCGAACACTGAGGGTTTTTAAAAAGAAGAATTTAGGAAAAGAAAAAGAAGAAAAGAGAAGGAAAGAAAATAGGTAAGAAGGAAATAGAAAAGAGAACAGAAAATTTTAAAATAGAAGATAATAGAAAATGGAGGAAAAAAAGAAAAACAGAAGAAAATAGGACGGAACAGAAAACAACAGAACAAAAACAGAATCTCACAATTCGCAGCGGAACAACATATGATAATAAATGAATAATCTTTAAACAAAGAACTATATCAGTTATTACATTACATCACATTTCATTACATCATATCATCAGAGTGTACAACAACAACAAACAGTGCAGCGGAAAAAGAAATACTATATAAGTAATATGCCATGCCATCCATCTTGCCTCCAGCAACTCCAGAATATCCAGAATATCCTGATAAACCTTACTCTTGACTGCCCGTGTGGAAATTGGTGGGCACCCAGAGTTTAGGAAGGAAAACAATAAACTCCAAGTCAGTCATGTGACTGGTGTGAGAACTCAAAACAGTTTATTTATCTTTAAAATCAAAATAGAGGAATATTTTTAAATTTAATTCGCAATGCTTTTAAAAATGAGACTACCATAAGGCCTCCCGCACACACACACAATGCAAACGCAGAATCGGAGGAGATTTCTCCTTATGATAGTCAAAGATGCTTGATACGCATTTAAAATAACATTTGATATTATTACTAGCGCATAGTGTAGAAAATTCATTTCGAAAGTAGAATATAAATCTTAGCCAGCATAGGTACCATTATATTATGCCTACTAATAGCTACCATATTAGATGGCAGGTTCTACAACTAAAACCGTACAAGTTTCGTATTGTTTCTTTGGATTTCCAACAAATGGTTAGGCCAAGGAACTTCCCATTGCCACATGAGAATGCCTCTGGAAAGACATCCCCGAGAACCAAACCGGAACTCTGCCAACACAAGGCCGGGTTACTCCTAACTGGGTAACTACTGACACGAGCACGCCATTCCCCGATCGTAAACGACCTTTCTCACGGGATCCCGAAAACCAACAACCACAAAGTAATAAATTCGTAGTAACCACATAGGTTAAATATCTGGGCTCCATACCATGATACCACCTCTATCCAGAAGGAAATGTACATACCCTAAAGGGTGCTACCCCTCATAACCTTGCCGCATCTTTCCTGTTTTGACCATTTCCGGGGTGTGAGGTTCGACGAAGTCACGTCCACAAAAACGTACTTTATACAAAAGCCATGCTTTGGGTCAACAAATGATCAACACAATGATCACTAAGATAGACGATCAAATAAACGATCCTATCACAATAATCAACACAATGATCATTTCAGCATCACTCAGCATATCACATTACCAAATTGGGAATATATCGCTGATAACTTCAACTATATAACCTCTGAGCTCGTACGTCTCAGAGAAGGGTGTTAAGCTAAAAGAATAAATTCTTTGCCACCAACAGAAATATATTTGAAAGAAATCGGCTTTATATCTCAACTTGTAACGTCAAACATACAATCCATACAAGTTTGTTCCAGGATCGAACAAAACCGAAGGCACTTACAAAGAAGTCCTTGCAATCCGGATATTCACAATCCTGATCGGATTCACCATCACATATGGAGAACTCTATACCGGAGCAACTCGGTGCAGAGTAAATCGACAGGTCATCCTATCGCTCTCGCAAATACCGGGTCTTCAACACCGATCTTCAATGCAATTCACAACGACGTATCACATATTCGGAATGGGTTATATGACCCCATGGTCCTTTCCCGGTTAACCCGAATAGTGAGCGCTTATTCAAAAATAAGTGTAGCATTCACATTCAAACAAATCACATCAATTACCCATTCAAAGGGAAATATTGATAGTCGGTTATTGAACTATCACTGGATATGCACACATCACCAGATTCCAAATAATTTTCCAAATTATTTATTTTCCAAAAATATCTTCACTAGATATAAAATTTCAATACTTCAAAAATAAATCAATACTTATTTTTCTAAACCAATCCCACTTTCTTTTATAAATTCCTTAGTGAATTTACATTTCAAAATATCCATGCATATGATTTCAATAATTCATTTCAATTTATCTTCAAAAAGATAAATTCTAAATATTCACTTCATATTGGAAAAACAATTCCATACTTATTCAATAAGCAATTCACAAATCTTTTTATTTTCAACACTTAGAAAATATTCAATATACTTAAATCGAGATTAAGTATATATTTCATTCTATTAAGGAAATCATTCTCTTAACATATTTATTTGGGCCAAAACGAATGTTGCGTAAAACATCGTTACGACAACCCAAAATCACTAGTATCGGGATTCGAAATTAAAATAGATATATAAATCCCAATACTATACAAAACATTTCCTTTCGGAAATCATTTACAATAACAACAGTGTTATAGTCCATCATCTCCTTTTATTTCTCGAAAACGTCTATTTCAACAATAAATGTTGAAATCTATGATTTCGAATCTCAACACATTTTAAAACATCATTAGATCGTTTTAATTCTATTTAAAACATCACATTCTAAACATTTTCTTTAACGTGTTATTCACTATTCAAAAACGTGAATATACTATGTTAACAAATTTCATCCTTTTATACATTTTAATTCAAAGGATTATTCACTATTCAAAAACGTGAATATAACTCCATTAATAGGTTTCAACAATTTTCTTATCAAAATAAGTCATTTGCGAATTTATAAAACAACGTTTATAAATTCCATTTCTATTTATTTATAAAAACCTCCTTTTTATAAATTCTTTTATTAACCTATTCCAGTTTATAACTCAATTATAAACTAAAAGTTCATATTATAAGTTAAATACTTATAAAACGATTATTTTACAAAATCGTTCCTCTAAAGACTTTCCAAACCATAAATCTTATAACTTATAAGATTCATTTATTTAACCAAATCTATTCTTCAAATAACTTCACCGTTTATAATTCTATAAATTTCATTTCTATTTATGAAATTCATTTTCACTTCATTCAAACACTTATAAAAACTCGTTTTATAATGTCCATATTTCAATTTATAAATATCCATTTATAAATCTCTAAATATAATTCAATTTATATTATTCTTTTAAAACGTCTTAAATCTCCTTTATTATTTCACCATTTTGATTCATAAAATAATTAAATTTCATAAATCCTATATTTAAACTTTTCACAATAATTCTAAAATATCTCGATTTAACTATTTTATAAACTCAATAGCATCATATTCTCAAAAATCAGTTTTTAACTATATTTCTCAAAAATCATAATTTTTATAACATTAAAAATTATAACGTTTATTTATTTAAAATGGATCAATTCCAAAATTATTTTATAAAACGTATACTTTCTAAAATCACTTTAAAATCATTTTAAAATCCCAAAATTTGGTCTAATGATGCTACACACCAAATAGTCAATCACGACTACAACGATATCATATATCAATATGAAAATCCATCAAATATCAATATATCTGAAATCAAATAAAAACTGTTGAGGAATCCAGTTGGATCCCTCCAACCTGTTTCCTGCATCCAAAAACATTAGCACAATACCAATTTCGCTCCAGTACGAAATTATCGCGGTATATGTTCTTATTAAATATTATCCGCTTAATAACGGCGTAATAGGGTCTCATCCGCTAAAAAATGCGGGGAATCAACAACTGCAATATATACATATGCCAGTATATATATATATATATTGATATTATTTATAATACCAATTTCACTGTTTATGAAATATTCGTGGTATATGTTTTTAATAAATAACACCCGCTTACTAACGGCGTATAATGTCTATTTTAACAATCAATAGATATCAATCAACATTCAAACATGCATTCAAATATTTTAAATCTAACTATTTAAAATAAAATCGAAACTGATTCGATTGAGTGAGAAGTTCTCACCTTGATTTTAAATTCCGTTTTAGCGATTTATTTCGAATAAAATTAAACGGACGTTTAATTTTACCCAAAATTCTCACTAACTCCAAACGACTCCAAACCAACTCCATCGCGTAGTGCTCGTCGATACGATTTCAACGCAACTGAGTTTGCATTTTTTCGACCTCGTATGAAAAAGATATTGATTTTTGAAGTTACACGAATTAATTTATATACAAATTACAATGTAATTTATAATTTTTAAACCTATCACATTCCATAGCCGTTCGATCTAACATCTCCCCATCTGAACCGCACGTCCTCTTCTCCCTCTCCCTCACGCTTACAGCCGAACCCATTTGATTATTTAGGGTTAAATTTTTCATCTTCCACGTTGAATGAAAACACGATTAGGTACCTGCATCTCGAAGAGAACGACACGAGCTACTCTCGGCTATAACCTTGTTGAACTCGGTCGCCATATGTGTCTCAAATTGCATGCCAAACCTGCATGCGTCGGCCCCATTTATCTCCCCCCTCGAGTCTCTAAAAACGATCACACCCGTATGGATCTGAAGAACACACTCCCCTCTACAACTTCTTAGTTGGTGATTTCGCGTGAATGTTTGTAGATTGAGAGATTATAGAAGAAGAAAACTGTCACTTTCTGGCCATTGATATGTTAGAGGCGGCTGGCCATTAGAATTTAGGGTTTAAGTTTTTTTTTTTAAATTATGAAGAGGTGGGGTGTATTTATAGAGAAAAATCGAACACTATTCATCCGGAAATTCCGAACTCCGATTTACGCGCCGTAACCAGCATTTCTAGGGTTTACCCCGCGTTCCGGACACAATGAAATAGGTTTCGGAAGCTAATTCGGAAGTATGTGCGAGTTATGGCTATAAACGCTCAATTTAAATTAAACCGATTTAAATCGATTTCTAGGCGTTTTAATTTGTACCGGACAAACGGTAAATCCAATTGACTTGAAATTTGAAACCTTACAATAATATCATATTACGGATCCGATGAAACTGGTTTCGTCGAAATCCGAGACTTTTTGAAAAATGGCTATTTTAGCTCGCCAAATTTAAATTAAAAATAAATCGATGCGTTTTGAGCTGCCACGCTCAAACGATAACTCCGATTGACACGAAATTTGAAATCCGGTAATAACTAACTATTACGGATCCAATGGAACTGGTTTCGTTCAATTCTGAGACTGTTCAAAAATTGACTATTTTTACTAGTCGATTTAAATATTAAAATATTCAATTTTCACAAATTAACTTTTAATTCGATTTTAAAAGTTCTAAAATATCGTTCTAACTTCAACATGATAAAATAAAATTTTACAAATCATTTTCAATCATATTTAACCCAATTTTCAATTATTTCCATAATTTCACATATTAAATTATCGATTTAATAATCCAATTAAATCCAATAATTCAAATTAAAATTTATTTGACTTACAAATTCACTTATTAATATTTAAAATTAATTAAATATTCAAATTCTAATTTCTAAAAATTCTGGGTCGTTACAATCTTCCCCACTTAAAAGAATTTCGTCCTCGAAATTACAAGTAAGAAAAATTACAGAATATATTAACTTTCCAAAATTCATAATTAAATTTCTTACAAAATATTTACTAAGTTTTCCAAATCATACTTAGTTATCTTTTCAAAAACAACTACTATTGTTTAACTTTCAATTCCAAAATCAAAGTTAAAGTTTTCAAATTTTTTTTTCCAATTTTCTCAAATTTTTTTCTAACGCCTTAAATTTCCGGAAAAATTCGCCATAGTCTCCTTTGTGCGGCTCGATCCGAAAAAAAAATGACAGTATATATATCACAAATATACATCTCATCAAGTAATGAGGCATCCCGTAGGGAAAAAAAGTGTAAAAGTACGATATTTAATCCGAGATATGTACCTTATATTTTATTAGCAAGCATATATGGCTAATATAGCGCAAAAGCGAGCTCCAAATGCGAAGCAAACGCGATCCGCACCTACTAATTACTCAACAAACAACATGAGAACATGCATATAGATAATAGTATCGATATACATCATATAGCAACATAATTACTATATATGTCAACATAGCAAATATATGAAAAGCAATATATTCAACCATCAACCAACTATCATCCATAACCAAATCAATATTCATTCATATTCTCATTAATATTCAATGAATTGGTTTTCAATATCAAATCACATTTGATTCATTAACATTGGATTTTATCAACATTCATTCTCAATTTTAATTAGTTTGCATTCACTAATTAAATCCAATTCACGTTCAATTCTATTTAAGATTCACTTAACTTCCAATTGGATTTCCAATTACTTTAGCTTCCAATTTCATTAATTTAATTTCATTAACACTTAATGAATTATATACAATCAATCAACTAACAATCAAATATCAATCAATGTATATTTATTACAACCAAATTCTTTGCTTATCAATTGGTTTAATTTAATTGATTTTTCATTCAATTTTTATTCAATTTCAAAATCGAATTTCATTTACATAACTTAAGTTCACATTCATTTTTATTTACAATTCATGTTCATAAATATATATTCATATAATTTCACTTCTTATATATATAAGTTTATTTCACAATTGTAAATCACTTTAATTATAATCCAATTCTTATAATTCTTTTTGCTTATACAATTCCTTTATTTAGATTATTCAAACAACTAAACAATCAACTTATATACACTTTAATAATTCTGAAAATTATTTCTTTATATATAAAATATAATCAAGTAAAATTATTTCATTTACCCAATTTAAAAATCAATATTGTGCCGAATTGTTCTATTCAAGTGTTTAGAAACCCCTTCGGCATAGTCTTGCGGACCACGCTGACGAAAGTTCATATGCCACTCAATAAACCAATCATCACAATATAAAACAATTTTATATTCACTAACAAATACGCTCTCATAGCTATTATTACACTCAAATTCATTCTAGAGTACTGCTGACTCTATCTCTAATGAGTAATACCCAACAGAACCATGGTTGTCGCTTAACCATAAGCTCTGATACCACATTGTCAGGACCCGATTCTTCGTCTTCCGAAAATTCGACATCGACACTCACTTTATCGACTGCCGAGGAATCGAACGACGGAAAACCGAACACTGAGGGTTTTAAAAAAGAAGAATTTAGGAAAATAAAAAGAAGAAAAGAGAAGGAAAGAAAATAGGAAAGAAGGAAATAGAAAAGAGAACAGAAAATTTTAAAATAGAAGAAAATAGAAAATGGAGGAAAAAAAGAAAAACAGAAGAAAATAGGACGGAACAGAAAACAACAGAACAACAACAGAATCTCACAATTCGCAGCGGAACAACATATGATAATAAATGAATAATCTTTAAACAAAGAACTATATCAGTTATTACATTACATCACATTTCATTACATCATATCATCAGAGTGTACAACAACAACAAACAGTGCAGCGGAAAAAGAAATACTATATAAGTAATATGTTATGCCATCCATCTTGCCTCCAGCAACTCCAGAATATCTAGAATATCCTGATAAACCTTACTCTTGACTGCCCGTGTGGAAATTGGTGGGCACCCAGAGTTTAGGAAGGAAAACAATAAACTCCAAGTCAGTCATGTGACTGGTGTGAGAACTCAAAACAGTTTATTTATCTTTAAAATCAAAATAGAGGAATATTTTTAAATTTAATTCGCAATGCTTTTAAAAATGAGACTACCATAAGGCCTCCCGCACACACACACAATGCAAACGCAGAATCGGAGGAGATTTCTCCTTATGATAGTCAAAGATGCTTGATACGCATTTAAAATAACATTTGATATTATTACTAGTGCATAGTGTAGAAAATTCATTTCGAAAGTAGAATATAAATCTTAGCCAGCATAGGTACCATTATATTATGCCTACTAATAGCTACCATATTAGATGGCAGGTTCTACAACTAAAACCGTACAAGTTTCGTATTGTTTCTTTGGATTTCCAACAAATGGTCAGGCCAAGGAACTTCCCATTGCCACATGAGAATGCCTCTGGAAAGACATCCCCGAGAACCAAACCGGAACTCTGCCAACACAAGGCCGGGTTACCCCTAACTGGGTAACTACTGACACGAGCACGCCATTCCCCGATCGTAAACGACCTTTCTCACGGGATCCCGAAAACCAACAACCACAAAGTAATAAATTCGTAGTAACCACATAGGTTAAATATCTGGGCTCCATACCATGATACCACCTCTATCCAGAAGGAAATGTACATACCCTAAAGGGTGCTACCCCTTATAACCTTGCCGCATCTTTCCTGTTTTGACCATTTCCGGGGTGTGAGGTTCGACGAAGTCACGTCCACAAAAACATACTTTATACAAAAGCCATGCTTTGGGTCAACAAATGATCAACACAATGATCACTAAGATAGACGATCAAATAAACGATCCTATCACAATAATCAACACAATGATCATTTCAGCATCACTCAGCATATCACATTACCAAATTGGGAATATATCGCTGATAACTTCAACTATATAACCTCTTAGCTCGTACGTCTCAGAGAAGGGTGTTAAGCTAAAAGAATAAATTCTTTGCCACCAACAGAAATATATTTGAAAGAAATCGGCTTTATATCTCAACTTGTAACGTCAAACATACAATCCATACAAGTTTGTTCCGGGATCGAACAAAACCGAAGGCACTTACAAAGAAGTCCTTGCAATCCGGATATTCACAATCCTGATCGGATTCACCATCACATATGGAGAACTCTATACCGGAGCAACTCGGTGCAGAGTAAATCGACAGGTCATCCTATCGCTCTTGCAAATACCGGGTCTTCAACACCGATCTTCAATGCAATTCACAACGACGTATCACATATTCGGAATGGGTTATATGACCCCATAGTCCTTTCCCGGTTAACCCGAATAGTGAGCGCTTATTCAAAAATAAGTGTAGCATTCACATTCAAACAAATCACATCAATTACCCATTCAAAGGGAAATATTGATAGTCCGTTATTGAACTATCACTGGATATGCACACATCACCAGATTCCAAATAATTTTCCAAATTATTTATTTTCCAAAAATATCTTCACTAGATATAAAATTTCAATACTTCAAAAATAAATCAATACTTATTTTTCTAAACCAATCCCACTTTCTTTTATAAATTCCTTAGTGAATTTACATTTCAAAATATCCATGCATATGATTTCAATAATTCATTTCAATTTATCTTCAAAAAGATAAATTCTAAATATTCACTTCATATTGGAAAAACAATTCCATACTTATTCAATAAGTAATTCACAAATCTTTTTATTTTCAACACTTAGAAAATATTCAGTCTACTTAAATCGAGATTAAGTATATATTTCATTCTATTAAGGAAATCATTCTCTTAACATATTTATTTGGGCCAAGACGAATGTTGCGTAAAATATCGTTACGACAACCCAAAATCACTAGTATCGGGATTCGAAATTAAAATAGATATATAAATCCCAATACTATACAAAACATTTCCTTTCGGAAATCATTTACTATAACAACAGTGTTATAGTCCATCATCTCCTTCTATTTCTCGAAAACGTCTATTTCAACAATAAATGTTGAAATCTATGGTTTCGAATCTCAACACATTTTAAAATATCATTAGATCGTTTTAATTCTATTTAAAACATCACATTCTAAACATTTTCTTTAACGTGTTATTCACTATTCAAAAACGTGAATATACTATGTTAACAAATTTCATCCTTTTATACATTTTAATTCAAAGGATTATTCACTATTCAAAAACGTGAATATAACTCCATTAATAGGTTTCAACAATTTTCTTATCAAAATAAGTCATTTGCGAATTTATAAAACAACGTTTATAAATTCCATTTCTATTTATTTATAAAAACTTCCTTTTTATAAATTCTTTTATTAACCTATTCCAGTTTATAACTCAATTATAAACTAAAAGTTCATATTATAAGTTAAATACTTATAAAACGATTATTTTACAAAATCGTTCCTCTAAAGACTTTCCAAACCATAAATCTTATAACTTATAAGATTCATTTATTTAACCAAATCTATTCTTCAAATAACTTCACCGTTTATAATTCTATAAATTTCATTTCTATTTATGAAATTCATTTTCACTTCATTCAAACACTTATAAAAACTCGTTTTATAATGTCCATATTTCAATTTATAAATATCCATTTATAAATCTCTAAATATAATTCAATTTATATTATTCTTTTAAAACGTCTTAAATCTCCTTTATTATTTCACCATTTTGATTCATAAAATAATTAAATTTCATAAATCCTATATTTAAACTTTTCACAATAATTCTAAAATATCTCGATTTAACTATTTTATAAACTCAATAGCATCATATTCTCAAAAATCAGTTTTTAACTATATTTCTCAAAAATCATAATTTTTATAACATTAAAAATTATAACGTTTATTTATTTAAAATGGATCAATTCCAAAATTATTTTATAAAACGTATACTTTCTAAAATCACTTTAAAATCATTTTAAAATCCCAAAATTTGGTCTAATGATGCTACACACCAAATAGTCAATCACGACTACAACGATATCATATATCAATATGAAAATCCATCAAATATCAATATATCTGAAATCAAATAAAAACTGTTGAGGAATCCAGTTGGATCCCTCCAACCTGTTTCCTGCATCCAAAAACATTAGCACAATACCAATTTCGCTCCAGTACGAAATTATCGCGGTATATGTTCTTATTAAATATTATCCGCTTAATAACGGCGTAATAGGGTCTCATCCGCTAAAAAATGCGGGGAATCAACAACTGCAATATATACATATGCCAATATATATATATTGATATTATTTATAATACCAATTTCACTGTTTATGAAATATTCGTGGTATATGTTTTTAATAAATAACACCCGCTTACTAACGGCGTATAATGTCTATTTTAACAATCAATAGATATCAATCAACATTCAAACATGCATTCAAATATTTTAAATCTAACTATTTAAAATAAAATCGAAACTGATTCGATTGAGTGAGAAGTTCTCACCTTGATTTTAAATTCCGTTTTAACGATTTATTTCGAATAAAATTAAACGGACGTTTAATTTTACCCAAAATTCTCACTAACTCCAAACGACTCCAAACCAACTCCATCGCGTAGTGCTCGTCGATACGATTCCAACGCAACTGAGTTTGCATTTTTTCGACCTCGTATGAAAAAGATATTGATTTTTGAAGTTACACGAATTAATTTATATACAAATTACAATATAATTTATAATTTTTAAACCTATCACATTCCATAGCCGTTCGATCTAACATCTCCCCATCTGAACCGCACGTCCTCTTCTCCCTCTCCCTCACGCTTACAGCCGAACCCATTTGATTATTTAGGGTTAAATTTTTCATCTTCCACGTTGAATGAAAACACGATCAGGTACCTGCATCTCGAAGAGCACGACACGAGCTACTCTCGGCTATAACCTTGTTGAACTCGGTCGCAATATGTGTCTCGAATTGCGTGCCAAACCTGCATGCGTCGGCCCCATTTATCTCCCCCCTCGAGTCTCTAAAAACGATCACACCCGTATGGATCTGAAGAACACACTCCCCTCTACAACTTCTTAGTTAGTGATTTCGCGTGAATGTTTGTAGATTGAGAGATTATAGAAGAAGAAAACTGTCACTTTCTGGCCATTGATCTGTTAGAGGCGGCTGGCCATTAGAATTTAGGGTTTAAGGTTTTTTTTTTAAAATTATGAAGAGGTGGGGTGTATTTATAGAGAAAAATCGAACACTATTCATCTGGAAATTCCGAACTCCGATTTACGCGCCGTAACCAGCGTTTCTAGGGTTTACCCCGCGTTCCGGACACAATGGAATAGGTTTCGGAAGCTAATTCGGAAGTATGTGCGAGTTATGGCTATAAACGCTCAATTTAAATTAAACCGATTTAAATCGATTTCTAGGCGTTTTAATTTGTACCGGACAAACGGTAAATCAAATTGACTTGAAATTTGAAACCTTACAATAATATCACATTATGGATCCGATGAAACTGGATTCATCGAAATCCGAGACTTTTTGAAAAATGGCTATTTTAGCTCGCCAAATTTAAATTAAAAATAAATCGATGCGTTTTGAGCTGCCACGCTCAAACGATAACTCCGATTGACACGAAATTTGAAATCTGGTAATAACTAACTATTACGGATCCAATGGAACTAGTTTCGTTCAATTCTGAGACTGTTCAAAAATTGACTATTTTTACTAGTCGATTTAAATATTAAAATATTCAATTTTCACAAATTAACTTTTAATTCGATTTTAAAAGTTCTAAAATATCGTTCTAACTTCAACATAATAAAATAAAATTTTACAAATCATTTTCAATCATATTTAACCCAATTTTCAATTATTTCCATAATTTCACATATTAAATTATCGATTTAATAATCCAATTAAATCCAATAATTCAAATTAAAATTTATTTGACTTACAAATTCACTTATTAATATTTAAAATTAATTAAATATTCAAATTCTAATTTCTAAAAATTCTGGGTCGTTACACCCATGTAGAGGTTTGTGATCCATTTAGGATGTGTGAGGGGCTGAGATCTGTTGATATATGGAAAACCATATATGGTTCAAAGATATATTCAAGTTTGGGCTCGTGTGTCAAGATATTTTCGAGTTGTGGCTCATGTATTGGATGTTAAACATGACTTCACAATTGGAATGATAGAAACCAAAGTAAGGGTGCATAGCTAAAGGGTTTGAAAGAAAGCCCATGGATATATGCGGCTCCATTTCTAGTGATACTTTCATTTATGCATGCAGGAGCAATGTATTCGGTGTTCATAGCTTGTAAGCATGAAACCAATTATGTTAACCCGAGGTATGTTTCATCTGGAGATATACGCTGCTTTGGAAGGATATCTATGATCCTTGTGCTGGAAATCCACCTTGATGTACTGAAGGCATCTCCATGGAAATCCTATACAATTATATGTACATGCCTTAGTAGTTTTGATTGTATAACTATTATCGTTGTGCTATACATGCATAGTGTAGATTTTTTTTTGTATATGGTCATCAACCTAGACATTATCTATTATTTACTTATTGAATGGTGCTTCATTTGAGTGTTAACCGTTACGGCATTCCATACGGTCTCAAAAGTTCCATTATATGTTGATCATATATTTCTTGAATTTCTCACACCAGTCTTATTCTGACATGTGGCTTTTGTTTTTCTTAAATTCCTTATGAGCTCTTTCGAGCAATCTAAGAAAGGCAGGTATTCATTGATGTTAATTGAGCTCTTGGAGAGGAGTTAGATTTTTACCTACCATAATATTATTATTTCCTCTGCATTACTTTATGTACATATCTCAGCAATTGTAAGGACGGGCTCAGGCCAATGATAGTATTTATATTAGTAGCTTTGAAATGCATGTGTAGTAGAGTAACAATGTGTATTGACTTTTGATATTATATGTTTTCATTCTGTTGTGAGTTTCTGAAGTTTTTGTTCTCCTCTTTCTTGTTCCTTTTCTTGTCTTCTTTTTCCTTACCTAAACGTTCTGTCTTTCCGACACTTGGGTGATTAGCATGTGAACACCATAGATGTATTAGTGTAGACATTCCGGGTCGAAATGACGGTTATTACAACCTACAACCATAGGGCAAGTTGTGCTCTACAAGGGAGTCATGTACTATCCAGTTTTAGGGACTCTTCCATATGTCACATTTCATGCTCTTCTTAAGTCAACGCCTTCCAATATGACTTATTTTCAGTGGGATGATCCAGATAGGTCTATATCTTCAACTTCGTATGTTGTTCCTCCTCATAGTCGCATTGTCCATCTTTTTAAAAAATAGTTGCAACTACTTATAAAGTTGAAATTGTAGAGTTTGGTGTATTATATGTACATAATTATAGTTATAGTAAAAATACAAATACGTTCAGTCAACGTGCCATAAATTTTAAGTCAGAACAACATTTTGGTGACTGGTAAGTTACACACTTTATAAACAACACTAGTTTATGCCATTGCTTTCCATTACATATTATATCTTTTTTTCTACTTAGTCACCTCAACTCCATGTACGATATGCCCCATCTACTTTAAGTAGACAATAACTACATACGTATCTTGATGTAAAGGAGACTGTGGTACTTATATATATAAGTACCACAGTCTCCTTTAGACCAAGATACTATCCCCGCTAGTAGCCGTAACCCAGATCCTCATCAGGATCCATCACCAACGTAATATCACGTCCTCATCACCCATGCATACCAAGGAAATCCCATAGTGCCTAATAATGGCATCATAATAATTTACCCATATTCTACTCATATTTGATAGACTTCATCAATAGGTTATCAACTCTTGCCTCTTATCACAAAGAAACTAGAAATAACTATGAAGCGGTGCTTGTCCTAAATGGAATCTACACTAATAGGAGGCATAGTCTGTTTAGGCGTAACCCTTCATCTTTCCACTGATCGCTCAGGACTAATGATGTTCTCGCCTATGAAGAAGTTCATACTCCCGTATATGGTACCAATCACACTATCATAGCATCGAGCCTTGCTCATTGTCCCAGTTAGATTGCCTAACGCAATCTAGGAGTACCTTATATTACTTAATACCCTCTAAAAGATCGAAGTTGACTCTACTTGTTCTTTAACACTTCGACCGAGGCAAACATACTACTTGGTATTCCTTTCACTTATACGCATATGTATAATCACATGGGTCACACAGTTAGATATGTCTCACATTAATATAATATATACACAACTGTTGGTAGTCCCTTATGGCGGGCATACTTATACTATGTAGCACTACTGACCTCGCATTCCAATTCATTTTAATGACTATGTCATCCTTATTTAATTCAAGCTATTAGCTAACTTTAATAATTCATACCCTTCATAAATGCATACTTAAGGCTACATATATATTTATGTGTGTGTATATATATATGTGTGTGTGTGTGTATTCATACTTATTTAATTACTACGCCTCCTATGTTCAACTGTTAATAATATTCCTTTACTTTGTCATACATTTACTTCTTATTTCATTAATCTTAATTTAGTGTCATTTATCGCTTACATTTAACTTAAAGGATTTTAATATCTTTTTTTATACTTATTTCACTTTTTATATTATTAAATCTATTTATAGTGTTCCTTTTTAGCTCTTATTATCTTTTTTGGTGACTAAATTTTCTTTCTTACTTGTTCCATTACTTACATTTCATCGCTTATTATATAATTTCTACCTTGTCTTTGTTGCATATGTTGGTTTTACAGTAAGACAGTTTTTTTATCACTATTATAAATCTAAACTTCATACTTAGAAATTTTTTGCATTTTAATGCGTTGGAATTGTGTCTCTCTCAAAAGGAAAGGTTAACATTGTAAATTTCTATAACTTATCTAGAAAAGAAATTTGTGTTACATTTGGAACTAGAAGAAATTATCTTTTTGTAGTGATTGAAATAGACAGCACAAAATACGGTAAATCTTCCTATTATATAAGTCTCTTTCTTTTAGGCATATTTCTTGTTATTTCAAATGATACACTTCTATTAATTTGAACTTGATAATATAGAATTTTATATTACGACACCCTACATTTCAATGAATTAAATACAACTAAAATACCAACAAATTTTGTGAAAACTTCTAATTTACATTTACTTGCCCAAATCATTTAATCAACAAATCCAGAAGTACTATGTAATTTATTAATTTTAGGGACTCTTATTACCCAATATTATATTTCCCAGATTCAAGTATACGCAATATTAAATCTAAGTTATCAATCATAGAATATCTAGGTAGGGTTTATAAATTAATTACATGTATACAATGAGGCCTCCAACTTCAAAATTACATGTAGGCATATATGAACAGATTTACAATGATATAAATCCAATATTATATAAGAATATATAATTTCTACTCACCTTTTTAGGTTTCCAAATCTCTAGATCTAATCCCTATTATTCCAATTTGACTCCTCATTCTCTTCTTATCGGGATACGTATGCTGCAAGCATACATGTATCTATTAGAAATCTAGATCTGAAGAGATTTGGGTTTAATTTAGATTCAGATTTGGATTCAAAGTTTACCTTCACTTTGGCGATTTGATTCGACACTGTTCTTCTTTTCTATCATCCTCCGCCATTCTTCACCTTTATATATACGTATATAAATTATAGATATATTTATATTTAAGAATTTATGAAGAAGAGAAAATGCAAGAGCTTCACTGTTGCATCAGAAAATATGTGAAGAAAAGTGAGGGGTTAAGCTCGTATTTATAGGGGTTCAAATCAATGTCAGCCGCTAGATTCTTTTATTTTAAATCTGAGCTACTAGCCTAGGTTTAATTTGCACCCGACATCCCACAAGCAGTTGCCACTACCCCTCCACTAGTCGACCATTAAGGGTTGATTAGCCGCTGTAAAGAGTCGATCAATTGTGAATTTTTCTTATGCATTGATTGATTTCCGTTTATATGTTATTTTTTGCATCGTTATCGGATTTACCCTAATGTAAATTATTATTATAGGTTAAGTAAACGTTAACTATCAGTTAACTCTAACTGATGTTAATTAACGTTAGTTAACTATACTTATTTTCTTAATTTTATATATAATTATTTCCAGCCCGAAATATTCATACGTTGATAACCTTTTCATTTGAGCTTCGATTATAACACTTTATATATGAAAATTTATTAGAAAATCGCCATGAATACAACGGTGTAAGTTTCGTAGCTAAATTATGATATTTGTAAAATTTTCATTTTTGACTTTACTAATTATTAATTAATCATCGTTAAAATTACGGGGTGTTACATAGAAGATAGCTTATATTAAGGATTCATAATCTTTAATATATATATATGTATGTATGTACGTATATAATGATATAAATTTAAGGGGAAATCTATTTCTTATGAACACACTTTTGCGATTCAAGTAATGTGCCATATGAAATCACGGTATACGTTCTTTACATATGTACTTATCCAAAAATCTATTTTGGGTTTATTTCTGTTTCACTTATATAGACACACACACACACATATATGTAAGTTTAATTTATCTATATTTTTTTAATTTATTTAACTTAAATAAAATATATATCTGATTACTTAAATCATATTTAGTTAGTTCATATTAATTTTTTATAAATTAATTCATAACTATTTTAATTTATATAAAATTTTTAAAATTTTATATTATTCATCTTAAATTATTTAACATAAACAATTAACTATAACATTTATAATTTGTTTATATATAAATGTCAATATATATATATATATATATGTACACATATTAATTAACTAACTTAGGATAAATATATTACTATAGCAATCATCGTAAAATTAATATGATTCATCGTAAACTAATTTAAGATAAATATATTACTATAACAATCATAGTTACATACATATATCAACACACAACATGCATACATACATACCTAAATATATATTGTGTGTAGTTAAGTTTTAATTAATTGTTTAATTAAATTAAATTAAATTAAATTAATCAAATTTTCAAAACTAATTATTTTAATTTTTCAAAAAAAATTAAAATTTTGAATATATTTTATAACTTTTATAAAATTTTCTTTTGTATTTTAAACTTGACTTTTAAATTTAAAATATATTTAAAATTTTCAAACTTAATTTGGAAAACTAGCCTAAGGCTCAAATTGATTTGGTCCTTTACAAGTAAGCCAACCTTTTAGGCTTACTCCACCTATTGGGCCAGTCAGTAGCCACGGTGGGAGAATACTTGATTAGTCCACCCCAAGCCTAGACACTACATTTCTAGATAACCATCAGATAGCCGGGTTTAACTAGATGGCCCTAAAGGTACTAATTGGACCTCATAGACAATTTTGGGCTCTAACATTGATTCAGAAATTGGGTTTTTCTATAGTAGGTGAAATGGGTAGATTTCAGATAACTTCTCTACTTGGATCATAGTGGGACCATGAGGACCGTTGGTTTAAAATAGACCAAATCTAGTAATTAAATAAAATCATATTTCATTTAAACTTATACTACATTTATCATTTAGTTATATTAATTAATTCAATTAATGTTAATTTGGATGTATCAAACATATATATTTAACTAGTGAGTGGCCCGTACTACACACACGGGCAGTTATCAAATATATATAACCATCTGCGTGTTGGTTTTGTTTAGTGGTGTGCTATTGTTAAATTATGTTATTTGTTCTTCAATTTATGGTGCATTCAAAGTACATTTGTGTTTTTCATTATTTGCCATAACTATTTTTTTCCAATACTTAAAAAGATTGAGCTTGAGAAGAAATGGTTTCCACAAACGATGACAACAAATAGTTTTGAGCGGTTAATATGCATTAAATGCATATAATATAAACTACCGACTTAATATTCCAATTAATACATATATTTCATTGTACTAAAACACACTAATATAAAATATATTGTTGACAAAATCAAACAGATAATTATTTATTGTGGATGTCTTCGTATCCACATTCATATCTATTCTTCTAAATATCAAATATTTATTAATTTTTGAATACATAAGCGGACGGATTTCAAAGTTTTAAGATTTCCATTTACTGGCTTAATTATGAGTGCTGAAGCTACGTTCTTTATCTCCATGGATGTTACTTATAATGTGAACTTGAAAGGAAAACATAATGAATTTTATCACATTGACATAAAAATTTATCACTTCCCGTTTTTCAACAATATTTTGTACATATGATCCACATCTAAAATAAGGGTAAAATAAATTTTATAAGATATTTTAAGTATGCTAAGCTTGGTGGATTCTCTCTCTTATGCTAGATGATTTATAACAATAATTTTATCATAACCTATTAATTTTGCAACTATAATCCATAATGCAAGCTTTGTCACGATCATGTAGAATCATATGTCGGCTTACTTAAGTTCATGTAGATTTACTTGAATAGTTTCAAACCAAATTCTCTAATAACTCAATAAACTAACATACAAACCCAACTAAAATTAGGCAATAAATCAATAATACGAGTCATCGTAAATATTTTCATCTTCTAAGTTAAAAGGATTATTATGAAGTAGAAATGTATGCATGTCAACATATCAAATGGTATGATCAAAAATATTCATTATCCAGTTATTTTAATTGTCTTATCTTGTGGTTATAGTTGAATTCAAAAGTCTTATTTTAGATTAATGTATCTGTATTTACAGCAGGAAAAGTGATATTGTTTATTTTGTACTTACAAAAGAAAATGACCATGTCATGTACAGTTCGTTAGAAAACACTCATTTCAGTTAAATATTCTATTACATTGTCTTTATTATTTTATAAGATATGACAATGCTGAGTGGAGGTGTAATTTGCATTGTTTTAAAAGATATAAAAATGATGAAACATTAAATTTGAAGTAACTTGAGTTATACTGCTCAAGCAATGAGTTTGTAACTGAATTGGAAACAACTGTAATGGTCCTATTGATAAAATTTGTTTTGAAAAAATGAGATAATTCTTAAGTGCAAAACACAAAACATTGTATATACCCGTCGAGCACGGAATGTTTTGTTATTATCATTTTCTATTAATTCACTAAAATGAGATGGAAAAGTGCAAAAAGAGTGATACACAAACAGTTCACTAATAGAATTCATACCATCAATATATTTTACATATCCACAAAGCTATAAATATAAAGCTAAAAGATACTTCAGTAAGGACTCAATCTCAAGAACATTAGTAAATTGTTGGAAATACATAACTTATCTTGGTGTGAGCAAGCTGAAATCTACCAAAACACTGCATAATCAAGCATTTTCAAGAGCATCTTTCTGAAAGCATTGATGGTTGCAACACATGGTTTGATGATTACCAGGCACTCCAACGTTTCATCACTGGAATCTTAGACTAGTAAATCTTTTGAACACTCCCACCTATAGGTTAATTATTGATAGTTAAACTACTTCATTAGATAAGATTTTATAGTAAACTAAAAAATTGACATTTTTGATAAATTGATCAACTAAAACCTTGGAAAAGAGATTAAGAAAAATA
Source organism: Allium cepa (assembly GCA_030765085.1). Classification (NCBI taxonomy): domain Eukaryota; kingdom Viridiplantae; phylum Streptophyta; class Magnoliopsida; order Asparagales; family Amaryllidaceae; genus Allium; species Allium cepa. The sequence continues at coordinate 889,581,794 of CM060929.1, forward strand.
ACATTGCTCAAAGCCAAGTATTTATTTAATATAAGCAATTACAAATCATAAGTGGTTGAGTTTAGGACCCAAAACTAAGCAGGTTTATCATATGAACCTTTTAAAAAATAGTAAAATAAGAACAAATTTGCGACAAAGAAGCTTCAATGAAGTGGAACATGTTATAGGATTATATAAAAAATGATCATGGGATCAATTACTTGGTGCAAAAATGATATAAACATTTGTTGTATAATTCAAAAAAGCACATGAGGATGCTAAATAAAATATAAAAACGAAAGACCAATTTATTAATCTACGATTCACATGCATCACGAACAATTTACAACACTTCAACATAATATTCAGTAGCTTCATGTGGTTTTATCCATCGACTCCAAATGGTCTTTATTGGAAGTTCTATGCTCTTGTGTCAGTCTAAATATGTAGTTTTAGCTTTTGTATTCAACTAAACCAAAATATAATAGAAAAACTAAGGGCAAGATACATCATGTCACCTGGTAAACATTATTCATCAACTCTGTAGCAAGAAGAAGTACAACAATGGATAGAATTGAAATCATAGGATTGTTTTATCTAAAGACAAAGCAGGCATATTTCTGTTTAGAAAGAAGGGTAAATATATGGATAGTGAAAGGTATTCTACGTATAGAATAATTATCATCAAAAAGGGGGTAGATGTAATTATGATTTATATATTATTATGACATGTATCATTTCGCCTTACCAAGGGAAAGGAATATAAAAACCACATACATCAACAACATCACTGCTGACTTGGATAAAATTTCTACTTCCACATCTAGTGTCTCCTATCCCTTCTCTTCTACTTTTTTCTCAGGCAGTAGTTATGCGTTTCTCTGCTTTTTTGTGCTTCAATTTTTCACAGCTTGTATTATTTCTAATCTCCTTATGCTTCTCTAGTTCTTTTTTCATAACAGCCTATGCATGACACGAACGTCATAATAATTAGAATTCTGCAAGTGATGTATAGGCATATGTACATAAAATTCAAGATAATACACCAAAAATAGCTGCAAAATTTTAAAAAAAATAACCAAAAGATTGGTTATAAGACTCAAATTTGTTATTGTCTGACTTATTGATGCTAGATTCAATGCAATATGTTCTTTTCAAGGTACAATAATCATAATATAGTTTAAAATTGTAAGTGTAAAAACTGTGTATGTTGGCCTAAAACCTTTGAATATTACTTGGTTCTCTTTCTTTGCCTCCGTTGACTTTGAGTTCTATATCCTATATTTCAATATTCAAGTTGCATTTTACTGCTTGCTTCTTGTGATAAATTTTCAGATCTTTAGGGAATCTAAAATCAGTCATCTAGCCTAAAGTATATCAACAAATCAAATCATGTGATCCGATTCGTCATAAATATGAGAATATTATAGGTAGGTATCTCAATTCAACCAGAATATTTTTACAATTTAACATCATTAGCAAACTTGTTAAATTGATATAATACAGACGAAAACCTATTTTCCATCAATTACTACAATATAAAAAGGAGTTGCGTGAATAAGCCTCTCGATTTGTATTATTAATTATGATTGTTTAATGAAAATATTAGCCAAAATGCAATGGTTGACCAATTATATCATTACAATTTTTTCTATTAAACACCTATTCTACTCCATAGAAAAAAAATTAGCCCAAAAGCGGTGCCTCGCAGCATGAGACACATAGACACTTGCATCACTTATTTTTAATTTGGATTTTGTATGACGAGACTCATATTTTTGTTGAGACATAATGGCAACTAAATATAGTGCCTATATAGCTATTATTAGTTGCTTTAAACAAAGATTTTGGCAGCAAAGTTAAATATTATCTTGTAATATTATTAATCTATTTAAGCTTATATGCAACTTATTGGGTGAATAATCTGAGAATTAATTTAGAGGATTTCCTTGGATAAAACAAAACTTGTAAATCGTACAACTATGTAGTAAATTATTAAGTGTGTGGGTCAGACAATATTTTTTTAAAGCGGCCCAAACACGTTTGAATTAGAAAAGTGATTACATGCAGCTGGTTTAGTTATATGAATATGGTGCTGCAAATTTGATTTTGACCAATGATAACACAAAATTTTTTTTAAGAAACTTTACTTGTGTTGACTAATCATGAAACCAAATTCCCATAAACTTGTTTTCTGCACTTAGATTTCCATATGAGGGAAGAGTACCTAGATTGAGTCTATTTCCTTTGTCAAGGTCTTAACCGCTCATCATTTATTCCAACATGAAAATAGTTATAATAAACTCAATAAATTTAAAAATTAAAACGATAGTATTAACAGCATTATCAACTTTTATGTTATGCATAGTTTTCATATGGCCAAAAATATTCACTCGATGAAACAACTGAATGGATTTTCTTTAAGATTTGTAATGAATAAAGAAATAGTTGAGAAGACCGTCATCCCAAATCTGTAAAAGAAAGTCGTTACCATTAAAAAAATTTGACGTGGTAAGTTATCGAGCCCTATATTTTGATAATATGAATAGATTGACAAAATTTATTTGATGGATAGGCACACTACAAAAAATGTTTATGCATACCCTTAATTGAACACAATTTTTCAAACATAAATTTTGATTGTATGTTTCTTATAAATTGTATCTACATCGTCTAAACCATATACAGGTTCATAAATACATGTATTAAAAAATGTCTAATGGATTGTTATTGTTAGCCTGCTGTTATTTAATCGTTTATTATCAGTAATAGTTTTTTGAAAAGCATTGGGTTAGAACTTCTATGAATGAACATGAACTACTGAAGTACTACAAAAAGGTATATTTACAAAATTTGGTTGCCAGCTTTTAAACACCAAGGTCTGTATTCTCCTTGCGGCACTTATATGCATATAAGAGTTTCTTTGATATAAAAAATGTACATATAAAAACTGTACATTAATAGTTGGATAACCCCTGCTAATGTATTAAAACTATCAATTATATATCCTATAGGTATATTAGTAATAATTTCCAATAAAATATATTATGAAGTAGCATTATAAGGCATTTTACCTTGAAAAGTCTTGCAAACGAAAAAAACTTTCAAACTGATTGCTTGTGGTTGGTTTATCTGTTATTTACCATAATTCCTTTTAGTAATCCTCTAACCGAACCTATCAATAAACTATTTTGGGTAAGTAGTAAATTGTATACATAATAAACATGAATATGAAATGAGTCTTCCATAATAACTGTATAGGTTGGAATTCATATTCTTCAAATCCAAAATTGAATTATCAAAATGAACCATGTTTTTAATGGTATTGCTATCCCAATATATATTTATCTATAAGCTTACGTAATCTAAAATATTTATGTGGGGTCAATGGAAATATAATTGTACATAAAGAGAAAAAAAATTACTGTATAATATGATGATTTATTACGATCAATGGGGTGGTGCTACTATACTTTAGGACCAAAGAGGTGGTTATACTTATACACGCAGAGATAAGTTAATAGAATATTAAGTGGAATTAAACAAATTAAAACTTGATTTTTCTTTACATGTGAAGTTACAGCATACAAGTTCCCTTTGAAATTATGTTATATGGCAATGCCTATGGTTGACTAATAAACCATGTTATAAGAACCATATACCCCCCATGTAGGCCTTACAGACATCAAAATCAGATGGTTCTCTTGACGATACATCATGGATGGAATAAAGGGTATAAAGCAGTAAATTAACTTGTACAACACTAAAATGAAATCAATCTTTGGACACTATAATTCAATATTGGAGGGTTAGCTTAAGTTTTACATGTTTAGCTCTAAGGTAATATCTTAGTATCATTTATCCTTTTCCATAAATAATTGTAAAATAAACTTTTTTATTTTTAAGTAACTTTTAATCAAATCAAATACATTTAAAACTTACGTTATTGTTAGTACTAAAATATTCTCTTCCTTCGTAAACAATATATTAGTAAGATGGTTCGCATGAGATTCTTTCATCCCCGGTAACAAATAAGAAAGGTTTTGTTCCATGCATGCTGATGGATAATATTTACTCCATTGTTATTTGTTTGATCAAACTAATTGTATATAAACTCAAAGCATGACACCATATAAACAATTAATTCAGTAATACAAATAATATACAACCATAAATATCAGCATAAAAAAAGTAGAGCAGTACCTCCTTGGTTACATGCCATTTTCTGATAGATTTGGAAACCAATTTGCAAAAGAGGAAGTCGTTTTTATCAGCCATTCTATCATCAGATTCAATTGATATTCTCCAACCAACACCAACTTGCACCTAGCGACCCTTTATGGATGTAAAACACATCTATTCACATGTATATAAATTTGATATTAAATACATGAATGTACAGTGTGGATCAATGAATCTAAGAATGTAAGAGAATACATTACATGAACTATGAAGTTGAAACCTTCACTAAGAAAAAATGAAAACACGTGCTGATTAGCCATTGTCTGAATGATGTTCTAGTATAGATCAATTGAAGGATAAATGCTGGTTATTGAAAGAAATTATGTAAAAGTTTATACTTTAGTTACATCGACTTTGAAAATTGCTTTATGCAATATTCATATTTTCAAGAGAAATTCCTAACTTAAAGACTAAACAACACCACTGTCAATTTTCAAATTTCATCCAGACAATATAACTGGATGATAACTGTAGCGATGTACGTTCTAAAAAAAGAGATTACAAATATAGTACTATGCATGTAAGCGACATATCATAAACTGATTTGTATTCATCCATGATTTACATAGACATTTAACACCTCTATTTTATAGCCCTTCAATATGAAAATGCATTGATGTCATGTTGGTAAAATTGTGGTTATTGAATAATACGAAGATAGCATAGAAATCATTGTCGAACACTACACTTAACTGATCGTTGTACCCTAATGAAACTAATTTTGTATGCTAATAACCATATTTATCCGGAAATTATAAAAATAACATCTGTGATTCTTCAAAATAGAAACAAATATACCAACTTGACACAATAGTGCATGAGTGAACAGAGGCAAATCAGTCACATTTTTATTATTATCTTCTATACGATATTGTATCCTACACTAAGTTCAAGTTGTTTGAACTTGTCTATTTAAAATTTGTAAACGTAGTAGTATTAGGTCAAAATGTAGGCAGTTCTATTATTAACCTTATAATCAATTTTTTTACAACATCATATAAAAAAGTGAAAGCTAAACAGTACTATTGTTGTTGTATCTAAAAGAGTGAAAGCTAAACAGTAATCACTATAGTGTGTTCAACCGATCCTTAATGTGTATATCTTAGAAAAAATAGGGTTAATAGTGCTAATGGAAAAAAAGGGAAATTTATATCTCATATGACACTCCTACAATTTCTACTTCACAACTTTTACTTTTAGAGTTAGTAGTTTACAAAAATGCCGATTTAGCCCTACACTGATACAAAATAAAAGGTTACTAAAAACATTAGTTAAGTTAAATTTGTTTGATGAAATGAGAAATAAAACAGAAATTAAGTATAAATGTTTTGAAGTTCCATTAGTTATGGTGTAAACCATTATCTGTTTACATCTTAATCGTATAAAAATTTGTGTTAGTATTGATGTACATAAATATAAATTTCTTAGTCAAGGTAAATTTAAAATTTGAAACAACCTAACCCCTAAACAAAAATTCATCGTAACATCACATCATTATAATTTCCAACGATGTTTAACAGACCACCATTTGAATCATGAATACGGTATAGAACAAAAAAATAGTATGTAAGGATTTAATACAGCCAACTGAAAAAATTATAGAAAGGTTAGGCGATTAAGAAGAGGTGGCGAGTATAATGAGAGAGTAGAAAGTACCCATTATTCAGTGGCATGGCTCTATAACTTAAACTGGACGCGGTGATCTACGAAGATGGAAATCGAAATAAGATTTGACAAGGGATAAGTATTTTTGAATGGGAGTATTTAGAAGTCGAGAAATAACTGTTTCCTCCTAATAATATAAGAGAATAAATTGAACGAACGTGTCAAAAACCAAATTGTAAAACAGTCGGTGCAATGATTTTACACGTGTTAAATAAATAAATAAGTGGATTCTACTTTCCTATTTAAGTAATAGATAATATAACAACATAGCGTAATAAAATATAGACATATGTATACCTATAAGTACATATAGATATTGGGATTTATTTCTATTATATGTACACATGCATTACACTTACATATGCATATGATGATTTTATATGAATATCGAGAATATAAATGCCTAAGTTATATACGCATTCATGTATGTTTGAATATACTGTAATATATGCGTATTGTTTGTATATAGATATTTTTAGTACCATATATAGAGCTTAGACATATATATATTAATATATGTGAATTTACGTTACCACCTGTGTATATAAACAAATATATATAATAGAATTAGGTATTTTCAAAATAGGAGAATGCTTGGTGGACAAAAAGATGGAAATCAAATTTCTCATTAGATCAAGATCTAATCAAATCATGATTAAAAGGAAACCGAATTGGTGATAGATTTTCTTTTTTAGAAACAGTAACTGATAATAGATTAAATATCTATATGGAAATGAATCTTCATTTAATCAAAACAGAATATCTTGGCTTTAAAATTTGCAAAGTTGAAGATATAAATTCAACATAAATATAAGATTATTATAAACTCTTGTCATAATTAATATTTTGCTTTCACAGCTCGATTAACTTTTCTAGTCTTTGCATACATACACATACAAACATGAAAAACTAAAATTTAAGGTTTAAATTTCAAATACACATAATAGACTAAATAATAAGACATTAAATATCTTAATTAAAAAACAAAATTAACTTAATAATAAGGTACAACTTGAAATTGTGTTAAATTTTGGATAACTTGAAGAAAAATAAAGCAGATCAATGTATAAATACGTAGTTTAATTGATTAAACATTAAATCCATAACTAAAAAGTGAATTAGTTATGAAAATAAATGTAATTATTATAACAATTCAGACCTACATGGACTAATAATTTCAGATCGAACAAACAATTTGAATGCAAAAATAAATTAAATAGAAGATTGATTTTATAATTTAACAATAATACAGAAGAGATTTCAGATTAGTTTTAATAAGCGACAATCTATGTAAACATATATGTTAATTTGGTCAAAGTTAAACATCATAAATATATAAAATAAAATAGAAGAATCGAGCCTAAAATGTCTTTCCTTTTTTAATTCTTTGAGTTGAGATTTCTCCTCGGGTGTTTACGTAAATCCATACTCAACTTTGCAAGAGAAGGACAAACCACCGATATTTTATGTTAGTTGATATTTTGGATTGATTTGGAATCGACAATTTTATAAATAGCTCTAGGAATTTTTTGTCATGGATGATGAGGAGAGAGGAAAAAAATGAAAGAATGAACATGAATAAAGTAAGTGGATTTGTTTTATTTGAAAGAATAAAAAAAATTTCCTTTCTTTTAATTAAAACTTCCCTACCTTTAATTTTCTCTCACTCCATCACTCTCTTTTCTCGCTCCCTCTTTCTCTTCTCAAGATGTGGTCAACCCTTAATGTCATCAAACGACACAAATTCTCTGTAAATCCCTTCATCCAATGACCTTTTATTTAAACATGTTTAAAGTTACATCAATATTGCATATCAATGCAATAAATATAGCTTTTATATATGCAATAAGTAATTACAAACAACTTTAAAAAATTAAAAAAATCAAATAATAATCAACGTTTCTTAAATATTACTTAATATAATTATTGCAACATTTTATAAATTTAGTTAAATTGTATGGTTTTGCAAAGAATTTCCAAATTTGATTGTGTGACTTAAAGGAGTGAATTTAGTCAGCAATTAATTTTGAACAGCTCAATTATTAATGTTCTTAGATCACCTTAGCTAGTAGTCAGACAATTTGACTAAATTCATCACTTATAGACCGTTTTAGTAAAAGCACATTTTTATATTTTATGAAACGGTACCTTTTAGTAACGATTATTCACACATTCTCTTCATCAACACTATATCACTTTAGGATTTATGGAATGTGATTTGATAATAATTCTAATATCATTCTTATTCAACTTATTTAGCCAATAAATAAAGTCCTTGACTCAATAATAACATTTATTGTTAATCGTATTACTCTGGTCAGTGATCTTGACTTTGGCTTAACTACAGTTGACCATGATACTAACCTCATACAAACGAGGTGACAAATTATCTATTGAATAGTTTTTCAGTTCCAGTGCTTCAACTCATACCCAACTATAGTTGCTTAATTGCTTTCTATGCTATGGCATAACTATAATTAAAGTGGGGCATTCACTTTGAATTTCCACAATATTATCAAGTCGAGAGAAATATGTAACATCATTGTCCTGACATTTCCTATTTAACCTAGTTATTATTAACTAGCATGAAATTCTTAAATGAATCAATCCATAGTTATCCAATAAATATGAGTACGTAACCGCTTTGTACCCCCTAGCAGCCATGAGTAATACACTGCGAAACATTTGGAGAGCATTATGCACTCTTATTTACGGATGTACTAATATCCTTTCTTGAAACATCTTTACCACGAATTGTAACGACCAACCTTTTTGACCATCAAAAGTTGACACCGTATACTACCACCGTGTTGAAATGTCGCGCATCCAATTGACAAAAGGGCAAACTGTTAGGGTAAATAAAAAAGTAGAGAACATCAAAATCTCACAGTGGAACTTAAACATATAATATAAAAAGGATAGTGGAACTGTCACTCCAAAAATACAGAGTATATCAGAGTTAAAACAAACCTTATCAAGTGGAAAATTATAAAATCTTGACTTAACAATTGCTCATAGGGATACTATAAAATACAGTGGAAACTAAAACACCATGATAGGTGTAACGAGGCGATTTTATGACTTTCAAAAGTCGACATCGATACGTCCCCTGTATCGAATGCCGAACAGTCGAATGCTGAAAAACCGAACCATTAGGGTTAAAGAAGAAGAAGAAGATAGAAGAAGAAACAGAAACAACTACAGTATCTCACATTTCGCAGCGGAATAAATATAATAGACAAATGAATATCTTTAAACAAAATTACTATATCAGTTTATACATATATTAATAGAATGTACAACAACACAACAGCGGAAAGGAAATATTACATATACTAGTGATACGCTTCGTCATCCAGCTTGCTCTTGATCTCCACAGCATCTCTTTTCTGACTTCGTTCCAGAGTAACTGATAACCTGACTCTAGGCTGCCCGTGTGGAAAATTGTGGGCACCCAAGTTTAGAAAGGGAATAATAAACTCCAAGTCAGTCATGGGACTGGTGTGAGATCTTAAAAACAGTTATTTTCACAAAGAAAATAAAATGAAATCCGCTATGCTTTTGAAAAATGAAATTACCATAAGGCCTCCCGCCACACACACAATGCAAGCACACACTTGGAGGAGATTTCTCCTTAAGACAGTCAAAAATGCTTGATACGCGAAAACCTTTGGATATTATTATTAGTGCATAGTGTAGAAAACATTTCGAAATTATAATATTAATGTTAGCCAGCATACCACATTTCGTCGTATGTCTACTATAGCTACCATGTTCAATAGCAGGTTACCGCCACATTCCATGGCAGGTTATACAACTAAAAACCATACAGGGCGCATATTGTTTCTTTGGATTTCCAACAAATGGTCAGGCAAAGGAACTTCCTATACCGAAATGGGTACGCCTCTAGAAGGACGCCCCGAGAACCTAACCGGATCTCTGCTAACAAAGCCAATAGCCAAGCTATAACATAGGTAACTACCACACAAGTATGTCATCCCCGGTCGTTACCGACCTTTATCCGAGGATCCTCAACCACAAAGAAACAACCACAAAGTATAATAAATTTGCAGTATCAACATAGGTAAAATATCTAGGCTCCATACCATGATATTACCTCTTATCCAGAAGAAAATGGACATACCCTAGGGGCACGATTCCTAAAAACCTTGCCGCAACATTCCTATTTCGACCATTTCCAGGTTGTGAGGCTCGCCGAAGTCTCGTCCATAAAGCTACGTTTTTTTCCACAAAGCCATGCTTCGATCAACAAATGATCAGCAGCACTTTGTATGCCACATTACCAAATTAGGAATGTATCACAAGTAACCATTAACTACATAACCTCTGAGTTCGTACGTCTCAGAGAAGGGTGTTAAGCTAAGAGAATAAATTCTCCGCCACCAACAGAAATGTATTTAATAGAAACCAGCTTTACATCTCAAAGTGTAATGTCAGACACACATCCATGCAAGTCCATTCCGGGATCGAACGGAACCGAAGGCACTTTAAAGAAGCCCTTGCAAATCCGGATATTCACTAATCATGTCCGGAATCCCCATCAAAAAGGGTGATCAAATCTCTATACCGGAGCAACTCGGTGCAGAGACATTCGACAGGTAATCCTTTCGCTTTCGAAAATACCCGGTCTTCAACACCATCTTCAAATGCAATCCCATTTCGTCATATCATTATTCGGAATGGGTTTTATGACACAAAGTCCTCTCCCGGCTAATCCGAATAACGAGCGCTTATTTTAAAAATAAGTGTTACATTCAGATTTCAAACAAATCACAACAAATTTTCACTTCAATCTTTTAAACAAAAGATCCATCACCATCACAAAGGTTCGATGTGGTTTTCGAATATCCATTTGGAATCCGACCCCCGGTCGCATCGAAATTCAAATGCCAATTAAAAGCCAATATTGATAGTTGGTTGTTTAAGTACCAATCAACATTCACAATAATAACTGGATTTCAGATAATTTACCCCCCGTTATTTATTTTCAATATATCTTTGCAAAATGTATTTTCACACTTCAACCATTTGAAAACAAATTTCAAATCACTTTTCACTTTTCAATCCTTTGAAAATAAATTTCAAATCATTTTCCTCACGCGGAACATATTCCCAAATATTTATTCATTTCCATTGAAAATTTGCTGAGTCCAGATACTTTAAAATAATTAAAATCACTTATCCAAAATATACTTGGAAACCTTTAGAATAAAAATAACTTCTAAACGCTTATTTAAATATTAGCTATAAAAACATTATACCAATATCTCATATAAAACCTCAAATCCAAACTGATTTTTAAAATAAAATTAGTAGATAGAGTATAAATATTTAAATAACTATTTTCTAAATCAAATATCCATTTAAACCTTTAAATAATCACTTCTATAATTTATTAAATAAATCTTGAATTTAAAGATTTTCAAAATAGCTTAAGAAAATAATTTCTCCAAAATATTCTTTTAAAACCAACTCTAGAACTTTTTAATTTTTATTCGAAAGCTACTTTTAAAAAGCATACCCGGCTTTCTAGGGAGAATAACCTTTCCATTTCAAAATGGTCCTTTAAACCAGTTAATAAATCTTTCTCGGTTTATTTTACATTCCAAATCCGCAAATTTCTTTCCATACTTTTAGAAATAAACCGATATTTATTTTAATTTTTTTTTCCTTTCTTTTATAAAATTCCCATTGTGAATTTAAATTTTCAAAAATCCTCTGATATATGATTTTCAAATCGATTCCCAAATATTTACTTTCAACACCAAATCAATTTTCGAATTGATTTCCAAATTTATCTCAAATACCAAATCAAATCCCAAATTGATTTTCTAAACATTTATTTCAAACACCAAATCGATTTCAAAATTGATTTCCCAAAATTTATTTTTAAACACCAAATCAATTTCAAATCGGTTTCCTAAAGATTTATTTTCAAACACCACATCGAATTCCAGATTGATTTCTAAATTTATTTTCTTTTAAAATAAATTCCTTTATTTCTTTCAAACTATTTAAAATCCGTATTTTAAATAAATTCTTCAACCTTTGAATAATATTACCCGAAATCCATTTATTAAGCCTTTTTTCCATATTTTGGAATTTCATTCAATAGGATTCAAAAATAAAACTTTATCCTTTTAAAATTCCTTCTTTTAATTTTTTCCAATTCTCAAAAATAAATTTTACTATAAATCTTTCAACTTGAATTTCAAAAATCCAATTCTTATTTATTTTCGGTATCCTACGATACCAAAAATATATTCGGCTAAATTATTGCCTTCAACGATTTAAATCACAATATAATCACACACACATTATAGATAAACCATCACACAACATATGAAACAAATTCAAATGTTTTGAGGAATCCAGTTGAATCTCTCCAACCTGCTTTTCTGCATCCACAGACGTTAGCACAACAATTAAATACCAATTCCACTTCGAGGTGGAATATCACGGTATATAGGATTTATAAAATATCATCGGTTATTATGCGGCACATAGGGTCTCATCCCCTATATAATGCGGGAAATCAATCACTCCAAATACATATATAATACCAATTCCACTTCGAGGTGGAATATCGTGGCATATGGGTTTAATATAATATCATCCAATATTATACGGTGCATATGGTCTAAATCAATACAACTGATAATAATTTATCATTCAAGCACACAGTCAACAATTTAAATTTAACTATAACAATCAATCAATAACTGAAATTTTCAATTATTAAAATTTGAGTGAGAAGATCTCACCGTTAACTATGCATGCAGCCCATTTTCATCCAGACTTGTTTTCTTCTTGATTTTGGACCTTGTATAAACAATTATATAATAATTTTATTGACATTCGACTAATTGAATAATTAAATTTCCATTCAATAAATTTAGTTAACCAATGGTTTTAATTTCAAAATTAAAATTTAATTTTAAAAAATAATTAAATTTTAAACTAATGTTCTTTTTATAATTAATTTAGTTGAAATATCAACAAAATCCCCTAATTTAAATTAATCACTCAACAAAAATTAAATTAACTTTATTGTGAGTAGTTTTCCTGTTTTCTGTAATCGACAACAACAATCCATTATAAATTTAAAAACTGCATATATATATTTTCCTGTCTGTTTCCCCTTTTTATTTTTTTTTCTTTCAATCACATATAATTTAACGAATTAAAATAAAATAAAAGAGATAAATATACCTCACGGCCACTCAGTCGAACTCGCGATCGACCTACCCAACATCGCATCGAACATTAACCCAACAACCTCGAACTAGAGCGCCGCCTCATCCAGCCTCGCGCATACACTGCCTCGCGCACGCGAGAAGGCCTTGCGTCGACGTCTCCCACCTAGCCGCGCGCCGCCTTGTTTCCATTGCCATCGCGATTTGCAGTCATCGCGATTTGATTTTGAGCATGCTCCATTTTTTCCGCTTCCAAACTGTGAAATGCTCGAATCAAATTTTTTTTCCAAACTGTTGACTTCGAGTTGGATTTGAGTAGGAAGAGAAGAGGGGAAATTCGTTTGAACGAAAACAGAAGAAAAGGGGAGAACGAGGTTTTAACGTGGTTTCATTTGGCCATAGATTTTTTTTTCTTTTGAAAATTTTGTTTTAGTATAGAAAGAGGAAGAAACGATTTTATTCTTTTTATTTTTAAAGCAACGCGTGTAAAAATAGAAGGACAAGTGTTAAAATTTCAACACGTGTTATGGAGGTCTGGCTTAGAATTTCTAATGCAACAATATTATTCAAATTTGGATTTCAAATTTAAATTCAAATTGCTCCAATATACGCAACTCAAAATCTCGATCTCCAATCAAGGCGTACCGCCAGGCGTTTATAATGTTATACGCCTATCCCGAATGCAATGGAAAAGGTTCCGAGTCCAAATTCGATCGTATGGAGAAGATAGCTTTTTGGATCAGCTAAAACATTAATTTTTCAATTTAAATTTCAGCGCGTTTTTATGTCGTACGATCACACCACCACTCCAAATGCTACGAAAATTGAAATCTGATAATAATACAATATTACGGATCCAATGGAACTGGTTTTGTCAAATTCCGAGACTGTGCCTCAGAAGGCTATTTTTTTAAATATCGATTTAAACTATATATTTTCAAAACTGGACAAAACAGTTTCAAATCCAACTCTGAATCCTCCCTTATCTTCGGTATCATCAATATAAATTTTCTAAGCCATCAAATTATTTTTAACAGGCTTAAAATTGAAGATTCAAATTTTTACCCAACTTCGATAAATTAAATTCAATAATTTAATTGCTAAATCCATGGTTATATTTGAAATTCAAGCTAAACCGTCATTCAAATATTTAAAATCAATTAAAAATTTCAATTTCAATTGTCCAAAATTCAGGGTCGTCGCAGACTACCCCCATTAAAAGGATTTCGTCCCGAAATTACAAGTTAAGAAGAATGATCCTTAACCCATTCACTATCTTTCCAAAACCAAATAGTTTTATTAGCTTGCCAAACCAAATCTTTTATTAAAGAACCATTTACTCTAACTAATTTTCCAAAATCTTCCATAGTTTCCAACAATATTGTTTACTTCACAATTCAAATTTAAATTTAAATTCCAATTTCAAACTTTCAAAATTTTCTTAAAATTTTTCTAACTCTCTAAATTTTCGAAAAATTTCGCTAGCGTCTCCTTTGCGCGGCTAGCTCGGTACGACTACAAAATGCTATAACGGCCTCCCAAATTCAAAAGAAAACGAAAAGCCAAGCGGCTAGACAAGAATATCATCAAATTTCATACTGAAATTTAAATTACATACCCTTTTCGAGAAATTCAAATTGTCTTCGAAATCAAAATCCCAATTCCTTTTCCTTTATATCACATGTATGCTATTTAACAACCATATCCAATTTCTATATTCAAAAATAATTTTGCACATTCCATTAAAGTTTGAATACTTACTTCTCATACCATTATTACTTCACTATTGAAGTTATATATTCATTTTCATTCAATCTTGCATTTTCAATTTCATTTAAATTCAATTTACAACAATTCTATTTGGATTCAATTTTCCTTCTGAATATTGAATTTTATCAATTATCTTTCATTCACAACTGATTCATACAATTGTTTAAATTAGTTTTTTTACTAGTTATTTAAAATCTCATTTCATTTTATCTCAAACCATTCTTATTTCCAACTTTTATTATCATTAGTCCGCTTCGAACTAATTCTACAACTTCATTTCATTTTATATAATTTAAGCTGGATTTCAATATCCAGTTTCAATTCCAATTTTATTCATTCGTTCATCCTCTTATTCACAATTACCATTTCACAATTTTCAGTTTAATCTTCATTCACTTATTAACTTATAATATTTCCTCAATTCCAAATTTACTTAAGAATTTCACACTCCATTTCTTAAGTTTAGTACAAAATATTTTATATACTTCTTATTTTTATTTTCAATTCACCACTTTGGTTTATATCTACTTATATTAAACTGAATTTCCAATTCCATATCAATTCAATTATCGAATTCAATTCATTTTCAATCCATATTTTCTTTGTCATTCCTACAATTAGTTTTACTTACTAATTTTATTTCAATACTTCGCTTTGTTTATCACAAATCAAATTCAATTCCAATTCCAGTTCTATTTGCTTTCAAATTCAAAATGAATTTCAACATTCGATTTCACTTTCATTTACCTGCAATTGTAAATTTATTAATACATTCAGAAATTTATTTCCATAATTCAAACTCAATTCTAATTCATTTGTCTCTACCCAGAATTTATTTTCAACGTAATAAATTTTATTTAAGTAATAATTTCACTTAGTCTCCTTAAATTTTTCTTTAAATTCACATCATTTAATTGATTCACTTATACTTACTTTAATTTAACTCCAACCTTTAAGTTAAATTTATTCTATTAAAATTCAAATTGTATAAGTTATCAACTCATTTATATTCCATAAATATTTTAAATAGGATTCCAGAGCCTTTCCAACCTTTCAAAATCATCTTTGAAATCAATTCAAATTATCTTTTGGATTTCCAAAACAAAACCCAGTTTTCCAAACAACTTTAATCTAAAATATTTTAGCAGCAATTTCTCTCCTGGAAACTCAAAAATGAACACCAATGATGTCGCGATCATCATCGAAATTATTTTCTAGCGACCGAAAAGAGTTTAGAGCTTTTCATCCCTTCAAAAACATTTTTTTTTAAAACCTTTGAAAATCATTTCCAAACTTGAAATTTCAAAACTTTTCAAACCCTTTCAATTCTTTTCAAAAACATTTCTCTGGAATTCCATTTCAAATTGTAACTCACTTTTACAATATTCATTTACAAGTCCCATTTGTATATAAATTTATCTCTTAATCTTTGGTTATGTTTTCGATTTTTTATTCAACAATAATGATGATAATGTAATATTATCACCTCCTATCAATCAAGCAACCATAAACTACAATAATTTACGGAAATGATTTCTTTTCTATACAAAAATAGTTTGGGTAAATTATTTCATTCACCCTTATTTTAAAACAATAGCGTGTCAGTTTATCTTGTTTAAGAGTTTAGAAACCGCTATCAATACAGTTGGCCAAACTGCACCGACCAGAATCCATAAACAATCAATCAATAAGTCAACACAATATAAAACAATTTTATATTCACTAACAAATATGCGCTCATATCTATTATTACACTCAAACTCATTCTAGAGTACTACTGACTCTATCTCTAATGAGTAATTCCCACCAGAGCCAACGTTGTCACTTAACCGAATGCTCTGGTACCAATCTATAACGACCCGATTTACGACTTTCGAAAGTCGACATCGATAAGTCCACTGTATCGAATGCCGAACAGTCGAATGCCGTAAAAACGAACCGTTAGGGTTATAGAAGAAGATAGAAGAAGAAACAGAAACAACAACAGTATCTCACATTTCGCAGCAGAATAAATATAATGGATAAATGAATATCTTTAAACAAAATCACTATATCAGTTTATACATATATTATCAGAGTGTACAACAACACAACAACAGAAAGGAAATATTACATGTACTAGTGATATGCTTCGTCATCCACCTTGCTCCTGATCTCCACAGCATCTCATTTCTGACTTCGCTCCAGAATAACTGATAACCTGACTCTAGGCTGACCGTGTGGAAAATTATGGGCACCCAGAGTTTAGAAAGCGAACAATAAACTCCAGATCAGTCATAGGACTGGTGTGAGATCTTAAAAACAGTTATTTTCACAAAAAAAATAAAAAGAATCCGCCATGCTTTTGAAAAATGAAACTACCATAAGGCCTCCCGCCACACACACAATGCAAGCGCATACTTGGAGGAGATTTCTCCTTATGACAGTAAAAAATGCTTGATACCCGAAAACCTTTGGATATTATTATTAGTGCATAGTGTAGAAAACATTTCGAAAGTATAATATTAATCTTAGCCAGCATACCACATTTCTTCCTATGCCTACTATAGCTACCATGTTCAATAGAAGGTTACCGCCATATTCCATGGCATGTTATACAACTAAAAACCGCACAAAGCGCGTACTGTTTCTTTGGATTTCCAACAAATGGTCAGGCAAACGAACTTCCTGTACCAAAATGGGTACACCTCTGGAAGGACACGCCGAGAACCTAATCGAATCTCGACTAACAAGGCCGATGCTACCTCACGCTTTAACCAAGCTATAACATAGGTAATTACCACACAAGTATGCCATCCCCGGTCGTTACCAACCTTTATCCGAGGATCCTCAACCACAAAGCAACAACCACAAAGTATAATAAATTTGCAGTATCAACATAGGTAAAATATCTATGCTCCATACCATGATATCACCTCTTATACAGAAGAAAATGGACATACCCTAGGGGCGCGACCCCTAAAAATCTTGCCGCAACATTCCTGTTTCGACCATTTCCAGGTTGTGAGGCTCGACAAAGTCTCGTCCACAAAGCTACGTTTTTTTCGCAAAGCCATGCTTCGATCAACAAATGGTCAGCAGCACTTTGTATGCCACATTACCAAATTGGGAATGTATCACTAGTAACCATCAACTACATAACCTCTGAGCTCATCCGTCTCAAAGAAGGGTGTTAAGCTAAGAGAATAAATTCTCCGCCACCAACAGAAATGTATATGATAGAAACCATCTTTACATCTCAAAGTGTAACGTCAGACACACATCCATACAAGTCCACTCGAGGATCGAACGGAACCGAAGGCACTTCAAAGAAGCCCTTGCAGATCCGGATATTCACCAATCACGTTCGGAATCCCCATCACAAAGGGTGATCAAATTTCTATACCGGAGCAACTCGGTGCAGAGACATTCGACCGGTAATCCTTTCGCTTTCGAAAATACCCGGTCTTCAACACTATCTTCAAATGCAATTTCATTTCATCGTATCATTATTCGGAATGGGTTTTATGACACAAAGTCCTCTCCCGGCTAATTCGAATAACGAGCACTTATTTTAAAAATAAGTGTTACATTCAGATTTCAAACAAACCACAATAAATTTTCACCTCAATCTTTTAAACAAAAGATCCATCACCATCACAAAGGTTCGAAGTGGTTTTCGAATATCCATTTGGAATCCGATCCTCGGTCGCATTGAAATTCAAATGTCATTTAAAGGCTAATATTGATAGTCAGTTGTTTAACTACCAATCAACATTCACGACAATCATTGGATTTCAAATAATTTTCCCCAAGTTATTTATTTTCAAAATATCTTTGCAAAATATATTTTCACACTTCAACCATTTGAAAACAAATTTCAAATCACTTTTCACTTTTCAATCCTTTGAAAACAAATTTCAAATCATTTTCCTTAGGCGGAATATATTCCCAAATATATATTCATTTCCACTGAAAATCTATCGAGTCCATATACTTTAAAATAATTCAAATCACTTATCCAAAATATACTTGGAAAGCTTTAGAATAATTATCATTTCTAAACACTTGTTTAAATATTAGCTATAAAAACATTATACAGATATCTCATATAAAACTTCAAGTCCAAACTAATTTTTAAAATAAAATTAGTAGATAAAGTATAAATATTTAAATAACCATTTTCTAAATCAAATATCCATTTAAACCTTTAAATAATCACTTCTATAATTTATTAAATAAATCTTGACTTTAAAGATTTTCAAAATAGCTTAAGAAAATAATTTCTCCAAAATATTCTTTTAAAACCAACTCTAGAACTTTTTAATTTTTATTCGAAAGCTACTTTTAAAAAACATACTCGGCTTTCCAGGGAGAATACACTTTCCATTTCAAAATGGTCCTTTAAACCAATTAATAAATCTTTCTCGATTTATTTTACATTCAAAATCCGCAGATTTCTTTCCATGCTTTTAAAAATAAACCGATATTTATTTTTAAAACAAATTTTCTTTTCTTTTATAAATTCCCATTGTGAATTTAAATTTTCAAAAATCCTCTGATATACGATTTTCAAATCGATTCCCAAATATTCACTTCCAACACCAAATCTATTTTCGAATTGATTTCCAAATTTATCTCAAATACCAAATCAAATCCCAAATTGATTTTCCAAACATTTATTTCAAACACCAAAATGATTTCAGAATTGATTTCCCAAAATTTATTTTTAAATGCCAAATCAATTTCAAATTGGTTTCCCAAAGATTTATTTTCAAACACCGCATCAAATTCCAAATTGATTTCTAAATTTATTTTCTTTCAAAATAAATTCCTTTATTTCTTTCAAACTATTTAAAATCCGTATTTTAAATAAATTCTTCAACCTTTGAATAATATTACCCGAAATCCATTTATTAAGCCTTTTTCCCATATTTTAGAATTTTATTCAATAGGATTCAAAAATAAAACTTTATCCTTTTAAAATTCCTTCTTTTGAATTTGTCCAATTCTCAAAAATAAATTTTACTTTAAAGTTTTCAACTTGAATTTTAAAAATCCAATTCTTATTTATTTACGGCATCCTACGATACCAAAAATATATTCGGTTAAATTATAGCCTTCAACGATTTAAATCACAATATAATCACGCACAGATTATAAATAAGCCATCACACAACATCTGAAACAAATTCAAATGTTTTGAGGAATCCAGTTGGATCCCTCCAACCTGCTTTTCTGCATCCACATACGTTTGCACAACAATTAAATACCAATTCCACTTCGAGGTGGAATATCACGGTATATGTGATTTATAAAATATCGTCCGCTATTATGCGGCGCATAGGGTTTCATCCGCTATATAATGCGGGAAATCAATCACTCCAAATACATATATAATACCAATTCCACTTCGAAGTGGAATATCACGGTATATGGGTTTAATATAATATCATCCGCTATTATGCGGCGCATAAGGTCTAAATCAATACAACTGATAATAATTTATCATTCAAGCAACAATTTAAATTTAACTATGACAATTCAACAATCAATCAATAATTGAAATTTTCAATTATGAAAATTTGAGTGAGAAGATCTCACCTTTAACTATGCATGCAGCCCATTTTGATCCCGACTGTTTTCTTCATGATTTTGGACCTTGTATAAACAATTATATAATAATTTTATTAACATTCAAACTAATCGAATAATTAAATTTCCATTTAATAAATTTAGTTAACCAATGGTTTTAATTTCAAAATTAAAATTTAATTTTAAACAAATACTTAAATATTAAACTAATGTTCTTTTTATAATTAATTTAGTTGAAATATCAATAAAATCCCCTAATTTAAATTAATCACTCAACAAAAATTAAATCAACTTTACTGTGAATAGTTTTTCTGTTTTCTGTAATCGACAACAGCAATCTATTATAAATTTAAAAACTGCATATATATTTTCCTGTCTATTTCCCCTTTTTACTTTTTCTTTCTATCACATATACTTTAACGAATTAAAATAAAATAAAAGAGATAAATACACCTCACGGCCACTCAGTTGAACTCGCGATCGACCCTACCCGACATCGCATCGAACATTAACCCAGCAACCTTGAACTAGAGCGCCGCCTCGTCTAGCCTCGCGCATACACCGCCTCGCGCACGCAAGAAGGCCTCGCGTCGACGTCTCCCACCTAGTCGCGCGCCGCCTTGTTTCCATTGCCATCGCGATTTGCAGTCATTGTGATTTGATTTTGAAAACGATCCATTTTTTGCGCTTCCAAACCGTGAAATGCTCGAATCAATTTTTCGATTTTGAACTGTTGACTTCGAGTTGGATTTGAGCAGGAAGAGAAGAAGGGAAATTCGTTTGAACGAAAATAGAAGAATAGGGGAGAACGAGGTTTTAACGTGGTTTTATTTGGCTATAGATTTTTTTCTTCCGAAAATTTTGTTTCAATATAGAAAGAGGGAAGAAACGATTTTATTCTTTTTATTTTTAAAAGCAACACATGTAAAATAGAAGGACAAGTGTTAAAAATTTCAACACGTGTTATGGAGGTCTGACTTAGAATTTTTAATGCAACAATATTATTCAAATTTGGATTTTAAATTTAAATTCAAATTGCTCCAATAAACGCAACTCAAAATCTCGATCTCCAATCAAGGCGTACCATTAGTCGTTTATAATGTAATACGCCTATCCCGAACGCAATGGAAAAGGTTCCGAGTCCAAATTCGATCGTATGGAGAAGATAGCTTTTGGATCAGTTAAAACATTAAATTTTCAATTTAAATTTCAACGCATTTTTATGCCGTACGACCACACAACCACTTCAAATGCTACGAAAATTGAAATCCGATAATAATACAATATTACGGATCCAATGGAACTAGTTTCATTAAATTCCGAGACTATGCCTTGGAAGGCTATTTTTTTAAATATCGATTTAAACGATATATTTTCAAAACTGTACAAAACAGTTTCAAATCCAACTCTGAAGCTTCCATTCTCTTTGGTATCATCAATATAAATTTTCTAAGCCATCAAATTATTTTTAACAGGCTTAAAACTGAAGATTCAATTTTTTACCCAACTTCGATAAATTAAATTCAATAATTTAGTTGCCAAATCCATAGTTATATTTGAAATTCAAACAAAACTATCATTCAAAAGTTTAAAATCAATTAAAATTTTCAATTTCAATTGTCCAAAATTCAGGGTCGTCACAATAGGTGATCCTCTAGCTCCTCTCCAAAATCTCCATAATATCAAAGACAACCTATGAAAATACTCGGTTTGACCCGAGAATTAACATAAAAAAACATCCGAATTAGTCTAGAAGTACCGGCATGAGATAACTCAAATAATGGGAAACATATACAAATTCTATGAGACCACGCCACTTATGCAGGACGGGTTTTTACCTTACAAGAATAACATCCATATAGGCAAAAGCAGAAATAAACATCAAGAAATAAATCCTAATAAGAATGGGCATAAATATTATTAAACCAAACTTGAAAGAATGAGAATAAACCAAGTAAAATCCATACTAGACAGAATGGATAAAACAAGGTAACAATCCAAACTTGATAGAATGGACAAAATCAATACATAAATGCAGCAAAGAGTGGTCGACTCTTCTCGTGGAAATTTAAAGATAAACAGATTCAAGGGTTCGAATCAAATAAGTAAAGGAAAATTCCAACAAATGACTAGGAAGGTACACCCCCTAGAACCTCTCGTAATGCACTTCTAAGAAGCTCATTTACTCTGTGACACTTCTTAGAAACCTCCAAGCCGGAGCCCGCTAACCATATCGAATGTTCGAATATTTCACGTCTAAACCTTAACCGTTTTAAGGCAACGGTACATAAAAATCTAGATAAGATGTGAAACACCCTAATGGGGGCAATCCCATATAGCTTGGTCCCCCCTTAAACTTTGATTTTATTCATTTTTGACAAAGGATATCAAAGCTCAAAGAGAAGCAAATCATTTTTAAAGTGATGATACACCATGAAGAAAGCTAAATCTTGTAATTAATAAATCAACTATGGGTATAATTAAAATGATCATATATGTAAATTAAATATCATATATTTACCACTACTCATCGCTTCGAAACAAGTGCCAACTCTTGGTTGAAAATGAAGCCAGACAAGTTGAGGTAGTGTTATCTTTAAGCATCTCTTTGACGATAGTATTAACCATTGAGATAGAAACGTGTCCTTGCCTCAATGTTTAGCTTTAACGGTATGAATAAATCCTTTACATATAAGCGATATCGATTATGGAACTATTTTCCCATACCCAAAATTGAAACATTGCTTTTAAAAACCAAACTTGTGCTTGATTTCCATATTATAGTATTGGTAAAAACACTTTTAAAACGTTCTTTTATAAGGCAAAATTTACAATACTAAGTGTATTAAAATAAGGGTCAAAAAGCGAATGTCGTTAAACATTGTTTATTATAAACCCAAACAATTCACACTTAGCTTTATTTATAAATAATTCCTTTGAAAGGATTTTTCTCACTTATAAACCATTATTTATGAATTTAAAACAATATTAATTATCCCAAAATATAATAAAGCAATTTAAATACCATTATAAATTTAAAACAATATTAATTATCCTAAAAAATAACTAATCCATTTATAATCTCTTTTAAGTAAACAAATCCATTATCTTTAATAAAATAGTTAATTATTTCCAAATACTTTTATATTATCAATAAATTAACTATAAAATCTTTATTAAACCAGTTTATTAACTTTAAAACACTTTACTATATTAGTTAATTTACTTCAACACTTTCATTAAATCAATTAATTAACTTTAAAATATCATTAATTAAAAATATTTGTTAGATTCAAGGAATCATTAATTAGAATGAATGATTAATCTCAATCATTATTGATTAAAACGATTAACTAAATTTCAAATGCCATTAATTAAAATAATTAAACAAGTTCCAATAATCATAACTTAATTGGATTAGTTAAATTCAAAGCTCATTAGTTAAAATGATAAATTGAAAACATCATTTGTTAAAATAAGTAATTGACTATAAACCATCACCAATTGAAATGATTAATTAGATTTCAAAAATCATTAGTTAAAACAATTAATTAAATTTAAAAAAAATCATTAACTAAAATGATTAATTGCAATCAAATATGATTATTTAAAATGATTAATTATTTTTAAATATCATTAATTAAAATGATTATTAATTTCAATTATCACTAATTAAAATTACTATTTATTTCAAATATCATTAATTAAAATTATTATTTAAACCCTATTTCAACAACTAAAATAATTTGTTAAACTCAAATAATCTTTAGTTAAAATGATTAACTAAATCCAATCTCATTTTAATCAAAAGATAAACAAAATTTAACCATCATTAATTAAATTGGCAAATTAATTTCAAAATCATTAGTTAAAATGATTAATTACTTTGAAGTATCATTAATCAAAATGATTAATGAATTTTAACATCTATTTAGTGAAAACATAAGCTCAAGTTAAAAAACACACGATAGGGATTTAGGGATGAAAATTAATAAATGACGATATAGTGAAATCACTATAACGACAATTATCAAATTAAATGAAATATCAAGAATTACTTCAATTAACCATCAATATAACAGCATAAGGAAGAAAATAAATAATTGTTGGCAAATTTTCCCTCAGGGTCTCTCTATAGATTTTCCCTGCAAAATAATGGTTATGAACAATATATACATATACATACATACATACATACATACATACATACATACATATACAATCATATGGGTTCATAATGATCAAATTAATATGCCATCCATTTTCCAAATGGAAGTTCAACCAAATAATCAATCAAACCGTTTAACTAACATCCAATTGGCTTCAAAATGGGCCACCAACACCCAATTATGCAAAAGCTCGAGAAATAAATAAAGAAGAAAATGAAAACAATCAGAAAGCAAGTAAAAAGAGACAGGTTTTATAGTGGTTCGGCTAACTCTGGCCTACGTCTACTACCAAATAATCCTTTTTATTATACTAAAGTTTATTTATGGTTACATTCTGAAATCCTAGAATAAAATTAATAGAGTGTAGCCTTGGTTGAAGATAAAAAGAAGTAGAAAGATTATCACTTTTATAAATCTATGCCTACTATATTTATAGGGGAAGATGTGCATGGATCAAGCTGAAATTTTGGCAGAAGGCTCATAAGACCAAGACAAGTTCACCCAAAATTTTCAGGTACATTGAGGCGCACAATAGAGATCGGTATTGATCCCTATTTTGGTGTCCAAATGGGGTGCGAACCCTCTAGGTGGTTCCCTATGATGTTAGCTACTTTTCCCTCCAAATTTCATGTCATTTCGACTTTCGGTTTGTGAGATATCATTTTCCATGAAGTAGTATTACTTGAATTCTAATTTCTGTCGATCCTCATGGAAGGATAGGTACCGATCCCTCTAACTTGCTCCAAATACCATGCGATCCATAGGTGACCTTCTCCATGTTGTACTATGCTTAGCCTCTAAGTGTCGCACCAATTGGACTAGTAGAACTCGAGTTATCGATCAATCTTTGTTGTAATATGTCGTGAAGGTTGATTATCGACGATCCCCATGGAGGGATGGGCACCGATCCCTCCTACTTTCTCCAAATTCCATGTGATCCAATGGGTGTTCCACATGTTCTAATTAGCTTGTCCTCCAAGTTTTATGTCAATTGAATGTGTAGATGTTGAGATATTGATCGATCTTCGCTATGAAATTGGGCTTAGCTGACCCCTCAGAAGAATAAGTACTGATCCCTTTTAGTTTATCCAAATGACATGCGATCCCTATGGTAGGAGTCCTAGGGTTCCCACATATTTCTCACAAAATTTCATATGTGTTGGAATGTAGATTGTGAGATATTGATTGTTTTCCACAAGAATGCCTTTATACTCTGAAGTTTGTCGATCGCTTTTGTTGAAGCCAATCCATGCTGATCCCTCTTATACATTAACCATATTCCATATTTGGAACATTTTGCCTGGCATATCTACCAAATTCATTCAACCCTGACTTGATATTATTATTTGTACATGATTTGTTGGCCCTACATTCATCATTCTGGACTCATCGGCCTTAATAATTGTGAAGTCGATTGGGTTAAGTCCGCCTGTATAATGCCTTGGAAAAAGGTGGTTTAACACTTTGGCCCCCAAAAAATTACTTGCAATAGGAAGGCGTGTTTTGAATTTCCATAAATCCAAAATCCAAAGTCCATAATCCATCGATAGCCATATTATCCAATCTGTTGCCAATCCAAATCTATGATCTCTCTGGATCGTTAGCGAAATCCATGACCATTCCGAGTCAATATCCAATTCCAAACCATGATCTTCCCAAATCCTTTTATTCAAACCCTCGACCTCACTAGGTTGTTAGCCAAATCCCAAACTGCTCTGGCCCATATCCAAGTCCATAGTTGTTCAAAGCTGATATACAAATCCATAGCCTGTCTATGTTGTTATCCTAATCCAAATCCTCAATCTCACTGGATCCTTCCTGAGCATAACTCATACTCGACGACTTGGGCATGCCGATCCATCATGTTCGAGCGAAGCGACCTACCCCATGGCAAGCATAGTCCATACTTGATGACCTTGATATATCTGGATCCTTGCCGAGCACAATCCATACTCGATGACCTAAGTAAGTCAATCCATCGCATTCGAGCGAAGCAAACTACCCTATGCCAGGAAAAATCCCTACCCGATGACCTGTATTATCCATTATGTTAATCCAAATTTAAGCATTCCTAAGTCTTTAAAATAAGAATCTGTACAACCAATAAACCCGAGTTCAAATAAAACTCAAAAAACAAGAGAAGCGAACAAGAAGAAAGAAAAAAAACAAATTTCACAAACCCTAGCATTACGGTTTATCATCATCTCGGAGCATGCCTACGGACCGTCCTCGATCCCGTACATGTGTAAGTGACTTAGCCATCTTACTATGGAGTTTGCTACTTATTCTGTGCCATCTCGATCAATTGATGACAAGTTGACGATGATGCGGATCCAGTGCCATTTTCATTCAAGGTGTACGGTGGCTGCTCTGTTCCACCATTGTAGCCTGAGTCCTTATGTAATGTTGTAACTGATCATTCCTCACATGTTCCTCAATGATATCCTTCAGATGCTTGTAGTCATTTGTATTGCACCCATCCATCTCATGGAATAGGCAGCGCTTTTCTAATATCCATTTGCATTTGGACGGTTCCCTCCTTGCCGGCCTCCGATATGGAAGGCGCCCTCGTGTATCCAGATATATTCGTTCTAGGGTTCCATTCAATTCCCAGTAAAAAGAGAATCCGATTTCCCCCTTTATCGCTTCGATCCATCAAAGCTATTATCCATGTTCTGTTTACCATTGCCCTTTCCTAAGCTTTCATCGGATTGTTCTCCACCTCGTATCATATTAACTTCTATTGCATCATTATCATCTTTCGCATCTTCTTGTCCTAGAAACCTTTCTTATTCATGGTAGAATTTCCTAAGATCCATCGGTGGATCCCGTATCAGTGATATCTTAGAATCTGAATTATATGCAACTCTTGACACTGCAGCCATCAAAACCATCGAAGGATCTTGTAGATCCACCGAAAAAACTGCCGCATTGAACCTGGTTAAGAAATTATTAAGTGATTCTCCTGCCTACTCTTTACTGATGTTAATGGCATCACATTCTTGTGTCTTGTAATGTGAACTTGAAACTACTTTATAAATCTTTCAACAGATTTCATCCATGTGCTAATAGAACAATCACTCTCCAATTGTCTGAACCATAGCGTTGTTAAATCCGTTAAGTACAAGGGGAAGCATCGTGCCAAGACGTCTTTTAAAGCCTCGGGTACTTTCATATGCCGTATATACACATCATTTGCATAGTTGGATCCGTATTTCCATCATAAGCTTCCAGTGTTGGTAGTTTGAATTCTAGTGGATTCCTTGCATTCTTGATATTAGGAGCGAATGGACTTCTATTTACATCCTCCAGATCTCTATTCACCAATCATCCATGTATAGCTCGCCTTATCATCTCTATAAACTTGTCATTGTCTTCCAACGGTAGTCTCCTATCATCATGTCTAAGCTACCCTCCGAGTCTATGAGAGAATTCTGGAACGTATTCCTAGGGATGAGCATCCAAATTCTGATTCACACCAAGCTCAATAGGATTGATCGCAGGTCCTTCAGCATCACGATCAACCAGACCTAGGGGCATACCCTCTAGCCTTTAGGGATCGGTGCCGTTCCCTCTGGGATAGCAGGTGACCACCCTCGGCTGCTCCATTATATTCCCTATATTAGCTCCATTTTCATGTTCCTGGTTCTAATTTCCAGTGATTCCTATTGCTTTAACTCCTTGATTCTATGCTCTAACTTTTTCAATCTGTTAAAGAAAATTTTTCATCATCTCCTTCTGTCTTTTCAGCATCCTCTCCTGCACAGAATCCATCACTGTTTCCATCTCACCCCTGGTGACGTATAAAGATGCTTGATTAGCTCTAGCTCCCAAGGAAGCCTCCTAACTCCCTCCATGGTGGCTCCTTTCTGGTAGCACTCTCCTTGTTGATTGCCTAGCCATTTCTTGCTATATCCAAGTATCTAAGCTTCAAAATCTAAGCTCCTAGCTTATAAATCCATGGGTGCAAGTCTTCTCAATGAAAGTACCAAAATGTTGGTGTAAAAATTAGCCACTGACACCCAATTATGCAAAAGCTCCAATAACCAATCCAATCACAGAAATATAAAGAGAAGTAAATAAACAAAATGAAAAAAAATCAGAAAGCAAGTAAAAGGAGACATGATTTATAGTGGTTCGGCTAACTCTGGCCTACGTCCACTCCCAAATAATCCTTTTTATTATACTGAAGTTTATTTATGGTTACATTCTGAAATCCAAGAATAAAATTAATAGAGTGTAGCTTTGGTTGAAGATAAATAGAAGTAGAAAGATTATCACTTTCCTAAAGCTATGCCTACTGTATTTATAAGGGAAGACGTGCATGGATCGAGCTGAAATTTTGGCAGAAGGCTTAGGAGACCAAGATAAGTTCATCCAAAATTTTCAGGTACATTAAGGCGCACAATAGTAACAATCTAAGATCCAAGAATAAAATTGACAGAGCATAGTCTTGGTTGAAGATAGAAAGAAGCAAAAAGACAACCCTTTTTTTGACTCCATGCCTGTTGTATTTATAGGGGAAGACATGCACGGATAAAGCTGCAATTTTAGTGGAAGGTTCAGGAGACCAAGACGAGTCCGCCCAAAATTTACAGGCCCATTGGGGCCCATAATAGGGATCAGTACCGATCCCTATTTTAATTTCCAAATAGGGTGCGATACGTCTAGGTGGTTCCATATGATGTTAGCTACCTGCCTCCAAATTTTATGTCATTTCAACATACAGTTTGTGAGATATCACATTTTCCATGAAGTAGAATTACTTGAGTTCTGATTTTTGCCGTTCCTTACGAAGGGATAGGTACCAATCCCTCCAACTTGTTCCAAATACCATGCAATTTCTAAAAGAGTTTCTCCATGTTGTATTATGCTTAGCCTCCAAGTTTCACGCCAATTAGACTAGTAGAACTCGAGTTATTGATCAATTCTTGTTGTAATATGTTGTGAAGGCTGATTATAGATGGTCCCTATAGAGGGATAGGTACCAATCCCTCCAACTTGTTCCAAATTCCACGCGTTCCCTATGGGATATTCCATGTGTTCTAATTAGCTGGTCCTCCAAGTTTCATGTTAACTGAATTTGTAGATGTTGAGATATTGATCGATATTCACTATGAAATTGGGTTTAGCTATGCCCTAAGAGGGATCGGTACCGATCCCTCTTAGTTCATCTAAATGATATGCAATCCCAAGGGTAGGATCCCTTTGGTCCCCATATCTTTCTCACAAAATTCATATGTGTTGGACTTGTATAACGTGAGATATTGATTGCTTTCCACAAGAATGCCTTTGTACTATGAAGTATGCCGATCCTTGTTGATGGAGCCAATCTACGCCGATCCCACTTATACATTGAGCCATATTCAATACTTCAAACATTCTTCCTAGCATATCTATCAATTCCATTCAACCTCGACTTGATATTATTATTTGTACTTGATTTCAAGGCCTTACAATCATTGCTCTAGACTCATCGACCTTAATAATTGCGAAGTCTATTGGGTTAAATCCGCCTGTATACTGCCTTTGCAAAAGGTGGATTAACACATCCAAGCAAATCAATAATCATTTATAACATCATAAATATGGTGTAATAAAATAGAATGTGAGTTAAACTTACATTGATTTTCGTTTTCCGCTGAAACGTTCCGATTTGGACTAAAACCGAATGGCCGTTCGGTTTTAGCATAAATTCTCACTTGCTCCAAATCCAACCAAACACCTCATTGGAACTCGTATGAGAGAGTTATTCAATTTTTAGTTTACCGATTTAATTAAATAGTTTAATATACTCAATTACAAAATAATTACAAAATTACCCTTCCAATCAACTCCTTCTTCCTTCCATCTTAATTTCCTTCTTCATGTACATGCACATAGTGCCTCCCTTGCTCGTACATGCATGCCGATGCTACTTCTATAAGCCATGAAACCACCACCGTCATCGCCAATAATCTTGCCTGCTCCAGAGATCTTCAACCAACACCTAAACCTCATGCTCGACGCCCCAATACAGATCGCAACATGGTGGGTTTGAACGTGACATTAGAGAGTCGTCCAATCCACTATTGTACATCACGAGATTCGGTCATAAGGTGCCATGCGACCTCTCAAACACAAAACCAATCTCCAATTTGCCTAATTCACCCTAAATAAATCTAGAAGGCTAACCCTAGTTTTGCCTATCAAGTCGGCCATCGCCTAAACATGAATGCACGTTCAAAATTATATAGAATCGAAGCTCTAAATTTTACGATTTCAAAGATTCAACTTTTGTAATTTTTTTGGATGAGTGGATTATTGGGTTTTGAATTTTGAAGATGAAAGTTTGCTTTCATTTACTGACTTTGAAAATAGCGGAGGGAAGGATGATTTAAAGTAAGTGGGCAGCTTAGAGTGTTGACTTTTTATTCATTTTATAACCAAATTAAATTAAAAAAACAACAACAAGATTATGTTTTCTTTCACTATATCAAATGGATTTCTTGAGCCACCCAAATTATTTACCCAGGGACAGACAATGTAAGAAGTTTATGTGTGTGTGTAAAATAAAAAAATTTAGGTCGCTCCACTGCGCAATATCCCGTTCGCGTACGAGCCATGAATAACAAAAATAAAAATATGATCGCGTACAACTATATGCCATGATTGCAAAACAAAAAAATATATGTTAAATTATTCCAGGAAGTTTCAAAAATACCGATGTGTGCCACAAAATGCGTTAAATAGGAATTTAATTATTTTTTAAATTATAAATTATGGAAAAATCTTATAAATTGAATAAATAAAAACGTCAATAAAAAACAGCTCGTTATAATTAAATAAATTTTCCGATTACATTCGAACTATTTATTACTGCAAATAAATTAGTAAATTGAATTCACCAATATTAATTATTAATTATAAGGAGTTAAATAAAATCATTAAATCCATTTAATTAATATTTAATTCACAAATTTCAATATTTAAATGACTACTATACTTGAATTCAAGTTATTAAATTCCAAAATCCAATTATTTAAATATTTAAAATTAGTAAAATTAATTAAACATTAAAATCAAGTGATCAGAATTTTTGGTCATTACATTCCCCCTTAAATGAATTTTGTCCCGAAATTCCCAAGGAAGAAATTATTTCCAAACTCTTAATTTTATACTATTAATTAAAATGAGTTATTAAACTTATTAACTTTTAAAAAATAATTAGCTGGAATAGATTCTAAAGTTTTCAAGTCTTTTAAGTTCACCAGCCTATACCAACTAATTCCCTTCCATTTAATCATTTCCAAGTTAAAACTCAAAAATAAAAATTTTAGTCATCAAATATTTTTTAAAATTCTCAAAAACTTTCTAACTCTTGAATTTACAAAAAAAATTGCCAGCGTCTCCTTAGCGCGGTTTGATCGAAATAACTACAAATTGCCTCTATAGGCTTTAAACAAATCAAAGGAAAACAAAAGCCAAGTGGCTTCCCTTAATCGGTGTAACGATCCATACTTTTGACTATTGTAAGTTATATAATGAAATTATTGGATCAATATGGGTAAAAATGAAATATAATGATTTACAGGAAATTATTGTCAAGGATAAAATTTCTCAGCATTTTAGCATCAAGGAAAAACCTTCAATATTTTAGCCTCAAGGACAACTTTCTTTAGGTATCAGTTTTTAGTTATTGATAGCAGTTTTTAGGTATCAGTTTGTAGTTATCGGTAGCTGTTTTTAGGCATCCGTTTTTAGTTCGGTAGCAGTTTTGAAAGAATGTCCGTCCTTATGAATAATTTTGGAAGAATTTTTGTCCTTACGAATAATTTTTAGGAGAATGTTTGTCCTTGTGGTAAAAATATTAAGGTCGTGTCCTTGAGGATAAAAATATACAAATTTTTGTCCTTTAAATTAATTCCCCCAATGATTTATTAATATTAAGTTATTGGATAATTTAATTTGTTTAAAATTTAATATTTGAGATTATTTGAATTATTGAATTATGGATTTAATAGGATTAAAATGGTATAGGAAATTGATTCAAATTTTATTTAAGTATGAATGAAGATTTCTAACATATAAAATTGGATGTGAAAGTGGATAATTAGAAATTGGAAATTTTATATTATAATTGATTAGTAAAAGTTTTCATTATGGCCACTATCTTGGATTTCGACGAAACCAGTTTCGTCGGATCCGCAGTGGTGAATTATTGTAGGATTTCAAGTTTTGTAGCGTTCAGACTTGTCATTTAGCCGTGCCAGCTTGAAATGTGTAGAAATTTAATTTCAAAATTTAATTAAAATAATGGACTTTGAAAAGCTATCTTCCACATACGATCGAATTGACTTTGAAAACTAGTTCCATGGTGTTCGGAATGGGAGTAAAATATTATGAACGCCAGGCGACACGCTTCGTTTGGAGCTCGAGAAATTTCGAACGTTAAACGTCAGACATTTTCAAATTAAATAATAATATAAATGTCCACACCTTTTCCCCAAAATCATGCAAACCCCTACCTCTTTGTCCACGTATTTCCCCTTTTTCCTTGTTTTCAAATACCTCAGTCAAAAAAAAGAAAAATTTATACGAATCGATCGAAAAAAAGAAGTAATGACGTGAGGCGACGATGATAGGGAGGAGCAGCAGCTCATGGAAGGGGATTAGGCGCGATGCAGTCGATGGATAGGGTTAGGACTAGGGTTCGACGTCAACCTTCATACGCTCTCTGCTCTTGAGCGTTGCAGATGAAGCGGCGTGGCAGCAAGGCTAGGTCGAGGCGATGGTTGGGCGTCGATCGCCATTGATAAAAAAATGAAATGTATTTGAAATGAATTAGATAAAATAATAAAAGAAAATCTTAATTGAATAAGTTTTTATAACTTATAGATTTGATAAATATTATGTTAAAACAAAATTTAAATTGGCTGAACATGAATGATAGCGGAAGAAGAAAAAAAAGAAGTTTAACTTAATATTAAATGAGTTGAATTGGATTTGAATTGAACAAGAGGAATTAGTAAAGTGAAATAATTCCACTCAGGCTATAAATGAATTAATAGAATAAATACTACTTGAATTATAAAATAAAATGCAATTTGAATTGTAAAAGAAATTGAATAAAAATGGATGAGTGTAAGTAAAATTAATATGAATAATTTAATTTAATTTAAAATTGTATGTAAATGAGTTAAATGAAAATGGAATGAGGTCAATAAAATTGTGTGCTACCTCATTTAATATGGAATAAGCTAACAAATTGAATTATAAGATGAAGTTAACTCAAGAGATGTTGAATGAATTGATTGTGATAAAAGATAAAATTTATTAATGTGAATTGGAGTTATAAAATAAAATTTACTTAAGAAATTTATTATATGAGTTTGAATCAGTGGATTAATATGAACTTAAGTTATGGGATAATAATAAAAATGAGTTGTTGTTTTTTAAATTGTTCATAATAAACTTAAATGGTTTATAAATAATATTAGTATTAAATACTAGGTGATAGTGAAATAAATTTAACTTAACAGGGTTAAATGGAATGAAAATGAGATATGAAATCTGATTTAACTTAAGTAGAGTTAATGGAAATGAATAAATGTATTCTGTCAAGGAAATAAATTAACAAAATGAGTCAAATAAAACAAAATTTGATTCTAAATGAAAATTAACTTGAGTTGTAAAGTTATATTGAATGTAAAAGCTTTACTTATACAATGTAAGATAAATTTGATTTCAATGAATGTAAATAAGTGAATGTGAATTAATTTAAAATAAATGGAAGTGAATGTGGGTATAATAAAATTTAAATGAATGGAATGAAAATTCATTGAATAATAAATAAAATGAACGTCACTAAAATAAATATTAATCAATTGAAAATAAGTCGATTGAATGTAAATACATTCAATTGTAATAAATCAAATATGAATGCAATGAATATTGGTTGATTGAATAAAAATGGATAGAAAGCAAATTAGTCGAATGTAAATTAATTAAAAGCGAATGAATTGAATATGAATCCATTGTATGATTAATGGAATAGACATTAATAGGTGGATGTTAATCAAATAAGAAGTAAATAATGGGAATGCAAATAAAATTGGATGTTAGTGTAAATTGATTGAAACCGAGTCAATTAGTATCTTAACGAAATGAATGTTAATAAGAAATGAAGGGTATAAGTAAAAAAAATGACATTGGATGATGTAAATTCACATGGTTATGAATAAATTGGATTAATTGGACGGATATTGATTGTTGGATGGTTTATTTTGTTGCAAACCATTGTATTACTGTTTTGATTGCATATGATTATTGCATGTTGCGTATTTGTGCTCGTATTTATTGTTTGGATTCAAAATCCATGTTATATGGTTATATTAGACTTATACATGCTTCAGTATCTTTATATGCAACTAATATCTTAAATTGAGTTGAGATAGGTACATACGAAGACCATCTGGACGTATATGCAGATTTGTGTGTTTGCTTGCTTAATATGAGCAAACTCGCTCGTATTATTAATAATAAGGTACGCATCTTGGCTTACATATCGCGATTTTATAGTTTTGCCCTTCGAGATGCCTCATCATTGAGATGAAATGTATATTTGATATCTATTTGGTATATTTGTGATATATATTGATATTGTAAATTTTTCCGAGCGCAAAGGAGACTCTATTGAAATTTTTCGTAAATCCAGGAGATAGAAAATTTTTGAGGTTTTAAAATTTTTATAGTTTGTTTTTATATATAAGTTATTTTCCATAAAATCCATATCGGAATGGCGTAGTAGAAATGAAGTATGGTTTTGAAAATAATATTTTAAAGTTTTTTAGATTAATAGTTTTGAATAAAATATATTGTATGTAAAATTCTTTAATTAACGCCTTTTCGGGGACGAAAAGTTTCGAGTGAGGGAGTATGCAACGATCCGTACTTTTAACATTGTAAGTTATCAAATATAATAAAATTATTGGATCACTATAAGTAAAAATAAAATATTATGATTGTTAATATTAATTTATTGGATAAATTAATTTGTTTAAAATTTAATATTAAAGATTATTTGAATAATTGAATTATGGGTTTAATAGGATTAAAATGGTATAGGAAATTGATTTAAATTTTATTTAAGTATGAATGAAGATTTTTAACATATAAAATTGGACGTAAAAGTGAATAATTAGAAACTGGAAATTTTATATTATAACCGACAAGTAAAAATAGCCATTTTGGCCACTGTCTCGGATTTCGACGAAACCAGTTTCTTCAGATCCGTAGTAGTGAATTATTGTACGATTTCAAGTTTCGTAGCGTTCAGACTTGCCGTTTGGCCGTGCCAGCTTGAAATGCATAAAAAATTATTTTTGGAATTTAATTAAAGTAATTGACTTTGAAAAGCTATGTTCCACATATGATCGAATTGGCTTCGAAAAGTAGTTCCATTGTGTTCAGAATGGGGGTAAAATATTATGAACAACAGGCGACACACATTGTTTGTAGCTCGAGAAATTTCGAACCTTAAATTTCAGATATTTTCAAATTAAATAATAATATAAATTTCCACACCTTTTCCCCAAAATAGTGCAAACCCCTACCTCTTTGTCCATGTATTTCCCCTTTTGCCTTGTTTTCAAATACCTCAGTCGAAAAAAATAACAAATTTATAAGAATCGATCAGAAGAAAAGAATTAATAGCGTGAGGCAATGGCGATAAGGAGGAGCGGCGGCTCATTGAAGGAGATTAGATGCGGCACAATCGATGGATAGGATTAGGGCTAGGGTTCGATGTTAACCAACATACACTCACTGCTCTTGAGCGTTTGAGATAAAGCAGCGTGGCAGCAAGGGTAGGTGGAGGCGATGGTCGGGCATCGAACGTCATTGCAAAAAAATGAAATTTATTTGAAATGAATTAGATAAAACAATAAAATGAAATTTTAATTGAATAAGTTTGTATAACTTAAAATATTAAGCTAAAACAAATTTTAAATTTGCTAAATACGAATGATAACGGAAGAAAAAAAAGAAGTTTAACTTAATATTAAATGAGTTGAATTGGACTTGAATTGAACAAAAGGAATTATTAAAGTGAAGTAATTCCACTCAGGCTATAAATGAATTAATAGAATAAATACTACTTGAATTATAAAATAAAATGGAATTTGAATTGTAAAATAAATTGAATAAAAATGG
Organism: Allium cepa; assembly: GCA_030765085.1. Classification (NCBI taxonomy): domain Eukaryota; kingdom Viridiplantae; phylum Streptophyta; class Magnoliopsida; order Asparagales; family Amaryllidaceae; genus Allium; species Allium cepa. Next base: position 889,618,602 of record CM060929.1, read on the forward strand.
ATAAGTGTAAGTAAAATTAATATGAATAATTGAATTTAATTTAAAATTGGATATAAATGAATTAAATGAAAATGGAACGAGTTCAATAAAATTATATGTTACCTAATTTAATATCGAATACGCTAACAAATTGAATTATAAGATGAAGTTAACTCAAGAGATGTTGAATGAATTGATTATGATAAAGAGAAAACTTATTAATGTGAATTGGAGTTATAAAATAAGATTTACTTAAGTAAATTTATTATATGAGTTTGAATCAATGAATAAACTAATTAAGTGAATTAATGGATTAATTTGAACTTAAGTTATGGGATAAAAATAAAAATGTGTTGCATTTTTGTAAATTGTTTATAATAAACTTAAATGGTTTATAAATAATATTAGTATTAAATTCTAGGTGATAATGAAATAAATTTAACTTAACAGGGTAAATGGAATGAAAATGAGATATGAAATCTGATTTAACTTAAGTAGAGTTAATGGAAATGAATAAACGTATTCTATTAAGGAAATAAATTAACAAAATGAGTCATATAAAATTTGATTCTAAAAGAAAATGAACTTAAGTTGTAAAGTTATATTGAATGTAATAACTTTAATTATTGAATGTAAGAGAAATTTGATTTCAATAAATGTAAATAAGTGAATGTGCATCAATTTAAAATAAATGGAAGTGAATGTGAGCATAATAAAATTTAAATGAATGGAATGAAAATTCATTGAATAATAAATAAAATGAACTTCACTAAAATAAATATTAATCAATTGAAAATAAGTCGATTGAATGTAAATACATTGAATTGTCATAAATCAAATGTGAATGCAATGAATATTGGTTGATTAAATAAAAATGGATTGAAACCAAATTAGTTGAATGTAAATCAATTAAAAGCAAATGAATTGAATATGAATCCACTGTATGATTAATGGAATGAATATTTATATGTGGATGTTAATCAATTAAGAAGTAAATAATGGGAATGCAAATAAAATTGGATGTTTATGTAAATTAATTGAAACCGAGTCAGTTAATATCTTAATGAAATGAATGTAAATAAGAAATGAAGGGTATAAACTAAAAAAAATTGACATTGGATAATGTAAATTCACATGGTCATGAATAAATTGGATTAATTGGATGGATATTAATGGTTGGATGGCTTCTTTTGTTGCAAACCATTGTTATTACTGTTTTGATTGCTTAAGATTGTTGCATGTTGCATATTTGTGCTCGTATTTATTTTTTGGATTCAAAATCCATGTTATATGGTTATATTAGACTTATACATGCATCAATATCTTTATATGCAACTAATATCTTAAATTGAGTTGAGATAGGTACATATGAAGACCGTTTGGACGTTTACCAAGATTTATGCTTTTGCTTGCTTATTATGAGCGAACTCGCTCGTATTATTAATAATAAGGTACGCATCTCGGGTTACATACCGTGATTTTATATTTTTGCCCTTCGAGATGCCTCATCATTGAGATGAGATGTATATTGATATCTATTTAGTATATTTGTGATATATATTGATATCGTAAATTTTTTCAAGCGCAAAGGAGACTCTGCCAAAATTTTTCGTAAATCCAGGAGTCAGAATTTTTTTGAGGTTTTAAATTTTTATAGTTTGTTTTTATATTTAAATTATTTTCCACAAAAACAATAGTGAAATGGCGTAGTAGAAATGAAATAATGGTTTTGAAAATAAGATTTTGAAGTTTTATAGGTTAATTGTTTTGAATAAAATATACTGTATGTTAACTTCTTTACTTAACGCCTTTTCGAGGACGATAAGTTTTGAGTGGGGGAGTATATAATGATTTGCACTTTTAACTATTGTAAGTTATCAAATATAATGAAATTATTGGATCAATATGGGTAAAAATAAAATATTATGATTTTTTAATATTAATATATTGGATAATTTGATTTGTTTAAAATTTAATATTGGAGATTATTTGAATAATTGAATTATGGATTTAATAGGATTAAAATGGTATAGGAAATTGATTCAAATTTTATTTACGTATGAACGAAGATTTTTAACATATAAAATTGGATGTAAAGTTGAATAATTATAAATTGAAAATTTTATATTATAATTGACAAGTGAAAATAGCCATTTTGGCCACTGTCTCATATTTCGACGAAACCAGTTTCATTGGATCCATAATAGGGAATTATTATAGGATTTCAAGTTTCATAGCGTCGGACGTTTCGTTTGGCTGTGCAAGCTTGAAACGCGAAGAAATTTAGTTTCATAATTTAATTAAAATAATTGAATTTGAAAAGCTATCTTTCACATATGATTGAATAGGCTTCCAAAACTAGCTCCATTGTGTTCGGAATGGGGGTAAAACATTATGAACGTCAGGCGGCACGCTTCGTTTGGAGCTCGAGAAATTTCGAACATTAAACGTTAGATAATTTCAAATTAAACAATATTATAATTATCCACACTTTTTCCCAAAATCGTGAAAACCCCCACCTCTTTGTCCATGTATTTCCCCCTTTGCCTTGTTTTCAAATATCTCAGCCGAAAAAAGAAGAAAAAAAATTATATGAATCGATCGGAAAAAAAGAAGTAATAGCGAGAGGCAACGACGATAGGGAGGAGTAGTGGCTCATCGAAGGGATTAGGCGCGACGTAATCGATGGTTAGGGATAGGGTGCGGCATCGACCTTCATGCGCTCTCTACTCTCGAGTGTTGGAGATGTAGCGGCCTAGCAGCGTGGCTAGGTGGAGGCGACGGTCGGGCATTGATTGTCGTTGAAAAAACAAACAGTAATCGTGGCTGGAAGACTCTCGTGAGAGCGTGGCGACAGAAATCAATGCAAAAGAAGGTTATTTTTTTTTAATTGTTTTTTTTAATTAATTTTAATTACAATTGAATGTTGTTTAACCCGTCAAATTTTCATACGAGGTCGAATTTAAGTAAAACAAATTGCATTGAAATCGTTTTGACGTTGTCTACACTATGGAGTTAAAATTTTCGTTGTTCGCCTCATTCGAATTTTTAGATTCGAACGAAGATGAGTGCTTTATATGCTAACGTTTGACTAATATATTTTTATGTTAGTAAAATTTTATATCGCAAATTGATTTAAATTTATTGATGGCTGTTTGATAAACTCAATTTACATTTAATTAACATCTGGATTAATTGATTTGAATTGATAGTTAAATTAAATTTGAATTTAACTGCTAGTAAAATCCCCAATTACCGATAATTGGTTGATTGTTGTGATTATTGGTTGTTTGGATGATTGATTGTGATGGATAAAAATTGGTTGATATTTGAATGATTGGTTATTTAATTATTTTGATATATCATGTTATCGTCTTAATATTATTTACGGTATATAAAACTATAAATTGAATTATTTTGAATAAATTAAGAAATAGGTGGAAACGATATATACCTATGGCATTTATTTTGGATTGAAATGATATATATCCATCCCTGGAATTAAATTGAAATAATTGATTCACTTGGCCATAGGACAGAAGACACCGGATTGGTTAAATTAAATGATTTTAAAATTTTGATTTAAAATTATTTAAATGATTTGGTTTTAAGAAAAATAATTGAATTTATGGAAATCGAATTATTTTTGTATTGGAACTCGAAATGTTGAAATTTAAATTTGATATAGGAATCTTTTAAATAATCAAAGTTGAGATTTTTAAGTTATGGTCAAAATATGATGTGAATTTCAAAAAAATTGATTTATTTTAAAAGATTGTTCTTTTATTCGAATTTTGAATATTTTTAAGTAAAAGGTGATATAAAAATGATATTTCAAAATTTGGTTATATTTGAAAATTTGGATTTTAAATTGAATATTGAAGGAAAATTTGATTTAAGTGTTTTGAATCAATATTTTGGAAATCGAACTCGTAATTGATATAAATCAAAACGGTTTAAATTTGGAATTGGAGTTGAAATTAATTTGAGGTTGTAATTTAAATTAATTTGGAATTTTAAATTTTAAATTAATTTGGAATTGGACTTGAAATTAATTTGGAATTGGCATTGAAATTAATTTTGCATCGAAGTAAAATTCGACTTGAAATCGGAATGGAATTGAATCGATTAAATCAGAATAGAAATCGGAACTGGTTTGAATTGGAAAATTTGGAAAGTGAACTAGTTTGACTTTGAAACTATTTTTAAATGAATATTTTTATTACAAATGATTGAAAATCTATATTATTTAAATATTTAAATTATTTTGATTTCCCAAACTATTTTACTATATAAACCATTTTTAATACTCAAATTATTTTCTATTAGACTATTTTAACTACTTAGCTATTTTTAAAGTATTTTCTAAAAATTTAAACTAGTCAAAGGGAGAAATGTTTATATTTAAATCTTGGATTTAAATGCAAATTGAGTTAAAGTGAAGTTATAACCAAAATTGTAATTCGAATCAAAATTTTGAAATGAAATCGATATATCAAACTGAATTGACATTTTGAAGCAAAATATGATTTTTGAAGCGAATAGGATGATTTTGAAATTGATTTGATTTTGAAACAAATATGATATTTTGATATCAAATACTAATTGTATTCGAAATGTAAAAGAACCAACCGGTGTGGTAAATGACGATTGGTTGTTAAAGAGACCGGAGCCACTTATTGACATATTCTCTGTCAACATTGGAACCAGTTTGGCATCGTGTATGCGTTGGATGATATCCAAAACGTATTGGTTGAATTGGAGATGTTGACTAGAATGAAGTAAGAGAACAATGATGGATAGCCTTGACACTTGTATCAAAATTAAAATGACTAAAACAGGAGCCTATGTCTGGCCAATGAAGTTAGCTACATCTAACGACGTTGATCACTCGAATTACTATTGTGTTTTTTGACTCGATGGATGCACTTTTTGTTTGGATTGATAGTCGCTGTCGGCCATAGATGGGTTACGACCAGCCAGAAAGGGTAAACCGGTAGAATCCTACCTTGGGATTGCCTCACGTGCCTCGTCATATTTATCCCTATACGAGCTATTACCTCTTTAGTTTACAACTGTACAAATGTGTTAAGGTGGATCGATGTAAAGCCTTAATGCTATTTTAATATTTCTTTTACCGATAGACATTATCTATTATAGCGTACACTATTATATATAAATATTTGATGGATCTTTAGAAGATGGAAAAACCCATAACATCTTTTAAGTTATTGCACTTATACTTTGTGATATTGATTTGACTTACATAAGAGTATTTCAATGCTGACTCGAATGTTTTATCTTTTCATTACGCTCGGGTCAGTCCTGAGTTTTTTCAGAGTATTGAAGATTATTCTCTAGAGGACAAAGATGAAGATTTGATATATTGCTATTATTATTATTATTCCCTACATCATGCTATTCTGCTGCATTGATTATTTACCCCTTATGTATATATAACACTAATAAATGTTGTACAGATTATAATAAAATGCATAGTAAACAGCTTCATGAACTAATATCCGATTATTATATTTTATCGTTCCACTGTGAGATTCAGTGTTTATTTTCTTCTTCTTTTCTAATTTTTCTTAATTAACCCCATTGATTATCTACGTTTCAGATTTTTTGAGTTTGACATGTATGCACTTATTGTCGATTTAAACCTTCCGGAATGTGGGTCATCACAATTAGGGCATAAAATCATCAACCATTTTAAATTTCTAAATTTACTACGTACCTTTTTGCGTTTGATTTATATTTTGGCCAGTAATTTATTATCTCTATGCAAATGCAGGTGCATAAAAAGTCAAGTGGAAATCTCGTGCTTCCCTGTACTTACATAATCTAAAAGAGAATTAGGTTGATAAAAGAAATTTGATGTAACTCTACACGCAAAAACTAGCAAGATATAAATCCACATGCAACTCTAGTGTAACATAAAGCTAATGCAACAACATCACAATCATAAGCGATAAAATACAGAGAATATTCTATAATAGATGTCATGCATCCAATAATTTCAAATGATAAATTTAGATCTAAATGCTTGGTTTCTAAATTCAAAAATTTATTTTCAAATTTCTTAGATGGGAATTAAAAAATCAAAGTGACAAGGAGGGAATTCTTCCTACTAAAGTATGGTGAAACTCTAGAATCAAAACAAAATAGAGCATCCAGTGGTATTTCGGTTCCTCCAAAAACATGAGTGAATAAATAATATTTCTTTTCCAATATTTTCAAAATCTCCTTTTTCTCTTCAAAATCACCAGAATTTAGGTCTAATAACAATAATTCAAAACCTTGGTGTATAAATCTTAAATTTATAAGTTAGGGAATATAAAATCACACAATCAGTTAATCAATTTCAATAAAATCAAATCAATCAAATTCTGTGAAAGAATAAATTAACACTAACAGTCCATAAAATTCCATAAGGAAAAACTTATCACTTAACATTATTTCAAATATCAAATGACTAACTAACAAATCTTAATTTTTGGTTCAAGACTTTCTCGATTGTTTAAAAATATAAATAATTGACTAAGCATATGCTAGCACCAAAATTGGTCACTAACATTCAAGAAATGATTTGTGTAGATAGATTAACCATGATAATAAATTGAACTAGAGGAATGTATGCAAAACTAACTGCAGAAACAAGAACACCATAATTATAGTGGTTTGGCATAACTGCCTACTCTACTATTAATGTAGTCTTTATTGCTTTGCTCAAAGACTTGAATACAAATATATTCCGTAAACTTCTAACTTGAATACAAGTTTGAATTGATGGAAGCGAGTGCCAAAAATGGCAGAGTAACCTTGGAGTTCTAAAAAAAAGGTCCCTTCAACTGTCCCCTGCCTCTATATTTATAGACGAAGATAGGCTGGTCAATCTACGTAGGCCCATGATTAAGATACTTCGGCCCACCAATGACAATTCCTGTACACCAGACCGAGCCACGTTTTCCAAGCGACATTGGCTGAGTGGTAAATGCCAAACTGGGGCGTCTTGATGATTAGCTCGAAGCAATCTTTCTATGAGTTCGAAGTGAACAACGGTGTGACTCGAAGCAAAGATATGTCGGTCGCCTCGCTTTGGGATTGAATCGTTAACCCCCAGCTCGATGACACCCACCAAACGAGGTATACCAAACTACCACGAACGAACCACGAGGACTGAAACAGGGCTGAATTAAGCTCCTTGATCGACCAATGCAAGGCTTCACTTCCTTGACCGAGCGGCCCCCCCGAAACATCTAGGTCGAACACCACATACCGAACTATCTAGAACGAATGATACAATGTATCCCCTTGCCAAGCGACAAACGACTTTGTGCTTTTAAGGTCGGACCAAATCCACACTGAACGACAATTGACCGAACTGTCTTATCTATCCCCATCGATCGAGCAGTGAACTTCTCCTCTAGGCCGAGCTATATTCATTGAGTTCCTACCAACACCTTTTCTTTAGCCGGGCAACACAAGCCATCTCACAAGACCGAACGACACACATCCCCCCTTCCTCGGCCGAACCATGCATGCAGGTCGACCTGTGCGTATAGGCCGAACCACTCAAATTGAGTCCATTCCACATATTTTCAACTTCTCCCTAGCTTGAGTCTAGTCTCTATCCAATCAAAACATCTATAACTAACATCTTATAGCTGGGCAAAGTTACCGAGTAACATTTTCCCCCCAAAGTGCATCTTGTGAATCAACGTGACGCGCATTGACTCAATGAACACTTCTCACTCTAAGAAGCTAGCCCATTCCGATTGGTAACTAATTACCATTTTAATTGACTCTTGGCGAAGCTACACGTTGCCTTTAAAAGGTTGAACCATGGGAGATCTTTCAAATCCAAGCTCCTCCCAGTAATACTTGTTTCTTCTCTAGGTCACCACTCTCAATCATTATCATATGCGTATGTACTTACGTTCATTTATTTTAATATCCACATTCCCTTTATTTTATTTACAATAAACCTCTACCTATTATGATTATGATCTTTATTCATTATTTATCTATGTATTTTTTCCAAAAATACTATGCTATTATTATTTATATACTTTTCTTCCTTTTTTTATTTTGAGAAGGACTGGCATATGAAAGCCAATCCATCCACCCGTTTACCTGGCTTGGCATGTTTCCTTGTCGACATGGTGACTAGGTCTCTGTGAGAACGTCGGTTCACATGCCTCTCCCCATATAAAAGCTCAAACCTTACTTTCTCTCCCCTTCTTTGTTCCATCATTTCCCCTTTATTGGTTTTACTTAATGAATCATGACTCCACTTCTCTTTCGAACTATACCCCTCTTCTCAATCATCCTCTCCAACACATTCCCTATCCATCCTCGACTTTGAGTTTCAAGAAGCACTCATCTCTCCCTTAAATTATCATATAGGTGAGGTTCCATACAATACCATAAATTCCTAAACTCTATCTCTAGAACTCGAGCTAGAGTGTCGAGCCACATAGGAATTCGGTTTAACATGGTAAGCACGAGAGGAGAGAAACGCAGTGAGTTGGTGTTCGCGCATTGGTGATGAAGTACTTTTGGTATGAGTAGACTTTGACTTAGGGGAAACAGCCATGGACAGCATTAGGAAGCGAGGTTGGAGGAGTGTAGGAGTAGGTAGTTGGTCGCTTTGCTTCGGTGAGGAAGATACCGTTCTGAGAGAAAGAATCACAATCCCTTGAGGTATTCTGAGTCGATAGGAGTTTGTAAGAGTAGTGAGTATAGGTCAAGTGAGGTGCTCGGTAGTTAGAGTGGGAGATAAGAAGTAAGTGTGTCGGTCAATAATTTGGGGGAGAGTTGTTTGATACCGAACGGTGTAGTGCGGCTGGGTGTCTATGCTCATGTTGGTGGTCGGTACCGGGCATTGGTAACGGCTCGGGGAAAGTCTAGGGTAGTAGTTCATCATAGACTGTGATAGGTGGAGAAGAAAAGTGTTGTCGAGTATAGCTCGGCACCTGATGAAGTGAAGTGGTTCGGTGGAAGTCTGAGTGATGTCGTTCGGTGACTAGAGAGAGCGGTTCGACAACTAGAGAGAGCGGTTCGACATTGGCAACCAAGATTATGCTAACTTGAACGTAATACATACTTTGATACCCTACTTCCACAATCATCTACTGCACATCAGACAACAACAAGTAACAAAACACACAATCCCAAGGATTCAATTTGAATCAACTTCCCATAGCTCGAATAAATTTAAATGCAAGTTAAGCTTAACATATGAAAATAATAGCATTCACATTCTATGATGCCGATGCTTGGTTCTAGAATTTTTGATTCCAATCATATGATAAACTGTAGGAGACGGTCAGAGACGACGGTCTTCGAGGACAACCACTTAAAAATCTATCACATCATGCTTGTGTTTAAAGCTTTTAACTTTTCCAGCACTCACGTTTAAGTCATAGCACTAGTTCACACACGTTATGGGGAACTTATTATCATCGTTTTATCTGATATCGATTGAACAGGTGTCAATCCATATTATACGCTCATTGAAGATGTCCAAAAGATCGAGCTCTGCTACAGTTTCCGACAAGCCTAAGCCAAGTTCTCAGTAGGAGGTAGTAGGAACTTTGAATCCATCGACAACTCCTCTATAAGGTATTCCAAATCCAACAGCTGTAGTTATTGGCCCGGCTCCTAATGTGATAGATAGAGCAGTTATTCAAAAATCGACGAAGCCGGTATTCGTCGGTTGTGCACAATTCATGGAATCTCTTTCGACGATGTTTTAGTTCCATCGGTGCAAGATCAGCCTCACCTGCCCCCAGTTGGATATACAGCTTGCAATAAATTCATGTGTTGGGTTGGTAGCTTGCCACCTTTCAACTCCTTTCTTTGTGAAGTGTTACAGTATATCGGGATCGCCCTGGCACAGCTACATCCCAAGAGCCACGCGTTCATCTATGGCACTTCTTTCTTTTCATTAGCATCTTGTTCAGGCTCCCCATTCCCGGTGATATCCGCTACATTTATCGCTTCAAAAGACGGTTTGAAATCCATCCTTAATTTTCCTTGAGCCGCATTCCAAGTGTCAAATCCTAACAGAGGCATGGAGTAAATTCTCCTAGTATAAGCAGGAATGGTTTTACATACGATGCCTCCCGGCTTTGCGAGAATATGGCTGGAAGGAAGTAAGTTCCATTTCGGATCAATATTTGTATAAGGCATGAAGTGCATTATTTTTAAACTTCTTTCGACTTTTACATGTATTGGCCTACGTCCCGAAGGCACCGGGTATTATGAGGCCATCGAGGCCATCCGGGATATCCCTGCGGAAGACCGGGAAATCAAATCCGTTATTTCCAATGAATCGCTTTTAAAGTTTGGGTTTTTGGTAGAAGGTCATTGAACTGGTCTCCTAATTGGAGCTGTTATAACCAGATCCACCGTGAAGAAAAGCAAAGGGCAAACTAGTCCTTCGATACCCTCTAGAAGGAACCCTCGATATAACTGAGGAAGGTGAAAAAGGAGGCCGAGGTTCCAAAAGCGATCAACGAGAACTTAGGCTCCGATGTTGCACCAATGACGGACGTGCCTGGCATCGCCAAGTCATTTCCCCTTCGAAGAGGCAAAAAAGCTTAGCCTATAAACTGAAAAAGAAAACTGTAGGCGAAATTTCTAAAATTACGATAACTTCGGTTGAGAACAAATCGTCTCCCCAACATCCATAAGGTTCATTGAAAGGTCTTTCAGACCTGACCATCCCTAATGACCTGCTGAATTATGGTTTTAATGATCCAGGGGATATAGGACTTAATTCTCCCACGAGAGGCGATGGAGGCAATCGAATTCATCATCAGGGAGAAAAAACTCTAATAAGTAAAGCAAGAGAAACTGGTCCGTCAGGGGGAAACACTAGGAGACACATGAATACTTACACTTCATCATGCACTTAAACTTTAGCCAACAAATTATCCTCACTAACTCGTTTTCACTTAATCTCTGTGCAGGTGATTTAGGGCACACTCACAGATTTGACCGCCTTCGCGGGTCCTCTATCGTCCACCATTCCAGTCGGGATTCGAGGTCAGGTTGACGCCAAGAAAGAGATGATAGTGGCGATAGGGGTTACCATCTAAGAGACTCGTCAACTTCTCGAAGAAAAACATACGGCCATTCTTCATACCCCAACGATCCTCCCCCTCACTCGGAGCATATTAGTGAAAAATCTTCTCAGAAGGGGTCTCACTCAAAAGCTCCCCATGACCAACACTCTGGTTCGTCCAGCACAAAGCAATCTCGTGAGCCTCATAAAAAGTCGGTGGCTCCGGCTAAGCAAACCCCTTCAATCTCTGCACATGATCCGTCGGTAGCCGAAAGATCATCTAAGCTTAAAGCCATATTTTTGAAGATATGCTTTGACGGACTGAAATTTCTCCCTACGATCCACCTAATTCCAGGGCATGCCAAACAAAGCGCCATCGCCTGCAATTACGATGTCTTGTTCAACACTGTGCAGTTAATGCGCTCGGTAGATTCAAAGCGATGGAGGTGCAAAAAGTCATAGTAGGGATACAGCGAGGATATAGCAGGATATAGCGGATGGCTCTAAAATAGCATATAAAACTCGTACTTAATGTTTTTACAAATATATAAATGGTAATTAAACGAAAAATTATCATTCAATTGAATTATAAATAATACATAAATAATTATAAATAAAAACATGTGCGAATATACTTTAAATAAACGAAAAAATGTTATATAACATAATTGAATTTGGTAGAATATTAGAGTATTTTCATTTCTGAAAATATATTAAAAATTAAATCAAATAAATTAGTTTCATAATTTTATAATGTATAAATGAAAATTTTCAATTCATTTTATTAAAAAAGATATAGCGGGAATAGCGGAATATAGCGGAAATAATGGGATATAGCGGAAATAGCGGGGATTAAAGCGGAAAGGCTATATTTTGGGGCTACATGGAAAAATCGTAGCGGTAGAAATCCACTATGAGATACAGCGGGGTTGTAGCGGGGTAATAGCGGGGCATTAACCACACAGGTTCAACACGATGCGTTTGTTCACTTGGCAAAAAAAGTTTCAGAAGTTTCTATTTGACGTTAGTATTAGATCGACCGCCTGAAGCTTGAAGTTATTCATGAAAAAGACATTATCAAAGCCCAGGATGAAGAGCTTTTCTCGTACAAATCTCAACTTGAAGCCGCCCAACAAAACTCTAAAGATACAACCAAAGCAGTCAGTCGTCTGGAAGCTACTCACAAAAGGAAAATTGATGAGGCGGTTCAATGCTGTGGTGCTTTAGCCTTAGAAAAAGACTCCATTCGAAAAGAGAAGGATGTTCTAACTCAACGAGTCAATGAATTGGAGGAGCTACTCCTCAAATAAAAGGAAGAAAAAACTGCCGCTCAAGGGGAGTCGCAACGACTTTTTGACCAGATTGTCGCTATACGACTTCTTAAAACAAAGCTTGATGAGGAACTCTCCAAAGCTAAAGCGTTAAAAGACACAGCCCATGAAGAGGGCAAAAGAATGACATTGATGGAAATTGACTCTCGCCTTGAGGCAGCTGCTGAAGCCTGGAGAGAAGAAATTAAATGCTTATTTGATCGGCTTATTGTTGAATACAACGCTCGGGTTCTCATGCATCGAGATCTATCTTTTCCTGGGAGAGGGTTACCTCGAATCATTAGCCGAGGCATGGGATACCCTGATAAAAATAAAATGAGTAGAGCTGGGCACCGAGGAGGTTGATGAGGATTCTCTTATAAAGAAAGTGCGTCGAGGAAATGAGCCTTCCGACTTCTCTACAGCCAAAGTCCTTTATACAAGAGATTCCTCCTCATCAAAAGGAAAGGACGAAGTTGCTGGTCCATCCGGGACTGAATCTCCAGTTCTTCCTTCTATTCAGCCGACCGGTCGCTCATCACTCGACCCTTTTGAGCAGCCTATTGGCTATGATCCAGAGAAACCCGGGCTTGATATCCATATTCTACCCCCATCCCGTAGGTGAGACTCCCAAAGTAGTTGAAAGTTAGCCGGAGGCTGGTATTTAACTTTTCTTTCTGGAGTTCAAATAACCATCAATTCTTGGCGGGCAATAAATGTATTTTAACATTTGTCTTTCAAAACTTCGTGTAGGCCATTCTAATCCTGAACCAACTCCAAGGAATGATGCTGCGATGGAGAAGGAAGAGAAATTGTGAGAGGCATTTCGCACTGGGAACGCTCTCATACCGATACTCAAATGATCGGGGCGCTCGATGAGGACAAACTCAAGAACCCCTCACCTACAGAAGAACATGATGAAGTTGAAATCACAGGCAACTCCGAATAGACTTTGAAACTAAGCATGGAGGAACAAATCATGGAAGAGGGGAAGAAGAAAGATGAAATTAAGGCTGAGCCTTAAGTGGTGGAATGGGGTGATCCCCCGAACAGGACCCTGTAGGTCATTCTCCCCAATGGAACCACGTCACTGGAAGTTTCTTCTCCTTCCTTGGGAACCGTCTCATTAGGAAGCAAGGCGTCCAAGAGAAAACGCTTGGATAAGGAGCCTTCGAAGAAGCCGAGGAAGGAGAAAAAAATTAAAAAAGTAGCTATCTGGTCGTGCCTCATTCAATCCGAATAAGTCTGAATTATGTAGTTATTCCTATTTATTTTCATAGTCATTGTAAATAGAATTTTGGCTCCGAGTTCAGGAGAAATTGTAGTGGAACTTTATTTTGGATTAGTGAATAAAATTGTGTTTCTTTGTCTTCCATGATTCTCAGTGTTTAGTTTATTGCCTAATTTGTAGTCGAAATTTGAAATCTCGTGGGTTACGTAAGCTCCGGTCTACTTCCACATGACTTGGAAATTTTTTGAATCGTTTACACTCTAGTCCGCACTCCGAGGACTCGGAGTGCTCTAGTTCGCACTTTGGGGACTTAGAGATTTTTAAGTCATTTATACTCTAGCCCGCACTCCGGGGGCTCAGAGTCATCTAGTCCACGCACCAGGGGACTTAGAGATTTTTAAGTCATTTATACTCTATTCTGCACCTCAAGGACTCAGAGTACTCTAGTCCGCACTCCGGGGACTTAGAGATTTTTAAGTCGTTTATACTCTAGTCCGCACTCTGAGGACTTAAAGTACTCTAGTCCACGCTCCGAAGGCTTAGAGATTTTTAAGTCATTTATACTCTAGTCCACACTCTGGGGACTCAGAGTACTCTAGTCCGCCCTTTGGGGACTCAGAGTACTCTGGTCCGCCCTCTATGGACTTAGAGATTTTTAAGTAGTTTATACTCTAGTCCGCACTCTGGGGCTCAGAGTACTCTAGTCCACACTTCGGGGACTTAGAGATTTTTAAGTCGTCTATACTCTAGTCTGCACTCTAGGGACTCAGAGTACTCTAGTCCGCACTTCGGGCACTTAGAGATTTTTAAGTCATTTATACTCTAGTCCACACACTGGGGATTCAGACTACTCTAGTTCGCACTCCAGAGACATAGATATTTTTAAGTCTTTTAAACTCTAGTCCAAACTTTGGGGACTTAGAGTACTCTAGTCTGCACTTCGGGGGCTTAGAGATTTTAAGTTGTTTCTACTCTAGTCCGCACTCTAGGGACTTAGAGTACTCTAGTCCGTGCTCCGGGGACTTAGAAATTTCTTTAGTCATTTATACTCCAGTCCCTACTCTGGGGCTTAGAGTACTCTAGTCCGCACTCTGGAGACTTAGAGATATCTTAAGTCGTTAGTCCGCACTATGGGGACTTAGAGTACTCTAGTCCATGCTCCGGAGACTTAGAGATTTTTTATTTTATCGATTGACTTTTAATTTTATGCGTGTGCTCGTATGCCAGACAAAATAATGTAATTTAAATTTTGCTATAGAATCATAACACGCGAAACATCAATAGTCCACAGAAAAACAGCTTCAAGCCTTTGTTGATCATAACAAATAGGAACAAACTGAATTATCTTATTACATGCTGAAAAAAAAGAACAAAAAAAGAAAAATATACTGGAAACAATTGCTAATAAAATAAAAAGAAATAGGCTAAGTGTAATAACGACGCAAATGCTCGCTATTCCATGCTCGGGGAGCGTCATGCCATCGACGGTCGCTAGCTTGCCAGTTCATTCTCCAAGCTTCTGTTCGATGATGTATGGGCCTTGCCATGTGGGATTCATATGTGATGGGATCGAAAAAACTCACTTCAGAACTAGATCACCCACATGGAAGAGTCTCGGTCAAACTTTTTCATTATAATATCGAGCGATTCGATGCCTATATGCAATCGCCCTTAAATCAACCTCTTCACGTTTTTCGTCGACAAATTCCAGCGACTCCAGTAAGAGATCCTGATTCATCCTAGGATCATAATGAATCACCCTATGAGGGTGAACTTCAATTTCCATGGGTATGACAGCTTTAGTGTCGTATGGCAAAGTAAAGGGAGTATGACCTGTCGCGGACTTGCGGGTGGTTCTGTAAGCCCAAAGCGCTGTTGGAAGTTCATCCACCCACTTAGCTCTGGCTTTCTCTAAATGTTTTTTCAATATGGACTTGGTTATTTTGTTTACGGCTTCAACTTGTCCATTGACTTTAGGATGAGCAACTACTGTAACCTCTTTTCAGTGCCATAGTTATGGCAGAATTCTTTGAACCCCCTACTCCCAAATTGAGTTCCGCTATCCGTGATGATAGTTCGTGGGAGGCCAAAACGGCATATGATGTTTCACACAATGAAATTAATGACCTTTTTGGTGGTGATTGTAGCTAAGGGCTCTACTTCCGTCCACTTGGTAAAGTGATTGACCGCAACAATTACATATTTTGCACCACCTCTGGAGATTGGCAAGGAGCCGATTATATCAACCCCTATATTGAAAATGACTAGGGACTAACCATTTGTGTGAGTTCCTTCGGGGGAGCTCTTAGGATTTTTGCATACTTTTGACATTTGTCGCACCTTCTTACATAGTCTATGGTATCCCGATTCACGGTTGGCTAATAGTATCCATAGCGGAGGATCTTTTTCGCTAATGTTTGTCCTTCAGTATGGTCACTACATTCTCCTTCATGAACATCTTTTAAGACCCACTTTATCTCGTCGTGGGCAATGCACCGAAGTAAAGGAACCGAGAATCCTTTTCGGTACATTATTCCATCCTGGAATATGTACCGTAAAGCTTTGCGAATGACTTGTCGTCTTTCGTTCCTTCTCTCCGACATAGTCCCATGTAACAGGTATTGTTTAAACGGGGTTATCCACGAATCCCTCTCAGTTTCCGTTTCTAACACAAAATCTACTTCCATCTCATTTATACTCGGGCATGTAAGATTTCGACGGGAACTAAGTCCATCCGTTGTGCATCATCAGTACTCGTTAATTCAGCCAATGAATCGGCTTCCCTATTTTTTTCCCGTGGGATATGTGAAATGTCAAAATATTCAAGGTCTGCCAACAGCTCTTGGACCCGGGCAAGGTATGGGTCAAATCTCTGCCCCTTTTCTTGATTGTCTCCTCGCACTTGGTACACCACCAATTGTGAGTCACAAAAGATTTCAACTGATTTTACTTTGAGTTCCCTAGCAAGATTTAAGCCAGCAATCAATGCTTCATACTCGGCTTCATTATTCGTAGCTGGGAAATTGAGCTTCAACACATAACAAATTGATCGGTTTTCGAGAGTTACAAGAATAACACCAGCCCTAGAACAATGGTCGTTGGATGCCTTAACGGGTTATAGTTTCCATCGAATGGGGGGAATAACATCACCACCGCTTGGCTCTTCTGATATTGTGAATTCTGCAATGAAGTCCGCTAGCGCCTGCCCTTGGATAGCCTTCTGTAGAAGGTAGGTGATATCGAATTGACTCAACTCAGTGTTCCACTTTAACAACCTTCCTGAGGTTTCGGGTCGTTGGAGCACTTATCGTAGAGGTTGATCGGTATAAACACTGATCAGGCGTGCTTGAAAATATATACGAAGCATGCATGACGCAATGACTAAACAGTAGGTTAGCTTCTCAATTTTAGGATAATTTTTCCCTGCCTCTATTAGACGTTTGCTGACATAGTGTACTGGCTTTTGAATTCGGTCCTCCTTACGCACCAAGGCCATACTGATGGCATGCTGAGACATGGCCAAGTATACATATAACACTTTATGGTTTATAGGCTTTGAAAAAACCGAAGGACTCTCCAAATGTCTTATCAGAGCTCGAAACACATCCTCGTAGTCGGGCGTCCATTCAAAATTTCTCTATCCTTTCTTTATCACATCGAAGAAGGGAATACACTTGTCGGTCCCTCTAGATATGAATCGACTCAATGCGGCGACCTTTCCCTTCAGGCTTTGTACTTGCTTTATAGTTTTGGATGCTTGTATGTCTTGAATAGCCTGAATCTTTTCTGGATTAGTTTCAATTCCCCATGCATTGACAATAAACCCAAAACTTTCCTGACGCAACACCAAAGGAACACTTCAATGGATTGTTTTTCATTCTGTAGTATCTAAGTATATCAAACATCTCCGCTGCGTCTCAAATGTGGTCATTTGACTGCCGTGACTTCATGAGCATGTCATCTACATAGACTTCCATTGTTCTACCAATTTGGCCTTTAAAGGTCCAATTTACCAAGCGCTAATAAGTCGCTCATGCGTTTTTCAACCCAAAAAGCATCACCACATAATAATACAGTCCGAAAACTCTGACAAAACTAGCGTGTTCCTGATCTGGAATATGCATCGGGATTAAATTGTATCTCGAATACGCATCCATAAATGACAATAACTCGTGTCCATCTGTTGAGTCAACCAGCTGGTCAATTCGGAATAAAGAGAAACTATCCTTAGGGCATGCTTTGTTCAGGTCTGAATAATCAACATATGTCCTCCATTTCCCATTCGCTTTTCTCACTAGTACGGGGTTAGAGGCCCATTCCGGGCAGAGAGCGTCGCAGAAGAACCCATTGCTTTGAGTTTTTCCACTTCCTCTCTGAGAATAGCAGACCTTTCTGGTCCATACTTCTCATTTTTTGCTTCACGGGCACGTATTTCGGGTCTATGTTCAACATATGACTCGCTATGGCAGGAGAGATTCCTTACGTATCAGTATGTGTTCAAGTGAAAACATCCATATTCGCTCGGAGGAGATCAGTAAGTTCCTCAGTCATCGAGGGGGTGAGTTGTGATCCAATCTTCAGCACCCGTGATGGGTCATCATTGCTGACTGGAATGTCAATCGTCGATTCAACCAGTGCTGCTTTAGACTCCTTAGGTTCCTCATCGTCGTCCCTTGAATCTATGTCTCTGTAGATCCGACTCTACTGTGCGAGCCAAGACTCGGGCATCACTTGTCAATTTAGAGAAACATGGATGCAGCAGAGTCATCCGCAACCTTTCGCTTCTCTCTTCGTTGGGCCTCTCTCAGCTTAGCCACATAACATGTGCGACCAGTCGCTTGATCGTCATGCACTACACCAACTTCTCTATCGGTTGAAAATTTCAAAGTCAAACACCACGGGGCCAAAGCTACCCTAAACTTGCCAGGGCCGATTAGCCCAGGAAAACGTTATATGAGAAATCAACATCCAAAATAATGAAAGGTAGGATCCGTACCCACCTACATTCACCTTCTCTTAACACAACCGATAATTCAACAAAACCTATTGCATTAGTTGCTGCATCATTAAAACCATAAATACGCACTTTAGGTGGTTTTAGATCTTTCGCCTTCATCTTCATTTGGTCGCACGCCTTTTTGAATATAATGTTGACAGAATTCCCACAATCCATCAATATCCTTCTCACAAACGCTGGCCCATTCGTGGCCAAGATGACCATCGGGTCAATGGTAGGTGCCTTCACCTGATCGGCATCTCTGCATCTGAACACTATATGATCCGGCATCATTCGTTGCTGTTTCGCTGGAGTCCCATCTTTCGAGTTTGAGCAGCATTCAAAGTCCGCATGTTTCAAGGAATTAGCATTGCGTTCCATTTCTTGCCAATTTTTTCTGTTGGATGAGGCACGTAACAGCCCGCATATTTTACGATTGAATATTTAAATATTTTATTTAAATATTTTATCGTTAGTCATATTTTAGTCCGAAAAGTTATTTTTTGCATACGGTCGAATTAGGACTCGGGACCACTTCCATTGGGTCCAAAACGCCATTTGCGATCTTTCTGAGTATAAATTTGATATGTTTGGAGTTAGTGGAATTTTGCCACTTATTCACTTTGGGCTTTGGGTTTGGTTTAGCCCATTAGCCTAAACTATTAATTCTAGCTCAACCCCCTCTTCTCTTCATTACTTCACTTTCATTTCCTAAAGCTTCATCAAAAATGGAGAAAGGAATGGGAAATTAAAAATCCAAGCCCTAGTTCATTTGCAAATCCAACGTCTAACTCCAAATCCAAAGAGAAGCCATTGATTCAAGCTTCATGTGTTGAGATTGAAGTGTGGTTGATTCTTCCTTTGCCTTTAGCTTCTCCTTCATTGATTTTGTGAAAAGATGAGATTTTTGTCTCACATCTTTGTCTATAACTATCTTTGATTGTTGGGTATGAATTCCTAACACTTATTCATGTGCAATTGCTTTTGGTTTGGATTGAATTGGTGAAAGACCAAATTTTTAGTGTTTTGGGTTCAAATCTTTAAAAATCCTAGCTTTGATGTTTGAACACGTTTTTGGTCATGCATCGAGGAGCCAATAGGACCGGGTAGCTGATAGGCATAATCCCCTAGCGTCCATGCTCGACCGGTTGCAAATTGAGGGAGTTTTGCACTTCTATCCCCTAGGTCGGTCGGCCTGTACCATTTGAATTGCTCGGCCTGCATATAGGTCGCGCCATGCTTAGGTCATTCCACCATTTAGGTCGCGCCATGCTTAGATCGTTCCACCATTAAGGTCGCGCCATGCTTATGTCATTCCACTATTTAGGTCGCGCCATGGGATAGGTCGTTCCACCACTTAGGTCGCGCCATGTTAGGTCGCGTTCCTTAGGTCGCTCGCCTTGCTAATGAGTCGGCTCACATTTAAGTCACTCGGCCTGTAGTTAGGTCGCACGCCTTAGGTCGCGCCATTCTTTATCTCACAACCACTTAAGTCGCTCGGCCATGTGTTAGGTCATTCCATTACTTAAGTCACTCGGCCTACTCTCACCCCTTAGGTCGCATTACTTAGGTCGCTCGGCCTGTTAAGTCGCACAGTTGATGGGTCGCGCCATACCTTGGGTCGCACCTGCATTTAAGTCGCAACAACTTTGGTCGAGCCATGCCATAGGTCGCGCCATGTTAAGTTGCTCTGTTAGGCCGCATGCTATTTCTTAAGTCGCTAATTTCTTTGGTCGAATGTCGTGGAGTCGCATGCATTAAGCTGCTGATTTCTTGTGTTGACTTATGTTAAGTCGTAAGTCGTGGCTGTTAAGTCGCAGGGGTATTTCCACTTTGACGGATTTCGAATCGAATTCTTTTGATTTTATTCACGTCTTCGAATGTGAATTTTTGTGACTCATTATTTCTGCAATCATTTTTGTGATCTGTCACTTTAAAAATATAAAGGTTTTCTATACTAGTAGTAAATATCAAAACTCTTCCATTAAAACGATTTCAACACTATTTTATTACAAAGCTCGTTTCTTAAACCGTTTTCCAATCTACTAGTATATACAAACCTTTATCTCACTCGTATGAGAAATCTAATTAAACGGCTTAGTAAAACAAGTGGTATGAAATGCTTGCATTTACTTCGCAGGTTAATTCTTGGAATTGTTCGATTTAATCTCTTATTACAATTTTCGAGTTGGAGATCTACAATTTGTTCGTAAATATTTAGGTTAAGCTAGTGGTTATGGGACATGAAGCTAAGCTTATATATTTACTAGCTTACTGTAATCGACACTTCGTGATGATCGTTGATGATCATTTTTGTGATTTAGACTAGCAAATCTGCGATGTCTCTTTGTCTACGAGGGAGACTAAACCTCGTTTCTGTGGAGATTCGGCTCAATTTGGTGGGGGTAGCGACCCATGGTCTTCGGGCCGTTTTGTGGAGCTTCGGCTCAAAATTAATGGTTAACAACCATGGAATAGCGTTCCATTTTGTGATACACGTGTCGGTGAGTTTTCATGCTCCCTTTTTGTGATAGGCCTCCCCTTTTTTTGTGATTTATGGATTTCCATTGATGATTTCTAGAATTTGTCTTTCACCAATTTTCGTGATTTACATTGATGAGTCTTATCAATATTTGTGCATTGGTGAATTTGTGTGTCATTAACTTTTGTGATTGGCATTGATATAATGATCAATACTTATTGTTTTATTGAATATAAATAAAGAGTATGACATTCTTTTTGATCTTTGAGAAGATTCTTGTGATATTGATTAATCTCTTGTGATTTTCAATTACATACTTATCACAGTATAGCTTTATGGTTATCATACGTCTTTGTCATATCTCTTATTCTATATCATTTCATCTGATATTTATAGCTAGACTGATCCGTTTATTATTTTCTTGTTAAATAGTATATCGGGTAAGACTGAGATGTTACAGGTGCTTCTGCTTGACTTCACATCTGGGATTATCACCCTGGCTTTTGGCTAACTACTTGGATTAGTAGTTTTAGTTGTATACATTTGAGATATAGACTCATTGATGTATCCATATTTTTTTGTCTAGCACTTGTAGCTATTCTTTTGTGATATTGTGGATCTTGTTTGACCACTACTCTGTTACACACTTTTAGGTGTTATATTCATATCTATTTCCGCCTTTGTGATATGGATGTCTGTGACTGATTTGTGTTATGTTTATTTCTATATTTGTTTCCGAAGAATATATATAGCCACCGTGTAGTAGCTTTGAGTTTGTATCAGTATGTCGGATTTCCATGCATGTTGTACCATCCGACATATCAGTGCTCGCACAAAGCAATTACACGGATGGTCGCTCCTCAATAGCCTTATTCTCCATGCTAGTTGACGGCATTACACCGTGGTGTCCTTGGCTAGAGTGGGTATAGAGGTGGGGCGTCACAGGTTGGTATCAGAGCGAAACTTCGGAACAATGTAGAATAATTTAACAATGATCATCATCCTAAGTCCATCTTAGGAGTTGTGCCTTAGGATTTTATTCGGGTCTTCGAGCCGTTCTATCCTATTTTCTTTTGTGATTCCTTGTTTTAACAATCATTAACGTTTGATATTCAATTTGTGAATAACCTTTTTTCTTCTTCCTTCTTCCTTCTTAAGGAAGAGAAATGGTTAGACCAGGCCGTCCCAGCGCCGGTCAATCTAGAGCTACTCCCCAAGATGGAGTATTTATGTCTGCCCAGCAGCTTCTTAATCTCGTAAAGAATGCTCAGGCAGCCGATTCAAATCCGGAGTCTACGCACCCTAAATCTGGATTTGCACGTTTGTGCAACGAATATACTAATTTGGGTGGAAAGCCATTCAAAGGTTCTGAAACTATTATTGAAGTCCAGGCGTGGCTAAGAACGTGCGATCGAATCTTTTCTCGCATGAATCTTGTTGATCTTCATCGTGTTCAGGTGGCCTCTAGCATGCTCCAAGAAAGAGCATTAGATTGGTATGAGCTTCTTATTTCTGAAATAGTTGAAGCGGACCTTACTTGGGAGAAATTCCGGGAACGCTTCGAATTAAAATTTGTGCCAGAAGCTGAGAAGGTGACATTGGCTCGTCGTTTTATAGACCTTGTTCAAAGTAAATCCTATGTGGAAGACTATGTCGCATCCTTCGAGTCACTTTCTAAATACGGGATAGAATATATAAACACCCCATTGAAGAAGAACCAAAGATTTGTCTATGGCTTAAAGAAAAATCTCAAGAAGCCATAACTTCTAAAGTTAGAAGTTTCTTTTGATCAACTCATTGATATCGCTCTTCGTCTTGAAGAGGCAGATAGGGAGAGTGATGTTGAAGTTATTGGTGCCAAACCAAACTTCAACAACAAGAAAAGGCCTAAAAAGTTCAAGGGTCCTTATCCCAATAAGAAAGGGAAGCAAACAACTTCAGTGGCAAAGACTTCTACCTCTAGTAGTTGGCAATGATACAATTGTGGTTCTAAGGACCATTATGTGAACAAGTGTTCAAAGCCTCGTGCTTGTCGCTATTGCAAAAGCCCGGATCATTATTTATCTTCTTGTCCCAAACTTCAAGGCAAGAAGGAGGGAAAGCTTAATGTTGCTCAAGCCCCTGGCAACACATCGCGTAGTCAAGGTATTTCTCATTCTATCCTTGATGGCATTATTTTATTTCGTGATCACCCTATTCGAGTTCTTTTTGATACGGGTGCGTCCCATTCTTTTATATCAAAAGAACTTGTTGATACTTTTTCTTTGAGTGTTGTCTCTTTAATGACTTCTTTGAGAATTGGGAATCCGGTTGGTGGATCCGCAACAATTAGTTTGCTTTGTAAAGATGTCGAGATTATTTTGTGTGATTTTTCTTTTCGAGTCGACTTGCATGTTATGCGCTACTTAGACTTTGGAATGATTTTGGGAATGGATTGGCTTCACCGCTATGAAGCTCAAATCCTATGTCCTGAGCGGACTATTCATCTTCGACATCCTCAATTTGTTAAGAAGATTTCTATTGATCTTAAAGATTCGGATGCCAGCTTGATTGCATCTTTATATTCTTTAAATCCTCATGATGACGATAATGATGATGAGGAGGATATTATTTCTCTTATTCACGTTGTTCGTGAATTTTCCGACATATTTGAGCCGTTTTAGGATTACCACCTAAACGAGCAATTGAGTTCAAAATTAATCTCATCCCTGGAGCTCAACCTATCACTCGTCCTCCTTATCGTATGTCCAATAAAGATAATGAGGAGATGCGCAAGCAATTATCCGAATTGGAGACGAAGCAATTTATTCGCTCTAGTTCCTCTCCTTGGGGAGCTTCGGCTATTTTCATAAAGAAATCCGATGGTACACTTAGGCTTTGCGTTGACTACCGCAAGCTTGACGATCTTACTATCGAAAATAAATATCCTTTACCTCGGATTGATGATCTATTCGATCAACTTAGTGGTTCTAGAGTCTTTTCACAATTGGACTTAGCAACAGGTTTTCATCAACTTCGTATTGCAGAGGATAGCATTCCTTTGACATCGTTCCGTACTCGTTATGGATCTTATGAATGGCTTGTTATGCCATTTGGTTTAACGAATGCTCCCGCTTATTTCGTTGACCTTATGAATCGAGTTTTTAAAGATTTCCTCGATCGATTTGTTCTCATCTTCATTGATGATATTCTTGTGTATTCAAAAATCGAGGAGGAGCATGAAAAGCATCTTCGGATTGTGTTGGAAACTCTTAGAAGTAATCAGTTAAAAGAAATTTTTTCTAATTGCCACTTTTGGCAATCTCGTGTGAAGTTTCTTGGTCATATTATTTCCGAATCTGGAATTTCCCTGGATCCTTCAAAGATTGAAGCGATTCAAAATTGAAAGAGACCGGAGAGTGTGACGGAGATCCATAGTTTTCTTGGATTAGCAGGTTATTACCGCCGTTTCATAAAAGACTTTTCCGAAATTTCCGTGCCTCTTACTAGCTTAACAAAGAAAGGTGTTAAATACATTTTGTCGGACAAATGTGAAAATTCTTTTCAGAAATTAAACGAACTCCTTTCCGATGCTCCTATTCTTGTGATTCCCAAGGGAAACCAAGATTTTATTGTTTATACCGATGCTAGTCGCGTTGGTTTGGGTGCCGTTCTTATGCAAAGAGAACGTGTTATTTCTTATGCTTCTAGGCAGTTGAAGCCAGCCGAGACTAGATATGCCACTCATGATTTAGAGCTCGCGGCTATTGTTTTCGCCCGTCGTATTTGGCGTCATTATCTTTTGGGAGAAAAATTTGTTCTTTACACCGATCATAAATCTTTGAAATTTCTATTTTTCAAATGGAACTTAATTTGCGTCAACAACATTGGCTCGAATTTCTTGCAGCTTATGATCTTGATATTCTTTATACTCCTGGAAAGGGAAATCGTGTTACGGACGCACTTAATCGTAAGCAACAAGCGGTTGTTTCTATGATGATATTCGAATAGAGTGACCTCGAGATTTTATCCACTTGTGAGATTCAAGATCATGTATCCAATTTGTGTTCATCTCTTGTTTTATGTAGTCTTGAGGCTCATCCTTCTCTTTTAGACCGCATTCTTAAAGCTCAAAAGCTAGATCCCGAATTGGCTCTTCTTGGCCAAAATTTTAGGGATAAAATTGATATTGAAGGTTTGAAAGACTTTGATATTGATTCTCGTGGCGGCATTCGAAAATTTGGTAGACTTATCATGCCAAATATTAGTGATATTCATAAAGATATTTTAGAAGATTCTCATCGTTCTAAATTTACCATTCATCCCGGTAGTAGTAAAATGTACGCGGATATGAAGCGACTTTATTGTTGGGAGGGAATGAAATATGATATTGCTAACTTTGTTAAGTGTTGCATGACTTGCTAACTTGTCAAGGCCGAGCATCAAAGGCCCGGTGGGTTATTGCAACCTTTATAAATTTCAATTTGGAAGTGGGACCAAATTTCCATGGATTTTATAGACGGCCTTCCCCATTCTCGTTCAAGTCATGATAGCTTATGGGTGATAGTTGATAGGCTTACTAAATCTGCCCATTCTATACCCGTTCGGTCCAATCGAACCGTACCTCTTTTGGCCAAACTTTTTATCAAAGAAATTGATAAATTGCATTGAGCTCCTTCTTCTATTGTTAGTGATCGTGATCCATTGTTTACTAGTGGATTTTGGAAGAGTCTTAAAAAAGCTTTGGGAACAAAGCTGTGACGACCCGGAAATTTAACGAATTAAATTGAAATAATTAGTAGTTTTTAAAATAGTTAAAAGTTAATTTTAACTTGAATTCAAGATATCAATATTTACTTGATAATGAAATCAATGAATTGTATAGTTTAAATATTGAATTTAATAATAGAAACTGGGTAAATTATTGAATCTGAATTTCTAAGCCTGTTTAAATAATTTGAAGGCTTATAAAATCTATAATGATGATACTGAAGGTATTAGAATGGTTGAAATTTTAATTTAAAGGTGGTTTGTTCAATTTTAATAATATATCATTTAAATCGATATTTAAAAATAGCCTTCCGAAGCACAGTCTCGGAATTCGACGAAACCTGTTCCATTGGATCCGTAATAGTTAGTTATTATCGGGTTTCAATTTTCGAAGCAATCGGATTCATCATTGGACCCTGGCAACTCAAAACGCTTAGAACTATTTTAACTGATATAATTTAAAACTGATCGTTTTCTTTTGTAACTCGCGCATATGATCGATTTAGCTTTTGAAAAACATTCCATTGTATTCGAAACGCGGGTAAACTCTTGTAACGCCTGTCGGAATGTCCGATTCGGGATTTGAGATGTTGTGTTATGTACAACACGAGATATTTTAACAACACAAATTATTTTTGAATATTTAATTCTATAATAATCAAATCTTATGTTAGAAGCTATTCGTAAGATATACATTTCTGTCCCTCTCTATCTTCGAACAGAAGACCGAAGAGAAAAAAATATATAAAGGAGATAAAACGAAGTTCCCATGGCCGATAACTCAGTGAAACTTCCATCTTCTCGTATGATATAAGATACGAATAAAGGGTCAAACCCCTTTTCATCTCCGTCCCTCTCAAACTTGAGGCGATTGAGAAAAGTAGGGTTTTCCCAAATCAATAAATCGAAGTTCCCATCTACGTTGTAATCGATCTCTCCTTCATAAGTAATCCTTGGCAGAGCATCGCAATTAGGGTTTCGTTGTGGTAGTGGCGAATCTGAGTCGCCGTGTGCTTGTGAGGGTCGTTGGGAGGCGAAGTCGTCGGCATGTCGTCGAGTTTAGGAAGTTGGAGTCGCGTGTCAACGGGGTTCTCGCGAAGGTATGGGGGTTTTCGCGAACATGGGGAAGGCAAGAATGCAGAGGTGTGATGATGACGTGAGGGTTTCCGAAGTCGCGTGAGGCTGAGAATGAGGTCAACGGGTGACGTTGAGGCCGTAGGCGAAGAATGTGGGGTAAGGCAGTTTGTTGATGGCTGTAGTTGAGGACGTTCAACAGTGATGGGGAAGAAGCTCGCTGCTCGTCTGCAATTCTGGTGAGAGATACTGTAATTAATTTTGAAATTTATATGGCTAGTTAATTTAATTAAGGATTAATAATGAAGGTGATTAAGTTAGTTAAACAAATTATTTAATTATTTCAGTTATAAATCCACATATATATATTAAATAAAACTAAATAAAATCACCGATTAGTGCTATATTTATGCATAAGATTTGGAATATGAGAGAATTTATAAAGGGTTAGATTTTTGGAATAAATGTTTTATTTTTATAAACGTATATGTAGTTTCAAAGGAAAAAAGTTCTAGTTAAATTTAAATCATTAAAATTTATTTCTTCAAATGGTTGAATATTAATAAATCCTTTAATTTATACAAGGTCAATAAGCGTGGAATCAAAATCGAGGATGAAAGGGATGCTAATAGAATAAAGGTGAGTAAATCTCACTCGTCTGTTATTATTTAAATTTAAAGGGTCAAATCTTAATTAATTGGTTGATTGATTGAGTTGTTGAATGTGTGCTGATAATCTGTGACTTTGGGTTTGTTTGATTCTCGAGTAAATAAGGGTTTAATGATTGGCGATTCAATAAATAGGTAGAATAAATTGAATGGATAATGAATTAATTCAATTAATTAATGATTGTGCTAATTAATTTAGTAATAAGGGTTTGACTTAATTAAGGATTAAGTTAAATTAATCTAGAACAATCAATTGATGGCTAGTATGTAATTACTTCATGAAATAATATATATATAATTACTTATATATATATAATTACTTTGAGAAATTTATCCAGAGATTAATTAAAATAGTTAACTGAGGAATAATTTATTTAATGAAGTAAATAAAAAGGATAGATAATTACAGAATGAGATTGATCGAGGAAAAACTATATTGTGGTTGAATTTAAGTAATTGATTTGGATTAGAACAAATTAAAGTGTGATTGAAATTATTAATTTATATAATAATTGATGTAATAAAAAAAGTTGGTTAATTTAATCAACTAAATAAATGATGACTTATGAGAAATTAATTACTGTAAGTAATTAAGAATTTATGTAATTAATACTAATAATTAATTTATGAAATAATTGATTAATGTATAAAGTGATTAAGATTTCTTATTCATTTTTGGTTAAGAACAATTAATATCATGGAACTAACTAAAGATAATTACATAAACTTAATTGAAAAATAAATTAATCCTGGGGATTAATTAAGGTGAATAATGATGGGTTGACTAATTAATTGATTTGGAATTAATTAATATTAATAAAGGAATCTAAGTAATTAAGGTTTGAAATTCAATGAGAATCAATCGAATTGATTTGTATGTGATTAAGCTTTGTTTATGAATGACTGAATGGTATTGAATGCTTGAATATGTTGATATCTCTGATATGATATGTCGAGTATTTCATTGTATAACTTGGGATAGGATGACATGAGTTACGAAGAGTCCGAGGTCGGGTATTAGAAGATACCCGAAACCGCTTTGAATTTTTATATAAATTGATTTGTGGAATCAATAGGCGGGGATGGAATGATTTAAGTGAACTAGATTATCTAAGTTTGGTACTTAGAAATTTATATGTGAAGTAAGTGTTGTCCATAGTAAATTGAGAATTGGTTAAATTGATATAAGTTACCCGAGTTTTATATAGGTTGTTTGCTTTGGCATTACTTGTTAGTTGGATTTACTCACGCTGGTTTCCAGCCTCACCCGGGTGTTACTTTGGTGTAATGCTCGGGTCAGACCGAGTATTACAGATTTTCAGGTAGGTACGTTCTGGAGCTCAAGAGTCGAGCTGGATGGCGATAGCGTATAGAGAATTTCTGCTGTATTTATATTATTGTTAATCTGAGTCATGATAATTGTATATATTCAGTGTCTGTATATCTGTGAAACTCTGATGTATATTAAATGTAATCGGCAGATAGGGTATTCTTTTGTAAACTGTTATTATTTATTATTATATTTTATCCATTGCGAATGCGAGGTTTTGGTGTTCTGTTCTTCTTCTTCTTCTTCTATCTCTTTCTTCTTTTCCATAACTATCTGGAATTTTCGGGTTCGAAAATTTCGGGTCGTTACATTTGGTATCAGAGCTGAAAGGTTAAGCGAGAACCTTGGCTCTGGTGGGAATTACTCATTAAATAGGGTCCAAAGTACTCTAGAATGAGTTGAGAATATATATATATATATATATATATATATGAGCGCGTACTTGTTATTTTCTTATATAAAGATTTTAAATGATTTTTATATAAAATATATTTTGTTATATATAAAGCATATTTTGTTATATATAAAGCAATATTTCCTTCTAATAAATATTAAAGCGATTGGTTGCTAAATTTATTGAAATGAAAACTAAGAAGTAATATAATACAACTAAACTGAAATCTTGGATTGGAATTAAATTAAGTAGAGATAGAAATACAACCAAATTTAAATTTATTTGATTGAAGATAAAATTCTAAATCTAATGCCGGAATTTGAAAATTTTGTTTCAAAGTAATGAAAAAATATATAAATAAGTGTTATTTGGATAACTAGGACTTGTTGAAAACAATGGGTTGTTTGAAATTTGATTTGGATTTAAAACCGAGAGTGGTTTAAAATTATAAAACATGGCTGAGAGGGATAAGAAATAAATATGTATATATGTATGGATATACATGATATCAAAGATAATTTGAAATAAACATTAAGAGATTGAGTTTTGATTTTTTTCCCCCTGAAGTGTGATATAAAAACCCAAAGAGATATAAGTTTTGAACTTATAAAAGGGGAAGAATTTGAAGTTTGAAGTGGGAATTCAATTTGAGAATGAGGTTGACTGGATTAAGTAAATTGAATTTAACTTGGGAGAAGTTAAATAAGTTTGAATGAATAATTTGGATTGAAGATTTTAAGATGAAATTGGAATTTAACTTGGAAAGTTAAATGGTTGATTTGAATTGGGAATTTGTGTGATCTCAAAACGGGTTTGAGATTTAAAGATTGAAATGGATGGACATTTAAAAACAAATTGGATGATACCATCCTATTGTTAATAAAAATATCTAAATTTAGAATGGTATTGTATAAATAAAATAAATTTGAATAATTGAATTGTAAAATAAACTTGTTTAAGAACTGATTTCAATCTGGAAGGTAAAATTGAATAATTAAAATTTTACAATAAAATTGTATTGAACTCTTATTTGAACCTTGAAATATATAAGTTGAGATAATTTAAAATGGAATTTTGAGAATTTAACTCGAATCTCTATAATTCGAGATAGTTTAAAATTCAAGATTGAATTGAATTAGTTCAAAATTGAATTTGGTTTGAAGTAATTGGATTGGTGATTGAAGATGTATAAGTTTAAAAAATTTAAATGGGAAATTGGATTGGATTAAATTGAAGTGATTTGGATTCTGAAATTAAATTGATAATAATTCAAAGTGATTGGAATAATATGAAATTATAATTAAAATTGAACAGGATTAAAATCATCTAGAAATTTGATTTAAATTATGGAAGGAATCAAGATTGATTCAACTTGAATTGGGGACTAATCAATTCCAATGGAATTTGGAGTTATTTGAAATGGAATTGGGTCAATTTAAATGAAGATTTAAATTGAATTGTTTGGGAAGTGAACAGTTTTGACTCTAGACTATTTTCAATATAAATTATCTTAATATAAACTTATTTTTCTAAGCTGTTAAATATATACAACGTTTCTTTCTTAAAGCCAAATTATTTTATACTTGTTCTATAATTATTTTGGAGCTATTTAACCATTTTTCAGCTGTTTTCTAAACTCATTACTATATTTTAACTATGTTACAAATTAATTACTAATTTACAACTATTTTGCAATTATCTAAATTTTTTTGAAAACTATTTAACTATTTTACAGCTATTTTGCAAACTAATCATTATTTTTCAACTACTTATCTATTTTTCAATTTTCAAGCTATTTTCTAATTATCAACTGGTCGGAGTTCAAACTGTTATGGATTTAATACCCAACTGAGATAGGAATTGAAGTGATAATCCAAATGAGGATAAATGTAAAGGTGGATAAGTGAATGGAAAAGAAATTGATATTGAAAAGTGTAATCAAATTGGAATGTTTGATTTTGAATAAACAAAGTTATACATCTTTGTTATATGTAAGATGAAACTCCCCTTGTTAAACATATTGCCGGAAGAAAGGATTTTTGAAGGAGTTTGAGGTATAAAAGGAGTTTTATACAAGTTTGAAAAGATCCAAAGTTTTAAAAATTATATATATCTGAATATATATATATATATATATAGGATCTTGTGAGGATTTTGGAAAGGTTTTGGGAACCTTTGGATTTGGAAAGACTTTTGATTTTGGGGTAAAATCAATATGAGAATTTGGAAAGCCTAGTTTGAGAATCATCGATTTTGGAATAATTGATTTTGTATAAATAAGCTTTGTATGAGATCATACTAGGTGTATGATTTGAGTATACTATATGTGTATAGTATAAAATGTTTGATGATGGCTCTGGGGAAAAAGGCGCTCCCTTGAAATGAACTTCTCAGGAGTGCCACCGGGTGGTGCTGCCTTGAGCCCCAAGGGGGGTTCTAAAGTTGATCCTGTGAGGAGTCCGGACAAAACTAGTTCCTGAGGACTATTGGGTAGCGTAAGTCGATGGCGTTGATGCCTACAAAGGCATTTGGGTTATGTTGTGACGATAGTGTAACTCGATGTCGCTGCGATCTACTGTGGGGACCATAGCGAAAATCTTCTGGAGGATGAGTGTCAACGGTCTACAATTGATTTTGCTGGGAAGGCAACGCAACATTGGTAGACTGCGATCTATGGTCAAGTGGAGTGGAGAAGTTTCATTTATGGCAGCGAAATTCGATGGCGCTGATGCCTACATTTATGTGGGTTTTTGCTGTGATAGCTACGCAACCCCAGTTGTAGCTGCGATCTGTCGTGGGTTCCATGGTGTAATCATGGGGCGCGGAGGCCTACAGTTATCTGTGGATTTTGTCAGGACGACAACGTAACCATCGGGTTAACTATGACCATGGATGGGATTGATGATTTCCATAGCATTCTCACCAAAGATATTTCATCTATTTTTTCAAAAATTAATTTCTATAATTTCAATAAAATTATTTTCAAAGGTATTTCCACTGGAGGTTGAAAATGGGTCTGCTAAGTACTTATAGATTTTCAGTTCTACGCCTGATCAACGTATGACTGAATTTCTGTGAGAACAAGGATAGACCGGTTGAGACATCGAGTGATAGGAAGTATGTTTGTAAAGAGCTATTTTATTAAGTACGATGTGAATTTAAAAGAATTTCTAAATTTTTTGTAAATAAAGATGTTAGAATTTTGGGGAAATCAAGAAAATCCAAACTGTAATTTTAATGAAGTGATTTTGTGATTAAAATCGAATATTGATCTAGAAGTTGGAAATAAGTTAATTGATTAAATAATTGTTTGATTGAGTATGTTAATAAAATTTAACCTTGTTAAATAAATGGATTGTAAATTAATAATGGAGTTTGGACGTGAATTAGAATTGTAAATAGAATTCGAGCTAGATTTGATAATGAATTAAATAAGAGGAGATGTTGTGAAATAAAAATAAAATAGTGTTGGATTGAAAAATGTAATGGTTTGAGTTACAAATAAAATTCAAGGGTGATTTGATTAATATTTAATGAATTTGCTAGTAAATTGGATATAAGAGAAGTGATGTCATATGTAATGGAAGTGATTATAATAGAAATAGTTTGTGTTGCAAAACAGAACCCAAGTGAATAGAAATACATTGAGAATGGCCTTATATTAATAAAAGGAATTCGATAACGAATTAAGTAATTGAATTAAAAATTAAAATGGGTTAATAGAGTTAAATAATAAATGGATGAAGTCTGATAGAATAAAAACTAAATCAAGTTGTGATTGGAATTGGATTATCAGTCTGAATTTAAGTTCGATAGCATCGTAATTTGAAGTATAAATGAGTTAAGTAGGTGCTTGGATACAATTTTGATAAATTGTGGAGGTGAATTAAAATGAAAGAGATGGGCTAACTGAATTAAATAAAATTTGATTTGATGGGAATCAAATTGAATGGAAGTGAACTTAAGTTGATGTTGGAATAAATTAAAGTAATTAACTTAAGTTTAAAATTTATTGAAGCTTAGTTTCGAATAAGGATAAAAGCCCATTAAATTAAGCTTGCATTCAATTAATTTGGAAATGGTTATTAATTTAGAAGTATTAAATGTGCCAAGCTTAATAAATAGTTTGAATGAAGTCAATGCGGAGATGAAATGAAATACGTATGTATGGTTGGTGAATAAATTAAAAATGAAACGGAATTATATACAGAATGAGTTGAAAATTAATTTAAAATAGTTATAAACTAAAATAGATACTCTATTAAACGAATATCATCGGAATTGCATGAATATGGTAGTCGCTCGGCATAAATGGAAGTAATTAAATTCTATGAGTTAATAGAGATTAAATAAGAATTGATTTTGAATCATTTGAAGTGAATATGAGCTCGTTTGAATTAAAAATCAATTGAATGTAAGAAATTGAGTTGCAAATCATTAAAATTGAATGAAATGGCTTGTGAATTGATTGGAAGCAACTGAAATTAGCCTTAAATCATATAAAGTGCTTATGAGAAGCGTTTGATGCTTGTTGTTTATGTAGTGCGTGTGTTTAACTATGAAAAGTAAGTGAAATATTAATAGATTCGCTATATATGGCACTTACCTATTTAAATTAAGAAAGTACAGGTACAGGGAAGCCGTTTGGCTGGACTTGGGGTATGCTAATTGCTAAAATAAATAAGCTGCTTGCTTAAATTGCTAAATAAGGTACGCCTACGCAATAAAAATAGGAAATATGAACTGTTTTTGCTTTTTCAAACCGGGTAGGTCGATGTATATATATTTATATCTCTTGTCAAATTGCAAAAGCTCCTCCGTACAAAGGAGACTCTGCCAAAAATTTTCCAAATTTTTGGGAGTTAGAAATTTTTTGAAAATTTTGGGGAAAATTTGGTTAACGACAAAACGATTCCAAATTAAAGACTAATGTAAATTAGAAGATAAACTTAATATGAATCAGTTATTAATGGGAGATAAATTAAATAATTCAGAATTGAAAGTAAATAGAATTCATATGGAAATGGGAAAAACTAAATTGAATAGAAGTGGAGGTGAAAACTTCTGTAAGAAATGTACAAAATGATTGGAAAATCGTGATTGGATATGATTGCTAGGAAAGATATGCAGGTATTATAAAGGGAAAAGAAATTTGATTTGATTCCAAAGGATAAATGTGAAGTGCCCGACAAAAAGGTATGTATTTTAATTTCTGTATGAATTGGATTGGGTTTTTGGATGTAGCCACTTGGATTTTGTTTTTTTTTGGAATTTGGGAGCCCGTAAAGGCCTTTTGTAGTAGTACCGAGCTAGCTGCGCAAAGTAGACGCTGGCAAAAATTTTCGGAAATTTAGAGAGTTAGAAAATTTTGAGAAAATTTTGATAATTCAAAATTTGGTTTTAAATTGAAATTTAAATGATTGAGCAGAAGAGTATTGGTTGGAACTATAGAAGGTTTTGGGAAGTTGCTTAAGGTAATAGTGGGTCTCTAGTACCGGATAGTTAGTAGGATGTTGAATTTTGAGATTTGGGAAAAAAATAAATAAACGGATATTGGTCCATTCTTCCTAATTAGTAATTTCGGGGACGAAATTCTTTTAAGGTGGGAGGAATGTGACGACCCGGAAATTTTAACGAATTAAATTGAAATAATTAGTTGTTTTTAAAATAGTTAAAAGTTAATTCTAACTTGAATTCAAGATATCAATATTTACTTGATAATGAAATCAATGAATTGTATAGTTTAAATATTGAATTTAATAATTGAAACTGGGTAAATTATCGAATCTGAATTTCTAAGCCTGTTTAAATAATTTGAAGGCTTATAAAATCTATAATGATGATACTGAAGGTATTAGAATAGTTGAAATTTTAATTTAAAGGTGATTTGTTCAATTTTAATAATATATCGTTTAAATCGATATTTAAAAATAGCTTTCCGAGGCACAGTTTCGGAATTCGACGAAACCTGTTCCATTGGATCCGTAATAGTTAGTTATTATCGGGTTTCAATTTTCGAAGAAATCGGATTTGTCATTGGACCCTGGCAGCTAAAAACGCTTAGAACTATTTTAACTGATATAATTTAAAACTGATCGTTTTCCTTTGTAACTCACGCATATGATCGATTTAGCTTCTGAAAAACGTTCCATTGTGTTCGAAATGCGGGTAAACTCTTGTAACGCCTGTCGGCATGTCCGATTCGGGATTTGAGATGTTGTGTTATGTACAACACGAGATATTTTAACAACACGAATTATTTTTGAATATTTAATTCTATAATAATCAAAGCTTATGTTAGAAGCTATTCGTAAGATATACATTTCCGTCCCTCTCTATCATCGAACAGAAGACCGAAGAGAAAAAAATAATAATAATAAAGGAGATAAAACGAAGTTCCCATGGCCGATAACTCAGTGAAACTTCCATCTTCTCGTATGATATAAGATACAAATAAAGGGTCAAACCCCTTTTCAACTCCGTCCCTCTCAAACTTGAGGCGATTGAGAAAAGTAGGGTTTTCTTAAATCAATAAATCGAAGTTCCCATCTACGTTGTAATCGATCTCTCCTTCATAAGTAATCCTTGGCAGAGCATCGCAATTAGGGTTTCGTTGTGGTAGTGGCGAATCTGAGTCGCCGTGTGCCTGTGAGGGTCGTTGGGAGGCGAAGTCGTCGGCATGTCGTCGAGTTTAGGAAGTTGGAGTCGCGTGTCAACGGGGTTCTTGCGAAGGTATGAGGGCTTTCGCGAACACAGGGAAGGCAAGAATGCAGAGGTGTGGTGATGACGTGAGGGTTTCCGAAGTCGCGTGAGGCTGAGAATGAGGTCGAGGGGTGACGTTGAGGCCGTAGGCGAAGAATGTGGGGTAAGGTAGTTTGTTGATGGCTGTAGTTGAGGACGTTCGACGGTGATGGGGAAGAAGCTCGTTGCTCGTTTGCAATTCTGGTGAGAGATACTGTAATTAATTTTGAAATTTATATGGCTAGTTAATTTGATTAAGGATTAATAATGAAGGTGATTAAGTTAGTTAAACAAATTATTTAACTATTTTAGTTATAAATCCACATATATATATTAAATAAAAATAAATAAAATCATCGATTAGTGCTATATTTATGCATAAGATTTGGAATATGAGAGAATTTATAAAGGGTTAGATTTTTTGAATATATATTTCATTTTTATAAATGTATAGGTAGTTTCAAAGGAAAAAAGTTCTAGTTAAATTTAAATCATTAAAATTTATTTCTTCAAATGGTTGAATATTAATAAAATCCTTTAATATTTATAAAAGGTCAATAAGCGTGGAATCAAAATCGAGGATGAAAGGGATGCTAATAGAATAAAGGTGAGTAAATCTCACTCGTCTGGTATTATTTAAATTTAAAGGGTTAAATCTTAATTAATTGGTTGATTGATTGAGTTGTTGAATGTGTGTTGATAATCTGTGACTTTGGGTTTGTTTGATTCTCGAGTAAATAAGGGTTTAATGATTGGCGATTCATTAAATAGGTAGAATAAATTGAATGGATAATGAATTAATTCAATTAATTAATGATTGTGCTAATTAATTTAGTAATAAGGGTTTGACTTAATTAAGAATTAAGTTAAATTAATCTAGAACAATCAATTGATGGCTAGTATGTAATTACTTCATGAAATAATATATATATAATTACTTATATATATAATTACTTCGAGAAATTTATCCAGAGATTAATTAAAATAGTTAACTGAGGAATAATTTATTTAATGAAGTAAATAAAAAGGGTAGATAATTACAGAATGAGATTGATCGAGGAAAAACTATATTGTGGTTGAATTTAAGTAATTGATTTGGATTAGAACAAATTAAAGTGTGATTGAAATTATTAATTTATATAATAATTGATGTAATAAAAAAAATTGGTTAATTTAATCAATTAAATAAATGATGACTTATGAGAAATTAATTACTGTAAGTAATTAAGAATTTATGTAATTAATACTAATAATTAATTTATGAAATAATTGATTAATGTATAAAGTGATTAAGATTTCTTATTCATTTTTGGTTAAGAACAATTAATATCATGGAACTAACTAAAGATAATTACATAAACTTAATTGAAAAATAAATTAATCCTGGGGATTAATTATGGTGAATAATGATGGGTTGACTAATTAATTGGTTTGGAATTAATTAATATTAATAAAGGAATCTAAGTAATTAAGGTTTGAAATTCAATGAGAATCAATCGAATTGATTTGTATGTGATTAAGCTTTGTTTATGAATGACTGAATGGTATTGAATGCTTGAATATGTTGATATCTCTGATATGATATGTCGAGTATTTCATTGTATAACTTGGGTTAGGATGACATGAGTTACGAAAAGTCCGAGGTCGGGTATTAGAAGATACCCGAAACCGCTTCGAATTTTTATATAAATTGATTTGTGGAATCAATAGGCGGGGATGGAATGATTTAAGTGAACTAGATTATCTAAATTTGGTACTTAGAAATTTATATGTGAAGTAAGTGTTGTCCATAGTAAATTGAGAATTGGTTAAATTGATATAAGTTACCCGGGTTTTATATAGGTTGTTTGCTTTGGTATTACTTGTTAGTTGGATTTACTCACGCTGGTTTCCAGCCTCACCCGGGTGTTACTTTGGTGTAATGCTCGGGTCAGACCGAGTATTACAGATTTTCAGGTAGGTACGTTCTGGAGCTCAAGAGGCGAGCTGGATGGCGATAGCGTATAGAGAATTTCCGTTGTATTTATATTATTATTAATCTGAGTCATGATAATTGTATATATTCAGTGTCTGCATATCTGTGAAACTCTGATGTATATTAAATGTAATCGGCAGATAGGGTATTCTTTTGTAAACTGTTATTATTTATTATTATATTTTATCCGTTGCGAATGCGAGGTTTTGGTGTTCTGTTCTTCTTCTACTTCTATCTCTTTCTTCTTTTCCATAACTATCTGGAATTTTCGGGTTCGAAAATTTCGGGTTGTTACAGAAGCTTAATTTTAGCACCGCTTATCATCCGCAGTCCGATGGACAGACTGAGCGTGTGAATCAAACTCTTGAAGATCTTCTTCGTGCATGTGTTCTTGATTTTGGTGGAAGTTGGGAAGATCATATTTCTCTTGTTGAGTTTTCCTATAATAATAGCTTCCAATCTAGTATTGGTATGGCACTTTTTGAGGCACTCTATGGAAGACCATGTCGACCTCCTTCTTGTTGGCTTGAGGCCGGTGAGAAGCTGGTTTTAGGTCCAGATTTTATTCGTGATTCCACAGAGAAGATTGACCTTATTCGTCATAGGATGAAAGAAGCCCAGACTAGACAAAAATCCTATGCCGATAACCGGAGAAGGAGATTAGAATTTTCTGTGGGAGATCTTGTGTTTATTCGTGTTTCACATATGACGGGTGTTGTACGTTTCAGTCGATCGGGAAAATTAGCGCCTCGATATATTGGGCCATTTTCTATCACCGAACGTATTGGTTCCGTGGCTTATCGCCTTTTATTACCGGCTCAGTTTTCTTCTATTCATGACGTGTTTCATGTTTCTCAATTATGGAAATGCCTTCGAGATTCTGATTCTATTCTTGAGCCCGTGTTGTGGAAGAAATTGAAGTTTCGCCTAATTTAACTTATGAGCAACATCCTATTCGTATTATTGCTTCGGAGGTCAAACGCCTTCGAAATAAAGATGTTCCGCTTGTTATAGTTCAATGGTCCTCAAATCCTAAGGTTTGTTCTTGGGAATCTGGAGAGTTCATCGAGCGAACACATCCGGACTTACTTTCCCGTGCTCTTTGAGGTGAATTTCTGATTTCAAATTTCTTTTGTGTTGATATGCTTTCATGGTTGTTACCTTATATTTTCTTCCTAAATATTGTGTGGACACAATTTCTTTAAGGAGGGGAGTCTGTAACAACCCGCATATTTTACGATTGAATATTTAAATATTTTATCGTTAGTCGGAGTTTAGTCCGAAAAGTTACTTTTTGCATACGGTCGAATTTTTACTCGGGACTACTTCCATTGGGTCCAAAACGCCGTTTGCGATCTTTTTGAGTATAAACTTTGATATGTTTGGAGTTAGTGGAATTTTGCCACTTATTCACTTTGGGCTTTGGGTTTGGTTTAGCCCATTGGCCTAAACTTTTAATTCTAGCTCAACCTCCTCTTCTCTTCATTACTTCACTTTCATTTCCTAACACTCAATCTTCATAAAAAATGGAGAGAGGAATGGGAAATTAAAACTCCAAGCCCTAGTTCATTTGCAAATCCAACATCTAACTCCAAATCCAAAGAGAAGCCACTGATTCAAGCTTCATGTGTTGAGATTGAAGTGTGGTTGATTCTTCCTTTGCTTTTAAGCTTCTCCTTCATTGATTTTGTGAAAAGGTGAGATTTTTATCTCACATCTTTGTCTATAGCCATCTTTGATTGTTGGGTATGAATTCCTAACACTTATTCATGTGCAATTGCTTTTGGTTTGGATTGAATTAGTGAAAATCCCAATTTTTAGTTTTTTGGGTTCAAATCTATAAAAATCCTAGCTTTGATGTTTGAACACGTTTTTGGTGATGCATCGAGGAGCCAATAGGACCGGATAGCCAATAGGCATAATCCCCTAGCGTCCATGCTCGACCGGTTGCAAATTGAGGGAGTTTTGCACTTCTATCCCCTAGGTCGCTCGGCCTGCACCATTTGAATTGCTCGGCCTGCATATAGGTCGCGTCATGCTTAGGTCATTCCACCATTTAGGTCGCGCCATGTTTAGGTCGTTACACCATTTAGGTCGCGCCATGATTAGGTCGTTCCACCATTTAGGTCGTGCCATGGGATAGGTCATTCCACCACTTAGGTCGCGCCATGTTAGGTCGCGTTCCTTAGGTCGCTTGCCTTGCTAATGAGTCGGCCTGCACATTTAAGTCACTCGGCCTGTAGTTAGGTCGCACGCCTTAGGTCGCGCCATGCTTTATCTCACAACCACTTAAGTCGCTCGGCCCTGTGTTAGGTCATTCCATTAATTAAGTCGTTCAGCCTACTCTCACCCCTTAGGTCGCATTACTTAGGTCGCTCGGCCTGT
The DNA here is from genome assembly GCA_030765085.1 of Allium cepa. Classification (NCBI taxonomy): domain Eukaryota; kingdom Viridiplantae; phylum Streptophyta; class Magnoliopsida; order Asparagales; family Amaryllidaceae; genus Allium; species Allium cepa. Next base: position 889,658,993 of record CM060929.1, read on the forward strand.
TAAGTCGCACAGCTGATGGGTCACGCCATACCTTAGGTCGCACCTGCATTTAAGTCGCAACAACTTTGGTCGAGCCATGCCATAGGTCGCACCATGTTAAGTTGCTCTGTTAGGCCGCATGCTATTTCTTAAGTCGCTGATCTCTTTGGTCGAATGTCGTGGAGTCGCATGCGTTAAGCCGCTGATTTCTTGTGTTGACTTATGTTAAGTCGTAAGTCGTGGCTATTAAGTCGCAGGGGTATTTCCACTTTGATGGATTTGGAATCGAATTCTTTGGATTTTATTCACGTCTTCGAATGTGAATTTTTGTGACTCATTGTTTCTAGAATCATTTTTGTGATCTGTCACTTTAAAAATATAAAGGTTTTCTATACTAGTAGTAAATATCAAAACTCTTCCATTAAAACGATTTCAACACTATTTTATTACAAAGCTCATTTCTTAAACCATTTTCCAATCTACTAGTATATACAAACCTTTATCTCACTCGTACGGGAAATCTAATTAAACGGCTTAGTAAAACAAGTGGTATGAAACGCTTGCGTTTACTTCGCTGGTTAATTCTTGGACTTGTTCGATTGAATCTCTTGTGACAATTTTCGAGTGGAGATCTACAATTTGTTCATAAATACTTAAGTTAAGCTAGTGGTTATGGGACATGAAGCTAAGCTTATATATTTACTAGCTTACTGTAATTGACACTTCTTGATGATCGTTGATGATCATTTTTGTGATTTAGACTAGCAAATGTGCGATGTCTCTTTGTCTACGAGGGAGACTAAACCCCGTTTCTGTGGAGCTTCGGCTCAATTTGGTGGGGTAGCGACCCATGGTCTTTGGGCCGTTTTGTGGAGCTTCGGATCAAAATTAATGGTTATCAACCATGGAATAGCGTTCCATTTTGTGATACACGTGTTGGTGAGTTTTCATGTTCCCGTTTTTTGATAGGCCACCCTTTTTTTTTTGTGATTTCTGGATTTCCATTGATGATTTCTAGAATTTGTGTTTCACCAATTTTCGTGAATTACATTGACAAGTCTTATCAATATTTGTGCATTGGTGAATTTGTGTGTCATTAACTTTTGTGATTGGCATTGATATAATGATCAATACTTATGGTTTTAGTGAATAAAAATAAAGTGTATGACATTCTTTTTTATCTTTGAGAAGATTCTTGTGATACTGATTAATCTCTTATGATTTTCAATTACATACTTATCACAGTATGGTTTTATGGTTATTATACGTCTTTGTCATATTTCTTATTCTATATCATTTCATCTGATATTTATAGCTAGACTGATCCGTTTATTATTTTCTTATTAAATAGTATTCGGGTAAGACCGAGATGTTACAGGTGCTTCTGCTTGACTTCACATCTGGGATTATCACCCTGGCTTTTGGCTAACTATTTAGATTAGTAGTTTTTGTTGTATACATTTGAGATATAGACTCATTGATGTATCCATATTCTTTTATCTAGCACTTATAGCTATTCTTTTGTGATATTGTGGATCTTGTTGGACCACTACTCTGTTACACACTTTTAGGTGTTATATTCATATCTATTTCCGCCTTTGTGATATGGATGTCTGTGACTGATTTGTGTTATGTTTATTTCTATATTTGTTTCCGAAGAATATATATAGCCACCGTGTAGTAGCTTTGAGTTTGTATCAGTACGTCGGATTTCCATGCATGTTGTACTATCTGACATATCGGTGCTCGCACAAAGCAATTACATGGATGGTTTCTCCTCAACAGCCTTATTCTCCACGCTAGTTGACGGCATTACACCGTGGTGTCCTTGGCTAGAGTGGGTATAGAGGTGGGGCGTCACAAGGCACATCGAGTATCATGTTTATGATTAGTCTACTTATGGAGCGAGCTAGTTCCTAAGGATGATGTAGAGCCTACCCACGACCGGGGTCGGATGTTCCCCGTCCACCTTCCTGCAGATTCTTAGCAAACTGCTGCCACTTCCTTTGCCGAATCAGTTTTTCTATAGCATCATTGAGGCGTCTACATTCTTCAGTGTTGCGCCCGTAGGTCTTGTGAAACTAGCAGTACTTCCCAGTCTGCTTTTGTTCCTCAGTGGATTCTTTTGGGCATAGCTTCCGGTATTGGAAGGTGTTACAAGTTGACAAATAAATATTCTCCAGAGATGCGTTCAGAGGAGTGTATTCATCGTAGGTAGGGATCCTTGGTTTCCACTTTTCGGCTTCCCTCTTCCTTCTGGAATTCCCCCCTCGGGATCCTTTAGACTGCTTGGGCTTGTTTTGAACATTAACCTAGACCTTTCCAGAATTGTCGCTAGCCTGTTTTATAGCAATGTTGATTTGCACCGTCTCTTTGACAGGCCCTGGTGCACTGCCTTGCCTCATGCACCTGACCTCCTCCCTTCTCATGAACTGGTGTGCCTTTGAATAAAACACTCCAGGGTAACCGGAGGTTTTTCTACCAGCCTATCACCAAACTCAGAGTCTGGATCTACTCCTCGCATCACGGCCACAAGAATAGCATGGTCATTCGAGTTGCTAACTTAAGTAGATACAACGTGAAACCTTTGTAAATATTCCTTTAAGGAATCCCCTGGGCTTGAATTACACTAGATAAAGACATCACGTCCTTTGGACGAGTGGCATGAATAGTGAACTGCTCCACAAATTTCGTCGCTAACTCATCAAATCTGGAGATCAACCGTGGAGGAAGTTTGGTGAGCCATATGGCAACGATTCCAGATAAGGTTATTGGAAAACACCTACACTTAGTCGCATTATTTTCCCTAGCCGAGTCCATCATCCACTAGTATCTCATTACATGCTGTCGGGGATCAGTTTCCCCTCATAGGATGGAATAGTCGGCATACTAAACTTCCAGGGGTATTTAGCATGTAGTATAGCATCCGTGAATGCAGTATGACTTATATCTATGCCCCAAACATCGTTGGATAAGCCCTGATTTTCCCTCATTAGCAGTTTGACCATGGCTGACAAGTCCGGATCTAGATAGAAGGTGGTAAGTTGGAATTTGTCCTGCATGACTGCCCCGGCAGGTGCCTCCTTGATTGGTGATCTCCCTAACGAGCGTCCTAGGACCTGCTTCATTGCGTCCCTGGTGAGCCGGTCGGTCAGCTTCCACTCGTGTTCCAGATCATATGTTTCACATTCCAACTTGTGAGCGGTTTCCTAGGTGCAAGTGAGGGGCCACGGCTCCAAGTAGGGAACCTGGACCATTCCTGTTGGATTGATCTACTACACCTATTTGTGCTGTTTCAATTCTACAGCATCTACGCCTGGGATGTTCATCAGACGAAGTGGAGCTGTCAGATGATGAGTAGGTAGCGGGACTTCCTCCAGCAGTCTAATGCTGTTGTTAAGTAAGTTGGGTCATGAGATTGGCGTTAGCTTGAATCTTCTCATTAAGCTGTCTCCTTCTTTCCACGAGTTCTCTCATCGGCTCGTTGAACTCTGTTTTAGTGACGACTTCTGTTTGGTTTAGGATGGTGGCAGTCCCCGCACGCGGATTAGCTAATTGATTGCTAAGTCCTACTTGTTAGACGCTAGCGGTCTCGTTGACATTAGCATTTTGGGAGGCTGATCTAGTACACGGTCTTCCCATTGTAGAGTTATCAATCAGAACTCTGAGTAGAATCTATAAACTTCTTGTGAGTGAACTTGGATCTTCTTTGGGGGATTTCTTCAATCCAGTAGCGACAAAGTAGATCCTAACAGCCTGAGTTCAGCTCTCAGTGAAAGCACCAAAATGTTAGCACCAAAATTGGCCACTAACACTCAAGAAAGGATTTGTGTAGAGAGATTAATGAAGATAATAGATTAAAATAGAGTAATGTATGCAAAATTAACTACAGAAACAAGAACACCAGTATTATAGTGGTTTGTCATAACTGCCTACGTCCACTGTTAACGTAATCTTTATTTCTTTTCTCAAAGACTTGAATATAGATACAATCCATAAAATTCTAAGTCGAATATAAGTTTGAACTGATGGAAGCGAGAGCCAAAACTGGAAAAGTATCACTGGAGTTCTCAAAAAAAGGTCGCTTCAACTATTCTCCTGCCTCTGTATTTATAGACGAAGATAGGTTGGTCCATCTACGTAGGCCCATGATTAAGATATTTCAGCACACCAAAGACAACTCCTGTACACCAGATCGAGCCACGTTTGCCGAGCGACATTGGCCAAGCGGTAAATGACGAAGTAGGGCGTCTTGATGATTAGCTCAAAGCAGTCTTTCTAGGGGTTCGAAGCGAGCAACGGTGTTACTCGAAGCAAAGACATGCCGGCCGCCTCACTTTTGGATTGAGTCGATAACCCCTAACTTCGATGGCACGCATCGAATGAGGTATACAAAACTACCATGACTGAACCACGAGGACCAAAACATGGCTGAATTAAGCTCCTTGACCGACTCATGCAATGCTTCATTTCCTCGACCGAGCTGCGCCCGTCGAAACATCTAGGTTGAACGGCACATGTCGAACTATCCAGACCGAACGATAGAATGTCTCCCCTTGCCGAGCGATGAACAACTTTGCGCTTTTAAGGCCGGACCAAATCCACACCGAATGACAATTGACCAAACTTTCTTGTCTTTCCCCCATCGACCGAGCGGTGAACTTATCCTCTCTAGGCCGAGCGCTATTCATTAAGTTCCTACGAACACCTTTTCTTTTGTCAGGCAACACACGCCATCTCACAAGACCGAACGACGCATGTCCCCACTTCCTCGGCCGAGACATACATAAAAGCTAACCCGTGTGTATTGGCCGAACCTCTCAAATTGAATCCATTCCACATATTTCCAACTTCTTCCTGGCTTCAGTCTAGTCTCGATCCAATCAAAACCTCGATAACTAACATCTTGTAGCCGGGCCATGTAACCGGGTAACAGCATACCATTTTTCTTATTAACCTTTGGTTATTTCTTAGAGGATTATATAGACCCACTTGGACAATATGGAAAGTCATACTGTAAATTTTTATTAATTTCTTAATTACATTAAATATTTTTCTAAATCACTTATATTTTCACCTAGTATTTTATTCAGTACTAAATATATTTATGAATCTTTTCATAATTTTTTCACCTAATATTAGAAAGATTTTACAAAGTCATTTCTTTATAAAGTATCAAGTAACAACTTATTCCACTTTATTTACTTGTATAATACTCTTCTACATCCTAAGAGTACGTACAAATTTTAATATACTTTTCAAAGATCTAGATGGAATTATGATTTCTTAAAACCGAGTCAACTGATTAACCTCTTTAACTTAGAGTGTTAAAATGGAAGATGTTTATGGGTTGACCTAATCAACAAGTAATTTACACTACTTAGATGTTTTAAACATAAGTTATGGTTTTAACAAAAGAATGTTTATAAAAACTTTTCCATCCAATTTAACTCATTTTAAAACCATGTTAAATAATGTAAGAAAATAAGAAAATAGTCCAAATTTTATAGAATGGACACAATAAGGTAAAAGCCCAAACTTGATAGAATGGACAAAATAACGAAACAATCCAAACTTGATAGAATGGACAAAATAAGGTAACATTCCAAACTTGATAGAATGGACAAAATCAATACTTAAATGCCACGAATAGTGGTTGACTCTTCTTGTGGCAATTTAAAGATAAATAGATTCAAGGGTTTGAGTCAAATAGGGAAAGGAAAACTTCCAACAAATGACAAGGAAGGTGCACCCTCCTTGAAGTATACCTCTAATAATATATTATGAGAAGCTCAGTTACTCCGTGACACTTCTTGGAAACTGCCAAGCCGGACCCCATAACCTTTACCGAGTATTCGAATATTTCACATCTAAATCTTAACCGTTTTAAGGTGACGGTACAAAAAATCAAAATGAGATGAGAAAAAACCGTAACGGGAGCAACTCCACATAGCTTTTCCCCATCTGCGCTTTGATTTTGTCATTTCCGACAAAGGATATCAAAGTTCAAAGAGCAACAAATCATCATTAAGGTGACGATACACCATAAAGAAAGCTAAATCCGATAATTAATAAATCAACTATCGAGGATAACTAAAATGATCGTATATGGAAATTAAATATCATGTATTTTTCACTACTCGTCAATTCGAAACATATGCTATCTCTCGGTTGAAAATGAAGCCAAATAAGTTGAGGTAGTGTTACCGCTAGGCATCGCCTTGACAATAGTTTTAACCTTTGAGATAGAAATGACCCCAAGCCTCAATGTTTAGCATTAAAGGTATGACTAAATCCTTTCCACATAAGCAGTATCGATTACGAAACTATTTTTCTATAACCAAAATCAAATTTTACTTTTAAAAACAAAAATTGTGCTTGATTTCCATACTACAGTATTGGTAAAAAAACTTTTAAAAATACTCTTTTAAAACGTTCTTTCATAAGACAAAATTTATAATACTAAGTGTATTAGAACAAGGGTCAAAAACAAATGTTGTCAAACATTGTTTACTATAAACCAAACAATCAACGCTTGGTTTATTTATAAATAATTCCCTTTGAAGGATTTTTCTAACTTATAAACCATTATTTATAAATTTAAAACAATATTTATTATTCCAAAAGATAATAAAGCAATTTAAATACCTTTATAAATTTAAAATAATATTTATTATCTCGAGAGATAATTAATCACATTTATAATCTCTTTTAAGTAAACAAAATCCATTATCTTTAATGAAATAGTTAGTTATTTCCAAACACTTTTATATTATCAGTAAATTAACGTTAAAATCTTTATTAAATTGATTTATTAACTTTAAAACACTTTTATTATATTAGTCTATTTACTTTAATCACTTTTATTAAATCAACTAATTAACTTTAATAATATTAAAAGGAATCATTAGATTCAAAGAATCATTAATTAGAATGAATGATTAATCTCAACCATTATTGATTAAAACGATTAATTAAATTTTAATTGCCATTAATTAAAATAATTAATTAAGTTCCAATAATCAAAACCTAATTAGATTAATTAAATTTAAACCTCATTAGTTAAAATAATAAATTAAAAACATCATTTGTTTAAATGATTAATTAACTATAAATAATCATTAATTAAAATGATTAACTAAATTTCAAAGATCATTAGTATAAACAATTAATTAATTTTAAAACAATTGTCAACTAAAAATGATTAATTAAATTCAAATATCATTATTTAAAATTATTAGTTACTTTTAAATATCATTAATTAAAATGATTATTATTTTCAATTATCATTAATTAAAATGACTATTAATTTCAAATATAATTAATTAAAATGATAACTTAAATTCCATTTCAATAACTAAAACAATTGATTAAGCTCAAATAATAATTAGTTAAAATGATTAATTAAATCCAGTCTCATTTAAATCAGATGATAAACCAAATTTAACTATCATCAATTAATTTCAAAATCATTATTTAAAATGATTATTTAATTTGATTTATCATTAATAGAAATAACTAATGAATTTTGAAATCTATTTAGTGAAAATACAAGCTCAAGTTTCGAAACATGCGACAAGGTTGGAGATGAAAATTAATAAATGACGATATAGGGAAATTTCTATAATGACAGTGCACAAATTAAATGGAAGATCAAGATTTGTTTCAATTAACCATCAATATAACAGCATAAGGATGAAAATAAATAATTATTGACGAGAAACCAATCAGGGTCTCTCTACAGATTTTCCCTGTAAAACAACGGTTATGGATTTTTATATATATATATATATATATAATCAAATGGGTTCATAACGATCAAATTAATATATCATCCATTTTTTGAACGGAAATTCAACCAAACAATCGGTCAAATAATTTAACCAATATCCAAGAAAATCAATAATCGTTTATAACATCGTAGATATGATACAATAAAATTGAATGTGAGTTAAACTCACATAGATTTTCGTTTTCCGCCGAAACGTTCCGATTTGGACTGAAAAAGAAGGATCGTTCAGTTTAGCATAAATTTTCATTTACTCCAAATCTACCCAAACGAATTCCATTGGCATATATCTGAGCCTCAATTGGACCTCGTATGAGAGAGTTATTCAATTTTCAATTCATCAATTTAATTAAATAATTTAATATACTCAATTACAAATAATTACAACACTACCCCTCCAATCCACTCCTTCTTTCTCCCATCTTAATTTCCATCATCCTATACATGTACACAGCACCTCCCTTGCTCATACACACACGCCACTGCTCCTTCCATAAGCCACGAAAGCCACCACCGTCATCGCCAACAAACTCGCCAACACGAGAGATCTTTAATCAACACCAAAACCTCATGCTCGACGCCCCAATACAGACCTCAACATGGTGGGTTCGAATACGACATTGGAGATTTCGTTTTCTCCAATCCACCACTATATATCATGAGATTCAACCACAAGGTGCCGTGTGACCTCCCAAACACAAAACCAATCTCCAATTTGCCTAATTCGTCCTAAATCAACCTAGAAGTCTAACCTTAGTTTTGCCTATCACCTCGGCCACTATCTAAACGTGAAAGCACACTTCAAAATTTATATAGAATCGAAGCTCTAGATTTTACAATTTCAAAGATACAAGTTTTGTAAAAAAAAATCGATGAGTGGATTATTGGATTTTGAATTTTGAAGATGAATGTTTGGTTTCATTTACTGACTTTGAAAATAGAGGAGGGAATGATGAATTAAAGTTAGTGGGCAGCTTAGAGTGTTGACTTTTTTCCATTTTATAACCAAATCAAATAAAAAAACAACATGATTATGTTTTCTTTCACCATATCAAATGGATTTCTTAAGCCACCCCAATTGTCCACCGAAGGACAGATAATGTAAGAAGTTTATGTGTGTGTGTACTTATATGTTGGTTTATTAATAAAACGTTTTGGGTCACTCCCATGCACAATATCCCTTTCGCGTACAAGCCATGGATGACAGACAAAAATACGATCGTGTAAACAATGTGATATGATCGCGAAACAACATTAAAATTGTAACGACCCAGAATTTCAGCCATTCGAGTTTGGAATATTTAATTGATTTTAGATATTGGAAAGATAATCTTATAAGTTAAATAACTTGAATTTCAATTATAGCAATTTATTTGATAATTAAATTGTTAAATTTAATATTTGGAAATATTCAAGTATTTTGATCTTGAATTTATTGAGAATGAAAATGATTTCGAAGTTGATTTTAAATTCTATTTGAATAATAGGGAGGACACAAAACTTTTAAATTAGAATTAAAAGTGATTAAATTAATTTTGGAAATTACTCGTATTAATTAACGTGTAAAAATAGCTTTCCAGGGCACCGTCTCGGATTTCACCAAAAGTAGTATCACAGGATCCGTAATAGTGAATTATTATACGATGTCGAATTTTATAGCGATTAGACGTGCAGTTTGGTCGTGCGAGTTCGAAACGCATAGAAATTAACTAAAGGAATTTTAATTAATATAATTTGATTTTGAAAGCCTAACTTCTGTATATGATGGAAGTGGCTTTCGACGTATATTCCATTATGTTCGGAATAGAGGTATAACATATAGAACGATAGACGGCACGCTTCGTTTGATATTCAAAATTTTCAAAGACTAATAGTGCCATGAAAATTTCCTATAGAAGGCCATCAACTCTCCTTCATTTGCTAAAACCCTAGCTTTTAATTTTCAGCCGCAATTAAAACTTAAACCATCCAACAACCATGGTTCATCGGTGACTTTAAAGGAAGAATAAACCGACGACTGCAACTAACAAAATTTAGAGCTGGACTCCACAAACAAATCTATATGGCCGGATCGTCGAATGATTGCTCGACGTGGCTGAAATTGCACCACGTTCATCTATAGTCGTGTGGGGTATTTATGGTTCGTGCATGCAATCATGTGCACGTGTGGGATTGCGAGCAAGGGGAGCAGCGGCGACGACATGCTGATGGTTGGCAGCAGCTGGTTAGCGCGCGATCAATTCAAAAAAAGGGCGAGTGCGTGCCTTGAAAAGCAAGCGAAGAAGGAGGGAGATAGGTTAAATCTTAAACTTTAGTTTAATTAAGTTAATTATTTGATTTAATTATCTCGAACATTAATTATTTCACAACTTGTTCATACGAGGTCCAAATCGAGCAGGACAAGTTGCGTTGCGATCGTATCAACGAGTATTACACTATGGAGTTGGATTAGATGAATTCAGAGCTAACATGAATTTTGAAATAAATTGAATGTCCATTCAATTTTAATCCAAACCGGAGTGCTTTGGAGATTTATGGAATTTCTATGAGTTAACTCAACTCTTTGGCCTGCTTATATTTTTATATAAGTGGGAATAATTTTATTTATGCTATTTGTTTCTTGTTTGGATGATGTACTATATTTATTAGTTGGTTTGGATATGTTCACGCTTATTAGAGCGGATGAGACATTATTCGTTCCCGTGTATGAGCGGATGACCCTTTGTATACGAATCTCGCATCAAGGCGGTTGATTTTTTATATTATTTGATTATATGCTGTATTTGATGTAGGGCGATAGGTTGGAGGGATCCAATAGGATTCCTAACACTGTTGATTTTACTTTTCATATATTTTGATATATAATGTGTTGGATGCCATATTTGATGATATGGATTTTTTTTGCTTATTTAGTGCTATAAAGCACTTGGCCATATTTTTTTGTAAATACTATAAAATAATGATTTTGAATTGAAATGATTTTCAAAGTGAGTTTGGAAGTATGTATGTTTTAATAATTTTTAATTTATACATGTTTTAATAATTTAGAAATTATTAAAAGGAATGAATTTATTTTTAAACAAATAAAAAGTATGATCTTTTATGTTACAAAATTGTAGTTTTATGAAATGCTTTGAATAAAGATTTCTGAATGGTTTATATGAAAGATTTATAAAAGTGATATTTCATAAATGAAGAAATAGATATATAATCAGAATTTATAAATGTTTCAAACATGGATTTGAAATTTATTTGGTAAATTGATTTATAAATGGATTTTATAAATAATTAGATTTATAAAGAAATGGATTTATAAAAGGATTTTGATGGTAAAATGTGTTTTTATAAAAGAATGATTTATAAATATAATTTATACATAATGTGATTTGATTAAATAGAAGTTTTATAAAATTGATAGGAGATTTATAAACATAGTTTTATAAATGTGGAAATGGTTTATATTGAGATTTAAATATGGAGTTTTATATAAAGGAAATATGTTCAAGTTTTTAAGATTTAAATATCTTTTAAAGTAAAGTTTAGAAAGTAATGTTTTTCAATAAGGTTAATAGCTCAAAAAAGTTATTTATTTCAAAAAGCAATAATTCCAAATGGAATTTAAATGCTTTAATAAATGTTTTAAAATGAGGTATGTATCGAAAACATAGATTTCAACATTTATTGTGGTAATAGACATTTCGGGGAAGTATGGAAGGCATGGACTATAACAAAGTTGTTATAGTAAATGCTTTTCCAAAAGGAAATATTTTATATAGTATATGGGACTATATATATTTATATAATTAATCAAATCCCTATACTAATATTTTAGGGTTGTCGTAACGATGTTTTAAGCAACATGCATTTTGACCCAATAAATGATGTTTTGACCTTCCATTGTGAAATATACGAATTGGTTCTTATATGATCGTACTAAAGGCTTAGTGGTATAGGAGCATTGCTTCTTATACTTAACACCTTTCTGGACGCATACAAACTCTGAAGTTGTACGGTTATAGAAATCAATTAGGCGTGCCTCCAAATGGTAGTGTTATTAAATATACTTATACCATTGATCTAAGTATATGGAAATGTTTTCTAATATCGAAAAATTGAAATGGTTTTTAGGACATATCTTTTTAAAGGTAATTTGAAATAAATGTTTGGAAATTGATTTAATTAATACAAAATTAATTAAATAGGCCTAGTGACTACTTATGTGCTAGATAATATTTGTTGCTTTGATAGTTAAATAACTTACTATCAAATTTGGCCATTTTGGTTCCTTGAATTTATGTGGGAACTGATTAGTCAAGCAGTTAGTACGAAGCCGACTGAGTAGGCTTGATTATCGTTGGGTTAAGAATGATGATTCGAGTAGTATGTAGTGACTATGGTACTCCAATCTACCGGGCTTCCTTCTTGGCCGATGGATATCAAGTTGAGAGTTGGAAACGTAATAAGCCTATGAGACTTGGTATCCATATGAGGTTAAGGGCCTCTTTATCTTTGTTGGTTAGAAGAGACTAGGGTCGGATTTATCCAAGAACCACTTTGGACTAATGTATGCGTTCAAAAGTGCAGGTTTATGATGATGATTTTTAAGATGGAGATCTTCATGATGCAGGGCAACTTTCCACTAGTCCTTCGACGTGAAATTTATCATATCATCTATGTATGTGGCAGTAGCGCTTCATTATGAAAATCTACGATATGCAAGGAGTTCTCGCTACTAATTCTAGGGGTAAGTCCCGACAGGATGTTGTAATAGAGTGTCTTTGGTTTGTCCTATTCCTAGACAACTTGTATGGACGAATGTCTGATATTGCATTTCAGAGATTACAACGTTGACTTTTACAAATGTATATCTGTTTCGTGGTAGAGAAGATAACTTCTCTTAGCTTAATACCCTTCTCTGAGACTTACGAGTTCAGAGGTTGTACGTTCGTGAAAGTCAATAGTGTTTGAAGGAATGGCAATGTGGCATTCGACGTGAAATGTGCTATGTGAAAGGAAACCGTCACCGTAGGCCTCATCACCCGATAATGCCTTAAACTGGGTACGCCATGAGACTATGTGGTTTGCAACCATTAGGGTACGTTCATCACCTTTATAGATAACCCTCTATATGTCGGGTGTGTAGTGTATGCCATGAGACATTTCAGATAGCTCGGTAATGACCGGGATGATGACATAGTTGGTTTCTATCCAGGCCATGTATATGTGCCAAATAACGATAGGCCGGTCTTGCCAGATGCAGAGGATTGTTTGTGTATCCTTGGTACATTCCTCTAGAGAAGTACTGTACGAAAGGTAGTCCTTTATCGGCCATTGTATGGAATCCATTCTCCACTATGTGCCTGCCATTTTGTTTGTAGAGCCTAACATACTCTGGAATTTAATAATGGTAACAATTTCAACTATGATTCATTATTATTTGTATACTAGACACTAGTATAATATCAAAGGATTTGATACGAAATGTTTTGGTTATGGTAAGGTAAAAACTCATCCATGTTTTTTGTGGCATGTTCTTACGCGATACCTTTGTTTTGATAAAGAAAAGTTTTATATCTTTAAAATAAATTTGAGATGTTTTTTCTCAAGCTGGTTTACCAGACTGATACGGGCATTCTTCCCTTTTAATGCTCGGGTCAGATCAAGCATATTTACAGATTCATATTTAGATGCTTTGGAGCTTTAACTGACAAGGTGGAGGTCTTCAGGTCGTATTCCACGTATATGTTTATTTTTCGCTACATTGTTGTTTAAAATTATCAGCATTTATGAGGACAGGTTATTATAACTGTCCAGGCGATGATTGTGATATGATTGTTGTACTCTGATGGATGTATGTATATTAAAGATTACATTTTCACTTTTATAGAGCTCATTGATATTATATTATATGTTGTTCCACTTCAATTGTGAGATTCTGTATTTATTTTAGTTTCTCACCCTCTTCCTTTTCTCTTCTCTTCTTCTCTCTTCTTCCTTTTCCAAGACTGCCGAATTTTTCAGCACTTGAATTTCCCACACATGAATACCGAGGATGTATTAATGTCGATTTTCGAGGGTTGAAAATTCCGGGCCGTCACATTTAGTATCGGAGCTTAGTTTAGCGATATACCTAGGCTCTAATGGGTACTCATTATAGATAGAGTCAGTAGCACCCTAGGATGACTTAAGTGTATATATATAAGCGCGTATTTGTTAATGATATAAAAATGTTATATATTGGGTTGTTTAATTGGTTAAGTTTGAATTTTGGGTTCTAGTCGATGTGTCTAGCTAACATTATCATTTAGGATTCCAAAACACTTTAGCAAGCAAACTGACACAATATTGTTTTCGGAATTAGCAAATGAAATAATTTTACCCAAATTATATAATATATATAAAGGAATAATTTTTCAGAATTATTACAGTATGGTTTGTTTGGTTGTTGGTGAATGATAATATTTGATTATTATCATTTTTCGTTGTTTGTTGTTTGTGTTCTAATAAAAGTTATTGTTACTGTAATGTAAACAAAGATAAACAATTAAGAAATGGTTTTATATAACCAAAGTGAAATTGTATATAAGGAAAATTATAAATATTATTTGTAAATAAAAAGGAATTATTTATTTATATGATTTCAAAATGATTTGAAAATATCAAATAAAAACTGGTTGTTTAAATTTTGAAAGTTTTATCTAAGTGTTTTTTTGAACACATAAGAAAATAAGTTTTATAACTTATAATTTAAGAATTAGTGAGTTAAAATAAATTTTAAATTTGTTGAATATGAATGTCAAGAAAAGTAAATTTGATAATCGAACTATGAAATGAAATTAAACTTAAAATTAAGTTAAATAAAATGAAATTTGACTTAAGAAAAGTTAAATGAAAATGAAATTGAATTTGATTTGTAATAAATTAATGGAATGAATATGACTTGAGTTATAAAATGAAATTCAACTTAAGTCCCAAAATGAATTCAATTGAGCTAACGAAATAAATTAGTGAATGGAATATAATTTGGTATGTTGATTGTTAAAATTGAATATGTACTTAAATTGTGAAGTGATAATGAAAATAAGTTGTGTTATATAAAATGTTTAAAATAAACTTGAGTGAAGAATTTTATGGAATGGTTATTAAGTGTTATTAGTATTAAAGAAATCCACTAAGTGAAGAATGAATGTAAATGTAAATGAACGTGAATTAAATAAAAGTGAATGGTGAATATAAATGTAAATGAAAGTGAAAGTTAATGAACTAAAGGATAATAATTGAATGTAAGTCAATTGTTTTAATTAGAATGTTAATTATTGGAATGTAAATTAATGGAATGTAAATCAATTGAACGTAAGTAAAATTGAGTGAAAATGAATTGGATGTAAATGAAAGTATAAATTAAAAGTTGACTTTGAAAATGCATATCGAAGTGGTTATGAATTAATTGAATGGATATCATTTATTTGATGATTTCTTTCATTACATGTGTTTCATTTGCATATAGTTATCGTAGTAGTTATGTTATAATTGATATTACTTTCCATATATTTGTTATTATTGGTTGTTGAGTGTTTAGTGGGTGTGGATGGTGTTTTCTTCGCATTTGGAGCTCGCTTTCGAATTATATTGATTGTATATGCTTGCTAATACTAATAAAAGGTACACATCTCAGATTACATATCGTACTTTTACACTGTTTTCAATACGGGATGCCTCATCATTGAGATAAGATGTATATTTGTGATTATACATACATACATACATACATACATACATACATACATACATACATATATATATATATATATATATTGTATAATTTTTCAGATCGAACCATGCAAAGGGGACGCGGGCGAAATTTTCCGTAGATTTAAGGCCTTAGAAATTTTTTGAGAATTTTGGAAAAAAAAATTGAACTAAAATTTGGATTTTGGTTTCATAACTTAGAATGGTAACAGTTGTTAACTATCAATTAATTTGAAAGACTTAGAAATTTTATAATCTATTTTAACTAATTGTTTTTGAAAAGTTAACGGGTTTGTGACATTTTCCTTATCTGGTAATTTCGAGAATGAAATTCTTTTAAAGGAAAGTCTATATCGACCAGAATTTCAACCATTCGAATTTGGAATATTTAATTAATTTGAAATATTGAAAATTTAATTTTATACGTTAAATAACTTGAATTTCAAATACAGCGATTTATTTGATAATTAAAATGTTAATTTAATATTTGAAAATGTTTAAGTATTTTGAATCTTGAATTTAATGAGAATGAAAATGATATTGAAAGTTCATTTTAAATTCTATTTGAATAATAAGGAGGATAGTAAAATTTTAAATTGGAATTATGTAACGACCTGATATTTTCAATCATTCGCATCCAAACATGCCGGAATTGAATTACTCAAAATACCAGATTGTAAGTTTATATTTGGCAAAACTCAGAATATACAGTAAATAAATAACCACAGAATCACAGACACAGAGTAATAATATGCAGCGGAAACAAATGAATAGTAGTTCATGAAGCCACCATATATATAACAGAGTTAAATAAGATACAATAGAAGTCTCGAATACATTAGTCAAATACAAGAATCAGAATACATCAATAGAATCAACTGAATATCTGAAAGCTGGATAGATAGCTGGATATCCAAGCAAAGCTCCAACTCCAAAGGTGAGTCTCGAAAGCTGAACCACTTAGTTTGACCCGAGCGTAAAGCAAAACACAAAACACTCGAGTCTGGATTAACATTCTTATATCAATAAATTCAACTCAAGTGAAGTAACAACTGAAATACAAGTAACTCAAAGGATGTTTGGGATAACCATCCTATAAGGATCCGTTAAACTATCTACTAAGTAGTAGTGTACGCTAAGTAGATAATGCATATCAGTAATATAAAGTATCAAAATAGCATTAAGGCATTACCATTATCCCCCTTAGCACATTTTATATAAGCGTCATAGTCTATACAGCACTGTAAACTCCATTGTAAACTAGTGGGTTATCAAGGAGTACTCCATAGGTATAACACAAACAAATCGTAGTGGTCGCGTATAGGGATACAAATATGACAAGGCACATGAGGCAATACCCAAGGTAGCGAAACTACCGTTTGCCTGATCCGGACTGGTGAGAACGCATCGCCGCAACGATCGCAACACCGCGAAACAACACTCCCAATTCAAGGGTGCGGACCAATAAAAAACAAGTAGTGAGTAGTTTACGAAGAAGTGTGTCCGCTTGAGGCAGCTAATCTCATTGGCCCGACACGGCTCCTGTTTTAGTCATTTCAAATTTGACACAAGTGTCAAGGCTATCCATTATTGTTCTCTTTCTTCAATCATCAACGTACATCATTCCAGCCACTTCATTCTGGATCACACTCTGCGTATAGTTATTAAAGTGGTTTTCGGTTTAGACAGAGTGTATGTCCATAACCGAACCCGGTTTCTTTAATAACTTTCGTAATTATTATATCGATTGGTCGTTTAATAAATTTAAAAAAAACCAAATCAATTTCAATTTCAATTAGAATTTGTAAACCAAAATTTCATTTGTCTTTCTAAATCAATTTCCATAATTTACGCTCAAACTTCCAAATTCATAATTTCAAAACGCTACGATTTAACTTCAAAATTTGATTTAAATAATTCAAATATTTATTTAAACTTGTATATAAGTTTCATTCCGTAATCATTTAAATAAATTTAATTTAACATTCAAATCAATTTAAATTCATTGATGGATTCATCAAGTAATCATTTAAATTAAGTTAATTTATCATTCCAAAATAATTCCAATTAAATTTCCAATTCATTAAATCAATCACTTAAGTTTACTTACATTATATCAAAACTTATGAATTGAATTAAATTAAATTCGTCAAATTAAATTATTTAAATTACAAGTCTCATATTAATTTCTATCAGTCACATTTTATTTGAAATTCAATTTCACTTATTTACTTATTTAATTTAAACAAATTTCAAACTTAATTATTGCCGAAACTCAATTTCATTTATTAAAGAATTTAATTTCACTTATTAAAGAATTCAATTTTATTTAATTATTAAAAGATTTCAAAACTTGATTTAATAATTTACTTAAATTTAAACAACATTCTTTCATCAAACACTTTGTTAATCATAATACTTTGGAAATCAAAATTTAGAAAACATAATGCTTGGAATCATAACACTTCCCACTTAAATGTTTAAATATAAATAATAGTATATATAATAAAATAGTTCATAATTTAAAATAGTTTATATAAACTAGTTATAATTTAAAATAGTTTATATTAAAATAGTTTATATGAAATAAATTCACAAAGTAACATATATAAATAGTTTTAAGTGTAATTTTAAATATACTTTATATAATAAAATAGCTTTCTCAAATTTCACAAATCGATTCAAATCAATTCAAATTCCAAATTTTAAATTTAATCAAATCTCAAATCATCCAATTTAATTTATTTCAGTTTCTCAATAAACCATTTCAAATTATATCGATTTCAAATACATATTTTTACCACAAAATAAACCATTTAAATTTCAATATTTTCAAAGATTTAAATATTCAAACATTTCAAAACAAGATTTGATAATTCCATATATATATACATATATCAAATTCACTTTACTATTATTTATTTTGAAATATTTACTTACTAAATCCATTATCATTTAAATAAAATCCCAAATTTCAATTGACTAAATATTTCCTCCAATTCATTTAAACTTGAAACATTCATTAAATCACCTTAAACCAAATCAAGTTATAAAATCATATCCTTTCAAATCTCCAATTTCATAAGTTTCAAATCGATTTCTAACTAAATATATTTCTTGATTAAAATCAAATTTAAATCAATTTACAATCTATCTTCACAACCTGAATTTATTTAAATCATTATAAACTCTATATTAAAATATAATTTAAATACTTACTTAACCATATTATATTTTAATAAAATCAAACTTTATTAATAAGCCTATTTTATATTAAACAAATTTATGCATAACTTAAAATCAAGATTTTAACTACATATATAAAATAACATTTATATAATATCTAAAATCAATATTTATATAAAGCCATATATTTCATTTCAAAACCATAGTAATCATTTCAAATTATTTATATATAGACCATCGGTGTCTGTATGTAATTTTCTATCCTATGGTCAAGTGATACAGATATTTATTATTTCAATCCGCAATTTAGATATATACGGGTATATATCATTTCAACCCGTAATCCCAAATTCAATTCAAATGAAAATCACTTGGGTTAATCATTTCAACCCTTAGTGATTCTATACTAACAGGGAACTTGCAGAGTGATAACAGATATGGTAATAATACAACAGGCATATATCATCAATATAAATAACAGATAATGGTGCCAGATATCACAGGTTAACTGATACAGGTAATAGCATATATAACAGTGTAAATAACTAACAGCAGCATATTTCAATTTTCCTTTCAATTGAAATCAAATTTAATAAATAAAAGAACATTAATCGTGAGTGATTACTCACCTTTTGAGGTTAGAGATGAACGAGAATGAGATGCGTTACGAATCCAAGTACGAATTCCAAAGCAAAGCAAGATTGGCATGAATTCGATTAATAAAGCATGCATGACGAACAAAAGCTAATAAAGGGAAATGGATGCGAAAGACTGAATCAGTTGATATAAATTGAACTAAATATATATATTTATTCTATAATCAATTTAAAACAAATATTTATTTTCAAATTTGTATTTACTCATGCGTATAAAATAAAGTATTCATTTATACCACTTATAATATATAACTCAGAGCAATATATATACTATATAACAACATGTCAACTAATACTACAGATTTAATATGCACTAACACACAACTTATATTATATATTAAACAACAACATTTATCACTTCGTAAACTTAGTAAAAATACAATACTTCTATAAATATAACTAATATATAAGTCAAATTATATTATTATTATAATATAAAAAACTACCATTATATATAACATTTTAAAAACCGACATTTATTAAAAACCATATATTTCTTTTCAAAATGTCAAGGCAAGGCAAGCATGGGTTTATATGTACTAACCATTTTTAAAAGAGTGTATTATACATTTTGATTACAAGAAACTGCTGCTAAAAGCCAAAACTTCATAAAAACTAACCTATACTACTTTCGTATATATATAGCATATATATACAAGCCTGTACTGTAACACCATATTTACTTCAAGTTCAAACTGTACGTCCTTTAAATTCTCATATTAGTACATTATAAGCTTAATTTATGAAACCTGTAGTATAACATATACAAGCCTTTATACGCAGAAACTTTTATATTATAAATGAAATGACCACTTTATAATAAGATATATAGTACTTCTGTTGCAACCAAGCATATACACAAAATAGAAATCCCAAACACGTATATATAGGGAAGGCTTCCAATTATGAAACAAATATCTTGACTTGCCATCATATTTTAATATTAACTTAACTATATGTAATCTAACCAATTAAATATAATAAAACAAATTACCAATAACGGAGGAGGCCACGACTGCTTGAAGGGGGAAGATGCGGTCGGCTGTTGGTTTCGAGTAGTGGGAGAAATGGTGATGGATGGTGCAATGCTAGGCTTCCGTTGTGCTTGGAGATGAGGTGGCAGAGGGTGTTGAGTTTGGATTTCATGTGGGTAAGTGGGTGTGAGTTGTTGGATTGGGAGGTGGATGCACGGTGAGTAGGAGGAGGGGTCGGGCCCGTTGGAGATGAGGTCGCATGGTAGAGAGGGCGTGCGCGAGTGGCTCGGCTCCGGCGCTAGGTGGTGAAGGTCCGTTCTGTCGAGGCAGGAGATGGGGATAGGCGAAGGAATGGTTGCACTGGCCGATGGTTGCACTGGCTATGGTGGTCGCATACGTGAGATTTGTTTTTTTAGGGTAGGCCATTGCTTGTTTTTGTCACAGAGGCAAGCTCAAGAGATGAAAAATGTGAATGGCCTTTCAGGGTAAAGCAAATGACAACTAGCTTTTTTTATTATGAACAAAGAAAACAAAAGCGGGAGAGACTCGAGAAATATTTTTGAAACTAATGCGAATATTGAAGGTCAGAGCGTGAATTCAGGTGAAATAATTAAAGCTAGGTGTTGCTTGGATTACACGGCTGGCATTTGAAAAGGCAAGGAAACAGAAGGTTAGAATGGTATCGATATGGAAGTTGTTTTACAGATTTCGTCGTTCATCGGACGTCGAAACACGCATACGAATATACCGTAGAGATCAGCACGACAAGACAATCAAAACGGTATACAGATATCAGTGGTACTATTGAATTATTAAAATTTGAATTTTCTACTAGCGGAAAATGCAGCAAAAATGTAGAAAAATAAGATCGACGGTACTGAAGAAGTGCGAATTTTGAAAACGAAAAATGACATCTTAGTCAGAAGATGACTTAGAATCTTTCTATATAAAAATATTCAGGTTTGGAAAATATTTTATTACCATCGATTTTTAACTGATTGGAATTAAAATAGAATTACACAATAAAATGAACTTTCTTATTTTCAGATGAAAATTTACATTTTGCTATGTTAAATTAGACGTATTCCAAATATTAAATTTTTGTTTCAAAATCTTATCGTTTACAATTTCTCGAAATTCCAATTAAATGTATTAATAAAATAAATAAAAATTATCGAAAATTTTCTAGTCGTTACACTCTCCCCCACTCAAAACTTTTCGTTCCCTAAAAGGAAGGAGGTAAGAGAATAGAAACAACTAGAAAGAAAATAGATTGAAAATAGAGTAAAACAATTAATTCAAACCATATAAATTTCAGTTTACCTTAATTAATACTCAATATTTGATTTAAAATTCACGGTATTTCAATAAGTTGATTTAATTTCAATTTATTAATATTTGATACCAAAAGATTTCTTCAAAACAAAATTTTATTTTATTTATCTCATTTATTCATTGTTTTATTATCCAATTATCCTTTATTAACAATTTTCTAAAATCATAAATTTGAATAATCATTTATTATAATCATATTTTATTTAACAAATTTAATCCTTCATTGTTCCAAATTATTATTAAATTATTCCACTTAATATATCTTATCACATATATTAAGTATATTTACCCTTATTATAACTACTCAAATTTATTCATAAATTCCTTTAACATCATTTTATACTGTACATTATCAATTACATAGTTAACTTCTGAATGATAAGGTAAGTTATATTGGAATGCAATTGAGTATTATACCAGTAAAATTTTCTAATTCAATTATTTCAAATTTAAATATCGATTCAAAATTTTGGCTTCAATTATAATTGAAATCATCCTTAAAGGATATTTAAGAATTAAATTTCCAATTAGCTTCAAACAATTTAGCGATAAAATATATATATATATATATATATATATATATACACACACACACACATAATATATCAAATCAAATCGTAAAATCCTTAATATATATTATAAATCAAGTCATGTTTAGAAATTCAAATCAATTTATTATTATTATTTTTCGAACAAAAGTATAGCAGGGCTACAGAATAGTCTCTCCACTTCGAAACCCGAAAATGAATATCGATGTTGCGGCCGCCATCACCGATATTATTTTCCAGTGACAAAATATAAGAGCAATGATTTTAAACAGTTATAGATTCTTCCAAACCATTTCAATTCGAAAATACTTTAAATAATATACATTTTAAATTTTAAAAGCCCAAGTTTGAAATCATCGGAAATTAAATTCTCAAATTCTTGATCTAAATTCATTTCAAATTCCAAATTAAATTATAACTAAGTTTTATAAATTCATTTATTTATATTATGCAATAGTCAATGGTTTACAAAACAATAAATGATAATCAAATATTATCATTTCAACAATCAATTTTGTTAACCATTTAGTTAAAGAAAATTCATACTTATATATATATATATAATACAATCATACAAACTTTATTTCATTTACCAAATTTGAAAACAATACTGCGTCAGTTTGTCCTGCTCAAGTGTTTTGGAAATCCTATCGATAGCGTTGATCAGACGAATCAATCAAAAACCCAAATCAACGTCAACAGTTTAAACAACACAATATATATTAAAAAAATTTAATATTAATTCACAAATACACTTCCTCGCTTGACGATACAAGAATGGATTTCAAAGCAAGGACAGAGATTCAAATTTGATAGACTCAAATCAAAGAGAATTTCGATTCGAAGATAGGTTCGACACAAAGGTAAGATAATTGAATAACGAAATAGGGAGATGGATAAGTTTACATAAATCGTGGGCAACCTTAGCCGGGTCAACCATGACTTAAAGAATAAGATCGATGTGGATTTCTAGGGTAAATTTACATTCGGTCTCAAGAGATAGAGTTTGGAATTATAAGAGACACTAGCATCTAAACCGAGGATATAAAAATCTTCGATAAATCGATGTCTATTGTAAAGCAGTTTCACCCCTTTACAAATCATATCGTGGAGCTATGGGATGCTCCAAAATTCAGAAGAATACGAATAGTGAGGGACAAGAATGAATTTCGAAACCGAGGGACGTTCCGAAAATTCAAAGGAAATTCAAATCAAAGATGAAGGATTCAAGCACGAACGAAAGTGATTATGTAAATACATTTACCCTATATGCTAGGTTTTGCCTAGAGCTACCAAAGCTCTGTTACCAAATGTAACGACCTGATATTTTCAACCATTCGCATCCAAACATGCCGGAATTAAATTGCTCAAAATACCAGATTGTAAGTTTGTATTTGGCAAAACTCGGAATATACGGTAAAAAAATAACCACAGAATCACAGACACAGAGTAATAATATGCAGCGGAAACAAATGAATAGTAGTTCATGAAGCCACTATATATATAACAGAGTTAAATAAGATACAATAGAAGTCTCGAATACATTAGTAAAATACAAGAATCAGAATACATCACTACAATCAACTGAATATCTGAAAGCTGGATAGATAGCTGGATCCACAAGCGAAGCTCCAACTCCAAAGGTGAATCTCGAAAGCTGAACCACTCAGTCTGACCCGAGCGTAAAGCAAAACACAAAACACTCGAGTCAGGATTAACATTCTTATATCAATAAATCCAACTCAAGTGAAGTAACAACTGAAATACAAGTAACTCAAAGGATGTTTTGGATAACAATCCTCTAATGATCCGTTAAACTATCTACTATGTAGTAGTGTACGCTAAGTTGATAATGCCTATCAGTAATATAAAGTATCAAAATAGCGTTAAGGCATTACCATTATCCCCCTTAACACATTTTATATAAGCGTCATAGTCTATACAGCACTGTAAACTAGTGGGCTATCAAGGAGTGCTCCATAGGTATAACACAAAACAAATCGTAGTGGTCGTGTATAGGGATACGATTATGACAAGGCACATGAGGCAATACCCAAGGTACTGAAACTAGCGTTTGCCTGATCCGGACTGGTGCGAATGCATCGCCGCAACGATCGCAACACCGTGAAACAACACTCCTAATTTAAGGGTGCGCACCAATCAAAAACAAGTAATGAGTAGTTTACGAAGAAGTGTGTCCGTTAGAGGAAGATAACCTCATTGGTATGGCACAGCTCCTGTTTTAGTCATTTCAAATTTGACACAAGTGTCAAGACTGTCCATTATCGTTCTCTTTCTTCAATCATCAATGTACATCATTCCAACCACTTCATTCTGGATCACACTCCGCGTATAGTTATTAAAGTGGTTTTCGGTTGAGACAGAGTGTATGTCCATAATCGATCATGGTTTCTTTAATAACTTTCGTAGTTATTACATCGATTGGTTATTTAATAAATTTCAAAAAAAACCAAATCAATTTCATTTTCAATTAGAATTTGTAAACCAACATTTCATTTGTCTTTCTAAATCAATTTCCATATTTTACGCTCAAACTTCCAAATTCATAATTTCAAAACGCTATGATTTAACTTCAAAATTTGATTGAAATAATTCAAATATTTTTTTAAAATTGTATATAAGTTTCATTCCGTAATCATTTAAATAAATTTAATTTAACATTTTAATCAATTTAAATTCATTGATGGTTTCATTAAGTAATCATTTAAATTAAGTAAATTTATCATTTTAAAATAATTCCAATTGAATTTCCAATTCATTAAATCAATCACTTAAGTTTACCTACATTATATCAAAACTTATGAAATGAATTAAATTAAATTCGTCAAATTAAATTCTTTAAATTACACGTCTCATATTAATTTCTATAAGTCACATTTTATTTCTTATTAAAGAAATTCAATTTCACCTTTTTACTTATTTAATTTAAACAAATTTCAAACTTAATTGTTGTCGTAACTCAATTTCACTTATTAAAGAATTCAATTTTATTTAATTATTAAAAAAATTCAAAACTTGATTTAATAATTTACTTAAATTTAAACAACATTCTTTCATCAAACACTTTGTTAATCATAATACTTTGGAAATCAAAATTTAAAAATCAAAATGCTTGGAATCATAACAATTCCCACTTAACTATTTAAATATAAATAATAATATATATAATAAAATAGTTCATAATTTAAAATAGTTTATATAAAATAGTTATAATTTAAAATAGTTTATATTAAAATAATTTATATTAAAATAGTTCATATGAAATAAATTTATAAAGTAACATATATAAATAGTTTTAAATGTAATTTTAAAAATACTTTATATAATAAAATAGCTTTCTCAAATTTCACAAATCGATTCAAATCAATTCAAATTCCAAATTTTAAATTTAATCAAATCTCAAATCATCCAATTTAATTTATTTCAGTTTCTCAATAAACCATTTCAAATTATATCGATTTCAAATACAGTTTTTTACCACAAAATAAACCATTTCAATTTCAATATTTTCAAAGATTTAAATATTCAAACATTTAAAAATAAGATTTGATAATTCCATATATATATAGATATATATATCAAATTCACTTTACTATTATTTATTTCGAAATATTTACTTACTAAATCCATTATCATTTTAATAAAACCCCAAATTTCAAATGACTAAATATTTCTTCCAATTCATTTAAACTTGAAATATTCGTTAAATCACCTTAAACCAATTCAAGTTATAAAATCATATCCTTTCAAATCTCCAATTTCATAAGTTTCAAATCAATTTCTAATTAAATATATTTCTTGATTAAATTCAATTTTAAATCAATTTACAATCTATCTTCACAACCTGAATTTATTTAAATCATTATAAACTATATATTAAAATATAATTTAAAACTTACTTAACCATATTATATTTTTATAAAATCAAACTTTATTATTAGGCCTATTTTATATTAAACAAATTTATGCATAACTTAAAATCAAGAATTTAACTATATATATATGAAATAACATTTATATGATATCTAAATTCAATATTTATATAAGGCCATATATTTCAATTCAAAACCATGGTAATCATTTCAAATTATCTATATATAGACCATCGGTGTCTGTATATAATTTTCTATCCTATGGTCAAGTGATACAGATATTTATTATTTCAATCCGCAATTTAAATATATACGGGTATATATATCATTTCAACCCGTAATCCCAAATTCAATTCAAATGAAAGTAACTTGGGTTAATCATTTCAACCCATAGTGATTCTATACTAACAGGGAACTTGAAGAGGGATAACATATATGGTAATAATACAACAGGCATATATCATCAATGTAAATAACAGATAACGGTGTCAGATGTCACATGTGAACTGATACAGGTAATAGCTTATATAACAGTGTAAATAACTAACGGTGGCATATTTCAATTTTCATTTCAATTGAAATCAAATTTAATAAATAAAAGAACATTAATCCTGAGTGATTGCTCACCTTTCGAGGCTAGAGATGGACGAGAATGAGATGCGTTATGAATCCAGGTACGAATTCCATAGCAAAGCAAGATTGGCATGAATTCGATGAAGAAAGCAGGCACGATGAACAAAAGCCGATAAAGGGAAATCGATGTGAACGACTGAATCAATTGATATAAATTGAACTGAATACATATATTATTATTCTGAAATCAATTTAAAACAAATATTTATTTTCAAATTTGTATTTACTCTTGCGTATAAAATAAAGTATACATTTATACGGCTTATAATATATAACTCAGAGCAATATATATACTATATAACAACATGTCAACTAATACTACAGATTTGATATGCACTGACACACAACTTATATTATATATTAAACAACAACATTTATCACTTTGTAAACTCAATAAAAATACAATACTTCTATAAATATAACTAATATATAAGTCAAATTATATTATTATTATAATATATAAAACTACCATTATATATAACATTTTAAAAACAGACATTTATTAAAAACCATATATTTCTTTTCAAAACATCAAGGCAAGGCAAGAATGGATTCACATGCACTAATCATCTTTAAAATAGTGTATTATACATTTTGATTACAAGAAACTACTGACAAAAGCCAAAACTTCAAAAAAACTAACCTATGCTACTTTCTTGTATGTATATATATATAGCATATATATACAAGCCTGTACTATAACACCATATTTACTTCAAGTTCAAACTGTACGTCCTTTATATTCTCGTATTAATACTTCATAAGATTACTTTATTAAACTTGTAGTATAACATATACAAGCCTTTATATGCAGAAACTTTTATATTATAAATGAAATGACCACTTTATAATAAGATATATAGTACTTCTGTTGCAACCAAGCATATACACAAAACAGAAATCCCAAACACATATATATAGGGCAGGCTTCCAATTATGAAACAAATATCTTGAATTGCCATCATATTTTAATATTAACTTAACTATATGTAATCTAACCAATTAAATATAATAAAACAAATTACCAATAATGGAGGAGGCCACGGCTGCTTGAAGGGGGAAGATGCGGTCAGCTGTTGGTTTCGAGTGGTGGGAGAAATGGTGATGGATGGTGCAATGCTAGGCTTTGGTTGTACTTGGAGATGAGGTGGCGGAGGGTGCTGAGTTTGGATTTGATGTGGGTATGTGGGTGCGAGTTGTTGGATCGGGAGGTGGATGCATGGTGAGTAGGAGGAGGGGTCGGGCCTGCCAGAGATGAGGTCGCATGGTAGAGAGGGCGTGCGCGAGTGGCTCGACTCCGGCGCTAGGTGGTGAAGGTCGGTTCTGTCGAGGCAGGAGATGGGGATAGGAGAAGGAATGGTTGCACTGGCCATGGTGGTCGCATACGTGAGATTTTTTTTTAGGGAGGCCATTGCTTGTTTTTGTCACAGAGGCAAGCTCAAGAGATGAAAAATGTGAATGGCCTTTCAGGGTAAAGCAAATGACAGCTAGCTTTTTTTTATTAAGAATAAAGAAAACAAAAGCGAGAGAGACTCGAGAAATATTTTTGAAACTAATGAAAATATTGAAGATCAGAGCGTGAATTCATGTGAAATAATTAAAGCTACGTGTTGCTTGGATTACACGGCTAGCATTCGAAAAGGCAAGGAAACTGATGGTTAGAATGGTACCGATACGGAAGTCGTTTTATAGATTTCGTCATTCATCGGACGTCGAAACACGCATACGAATATACCGTAGAGATCAGCATGACGAGACGATCAAAACGGTATATAGATATCAGTGGTACGATTGAATTATAAAAATTCAAATTTTATGCTAGCGGAAAATGCAGTAAAAATGCAGAAAAATAAGATCGACGGAGCTGAAGAAGTTCGAATTTTGAAAACGAAAAATGACGTCGTAGTCAGAAGATGATTTAGAATTTTTCTATATAAAAATATTCACGTTTGGAAAACATTTTATTACCATCGATTTTTTAACTGATTGGAATTAAAATAGAATTACACAATAAAATGAACTTTCTTATTTTCAGATAAAATTTTACAGTTTTCTATGTTAAATTAGACGTATTCCAAATATTAAATTTTTATTTCAAAATTTTATCGTTTACAATTTCTCGAAATTCCAATTAAATGTATTAATAAAACAAATAAAAATTGTCGAAAATTTACGGGTCGTTACAAATTAAAAGTGATTAAGCTGATTTTGGAAATTACTCGTTTTAATTAATGTGCAGAAATAGCTTTCCGGGGTTCTGTCTCGGATATAGACGAAACCAGTTTCATCGGATCTGTAATAGTGAATTATTATACGCCGTCGAATTTCATGGCCAATGGACATAACATTTGGTCGTGCGAGTTCGAAACGCGTAGAAGTTAATTAAAAGAATTTTAATTAATATAATTTGATTTTGAAAAGATAACGTCTGTATACGATGGAATTGGCTGACGGCATTTATTTAATTGTGTTTGGAATATGGTATAACGTATAGAACGCCAGGCACCACGCTTCTTTTGGACTTCGAAATTTTCACTGATGAATAGTGCCATGAAAAATTCATATATATAAGGCCTTCAACTCTCCTTTATTTTCTAAAACCCTAGCTTCTAATTTTGAGCCCCATTATAACTTAAACCATCCTACAGCCATGTGTCATCGGTGTCTCTAGAGACCGAATTTGCCAACGACTTCAACTATCAAAATATAAAGCTCAACTCCACGAACAAATCTATATGGTCAGATTGTCGAACATTTGCTCGATGTGGCTGAAATTGCACCGCATTCACCTACAGTCGCGTGGCGTTTTCCCAGTTCATGAATGTGATCGCGTGCGCGCACATGGTGGCGAGCGAGGGGAGCAGCGGTGGTGGAATGGCGGTGGTCGACAGCAGTTGGTTAGCTCGCCATCGAATCAAAATAAAAAAGAAAGAAAAAGCGAAAGTGCTTGCCTGGAAAAGTGAGCGAAGGAGGGAGATAGGTTATAGTTTAAACTTTAATTTAATTAAGTTAATTATTTAATTTAAATATCTCAAATGTTAATTATCTCACAATTTGTTCATACGAGGTCTAAATCGAGCGCGACAAGTTGCATTGCAATTGTATCAGGGAGTATTACACTATGGAGTTAGATTTGATGAATTTGAAGCTGATAAGAATTTTTTTAAATTGACCGACCATTCAATCTTAATCCAAACCGGAGCGCTTTGGCAATTTCTGTAATTTTTGCGAGTTATCGCACCTCTCTTGCCTCCTTATATTTTTATAAGTAGGAATAATTTTATTTATGTTGTTTGTTTCTTTCCTTGATGACGTACTATATTTATTAGTTGGTTTTGTATATATTCCCACCTATTGGAGCGGAGGAGACATTATACGTTCACATGTATGAGCGAATACCCTTTGTATACGAATCCTTCCTCGAAGCGATTGATTTTTATATCATTTGATTATATGGCGTATTTGATGCAAGAGGACAGGTTGGAGGGATCCAATAGGATTCCTCATACCATTGATTTTACTTTTCATATATTTTGATATACGATGTGTTGAATGCCATATTTGATGACATGTATTTGTTTTGCATATTTAGTGCTTTGGTAGAACTAGGCCATATTTTTTGTATATTGAAATACTATAAAATAGTGATTTTGAATTAAAATGATTTTCAAAGTGATTTTGGAAGTATGTATGTTTTAATAATTTTAATTATTAAAAGGAATGATTTTATTTTTAAACAAATAAAAAATATTATTTTTAATGTTATAACATTATAGTTTTATGAAATACTTTGAATAAAGATCTCTAAACGGTTTATATTAAAGATTTATAAAAGTGATATTTTTTAAATAAAGAAATAGCTATATAATCAATATTTATAAATGCTTTATACTTGGATTTGAAATTTATTTGGTAAATGGATTTGTAAATGGAATTTACAAATAAATTAGATTTATAAAGAAATGGATTTATAAGTGGATTTTGATAAATGAGTTTTTGTAGAAGAATGATTTGTAAATAGAATTTGTAAATAAAGCGATTGGATAAAATAGATGTTTTATAAAATTGAAAGGAGATTTATGAACATAGTTATAAATATGGAAATGATTTATATTGAGAATTAAGTATGGACTTTTATATAAAGGAAATATATTTAAGTTTTTAAGAGTTAAATCGTCTTTTAAAGGAAAGTTTTGAAAATAATGTTTTTCGATGAAGTTTATGGTTTTAAAAAGTAATTTATCTTTTTAAAGTAATGTTCTATAAAGTAATAATTCCAAATGGAATTTAAATGGTTTGAAAAATGTTTTAAAATGAGGTATGTATCTGAAACGTGGATTTCAACATTTATTGTTGTAATAGACATTTTTGGAAGTATGGAAGGCATGGACTATAATCTGCTGTTATAGTAAATGATTTTTCGAAAGGAAATATTTTATATAGTATATGGAATATATATATATATATATATATATATATATATATATATATATATATATATATAAAATCAAATCCCTATACCAATGTTTTACGGTTGCCGTAACGATGTTTTACGCAACATGTGTTTTCACCCAATAAATGATATTTTGACTTTTCATTGTGAAATATACGAATTTGTTCATACGATCGTACTAAAGGCTTGGTGGTATAGGAATATTGCTTCTTATACTTAACACCCATCCGGAGGCGTACGAACTCTTAAGTTTTATAGTTATAGAAATCAATTTGGCATGTCTCCAAATGGTAGTGTTGTTAAATATACTTATGCAGTTAATATAAGTATATGGAAATGTTTTCCAATACCGAAAGATTGAAATGGCTTTGAGGATATATCTTTTCAAAGATAATTTGAAGTAAATGTTTAGGAATTGATTTAATTAATGAAAGATTAATTAAATGGGCCAGTGACTGCTTACATGCTAGATATTGTTTGTTGTTTTGATAGTTAAATAACTTACTATCAAATTTGGCCTTTTTTGGATCCTTGACTTGATGTGGGTACTGATAGCCATGCACTTAGCACGAAGCCGACTAAGTAGGCTTGATTATTGTTGGGTTAAGAATGATGATTCAAGCAGTGCGGAGTGACTATGGTACTCCAATCTACTGGGCATCCTTCTTGGCTGAAGGATAGCAAGTTGAGAGTTGGAAACGTGTTAAGTCTACGAGACTTGGTTTTCACATAAGGTTAACGGCCTCTTTATGATTGTTGGTCCGGAGAGACCTGGGTTGGATTTATCCGAGAACCACTTTAGACTAATGTATGCATTCGAAGTGCAGGTTAATGATGATGATTTTTAAGACAAAGATCTTCATTATGCAGGACAACTTGCCACTAGTCCGTCGGGGTGAAATTTACCATATCATGCATGTATGGTGGCAAAAGTGCTTCGTTAGGAAAATCTACGTTATGCAAGGACTTCCGGCTACTAATCCTAGAGGTAAGTCCCTACAAGATGGTAGGAGAGTGCCTATGGTTTGTCCTGTACCCGAAAAACTAGTATGGATGAATGTACGACATTGCATTTATAAGATTGCAGCATTGACTTTTACAAACGTACTTCTTTTTAGGAACAGAGAACGCAACTTCTCTTAGCTTAACACCCTTTTCGAGACTTACGAACCCAGAAGTTGAATGTTCATGAAAGTCAATAGTGATCGAAGGAATGGCAATGTGGCATTCATAGTGAAATATGCTATGTGAAAGGTAAACATACTTTAGTCCTCATCACCAGGTAATGGCTTAAACAGGGTACGCTATGAGGCTATGTGGTTCGCAACCATTAGCATATGTTCATCACTATTCTAGATAACCCTTTACATGTCGGGTATATGTTGTTACTATGAGACGTCTCAGATGGTTTGGAATGACCGGGGTTGATGCAGCGGAATTACGGAAAACAGATGAAATGGTGAAAGTGGCAATCGATGGATTGAAGTATACCGAAAGGCCCAAATTCGTTGATCCGAAGATACCGAATTCTAGCCATCTCTGACACGTTGATCGCGCACGATACCGTGAAGAGAGATCTATAATTCTTTGAGCATTGATCAAGCACACTTGATTCCGCGAATTGGCTTCAACGAACGTTGATTCGAGCGCACTCGAATACCGTAGGTGGAGATAGGAGATCACACTCAACTACCGTTTTAATGAAAGCACAAATCAAATAAACAAGAATTTTATTCAAAAATAACCTTACAACAAATGACCCAACATGCCTATTTATAGGCTACAACTCACACGACTCAGCTAATTTAGACCGACTTAACCTAGGTGACGCGACCTAACATAGGTCGAAAACGACCTAAACATAACGACCTACGAGTTACGACTCATCAGCACTACAACGCCACAACAACAAGCGACTCAACCATATTTACAACACGAGTTACGACTTAAGGAAAATGTAATTACAATACAATACACGAGTTAACAAATATACGATACACAACCTAACCAATGATCGACATAACAAACAACTCCGGAAGCCAGGCAGCGACCTTCAGGAAGCGACCTAAGAAGGCGCGCGACTTAAGGAAACTCGCACATAACTGAAACGACTTAAGTAGGTCGCTTGCGACCTATCCACTTGAGCGACTTAAAACACACAGTAGCGACCTATCTTTACCGCGGCATGAGGTCGAGCGACCTAAGTTCTGAGCGACATAAGGAGATGGGATGCGGCATAACATTGAGCGACCTAACATAGGTCGTAACTCGTTTCTACGATCTAATTTAGGTCTTAACTTGTCAGAGTCGAAACTTGTCAGAGTCAACACTCGAAATACCATAGAGACCTAAGGCAACCATTCCACGCGACTTAACTTCAGAACGACCTGAGGTTTTAGGTCGTGGCTTGATAGGTCGAGACTTCGAAACTTCGTTAGGTCGTTCGCAACTTTCAGATAATTTATTCCCTTCGTTAGATCGCTGGAATGACTTAAAGGCAATGTTAGGTCGCAGCTCTCTTGAATTAGGTCGTGAGCGACCTATGGATTGAGAACGACTTAACTCCATTGACTTTGTAGACTGGGCTGCATCATCCTCTCCTGGTTGGAAAGAATTCATCCTCGAATTTAAAAGTTCTTCCCCATTAGATTGTCCATCTCCATAATAAGGTATAAGATGTTTAACATTAAACACGTTAGAAGTGTACACATCCTCCGGTAGCTTCAACTTATAAGCATTTTCATTGATCCGTTTCACAATCTTGACAGGACCAATCTTTCGAGCTTTAAGTTTATTATATGTTCCCACTGGAAAACGATCCTTCGTTAATACAGCATATACTGAATCTCCTTCATTAAATTCAACACTTCTTCGCTTCAGATCCGCAGATCGTTTATACTTCTAATTCGACTTCTCCAATCGCTCCTGAACGATTCTATGGCATTCTGTCAACCCATCAACGAAATCAGCAGCCCGCTTAACTGTCCCCTTCGGTTGCGGCATTATCGTTAAATCCAACGGCCCTTTTGGTAAGCTTGAATATACAATCTGAAATGGACTGAAACCTGTACTACGATTTACCGCATGATTATGTGCAAACTCTGCTTGACATAACTTCACATCCCAACTCTTTAGATTGTCTTTCACAAGACATCGCAATAAATTTCCCAACGATCTGTTCACAACCTCCGTCTGTCCATCTGTCTGCGGATGATAAGCGCTACTAAATTTCAGCTTCGTACCCATCATCTTCCACAAACTCAGCCAAAAATGACTCAGAAATCTGGTATCCCTGTCTGAAACAATAGATTCTGGTAAACCATGTAAACGATAGATCTCTTTAAAGAACAACAGTGCGACATGAACTGCATCCGCCATCTTCTTACAAGCAACAAAGTGTACCATCTTCGAGAAACGATCCACCACAACATATATCGAGTCATTTCCCCGTTGTGTCCTTCGAAAACCCAACACGAAATCCATGCTAATGTCCACCCATGGTTTTGTAGGAACAGGTAAAGGCATATACAATCCTGCATTTGTAGCTGTCCCTTTTGAAACCTGACAAACATGACATCTACACACAAACTTTTCAACTTCCCTTCTCATCGACGGCCAAAAATAGGATTGAGAAATCAACTGCAACGTACGATCTCTACCCACATGGCCTTCTTTATGTAACTCTTTGATAATCTTCATTCTCAAGCTGCAATCTAGTACGCATAATCAATTCCCCTTGAATAAGAATCCATCCACCAGCACAAATTCATCAGTACTCCCATCCTTGACTTTCTCAACAAATTTCGTAAAGTAAGGATCTTCTTCCATCAACTTTGGCAATAGTTCAAACCCTCTCACTTCAACTTTCAACGTTGTCAACAAGTGATTCCCCCTGCTCAAAGCATCAGCCACACGATTCGACACCCCTGATTGGTGCTTCACGACAAAAGTAAACTGTTGTAGATACGCAATCCATGATGCATGTCTCGCTGAAATCTTGTCCTGACCTTGTAGATGTTTCAACGCCTCATGGTCAGTATATAACACAAATTCCTTCTAAAACAGATAATGTCTCCAGTGCTTCACAGCCTGAACAATTGCGTAAAATTCCACGTCATAAGTGCTATATCTCAACTTAGCTCCATACAATTTCTCACTGAAATAAGCAACTGGTCTTCCTTTCTGACTCAAAACTCCACCAATTCCAACTTTCGATGCATCAGTATGTAACTCAAACAACAACTGAAAATCTGGTAATACTAGAATTGGCGCTAACGTCAATAGTGACTTGATCTTCTCAAAAGAAAACCCTGCTTCCTCTGACCATGCAAACTTCTTTCCTTTCATGCAATCGGTTACAGGTGCCATCACACTGCTAAAATGTGGAATGAATCTTCGATAAAAAGATACCAATCCATGAAAACTTCTCACTTCAGTAATCGTCTTTGGTTGTGGCCAACTCCTGACAGCTTCCACTTTACTTTCATCCACTTGAATGCCTTCCTTTGACAGAACATATCCCAGAAACAAAACTCTATGCGTTATGAACACACACTTCTTCTTTGCAGCATAAAATTTCTCCTGTCGTAGAATCAATAATACTTCACGCAAATGCTGGACATGCTTTTCCATACTACCACTATAGATCAAAATATCGTCGAAGTAAACTACTACATACTTCCCAATGAATGGTCTGAAAATCTGGTTCATCACCCTCATAAAAGTACTCGGAGCATTTGACAAGCCAAACGGCATAACCAGCCATTCGTATAAACCTTCCCTCGTTTTAAAAGCAGTCTTCCACTCATCACCAGGTCTAATACGAATCTGATGGTATCCACTCTTCAAGTCAATCTTCGAAAACACAACAGCTCCACTCAACTGGTCAATCAAATCATCAAACCTCGGCATAGGAAATCTGTATCTCAGAATGATCTTGTTTAGAGCCCGACTGTCCGCACACATTCTCCACGAACCATCCTTCTTCGGCACCAATAAGGCTGGCACTGCACAAGGACTCAAGCTCTCCTGAACACGCCCCTGTTCCAACAAATCCTCCACCTGCTTTCTCAGTTCCTCATGCTCATTAGGACTCATCCTGTAATGTGGCCTGTGTGGTAACACTATCCCTGGCACAAGATCAATCTGATGCTGAATATCCCTCAACGGTGGTAACTCCATTGGTAACTCCTCAGGAAATACATCTCTGAATTCTTCCAATACCGGCTTTACTTCCTCTGGAACTTCAACAGATTCAGTAGCTTCATGTCCAATCAACAAGAACACCTCTGGACTCTCCTCTACTTCTTCAACAAATTCCTTCAAAGTCAATAAAGTCTTCAGTTCCTCAATCTCTTCTGACTTGCTCTCTTCTTGTTGCCTCTTCTTCGGAACTAAAATGATCTTAACACCTTCAAACATAAAGCTGTAGCTATTGGTTCGACCATCATGTTGCACTGCTTGATCATACTGCCATGGTCTTCCCAAAAGCAAGTGACAAACATCCATCTCCACAACATCACACCAAATCTCGTCTTTATACTTCTTCCCAATAGAAAATGGAACATGTACTCGCCTATCACCTTTACTTCTCCTCCTTTTCTCAACCACGCTAAATTTTAAGGATTTGGATGCTTCTCCGTTTTTAACTTCAACTTTCTCACAGCTTCAGTGGAAATAATATTGTCACAACTTCCTGCGTCAATCAAAAATTTAAAAACCTTCCCCAGAATAGTGCACGTCGACTGAAAGATATTACTCATCAACCAACTAGCTTCTTCTTCCTGCTCGGTGTTAAACATAATCTCCTCATCATTAGATTACAACCTTCATCTCCTGACGCAACATCCTGTTCATCCTCCTCAACTGGACTAGAGTAGCCTTCACCAACATCCTCACCTTCAACTTCAGCAATCATAGTTCGTTTCTTTGGCTTCGGACATTCATTACTCTTGTGACCCACTTCCTGGCAATTAGAACAGTTGAAACTGTTGTTGACCTTCGCCTTCGCAACTTCATTCACAACTGGTTTACTGGCAGCTTTAGAAACATTGGAACTCCCACTAGCACCTTTGTTCTGAGTATTGGAACTTGGAAACACACCACCTCCTCGTCTTCCCTGCTTCTCCCAAGCCAACGCTTTCTGGTGCGCTTCAGCCACAGATCTAGGATCAAACGTATTCACCATGTCTTGAATCTGCATCCTCAACCCTCCAACAAATCTAGCTGTCAATTGTTCCTCCGTCTCCATAATGTCATTCCTTGCAATCAGTTGATAGAATTCTTCAGCATAATCATTAACAGTCTTCACTCCTTACCTCAGATTCTGCAACCACTGATACATAAGTGATTGATAATTGTAAGGCAAGAATGTAGCCTTCATTAACTTCTTCATCTTCTCCCATGTAACAATCTTTGACTTCCCCATTCTCTCCCGCGTAAGTTTAGTTTGCTGCCACCATGCTAAAGCTCTTCCCCTCAACCTTGTAGCAACTAACTTTACTCATCGATGCTCAGTAACTCTTTAAAGTTAAAAATTTCTTCAACATTAGATAACCAATCCAAAAATTCTTCTGCAACCATTCCACCCTTGAATTCTGGAATTTCTGTCTTCATTCTCGACTCCCATCGTCGATCCTCTTCTACATCCCGATATGAATTTCGAACTTGGTCTCGATCACGATAATGAATGCTAGCTCTATCACCCTCTTCGTCAAAATCAAATGTACGTCTATATCGATCTCGACCATTATCACCCCTTCGATCACGCATGTCTCTTCTACTATGTCTCTTTTCATCTCGATATGGCTCATCTTCAACCTCACGTGGAGTTCTTCTCTCTTCATGTCTATATTCATGGTGATCTCTTCTTGATGAAATTGATGTTTCTCTTCTTTCTCCAAAAGATTGTGGCGACACCCTCCTCGCTTCCGTAACCGATGGCGAAACTCGGTTTCCTCCATGGTTCGAGATTGGCGACCTTCTTCTTTGACCTTCATTCATGTCAATCATCAATTTCTCTAGCTTTCCAATGCCTTCATCAAATTTCTCATTAATGCGTTGTTCCATCTGCTCGGCTTCTTCCCTTCTATATAACGCTTCAACATTTTGATGGCGGTTAGCTCTTCTCGGCGGCATGATTGAATCAAATAATCTTCAACACAAATCACAAATACTTCAACAAACTCAAATACAAACTTCAATCTTCAACTTATACTTCAACTCTCGGCCTTGCACTTAGTTCGCACAAGAATGACCAAACTGACGCTTCAATTGTCGGCTCAAACATTTCAAATACTACTCCTTGGCTCCAAGACTCGGCTTAGCTATGATTGGCTAAGTCTAGCTCTGATACCAAACTGATGCAGCGGAATTACGGAAAAAAGATGAAATGGTGAAAGTGGCGATCGATGGATTGAAGTATACCGAAATGCCCAAATTTGTTGATCCGAAGATACCGAATTCTAGCCATCTCTGACACGTTGATCGCACACGATACCGTGAAGAGAGATCTACAATTCTTCGAGCGTTGATCAAACGCACTTGATTCCGCGAATTGGCTTCAACGAACGTTGATTCGAGCACACTCGAATACCGTAGGTGGAGATAGGAGATCACACTCAACTACCGTTTTAATGAAAGTACAAAGCTAACAAACAAGAATTTTATTCAAAAATAACCTTACAACAAATGACCCAACATGCCTATTTATAAGCTACAACTCACACGACTCAGCCAATTTAGACCGACTTAACCCAGGTGACGCGACCTAACATAGGTCGAAAACGACCTAAACATAACGACCTACGAGTTACGACTCATCAGCATTACAACGCCACAACAACAAGCGACTCAACAATATTTACAACACGAGTTACGACTTAAGGAAAATGTAATTACAATACAATACACGAGTTAACAAATATATGATACACGACCTAACCAATGATCGACATAACAAACAACTCTGGAAGCTAGGCAGCGACCTTCAGGAAGCGACCTAAGAAGGCGCGCGACTTAAGGAAACTCGCACATAACTGAAATGACTTAAGTAGGTCGCTTGCGACCTATCCACTTGAGCGACTTAAAACACACAGTAGCGACCTATCTTTACCGCGGCATGAGGTCGAGCGACCTAAGTTCTGAGCGACATAAGGAGATGGGATGCGGCATAACATTGAGCGACCTAACATAGGTCGTAACTCGTTTCTGCGATCTGATTTAGGTCGTAACTTGTCAGAGTCAACACTCGAAATACCAGAGAGACCTAAGGCAACCATTCCATGCGACTTAACTTCAGAACGACCTGAGGTTTTAGGTCGTGGCTTGATAGGTCGAGACTTCGAAACTTAGTTATGCCGTTCGCAACTTTCAGATAATTCATTCCCTTCGTTAGATCGCTGGAATGACTTAAAGGCAATGTTAGGTCGCTGCTCGCTTGAATTAGGTCGTGAGCGACCAATGGATTGGGAACGACTTAACTCCATTGACTTTGTAGGCTGGGCTGCATCATCCTCTCCTGGTTGGAAAGAATTCATCCTCGAATTTAAAAGTTCTTCCCCATTAGATTGTCCATCTCCATAATAAGGTATAAGATGTTTAACATTAAACACGTCAGAAGTGTACACATCCTCCGGTAGCTTCAACTTATATGCATTTTCATTGATCCGTTTCACAATCTTGACAGGACCAATCTTTCGAGCTTTAAGTTTATTATATGTTCCCACTGGAAAACGATCCTTCGTTAATACAGCATATACTGAATATCCTTCATTAAATTCAACACTTCTTCGCTTCGGATCCGCAGATCGTTTATACTTCTCATTCGACTTCTCCAATCGCTCCTGAACGATTCTATGGCATTCTGTCAACCCATCAACGAAATCAGCAGCCCGCTTAACTGTCCCCTTCGGTTGCGGCATTATCGTTAAATCCAACGGCCCTTTTGGTAAGCTTGAATATACAATCTGAAATGGACTGAAACCTGTACTACGATTTACCGCATGATTATGTGCAAACTCTGCTTGACATAACTTCACATCCCAACTCTTCAGATTGACTTTCACAAGACATCGCAATAAATTTCCCAACGATCTGTTCACAACCTCCGTCTGTCCATCTGTCTACGGATGATAAGCGCTACTAAATTTCAGCTTCATACCCACCATCTTCCACAAACTCAGCCAAAAATGACTCAGAAATCTGGTATCCCTGTCTGAAACAATAGATTCTGGTAAACCATGTAAACGATAGATCTCTTTAAAGAACAACTGTGCGACATGAACTGCATCCGCTGTTTTTCTTACAAGCAACAAAGTGCACCATCTTCGAGAAACGATCCACCACAACATATATCGAGTCATTTCCCCGTTGTGTCCTTGGCAAACCCAACATGAAATCCATGCTAATGTCCACCCATGGTTTTGTAGGAACAGGTAAAGGCATATACAATCTTGCATTTGTAGCTGTCCCTTTTGAAACCTGACAAACATGACATCTACGCACAAACTTTTCAACTTCCCTTCTCATCGACGGCCAAAAATAGGATTGACAAATCAACTGCAAAGTATGATCTCTACCCACATGGCCTTCTTCATGTAACTCTTTGATAATCTTCATTCTCAAGCTGCAATCTGGTACGCATAACCGATTCCCCTTGAATAAGAATCCATCCACCAACACAAATTCATCAGTACTCCCATCCTTGACTTTCTCAACAAATTTCGTAAAGTAAGGATCTTCTTCAATCAACTCTGGCAATAGTTCAAACCCTGTCACTTCAACTTTCAATGTTGTCAACAAGTGATTCCTCCTGCTCAAAGCATCAGCCACACGATTCGACACCCCTGATTGGTGCTTCATGACAAAAGTAAACTGTTGTAGATACGCAATCCATGATGCATGTCTCGCTGAAATCTTGTCCTGACCTTGTAGATGTTTCAACGCCTCATGGTCAGTATATAACACAAATTCCTTCTGAAACAGACAATGTCTCCAGTGCTTCACAGCTTGAACAATTGCGTAAAATTCCGCGTCATAGGTGCTATATCTCAACTTAGCTCCATACAATTTCTCACTGAAATAAGCAACTGGTCTTCCTTTCTGACTCAAAACTCCACCAATTCCAACTTTCGATGCATCAGTATGTAACTCAAACAACAACTGAAAATCCGGTAATACTAGAATTGGCGCTGACGTCAATAGTGACTTGATCTTCTCAAAAGCAACCCCTGCTTCCTCTGACCATGCAAACTTCTTTCCTTTCATGCAATCGGTTACAGGTGCCATCACACTGCTAAAATGTGGAATGAATCTTCGATAAAAAGATACCAATCCATGAAAACTACTCACTTCAGTAATCGTCTTTGGTTGTGGCCAACTCCTGACAGCTTCCACTTTACTTTCATCCACTTGAATGCCTTCCTTTGACAGAACATATCCCAGAAACAAAACTCTGTGCGTCATGAACACACACTTCTTCTTTGCAGCATAAAATTTCTCCTATCGTAGAATCAATAATACTTCACGCAAATGCTAGACATGCTTTTCCATACTCCCACTATAGATCAAAATATCGTCGAAGTAAACTACTACATACTTCCCAATGAATGGTCTGAAAATCTGGTTCATCACCCTCATAAAAGTACTCGGAGCATTTGACAAGCCAAACGGCATAACCAACCATTCGTATAAACCTTCCCTCGTTTTAAAAGCAGTCTTCCACTCATCACCAGGTCTAATACGAATCTGATGGTATCCACTCTTCAAGTCAATCTTCGAAAACACAACAGCTCCACTCAACTGGTCAATCAAATCATCAAACCTCGGCATAGAAAATCTGTATCTCACAGTGATCTTGTTTAGAGCTCGACTGTCCGTACACATTCTCCACGAACCATCCTTCTTCGGCACCAATAAGGCTGGCACTGCACAGGGACTCAAGCTCTCCTGAGCACGTCCTTGTTCCAACAAATCCTCCACCTGCTTTCTCAGTTCCTCATGCTCTTTAGGACTTATCCTGTAATGTGGCCTGTGTGGTAACACTGTCCCTGGCACAAGATCAATCTGATGCTGAATATCCCTCAATGGTGGTAACTCCGTTGGTAACTCCTCAGGAAATACATCTCTGAATTCTTCCAATACCGGCTTTACTTCCTCTGGAACTTCAACAAGAACACCACTGGACTCTCCTCTACTACTTCAACAAATTCCTTCAAAGTCAATAAAGTCTTCAGTTCCTCAATCTCTTCTGACTTGCTCTTTTCTTGTTGCCTCTTCTTCGGAACTAAAATGATCTTAACACCTTCAAACATAAAGTTGTAGCTATTGGTTCGATCATCATGTTGCACTGCTCGATCATACTGCAATGGTCTTCCCAAAAGCAAGTGACAAACATCCATCTCCACCATCACACCAAATCTCATCTTTATACTTCTTCCCAATAGAAAATGGAACATGTACTCGCGTATCACCTTTACTTCTCCTCCTTTTCTCAACCACGCTAAATTGTAAGGATTTGGATGCTTCTCCGTTTTTAACTTCAACTTTCTCATAGCTTCAGTGGAAATAATATTGTCACAACTTCCTGCGTCAATCACAAATTTACAAACCTTCCCCAGAATAGTGCACGTCGACTGAAAGATATTACTCATCAACCAACTATCTTCTTCTTCCTGCTTCGGTGTTAAACATAATCTCCTCATCATTAGATTACAACCTTCATCTGCTGACGCAACATCCTGTTCATCCTCCTCAACTGGACTAGAGTAGCATTCACCAACATCCTCACCTTCAACTTCAGCAATCATAGTTTGTTTCTTCGGCTTCGGACATTCATTACTCTTGTGACCCACTTCCTGGCAATTACAACAGTTGAAACTGTTGTTGACCTTCGCCTTCGCAACTTCATTCACAAATGGTTTACTGGAAGCTTTAGAAACATTGGAACTCCCACTAGCACCTTTGTTCTGAGTATTGGAACTTGGAAACACACAACCCCCTCGTCTTCCCTGCTTCTCCCAAGCCAACGCTTTCTGGTGCGCTTCAGCCGCAGATCTAGGATCAAACATATTCACCATGTCTTGAATCTGCATCCTCAACCCTCCAACAAATCTAGCTGTCAATTGTTCCTCCGTCTCCATAATGTCATTCCTTGCAATCAGTTGATAGAATTCTTCAGCATAATCATTAACAGTCTTCGCTCCTTGCTTCAGATTCTGCAACCTCTGATACATAAGTGATTGATAATTGTAAGGTAAGAATGTAGCCTTCATTAACTTCTTCATCTTCTCCCATGTAACAATCTTTGATTTCCACATTCTCTCCCGTGTAAGTTTAGTTTGCTACCACCATGTTAAAGCTCTTCCCCTCAAACTTGTAGCAACTAACTTTACTCTTCGATGCTCAGGAACCTCTTTAAAGTTAAAAATTTCTTCAACATTAGATAACCAGTCCAAAAATTCTTCTGCAACCATTCCACCCTTGAATTCTGAAATTTCTGTCTTCATTCCCGACTCCTATCGTCGATCCTCTTCTACATCCCGATATGAATTTCGAACTTGGTATCGATCTCGATAATGAATGCTAGCTCTATCACCCTCTTCATCAAAATCAAATGTACGTCTATATCGATCTCGACCATCATCACCCCTTCGATCACGCATGTCTCTTCTACTATGTCTCTCTTCATCTCGATATGGCTCATCTTCAACCTCACGTGGAGTTCTTCTCTCTTCATGTCTATATTCATGGTGATCTCTTCTTGATGAAATTGATGTTTCTCTTCTTTCTCTAAAAGATTGTGGCGGCACCCTCCTCGCTTCCGTAACCGATGGCGAAACTCGGTTTCCTCCATGGTTCGAGATTGGCAACCTTCTTCTTTGACCTTCATTCATGTCAATCATCAACTTCTCTAGCTTTCCAATGCCTTCATCAAATTTCTCATTAATGCGTTGTTCCATCTGCTCGGCTTCTTCCCTTCTATATAACGCTTCAACATTTTGACGGCGGTTAGCTCTTCTCGGCGGCATGATTGAATCAAATAATCTTCAACACAAATCACAAATACTTCAACAAACTCAAATACAAACTTCAATCTTCAACTTAAACTTCAACTCTCGGCCTTGCACTTAGTTCGCACAAGAATGACCAAACTGATGCTTTAATTGTCGGTTCAAACACTTCAAATACTACTCCTTGGCTCCAAGACTCGGCTTAGCTATGATTGTCTAAGTCTAGCTCTGATACAAAACTGATGCAGCGGAATTACGGAAAACAGATGAAATGTTGAAAGTGGCGATCGATGGATTGAAGTATACCGAAAGGCCCAAATTCGTTGATCCGAAGATACCGAATTCTAGCTATCTATGACACATTGATCACGCACGATACCGTGAAGAGAGATCTACAATTCTTCGAGCGTTGATCAAGCGCACTTGATTCCGCGAATTGGCTTCAACGAACGTTGATTCGAGCGCACTCGAATACCGTAGGTGGAGATAAGAGATCACACTCAACTACCGATTTAATGAAAGCACAGGGCTAACAAACAAGAATTTTATTCAAAAATAACCTTACAACAAATGACCCA
Organism: Allium cepa; assembly: GCA_030765085.1. Lineage (NCBI taxonomy): Eukaryota > Viridiplantae > Streptophyta > Magnoliopsida > Asparagales > Amaryllidaceae > Allium > Allium cepa. The sequence continues at coordinate 889,703,776 of CM060929.1, forward strand.
ACATGCCTATTTATAGGCTACAACTCACACGACTCAGCCAATTTAGACCGATTTAACCCAGGTGACGCGACCTAACATAGGTCGAAAACGACCTAAACATAACGACCTACGAGTTACGACTCATCAACACTATAACGCCACAACAACAACCGACTCAACCATATTTACAACACGAGTTACGACTTAAGGAAAATGTAATTACAATACAATACACGAGTTAACAAATATACGATACACAACCTAACCAATGATCGACATAACATACAACTCTGGATGCCAGGCAGCGACCTTCAGGAAGCGACCTAAGAAGGCGCGCGACTTAAGGAAACTCGCACATAACTGAAATGACTTAAGTAGGTCGCTTGCGACCTATCCACTTGAGCGACTTAAAACACACAGTAGCGACCTATCTTTACCGCGGCATGAGGTCGAGCGACCTAAGTTCTGAGCGACATAAGGAGATGGGATGCGGCATAACATTGAGCGACCTAACATAGGTCACAACTCGTTTCTACGATCTAATTTAGGTCGTAACTTGTCAGAGTCAACACTCGAAATACCAGAGAGACCTAAGGCAACTATTCCACGCGACTTAACTTCAGAACGACCTGAGGTTTTAGGTCGTGGCTTGATAGGTCGAGACTTCGAAACTTAGTTATGTCGTTCGCAACTTTCAGATAATTCATTCCCTTTGTTAGATCGCTGGAATGACTTAAAGGCAATGTTAGGTCGCAGCTCGCTTGAATTAGGTCGTGAGCGACCTATGGATTGGGAACGACTTAACTCCATTGACTTTGTTGCCACTCAGATTGAGTAACGCGCTTTCCATTCGACGCATTCATGATCCTTTACCCCTCCTTTTAGGTTGAAGTGATAGTTAGTTGCCTATGAGATCAGGCATTGATTTAATGATTCTATCTATAAGGATTCTTTCGGTCGAAGCCTTGAGTAGTTGAAAACACTATATGTAAGCTTCAATATTGAGCTATCGTAGCCAGTCTTTGGACAATCACACTTCTGCTCCCAGTCTTGGGTTGATAAATGTACTGCGTGGACGGTTAAGTCTAGCCCTAGCCATGTTTATACTCCCACCTAAACTCCAAAGACATAGATTTGATTGGTGAATAATTGGTTCACATTCATCCTACTTCTTGCTCGTGCCTCCAAGTATGGGGCATATACCAATAAGCAGGACGGCCATCCATGCCCACTTTAGCTTTACTCTCTTTCTCGTTGAATTGTGGGATCAGGTTAGTTGATGGGAGGCTGAATCTTGCCTATCCTGGATTGTATTGTGGTTTTTCATTCCAAGGGGAATTTTAGATGCCTCATTCGTATCTGGGCGTAAGTTGGGCACTGGATGGTTAGCCACGTCCTCTTTGGTTCATGTTCTGTAATAAGATCTCTAAGTAAAGTTGGCTCAAGTGCAGTCGGGTCATGCTCATCTAGTTTCATACTCCCCCTGATGGACTGAAGGAGGGTGTTGGAGAATTAATCACCAAGTCTTCATGGTTTAATCTCCTTAAAACACTCTAGTGGTCATATTTTTTCAAGGGACATTCGGGTCACATTCGTATGTGCTTGTTGTGGATCGATAATGACCCTTAATCTGAGGTATGATATAGTCAGTCGCTCATAGCTTTGGATGCCGTTTTGATTGGTACTATATTGAGGCCTCCTTGTAGTCGTTTCCTTAAGTTTTAAAGAATGCCAGGCTAGAGCTATAATGAGCTATTGTATTCAGCTTTTAGTGATTTGTACTCCTGCTCCCAGCATTGATTTAGCCAGGCCACAAGTCGGATGGTCGAACACCATCCTTAGCGAGTTAATACTCTTCCTGTCGATTTCAGGCCAAATTGCCAAATAGAGAACGGTTGGAATCCACTCATCTATTTATCCATGTTTATACGCCACTCTGCACTATGGTGACTTAGAGTTATTCTTCCCCCGGTCGACTAGCGCCCAACTTTTGTTCATGCTTTGGTCCACGATTTGGGGACTTAGAGGTTTGTCGAATGGTTTATGTTCTTTTCCACAAAATAGGACGTAGAGATTTTCGTTAAGTCGTTTATACTCGAATCCACGCTTTGGGGACTCATCCAGAGCTCACTAATCCGCTTTAGGGACTTAGAGAGTTTTCTCAAATCGTTTATACTCTAGTCTGCTTTAGGGACTTAGAGAATTTTCTTATGTCCTTTATACTCTAGTCCATGCTCCAAGGACTCGGAGTGCTCTAGTATGCTTCAGGGGCTGAGAGATTTTCGACAATTCATTTATCTCTAGTTCATGCTCTGGAGACTCGGAGTACTCTAGTCCGCTTCAAGGATAGAGATTTTTCTCAAGTCATTTATACTCTGGTCCACGTTCTAGGGACTCAGAGTACTCTAGTCCGCTTTAGGGACCAAGAGATTTTTATCAAGTCTTTATACTCTAGTCCGCGCTCTGGGGACTCAGAGTACTCTAGTCCACTTCAGGGACTTAGAGAATTTTTTTCAAGTCATTTATACTCTATTCTGCTCTCTAAGACTTATAGTACTCTAGTCCGCTTCAGGGACTTAGAGATTTTTTGAAGTCCTTTATACTCTAGTCCACGCTTCGGGGACTCAGAGTACTCTAGTCCGCTTCAGGGACTTAGAAATTTTTGTCAATACATTTATACTTTAGTCCACACTTTGGGGACTTAGAGTACTCTAGTCTGCTTCAGGGACACAGAGACTTTTCTCAAGTCGTTTATATCTGGTCCATGCTCTAGGGACTCAGAGTACTCTAGTCTGCTTCAGGGACTTAGAGATTTTTATCAAGTCGTTTATACTTTAGTCCATGCTCTATGGACTCAGAATACTCTAGTCCGCTTCAGGGACTTAGAGAATTTTGTCAAGTCATTTATACTCTAGTCCGTGCTATGGGACATAGAGTACTCTAGTCCACTTCAGGGACTTAGAGATTTTTCTGAAGTCCTTTATACTCTAGTCCGCGCTCCGGGGACTCAGAGTACTCTAGTCCGCTTCAAGGACATAGAGATTTTTGTCAATTCATTATACTCTAGTCCACGCTCCGAGGACTCAGAGTACTCTAGTTCGCTTCAAGGACTTAGAGATTTTTGTCAAGTCATTTATACTCTAGTCCATGCTCTGGGGACTTAGAGTACTCTTGTATGATTTAGGGACTTAGAGATTTTTTTAAGTCCTTTATGTTTTGGTTTGCGCTCCGGGGACTCAGAGTACTCTAATCTACCTTAGCGACTTAGAGATTTTTGTCAAGTCATTTATCTCAAGTCCGCGCTTTAGGGACTCAAAGTACTCTAGTCCGCTTCAGTGACTTAGAGATTTTTCTTAAGTCCTTTATACTCTACTCCATGCTCCAAGGACTTAAAATTCTCTAGTCCACTTCAGGGATCGATTGATTTTCGTCAATTCATTTATACTCTAGTCAGCGCTCTGGGGACTCAGAGTACTCTAGTCCACTTTAGGGACTAAAAGATTTTTATCATGTCCTTTATACTCTGGTCCATGCTATAGGGTCTCAGAGTACTCTAGTCCGCTTTAGGGACATAGAAATTTTTCTCAAGTCGTTTATACTCTAGTCCGCGTTCTGGGGACTCAAAGTACTCTGGTCCGCTTTAGGGACTTAGAGATATTCGTCAAGTCATTTATACTCTAGTCCGCGCTTTGGGGACTTAGAGTACTCTACTCCACTTCAGGGACATGAAGATTTTTCTTAAGTCCTTCATACTCTAGTTTGTGCTTCGAGGACTCAAAGTACTCTAGTCCGCTTTAGGAACTTAGAGATTTTCATCAATTCGTTTATACTTTACTCCGCCCTCCGGGCACTTAGAGTACTCTAGTCTGGTTCAGGGCCTTAGAGATTTTAATCATGTAATTTATACTATAGTCCACATTCCGGCGACTTAGAATACTCTAGTCCGCTTTATGACTTAGAGATTTTTCTCAAGTCATTTATACTCTAGTCCACGCTTTGGGGACTCAGAGTACTCTAGTCCACTTCAGGGACTTAGAGATTTTTCTTAAGTAGTTTATACTCTAGTCCGCACTCTGGGGACTCAGAGTACTCAAGTCCGCTTCAGCGACTTAGAGATTTTTGTCAAATCATTTATACCCTTGTCTGCACTCTGGGGAATCAGAGCACTCTAGTCTGCTTCAAGGACTTGGAGATTTTTATTGAGACCAATCATATTTTCACCCGTTTGATTTGTATTGAATTTACCCTATCGAGGCTAATTATGTCGAATGAACAGTCGAACCACGTTTTCTTATGGAATGGGACTATGCCCCCAGCATCAAGGATGAAACTTGAAAAATGGATGTTCGATTCTCGTTCGCTTTGTGATTATAGCTCTTCCAATAAAGTCAAGGAAGGAGGTATATAATAGATGGTTGTATCACATCCATCATGGGGTTGGATAATCAAGTCTCGCACAATTTGCTTCGTATCTCTTTCTAGAAAACGAGGATAATGGATTATTGAGTAAAAAAAGTAAGTTACATATGTTTCAAGGTGTAGTCATGTCCATGTATTGAGATCTATGGTTGACAAGTAGCCAGTCCATCACAGCTACTTCAAGTCGGGCTTTCGAACTACCTTTTGCGTAGGGTAGGATTTGATGTGTAGATGATCAATCACCCACTCTTGATAGATCCCGGCCTCACTGAGCTTCAGGAAAGGCATTTGTATTTTGTCGAACTTTTTTTTATGACTTGATTTTAGTGGATAAACGAGCCATATTCATTCCAAGCCTTGCTTAGGTCTCAAGTCAAATGTGGAGGTTGATGAATGGATGGTCGGTCATGTTCGCTTTGTATTTGGCTCTAATCATGACGAGCTTTTCAATCTCTTGCCCTTGGATCCAAATCAAAGGCACATGGTTGATTATGAGCGATCGAATCATGCTCCTCTTGTTGAAACTCCACATGTCTGATCAAGGTCTGTGTGTATTGGTTGGCGGCCAACTCTGAGTACTTGGTTACCTGCATCGTTTTGGAAGAAGTTTAGTTCAAGTCTGTCGTAATTCAAAGCACAACTGAAATTGAAATAGAAATAATCCAAAAAATATTAGTATAAATCTCACTGAAAAGTGGAGCAGCATCGTGTGCTCGCTATTCAACTCTGCCCCTATCCCCTTCTAGCGGGATGTCGACTGCCAATGGTCCAATTGATAATTAGATTTCTTTATTAATGGACATCCGAAGTTCCTGTCTTTCCATTCTACAAGGCTTGCACATACTATTGAAGCTTTCCTTTCTGAATCGGCTTTCTGATCACACCTCGGAGATGTTTGTAATCACCGGTGTTAGGATCAGTGGGCATCTTGGAATATACAACATTCCCTTGATTTTCTCTGGACTTCGGTGGACTCTCTCGAGGTTGGTTTTTAGTACCACTCTAAGTCGTGTGTCTCCAAGTAGAGGCTATCAATTGAATCTTTCAAAGAGCATATGAGATGAATTTTGAGAACTTGTTTTGTCTACTGGAATCAGAGTCATTAGCCAACAGGCCTACATTGTTATTTTTCCTAGTCTGCTCCACTCCTCCTTACTTTGGTTCTGATTAATTTTGTAACAGAAACGATCCATGGTCGTAGGAGGCTCTCCAGCTAACTAGCTACAAAAATATATCTGGTGGTCGACTCCCCTCAAACGCGATTAGTATGATATCCTTGGTAGCATTTGGAACAAGTTGCTTGGAGTCAAACATTGGTTTACTTGAAGTCACTAAATTTGAAGTGTTGGGTTAGTGAAGAATGGTGCTTGGAGTCACCTTGGAGTTTGCCTAGAGTCAAATCATCTATGTTCTCCAACCTTTGGGAGTATCATTTGAGTAGCAGTTGCTTCTCCATTCCATTGTTGCCACTCAGAAGCTGCCGCTTGATCCTCTATGCCCTGGTCGGTCATAGGATGTAAGGAAAGTGGATAAAATGTTCCTTCATTAAGTTTAGTTTTGAATTCACTATGCAAAGGCACTGCGCTACAGCTAGGGTTTGGATGTAGGGACCGGTCAGATGGTTTTTTGAGAGAGGGATCGGTATATAGTAGAGGGATCGGTATATACTAGAGGGATTGGTATATTGGTATACACTGGGTTGGTATACACTAGGTCCGTAACACACTGGTCGGTATACGCTGGGTCGGTATACACCTGGTCGGTAACAATGGGTCGGTAACATTGGGTCGGTATACACTGGGTCGTATACACGGAGTCGGTATACATTGGGTCGGTAACACCGTGTCGTTCGGTGAATGTGGGTCCTGAAGCGACCGATGCATACGGCTTTTTGAGCGATCGGGACATATGTTTTTTGGAGTGATCTGGTATAGAAGCTTTTCATAGGGATCAGTATGTAAGTTTTTTTGTGAGGGATCTGATATCTGCATTGAGTTATAGGTCGGCTATATGAGAGATTGGTTGAATTGCCTTCAGAGAGGGGTCGTCCTTCATATAACTCTAACGCAAACTTCAACATCCAATCCCAAAAACTTGCGTACGTCGATGGATCCGATCCCATGGTTAATAGCTTCCTTTAGATCTCTTTCAAATCTGAGTAGAATAGGAAGTTTGCTAGTAAAAATTGGATCTATCTCCCGAACATGAAAATCTAATAGTAGACGATGAAATCCAATCAAGCTGAGAATTCAATTCTAGTGAAAGCACCAAAATTTTAGCACCAAAATTGGTTACTAACACTCTTGAATAAAATTGTGTAGAGAGACTAATGAAGAACGTAAATTAAAGCAGAGATGTAAAACAGTTGAATGCAAAAAGAACAACAAAACGAGAACACTAGATTTATAGTGGTTCAGCGTAATTGCCTACGTCCACTTTCAATATAACCTTCATTACTTTACCAATCACTTGAGTACAGATATAATCCGTAAACAAACAACTTGAATACAAGTTTTAACAGCAAAGAAGTGAGTACAGAAAATGGCAGAGTATCCCTGGAATTCTCGAAAATGGGTCCCTTCAACTGGACCCCTGCCCCTCTATTTATAGACGAAGATAGGCTAGTTCGTCCGTCCAGGCCCATGACTAAAGTAGCTTAGCCCATAGCTGATAGGTTAGGTAGACCAAACTAGACATGCCGATCCACTACCACTGATCTACTCATGCCGACCCTGGATTCTCTCGATGTTGACTTGGAGTTGATCTCACTCGAGCCCGAAGCAACCTGGCCTTTAGCCCGAAGTAACCCGTTTTTATGCTCATGCCGACCCATTCCCCCTTCCTAAATTCCAGTTATGTTGACCGACCCTATATTGCCGAACCACTAAAGGCCGACCCACTTGAAACAACCTCTCCGAGGCCGAACTACTAAGGGCCGAGCCACATGAAACAATCCTTCTGAGGCCGATCCCATCCACATCGAACCACCTAGGCTGACCCATTCACGACTGATCCAAACATGCCAACCAACCTAGGCCGAACTTCCATAGCCAACCCATTTCGACTTATCTTCCTTGACCGACCCTACTTGACCGATCCACTAAGGTAGAACCATAAACATACCGAGCTACCTCAAACATGCTGAATCATTAATTTACTAAACCAATCGGGTTACACCAAACCCTTATACTTCCACATCTATCTTGGCTTGAGCCCCGACTAGGCTCAACCGTAACCTCTGCAACTGTCGCTTTGTAGCCGACCAAACAGCCGGGTAACAAGTCGTGAGACATGACTTTGGAATAACACTACCATGACTTGTTCGATATTATTATTAACCAAGGAAAGGTACAAGTTTGAATTCTATGAGTGGTGATAAGTATACAAGACTTAATTTCTATATACGGTCATTTTATATCCTTGATATTTGATCTCTCGACTATCGATTACTTCCGCTTTATTTATCGTCATTCTAAGATGATGTGATGCTTCGCTGAGCATATTATCTTTTGTCGGAATTGATTAAACCCAAAGCGCGAAAGGACATCCAGCTATGTTGGGTTGCTCCCATTAGGGTATTTTGACATCTTATCTTGATCTGATTTATTTGCGCATTCAGATGTGAAATATTCGGATACTCGGTAAGGTTTGGCGAGGTCTGGCTGGTACACAGACAAGATGTGTGATGGAGTATATTAGCTTCTCAGAAGTATATATCTAGAGGTATACTTCAAAGGGGGATGCACCTTCCCGGTCATTATTTGATACTTTTCCTTTTCTAATTTGATTTGACCTTCAAATTGATTTCTTAGCTTTATTGCAAAGAGTCAACCGCTCTTCGTGATGTTTAATTAATTATCCATTCTTTACGTTTGGATGTTTATTTATATGAGAGTAAACCCAATCCGTGTTCAGCAGTGTAGTATCATGTTTGAGTTTAGTTACACACCTATTACTTAAAGTTTTACTCATACCAGACATATCTTCTAACCCGAGTTGTTTGTTTTTCCTAAACTTTCGGGTACTCAATTTATTTTGAGTAGTCTGGGAGTAGCAGTTCTTGTTAGGCTCTTTGAAGATGGCATCCAAGCAAGAGGCTTTATCTTCTTAGATATCTATTTCTGTTGTATCATCTAAGTTTGTGTATATATTTTTTTTGGCATATGTAAAGGCAGGATGTTATAACTGCCTAAGCTGATTTGTAGTATTTATGTGTAACTCTGATATCTCCATGTTAAGGATAACTTGATGTACTATTTACTGTTATATTATTGTTTGCTCAAAGTTGGACAAACATCTCTAAATCTTATTTTCTTTTTAGTTAAGTTTCTTTTGATTTAATTAACTTGGGGTTTTTTATGTTTCAGCACGTAACAGAATGAATTTCAGCAAGTGCAGAGAAAGTTCGCAAGTGCAAGATTTGGAAAGCGGACAAGGAAAGTAAATAACATAGAGTTTTTATAGTGGTTCAGCTTGAATGTGCCTACATCCACTTTCCATCTTATTATTCTCTCATTGATTTGATTACAAGTACAAGATATATTCGAAAAGAGTTAAAAATTAAGTAGCCGAAGAGATGGATTTTCAGTAGAGTTTTCTCCCTTTGTTCTCCAAAAGTATGTTCCTATTGTTGTTGAGAAGCTCCCGTATTTATAGAGTTGAGTTGTGAAGTGTGGAGGAGAAGTTATAGTGTTTTGAGTTTTGTTTTGCATTTGGACCAGGGACAGTTGGGTCAGCATTTAGGTTAGGAGGTTTGCTTTGGTTCGATAACCCTGCCTTAGTGTACCTTACTTGTCGGTCCAAACATTTGATTCGGCGTGTTTGTCATGTCGGACATATGATTGGTCCAGCAATTGATGTATTGTGCTGGACCAAATACTTTGTCCGACATATTGGAGAATGCCAGACCAAATGTTTATTCCGGCACCTCTAAGGATACCAGACCAAACACTTGGTCCGGTATACCATAGGATTCCGAACCAAATATCTGGTCCGGTATGCCGGTACATATGTTTGGCTCGATATTTTTGCAAATGCCGAACCAAGCATCTAGTCTAGTTATTCTATTTCCTACACCCCTGCTTTCCTTTGTCTTCTTCTTTCTTTGCTTGCCAGAAAACCAAGCCAACATTTGGCACCCAAAGTATGTTGTGTAACTGCACAACATGCTTTGTTTTTGGTTCGGCGTTGAGCTTCCACCACTAAATGAGACTGGTGACCATTTGTTTTCGCCTCTTTTTCCTTTAAATACGCCTTCTTCCCTTCACTCTTTTACTTTCACTTTCTCTTAATTAAATTTCTTCAACTTTACTAAGTCGACTGCAACTAATTTAAGCTTGCTTTCCTCTAGTTCGAGTTCGGCTTTTCTTAAGCCAGCATAGCTATAGGTAAGTCTGTTTTAATTAGATTGCCTACTATTAGAGTTCTATAGTTATGTTGTATATGAGAGTTTTAGCGCAGGGGTGGGTGACTTCGGTCTTGAATTGGTGAGGAGGTACTTCCTTTGAATGAGCGCTTGAATGATTATAGTATTTGATGGTCATGATGAATGGTAGATTAAGAGATGTTATATGGTTGATAGAACGTGAGACGCAGTGACCGATTTCATGCAGGGCCATTTATCCATTAGGTGTTCGATAAATTGTTTAACCGGCCAATGGTTATTACTTGGGTGTCGAAAGCATAGGTTGGTTATATCAGTCTCATTTGTAATTCGAACCGTATTATGTATTGTCTGGGTATAATTTCAAAACTTAGAATAGGTAAAGCCGTTGGGGGGGGGGGTGTGCCTTAGGTCGGCAGTTGAGGATTTTGGTTCGGTTGGTAGTTGATCATTTTGGTTCGGCATTCGTCATAGGATAATACAGAACCAGATTTGTTGAGTGCATTGTTACTGAGTTTGCCAAGCCGAAAGCAAGACTTCCCAAGATGGTTAGGCTAGAGATATGGATCTAATTGGGCTAGACGACAAGATATTTCCATGCATGTTTTAACTTCTGTTTATGATTTGGACCTCCGCTTGACTTTCATTTTATTACACAAGAAATATGTCTTCTGGACATGAGCTTCTTTCCAAGTTTGCTGCTTCACAGCCTACCAGGGCTGGTCCTTCTTCTTCTGACGCTCCAGCCAATCCTCCTAGGCAACCTAGTTCCGCTAACTCTTTGATGGAAGGTTATGCTCCGAATCAAATGTTGGTTAGGCCTTCAGAGTGTTATCCTAGCGTGTTAACGATAGAGAAACTGAACTCTATAGCTACTATGTTTGGGATAGACCATCGGGACATGATATTACCTGGTCTGGATGATAAAGCAAGCTTTTCTCCAGGCCAGTATATGGCATATAGTGAGTATCACTGTATATGCGGCGTGATTCTTCCGCTTACCAATTGGATAGCCAGTTTTGTGATCTATTTGAAGGTTGCTCCTATGCAATTTCAGCAGAACTCTTATGCTATCCTGACATATTTATACCTGATATTCATGAAGTGGTATCGGAGACCGCCTACCCATAGAGAGATCAAATATCTGTATAACGTGAGGAGTTATCGAAAGGGGAGTCCTTTTATCAGTTTAGAGTCTGCCCACAAATTCAAACCCGTCATGGATTTATACTCTAAGTTTAGTATGCTCAAGAAGGAATATTTCTTTATACGTGATGACACCGTGGCCCAACATGCTTTTACTTCTAGCTGTAAGATATTGTATTATCTTTTTCTAAACTTTCTATAGGCATAGCCTCTTATTGCTCCACAATTTTCAAGTTTTGTGAAGGCAGAGGAGGATGATGACTTAAAAAATATGGCCAAGGAAATATTGGCTATCCCGGAGCCGAGCGAGAAGCATCCTTCTTACTCCGCGATGTAGCTCTCCGATTCTACAACTTGATCGGCCCTAGACAGTCCGTATAAAAGATTAGGGAAAGTTCTGCTGAAAGGGCAGCGAGAGCCGGAGAAGACGGGGTTGACGGAGATAAAGGTAAGGGCCTAAATGAGGAAGGTGGTGTGATTGAATCCCCAAGGAAACTAAGACATAAAAAGTGTGTAGTTCGTCCTCCTCGCTCGGGGAAATCTATGCGTATTCGAGATGCTCCTTCCCTTAGCGACGATGGAGGTTTTCATTTGGGAGCAGAAAGTGAGGAGGAGAAAAGATCCAAGAGAAATTATGAAGCAACGGAAAGGGACGTTTGTGTATCTCCAAACGTGGATATTATAAGCAGCGAGGGATTGTGTATGGATCCTTTAAAGAATGCCGAGGCCATGCGAGAGTGGCCCGAGCGGTTGGAACAATCCGAACCGGCCCAAAGGCCATCTTCTGTTACAGATCTTTCCTAGGAGAATGTTGCTTCGAGTGATCTGGGTGGAATACTGCCTCTTCCAGCACAAGGTGGAGTAGGAATCGGCAAGGAGTTCGGTCTTTCTCCAGGTACTTTTGATTAATCTACGGATTTTGAGATACTTCTTGAAAACTTTTTGTTTTTCGATGGATCCCAGCCTCCTCCTACTCCTCAATCCAATGAAGTCTGGTCGCCTTGTGTTCTCCTTCCTTCGAGTTGAGTCCCATCCATGGGTATTCCTTATTTGAGTTGGACCCCGCCCCAGCCATATGATCCAGTCTGCCCTAAGGTTTGTGGTAGCTTGCCGTGTCTTAGTGTCTTGAACGTTTCGTATTTTTATGCTTTCCAGCTTTCTTGGATCTAACTTTGTTTCCTGTATTCCTGGAAAAAGGAGAAATCCAAAGCAAAATGAAGTCTCCTGGCAGCTTGAGCAATTCAAATGGATGAAAATGACTTCCATTTCTTCCAAGGCGACTTTTCAAGAGAAAAAAACTATGCAAGAGAATATTAGGGAGAGCCCATCAGGCCCTGATAAGGGAGAGAGCAGTGAGTCATCCCTGAAACTTGCGAGGTCCAAGGGTAGGAAGCCACCTCCCCTGGCTCCCAAACTTCCTCTCGCCGTCGCTGTCACTATCCGATGGGTTCTGAAGTGCATGAAGTGCCAGATGAGTTGGGAGAGGGAAATGTTGATTCTTTTTCCTCGGATTATCAACAGCCGACGCGGAATCCCTTTGAGAGTCATCATGTAAAAAATCCCAACTATGTGGGTCGTCATGCGGTCGATCCTGACACTGAGTTCCTTTTACCTTGAAATCCCTTGGTCCAGATCCTAGATGAGGCAAAGACTCTTGATTTTGCTAACTTGACAATGAGGATGGTCCAGATTACAAATGAGACAACAAATATAGTTGATTATCAATCCCGTTTAGCCAAATCTAGTGTAGAAGTTAGGAGTGCCAATGTCTATTTGTGTCTAGAGATGGAAGACCTTCGCAAGGCGCTCAGAGAGAAAGAGTCTATGTTAGAGGAAGTCGAAGCATCCCGCGCCTTCGAGATAACGAAGGCCAAGGAAGAGGCAAGGAAAGAGGTTACTGACCTATGTAATACGTAGATTGACATGGCTATTAGTTCAGTGGATGAGGCTCGGCAGAAGGATCTAGAGCGAATCTGCTCCCTTAAAGGTAATGTAAAGAAATCGTAAGAGGCCTTAGCTGAGCTGAAGGAGTGTTGGGGTAAGTGGAAAAAGGAGAAGGACTCATATCAAGCAGAGATAGATAGGTTTACGGTGGAGCATGCTCATTTAAGGAGAGATAAGGAGTAGTACATGAATAAGGTGGTGGCCCTCCAGACCGAAGTCGATAAATCCAACAACCTTTGCATCACGTTCAACCATGTATGATCGATTTCACCCTAGAGAGGGGTGAATAGGGTGATACCATCAATTATAAAAAATTATTGCGGAAGAATATATAATTATTTCAACACAGATATATCAAAATAATAGCAGCACAGAGAATGGTAGAATAAATGCAGAAATAGAACGACACAGAATTTATCCAGCTTCGGCAAAAACCTGCCTACGTGCTGCCCCTAAGGTTTCAACTAGAAATTAAGTAGTCACACGCTCACACACGTAAACTCGCGACACCCGCTATTGACTAACCTAACTCTACGCTCAAAACCCTGCCATAACTCAGCCACTGAGTTGCGAATTCTTGAACTACACCACCATAGTTCGTACCCTTGTCACACGGCTAGAAATTACAACGTTTAAAAGAGAAAATTACAAATTAAACACAAATTAAATCAAAACCCTAATTTAAAAAATTAAAGCCTTATATAATTAAAATAAGGCCGGCCCAAATATATTATTAAAAATGTATCCCTTTTTCTTTTCCTTTATTCGGCTGGTTCCTTTTCTCGTTGTGACAATGGATTCTTCATTCCTCTTTGCTCTAAAATTAAGGATTTGTTAAATTAGAAGCCGCGGACTTCAAATTTATTGATCGAATATTCGATTATGCATTGCTAGCTCTGTCGATTGATCGTCTCTTTAGTTCGCACACGGCTGCTCCGTCCCAATCGAGTTCAATCTTGACTTCGGTTTGTAATTTATGCCTATTTCTTTTTCTGATTTGCTTTCTTGAACTCGGTTGATGATTCAAGTTGAATGATTATGCTCTATTGTTACTTGAACTCGAATGCATATCTCGGCCGATGATGAATGGGTTTATATAGGGTTTGAATTCCTTGATTTTCGTTCGTCTAATAATTTGCTTGAATTCTTCTCGGCCATTTGATTTAAGTTGATTGTTTGTGATGATTTCAAACTTGTTCAAATTCGTGACTTTCGTTGCTTGATTACTTAATATCCATGGCTCTGACTTTTCTGCGACGATGATTCCTTGACCACCACAGTTTCGAATTTCGACTTGTTCAACTTCGGCCTTGTCACTGCTTTTGTTCTCTGGCACTTTGTTGACTTTGGTCATGGTAATTTTGTGTTGATATTTTGACTTCGTTTGAAACACTGTTGCTATCGGCCTTGACTTTTAAACTTGATTCTATCTCGGCATGTACTTGAGCATTGCATACGCTTTGTGTATTGGCTTCGGCCATTATGTCTCTGACTTTGATGACTTCGGTATTGCCACTGACATTACTTCATTGATTTGATTTGGAGTTGCCTCTGGCCAGTTGAATTATTGAATGTTGTTTAAAGTGTGATATTGTGTTCATGTTGCTTTAATTCTGGTACACGATATTTGAGTCTGCACTGCATGTTGTACCTGTTCTTTTGGCACTGCTTACTGGTCCAGTTTCGTTTGAACCTAGTTGTACTGACTTGAGCTCGAGTTTCTTCAATGTATATTGATGTTGTGTTGCCGCCATTTACTGCTATACTGCTTCATGGATACATATAAATATCTTGTAGAAATGTTGCATTCACTTGCATCTATATTGTCACTGTATCATGTTTGAGATTGCTCATTTGAGCTGCTGTGGCCTTCACTTGATATTGTCACAGACCTGTACACTTATTTGGTTCATTGGTGTTTGATCATTCATGTTGTTCACGCTATCTGGATTAGTGCAGTGTGCATTTTAGCTTGTAACTGTGTCACTGTGATGCATCAAGTTGTTGTGTTTGAAACTCGAACTCTGTTGGTTCATCATTGTTGTTGCTCTGTTCACTACAGAAGGATTTGGTTCATTTTCATGCGTTGTTTGTTTACCACTTGGTCAAGCTTTTTTTTTTGTGGTCAGTTCCACTTGTCCTGGTTTGATGTACTTCATTGAGTTTGACTTGTATTTATAAGCTGGTCTGGTTCACTGTATACTTGGTGCCTGGTCTTTGACTTTGCCTTGTTTGACATGAAATGGTTCACCGCTGTTTTATGTGTTTGCAGCCTCCACATATACTTGATGTCTGATTGCCACAAGATTTTCTGCACATATATATGTACACTGTGTTTTGAACTGTAGCTTGACATTGAATCTGTTCTGTTGTCACTGTGTAGTTGATGTGCATTGTGCATATCACTGTATTGCTTCGAGTCAGGTTGCATACCGTCTTTGTTGATTTTTTAAGCCTGGGCATGTGTACTATCTATGATATGTTGCTCGTTGATTTTTATTTGCATGCTCACTGCTGCTTTGAATTCATATTATTGCTGTATATCTATCTTTTTGAAATTGCTTCACCATTGGCCGTTGACATGTGTTCAAGTACATTTGAGCCTTGTTTTGTTTCTCTTGACCGTTTTATTGAACTTGCACTTGTGTTGAATCCAGCTTAAAGCACGGGTTTGACCTTGTGCTGATATCGGGACATTATTCGTATTTCACTTGAGTTGAACCCGGCTTTTGATTTGGGTTTGACCTTGTGCTCACCTGACCCTGTAACTTTATCAAGTGTATATATCGGTGTGCACGGCCTTGTGGCATGTACAGTGATACACAGTGCATGTCACAAGTTGTTCGTGTGTGATGAATTCAAAATTAAATGATGACGAACAACCCAAATAACAGAGGCAAATAATATTTTCATAATTACATTTTATTTTATACTGCAAAAATATTTTATTTTCAATTTTACTGTGTCAATGTATATTTTTTGCAGATTGCTCAGATGCTGGATTCAAGTTGAAGATAAATTATGAGTGAACGAGCAATATGTAGTAAGGACATTTGTAAATTAGAAATTGTGTTGTAATCAAACTTGTATTGTAATTGAAATTGTATATAGTGAGAGTTTGAATTTGTACTATTTAAAGTTGCAACAAATATTTGTTTGAATAAAATATCCGTTTGAATTCAAATTCTGTGTTATTTATTTTATTCAGCATATATATATATATATATTTAATTATGTGAAAAATATAATAGTACATTAACAAATACATTTAAATGAATATATATATATGTTTATTATCATCAAACAAAAATCATATACTCGCATATTCAACAATCTCCCCCTTTTGATGATAACAAACATATATTTAAGATTTTGAATTTGTTAAATGTATTTGATCGTTCAATTTGCTCCCCTTATTTGAATGCTTCCTCTATGCACAAAGCTCCCCCTTCATATAAGCATACAATTCGAAATATGCAAATGAGCCTAGATGCAAATAGAAAATATTTGACCTTTACTTGCTTTTATTTGACAAAATCTTAACTTTTCTCTCCCCCTGTTGTTATCAGCAAAAGAGTAATAGTATTAGAAAAATAAAGATAAAGTGATAGTTACAACATTAAAACTCAATCGAATATAAATATTAAATTTCAATAAAAATCAAAAAAAAATCATAAATACTATGTTAGGCGCATATTCCACTTTTAGAATGATGTGAATGACGTCATCATATAAAAGCATACAGTTGTGTCTATTTGTGGTATATTTATATCAGGAATTTGAATATCTACGAACCATGCATAACCGTTAGGATTTTTAAATGAGATTAGTAGTATTCCAATTTCATTTTTAAAAATGAATTCAAGTATCTTCTAACCACGCATAACCGTGAGGACTTTTAAATGGGATTGGAATCAACTTGTTTATTCAATAATCAATTTTGATATGTGTTCCATACATGCATAACCGTAAGGACTTTTAAATGAGCATGGAAACACATAATCAAATATTCCAAGTAGTTCACCCATGCATAACCGTGAGGACTTTTAAATGAGAGTGAATACTTTAGATTATTTATTATTATTATTATTATTTTTAAAAAAATATATAAAATGAAAAATGAATGATTCCTGTTTAAATCACCACATATTGACATACTATAATGGATTATGATGAGTGATGGTCGATAGAAAATGATAGAAATAGAAATGATCATGGAATTTTTACCAACAAAAAATGTTTATAATTCTTGTTTAAATTTCTAAAGAAATTTACTAATTATATCGTCTCAAGTTATAATATATGATTAACATCAACACTCATCACTTTTTGAAACACTATTTATCTTTTCGACAATTAGTAGGGAGTCAGATTAGTCAATGTAGTCATTTAAGCTCAAATTCAAAAATATTTATCAAATCAAATTTTCAAAATGACTAATCTGAAACAAGGTCAAAAATGATTTTCTAGAAGGAGTTTTATATGAAAATTTCTGCTATTTGAAAATATTTGAAATGAAAAATATGTAGATATTTTCTTTGAAAAACGATGCAGTTACTAAATGTCTCAACATAATTTATGTTCCACTAGTAATTTTTCTATCAACTAGATTATCAGTGTAATCTGCATCTAAATTTCTCTTTCACTCAAGATTATCATTAATTGAATGTTACAGACCAAACCGTGAAGTTGCAACAAAATCATGAAGAGCTTTTTGAATTAAATTCTTTTCATTTTTAATTAAAGTTGTGCCAATAAAAAAACTGTGAATACAGAGTCAGCCGTAACATAACCAAATGTATTATCATTAACCAATAAAACACTATCATTAATCCAAGCTAATACATATGAAGTAGTTCAAAGATTCTAGTGTTTTTTATAGTGTTCTTGGTATAAGAATATAATTGGCCAACTATTTTGAATAATTCAGAATCAAAATCAGCATTCATTTCTTTATCAAATAACTGGCTGAAATAAATTCAAATTATGGTGCAGATTATCACATTTAATAAGATGAATATCCATTACCTGTTTTACTTTTACGATAATTTTTCGTTGTTGTCCATTGTGATTCTCTCACCTTTATACTAGGCTAAGGAAATTTTCTTTTTCGCTCATTGTGTCCCTGGAACAGCCAGAATCCAAGTAACACTATTGTAGTTCCTTAGCTTGCCACCACACCTACACGATGAAAGATTTATGCGACCTATTTTTTTTATAGGTCCATGGTTGTTAGTGGCAGAATATTTTGAAAATAATTTTGTGGAGACCCAAAACTATTTATATAAGTTCCTTTCGGCACCCTTATTTGTTTAATTTTGAGAGATTTTATATTTGTGCCTTTTGGAACCCAAATTCGTATAGTTTTCATGTGTTTGGGTCTATACCAGCAATTATTTTCATTGTGTCCAAATTTTCTACAAATTGTGCACATTGAATTGACTTGATTAATTTTACCTCTATCACATTCTGATTGATTATATCCAAGTCCTTGTCTATATGTATTAACAGTTTGTTTTCCTAAAATCATATTTAATGATCTTTCACTTTTTGAAAATTTTCCTATGGTCGTAGATAATTGTTGGACTTGTGTTTTGAGAGATTCATTTTCGTTTAACAGTTGTGTGCACCTTTTAATAGAATTTTCTCTTCTTTTATTTTCACTCCCTTTCAAAATCAGAATTTCATTTTCAAGCGATTTAATTTTGATTTCCAATTTTTTAATCTCTTCTTCGAATGTTGGACACTTATCACACTTAGGGCACTTGTTTTGATAGTTTTTAACTAATTGTTCAAGCTGTTCATTTACTTCTATCAAACTATCTCTTTGCGATTCAATTTTAGCATATTTCTTCCTAAGTCGTTCAAAACAGCCATTTACTTCATGAAAATATATAAGTAAATCGGAGTGAGTGAGTTTTGATACCTCGCTTGGCTCGTCATCGTCACTATCAGTTATATTACTTTGAAGGCACATATCTCCTTTCCACTCTCACTGCTAGTACTTTTATTATCTTCATCACTTGTATTCCACTGGCTGCAAAATTCTCCTTTTTGATTTCTTTTCAAAGTCGTGTCAGTTTTGAGGACAATTGGGCTTGATGTGTCCGGGTTGGTTGCACTTATGACAGATGATTTTTTGATGTTCTGTGTTATCTAAAAATTTGATTATTATGCTTTTTAATTTTTGATTAAGAGCTGGATTTCCCTATTAGCAGTTCCACCTTTTTAATCTCTTTATTATCATTTCCAACTCTGCTGCTCCATCATCATCGTCATCATCATCACTTTCAGTTGTTCCTTTGAGAGTTATTGATTTATTTCAAGTATCTCCTCCTTCACGCTCTTCCTTGAGTTTCATTTCTAGCTTATAAGTGGTGAGATTTCTGATGAGTTCTTCAACTTTGATTTGTTTTAAATCTTTCGATTCCTGAATGGCAATCACTTTTGCTTCAAAACTTCGTGGAAGGATTCTGAGGATTTTTTGAACTATTTCCAATTCCATGTATGATTTTGCGAGAGCGTTTGATTTATATACGATGTTGGAAAGCCATCCGTACATCTCTTTAACATTTTCTTCCTTGGCTATTGTAAAATTCTCGTATTCGCTACTCAGCATGGCAAGGTGAGATTCTTTGACTTGAAATGTTCCTTCGTGAGTCACTTCGAGTGTATGCCATATTTCCTGCGCAGTTAGATTATGTGAGACACAATTAAATTCAAATTGATCCAATGAACAGATAATAGAATTCATAGCTTTAGCGTTAGCATTTTGTAATTTATTTTCTAGCTCTGTCCATTGAACCTTCGGTTTATTTATTTCCTGATTATTTACAATTATAGTTGGTGCTTTATACCCTGTCTCAACAATATCCCAAGCGTCAATGGTTTTCAAAAAAAATTCCATCCTATTTTTTCAGTAAGCATATTCACCATTGAACATTAGTAGTCTAACTATGGACCGACCCTCCGCAAAAGCATTATTAAAAAAGGCCATTTTAAAAATTCAAAAAATTGGTTTTTGAAAAAATCAAACTTTTTGAAAAAAAATGGCTTTTATTCCTAGATTTGATACCACTTGTAGAATCGATTTCACCCTAGAGGGCGGGTGAATAGGGTGATACAATCAATTATAAAAAATTATTGCGGAAGCTTATATAATTATTTCAACACAGATATATCAAAATAATAACAGTACAGAGAATAGCAGAATAAATGCAGAAATAAAACGACACAGAATTTATCCAGCTTCGGCAAAAACCCGCCTATATGCTGCCCCCAAGGTTTCTACTAGAAATTAAGTAGTCATACGCTTGCATACATAAACTCACGACACCCGCTATTGACTAACCTAACTCTACGCTCAAAACCCTGCCACAACTCAGCCACTGAGTTGCGAATTCTCGAACTGCACCAACGTAGTTCGTACCCTAATCACATGACTAGAAATTACGATGTTTAAAAGAGAAAAATACAAATTAAACACAAATTCAATCAAAACCCTAGTTTAAAAAATTAAAGCCTTATATAATTAAAACAAGGCCAGCCCAAATATATTATCAAAAATGTATCCCTTTTTCTTTTCCTTTATTCGGCCAGTTCCTTTTCTCGTTTGTGACAATGGCTTCTTCGTTCCTCTTTGCTCTGAAATTAGGGCTTTGTTAAATTAGAAGCCGCCGACTTCAAATTGATCGATCGAATATTCAATTATGCATTGCTAGCTCTGTCGATTGATCGTCTCTTTAGTTCGCACACGGCCGCTCCTTCTCGATCGAGTTCAATCTTGACTTCGGTCTGTAATTTATGCCTTTTGCTTTTTCTGGTTTGCTTGCTTGAACTCGATTGATGATTCGAGTTGACTGATCATGTAACGACCCAGAATTTTTAATAATTAAAATTTGAATATTTAATTAATTTTAAATATTAATAAGTGAATTTATAAGTCAAATAAATTTTTATTTGAATTATTGGATTTAATTGGATAATTAAATCGATAATTTAATACGTTAAATTATGGAAATAATTAAAAATTGAGTTAAATATGATTGAAAATGATTTGTAAAATTTTATTTTATCATATGGGAGTTAGAACGATATTTAAGAACTTTTAAAATCGAATTAAAAGTTTATTTGTGAAAATTGAATATTTTAATATTTAATCGACTAGTGAAAATAGCCAATTTTTGAACAGTCTCAGAATTGAACGAAACCAGTTCCATTGGATCCGTAATAGTTAGTTATTACCGGATTTCAAATTTCGTGTCAATCGGAGTTATCGTTTGAGCGTGGCAGCTCGAAACGCATCGATTTATTTTTAATTTAAATTTGACGAGCTAAAATAGCCATTTTTCAAAAAGTCTCGGATTTCGACGAAACCAGTTTCATCGGATCGGTAATGTGATATTATTGTAAGGTTTCAAATTTCAAGTCAATTGGATTTACGGTTTGTCCTGTACAAATTAAAACGCCTAGAAATCGACTTTAATCGGTTTAATTCAAATTGAGCGTTTACAGCCATAACTCGCACATACTTCCGAATTAGCTTCCGAAACCTGTTCCATTGTGTCCAAAACGCGGGATAAACCCTAGGAGTGTCAGTTTCGGCGCGTAAATCGGAGATCGGAATTTCCGGATGAATAGTGTCGATCGTTTCTCTATAAATAGCACCACTCTCTTCATAAATTTAGAAAAAAAATACTAAAACCCTAATTTATTAAACCTAGCCGCCACTTTATAATTGAATGGCCAGAAATCATTCTCCTTTTCCCCTCAATCTCTCTCAATCTACAAGGAATTAGCCAAAGTGCTCAACTACAAAGTCGAAGAGCTCGACGAGAGCTTCGATTCCATACGGTGATGATCGGAAATGGTGCAACGGAGAGGGAGCTATGGGGGGCCGTTCTCTACAGGTCACGCACGCATTTCGAGAAGACATAGGTGGCCGAGCTTCAGGTGGGGGATGGTGGTGGTAGCTCTCGCGAAGAGCTTCGATTTGCAAGTGGTTTGATCGAGTTTCGTTGAGTATTGGCGGAGTAATATGGAACCCTAGTTGGCTAAGGATGGGTTGGTGGTTGCGGCCTAATTCCTGAAGCTTGAACGTGAGGGAGATGAAGGTAGGGGACGGCCAGGATGCAAGCAAGGGGATCTAAGGGCTGAGAGTATGGTGTGGGTTTAAAATTATAAAGTTATGTCGAATTGTTTATATAAAATCGTGTACAAACTTGTAAAATCAATAACTTTTTCATACGAGGTCGAAAAAATGCAAACTCAGTTGCGTTGGAATCGTATGGACGAGCACTACGCGATGGAGTTGGTTTGGAGTCGTTTGGAGTTAGTGAGAATTTTGGGTAAAATTAAACGTCCGTTTAATTTTATTCGAAATAAATCGCTAAAACGGAAATTAAAACCAAGGTGAGAATTTCTCACTCAATCGAATCAGTTTCGATTTTATTTTAAATAGTTAGATTTTAAATATTTGAATGCATGTTTGAATGATGATTAATATCTATTGATTGTTAAAATAGACATTATACGCCGTTAGTAAGCGGATGTTATTTATTAAAAACATATACCGCGAATATTTCATAAACAGTGAAATTGGTATTATAAATAATATCAATATATATATTGGCATATGTATATATTGCAGTTGTTGATTTCCCGTATTTTTTAGCGGATGAGACCCTATTGCGCCGTTATTAAGCGGATAATATTTAATAAGAACATATACCGCGATAATTTCGTACTGGAGCGAAATTGGTATTGTGCTAATGTTTTTGGATGCAGGAAAACAGGTTGGAGGGATCCAACTGGATTCCCCAACAGTTTTTATTTGATTTCAGATATTTTGATATTTGATGGATTATCATATCGATATATGATGGATCGTGTAGTCGTGATTGACTATTTGGTGTGTAGCATCATTGGACCAAATTTGGAATTTTAAAATGATTTCAAAGTGATTTTTGAAAGTATACGTTTATAAAATATTTTTGGAATTGATTCATTTTAAATAAATAAACGTTATAATTTTTAAAGTTATAAAAATTATGATTTTTGAGAAATATAGTTAAAAACTGATTTTTGAGAATATGATGCTATTGAGTTTATAAAATAGTTAAATCGAGATATTTTAGAATTATTGTGAAAAGTTTAAATATAGGATTTATGAAATTTAATTATTTTATGAATCAAAATAGTGAAATAATAAAGGAGATTTAAGACGTTTTAAAAGAATAATATAAATTGAATTATATTTAGAGATTTATAAATGGATATTTATAAACTGAAATATTGAAATTATAAAACGAGTTTTTATAAGTGTTTGAAAGAAGTGAAAATGAATTTCATAAATGAATGAAATTTATAGAATTTTAAACAGTGAAGTTATAAATGAAATTTATAAACAGTAGGTTTATAAAATTTATAAAGTTATTGAAAGAATGAATTTTGGATAAATAATTGAATCTTATAAGTTATAAGATTTATAATTATGAAGTTAAAAGGATGATTTTTGTAAAGTAATTGTTTTATAAGTATTTAACTTATAATATAAACTTTTAGTTTATAATTGAGTTATAAACTAGAATAGGTTAATAAAAGAATTTATAAAAAGGAAGTTTTTATAAATAAATAGAAATGGAATTTATAAACGTTGTTTTATAAATTCGCAAATGACTTATTTTGATAAGTTAATTGTTGAAACCTATAAATGGAGTTATATTCACATCTTTGAATAGTGAATAATCCTTTGAAATAAAATGAATAAAGGATGAAATGTGTTAACGTAGTATATTCAAGTTTTAAATAGTGAATAAGATGTTAAAGAAAATTGTTTTGAATGTGATATTTGAAATAGAATTAAAACGATCTAACGAAGTTTTAATTGTGTTGAGATTCGAAACCATAGATTTCAACATTAATTGTTGAAATAGACGTTTTCGAGAAATAGAAGGAAATAGTAGACTATAACACTGTTGTTATAGTAAATGATTTCCGAAAGGAAATGTTTTGCATAGTATTGGGATTTATATATCTATTTTAATTTCGAATCCCTATACTAGTGATTTTGGGTTGTCGTAACGATGTTTTACGCAACATTCGTTTTGGCCCAAATAAATATGTTTATGAGAATGATTTCCTTAAAGAATGAAATATATACTTAATCTCGATTTAAGTATATTGAATATTTTCTAAGTGTTGAAAATAAATAAAATTCGTGAATTACTTATTTAATAAGTATGGAAATGTTTTTCCAATATAAAGTGAATATTTTGAGAGTTTATCTTTTTGAAGATAAATTGAAAAGGAATATTGAAATGAATAATTGAAATCATATATGCATGGATATTGTGAAAATATAAATTCACTATGGAATTTATAAAAGGAAGTGGAATTTGTTTAAAAATAAATATTGATTTATTTTGAAATGTGAAAATTATATATCTTGTAAAGATATTTTGGAAAATAAATAATTTGGAAAATAATTTGGAATCTGGTGATGTTGTGCATATCCATTGATAGTTCAATAATCGACTATCAATATTTCCCTTTGAATGGGTAATTGATGTGATTTGTTTGAATGTGAATGCTACACTTATTTTTGAATAAGCGCTCACTATTCGGGTTAACCGGGAAAGGACCATGGGGTCGTATAACCCATTCCGAATATGTGATACGTCGTTGTGAATTGCATTGAAGATCGGTGTTGAAGACCCGGTATTTGCGAGAGCGATAGGATGACCTGTCGATTTACTCTGCACCGAGTTGCTCCGGTATAGAGTTCTCCATATGTGATGGTGAATCCGATCAGGATTGTGAATATCCGGATTGCAAGGACTTCTTTGTAAGTGCCTTCGGTTTTGTTCGAGCCCAGAACAGACTTGTATGGATTGTGTGTCTGACATTACAAGTTGAGATATAAAGCCGATTTCATTCAAATATATTTCTGTTGGTGGCGAAGAATTTATTCTTTTAGCTTAACACCCTTCTCTGAGACGTACGAGCTCAGAGGTTATATAGTTGAAGTTATCAGCGATATATTCCCAATTTGGTAATGTGATATGCTGAGTGATGCTGAAATGATCATTGTGTTGATTATTGTGATAGGATCGTTTATTTGATCATCTATCTTGGTGATCATTGTGTTGATCATTTGTTGACCCAAAGCATGGCTTTTGTATAAAGTATGTTTTTGTGGACGTGACTTCGTCGAACCTCACACCCCGGAAATGGTCAAAACAGGAAAGATGCGGCAAGGTTATGAGGGGTAGCTCCCTTTAGGGTATGTACATTTCCTTCTGGATAGAGGTGGTATCATGGTATGGAGCCCAGATATTTAACCTATGTGGTTACTGCGAATTTATTACTTTGTGGTTGTTGGTTTTCGGGATCCCGTGAGAAAGGTCGTTTACGATCGGGGAATGGCGTGCTCGTGTCAGTAGTTACCCAGTTAGGGGTAACCCGGCCTTGTGTTGGCAGAGTTCCGGTTTGGTTCTCGGGGATGTCTTTCCAGAGGCATTCTCATGTGGCAATGGGAAGTTCCTTGGCCTGACCATTTGTTGGAAATCCAAAGAAACAATACGAGACTTGTACGGTTTTAGTTGTATAACCTGCTATGGAATGTGGCGGTAACCTGCTATTGAACATAGTTAGCTATAGTAGGCATACGATAATGGTCGTATGTTGGCTAAGATTTATATTCTACTTTCAAAATGAATTTTTCCCCTACACTATGCACTAGTAACAATATCAAATGTTATTTTAAATGCGTATCAAGCATCTTTGACTATCATAAGGAGAAATCTCCTCCGATTCTGCGTTTGCATTGTGTGTGTGTGTGCGGGAGGCCTTATGGTAGTCTCATTTTTAAAAGCATTGCGAATTGAAATAAAAATATCTCTCTATATTGATTTTAAAGATAAATAAACTGTTTTGAGTTCTCACACCAGTCACATGACTGACTTGGAGTTTATTGTTTTCCTTCCTAAACCCTGGGTGCCCACCAATTTTCCACATGGGCAGTCAAGAGTAAGGTTTATCAGGATATTCTGGATATTCTGGAGTTGCTGGAGGCAAGCTGGATGGCATGGCGTATTACTAGTATATAGTATTTCTTTTTCCGCTGTATTGATGTTGTATGTTGTTGTACACTCTGATGATATGATGTAATGAAATGTGATGTAATATAATAACTGATATGGTTCTTTGTTTAAAGATTATTCATTTATTATTATATGTTGTTCCGCTGCGAATTGTGAGATTCTGATGTAGTTCTGTTGTTTTCAGTTCCGTTCTATTTTCTATCTCTTCTCTATTCTATGTTCCCTCTTCTCTTTTTCTTCTATTTTAAAAGGTTCTATCTTTTTTCTGTTTTCTTTTCTATCTTTTTCTCTTCTCTTTTCTTAAATTCTTTTTTTTTTAAAAACCCTCAGTGTTCGGTTTTCCGTGGTTCGATTCCTCAGCAGTCGATAAAGTGAGTATCGATGTCGAATTTTCGGAAGTCGAAGAATCGTGTCCTGACAATGTGGTATCGGAGCTTATGGTTAAGCGACAACCATGGTTCTGTCGGGTATTACTCATTAGAGATAGAGTCAGCAGTACTCTAGATTGAGTTTGAGTGTAATAATAGCTATGAGAGCGTATTTGTTAGTGAATATAAAATTGTTTTATATTGTGATGATTGGTTTATTGAGTGGCATATGAACTTTCGTCAGCGTGGTCCGCAAGACTATGCCGAAGGGGTTTCTAAACACTTGAATAGAACAATTCGGCACAATATTGTTTAAAATAGGGTAAATGAAATAATTTTACTTGATTATATTTTCTATATAAAGAAATAATTTTTCAGAATTATTAAAGTGTATATAAGTTGATTGTTTAGTTGTTTGAATAATATAAATAAGGAATTGTATAAGCAAAAGAATTATAAGAATTGAATTATAATCAAAGTGATTTACAATTGTGAAATAAACTTATATATGAGAAGTGAAACTAATGAATATGAGTTGTAAGAAAAAATGAATTTAAAGTTAAATGGAAAATTTACTTAGAATTGGAAGCTGAATTGATTTATAAATGGGAATTTAAGTCAAGTAAAACCAAGTGATAGATGTGAACTTAAGTTATTTAAATGAAATTCAACTTTTGTAATTGAATTGAATGAATGGATTGAATGTTAATCAATTGAATGTAAATAAAATTGATATGAAATAATGAATGTAAGTGTTGATTCATTTAAAATCTAATGTTATTGGAAGTTGAATAAATTGAATGAGAATGAATATAAGCAAAGGAATTTGATTGTAATTAATATACATTGGTTGATATATGGTTGTTAGTTGATTTTATATAATTCATTAAGTGTTAATGAAATTGAAAACTATGTAATTGAATTCAAATTAGAAGTAAATAAATTTGAGTAGAATTGAACGTGAATTGGATTTAATTAGTGAATATAAACTAATTAAAATTGAGAATGAATGTTGATAAAATCCAATGTAAATAAATCAAATGTGATTAAATTAAAAACCAATTCATTAATATTAATGAGAATATAAATGAATATATATTGGTTATGGATGCTAGTTGGTTGATGTTTGCATTTGTTGCTTTTGTTTCATTTAAAATGTTGACATATATAGTTATTATGTTACTATATGTTGTATATCGATACTACTATTTCCATACATGCATGATTCTCATGTTGTTTGTTGAGTGATTAGTAGGTGCGGATCACGTTTGCTTCGCATTTGGAGCTCGCTTTTGCGCTATATTAGCCGTATATGCTCGCTAATAAAATATAAGGTACATATCTCGGATTAAATATCGTACTTTTACACTTTTTTCCCTGCGGGATGCCTCATTACTTGATGAGATGTATATTGGTGATATATATACTGTCATTTTTTTTTCGGATCGAGCCGCGCAAAGGAGACTATGGCAAATTTTTCCGAAAATTTAAGGCGTTAGAAAAAATTTGAGAAAATTGGAAAATTTTGAAAACTTTAACTTTGATTTGGGAGTTGAAAGTTAAACAATAGTAGTTGTTTTTGAAAAAGATAACTAAGTATGATTTGAAAACTTAGTAAAGTATTATAAGAAGTTTAATTATGGATTTTGAAAAAGTTAATAGATTATATAATTTTTCTTACTTAATAATTTCGAGGACGAAATTCTTTTAAGTGGGGAAGATTGTAACGACCCAGAATTTTTAACAATTAAAATTTGAATATTTAATTAATTTTAAATATTAATAAGTGAATTTATAAGTCAAATAAATTTTTATTTGAATTATTGGATTTAATTGGATAATTAAATCGATAATTTAATACGTTAAATTATGGAAATAATTAAAAATTGAGTTAAATATGATTGAAAATGATTTGTAAAATTTTATTTTATCATATGGGAGTTAGAACGATATTTTAGAACTTTTAAAATCGAATTAAAAGTTTATTTGTGAAAATTGAATATTTTAATATTTAATCGACTAGTGAAAATAGCCAATTTTTGAACAGTCTCAGAATTGAACGAAACTAGTTCCATTGGATCCGTAATGGTTAGTTATTACAGGATTTCAAATTTCGTGTCAATCGGAGTTATCGTTTGAGCGTGGCAGCTCGAAACGCATCGATTTATTTTTAATTTAAATTTGACGAGCTAAAATAGCCATTTTTCAAAAAGTCTCGGATTTCGACAAAACCAGTTTCATCGGATCGGTAATGTGATATTATTGTAAGGTTTCAAATTTCAAGTCAATTGGATTTACGGTTTGTCCTGTACAAATTAAAACGCCTAGAAATCGACTTAAATCGGTTTAATTCAAATTGAGCGTTTACAGCCATAACTCACACATACTTCCGAATTAGCTTCCGAAACCTGTTCCATTGTGTCCGGAACGCGGGATAAACCGTAGGAGTGTCAGTTTCGGCGCGTAAATCGGAGTTCGGAATTTCCGGATGAATAGTGTCGATCGTTTCTCTATAAATAGCACCACTCTCTTCATAAATTTAGAAAAAAATACTAAAACCCTAATTTATTAAACCTAGCCGCCACTTTATAATTGAATGGCCAGAAATCATTCTCCTTTTCCCCTCAATCTCTCTCAATCTACAAGGAATTAGCCAAAGTGCTCAACTACAAAGTCGAAGAGCTCGACGAGAGCTTCGATTCCATACGGTGATGATCGGAAATGGTGCAACGGAGAGGGAGCTATGGGGGGCCGTTCTCTACAGGTCACGCATGCATTTCGAGAAGACATAGGTGGCCGAGCTTCAGGTGGGGGATGGTGGTGGTAGCTCTCGCGAAGAGCTTCGATTTGCAAGTGGTTTGATCGAGTTTCGTTGAGTATTGGCGGAGTAATATGGAACCCTAGTTGGCTAAGGATGGGTTGGTGGTTGCGGCCTAATTCCTGAAGCTTGAACGTGAGGGAGATGAAGGTAGGGGATGGCCAGGATGCAAGCAAGGGGATCTAAGGGCTGAGAGTATGGTGTGGGTTTAAAATTATAAAGTTATGTCGAATTGTTTATATAAAATCGTGTACAAACTTGTAAAATCAATAACTTTTTCATACGAGGTCGAAAAAATGCAAACTCAGTTGCGTTGGAATCGTATGGACGAGCACTACGCGATGGAGTTGGTTTGGAGTCGTTTGGAGTTAGTGAGAATTTTGGGTAAAATTAAACGTCCGTTTAATTTTATTCGAAATAAATCGCTAAAACGGAAATTAAAACCAAGGTGAGAATTTCTCACTCAATCGAATCAGTTTCGATTTTATTTTAAATAGTTAGATTTAAAATATTTGAATGCATGTTTGAATGATGATTAATATCTATTGATTGTTAAAATAGACATTATACGCCGTTAGTAAGCGGATGTTATTTATTAAAAACATATACCGCGAATATTTCATAAACAGTGAAATTGGTATTATAAATAATATCAATATATATATATTGGCATATGTATATATTGCAGTTGTTGATTTCCCGTATTTTTTAGCGGATGAGACCCTATTGCGCCGTTATTAAGCGGATAATATTTAATAAGAACATATACCGCGATAATTTCGTACTGGAGCGAAATTGGTATTGTGCTAATGTTTTTGGATGCAGGAAAACAGGTTGGAGGGATCCAACTGGATTCCTCAACAGTTTTTATTTGATTTCAGATATTTTGATATTTGATGGATTATCATATCGATATATGATGGATCGTGTAGTCGTGATTGACTATTTGGTGTGTAGCATCATTGGACAAAATTTGGAATTTTAAAATGATTTCAAAGTGATTTTTGAAAGTATACGTTTATAAAATATTTTGGAATTGATTCATTTTAAATAAATAAACGTTATAATTTTTAAAGTTATAAAAATTATGATTTTTGAGAAATATAGTTAAAAACTGATTTTTGAGAATATGATGCTATTGAGTTTATAAAATAGTTAAATCGAGATATTTTAGAATTATTGTGAAAAGTTTAAATATAGGATTTATGAAATTTAATTATTTTATGAATCAAAATAGTGAAATAATAAAGGAGATTTAAGACGTTTTAAAAGAATAATATAAATTGAATTATATTTAGAGATTTATAAATGGATATTTATAAATTGAAATATTGAAATTATAAAACGAGTTTTTATAAGTGTTTGAATGAAGTGAAAATGAATTTCATAAATGAATGAAATTTATAGAATTTTAAACAGTGAAGTTATAAATGAAATTTATAAACAGTAGGTTTATAAAATTTATAAAGTTATTGAAAGAATGAATTTTGGATAAATAATTGAATCTTATAAGTTATAAGATTTATAATTATGAAGTTAAAAGGATGATTTTTGTAAAGTAATTGTTTTATAAGTATTTAACTTATAATATAAACTTTTAGTTTATAATTGAGTTATAAACTGGAATAGGTTAATAAAAGAATTTATAAAAAGGAAGTTTTTATAAATAAATAGAAATGGAATTTATAAACGTTGTTTTATAAATTCGCAAATGACTTATTTTGATAAGTTAATTGTTGAAACCTATAAATGGAGTTATATTCACATCTTTGAATAGTGAACAATCCTTTGAAATAAAATGAATAAAGGATGAAATGTGTTAACGTAGTATATTCAAGTTTTAAATAGTGAATAAGATGTTAAAGAAAATTGTTTTGAATGTGATATTTGAAATAGAATTAAAAAGATCTAACGAAGTTTTAATTGTGTTGAGATTCGAAACCATAGATTTCAACATTAATTGTTGAAATAGACGTTTTCGAGAAATAGAAGGAAATAGTAGACTATAACACTGTTGTTGAATGTTTTACGCAACATTCGTTTTGGCCCAAATAAATATGTTTATGAGAATGATTTCCTTAAAGAATGAAATATATACTTAATCTCGATTTAAGTATATTGAATATTTTCTAAGTGTTGAAAATAAATAAAATTCGTGAATTACTTATTTAATAAGTATGGAAATGTTTTTCCAATATAAAGTGAATATTTTGAGAGTTTATCTTTTTGAAGATAAATTGAAAAGGAATATTGAAATGAATAATTGAAATCATATATGCATGGATATTGTGAAAATATAAATTCACTATGGAATTTATAAAAGGAAGTGGAATTTGTTTAAAAATAAATATTGATTTATTTTGAAATGTGAAAATTATATATCTTGTAAAGATATTTTGGAAAATAAATAATTTGGAAAATAATTTGGAATCTGGTGATGTTGTGCATATCCATTGATAGTTCAATAATCGACTATCAATATTTCCCTTTGAATGGGTAATTGATGTGATTTGTTTGAATGTGAATGCTACACTTATTTTTGAATAAGCGCTCACTATTCGGGTTAACCGGGAAAGGACCATGGGGTCGTATAACCCATTCCGAATATGTGATACGTCGTTGTGAATTGCATTGAAGATCGGTGTTGAAGACCCGGTATTTGCGAGAGCGATAGGATGACCTGTCGATTTACTCTACACCGAGTTGCTCCGGTATAGAGTTCTCCATATGTGATGGTGAATCCGATCAGGATTGTGAATATCCGGATTGCAAGGACTTCTTTGTAAGTGCCTTCGGTTTTGTTCGAGCCCAGAACAGACTTGTATGGATTGTGTGTCTGACATTACAAGTTGAGATATAAAGCCGATTTCATTCAAATATATTCTGTTGGTGGCGAAGAATTTATTCTTTTAGCTTAACACCCTTCTCTGAGACGTACGAGCTCAGAGGTTATATAGTTGAAGTTATCAGCGATATATTCCCAATTTGGTAATGTGATATGCTGAGTGATGCTGAAATGATCATTGTGTTGATTATTGTGATAGGATCGTTTATTTGATCGTCTATCTTGGTGATCATTGTGTTGATCATTTGTTGACCCAAAGCATGGCTTTTGTATAAAGTATGTTTTTGTGGACGTGACTTCGTCGAACCTCACACCCCGGAAATGGTCAAAACAGGAAAGATGCGGCAAGGTTATGAGGGGTAGCTCCCTTTAGGGTATGTACATTTCCTTCTGGATAGAGGTGGTATCATGGTATGGAGCCCAGATATTTAACCTATGTGGTTACTGCGAATTTATTACTTTGTGGTTGTTGGTTTTCGGGATCCCGTGAGAAAGGTCGTTTACGATCGGGGAATGGCGTGCTCGTGTCAGTAGTTACCCAGTTAGGGGTAACCCGGCCTTGTGTTGGCAGAGTTCCGGTTTGGTTCTCGGGGATGTCTTTCCAGAGGCATTCTCATGTGGCAATGGGAAGTTCCTTGGCCTGACCATTTGTTGGAAATCCAAAGAAACAATACGAGACTTGTACGGTTTTAGTTGTATAACCTGCTATGGAATGTGGCGGTAACCTGCTATTGAACATAGTTAGCTATAGTAGGCATACGATAATGGTCGTATGTTGGCTAAGATTTATATTCTACTTTCAAAATGAATTTTTCCCCTACACTATGCACTAGTAACAATATCAAATGTTATTTTAAATGCGTATCAAGCATCTTTGACTATCATAAGGAGAAATCTCCTCCGATTCTGCGTTTGCATTGTGTGTGTGTGTGCGGGAGGCCTTATGGTAGTCTCATTTTTAAAAGCATTGCGAATTGAAATAAAAATATCTCTCTATATTGATTTTAAAGATAAATAAACTGTTTTGAGTTCTCACACCAGTCACATGACTGACTTGGAGTTTATTGTTTTCCTTCCTAAACTCTGGGTGCCCACCAATTTTCCACACGGGCAGTCAAGAGTAAGGTTTATCAGGATATTCTGGATATTCTGGAGTTGCTGGAGGCAAGCTGGATGGCATGGCGTATTACTAGTATATAGTATTTCTTTTTCCGCTGTATTGATGTTGTATGTTGTTGTACACTCTGATGATATGATGTAATGAAATGTGATGTAATATAATAACTGATATGGTTCTTTGTTTAAAGATTATTCATTTATTATTATATGTTGTTCCGCTGCGAATTGTGAGATTCTGATGTAGTTCTGTTGTTTTCAGTTCCGTTCTATTTTCTATCTCTTCTCTATTCTATGTTCCCTCTTCTCTTTTTCTTCTATTTTAAAAGGTTCTATCTTTTTTCTGTTTTCTTTTCTATCGTTTTCTCTTCTCTTTTCTTAAATTCTTTTTTTTTAAAAAACCCTCAGTGTTCGATTTTCCGTCGTTCGATTCCTCGGCAGTCGATAAAGTGAGTATCGATGTCGAATTTTCGGAAGTCGAAGAATCGTGTCCTGACAATGTGGTATCGGAGCTTATGGTTAAGCGACAACCATGGTTCTGTCGGGTATTACTCATTAGAGATAGAGTCAGTAGTACTCTAGATTGAGTTTGAGTGTAATAATAGCTATGAGAGCGTATTTGTTAGTGAATATAAAATTGTTTTATATTGTGATGATTGGTTTATTGAGTGGCATATGAACTTTCGTCAGCGTGGTCCGCAAGACTATGCCGAAGGGGTTTCTAAACACTTGAATAGAACAATTCGGCACAATATTGTTTAAAATAGGGTAAATGAAATAATTTTACTTGATTATATTTTCTATATAAAGAAATAATTTTTCAGAATTATTAAAGTGTATATAAGTTGATTGTTTAGTTGTTTGAATAATCTAAATAAGGAATTGTATAAGCAAAAGAATTATAAGAATTGAATTATAATCAAAGTGATTTACAATTGTGAAATAAACTTATATATGAGAAGTGAAACTAATGAATATGAGTTGTAAGAAAAAATGAATTTAAAGTTAAATGGAAAATTTACTTAGAATTGGAAGCTGAATTGATTTATAAATGGGAATTTAAGTCAAGTAAAACCAAGTGATAGATGTGAACTTAAGTTATTTAAATGAAATTAAACTTTTGTAATTGAATTGAATGAATGGATTGAATGTTAATCAATTGAATGTAAATAAAATTGATATGAAATAATGAATGTAAGTGTTGATTCATTTAAAATCTAATGTTATTGGAAGTTGAATAAATTGAATGAGAATGAATATAAGCAAAGGAATTTGATTGTAATTAATATACATTGGTTGATATATGGTTGTTAGTTGATTTTATATAATTCATTAAGTGTTAATGAAATTGAAAACTATGTAATTGAATTCAAATTAGAAGTAAATAAATTTGAGTAGAATTGAACGTGAATTGGATTTAATTAGTGAATATAAACTAATTAAAATTGAGAATGAATGTTGATAAAATCCAATGTAAATAAATCAAATGTGATTAAATTAAAAACCAATTCATTAATATTAATGAGAATATAAATGAATATATATTGGTTATGGATGCTAGTTGGTTGATGTTTGCATTTGTTGCTTTTGTTTCATTTGAAATGTTGACATATATAGTTATTATGTTACTATATGTTGTATATCGATACTACTATTTCCATACATGCATGATTCTCATATTGTTTGTTGAGTGATTAGTAGGTGCGGATCGCGTTTGCTTCGCATTTGGAGCTCGCTTTTGCGCTATATTAGCCGTATATGCTCGCTAATAAAATATAAGGTACATATCTCGGATTAAATATCGTACTTTTACACTTTTTTCCCTGCGGGATGCCTCATTACTTGATGAGATGTATATTTGTGATATATATACTGTCATTTTTTTTTTCGGATCGAGCCGCGCAAAGGAGACTATGGCAAATTTTTCCGAAAATTTAAGGCGTTAGAAAAAATTTGAGAAAATTGGAAAATTTTGAAAACTTTAACTTTGATTTGGGAGTTGAAAGTTAAACAATAGTAGTTGTTTTTGAAAAAGATAACTAAGTATGATTTGAAAACTTAGTAAAGTATTATAAGAAGTTTAATTATGGATTTTGAAAAAGTTAATAGATTATATAATTTTTCTTACTTAATAATTTCGAGGACGAAATTCTTTTAAGTGGGGAAGATTGTAACGATCCAGAATTTTTAATAATTAAAATTTGAATATTTAATTAATTTTAAATATTAATAAGTGAATTTATAAGTCAAATAAATTTTTATTTGAATTATTGGATTTAATTGGATAATTAAATCGATAATTTAATACGTTAAATTATGGAAATAATTAAAAATTGAGTTAAATATGATTGAAAATGATTTGTAAAATTTTATTTTATCATATGGGAGTTAGAACGATATTTTAGAACTTTTAAAATCGAATTAAAAGTTTATTTGTGAAAATTGAATATTTTAATATTTAATCGACTAGTGAAAATAGCCAATTTTTGAACAGTCTCAGAATTGAACGAAACTAGTTCCATTGGATCCGTAATGGTTAGTTATTACAGGATTTCAAATTTCGTGTCAATCGGAGTTATCGTTTGAGCGTGGCAGCTCGAAACGCATCGATTTATTTTTAATTTAAATTTGACGAGCTAAAATAGCCATTTTTCAAAAAGTCTCGGATTTCGACAAAACCAGTTTCATCGGATCGGTAATGTGATATTATTGTAAGGTTTCAAATTTCAAGTCAATTGGATTTACGGTTTGTCCTGTACAAATTAAAACGCCTAGAAATCGACTTAAATCGGTTTAATTCAAATTGAGCGTTTACAGCCATAACTCACACATACTTCCGAATTAGCTTCCGAAACCTATTCCATTGTGTCCGGAACGCGGGATAAACCCTAGGAGTGTCAGTTTCGGTGCGTAAATCGGAGTTCGGAATTTCCGGATGAATAGTGTCGATCGTTTCTCTATAAATAGCACCACTCTCTTCATAAATTTAGAAAAAAATACTAAAACCCTAATTTATTAAACCTAGCCGCCACTTTATAATTGAATGGCCAGAAATCATTCTCCTTTTCCCCTCAATCTCTCTCAATCTACAAGGAATTAGCCAAAGTGCTCAACTACAAAGTCGAAGAGCTCGACGAG
The DNA here is from genome assembly GCA_030765085.1 of Allium cepa. NCBI lineage: Eukaryota > Viridiplantae > Streptophyta > Magnoliopsida > Asparagales > Amaryllidaceae > Allium > Allium cepa. The sequence continues at coordinate 889,740,035 of CM060929.1, forward strand.
AGCTTCGATTCCATACGGTGATGATCGGAAATGGTGCAACGGAGAGGGAGCTATGGGGGGCCGTTCTCTACAGGTCACACACGCATTTCGAGAAGACATAGGTGGCCGAGCTTCAGGTGGGGGATGGTGGTGGTAGCTCTCGCGAAGAGCTTCGATTTGCAAGTGGTTTGATCGAGTTTCGTTGAGTATTGGCGGAGTAATATGGAACCCTAGTTGGCTAAGGATGGGTTGGTGGTTGCGGCCTAATTCCTGAAGCTTGAACGTGAGGGAGATGAAGGTAGGGGATGGCCAGGATGCAAGCAAGGGGATCTAAGGGCTGAGAGTATGGTGTGGGTTTAAAATTATAAAGTTATGTCGAATTGTTTATATAAAATCGTGTACAAACTTGTAAAATCAATAACTTTTTCATACGAGGTCGAAAAAATGCAAACTCAGTTGCGTTGGAATCGTATGGACGAGCACTACGCGATGGAGTTGGTTTGGAGTCGTTTGGAGTTAGTGAGAATTTTGGGTAAAATTAAACGTCCGTTTAATTTTATTCGAAATAAATCGCTAAAACGGAAATTAAAACCAAGGTGAGAATTTCTCACTCAATCGAATCAGTTTCGATTTTATTTTAAATAGTTAGATTTAAAATATTTGAATGCATGTTTGAATGATGATTAATATCTATTGATTGTTAAAATAGACATTATACGCCGTTAGTAAGCGGATGTTATTTATTAAAAACATATACCGCGAATATTTCATAAACAGTGAAATTGGTATTATAAATAATATCAATATATATATATTGGCATATGTATATATTGCAGTTGTTGATTTCCCGTATTTTTTAGCGGATGAGACCCTATTGCGCCGTTATTAAGCGGATAATATTTAATAAGAACATATACCGCGATAATTTCGTACTGGAGCGAAATTGGTATTGTGCTAATGTTTTTGGATGCAGGAAAACAGGTTGGAGGGATCCAACTGGATTCCTCAACAGTTTTTATTTGATTTCAGATATTTTGATATTTGATGGATTATCATATCGATATATGATGGATCGTGTAGTCGTGATTGACTATTTGGTGTGTAGCATCATTGGACAAAATTTGGAATTTTAAAATGATTTCAAAGTGATTTTTGAAAGTATACGTTTATAAAATATTTTGGAATTGATTCATTTTAAATAAATAAACGTTATAATTTTTAAAGTTATAAAAATTATGATTTTTGAGAAATATAGTTAAAAACTGATTTTTGAGAATATGATGCTATTGAGTTTATAAAATAGTTAAATCGAGATATTTTAGAATTATTGTGAAAAGTTTAAATATAGGATTTATGAAATTTAATTATTTTATGAATCAAAATAGTGAAATAATAAAGGAGATTTAAGACGTTTTAAAAGAATAATATAAATTGAATTATATTTAGAGATTTATAAATGGATATTTATAAATTGAAATATTGAAATTATAAAACGAGTTTTTATAAGTGTTTGAATGAAGTGAAAATGAATTTCATAAATGAATGAAATTTATAGAATTTTAAACAGTGAAGTTATAAATGAAATTTATAAACAGTAGGTTTATAAAATTTATAAAGTTATTGAAAGAATGAATTTTGGATAAATAATTGAATCTTATAAGTTATAAGATTTATAATTATGAAGTTAAAAGGATGATTTTTGTAAAGTAATTGTTTTATAAGTATTTAACTTATAATATAAACTTTTAGTTTATAATTGAGTTATAAACTGGAATAGGTTAATAAAAGAATTTATAAAAAGGAAGTTTTTATAAATAAATAGAAATGGAATTTATAAACGTTGTTTTATAAATTCGCAAATGACTTATTTTGATAAGTTAATTGTTGAAACCTATAAATGGAGTTATATTCACATCTTTGAATAGTGAACAATCCTTTGAAATAAAATGAATAAAGGATGAAATGTGTTAACGTAGTATATTCAAGTTTTAAATAGTGAATAAGATGTTAAAGAAAATTGTTTTGAATGTGATATTTGAAATAGAATTAAAAAGATCTAACGAAGTTTTAATTGTGTTGAGATTCGAAACCATAGATTTCAACATTAATTGTTGAAATAGACGTTTTCGAGAAATAGAAGGAAATAGTAGACTATAACACTGTTGTTATAGTAAATGATTTCCGAAAGGAAATGTTTTGCATAGTATTGGGATTTATATATCTATTTTAATTTCGAATCCCTATACTAGTGATTTTGGGTTGTCGTAATGATGTTTTACGCAACATTCGTTTTGGCCCAAATAAATATGTTTATGAGAATGATTTCCTTAAAGAATGAAATATATACTTAATCTCGATTTAAGTATATTGAATATTTTCTAAGTGTTGAAAATAAATAAAATTCGTGAATTACTTATTTAATAAGTATGGAAATGTTTTTCCAATATAAAGTGAATATTTTGAGAGTTTATCTTTTTGAAGATAAATTGAAAAGGAATATTGAAATGAATAATTGAAATCATATATGCATGGATATTGTGAAAATATAAATTCACTATGGAATTTATAAAAGGAAGTGGAATTTGTTTAAAAATAAATATTGATTTATTTTGAAATGTGAAAATTATATATCTTGTAAAGATATTTTGGAAAATAAATAATTTGGAAAATAATTTGGAATCTGGTGATGTTGTGCATATCCATTGATAGTTCAATAATCGACTATCAATATTTCCCTTTGAATGGGTAATTGATGTGATTTGTTTGAATGTGAATGCTACACTTATTTTTGAATAAGCGCTCACTATTCGGGTTAACCGGGAAAGGACCATGGGGTCGTATAACCCATTCCGAATATGTGATACGTCGTTGTGAATTGCATTGAAGATCGGTGTTGAAGACCCGGTATTTGCGAGAGCGATAGGATGACCTGTCGATTTACTCTGCACCGAGTTGCTCCGGTATAGAGTTCTCCATATGTGATGGTGAATCCGATCAGGATTGTGAATATCCGGATTGCAAGGACTTCTTTGTAAGTGCCTTCGGTTTTGTTCGAGCCCAGAACAGACTTGTATGGATTGTGTGTCTGACATTACAAGTTGAGATATAAAGCCGATTTCATTCAAATATATTTCTGTTGGTGGCGAAGAATTTATTCTTTTAGCTTAACACCCTTCTCTGAGACGTACGAGCTCAGAGGTTATATAGTTGAAGTTATCAGCGATATATTCCCAATTTGGTAATGTGATATGCTGAGTGATGCTGAAATGATCATTGTGTTGATTATTGTGATAGGATCGTTTATTTGATCGTCTATCTTGGTGATCATTGTGTTGATCATTTGTTGACCCAAAGCATGGCTTTTGTATAAAGTATGTTTTTGTGGACGTGACTTCGTCGAACCTCACACCCCGGAAATGGTCAAAACAGGAAAGATGCGGCAAGGTTATGAGGGGTAGCTCCCTTTAGGGTATGTACATTTCCTTCTGGATAGAGGTGGTATCATGGTATGGAGCCCAGATATTTAACCTATGTGGTTACTGCGAATTTATTACTTTGTGGTTGTTGGTTTTCGGGATCCCGTGAGAAAGGTCGTTTACGATCGGGGAATGGCGTGCTCGTGTCAGTAGTTACCCAGTTAGGGGTAACCCGGCCTTGTGTTGGCAGAGTTCCGGTTTGGTTCTCGCGGATGTCTTTCCAGAGGCATTCTCATGTGGCAATGGGAAGTTCCTTGGCCTGACCATTTGTTGGAAATCCAAAGAAACAATACGAGACTTGTACGGTTTTAGTTGTATAACCTGCTATGGAATGTGGCGATAACCTGCTATTGAACATAGTTAGCTATAGTAGGCATACGATAATGGTCGTATGTTGGCTAAGATTTATATTCTACTTTCAAAATGAATTTTTCCCCTACACTATGCACTAGTAACAATATCAAATGTTATTTTAAATGCGTATCAAGCATCTTTGACTATCATAAGGAGAAATCTCCTCCGATTCTGCGTTTGCATTGTGTGTGTGTGTGCGGGAGGCCTTATGGTAGTCTCATTTTTAAAAGCATTGCGAATTGAAATAAAAATATCTCTCTATATTGATTTTAAAGATAAATAAACTGTTTTGAGTTCTCACACCAGTCACATGACTGACTTGGAGTTTATTGTTTTCCTTCCTAAACTCTGGGTGCCCACCAATTTTCCACACGGGCAGTCAAGAGTAAGGTTTATCAGGATATTCTGGATATTCTGGAGTTGCTGGAGGCAAGCTGGATGGCATGGCGTATTACTAGTATATAGTATTTCTTTTTCCGCTGTATTGATGTTGTATGTTGTTGTACACTCTGATGATATGATGTAATGAAATGTGATGTAATATAATAACTGATATGGTTCTTTGTTTAAAGATTATTCATTTATTATTATATGTTGTTCCGCTGCGAATTGTGAGATTCTGATGTAGTTCTGTTGTTTTCAGTTCCGTTCTATTTTCTATCTCTTCTCTATTCTATGTTTTCTATTCTCTCTAATTTCTATTCTCTAATTTTCTATCTTCTTTTCCCTCTACCTTCTTCTTTTTCTTCTTCTTTTCTTTTCTTAAATTCTTTTTAAAACCTATAACTATTCGGTTTTTCGGCAACGAAAAATCGCAAACGTTACAGATCATGCTCTGTTGTTACTTGAACTCTAATGCATGTCTTGGCTGATGATGAATGGGTTTATGTAGGGTTTGAATTCCTTGATTTTCGTTCGTCTGATAATTTGCTTGAATTCTTCTCGACCATTTGATTTAAGTTGAATGTTTGATTTAAGTTGAATGTTTGTGAAGATTTCAGACTTGTTCAAATTCGTGACTTTCGTTGTTGATTACTTGATACCCACGGCTCTGACTTTTCTATGAAGATGATTCCTTGACCACCACAGTTTCGAATTTTGACTTGTTCAATTTCGGCCTTGTCACTCTTTTGTTTTCTGGCACTTTATTGACTTCGATCATGGTAATTTTATGTTGATATTTTGACTTCGTTTGAAACACTGTTGCTATCGGCCTTGACTTTTAAACTTGATTCTGTCTCAGCCTGTACTTGAGCATTGCATACGCTTTGTGTATTGGCTTCGGTCATTATGTCTGACTTTGATGACTTCGGTACTGTCACTGACACTACTTCATTGATTTGATTTGGAGTTGCCACTGGCCAGTTGAATTATTGACTGTTGTTTGAAGTGTGATATTGTGTTCATGTTGCTTTAATTCTGGTACACGATATTTGAGTCTGCACTGCATGTTGTACCTGTTCTTTTGGCAATGCTTACTGGTCCAGTTTCATTTGAACATAGTTGTACTGACTTGAGCTCGAGTTGCTTCAATGTATATTGATGTTGTGTTGCTGCCATTCACTACTGCACTGCTTCATTGATACATATATATGTCTTGTAGAAATGTTGCATTCACTTGCATCCATATTGTCACTGTATCATGTTTGAGATTGCTCATTTGAGCTGCTGTGGCCTTCACTTGATATTGTCACAGACCTGTACACTTATTTGGTTCATTGGTGTTTGATCATTCATGTTGTTCATGCTGTCTGGATTAGTGCAGTGTGCATTTTAGCTTGTAACTGTGTCATAGTGATGCATCAATTTGTTGTGTTTGAAATTCGAACTCTATTGGTTTATAATTGTTGTTGCTCGGTTCACTACAGAAGGATTTGGTTCATTTTCATGTGTTGTTTGTTTACCACTTGGTCAAGCTTTTCATGTATGGTTAGTTCCACTTGCTATTCTGGTTTGATGTACTTCATTGAGTTTGACTTGTATTTATAAGCTGGTCTGGTTCACTGTATACTTGGTGCCTGGTCTTTGACTTTGTCTTGTTCGACATGAAATGGTTCACCACTGTTTTATGTGTTTGCAGCCTCCACATATACTTGATGTCTGATTGCCTCGAGATTTTCTGCACACACACACATATATATATATATATACACACACTGAGTTTTGAATCGCAGATTGACAATGAATCTGTTCTGTTGTCACTATGTAGTTGTTGTGCATTGTGCATATCACCGCATTGCTTCGAGTCGGGTTGCATACTGTCTTTGTTGACTTTTTAAGCCCGGGCATGTGTACTATCTATGATATGTTGCTCCTTGATTTGTATTTGCATGCTCGCTGCTGCTTTGAATTCATATTACTGCTGTATATCTATCTTTTTGAAATTGCTTCACCATTGGCAATTGACATGTGTTCATGTACATTTGGGCCTGGTTTTGTTTCTCTTGGCCGTTTTATTGAACTTGCACTTGTGTTGAATACAGCTTAAAGCTCGGGTTTGACCTTGTGCTGATATCGTAACATTATTTGTATTGCACTTGAGTTGAACCCAGCTTTTGATTTGGGTTTTACCTTGTTCTCACCTCATCCTGTAACTTTATCAAGTGTATATATCGGTGTGCACGGTCTTGTGGCATGTACAGTGATACACTGTGCATGTCACAAGTTGTTCGTGCGTGATGAATTTAAAATTAAATGATGATGAACAACCCCAATAACCGAGGAAAATAATATTTTCATAATTACATTTTATTTTATACTGCAAAAAATATTTTATTTTCAATTTTACTGTGTTAGTGTATATTTTTGCAAATTGCCCAGATGCTGGATTCATGTTGAAGATAAATTATGAGTGAACGAGCAATATATAGTGTGGACATTTGTAAATTAGAAATTGTGATGTAATCAAACTTGTATTGTAATTGAAATTGTATATAGTGAGAGCTTGAATTTGTACTATTTAAAGTTCTAACACATATTTGTTTGAATAAAATATATGTTTGAATTCAAATTCTGTGTTATTTATTTTATTCAGCAAATATATTTAATTATGTGAAAAATATAATAGCACATTAACAAATACATTTAAATGAATATATATATATATATGTTTATTATCATCAAACAAAAATCATATACTCGCATATTCAACAAACCAGATGCTGAAGGGTACTTGTTTCATTTTGTGGAAACATAGGAACCTTCAATGGATGGACCATTACCCTCAGGTTATGGCCGGGATCCATGCTCGGCTTATCGAGAAGACTAAGGCTGTAGTCGTGCATGAAGAAGGGGTAGTGTATAACATTGGGATGGTGAACATCCAATTCACAGTGGAGGTGACCAAAGCTATTTCCAAGGGGTATGAGTTGCCGGCTGAGGATGAGGATGAGGATGATGAGGATGGATCGGACCACAAGGGGCTCGGTGATCCAAGTCACGTTGCCACAAGTATCTTGACTTTTTTACTTTATCTAAGCCATTATCTATACTAGGTTGCAAAACTTATAATTATTTTTACTTGCCTTACGCAGGGAGGTCTTCGGGCAAGTTAGGCCATTGCGAAAGGAAGGCGAGTCACTCGGACAATCAGAGCTCTTGAAGGACATAGCTGGAGGGAGCGGGCCAGCGGCAATGACGTCCCTCCTCCCTCCTCCTTAGTCAAGGAGATTTCTTTTTCCCATTTCTACATGCATTTTTGGATGATGTATGGACGTTCTGCATATGTATATAAATATAAGTGATAGGTTTTGTTCGAGAAAAGTTTAACATTGTACTGTTCAACTTCTATTTTTTATATGTTTATTTGGGATGACTTTTGTGATGCGTGCTTTTTATAGTCTGCTCTATCTATTTTTGAACTGTTTACGATTTAGTTAATTGTTAGAGTGTTTAGGGATATAGAGAACCATAGAAGTGATGTTATATTCAAGGCCGATCGCGAATGATAACTACTCGTTTTATCGTTGCCAGCGTGTGTAATGAAGATCGTCAAGTGCGAAGTACCCCTGGCTGCGGCCACACCTTAATCTTGGGGTTTATAATCAGTTCACAATGGACGACAAGACAAATACCAATGATGAACTGCCTAGGCTATAATTTCTGCCTAATTCATGGCTTATGATCGGTTCATTATTGTCGGCTTGGGGGTGCCGATCGTCATTAGTGAATTTCCAAGGCCTGTTTCGTGCCCTTTATCGTGGCTATCTTATTTTCACTGCTGCCGGCGAGGGTTTGCTATTACTTGCAGTAGGAATGGTCATTAGATAAAATAATTAAACAAAAGAACATTTAAACAAGGTAAGTAATACGAGACACCAGATTTTATAGTGGTTCGGCCGAAATATGCCTATATCTGCTATCTTTCTTTTATGGCTTCAGTACATGTTTCTTTACAACTCAAGAGAAGTAACGGCAGAGATGTTGTAGATTCCATGCTTTCCCAAACACATGTCCATCTACCGTTGACAAGATGTAAGCTCCATTGTGAAGGTCTTTATGTACAACAAACGGTCCTTCTCAATTTTAATCTAACGTCCAGGTCGTGGGAAGATTCGTTTGAGAACCAAGTCCCCTTCTTGTAGTGTTCAAGGCTTCATCTTGGAATTGTATTGCCTTGCCACCTTTTGTCTATGAGCGGCTGCTTTAAGGGTGGCATCATTTCTCTTCTCCTCGATCAGGTCGAGTGATATATTTAATAGCTCCTCATTTTCTTCAGGATTTTAATGTATTCTATGGTGCGAGGGGACAATTTTTTTGATAGGGAGCATGGCTTTGGTTCTGTATGCCAGTGCGAATGGAGTGTGCCCTATCGCGGTTTACAAGAAGTTCGGTAGGCCCACAAAGTTGTAGGCAATTCGTCGACCCATTCCCCCTTGAATTTTTCCAGTTTCTTCTTGATTGGCGTTTTTAACACCTTGTTCACTGCTTCGACTTGTCTATTTACATGTGGATGTGCCATAGTATAAAAGCTTAGGGTAATCCCATGCTCATGGAACCAATTGGCGAATTCCTCGCTGTCAAATTGGAGTCCGTTGTCCGATATGATTTTCTGTGGTACCCCAAACCTGCACAGGATGTTATGTATTAGAAAAATTTATCACTTTGATAGATGAAATCTTGTTCAAAGGTTTTGCTTCCACCCATTTGGTGAAGTAATCCACTGCCACTATGGCGTATTTTGCTCCTCCTCGACCCATGGGGAGTTCCCCGATTAGGTCGATCCCCCAGATGGCGAAGGGTCAAGGACTAACCATCTTGGTCAGCCAGTATGTGGTAGCCTTAGGATTTTGGCAAATCTCTGGCACTTGTCGCATCTTCTTGCAAACTTGACTGCATCTTTGCTCAGCGTGAGCCAAAAGTACCCATAGCACAGGATCTTTCTGGCTAGAGTTTGGCCGCCAGTGTGGTCGCCGCAACTTCCTTGGTGTATGTTGTTGAGAATATCTTTTCTTCGTTTCCTACGACAAACCTCAGTAGAGGATTGGAAAAACCATGACGGTATTGGATGCCCTCCTAGGTGATGTAGCGGGATGCCTTCCTTAGGATTTTTTTAATTTCATTGCGATTTGCCGGTAGGATTCCTTCTTGTAAGTATCTGATGATAGGGGTCATCCATGTCTCTTTGTTACTACCAATGGGCATGATCTGAAGACACTCGAAGCTTGGTGTAGCTTGCATCATGACGGGGGTTGCCCTAGCATCGGCTAATTTCTCATGCTAGCTTCTTTGGTGAGGGAATCCGCTTCTCGATTCTCCTCTCGTGGGATATGTTTGATTACATAGTGGTCTAGCTAGTTCAGGAGGGTTTTAGTCCTATTGAGATAAGAGGCAAATCTTTGCCCATGAGTCTGGAATTCCAATAGGATTTGGTTTACGATTAGCTGCGAGTCACTGTGTATGCATATTGATTTGATCCCTATTTCCATAGTGATTTCCAAGCCAGATATTATTGCTTCATATTTAGCGTCGTTATTAGTTGCGACGATCTCTAGCCTCAGTGCGTAACTTAACTTTCTTCCTCGGGGTGTGATGATAACTATTCCTGCCCCCGAGCCGAGCTCGTTGGATGCTCCATCCACAAACATATTTCACTCGATTGTTTCCCCTATTTTGGTGGTTGCATCCTTGTCCAGAATGTTGAATTCAGCTATGAAATAAACTAGGGCCTGCCCTTTGATTGTGGTGCTTGGATGGTAGGTGATATCATACAGGCTTAGCTCAATGCACCATTTTAGCAGGCGCCCCAATGTATCCGGTTTATTTAGGACCTGGCACAATGGTTGGTTTGTCAGGACCCTTATGGAGTGAGATTAGAAGTAATGTCGCAATTTCCTAGACGCTATGAGAAAACAGTAAGCCAATTTTTCGATCTTTGGATATCTAGCCTCTGCCCTTGTAAACCTCTTGCTGATGAAATATAATGGTTTTTGGATATGGTCATCTTCTCATACCAAGGCGGCACTCAAGGTATGAGGGGACACAACAAAGTACAAGTAGAGGCTTTCTCTATCTACCGGGGTGGAGAGCACTGGCAGTTTCAGCATGTGTTCCAGCAGGCTTTGGAAGGCCAAGTGGCATTCGTCGGTCCATTCAAACTTTCCCTTGTTCTTTTTTAGAGCTTCGAAGAATGGGACGCATTGTCTGTAGCCTTAGATATAAATCTGCTTAAAGCGGCTACCTTCCCATTTAGACTCTACATTTCCCTTCATGTGGTTTGTATTTTGATGCCCTTCAAGGCTTGGAATTTTTCGGGATTCGCTTCAATCCCTTGGGTATGCAAAATGAAACCCAAGAATTTTCCCGAGGATACTCCAAAGGAGCATTTCAATGGATTTGGCTTCACTTGGTGTTTGCGCCATATCAGAAACATTTCGTTTAGGTGATGTAAATGATCTATTTCTTTTCTTCATTTGACAAGCATGTCGTCGAAATACACTTCCATGGAATGACCAATCAGCTGCTCAAACATCTTATTAACCAAGCGTCGATAGGTTGCACCAGCATTCTTAAGCCCGAAGGGCATGACCTTTTAGCAATATAGGCCCAAATCTAAGATAAAGCTAGTATGTTCTTGGTCAGGTACATGCATGGGAATCTAGTTGTACCCCCAATAGGCATCCATAAAGGACAACAATTCATGCCCTGCTGTTCCGTCCACCAGTTGATCGATTCAAGGTAGGGGAAAATAGTCCTTGGGGAAAGTGTCATTGAGATTGGAGAAGTCGATGCAGGTTCGCCATTTTCCCATGGATTTCTTCACCAGAATCGGGTTAGAGATCCACTTGGAGTAGAGAGCCTCGCGAATAAAACTGTTGGCAAGTAGATTTTTTACCTCCTCGTTGAGGGCAGTTGAGCGTTCCATCCCCATGCTCCTTTTCTTCTGCTTGATCGGGATTTTGGTTGGATCTATGTTTAGATAGTGATAGGCTATTTCGGGGGATACTCCCACCATGTCTTCGTGGGTCCATGCGAACGCATCTAAATTTCTACGTAAGAACCCTATCAATTGGATTTTCAGATTTTTTTTCTAGCTGCGACCCTATCTTGAAAAGCCTTGTGCCATCGCGATCATCTATTGCAACATGTTCCATAGCCTCTATGGGCTCAGCGCTGGCCTTCTCCTCTCTGTTCCTCGAATCTAGTTCATTAAACAGGTCGCTGGTATACTCGAGAAGAGGGGACTTCTTTGATTGCTATGCTTCCATAGTTTTGGCACAGAGGGTGGATTCTACATTTTTGTCCTTTTCCTTTCTTTTGTTCCGGCGGAGTTTTGTCACATAACAATTGCAGGCTGTGTCTTGGTCACCTTCTACTTCTCCTATTCCCCCATAGGCATGGAACTTCATTTTCAAGCACCAAGGGGCTAAGACTATCTAGAAATATTGTAATGCAGGTCTGCCTAGAAATGCATTATAAGTAGAATGCCCATCTACCAGCATAAATGTTTGCCTTCGGATAATGGATCGGGGTTGACTTCCTAGTTCAACAAACAAGTCCAACTGTCCTAGCGGAAGCATGGCTTCTCTTGTGAATTCATATAGGGTATTATCGCATGGAGATACATCTTTCATTTGATAACTTCATTTAATTGAAGGCATGTTTGAACAATACATTCACCGAGCTTCCCGTATCGACCAAAATGCGGAACACCTCTACTGGCTGATCTAGGCGGAAACGACCATTGGATCAGTATGTGGGTATTGCTTTCCAACCAAATCTTCATCGTTGAAGGTTATATTGGTCCTTTCTCTTCGTTTGGCAAGTTGTCCTTCTATAATGGAATGAACATACCCTTCTCCATCCTTCAAAGATTTTCTGTACCTCTCCATCTCGGCCCAACTTCTGTCGACTGAATGCGGGCCCCCTAATATGGTATGGATAATTATTTTCTCTTGATTAGAGCGGCTCGCACTTGCTTCTTCATTGTTATTTCCATGTCGGAGCAGCCTCGTTCCTTCATGGGTCGGAGTGGGAGAGTTATGCTTTTGCTGTACGTACTGTTCCAGTTTCTTTTTTCGGATGTATTCTTCAATAAATTACTACAAATGTTGACATTTTTCTATGTTATGTCCGTGAGACTCATGAAAGCGATAGTACTTTCCAGTCCTTACAGTAGCTTCTGATTCCTTCTTATAAGGAGGGTGTTTGTACTTCAATTTGTGTTGAGTGGCCAAGAAAATGTTTTCCACAGTATCATTCAGAGGAGTGGAGGAATCAAATCTCTGTCCCGGTCTGTATCATCATTTATTGATTTTTTCAGTTCCGAGGTTGCCCTGAAGGTTACTTTTATCGTCATTATTTGGCTTGCTCCCTTCTCTCGAGGTGGGACATTCGTGTTTCCATCAGAGCCAGACCCTCTACAAGTTGCTCTCCATGCCGGATAACCGCTGCATCTTCCATTCTCATATACTTTCTTGATTCATGGTAGAAATCCTGAAGAGTTAGAGGATTCCCCTTCATCAGTTTTCTTGCAAGTTTCGAGTCCAGATGGACGCCTCCGCATAGTGCCATCAATGTAAGTCTTTCATCCGTGTTATGCACTGCTGCTGCAGCTACGTTAAAATGGGTAAGTTATTGCTGCAGAGGTTCCCCTGATTTCTGTTTTACGTCGGACAAGGAATACGCGTCCTTAGGCTGTTCCACATGAATTCGAAACTGGCTTATGAACTTTTCCTTTAACATTTCCCAAGAACCGATGAATCTGTGAGGTAGGCGATAGAACCATGTAGTTGCTAAATTTGAAAAATAGCGAAAAACATTTACATAGTACACCTTCAGTAGCTCCATTCATGAGCATGTGCTTAGAGTATCGTTGTAGGTGGACGATTCGGTTAGAGGTGCCCTTATATGGATCCATGGTGGGCATCTTCCATTCTCAAGGCATGGCTATTTCCTCTATGTCCCTAGCAAAAAGCCTGGATACTCTGGCGCCTGTCCCCCTTTCAAGTTGTTTGCGTCTAGGGTACTCCTTGAAGAAACGCGTCATTCTTTCTTCAGACTCGGGTGTGGCCCTGGGAGAAGAGGGGTCATCTCTTTGATAGTGATGGCATCTAGTGCCTTGATTGAGGCCAGAATGGCGATGATTTGTTGAAAGCGTGACAAGATCAACCACAAATGGTCCATGTCTAGGCCCCTTGACATGGTCTAGCTCTTGATGACCTTTTTGGACGAGGTTTGGGTTGAGTCCTGGCTCGGCTTCGAGCCCCTAGATCTTTCTAATTGAAATCATCATTGACAGAAGATCTATTCCTTCTACGCGACTCTCTAGACTGGGATTCACCCTGGGATCAGGTATTGTGAGTGGATTCCTCCGTGCTTCTTAAGTGTGTCATGAGTTGGTCCACCAAAGCTTCTTGTTGGGCAGTGAAGCGGTCAGTTATCTCATTCACAACCCTTTCTAAGTCTTCACGAATGACAATTGAGCATAGAGGAAGGAACCGAGTAGTTGGGTTTTCTTGATCTTCATGGATGGGGTTAAGCGTATTATCATAGCTGCATTCTTACCCATGTCAGCATTTCACTTAGAGGTAGCCATGTTTTAATAATGTGCTAAGGTTGGAAGAATAATGGATGGGAGAGTTCGGCTTTTTGTGCTCGTCCGCCTTCTCAGTGAAAGCACCAAAAATGTTTGCTAAAATGTTGGACAAACACCTTTAAATCGGATTTTCTTTTTTATTTAAGTTTCGTTTGACTTGATTGACTAGGTGTTTTTTTATGTTCCAGCACGCAACGGAATGAATTTCAGCAAGTGTAGAAACAGTTCGCATGTGCAAGATTTGGAAAGCAGACAAGGAAAGCAAATAACACAAAATTTTTATAATGGTTTAGCCCGAATGTGCCTACATCAACTTTCCATCTTATTATTCTCTCTTTGATTTGATTACAAGTACAAGATATATTCGAAAAGATAAAAACTTTAAGTAGCCGAAGTGATGGATTTTCACAGAGTTTTCTCTCTTTGTTCTCCAAAAATCTTTCCCCGTTATTGTTGAGAAGCTCCCGTATTTATAGAGTGGATTTATGAAGTGTGTAGGAGAAGTTATAGCTTCCTAAGTTTGGTTCGGCATTTGGGCCAGGGACAGTTGGGTCGACATTTAGGTTAGGAGGTTTGCTTTGGTTCGGTGATCCTGCTTTGGAGTACCTTACTTGTCGATCCAAACATTTGATTCGGCGTGTTTGTCATACCGGACCAAATGTTTGGTCTGGCAATTAATGTATTATGCCGGACCAAATGCTTTGTTCGACATATCGGAGAATGTCGGACCAACTATTTGTTTCGGCATCTCTAAGGATAACATACCAAATACTTGGTCTAGTATACCATAGGATGTCAGACCAAATAACTGGTCCAGCATGCCGGTCCATATGTTTGGCTCTGCATTTATTGCAAATGTCGAACCAAGCATCTGGTTCGGTTATTCTGTTTCCTACACCCCCGCTTGCCTTTGTCTCCTTCCTTTGCTTGGCAGAAAACCGAGCCAACAATTATTTTTAGCAGTTTCATTGTGATGTCTTGCTCTGTTCTTTTATTTTACCCTAGACGATTCATCTTTCTGGCGCTTGGCAGCGGCACACCAACATCAATTATATTTGTCAAGTTCCGTTCACAGGTGTTGGAAAGGCGGGTCGTTACAACTGGTAACGAACACCTTAGCCTGATTGGGGTATAACTCATTAGAGATAGGTTGAGTAGAACCCTAGAATGAGTTAATCTTGAGTCCTTATTCTCCCCTAAAAGTTTGGTTTTATATCTTTTGTTGTAGTTTCCCTTTTATCATTTTTGACCCTATCTTTGTATTCAAATGATACATGTCCCTTATCTAGGGTATTGAAAATGAGTACAAGAGGAAGAAGAGGGATGTGATCCGGAACCACCATGGCTACAAATGGCAGAGCTCCTAGAAATGAGCCAGTTAAAGAGCCGATAGCAGAAGTAGTGGTGCAAGTTCAGCCGCCTCAGAACTTTGCGACCTTATGTGGGAACTACACTACTTTCGGTGGTAAGCCTTTCTATGGAAATGAAGATATCCTAGGAGTTCAGACTTGGCTCCACTCTTATGAAAGGATATTCCGGGATCTTCAATTGGGAGATGCTAGAAAGAGATTGTTGGCATCGCGTCAGCTTCAAAAGGCAGCAATTGATCGGTGGGATTTAATTACCATGAATACACTAGAAGAAGATTTCTCTTAGGTGCAGTTTCAGCAGGTTTTTGAAGCTCAATTTATCCCAAAGGCTGGGAGGACTCAGTTGCTCAGAAGTTTCATGGATTTAAAATAAGGAGAGTTGATAGCGGCACATAATAAGCATAAGTTGAACGCATCGTCTCACTTTGGGCCAGGATTGATTGACACGCCACTCAAAAAGATTGAAATATTTATGGAAGGAATGCGGCAAGAACTCCATCGGAAAATGACCAATCGTCTAAATGGTACATTTACCAATCTGATTAGTATGGCTTTAAGATTCGAAGCTCTAGATGTTGAGCAAGGAGTTTAGAAAGGAGTAGTTCTTGCAGTTAATACCCAACCTTTATCGGTTATACCAGTTGCAAGAAAGCCATTTTTCAACCGTAAAGGGAAGAAGAAGTGGCCGGGAAAGAGGCCTGAAGGTAGAGCTCCAGCCCAGAACAAGCAAATGGATTTGACCAATATTCTTTGTTACAAGTGCAATAAGATGGGTCATTTTGCAAACCACTGCCCGGAGACTAACCTTCCCATATGCCATAATTATAACAAGCATGGACATATGAAGAACCAGTGTCCATTTCTTAAAAAAGGGTTACAAGGACAGGATTTTGCTATTAAGGAGATACCATCTACTTTGATGGATCCAAAAGGAAAGCAAGTATTGGAAGGTACTTTATCCATTTCTGATATTCATGTTAGAGAATTATCGATACTGATGCATCCTATAGTTTTATTTCATATGACCTGGTGAACCAGTTAAACCTTAAATATGTTATTCTTCGTAATTCTCTTTGTGTGTCAAACCCTATTAGCGGTTCAACAAATCTTGACACCATATGCCTAAATGTGCATATTTCTTTTCGAGATTGGCATTTCATATTCGACTTATTTGTTCTTGGGTTCATGGGTTTTGGATCACTTTTGGGGATGCATTGGTTATCAAAGTTCAATGTAATCCTAGACTGTAGTAGAAGATTCATCATGATAAAAGATGAAGTAGCAGAAGCAATGATATTTGTTGCGTAGAGCCTAAAAAGTCGATGAGTAGTCTCCTTTATTCCCTTGAAGTACCCGAAGAGGAGATAAGGAATATACTAATTGTCCGGGACTTTAAGGATATTTTTGAGGAAGTGCAAGGATTACCTCCTCATCGAGAAGTGGAGTTCCACATGACTTGCTTCCAGGAACCAGATCTACTGTACAACCTCCTTGAAGATTGGCTCCAAAGGAAATAAAAAGAACTAGAGAAGCAGACATATGATTTATTGTAGAAGGGTTTGATCCGACGTAGCACATCGAGTGGGGGATCGCCAGTAGATTTTGTCACAAAGCAGATGGTTCTCTTAAATTATGTGTGGATTACCGAGAACTAAATAAGAGGACTATCAAGAATAAGTATACTTTACCTTGGGTTGAAGACGTGTTTGACCAGCTCCACTCAGGTATTTTCTTAGTTGGATCTTACCACTGGTTTTCACCAATTAAGGGTAGCAGAGGAGAGTGTACCCTTAAAATCTTCTCGTACCCTTGATAGTTTCTGCGAGTGGTTAGTCATGCCATTCGGATTGACTAACACACCCGCTTATTTCATGGATTTGATGAATAGAGTGTTCGGGGATTTTTAACAAGTTTGTCCTAGTCTTTATTGATGACATTCTTATTTATTCTAAAACAGAGGAAGACATGAGTACCATCTTTAAGTTGTTTTAAACACTTTAAGAAGTCATGTCTTAAAGGAAAAGTTTTCTAAGTGCCATTTCTAGAGATCCGA
This sequence comes from Allium cepa, assembly GCA_030765085.1. Lineage (NCBI taxonomy): Eukaryota > Viridiplantae > Streptophyta > Magnoliopsida > Asparagales > Amaryllidaceae > Allium > Allium cepa. Next base: position 889,757,303 of record CM060929.1, read on the forward strand.
AGTTCGATTCCTAGGTCACGTAGTTTCGGGCGAAGGCATATCAGTGGACCCAGCTAAAGTAGTTGCAGTTTAAGACTGGAAAAACCTGAAAATGCGATGCAGATCAGAAGTTTCTTGGGATTGGCTGGTTTTTATAGAAGGTTCATCAAAGATTTTTTGAAGATTGCTTCTCATCTGACAAAGCTTACGAAGAAAGATGCTAAATTTGTTTGGACACCCAAAAGTGATCAAGCATTCAATGAATTAAAGGAGAAGTTGACTAGTGCTCCAATTTTAACCATTCTAGATGAGAGTAAAGGATTAACAGTTTACACAAATGCTTGTATGACTGGATCAGGGGTAGTTTTGATGCAAACTGGAAAAGTGATAGCATATGCGAGTCGGCAATTGAAACCAAATAAGAAGAATTATGCTACGCATGATTTGTAGTTCTTGGCAGCTATCTTCACACTAAATATGTGGAGGAATTATCTTTTAGTTGCAAAGTTTGAGTTATATGTAGATCACCAGCCATTAAAGTATCTCTTTACCCAAAAGGATTTGAACCTAAGGCAGCAAAGATGGCTGGAATTTCTTGCTTCTTATGACCTAGAGATTACTTATACCCTAAGGAAAGGAAACACAGTTGCAGATGAGCTAAGTAGGAATGTGGCGACAACTGCAAATTTGGAAGCCAAGCCATCACTAATGGAGAGAATTGCATGTTTCCTAGATGAAGACCCTACTCTAGCTCGACTTAAGAAGGATGTTGATGATGGAATTTTCTCTAGCTTTCAGATTGACCCTCAAGGCATTTTAAGGATGAGTGGATGGATTTGTGTGCCAAATGCTAATGGAATTAAACAGGATGTGTTGAGAGAGTTCCATCGGTCAAAGTTATCTATCCACCCAAGAGTAATTAAAATGTTTCAGAATATGAAGAAGACATTTTAATGGAAAGGAATGAAAAGGGATATTTCAATATTCGTGAGTCGATGCGCAAATTGTCAACAGGTCAAGAGTGACCAACAAAAGACTATTGGGTTACTCCAACCATTTGAGATACCGAATTGGAAATGGGAGCAAGTATCCATGGACTTTATTGATGGGTTACCCAAAACAAGAAGATGTAATGAGGGCATTTGGGTAATTGTAGATCGATTAACGAAGAGTGCCCACTTTATTCCGATGAAGTCAATAAGAGCGGTAGCTTCATTAGTAGGGATTTATTTAAGGGAGATTGTTCGATGGCATGGAATCCTAGTAAGTATAGTCAGCGATCAAGATCCCATCTTCACCAATCGTTTTTGGGGAGCGTTGAAACCACTTTATGAACATAATTGAATTTGAGCGCAACCTATCACCCGCAGACAGACGGACAAACCGAAAGGGTGAACAGGATTTTGGAGGATCTTTTGAGAGCATGTATTTTGGATTTAGCAGGTTCTTGGGAAGATCATCAACATTTGGTAGAGTTCTCTTATAACAATAGTTACCAAGCCAGTATTGACAGGGCACCCTATGAAGCTTTGTATGGACGACCTTATAAATCACCTTCATGTTGGGTTGAGACTGGAGATCGTTTAGTTCTTGGGCCAGAGATGATTCGAGAAGAAATAGAGAAAGTAGTTTTTCTCAAGGAAAGAATGAAAGAAGCACATGATCGACATAAAAGCTATGCCGATCAATGGAGAAGGGACTTAGAATTTCGATCGGGGATTCGGTGTTTGTGAAAGTTTCCCCGATAAAAGGGTTCATAAGATTCAGGAAAATAGGAAAGCTAGCACGCAGATTTATTGGACCATTTAAAATTCTTTAGAGAATTGGATTATTGGAATATACAGTAGATTTGCCTGAAAGGTTGTCAGAAGTTCATAATGTTTTTCATGTATCTCATCTGAGAAAGCATATCCATGATCCATTATTGATTGTAGAAACATCTGTTCAGGATGACTTGGAGAAAGAAGCAAACTTGATAGTAATCCGAAATCCAGTTCATAATATAGATCGGGATGAAAGAAGATTGAGAAACAAGGTGGTGAAGCTTGTGAAGGTTCAGTGGAGTGATGATCCCCGTGATTGTACTTGGGAGACGATGGATCATATGAGAGAAGCTTACTCTAATTTAATGTCAGGATAGTCGTTTGCTTTTTTGTATATATTATGCGTGCACTATTATGGTATAATTTATTAATGTATAATGGTTGTATAGGCTTCTTGATATAATTTATGTCCTTTTGGTGTTATTTTAAGTAAACTCCTTAAGTGTTAATTTCGAGACAAAATTCTTACAAGGGGGAGAGGGTGTAACAACCAGAAATTTCATAGCTTTAATTTTTGAATATTTAATAAATTTTAAATATATTCAAATAATAATTTTTATAACTAAAAATAATATATTTTAAACAATAAATAACGATGGTAAAATAGTATTCAAGTTTGGTTCGATGGGAAATTAAAAATGCGACCGATAATTCATATTCCGAATTTTCATTTTTTTGTCGGCTAAAGTTAACAGAAATGACATAATGCTTTTTATACACTTCACCTTATTTTTATAGCTTCTCTTAGAAGCATTGTTCCTTAGAAATAGCTTCTCACGATAGCATTGTGTTTATAAACTTGGTTTAGATTCTGTTGGAAGCCTAACTTGAATGGTTTCTTTTGTAGGCTTTATATGCTCATAAAAGAAACTTTTCCTAAATTTTTTTTCGACTTTCCCATTCTCTTTTCATATTCAAATTTTTTCCTTCTTAAGGCAATGCATAGTTCTATCTTAGATTCAAGTGTTAGCTTTATTTGATCTTATTTGGAAAGCTTTGGGTGAGTAAAACTCTTAACCTTTTTGGAAAGTATTTCCATTGGTTATATTATGTTATACATTGATTACTTTGTTTGGATATGATGAATTTGTTCATGTTTGGTTTGGACATGTATATGTTGTGATGGATGACATGTATATGTTGCGATGGATGCAAGCATTTTTTGATGATGTTTGGCCTGAAACTGACAAAACTTCCCTTAGTAATTTGGAGACAACTTTTTCATATTAAATCAGAATTTTGATTTCTTGGATGTTCTAGAAATCTAACTCAGTGGCCAATAACTTTTATGTTTATGACATTTTATAATTCACTAATATTAGATACTAAAATTAAGGTACAAGGAGCAGTATGTCCACAGGGCTGAAATGAATAAGTGAACCACCCAAAACAACTTGTAGTATATTGACCATAACTTTTGCAAATTAAACCAGAATTTAGATTTCTTGAATGTTCTAGAAAGCTAACTCAGAGGTATACAACTTTCTTGCTTTATGACATTTCCAAATTCGAACGTCTCTGTCACTGAAACTGAGGTGCAAGTTTGGTTAATTTGCATGCATATAGTAAGCTCGATGAATGGTTGTTAGTTAAAGTTAATTATTTAGATATGAATGCTCTCTATATGTTGTTTCATAGTTCATTACATTGTTTGTTATGCTCGTGCCCTTAGTTGTAATGAGTTATATTGATATGTCATATACTTATTTTTCGAAGTGCCCGTATAACGATAGTCGCTATACCGGCACTTGTTGGAAAATCACTTCTTATCAAACCATTTGATTTCATCTTCGTGCTTGGAATTAGTTTACAAGTTAAGAAAGTTTTTAATAATGATGTTTTAAATTTAATTAATCATTTTTAGTTAATGATGTTTAAGGTTAATTAATCTTTTAATAATGATGGATTAAAGTTAATTAATTATTTAATTAATTATGTTATTAAATTTAATTAATCCCTTTTAATTAACGACTTTTAAATATAAATCAAATCTGTTTAACCTTAATTATTCTTTCTTTAGATAAAATATTTATTAATTAATCACTTCAAATAATCATATTTAATTATTATTAGTTAATCAAATTAATTATATTTAAATATTATCAATTAATTTAATTAACGATAATTTAAAGGTAATTTACCCCCTTTAATTAAAGGATATTGAAGAGAATTTATCAAAGTCACAAGGATATTTGGACTTTATTATTCATTTTAAATAATAATAAATAATTATTTTTTTATTAATTTAATTAATTGTGTTTTACCAATTAATTGAATTAATAAGGTTTAAAGGTGATTTTTTTAAAAGATATATGAAGTTCAAAGTTGATTAATCAATGTAACAAGAACATTTTAATTTATTAAATCCTTTTTAATGATGTTTTGGAGTTAGTAAAATCTTTTAACAAAGTGTTTTAAAGCTAATGCTTGTAATGTGAAGTCCAAATATGAATTCTGTTTTTAAATGCAAAAGATCGATTTATTTATGGAAATGAATTAATTTCCGTAAAGCGACATCACTTATATAGAAACGATTTACTTGTGTACTTAACATTAAATGTCGAAGAAGTAGACTTGCTACTATTTCACAAGTTAAGAATAGTCGCGAGACATGACTTTGGGGTAACACTACCTTGACTTGTCTGATATTATTGTTAACCAAGGAAAAGTACAAGTTTGAATTCGATGAGTGGTGATAAGTATACAAGACTTAATTTCCATATACGATTGTTTTATATCCTCGATAGTTGGTCTCTCGACTATCGATTAATTCAACTTTATTTATCATCATTCTAAGACGATGGGATGCTCCATTGAGCATATTAACCTCTGTTGGAATTGACTAAACCCAAAGCATGAAAGGACGTCCAACTATGTGGGGTTTCTCCTATTAGGGTAATTTCACATCTTATCTAGATTGGATTCATTTGCGCATTCAGATGTGAAATATTCGTATACTCGGTAAGGTTTGGCGGGGTGCGACTGGTACATTTCAGAGAAGTGTCATGGAGTATATGAGCTTCTCAGAAGTATATTACTAGAGGTGTACTTCAAAGGGGGTGCACACTCCTAGTCATTATTGGAGATTTTCCTTTTCTAGTTTGATTCGACCTTCAAATTGATTTCTTAATTTCATTGGAAGAGTCAACCGCTCTTCGGGATGTTTAATTATTTATCCATTCTTTACGTTTATATGTTTATTTATGTGAGAGTAAACCCATTCCGTGTTCAGCGGCGTGGTCTCATGTTTGAGTTTAGTTTAGGCACTTATTACTTAAATTTTACTCATGCCAGACATATCATTTGACCCGAGTTGTTTGTTTTCCCTTGTAACGACCCGTAATTTTCGATGATTAAAAATTGTTAATTTAATAGGATTTATGATTTAACGTTGGGAGAAATAAATATTTTTATTTATTAATGAAATGTAACAATGTTAATTTAAATTAGTTATTAACAAATTAATTGGAATTCCAATCAATTGAAGTGATTTAAAGGTTATACCTAGTTATAAAGTGAATATAAGAAAAAAAAATGTAAATATTGAATTAACCAACGAAATAATATGTAGTTAATGACAATTGAATAAAATCCGTGTTATGTAAGCAATGATAATATTTGTTTGTAAATAATAAACTTATAGCGTGATTAAAAGTTAATGGTAACAATTATTATAAGTTACCCATTTAATTAGTCTATAAAATTTAATTGGAAATCAATTGTAGTTGAATGTAAATAAATGTTACATTAGTGTGAGTTAAGGCAATAGCTATAAATTGTGAATGTAATAAAATGAATAGAAATGTTAATTATATTCATAATGTAATAATTTATTTAATAAAATAGTGAAATCAAGATAAATAAATCAATTTGGTATTTTAAATTTCATTTAATGTGTGAAATTGACAAAATTCAATACAATTGAAATATAGTAGTTAGTACAAATAAAAGACGAAGATTGGAGGATATTAATGTAATGAAATATAAAACAATGTTAACCATGTTTATAGAATAATAATTGATTTAAACAAAAAGATTGAAACCAAATAAAATCAATTTATTGGAATTAAATTATAGTTAATAGGATTAATGAAAGTTGAAATTGAACAATGTAATTATTAAAATAATTAACATTGAATTGATATGTAAACTTATTTTAATTTATTATAAATGTCTTTACAATAAAAAAATGATAAAAATCCGATAGGTTATAAATGTTGAATTAAAAGGTGATTAATTAATTTGATATTAATTTATTTAATTAACGTGAAAATAGTCATTGTGGCCACTGACTCGGATTTCAACGAAACCAGTTTCATCAGATCCGTAACAGTAATATTATTGTAGGATTTCAAGTTTCATAGCAATCAGACTTGTCGTTTGATCGTACGAACTCGAAATGCGTAGAAATTAATTAAATTGGAATCAATTTGAAATAAGCTGATTTTAAGATAACTTCTTCATACGATGGAATTAGGACTTAAAACCTATTCCATTGAGTTTAAAATTATCGAAAATACCTATTTTAATATATGGGATTACCCATTTTCGTTCCGAAGGCAAAACGGGCTTTTCGGGTTGTTTATCGATCAACTTCCAAATCAAATTTGATCCGTTCATTTCTATTTCTGATCTGCCTATATATAGCCCATTATAAACCCTAGCTACTTCTTATTTTCATTTGTCTGTATATACAATTTAGCTTTCTACTTCTCCTCCTCAATGGCAGAAATAGATTCAAACTTCAAAACCCTCGATCCAAATTTAAAATCAATTTCAAAAATAAAACTCCACAAACTATATCGAATTATATATCGATTTGTAGCTCTCGACGAGCGTAAGTCAAATGTGTAGCTTGTTTTTCGACCTGGATTGCTGAGTGGCCGAAAATTAGTGATTTTTTCTCGGCCTTTCATAGATCATTGCCTCATTGAATGGTGGATCTTCACCCTGGCGACAATCAAGAGGCATGGGGTGGTAGAGCACGTCGAGCACACCCATCAGTACTTGTCGCTCGTGCCCTAGTGATTGAAATTTCCACGAATTGGCCGTTGAAGTGTACCGCAGTGCTGACTATAGAGGAGGTTGGGGGTGACTGGAGGGGCATGGTTGAGGTTGGCCTGAGGCATAGGTCGTAGCGGAGTCAAGGGATCTGGTCGTAGGTGAGGGGATCAATGATGGAAATGGGTTCTTTATGGCGGCTGTAGGTTGAACCTAGGGTTCGGTTCGCTTCTTGAACGATGAGAGAGGAAGATGTATCATGGCGTTTTCCCAATGGTTCGATCTTTCTTATTTTTTTATATTTTAAATCGTGTAACTTCTAACTCGTATAACTTTCACATATGAGGTCTGTTTCACGCGCGGTTTGCTCCGCTAGGATCGTATCGAAATTTCGGACATTTTGAAATTAGTTTGGATGAATACTGAGACCGTTCAAATTTTGGACTTAAATTGGATTTTAATTCGATTTAAAATCGAAGGTGGGTTATTTTACCCACTCACAACTTCTAAAATTTCTTATGTTAGTTAAATTTAATTTATGATGTGATTAGAAATTTAATTATGGTTGTTTGCTATATTTAACTTGCTATTCCTGTTAATTTGAATTTATTTTGAATTAAATTGTCTTTTAATTTATTATTGAATTTAAATTGCCAGTTACTTACCTGTATATAATAATATGTTAATTGTTAACATTTATTGGTTGAATTGGATGAAGATTGTGATGGATGTTTGAATTTATTATTGGATAATTGGATGATATATTTGATTTATGAAATGCTATCACTCTGCAAGTTCCCTTAGTTATTGTTTAGGAAAATTGCTATGGGTTGAAATGATACATTTCCGAACGGTCTATAGATTAGGGAAAAATCGTTGTGGGTTGAAATGATAGATTCGAGCGATTTTATGGATTTTATTTAATTCGAGATTGTGGTTTGAAAGATATATAACCGTAAAATTATAAAGTGCGGATTGAAATGATAAAATCTGTATCACTTGACCCTAGGGTAGAGAATTATATACGGACACCGGGTTTGGTTAAATTAAATAATTTCAAAATCTTTAATTTTTGAATTTAGTTAAATGATATTTCGAAATAAATTTTGATTTCAAATAAGTTGAATTACTATCGAAATTCAAGTTTTACGTTAAAATTGAAATTAGTTTAAAGGAATGGGTTAAAGAAATTAAATTGAAACTTTAAAGTTGAATTTGAAGTATAATTGAAGCTTATCGAAATTGAGTTATTAAAATTGTTTGTAACATAACTTTGAAATATATAAGAATTGGAGTAATTTAAACTGATATTTCAAACATGGATTGGAAGCGATATAGAATTAAATATTTTATTGAGAATTGGAATCGAAAGATTTGAAATTGGGTTTTGAAAATTGAAATTTTTCCAAATGTGTTGAAATGAATTAAATAGTTTAAGTTGATATAAATTTCAAGTTCATGTTTTTAATATGAACTGTTTTAAAACATATCATTTTAAAGATCCTAAATTTTAAGATTTTCAAATTATTATACTACTTTTAACTTATATTAACTATATTAAATCATTTTAACCTATTTTAAACCATTTAATTTATTTTAAAACTAATTAACCCATTTTAACTTATTTTAAATCTAATTAATCTATTTTAAAGTTTTTAATCATTTTTAATTATATTTAATCTATTTCAAAATAATTGAACAATCTTAAATCAATTTAACAGTCTTTGATCTATAACTAAACTATTTTAGAGTATTTTAACTATTTATAACTATTTTAACTATTTAAACTATTTTCTAAATTTGCAGACTAAGTAGAGGGAAGTGTTTATATTCAATTCACTAGTTTTAAAAGCGAATAAAGTTAAATGTTGTTATAATCTAAGTTGGGATTTAAATGTTATAACTAATTGAATATGATGCTTTTGAAGTATGGAATTAACCTAATTGGAAATATGATTTTGAGAGAAATTATGATTACGGAAACGATATGATTTCAAAGGTGAATATGACTTTGAAAATGAATAAACTTACGAAAGCGATATGATTTGAATTGAATATGGTATTTTGGTATCAATTACGAAAATTGATTTTTGAAATGTAAAGGAACCATCCGGTGTGAATAAGCGATTGGTTGTTAAAGAGACAAGGATCGGATATTGTCATACTCTCTGCCAATATCGAAAACCACTGTGTACGTGGTAGAGATTCCAGAAATGAAGTAGGATGGTTTGGTGAACGATTCTGTATGAGGTATTTACGTGACCCTGACTCCCGTGAGTCAGCTTGATGTGGCTAGAATAGGAGCTATACCGGGCCAAGTGGAGTCATTCCCCCAATCGGGCACATTTCTTCGATAACATTCTATTGCTTTGTGATTGATTTGGTGGCCACCCTTGATTTAGATTTAGGAATGTGTTCCAAGGTGGACGGTAATAGCTGTCATGCGTCACCACCACTCCGGGAGTACAATTGGTATATCTACCCTGCCATTGCCTTGAGTGCCATGTTCACATGCCCTAGCGTGCCTTCTACGAGTTTGTTTTGTACCATACCTATGGAGTGCCCTTTGATTGCCCCTCAGTTTACTTGGGGAGTTACGGTACTATAGATGTATATAAAATATGTTAAAAGGGATATGGGTAATGCCTCAATGCTATTTTAATACTTTTACTTTACTATAGGCGTATTATAGTAGCGTATTGTACTACATAGTAGATAGTTTAATGGATCCTTATGAGATATAAATCCCAAACATCTCTTCAGTTTATTGCACTTACGTTAGACACTCGATAGGAGATTTCAAACCCCGTAAGCATCTCTGACGCTGTCACACTCATATTTACCGTTGATATAACTTACATGTGATCTTTTAGTTCTAACTCGAATGTTTTGTCTTTTCAATCCACTTGGGTTAGCTTGAGCATTTCAGGGTTGAAGGCCTTATTTATGGAGGATGAAGGCAAAGATTTGTACTACTATTATTTATTTTATTCCACTACATCATGTTGTTCCGCTGCATTTATTTATTGATTCTTGTTTTCTGTAACTCTGATTCTGTATTGTATCAATATAATCAAATTCATTTGTAAACAGCTTCATGAACCGTTATTTGATTATTATAATTTGTCATTTTGTTGCGAGATTCTGTATTTGCTTTATTTCTTTCCCTTTTTCTTATTTACCCTATAGCAATCTGCCCTTTTGAATGGTTTGAGTACGACATAGTGTCTGCTTAAAACTTTCAAAAAGGCAGGTCGTTACATCCATAAACTCTCGGGTACACAATTTATTTTGAGTAGTCCGTGAGTAGTAGATCTTGTTGGGCTCTTTGAAGACGACATCCAAGCAAGAGGCTTTATCTTCTCGGCTATCTATTTCTGCTGTATCTTCTAAGTTTGTGTATGCATTTTGTTTCAGCTTATGTAAAGATAGTTTGTTATAATTGCCTAAGTTGATTTGTAGTATTTTTGTGTAACTCCGATAACACCATGTTAAGGAGTAACCTAATGTACTATTTACTGTTATATTATTTTTAGCAGTTTCGTTGTGAGGCCTTGTTCTGTTCTTTTATTTTACCCTACGGCGATTCATCTTTCCGGCGCTTGGCAGTGGCACACCCTCATCAATTATATTTGTCAAGTGTCATTCCTAGGTGTATGAAAGGTGGGTCATTAATTTTTGTATCATTATTAATTAATTAAATGATGCCTAATAAGGTTACAAAATCATATTTATAACATTTAATTATATTTGAAAACATTACAATATTCTAAGACGAACTGTTTGAATTTCTGGATCACTACATTCTCCCCCACTTAGAACATTTCATCCTCAAAATTAAAATAAGAATGATAATTAAAGGAGATAGAAGAAACAAGAAACATAAATAGCTTACTGTTGAAACTATGTACAAATTAAACTGTAAACCAAAATGCATACTAAGCGATTCTACCTCAAGCAGTGAGTACATTACAAAAAAATGTATTATACTAGGATAAAAAGGAAACCCAAGTTTATAAGAAACTCTAGATAGAACTCCTTCAAAATATCCTCTATTTTCTTTGTATAACCCCGAGCATCCTCGCTCCATGACGCTTCTAACCTTAGCAAGGGAACAAGTATAAAATATTCAAAGAGCATTCATAATCACTAGCAAGCAAAGCTCATGGTTTATTCTAGTTCAACACTCTCTCATCACCTAAGGACAATAAATAATTAACGAAGCATACCTTATGCTCAATAGCCTTAGTTTATCACTAGAAGATTATTCATTCTACATCATAATAAATCGAAGAGTCATTCCCTAAAATTTTCATAAGTCAACATATATACAAATGTGCTAAAGCCCATACGATGCACATGGACCATCCTTACGAAACATTTGACCTGAGCATTTACTCAATCACATAGATTTCACTTCCAAACTAGTATAGATCACTTGACCTCTCTAGTGCAGACTTCGATCAGGTTCCTTGATTAAAAACCTATGTTCTCCTTGTATAGCCGTATATTATGATAGAAACCATCAGGATCGTATCACGAAGCTATATAAAGTGTTCACCCATTAAGAATGGTCGAAAAATCCTTGTTCGGATCTGTATAAACCACCTTTGAAAACATGTACTAGACTGTTGGATCAAGAACGGTCATGCAAATAATTGATCTACGCATAACTTACGTACTTATCCTATTGGTTTTTTAACAACATCAATTCCTTTAACGTACATTCCTTTATACAAATAAATAGTATGTCATTCCATACTAAAATCATTTATGAACCATTTCATAAAATATAATTTCAAGTTTATAAACATTTTACAGCTTAAGTTCATACTCGTATAATACTCCACTACATCCTAAGCGCATATACCAAAATATTAAATTTATTTTCCTTAACAAGTATGTTTAACCATTACACTTTTTTTAACTTAATACCATCACAATTCAAGTCTACATAAACTCATATTTATATTTTCATAAAAACACTTAGCTTTAAATTCTGTAACAATGCAGTAGTTCTTGACTATCCAAAATCATTGAAAATTCCATTGCATTTTAACAAATGAAAACTACCAAACAACATATTATACATGATGCACAAACTAAATTGTCCTGATGCATAAGATACATGTGTCCATAAAATAACTTAACAAGAAAACTTTAGAACTAAACATTGGTTTTCATTTCAAACAATTTTGAATTAATATATATATATATATACACCTTTTATATTTCAAATCATATTTTTGGGATTTAATCAAAATTCATTTTACCAAAACAAATCTGTAGAATTCCCCACTCAGAAACCCATAATGAATGTCGATGATGCTGCAGTCATCATCGAAATTATTTTTAAGTGGCAAAAGTGAGTTTAGTACATCCAGACCATACTTTTAGGAATTAATCATTTCAAAGTGGTATCAAATACTTCGTATAATAATACTAAGTATCATGATCTAAACCAATTTTGAAATATCTGCTTCAAAAAATACTAATACTATTTTCTCCAAAACTTTGGAAAAACATTTTCAAAGACACCGAGATCTAAGCTCTCAAATTCTCTATTTAAATACATTTCATTTATAAACCATATTTTATAAACCATACTTACATAGAATTACTTTCTTACTTAAATCTCTTCACAATTATTTATTTTTAGAATATTCTAATTTTCTTTTTAATTATAGTAAATATCTTTTACTAAATTTAACTTCTAACCCAACATTATCACCGAACATCTTATAGTCAAACCGTGAAACCCATTTCACATGGTGTTCATTCTAATGTACCTATAATTACTGCCTACCTAACCCATGATGTAGAAAGGTAAAACCACTCATAAACTGGTTGAGCATAAGTCAACAACCAATGACCAATAGTCTATGTTTCAAAACTAGCCAGCATGATTTAAATCTTCAAGGTTATGGGATAAGAAACTGTGGAAAGCACTAGAGGCAAATGAAAACAAAATGGAAAGCCATAAATATATATTATACCCTCAAGAATCTGATTTCCCTTTGTAGCTGCAGAAGTAGAAGGTGTAGAAGCAAGTGCAAAAACCCTAGGATGTTGTCCTATCTGAAGCATCGGACAGTCCCTTACAAAATAATCTGGATGGTTGTAGTTGTAGCAAATCCTCAGTCCAAACCGTGCCTTGGCTTCCTATGGCTCCATCTTTGGAACTTTAGCAATTGGTGCTTTAGCTACTTGTCCCCTTTTACAGACCAACCACTCTAAGAAAAGTGTCCCTTCTTTCTGCACCTGTGGCAAACTACCCTAGAAATACTTCTCGACGGCCGAAACTTCTGCCTGCTGCCCACAACTGGTTACAGAAATAGGCGGCTTTGGAGTTGAGCCCACGGTTCGAAAAGAAATACTTATATCCTTGAATGCTCCCTAGATATGATCTATCATGTCTTTACATGCCATGTCGCACAAACTAATCCAAGCCTAGACATTGATGATAGTTTTGGTGCCGTTGAACTTCTTTCTACCCAACACCTCAAATTCGCGCATTATCCAAGTAAAGTTTTTCTATGGTCGAATCTGCACCACTTCTTCTACAACATTTTCCTTAACATTAGAATCCCTCGTATTTATAGTTCTTACTACCTTATCAAAGAAAAATTCTTTAGGAAACTAAAGGGTAGAGTTATTTCAGCGAAAGGATTACTGAAAGGAAATATTCCTAAGGATTAATTTTAAACGTCTAATTTTTCAAAATACAAATATGGTCTCCTATGTATAATATGCTTGACTTTAGGGTATCTCTTACCCTATCTCTAATGAGCCATAACTAACCAGAGCCAAGGTGTTAGTTCAATCTTGTGCTTTGATACCAAATGTAACAACCGATTTTTTGACCCTCGAATGTAGACACTAAATACATCCATGGTATTCTTATGTCGACAACTAAAGTGCCAAAAAGACGGAAAGTTAGGGTAAATAAAAAAGGAAATGAAGAATAAAACAAGAAAGGGAGAACACTACATCAGAATCTCACAACGGGAAGATAATATATAATATCAAAGGAACAATACAAAGGGTTACTCTAAATACAGAAATTTCAAAGTTACAAAATCTAAGCACTGTCATCGTCCTGTACAGTTATAACTATCTGTTCTCACAATGCTAATATATGCAATTCAAAAATGCTGAAGAAATAAGAATACCGCGGTAAGTAATCATGCAGCACTTCTCCATAAGCTTCAGGCATATATAGCTAAATCGAGAAACATACACGGGGTTGACCCAAGTAATATAAGAAAATAACACCTTGATCAGTCTGATAAAGCAGCGTGAGAAACATAAGAAATAAGTATGACATAAAATAACACTTTTTAAGATTATATGGATTACCATAAAAGTTTTCCCCTCAAAGCAACCAACCATTCATTAGGTTTAATATAGAGATATGATATGTAATGTCTAGGGTGTAGAATATAAATCATATCAAACAGCTATGTTGGTTACATTGGTCACACCATAACATATTTAGGTCACATTCAAAATCACTGAGGTATGTTTTCGTATTGAATTTTTCGTGGAGATCTCTTCAGAGAAGTCAAATCCAAACTCTATGCACAAGGATTAAAAAGTACCTTCCAAGTGCTATGTAACTCTAGATAAAATATACCGTTAAGGTAAACACAAGTGACCCTATGTCCAAACATAAACATGAACAATGTGAATCAAATATCATCAACTCCCACCAGCCAACAATTGATAAGTATCTATAGATATGGAGTTGATAATACCTCGACGTAGGTCGACGAAACCCAAATTATGCATTTTACTCTATTTGTTGTCATTTTCAATGTCGAGGTCACATTTTACATCTTTCATATGTTATTCATTACTCAAATAGAACACGATTCTCCAAATGGATTCCCATACCTCAAATAAATCATGAATCACTACATGGATTTGAGCATCTCAATCAAATCTCGAATCTTCATATAGATTCCTGCATAAGTCCTCCAACAAATACTAATACTTTCCTCTCTCTTGAAATACTCCTCACCATTGAGTCCCACATGATAACATCTTTGAAATTCTATCGTTGACTCTCTCTTAGATTTAACCTTAGGGTTGATAGATCAACTCTATAACATTTCACTTCACAACCTTGCCCAAAACATCGAACTCATATGCTAATGTTGAAGTGGTGTTTGATAAGTACACTTATCGAACCCCGTCTCTTCAAAATCAATTCAATTAATTTTCGATAAACATAATTTTGATTCTTTCAGAAGTAAGAGAAAGTTACAGACGTTTCATACCAATGCTTCTCCTAACATCCCCCACTTGGAGGGCAAAAACTAATGGCTGCGGATGTTGTAGTCATCCATAGTTATTAATCCTCGATGATCAAATGCGTAAATGTAAGATACTTCGATATAGCAGAAACACATGGATATGAATTTTTTTTTAAACTATTAAATAAATTTCTTATTCCATTTCAAATCATTCCAAATTCATTACATAATTCCAAATTCGAGAACCACGTTCAGACAAAATATATTATTACAACATAGGCCAAGAGCGACATATGATGATGCCCCCTTGAATGGTCAGAGTATATACATAGGCAATTAAACAACTTTTCCTTTACATCAAAACACATCGAAATCAAAATGGAAAAGAACTTCTAATAGCTAGCTTGTCTTCTGCACGTCTCCGAAAAGTTATTCGTCTAAAGGAGAACTTGAAAACCTCAACTCCCAAACTACTGAAAATCGATTGAGCACTCGTGAGTTTAAGGGGAAAACATAAACTTTGAGTTGGAGATAAAACCTGGTATGAATAATAACCTACCATTTCTAACCATTTAGATATCTAGTAAGACCATGCCGCTTAGCGGAACTGGTTTTCTCTTCACCGGTACCTTACCTAAAAATTTATAATAACCATATACTATGCTCCTGCATCCACAATGGTTAAAAACTAGCAATTTAATGCAAGCAAGTAAAATATCCAGGATTTCCCATCCCCCTTCATTTGACTATCTGTCTCAGTTATAATTTCTAGGATCACTATTAACCTATTAGTTTTCAAGGGCTGACCAATACCTGTTTAAAGTTTAGGGACTATTTGTCTGGTTTCATAGTTTTCATGTGATCAATAAGAACCTAGTGGCTCATACCAAAAACTTCATTCAATTATTTCGTGGGTTCTCTCTAAACCTATTGGTATCTCTTTTCTTATATCATAGTTTCAAGGGTTGACTATGAACCTATTGACTTCTGTCAACAACTTTATTTGGATATAGTTTTCATGGAATCACTAAGAACCTAATGGCCCCTATCAATAATCCTTTCCAGACATAGTTTTCATGGGTTTACTATGAACCTATCTAATCTGACAACATTTCTGATAAGTCTTTGGGCATCCTATGTTCTGGTCTACCCAACCTCCTAGCTGCAATTCTATTCATTAAGGAGTTAACTCAATTTATATTCACTTGGATCACCCTAGCTGGTTGTTCTACACTTACTCCCTAAAATACAATTATGGGTTCATTATACAGTGAATATGTTTATAGAAGAAGCACATAACAATACCAGTATTTATAGTCCAATATCCTTGAATTCATTCCCACATGAAATATGGTTAATACATTTAACCTATTATTTTTATCAAGGAAAGCTTCTTTAAAACCCCAAAATTAAAAATCATTTTAAAGCTCTTTTATATTGCCATGGGTTTTCCTTTAGAAATGAGATTGGGTTCTTTTTGGAAAACTATGGCTTTCAATACCTTAGATCTTTACTTTCGCAATAATTAAAATATATCTTTCAAAAGCATTCAAATATTCTTTTCAAAACACTTAAACATACTCCTTTCGAAACACTTTACAATATCTCTTTTGAAAGCATCAAAACCTTCATTTCAACACCATCAAAACATTCCTTTCGAAAGTATTAAAGCATATCTTTCCAACTTATAGAAGCATAGCTTTGACACCACTTGAAAATACCTCTTTCAAAACTACTGGGTTTAATCTTAACAAAAATTTTATGTCAAAGTAATCATAAGCGAAAGTACCCTTTCGAAACCATTAACCTTCAAGTAAAAGAGTTCGGGTAAAAAAGATGGCTTTGGAACCATCCTTTCAAAAGCTTTAGTCTATAAGGAAAACAAATGAAAGGATAGCTTTGAAACACCTTTCGAAGCGATCGCCTCCGAAACCTTTAGTTTAAATGGCTACTGGAACCCTTTCGAAAGCAATGGAAAGCGAATTTATATTTATAAAAAAGCTTGCCTTTCGACTCATTGAAAACTTCAAACTATTAGAAAGGTATGAAGAGGGTAGTAAGGTTTCGAATTGGATCCAAACTACCCTTTTGAAAGCATCTCTTTAAAACATAAAATGCGGCAACTCATTCGAAAGCTACCCTTTGAAAACAAGAAGGCGACAGCCCTTCGAAAGCTATATTAAAGTAATTAAACCCTTTCAAAACCATTCTTTAAAAAACAAGGTAGGCGACATCTCCTTTGTAAGTGTTATCCTGCCTTTTGGCAAGGCCGTGACTCCAAGGAATTAAGTAGAATCCAAAGACAGTTCGTCCCGAAGATCGGTTATACATATGTTCACTATGAATGTCGATAAATTTTATCCGAGTCCTGATCAAGCTACAATTGATATGACAAGACCAACAAAGCTATAGAAGCCAGTGTTTGAAATTTCAAGTTGATATGAGTTCGTATGCTCAACATATGATCGATGCAATTCGAGTAATCACCTTGTTCGTATCCATCAAACAACCAGAGAAAACCTTCTTTTGTATTGATCTGGTTCAAATCCATCAGATGTGCATGGTTTCGTATCGATCAGTACAACAGTGTTCTTCGTATCCATCCTTCTTCATACCGCTTCGCATCGACCGTCTCCAGCTTGTTCGTATCGATCAACCAGTGTCCATTTTGTACCCATCCATGGCTGTCTATTTCGTATCCATCGTCAAATAACGCAGGAGTCTATTTCGTGTCGATCTGTTCCCAACATAATTTGTATTGATCAGCCAAAGATCGATACGAAATCAACATCTACCGTCGATACGAAAGCAACAACTATGTGGTCGATACGAAGAAACCGCCCATCTATCGATGCAAAGTGAACGCTAAGTGATCGATACAACGTCAATGCTTCTCATCGATACGAAACAGAACACAAAGCAACGATGTGAATGGAATACATAAAATCGATACGAAATGAGGCATAGTCGATCTATGCGAACAAGACCAAGTCAGATCGATACGAATGAGGCGTAAACATTGGGAAGACTCGATCGATTCGGCGTGGACTTTGGATCGATCTAAAAAACAAGCGCCACGTCAACAAGAAAGCACGTGCTGACATTGATGCGAAACTATCGATACGAAGAGGATCGATGCGAAGGAAACAGCAACTGAAAGCCCAAACTTGCATCGATCATAACTCACAATCTACAAGTCCAAATGCTACTAAATTTTCACAGTAGCTTACATACAACCTAAAGAATGTTCAGCTCAATTTCAAATCGATTGGGACAAATCTTGATTGATATGAAATTCGTTCATATCGATCACGGACCGAGTGAAAATGACATGGGATCAATCGTGTGGGCCCGCCCATGTGAGAGAAGGGGTCTTCCGAGATCTCAGCTAGAAACTTGCAGCCTACGCTTATAAATCGTTGCCTAGGATCTACAGAAAAGGGACTTTTTGACTCTTCTACGTCCAGACTCTGCCGAAATCACTGTTGTACTTGAATTCCACTATTGCAATCCATTCTAACTCGTTGTAATAAGCAAGCAAACATTAATAAAATCATCAATTTCATAGTGGACGTAGGCCTTAAGCCGAACCACTCTAAATCCCTATGTTTTTGCGCGTTTCTCTTATTTGTTTTAGAAGTGTTTGTTAAATAATCCCCCTTTTCCATTTTTTCTTCATTTTTATATCTTTAAATACTTCTGAAGAGTGTTGTGTCTAATTTTGATACAAACACTTTGGTGCTTTCACTGAGAAAACACAGTTTTTCTCCTGCTCGTTGGATCTACTACCAATATCGGATTGCACAAATCTAAGAAGAAGATCCAGATTTCAAATTTAAAGTTCCTCCATCCTATTCAGATTTGCATTAAGTCTAGGAAAGAGCTTTGATATCCACCATGGTTAACACAAGGACTACTTCTACTATTACAGATCCAGAAGGACGGGATCGATAGAATTCCGTGCAACTGCCACCGACTGATCAGAATGTTACTGGACCATCAGACCCCATGGCCATATAACCTGGGAATAGTTTCAGATGCTAATGCAAGAGCTAACTCAGAGTCGACAATAACTCACTCAATAGCTCCGTGATAATGTGGAATTGACCAACCAACTGAACGGTCAACGACGAAGGAGATCTAGGAGGGATCAGGCTTCCTACTCATCAACTGAGAGTTCAGCCTCTTCAGATTTCCATCATAGATCCACATGTCCACGGCTGAATGGGAGTTATACTCAAGCTACTGGATATCAGCATACACCGACTATTGGGCAATCGAGAGTTGACCCGTCAACCAGCTATCAGACTGGATCATCCTCCCGGGGAGGTACCATTCCTCATCATGTTACAAACAACCGCACTGCCACTGCTGCCACTGAATTGGGAGTGGATGATCGAAATTGGACAGATCCTAACCATCGCCAACATACCCCCGAACCTTATGTTCCTGAATACTTAGAACCAAGGAGTCGAGGCCTGGACAGTCGAACGCATCTGGCCCAGCCTCGCATTGTCGAACCCGACCATACCTTGACCCAGCGTGTTCAAAATATCTAGATGCCGGATGTACCAACAACGATCCATCAAATGATCCGTGAAAGTCAGGGTCCCACTAACGACGGCTAGGGAATCTCCCGGAGTCATATTCCTTTCACTGATGACATACTCTATGCTGAACCACCTCAGCGATTCAGGATACCAACTCACCCATCTATGAAGGGAGCATAGATCCTAATCAACATATTCTAAAGTATGAATGGTTGATGAATGCTGCACGAGCTAATGATGCAATTAAATGCCAGAGTTTTCCGATCTCTCTTGGGGGCATAACGACTATGTGGCTCACCCATTTACCACCTCGATCTATCTCATGTTTTGATCAATTGGTGACAAAGTTTGTTGAGTAGTTTCGGATGCATGTAACGAGGCCGAAGGTGAAAGAGTAGGCTATGCGGTAGGATCGTGTAATATGGAATAATGAAATAGTCTAGGTAGATAAAGTAGGTAAATGCAAGGAGACACCAGGATTTTATACTAGTTTGGACCTCTTGTCCTACGTCCAGTCCCTAAGCTTCACTTAGGAATTTCACTAACTAACACTCTCACTTCACCCGGAGGAATAGGTTTTCAACTTACCCGAACAACCGAACGGGATTTCTCGCCTCAACTACCGAAGAGGACTTCAACTCAATTACTAAAATACAATATTTTGACTTGTTGTGTTCTTGTCAACACTAATGAGTCTAATGTAGTACAATATTCCTATAATCTTATCCTCGAGAATATGCAATGTGTTTGTAAAGATTTAGGAAATGTGAATTGCTATGAATCAAAAGAATGTTATAAACAAAAACAATGATTCAAGCAATAGATTAGTGATTGCTTTGAGAATATCTAGAAAATACAAACAAGAGAATAGTTAGATTAAAGCAAGAGAATTCGGTAAATTAAATGATGTTAGAATCATGTATATATACTTGTAGAAGAGATGCATATGTTGTCAAAGGTTGCAAACAAGAGATGCTTCCATTTCCATTAATGAATGATTGCAACTCTTGGGAGGAAGAAGGTGTCTTTTCAGAGAAAATTCGCAGGTTTCAATTCAGTCGACTGAGCAGGGAATTCAGTCAACTGAAAATATGAAGTAAAATTTTCGGGACCAAATTCAGTCGACTGTGCAGTAAATTCAGTCGACTGAAACTGTGCATGTGTATAAATTTGTTACAGTTTCAGTCGAATGACTGTTCCTGTTCAGTCGACTGAACTCATAAAACCTACATAATTTAAAACTTAATTGAAAAATGAAGTTTATAAAATCGTGCAAGCTTCTTGAGGATAGATTTTAACAATACATCTAGATTAAGATACATGACAATACATACTTTAAGTTTGTTTGGTCTTCATCTATCTTCCTTTAGCATTTGCATATATTTCTTCCTTGTTTGTTGAAGCACATTGTCATTGATCAAAATCTTCTCGTATCAACATTCTCCCCCTTTTTGATTGATGACAATACTGATTTATTCTAGAGACGTTTTACTTATTTTCTCCCCCTGAATGTATGCACTATCTTTCCTACAAAACAAAGTTGGTACCATAGATTTTCTCCCCCTTTGTCATCGACAAAAAAGAAAAACTAACCGCAGTAATAATTTATGAAAGCAATCACTGAAGCATAAAGAATATTCACATAATCATGACTAAAAAAAAATGAAAATGTTGTGATAGACAAGCATAAAATGGCTATTTATACAAGCCACTTAGAAAGTTAAAAATACACATCAAAACAACAAATTACTCATCTTTATCCCAGTCATATGAACCTTCTCTTCCTGTTGGTTCACGTATGACGGGTCCTCATGTTGGTGGTCTATGTGCTCTTCCTCCTTGGCCACAACTAGCTCCTCTAGCGCTGCTACTTGTATGCTCTTTGGATGTCGTCCATGTAAACGTAGGTGCCGGACGTTTGCTGCGAGATGTTGAAGCAGTAGTGGTGCTTGAGCACGAGATTGCATCCCAAAGCTTGTTGAAGAATCCTTTGATTTTGTCAAGCTTATTATCTACCTTTTTAAGACGAGTGTCAAGAATTTGTTGATTTCTTGACAATATCCCCAAGGATTGGTGGGTAGTGAAGCTTGGGTCAACAAGACGAATTTCATCATCTTGCTCGAGATGTTCTTCGTGGCGAGTTTGAGGAGGTTGTTGTTGTTTTTGTTGTTGTTGTTGTTGTTCTTGATGCCTTGCTTCCCATTCGGCGAGTGATATTATGCGAGGAGGTCGAGATGGGAGTTGCATTAGGCTTATGGTCCGGTGGTTAATTTGATGGACCATTGTATTCTCTAACTCAGGCAATGGCATATCGACATTGAGGAGAAGTCGCATGATGTACTCTCCAAAGTAGATAGTGCGCACTTTGCCATTATTGAAGGTGAGAAACTCATCAAGAATAAGCTGTACAACTTGTATATTGCCAAAAATAGCATATAGAGCTCGATAGTTATTTGGGTAGACAATTTCGTACGATCCCGTGCGAGGAGTAATCGTTCTCATTAGGGCTTTATGGAGGATTCTTGCCATTGGTCGAAGAGAGGTGGACTTAAAATCCCTAAAGTTGATATTATCATCCATGAATCGATGGTTTATGTTGTCGCGAATGTGTGGATTGAATTCTATCTCCTCTAGCTTTCTCCCGACATTTGGAGACTCTAAAATGTGTGCTATTCTATCCAAGGAAAACCAAACTTTCTTTCCACACACCATACTCCAAACTCTATTGTTTGGATTTCTTGGAGTTTGGTGTCCAAGATTAGGATTAGCATAAAATAATTTTACCATTACATGATTAATGGCATGGTCATTTCTTTTCAAATCTAAAAGAGAAGTTAAACCTGCCGGATCTGTTAATGCTTGGATGTTGTAGGTTTGAAAACTTTGAAAATCAACGAAAGAATGATCGAAAATTCAGGAATTCTTCATCTTGTTCCATCGAGTGACAACGGTTCCATCGTAAAGCTATTGTGCTATTTGAGCATCAATTGGCTCGGAGGATGAAGAAGATGAAGCTCGTGATCTTTTTGGTGCCATTTGGGTGAGAATTTAGTTGATTTTGAGGAATTTGGGGGCTAGGGTTTCGAAATTGATTTGGGGAAGAAAGTTTGTAGGAGGTAAAAAGTGAATTGGTAGGGTAAAATCGGGTGGTTAAAAGGGGAAATTTTGCCTGGGAAGTGGCGTTCAGTCGACTGAATGTTCTGTTCAGTCGACTGAATCAAAGGCCGAAATTTTCTGTGATAGATTCAGTCGACTGAATAGTACATTTAGTCGACTGAATTTTTTTTTTTTGAAATTTTCTGTTGAATTTTTAGTCGACTGTGCAGATGATTTCAGTCGACTGAACTATGTAAATATTGTTTTCTGTTATATTTTCAGTCGACTAAGCAGGGGCGTTCAGTCGACTGAAACATGCATTTTTGTTGTTTCGGTTAATTTTTGAAATTAAACAATTTATTTAAAGAAATAATTACAAAAATATTGATGTAACAACATACAAATATTTCAAAATTTAACTATTTCTTTGGGGATGGACTTGGAGACTTCTTTCCTTCATTCTTCATGTAATTTATATCCCATGAATTCAGACTATATTGAGGAGTCTTAGGAGACATCCAAGGATTCACAGGATCGACTGGCGTACGATAAGATGAAGGGATCAAGTGAGCTAACGGGGCGAGGTAGGGGTTCAGCCACTTCGTTTTTCTTTGATCCACAGAAACGTAAACCAATTTGCTCTAGGAAGCTCAAACGTCTTGCCGTAACTTTTTGCTCGAAGTATAGTTCTCTTTGAAGATCTATCTGTTGTTGTTGAAAGTGATGAATTTCATCAATCTTTCTTTTTTTGTCAGGTGAAATAAAGAGTCCGCGTTTCGCCTTTTTAGATTCTGGTGTGAAACCAGTACGATAATTTTCTCATTTGTAAACCGGCTCATGTGCTGGTGTTGGTGTGGGAAGTTTTGGCGACGTTGGAGTGTTATCAACTGATGAGGTGATATTGATTGGAGAGAAGGAGTTATTGGACGACATTTTATGTTGAATTAAGATTTTATACATAAAATCGAGATGAAGATAAAAATATTTTTAAGAATTTATTTATAGTAGAATTTTACTAAACAAATAATGGTTATAATTTAATAAGATTTTTTAATCGTATAGAGATTTAATGGTAAAGAGAATTTTGTTAAAATGTATGATTCTTATTTAATAATTCGGTTTTAAAAATGTGTGGTCTATAAATTATTTAATGTAACATATAACATAACTGAAAATATTTGAAATTCTTATTCAGTCGACTGAATATTTTGTTTTAGTCGACTGAAATGTGGGAATATTTCCAATGTATTTCTAATTAATATCTTTAAAGGATATTATACCTAATTCTCGTCGAAGTTTTATAAAGGAGTTTTCTAATAGAGGTTTAGTAAATATATCGGCAATTTGATTTTCGGTAGAAATATGTTCTAAATTAATTATTCCTTTTTTGATATTGTCACGTAGAAAATGGTGACGAATATCTATATGTTTTGTACGAGAGTGATTAACCGGATTTTTAGATAAATTTATTGTACTTGTATTATCACAGTATATTGTAGAATTTGTTAAATTTATATTAAAATATTTAAGTGTTTGTTGCATGTATACAACTTGAGTGCAAGCTAAAGCGGCTGATATATACTCTGCTTCGCAGGTGGAAAGCGAGACACAATTTTGTTTCTTACTAAACCAAGATACAAGTGATTTTCCAATGAAATGGTAAGTACCACTTGTACTTTTTCTATCTGTTCGAGATCCATCAAAATCAGCATCACTATATGATACTAACTCAAATGGACACTCCTTTGGATAGAAAAGACTGAAATCTTTAGTTTTGTTAAGATATCGCATTATTCGTTTTACTGCTCTTATGTGTGAATCTTTAGGATCGGATTGAAAACGTGCACATAAACAAACACTCATCATTATGTCAGGTCTACTAGTGGTTAAGTAAAGTAAGGAACCTATCATACTTCTAAACAATTTTTGATCCACACTTTTGCCATTTTCATCTCGATCGAGATGTGTAGTTGTACTCATAGGAGTAGGTTAAGCAGAAGTGTTTTCCATGCCGAATCGTTTAATTAAATTAGTACAATATTTTTCTTGGTTTATAAAAATTCCATTTGTTAATTGTTTGATTTGAAGTCCGAGAAAATATGATAATTCTCCCATATGAGACATTTCAAACTCATTAGTCATTATATTTGAAAATTCTTTACATAAATTTTCATTTGTTGAACCAAAAATAATATCGTCTACGTATATTTTAATTATTAAAATATCTTTGGTAGTATTTTTAATAAAAAGCATTTGATCTACTTTTCCAATTTTAAATCCCGAGTTTAATAAATAACTTTTAAGTCTTTCATACCAAGCACGAGGTGCTTGTTTAAGACCATATAGTGCTTTTTTTAATTTAAAAACATGATTCGGATATGTTTCATGTATAAACAATGGAGGTTGTTCTACATATACATCTTCTTTAATAAAACCATATAAAAATGCACTTTTAACATCCATTTGATAAAGTTTAAAATTGTGAAAACATGCAAAGGCTAATAGAATACGTATTGCTTCAAGTCTTGCAACGGGAGCAAAAGTTCCTTCAAAATCAATACCTTCTTCTTGATTATACCCTTGTGCTGCTAGTCTTGCTTTATTCCTTGTTATATTACCTTGTTTGTCTACTTTGTTTTTGTAAATCCATTTTGTTCCAATTACTGACTGATTATTAGGACGGGGAACTAATTCCCAAACATCGTTACGTTGAAATAAATCCATATGTAGTAATTCTAATGGTTGTAAAGTCGAAATATTTTTCTTAGATTTGAAAGATGATTTCGTTAATTTTCCTTTTTGACAATCATCACAAAGATTATTTATTTTAAAGTTTATTTTGGGTAAAGCTCGTACTATTTCATTTTTAGAAAGTTTTCTAATAGTTTTAAAATTTATATGACAAAATCTTTTGTGACATAACCAAGGATCATTATCTTTGGCAAGTAGGCACATACTTGAATTATGATTAATATTCATATTTAATACATAAATATTTCTATCTCTATTTCCTTCAAAAACAAGATTTTGGTTTTGATCAAAAATACTACATTTATTATTCGAGAAAGTTATTTTAAAACCTTTGTCACACAGTTGACTTATGCTAAGTAGATTATGTTTTAAATTTTCAACTAATGAAACATTTGTTATAAAAGGTAAATTTGATGTACCGTAATTGTTCACATATCCTTTGCCAATGGTATACCCTTTTGAATTGTCTCCGAAGGTAACCGAGCCACCATCAAAGTATGTGATGTTTGTAAGCATATCTTTGTCTCCGGTCATGTGTTTTGAACAACCACTGTCTAATATCCATTTCTTCTTTTTGAGTGGGACCAGAAAATAAATATGAAATTATTGGTACCCACCTTTTAATAGGGTCCTAAAAAGTTAGAGTTTTAGGAAACCAAACCCGATTTGGTTTAGTATCCTTTTTAAAAATATAGTTTTCATTATGATGAACATTATCCATAAATGTTTTAATATATTTATTTCTTATTAATATATTGTTAGTTTTTGGTACCCAAATTTTAACTACCTTGTTTTCTACTTTTGTTTTAATAGGTTTCTTTGGCAATATTTGTTGTTTTGAATCCATATTCCTCTTAAAATTTGTATCTTTCTTTTTAGGAATTTTTGACTCCTCTATATATCCTAATCCATGTTTACTTGAAGAGGACTGAGAATTTTCTAAAATCTTAGATAAATTTTCTCTTCCTTTGTTAAAGTTAGAAACATTTTTAGTGATGTTATCTAATCTAGCTTGAAGACTATTATTTTCTAACTCAACTTGTTTAATCTTAGTTTTTAACTCATGATTTTCAGAAACAATTATATCATTCTTTGTTTTTTGAGTTTCAATTTCTTGACTTAAAAGTGATAATTGAGTTTCCGAATTTGAATGAGATTCTTGAACTTTTTCAAGTTCTTCTTCTAAGATTTTCTTTTCATCTTTTAACATATCCTTTTCAAATTCAGCTTTGTTTTGATTTTCACGAGTTTCTTTGAGTTTCTTTTTAAGAGTTTTTATTGTGCTTAAAAGTTCAGTGTTTACTTCAATTAAATCGTCGAAAGTTAAATTATTTACCTCAGATTCTTGAGCCATGAAGCATACATTTGCCTGTTCATTGTCGCTATCATTATCATTTTCGGATGAAGATGAATCTGAATCGTCCCATGTTACAGAAAATGCCTTCTTTTTGAATTTATCCTTCTTGTTTTTGTTGAAGTTTTTCTGATTTTCCTTCATTTGTTCTTGAAAATCTTTTTGCATGTGTCCTTTCTTATGACAATTGAAGCATTCTATATTTGAGGATGAAGGTTTGTTCAAGAAATTCTTTTTGAATCTGTTTTTGTTTCCTTTTCTATACTTTAAGAATTTCTTGAAATTTTTGGCTATAAATACTAGATCCTTATCTTCAGACTCTGATTCTTCCTTTTCCGCATGAAAAGCAACATTCTTTCTTTCTTGAGCTTGATCCTTTTTAGCTTGCATATTTACTTCATACGACTTAAGATTTCCAATCAATTCTTCTGGTTTCATTGTAGATAGATCATTTGCTTCCTCGATTGCTAGTACTTTTCTCTCCCATTCATCAGTGAGTGAATTTAGAACTTTAGACACAATGTCAAAGTCCGTGTATCTTTCTCCTAGTCTGATTAGAGCATGATGAATATCTTGAAATCTTGAGTACATGTCATTGATGGATTCATTTTGTCGCATTCTAAAATTTTGAAATTGATTCTTCAGCATGGATATCTTTGTTTGCTTAACCTTGTTTGTGCCTTCATGTATGACTTTAAGTGTTTTCCATATCTGATATGTAGTAGTACATATGCTAACACGGTTGAATTCATTTCTATCCAGGACGCAAAATAGCATATTCATAGCTTTGGCATTTGCACTAGCTTCATTCTTTTAAATTTGTGTCCATGTAGGATAATCGGTTGTGGGTACAACGAACTCTCCTTGAGTAGCATTCCAGGCTTCGAAACTTGTTGCTTGCATATAAATCCTCATCCTTGTAGCCCAATAGTTATAGTTTAGTCCATTGAATAGAGGAGGTCTTTGGGTAGATTGTCCTTCCGCAAATGTAGAACTATAGGCAGATGTTGTGCTTGTACTTGCGCTATTTTCCATATTATCAATATGTCTAATAACGGTGTTACGGTTATAGGACGACCTTGCTCTGATACAAATTAAAAGAGTAGGCTATGCGGTAGGATCGTGTAATATGGAATAATAAAATAGTCTAGGTAGATAAAGTAGGTAAATGCAAGGAGACACCAGGATATACTGGTTCGGACCTCTCATCCTACGTCCAGTCCCTAAGCTTCACTTAGGAATTTCACTAACTAACACCTCACTTCACCCGGAGGAATAGGTTTACAACTTACCCGAACAACCGAACGGGATTTCTTGCCTCAACTACCGAAGAGGACTTCAACTCAATTACTAAAATACAATATTTGACTTGTGTTTTTGTCAACACTAATGAGTCTAATGTAGTACAATATTCCTATAATCTTATCCTCAAGAATATGCAATGTGTTTGTGAAGATTTAGGAAATGTGAGTTGCTATGAATCAAAAGAATGTTATAAACAAAAACAATGATTCAAGCAATAGATTAGTGATTGCTTTGAGAATATCTAGAAAATATGAACAAGAGAATAGTTAGATTAAAGCAAGAGAATTCGGTCAATTAAATGATGTTAGAATCATGTATATATACTTGTAGAAGAGATGCATATGTTGTTAAAGGTTGCAAACAAGAGATGCTTCCATTTCCATTAATGAATGGTTGCAACTCTTGGGAGGAAGGAGGTGTCTTTTCAGAGAAAATTCGCAGGTTTAAATTCAATCGACTGAGCAGGGAATTCAGTCAACTGAAAATATGAAGTAAAATTTTCGGGACCAAACTCAGTCGACTGTGCAATAAATTCAGTCGACTGAAACTATGAATGTGTATAAATTTGTTACAGTTTCAGTCGACTGACTGTTCCTGTTCAGTCGACTGAACTCATAAAACCTGCATAGTTTAAAACTTAATTGAAAAATGAAGTTTATAAAATCGTGCAAGCTTCTTGAGGATAGATTTTAACACTACATCTAGACTAAGATACATGACAATACATACTTTAAGTTTGTTTGGTCTTCATTTTTCTTCCTTTAGCATTGGCATATATTTCTTCCTTGTTTGTTGAAGCACATTGTCATTGATCAAAATCTTCTTGTATCAATAGATGGATGTTAACACTTTGTCCAGTGTCACTCAGGCTCCTGGAGAGACACTCAGACGTTATCTAGAAAGATTTCATGCTGCATGCGCTGAGATTAGCAATCCTAATGATAACTCTATTCTGATGGCACTAACTAAGGGGATTGATCCTGATTCCGAGTTTGGCAACAGGTTGGCCGAAAAGCCTCCTGCATCGTTGGACCGTTTCTATTCCAAAATATCCCAATTCTTGAGAAGGAAGGAAGCGAAACAGTTTAGGAAAAAGGATGGCGCAAGCCTGATATGAAAGGAATCCAGAGCAATGTGTGTTAAACAATCTGTAGAGAGCTTCGGAAAAGTGCAATTGAATATTCAGAATAAATAAAATCAGCAGAAAAGCAATGGTAATCAAAATAGGAAACAGGATCAGAATCGTGGTCTATGACATAGGGCTCCTATGTTTGATAATTATACTCCTCTGAAAACGTCGCTAGAAAATGTGTATCTACAAACCTGCAATACTATCCAGCACAAGAAGCCTACTCTGAAGCATTCGTCAAAGAAATAGATCCTGACAGGGAAGTTTTGTAGATTACACGAAAGCTATGGCCATAACACTAATGAGTGTCGTCATTTGCAAGATCTCATTGAAAAGTTGATACGTGAAAGGAAGTTAGTGCAGTTTGTACGGGCATCGCATTCTGTAGGTACGGGCCCATCAAATCAAAATCATGTACCGAATCAGGCAAACAGGAGGAATCTGCACGTACTAGCGTGAGGTTAGTGATAAATACTGCTAGTGGTGGTCCTCATCCAATAGACCGAAGTTGGAAGGAGATGGAGTCATATGCTAGTTCTATTAGGCATGCGAGCTTCGAGTGTTGTAGTAGTTTAGAATATGGGGCTCCAGCCAAGAAACAAAAGACGACGACTGACGACATCGTCTTTCAAGACAAAGACGTCGACAGGGTCGAAGCCCCAACTATCGATCCACTTATCATATCAGCTCAAGTAGGCCCTACTTAGATGAAGAAGATCTTAGTATATAGTGGAAGTTTTGTAAATATATTGTTTAAGCGATCCTACGACCAAATGAAAATGGAAACTAAAGAGTTGAAGCCTTGTCAGTCTCACATTCATGGCTTCAATAGGAGTGCAACCATACCCACTGGATTGGTGAAATTGCTAGTGGAACTAGGAATCGACGAATGCCGGAGAGTCTGGATATTACAATTTGTTGTTCTGGATATCGAATCGACGTACAATGCTTTCTTGGACCGACTGGCCCTAGCCGAGTTCAAGGCCGCCATTGCCCCATGGTGGTTGACTCTAAAGTTCCCCACCGATCGTGAGGTTAGGGTCGTTCAAGGAGATCAGGCTGTTGGACGAGCCTGTTATTTTACAGAGCTGCGCGAGGGGGAGTGAAAGGAGAAAGGAAAGGGCGTAGAGGAATCTCTCTGCGTCTGCTTTGTTGAAAATTGACTATTGGTGTCTGGGCCTAGGCCTGGGCACCCCAACCAATTCGAAATAGGTCTTGACCCGAGAGGTAATGAAAGTGAAGATGAAAGTAAAGACAGTCAAGCTTCTTCGGTCGAACTGACGATCGATGTCCCTATTGACGATAACAACGACTCTAGAATGATAAAGATTGGATCACAGTTAAGCCAACAAATGCAAGAGGAATTGGTTGAATTTCTTCGGGCCAACCTCGACGTGTTTGCCTGGACACATTCTGACATGTTTGGAATCTCCTCGAGCATCGCGAACCACACATTGAACATTGACCCACGGCATGTCTCGGCCTAACAAAAAAGGCATGGTATGGATCCAGAGAGATCAGCCACCTTTAAGGAAGAGGTGGATAAGCTTAAATCGAATGGATTTATTCGAGATGCATTATCCTCGAAATGAGTATCCAACCTTGTACTTGTCTGAAAGCCAAATGGGAAATGAAGAACATGTGTCGACTATTCAGACTTGAATAAAGCTTGCCCCAAGGACAGTTTTCCACTTCCTCGAATCAATTAGCTTATAGATTCAACGGTTGGACATGAACATCTATCTTACATAGATGCGCATTCAGGCTACAACCAGATACCTATGCACTTTCCCGACTAGGAGCATACCATCTTCTTGACCGATCTGGGGCTCTACTGCTACAAAGTTATGCCTTTTGGACTCAAGAACGCCGGTGCAACATACCAACGATTGGTTAATGGGACGTTCGCCAACCAGATTGAAAATACCATGGAGGATATGTGGACGACATGCTAGTGAAATCACGATTATCCACTGATTATATTGAAGACCTGGAATCAATGTTTAATAGCCTCCGAAAATACAGAATGAAGCTCAATCTATTGAAATGTCACTTTGGGGTCGCATCTGGAAAATTCCTTGGGTTTATCATCAACGCCCGAGGAATCAAAGCCCATCTCGAAAAGATCTGGACTATCATAAATCTTGAGACTCCAAGAACTATAAAGCAAGTCCAGAGCCTCAATGGGAAAGTAGAAACACTGAGCATGTTCATTTCAAAATCACTGAAAAATGCATTTCCTTCTTCGATTTGATCTGAAAAGGGAAATGGAACTTTGAATGGACCACGGACTGTGCGGGCACATTCCGAGCACTAATTCAACACCTTTCCACACTGCCTATTTTGTCACAATCTATCGATCATGAGAAATTGTACCTTTACCAGGCAGTATCAGAAAACACGATCAGTGCTGCCCTGGTTCGGGAGGAAGGCCGAGTACAAAAACCAGTCTATTATATTAGTTAATGACTAACTGGAGCTGAGAGAAATTATCCGAAGCTAGAAAAGTTTAGCTTATTGTCTTGTTATTGCCTCAAGAAAGCTCCATCCATATTTCCAGGCTCATCCTATCATCGTTTACACCGACCAGCCATTACGACAGGTCCTTACGCGGCCTAAGACGTCAGGTAGGTTACTCAAGCGGAATATCGACCTAAGTCAATTTGATATTACCTACACTCCATGGCGAGCCATTCAAGGACAATTCCTAGTAGATTTCATAGCTAAATTTACCATCCTAGAGGACTTGCCTGAAGCTAGTGAATCTTCCAAATATATCTGGAAGCTGCATACTCATGGTGCATCAAATGACCATTGCTCATGTGCCGGGGTTGTACTAGAACCTCCTGAAGGTCGATCTATATGCTATGCTTTAAAGTTTGGTTTTCATGCGACCAACAATGAAGTTAAGTATGAAGCCCAACTTGATAGATTGAGAGTTGCATGAGATTTAAAATTCATCGCTGTGGAGATTTATTATGATTCGCAACTGGTCGTGTGTCAAGTTCATGAGGGATACTAGGCCAAGGACGGAAGACTGGCTGCTTACCTAGCTCGGGTTCAAGAAATATTAAATCAGTTTGATTATTATGCCATTTACTGCATATTCCAAGAGCGCAATCAAAAAGCCGATTCATTAGCAAAACTAGCCAGCACAGGTGAAGCACAACAAAAGGGACTAGTTCCAATGTTAATGGAAACATTGTCTTACTCGAGCATCGATCGAATGGAGGCGAATTGGGTATTTGAGGTTATTCCCGATAAGGAGTCATGGATAACTCCGTTCAGAAATTATCTGGAGCATGGGATCCTGCCAGAGCGCAGGAGTGAAAAGAGAGAAATTCTCGAAAAGCTTCGCGGTTCATTATTCAGAATGGACTCATGTATAGAAGAGGATACTCCGTTCCTTTACTGCGGTGCATCACTCACGATGAAATCAAACGCATACTACATAATGTGCATGAAGAGGAATGTAGCGATCACATCGAGGGCAAGCCCTTGCCCAGAAGGTGCTCCAATATGGATACTATTGGCCGACTGTAAATCGCGATGCCTCAGATTACGCCAGAAAATGTGATAGATGTCATAAGCATGCTCGAATTCCTAGATCCCCAGCTACTGAGATAACTCAAATGGTTAGTCCATGGCCATTTGCAGTATGGGGCATTGATATTATTGGCTCACTACCTCTAGCCAAAGGTGGTGTGAAGTATGCCATCGTTGCAGTTGATTACTTTACCAAGTGGACGCAAGCTGAGCACCTTGCGACCTCATGACAAAGAAGGTGATCAACTTTGTAGTCCGCAACATTATCTACCGTTTTGGTCCCCCAAAAACCATCATCACTAATAACGGAACCCGGTTCGACAGTGTTGAATTTAGGAATTTCTGTCAATGTTTCCACTTTCAAAATAAATTCTCCACGGTCGCACACCCTCAAGTGAATGGACAAGTTGAAGTTGTTAATAAAGTTATAAAGTTTATTCTAAGGAAACGACTGGAAAAGGCCAGGGATAGTGGATCGATGAACTTCCCATAGCTCTATGGACTTACCAAACAACCCACGAGTCCACGACCGGCCATACTACATTCTCTCTTTCCTATGGCTCAGAAGCCTTTATTCCAGTCGAGATGGAAGTATCCTCTCATCGTGTGACTCACTATGATCCATAGACAAATGCTATATTATTTGTCGAATCCCTGGATTTATTGGATGAGTGGCGAGAAGAGGCTGACTTGTGGGAGGCCTCATACCAAAGTTGAGTCGACCGATTGTACAATGCTAAAGTCCGACCGCGAATGTTTGAACTCGACGACCTCGTCCTCAAAAGAATCTATCTGTTTCCTTCGCATATGAAACCAACCTATGAAGGGCCATATGTAATCGAACAAAAGCTCAAAGATGACACATTTAAGTTATCGACCGCTGACATTCTTACATTGCCAAGAGCCTGGAACAACGAGAGTCTTCGTCGCTTCTTCATATGACAGGCTTTATTTATTCAGTCACTTTTCATTTGTAATCTATTTCTACATTTCAAAATTTGAATTTTTATTAAGGCAACTGACTTTGCCACATTTTCTTATTTCAGCAATAAAATCCAATCTCTTCGAGCCAAAGCTATGATTTATTGAATGCATCATACAACTATCACTATGCACGGTGAGCTGAATTCCACCTGACTGTGGGGGTTTTTCAAATAGGGAGTAACTGTGATACGACCAGTTACTCGCTAAATGAAACACGAGCTCAGGGGAAAGTTATCACACCGAAGACAAAAAAAGGATTGATACACGAAAATCTTTTAAATAACTCCAGGTCCCCAGAGAGCGAACTGGAGTATAAACTTATAAATATGGTTTCGAGGAGGGTGGATATGTCCACCTAATGACCTTGCCCGTATCCGAACCAAGTTCTAGGAGGATGGATCCGTCCATCTAATGACCTCACTTGTTAACTCAGGGTGGATGTGAATCGACCATCCACGATCCTAATAAATCTATTGTTCTCGAGTGCGAACGTAATTCAAACGCCTAAGCAGACATGACTGATCGTCTATCGGCCAACTCCGAATTTCCAAAGTGCGAATTGGAGTTTAAACACTAACTCTAACTCTCCCGAGCGTGGACTGGATTATAAACATTGACTAACTCTACATCCCCAAAGAGCGGATTAGAGTTAAACACAAACCGGATATGAATCGACTATCCACAAGACAACTCTGAGTTCCCATAGTGCGGTTAGAGTATAAACACAAATCGAGTGTGACCAACTACCCACGAACTAATTTGAAGTCCCTAGAGTGTGGATGCGGTTATAAATATTAAATAGGCATGACGGACTACCTGTGAAATAACTTAAGTCCCCAAAGCGTGGACGTATCACTAAAACTTAAGCGGACATAATCGACCGTCGACGAACAGGTTCAATCCCCAATTGATAAGCAAGTGTGGTTCGACTATTCGAATTCGTCATGTTCCGGCTTCGTTTCATAAAGATCAAGATCGATATGTTAAAGGAAAATAGAAAATGCTGATCGATCTTTCAAATGTATCCCCGAATCTAGGGGCAGAACTTAAGTATCGTCAATTGATTGAGACAATGTGATATCAGAATTCGACTCACCACTTAATTGAGATTTGAAATAGTAACTCCGAGACTTAGCAATTGAATCCGGGTCCGAATTAAAGGACTAAAACTTCACAAGTGTGTTGAATAGAAATTCAAGTGCTGAAACACATAAATGAATTAACGCAAGTTGAACATAAGGAAAAATGAAATTTCATTTCAATCATTCTTTGGAAGAAAAAGACTAAGTATAAAACTATACCAAGAGTTCAACTAGCAGGGGCCGAACCCGCATCTATACACAACCTATAAAAGGAAAACAAAAGTATATTCCTATCTATCTACCAAAAATGAGCCGAAGAAGCAGATTTACTCTTACTTTTTTCTTGGTTTCTTCTTCGGCATGGACCCACTGGAGCTGCCACTTGGTTTTCTCTTTGAACCTTTGCCTTTCGACGGCTGATCTCTAGTGGGAGGCATTGTATTGATTTCCTCCTCC
Source organism: Allium cepa (assembly GCA_030765085.1). Lineage (NCBI taxonomy): Eukaryota > Viridiplantae > Streptophyta > Magnoliopsida > Asparagales > Amaryllidaceae > Allium > Allium cepa. The sequence continues at coordinate 889,792,617 of CM060929.1, forward strand.
GAACTCAAGTGTATGGGAATAATTCCTACAGGAGGAGTCAGAAGGGTCGGGTCCACTATAGGAGGCGGAATAGGCATGCTGGTGTCCACAACAGTACCGCCAAGAGATATCATGCGTAACGGGGCCGGGCTAGGGCCTGCTATTCCACCTCCAAAGCTGCTGGCCCGAGAAGCCACTTCCATTTCATAGTTAATCTCGGCTATAATTTCTTCCTCATGAAGTGTTTGTGCATTGCCCGAAACGCTTGCGGTTGGGCCTGAGGAGCTGGTTGCAGGTGCACTTGCACTCATAACAAACGGAAAGTCTAAGAAAGGGTCACTATGATGACCGAGAAGTTCCTCCATCATCCGTTCATCGAATGAAAGTGTGCTTCTTTGTACATCATCTGTAGGTGCAGTGGCCGATGTCGTGGTCACTTTCACAATAATTGCCTTCAGCGCATGATGTGACTCTTGAGTTACAGGAGGCGCAACCGATGTGGCTCCAATCACTGGAAAGAGGCAAAGGAAAAACTATTAGTAAACGCTTTATGTAGTGCTTACGATTTTGAACAAGTACGAGAAGTGTTCGGAGTACCTTCTTCAGTTTGGCTAACCGACACTAGAGCAGCTTCAGAAACATGTTCATAAGCCAGAGAAAACTGTGGTTGATTGGGGTTATAAGCAGGAACGGATTAAGGATCCACCGCAGAGGTAGACTCAGGCCGAGTCGGCACAACAGTTCAGAACTTATGTCATGGTGCTCGACACCAGAGCCTTCTCTAATCTCCGAGCGTTGAGCGCCAAGTCTCTCCTTTTCATATAAGATCATTGCATCATGGAGAACTTTCCGTTCATATTCACTTAACACTTGGTTCTCCAGCTCAAATTCATCAACAGATTCACCCTGGTGCTCGTCTTTTTCATTTTCAACCAGTCGGCCCCAGGCGTCGTACAGATGTGTCGAATAGTTCTCAAGCCAGGCTAGGTTTCTGTGTTTCAAGACGTTAGCATTGTAAATAATGTGCAGATCTTCAATATCCACCTCTAGCCTGGACTCTGCCGTTTTAACCTCTTCTTCAACCCTGGCTTCCACCTCCCTGACTTTAGCCGATGCCGCATCCCACTTTCCCCGGAGCGCCAAAGCTTGCTCACACGCCCCTTGGGCTGCTTTATTCGCGTCATATTTTTCTTCGTTAATTTTAGAAAATTTATCTTTTAGTTCGTTGAGTTCCTTCAAGGCAGCGTCCCTTTAAGCTATGATTGTAGTGTTCCGATGGCCCAATTCTTCAACCAGGGCATAATGCGCCTGCTGCATCCTTTTTATTGCCAAGTTCATCTCATTGGCCTTTTGGGTGGTCTCAATTTCGGATTTCTGAGAAGACTCGACTTCCTTGTTGAGCAATTGAATAATCTGGTCTTTTTGAGCGAGTTCAGTTTCTAGTTTCTCAACTGTCTTTGCCCGCTCAAAGGCTACGTTCGATGCTTTTTCTATAGCTTTCACCCACTCCTTGTACTGGGTATAGATGTCATGAATGTAATCATGCATTGTGTTTTCTGCTTTTGAGGGAATTTTCTTTAAATGGGGAGGGAAGATGTAGCCGTCAAAGAGTATATTTGGAAGATCTTTCTTCAACTAGGCAATTTTAATAGCCCCTTCCCCAATAGGCTCAAGGATAGCTTCTTCAGCAACAATGAGAGTTTTGGCCTTATGTCTGTGACATTGTGATTCAAGCCTAGAGGTTTGAGAAGATGATTTTTGGCAAAGAGGCTCTACTGGTTGTTTTCATGGCCTGAAGTTTGTGTGGGGGCTCGAGGAGGAGGAGAATGCAATCGAGATCGATGTCTGTAAATTCTATCCCTCTCCCTCTCGTAACATTCCTGACTAGAGTAACCGCGATCACGGTCTCTTTCAACCTCCCTCGTACGAGACTCATAGTAGGAGCTAGATGATTGACGCGTTAAACGAAGACTTCCCAACATAGATTCTCTTCTAGTCATTGTATCTACAAAGAAGAAAGAAAAACAAAGTTAGTAATCTCCTGAAGTGGGCAACTTATGATTGAAAATCGTGTAGTGCCGCGAAGTGTGTATGTATGTGCAACCTCCCGACCAACCGAAAATGTCGGCCGCGCTTATGGGAAGAGAATCGCTTAAGTCTAGAGCAGTTTGAAGCTCCTCCGATCCGGTGTCATGTTAAAGTGACACATAATCTACGATTGGGATATCAGCAAGCCCTTCGAAAGGATTCTCTACTTGAGGGGGAGGAGTCTCCATGATTCTAACGTCGGAGACTGGCAAAGACACAACTATGGATTCCATCTCAAAGATTTATGGCGTTTATAAGTAGCTGCCTTGCCTTTTCTCCTTCTTTCCAACTCTTGAAAACTGCCCGAAGGCCCTGCTATAGGTTCATCATCAACGGGTGCATCCTCCCTATCACCCTCCTCAGCAATTACGATCCCGTGCACTCTATGTTTAGCCCATCTCACCGGAGCCACCCTAATTGATCCCTCCAGTCTTATGCTTTGATTTTGATTGATTAGCCCAAAAATCCTCAAGTTCTCATCCGAAAGTACTGAATCGATTTCCCTCATTTCACACGACACCTCTTGAAGAATTCGAATTAACTCTTTAAAGTGGGCGCCCTCTAGCGGTGGAATTGAGGCTGCAAAAGGAATGAAATGTTTGAATGGATATCAGGTAAGATCACTTGTGCAAATGGTGTAAAGATGAAGCACATATGGCTAACTACCCATCGTTTGGCGAAACCTGGCGGGCATCGGACATAGAACCATTCGGTTTTGAAATAACTCAATCTGGTATAGGTGCCAGTCACAAGTTGGCAGTTCCTAACCGCCTCTAAGAATGTTAAAGAAGGGTTATCTCCTTGACTTTTGACATTTAATATAAATCTGATTTCTTTTGGAGTTAGGGGGCACAAGAGATGCTCCATGAAGATAATGAATGTGATGTTTAACAAAGCATATCCGTTCGGATGCAATTGCGATGAAGCAATCCCTAAATCCAACACTTCTCGAATGTACTGATTTAATGGAGGAAGTGTCCCGACTATACAAGAATGTCGGTTAAAGGCAGTATACCCCTCCGAGGGAGCATGTGGCCTATCATTTGGCCCCGGAAGTAAAACGTCTTTTAGCGATAGCCCATGACGTAGGAAAATTCTTCCTAGCATAAATTCGAAAACATTGGATGGAACTGAATCTTGCGGGTTCAGAATTACATTTACTCCAAGAAGCTCATCCAGAGCTGGGCCTGTAACTTCAGCCGTGATAGCTGGTATTTCTATTACCAAAGAAGATGAGCTTTGTGCCTCCTGTTGCGGTGAACTTATGGATTCCATAACTAATTAACTTATAAAAAACCATCGTTAGATGATAATAAGCCCGTGTATCCCCCAGTATGAAGTTTGTGAATGCATTGTGCAGTGCTACGTAATACTCAAGAAAATTCACGGAAATGTAAAAGAAGTATTCGAATGGTAAGGTTTCGAGATTCAACTGGAGTGACTGTCATCAATGACCGTCATAACTGTGCCATCCAGACATTAGAGACCGATCCAAGTTAAAGTTCGTTAAAATTTTATTAAGCTATAGCTTCGTCGGCGAACTTCGAAGGGTAGTCAGATATGTAGTGAAACGTTCAAGTCCAGTTGTGCAAGATTGAAGCTCGTCGGAAATGGGTGTTCAAATGTGTAAGAGGTTTCAGGTTCATCAAGGTTCAACCCGTATCAATCACCTAAGCTCTACTTCGCATCGATAAACGCATTAATTTCATAACGATCAGAGAACTTTAGTTTCATATCGATCAAAATTTATTAACTTCGTATCGATCGAAACTCAGAAGCATCGTGTCGATCGGTTTATACAATGTTTCGTATCGATTGAAGACCATGATATTCGTATCAATCGAAGACCATGAGATTTGTATCGATCATCTACCATGAGTTTCGTATCTGTCAGTGGCCCTTTGATTTCGTGATGATAGCCTCGAACCGGTACGAATTGTCTCCAATCCAGATTGATACGAAATCCACCATTTCATCCGTCAATTCTTCATCGATACGAACCTTATGCCCTATATCGATACAAAGTCAAGTCTTCTCTTTCCTTTCATCGACACAAAATTGAAGATTTGCGTCCCTCCATACCTCGTCTTCCCCAATCTATTCTAACTCTATTTCAGCCTTCTCTGGCCAAACTCCGGCCTCAACACGACCGGAATCGATCATGATTGTGAATATGATGGCGCTAGACCTCGAAATCTCGTCATTGGAATGTGGATTAACAGTTCCATTACCTAATTCAAGTTGTTAAGTGGATTAAATAGCTTGAGGGCAAAAGACAGTTTCAATTTTCTAATACTCAAAGCGATACAAAGGTAAAACAGTAGAATGAGCAAATGAGAAAAATGCCTAAGTATGAAAAAGTATTTATATGGACTCAAAATCAAAGGAAGGAAGCCATTCGCCTCCCTGTAAACTGAACCAGTTGGAACGGTCAAAGATAGGATGATACGAGAGAGCTTTCTTCATATCCATCCACGATCGATTGTGGGAGAAGCTTTTCATATCCATCAATCCATTGATACAAAAGAGGCAGCCGGGTTGTGCTAGAGCCACGTGACTTCATCGATACGAAAGGATCATTTCGTATTCATTAGTGAAGATTTTATGATGCGAAGACAGACTTTCGTATCCATCAACTCGAAGCAATCCAAAGTCTAGCACTTCGTACCCATCAAGTTACTAGCCATCTGTTTCCACTACGTCGATATGAAACGCCTATTTCATATCCATCAGCTTGAAGACCCAACACCACATATCCATTGATACGTTGCTTCTCCAAGGGCTATCCATTTTGTATCGATAACCATCGATACGAAGCACGCATTCCTACATCTCCGATCGATCCAGGAGAGGATCGATATGAAAGAAAATTACTTAAAACGACCATCAATCGTTGCTACAACTCGAATTCACATTGATCCAGGAGAGGATTGATACGAGACTCGATCGAAACAGGAACTAAGAACTCGACAATGACTCGGGAACGAATAGATGTTGACGAGAGCCAAGCTCATGTATATCCTATATACCGTAACTCGAAGTTTAATTCTTAACATTTTACAGGAATTGAATGCTCACCTGATGACAATCACAATAGCAATCAACAGTTTGCCATCGTTCAATACTCAGTTACAACAGTGCACAGTGCAACAATTGGCAGTCAACCATCCATTATTTGTACTACAGAAAATCAGTCAAAGGTTACATCTTTCAAAGAGAAGAAAACAATTGTTCAAATGAGTCAGATAAAACTATTCAGGATGAAGATTGCAACTTTTCAAAGCATGTCATATTCTCATAAAACGTACTTTTGGGGGCAAATGTTGTCCCACCTTTTGGCAAAACCGTGACACCAAGGAATTAACTAGAATCCAAAGAGAGTTCGTCCCGAAGATCGGTTATACATAGGTTTACTATGGATGTCGATAAATTTTATCTGAGTCTGGATCAAGCTACAATTGATATGATGAGACAAAAAAATCTATAGAAGCCGGTGTTTCAAATTTCAAGTCAATCCGAGTTCGTTTGCTCAAGATATAATCGATACAGTTCGAGTAATCACCTTGTTCGTATCCATCAAACATCCAGAGAAAACCTTATTTGTATTGATCTGGTTCGAAACCATCAGTTGGGCATGGTTTTTTATGGATCATGGTAGTAGTATTCTTTGTATCCATCCTTCTTCATACCGCTTCGCATTGATCGTCTCTAGCTTGTTCGTATCAATCAACTAGGGCCCACTTCGTATCCATCCGTGGGTGTTTATTCGTATCCATTGGAAAATGACGCAGGTGTCTATTTCATATCGATCTGTTCTCAACATAATTCGTAACGATCAGCCACATATCGAAACGAAATCAATATCTCCCATCGATACGAAAGCAACTACTCTGTGGTCGATACGAAGAATCCGCCCATCAATCGATGCGAAGTGAATGCTAAGTGATCGATACGACGCAATGCTTCTCATCGATATAAAGCAAAATACAAAGCATCGATGCGAATGGAATACGTAAAATCGATATGAAATGAGGCATAGTCGATCGATGTGAACAAGACCAAGTCAGATCGATACAAACGAGGCGTAAACATCGAGAAGACTCGATCGATTCGACATGGACTTCGGATCGATCCAAAAAACAAGAGTCACAACAAAAAGCAAGCATGTGCTTACATCGATGCGAAACCATCGATACGATGAGGGTTGATGCGAAGGAAACATCAAATGAAAAGCCCAAACTTGCATCGATCATAACTCACAATACAAGTCTAAATGCCACCAAATTTTCACAGGAGCTTACGTACATCCTAAAGAATGTTCATGATCAATTTTGACTAGACTGGGCCAAATCTTGATCGATATGAAATTCGTTCATATCGATCACGGACCGAGTGCAAATGACATGGGATCGATCGCGTGGGCCCGCCTATATGAGAGAAAGGGTCTTTCGAGATCTGAGCGAGATACTTGTAGCTCGCTCCTATAAATAGTAGCCTAGGATCTACAGAAAAAGGACTTTTTGGCTCTTCTACGTCCAGACTTTGCCGAAATCATTGTTGTACTTGAATTCTACTATTGCAGTCCATTGTAACTCGTTGTAATCAGCAAGCTAACATCAATAAAATCATCAATTTCATAGTGGACGTAGGCCATACGTCGAACCACTTTAAATCCCTGTGTTTCTATGCGTTTCTCTTATCTGTTTTAGAAGCGTTTGTTAGATAATCCTCTTTTTCCATTTATTTTCTTCATTTTCATCTCTTCAAATACTTTCGAAGAATGTTGTGCCCAATTTTGGTACAAATAGAAAGCAAAGCAAAGGCCTTCGAAAGCTATTTAAAATGGCCTCGAGCCCTTCAAAAGCATGGTTTCGACTCTGTACATGGCGCCTTTCTCCAATCCACAAAGTACCAAAGAATTGATACCATGTGTATTGGTTTCGACTAAGTGGGAGCCAGAAGTATGAGGTCAAAAGGTTGCTGCTGGAAGTGGTGAAACAATGAATCTATGCAAAATTATTTTTTTGCCTTTTTAACTAAACGCTTTTCAACTAACTTACCTATTTTTAAAAATATAATTGGTTGAACCTTAAATTTACCAAAATATTTTCTAAAAGACTACCGAATTCATCTAAGATTAATTAAAAATAATTAGCAAAGAAGCTCTTCCCTTTAGCAAAACAATTAAAACATTTAAGTCCTCCAACTTAGTTAATTTAATTTACATAGTAAAGTACTTAGGAAAAATCCTCAAAAATCATCAAAATTCACTTTTAATATGTTATCTAACATATATAAATTTCAAACCCATAATCCTTTATATAATAGCCAAAATAAAATTTTAAACCCATTAATTCTTTCTTCTTTCAAAAATTCATAATAAATTATCTAAAGCTTGGATAATTGTAAAAACTTGAACCTATCTTCAAAATAATATTTTACATAACATATCAAATCCCTATGGCATTCGAAACCAAATATATATGATTTTAGCCTTAAAATTGAATAAAGCATTTATCGAACATACTAGTTTGAATCAAACATATCATGTAATCCAAGCATATCATCATTAAAATCATCAAAACAAATATAAATATAAAACCCAAAATCAAATGTTCATGAAAAAAAAAATGAGATGGTTTTGATTATTATTCACCTTGCTTTGGATACGGAACTTGATATTTGATCTTGCTTAATTCTCCTTGCTTGATTCATTAGCTTTTAGTTCGTTTAAAATACTCTTATCCCCTAGGTTATGGTTAGAATTATAAACGTGTGAAAATGAAAATGGGAATAAGGGTTTAGGGGTTAAGGTTTATGGTGGAATTTCGCATAATGCCTTGCCTTATTATCTTATTATTTAACTTATAAAACCATTTCCATTTACTCATTCTTTTAATCTTATCTGGTTAAGCACGACCTCTGTTTTAAATTTTCAAATCTCAATCTCCTTATCCCTCTAATCTTTACATTATTCTATTTAATTTATATAATCAAATCTCATGAATAATATTAATTAAAATTAAGGGTGTTACAGGCTCCCCTCCTTAAATAATTTCGTCCACGAAATTCAATAAGGACTACGTACTAAGCATAGCAATCATCTGAAACAACTCTTAACTACCATACTAGCCTACCTGACTAGCAACGTTCTATATAAAGCTAATATAGAACATACCCTTATCGCAGATCAAGATAAGTATCTCTAATCTTATCTTCTGTGCCCCAAGTACAATCCTTCTTGTTGTCGCTTCATTGAACTTTCACTAACTTGACTGTCTTGTTTCTTAACCTCTTCTCATCTCTTGCTACAACCCGAACTGGTTTTCTAACAAAAGTCAAATTCGGTTCTACTATCAAATCTTCCAACTCTATCGGAGGAATAGTAGTCTCTGGATCATGCACATACTTGAAAAGATGAGATACATGAAACACATTATGGACGCCTGCCATACTGCTCGGCAACTCTACTCTGTATATGAGTTTTCAATCCTCTATAACTAGGAACAGACCAACATATCTCGGTGCCAGTTTCCCTGACTTTTCGAATCGAACCACAACCTTCATCGGTGATACTTTAATGAAGACACTATGTCCATTGAGAATTCGAGATCTTAATGACCCTTATCCACATAACTCTTCTATCTAGACTGAGTTTCCTTCATCCTTTCTTGGATCAACTCAATCTTCTCTGTCGCCTCTTTAACCAGATTTGGACCCAAGACTAATCTGTCTCCGGTCTCCAACCAACATGCTGGTGATTTGCATGGCCTTCCATACAAATCTTCAAAAGGCGCCATCCTTATAATGATCCGATAACAGTTATTGTAGGAAAACTCAACTAAGTGTAGGTGACCTTCCCAAGATTAACTGAATATCACACAAGCTCTTAACAAATTCTCAAGTACCTTATTGATTCTCTCTGTCTGTCCATCCATTTGAGAGTGATACGCAGTACTCATCTTGAGCTCGGTACCTAACACATCTTGTAGACTCTGGTAAACAAAGCATTTCTGTCAATAACTATACAACTAGGAATTCCATGCAGTCTGACTATGTTCTTCATGAACAACTAAGCTAAAATAGGTGTCGTCCTAGTTGACTTAACTAGACTGAAATGGGCATTCTCGGTCAACCTGTCCATTATGACCCATATACTTTCATTTCCTCGATTTGACCTCAACAACTCGTTTATAAAATCCATGGATATAGAATCCAATTTCAAAACAGGAATCTCCAAAGGTTGAAGCAATCCACTCGGCTTCTGATGTTCGGCCTTCGCTTGTTGACAGTTCGCACACTGCCTAACCCACAAGCCAACATCCTTCTTCATACCATCCTAGTAGAAACTCCTCTTAATATCCCAGAACATCTTGGTTCCTCCAGGATGAATCGTAAATTTTGATCGATGAAATTCCCTAATAAATTCTTTCCTTCAGTCCTCAACGTTCGAAAAACACAACTATCCCTTCTTTCTCAACCATCCTCTCCGATCAAGACTAGAATCCTTTAGATCATCGATCTCTGACCCAACCTCGAGCCTTCTAATCTTCTCGGCTATAATGGATCCTCTTTCTCCTTATAAGAAATTCTTTAGATCAACACTGGTCAAAGTTCTAAATAGGACAACATGGCAGTGCTCCGACTAGAACTAGCTCGATCTTAACTGAACATTACAAGTAGTCAAAGCTTCTAAATCTTTCAATTCTGCCAACATTGCTAACAACATATTCTGATGTTTTCTGCTGAGAGCGTCTACTAATTTATTCCCTTTTCCAGGTGTATACTCTATACCAAAATCATAAGTTGCTAAAAACTCTAGCTAGCTCCGTTGTCTCATATTCAACTCCTTCTGAGAGAATAAATATCTTAAGGACTTATGACCTGTGTAGAGCTCAAATCTCTCCCCCAAGAGATAATGTTTTCATATCTTCAACGTGAAGCTCACCGCGGCCAACTCCAAACCATGAGTAGAATATCTCACTTCATGTGGTCTAAGCTGTCATAATGACTTTACCCTTCTACATCAACACAACTCCTAATTCGATTTCGCATGCATCGGTATACACCACCAACCATTGGTTTTCATCCGAAACCACTAACACGGGGGCGTTGGTCAACAAATGATTTAACTAAAGGAATGCTTCCTTGCATTTGTCAGACCAAATGACCTTCACGTTCTTCCTAATCAACCTAGTCAAAGGCCCTGCTATCCATAAGAAATCCTTAATGAATCTTCGATAACAGCCAGGAAGTCCAAGAAAACTTCTATTCTCAATCACCGCCTCTGGTCTCTTCCAGTTATTAGTAGCTTCGATCTAATCTGAATTGACGGACAAATCCTTCTCCAAAACCATGTGACCAAGAAACTTAAACTCTTCTTTACAGAAATGGCACATGGAAAATTTCGCTTTTAGTTAATGCTACCTTAGCATCACCCTAAGATGATCTTTATGCTCTCTTTCATGCTTAGAGTACACTAAAATGTTGTCTATAAATACCAATACGAACCTATCCTATACTCTTGGAAAACTCGATTCATCATATCTACGAAGAAAGCTAGTGCATTCTTTAACCCGAACGGCATTACTAACCACTCATATGAAAAATACTTAGTCCGAAACATGGTCAATGGGATACTATCCTTTGCCACTCTCAACTAATGGGAACCTATCGCCAAATTCAATTGGGAAAATACTCTGGCTCCACACAACTGATCAAATAAATCATCGATTCTCATCAAAGGATACTTATCCTTGATCATCTTCTCATTCAACTTACTATAATCGATACATATCCTTAACGACCCATATGGTTTCTTTATAAACACCACAGCCGCATCCCAAGGTGAACTGCTTGGTCCAATAAAATTTCTCCCTTCCAGATCCACTAGCTGCACCTTCAATTCTTTCATCTCAGTCGGTGTCATCCTACTAGGTGGTCTACTTAAAGGTTTTGCTCCTGGCATAAGATATATCAAAAACTCAATGGCTTGTTTCGGTGGTAGTCCTGTAATTGGCTCAAAAACATCTGCAAATTCTCTTGCTATTCAAACCTGACTTAACTGTTCTTCTCTTCCATAGCACTCAACAGAGTACAAACACTCCGATCAGAATCCTCCACTCAGAACATAATTTAGTTATGATTATCAGGGCGTCTCAACGATATTTTCCTATCTTGGCAAAATATCCTAGTCTCATATCTACCCAGCCAATCCCTACCTAAAATACTTTCGAAATCTACGAAATAAAAAAATATAGACTGCATGCAAACTTGTGACTAAAAAATCAAGTCCTAACTAGTCACTTCTCATTCCCAGAGTTTCATACCCTCCTATCGGATTCACAACCCTTAAGAAAGTAACAAGGTATACGGGCTCTAAACATAACCTATCACCAAACACCGATATATAAATGAATGCGATGCATCAGTATTGAATAGTACCCTAAATGGTGCACTTCAAATCAAAAGTGTGTCTTCCATCACAGTCTTTCCTTTCTCAGCAGCAGTTGGCCTAGTAGACGATGGTCCAATAGCAAAGACTTTTTCCCTGTCTGCCCTGACTGGTTCTAGACATTGATTCTTATAAAGCCCAACCTGGTCGCTGTTAAAGCACTTCACACCCTTCTTGTCTACGGCCTTCTTTCCCTTTCCACTTTGGCATTCATGAGCATAATGATCCTTCTTATCACACTTAAAGAAAATTAGATTAGCCTTTTCCTTCTTGGCGGCTTCTCCCTTCTGGGTTCCCTTCTTCTTAAAGAACTTCCACTTCTTGCCAAGAGAACTTTGAGTATCAACCTGCTTCTCCTTCCTATAAGTAGCAATCATTTCCATATGTCGGATTTCCATTTTCACAACAACATTATAGGGATCAAAAGGATGTGGCAGGCTTGCCCTAGCAATCTTGGTTCTCAATCTTCGAATAAACTTCTCATTCCTCTTGATGACGATGTCAGATGTCCATACAAGGATAACTCATCAAACTTCGTGGCATACTCAATCATCGACATCTTGCTTTGCACTAAATCTATGAACTTCCTAAATAATACTGACTTTGTAACCTCAGACAAAAATCTCCCTTCAAATCTCCTTCAACATTCCACCCAAGTCAACTCTTCCCTTGGAGTTCTGGTAGTGACACTATTCCACCAATGAAGCACTGCTCCCTGCAACTGTCTAGAATCAATCCTCCTTTTCCGCTCGTCGTTTAATCCTAAGTCAGCGAAGATCCTTTCATAATGCAACAACCAATTCTTAACTTCTGTAGCATCTTCCATTTCCAAAAACATCTTCCCACCAAGACTGGTATAATCCCTTCTCAATTTAGCATAGTTTTTTCCAATTAGATCCACGGGATTAGCTCCTTCAAAATTCCCAGCATTACCCCCAGCTACACCTGCGACAGCTTCTGCTTGCACTAGATTGACGAAGAACTGATACATCATTCCCATATCTATAGGCAGATTTCCAGCACCTACGTTGGCATTGGCATTATGATTAGCATTTGCTTGTCGTCCGAGGTTCCTCCTAGTAATATGTCGAGCATTTCCATTAAGTGTACTACTTCCTCCATCAAGATTTCCTCTTCCATTTCCTGCCTCCATATCTTCATTTCTCGTAATTCTTCAAACGAGCAGTAGTAAGATACAGAAGAAAGGTCTAAGAGAGAGGGGTATACGTACTTATATATATATACATATATATATCTATGTATTTATGTATATATATCGAGTACAAGTACACTAATATAATGTTAACCCAAACCTCGATCTTATTTTCTGATTTATTGGATTATGTTTTAAAAAATCTATTAGATTTAAATTTCTTAAATTTTCATAAACCTATGCTCTGATACCAACTTATAACATCGCCCATTTGGAGGCCAAAACTAACAGCTACAGAGGCTACAGTCATCCATAGTTATTAATCCTTGACAACCAAATGCGATAATATTAGATACATTGATGTAACAGAAACACATGGATATGAAATTTTTTAGAACTATTAAAAAAATATCCATTCCATTTCAAATCGTTCCAAATTCATTACATAATCCCAAATTAAAGAACCACATTTAGAGAAAATATAATTAGTACAACATATGCCAAGAGCAACATATGAAGATGCTCCCTTGGATGGTCAGAGTATATACATATGCAATTAAACAATTTTGCATTTACATCAAAACACAACGGAATCAAAAAAGAAAAGAACTTCTAATAGCTAACTTGCCTCCTCCACGTCTCCGAAATCTTATTTGTCTAAAGGAGAACCTAAAAACCTTAACTCTCAAACTACTCAAAATCAATCGAGCACCTGAGAGTTTAAGGGGAAAACATAAGCTTCTAGTCAGACATAAATCCTAGTATGAAAAATAACCTACCATCTTGAACCTTTTAGATATCCAGAGAGACTAAGCCGCTTAGAAAAATGGGTTTTTCCCTTACTAGTTTATTACCCAAAAATCTGTAATAACCATATACTGTGCTCCTGCATCCATAATGGTTAAAAACGTAGCAATTTAAAATGTTATGATGATATATGGAAATATCTAGGATTTCCAATCCCCTTCATTTGACTATCTATCTCAGTTATAGTTTCTAGGGTCACAATCATCCTTTTAGTTTTCATGGGCTGACTAATAACTTGTTTAAAGCTTAGGAACTATCTATCCAGTTTCATAGTTACATGGGATCACTAAGAACCTATTGGTCCCTGCCAATAACTACATTCAATTATTCCATGGGTTCTCCCTGAACCTATTGATATCTCCATTAACTTTTCTTATATCATAGTCTTCATGGGTTGACTACGAACCTATTGACTTCTGTCAATAACTTTATCTGGGTATAATTTTCATGGGTTCACTACGAACCTAATGGGCCCTGCGAATAACACTTTCCAAACATAGTTTTCATGGGTTTACATTGAACCTGTCTAGTTTGACAACATCTTTGATCAGTCTTTAGGCATCCAATGTTCTATTCTACCTGACCTCCTGGATGCTACTCTATTCATTCCGGAGTTAACTCAATTTATATTCACTACTGGGTCAACCTAGCTAGTTATTCTACCCTTACTCCCCAAAATACAGTTATGGGTCAATTATATAGTGAATATGCTTATAGAAAAATCACATACAATAACATAACAATACCAATATTTATGGTTCAATATCCTTGAAATCAAACCTATATGAAATAGGGTTAATACATTTAACTCGTTATTTTTATCAAGGAAAGCTTCTTTAAAAACTCCAATGTAAAACCACTTTAAAGCTCTTTTATATTGTAATAAGTTTTCCTTTAAAAATGAGATTGGACTCTTTGTTTTGAAAACTAAGGCTTTCGATACCTTAGACCTTTACTTTAGAAGCCATTAGAATATATCTTTCGAAAGCATTCAAATCTTCTTTTCAAAACAATTAAACATACTCCTTTCGAAACACTTTACAATATCTCTTTCAAAAGCATCAAAACTGTAACGACCCGAAATTTTCGATCCAGAAAATTCCAGATAGTTAGGAAAAGAAGAAAAGAGAAAGAAGAAGAAATAGTAACAATTCACAGAAACCTCACATTTGTAGTGGATCAAGATATAATATCACATAAATAACAGTTTTACAAAGAAGAACTGTATCAGTACACTTATATTTTATACATCAGAGTTACAACCATTACCCATCACTGGATAGTTTAAAACAACATGTCCTAGCTATACAATATTATATCACAGCGGGAAACACTCCATACGTTCCTGCACTCCAGCTCTCCTTCTGAGCTCCAGAACATCCTTTCCTGAAAATCTGTAATACTCGGTCTGACCCAAGCATTACATCAAAGTAACACCCGGGTCAGGCTGGAAACCAGCGTGAGTAAACCAATCTAACAAAGAATACAAAAGCATACAACTTATATACCAGGTAACTTATATCAATTTACAACTTCACAAGCTGTTATAGACATTACTTATTTCACACATCAATTTATAAGTGCCAAACATAGATTAAATGGTCAAATTTACTTAAATCATTCCATATTAGCCTATTGATTCCACATGTCAATTTATAAAGAATTGAAGTGGTTTCGGGTATTTACTAATACCCGACTCCGGTCTCTTCGAATCCAACGTCATCTAAACCAA
The DNA here is from genome assembly GCA_030765085.1 of Allium cepa. Lineage (NCBI taxonomy): Eukaryota > Viridiplantae > Streptophyta > Magnoliopsida > Asparagales > Amaryllidaceae > Allium > Allium cepa. The sequence continues at coordinate 889,807,830 of CM060929.1, forward strand.
GTTATTCAATTAAATACAATTCAACTTTAATTACCGAATAACACTTTTACACAGCAATTTATAATTGATAGATAATCACATTATCACTGTATCCAGCATATCATATCAGAAGGCAATTCATATCAGAGATATCAACCAATCCAAGCACTTATCATCATTCAATCATTCATAAGCAAAATTGATCACTTTCATTAATTACATTAATTAATGATCCTCTAATTACTTTCATTAGTTAATTATTTTTAAACTTCCTTTAATAATTAACCTTTATTTTAATTAATCGACCTTGATTAATCAAAATCAGAAATTAACTTTCCTAAATTACTCCATCAATTAAACCAACTCCTTGATAAATTATATTAATTAATACTGAGTACCTATAACTTAATTCCTTCCATCAAGTAATGGTCCTTTAATTACTTATCATCAAGTAATTTCCTTTTAATTAATTACATCGGGTAATTGTTCACTCATTACTTCACTAAGGAATTACACATCATTAATTACTTAAACTAATTATACTTAATTTTTAATTAATTATATTTATTAATCATCCTTGATTAATCTCATTCTGTAATTTATTACTTTTAATTAATTACATCACTTAATTAACTTCCCATAAATTTTATTAGTAAAAACTTTAAGTTAATTACACTAAGTAATTAATTATTAATTACTTCTACTAAGTAATTATTCTTAATATTAAGTACATCACGTAATTAACCCAAAACCACTTTCAAATCTTCAATTAATTACACCCTATAATTACCATTACTAATTCTTTCACGAAGTAATTACACATTATAAGCCTCAATAAGTAATTATATTCAATCCCATCATCAAGTGATTATTTAAATTAATTAAACCAATTAATTAACTTAAGCTAATCATATTAATTAATTACATAGAATAATTAATTTCTTTTATTAATTACACTAAGTAATTAATCCTTAACAAATTTATCCACCTTCATTAATGACATTAAGAAGTATCTTCAATTACTTCCACTTAGTAATTATCATTAATTTATTAATCTTATTCAGTAATTAATCATCCCTTAATTACTTAATTTAATTTATAAAAATCTTAATTGATTAAAGGTAAACCATTTATTTTATAAATGGCTTAAATTTTCCTTTAAATCCTTACTAAATGAATTTTGAAAATAATTTATCACCATACTATTAACTTAACATTTAAAGTTAAATTTTACGATTTAAAATTTCCTAATCTTTTAAGCATCACTTAATTTACAAAATCAAGTTTTCAATTTAAACAAGCTTACAAGCAAAGGATGTTTATATTATGAACACTTTTAAATTTTAAACCTGCATTATGATCAAACAGAACATCATCGTCAAAACCCGGGCCTGCTTTACTTCCCTCCCGAGATGAAACCCGAGCTACGTGAGTTATTCAACAACTTCGAGTTCAAGACGCAAGCTACGTGAGTTATTCAACAACTTCGAGTTTGACCCGCACATCCCCCTTCTTCCCAAATCCCATCCAAAACCAGATACCCAATGTTCCACCATGCACATGCACATGCATTCCTGATGTTGACGATCACTTCCACGACCGCCGGCACACCACCCATGATCCTCCCAAGCCTTTCGATCATCCACGTTCAACGAAGTCGACCGGAATCAAATTCGAGCTTGACGAAACTCCCTCGAACCCAAACCTGATGATGAAAACCCCCTTGCCTCGTCGGTCTAGTTCATCAGAAATCATGTCGACCCACCTGGAATGCGACGAAATCCCAATTTTCGGTCATTATTCAATATCTCATGAATTACTTGATTAAAATTCACGATTTCAATTTTAAAAATTATCATTTTTGATAACAATTTAAATCATATACTTGAATCACCAAATTACTAAGATCGAAATTTTGATATGGGTTGAATCTTTACTGTTCTTCCTTCTTATTATTCAAACTAGCTTCAGATTTAGCTTGGAACCATTTTTAAAATTGATATCTTGTTATAACAACCAATTCTTATTTATTCGTTGAAGACTAAAAATTACAGATGAAAAGCATTTAAATTTTGAACCCTATCTGCAATCTGGAAGTGAAGAACAGAGTTATAACACTGACATGCACTCATAAATGTTCATAATATATACATATGAGATCATATACAACAATCAAACAAGCACTTTACAATTTATCTAAAGTTTTACTGCATGCGACATGGTTTATACAGATTTTATAACTTTAAATAAGGATTGTTTACTCACTGATTTTAGAAATGCAGAGGCTTCAGTTCAGAGTTTAATCCTTTGATTACTTCAGTTTTGAATTTGAATTACCATATTTACCATTGCTTCCAAGATTGAAACTCCCAGTTTAAAATTGCGTTGAATATGTTTTTGCTTTGATCTGCCCAGTTTTTGTGAATTTGTTTACTGATTTGCATTTTTCAAAATTTTGTTTTCTTTATTTTAAAAGATGAAAAATAAAAAGAATTGAAAGTGGATGTATAGATATAATTATAGCTTTAGTTTATGATTTTAAAAATAAAAGAAAATATTAAGAAAATTGTGACACTTGATGATTGCATAAATCCTTTGGCTTACATTTGTTAAATTATGTGTTACTATTCCAACACTTGTATTTTGTGTGTGTAATTATATTTTAAAATGTTTTATAAATCTTTATATATTTATCTCATGTATACTTTAAATAAATATAATAGAACCTTTATTTATTCTTATTTAAATTTTAAACTTAAATTATTTATACTTTAATTGATACCTATATATAAATACAAGTTGTAGATTTTTTAAATCAATTTATTTTTAAGATATGTATATGGAATTCCAAATCATATTTTATTTACAACTATGTATATATACACATGAACAATAGTAATTAACAAGTATATCTAATTTATTTGAAAATATAGGTTTCCTTTTGTAAATTTTAAATTATATGAGAAGATTATTAAATAAATACTTATATCCAGATATATATAATTAAATTTTATTTTTTTCTATACAATCTACAAACTAGATAATTATCCAATTATTAGATGTTCAAAAATTCGGGTTATCACATTCCTCCCCCCTTTGAATCTTTTCGTCCCCGAAAAGAGACAGAGCCAGAATCTATTAGAACACTTAATTTCAGTTAAATTTCCTCTTCGATTATTTTTAAAACACTTTAAAATCTATATAATATTACCAAAATAGTTTTTATAAAAAATACTTTATAACTCGATGTTTAAACAAGTCTGTCATCGTTCTTACAGAAATTCGGTCGTACGTTTATCAGGCGTAAGACTAAAAACCTATAAGTACTCAGCAGACCCGATTTCAACACCTAGTGAAAATACTTGGAAAATAATTCTATTGAAAATATAGAAAACATTTTTGAAAATAGAGGAAATATCTTTGGTGAGAATGCTCTGGAAATCATCGCCCCAATCCATGGTCGCAGTTAACCCGATGGTTACGTTGCCATTCCGACAAAATCCAAAGATAACTGTAGGCCTCCGCGCCCATCGATTACACCATGGAACCCGCTACAGATCGCAGCTACAACTGGGGTTACGTTGCCATCACAGCAAAACCCATATAACTATAGGCTTCAGCGCTCTCGAATTTCGCTGCCAAAAGAATGAAACTTCTCCACTCCACTTGACCATAGATCGCAGTCTACCGATGTTACGTTGCCTTCCCGGCAAAATCAAGTGTAGACCGTTGACACTCACCTCCACACGATTTCCGCTATGGTCCACACAGTAGATCGCAACGACATCGAGTTACACTGTCGTCACAGCATAACCCAAATGCCTCTGTAGGCATCAGCGCCCTCGACTTTCGCTACCCAATAATCCTCAGGAACTAGTTTTGTCCGGACACCTCACAGGATCAACTTTAGAACCTCCCCCTTAGAGGCTTAAGGTAGTACCAACCTATGGTACTCCTGAGAAGTTCATCCCAACGGAGCGCCTTTTTCTCCAGAGCCATTTTCAAAACACTTTATACTATACACATATAGTATCTTCTAAGTCATACACCTAGTATGAATCTCATATAAATCTCCTTTCTCAAAATCGATTATCTCAAAATCGATAATTCTCAAACTAGGCTTTCCCAATTCCATAATTGATTTTACCCAAAAATCAAAAGCCTTTCCAAATCCAAAGGTTCCAAAAACCCTTTCTCCAGAATCCTCATAAGATCCTTTATATATATATATAGTCATATATAATTGTTTTTTAAAAACTTTGGATCATTTCAAACTTGTATAAAACTCCTTTTATAATTCAAATATCTTCCAAAATCGTTTCCTTCCGGCAATAGATTCAACAAGGAGAGATTTATCTTATATAACAAAGATATATAACTTTGTTTATCCCAAATCAAATATTCAAATTTGATTACTTTATAAAGTCATTAACCATATTACTTACTTCATAAAGTAAATTTCTCCATAGAAATATCCAATTTCTATTTATTTCATCATATACTTCACAAAATATATTTTCATTTCAAAAACCATTTTACAATTCTTATCCACAAATTTCCAGTATTAATTTCATTCAAACCGTACGATGTATACATATCATTCGTATGCTATGCTGATCTGATCGCTCGCTCGATCACACAATTTCCCTTCCGAACTAGTATCGTCCACACAACTTTCTAGTGAGGACTCAGATCTGGTTTCTTGATCAGAAACCGCCATTCTCCTTGCATAGCCATAACTATGATAGAGAATATCCAAAACCAATCAACAATCCATATCCAGGTTCGCCGTCGAAAATCGAGTGAAAAATCCCAAGTCAGATCGATATAATTATCTTGAAATTCTATGCTCGAATCTAGATCAAATCACTAGGCGAATAGAATAATATACGTACATCCTACGTATTTATCTCAATGATCATTAGCCAAATCAATTTCTTTTCTATTCACATTCACTTAAATTTTCATTCACTTATTCACAATTGTTTCAATCCATTCGGATTATCACCTCTATTCTTATCTCAATTGGGTATTTAATCATATACAGTTTGCACTCTGACCAGTTCATATTTTGAAAATAGCTTGAAAAACTTTAAAATAGATAAGTAGTTGAAAAATAATTATTAATTTGTAAAATAACTATAAAATAATTAAGTAATTGTAAAATAATTGAAAAATAGTCAAATAGTTATAGAAATTTTAAATAATTGCAAAATAGTTGAAAAATATTAATTAATTTGTAAAACAATTGAAAAATTGTTAAATAGTTCCAAAAATAATTGTTAAACAAGTATAAGAAAAGTTGTATAGTAAATAGTTTGGAAAAATAGATTTGTACTAAAACAATTTATTTTGAAAATAGTCAAAAGTCAAACTGTTCAATTCCCAACCTCCATTTCCAATCAATTCAATTTAAATTTCCATTTCCATTTAAATTGATCCAATTCCAATTAAAATAACTTCAATTTCTATTGAAATTGATTTAGCCCAATTCAAGTTGAATTAACCTCAGTTTCTTTCCAAATTTAACTTTATTCAACTTTGATCTCAAATTCTACTAATTTAAATAAATTTCAATTGAACTAGTTCCAATTTCAGTCCATTTTAACTCCAGTTTGAATTAATCCCAATTTCTTACTCTATTTCCAAATCAAGTTGAATTATTCTTGATTTCCTCCCACATTCAATTCAAATTCTATTTGAATTTAAAACTATTCAACTTTAATTACAATTCTAAATTTATTCAAAACAATTTGGACTAGTCTCAAATTGAACCCACTTCAATTTCAGACCATCTCAATTCATGTTTGAATAAATCCTAATTCCTATCTGAATTTGATCTTATTCAACTTCAATTTCATTTCAAAACAATCCAATTCAAATTTTCCATTTCAATTTTTAAACTTATCCATCTTCAATCACAATTCTAATTAATTCAAATCAAATTTAATTTGAATTAGTTCTATTCAAATTTCAACTTACAACCATCTCGAATTATAAATTCGAGTTAAATTTTAAATGTTGGTTTAACCTCTTAAACCAAATTATCCTTATTTAAAGCTTTTAATAATTAAATTCTGAGTCCAAATTCCATATTATTCTAATTTAAATTGCCCTTTACTTCTTCATAAACTTATTTCTAAGTTCAAATCATAGTTCAAATTTTTTTTTTAAACAACTCATTCTTTGAAATTCAATTTATTCCCAAATTTGAATTTTGAAACCAATCCTTAACAATTTGAACTTCCAAGTTTCTTTAAACATCCAAAACTTAAGTTCAAAGTGATTTCACTTCCACAAGTTCACTTTTAATCTTAAAATTCATCTTATTACCCATTCATCTCAAGAATGGATGTATTACCGCACTTTATTTTTTCATTCATTTAAACAAATCCAGTTTTCAGCTTAAAGATTATTAATAATAACAGGATGGTATCATTCAAATTATTTTAAAACATCCATCCATTTCCAATTTCAGATCTCAAACCCATTTTGAGATCACATAAACTCCCCATTCAAATCAACCATTTTAACTTCCCAAGTTAAATCCTAATTTCATCTTGAAATTGCCAATTCAGGTTGTTCATTCAACTTATTTAACTTCTTCTATGTTAAATTCAATTTACTTAATCCAGTCAACTTTACCCAATTTAAATTCCCATTCAAATTTCAAAATACTTTCCCATCTATAAGTTCAAAAACTTATCACTTTGGGTTTTCACATCTCATTCCAAATTTAAAGCTCAACATTTAGAGTTTATTTCAAACCGTCTTTGATATTATGTATATTCCTCACATATATGTATATTTTCTTCTTGGCCCACCAAGCCGAATTTTAAAATTTAAACCACCCTTGGTTTTAATTCAAAACAAATTCTTATTCTAAAATATGATTACATTCAAAATAGTTTGAATAATATTATTTCCTTTAACATTTTGAAAATAATTTAAAATGTTTAAATCTAGAATTCAGAACTTCACAATTTGAATCTCACTTCAATTTACATCCTTCCTAATTTACACGTTGTTCTCTTTAAATGGTTACTTCCTTAAAACATTTTATTGTTTGTTGGAAAACAATCATCCCATTATTAAACACAATAACCATTCTATTTCTCCGGTGTGAAACCAATTCTAATTCATCTTATTTAGAAATTCTATTACCACTTAATTTAATTCCAATATTTAACATGCAATTACCTTAATATTTATTAGAAAGATATATTGCTTTATATTTCAAAATATATTCTTATATAAAATCATTTAAATCTTTATATAAGAAAATAACAAGTACGCTCTCATATATATATATATATATATACACACACACACACACACACACACACACACACACACACTCACTCATCCTAGGGTACCATTGACCCTATCCTTAATGAGTAATCCCACCAGAGCCAAGGTTCTCGTTAACCTTCGGCTCTGATGCCAAATGTAGCGACCCGAAAATTTCGATCCAGAAAATTCCAAATAGTTAGGAAAAGAAGAAAAGAGAAAGAAGAAGAAATAGTAACAAGTCACAGAAACCTCACATTCGTAGCGGATCAAAATATAATATCACATAAATAACAGTTTTACAAAGAAGAACTGTATCGGTACACTTATATTTTATACATCAGAGTTACAACCATTATCCATCACTGATAGTTTAAAACAACATGTCCTAGCTATACAATATTATATCACAGCGGGAAACACTCCATACGTTCCTGCCCTCCAGCTCGCCTTCTGAGCTCCAGAACGTCCTTTCATGAAAATCTGTAATACTCGGTCTGAACCGAGCATTACATCAAAGTAACACCCGGGTCAGGCTGGAAACCAGCGTGGGTAAACCCATCTAACAAAGAATACAAAAGCATACAACTTATATAACCCGGGTAACTTATATCAATTTACAACTTCACAAGCTGTTATAGACATTACTTATTTCACACATCTATTTCTAAGTGCCAAACTTAGATTAAATGGTCAAATTTACTTAAATCATTCCATATTAGCCTATTGATTCCACATGTCAATCTATAAAGAATTGAAGTGGTTTCGGGTATTTACTAATACCCGACTCCGGCCTCTTCGAATCCAATGTCATCTAAACCTAAGTTATTCAATTAAATACAACTCAACTTTAATTACCGGATAACACTTTTACATAGCAATTTATAATTGATAGATAATCACATTATCACTGTATCCAGCATATCATATCATAAGGTAATTCATATCAGAGATATCAACCAATCCAAGCACTTATCATCATTCAATCATTCATAAGCAAGATTGATCACTTTCATTAATTACATTAATTAATGATCCTCTAATTACTTTCATTAGTTCATTATTTTTAAATTTCCTTTAATAATTAACCTTTATTTTAATTAATCGACCTTGATTAATCAAAATCAGAAATTAACTTTCCTAAATTACTCCATCAATTCAACCAACTCCTTGATAAATTATATTAATTAATACTGAGTACCTGTAACTTAATTCCTTCCATCAAGTAATGGTCCTTTAATTACTTATCATCAAGTAATTTCTTTTAATTAATTACATCGTGTAATTGTTCACTCATTACTTCACTAAGGAATTACACATCATTAATTACTTAAACTAATTATACTTAATTTTTAATTAATTATATTTATTAATCATCCTTGATTAATCTCATTCTGTAATTTATTACTTTTAATTAATTACATCACTTAATTAACTTCCCATAACTTTTATTAGTAAAAACTTTAAGTTAATTACACTAAGTAATTAATTATTAATTACTTCTACTAAGTAATTATTCTAAATATTAATTACATCACGTAATTAACCCAAAACCACTTTCAAATCTTCAATTAATTACACCCTATAATTACCATTACTAATTCTTTCACGAAGTAATTACACATTATAAGCCTCCATAAGTAATTATATTCAATCCCATCATCAAGTGATTATTTAAATTAATTAAACCAATTAATTAACTTAGGCTAATCATATTAATTAATTACATAGAATAATTAATTTCTTTAATTAATTACACCAAGTAATTAATCCTTAACAAATTTATCCACCTTCATTAATGACATTAAGAAGTATCTTTAATTACTTCCATTTAGTAATTATCATTAATTTATTAATCTTATTCGGTAATTAATCATCCCTTAATTACCTAATTTAATTTATAAAAATCTTAACTGATTAAAGATAAACCATTTATTTTATAAATGGCTTAAATTTTCCTTTAAATCCTTACTAAATGAATTTTGAAAATAATTTATCCCAAACTATTAACTTAACCTTTAAAGTTAAATTTTACGATTTAAAATTTCCTAATCTTTTAATCATCACTTAATTTACAAAATCAAGTTTTCATTTTAAACAAGCTTTCAAGCAAAGGATGTTTATATTATAAACACTTTTAAATTTTTAACCTGCATTATGATCAAACAGAACATCACCGTCAAAACCCGGGCCTGCTTTACTTCCCTCCCGAGATGAAACCCAAGCTACGTGAGTTACTTAACAACTTCCAGTTCAACACACAAGCACCTCGAGTTCGACCCGCACATCCCCCTTCTTCCCAAATCCCATCCAAAACCAGATACTCAATATTCCATCGTGCACATGCACACACATTCCTAACGTTGACGATCACTGCCGCGACCGCGGCCACACCACCCATGATCCTCCCAAACCTTCCGATCATCCACGTTCAACGAAGTCGACCGAAATCAAATTCGAGCTTAACGAAACTCCCTCGAACCCAAACCTGATGATGAAAACCCCCTTGCCTCATCGGTCTAGTTCATCAGAAATCATGCCGACCTACCAGGAATCATCATCTCCGACTCACACATCATTTCTACCAACTTCGATCAAGCTCGATCCATTCTCACCATTGCGATGATTCCTGATTCATCGTCGAACCCATGAGACCATAAAACCCTACAATCTCCTTGAGTCGCTGCCTCGATGGTTTCTAAACCCAATCAACTATTTCCCAATGTTCATCGACCACGTGGCCTCCTTCGACCAAAATCCCAGCGTCAAACTTGCGCGATCACCAACAAACGACGAAATCCCAATTTTCGATCATTATTCAATATCTCATGAATTACTTAATTAAAATTCATGATTTCAATTTTAAAACATCATAATTTTTTATAACAATTTATATCATATACTAGAATCACCAAATTACTAAGATCGAAATTTTGATATGGGTTGAATCTTTACTGTTCTTCCTTCTTATTATTCAAACTAGCTTCAGATTTAGCTTGGAACTATTTTTAAAATTGATATCTTTTTATAACAACCAATTCTTGTTTATTCATTGAAGACTAAAAATTACAGATAAAGAGCATTTCAATTTTGAACCCTATCCATCTGGAAGTGAAGACCAGAGTTATAACACTGACATGCACTCATAAATGTTCATAATATATACATATGAGATCATAAACAATAATCAAACAAGCACATTACAATTTATCTAAAGTTTTACTGCATGCGACATGGTTTATATAGATTTTATAACTTTAAATAAGGATTGTTTACTCACTGATTTTAGAAATGCAGAGGCTTCACGTCAGAGTTTAATCCTTTGATTACTTCGATTTTGAATTTGAATTACTATATTTACCACTGCTTCCAAGATTGAAACTCCCATTTTAAAATTGCTTTGAATATGTTTTTGCTTTGATCTGCCCTGGTTTTGTGAATTTGTTTACTGATTTGCATTTTTCAAATTTTTGTTTTCTTTGCTTTAAAAGATGAAAAATAAAAAGAACTGAAAGAGGATGTATAGATATAATTATATCTTTAGTTTATGATTTTAAAAATAAAAGAAAATATTAAGAAAATTGTGACACTTGTTGATTGCATAAATCCTTTGGCTTACATTTGTTAAATTATGTGTTACTATTCCAACACTTGTATTTTGTGTGTGTAATTATATTTTAAAATGTTTTATAAATCCTTATATATTTATCTCATGTATACTTTATAGAAATATAATAGAACCTTTATTTATTCTTATTTAAATTTTAAACTTAAATTATTTATACTTTAATTGATAACTATATATAAATATAAGTTGTAGAGTTTTTAAATCAGTTTATTTTTAAGATATGTATATAGAATTCCAAATCATAGTTTTATTTACAACTATGTATATATATACATGAACAATAGTAATTAACAAGTATATCTAATTTATTTGAAAATATAGGTTTCCTTTTGTAAATTTTAAATTATATGAGAAGATTATTAAATAAATACTTATATCCAGATATATATAATTAAAAAAAATTCTATACAATCTACAAACTAGATAATTATCCAATTATTAGATGTTCAAAAATCCGGGTTATCACAAAAACCTTCCTTTTGAAACCATTGAAATATTCCTTTCGAAAGTATTAAAGCATATCTTTCCAACTTATAGAAGCATAACTTCGAAACCGCTTGAAAATACCTCTTTCAAAACCCTTGGTTTTAATCTTAACATAATTTTTGGGTTAAAATGATCATAAGTGAAAGTACCCCTTTCAAAACCATTAACCTTCAAGTAAAAGAGTTTGGAGAAAACAGATGGCTTCGGAACCATCCTTTCGAAGGGTTTAGTCTTTAAGGAAAACAATTGGAAGGATAGCTTCGAAACACCTTTCGAAGCCATTTCCTTCGAAACCTTTGGTTTAAATGGCTATTGGAGCCCTATTAAAAGCATTGGGAAGCGGCTTTATATTTATAAAAACGAATGCTTGCCTTTCAAAATCATTGAAAACGTCAACCTGTTCGAAAGGTAAGAAGATGGCAGTAAGGTTTCGACTTGGTTCGAAACTAGCCTTTCGATGGCTTCTCTTTAAAACATGAAATGCGACAACTCATTCGAAAGATACCCTTTCAAAACAAGAAGGCGGAAACCCCTTCGAAAGCTATAGCGAAATCTCTTTTCAAAGCAAAACAAAATCCTTTGAAAGCTATTTAAAATGGCCTCGACCCTTTCAAAAGCTTGGTTTCGACTCTATAACTGCCGCCTTTCTCCAATCCACTTCGTACAAAAGCATTGATACCATGTGTACTGGTTTCAACTAAGTTAAGGGAAGAAGTATGGGTTTGAACGATTGCTACTAGAAGTGGAAAAACAATGAATCTATGAAAAACTGTTTTGTTGCCTTTTAAGTAAATGCTTTTCAACTAACTTGCCTATTTGTAAAAATATAATTGGTTGCCCTAAATTTACCAAAATATTTTCTAAAAGAGTACCGAATTCATCCAGGATCGATTAAAAATAACTAATAAAGAAGCCCTTCCCTTTAACAAAACATTTAAGTCCTCCAACATAATTAATTTATATTACATAGTAAATTACTATGAAAAAAATCCCCAAAAATCATCAAAATTCACTATTAATATGTTATCTAAAATACATAAATTTCAGACCCATAATCCTTTATATAATAGGCAAAATAAATTTTTAAACCCAATCAATTATTTTTTCTTCAAAAATTCATAATAAATTATCCATAGCTTGGATAATTGTGAAAATTTAAACCCATCATCAAAATAATGTTTTACATAACATATCAAATCCCCATGGCATTTGAAACCCAATATATATGATTTTAAACTTAAAATCAAATAAAACATTTATCACACATACTCGTTTGAATCAAACATATCATGTAATCTAAGCATATTATCATTAAAATCATCAAAACAGATTTAAATATAAAATTCGAAAAATAATGTTCATGAAAACAAAAGTGAAATGGTTTTTATTATTATTCTCCTTACTTTGGATAAGGAACTTGAGATTTGATCTTGCTTAATTCTCCTTGCTTGATTCCTTAGCTTTTACTTGATTTTTCATCCTCTTATCCCCTAGGTTATGGCCGGATTGCTCTTGGGTTTATGTTTTAGAATTATAAACTTGTGAAAATGAAAATGGGAATAATGGTTAAAGGGTAAAGGGTTATGGGGGAATTTCACATAATGCCCTTGCCTTATTCTCTTATTAGTTAACTTATAAAACCATTTCCATAAACTCATTCTTTTAATCTTATTTGGTTAAGCAAGGCCTCTATTTTATATTTTGAAATCTCAATCTCCTTATCTCTCTAATATTTACATTATTCTATTTAATTTATCTAATCAAATCATCTGAATAATGTTATTTAAAATTAAGGGTGTTACAGGGGGTTCTTGTTGGTGTGAAATCACGAAGCTTGTAGATACTTCCTAAGTAAATATTAGGTCAAGTTTGATAGTCGACTTACCGATTGTCTAGTCATAAACAATTGCTTATACAAATAAATATTTGTATATATAACTCGTTTCCGACATTCACGCTTAACTATTCCTTATCCGAGAGTGAAGTCAGGTTAGTTAGATCACTAGTTCCATATCAAAGCCTTGCTTGGACACTTCATTCTTGAATCTCACAAATAGAAAAGTTAATCTTGTCAGCTTTTTGTGTTAAGTATAATATTAATGATTTCCAAAAAAGTAAGTAATCAACATGATTAACATGTTTCCGACATTCCAAACTTAACTATTCCTTGGCCAGGAGGGAAGCATGTAGGTTAGTGCTCTACTGCTCATTACCTACACATACATCAATCTTATCTCTCACAAATAGATAAGCCTACTCCATTGACTTTTAGTGTTAAGTATAGTTAATTACTTTTCAAAAAAGTAATTAAACAATTAACCATTTGTCCACTAATAAATTGCTAACCCCTTTCTAAATATTTTGTTTATACTTTTAAAACCCTTTTTAAAATGATATATATGTATAGTAATTTATTTATAAAACTAGATATTAAACAAACCATTTTTAGAAGACATTTATTACATGAGTTACAAAATAGTGTCCATGTTTTCTATTAACTATATGTACTTAAAAATTATTTTAAAATATTTTATAGTACTTATAATAGTAGGTAAAATATTTACTCAATATATTACTTCAAAATAACCACTTTATAATTTCCTTAAAAACTTAGAAAAACAAGTTTTTATTATAAAATCATCTTCTTCAAAAATTCATAACTAATTAAATTAATAAATATCTCAAACCACTCTGAGATACCCTAATAATAGTGAGTAAACATTGTAAAGATAATGAAACATAATACATAAATATCTTTATAAACCTTTTAGTCCAAAAATCAAGTCTAAACGGGGCAATTTTTCATGAGTGAAGTTTTGGTAGCTTTTCGAGATGTTACTTAACTTTTTACTATCTAAACCTTTCATGGTAACAAACATACATATCGAAAATTACAAATATGGCAAGAAATCCCTAAGGATCTCTCAACAAAGTTTCATAGAAATCCCTAAAAACATAAGTGCATCTATAGTGACTATTGCTATTGTAATTTCCCACTATTTTGAACCATTCAAATCGACAATAAACCACACATGTCGGACTTGAATAATTCAAAACAGTAGATTGTAATATAATTTGGAGCAAATAAAACCAACCATAGAATCATAGACACAGAAATATCAGAATAACTCACAGTGGAAATAAAAATAACCATAGTAGTTCATGAAGCTACTACAAACATAGTCTCAAAACAAGTAAAAAATACCAGAGTCTGAAAGTAAATACAATAAAAATCCCAATACATATATCCACTAATACATAAGCTGAATAGAAATAACTGAATAGAAATAGATAGACAAATAGATATATAGATAATCTCTAGCAAATCCTCTAGCTTTGAAGATGAAATCCAAAGTTGTGATATCCAGGCTGACCCGAGCGCAAAGCAAAACACAAAACACTCGAGTCAGGACGTGCATACTTATACAATATAAACCAACTCAAGTGAACTATAATAGAAATGCACAACTAACTTAAACGATGCTTGGGACCGCCCATCCTTTAAGGATCCGTTAAACTATCTACTATGTAGTAATATACGCTATTATAATAATTTCTAAAGTAAAGTATAACATATTTTAAAAATAGCATTAAGGCGTTACCCATATCCCCCTTAAAACATTTTATAGTTCCTGTAGCCTATACAGTACCATCGTACCTCCAGATTGAGAGGCTACCATAAATACTCCATAGGCACGACACAAACCAAACTCGTAGTAAAGAACGCTAGGGTAGGTGGCACAGCACAACTAGGCAATGCCATGGTAGATATACCAATTACGCATCCGGACTGGTCGTAAAGCATAACCGCAGCTACCGTCTACCTCGAGCCACACTCCAAAAAAATCAAAGGTGCGCACCAATAAATCGCAAAGTAATAGAATGGCATTGAAGAAGTGTCTGAACAGAGAAGCTAGCACATTGGCTCGGAATCGCTCCTGTTTTAGCCACCTTATGCCAACTCACGAGACTCGGTCCCCATATATACCTCAATAGGACGTCGTCACCATCCTACTTCATTCTGGAATCTCCACCACGTACACAGTTGCTAAAGTGGTTTTCGGAGTTGGTAGAGAGTATGACAACTTTCAATCCCGGTCTCTTTAACAACCAAACGTTATTATAACCCATGATTATTTATTTCAAATGGTTTACATTTCAAAACAAACATTTCCATTTCAAAAAACCATTTAAACCAAATGCTAGTACTCTTCCAAAAACAATATCCATTTAAAAATGGTAATACTTCCAAATCAATATACTTAATTATAGCACTTTAAAAATGTAATAATTTAGAAATCATAACACTTGAAAAATGAGACCCTTATATAATAGCATTTCAAAAATGTTATCTTTTAGAAATAAAGCATACTTGAAACATAACCTAAAGTAGTATAACACTTTTAACAATACAACTTAAATAATATAGCATTTTGGAAATGCTACAAATACCACTATAACATTTTAAACATCATATCTTCAATTTAAATCATAGTTATTTATTATACAAAACATATCCATTTTATAAAATAAAATCTATCACTATTACTAGGTTAGATTTAAAACTCCATATTAAATCCAATTTAATTATTAAGTTATTTGTCATAGATAAAATCTTTAAATTTGGTTCTTAAACCAATTATTTATTTATATAAATTTAACTTATTAGAACCAATATATATTATTTAAAAAATCATTTAAATCAAAATTTAGTTAAAATTTCATATATTTAAAGATTCAAAATACTTAATAATTTTTGGAAAACTATTATTTTAAAATTAACCATAGGTCTATATAATATTTTCTAATCTAGGCCAAGTGACAAGGATATGTATCATTTCAATCCGTAAAATATAAAATCCCAGGGTCAACCATTTCGAACCTGCAATCCCAAGTCAAATAAAATAAAAATCGCTTGAGCCTACCATTTCTCATAATGATTTTTCCCTATTCTAAAGTCCATTCAGGTATGTATCATTTCAACCCATAGTGATTCTATACTAGTTAGGGAACTTGCAGTGTAAGAAACAGAAAATAAAATAAACAGTATAACATAGCGCATCATATCAGGTGATGTAACAAGTATATAATCAGGTTATAACATCATATAAAAGCATGTAACAAAGATATATGAACTATGATCATCATAGCATATCAACAACTACACATTCACATGTCATCATTTCATAATTATATACGTACGGATGTCGAGAGCGATAACTCACCTTCTAAAGCTAGAGATGATAATTCAAGACACATGAACAAACTTCGAAAAGCACGACAAAGCACGAACTAGATTTGAGTGGATGAAGGGCCAAGATTCAAATCATGCAAACAAACAACTACAAACATATATAAGCATACATTCAACACAAAAGAATTTGAATTAAACAATGCCAAAATATAAACAAAGTGGAATAAAATGGCTTAACCAATGCAAGTGGGCTTGGCCACTTTCAAAATAGACTTGACCATCATCAAGTAATGCTCGGCCACCATGGTTTAGAAGCATATATGCTCGGCCATGATCAGGAAAAAAGGCCCGGCTATGGAGTACATGAAGTGGTGGCAAACCAAAATTCAAGTGGAAGGAAAAAAGGAAAAGGGCATGTGAGCTTTGGGTTCGATCTATGGCTAATATGCTCGGCCCAATGTGCTAAGATCAGGTCAATTGATGTAATGGATCAACACACATCAGACCAGGTCACGGCTATGGATAGGAAAGGTCATGGCACGACAAAGTGGGTGGAGGAATTGGTGGTGGACGAGGCTAGGAAAGTGGAAGTGGATAATATGGTGCTCGGTTAAGGTTTTTGAGGTAATTTGGTGATGGGTTTTGATCAAGGAGGTCACGGCCTGGGTAGTGATGGAGATAAGGTGATGGAGGTCGATCATAGGTGGTGGTGTGGTGGTGAGATGGTCGGCATAATGAGGAGTATGGTGGTAGTCGAACATAGCTTGAAACAAAAAGGAAAAATGAAAAAAGAAAAAGGAGGAGAAGGAGAAAGTGCTTAAAGTAATTTCATTGTTTAGGAAACGGAAAATGAGAAGAGAGAAGTGAGTAAATGTTTTGTACATGAATGACTTCTCAATAGGCATCTCTTCATGTGAATGGACAAAGAGATGTCTATTAGGAATTTCCTAAGCCCATTAGCCAAGCCCACTTGCAAAACAAGCCCAAAAATCCAATAAAAAGATCAAAGCCCAACCAAAAATAGAAAATAGAAATAGTAGAAAATAGAAATACTGAAAATAATTGCGTGTAAAACGCTGAATTTTATCAGATTTTAAAAGTATAAAACAAAATTTGATGAAACGAAAAAAAAGAACGAATATCAGAATCAAATTCAGCTTCAAGGAAAAAGATTGGAAATTTAAAATTCAAATTTAAAAATTTCAATTGAATGTCAAAGTTTGACCAATGTTGACCAAAATATAAAATTTTCACAAAGACATTATTTTATTGGGAAAAATAATTATAAACAAAATCCAAAAATTCATTGGAAAATTACGAAATTCCAAATTTTAAATGATTTAAAACCAAAGTTTCAAATAAATTGAATTAAAATATTTATTAAAATTTATGGGTTGTTACACTCTCCCCCGCTCAAAACTTTTCGTCCTCGAAAAGGAACGAGACACAAAACAAGGAAAGATAAGATAGAATAGCGAATAGTACCCAAAACAAACAACTTCGGATTCGAAGCACGCATGCTCTTCTCCGTCTCCCAAGTACAATCCCGATCATCAGTACTCCACTTCACTTTGACCAAGTTGACAGATTTCCTTCTCAGCTGCTTTGTACCTCTATCGATAATACAAAGTGGCTTCCTCTCAATAGTGCGATTAGGCTCAATATCCAAACTCTCGAGAGCAGAAGGCTGAATAATCAGAGTTGGATCATGCAGATACCGGCGAAGATGCGAAACATGGAATACATTATGCACTCCGGAAAATTTCTCAGGAAAATTCAGATGATAAGCTAAAGAACCAATCCTCTATGAGATACATAAAGGCCCAACAAACCTAGGAGCAAGCTTCCCTCTCCAACCAAACCGAATCACATTCCTTAAGGGAGAGACCTTAAGGAAAACCTGATCAGAAAACTCTAAACTCCTCCAACGCCGATCGGCATACTTCTTCTGCCTATCCTAAGCACTCCTATCCTTCCTCTTAATCTCCTCAACCTTCTCAAAACCCTCCAAAATCATATCAGGACCAAGAATCAAACGATTACCGGATTCAATCCAGCAAGGTGGAGATCTAAAGGTCGTCTGTAAAGAGCAGCAAACGTAGACATTGCAATACCAGCCTAAATTCAAAGATGAAATGAGATAGATAAAAGATTAAGATAAGATTAAATAGAAGAGTGAAATATACCTGATAACTGTTGTTATAGGTGAATTCAACAAGATGAATATGATCTTCCCAAGATCCTCCATAATCAAGAACATAAGCACGAAGAAGATCCTTGAGAATCTGATTCACTCTTTCTGTTTGACCGTCGGTCTGCGGATGGTAAGCAGTGGTTAGATTCAGATGAGTACCCAAAGATTCCTGAAAAGCTCTCCAAAACTGACTAGTAAAGATAGGATCTTTATCACAAACAATACTGATAGGAACACCATGAAGACGAACAATCTCCCTCATATAGATCTCAAACAAACTAGAAGCAGAACGGGTAGACTTGACCGGAATGAAATGAGCTGACTTGGTCAATCTATCCACAATAACCCAAATACTCTCATTACCCCCTAGTCCTCGGTAATCCATCAATAAAATCCGTAGAAACCTATTCCCATTTCCAATTGGGAACCTTAAGCGGCTACAATAAAACAGGGGTCTTCTGACGATCGGCCTTGACTTGCTGACAAGTCGCACACCTACTAACAAAGAAAGAGATATCTTGCCTCATACCTCTCCCCAGTAAAGCTTCTTCATATCCTGATACATCTTCGTCACACCAGGATGAATAGATAGTATGGATCGATGATTTTCTCGAAGTAACTCTTGGCTCAATCCATCGATATTCGGGACACAAATCCGATTATTAATCCTCAAAATCCCTCTTTCATCGATCTGAGCTCCAATACCATCAAGACTACTACCACCAACCCCACTACGAACACTCTCCTTCATAAGCCTAAGCATCTCATCCTCATCCTTCTTAGCAATGATACGATCCAAAAGAGGAGAAGAAGAAACAACAGGCTGACACAACATCGCCTTCTTCCGACTCAAAGCATCGGCCACAACATTAGCCTTCCCAGGGGTATAGCTAATGTCGAGATCATAAGAAGCAAGGAACTCAAGCCACCTAACCTGCCGTTGATTCAAACCTTCTGGGTGAAGATATACCTCAAAGACTGATGATCCATAAAGAGCTCAAACTTAGCAGCCAAAAGATGATGCCTCCAAAGCTTTAAAGAAAAAACCACATCAAGCAATTCCAAATCATGAGCTGGATAATTGGCTTCATGGGCGACTGGCATAAGCAATGACTTTCCCATCCTGCATTAGAACAGCTCCCAAACCCTCACGACTAGCATCAGTGTATATCTTTAATCCCTCATTTCCATTTGGAACGGTAAGCACTGGTACGGAAGTAATCTTATGCTTCAACTCATTGAATGTAGCTTCACATTTATCATTCCATATAAACTTAGCATTCTTATGAATCAAAGTAGTGAGAGGTGCAAAAATCCGAGCAAAATTCTCAATGATTCTCCGATAATAACCGGCAAGGCCTAGAAAACTACGAATATCAGATGGAGTCCTAGGAGTTTCCCAATCCTGCACAGAGTAGGGAGAAATAAGGACCACAAAAAAGATAGAATGATCAAATTACATAAAGAGAAAAGAAGGAAGACTTACATTGATCGCAGCAATCTTGAATGGATCAACATAAACTCCATTACTAGAAATAATATACCCGAGAAATTGGACACTTCAACCTTCCAGAAATGGCATTTCGAGAATTTAGCCTTCAACTGATGATTTCTAAGAGTCTCCAGAGCAAATTTCAAATGCGACTCATGCTCTTCCCTTGACTTGGAGAAGACAAGGATATCATCAATAAAGACTAGAACAAACTTGTTAAGCACATCATGAAAAACACGATTCTTAAAATCAACAAAGAAAGCTAAGCCATTAGTCAAACCAAAAAGCATAACTAACCATTCATAGAAACTATTCTCAGTATGAAAAGCAGTCTTTGGAATAATTTCCTCAGCAACTCTGAGCTGGAGAAAACCTGTGGCAAGATCAAGCTGAGAGAAAACAGTAGCTCCATGGAGCTGATTGAACATATCATTGAAGCGAGGCATAGGATATCTGTTTCTCATAGTGAGCTTGTTCAGCTCCCAATAGTCAACACACATCCTCAAAGAACCATCAGACTTAGTGACGAAAACCACCACTGCTCCCCAGTCGGAATGGCTAGGTCTGATCATACCCTTGGAGAACAAGTCATCAATTTGCTACCCTAACTCAACCTTCTCACGGGGTGCCATTCTTCTGGGAGGAAGAACTACAGGTCGAGCTCCAAGAATAAGTTCAATACGGAAATCAGTTTCCCGCTTAGGAGGTAAAGCAGTGACTTCACCAAATACATCAGGATAGAGTTTGACCACATGAGTCGAGTCAAGATCATCAGGAGACAAATCAAGAGAATAAATAAAACTGCCAGCAAAATCCTGAGGCAAACGACACTAAATCACCAAAGAATTACGAAAATCATCAACAAGAGAAATAGTTCGGTTTCACAAGAGATAACAACTTCATGCCTCATCAGCCAACCATCTCCAAGCAATAGATCAAAAGCATCGAAACCCAGAACATAGAAATCACCACTGAAACGGTGATCAAAATAGAGGAGTTTCACTCGATTACAAATCCTACCAAGGTTAGAGGGACCACCAATAGAATGTTTAACACACAAAGGTTCAGGAGCATTCTCGACAGAAAGGAGATGCTCAGACTTATCACAAAGATTCATAGAAATAAAACTATGGGAGGCTACGGTATCAAATAGAACACGAAAAGGAAAATTAAACAGAGAAAAAGTGCCTTGAAGAGTACTTTGCGTATCACTAGGAGCAGGAGCATTTATAGGTGGAGTAGGTGAAGAAGCAGAGGTAACAACAAAGATACCAGAGGGCTTGCCCTTCTGCTGAGTAGGACAATCCTTCCTGAAGTGGCCAGGCTGCAAGCAAATATGACAAAGATCATGCCTGTTCAGCTGAGCGGAAGGAGGAACAGTTGCACCAACAGAAGTAGGACAACTATTGGCATAGTGTCCCTTTCAATCACACTTGAAGCACGTAATGGAAGATAGGTCGATAGGCTGCCTTTGAGAAGAAGAAGATCCAAAACCTGGAGTCTTGTTCCAATTCTTCTTCTACCGATGAAAGTTAGGCTTTCTCTTGTAAGGGTTACCAGAGAAAGGCTGAGATGAAGTGGCGTGAGCAACAGGAGGATCCTTAGAAGTAGGATTCTCATGTCTAATGGCCATATCCATCAGACCAGTGAAAGGGCTATGTACATGAGAGATGAGACGATCATAATACTCCGAGCGAGCACCAACTATGAACTTCTCATTCTTGTTAAGAGGGGTGTCAATCAGATTAGGGCCAAACTTGGAAAGTTCATCAAACTTCCTCTCATACTCATCAAATGACATATTACCCTGCTTAAGATCCATAAACTCTCGATATAGCCGAGACTTCCCTGCTTCAGGCATCCACTTTACCACAAAAGCATCCCTAAAGCACAATAACGAAACATAAAAAAGATTTCAAAAGTGAAAACTGAACCAAATTCATAACTAACATAAAATGATACCTAAAATGCTCCCAAGAAATGACAGCCTCAATAGTGTGAGCTGTAATAGACTCTCACCAATCCAAGGCTACTCCCTTCAACTGCCAAGCTGCCAACTAATGCTCTGAGCATCGGCGATCTCAATATCAGAGAAAATCCTCTATAATCCCTTCAACCATTGTTGAGCCTCGATAATGCTCTCTGATCCGGTAAACTTGGTTCCACCAAGCTCAGTGTATTCCTTACAAAGAGTAGTGAACCTAGTGGGTGCAACAGGCTCAAGGACTGGGGCAACACCACGACCCCTGCATTTGGCATTCCTACGATTCATCCTGGAAAAATCAAGAATGAATTTTAGGACAAAGGTAAAAGAGAACAAAAGATAAGATAAGATAAGATTCAACTAGAATGAATATCCTAAACAAAGAAATTACTAACAAGGTGGATAAGAAAAGCGAAGAAGTTAAGAAAAATTTCGATTTTAAAACAAGAAAGGTTTATGTCAAAATAATCTTTGAAAATCCTTTTAAAAATCATTTGAAAAACATTTTATACTTTAAAATACGTTCTCTCACAAAGAAATGATTCTAAGATTGATTTCACTCATTCTAGGATATTTCTACCCTATCTCCAATGAGTTTTTTCTTCACAGGCTAAGGTTTACCTAAAACCAAAGCTCTGATACCAAATATAATGACCCGCTATTTTGAACCATTCAAATCGACAATAAACCACACATGTCGGACTTGAATAATTTGAAACAGTAGATTGTAATATAATTTGGAGCAAATAAAAGCAATCACAGATACAGAAATATCAGAATAACTCGCAGCGGAAATAAAAATAACCATAGTAGTTGTGAAGCTACTACAAACATAGTCTCAAAACAAGTACAAAATACCAGAGTCTGAAAGCGAATAAAATAAAAATCGCAATACATATATCCACTAATACATGAGCTGAATAGAAATAACTGAATAGAAATAGATAGACAACTAGATAGATAGATAATCTCTAGCAAATCCTCTAGCTCCAGAAGATGAAATCCAAAGCTGTGATACTCAGGCTGACCCAAGCGCAAATCAAAATAGAAAACACTCGAGTCAGGACATACATACTTATACAATGTAAACCAACTCAAGTGAACTGTAATAGAAATGTACAAGTAAATTAAAGGATGCTTGGGACCGCCATCCTTTAAGGATCCGTTAAACTATCTAATATGTAGTAATATATGCTATTATAATAATGTCTAAAGTAAAGTCTGATATATTTTAAAAATAGCGTTAAAGCGTTACCTATGTCCCCCTTAACACATTTTAAAGTGCCAATATTCTATACAGTACCATCATACCTCCAGATTGGGAGGCTACCATAAATACTCCATAGGTACGACACAAATCAAACTCGTATTAAAGCACGTTAGGGTAGGTGACACGGCACAACTAGGCAATGCCAGGGTAGATATACCAATTACGCATCCGAACTGGTCGTAATGCATAACCGCAGCTACCGCCCACCTCGAGCCACACTCCAAAAAAAATCAAAGGTGCGCACCAATCAATCACAAAGTAATAAAATAGTATCGAAGATGTGTGTCCGATCAGAGGAGCTATCTCATTGGTAAAGAATTGCTCCTGTTTTATCCATCTTATGCCAACTCACGGGAATCGGGTCCACGTATACACCTCAATAGGATGTTGCCACCATCCTACTTCATTCTGGAATCTCCACCGTGTACACAGCTGTTAAAGTGGTTTTCGGAGTTGGCAAAGAGTGTGACAACTTTCGACCCCGGTCTCTTTAACAACCAAACATTATTATAACCCATGGTTATTTATTTCAAATGGTTTACATTTCAAAACAAATATTTCCATTTCAAAAAACCATTTAAGCCAAATGTTATTACTCTTCCAAAAATAATATCCATTTCAAAATGGTAATAGTTCCAAATCAATATACTTAATCATAGCACTTTAAATATTTAATAATTAAGAAATCATAACACTTGAAAAATGAGACCCTTATATAATAGCATTTCAAAAATGTTATCTTTTAGAAATACAGCATTCTTAAAACATAACCTAAAGTAGTATAACACTTTTAACAATATAACTTAAATAACATAGCATTTTGGAAATGCTACAAATACCACTATAACATTTTAAACATCATATCTTCAATTTAAATCATAGTTATTTATTATACAAAACATATCCATTTTATAAAATAAAATCCATCACTATTACTAGGTTATATTTAAAACTCCATATTAAATCAAATTTAATTATTAAGTTATTTATCATAGATAAAATCTTTAAATTAAACCAATTATTTACTTATATAAATTTAACTTATTAGCACCAATATATATACTATTTAAAAAATCATTTAAATCAAAATTTAATTAAAAATTTCATATATTTAAAGATTCAAAATACTTAATAATTTTTGAAAAACTATTATTTTAAAATCAACCATGCGTCTGTATAATATTTTCTAACCTAGGCCAAGTGACACAGATATGTATCATTTCAATTCGTAAAATATAAAATCCTAGGATCAATCATTTCGAACCCGCAATCCCAAGTCGAATAAAATAAAAATCGCTTAAGCCCGTCATTTCTCATAACGATTTTTCCCTATTCTAAATTCCTTCGGGTATGTATCATTTCAACCCATAGTGATTCTATACTAGTTGGGAAATTGTAGTGTGAGAAACAGGAAATAAATAAACAGTATAACATAGCATATCATATCATATCAGGTGATGTAAAAAGTATATAATCAGGTTATAACATCATATAAAATCATGTAACAAGCATATATGAACTTAGATCATCATAACATATCAACTACTACACATTCATATGTCATCATTTCACAATTATATAAATACAGATGTCGAGAATGATAACTCACCTTCTAATGCTAGAGATGACAATTCAAGACACATGAACAAACTCCGAAAAGCATGACAAAGCACGAACTAGATTTGAGTGGATGAAGGGCCAATATTCAAATCTTGCAAACAAATAAATACAAACATATATAAGCATATATTCAACACAAAAGAATTTGAATTAAAAAATGCCAAAATATGAACAAAGTGGAATAAAATGGCTTAACCAATGCAAGTGGGCTCAGCCACTTTCAAAATAGACTTGACCATCATCAAGTAATGCTCAGTCACCATGGTTTAGAAGCACATATGCCTGGCCATGATCAGGAAAAAAGGCACGGCTATGGAGTAGGTGAAGTGGTGGCAAACCAAAAGTCAAGTGGAAGGCAAAAAGGCAAAGGGCATGTGAGCTTTGGGTCCGTCCTATGGCTAATATACTCGGCCCTATGTGCTAAGATCTGGTCAAGTGATGTAATGGATCAAGACACATCAGGTCAGGTCACGGCTATGGATAGGAATGGTCATGGCAAGGCAAAGTGGGTGGAGTAATTGGTGGTGGCTGAGGCTAGCAAAGAAGAAGTGGATAATATGGTGCTCGGCTAGGGTTTGTGAGGCAATTTGGTGATGGGTTTTGATCAAGGAGGTCATGGCCTGGGTAGTGATGGAGATGAGGTAATGGAGGCCGATCATAGGTGGTGGTATGGTGATGAGATGGTTGGCATAAGAAGGAGCATGGTAATGGTCGAACATAGCTTGAAACAAAAAGGAAAAATGAAAAAGAAAATGAAGGAGAAAGTGCTTATTGTAATTTCTATGTTAAGGAAATGGAAAATGAGAAGAGAGAAGTGAGAAAATGTTTTGTACATGAATGACTTCTCAATAGGCATCTCTAACTGTGAATGGACAAAGAGATGTCCATTAGGAATTTCCTAAGCCAGTTAGCCAAGCCCACTTGCAAAACAAGCCCAAAAATCCAATGAAAAGATCAAAGCCAAAACAAAAATAGAAAATAGAAATAGAGTAGAAAATAAAAAATAGAAATACTGAAAATAAGTGCATGTAAAACGCTGAATTTTATCAGATTTTAAAAGTATAAAACAAAAATTGACGAAATGAAAAAATAGAATGAATATCAGAATCAAATTCAGCTTTAAGGAAAAAGATCGAAAATTTAAAATTCAATTTTAAAAATTTCAACTGAAAGTCAAAGTTTGACCAAAGTTGACCAAAATATAGATTTTCAGAAAATCTTTATTTTATTTTATTTGAAAAAATAATTATAAACAAAATCCAAAAATTCATTGGAAAATTCTTAAAATTCCAAATTTTAGATGATTTAAAACCAAAGTTTCAAATAAATTGAATTAAAATATTTATTAATATTTATGGGTTGTTGGAGCTATAAGTGTACTTTCAAATTTGAGTCCAATCTAAATCAAAATCCATCTATAACTTGTGTGCTTTGTTTCGTGGTTCATAAGCGTTACAAGTCTACTTAAGTCTATTTCAAGTCCGTACATATGGATCACATGTGCTTAATGTTTTTAAAACAAGAATCCAAATCACCATTTTTAACAATGACAATAACAATTCAACTACTTAAACACAATCAAACCCAAACCAATATGGGCTATATTTTCGTTCTAAGAGGTGTGTTAACTCACCTTTAACCCAAAAAACAATCAAATCCAAGCAACCCAAGTCCAACCCCATCTTGTAACCACTTCTTCCTTCCTCATTTCTTTTGCTTTCCACTTTCCTCTAGCCCAAAACCACTACAAAAGCTCAGGGCCTTCCTTTATGGGTGGACTATGGCTTTGTTTCTTCAACTTCTAACTTGATGGAAGGTGTCGTAATATTCCTCCAAGGCTTCACTTCAAATTTAAGTTGATTTGAATAAGATAAACGAATTTCCAGTCCCATTATCGATTTTTCATTGAAGAATATGTTTCTATAAACTATTTTCAAAAATAAGTTTCTTATCATTATTCGTTAATTAAACTGTCTAACAAGTTTATGAAATCATATTTATAACACTTAATTATACTTCAAAACGTTACGATATACGAAGATGAAGCGTTCGAATTTCCGTGTCGCTACACTTTCATTGTACTAGGATCATATGCTTCTTTAATCGCCAAAGTCTTTTGATCCCAATCACTAGAAAGTGAATTAAAGATCATACGTACTTAGTCCTCTTCATTGAAATTCTTTTGTAATGATATTTGTGCACATAATATATCTTGAAATCTAAAATACATGTTAGGAGTAGATTCATTTGGTTCCATTTTTAAAAGGGGAAACTAATTTGTTGACATTAAAATCTTTGTTCGTTAGAATTTAATAGTGCCTTTCTGTATGAATTGCAATGTCCTCCAAATTTCATATGCACTTCTATAGATAAATACTCTACCGAACTGATTAGTATAAATATACAATAATAGAGTTAGGGGTATGTTCTAAGGGAAATTCTATAATTTATTATAAATTATTAACTCTGTAATAAAATCTCATTTGAAATAAAAGGTTTCTTTCCATTATATACTTGTTGTATTTTATATGTTAATTAATTATTTAGCTTAGCTATATATAATAGAAAATCCTTAAATGATATGTTATGTGATAGTGATACAATGTGTTTTAATCATAAGATATTTTTTGGAACAAAAATAATGCATTGCTTTAAATATTCCTAGTCAAGATGTTTCAAGACAGGATATCGATACACCTATTAAGACTTGAGTACTTAATGTTCTCCAAACAATGGCAGTGTACTACTTATGGCTATCGGGTAATAAAGGGGTTATGCATTAACGATTATTGGATAACTATGTAGTGACCCACTCGAGGGTTCTCTGTTGGTCAATATAACTAAGGTCAAACAGAGAATCTTGAAGTGATGATATTATGTAGTTGTCTCAACTTAAGAATACCATAGAACTTTAATGTAGATACTCCAATTTGATTATAGTTAATAGTGGCATGACATCCATCAAATGACTATTGGGTTTGAGTTGAAGCATTGAGAGCGAAAGACCTATTCAGTAGAGAATTTGTCTCAACAGTTATGTGAGGTTAGTATCATGGTCACTTATACTCAAATCAAAGTCATAGACGTTTTCCAGATCAGTTTGGTTAATAATTATTATTATTGAACAAAGTACTTTGCTTTTGAATTATACAAGTTGAGTGTGGACGATATTAGAATTTTGATCAAAACCAAATTCTATAAGTTCTAATGTAATAGAGTTTTAATGAAGAGAATTGATGTAAATAATCGTTACTACTAGGGACGATTTAAAATAGTAAAATTGGATTACCAAAAATGTGTAAGTGATAAATTCAGTCAAGCTATCATACCGCAATCGAAGGTTGTAACGACCCGCATTTTACGTACCAAAAGATCGTAAAATATCTTTCTTTTATTCGTTTTGGGTCATATGATTCTATAATTTAGGATATAACTCTTAGGCACATTTTATATACTTATGATTTTTTCTAAATTTCTATGCGACCATTTTTACCTTGAAAACCTTATTTAGGTTGTAAATATTGTTGGAAGTTGAATTAGGGTCTCAAACTGATTCCATTGCTTTAGGATGATGATTTCCCATTTAATAAAGTGGTCATATTACAAAAAGGGACTTACGATTAGGGAGTTGCATCTATTTTAATTTCAAAAAAACACTGGTATGAATTAGGTTTAATTAGTAAAGCCATTAGTTGGCCCACTAATCTAATTAGAGACTGTTATAAACAGGGGCTGTGAAAGTTAGACTAGAACTTTTCCCTATCATTCCAAATTAGGTCTAAACCCTAATTAGCCCTAAATCCATCCTAATTCATCCAAATTTCTCTCAAAATCAAACTAGAGTGTAGATTAGAGATTAGATCTTCAATTAGAGGCTAGAGATGATCGAATTGCTTGATTTAGAGCACTTTTTTGCTGTCTAGATTGGACCATCGCTGTTCGGATTAAATCCATACAAATTTTAGCTGAATTTAGTAATTAGTGAGTGGTTTATGCCTTCTCACTATACTATGCACGTTTAGATGGTAGATTTATAGGGTTTAACATGTTTAAATTGATTTTTGGCTATAAAATATATTCTAACTTTAATTACATGTTCAATTGTGAATGTGATCTAGGTAGATTAGAAATCCCCATTGCTTATGCTCATATGTTCATGCTATATGTAGATCTATGTTAGAAATTGACTTGTTTATCTCATTTCTAGGAATTTCATGATTGAATGGATGAAATTGCTTGTTATTTTATGCTTAGTTGATATGATTTGATATTGTTTTTTGGTATTGTGATTGCATAGAAAGTTAGGTCGGAAAATTAAGCAAATTGAAGGCAAATTTAGTCATAATTGGATGAAACTTAACAGATAGGCTCTAGAGTATGAAAGGAGATTACAGGATAACTCGCATAATGTTTTGTATTAAAGTGATATCTAGATACCAAGTTAGCGGAATCGTGGCTATGAGTTGGTCTTGATTATGAGTAGATAGGCTAGGTTAAAGGAGCATGTCTATGGCTTGGTGTAAAATTTGGCTAAGCGTTAGAGTTGAGGCCAAGATATCTCTAGAAACTTGGAAGTGGAGCTTTAGATTGAAGGACATGTTATCAAAGAGGGATGATTCGGGGCCTAAGGCATCTAGGGCAGAGCACTTGAGACAAGGAAAGAGGATATATCCAATTATTGGCTAAGTGTTTAACTCCGAACCGAGTTAAGGGCTTAAGTCGGTACCGAGTTATCACATTGAGTGGTATGGATGTGAAACTTTCAAGGAAGAAAGAGGGTGCTCTGTAAGTCGTGCTGGAGGTATTGGCTCGTTCATAACAGGTTGGATCACGATATATCAGAATAATGAAATGCTTTAATCTTTGTACGTTGGCTCGTGTTGGGAGTAGGTTCCGATGATGGTGGCTTGTAAAGGAGGTATCTATAGGATCGGAGAACGTAAGTGTCTCATGAATAAAGGAAATTGGATTGAGAAAGAAGGACTCGATGAGTAAATCAAGCAAACGAGAGATTGGTTATAGGTATTAAGGAATCATTGACACTAGAAAAGCTTTCATTTGTACTCGAAGCGGGGATATTGGAAGTGGGGACGTCCATCGGTCAATTAAGGGATCTACATACTTTGGACCTATAGCTTTGGGTCTACCGTCCAGCTTTGGGCTACGAGACACCTGTGAAGCTTTAGGATGCGAGATACGAGAGTACAATAGAGAACCGGGATTTCCATTCGCCCCCAACTTTATGGTCATACAAGTTGTTATATATTCAGGGCATAAGGGTGGTGTGATAACTAGGATTTCTTAATGGATGCTATGGTTGCTACGATTGCTTTAGCTGCTTTCTTAGGCAGGCTATCACTCGAAGATATCATGAGAAGTAGGTACCGGGGATAGGAATACCTAGAAGACCGATATCCTTTATTTGGTTTGTAGTATATCTTTATGATATTGTAGAGTAGCATATTATAGTGTTATGTGCCAACTCTTTGGTTGCAGGGACATGACAGGTATGGCTTATGTACTCTTGTTCCTTACCATATTTACTAGTTTAGTATGTTGAGACTCATTTAACACTCACAATAGACTATTGTTTGACTCAAGGTTTCATACTTTGCATCTTATTATCTTGGGTACTCTTAAATGAGTAGACTAGATAACATGTCTTCGTTATGTAGTTGCTGTTCGGAGGATGAGTTGGATGGATCTACATCGTATTATATACATATATGGGGTCTACGCTTATTCCACTGAGCAATGCTGTGGAGCCCATGCTTATTACTATTTGTTGAGATAGTTTATTTGGGTTTGTTCCTGTTGTATATACTCTACTATTGATGCATTACTCTATGGATATTACACTATGATGATGATGGTCTCTTCACATTGTTATTACTATCTCTTTTGTTTTATCAATGATATTATATTTTATCCATGTGCTATTAGATATGGCAGGTTATATTGATTTATTTCGACTGATGATCGTCCTATATCGGCCCGACATGATAGTAGTGCACTGTTTATATATTATTGTGCTGGTAGTCTACGGAGGTCGTCATAAAGGTGATGTGTGAACGTTAATATTTGAATTGTTCGATATTAATCATCGATTGAATTTACACCTCTAAGTCGCACAACTGCAATGTTGAATACTTTGAAATACCATACAATTTAATTAAACCATAACTTTATAAATAATTAAATTAAATAATATTTATGAAAAATTTTATTATTAAATTTTATTTGATTTAATTGAACTACTATTTAATAAAGTGCGTTTATAAAAGTTATATAAGTACATATCAATATATGATATCGATAGACAATTAAATTGAATTTAAAGTGAATAAATATTGACAAGATTTTGCAAATTATATGGGAACAATAGGATCATTTACAACTGGCCATACAAGATGAGGGGGGAGGACATTTTTTGTTTGAAAATTTTGGTTTTGAATTGGCGAAAAGAAGAGGTAAACTAACAGACCCAGATCTCCTACTTTTACGCCTTCCAATTACTAATTTAAACCATCCATCCCCTCTCATTATCGGTTTACATCAAGCCTCCATTCTACCACACCTCTAGCCATAAGTTTAAGGGGATCTCCCTCTTAATTTTCAAATTAAACTTAAATCAAATAAGTTCATTCTATTTAGTGGTGTTCTCTTCTTGTCTGTTGCAAATTCAAGAAGAAAAATGGATGGATCTAAGGATTTTTGGATTCAACATTCAAGTTGCACATTTAAGGCATAGCATTAATAATTACTAATATATTTTCTGATATATATGCACTCATATATGTCAATAACACGTACAAATTGATCTCTATTTATCTCGAATATACATATGTTTTTTATGTCTGATTTAACAATTATGTATGTATGTTCATTTAAATTAGAAAAAAAGTCGTATACATTTAAATGGGGCATTTCACCAGAAGGACAAACTTCACAGTCCAATTAGTTTCTAAGACACACATTCAAATATATTACTTTCAAGACCAAAATTAGCGAAATAATTACTTTCAAGGACAAAGTCGGTAGTCCATTTACTTAAAAGGACATAATTTCATAGGTTTTGAGGCCCTAAAACTAATTATTTTACGTTTTGTCCTTGAAAGTAATTATTTTCGTAGTATGTCCTCGAAACTAATTCCACTTGCTAAAGAGGCCCTTGTGGCTAAATTCCACCATTTAAGTTATGTACGCATATACTTTCAACTATTTTTTTTCAAAAAAATATTTTCAAAAATCAAAATTATGTTTAAACTGTTTTTAAATTAACTTAAATTATGTAGTTATTATATATAAATAAATATTTCATAAACATACGCATACACAGATATATATATATATATATATATTCAGAATAATTTTTTTATGCAAATACATATATATCCAATTACAAAACACAATTTATAGTTCATAAATATTTAAAACCTTTTAAAATTAATACACATGTTTTAAGGAATTGTTTTTATAAATCCATACAGGTTACTAATTTAATTTTTTTTTTATTTTATCATATGAATGTTATAATTAAAAACACACATTCACATATATACACACATATCTACATGAATTTATAGGAATAAAAAAATTATATTGGCTTGTAAAATTGGTTTACTCGAAATTTAAAAAAAAAAAAAATTTTAATCATATGGTATTTATATTTATTATTTAAAATTTTACAAATATATTTTATAATAAAATATAATATGTTCTAAAGTTTATTATATAGGAAAGCTATACTTGTATACATACACACACACACACATATATATGTATGTATTTTTAATTAACATTTCAAATTTGAATTTAAACTTGAAATAGGTTTTTTTCTCTTAAATCTAGCTCGATTTTTAAATTTAAAGATATTTTAGATATTAACGTGGGTCGTTTTGAATTGTTTAGATTGTAAATAAATATAATCAAATATATAAATATTATATATATGTAAATGTATAACGAAATAAATATGGACACCAAATATGTATATTAAGGGGCAAATGTCCCTGTTGCGGTGTAAATTCCAGCACTTATATGTGGACATACTAAATTGTGTATACATGTATATGTTGCACATATACAATATACACATATATGTGAATTTGATAAATATATACATTATATTATCATAATCAAAATCAAAATCAAAATATTTTATATAAACTAACTAAATAAAATAATACAATAATTTATAATTATATAATTGGGTCTAAAATAATTTAGACTGGCTGATATGATCTAAAATGAAAAACATTTCGAAATTTACCCTTTCAACCCACTACATGCTGGGCTTGTTGGCTTTGTTCCTTCAATTATATTAGAGCTCAATAGCATGTATGGTCCAAACTAGCAGTATTAGGGCTAATTTATTAAAGTCTACCAATTTAGTAGGGTGTCTACGACGGGAGCATCAAAGGTAACATAGGTTTGCATAATCAAGAACTATAACCTACCTTGCTATTGACCTGATCCAAAAGGTAAAGTACGTCTAAAGATTATCCGTAATTTGAAGGCCCAAACTGATTTTGAGCATTATGCTAATTTTCAAAATCTATTTCGAAATTACAAATAATATTTTAAATTTAAAAGGTTAAGTTTAAAATGCACAAGAAAATATATAAATGTTGTAAAAAAAATTTCAAAATTGTATTGGAAAATTAGTTAATTAAGTTTGAAAATAATAATAATAATCTGATTATTTAAACGGACAAACTAACTAAAAGTTATTTAGTTAAAATAAAACATATATAATGATATATGTAAATTTATCTTAAAACATTTAAGGTAACCAATGAATAATTTTCAAAATTAATTAAAATTTTAAATTAAAGTAATATTAATTATATGTTAATTAATAAATAAAATAATTTATACGTATTATAATATATGTGTATCACTATAAATTTTATAGTATACGTATTCAACTTAAA
This sequence comes from Allium cepa, assembly GCA_030765085.1. Taxonomy (NCBI): domain Eukaryota; kingdom Viridiplantae; phylum Streptophyta; class Magnoliopsida; order Asparagales; family Amaryllidaceae; genus Allium; species Allium cepa. The sequence continues at coordinate 889,841,903 of CM060929.1, forward strand.
AATGTTTAAAACTAATAAATGAATAAATTAACATTAATTAATTAAATTAATGAAATAAGATATAATTAATGAAAAAATATAAGATTACACATAATTATATTATATAAGTTAATTTTAATTATAAGTTGTTATATAAGAATTACATTTATATTATATAAATGTATAATAAAAGGTGAAACTATAATAAATCCAAATTAGATTTGAGGAACAAATACATATGTATAGTACGTATATTATTATTTACGTGTGTCTAACACTTGAATCTTGAGAGTATTTCATAAGAAACACATTATTCCATAAGTTGATACCACTAAAGTAAATATATTAAAGATTATGAATCTTTAATATAAGTGTTGTCCTCTACCATTTATATATTACTAGTGTACTTACATACTCTTTAGTTATTGATCTTTCTCATGCTAAATATGTAATGTGTAGCACTATTAATATATAGAATAGATGAGGCTAGATATATGCACATCTTTGTTGATATTCCTCAATATGCGTGCGATTGTACTCAGATCGTCGTGAAATGGTAGGTATGAGAGAATAATCTCTTTCAATTAGATGGTATTCCTCAGTGTCAAAATAAGATTAGGACAAGATCACATGTTAGGATTTGTATGTGATTCAGACAACAAGTTTTATCCATCACATGTGGGCTTATGATTTGTTGAAGTTCCTCAAGGTCAGAATCCTAAGGCATGTAAGTCATAAAATCATTAGATAAGTCGAAAGACTTCTATTTTTATCTTAGAGTTTTGAGAAATATAAAAGTCTAGTGAAAAACTTATTAGTAAAATGAAATAAAATATTTAACCTTACTAATAATATAAGAGCATCTACTATGTATAAATTAAACTAATCTACATCCATATGCAAGTAATATAGTTGATGAAATGTTTACCAATTAAAATATACAAATGAACGAATTAAGTTTGATAAATAGAAATATAAAATATATACCAATAAATTTTGCATATTGTCAATTCAAGACCCATGCAAGCACCTAATTATATAGCTACTAAATGCCTTTATAACTTGGTTACTTCTATGCTTATTTTCCTTGGACAATGTGTTGTCTTCTTCGAGTTTTGAACTCTAAAAAAAAATATAAGATTATGGATTTGATCCATATTCAGTCACATACAAATGCTATTTGGTGAATGGTTTCTATTCATAATATACGAATCGTCTAGGAAATTAGTTAATTCGAAATGAGCAAGTAAACTATAATGGAAGATCATGTATTCGATATGATTAATTACAGTAAGGATCCTTTTGTATTAGGTGTAACACTAAACCAAGAGGTACAATATGGATACAAGAGTTAGACCATCGAAAAGTCAGTTTAATTAGTTTAAGAAAAGAGCAACTTATTTGGTATCCGTAAATGTTAAGGGTGACTGAATGTGTTTTTATAAAGAGTTCGTTATGATCCTACTTTCCTTTTGAATGGTTCCATTTCGAAAGGGAAGCGAATATACAAAGTGGATGTAACTTAAGGCATAGTTGGGATGAAGAAAGTGAATAGTCACTTCTGCTTCGTGAAAAGACATCGAAACCGAATATTGTAAATATATATATATATATATATATATATATATACACACACTTAACAAAGAATAACAAATATGATTTCTATTCCAAATGTATTTTCATATAGAAAATTATTTTCTATGAGATTTATTTCTTTGAGTGTAAGATATTTTATAACGACCTAAAATTATTTCATTTCGATAATTTTAAGTATTCGATTTACGACTTATAATAAAAAGAGAAAATCAATTTGCTAATAAAAATGAATTTATGGAATTTTTCTATAATTTTAATTTGGAAAATATTGGAATTATTTTTTGTCACATTTTACAGCAAAAATTGTTGTTTTTTAAAATTTCAAAGAATTTTGATAACCTATGTATTTTATTATTGCTTTGGAATCCTATCGCATTATTGGGCACGATCGTATTTCTATTTCCGTCATTCGTAGTCCGTACACGAATGGAATATTGGTAGTGGAATACCATAAAGATTTCTTTTAAGAAACTTTTCCAAACCAAATTTAATTCAAAATTTTCAAAAAGGTGTGAATTGTTTTGGTGGGATGTTAGAGTGTTGGTTTTGGTTTAGTTATCTTTGAAGTAATGTTGTTTTGAAAATAAGTATACATCATCACTTGATTTCATTCTTCAATTCACTTTCCTTTCGCTTCCTTCTTCCTCTCTCATTTTTCTTCTTCTAGTGAAATAAAAAAAACTTACCTTCCTCCTTCAAAAATCCACAACTCCATAATTAATCAAAATTAGCCAAAGTGATGTACATGAAGGTTGTGTGTTTAATTTCTAGTTTTATTTTAAAATAGTCACTTGACATTTCGTTGAGCGAAATGGTTAGAATTGGCAAATTACAATAAGTGGTTGGATAATGGTGTGATTTCGACCATGACGAATCGGAGAGTGGAGTACATAGCTGTGTTCATCTCTGAAAGATATGATTTTAGAGCTTGTTGCATTATTTTAGGAGGTTAGGATTGGTCATGGTTGGTGGTTCAACTATTCTCGTTCAACTCGGGTTTCACAACAATGAAGGTGACTAGAGGGACTACGAGATGTTTGAAGCTGAATTGGGTCTAGATGGAGGCATGCTGACAGTCAGATCTTGTCAGGTGGTCTGTGGTGGTTGAACAAGCTCAAACTAGGGTTTCGGTCATTTTCGATGTTTGGGTCATAAAGCTCATTGCTGGCAGTGGAGGAGGTAACCGAGTTAGTCGAGGTCGAGTGGAAAGATGCATTAGTGGGTGCCGGTTTTGATGGATGTGGTGGCGAGGTCTGAAGTTAGACAAGAGGTGTGGCAAGCTCGATTTATGGATGGATGTTCGACCTGGAATGCATTTTCTAATGGAGGAAGCATGGTCGGATTCTGATGGAGTGGCATTGGAGGCGAGGTGATGGGTGTATTCGATCGAGCTCGGTTGTTGGAGTGGGTTGGTGGCCTTGAATCATAGGATTGTGGTGCGAACGGGTGGTCTACGAGAAAATGTGCATGTGTGCACATTATGTACAGTTGGTGTTTTATAAACGATATTTTGCAAGAGTGATTTATAAATGATATTTTATAAATGAAAGAGAGATTGATAAATGGTAATTTATAAAGTAAATAATGAATTTCTAAGTGATATTTTGGATAATAATGAAGATTTGTGTTAATTATATAAGATTTTAAAAAATGAGTTAAAAGGTTTTTATAAAGTCTTGTATAAAGAAATTTAATAAAGGAGTTTAGGGAGATTTGTAAAATAGTTTTATAAATAGAAAGAGTTCTATAAACAGAAGAAGTTACATAAATTAATTTGGAGATTTATAAAAGGATTCGTAAATATAGAATGAGTTTATAAAAAAGGAATTTTATAAATGGAATGAGATTTGATTTTGATAAATAATCCTTCTTAATTACAGTAGTATGGAAGCATTCTTTCTACAATTAACACTGAAGGAAACGTGGTTTGAGTTTAGAGTAAGTAATGTTTTAAATGATATTTTTTTGGCCCATTTAAATGTGAATTTTGATAAAAAGAAATCTTACTTAAGCTGTGTTAATATACTTATACCATTGAGATAAGTATGTGGATATATTTTCTAGGTATTGAAAATATATGTTTTTTTAATGTACTTATATTGGTAAGGTAAGTTTATGAATGTTTTTCGAAGTATTAAAAGAAGTATAAGGGTTCGTGAACATATCATTTATTGAGGAATTTTAGATCAAATAATTTAAAAGATATTTAATTAATGAAAAATTAATTAATAGAGGCTCCATGGATCTCACATGGAGTTAAATCTATGTTGATTGTTTGTTTATTTGATAGTTAAATAAACGACTATCGAATCATGGCCAAAATGTATCTCTAGAAATATCTTGGAGAAACACGAGGGTTATATGACATAGTTATACTCGATGAGGCTATGTTATGCATATAAATCTTCTTTTGTTTTCATAGGACAAATGATAAGGGAATTTGTCCGCTTAAGTGGTTAGAAAGTACTCTCCGCTCTAATGTATTGTCTAATTATTTCCACGAGAACGAGAGTTGAGTTTACCGGAACTATCAATTTGGTTTTGGAGCGACTGGTAAGCAGGGGGGATGTACTTATATAAGATCACTTGAAAATGTAGTCATTCTAAAACCATATGTGTGTTTTATGCTTTGGAAGAGGTTTAAGATTGGTTCAAGGTAATGGAATCGAAGAAGAAATTCTTTGAAGTGCAAGGGCTACTTGTTACTAATCCTGACGGTGATTCCAAAATGGATGTAGTCGAAGTAGTGCCTTCGAGTTTGTTCATATCCTGAACAACTTATATAGATGAATGCTAGCATTGCATTGTTGCCTAGAGGGCATTGCTAGTATTCCAAGTGGGAATTATTAAGAGGAAAAGGTAAAAGCGTAAGCTCATAAGCCTTACAACCTAGTAATGGCTAAAATAGGGGATGCCTGCTGAGCTATGTGGTGAGCTACCATTAGGAGCATCATTCCTCGGTTTAGATTCGGTTTTATGGATTTTGGTTTGCACATGGATGGCCCTGTGGCAATGTTTGTAGCCCCGGTGCTTGAGGGAAGGCGTAATCTGGTGTGTCATGATAAAAGGGCAACCGGTTGTGTATTGGTGGGGGTCCATTTGTTGCCCTCGGGTACATTTTATCTAGGGGTGTACCATACGGAAGCTAGTAGCTTACCTTATCATCATTGGAATCCAATCTCTATTACATGCCCTATGGTTTTAGTTGTTGAACCTAGTACTGTTTAATGTAATTATGGGCAACTATTCTAGATATTTTATATATTTATTTTAAACCCTAGATATTATTATAATATCACAAGATTTTCTATAAAATGGTTTGGTTATTGTAAGGTAAAAAGTCATCCGTGTTTATGTGCGGCGTGACCTTACGAGAAACCTTTATTCTGAAAGGTTTTATAATATTAAAAATCCATTAGATTGTGTTTCTCATGCTGGTTTACCAGATTAATCTGGGCATTATTTTCTTATGATATTCAGGTCAGTCCGAGCATATTTTTCAAATTTAGTTAGACACTTTGGAGCTTCAGGAGATGAGCTAGATCCTCCAAGATGTATTCTCAAATTTTATCTTTCGTCGTTTGTTCTTGTCCGTTTATCAGCAATTGTAAGGACATGTTATTATAACTGCCCTGGCTGATGATAGATTAGTTTTGCTCTAATGATAATACGTACATTAAGGTTCGGTTTCTTCTGTAAAAATCATTGGTATATTATACATAACTCGTCACATTGTGAGATTTTGTTATGTTCTTTCTTTCACTCCAACAATTTGTCTTACTAGCACTTGGATGTTCGAGGCGTAAATACCATAAATGTATTAGTGTCAACTTCTGAGGATCGAAAAGGCAGGTTGTTACATATTTGATCTGAAACTCTCAGATGTTAACCAGTTATGGTGTATTAAGTAAAATTCCCTAATAAGTGGTCGAATGAAGCTTTATATCACATACGCTATTATATTAATGATAGAAATTATGGAAGCATCCCATTTCCTAATGGATAAATCAACTTACAAAAAATTATTTTTGTAAATATACTAAATATTATTTATGAAACAATAATTGTTTTTAATATTGACTGAAAATAGAACGATTTTATCCTAACATGAATATTATGAATATTCATTATAAGATAAAACTAAAATAATGGTATTTATTTTCATAACAAAATGATGCATTGGGAAACACAGAAGTATTTGAAACTTTATGTTTATTTTGGATTTATGGACTAAGCCGTAGTTTTGAGAAATAATTATTTAATCTTACGATTATGAATTATATGGTATTGCTGAATTATATCTCAAATGATTAAGGGCAAAGCACACATTCAAAAAGAGTGAAAAAGGAGTTTTTGAACTCTTTGGATTGGTACATATAGATGTATGGATTCATAAGTCTAATGATACCAAAATGGTTCTACATACGTCTTTAAAAATAACCAATGAATTATCATAGAAATTAACATATGTATTTAGTACACATGTAGTATGTCTATAAATAGTTCATAGATTATAAAACAGAAGTAAGTCGTGTAATAAGGAAAAGGAAATAAAATGATTCTATTTGATCAAATAGGAGAGTATATATGAAAGAGTTCTAAATGTACCTAAGGATGAATAAAGATTAAATCCAAAAGGTTACTCCTCCTTATGATACATAATTATGTAATGACAAGGAGTAATTAAACTTTGTTGGATAAAGTATAATTGATAATGAGTGAAGCTGAGTTAACCTCTTTTTGTTAGGTTTAATGACTCGCTTTTTCGTCACCCAAATGTCGATAATAGTACATCCACGGTATTCACATGCTGATCACCCAAGTGATGGAAAGACGAATTGTTAACGTGAAATAAAAAAAATGAAATAGAACAAGGAAGAGGGAACACAATGTCAGAATCTCATAATGGAATGATCATATACAATACCAAAAGGCAGTCTAAATTGTCATTCTAAGGTATAAAGTTTTTTAGAGTTATAGTAATCAACCTTGACAGCTATGACAACCTGTCCTAATAAATGCTAATGATATATAAAAAGTAATGCCGCGACAATAGAAACTATGGTAAGTAGGACTCCAACTCTTCTCTAGAAGCTCCAAAGCCTCCACAACTACATCTGGAAACATACACGGGGCTGACCCAAGTATTATAAGAAAATAATGCCCAGATCAGTTTGGCAAACCAGCGTAAGAAACTCGAGAAGTATAAGTGACAAGTAACAGTAACCATTGAGACCGTACATATTCCCACAATGGTTTTTCCCCCATAGAAACAAACCATTCATTAGATTTAATATATAGTGATATGATAGATAATGTCTAGGGTGTAGCACATAAGTCCTTTCAAATAATTGTTGTGTGAAAGCCATAATAGTTATAGGTATACAATCAATACCGCTAAGGTGCATTCACATAATGGATTTTCCATGGAGATCTCCTCGGATCTTGCCAAATCCAAACTCCATGACAAGTATCAATAACTACCTTTTGAGCAACGTCTATCTTTAGACAGGATATACTATGAGGTAAACATAAATTGACCACCTTCGGGGTGTGATCCAAGCCATACCCGCTACCGCTAGCAACAATCGATAAGCATCTCTAGAGATGGAGTTGACATACCCTTGAGGTTGCTAAACCTCTTGGCCATGCCCTTCTCTATTTTTTGTCATTTTTCTAATGTCGAGGCTACGTTCTGCATCTTTCACATGACTTTCATCACTCAAACAGATCATGGATCCCTAAATGGATTCCTCCACCCCGAACAGATTACGAATCCCTAAATGGTTTTCTTTATCTTGAATTGGTCATGAATCCTCAAATGGTTTCTCTATCTTGAATAAATCATAAATCACTGCATGGATTCAAGAGTCTTGAACAAATCTCGAATTCCTACATAGGTCCCCTCAATAAGTCCTCCTACGAATGCTAACGATGCCCTCTCTCTTGGAATACTCTTCAAGGTAGACAGTCCTACATAATAGCATCATTTGAAATGTTAATGCAGACCTCTCCCTTTGGACTTAATCTTAGGATTCATAGTTCAACTCTATAACATTCCACTTCATAACCGCTTCTAGAACATAGAACGCGTATATGGTTTTGAAGTGGTTTCGGGTTCGAGTCATCTCATTTAAGTACACTCTCCCCACTTACTGGACTCCCCAAAACCAATCGACGAATTTTTGGCTAACTCAATTCCAGTTCTCTCAGAAGTAAGCAAAAGCTAGAGACGTTTCATACCAATACTCCTCTCGGAGGTTCTTATTGATATGAAATCATGAAGCCTTTCCATAATTATTAAGTCATATTTTGGTCAAATTCGATAGTCGACTAATCGATTATCTAGTACAAGATAGATGTTTCTAAATGGAACCTAAGTTAAATTTAATTTCCGTAAATGAATAAACATACAAACACTATCATCATCCAAAACACAATCTAGCCTCACGAAGTATGATTAAGTTACTTAAGCAAATCATAATCCCTTCCATTTAATTAATCCTTCTTATTAATTAAAAATCCTTTATTGGTAAACTTTTTTTTCCTAATAAACTTTTGCTTTTTCTATATTTTTACAAAAGATTCCATTGCTTAATATTTCTTTCGAAATATCCATTTTAAGGAACTATGTACTTTCACAAATCCATTCAAAATGTTAAAGACTAATGCCAGTTAAACATTGTCACTAAAAACCCAAAAACATTTCGCTTTTTCTTATCTTCAAATCTTTCTTTTGAAGATCCATCTACATCCCTAAGTATATCGAAAATAGTTAAAGATGAATGCGATTAACACATTGTCACAATGAACCCATGTCATTTTCCTACTTGCTATTATCTTTACAAACCTTTGTTTTAAAGATTCATATTCGGTCAAGTTCAGTGAGGACTAGTTAAGTATCAAGTTATAAAGACGACTGTTTATAAAAATCATGATTCGTACGCTTAGCATATTTCTGACATTCCAACTTAACCATTCCTTGCCTAAGATTGAAGCCAGGTAAGTTTGAGCATTGGTTGCTTCAAGCCTCGCCTAGACATTTTATTCTTGAATATCGCAAATAGATAAGATTACCTCACTGGCTTTTTGTGTTAAGTCTAGTATTAATGATTTCCATAAACCACAAGAAATCAACACGATTAACACCTTTTTGAAATTTTCCACTCACTTATTCCTCGGTTAAGAGGGAAGCCCGGTAGGTTTGAGCTTTGTTGCTTCGTCCCTACTCGACATCAATCTTAACTCTCACAAACAGATAAGAATACTTCAACGGCTTATTAGTGTTAAGCATAGTTAATTACTTTTCTAATAAGTAATTAAACAATTTAACCATTCGACCATTTAACAATTCTAACCACTTTCTAAACCTGTAACTACCCGGAATTTTAGGCAATATCAATTTAATAATCTGTATTAATAATTAAATTCATTTGATGATTCTTTCTTTATAATTTTGATTTAAATTGGTAAATTTAATCGTTTAAAGAATAATGAATATTTAATCTGGTAATTTTGAACAATATCTTTTTAACAATTTAAATTGATAAGATTTATTTTTCAAAGCTAATAAAATTTTATTCTATTTATAATATGTATATTTGATATATATTGTGAATGGAAATATCTTTTGTTTTAAATAAAGGTTGAATTTTCAAATTGTAATATATATGTATGTATATGTTATAATTTGATATTGTTTTGAAATTTAATTTAATCTGTTAATAATTTATATATGAATAAATTGTAATTTAAAGATTTGTTTTAAAACTTAATATTTTTCAAAAATTTAATTTAAAGATTTATTCATTTGTTTTCAAGTATAAGATAATTGTTATTTTAAATATGATAGTAAAAAAGGGATTTAAATAAAGTTTTGTTTTGCTTTTTTTTAAAATGCTTAATATAAATGGTTATAAATGCATATATATAAATGTTTTAGATTTTAAAATATATGTATAAGAATTTGTTTATATTATAACTAGTTTTAGAATATTTTCTTTTAAAAGTAAATTTATAAATACATATGAAAACATTTATTAATTAAAGAATTTAAATATGTAAGTTTATATTTACATTTGAATACAATAAAAATTAATTCAAAAACACTTAAAACATGTGTAAACATAATAAATACCCTTAATAACACCTGTAAACTTTTTAAATCATGCTTGAGACACTTGTTTAATTTTATAACAAGTGGCCTTTTTTTTCCTTTATTTGAAAAATTTAACATAAAGAAAACTTGTTTTCCTCTTTTAATTTCCAAACTTCTTTCTTCTTCTTAAATTATTTTCTTCCTTCATGAATTAAAAAGTAAATTAATGGCAACCTGAAATATTTCTCAAATCTGAATTTAACTAAAAGAAAATCTGAAAACTTCAATCTGCAAATATAAATCCACTTCAATCTGCATTTCAAACTTCAGAGCTGCAACTTCAACCCAAATGCAAATTCAAATGGAGTTCATCAGCAAGTTTAGATCATTAAATTTTAAAGCATGCATGCATTCAATTTCTTCAGCAAAGCATCAACAGCAAATCAAAGTCTTTTTCAAATTAAAGGTTCAAGTGCCTGAATAAATTAAAAACTGCTCTGCAAAATTCAATGAGGTGAGTAAATTATACTTTTTAAAAACAGTTTGATCTGGTTGTTACCACATGCATGTGATGTTCTGTTTTTTAAGTTTAGTAATTACATGAAGATCTTCAGTATCCATATTGTTGAATATATGAATATGTTTATATGAGCAAGTAACCTGTATACTCAACCACTCTGCTATCAATGGGTTTCGGACTAGAATCCTTTTCAAAATTCAAATCTCCCTCTAAAAATAAATATTTGGCATTAATGATTGAATAAAAGTTGGTTGATATTTGTTGTTGGTAATATTAAAAATAGTTACTCTAAAATTAAACTTACAAATAATTTTTAAAATGTAAGTTACAGTGAAATCTTGGTTTCTGTCAAAAATCAATTATCTTAAAATTTAATTTGGATTACATGCATGTAATAGTGAGGATAAATCATGAATTTAGATATACAGTTTGTTATTTTTAATTGTGTAATTATGGTGAATTTGGGGTTTATTCGAAATTGGGAATTTTGTGAATTGCCGATTATCTACAAATTAATTTGAGTTGAAATTTTGATCGTAGCTTGTTTATGAATCAAGGATTATGGGAAAAATGCAATTTAATTTTTCTAATGATTAATTTGTTCGAAATCGAGCTAGTTAGGGTTTTTGTGGGTTTTGTTTACAGCTTGATTGTAGTGGAAATTGCATCTTGAAGATTGAACCGGAGTATGTCGTGAGGTGTTGAATTTGATTGGTGAAGTGTGGAGCACCATCTGGTTCGACGGCGAAGTTCATCATCATCGAAGTTCGGCGGCGATGGGGGATTTTGGATTCGAATTGTTTCTGCAGTTTGAGCTTGAGTTCAAAAATTTGATTCAATGATATATGTTGGAATCTAGGTTTAGATTTTGGGTCGCGAGTGATGTTGTGACCGACGTCGACGATCGCGACGAACGTTGGTGGCTGGCCGCAGAAGTGCATGTGCACGTGTTTGTTGTGTGCACAGTTTTGGGTCTGGGAAGTATGGGATTGGGGAAGACGAGAGAGGCTCGTGTAGCTCTCGTGTTTTTTGGAGTGACAACTCGAAGAAATAGGGTGTTGGTTTTGCAGTGAGGCTGGCTCGTGTGGTTTGAGGGTCGACTCGAGTAACTTCAGTTTACTCATATTATTTTGGTGATTTATTCGAAATTTTGATCGCGTGATTACATCGGGTTTGTTCTGTGAATGGTAAGTTGCCGATTTAAATTGGTTGTATATATAAAAACAAGTTTAAGTTTTATAAAAGGGGATAGAATTATAAAGTTAAAGTTGGTTGTTTAGAAATAAAGTTAAATCAAACTTTAAAAAAAAAGGTGTTAATTAAACTTTTTAAAATATTAATTGAATTTATATTTCAAATTTAAATGGTTTTAAGATGATTTCTTTTGTAAATAATTATCTTAATTAAATTTTGAGTTTTAATTCAAAGAGTGTTTAGAATCTAGTTATTTAATCAAAGTTAAAGTAATGTTTTTAATAACTATGTTTCAAATTTATTTTGAAAATAAATAAGTTTAAATTGGATAATTAAATTAGTTTAAAATTTTATATTTGATTTCTAAATAACTTATTTTCAAATAAGGTTATTATTATGATTTTGGAAACCAAATTGAATAATTTGTTTTTAAGTTATTAAAGATTTGATTAATTTCAAATAATTAATTTATGAAGACAAATAGGGTTAATTTATCTTTGATATGAACTTGAAAATACTTAATTAAATATGGTTTGATTAATAAGTAAAGTTTAATTAAGAATTATGTTTCCTTAATTAATTAAGGATTTTTAAATATAAGAAGTTAATAAATTAATTAATTAATTTTAAATAATTAGTTAATTATTTATTTAATTTTTAATAATTACTTAATTATGGACTAATTAAGTGTGATTACTTAAGGAAGTAATCAATGGTTAATTATTGAATGTAATTAAGAATGATAATTACTTATGAAAGGTAATTAGTGAGAAATTACTCATGGGAGTAATTAAAGTTGAAGTGATTAATGGATTATCACATGATGTTATTTATTAAGGATTGATTAATAAAATTGTTTTGAAGTAAATTAATTATGGAGTATTTAATTAATTAATGAATTAAAGATTATTTAATGATGAAATTAATTACTTGTTAACTAATTAATTAAGAGAGTAATTAGGATTTATTAGTGAAGTAATTAGAGATAATTACTTATGTAAGTAATTAAGAGTTAATTACTTAATTTATTTTAGTTAATTAATTAATGTGATTAATTAATTAATGAATGTGATTTATTTAAGACTAATTACTAAATGTAAGTAATTAAAAATATAATTAATTTATAAAGTAATTAATTAAGGATTTATTTATTAATTTAATTGTTTAATAATTACTTAATGAAGTAATTAAAGATTAATTAATTAGATTAATTAATCAAGGATTAATATAATTAATTAAGATGTTAATTAAGTAAGATAAGTAATTACAAATTGTTAATTACTGTTTATGATGAATGAGATGATTAATTACAAGTTAATTATTTAATTCATTTAAAGTAATTATTAATTAATAAGGATCATTAGTTAATTAATGAATTAATCAAGGTTGATTAATTTAAGTGTGATTAATTAATTGTAATTAATTGAGGTTTAATGTAATTAATTATAGTTAATTAATTAATGTAATTAAATGAAGGATCATTAATTATTGTAATTAGTAATAGTAATTAAAGGTTAATTACTGTATATGGTTAAGGAAAATTACTTGAATGTAATTAAAAGATAATTAATCAAGGAAGATTAATTAAGGAAGATCATTAAGAGATGATCAATTTATTTATTTCAGATCAATTTATTTATTTGAAATAAATTAATGGAGAAGGAATTAGGTAATCCAATTGATTAAGAATTAATCAATTCTGTTTTGGATAATTGATTAATATTGTTTGATTGATTGATATTGCATGATCAATATTGGGTGATTCATATTGGTTGATACTGGATGATTTGGATATCTATGATATGTGATATGCTGCTTTATGAGATGAATGGTTGTTATGAATTATCGATTGTGATAATGTGATTCATCTATCTGTTTATATCATCCTGAATATAAGGCTAATTGTTTAAATCCCTTAAGAACAACTTGGACATTAAAATGGCATTTGGTTTCGGTGAGACCGGGATCGCGTTTCCATATTTGGGGTCCGAAAACCACATCGATTCCAATTAAACGTTAGATCGTGAATCCAAGTGGAGCTTTGTGAAGACTCGAGGTGTTAGAACTATACGTCAGTATAACTCTGTGGGTGATTCCGTGATGAGTTTGATGGAATTGTACTTATAGGTTCAAGATGGTGATTTAGAGTGCAAGGGCTATGGTCGTTGACTTTGAGGGTGATTCCAAAATGAGTGCAACGAGATAGTGCCTTCGGTTTCATTTGAACTCGGAACGAACTTGTATGGATTGAATGCTTTCAGAACATCGTCAGGTGGACGATGAGCATTCTAAGATAGATGTGTTCTCTAAAGGTAATCGCAGCCTCAAGCCTCATCAATCGGGAATGGCTAAAACAGGGGAGGTGCAGCAAGGCTTCGTGGGTAGCCCTCACTGGAGAGTGAGATTTACCCCTGTTTAGAGGTCGCTTTCTATTTCGGCTTAGTGTGTGGTCAGTCGCGCCAACCACGGGGTGGTCTTGTTCGGGACTATTCAGTAAGGAATGGTTCCGGTCTTGTGTTGCAGGGGAGTTAGGGTGGCTCCTCGGTACATTGATCTAGGCCACGTACTGTGATGGGCGGTACCCCAGTAGCCCTGCCATTGATGGAAACCAATTCTTCCTACGAGTCCCTACGGTTTTGATTGTATTACCACTTTTGTGGCTAGTAGCTGGAATTTAATAGATGTAACAATTTCGGCTATTTCTTATTTACTTGAAAACCCTAGACACTATTATAATATCACTGGATTTCCTATCAAATGTTTTGGTTAGCGTAAGGTAAAAACTTTTCCATGTTTATGTGTGGGAAGTCTTACGTGATACCTTTTCTTTTCAAAGGTTTTTCTAAAATTAAGCAATTTTAACCCATTTACTCACACCAGACCCCTGTCTGACCCGAGTGTTTATTTTCTGTTTTATTAAACTCTTGGGTACTCATATTATGTATGTGTAGTCAAGTGATTCAGGTTTGCTTGACGAATTCTGGAGGAGATATGGAGCAGCAGGCTTCCACGTGTAGATATATTTTGGTTTCGCTGTGTTTATATGGTAACTGTATCTGTTGTACTTGAGTTGTATAGTTAGACAGATGCTTATAACACTCTAATATGTGTTGTATAAGTTGTTTACTCTGATGTAATATGATACTGTGTAATATTTTATGTGATATATTATATTTTATTCATTCCGCTGTGAGTTCTCTGATGTTGTTGTCTTTCTTCTTTCCTTTTCTTTTCTTCTTCTATCCCTTTCTTTCTTCATTAGCGATATGTCTTCCTGGAGTTTGGAAGTCGGGTCGTCTCATTTGGTATCAGAGCGTTAGGTTGAGTGAATACCTAGGCTCTGGAGTGGTGTCTTTCTTGAGAGAGGGTACTTGTAATTGATACACACACACACATGATCTGTTGGGTATCTTTTCGGATTTTCCAACATAAGTTTTAGAGGTAGATGGAGTAGTGGTGTGTGTGTGTAACACGACTACCAGTGATGGAAGAAGTCCATATGTTTGAGGTTGGAAGTATTTGTCGAGACTGTAGACCCAATACCGTCTCGGGTAAGATTTCCAGTTTGGAGTAAGGATTTCTCTGATATCCAAAGGAAATCTTTTTAAAGATTCAGAGTTTATCTTCGAAGTGTAAGTTTGGATTTCGCTCGGGTGAGCGAATTTTTCTTGAGTTTGGATCTGTCGGAAGTGCAGAAGTAAGTGATGATATCTGGATAACTGCGTGATGAGATGCAGTATCTATGGATATTTTCTGAAGATGTTTTCTTTTGAAGCAGTTTTAGTAGTTGAGGAGCAGTTTTACCTGCCACAGGGAAGATTCGTCTGTGTAGAAGTTGTCTGGATCTTTAGCAAGGAGGTTGGCTATTTTGGAATATGAGACTAAGGTCTATGAGTTGCTTCGCTTTGGCATGGTCTCATTTGTCATTCCCTAAGGAGAGCGAGATGTTGATGTTAGTTTGGAGCCCGAATTTCTTGAGAAGTTGTCTGCCATCTCGAAGGTCCGTTGTGAGATTTGTTGATCATTTTGGTTTCCGAGGAGCATCTTGGATTAGAAGTTTTGGTTAACCGTGGTAGTAGTGCAACTCGAAGTGTTCGGTGTGCTGACGAGGGTCTTTTGCCTTTGTAGTATCATCGAAGTAAAGTTTGGAAGCAGTAGTGTGGTCGTTTCTTCGATGGTTCAGGAATCTTTGTGGTTCTTCTATCAGCAGTCTGGGCAGTTGGTGGAAGTTTTCTTGAAGGTTACCTTTGTTTGGAAAAGCTTAAAGCTGTTCTAATTGGTAAAGAGAGGACTGTTTCTTTGGAATCCGAACTAGGCAGGATCGCAAAAATGACTTGCGATTAGTTTGGGAATTTTTCTTAGGCAATCTTTTGTTTGAGGCCGCGGGTTCCTAAATGGAAGTAGGAGCTGCTGAGGTAATCAGAAGTTTGTCTGCATCTGGAGTGGAGATTCCATATTGTTTTGGTTCCAGAAGCGGCACTGGTAGTTAGCCTGGATGTAGGATGGTTCTTGTAGAAGAGTTGGTGTAGCAGCTCAGAAATCTTTGGAATTTGCGTTGGTCAAATCTAGTTTTTGAGTTGGATTTCTTTTATGAGGTTGTGTGACCGAGTCAGATGAGTCACTCAGATTTTATGGATTCGATGAACAAAGTTTCCCGTATATATTGGATAAGTTTGAACTCGTGTTCATCAACAGTATTCCCATCTATTTCAGAATCAGAGTTGTGCGGCGGAAGCAAGGTAGCAACTGTGCAAGGAAGGAAGTAAGTTCTGTTTGCTATTGCTTGAGAAGTAGAGCTTGTGTTCTGGATTTCAATGGATTTTGGAGGACTTTTCTGTTGGATAGGATCCAAGAACTGTTTGCTTTGGTCTAGTTGTTTCTGGAAGTATCAGCATAGGCTGAGGTGATCAGAAAGAGATTGGCAGCCAGGATTGTCTGTTGAGTTATGCAGATATGAGATAAGGAGTTTGGAATTCGAAGTTGAAGACTTCATTGTTGTTAAGATTTTCTCTGGTTAAGAGAGAGCAGTTATTGGGTTAGATTGGTTGGTTAGTGCTGTGGCATTTGAGATTTCTTATCTGTGTTTTGATAGGATAAGATTTAATTGCCAGTTTGGATAGCTGGAATTCATTGTATTTCACGTATCTCTGAGGAAGTACGTGTATGATTCATTGTTAGTTGTTGAATCTGTAGTTCAGTTGGATTGGTAGTTGAGCTAGACTCGAGTATAGTCTGATGTTCCGTTTAGATTTCTGGATCTAGAAATGAGAGGAGCTCTGGATTTTGGTGGTGTAGTTTGTTTAGCCTCTGTAGAGTGAGTATCCCGGTGATTTATACTTGGGAAACTCGAAATAGTGTTAGAAGATTTATTTTGACTTGTGTCAGGATAATTAGTTAGGTTTGTTTGTTTGATTGATTGTTTTGGTTGTTAGTAACTGGTTGATAGGTAAGTTTTGCTGTTTGAAATTGAAATCTTTACTGGGTTATTAAATTACCTTTTCTTTTAAATTTCGGGGACGAAATTCTTTTAAGGGGGAGGATTGTAACGACCCGGAATTTTAGGCAATATCAATTTAATAATCTGTATTAATAATTAAATTGATTTGATGATTTTTTTTTCTTTATAATTTTGATTTAAATTGGTAAATTTAATCTTTTAAAGAATAATAAATATTTAATCTTGTAACTTTGAACAATATCTTTTTAACAATTTAAATTGATGAGATTTATTTTTCAAGCTAATAAAATTTTATTCTATTTATAATATATATACTTGATATATATTGTGAATGGAAATATCTTTTGTTTTAAATAAAGGTTGAATTTTCAAATTGTAATATATATGTATGTATATGTCATAATTTGATATTGTTTTGAAATTTAATTTAATCTGTTAATAATTTATATATGAATAAATTGTAATTTAAAGCTTTGTTTTAAAACTTAATATTTTTCAAAAAGTTAATTTAAAGATTTATTCATTTGTTTTCAAGTATAAGATAATTGTTATTTTAAATACGATAGTAAAAAGGGGATTTAAATAAAGTTTTGTTTTGCTTTCTTTTTAAAATGCTTAATATAAATGGTTATAAATGCATATATATAAATGTTTTCGATTTTAAAATATATGTATAAGAATTTTTTTATATTATAACTAGTTTTAGAATATTTCTTTTAAAAGTAAATTTATAAATACATATGAAAACATTTATTAATTAAAGAATTTAAATATGTAAGTTTATATTTACATTCGAATTCAATAAAAATTAATTTAAAAACACTTAAAACATGTGTAAACATATTAAACACCCTTAATAATACTTGTAAACTTTTTAAATCATGCTTGAGACACTTGTTTAATTTTATAACAAGTGGCCTTTCTTTTTCCTTTATTTGAAAATTTTAACATAAAGAAAACTTGTTTTCCTCTTTTAATTTCCAAACTTCTTTCTTCTTCTTAAATTATTTTCTTCCTTCATGAATTAGAAAGTAAATTAATGGCAACCTGAAATATTTCTCAAATCTGAATTTAACTAAAAGAAAATCTGACAACTTCAATCTGCAAATACAAATCAACTTCAATCTACACTTCAAACTTCAGAGCTGCAACTTCAACCCAACTACAAATTCAAATGGAGTTCATCAGCAAGTTTAGATCATTAAATTTTAAAGCATGCATGCATTCAATTTCTTCAGCAAAGCGTCAACAGCAAATCAAAGTCTTTTTCAAATTAAAGGTTCAAGTGCTTGAATAAATTAAAAACTTCTCTGCAAAATTCAATGAGGTGAGTAAATTATTCTTTTTAAAAACAGTTTGATCTGGTTGTTACTACATGCATGTGATGTTCTGTGTTTTAAGTTTAGTAATTGCATGAAGATCTTCAGTATCCATATTGTAGAATATGTTTATATGAGTAAGTAACCTATATACTCAACCACTCTGCTATCAATGGGTTTCAGACTAGAATTCTTTTCAAATTTCAAATCTCCCTCTAAAAATAAATATTTGGCACTAACGATTGAATAAAAGTCGGTTGATATTTGTTGTTGGTAATATTAAAAATAGTTACTGTAAAATTAAACTTACAAATAATTTTTAAAATGTAAGTTACAGTGAAATCTTGGTTTCTATCAAAAATCAATTATCTTAAAATTTAATTTGAATTACATGCATGTAATAGTGAGGATAAATCATGAATTTAGATATACAATTTGTAATTTTTAATTGTGTAATTATGGCGAATTTAGGGTTTATTCGAAATTGGGAATTTTGTGAACTGTTGATTATCTATACATTAATTTGAGTTGAAATTTTGATCGTAGCTTGTTTATGAATCAAGGATTATGGGAAAAATGCAATTTAATTTTTCTAATGACTAATTTGTTCGAAATCGAGCTAGTTAGGGTTTTTATGGGTTTTGTTTTCGGCTTGACTGTAGTGGAAATTGCGTCTTGAAGATTGAACCGGAGTGTGTCACGAGGTGTTGAATTGTTTGGTGAAGTGTGCAGCACCATCTGGTTCGACGGCGAAGTTCATCATCATCGAAGTTCGGCGGCGATGGGGGATTTTGGGTTCGAATTGTTTCTGCAGTTTGAGCTTGAGTTCGAAAATTTGATTCGAGGATATATGCTAGAATCTGTGTTTAGATTTGGGGTCGCGAGTGATGTTGTGACCAACGTCGACGATCGCGACGAACGTTGGTGGCCGGCGGCGGAGGTCCATGTGCACCGTGTTTGTTGTGTGTACAGTTTTGGGTCTGGGAAGTATGGGATTTTGGGAAGACGAGAGAGGCTCATGTAGCACTCGTGTTTTTTGGAGTGACGACTCAAAGAAGTAGGGTGTTGGTTTTGTAGTGAGGCTGGCTCGCGTGGTTTGAGGGTCGACTCGAGTAACTTCAGTTTACTCATATTATTTAGGTGATTGTTTCGAAATTTTGATCGCGTGATTTACTTCGGGTTTGTTCTGTGAATGGTAAGTTGTTGCTTTAAATTGGTTGTATATATAAAAACAAGTTTAAGTTTTATAAAAGGGGATAGAATTATAAAGTTAAAGTTGGTTGTTTAGAAATAAAGTTAAATCAAACTTTTAAAAAAAGGTGTTAATTAAACTTCTAAAAATATTAATTAAATTTATATTTCAAATTTAAATGGTTTTAAGATGATTTCTTTTGTAAATAATTATCTTAATTAGATTTTGAGTTTTAATTTAAAGAGTGTTTTGAATTTAATTATTTAATCAAAGTTAAAGTAATGTTTTTAATAACTAAGTTTCAAATTTATTTTGAAAATAAATAAGTTTAAATTGGTAATTAAATTATTTTATTTTAAATTTGATTTCTAAATAACTTATTTTCAAATAAGGTTATTATTATGATTTTGGAAACCAAATTGAATAATTTGTTTTTAAGTTATTAAAGATTTGATTAATTTGAAATAATTAATTTATGAAGATAAATAGGGTTAATTTATCTTTGATATGAACTTGAAAATACTTAATTAAATATGGTTTGATTAATAAATAAAGTTTAATTAAGAATTATGTTTTTTTAATTAATTAAGGAATTTTAAATATAAGAAGTTAATTAATTAATTAATTAATTTTAAATAATTAGTTAATTATTTATTTAATTTTTAATAATCACTTAATTATGGACTAATTAAGTGTGATTACTTAAGGAAGTAATCAATGGTTAATTATTGAATGTAATTAAGAATGATAATTACTTATAAAAGGTAATTAGTGAGAAATTACTCATGGGAGTAATTAAAATTGAAGTGATTAATGGATTATCACATGATATTATTTATTAAGGATTGATTAATAAAATTGTTTTGAAGTAAATTAATTATGGAGTAATTAATTAATGAATGAATTAAAGATTATTTAATGATGAAATTAATTACTTGTTAAGTAATTAATTAAGAGAGTAATTATGATTTATTAATGAAGTAATTAGAGATAATTACTTATGTAAGTAATTAAGAGTTAATTACTTAATTTATTTTAGTTAATTAATTAATGTGATTAATTAATTAATTAATGAATGTGATTTATTTAAGACTAATTACTAAATGTAATTAATTAAAAATATAATTAATTTATAAAGTAATTGATTAAGGATTTAATTATTAATTTAATTGTTTAATAATTACTTAATGAAGTAATTAAAGATTAATTAATTAGATTAATTAGTCAAGGATTAATATAATTAATTAAGTTGTTAATTAGTTAAGATAAGTAATTACAAATTGTTAATCACTGTTTATGATTAGTGAGATGATTGATTACAAGTTAATTATTTAATTCATTTACATTAATTATTAATATATAAGGATCATTAGTTAATTAATGAATTAATCAAGGTTGATTAATTTAAGTGTGATTAATTAATTGAAATTAATTGAGGTTTAATGTAATTAATTATAGTTAATTAACTAATATAATTAAATGAAGGATCATTAATTATTGTAATTAATGATAGTAATTAAAGGTTAATTACTGTATATGGTTAAGGAAAATTACTTGAATTTAATTGAAAGATAATTAATCAAGGAAGATTAATTAAGGAAGATCATTAAGAGATGATCAATTTATTTATTTGAAATAAATTAATGGAGAAGGATTTAGGTAATCCAATTGATTAAGAGTTAATCAATTCTGTTTTGGATAATTGATTAATATTGTTTGATTGATTGATATTGGACAATCAATATTGGGTGATTGATATTGGTTGATACTGGATGATTTGGATATCTATGATATGTGATATGCTGCTTTGTGAGATGAATGGTTGTTATGAATTATCGATTGTGATAATGTGATTCATCTATCTGTTTATATCATCCTGAATATAAGGTTAATTGTTTAAATCCCTTAAGAACAACTTGGACATTAAAATGGCGTTTGGTTTCGGTGAGACCGGGATCGGGTTTCCATATTTGGGATCCGAAAACCACATCGATTCCAATTAAACGTTAGATCGTGAATCCAAGTGGAGCTTTGTGAAGACTCGAGGTGTAAGAAATATACGTCAGTATAACTCTATGGGTGATTCCATGATGAGTTTGACGGAATAGTACTTATAGGTCCGAGATGGTGATTTAGAGTGCAAGAGCTATGGTCGTTGACTCTGAGGGTGATTCCAAAATGAGTGCAACAAGATAGTGCCTTTGGTTTCGTTCGAACCCGGAACGAACTTGTATGGATTGAGTGCTTTCAGAACATCGTCAGGTGGACGATGAGCATTCTAAGATAAATGTGTTCTCTAAAGGTAATCGCAGCCTCAAGCCTCAGCAACCGGGAATGGCTAAAACAGGTGAGGTGCAGCAAGGCTTCGTGGGTAGCCCCCATTGGAGAGTGAGATTTACCCCTGTCTAGAGGTCCCTTTCTATTTCGTCTTAGTGTGTGGTTGGTCGCACCAACCACGGGGTGGTCTTGTTCGGGACTGTTCAGTAAGGAACGGTTCCAGCCTTGTGTTGCAGGGGAGTTAGGGTGGCTCCTCCGTACGTTGATCTAGGCCACGTACTATGACGGACGGTACCCCAGTAGCCCTGCCATTGATGGAAACCCATTCTTCCTACGAGACCCTACGGTTTTGATTGTATTACCCACTTTTGTGGCTAGTAGCTGGAATTTAATAGATGTAACAATTTCGGCTATTTCTTATTTACTTGAAAACCCTAGACACTATTATAATATCACTGGATTTCCTATCAAGTGTTTTGGTTAGCGTAAGGTAAAATTTTTTCCATGTTTGTGTGTGGGAAGTCTTACGTGATACCTTTTCTTTTCAAAGGTTTTTCTAAAGTTAAGCAATGTTAACCCGTTTACTCACACCAGACCCCTGTCTGACCCGAGTGTTTATTTTCTGTTTTATTAAACTCTTGGGTACTCATATTACGTATGAGTAGTCAAGTGATTCAGGTTTGCTTGACGAATTCTGGAGGAGATATGGAGCAGGAGGCTTCCACGTGTAGGTATATTTTGGTTCCGCTGTGTTTGTATGGTTACTGTATCTGTTGTACTTGAGTTGTATAGTTAGACATATGCTTATAACTGTCTAATATGTGTTGTATAAGTTGTTTACTCTGATGTAATATGATACTGTGTAATATTTTATGTGATATATTATATTTTATTCGTTCCGCTGTGAGTTCTCTGATGTTGTTGTCTTTCTTCTTTCTCTTTCTTTTCTTCTTCTATCCCTTTCTTTCTTCATTAGCGATACGTCTTCCTGGAGTTAGGAAGTCGGGTCGTCTCAAAACCTATTGTTTTATAATCTAAAACAATATATTTATATTAGATATTTTCAAAGATATTTATGTAAGACATTTTCCAAGATATTTACGTAAAATATTTTCCAAGATATTCATAGAAGACATTTTCCAAGATATTTATATAAGATATTTATACTCCAAAACATTTATAATATGTTTTAGAACATTCCATTAAAATATCACTTGAAAATAATAAGTTTGAAAATCCCTTAGAAACTTGAAAACAACATGTTTTTAACGAAATATCTCTCGTTTGAAAATTCACAACTAATTCTTATAAATACATAAATATATCAAACCACTTTTCAAATAATCTAAAAATAGTTAGCAACCACTTGTAAAAAGAATGAAACAAAATACTTAAATTTAAATATCTTTCCAAACCTTTTAAGTCCAAAAATCAAGTCTGAACGGAGCAGTTTTGCACTAGCGATGTTTTGGCCATTTTTGAGATGTTACTTCACTTTTTACCATTCAATCCTTTAATAGCAACAAACATACATATAAAAAATGCAAATATAGAGATAAATCCTTATGGATCTCTCTATAAAGTTCCATAATAATTTCCAAAAACAAGGCAATTCTAAACTGCTTTTATGGCGACTATCGCTATAAGTGCACTTTCAAATTTGAGTTCGATTTAAACCAAATTACATCTATAACCTATTTTCATTCTTCAAGATATAGTCACATGTCATATAAGTCCATTCAAGTCCATTTTAAGTTTTTTCAAGTCCATGTACATGGATCACATATGTCACTTAGTTTTAAAGTAAGAAGTTACAACCATTGTTTTCAACATAAGTTAACAATAATTCAAATAGGATTAACACAATGAAACCAACTTATACTTGTTATATTTTTCATCCAAAGTGAGTTGTTAACTCACCTTTAATCCAACCAAAACCAAGATCCGAGAACCAAAGCCTAGCCCCACAAGAAACCACCTTCTTCCTTCCTCCTTCCTCCTCCTCTTGCATTTTTGTCCCCCCCCCCCACCTCACATAATGCTCATAGCCTATCACCGCAGGGTGAGTGTGGCTCCACTTCCTCATGTTTTGGCATGGTGAATGGGTTTCTATAATTATACTAATCCATGTAGTAAATTTAGAAGTGATTTGAAGTTGATTTGCAACACTTTCTATTTAAAACATGAAAGAGGAAGAAGATGAAGATACCATTTGAAAAGCTTGGTTTTACTTTGGAATTTTTGTAATTATTTCCTAAGGGTAGCCCTCTCTTATATAGGCTTAGGAATGTGATGGGAAAAAACCAAAAACCCCTCAATTCCCTACTAGCATTAATTACTTCTATCATGACTACTTTATGTCACAATTTCTTAAGTGTTAAGGAGTTTCTATTTATGCTCATTTTCTATTTCACACCTAACTAGATAAGCTTAGGTAATTTCTTAAGGTTATTTTCATAAATGGAAAAATATTTTTATTTCATTAAATTGATTTCCTAAGCAAATAAGTGCATGTAAAAAAATTTCGAATAACTTCTAATGGTTAAAAAGCTGTTTATCGATAAAATGATTTTCGGTCACATTATCGATATTTTTCCAAAAAATATATTTTTTAAACATATTTCCAAAATAATTTTACAATCATTACTTATGCTTTGAAAGGGGTTTAAAATGCTTATTAAATCATTTAAATAACATTTAGTCTAAGACTCAAATAATATTTTAGATATTTAATTACGAAGTGTTTGAAATTCTAGGGTCTTACATTAGAATTCTTACATATCCTAGGACATAGTTTAACTCAAATTCACTCATTATCGTACAACTTCACTCATTATATATCCTAGGACTTAATTATGATTTACAAAGTAATATAATAAAGTGGGTACATATGCTTAAAATTAATTTCATCTATAACATAATTTATGATATCATACAAGATAGGAGTTTACAGGATACTCTTACATATACTAGGATAAGTAGTTGACATGATGCGTGAGTCAAGAGACTACACGTAATAATTATTCAGGTCTTTTGTAGCTTAACCCAAAGAAATTTGGGAGCATTTAATATTTATTGACCATTTTCTGTTTTGAATATAAGATTTGTAAAATAAAACTAAATTAGTTTTATACATAAGGCAAAATCATAAAATATATAAGAATATGTATTCTGTTGCACTGATAAACAATTATTGTTTCAAAAAACACCAACTTAGTTGCAAAGGAATTTCAATTAGAAACTATTGGTAGTAAAATGGATTTAGATACGATCCAAAGACAAAATGATTAAAAAGGATGAAAAGAAATTAACAAAGCGTAAGTTTACATAAACAATTGGAATATCTAATAAGAATTCTCGTACATTAAAGAGAAATTGTGAATTTCTTATCATTTTGAGAAAATAGAATTTCCTTAGTTGTGAATAAGCCATTTAGAGTATTGACTATACCGTATGGAATGATGCATAGATCCAGAATTGATTTTAAGTATATTATCAAAATATGAACGGGATATGATCCATCATCCACAAAAATGTCTTTGAGTAGAAGAATAATGTAGTTGGAATATAATAAGCAATGTTAATAAGGATAACATCGTAAATTTCAATTATTAACATTAACGTAACATATTCATCATTCAACGTGCTTAAATAAATTGGGATTTTATTGCAAAATTATTGGCAAGTATTGTTTTGATTTTGGTACACATACAATGAAATAAAAATTCTAAATAATAATAATTTATAATAGACTATTTGTACATAATAACCAAAGTGCCTCAAAGTCAGTGAGAGTGATACCGAGTTTGTGGGTTTCAGATATGTCCAAGAACGGATATGTAAGAATCGTTCAATAAGCATCAGAGTAGAACAAGTATTTTGATAGAAATATTGAATAGTTTTTTTTAGCCAAAATGCAGAGGAAGAAAGTGCCTATAAGAGAGAACATTAAAAGTTACTTAGATATTTCTAAAGTATAATAAACAACATACTAATCATTATTAACGATGAACTCATGCTAAAATTAGTTCTAATTTGGTTGTTTAATTCTCAATATAGGATTTGAAAAGACATCTTTTATAGTTAGTATAAAAGGATGTTACCATTGTCCTAAATGATATACGAAGACACTGTGTTAAAATGTTTAAATATGTAATATATAAGATGGCTTCCTTATGCATTGTTATTAGGAATTATCATACATGATGCATTGCCTATAATATCACATTTAACTTATGTATTTGATACATAAAAAAAGTATCAAATCTAAATTAAGATCACTAAATAGTAGTTAAAAGTATACCCAAGTATTTGCAAAATACTAGAGAACTGTTTATAAAAACAACAAGATTAGTCGGATTCAAAACTTCATAAGTAATATAGAGTATAGTATGTTAATACTACATTCATGTTCAAACCTTAGTTAAGGTGTCTTAAGTTGGAAATGTTCCAAACATAAAGGATATGGCAACCAAAATGCCACATATATCGCCTTGAATAATTTCATAATAAAACTAATGTGTATAAATATATAAATGCACAAATTTATAACCAAGCTACGAGTGATTCCAAGAATAGAGAATCTAATGTCATTGTTAGATGATAACAATATAGTGATACAAATCACAAAAGAACCTTCAGCTCATTAGATGTCGAGAAACATACTCCGAAAAGTTCCACATGGTAAAGATACTTTATTATTATCATCAGAGAGAGTTGATTGATAGAGTGGATAATTAAAACAATATAGCAGATCCACTTACAAAGGGCCCTCTCAGCCAATTCTCAACAAACCGATCGAAGGAATGAGATTGAGATTTCATAATTGGCCCCAAATGCAAGTGAAAGATTGCTATAGTTAGGGGTACGCCCTAGGAGAAATTCTGGAATTTATTATAGATTACTAACTTTGTAACAAAACCTCGTTCGAAATAGAAAGTGTTTTTCTTTTTATTATATATTTGTCATATTGTGATATGTAATTAATTATTCTGATTTAAGTATATTTAATAGATAATCCTTAAGTGATAGTGATTACAATGTTTTATAATCATGTGATATTTATCACATTAAAAATAATGGATGGTTTTAATTATTCCTAGTCAAGATGTGTCGAGAAAGGATGTTGATACATCCCCTAAGATTAGAATATGTAACACTCTCCAAACATTGGGCAACGTATTACTCATGGCTATTGGGGGGACCAAGTGGCCATGTATTGATAATTATTGGATAACTATGGAATGGCTCACTTGATGGTTTTCTATTAGTTAATAAAAGTAAGGTCAAATAGAGAATCTCACAATAAGGGTATTACACGGTTCTCTCAAATGGAGAATATTGTTAAACTTCATTTGGATACTCTAGTTTGATTATAGTAAATCATGGTATAACATCCACCGAACGTCTATAATTGGGTATGAGTTGAAGCATTAAGAGTGAAACACTATTCAATTGAAAATTCATCTTCTCAGTAATGTAAGGTTAGTATCACGGTAACTATAGTCAACAAAGAGTCAAAATCTCTGGAAGAGTGGTTCGGTGAATAATTATTATTGTTGAACAAAGAATTTGTGTTTGGATTTGATAAGTTAAATGTTGACAATATTAGACTCTTAACCAAAACCAAATTTCATAAGTTCTAATGTGATATAGTTTTAACAAAGAGAAGTGGTGTAAATAATTGTCACTAATAGGGGCCACTTCAATAGAAAAATTGCATTTTAAAAATGTGTAAGTGATAAACTCGGTCAAACTATCACACCACTAACAAAGGTGACATGTGAACTTGATATTCAAATTGTTTGGTATTAATCATTGGTTGAATTTACACCTATGAGTCGCACAACCGCAATATTAAATACTCCAAAATATCATATGATTTAATTAAATCATAATTGTTATAAATTAATTAATATTTATGAAATATTAAATTATCAAATTTTTTTGATTTAGTAGAGTAAATACTTAATAAAGTGTGTATATAAAGTTATATTTGTATGTATCATTATGCGATATCGATAAACATTTAAATTGGATTTAAAGTGAATAAACATCGATTAAATTTGGGAAATTATACTGGATTAATAGGCCCATCTATAGCAAGCTAGGAACAAAGGGGAAGGGAGATTTTTATTTGTAAAATTGGGTTTTGAATCGATGCATAGAAGAGCTAAATAAGCAGATCCAGATCTCCTTCATTTACTCTTTCCAGTTCCCTATTTAATACATCTATCCCCTCTCATTTTCAGTTTATGCCGAGCCTTCGTTCTACCCCCACCCCTGCCTGCAAGTTTAAGGGCATCTCCCCTTTAAATTCCAAATTAAGCTTGAATCTAAATTCATTTCTAGTTAGTGGTGTTCTCTTTATTTATGTTGCAAACCCAAGAGGAGTCTTGATTGGATCTAAATAGTTTTGGATTTTAACATTCAAGGCTACAAAATTGGTAAGTTCTAATCTATTTTTCGATATATGTATGTGTATTCATCTATGTTAATATACAAGTATAAAATTGTTCTCTGTTTATCATGAATTTACATATGTGTATGCTGTATGATTTAAAAAGTATGTTTATATGTTCATTTAAATTAAAAAAATTGTATACATTTAAATTATGTATACTATACTTTTTACTTTTGGCCAAATTAAGAAAAGCATTTTCGAAATTATAATGATTTTTAAACAAATTTTAAATTGAATAAAAATTTTGTAATCCTTATTTATAGATATATATTTCAATAACATTTACCTATAAATATATATCCGCATGTATATATACATATATATTCAAAATAATTTATTTATCTAAATGCACATATATGTTATGATGATCTGCCATTCTTACACCTAAAGGTGACACTTTGTGACGACCCGGAATTCTAGACATTTGGAATTAGAATATTTAATTGACTTTAAATATTTAAAAGTTAATTTTTAACCTGAATTTCAAATGTCACCATTTATTTGGAAATTTAACTATTGAATTAAAATAATTGAGAATTGGTTAAAATAGTGAATCTTGGATTTTAAGCTTGTTAAAAATAATTTGAAGGCTTATAAAATTTATATTGATAATACTGAAGATAATAGAACTTTTAAAATGTAATTTAAAAGTGTTTTGTTCAGTTTTAAAAATATTTCATTTAAATTAACATTTAAAAATAGCCTTTCGAGGCACAGTCTCGGAATTCGACAAAACCAGTTTCATTGGATCCGTAATATTGTATTATTATTGGATTTCAAATTTTGGAGTGTTTGGAGTTGTCGTGTGGCCGTATGGTACGTAAACACGCTGAATTTATATCAAAATATAACTGTCCAGTATTTTGCTATTGATTGTATTGTATTCGGGTGATGTAATATATAAAACAGATATAGTTCTTTTGTATAGATCAGTCATTTATCTATTATATATTGTTCCGCTACGATTGTGAGATTCTGATGTTGTTTGTTTTCTATTTCTTCTTCTACCTCTTTCTTCTTTAACCCTAATGGTTCGTATTTCTGTCCACTTTGAGTTGATCTATGGGAGAATACTATTGGCTCAATAGGGTACGGATTTGCGAGTCATTTCACACTTAGTGCATCATCGATATCCATGTGTTGATCATTTAAGTGTCCAAATGATAGGACATTTGGGGTTAAAGAAAGAAAAGACCGAACAAAATCTCACATCATGATGAGAAATATATAACATATACAAATATTTACAAAGAGAAATCAACCTTATTATATACACAACATTAAAGTGCACTAACCTATTATCAGCCTGGACAGTTACAACAGCCTTTCCTTACAACTGCTGATATGTATAGGCAAGAACAAAACAAAATACAATGGAATAATAAAAGGTACATAAATACGTCCTTCAAAATCCAACTCTTCAACTAAAATCTTCAAAGCATCTAGCTAAATATAGAAAATATGCTCGAGCTGACCCGAGCATTACAAGAATATAACACCCAGATCAGTCCTGCACACCATCGTGAGAAAGCTCAATCAAAGCATATTGATTTTTTAAAACCTTTTTTAAAGTAAAAGGTAACTCGTAACACTATGCCGCATATAAACACGAACGTTTTTACCTTATGATAACCAAACCAATTTTATAAAATTTAGTGATATTATAATAATATTTAAAATACTGATAATCAAGTAGCCTTGATATGTGTACATCACAACGATAACAGGTGTACAATCGAAAACCGAAGGTGATTATCGGAGAATGGATTCTAACAAATGGCAAGGCAAGGAACTACCTTCCAAAAAAAGTACACCTCTAGATAATATATACCGTGGGCCTAAGTTACTTTTGTAAGCCTACCAACACAGGACCGGCCTACCCCTGACTAGATAGTACCGAACATGTCATCACAACGGTTGTTCATAAACTTTATAGAGAGCTCTCATGTACAACCAAATCCATAATATGATAATCTAGAAAGGCGATGACACACCCTTATGGGAGCGAACCATATAGCCCTGCTGCATCTACCATGTTTTAGCCATTTACGGGGTGTGAGGTACATAAGGTAATGATTTACCTTCCTTTAGCAATTCCCACATGGAATGCCAATACTTCCCTCCACGAAGAAATGCAATGATAGCATTCATCCATACAAGTTCATTTTGGGACTGAACGAAACCAAAGGCATTGCCTCTACTACATCTATTTTGGAATCACCTTCAAAATTAGTAGCAAGTGGCCCTTGCACTTCAAAGAGCTCCATCTTAGATCATCCTCAAGTTATCTTCCACTTGAACGCATATGTTGGTAAGAAATGTTTCTTGGATAATATATCTAATCCCAGTCACTTTGAACCAACAACCAATAATTTTCGGTTGACCCATTCCTGATTCTTTTTGAAGTAAGCATACTATATTGGAGTTCCAAATGGATCTCTAATATACTTCTTAAAGCTAGATATGTTTGACCGGAATGAGTTCTCTAAAGGGAACTCAAACCGTATAAACACGTGAAGCTCTTATTTACTTCCTAAGTCAAAACTGGCAAAGATTTATAGACGGTTATTTAACTATCCAATATACAATCAAACAACAATCCAGAGATTTAAAATTTCCATAGAAACTACTAAGCCTCAAAATAAATCTTTCATTTATTTAAATCTCTTTCCAAACTATTTATCAAGATATCATATACTTATCTTACTAGCATAAGTATATTCAGAAAAACATTATGAAAGAATTCTTATTTTAAAATTTAAAGGATAAAAAAGTTATTTAAAAAGAAACGGAGATATGGACAACCCTAAACATTATTCCTTCGGTATTATGGAATGAATGTTCCATACTACAATAATTAAGAAGGCCACGTAAGGAAATCAAATCTCAATTTCTTTCATAAACTTCTTCGATAAATCCTTTTTAAATAAATCTCTTTCATTTTATGAAATCTCCTTTTCCAAAACTCCAAATCTATTTATAATTTTTTTTAATAAATCTCCAAATCTGTTTATAAAACTCTTTTATAAATGTCAAAACTAATTATAAACTCTTTTACAAATATCCAAAATCATTTATAAGGCTCTTTATAAATATCCAAAATCATTTATTAAACTCTTTCTCAAATTTCAAGATCTATTTTCAGTTTATAAAATTCTTTTTATAAACTTTCCTTATTTAAAAGGAAACTTCTTTAATAAACTTTAATCAATAATGTTTCCTTTGCTAACATCGATTATTTAAAACACCTAAACATTCTTTATTTAATTCTCTTTAAATCACACTAACAAAATAATGATTTTAAATAGTCATTTAAAAAGTATTAAACTAGCTTCAAACATTTTTTTATAAAATACTTCTTAGTCGTCCTTTAAATATCTTATTTGAAATGAAAACTTTAAATCATTTTAAAAAAGGATAAAATGAAATATTTGACTTCACAAAATCAGAAAACGGCTTAATGACCATAATGATTCTCATTTAACTCAGTTTAACCTTTCAGTTATTGTTTGCACCAAAATTGGTCACAACACTCTTCGGGAGTCTTTGAAGAGATAATAATGAAGAATATAAATTGAAAATGAGTATTATCTAACAAAAACTCCAAATAACAGTAAAGTAAATGGGTAGACAAGCAATTTAGAGCGGTTCGACGTGTTGCCTACGTCCACTATGAAGTTTTTTGCAGTTTTATTGATTCTCTTTCAATGATTACAAGTTGTTACAGCAATCAACAGCAAGTTACAACTGGAAATTCGAAATCAACAGCAAGAATATGGTGTAGGATGATGGAGATCTCGATCCGGCAGAGTCTGGGCGCTTCAGAGTCAAAAGATCCTTCTTCTGTAGGCTATGGGGCTCTATTTATAGGCGTAGGAGGCTGAGACTTCGCTCAAATCTTGGAAGACTTTTTCTGGCACGTGAGTGGGCCCACGCGACCAACCTCATGAAGTTTCGATTCGATCGGCGATCGATACGAAGTCATTTCATATCGATCAAGATGACGTCCAATCGAGCTGAAATTTGGTGGAGACAGTCCTCAGCATGTACGCAAGCTCCTGTAAAAATTTCATGGCATTTGGATCAATGGATCATGAGATATCGTCGATACGAAACAAGTATTCTCGAGTGGCTGTTTGGTTCGAATCGATTCCTTTGAATTGATGATGGCACGCGCTTTCGTGATGACGTGGAATGCATACTTTGCCTCGATCCGGTCTTCACTCCGAGTTGACCGCATCGAATCCATGTATCTCGGCTCGTTCGTATCGAGGGATGACACGTCACCTAGGCTTGTTGCCTTGATGGGTTCGAACGAAGGCTTCACTCATGGGTTCGAACAGCAGTTATTGATGGACACGAACTACTGATGGCCGATGGATACGAATAAGCCTTTCTTTGATGGATACGAGCCATGTAGCTTCTCCATGGATACGAGGTCAATCGATGCGAACTTGAACCCTTTGATGGATATGAAGTAAGGTGACATGATGAATACGAACAACAGTTGCCTGATGGATACGAAGAGAGGCTTCTATGATGGATGCGAAGCAGTGACCGTTGCCTCGGTTGATGGATGCGAAGTGGGCTATCTGGCGATGGATTCGAATGAGATCGAGTCGAACCGAGGCACTTCGATGGATTCGAAGTTGATCGATATGAACTGAGGCACTTCGATGGATTCGAAGTTGATCGATACGAACTGAGGCACTTCGATGGATTCGAAGTTGATCGGTACGAACTGAGGCACTTCGATGGATTCGAAGTCGCTGGAACCTGATCGATATGAAAGTGATCGATTCGAACCGGAGTTCGATGATGGATACGAAATCACCCATAGTGATGGATACAAAATCTGGGCCATTTCCTCTAGATTGAATCGATCATAACGTGAGCGTATGAACTCGGATTGACTTGAAATTTGAGATGCTGACTTCTTTGGCTTTGCTTGTCATGTCCTATCAATTGTAGCTCAATCTGGACTCGGACAAAATTCAGCGATATCCATAGTGAAGCAAAGTATAACCAATCTTTGAGACGAACTGTCTTTTGTTTTCGATTGATCTTTTGGTATCACGACTTTGCCAAAAAGCGGGACAACATTTTCCCCCCAAAGTACGTCTTGTGGAAACATGACGTGCTTTGAAAAGCTGCAATTTCTCTTTGAACAATCATTGCTCTTTTGTCGAAGGTTGTAACCTTGCGTTGAATATAACGGATCGCTGTATGATAGTGCTTAGCTGTTTGTCGGTGTAATCGTGATGGGATGAGTATCCGATCCCTGTGAATATTGAAAATCAATTATTAGTCCGACATATATGCATATATGTTAACTTGACTTAGTTAACGTTGAGTGTTCACGAGTCGTTGTCAGTTTGGTTTGTTATCGGATTTCGTATCGATTCTCCCCTGAACTGAATTGAAATTCGAGTTGAAACAATGCTTGATGGTTGTCTTGGACTACCCTCTTGTATCGATCCTCTCTTGAATCGATGTGAAATTTGAGTTGTAACAACGTTCGTCAGTTGTTTTGGGAAGTTCCTTCGTATCGATCCTCTCCTGAATCGACATAGGAGGTTGAAAGATCGACTTTGCATCGGTAAATGGAGAATTCGGTGGATACGAAATGCTCATTCGTATCGATGCTTAATGACTGCAACAGGTTTTTGTTGTGTTGTTCGTAACGATGCTAATGTTTATATACTGAAGGATACGAAACAACTGTTCGTATTGATGAGTCTTAATGGATACGAAATATTCGTTCGTATCAATGAGTTTTGATGGTCGATTCGAATCCATGCCACGATGGATATGAAAGTTCGAACTCTTGATAGCATGACTTCGACGAGCTTCATTCTTGCATATATGGACTTGATAGTTAAACTGCATACTTGACTACTTTTCGAGGTTCGTCGATAGAACCGCAACAACTTTAAGCCCGATCGATTGCCAACATTTTAATAGTATGGTTGGTGATTAATACTTAAGCATTTTCCCCCCCAGTTCCGGGGAGCAACATTTGTATTTCGGTGGTCGATCGCACCCATTGCAAATTTTGAGCACATGTCCACACTCCAGGGACTTAGGATAATCTATGATCGATAATCTGGTTTGCACTTTGGGAATTCGAGAATTATTGATGTTTGTAACACAGTTCGCCCTCCAGGAACTTTGACTTGGTATTTGTACTCCAATACACACTCTGGAAATTTGGAGTCGACATTTATAATTTTGGTTCGTGCTCCAAGAACCTGGAAATTGATGTTTATGCTCCGATTCACGCTCTGGAACTTGGAGTCAGCATGTATGTTTGGGTTTGCGCTACGAGAACCTGGAATTGATGTTTATACTCCAATTCACGCTTTAGGAATTTGGAGTTAGCCGACAGATGGTCAGTCACACCTGTTTGGGCTTTTTAGGAATTCGTTTGCACTCTGGGAACGATGGATTTGATGTTTATACTCCAATTCGCACTCTGGGAAAGTGGAGTCAGCCGATAGATGGTCAGTCACATCTATTTGGGCTTTTTAGGAATTCGTTCACACTCTGGGAACGATGGATTTGATGTTTATACTCCAATTCGCACTCTAGGAAAGTGGAGTTAGCCGATAAATGGTCAGTCACATCTATTTGGGCTTTTTAGGAATTCGTTCACACTCTGGGAACGATGGATTTGATGTTTATACTCCAATTCGCACTCTGGGAAAGTGGAGTCCGTTCACACTCTGGGAACGATGGATTTGATGTTTATACTCCAATTCGCACTCTGGGAAAGTGGAGTCCATTCACACTCTGGGAACGATGGATATGATGTTTATACTCCAATTCGCACTCTGGGAAAGTGGAGTCCGTTCACACTCTGGGAACGATGGATTTATACTCCGGTTTTCACTCTGGGAACGATGGATTTATACTCCGGTTTGCACTCTGGGAACCTAGAGTTGATGAGAATACTCCAATTCGCACTCTGGGAATTAAGAGTTAGTTGTAGGACTGTCGTGTGTCGGTCCGGTTCAGCCTTTGATGTGATGGCTTGCCCACGAGCTGAGGTTTCACTTAGTGAGTGGCCGGTCGTATCACAGTCACTCGCTATTTGAATAAATTCCATTGTTCGATGGAACTTAGCTCTTCGTGCGTCGTGATTGTTGAATGTTGCATTCGATGAATCATAGCTCTAGCTTGAAGAGATAGTAATTTATTGTTGGAATGGAAAAACATGGCAAAGTCAGTGCCTTATTACAAATTCAAATTTCAGAATGTAAAGGAAATTGAAAAGTATTTATAGATTGAATAAGCTTGTCATGTGCAATAGTGACGAAGATCCTCGTCGTTCCAGGCTCCTGACAAAGTGGGTCTGCCACTGATGGCGTTTATCACCAATCTCTAGTGGGGACAGGTAGAGTCCTCCTGTCTCGGTCGATCGGGTTCATTGTTTTGATTTGATAGGACCGCTCCTCCAGGCTGCGGCGTCCGCATAAACTGTTCCAGCTTCCTTTCTCTGATCAATTTTTCCACGAGATCTTGCAAGTGACAGCATTCATTCGTATCGTGCCCGTAGCTTTCATGGAACCTGCAAAATTTTTCCGTCTGGATTTGTCTCTCTGATGACGGTTTTGGAGCAATTTTTTGGTATTGAATTGTATTATAGGTTTGTAAATACAAGTTCTTCAGTGACGTGTTCAAAGGAGTGTAACTGTCAAACATAGGATTCTCGCGCTGTGGGCCATGATTTTGATCTTGCTTTCTGGTTTGGTTCACGTTCTCCCTTCGCTGAGTTTGTTTGTTTTGAACGTTCAACTGAACTTTTCCGGAACTCTCACCGGACTGTCTGATCGCGATATTGCTTTGGATCCCTTCAGTGCCTGGCCCTGCATTAGTTTGCTTTCTAGACTGTTTCGCATCTTCCCTTCTTAGGAATTGAGCCGCCTTGGCGTGGTCAATGCCATAAGGATGGAGTTCTCGTTCGGACTGCTGATTTCGGCACATGCAGCGTGGAATCTCTCTAAGTAGTGTTTGAGTGTCTCTCCAGGGGCTTGGGTGATAATAGACAGAGTGTTGACATCTTTCGATCTTGCGACGTGTATGCGGAATTGCTCAACAAATTTCGTGGCCAACTGGTCGAATGAAGAGATGGATCGAGGTGGCAGTCGAGTGAACCACATGGTGGCGATGCCCCCCAAGGAGATGGGGAAACTACGACACTTCACTGCATCGTCATCTCTGGCAGCGCTCATTGACCATTCATATTTCATAATATGTTGGTTGGGGTCGGAGTTTCCCTCGTACATGGGTAGAGTTGGCATCCTGAATCGACGTGGGGGTTCAGTAGTAAGAATATCATTCGTAAAAGGAGTATGACTTCGGGAAATTCCCCAATCGTCATTCGTGAGAACCTGGCTCTCACGGATCATCTGACGTATCATGGTCGGAATATCTGGCATGGTATGTTCTGTGCGGCCCATGCCCGAGTATGGTGGTGTTCCATATAATGGGGTTGGACCGGATGCTGTCGACGGTCCATACCTTGCCTTCTGGGCTCATAATCCTTTGGGACGTACGGTTCTGGAGTACGTCCATGACGACGACGGTCCAGGTTCGACTGATCTTGGGCATCGACTCTTGGTTCAACCGCGACGTTCGTGGCACGGTTTTCTGTGGTGTATTGAGGAGCGAAACCTCCTCGGGAGGAGGGTCCGGTATGAAAACTGGCCGATGGGCCAACTCTCAGTTGTCCAATGGTCATTGCCGGTTGATTTCCAGCAGCTTGTATGTGACTCCCATCTAGCCGGGGTCGTAGAGATTGACGATGATAATCAGAAGATAAGGAAATTTTGCTGAAGGAGTGAGAAGCATGATCTCTCTTGGATCTCCTTCACTTCTGGCGATCCAGCTGGTTGATCAGCTCAGCGTTAGCGTGTATCTGTTCTGTTAGTTGTTGCCAATTCTGGGTCAGCTCTTGGAGCAGTAGATGAAACTCTTGTCGGGTAACCGGACCTGATGGTTCCGAGTGTCCGGTAGCATCTTGGTTAGAGGGAGGTAGTGGTGCAGGATTCTGTCTATCCTGGTCTTCTTGATTGATAGCGTTAGAGGTGGTCCTTGTGCTAACCATCTCGAAGGTTGAATTCCTTTCGTAGACTTTATGCAAATCTGAATAGAAGGGAAGGAACTTGGATTTGATGATCTGGATCTCTCTCTTAGATTTATTCAATCCGGTATCGATGACAGATCCAAAGAGCAGGAGAAAACCTGAGTTCAACTCTCAATGAAAGCACCAAAGTGTTTGCACCAAAATTGGTCACAACACTCTTCGGGAGTCTTTGAAGAGATAATAATGAAGAATATAAATTGAAAATGAGGATTATCTAACAAAAACTCCAAATAACAGTAAAGTAAATGCGTAGACAAGCAATTTAGAGTGGTTCGGCGTGTTGTCTACGTCCACTATGAAGTTTTTTGCATTTTTATTGATTCTCTTTCAATGATTACAAGTTGTTACAACAATCAACAGCAAGTTACAACTGGATATTCGAAATCAACAGCAAGAATATGGTGTAGGATGATGGAGATCTCGATCCGGCAGAGTCTGGGCGCTTCAGAGTCAAAAGATCCCTCTTCTATAGGCTCTGGGACTCTATTTATAGGCGTAGGAGGCTGAGACTTCGCTCAAATGTCGGAAGACTTTTTCTGGCATGTGAGTGGGCCCACGCGACCAACCTCGGGAAGTTTCGACTCGATCGCCGATCGATACGAAGTCATTTCGTATCGATCAAGATGACGTCCAATCGAGCTGAAATTTGATGGCGACATTCCTCAGCATGTACGCAAGCTCCTGTGAAAATTTCATGGCATTTGGATCAGTGGATCATGAGATATCGTCGATACGAAATTAGTATTCTTGAGTGGCTGTTTGGTTCGAATCGATTCCTTCGAATCGATTGCTTCGAATCGATGATGGCACGCGCTTTCGTGATGACGTGGAGCGCATACTTCGCCTCGATCCGGTCTTCACTCCGAGTTGACCGCGTCGACTCCATATATCTCGGCTCGTTCGTATCGAGGGATGACACGTCACCTAGGCTTGTTGCCTTGATGGGTTCGAATGAAGGCTTCAGTCATTGGTTCGAACAGCAGTTATTGATGGACACGAACTACTGATGGCCGATGGATACGAACAAGCCTTTCTTTGATGGATACGAGCCGTGTAGATTCTCCATGGATACGAGGTCAATCAATGCGAACTTGAACCCTTTGATGGATACGAAGTAAGGTGACATGATGGATATGAACAGCAGCTGCCTGATGGATACGAAGAGAGGCTTCTATAATGGATGCGAAGCAGTGACCGTTGCCTCGGTTGATGGATGCGAAGTGGGCTATCTGCCGATGGATTCGAATGAGATCGAGTCGAACCGAGGCACTTCAATGGATTCGAAGTTGGTCGATACGAACTGAGGCACTTCGATGGATTCGAAGTTGATCGATACAAACTGAGGCACTTCGATGGATTCGAAGTTGATCGATACGAATTGAGGCACTTCGATGGATTCGAAGTCGCTGGAACCTGATCGATACGAAAGTGATCGATTTGAACCGGAGTTCGATTATGGATACGAAATCACCCATAGTGATGGATATGAAATCTAGGCCATTTCCTCTAGATTGAATCGATCATAATGTGAGCATATAAACTCGGATTGACTTGAAATTTGAGATGCTGACTTCTATGGCTTTGCTTGTCATGTCCTATCAATTGTAGCTCAATCTGGACTCGGACAAAATTCAGCGATATCCATAGTGAAGCAAAGTATAACCAATCTTTGAGACGAACTGTCTTTTGTTTTCGATCGATCTTTTGGTATCAGGCTTTGCCAAAAAGCAGGACAACAGTTATAACATGGGTATTTACATAACAAATAGATATATAAAGCGATCAACCAATAACAACCCATCAACATATGGGTAAATATACAAGTTGCCAAATAGCCGAACTAGGTTTTTTCTTCTGCTTAAATAGATGTCAACACAATCTAGTTGGTGAATTATGACAGAACTGCCATTTATTTTACCAAACAGATGTCCAATATAACTTAATTAGCAGAACAATGTTTTATTCTACAAAAAAGGTGTCGTTTGATTTCATACTCAATTTGGGTTACTTAAGAGTAGTCTACAAAGAAATCATTTGGATTAAAAATATCCTTTTAAAAAGAGAGTTTCTTTAAAAACAAAACCGATTTTTAGAAATAAGGTGATTTAACATCAAATTTTAATTCAATAATTAAATACAATAAACTCTTTATTTAATAATAGTTAAACCTTTAATTATGAATTAAACCATAATTAACTTTTAAATAAATGATTAAATAATAATTATCCTTTAATAAATAATTAAATAACAGTTAATCTTTTAAATAATTAATTAAACCATAATTACTCTTTAATTAATAATTGAATAATAATTTAAACCTTCATTTAATAATAATTTAAATCTTAACCGAGTCTTAATAAAATCTTAATTTCATTTAACAACCTATAATTAGTAAATAATTAAACCTTTTTAAAATAAATAGTTAATTAAAACGTAATATTAGTTAAACACTGGTTATTCCTTAAATAATTAATTAAACAACAATTAACCTTTTATTAATTAACTAATTATAATTAACTTACTTGATTAAAACTTAAGTACTAATTACCCTTGTTAACTAATGGTTAATCACTAATTACCTTATTTAGTTAATTAACTAAATTATAAATAATAATAATTACTTTTCCATACTTCAAATAAGTTTGAAATCACTTTTCAAAAAGATACTTAAATGAAAAAAAATTAAATTGCAAAAAGAGTTTGTTTTTACGAACTTCATTCATAGCGACTATCGTTGTATGAACCGTAATTTAGAAACTTGTTTTATATTTCAGATGACTTTAAAAACTATATTATTTATTTTTTGTGTGTTTACTTATTTCAATCCACTTACTAAATTTAGAAAAGTTTGAATCTAAAGGTAAATTTTTTAAAACGTTTATAAAATCTTTTTAGTAAACACTTAAGTAAACTAGTTTAAGAGTAGTGGATTTTTCTATGTTGCTTGCACAAGTTTAAATGCTAACTTTCTTAGCATATACAACATACACCCAAGATAATAACTTCTATCCGTACAAAGATTGGAAACTTTGATTTCTAAGTCGATCTATACATCACATCAAAGCATATATGTATACATATTAATCATCATCAATATCCAACCAAACAAGTATCAATTTTTAGCAACCAAAAAAGCTTAAGATAAAGTTTTAAACTTTGTTTAAAAAGTGAGAGCTTACTCACCATAAGCTATCCAAAAAAAAAAATCAATCGAACTTCCAGTTTTATGCAACAATTCTAGATCTTTGCTCACTCCTTAGCGAAAATGGAATTTTTTTGAATACCTAAAAGGCTATAAGGTACCTCCATGAAGCAAAAGGGGCTTGGCCATGATATGGTAATGGATTCAAGGGCCTATTTTGAAGAAGTGGACTTGTAGAAGTGGTGGGAAGGTATTTAAACAAAGTTTTAAAGTGTTTTGAAGTAGAAAAAGTTTCGAATTTTTAAACTTTGGAAACAAAAAAGAAGCCATGAAAGTATGAGAAGATGGAGGAATTTTTAGCAAATGAAAAATGAAATGAAAACGAGAGTGGAAATTAGGAAATTTAATTTTATATAAAACAACTTGGACAAATTACTAAAATATCCCTTGTACTTTACCCTCCACCCTCCTTTTGCCGCCATAACACCTTGCCTCCATCCATGTTGCCTATGCAAGCAGCTATGTCCCTCCCCCTTCATCCATTTAGCCAACATGAATTAAATGCCCATGTGTTTGAATGTTTTAAAAGGTGTCTCTTAGTTTTTAAAATATAAGTATATTTAAACCTTACATGACAAGTCACATCTAATTATGTATATACTTAAGTATATATACATATCTATAATCCTAACTTTATTTAAAAACGTGTATGTATAAATTTACATTAGAGTTCACAACGTTTTCGACAACTTTCAACCAACGAAAAGTCGAAAATTTGGAAAATGAATTCCAGTCACATTTTAAATTTTTCTTCAAACTAAATATATTTGCAAATTTGAAAAACTGTTTCACCATCACTAGTTATTATTTAAAAGCAATTTTATTTTAATTTATAAAAATCTATTATGAATATTTAAAATTAATTAAATATTCGAAAATCAAAGTGCTGAAATTCCGGGTTATTACATATATTTTATTACAAAACACAATTAATAATTCATAAATATTTTAAACCTTTTAAAATTAATATACATGTTTCTTTAAAAATTTAAAAAGATTTATAAATTAAAAAAATTGTTATACTAATTAATAAAACTTTTATATATAGATCCACACAAATTTATATTTATATCAATAATAATAAAAACTGTTTTGGTCGAAATTAAAAAATATATTTAATCATATGTTATTTATATTTGTTTGTTAACATTTTATAAATAAATTTTAAATTAAATATAATATGTTTGAAATTTTTATTATCATAAAAATCATACACACACACACACATACACACACACATATATACATATTCTCTATACATATACATAAATACATACATACATACATACATATACATACATACATATATATATATATATATATTAACATGTCATTTTCAAAAAGAATATTAACATGTCAAATTTGGATTTAAACTTTAAATAAATTTTCTCTTTTAAATCTAGATCTATTTTTAAATTTAAAACATCTTTAGATATTTTAGATATTAAGTTAGATCCATTTGAATTGGTCAATT
Organism: Allium cepa; assembly: GCA_030765085.1. Lineage (NCBI taxonomy): Eukaryota > Viridiplantae > Streptophyta > Magnoliopsida > Asparagales > Amaryllidaceae > Allium > Allium cepa. The sequence goes on from CM060929.1 coordinate 889,883,823, forward strand.
TTTAAATAAATATAATTAAATAATTAAATATTATACATATACGCACACAGATATATATATATATATATATATATATATATTATATAATAATATGGACAACAAATATGTATATAAATGGGCAAATGTGTACGGTGCGATGTAAACTCCACCACTTATATACGAACATATTAGACTTGTACACATCTATATGTTGTACGTACGCTATACACGTATATGTGTAATTGATATACATATGCATCATATACCATATATAAGTAAAATCAAATCTTTTACATAAATGAGTTAAATAAAGTAAAGATTTCATTTAAAATTATTTAGATTAGATCTAAAAGAATTTAGACTTCATATGCCCATTAAGATCTAAAATTGAATTATTTTTTTGGAAATTCACTCATTTAACCTGTTTTGTGTTGGCCTAATTCCTTCACACGAAATAAAATATTCATAGCCTTTGAATTGTAAAGAGCTTGTATATTTTGTTCGTTGGTACTTTGTGCATAATTAGTTTGAGGCTCAATATACTAAATTTTTATAAAGTTCCGTATATCTAAGCCATTAGAAATTGAATAAATAATCATTCTGCACGAACAACATGCATAATTGCTATTATTAAATTGTGCTTGCCTAATAGTAGATTATCCTTCTACAAATGTATTCGAGAGAGTTTGAAAGTGTTACTAGCCATTTAAACTTCTCAAAAGTTAGATAATGGTTCTTTTTGAAATCTACTCTGATACCAAATGTGGGTATGATGTGAGATACCCTGACACTTATACAGAATGAACCTTAAGTCTATTATAATATTAGAGGGGAATAAATAGTGTATTTAAAATTTTTAACACTTAACTTGTAGTTTTCAAATTATTCAATTTAGATTCACGTATATAAGCAGGTAAGTATAAGTAAATGTAGAAATAAAAGTAATAAAGTAAAAAAGAGACGTCACAAATTTTATAGTGCTTTGACTTCCAATCGTATATCTAGTCACGTATCCCGTATCGAAGTTTCACTATTGCAAGCTTGCAATTCTGGGGGTGGCAATACACCCATAAAATTGGTTTTGAATCAAGCGACAAGTACACATATCCTGACTTTCTAGACGTGGCAGAACACACCTGAAGTTTTGACTTTCCACAGACAGTCAAGAACACATATACAATTCTTACTTCTGCAGGTGGCATGATACAACTTTACAATTAAAGAAGTGGTAGAGTAATTCTATCGAAATCGTGTCTTTTGAATACAAAATTTCGTGATGTTTAATACAGTGACCATATAGATCTCCGGTAGTAGTTTGTGATTGAAATCTAAGAGAAATAGGATGAGATCGGAGACTGAATGATAAAGAATTCAAGTAAGAACTCTTTGATCTTTTATGGTTTGCAAATCCATGAAGAATAAGAGTGAAAGAATGTGTATTCACAAAATATATGCGTACAATATTAAGTGAACATCATCAAAAGGTAGTGGAGAAGAAAGAGTAAGAGAAATTTATGAGAATTATTATAAAAGTTCGTTTTCCGGGGCCGTTGTATAAAAGACGAAGAAAAGTGTCTTTTAATAAGGGGATGAACGGAAGTGTTCATTCGTTTTAATTCTAAAGTCACATTAACCGCCAGTATGTTAGCCCATGCTTCATAGGTATGTCGACATATCCACATTTGATTTTTTTAAACTTATCAATAGTCAATATTTCGACATATAGTCTAAGGGTATTTTGACATATGCTAGTTGATTTTCAAAAACACTTTATAAAACTTGTTTTAAACTTTATAACTCTTTTAATCGACTTTTCACTTTTGTAAAAATATTATTGAGATGAAAATAAAGATCCTTATAAGAGCTATGGGGTCTTTGACAAATCTTTCTAAGATCTTTAAACTTAGTTCTAATTAATTGAATGTCTTGTGTAGTTTTAGTCTTTATTTCTTGAGTCATTTGTATTCTCTTAACCTTACTTCTAGTCTTGTTCTTGTCCACCTAACCTTGATTCCTCTTGGTCTGTTCTTGACCTTGATTTCTCTTGGTCTCCTTGATGTGCTTTTGTGTCCTTGTACTGATCCGTCTCGATAAATAATTCATCTCCACTTGTATATCCCATAATATATTTGAGCAGTATACGTGTATAATCTGCACTATATTCTACACAACTTGAAAGTCGTTACGAACAACATTTGTATGGTATTGTCATCAAAATCAATTTCAGTGGTATTAACATTTACACCTCCGTCGCTATGAAATCAGTAAATGTTTAACTCACAGGTGGCAACAACACTTTCGCCCCTCAACAACAAGGGTGATTTCTTTTCAAAAAACAACTAAAAATCGCTAAACTCATGAATCGAACATCAATTGCTACCACAAAACAGTCCATACAACGCTATTTAAAGGCATGCAAATAATAAATTTATTTAAATTTGATTGGATTTGGTAATTTGGCATGAAAGATAACTTATGTTTATAATGATATAATTTCGATTTCTTAATCTACAACCTCATTTTATAAAAAAAACATGATAACATGCACCATCATCCAAGGATGGATTGGAAAGCATTAAACCCACGCTAGGACCAAGCAAAGGCACATACTAGTGAAACCAACATTCATAGTAGACATGATGCTCTTTTATATCTACACTCGGCTCTGGTGTGGATGTTGTTATGATCCAAGCTCCCTCAAGCTTGGTGAAAAAGAAATAAAAAATAAAAGGACAAGTAGTAAAATAGTGAGTGTGGAAGATAAATGAATGAGTTCGTGTGTACAAATACAATTGGCCTTGTATGTTATAAGCATTAAATTTCGAAGTTAATATTTCAACAATTTTTTTTTTTTTTTTTTTTTGGAAAGTCATATTTCTACAAAACTAAACTCACAATATATACATAAAGCAGTCAACATTGGAACATTACAGTTAACATATTCAGAATGTCATCTTTTCAAATGACTGCACCTAACGTGAATGTCAGTTTTGTTCATCCTGGCAAATAGGGGCGAACAGAACTCCTCATTCACAGGCAAACAAAATTGTTCTAGTGTCTCATCCAAAACATCTATCGAGCTCTCTTAACGAAAGAGATACCGAGCATTACAAGAAAATGAAGCATTTTATAACAAACTTGAAAGCAAAATCACTTAACACAAGAATTCATGTAGATGCATTGACAAGTAAGAGACGTACTTAATTGAATACATGCAGTCGGCTAAACAAGACACACCTACTGTTCTCAAATCCATACTCAACTCATAATATTCTGATTTAACCATACAATTCATATCAAGTGAGTGCAGCATAATACACACGTACATAATCTTACATGGTAGTTGTGGCTATATGACATACTTTCATTTATTTATATTCAAATCATATAGCCAACTTCTCACATGCATGATGCCATGAGCCAAACTGAAATTGTATTCAATGCGGCAAATTAAGAACATGAAGTTATTAGGTTGAGAGATTGACGAGCTATTAGATACATGTGCTGAATATTAATAGCACCACTTCAAACCTGACCAGCTGACCCATTATACTAATAAGAGTTAGAATTAATTAATCCTAATTCTCTATGCAAATATTGAGTTGTTAGGCAACTTTCATTGTTTTTATGGACAAGAATGGTGTAAATAGTACACCAGTTCATTATTTTGCACGATCAAGCCATGTTCATTTCTACTGAGCATTTATCAAGGATTGACCCAGCACTTAAATTTGCTTTCTGCACAAATGTATGCAAACTGTTGGCACCAGTAATAGTTCAAGGAAACTGGTTATTTATTGCTAATTTTCTGATGATGTACAAGTTTTTACAAGTTACTTCAAAGGAATCAACAAATGAGAATGAGGAAATCATTAAATGTAATACACAACATGCAGGCATTTTCATCATGTTTTAATTATGTCTGTTAATTTTCTGGATTACTGCCTGCTTAATTGCTTATAATGTGCAGCAGTAGCCCTATACCTTTACAAGATTGCATCCTTCTCTGTTTCTTTTGCCTTGTAAATTCCCAGATTTCTTTGGCGACGTACGCTCCATACACAAACAGATGTTAGGGCAGCTCTGTCATGTTTGAACTTGTCTTAGATGAATTCTGATTTTTTTTTTTTTTTCTAGAAGGCTGAGTTCATAGTTTGTGCCATGTTTTTAATCATGCTCCAAACCATGTACATGCATAATTACTGTAGTTACATCTGGAATATAATTTTCAACTAATTCCTTGTTGATGACCTTTTCTGTGAATAACATACTTTTTTATCATATGAATGAGGAAGTCATGTTAATAATATTATATCTTTGCATAAATCTATTATGGGGTATGTCGTTTATTAATTTACTGAACATTTTAACATGCTTGTGGGTAATCATAATTACATTTGTAATTGACCAGTCCGGAGCGTATTCACCCTGGTTTTAGTAAGAAATTTTGATAATAGGGGTGTGAATTTGGCATACAGGACTTTTTGATGGAGTTTTACAGGCCTAATAGCTGCAAACAGTTGGTCTATGGTTAATGTATTTTGGCAATCCAACTTTATGATAAAACGCTTTAAATTGCTTTCGGTATAATCGTGTTAAGGTTCCCTGCTGGTTTGAATTTTTTTTTTTTTTTTGGAAAGTTGACAAATGGGCCAAGCCCAGAAAGTTAGAGAGCAAAATGTATTTGAGTATACCCGAAGTGGGATCCAAAACCAAACTATACAAACAATCAAACCCTAGTATGTTAGGGCAAATAAAAGCCTCCACTAAACACACGAGAGAAAGAACAAAAAAGGCGGAACGCCATGAAAAAATCTCTGATAAAAACTCAGAAATAACTCACTTAAGCCTAAATTAAAGGCTTAAGGAGACCTCCACTCCTTTATTTCTTTTGTGTGTAGTCTGGAGATCTCTGGAGCAAAGCTAAAATGGCTATGACTTGCTGTTTTAGTCTTCATATCGAAGTTAGCCACTTTACTATCATATTTGTCTCCAGACTTTAGATCTGAGGCAGAAGGGGGGGGTCGAAGCTTGATCCTCTTTCAAATTAGTCCTTTGCTTAGGAGAAGCGTCTGAAGAGGGGTTGCTAGTTTCTCCTTTTTCCCAGACAGATAAGTGGTAGATCTGTTTGTTTAACTTGCTAATGTAGTAAAAGTTTCCTAATCTTTGTTCGCTGATACCCAGGAGGAAATTGTTGTAATCTTCGGCTTTACTGCGGCTCCTCTTGCTAGAATCAGGTAAAAAATTATTTGCGTTAGTGCAAAAATCCATTATTTAGCTTGAGTTTATTTTAATGTAAGCCTTGTTACTTCCCTTGCAGATTTTAAGCTGATTGCTAGAGAGGTTGTCTACAATGACCTTGTTAGTACCATTAACTCGAGCCAATGAAGATAAATACTTGACGTATTTGTTGGATTTATCTATGGGTACCACAGCATTAGTTCTAATGATGTTGCTTTGATGTTGATAGTCATTGAGAAGCAGATGTTCAATGTTGGATGGACGGCCATTCCTTTTCATATCAGGTAAAGAAGTATGTAAATTTATATTAGAAAAACTCTAATAATTAGAATTAGTACTGATAAGAGTTTACTTCCCTTGTAGGAAGTATTCCTGGTATGAATAGTGGAGCAGCAACATTCAGCTGAGGTACTGGGATCAATGAACTCTGTTGGCTTCCCCAGACATCTTCCACTAGCAGCAAGATATTGAGAATTTTTGATAAAATTCTCCTTTTGTAAGTATTCTTCAACAAAGTCTTCATAGTTGTCAGCTTCTAAGATGTTATGTGTTATATTGCTGTTTCTGTTGGTATTGTCTGATTTATGAAGGATGATGTTGAATTTATTTCAATGGCTTTTCAAAGTTGGATACTGTCAGTTTCAACTTTATTATGGAGCATGTTGTTTCTCTTAAGTAAATGACTGTAGTAAGAACTACAGTTGCTTTGTTGAAATCTGCTTTCTTGCCTTTGAATGCTTTCTAAAATTATTGTATGCTATCCCATATGTTTTGGAGAGCCAAATGTCGATCTATGTTGAGCTTATTTTTGGCAATGAACCAAACATGTCTGGAGTATGAGCAATCAAAAAAGAGATGATCAGTGTTTTCAATTTTAGTTTTACAAAGTAAGGAGTTGATATTTTCAGAGTTTTTGTTCCATTTTCCACATCTTTCTCTTATTGGCAGACGATTTAATAGTGCAAAGTATGTACAGAAAGCCACTTTGGGACAGTTGGATGAGTTCCAAACTGATTTATACCAATCAACTTCCATTTCCCCTCCTTTTAAGAAGTTCCAAGTATTTTTGAAAGAAAATTTACCTTTTAAAGATAATTTCCAGTACCAAATGTCTTTATCATTATTTGGGTCAATCTCTGTTTTATTAATTGAAGAGTTGAAGATGGTAGTTGCAGGATGAGCTTGAGTATTCCAAATAGAATTTTGAATAATACTGCCAACTTTAGCATTGACTTTGCCAAAGTAATAAAGATTATTCCAGCCTAGTAAATTGATAAGAGAATTACCATTAATCCAAGAATCAAACAAGAGGCTGGTGTGACTACCATCTTTAAATTTTCGCTCTATAAGTTTGACTCCAATTTCCCTATATTTTAGAATATTTTTCCAAGCATAAGAATAGTGGTTTTTAATGGGCATGGACCAGAAATTTTTGTTTTTGACATATTTGGCTCTCATCCATTCAGCCCAAAGAGTTTTGCCTTCTATGAGTTTCCAGAAAAGTTTGAACTTGCATGCTTCATTGATATCTGAAAAGTTTATGATTCCTAATCCCGCTGCTTTTGTAGTTTTTGTAATGGTACTCTAAGAAATTTTATGAATTTTTCCATCCCATATGAAGTTGGCACATAATTTTTCAATTTTCTCGATTGTTTTTGCTTGAATGTTGTGGGCAACCAGTACATGATGACCGCAGTACTGACAGTATGAACTAGCTCTACTCTTCCTGTAGTAGATAGCATTTTACTTGACCAATTATTTATTTTACTTTGAATGGTATGGTATAGTTTGGCACAATCTCTTTCTTTGATCTGATTGTAGTTGAGGGGGAGTCCAAGATATCTGACAGGGAGGTCACTCTGTTGAAATTTTAGAATATTAAGGATCTCCATCTTGTTCCTCCAAGCTTTGCTGGAAAAAAATTTACTTTTATTTTCATTAATTTGAAGGCCAGCTTGCTGATTGAGGTTGTCAAATATTTTCTTAATAGCAGCTGCAGTTTGAGTATCTGCATTTAAAATATTAATAAATCATCAGCATATAATTGATGAGAAATACGAGGAATAATCGAGTTAATTGGTTTTAAGTTGTTATACAACAGTTCCTTATCCATTTTTAAAGTAAAATATTCCATAGCAATTATAAATAAATAAGGAGATAGAGGATCTCCTTATTTAATACCTCTGTCGTTAAGTATGAACCCACAAGGAGATCCATTAATAAGTATAGAATAAGATACATTACAAAATACATTTCTTAACTAAGTTCGCAGAACTTTTCATTGAAGCCTATTTGACTCATCATGCGAATAATAAAGTTTCTGTTTATTTTGTCAAATGCTTTGTGTAAATCAATCTTGAGGCACATTTTATTTTTTTCCAGCCTGATTAAAATCCCTTAATAGTTATGAGATAGAAGAATGTTTTCAACAATAAGCCTATCTGGTATAAATGCACATTTGGTTTTTAGAAATGAGAAATTTAAAAAAAATTAATTCTATTACTTAAAATAGAGGCTATAATTTTGTACAAGAAATTGCAACAAGCAATTGGCCTGTACTCCACCAGACAGGAAGGGTTTTTGGTTTTAGAAACAAGTGTTATAAAAGTATGATTTATGTTTTTTAAAAGTCTACCAGTTGAGAAAAATTCCTTGACACCCTCAAGAATCATGTATTTTATATCATCCCATTGTGTTTTATAAAATTTAGCTCCGAACCCATCTGGGCCAGGACTTTTATCATCTTTGGCAGAGAAAACAATTTTTTATGTCTTCCAAACAAATAAGGGAAAGAAGGATTTCCTCGCTATTAGGATGGAGTTAAAATTTAGGAGAAATAGTTGGATAAGTACATGGATTCTCCTCAGAATAAAACAGATCAGATAAGAAGAGAATAGCTTCTTTCTCTAATAAAGAGGCATCAATGATAATCTTACCCTTGCTATTAATTAATTTTCCTATATTGTTATGATATTTCCTACTAGAAATTTTAGCATAAAAAAATTTGGTTGGTAAATCCCCTTGAGAAAGCCAGTTAAATATGGCTTTCTGCCTAATATTAGCAGCTTCAGCATGAAGAGAATTGGAATGTTTTTTTTGTAAATGAAAAATTCTGTCTTGTAATTTAACACATTCCTCTCTAATTTGGTTAATTTCATTTTTGTTTTTAGTTAGATTCCATGCTTTGAGATTTTCTTTGGTGTGTTGTAGAAACTTTCTGAGTTTGAATTGAGCAGAACCATTTGAAGAAAATTGTAAACTGTTTTGAATAATGTTTTATAATCAGGGTCATGTACCCATCCATTCTTAAATCTAAAAGGATTTTTTTTTCTTGGTTGAAGTGTTTTGAGATAGAATAAGTTGAATGGGTGTATGGTCACTAGTATATTGGGGTAAGGTGTAACAATTAAATTCATAGAAATGATTTATGAAAGCTCGATTGACTAGAATTCTATCAAGCTTACAATGAATATTTCTATATTCACCCGATTTCCAGGTGAATTTATTACCCTTAATGTTAGGTTCAATAAATCCAGTTTTAATAAGAAAGTTAGAGAAGAATTCCAATTTTTTGAATGAAACTGGAATTCCTCCTCTTTTTTCATTTACTTTCATAATAGTATTAAAATCTCCCATAATCACCGAGGGGAGAGTAATATTTGTATTGAGTTGGACAAGAGAATTTCAGAGCAAAATTCTATCCTTTTCAAAATTGGAGGCATAAATAATGGAGACAGATATTTGTAGGCCCCCTTTAATTTTAAAGTTACAGTGAATACATTGAAGATTAAGGGTAAAATTATAAAGGTCCCAGATGGTGGGATCCTAAAGAACAATGATCCTACCATTTCCACCCATCGAATTATTATGAGTAAGATGCCAATTGCTTAGGTTACTAACCCTAAGAAATTCTATGTTTTTATCAGACAGTTTATGTTCTAAAATGCCTACTAAAGATGGTTTATAGGTAAGCAATAAATTTATGAGGTCTAATTTCCTTTCAGGAGAGTTAAGACCTCTCACATTCCAAGTAATTAAATTTATAATTATAATTTTATAAAGGATATCTAAAGGATATATCAGCAGCTAAATTGAGATTTTGCTGCTTATTCCCATGCTTTCAGTAACATTCTCCCCTTTCCTTTTATAGTCCTTTTTGTCCTGGATTTTGAGAAACTCCTCCCATTTAGGATTTTTAATTATGTATTTCTTCTTAAAAAGTTTGGAGTTTGGAGCTGGTCTTTCTTCTATATAATTATTCATAATTTCATGGATGGACTTTTTCCTGGCTTTCTTTCTTTTGTTTTTGACAGGAGAAGAGGAGACAGAGGAGAAAAGCAATCAAGCATTCTCTAACATAGATTCAGGCAAATCTGTGCTTTCTGAGATACTGTTTTTGTGACTATTTGAGAATAAGTTGTATATACATCTTTAACTAAAATTGCTTTTTCCTACTGAAGGGAGGAAGCAAGAACTGTTCTTTATAATCCCCTTTGCTCTGAGCCTGATTACTTTTATTTATCTGAGAATCGCCATGTTGATTTGAAAGAGCAAAACCTGTCTGAGTCATTTGCTGATCAGTATCCATGGCTACATTAAGAATTGAGGTTTTTGCTTAATTATTTCTTTAAATCGCTTGCGGGATGGGACTCTTTGATTGCTCAGTCAAGTCAATAGAATTCTTTTCAATATTTCCTTTTGAAGCCATCGTGTTTGAATTAATTTCAAAATTTTGAAACGAATTTCCAGAGTCTAAGATGTTGTTAGGAACAAATGGGAGATAATATTTGTATCAGGAGGGGTTTCTTTCAAAAGCTGATTTTCTTGAATTTGACCTCTTATGTTGTCTGAGACTGCCAAAGTATTTTTATCCAAATTGTTATTTGAAGACACTTTTTCTTTCCAAACTGTTTTCCAAGAGCTAGATTCTGAGAGGTGCCCAAAGCAAGCACAATTCTGACATCGAGGATGAATAAATTCATATTCAATTTTTTGTTTAATGCTTTCACCATCATGCATAGAAATTAAAGCATTATCTGGTAGCTCATCCGTGGCTCTTATTTCAACTAATATTCTGGCGTAGCTAAGGCGAGTCTCCTTAGCTGTAGGCTCGTCTAGCTTTAGCAGTTTACCTACTACGGTAGCTTTGGAGGAAAAAGCCTCTTTATCCCATAATCTAAGATTTAATTCAGGCAACCCAATCCAAATTGGTTAGGTAGAGAGAAGATCACGGTCAAGAATCAAATTATTGTCCCATCTTTTCAAGATAATTAACTTGCCGCTAATAAAAAAGGGCATTTTGAGTTACTTTGATACAATCTTGCTCCTCTGAAAATCTGATGATAAAGAAACCATTGTTTCTTGTAAAGATTTCAAAATTACCAATTGGGTTCCAAGTTTTTGAAATAAAATTCTTGAAGTGATGATAATATGGACGAGTGCCAGAAACATAAGCTATAATAGACTTACTCCACTTACTCTTGTCCTTCGTCTTATCTCCTCCTTTATAACAACTATTTTCTTATCTCCCAATAGAATAGGGGCAGAATAGTTTAGATCAACCTTGGTGTTAAAGCCATCGTTCTTGACTAAATCTTCCCAGGATGATGATGGCTTTGTAGAATTGTATGTGACGGATGTTTGAGTTCTTGATGGTTTTGTAAGTTAGCTGGATCTTGATTGCTTGTTGAGGGTATTTTGGTTGGATCTCTGGCCTAAGGACAGAGATCTAGCCGATGGATTCTCTAATAGCCATTGCGAAAGATTATGAGATTTTATAGAGCTGATTCTGTGCCGATTTTTAATAATTTGGAAGCCATCCTCATCTAGATCAGGGGGCTTATCTTTCATATTAGATGAGAATGGAGGAAGAAAAGAAGGATTGAGATCGTGAGGAGTTTCTCTAGAATTCTGATCAGGATTGCTTGGATGACATTTTTTTTCTTGAATTGTTGGCTCTTTCTATAGATAAAAATTTTTTGTTTCTTACATTAATGAATGGTTTGAAATTTTTTGCTTTCAAAGCATCAGAGCTAGTTTCCATAGTACCGTATGTTAAGAAAATCGCACGTATAGTATCTTTCCATGGATTCTATTACCCCATATGGGGCCAGCCCATTTTCCTTTTGCACATAAATAAAACTTCTAAGGCCATTCCAATTTATATACCATAATTTCTTCTACATACAAACGCAACAACCTTAAGGTAAATGAATTTAATTAAAATAAAATGTTTGGATTCAATTTTAGACAATTTTTGTCTTTGAAATATATTTTATTGAACTAAAACTTATAAATATTTTTTTTAATAAATTAAATTGATTAATAAATTCTTTTCAGATAATATATTATACTCGAATAAAATATTTATAATGAATATGTTCGCACCAACTCAATTGAGTAATAAAAATGTAAATATAAAAGAAAGGAAGGAAATAGCAGGAAAAGAACATGAGATTTTTGCAGTGGTTCAGTGAACACTCCGACGATACATCCAGTAGGTAGATTTTTATTGATTATCCTATATTTTTACAAAGTTGTTCTTACAACTCAGTAGGTATCCAACTCGGTAATTTTAGAGTTATGATTTTACAACCCTTCATAAATAGAAGTTCAGAGTCGAGAAGAAGAGAAAAGGTCCATTTTTACAAGCACTCTCCACCTCTATTTATAGGCGAAGACCTCCGCATTTGGCTTTGAAAATTGCTACACGCGTTTTCCACGCCGTGCACATTCTTCCTCGTAAATAGCTTGACCAACCCCGACCCAAGCATTAAGGATCACTGACGAACCATGAGGACCAAGTCGGTGCCGATTTAGCTCAGGTTCGACTATGAGTCAATCCTTGTCTTGCTCTGGGTGTGCATCACTTCATTTTGTTGCTACTTTTTTGCATCTCTTGCTTCACTTGCTTTGGGTTCAACTCGTGTTTTCTTCTAGTTTTCCAAGGTCACCACCGAGTCATGGTTCGGGTCCGACTTTGCATCGTCGCGCTGTGAAACTTGAGTTAACTTTCTATATTCATTTCTAGTTATTTCCATTGTCTTGTCTTTGTATGATATTTCCCTGGTCCTTGGATCTATTTATTCGTTGTTCCTTATTAAAATTCAATCATTCAAGTCTATTTTGAGGCTATGGAAATTTCCTTGATAACGCTTTACCTCCAAAGCATGCCTTCCAAAGAGAATGTATGCTTTTCTCAAGAACAAATGTCGAAGTTAGCGAATCATAATTAATTGAATCCTCTGGCTATTGACTAATTAAATTGTAGTGAATTATCCGGTTCCTTCAGATTCACCTATAAATGAAAGGTCGCTCTAGACCCGACTTAGCTAAGAACTCAAGCCCTTGCTTAAGTGTTAGCCATAAATCAATATTATCTGCATTCCCCCAGAGTTACCATATCATATATTGTATATTGTAAATCAAAATCGTTTCGTGTTTGTCTGAGAGTTAACTATCACATATCTAGATCAATATCATCCCATGTTCGTCCGGGATTTCATTATTATGGGTAGATCATGTGTCGGATAATCAAAAGTCAATAATTGTGTAAGTTCATTGCCACCATTGGAATGTTATTCATGGATCGTCCAATATCGCACATTATCTCATTGTAAGAACGTATAACCAAATCGAAGCAACGACTTTCATCAATCATTTGGTAATCACAAGTTCTCAATTAGGATAATGCATCTCCACTAATCAGAGCATCATTACTACTTATCTAAACTTGCCCATTATCCCATTATAAATGAGTCAGATCAAACTGAGTCAATAACGTAACTTTGGTAATCATCATCAAATCATTTCAAAGAGATTTAGCATTCAAACCCGAAATCTAGTTTTTGATCCTTTTGGATCGTACAATCAGTGTCCACTCTAGGGTTTGAGGTCCAAGATCTTTGAAAGCTTGGCCAATACACGGATTAGCTTACAATCGCTTCAGATTGTACGATCAATATCCACTTCAGTTTCTTATCTTTTTAATCATTAATCCATATTGAGTCTAATTTGCTTGCTCTTCGACGAGGGAAACCAACGACTGAGTAAATCCGCCCGCTCACTCTATAATGAAAGGGTTCAATATCATGTACAAATCCAATCTAGTCGTTCTACAGTAAGGGGACTTGCACCTTACGGTTCATCACACTGTCTCTTGGGTCGGGAGAAACTTTTCAATCAATTCATAGATCAATAAGCGGTAACTAATCTCGGTTGATGCTTCGCATTCAATATTAGTCATCATATTCAATAGATTTTCAAAATAAAATATTCGTTCATAAAATCTACATCATAGCAGCAACAAACAAACAAACATCTAAAACTTCCATCCTATCAAGTATTACTCCCAAAAATCCAAATAAAAGCATGCTTAAAGACCCATCGAGGTCCCGTACACGTGTAATTGTCCTAATGGTAATACTGCATCGCCAACTTGCAAACAAAAGCAAAGTTCAGGAACCTAACCTGACCATTTGTCGTCCCAATCATGGGATAACCATTCTCGGCCTAGCTTCAAGGCCACTTCCAACTACATACGATGGTTTGTCCTACTACACCAATGCAGTTTTGTTTTTTATGTATTCTTGTAGTCGGTTATTTTGAACCTGCTTTTCAGTCAGATCTCGCAGGCGCTTATACTCATTCATCTCATTCCCATCCAGCTCATGGAACAGGGAAATCTTTCTTCTTCCAATTCATGGCCACTCTTTTCAATGGTCTTTAGTAGGGAATCTACCCTTAAGTATCCAAGTAAATCATCTTGAGAGTTTTGGTTAGCATTATATATGAGGAAAACTTTGTTTCCTTCTTCATACGCTTTGGTCCTTTGAAGCACTCATCGTCTTCCTACTTTCCTTTGTCTATCCCATATACAATTCCGTATGGTTCCCGTCATCTACATCATTAACTTCAATAGTTTTGGCTTTAGCATCCTCCCAACGCAAGTATCTTTCAGCTTCATAGTTAAACTCACCAAGATCGATCGGTGGATCTCTTTCCAAAGCAACTTTAAAATCTGTTTTATTCACAACTCCAGGCACTGCCGCCCTCAAAACTACCGATGGATCCGACTTATAAATTGCAGTGTTCATTATGTAAAATCTTGTCAAATAACTTCTTAGGGTTTCTCTGGCCCTCTACTTTGTGCTCAAAATCATCATCACAATCTTCAGTCGAGAAACGTAGACTCAAAATTGCCTCATGAATCTGTTTAACAATTCGATCCACGTGCTTTCAGACCCATTCTCTAGCTATAACGACCTGTATGTATCAAAAGATTGTAAAATATTTTTATTTGATTCGTATGAGGTCATTTGACTCCGATATTTTGGAGACATTTTCCACATCAACGATTTTATCGAATTTCTATATGACAATTTTGACCTTGAAAATCTTGTATGGACTATAACTTTTGATAAAGGACGAGTTGCGATCTAAAAACACTACCATTGCTTCAAAATGATGATTTCTCGTTCCATATAGTGATCATAATAGTAAAATGGACTTACCGTTTGAAAGTTATGGCTGTTTTAAGTTTTGGCTGCAGCTGGCCAACATTATTAGGTAACTAGACTAAAACATACTTCAACTCAATAGCTCATTTCAGGAATAGAGCCTAAGGGGTACTGATGGAACTATTCTAAGTCATTTTCCATTGTTATGATTTTTCGTCTTACAACACTCAAAATGAACATGAAGCAACTTTAGTGTTAACTACTTCAGTGATTTAGGATTAACAAATTTAAGTGATATTAAACTAGCCTTTACGCAACAATTATGCTACTCTAAGCTGACATAATTACAAAGTCGCACTTTAACTGTTTGTTAAATTTCAATTCGAACTGGTATTTAATTTAAGTAAAAAATTAACAAAATCTAACATTGAAATCTTAGTGGATATAGATAAAAATGTAGAAAAGTAAAAGATACAAAGATTAATGTGGTTCAGATGTTAAGGAATCCTACATCTGTGGGAAAATGTCACTTTCTTCTTTATTTCTCTTGGTACAGATTTTTATGGCAGAGAGAACAATGGTTTTACTTTTTAAACCTTAAAAAATAACAAATAGGGAAAAGATTCCTTTCTTGCTACAGTGCTTTTTTTATATATAGTATAGAGATGCACGTGGATCTCCGCAATCCTTCTTTGGCATTTTGTTTCCACCTTTGGATCATGCCATGTGTTATCCATCCGCATGATCTATTTGATGCATGTAGATAGCTAACATATCTTTGGTGGAAAACTTTGATTTGAGCGGTTAAATTTTAGGTTTTGAAGGAAAGCTTGAAATTGAAGAAGGAATATTTGAAACTGTTTTGGGAGACATGAAATTCGAATAGTTTCATATCTGATCTGCACTGCCCTATTTTACAAGGTGGACACTTTTGTTATGGTGATGCCAAGAGTTGTGCCTCCATTCTGCCTTAGGCATTGTTGATACTTTGAGGCTGAGCTATTTTGTTCGGTATTCCTCGACTACTTGGTTGTGCATTGGGATGATTGAAGTTATAATGTCTTACTTGATTCATAACATTTTCTTGGCTTTGTACTGTTGTTGAGTCATTTGGGTTGCTTTGATTAACTCGTAGTGCCTTAATATAAGTCCGCACTTGCCCTAAACAGCTCTTGGTATGAGGATGCACCAAGCTTTGGTTGCTTATCTCTTTGTTGTTTGTTTAACGAATGTATATTTGCGATGTAGTGATGTTTGGGTAACATTATGCACATCCCTTTGAATGCTTTGGATTCCTCATGGTACAACTTAGAGAATCCCCAATGATTGCTAGGCAGATCTGTACTTAAAAGAGTTAGCATTGAAAGGGACAATAGATTAAGGATCTTAAGGTTAATTTAACACTAGAGGGGGGGTGAATAATGTTTAATGGATTCTAAGACTTATATGAACTAACTTAAACTATGACACAAACAAATGCAAAACTTAATCACAGAATAATTACAGAATCAAACACAGATGCATAAAGTAAATAAAAAACAATAAAGGGAAAGAACACACCGGATTTTATACTGGTTCGAAATTACCCTACATCTAGGCCTGTACCAAGGCAAACCACCTCATACTGATTTTTATTATACCAAAGTCGAGATTACATTCCATAATTTCTAAAGGCCTTGAGGTACCCTTCTGTCTCATGAGTCCGAGGCAAACTCTCTTGATTTACGGGCCACAAGATTATCCAATTGATTTCCAGGCACAATCACACCTTACGGAGAGACTCGGTAAACTTTTGATTATAAATTGATCCTATAACTTTGAATAGCACTTTGATCTTCGAGAGAGGGTAGAGAATCAATCAAGAATGATATTCTAATTCGATTCACTTGAGAATTCGGCAGAATTTTGGCTCGATCTTAAAACTATGAAAATTATAGAATATGGAGAAGAAGAAGTGAAGAAAATATGAAATTAGTTACTTAAAAATTCGTTTGTGAAGCCTATTTATAAAGCACCAACGGTCATACCATTCGTGAAGATATTTAAACGAATAGACACTTCTTTTGAAAATTGAAACTTTTGAATTCAACAGCCACCATGTCGTCATGGGGTATCCCATGATGTCGACATCCCTATGTAAAAAACAATGTAAAATTTTCTTTTGAAAATGAAGTTCAAAAAAAGAGTTTATTTTAAAACAAAAATAATAATATTTTAAGGCTAAAACATCTTTTTAAAAATCGTTTGAAAGATAATTTTAAGGCTAAAATATTTTGAAAAGTGGTTTCGAAAATCATTTTTGAAAACCATTTTGAAGTAGTTTTACAAGCTTCTTCCTACAGAATATCTCATCACATAAGGACTCGAGAACTTGTACAAAACTAGGATGTTCGTGGGTTTGTAAGCCACTTGTCTGCAGGTTTGTAAGCTACTTGTCGTAGATTTGTAAGCCACTAAGAAAGTAGAAATGAGTTTCATTCCAAATGAAATTTGAAATGAAGATTTCCATTATATTAAGAAGTTTTAACAAAAACTAGACACTTATCATGAAATCTTGATCTCGATACTCTAGAGTCTTCAATCTTGAGTCTTGAGTCTTTATACTAATCGGTCTTCAGTAATCAATACCTGCGCGCGTATGTGTGTATATATATATCCTGCATATACATATCTATCTAGAAAACAGTGTTAGTATATATTTCATAATAAGATAAGTTAAAAAGGTTGTTGTTATCAAAACTAACATCTCAGTTCCTAACAATCTCCCCATTTTTGATGATGACAACCTGTATTTATAAAATATACTTACCATGCCATAACTCCCATCATAACTCTCCCTTACTCCACAACTCCCCCTTACTCCAAGCCAAATATTATTTTATAACTTCTCCCCCTTTTTCATCAACAAAAACTTCTTAAAAATCCTTGAACTTGTTATAAGATAATAAACCATAATCAAATAGGGAAACCATATATAAGTGTAATAAGTGCTAAGTGAGATCATAAGTGTAATCCAAAAAGTAAATCAATCATCAACCAATCATATTTGCAGTAATTATTCAAAACATATATACAAACCATACCAAATAAGTTAAGTCAATCAAGTTTAAAACACACCAACCAAATCAAACAAATAACATACAGAATGACTAAACATTACTTGGTACTTCCATCCATCCATCTTCCCCAAAGATAGGGTATGCTTTAATGGCATCCCATTCTTCTTTATCTTTGTCGAGAGTGACTGGTGGATTTCCTTCGAGACCGTCCTTGTTAGGGGCTGAGATCATCCAACGAAGGGCGTCGAAATGTCTCTCTTGCTCCTTGATCATACGTATTTGAATCAATCCTAAGCGACGCGATTATGAAGTATGAATGTAAGAATATTCTTGAAGGAAGTGAGAGTTTCTTCAAGATTATCACTTAGATTCTTAATCGGAGAAGCCATAATTCAAGAAATAGGAAGAACTATGAAAGAGAGTGATTAGATATGAAGTTTTAAAATTTATTCTGGAAGAAACAGATATAAATAGGGGTAGAAAGTCGTTTGAAATGAATAGACACAAGTTAGTTACATGAAAATGAAATTTGAAAGTGTAACTATTTTTTGCCCGTTGGATGTCGACACGGGAGGATGGTGTATGTCGACATGCCTCTGCTTAAAATGACATTTTTCTTTGTTTTGAATATTATGAAAAAATCTATTAAACTAAAATTTGTATAATATAAAAACAAGCAATTAAAGATTCCATTAATAATTCTTGTAAACATTACATAAGATAATATTATATTAACTAAAATAAGGGAAATACAAAGATAGAACTTAAGATAACATGAATTAAAAATAGTTAGATGAAGACGAAGAAGATGATAGTCCAAGATTTCTACTAATTTTCCCAAAGAATTTGTCTATTTTAGTGGAAATCTTATCAATTTTCTTACTCATTGATCTTTTAAGTGTCTTTTGATTTTTCATTATAATTCCATGATTATTGAGAATGATCTTGTTAGATGGATTAGCGGGATTAGTAGGATATTAAATACTTTCTACGGAGGTTTCTTGATCTTCCTCTTCCTCGTCTTCAATTTCCGTTCCTTCCTCTTCTTCTTCCTCGTCCATTTCTTCCATTTCTTCATGAGCAAGTCTTTCTTCCTTTTCCGTAAGTGTTTCATAAGGTTGAAGCATAATGGAATTTGCATAAGGTAAATGTTTTCATGGTTGAACACTTTTCTAGTTATAAATTCTTCCCTTTTGAAATCAACTCCAAAGTAATTAAAAATCCGGGTGAGATAAATTCCATGATATAATGTGTTTTCACCCATAGTAAATTTCTTGGGCCTTATCTTATCCAAAATAACTTGAGCCTAATTAATATCATAATTTCCAAAAATTAAAAAGAGAGCTTTGCAAACTTTTAAAGTTTGGTTTTTGTAGTTTCTCGATCTTGGTATGAGAGTGTGTTGGATAAGAAGGTTAACAATTCTTGTTTTTGGACGAGAATAACGATTTTTGAATTCGAAATTGTCATCCCCTTCAAAGATGTGATGAAATGTCTGTCGATCATTTTCATTGATTTGAAATTCTGAGAGATTCATTCTGGTATACTTACATTCCAAAATATTTCCCTAAATCACAATCCAAAAAATTTGTGTTCCTTTAACACTACTCCAAACGTGTCCTTTTTCCCCATCATAAAAACCACAATTCAAATTCGCATAAAACATCTTAACAAGATTTGGATAACATATAAAATCATTTTGTTTGTTATCAACTAAACTAAGAATAGAACATTGTTGAAAAATATTTTCAATTTCATAAGAAGGAATATCTTCAAAAATAGAAAATTTTCCCGTATGAATTTTACCAAAGTTTACATAGTTGATGTAAGCTTTGATAGCTTTCGGGTCAATAAAAAGAAAGTTTTTGATAGATTTTTGAAGCCTAATGGTGTTAGAAGTGCTTGAAGAGGCCATTGAAGAAGTTTGAGAGGAGTTGAAGATAATAAAGATAAGTTTGAAATTTGAAATAAAAGTGAAAAGTGATGATAAAGAGAGTGAGATAAATAGAGATTCTATAGACATGTTCTCTGGTCACGAGATATCTTTCCAGAGCATTGAAGTTAGTGAAAAGATGGAGGAAAATTCAAAAGTTTGAATTCAAATTTTGAAATCAAATTTTGAGGAGCATGTCGACATGGGATATCCGGGTATGTCGACATGTGCCTATTGAATCAAAGGACAAGTTTCTATTCCTAATTCCTAATAAATACACACACACACACACACACTCTATATCCTATATTCTAATTATATAATTCCTATGATAACATTAAATATATTAATACTTAAATATTAACAATTTAATATTTAAATATTATTAAAATAATATTATTTTTGAATTTAAAATTCAAATTTTAGGGGATAAAATTGAATGTAAAAATTCAAGGAATTTTAGAACAATCAAGCAAAAAAATAAGCATCCATTCAAATAAGAAAAATAAAAAATAATGTAAATGCTTACCTATTTTTAGACCATACTCCTATCGTCATCTAATTCATGAATAGCAGTGAAACACAGATTTGAATCATCCGTCTTCTTTTCATCATCACTGGATGATGAGTCTGAGTCATTAAGAGTTGCTGTGAATGCTTTCTTTTCTTTTCCTTGACGAGTCATTGTTTGAAGGGAATGACTATTTATCTGGATATAGACAAGCTTTTCTATAATGCCCGACCTTATTGCAATTGTAGCATCTATCATTGTTGACGTTCTCCGTATTATTTCTGGAATT
This sequence comes from Allium cepa, assembly GCA_030765085.1. Classification (NCBI taxonomy): domain Eukaryota; kingdom Viridiplantae; phylum Streptophyta; class Magnoliopsida; order Asparagales; family Amaryllidaceae; genus Allium; species Allium cepa. The sequence continues at coordinate 889,904,293 of CM060929.1, forward strand.
CTTTTGATCATTTCTTTTTTAATTATTCATTTTCCTATATTTTAGGAATTTCCAGAAATTTCTTGTCATGAAGGAAATCTCCTCATCACTATCTGCATCCAAATCTTCAGTTGTTGCATTGAATGCTAACGACTTCTTTTATGTAGCCTTGTTTTCTCTTCTTCCTTGCAGTTGAACTTCATAAGACATCAGATTCCCAATCAATTCTTCTATTTTCATGAGACTGATATCATTTGCTTCTTTAATTGCAAATATCTTTTGATCCCATTTTGTAGTGAGTGCATTTAGAATTTTTCTAACTTGGTCTTCCTTTAAAAAGCTTTTTCTTAGTGCAATTAGTGAATGAACAATATCTTGAAATCGACAATACATGACGGAAATGGACTCGTTTGCATGCATTTTAAACAATTGAAACTAATCAGTTAATATGGAAATTTTAGTCTGTTTAACTTTACTTTTTCCTTCATGAGTAACTAGCAAATTTTTCTTGATTTCAAATGCAGACTTATAAGTAGACACTCTATTAAACTCATTCCTATCTAGTGAACAAAACAATATATTCATGGCCTTTGAGTTATTTTGTGCAACACCCTTTTTCTCAGCCGTCCATTGGGAAAAATTGGTAGTTGGTTCAATATACTCAGTTTGTGTGATATTTCAAGTGTCTAATCCTACAGATTGTAAATAAATTTTCATTCTACAAGCCCATATGCATAATTACTACCATTGAAAAATGGTGGTCTGACAGTAAACTGACCTTCTACAAATGAACTAGTGTTAATTATAACAGAACTAGTGCCAGAGTTGACATTACCAGTGTTGGTAGCCATTAAAACAATTTTCAAGTTTCATATTATGAAAACTATGAAAAACCAATGCTCTGGTGCCAATTGAAAGGGACAACGGATTAAGGATCTTAAGGCTAATTTAACACTAGAGGGAGGGTGAACATTGTTTAATGGATTCTAAGAAATATATGAACTAACTTAAAATTATGACACAAACAAATGCAAAACTTAATCACAGAACAATTACAGAATCAAATATAGATGCAGAAAGTAAATGTAAAACAGTAAAGGGGAAGAGCACAACGGATGTTAAACTAGTTCGGAGTTACCCTACATCAAGTCATGTACCTAGGCAAACTACCTCATACAGATTTTTATTATACCAACGTCGAGATTACATTCCTTAATTTCTAAAGGCATTAAGGTACCCTTCTGTCTCACGAGTTTGGGGCAAACTCTCTTGATTTACGGGCCATAAGATTACCCAAATGATTTCTAGGCACAACCATACCTTATAGAGGGACTCGATAAACTTTTGATTACAAATTGATCCTATCACTCTGAATAGCACTTTTATCTTCGAGAGAGTGCAAAGAATCAAACAAGAATGAGATTCTAATTTGATTCACTTGAGAATTCGACAGAATTTCGGCACGATCTTAAAAATATGAAAATTATAGAATATGGATTTATGGAGAAGAAGAAGTGAAGAAAATATGAAATATGTTAGTTAAAAAATTCGTTTGTGAAGCCTATTTATAAAGCACCAATGGTCATAACTATTCGTGAAGAGATTTAAACGAATAGATACTTCTTTTGAAAATTGAAACTTTTGAATTCGACGGCCACCATGTTGACATGTGGTATCCCATGATGTCGACATCCCTATGTAAAAAACAATGTAAAATTTAGGTTTTTGAAAATGAAGTTTAAAACAAGAGTTTATTTCAAAACAAAAACAAATAATATTTTAAGGCGAAAACATCTTTTTGAAAAATCAATTGAAAAGATAATTTTAAGGCTAAAATATTTTGAAAAGCAGTTTCGAAAATCATTTTGAAAAACCATTTTGAAGTAGTTTTGCAAGCTTCTTCCTGCAAAATATCTCATCACATCAGGACTTGAGAACTTATACAAAACCAGAATGTTCGTGGGTTTGTAAGCCACTTGTCATAGGTTTTGTAAGCTAGTTGTCATGGGTTTGTAAGCCACTAAGAAAGTAGAAATCGGTTCCATCCTAAATCAAATTCGGAGTGAAGATTTCCATGATGTTATAAAGTTTTAACAAAAACTAGATACTTATCTTGAAATCTTGATCTCGATACTCTAGAGTCTTCAATCTTGAGTCTTGAGTCTTTATACTGATCAGTCTTCAGTAATCAATACCTGCATATATATATATATATATATATATATATATATATATATATATATATATATATATGCGCCTCATTTACAAAAAAAAAATATGCACTTGCATATACATATCTATCTAGACAACAATGTTAGTATATATTTTATAACAAGATAAGTTAAAAAGGTTGTTGTCATCAAAACCAACATCTTAGTTCCTACCAAGCAATGCATATATTTTTAAGAATGATAACTGGGCTTATTAGATTCAGTAGGCAAATAGAAATTTCCTTCTATTATACGTTTCTTTTTGCCTTAATGTTTGTTATGTCTGATGGTGGCATTTTTATTTATTAACCTGTTCCGATGGCGGTGCATTCTTCATCAGCTCATCCTGTTGGCGGCACATTCCTTTATCTATTTGGAGTGGCGCATCATGTTAGCTTTTTGATACAACATTGTTGGCGAAATTGTTATCTTTATACCCTGATTTATGAGTGTAGTACAACATCTTTGTACCCTGATTTATGAGCACAGTACATCATCTTATTGCAACTTCATGCTTTTTGGCTGTAGCTCTTTTAGTTGGATCAAACATCATGACTATAGGTTGACTCTCACACTTTGTAACCATTGTTGGTGGTAGTCTAAGACTTCTACTGAACAAATAAGCTCGGTTTCTTATGGCTTGTTGCAATTTCTGACTTCTTTTTATGCAGTGTCAACCAAATCGTTTCAACTTCTTCTCTCTTTATCTCGGTTTTATTAGTGAAGGCAGTTCTTTGGGTTTTGTGCCTCCTTCGACCCGACTTTAACAAGGATTGAGGAATATGAGTGTAACACTTGCCATCAAAGTGTGCAGTGATCGTAGATAGGCATGAACTTTTTTTTCTTTATCATTTGTTCTCCGCAGCTCATCACTTCTCTCTTCTTTTTTCTCATCTTTTCAAAATTTAAGAAATGACTTTGCAATCATTTTACGTCTATTGATCTTGATACATGTCATTCTATTAATAGCCAACTCTCTAAATCGCTGTCATGTCACCCTCTTGTATTCTAGGCGAATCTATCTCGATCTCAATGCTCCTTATTTTTTACTATTAATTGACTGACGTTTCATGAATTTCCTCATTATTCCAATTGTATGACTGGTATTCAAATCAAGATACATATATATTTTACTTTTCTTCTTCTTGTTCTATTATACGCCTTTTTTCAATAACAAAAAAGAAAGAAAAAGGGCGAGAAAATTGTTATCTGCTAACTCAATTCCATTCCTGATTACATATATTTTTGATCAAAGCAAGAATCTTGCTTTTTCGTTATGTCACTTAATTTTAATGCGTCTTTTTTTTGGAAACTATCCTCATGGTCTTTGAAAAGGCCTCTTCTTCTCCCTTTTTGTTTTCAACCTCTAAAATTACCCTCTTAGAAGAAATCAAGGGTATTTTAAATCAATTTGGGTTCGTAGGTTATGATGTTAGGGTTCCTGAACCCCCATGAGTGTATTAACAATCCCCCAAATGGGATTACTCTCCTACTCCTGAACATATATGATGTGGGCTCCATCTTCCAACAAATCAAATCCTTCATCAATGGCTAACCACCATTGATCTTGTCCTTATCCAGCTCGTTGATCTTTCTTACTCGCTTGTGATTGCCACCTTTATTCTTTATGCGAGGAATGGTTATACTCTTTCTTCCAATGAAGTATAGTTCATATTTCATATTAATAAAAGTTGTTGAAGGGGTGACACTGTTTTTTTTACACCTAGGATAAAAAGGCGGTTCTGACGGTGGTACCCTGAAAGACTCAGAGATGGGTCAACTTATATTTCTTTATTTAAAACTCTGATAGTTTCCCTTATTCTTTTCGTCAACATCCTGCCCAGCTCATTTTTTTGAGGATGACATCAAGTCATATAAGTCGCATAGGGATCATATTTCAGAATTAAGTGCAAAGGAGAGGAAAATACAATTGTTTTTAATAAAGAGATGTTGGTAAAGCATGGCTTTCTAAGTCCAAATCACAAATTCTCTCGCGATATTTTTAAGCTTTACCAAACTTCAGCTGAACCTAGTGGTATAATTTGCTAAAAATAGATATAATATTAGTCATTTTTAGGTTCTGAACTTTGCATGGACTTCTTTTTATGTTGAAACTCCTTTTATATATAGGCGAAATGGATGATAAAGATTCAAAAATGCTCCTTAGAAAACCGATGAAGAAGCATATCTAAAAGAGAAGGCATGACGCTGATATAAGTTCTGACTGAAGTTCCCAAAAGTTGGTCGATTCCACTCTCCCTCCTCCTTCAATGGATTTCCCTTTTTCTACTTCAGTAGCTCTCCCCATTCCTCCTCTTTAGCATCTTCCTACTCCATGCACTTCCTATTTACCTTTGTCCAAAGGCGCAACATTTCAACTTTCAAAGAGGGCAAGAAGGACTACAATAGATAGTTTTTACGATTTTGCCTTATCTCCCCTTTCTTTTATTCCCCTTCCTTTTCTTGAGCTTTCTTCTTCTCGACTTATGTCTGTGTTTGAAATATCTTGGTTCTACGTAAGCATCCCTTTTTTTGGTGGCTTATTTAACCTTCTCTTACCCATAGTTGCTTTCTCTTTTCAACTATTTTTTATCTTGGAGCCTTGATAGCTGAGGTCTGGAAGAAGTGGGAAGGTGAGCAGGTCATTACAATGCTCAGGTTGCTGCACTTGAAGGAAGCCTTACTTCAACTGCTTTTGAGAATGCCAATATTGTTCCAAAAAGGCGAATGTTGTTTTCGAAAAGGCCAAGATTGTGGAAGATTTCAAGTTGTATATGGAGATGGATAAAAGGGAGGCTGAATCTGTGACGGATGCCATAGCCTCGAAAGATCATGAGTTAAAGGAGAAGGAGCTCGCAACGATGCAAGAACAGCTTATGGAGATCACTTCCATCATAGACTACAAACTGTATGCCATAGCTCATTGTCAGTTTAAGGATGAGGTCAAGCTTGACTTATTGGGGGAACCGGCTATGGTTAGTAAGGTTTACGCCTACTACCAAGCTAAGTTGGAAGAAGAAGTCGCTACGAAGAATGTCTTTCCTTCTGCTTTTGAGTGACAAAAAGTGGATAAGGTGACCTAGGAAGATGAGGTGTTTAAGGATCCCGATGGATCTAAAAACCCTAAGGTTACTTCAAATCCCCATTTAGATGTTTAATTTTCATATGTGAACTTTAGATATTTTTTCCAATGTGTAATGAAGGTTGATTAGCTTTTATCATGTTGATTTCATCATAGCCATTTTTATTTCGCTTTTATCTTACAAATGATCATGTCATCCGTATCACTTTGTTTGTTTGTTTTAGTTTTCTGAAGAAGTTTTATTTACTAAACTTCTAAATGAAAGCAAGGTCATACTCAAAACACCAACCCAAAATCGTCTCGGTCTTAGTGCTATGGCTATTAGTAGGCATGAAAAAGAATTGGATGAGTCTTTTACAATATTGAGGGATGAGACCCAATGGTTACTTTCCAGGATTGATCAAGTAGTTAAAGAGAAGGAAGCCCTTAGTGGCTTTTTACTTCCCCTATGGCAATACACCCTAGAAAGTGGCTCTTTCACACCTGATAGCCCTCACCTTGAGTGGTTTAGATGTAGGCTCAAAAAACGTACATAAGGATTGAATTCTATGTATCTTTGTTATTATATCTTTTATGTTTTTGCACATGGGTTTGTTGAATCAGTGTTGTTAATAATAGATGTTTCAATCTAATTTTTATCTGGTGCACTTTGATTTTCTTTGCCCTGAATTTTACTTACTACCAATTAGGTTAGCCTCCACGAGCTTGCGTTTAAACTTAACGAAGCCTTTGAACCTAACATTTCTTCTGTCCCCATCATTCATGGTCTTGATGATACAAGCACGACCGAATTCGAGGTTGCGGCCATGACCCTTATCGAGTCTCTAGAGGAGGAAAACATTCATCTAAAATTGGCTAATGAGAGGCGTAAGGAGGATTTGACAGGTGTCCACGAGGAGCTTAGAGAACCAGAAGATGCACTAAAACATTAGCATGAACATTACACTAAGTTGCATACAAGGGTTGCGGCTGCTGAGTTAAAGTTGGAAGGAATACAATAGTCTTTGAAGGATGACATGAAACTTTATGTCAATGTTTATGAAGATGAAATAACATATTTGAAGAAGATTATATAGGACATGTCTGAGCAGATCACTCACTAAATTGGACAAAAGAAAGGCATTGAAAGTAGAGAGGCAAAGAAGCTTTCTCAAATAGGAAGAGGGATGGAAGACTGATACCCACAGACTCTTTGGGGGCTTTTCACGGAATGCTAAAAAAATAAGGTAGAGCTAATAATGCCTTTGAAAACACGAGAGGGAAAGCTATATCGAAGATTTATGAGCTTGGGGATTCCTTATGTGATGCTTGAGGTAGGATCACCTCCTGAGATAAACTTAGATAAGAGAAAATTAAGAACAAGATATGAGAGGTTTTCGTGCAACGTGCAAGTGATATGTTCAAATATTTCTATCCTATGCTTGATCCAAATTTTCTATGCAATATCATGGGTTTTGAGATGTCCACAGAGGGGATAATGGATCATTGGGAAGGTGCTTGCTATAATCCTAAAAAGACTTTTTTTGTTGGTTCAGCTCCGCCCTTACCTAGTACAACTTAGTTGTTTGTAATAGCTGCTTGTATTTTTATGACTTTGTAAATTAAAATGACTTTGTATTTCTATGTTGATGAATATTTCTCTTGAGTTTTAACTATACTATGTAGGTTTAAAGTTCTTTGAAGAATAATGTAGTTCTTATGAGCTCTTTATTTGGTCATTTTGCTCTTTAATTGCATTTTTTATGGGCTCATTTGATTTTTATCCCACTTTTATAAATAAAGATAAAGAGATGGCTGTTTTGGAAGAAAAGCTTAATTCGGCTTTGACAAGGGTTGCTAAGGGAAGGTTTATTAAAGAACGCAGAAAACGTATACGAGGTTATATACATGGATGAGATTAAATCTCTGAAGTATAAGGTTAAGGAGTTAAATGAATTTATTGCAACGCAGATTAGCATTGTAGACACACCTACTACACTGTTAACTTAGGTGCAACTTCAAGACCTGGTTCTGCTTCTGCGCCCTTCTAGTGCTGATCCAGATAACGAATGATTTGAAAAACTATCATGATACTAAGTTTATTGAGTTAGAGGATCATTATAAGAAGGAACTGGGAACTTTTGGAACCCATACCTCACCTTACCTTTTTACTGCACAAGAGCTCTTCGGTCCCTTTTCTAGAACCACTGAGAATACAATGGATCAACTTTTGGGTGATATCGAACGAACTAGGAGAGTGGCTATGGAACATGTAAATACCCTTGAGAATAAAATATTCACCCTAGAATATGAAGCTAGCCTGGATGATATCGCAATTTCTCAAGGGGGGTTAGAAAGGGCTTCCTTGTTTGGAGAAGCTTCATGATATGAAGGTAGAAAGATTAAGGCGGAGATTGTTGTGAAGCGTACAATTGATGTCTTATGTTTTCACTCGCTTCTGGCTAGGTCTTGATCTGACCTTCTTATACAATCATGCGGACCATCAATTTGATCAGCAAGACTATGGTGACCATTGGGCCGGCGCCAACTGTAACCCTCGCATTGCCTATGGACATATTCCCGCCGATCACTCATTTGTTGTTATTACTGAGCTACACGACCCACCTCCTACTCCCCAACTGATAGGTAGTTCTCCTCCATATCTTGCTTCGAGTACCCACGGGTTACGTAGCCGAGAAGATTATAACAGTCTCATCTACTGAATTCGAGTCATGTTTATGATTTTCTCTTGTTTTAGTGTAGCTTATTACATCTCTATTGTACCTATAAATTGTTTGTACACATATAGGTTGCATAACACTAAGCGCAACACTTGCTGAACATTAGTCAAGATTAAATAAGTATAAATAAATCCTTGTTTTTTATATTTACCTAACAAGCTTTAACTAATTTCTAGGACTACATATGTTTTGGTGGTTGTTGTGCATCCCATATGTTACACTCATATTTCTCAAACTATGTTAAAGAGGAATAAATAAGGGCCAGAGCCGAGAGAGGTTGAAGCGTTCCAACTAGTACTGCATAAAAAACCGACTTACAGTCGCGATACCTAATCCAACCAAACGAACTACTACCAATAAGTAGGATGCTGCAATAGAACAAAATACTGTGCTCATAAGACAAACCACAGAGATATCAAATCTGCGTCCATCCCTTAGTTTCAATATTTCATTATATTACTAAACCCAAAATATGACATATTAACAGGGAGCAAGAAATAGTCCATGGTCATAATACATAGCCCCAAAATAAGGCGTAGGTACTACGCATCGACAAAGTACAACACATCACGATTTGAAAGTTGCACATAACCCTAATAAATGAATGATTGAACTACATGGTCAACATTCCCACAACTTATATTTTATCAACACCTTCAAGTGCATATATGTACTACACATACTGAGTTCTACCTAAGTAGTACAGCACGGGGTCAGAAGCATCCTAAAAGGCTGCCACAGGGCCATTCCAATAATGCTCCAACACAAATCCACACTTACAGGGCAACTTAGACACAGTCAGCTTAGATCACAGTCAGCTAAGATCACGTTCATACATGTATTGAACTAACTTCCAGGAAATAGCAAATCATGCACCTTAAAGCCCAAAACTGCTCAGGACGATCACACCTAAGTATCAAGCAAACACCGCAATATCATGCAAGTATCGCACATCAACTGGTTCAACCTCACTATAAATGTATTGGCAGTGCTCCAAAACCAATATGTCACTCTTAATGTCCTCCAGAGGACACATATGTAAAAGCCTATTCTAATTTGAAGCCTCTCGCCATGGTTTCAAATATTCTGCTATGTTTTCAAATATATTCGTTCCAATTTCATGAGTTCTTGCCTTCATCTCAGACTTCCCATCAAAGACATGTCATCAATCCAGGTGCATCAAACAAACGACGTGGATAGATGACAACTGGTATGATCTAGTGGCTGAAGCACAACTACAAGAGAAGGAGTGTAGTAATCCGCGTACATCTCCATAATTTAATTAAGATAAGCATTATAACAAGAAGGGGGACTCTATTTTACCTTTACCATTTTTTGATACTTTCAAGATTTTATTGTACTCTCTGCCATTGAAATATGCACTAGAAAATATAAAGGAAGAAAGTGAAAATTTTCCAGTAGATGTAGGATTCCTTAACTTCCGAACCACATAAATTCCTTTGTGTTCTTTACTATTTCTCGCATTTTTTATTTACCTACCTAGTTTTCAGTACCAAATCTTACCATATTTGTATCAGAATTAAATATTAGTTGGATTTTGCATTTTAACAAATAGTTAAAGCAACTTAATAATTGTGTAAGCATCAAGCAACATGATTACTACTTAATGGAAATTTAATACTACTTAAATTTCCTATTTCAAAATCACTAAGGAAATTTTCATGATGGTTACATCATCATCAGTTTGAGTGTTATAAGATGAATAATCTTAACAACACCATGAGTTTCCTTCATTTTGTTGTTTTGAATTTGTTATATGCTTAGTTCATGCTTCCCGAATGTTACTTTCGGTGTTTGTAATCTTGTCATGTGCTTGGCATGATCTTCCTCAGTATTTGGGGGTGGACTAGTTTTTTCCTCTTTGACTATGGAGTTAGGTCATGTATTTACAACCTTCTCAAATCATGTGCATGGTTTTTTATACTGGTCCAGACTGTCTAATATACTTACATCCATTATGGCTATGTTAACAGAATTAACACAGAGATTTTCCTACTGGTTCGAGTCGTCCAATATCCCAATGTCCAGATTAATTATATGGCTAACGAAGCCAAGCTACATTTTGTGTAGTTTTATTTTGATAACTAATTCAAGCTGTCTAATATCCCTACATCCAGTGTAGCTATGCTAACATAATTAACATGGTGAGAATTTTATGCTGATTCGGTTTGTCCAATATCCCTATGTCTAGTTCAATTGATTAGCTGAAAAACCGAGCTGCATTGTGTATAGTTTTGTTTTGATAGCTGGTTTGAGCCTTCTAATATCCTTATTCCCAGCGTAATTATTGTCAAATATCGAAGAGATCAACATAGAGAGATTCTTTTACTAGTTTGGGCCGTCTAATATCCTTAAGTTTAGTATATTTTATTATTACTCTTTTCACAATAATAATTATGATGTTTGTTACATAAGTACAAAATAAGACCTAAGGTGCTCTGAATTCCATGTTCTTAGAACTAAGTTTCCATTAGGTCTCAATAACCAGTATCCCGTTAGCCAATACTTCAGCCACGACTAACGGACCTTCCAATTTAGGCCCTGAGCTCCATCTATTGGGCTTTTGTGTTAGCCATCACCCTCTGTAGTACAAGATCCCTCGTGTAGAATGTTCTTTTCATGAACCTGGCATTGTAGTTCTATGCCATCCTTTGCCGTTATGTGATTGATCCTACTAGTGCCTCATCCTATTTTATTAAATGAGATCGAGGGCAGCTTCCTTCGGCCTTTTGTTCTTTTTTGCCATGTATGGTATTTTTCTAAGTGATGGTACCTCTACTTCGATAGGGAGCATGGCTACATATCCACATATTAGTGAAAAAAGAGTATCGCCCGTTGGAGATCTGGTAGGCCCATATGTTGCTCTTCCACTCACTTTCCCTTAGCTTTTTGTAGTCTTTTCCTAAGTAGCTTCTTAACTGTTTTGTTTGCAGCTTTAACCTGCCCATTCTCTTGTGGGTGTACGATGAAGGAAAAACACTTATGTCATTCTTCTCATAAATCTTTTCAACTGTTTACTTTCAAACTGGGTGCCATTATCGAAAATTATCTTATAAGGGATTCTGAATCTGGTGACTATGTTTCTTACCACAAAAGTGCTATCTTTTTTGCAACGATCGTGGCTAAGGGTTTTACCTCTACCCACTTGGTAAAGTAGTCTGTTGCCACTATGGCGTACTTCACCCCTCCCTTTGGCATAGGAAGTGGACCTGTTAAATCTATATCCCATATGTCGAGCAGTCTTGGAGTGGTAGGTGGGATGAGCTCGTGGGATGGCTATTTGAGGATACTTGTGAATCACTAACATCTTCACATCTTCTTAAAAATTCCCTCGCATCTTGAAGCACTCTAGACCAGTGTAACACCCCTAATTTTGATTAACATTATTTAGGATATTTAATTAGATAAATAAAATAAAATAATGTATGGTGGTAAGAGGAATGAGATATGATAGTTAAAATGGGTCTTTTCTTAATTAATAAGTTAATAGGATTGATTATGACTTAAATAAGAAGGAAGAATAATGCGAGGGGAAAAATATAAAAATGCTTTGTTTCCTAAACCTAAACCCTTCCATTCTCATTTCCTCATTCACTTACATTCACCCAAACACTATCGAACTCAATGGCGGACATTACTAAGGAATTTGAGAAAAGAAAACGCTAGGAAATAAGAGGAAGCTTAGGAAAAATCAAATCTAAACTCAAATCCCATTTCTCTTCATCAAATTAAGGCAAATAACGATTACCCATCTCAAGTATGCTTGTTTATTTTTGGTTTAATGATTGAACCTAAATCTTATGATTGTTAGTTTGCCATGTTGTGAAGAAATGATGATTGTATGCATATTGATAATTTATTGGATTTATTATGGAATTATTTAATAGGTTGTAAGAGCGAAAACCTAGTTTACGACATCCAATTAACTCGAAATTTGGATATTATGTTCATGACATTATTATAGAAGTGAATTTATAATTTCAAATAATTTTAAGCAAGTATGAATATTTTATAAATTTCCTAAGTAGGAAAAATGATTTATTTTTGGTTTCGAAATTTTATACGTTGAAGAATTTATAAATTCTGTTTTAATATGATTTTTGAGAATTTTTCCCAAGTGTTTAAGACATATAAATTTAATAGGCTAGAAAAACATGAAAATTATATTACAATAATAATGTAAAATTATTAGTTTGCAAATTATTTTAGGAATGATAATTCTGATCTATAGCAGTTTTCTAAAAAGAAATTGATAAAGAAGTTTATTATCCAATAGCAGTTTGACTAAGTATTGGAGTTAGTGAAAATAATTTGCTCTTTAAAGAAATTAAACAGTTTTTATGTTAGTTATGAAATTGCCACGTCGTTATTAATCAATGCCAATGTCTATCTATGCCGTAGCTATTAAGGACGATTGTTTTTATATTGGTTGTAGTAATGCAGCCAGTATTTATATTGGTTATAGTGATGCCGCTGATGTTGCTTTCAAGATAAAGGCATTATTGCAGCAATGCCGCATATTTTATATCGGTTATAATAACGCCGTTAGTTTTCACTATGGTTTTAAACAGATTCGCTTGTTTTCAATATCAACTCCTTATATTATGATGTCACACTTATCCATATCGGCATTAACATTTATAGTAGCAATGTTGCTTCATATCTTCATTGCTATATAAAGAGGCATTTATGACGCATATCTTAATTTCGACACTATTACTTTAAGACAGCAATGCCTCTTATGTACATTACTTTCAACATTGATGGTATAAAGCTGATATTGATGTTGAAAGTCATCAATTTTGGCATTCCCATATTTTCTAGTTTTAAAGCTTTATACTATGCAAACCAAATATTATGTCGCTTATAATTAGCAACCTATATATTTATGTTATGCAGCATAAATGATTTTGGCCCTATGGCCTTATGCTTTATAAATCAGATGCTTTAACATTATTTCGATATAGAAGGTGTGCGATAACCCATGCCATTGATATTAATGGTGCACTTTATCACTATAAATGGTTTTATTTTATAGTTTTATTGGTTAAGGGTTTTAGAGGTGTGATGACCTCCTAGTGTTTTGAAGTTAATGAAACCTAGTTTTTAAAAGCATATATATCTTGGCTTAAAATTTTGGATAAAGTAAAGGGCTATATTTCCTTGTTTTAGAGTATGATTTCAAGGTTTAAATCACCTAAGAAGATTTGTGTTTTAAAGGAAATAAAATGGGTAATTAGCCTAGGATTTTACTAGAGAGATTATTGTTTTATCACCTTTAGATAAATTGTGATAGAATAAATCGACTCAAGGGTTAGAGAATACAAAACCATATAATGTGACCGTTGTTAGGATAGCGTCGTATAATTCAACTATTAGCGCATGGTTGATATTAGTCCACAATTCCAATGCATAAGGCTTTGTTAAGCATAAAACTAAAAGTAGATTATGCATCGAAAGAAATCTATAGCTTAGATAGGTTATTGGTTGGCCTGCAAAACCCCATTAGGTTCATAGCGAGCCTAGAAAGACTATGAGATTGACAAACAGTTGGGATAACACTAAGATGATTGTGTTTGGATGGATAGTTCAGTTTCCTCCTAACTGTAAATTGGAGGATTTTGGTATATCTGGTAGGCCCGAGTTAGCCATATAAGTTTATGGTAACCTTGGGAAAACTATGAAGTAGAGATAGACAACCAGAGCCTGGATTATCCATGTAGCATGCATGCATTTAATTATCTTGTTTTTATGTAACGATTGTGATTGTAAGAGCATGATTGTAATAGACATATTATCAAAGGATGCTAGTGAGGGGAAACCTATTCCGCTCAGCGACATGTTCTCACTAAATATCCATTGTCGAGATGCCATATTATTATTCACACCATAGTTTTTGTTTGCCCCAAAATTTTTGCTTTTCCCCTTTAACTATTGGGTGTTCATTTGAGTAGATTGAGAGTAAGCTTTCTAGGTTTTTAGGTTTGGCGAATAAAGCGTCCGGAGATATGCATAAGGCAGATCTAGCTATTAGGAGTCTAATTATATCTGTTCTGTTGACATCATTTTATTTGAATATATGTAATGGCAAAAATTCTATCTGTCTAGTAGTAAACTCTAATCGACCAAGGTGCATCTTCTTTGTCTCTCTTGGTGTGTTTTGTAATAATTATATTTTATCTATACCTGGGCAACGTTTTGGGATTATGTAATTAATATGGAAGTTAAATAATGAAATCTATGCTTTGGAAAAATTTCATATTCATTTCCTTTGATGTTAATAATACTATTTGTCGATCTCATTTTGTCATCGCAGAATAATACTATTGATGACTACAGCATCAGTAGCGCTTATTTTCGAGCCTTAGAATGGGGAATGCTACAACTTGGTATCAGAGAAGAGGTTTATGTAAAACTAAAATAATATTGAACTTTAAAAGTGTTTTTGAAAACATAATCCAAATAAATCAGAGAATGAGATTGGAGTATGGGATAATGCTATAGTAATGTACTCATATTTGCTATATACAATTATATATCTTAACTCTTTTCTTCCCTCTCTCTTAGATCGTTCTTCCATATCTTACTAAGGTTCGAATGTAGATTTAAGGGAAGTAAGATATGGAAGTAGGAAATGCATGAGTGAATCTTAGTAAAGGAAGCACCCCAACCAATGAAAATGTCAGCCCCAACACTAAGAGGAATTTGGGTCAAGATACAACTGCTAATGTGGATGTTGGAACACTACCGGTAGATACGAGATCTATGTACCCATTCTTTTTCAACAGGATGCAAGCTGGAGTGGCAGTTGGATTATTTGGTGGTAATGCTGAAGGGATAAATCCTGAAGTTTTGGTTGCCAACAACTATGCTATGCTGAGTTGGGATTATGCAAGACTCGGAGGAAATCCATTTATTTGAACAGAGGATGTGATTGAAGTTGAGAATTGGATGTAGCATTCTGAAAGAATTTTTGCTGATTTAGTCTTAAACGATGAGCAAAAGAGTAGATTAGTATCCATGCAATTAAAAGAAGCTATATATTACCAAGTGAAGCGGTGTAACCGTGGGAGACCGGAAGAGAACTTGACTTAGGCAGAGTTCAGAAGGAGATTCGAGGAGAAATTCATGTCTGAAATAGCCAAGTCAACTTTTCTTAGAAAATTTGCTAAGTTGGAAAAAGATGATATGTCTGTGCTTGAGTACGTGACTAGGTTTGAGGAGTTGTCTAGATATGGATATGCAACTATGGATAATGTGATTAAGAGGAACGTGAATTTCATCAGAGGATTGAAAGCGAGCTTTCCAAAGCAACATTGCTGCATCTTATAGGACCTTATGATGTAGTAGTGGAGATGGCATTAAGGAACGAAGAGATGCTTATGCTGTTTAGTAATAATAAGGCGGTAGAGACTCAAGGTTGTGCAAGTCAGAAAATGGGAGCTCAAAATGGGGGAGCTACTAAGAAAGGAAAAGATAATGCTGTTTACTATAAGTGTGATAAGAATAGGCACTTTGCCAACGAGTGTCATTCCAGTGATGGAAGAATGTTATTGGAAATGGAACATCAAATGCTTCGACTGTGATCGAATAGGGCATTATGAGAATCAGTGTAGAGAACCAGCTAAGGTTGATAAAGGAAAAGTTTTTGCTTTGGAACTCTCTACCTCGAGGCCAATTGCATGGACAAAGGAAAGTCTATGATTGGAGGTATGTTTTGATTCATGGCTTACTTGTTAGAGTATTAGTAACATCCCGCAAATTTTCATTACTTAATTAGTTAGTTAATTAATTAGGCTCCAAAAATGTAATTTTTTCAAATGAAGGAATTTGACCATGAAATTTGCACCATTGCATTGTGGCGAAATTCTGAGCAACTTTCATATTTGAAGTTTTGTGATCGTAGTCCAAACGATGAAGTTATGGACAAATAACGATTTCAGAACGAATATAAATAAATAAATACATAAATAAATAAGAAAAATTAACATTTTTTAATTAATGGCCCGAACCTGCATGCCAACCAGTCACTGGGACCAGTCAACCCCTAGCGGTCAACCAATAGTCCATGGGCAGTCGACCGGTCGCCTTCATGTAGTTACAATAAACTAGGCTGCAATGACCCAAATTCAATATATTTGATCTCATGGTTCTAGTTGATTCTAGCGCCTATAAATTCAGGCCTATCCCTCACTTCTCTTCTTATATTTTTCTAAAGGCAGTAGAAAAGCTCTATCATTTCTTATTCTCCACTTTTTTTCTAAATTATAAAAATAAGATATTTATATTTATATTCATACAAATTGGAGATGAATAGAAATCTAATAAAAAGGAGAAGAGAATCAACCATATGCATATTTGAGGTAATTTATATAATTTTATCTATTTTCTCCATAATCCCAAACCTCTTCTCAGATCTGTAATTCTAATGTTTGTATACACTCTTTTTACACATATTTCTTAGATTAAAAATGATTTGGAGATGAAGCAAATATTCTACTTCAAATATGGAGATTTGGTTCGCTTTCAAAAGGTAAGCGGAAAATTTTATAGATTTTTATAATATCAAAATTCTCTCCTTGGTGTTTATTTGATTTTTGGCTAACAGCATAATTGTACATGAGTTGAAGGTAACAAATTGAATATAATCTAAATATAATAAATATCGGCTATATATTCTTGTTCATGAATTGATTTAAAATTGTTTTCAACCCGATCTGGAAATCAGTCCCAATAGTATGAATTTAGAATATTGGTTAATAAAATTTATTCCATCTTGACAACATCGTTAGGAAACCACCTTGAGAAAAGGTCTTAAATGACAAGGTCTACCTTGATTGATGTCTTAAATGATGAATTCTTCCTATTTCTCTTTATAAAGTATTATGTGTTGATTATAGAAGCCTGCTTCAATTTAGAAGTATTAAGTGGCAAAGGATTTTGGAAGTATTGAGGGGTTAATAAGGCTTCGTCGGCATTTGGTACCTTGGGAAGGGCTAAGTAAGTAATCGTGTGTGCAATGCAAGGTTGGACTAGAATTGCTAATCTTAATAGACATAACAATCAAAGGAAAATCAATCGGTATATATTTATGTCATAGATAGTATATAGATTTTTCAGTCACAGGAACATTGTTTTGACTCTCTTCTCATTACATCCTGCAGTATAGCCTTAGAGGAATAGGTCATTGAAGTTGGATGTGCTTTCTTGTTGGAGAAATCTTCTTTTATTCCATTCTCGATGTTGATGTGATAATCTATTATCTAAGGAATACCATAAATTTCAAGGTAGTAGTCACAGTCGGTATTCTTATCCTGTTACTATTTCCACTGTAAGTTTATATTTCTGTCAATCTCTTATGATGATCATGCTTATTTGTAGGTACTTAATCCAACGATCTGTGCTTTGATGGACTTGGGTTTCGATTTTTGTCGAAAGTTAGGCCCATTAAGGTATGAGTTGTTATAGTACTATTTGATACCGGTCATCGCATTCTTTTATCTCTCATTGTTTGGTAGATAAACTTAGTTTAGAACCATCATATCTTGTTATTTCCTTATGGGTTGCAAATCCGATAGGAGGGTATGCAACTCTTGGAATGAGATGTGACCATTTAGAGTTTGAGTTGTTAGGTCATATATTTGCCAATAGTTTGCATGTCTTTGATTTTATAGGCTTTGGAATTATATTGATTATGGATTGGTTAAGCAACTATGATGCAAGGATATTTTTCCAAGATAGGAAAATATCACAAAGACACCCTAATAGTAGCGATCGAATTATATATTCAGTAGAGAACTTGAATTTTGATATTTGTGCTTTATTGGGTGCAATAGAGGAGTAAGACGAGTTGAATCAAGTTTTTGTCGTCTTTGAGCCAACGATAGGATTACCGCCGAAACGAGCCATTGAGTTTCGAATAGATCTTATACTTGGAGTTGAATCCTTAAGTAGACTGCCTAGCAGAATGACACCTACTGATATGAAAGTGTTAAAGGTGCAGTTGGTGGAGTTAAAAGAAATGAGTTTCACTAGACCAGACATTGCACCTTGGGGAGAGGCCACGATGTTCGTAAATAAACCGGATGGGTCATTAAAGATGTGTATCGATTGTCATAAATTGAATGAAAAGATGATTAAGAACCGACATTTTTTGCCAAGAATAGATGATTTATTTAGTTAGTTGAGTGAAGCCAAAGTATTTTCATAACTGGATCTGGCGATAGGGTTCCATCAACTAAGGATGGCGGAGGATAGTATTCCATGGATGGCATTTCGAATAGATATAGTTCGTAATGACATTTGGATTGGAAAATGCGTGTGCTTTCTTTGTAGGCTTGATGAAATGAATCTTCAGAGAGCATTTGTAAAGGTTCATGTTAGTATTTATAGATGACATCCTGATATATTCTAAGAATGAGCAAAATCATGAGATTCGCCTTAGAATAATGCCTTAGATGTTGAGGAAACATCAAATAAAAGCAAAGTTTTTGAAATGTCATTTTTGGAAGAAAGATGTGAAGTTCCTTGGTTATGTAGTTTCAGAAAAATGGTTTTTAGTAGATCTAGCTAAGATGAAGGCTATTATAATTGGAAAAGGGTGACCGAGACAAAATGTTTTCTTGGATTAGCTGGCTATTACCAGAGATTCATCAAGGTTTCTCTCGTATAGCAGCACCGATGCCAAATTAACATGGACGGACGTTAAGTATGTTTGGACTGATAAATGGTAAGGAAGCATTCCTGAAACTAAAACATTTATTCACCAATGCGTATATGTTAGTTGTTCCAGATGGGAATCGAGATTTGGTTGTGTGCACAGACATGTGTGAAGCAGGATTAGGAGCCGCGTTGATGAAAAAATAAAGTGATTGCCTATGCTTCTTGATAGCTTAGACAACGTGAAGTTAGATATCCGACTCACGATTTGGAGTTGGAAGCTGTAATCTTCAGTTTGAAAGTATGAAGACATTACCTTTTGGGGAAAGGATTCGAGTTGTTTATGGATCACAAGTATTTTAAATCTTTATTCTCTCAGAAGGAGTTGAATATAAGAAAACAAAGGTGGTTAGAGTTCATAGCAAATTATGATTTTGGTATAGAGTATACGCCAGGGAAAGGAAACAAGGTAGTTGATGCACTTAGCAGAAAACATCAGAATGTGGTGTTAGCTATGTTGGCAGAATGGAAAGATTTAGAGGCATTGACTACTTTTAGTGTGCAGTTAAGATCGATAGCATGTTCTAGTCGGAATACAACTATGTTATCTTATTTAGAAGTTCGACCGGCAATGATCAAAATGATTGCTTCTAAATAGAAAGATGATCCACTAATAAATGAACTAATTAGAAGACTCAAAGGTGGAGTTGAGAAGGACGATTTGAAATATTTTTATCTTGACCAAAATGGATGATTGACTAAGAAGGGACAATTGTGTGTTCAGATGTAGGAGACCTAAGGAGGAAGTTCTTAGGAAGTGTCATCAATCGAAGTTTACTATTCATCTTGGAGGAACTAAGAAGTACCAAGAAATGAAGAGAAGATTCTTTTGGGAAGGTATAAAAAGGGATATAGGCTTATGGGTAAAGCAGTGCTTGAATTATCGACAAGAGAAAGCCAAACACTAGAAACCAATTGGTTTGCTTCAGTCTTTAGATATACCAGTTTGGAAATAGGATTCTGTGACCTTGGATTTTACTGGCCGTCTACCAAGGTTGAATAAGGGAAATGAGAGTATTTAGGTTATAGTGCATAGACTGACTAAGATTTCACATTTCATTCCCATTAATTCGACATGGATGGAATCTGCTTTGGCCAAGTTATTTGTGAAGAATATTGTCAGACTACATAGGATTCCTAGTAAAATACTTAGTGATAGAGATTCCTTACTCACTAGCGAACTCTGGAAGAGTATGCAGAGGTTTTAGGCACAAAGCATAAGATGAGTGCCGCTTACTATCCACAAGCAGATGGGCAAACAGAAAGAGTTAACAAAGTCTTGGAAGATTTATTAAGAGCTTGCGAGTTAGGACTGGAAGATCGTGGGAAGACCGTCTACACTTAATCGAATTTTCCTATAATAATAGTTATCAGACTAGTATAGCGATGGTAGCTTTTGAAGCTTTGTATGAATGACCATGTAAATCACCCATATGTTAGTTAGAGATTGGAGATAGGTTAGTTCTTGGTCTAGATTTGGTGAGAGACGGCTATGAGTCAGCGGAATAGGGATCTTAAGGCTAAATTAACACTAGAGGGGAGGGGGATGAATAATGTTTAATGGATTATATGAATATTATTTAAATCTTTTAAGATTCTATTTGAAATGATGGAATTAACAATCATAGAAATAGTCACAAATCAAAGTACAGATAAAAATAAATGAAAAAAGGAAAGAACACACCAAGATTTTATACTGCTTCGGAGTTACCCTACATCCGGTCTTGCACAATTCCTTGTACGGATTTTTTTTGAACTAGTAAATGAAAATACAATCTCGATTTCGAGGATACAAGACACACCCCTAAGAATCACGACCTCTAGGTAAACCCACTTGATTTATATGCCACAAGCACACCCACTAGATTCACAGGCTACTAAGCGCACCCAATTGATTTAATTAGGCTACAACCACACCTACTTGGATTTCAGGGATTCCAAGCACACCACAAAGTAT
This sequence comes from Allium cepa, assembly GCA_030765085.1. Taxonomy (NCBI): domain Eukaryota; kingdom Viridiplantae; phylum Streptophyta; class Magnoliopsida; order Asparagales; family Amaryllidaceae; genus Allium; species Allium cepa. The sequence continues at coordinate 889,924,981 of CM060929.1, forward strand.
AAGAGTATGATTTGATAGAGTTTACAGACTCAGATCATCGATTTTGATTACAATTAATCTTGTAACTCTTGAATATCACTTGAACATGAGAAGATGAGAGAAATTGGAGAGTAAGTCAAAAAAGAATCAAACTAGTAATGATTGAATTTTCTTTCATTTCAATTTCGATAGAGCTTCGATAGAAATTGCTTTAGAAATCAAGAGAATGAAATGGGGAGAGAAAAATAAGAAAGTAGTTAATGAAAATTCGTTTGGAAGACTAGTATGTATTGGGAAACAACGTTCATGTCCATTCACGAAGAGACGAAAGGACACTTCCATTCAAATTTCAATTTTAAAAAATACGGCTAGTATGTTGAAATACTTATAGAGGATATGCTGACATATCCCTTTGTATTTTGAAAAATTATTTAATAAAAATTGTTTTCAAATTATTAAGTTTTGTAAAATATTTTGAAACTTTGTAAAACATTTAAACATAGTTTATACATATTTTAATCATACTAAAAGTAATTAAAGCTTTATAAAATAACCTAGAAAGATTTAATAAGAATATGTAATATAACGTGAATAATATAAAATCAATATAGTTATAAATTATTAAAGTATAAATAATAATTCAATATATATAAACCTAAAAACACTAAAATAATGTAACGAACCAAAATTCCAATCTTTCGAATTTGGAATATTTAAAGGATTTGAAATATTGAATAGTTAAGTTTATTAGTTAAATAACTTGAATTTCGAATATAGTGATTTATTTGATAATTAAATTATTTGATTTAATATTTGGAATTGTTAATATTTTAAATCTTGAATTTAATATGAACGAAAATGATTTTTAAGGTTAATTTAAATTCTATTTGAATAAGAAGGAAAATAGTAAACTTTTAAGTTGGAACTAAAAGTGATTGAACTGATTTGGGAAATATCTCATTTTAATTAACATGTAAAAATAGCCTTATGGGACACTGTCTCAGATTTTGACGAAATCAATTTGATTGGATCCGTAATAGTGGATTATTATATGCTATTAAATTTTATGGCGATTGGACGTTTGGTTTGGTCATGCGAGTCCGAAATGCGTAGAAATTATTTAAAGAAATTTGAATTAATATAATTTGATTTTTAAGGTTAATTTCTATATATGATGGAATTGGCTTCTGATATATATTTTATTGTGTTTGGAATAGGGGTATAACATATAAAACGCTAGGCGGTGCGCCTCTTTTGGAGTTTGAAATTTCAAAGTATGAATAGTGCCTTAAAAATTTTCGATATAAGGACATCAACCTTTCTTCATTTGCCAAATCCTAACCCTGAATGCTTTAGCCTGCATTTCCCAAACCAAAACATCCAATGGCCCACTTTTCTCGAACTAATCAAGGCTAAATTAGCCAAAACCTTCAACACGAAAATTATAGCTATCGACGAGCAGAGTTTATTCATACCAACTTATCGTCGAATCAAGGCTCGACGTGGCAGCGAGCTTACTCCGTTCGTGGTAGTTTTTTTTGAGTTTCGGCAATGGCATGGTCGCAAGCACAGTGCGCACACATGGATGCTAGGAAAGGCGGAGGACGTAAGTCACGGCGGCGAGCGGAAGTATGGAGGCGGCGACGGTCGAAGTAAGGTTGCGGTCTATTTTCTTCGTTCATGCCTAGAGTGTGAGAAACAAAAGGCAGTTAATAGATTTCAAAAGTTTAATTAGTTAAGTAAATTTTAAGTAATTTTTTTCAAAAAGTCAATCCATATTTAACTTGTACGAGGTCCAAATTGAAAGCTACGAGTTGTGTTGCGATTGTATCAGCGAGTACTAAGATATGGAGTTGGATTTGATAGATTCGAAACTCGAAGGAATTTTGGGTTAAATTGAATATCGGTTCAATTTTAATTCAAATCAAGGTGCTTTGGCGACTATTGGAATTAAATTGAGTTAATCTTACCTTTTTAGTTAACCAAAAGTATTTTTAGTGGATAAAAATTATTAATTGGATGCATTGATAATTTATTGTGGTCTCCTATGATCATTTGGATGATGTACTATTTAATTAGCTAGTTAAGATATATTCCCGCCCATGGAGCGGATGAGATCCTATTACGTTCCCGTGTAAGAGCGGATGACCCATTGTATACGAATCCCGCCTCGAAGCGGTTGATTTATATTATTTATTATATTGTCTGTGATGTAGGGGGAGAGGTTGGAGGGATCCAATTGAATTCCTCACACAGCTGATTTTACTTTTCATATATATATATATATATATATATATATATATATATATATAGTGATATATGACTTGTGGATGGCATGTTGATGACATGAATATGAATTTGCTTCTTTAGTGCTTTAGTAGCACTGGGTCTTATTTTGGTATATTAAAATACTCTAAAATAATGATTTGATTTTAAAAGGAATTTCAAAGTGATTTGGAAATTTTATATGTTTTAATAATTTCTCTAAAGTAATAGTATGATTTTTAGATATTATAAATTAATAGTTTATGAAATGTTTTAAATATGGATTTTTAAACTATCAAGTAAAGGTTTTTTAAAGTCTCAAAGATAAGTCCTTGTTTTATAAATAAGTTATAAAGTTCTAAAACGAAGGTGTAAAATAGTTGGTATAAATATTTATTAACTGTTTTATATAAAGTGATATGTATAAAGCATGTACAAATATTAAGATTTATTTATAATTATTGAAATTTTAAAGGTGATAATGTATAAAGTGAAATTTTACAAATAAGGTGAAGATTTGTAAAATCGTATTTTATTAATAAAGGGATAGATTTATAAACAGTGTTTTTTGAATTAAAAGGAAACTATTATCAGATAACAGATTGAAGAAATAGATCAAATGGTGGATTTATTATAAGACGTGGAATGACGTTTTATAAAATAGTTGAATTTATTTTGGAAATGGCAGGTGAGGGTAAATTTGGGATTGTTAAATGAAATTTTATAAATAGAAAGGAATTTATCTATGTTTTTAATGAAATTTATGAATAAGTGAGATTTATAAAGGAATACAGTTATAAATGGCGTTCATAAATAAAGGGGTTTTATAAAAGGAAGTTTCATAAAACAAAAGAGATTTACAAGTATAGCTTCATAAATATGGGAACGATTATATGGAATGTTAAGTATGGATTTTTATCAAAGAAAAATATTTATGTTTAAAAAGTTGTTTATTTAGAGTAATATTATTTTCAAGTTGAAGTTAACTATTTAAATTATTAATATGGTTTGAAATTAAGTATGAGCATTTATTAATGTGGTTTTGAAAATTAATTATTTTTATTTATAATAATGCTGAATAAAAATTGTTATTGCTTATTTAAGAATGCTTTAGCTTTTATTAATTATTATTTTAAAATGTTTTAAAGTTAATGTTTGTTTATTTATAATGCTTACTATTATATAATAGTGTTTTGATGTAAATGATATGAATTTATATCATAAATATTTTCGAAATTTTATAAATAGGGTTTTATAAGAAGATGTGGATTATAAGAGGAACCTTACATCATGTTTGGGAAAGCGTATAGGAAGATTTGTTAAAAACAAAAGGAAGTTTTATAAATGGTTTTGTGGATTTAAAATGGAGTTTATAAATGATTTTAGAATTGAATAAAAAGGAAAATCTTCCCAAATGTTGGTGAATATACTTATACCATTGGGATAAGTATATTGATATTTTCCAAGTATTGAAATATAGGGATCTGCGGATATGTGTACATATATCATTGTAAAAGGATTTTGAGACAAATATTGATAAAGTAAATTTAATTAACAAAAGATTAATTAAGGAGGTTGCTTGTGTGCTTAACCATTTTGGTTTTTCCTATGGAATTAAATCTCCGATTGAATGTTTGTTATTTGATAGTTAAATAACTGATTATCGAAACTGGACCCAAAATATAACTTTGGAAATATCTAGGAGAAACACATGAGTTTATGACATAGTCATCACCGATGATGCTATAGTGTGCGTACAAATCTCATTTCAATCGCCTAGAACAATGATAAGGAAATCCATCCACTAATGGTTAGAAGGTGACATTCGCTCCTATCTTTGATTGTTTATTTACTAAAGAACCGGGGTTGAGTGTACAGAAACTATCGAATGTTGTTTCGATTAGACTGGAATCAGATACGTTATCTGAAAACCACTTCATTCCAACTTAACCATTACGAAATGAAGACATCTTAAGGATGATGGAAATTAAAGACGGAGCCTCAAGTGTTTAGTTCAATCCCATAATGAACTTGTATGGATGAATGATGATATTGCATTGTTTGCTGGAGGGAAGTGTTAGCATTAGAAGTGGAAAGTGCTATAAAAAGGATAAAACATAGCCTTAAGCCTCATCAACTGAGAATAACTAAAACATGGGAGATGCATCAGAGCTAAGTGGGTCATTTCTAAGTAGGGTATGATCATCCCTATCTAGAGTTGCTATTATATCTCATTTGTATGCTTCGGGGCCATTAACGGAGGGGTGGTCATATTCAATACTATCCTCTAAGGGGTGGGCTGGTCCAATGTTGGTAGGGGATCTAGGTGAGGTCTTCATTGTTATTTTATCTAGAGATGCACCGCGATGGGCGGTACCCCAGTGGCCTAGTCATTATAGGAATCCATTCTCAAATACGAGCCTTTACGGTTTTAGTTGTATAACTAGTATGCTGGAATTTAACAACATAACAATTTCGACGATGATTAATAAATATTTGTATTATATACATTATTACAATATCGAGGATTTTGTATAAAATGTTTTGGTTATCGTAAGGTAAAGACCCATCTGTATTTATGTGCGGTGTGGTCCTACGAGATACATTTGATTTTCAAGGGTTTCCTATGACTTTAAAATCTAGTGGGGTGTGTTTTCTCACACTGGTTTTTGAGGCTGACTTGGGTGTTATTTATTTATAATGCTCGGATCAGACCGTGCATAATTACATATTATTAAGATGCATTGGAGCCTAAGAGATGAGTTGGAGGTCTGCATGATGTATTCACGTATATGTTTATTTCCGTTGTCTTGTTAATGAAATTATTAGCAATTGTAAGGACAAATTGTTATAATTGTCTAGGCTGATGATTATGATTTATTGCTACAATCTGATGAATGTATGTATATAATAGTTTCTCTTTGTAAAGATAATTAATATTATATTATATATTATTCCACTGCGATTGTGAGATTATGTATTGTATTTTTTTAAAATTATTTCCTCCTCTTCTTCTCTTCTTCTTTCTTCTTTCTTCCCCATAACTATCTGTCTTTTCGTTTAATTTGGATTGCACATGTGTAGTTTATTCTCTGCTTGAATTGTGCGGATTGGCAAGTCGTTACAGTTGGTACCAGAGCTGAAGGTTAAGCGAGAACCTTGGCTTTGATGGGTTAACTCATTAAGAGATAAGGTAGTTAAATGCCTTAATATGAGTTTTGAGTGTATTGTATATATATGAGTGTGTATATGTTAATGACTATAAAAATGTTTTATATTGTGTTAACTTATCTGTTGAGCGGCTTATGAATTCTGGTCAGTACGTGGGACACCACAATATCGATAGGGTTTCTAAAAACATAAATAGGGTAAACCGAAAAAAGTACTATTTGAGAATTGGTAAATGAAATAATTTTACCTAAATTATATTATACATAAAGGAATAATTTTCAGAAATTATTATAGTTATATACGGTGTGTTTGGATGTTAATGAAGGGTAATATTTGATTATTATCATTTTTTGTTGGATGTTCTAATAAAATTTGATTATAATGTAAACAAAGATAAACGATTAAGAAATGGTTTTATATAACCAAAGTGAAATTATATATAAGGAAAATTTATAAATATGAACTTTAAGTAAGAAAAGGATTTGAAAAATGAGAATTTAAGAATTTAAATTTCGATGATTTTGAAAATTGTTTTTCAATGGTTTCGGAAAAATGATAATATTATTATTTTGAAATTAATTTGATTAGAAATATTTTAAAAAGGAATGGAAAGTAATGAACTTACTTTAATCACTGAAAAATAATTCTGTGATGACTGAAGTATCATCGACGTTCATTTTCGAGTTTCTATGTGATGAATTGCTACCATAGGAGTTTTGTCTTGGTAAAACTAATTTTGATTTTAAATTTCAAAAATATGGTTTGATATAAAAGGGAATTAATTATATATATGATTTCAAAATGATATGAAAAAAATGGAAGTTTAAATTCTGAAAGTTCTATCTAAGTGTTTTGTTGAAAATATAAGAAATTAAGTTTTGTAACTTATAATCTTTAGGAATTAGCGAGTTAAAACAAATTCTTAAAATTTATTAAATATAAATGTTAAAAAAGTAAATTTTAAACTGAACAATGAATTGAAATTTAAATTAAGTTAAGTTAAATAAAATGAACTGTAACGACCCGAAATTTTCGAAGCCGAAACTCCAGATAGTTATGAAAAGAAAATGAAAGAGAAAGAAGAAGAAACAGGAACAAGTCACAGAAACCTCACATTCGCAGCGGATCAAAATATAATATCACATAATAACAGTTTACAAAGAAGAATTGTATCAGTACACTTATATTTATACATCAGAGTTACAACCTTTACAATACACTGGACAGTTTAAAACAACTTGTCCAAGCCAATTATACTATACACAGCGGTAAACACTCCATACGTTCCAGCCATCCAGCTCGCCTCCTGAGCTCAAGAACATCCTTACCTGAAAATCTGTAATACTCGGTCTGACCCGAGCGGGTCAGACCGAGTATTATAGATTTTCAGGTAAGGATGTTCTGGAGCTCAGGAGGCGAGCTGGATGACAGGAACGTGTAGAGTATTTCCGCTGTATTATAATATTGTAAATCTGAGAAATGTTGAATTTTATATGTCCAGTGTTGAATATTTGTGTAACTCTGATGTATTTAAATGTAATCGATAGATATAGTATTCTTCTGTAAACTTTTATTATTTATTATTATATTTTATCCGCTACGAATGTGAGATGTGGATGTTCTACTTTTCGTTTTCATCTTCTATCTCTTTCTTCTTTTTCATAACTATCTGAAATTTTCGGGATGAAAATTTCGGGTCGTTACATTTGGAATGTAACGATTCGGAATTTTCGATCCCGAAACTTCCAAATAGTTGGAAAAAGAAAAAAAGAGAAAGAAGAAGAAACAGAAACCAGTCATAGAAACCTCACATTCACAGCGGATCAAAATATAATATAACATAAATAACGGTTTTACAAAGAAGAATCATCATCAGTACAATTATATTTTTATACATCAGAGTTACAACCTTTACAATACACCGGACAGTTTAAAACAACTTGTCCAAGCCAATTACTACTATACACAGTGGTAAACACTCCATACGTTCCAGCCATCCAGCTCGCCTCCTGAGCTCCAGATCGTCCTTACCTGAAAATCTGTAATACTCGGTCTGACCTGAGCATTACATCAAATTTTGAAATGGAATTTGACTCAAGCAAAGTTAAGTGAAATTGAATTTGATTTGTAATAAACAAATGAAATAAATTAGTTAAATGGATATGAACTTGAGTTATGAAATGAAATTGAACTTAAATCGTAAAATGAATTGGACATGGTTTAGAATGTTGTTTGCTAGAAATAAGTATGAACTTAAGTTGTAAAGTGAAAATAAACATTAGAAGTGTTGTGTAAAATGTTTGAAATGAACTTAAGTAAATAATTTTATGGAATGGTTGTTAAGTGTTGTTGGTATTAAAGAAAATATACCGAGTAAATTGAATATGGAATGAAATGTTGCTAAGCATAGATTGAATTAAAGTGAATATAATAAAGTACATGAGAGTAAAGTGAATATTAATAATTAAATGTAAATCAACTGAATGTTAACAAAAAATGAAAGTATGTAAATATAATGTTGACATTCAGAAATATGAATTGGTATGTTATGAATTAATTGGATGGATATCAATTGTGGATGGTTTCTCTTGTTACATTGGCTACATTTGCATATAGTTATTGTATATTCTATATGTTATATATTGATATTGCTTTTCCTATACTTGTTCTCATTGGTTGTTGAGTGATTAGTAGGTGCATATGATGTATGCTTTGCATTTAGAGCTCGCTTTCGCATTTTATGGGTTGTATGTGCTTGCTAATGCTAAAATAAGGTATGTATCTCAGATTACATATCGTATTTTTATATTATTTCCTTGCGGATGCCTTAACCTTGAAGATGAGATGTATATTTATGAATATATATAAATAGTAAATTTTTGATCGAACTATGCAAAGGAGACGCTGACGAAATTTTCTGTAAATTGAAGACGTTTGAATTTTTTTGGGAATTTGGGAAATTTTTTGATAACTAAAACTTGATATTCTTTCCATAACATGGCATGGTATTAGGTAGTATCTGTGAGTGAAATTAGAAACTTAAAAAGGCGATAATAAAGTTTCAATAAATTGATTTTTGAAAGTTAAAAGTTTAGCAGATTTTGGGAATCTACTACCACTAATTGGTTTTCAAAGAAAGTGGGTACGAGGCATTTTTTTACCTTGGAGATTTCGTAGATGAAATTCTTTTAAAGGGAGAATGTAACGACCTATAATTTCAGTCATTTAAATTTGAAATATTTAAACGATTTTAAATATTGAAAAGTTAAATTTATAAGTTAAATAACTTGAATTTCAAATATAGAGATTTATTGTAGTAATTAAATTGTTTAATTTAATATTTGGAATTGTTAATATTTCAAATCTAGAATTTAATATGAATGAAAATGATTACAAAGGTTGATTTAAATTCTATTTAAATAAGAAGGAAGATAATAAACTTTTAACTTAGAACCAAAAGTGATCAAACTGATTTTAGAAATAACTCATTTTAATTAACGTGTAAAAATAGTCTTTCGGGGCGCTATCTTGGATTTCGGAAAAACATATTACAGTGGAAACATAATAGTGGATTATTATATGCCATCAAATTTCATGGCGATTGGACGTATTGTTTGGTCATGCAAGTTCGAAAAGCACAGAAATTATTTAAAGGAATTTAAATTAATATATTTTGATTTTTAAAGTTAACTTCTGCATATGATGGAATTGGCTTCCGATATACATTCCATTGTGATCGGAGTAGGGGAATAACATATAGAACACCAGGTGGTACGCCTTGCTTGGAGTATGAAGTTTTGTATTGTGAATGCGCCTTAAATTTTTCGACATATGGAGATCAACCTTTCTTCATTGGCCAAACCCTAACCCTAAAAGCATCAACCGCCATTTTCCAAACCCTAAATCTAACGACCCACATTTCTCGACACAATCAAGGCCAAAGTCTTCAACACGAAAGCTGTTGCCGTTGACAAGTGGAGTTTATCCATACCAATTGATCACTGAATCGAGGCTCGATGTGGTGGCGAACTTACTCCATTCATGGCAGTTTCTTTTAGGCTTGGTGATGGCATGGTTGTGCGAACAGTGCGCAACATGGATGTGAGGCGAGGTGGAGGAGGTAGGTCATGGCGGCGAGCGGTAGTATGGAGGTGGCGGTGGTGGTCAAAGTAAGGTTGAGGTTGATTTTCTTCGTTCATGCCTGGAGCGTGAAAGAGGGAAGGTAGTTCATAAATTTTAAAATTTTAACTAGTTATGTTAATTTTAATAAAATATTATCAATAGTTCATTAATCCATATTTAACTCGTAGAGGTTAAAATTGAACGCGATGAGTCGTGTTGTGATTGTATCCACGAGTACTACGATATGGAGTTGGATTTGATGGATTCGGAGCTAGTAGGAATTTTGGGTTGAACTGAACATCGATTCATTTTTAATTCAAACAAAAGTGGTTTGACGACTATTGGAATCGAAGCGAGGTAATTCCACCGTTTTGGTTAACCAGAATACTTTTTAGCCAACAAAAATTATTAATTGGATACGTGGATAATTTATTGTGGATTGTTATGATTATTCTGATGATTTAGCGCTTAATTAGTTCGCTTGGATATATTCCCACCCATGGAGCGAATGAGACCCTATTACATTCCCGGGTAAGAGCAAATGACCCTTTATATACAAATCTCGCCTCAAAGCGATTGTCATATTATTTATTGTATATTTTGTAATGTAGGGGGACAGGTTGGAGGGATCCAATATGATTCCTCACACTATTGATTTTACTTTTCCTATAAATATAGTGATATATAACATTTGGATGCCATATTGATGACACTAATATGAATTTGCTTCATTAGTGCTTTAGTAGCACTAGGCCTTATTTTAGTATTTTAAAATAATGTAAAATAATGATTTGATTTTAAAAGGAATTTCAAAGTGATTTGGAAATTTTATATGTTTTAATATTTTCTTAAAAGTAAAAGTACGACATTTAGATATTATAAATTAATAATTATGAAATGTTTTAAATAGAGATTTTTAAACTATCAAGTAAAGTTTTTTAAAGTCTTAAAGGTAAGTCCGTGTTTTATAAATAAGGGATACAGTTCTAAAAAGAAGATGGAAATATTTGGTATAAATATTTTTTTAGTCATTTTATATGAAGCGGTAGGTATATAGTATATACAAATATTAGATTTAATTATAATTAAGGAAAATTTAAAGGTGATAATGTATAAAATGACATTTTACAAATAAGGTAAAGATTTGTAAAATCATATTTTATTGATAAAGGGATAGATTTATAAAAGGTGTTTTTTAAATTAAAAGGAAAATATTATCATATAATAGATTGGAGAAATAGATCAAACAGTGGATTTATTATAAAATGCGGAATGATGTTCTTGAAAATATTAGATTCTATTTTGGAAATGGCATGTGAGGGTAAATTTGGGATTGTTAAACGGTATTTTATAAATAGAAAGGAATTTATAAAAGGAATTCATCCATATGAAGGGAACGTTCAAAACGGATGTGGTTGATGTTTCTAATGGAATTTGTGAATAAGTGAGATTTATAAAAGAATTCAGTTATAAATGGCGTTCTTAAATAAAGGGGTTTTATAAAAGGAAGTTTCATAAAATAGAAGTGATTTATAAATATAGCTTCATAAATATGGGAATGATTATGTGTAAAGTTATGTATGGATTTTTTTTCAAAGAAAATATTTATTTTTGAAAAATTGTTTATTAATACTAATATTGTTTTAAAGTTGGTTATCAGTATTTTAAATAATTGGAAGTTAACTATTTAAATTATTAATATGGTTTTGAAATTAAGTATGATTATTTATCAATATAGTTTTGGAAATTAATTATTTTTATTTATGATAACGTGGAAGATAAATTATTATTGTTTATTTAAGAATGGTTTGAAATTTATTAATTATTATTTTGAGATGTTTTGAAGTTACTATTAATTTACTTATTTTTAATGTTTACTATTATATAATAATGTTTTTAAGTAAATGATTAGAATTTATGTTATAAATGTTTTCAAGATTCATAAATAGAGTTTTTTATGCAGATATGGATTATAAGTGGAATCTTATAACATGTTTTGAAAAAGTAAAGGAAGATCTGTTAAAAAGAAAAGGGAGTTTTACAAATGATTTTATGGATTTAAAATGAAGTTTATAAATGATTTTAGAATTGAATAAAAAGGAAAATATTTCTAAATGTTGTTGAATATACTTATGCCATTGGGACAAGTATATAGGTATTATTCAAAGTATTGAAATATAGGAATTTGTGGATGTCTATATATGTGTGTGTGTGTGTATATATATATATATATATATATATATATATTTGAAAAAGGATTTTGAGACAAATATTTACAAAGTAAAATTAATTAATAAAAGATTAATTAAGGAGGCTCGTCATTGCTTGTGCACTTAACCATTTTGGTTATCCTTATGGAATTAAATCTCCAATTGAATATTTGTTATTCGATAGTTAAATAACCGACAATAAGAATTGGATCCAAAACGTAACTTTGGAAATAATCGGTACTATCCAGTATGGGGTAGGCGGTCCTGTGTTGGCAAGGGATCCAGGCGAGGTCCTCGATTTTATTTTATCTAGAGATGCACCATGACGGGCAGTACCCTAGTAGTCCAGTCATTTTATGTAATCCACTCTCCAATACGAGCCTTTACGGCTTTAGTTGTATAACTAGTATGCTAGAATTTAATAATGTAACAATTTCGGTTATAATTAATAAGTATTTATATTCTAGACATTATTATAGTATCAGAGTATAAATATAAGAGATGTGAAAATCATTTTGGAAATATTTTGAAAAGGTTATTTTAAAATAGAATATTTGAAAAAAAAATTAATACAAAATTAGAGAAGGTAAGAGAGATTGGGAAAGTGCTATCAAGGTTTTACATAAAGTTTATGATTCTATAACTTATCTGCAATATCTTGAAATCTTGAACTCTTTAATACTCATGGGTCTTCATTCTTGAACTCTTGAAACTTTATATCAGCATCTTGAATCTACTCTTGATATCAGCATCTTGATACCGTACAATCTTCTTAATCAATACCAGTCTAATATTCTACACTATATACTATATACATATATCTTGATAAAACATTAGTATCTTTATTTTTTATATTGTCTTATAGTTGTTATCATTAAAACCACTACCTAAGGTACTAACAATCTCCCCCTTTTGATGATCGAAACTCTGTATATATAAATTATATTATAACTCCCCGCGAATTACAAAAGTCCTCCTTAATCTATGCCTAGATTTTATATATTTCTCACCCTTTGTCATCAACAAAAATAATTAACTAAAATTATAACTCTAACACTAACGTTTACTATAATCTTAACTCTAACTTTCCCAAATAAAGTGCTAGTCAATTTTTATAAGAATTATATATAATGATTGTGAGAAAGATTATATACAAATATTAAGTGATATGTAAAAAATAATAATCAATCCAACTACTCATCTAATCAAACAAATTTCATGTCACACTACATTCGGACAAATCCACACAAATAAAAACCAATCAAGTCTAAACCATACTAAGTATTAATATTTATATACAATCAAACCTATTTAAACTAGATATTTCGAGGAACTTCAACCAATTGATCAACGCCAAAGATTGGATCTGCTTTGACAGCATCTCAATCTTCATCATCTTTGTTGATGGTACACACTGAATTAGTTGTTGGTTCTTCTTTTTTCAAAGCAGAAATCATCCATCGATTGTGTCGAAATGCCTTTTTTGCTTCTCGATCATCTATATTTGACTTAATTCTAAGTGCCTATGATTTCTTAGGATGAAGGTAAGAATGTTCTTGAATGATTCAAGAGTTTGTCCTAGGTTTTCGCTTAGTTTTTAAATAGGAGAAGCCATTATTTTTGTTTTAGAGTTCAGGAATGCAAAGGAAGAAGAAAGATGGTAGAAAATAACGATTCTCTGGTCTCAACGGATATTTAAAGGTGTGGAAATTCGTTAGAAATGAATAGACATTTGCTGCTTATTTAATTTTCAAAATTAATTTTTTTGAAAAGTTACCGTTGTATGTCGACATACCGTCGACACACATACTTAGGGTATGTTGATATAGGCAGAAATTTTTAAAATAACTATGTTTTAATATTTTAATGTATTTAGCTTACACTATTATACTTTTATATTTTTCAGAGATGATAAACAATGTGTAACAGTAAGGAAATAAATTTTCATTAGTGCTTAAATGGAGATCACATAGAATACAAAAAATTGAAAAGATACATAAGATTCACATAAACTAAAACTAGAAAATCCAAGTACAAGATAGTTTAAACAACTAGAAAGATACAGATGAAGACAATGAAGAATCACCAAGCTTGCAGATAATCTTTCCAAAGAATTTATCCATTTTGTAGGAAACTGAAGTAAATTTCTTTGAAAATAATTTCTTAAGCTTCCCTTGGTTATGGACGATCTACTCCTGATTTTTCATAAGATCTTTATTTGATGGATTTGATGGCATATTGATACTTTCTAAAGAAGTATCCTCCTCCTCTTCTAGTTTTTTCTCCTTGACCTCCATTTCATCCCCTTCCTCTTCCTCTTCTTCTCTTCTATTATTTCATGCTCTTCTTCTCAAGCAAACCTTTTTTCCTTTTCCGCAAGCATTTCATAAGGCTCGAAAAGGGTGAAATATGCATAAGTGAAATATTGGCCTTGTCAAATATTTTTCGAGGAATTGTTTCCTTTCCTTTAAGTTCAACACCAAAATAATTGAAAATACGAGTAAGATACACATCATGAAATAGTATATTTTCATGTTTAGAAAGATTCTTAGGAATAAGCTCATCCAAAATGACTTGAGACCAAGTTATGTTGTATGGACCATAAGTTGCGAAAATTTCTTTGAAAACTTTCTGAGTCTGGTTATTATAATTACCTGATCAAGGAGTTACACTATGTTGCAAAAAAGGCTTAAATTTTTTTCTTTTTGATGCTAGTTCTTTTTTGAATTCAAAATCACCATCACTTTAGAAAATATCATGAATTACCTCACGATTTTGAAAAACAATTTGAAAAGATGAAAGGTCTACTCCACTAGATTTGCTCCAGGAATGTGAGTCAACGTTCATAATTTAAAACAATTTATGTCACTTTGACACTACTCCAAGCTTCTCCTTCTCTGTCTTCATAAAACTTTCCTTCTAAATTTGCATAAAACATCTTTACTTACTTTGGATAACAAAAAAAATCATTTTGAAAAGCATCAATTAAACAAGAATTTCATTTTGCAAATAAAGATTGAAAAGATCATAGGTAGGAAAATCTTCAAAAATAGAAAATCTTTCGGGAAAGACTTCTCCGAAGAATAAATACTCTATATAGGTTTAAATGGCTTCTTGGTCGTTAAAATGATATTCTTTTATTTTCTTAGAAAGCCTAGTTGCCGTAAAATTGCTTGAGGATGGCACTGAAGAATAGTTTGAAGAGATAAGAGAGTTTATGATTTTTGAATTTGAAAATTAAAGTGAGAAATGAATGGATGAAGTAGAGTAAGTAATTAGAGAATAAAAGGACATGTTCTCTGGTCAAACGAAACTTTTCAGAATATAGGAGTTGGTGAAAGGGTGGAGGGGAATTCAAATTTTTAATTTGAAATTTAAATTCAAATTCTATCTACATATGTCGACATATGCTTATGGAGTATGTCGACATATAGGTCGAATTTTTCAAAATGCTTTTTGTTTAACTATTTCCTATATAGATCTATTTATTGTTATTCTATTTTTAGAAAAATAATTTTAAATATATTATTATTTTAATATATAAAAATTATTTGTATTTAAAATATAATTGCACAAACCTATAGGATACTCCTAACAACCAATAAAGAAACCAAAAGAAAATAAAAATTCATTCAAGAAATTAAAAAAAATTGATATATTAAATGTGTACCTTTTTCAAATCCATTTCGCCATTTTGTTCTGAATTATGCAATCTTGTGAAGCACATGTTAGCAATTTCTATATCTTATTCATTATCACTTGGGGATGTATTTGAGTCGTCTACTGTTGCTCTTCTCCATTTTCTGGATGAATCAGTATTTGATGTAGTTTCCAATTTATCGGGACGTGGAAAGTCTCATTTTAAAATAACATGGTCATCGCAGTTATAACATCTAATGTCATTCCGTTTTCACTTCCGCTTTCGGGATTTTTTTGTCATTTCTTCTGAAATTGTTCATCTTCCTATATTTTAGAAATTTTCTGAAAATCCTCGTCGTGAAAGCAATTTCTTCATCTTCATCGCTATATGAATCCAGATTATCCGTCATTGCATTGAAAGCTATATATTTCTTCTCTATTGCTTTGCTTTCTCTCCTGCCCTGCATTTACGTTCAAAAGACATTAAATTTCCAATTAACTCTTCAATTTTTGGAGTGCTAATGTCATTAGCCTCTTTGATTGCAAAAGTCTTTTATTCCCATTCAGCACCAAGTGAATTGAGGATTTTTCTAACTTTATCCTCTTTGGAAAAACTTTTATCCAGTGGAATAAGTGAAAGTACTATATCTTGGAATCTACTATACATATCAGATATGGACTCATTTTGAATAATTGAAACTAGTTTGTTAACATGGAAATTTTGATCTATTTGACCTTATTTGTCCCTTCATGTGTAACTTGCAAAGTTCTCCGAATTTCAAATGCAGACTTACGTACAAATACTCTATTAAATTCATTTCTATCTATTGAATATAATAATATATTCATAACCTCAGAGTTACTTTGTGCAACTGCTTTTTGGTCAGTAGTCCACTTTGCAAAATCTGTCTCTGGTTCAGTGTACTCAGTTTGTGTGATATTTCAAGTATCTAATCAAGTGACTATAAATAAATTTCATTCTACATGATCAATATATGTCATTACTGCCATTAAAAAGTGATGTCTAGAAATGGATTATCCTTTGACAAATGAGTTATAACAAGTGTATTAGCAGTGTTACTAACAGTACTATTTCCAATATTGGTAGCCACTTAAACATTTTCAAAAATCAGATAATAACTACTATGAAAATCAATGCTTTGATACCAAATGCGAGTTAGCGGAATAGGGATCTTAAGCTGAATTAACACTAGAGGGAGGGTTGAATAGTGTTTAATGAATTATTTAAATATTATTCAAATTCTTTAAGATTTTACTTGGAATGGTGGAATTAACAATCACGGAAATCACAAAACCAAAGTACAAATAAAAGTAAATGGATTAAAGGTAAAAAGGAATGAAAACACTAGGATTTTATACTGGTTCGGAGTTACCCTATATCCAGTCCCCCATAATTCCTTGTGCGGATTTCTTTTCAACTAGTAAATGCAAATACAATTCTGATTTCAAGGCTACGAGTCACACCCTTTAAAATCCTGGCCTTTGGGTAGAGCCACTTGATTTCCAGGCCATAAGCAAACCCACTAGATTTATGGGTTGCTAAGCACACCCAATTGATTTAATCTGGCTACAATCACATCTACTTGGATTTCAGGAATACCAAGCACACCAGAGAGTATAAGAGTATGATTTGATAAAGTTTACAGACTTAGATCTTCGATCTTAATTACAATTGATCGTATAACTATTGAATAGCACTTCATTTTGGGAAAGATGAGAGAAATCAGAGGGTATGTGGAAGAGAATCAAACTAGTAATTATTGAATTTGATTCTTGTTGAATTTCGGTAGAGTTTCAATAGAAATTGCTTTAAAAATCAAGAGAATGAAAAGAGGAGACAAAAATAAGAAAGTAGTTAATGAAATTTCATTTGGAAGACTGGTATATCTAAGGTAACAATGTCATGTCCATTCAAAAGAATTATGACGTAAAGACACTTCCATTCAAATTTGAATTTTAGAAAGTACGGCTAGTATGTCGACAGACTTGCAGAGGATAGTTCGACATATCCCTTCGTATTGTGACAATTATTTAATAAAAATTGTTTTGAAGATAATAAGCTTTGTAAAATATTTTGAAACTTTGTACAAACATTTAAACATAGTTTATACATATTTTAATCATATCAAAACTTATCAAAACTTTATAAAATAATTTTGGAATATTTAATATAATGAAAATAGTATAAAATCAATATAGTTATAAAATATTAAAGTATAAACAATAATTCAATATATATAAACTTAAAAACACTAAAATATTATCTTTATAAGTATAAAACGTTAGAAAATAATTCTGGAAATATTTTGAAAAGATTATTTTCAAAATCAAATATTTGAAAAACAATCTGAAACAAAAGCAGAGAAGGTAAGAGAGAACAGGAAAGTGCTATCAAGGTTTTAACATAAATTTTATGAATCTATAACTTATCTGGAATATCTCGAAACCTTGAACTCTTCAATACTCTTGAGTCTTCATTCTTGAACTCTAGAAACTTTATATCGGCATCTTGAATCTACTCTTGATATCAGCATCTTGACACCGTACAATCTTTTTGATCCATAGATGTAACAACCATGGTTTGGAGATTACCTATTAATATTAAATTATAATGGTAGTTATATTTAAAAATAAAATTTTAAATTTTAAATTTTTTATTTGGAATAAACAATGAATTTGGGAGATAAAATGAGAAAAATATAGTTTGAAACTTTATTTTATTTATTTGGGATAATAATGATTGGTAAATGGTTTTTATTAGAAAAAATGCAATAATTGTATTAATTATTGCCAATTACTTCTTTTAATAATTTTTTAAAATAAATGTGTAATTATTAAAGGGTGTTTATATAAATAAGATAAAATGGAGGAGATAAATTGGATAAAAATTTGTTTATTTAAATAATGTTTGAGAATAAATATTAGGCGTGAAATTTGTTTATTAGGAGGTTTAGTTAAATAAGATGAAAATATTGCAATTTGTTAAATTTGAGCTAATAAATTAAATAAGTTATGTATTTCAACATTAAATTGTCGAAATAAACCAAACTTGATAAGAGTAAATTTGTAAAATCTTTATTTCGAGAAGCTGGAGTGAAATAAATTATTTATAGGATTTTAATTGAGTTAATTTAATAATAGGGGCATTTCACCAAAAGGATATACTTTGCAGTCCAATTAGTTTCTAGGACACACATTCAAAGAAATTACTTTCAAGGCCAAAGTCAGCAGAATAGTTACTTTCAAGGGCAAAGTCGGCAGTCCAATTACTTTCAAGGATATAATTTCATAGGTTTTTAGGCCCAAGAAACTAATTATTTTTTGTTTTGTCCTTGAAACTAATTATTTCAGTTGTGTGTCCTAGAAACTAATTCCACTTGCTAAAGAGGCCCTTATGGCTAATTTCCACTTAATTAATAATATTGGTAATTATTGCCAATATTAACCTTTTAATGAATATAAAAGGAGAAATATGAAGAAATTATGTATTTTATTAAATTAAAAGATGAAATATTGTTTAAAATAATATTTTATTGTTTTAATAAAGTTAAGATGATTTGTTGTAATTTATTGGATGAGAAAATAATTTATTTTATTCCTATTATGTTAAAATAGTGTTTTTACACTGAAATAGTAAAAATTGTGTAATATTGTTAAACATAGGGTTTTATTGTTTAAAATGACTTTTTATAATTAAATTAAATTCTATTTTATTTCAATAAAAAATTTATTTCATAGCAATTGGTTGTATACATTTTGTTTGGCTTTAAAATGAAGAATTATGTGCATTTAGTGCTAAAATAAGTTAAAATATGAACATAGCCTTTATTTTTCTCTAAGTATTTTGTCCTTGGGCTCATTTGGGTAAATTTGAATCCATTAGCCCATTGTCTAGAGAATTCTGGTGAGAAACTAGTGTCCGTATGTAGTTTGTTTCTCTCCTTCTTCTCAAACAAAAAGTTTACAATAAAGAAAAAAAAATAGAAAAATAATGGTCATCTTCAACTAATATCATTTCCCACCCATTTTTGCTGCTAACTCAAGAAGAAAAATGCCAAATTAAGAGAATAGAAGGTATTCTCCACCAATACTACAGAATTATTTCATCAAAAGCTTAGAATTAGGTATAAATTGTATGTAACTCTTTTGTTTTGTCCTTGCATGTTTTCGAAAATTCTTATGAAGCATCTATCAAGCAAAAGCTCGCCTCTTTTCACCAATATGATCTTGCAGATCAAGTATTTTGAAAGGTGAGTAGCAATCTCACAAAGTTAACTCGTGCAATGCCAAAAATCATAAGTTGAAATCAAAAATTTGCTAAAAATTCGTTTTTGAACTATTTTGATTTTCTATAGACTGCCTTGAGTTGCAACTTCGTGCAGTCATATCTCTCAATTCCGGCAGAGAAATGCTGCCGTATTTTTTTTGTAGACCACGTTTTATAAATTAAGCTTACCAAATTTCATGTCATTTCAACCTATATAGCTTATAGAAATATGCTGCTGTTGGAGCATGTTTTTGCCCAGATTTTTATAGTGAAAACGCTGTCTAGGTTCAACTTTGAGACAGTATAACTTTCTCATACCTTATCCAAATTGCATGATTCTTTTTGCCATTTAAAGTATAGTTTTTGAGCTTTATGCATGTTAAATATTAGGTCATTTCAACCTATATAGCTTATAAAAATATGCCGCCGAACATTGATTCAGAGCTTGTATTTGCCCAGATTTTACAGTGAAAACATTGCCTCGGTTCACTTTGAGCATCATAACTTTCTCAAACCTTTTCTAAATTGTGTAATTCTTTTTTCATTTTAAATTATAGTTGTTATGATTTATGCATGTTAAAATTCAGGTCATTTCGATCTATATAGATTATATAAATATGTTGTAAACTTTGATTCGGAGCATGTTTTTGCCCAGATTTTTACAGTGAAAACACTGCCTTGGTTCAAATTTGAGACCTTATAACATTCTCATACCTTGTCTAAATTGCATGATTGTTCTTGCAGTTAAAAGTATAGTTATTGAGCTTTATGACTCTTAAATTTCACATCATTTCGACCTCTGTAGCCTAAAGAGACGTGCTGTCAAGCTTTGAATTGGAGCATGCTTTGCTCCAGCTATTGGTAGTGAAATCTGGCTGCAAGCCCAACTTTGAAGATCACATCTCTCTCATTTCTCATCCGATTGTATCTGTTCTTTTTTTATTTAACGTAGAGTTGTTGAACTCTATGTCTGCAAAATTTCAAGGCTTTTAAACCTTTGTAACTAGTTGAAAATTTGCTTGGAACTTTAAATCGGAGCACGTTTTGCTCCAGCTGAAAATTTCAAAATTGTTTTGCATGGATTTTTTTATGTTGTTTTGATCGGCTTGATCCTAAGAGAGCTAATATTACCGCTTATCCATATTTCGGATTGGTGAATTTTTTTAGAAGATTTTTGTATGATAATTTTATGAATAATTTCGTCGAATTTCTGTTGATTTTTCTTTGCACATGCTTTCTAAACCATTTTAAAAAGATTTTTTAGCTTTCCAAATAAATATTTTACAACATTTATAATTAATTTAAAGCTATTAAAATTATACATTTTCTATAATAAAAGAATTTCAAAAGTTATTTTCCAAACGATTTTGAAAATAGTTTTAAAAGCTTGTTTTTTTTATAATAAATTAATTTCTATATAAGAATACTTGTATTTGCACATTTTGGACTTATGAGAAAGCAAACGATTTTGTAAAACATGTGGTATGGGACATGTGATTTTGCTTTTTCGGTTAATTTTAGACTCGTACGATCAAAACCTCTTGAGTATTGTATTTTGAGTTGATATTTGAGATTTATATTTCCTATTATAGGAATTATCTGAGTTAGCCAATATATGGCGGGTTGAGTGGTTCTAGATCTCCTATTATAGGAGCAATAAATGATGAGAACCACTTATATCTGTCGTTTTACTCGCCGATGAGACGAGCAAGTCTTGAGATGAGATTCCCCTTTTCGAAAATTATGGTTTATGAGAAAACATTATGGGCTTTATTTCTGCCTATGATACGAGGCAAGATATATGAGTATTCTGAGATTTCTGAGACTTGTGATTTATTTTTATAACGTGGAGTTAACTAGCAGTTAGTAAACTGTTCAGTGCAAGCGTGTGGTATGGGATGCACGTTAACACTTTTCAGGTTTCTATCCGCGAGTTTGTGACACAACCACGAGTATGCCAGTGCTACAGACCTTCGGGTCATCTGAGATATGTGACTTCGGTTACCACGATTTATGCGACTTCGGTCACCACAAGTTGTGTGACTTCAATCCCCACGAGTATGACCATTGGGTTCATGAGATAGGTACCTAATTTGTAAATAGCACTAGACAAGAGTTTGGCACGTGTAGCATTGCTTCGGCATGCAATCGGGGATCTGGCCAATCCGAGTTTTCTGAGCTTTGTTATGATTTCACCAATTTAAGATATCTTTGTTACTCAGTAGCCTAGAGCTACATGAGATGTTATATGTGGTGATTTAATTTTTATGAGGTTTGAACTCCTTTGTGAGTTTCATGAGATTTGAGTTTTTCAAGATTTTGATATTTTTCTCATGTGGCTTTTGTGTGGGCTTATGTTCATTGTTATTGAATACCTTTGAATGTGAACCTTATATGACATGTTATATCCATTCATGTGATTATTTTAGGTTTTTTTGGAATTTCCACCCTTGGAAGTATACATATAACACTTTACTTATATCATTCCTTTATATTTTAAGGAATGTTTCCTTTATGCACTTGTTTCCCTTTTATCCATCGCTAATATCAAGTTCTAGTTAGCCTGACCCACGTATTTATTACTTGGGTCAGAACGAGTTGCAGGATGGGAATCTTTGTGACTTATGCTAGCTTTATCATTTTAGACTTCCCTCTCAACCTTGGACTGATGGCTTAATTTTTGTAGTAGTCATTTTTTAGGAACTTTGTGTTGTATATTCTTTAGTGGGGATGTATGTATATATATCGTGGTTGAATGCCACTTATGACTCGTTGTATTACATTTGATGTATATGTATATGTAAATCCATTTGTGTTTGCTGTTCTATGACTTGTGATTTTTGATGTTATTACGTTCCGTTTACTAAATCGATCCTGTAGCTACCATAGTATTGTATTTGATAGGAATTAAGTATGTCAAATCATTTGAGATGGAACGAAAAAAAGGAGTACCAAATCGACATACTTAGCTCTTATCTAATACAAGACTATGATTGTCTCCCTTAATCAGCCCTATTCTCTGCATTAGCAAACAAAATTACTCAGTAATTCTCTTTGTTAATGTCGGTCTCAGGTTGGGGCGTCACAATACATGTCTAAAATTCTGCATTAAATACTACATATATCTTGATAAAACATTAGTATCTATATTTTATATAATGTCCTATAGTTGTTATCATCAAAACCAATACTTAAGGTACATACAAAGCCACAAAAAAGATCAAGTTAATCTAAGAGAGGATGAAAGTAGCTCGGTCTAGGCATAAGAGCAATGTCGACAAGAGGCATAAGGATTTGGAGTTTTTGGTTGGAGACCATGTTTTTGTTAAAGTATCACCGTTGAAAGGTGTGGTAAGATTTGAAAAGTCGGGGAAACTGGCATCGAGATATGTAGGACCGTTTCCTACTGCACAAAGGATCGGTAAACTCACTTGTCGGATAGAGTTACCGAGTAGTTTGGCGGAAATCTAAAATATTTTTCATGTTTCTCATCTTAGGAAGTGTGTTCGTGATCCAGAGACTACTATCGGTTCAACTGCATTGGAAGATTTAGTAGTGGAACTGGATATGATTATTGTTAGGCAATCAGTTTGTGTCGTGGCTTATGATGAGAAGAAGGTAAGGAATAGGACAGTCAGATTAGTAAAGATTTAGTTAGTAACAATGGGAAAAATTGTGCTTATGCAATAGAGGACAAGATTTAAGATGCTTATCCTGATTTTTTCGATGGTATGTTTTATGTCTATGTTTAAGTTTGATGTTATGTACCTTATCGTAATTTCGAGGATGATATTCTTTGATGATATTCTATAACACCCCTAATTTTGGTTAACATTACTTAGGATATTTAATCAAATAAATAAAATAACGTATCGTGGTAAAGGGAATGAGATTTGATGATTAAAATGGGTCGTGCCTTAATTAATAAGTTAATTGGACTAATTATGACTTAAATAAGAAGGAGGAATAATGTAAGGGGCAAAATAGGAAAAGGCTTTATTTTCTAAACCTAAATACTTCCATTCTCATTTCCTCATTCACTTGCAGTCGCTCAAATACCGTCAAACTTAAGCCGGCCATTCCTATGGAATTCAGGGGAAGAAAAAGCTAGGAAACAAGAGGAAGCTTTGGGGAAATTAAATCTAAACTCAAATCTCATTTCTCTTCATCAAATCAAGGTGAATAATGGTTACCAATCTTATATATGCTTGTTTATTTTTGGTTTTATGATTAAACCTAAACCTTGTGATTGTTATTTATTATTGTGAAGGAATGATGATTATATGCTTATTGATAGTTTATTGGTTTTATTATGGAATTGTTTAATAGGTTTGAAGAGTGAAAATCTAGTTTATGAAATCTAACTGACTCGAAATTTGGATATGATGTTCACGACATTATTTTAGAAGTGTATTTTTAATTTCATAATTTTTCTAGCAAGTACGAATATTTTATGAATTTCGTAAGTTGTAAAAATGATTTATTTTAGGTTTTAATTACTAAAAATAATTATATAGTGTTTTTGGTCCCAAATTTTAATATGCTAAAGATTATATAAATTCTGATTTATTTTGATTTTTCCTAAATATTTATGATTTTATATGAATTTATTAGGCTTGAAAAGCTTAATAATTATATTAACATAATAATATATGCAAATTATTTTGGAAATGATAATTCTGATCCATATTAGTTTTCTAAAAAGAATTTGATATAGAAGCTTATTATCCAATAGTAATTTACAAAGGATTGAAGTTAGTGAAAGGAATTTTTTTTTTAAATAAATAAAATAGTTTTTTTTGTTGATTACGAGATTGCCATGTCGTTATTAGTCAATGCCGACTTCCATCTATGCCGCAGCTATTATTGTCTCCTATTTTTATATTAGTTGTAGTAATACTACATGTTTTTTTATTGGCTATAGTGATGCCGCTAGTATTGCTTTCAAGATAAAGGTATTATGGCAGCAATATGCCAAGACAGCAATGCAGCATATGTACATTACTTCCAACACTAATGGTGTAAAGAGGATATTAATGCCAAGGTATTCAATGTTGGCATTCCCATATTTCCTAGTTTAGAGCTTTATACTATGCAGACCAAAGATTATGCCGTTTATATTCAGCAACCTATGTATCTATGTAATGAGACATAAATGATTTTTGCCCTATGGCCTTATGCTTTATAAATCAGATGCTTTAATGTGGTTTCGAATTAGAAGGGGTTTGATAACCCACGCCGGCGATATTAGTGTTGCACTTTATCGATTTAAATAGTATCTTATATGGCTGTTCGTCGACGGAAATTCTATCGAGTTAGAAAACCGTCGAACGAATTTTGTTATAAAAATAACCGCAAGCGCATGGTGTACGAATGTAGCACGTGGCGAATACGGGTCGATCCGCAGGTAATTGATGATTTTAAAATTCTATTCAATCAAATTAAACCAAAGTTGAAGAGAATGTTAAGCTAGAAAATTAGAGAATTAACTAACTAACAAAAAGAAAAGAAATGCAAATATGAGATTTAAATGACAATTTAGAGAATAAATCCACTCTCTAAATCACATAAATCAACAAAATGAAGTTATGATCTCTCTTTTCTTGTCATTAGTGAATTAGTTGATGTGCTTATCATAAGTATGGTATATTTGTGCTATTAATCAGCTCAATATAAACCATCAAACTATAACACAACCACTAATACACTTTTAAACCTCATAAAATATGACAACAAAGTTGAAAGCAAAATCTAGTTTAAGCATGACCTATTAACTATTAATTATAAATATAAGCCATCAAATTTTAATTTCAACAATCACTTCTTTGCCAGAATCATATGTAGATGAAGAGGCAATTTGTGTTTTGTTTGTTTAAGCATAGCCTATTTGTTATAAACAACATAGACTATCAAATTCAAAGCTAAACAATATCATTAAACCACTTCAATCATTCTCATTAAGCACAAAAAGAGAGCATAAACATCAAATTAAGTTGAAGCTACATGATTAAAGAGCTTCATTACCCCTAAATTGAAGGGGTTTAGCCTCTCATATTTGTTATCATATGAACAAATGTAGCTTGCAACATGAGAGAAAAAGAAAAGGAAAAGAGAGCAAAGTGAAATGAAAACTATTCTAATTGCATAAAGGAAAATCTACACTACTTGCATAAAAGGAAATGAACATGTAATTAAAAAAAACAATAATTAACATTGCATTAAAAAAAAAGAATTACATAAGAGAAGAAATGGCTAAGTAGCCATGGAAAGAAAGAGAGATTTAATTTATTTTCTAAACTAAAACTAACTAACTAAGAGGAAGTTGGCTACATGAAACATAAGGGGTATTTATACAAGTTAGAAACCCTAATGCATATTTTTGGGGAGTACCCAAAATTCCCTTGGAGGAAGTGTGGTGGCCAAGATATCATTAGCTTTAATAATCCCCCACTTAAATGTACATGAAGCTTTAAATGTCTTTTAGCATGTGCATTAGCCTTTAATTTGTACATTAAGGTAGTGGGTTGGTGGGGTCCTCCATGTTCTTCACTTTGAATTATTTCCATCTTCATTCCTTTGTATTCATTTTGTGCATGCATATTCCTTCATGAACCCACTTGTAATTGAGTGTAATTTCCTACAAAATAATATAAAAATTTCCAATTAAATTTTCTCAAATTAATATATGCACAAAAATGACCATTTTGCCCCTGGATGATGAATATGTGGCAATTTCAAATAATATGAATTTTGGTTTAAACAAGTTAAAATACCCAATATGATCATTTATTTAATTTAAAAAGAATAAATATGGTGGTAAAAATATGCACATTTACCTGCACATCAAATATTCCCACACTTATCTTTTTATTCGTCCTCGAATAAGCTAAAACTAAGGTAAATCCGTTTTCGTAGGGAGCACGATTGCATTGAGCGTATGCAATAATCTGTTAAACCTCTGGGTGTCCCCAGTAGGACGAGTGCTGTCTCGTGAGGGTTTTCAGCGGATACTACCAACAAAATCCAAATGCATGATGAAAATATTTACAAAATGCAAGATTTATTTACAAAGAGATGAATGCAAATTTCTGAAAATATTTACAAATGAAGGATTTATTTTTAAATTGACACAAATAAGTTAAATATAGGTTTTGGTTATTATCTTGAAAATTTATGTCATTTACTCGTCAAAATTTTCAACAAAAATCAAGTTATCATAACAAATAGACAATAGTTTAATTTGTTGTTTCGGTTGATAACAAAGTGTAATTATAAAATGGATCCTTAGTTGATTATCAAAGTTTATCAAAGTGGTATTTTCATTTCTTTACAATAACAAATCAAATCAACTAAGTAAAAATAGTGCTAGGATTTCAATTGCTTGCTCTCTCATTATTTGCAAGAAAAATTACACACCTACCTCAGGTAAACTGAGGCCAGACATACCACCCATGCACTGCCTTTCGGGCTTATGTGAGGGGAGCACAGAGCATGGAGAGTGCACACACTTTCGTGCATGCACCTATCGACCGTAGGTGGTTTTATTAAGACTGTTCTTTTTTTTTCTTTTTTACATGTGTTCCATACATGCATAACCGTGAGGACTTTTAAATGAGTATGGAAGCACATAATCAATGATTCCAAGTAATTCACCCATGCATAACCGTGAGGACTTTTAAATGAGAGTGAATACTCTGTTATTTTTTTATTTTTTTATTTTTATTTTTTTTTAAGAGAGAAAGAGAGTTTTGCAAAATAATCTTAGCACCATTTAACCTAGAAGACAAAAAAAATATTACATCCTTTACTTTAAATTCACCACTTTTAAAACAAAGATTTTCAATTAGGATGTATTTCATAATTAACACGTATGAATCTTCCTATATATTAGTTAAACCATTGTTATTTATAATCAAACTTCATTTTTATTTTTGTTAAGACAAATAAATTTTCATTAATTTCAATCTAATAAACCAAAACCATATATTTATCTTATAGTGTTTCTTTTAAAAATAAATCAAAGAAAATTTGTTTTTGGGATTTTTTTTTGTTTTTGTGATTTTAAAGCAAAAATAAACCACGAAAAAAAAATGAAGATGAGTCTCCCCCCACACTTGATTTTGACTGTGTCCCCACAGTCAACCTAAGTGGAAGGGAAAAAAAATCTTATATTTACATGAAAGATTATTATTTACAAGAGATGAGAAAGTATACAGTCAAAAAGTAAATGAAACGGTCTTCTAAAGACCGATTCATTTGTCTTGTCAAATGTGCGAGACACAGCTTAAGCTCGAAAAACCAAACCGTAAAAGATATCGAAGTTGAATGTTGATTTGGAAAAACAAATGTTGTTTTATTGAAAATTGAATGAGTTGTTTTGTTTTCAATGATTTTTGGGGTTGATAAAACAATTGATTGAAGTTCACATTTATTTTCACCAAATTGAAATTCAAGTTTATCATTGAAAACTTCTTCCAAATTATTGATTTCAAAGTCAAAATGGTGATCGAAATCTTCCCCATCAAAATTTAATGACTCATTTTCGTAAATTCCGTAAAACTCATGTTCGTTAAATTCATCTTCCTTTATTGAATTATCAACAACTTCATCACATATATCCATTTCAAAATCCAAAGTTGTTGTATTCAAATTTTCAAAAAAAGGAAGATCGAAATTTAAATCGAGTTTCTCACCCTCAAAAGAATTGAAATCCAACTCAATTACCGTGTTTTCAACAACTTCATTAAGATTGTTATTTTCAGTTTCAAAAGTTATTGTTTGAAAATCGTCAATTATGGTAAAAGATGGATTATCACTTGACTCATCACACGTTGAGATTTGATTTTGTTGTTCACGTTGTTTCATATAAGTTTCAAACAACAAATCCGTGTGATCATCGTAAATTTCATTCATTTGTTCAACAAAATCCAATTTGTAGTTATTAAATTGAGACTTTTCGATTTGGATTTGTTGAGAACAAAAATTTTCACTCGTAACATGGTTAAGATTATTCCCATTGCCAAATTCGTTTGAAAAGCTGTTCCCATTTTCATATTGAGTTTGAAATTCATTTTGGAGTTCGAAATTAAATTGGCATGGGTTATAATCGTAATCGTATGAATTTTGAATTGAATTCAAATTTTGAAATCCTTGACTCGAGTTATTGCACAAATAAGAATTACATAAATCATTTATCTCTTGATTTTGTCGTGTAGAAAGTTCGAGTAAAGATGAAATCATTTCAATGTTATTTTCAAGAGTGAAGGTTGGTCATTGTTTTGAAAATTTTGTTGTTCGAAATTTGAATTATTTACATAATAGTTGTTGTTAAAATATCCATACGAATTTGGACTGAAATCATATGGATTATATTGATTTTCACAACTATTGTAAAATCCAAGTGAATATGGAAATTCTGACATTTTCAAGAATGTTTTTTTTGGTTTTTTTTTATAAGCAAAAAATATTTACAAAGAGAATTTATTTTTCAAAAGGGAAATCTATTTTTGTTTTTTTTTATTTCTCAAAATTTTTTTTTGTTGAATTTTGTTTTTTCTAAATTTTTTTTGGATTTTTTTTTGAAATTTCAAAGAAAAAGATTTAAAAATTTCAAAGGAAAAGGAATACTTACAATTTTTTTTAGTTTTGGATTTTGAATTTTTTGTTTTTTTAAATATGCATGAACTAATGCAACTAAATGAATGCAAGGGTTAATTACAAATGATTTATCCTAAGTTAACCCAAAATTGTATAATCACAAATTGTCTTAAATAAACAAGATAGTTCTCAGCCAGGTAACGGACAGGAGTTATCGGTGCACCACGAATCACCGTAGCAATGCAGCCGAAGGTTTGAGTACCTTCATAGGAAAACCACTATAATATTTACGAATCACCGTAATATTTATAAATGGTTATTACTCTGCTGTAGCCTAGACACTATGAAATTAGATTGTTCAAGGAAG
Source organism: Allium cepa (assembly GCA_030765085.1). NCBI lineage: Eukaryota > Viridiplantae > Streptophyta > Magnoliopsida > Asparagales > Amaryllidaceae > Allium > Allium cepa. Next base: position 889,954,619 of record CM060929.1, read on the forward strand.
ACAAATCGTCAATATACAATTAAAAGTTATCGATGTCTAACCGTTATTATTAACAAATTCTAGTATGAAATGCAAAACAGAAATAAAACGTGTATTAACAATGCAACTAGAATGAAATTTTGTTTTTGCTTTTGACTTTGAATTTTTTTTTTAATTTTTTTTCTTAAAATGCAAGCAAACAACAATGCAAGACAACTAAAACATAAAATTTTATAAGCAAGCAAGCAGTTATTTTTTTCGGCAAGTACTTCAAATCAAGCAATTTATTTAACAAGCACTTCTGCTCTTTCTGTAATTCTGCTTTGGCAACCTAAAATAAAGCAAGATATATACAACTTTTTTTTTTGAAGGAAACTTAAAAGTATGGTTTTACTTAAAAAAAAATTATATATTAAAGAGGAAATCAACTCGAAACAAAACAGAAACAAAATTAATTTTTTTAAGGATGAAACAAAAATAAAAACAAAGTAAACACAACAGATTAAGCAAAAGCTCTTTTTTTTAAGAGAAAATTTATTTTAACAAAAGAAAATAAAGAGAATTCAAAATAAAAGAAAACCGACTAATTAACTTAGTCCAACAAGCATTCTCAGCCAACTACCCTTAATTTATAACAATTACACTCATAATAAATCACCGTTAAGAAAGAACAGTTCAAAATGGCGAATACCAAATCACGACACCAAATCGTATTCACACATAAATTTGCAAATTGCAACCCCATTTTCTGCAATCAAAAGTCGAAATCGATATAAAAAAGAAGTGGTAAATAGTCGATTTGGGTATTCAGTTCGATTGGAGTATTATGTGATCGGTTTCGCGATTGGGGGTGGTTGAGTTTGGAAGGAAGGTGGTGCTGCACTTTTGTTTTCGGCGGTTTATAAATTGATGCTTGCTTTGGTGGTTTTGAGGCGGCGAGGCAAGTAAATCAGGGAGGTTTTGGTTTTGGTTGAGGGAGGCTCTGTCGGGCGATGTTGGTTTCGGCAGTGGATTTAGACGTGTTTGTCAATGGTCACTGAAGCGCGGAGTGGAGGAGGACAGTAATGGGTTGCACGGTATTGAGTGGTGATATTGATGAAGATGTGCACAGTTGATAGGTGACTGGATCTGGGTGTTTACAGTGGTAAGTGGTAGGGGATGGAATTGCTGTGATGACAAATAGGGGTTGCAGGTTGCAAAAGGTGATGGTTGTGGAAGCAGGGTGTATAGGAGTTGAAGTATGGGCAATTCAGTGAAGTGGAGTGACACTGTGTGCTGGTGGTGGATTGCGTTTGTGGGGTGAGTGGGAAGAACTGTTAAGAAAATGGGAAGAAAGTTGTGGATTGAGTTGAATTATGGTGATGAAGTTGCTGTAATTGAGTGATGATATTGTTGAGGGGTTATGGCTATGTAGAGGGGGTAGTATGATGAAGTTGATGGTAGACTGTTGAATTTTGTGGTTTTGGTCGCTGCTGAGTTGTTTGTTGTTGCGTCCGATTTGGAGATTGAGATTGTGTTTTCGATTCGAGGAGTTTGCAGTCGCGTGGTGGTTTCCGTGGCTGTGTTGTTCACGTACGACTAATGGTTGATGGAAGAGAAGTTTGATGGTTTGTCGAGGGTAGAGCGTAGCAGGTACAGTAATGGATTCGATTACAAGGCAATTAGGAGGCGGTAATTGGTGGTTCTGGGAAGTTGTCGATTGTGTTCAGGCTGAGGTGTTTGAGATGTTGCGATGGCTATTGGGAATTCGCGATGGTGGTTTGGACTGTATCAGCTGCAGTGGGTGCGAATGGTATGAGGTCGAGGGCGATGGAATAGTTTGCAAAAATTGATGGAGGAGAAGGGGTTATGATGTGATATTGCAGAAGTGGTATTTGGAGATGATGAGTGTGGGATGAGTATGGTTGTTGGCGATGTCTGGACAGTGGTAAGGCAAGGCAGTAGGAGGTTGTGTTTATGGGTGAGTTGGTGGATATGAAGTGCAGAGGTTATGAAGTGGGTAAATGGTGACGGTAAGGCACTGGATATGGTGTTGTAGCAGAAGGTGTGTAAGAGCAGAGAAATGATTTTGCAATGGACGTTGAAGTATTTGCTGTGGGTAAGGGATTTCAGGCGATGTGAACAGCGAGTGAACAGGCAGAGTGAAAGTTAGGAATGTTTGTGGTTGTGTGCAGTGGACAGGGGATGTTGTAAGAAATGTGACAGAGAGGAGGTTTGTGTGCAGGCTGATGTGCACAGTTTTGAAATTGTATATGTAAAATGTAAAGGCAAATGCAAATGCAAAATGTGAATGTAAAAGCAAATGCAAATGTGAAAAAAAATTGTTTTTCAAACGGTATGTTCTTTTATTTTTGGTTTTTTTCTGAAGGAAAATGCAAATGAAAATGTAAAACAAACAAGAACACAAACAAATGCACACAAAATCAAACAAACACACAATTTTTTTTTTAACACAGCACACACAAAACAAACACACACACTAAAATCAAACACAAATAATTCGAAGAATAGAAAATTGAAATCAAAACAACTCCCCGGCAACGACTCCAAAAACTTGTTCGTCGACGGAAATTCTACCGAGTTAGAAAACCGTCGAACGAATTTTGTTATAAAAATAACCACAAGCGCACGGTGTACGAATGTAGCATGTGGCGAATACGGGTCGATCCGCAGGGAATTGATGATTTTAAAATTCTATTCAATCAAATTAAACCAAAGTTGAAGAGAATGTTAAGCTAGAAAATTAGAAAATTAACTAACTAACAAAAAGAAAAGAAATGCAAATATGAGATTTAAATGACAATTTAGATAATAAATCCACTCTCTAAATCACATAAATCAACAAAATGAAGTTATGATCTCTCTTTTCCTGTCATTAGTGAATTAGTTGATGTGCTTATCATAAGTACGGTATATTTGTGCTATTAATCAGCTCAATATAAACCATCAAACTATAACACAACCACTAATACACTTTTAAACCTCATAAAATATGACAACAAAGTTGATAGCAAAATCTATTTTAAGCATGACCTATTAACTATTAATTAGAAATATAAGCCATCAACTTTTAATTTCAACAATCACTTCTTTGCCATAATCATATGTAGATGAAGAGGCAATTTGTGTTTTGTTTGTTTAAGCATAGCCTATTTGTTATAAACAACATAGACTACCAAATTCAAAGCTAAACAACATCATTAAATCACTTCAATCATTCTCATTAAGCACAAAAAGAGAGCATAAACATCAAATTAAGTTGAAGCTACATGATTAAAGAGCTTCATTACCCCTAAATTGAAGGGGTTTAGCCTCTCAAATTTGTTATCATATGAACAAATGTAGCTTGCAACATGAGAGAAAAAGAAAAGGAAAAGAGAGCAAAGTGAAATGGAAAACTATTCTAATTGCATAAAGGAAAATCTACACTACTTGCATAAAAGGAAATGAACATGTAATTAAAAAAAACAATAATTAACATTGCATAAAAAAAAGAATTACATAAGAGAAGAAATGGCTAAGTAGCCATGGAAAGAAAGAGAGATTTGATTTATTTTCTAAACTAAAACTAATTAACTAAGAGGAAGTTGGCTACATGAAACATAAGGGGTATTTATACAAGTTAGAAACCCTAATGCTATTTTTGGGGAGTACCCAAAATGCCCTTGGAGGAAGTGTGGTGGCCAAGTTATCATTAGCTTTAATAATCCCCCACTTAAATGTACATGAAGCTTTAAATGTCTTTTAGCATGTGCATTAGCCTTTAATTTGTACATTAAGGTAGTGGGTAGGTGGGGTCCTCCGTGTTCTTCACTTTGAATTATTTCCATCTTCATTCCTTTGTATTCATTTTGTGTATGCATATTCCTTCATGAACCCACTTGTAATTGAGTATAATTTCCTACAAAATAATGTAAAAATTTCCAATTAAATTTTCTCAAATTAATATATGCACAAAAAAGACCATTTTGCCCCTGGATGAAGATGAATACGTGACAATTTCAAATAATATGAATTTTGGTTTAAACAAGTTAAAATACCCAATATGATCATTTATTTAATTTAAAAAGAATAAATATGGTGGTAAAAATATGCACATTTACGTGCACATCAATGGCTTTATAACATAAGGGTTTTAGAGGTGCGATAACCTCCTAGTTTTTTGAAATTATTGAAACCTAATATGTCGGCATAAAATTGTGGATAAAATAAATGGCTATATTTTTCTTGTTTTTGAGTATGATTTCAAGGGTTAAATCACTTATAAAGATTTATGTTTTCATGGAAATAAAAAGGGTAATTAACCTAGGATTTTATTGGAGCGTTTATTGTTCCTATCACCTTTAGATAAATTATGATCGAATAAATTGACTTAGGACTAGAGAAACGAAAACTAGATAATAGGGCTGGTGTGGATTAGCATCCTATACTTCAAGTTTTAGCCCCTAATTGATATTAGTCCACAATTCCAGTGCATAGGGCTCGTAAAACTAAAAGTAGGTTACACACCGAAAGGAATCTATAGCTTAGATAGTTTATTGGTTGGCCTACAAAACCATTAGGTTTATTGTGAGCCTAGCAAAACTATGAGATTGACATATAGTTAGGATAACACTAAGATGATTGTGTTTAGATGGACAGTCCAGTGTTCAGATTGACATATAGTTAGGATAACACTAAGATGATTGTGTTCAGATGGACAGTCCAGTGTTTTCCTAATGGTAAGTTGGAGAATTTTGGTATATCTAATAAGCCGAGTTTGCCGTATAGGTTTGTAGTAACCCTAGGAAAGCTATGAAGTAGAGACAGACAATCAGTTAATTGAGACAAATTAGTCAGGATTACTTATGTAGCATGCATGCATTAAATTATCTTGTGTTTATGTAACCAATGTGATTACTGGAGCATAATTGTGATAGACATATTATCAAAGGATACTAGTGAAGGGAAAACCTATTCCTCTAAGCGATATGGTCTCACTAGATATCTATTATCGAAATGGCATATTATTATTCACACCCAACTTTTTGTCTAATCCGTGTTTTGGACAATTTTCATATTCCTATGCTTTGATATTAATGATACTATTAAATGATCTCATTTTGTCGCTGGGAAATAATTTTATTGATGACTACAGTATTAGTGGCGCTTTTTTTCGGGCCTTAGAATGGAGGATGTTATGCATCAACACTTTCTTTGCTAACTTGGTCCCTCTAGAATGATCCCCACACAAGCCCTCATGTATTCCCTTTTGACCTGTACACCCTCTTTTTTGGAAACACGCCTAAGATAAAGGGTTGATTACCCTCTTTTGTATCATGTGCCATCAGAGAAAGAGTAGTACGGAGCCTGATGTTTTATTTTTCGGGCTTCATTCCTATTCTAGAGTAGAGTTCCATTTAGAAGGAATTATTTAACGTGGGTCATCTAGTTGTTCTCCTCGGTTTGCTGAAGCATGAGTTCAACTGGGGACTATTCCTAATTTTTCAATATTTTGTGAACTTGAGCATCTTGAATTGCATCCCATTGGGCTTGGGTTAGGACCAATACTTTATTTAATTCTATTATGCTTGGCTCCACCTAATGCTCGACTGATACTGCCTTCATTTCATTTGCCACTTTGGTGCTCTCATGTTTGGCTAATGAGTAGGAAGATAAGCTGTTTTCATATGGAATTTGTTTTGTACTAAACTGTTCGAACTACTCTAGTAGTTTCTTAGAAAGTTTCACATATTTGACTGAGGTTGATTCCTTCATTTGGTAATTTCTCTGCACTTGGTTCACAACTAACTGAGAATCGCCATGAATTTGAATATGGCTTACCTTCATTACCTAAGCCATTCTCAAACCTGTGATGAGAGCTTCATATTCTATAATGTTTTTGGTTTCTTTGAAACCAAGCTACATTGCCCTGTACAACTTTTGATCATCTAGAGTGATCAGTACATACTCAATTCCTACCTCTATTCGTTTGATGCTCCATCTATGAATAGTTGCTAGAACTGGGCTGTAGAGGGTTCTTTCTCTGGTTGAAATTTAGGTGGCGATGTGCATTATGTGATGAAGTCTGCTAGTACTTGACCTTTGATTTCCTTTTGAGGACAATAAGTAATGTCGTATTGGTTGAGCTCCATTGCCCATTTTAGTAAGAGGCTTGGTATTTTAGGCTTCTGCGATATCTGTCTTAGGGTTTTGTCTGCTAGGCCTTTAATGAGATGTGCTTGGAAATAAGGCCTTAGCTTCCTTATTATTAGGAGCAAGTTGTAATCTAGCTTTTCAATGACCGAATAGTTAAGCTCTGCTCCTGACAACCACTTTCTTGTAAAGTATATGGGCCTTTAGGTCCCTTTATCTTCTCGTATTACTACAGTACTAATGGCTTTATCAGTTATCGCTAAATAAACATACAAGTCCTTAATTATTACCACTTTAGATAGTACGAGAGTGTTGACCAGATGATCCTTATGGTTTTGGAATGTAGCTTTGCATTCCTCAGTCCACTCGAAGTTATGCCCCTTTTTCACTTGGTCGAAGAACGAATTGCACTTATCTGTTGCCTTTAATATGAATCTGCTCAGTTCTGTACTTTTTCATTTAGACTCATTGTAATGAGCCGAGAATTTTAACTATTTTATAACGTAATTAACAAAAAATATTTCCATGAAACTAAACAATAAAATTTTGAAATGAAAATTTGATATTTGAAATGCATCTATTTAAAGATAACAAACAGTAAATTTTAATTTGAAAATATGAATGTTAGTCTATGTGTGAAATTTCAAAATTCATGATCTAAATCAGTTAAATGATTGAAAAATAAATATTTTCCAAATCTGAATAATTTTATAAAATAAAAATGTAAATCATTTTCTGATTGACATGTGGTAATTCGTTTCGTCAAATTTAGACTGCTGTAGCCCCATTCATCTTATTTTCAACGTTTTAGAAGCATTTTCAGCAGCGAAAAATCGAGTTTTTATAACTTGGTCGCATCACTGATATCTGTGTAACATTTTGTTCATCTTGTCGTGCTGTTCTTTGAAGTATATTCATTGCTGTATTTTGACATCCGATACGCGGCGAAATCGATAAAACAGTTCATCGTACCGACGCCATATCTGTGCCTTTTTATTTTCCTCTGCCTTTTCAATTGCCAGTCTTGTGCCACCAATGGTCTTTACTAATATTTATTTTTGAAAAATCAACTGGTGCCTTTTGCTATTTCCTTGTTTTGATATATATTTTCTTATGCCTTTTCATTTGCTTCTTCGTACCATTCTAAGAGATAAAAAAGTCAAAAGAAAGGTGAGCTCCATTTTTGTTTCATCCTAACCTTGTCCTTCTTTTTTTTCTTTCCCGAAGCTCTCTTGACCCGCGCCCTGCTTGCACTCGAAGCCCTACCCATGCCATTCCTCCATTTTCTCGAAGCTCAGCAGTAGACATCCCATCTCCTTCACCATTCCCCTCTGACTTGAGACCAACCCCGCCTCCGTGTATCCCCACCCCTGACACAAAAGCAGACTACAAGCGAAACCACTCCGCACCCATAACTTCGCCTTCGCCTTACCCTTCCACCAACCCACCACCTGACCCGAAGTAACCTCCCCTCCCGACCCAAGGAAGCCCGACACTACAGATTCCCATCATCGACCAACACTTGCCAAATCGGGTATTTGACGTATCGTGCCAGTGTCCGTATCGTGCTAGTGTTTGTGTTCGTATCTGTGTCCGTGTTCGTATCCGTGGCATTTGCTTCTCATTTCCATTGTTCTCTAGTCACGAAAGATAAGCAAGCACTCACGATTAATGTTCTTATGCTTAGTTAATTGATTTCATATGATATGAAAATTTAAAATGCCGCTAAATAGGAATTATTAGTAATTTAACTGTTAAATATGATAGGTTGACATTTTAAATTTTTCACTTGTAAAATTTGACCGACGACATGTTAAATATGATATTTAAATTTGTTAATGATCATATATGCTAATAATTAATATGTTGTGCTATTTCATTTTATTATTCTCACTCTGCAAGTTCCCTTAGTTTTAGGAATCACTATGGGCTGAAATGATACATACCCGAACGATCTTATAGATTATGGATGTTATGAGTTGAAATGATAAACCCAAGCAATTTTCATTGATTTTGAAATTATAGGATTGCAGTCGAAATGATATAAACTCGTAAATTTATATTATTGCAGATTGAAATAATAAATATCCGTATCACTTGACCATAGGATTGAAAATTATATACGAATGCCGTCGGTCTATTTTTATATGGTTTTCAAATTTTTTTGAGAAAGGAAATATTTATGTTTTGATTTTGGCATATAACATAAAGGTTTTGTTTTAAATCTATTATGCATATAAATTTATATCTTTTTTATCATATGTTTTTGGAAATTTAAAAATTTTAAGTAAAGTTTAAAATGTAAATTTATAAAATTTAACTTATATTTTTATTAATTTTAAATATATAAAATAAGATTTAAGATAGATTTAAATAAAAAGGTTTAGTTTAATTTAATTTTATAAAATTTAATTTAACTAACATGTAATATTTTAAAATGTTTGTTTAAAATTTGTATTAATATTTAAACTAGATTTTTTTATAACTTCAATAAATTAAAAGTGGAAAAGTAAATAAAATTTTGATTTGTAATTTAAATTTGTTATAATTGAATTTAGATAAGGAACTTATTGATTTTGGAAATTTAAAAGTATGATTTACAACTTGGATTGATTTAAGGTGATTAAATGAATATTTTCAAATTTTAAAAAAATTAAAATTGAATATTTCATTTTGATTTAAATTGTGATTTGAGATTTTGTTTAGAAATTTATAAAAGTGATTTATAAAATCGACCATGGTGTGAAATAAGTGTTTGGTTGTTAAAAAGACCAGGATCGGATATTGTCATACTCCCTACTAGTACCGAAAACCACTTTAACAACTGCGTACGTAGTGGATAATGAAGTAGGATGGTTTGGCGATGTTTATATAAGGTTTGAACGTGACCCTGACTCCCTCGAGTCAACTTGATGTGGCTAAAACAGGAGCTATACTGGGCCGATTGGGGTCACTCCCCCTATTGGGCACATTTCTTCGAAACCATATCTATTGCTTTTGTGATTCTATTTGGCGTGCACACCTTTGATTGGGAGTGTATTTCAAGGTGGGAGATAGTAGCTGCTCTACGTTACCACCAGTCCGAGAGTGCAAATGATAGTATCCTACCCTGGCATTCCCTCGCGTGCCTTGTCACATGCCTTATCATGCCCTCTACGAGTTTGTTTTGTACCGTGCCTAATCAGTTTGGTGGGGCTTAGGTATCTTTATTGACTATGGAAATGCACAAAATGTGTTAAAGGGGATATGGGTGACGCCTTAACGCTATTTTGATATTTTGCTTTACTGTAGAAATTATATATGTAGCGTATTTTATTATGTATGTAGATAGTTTACCGGATCCTTAAAGGATGGAATCGAACATCCTTTAAGTTACATGGAATTTCACTTGACATTGCACTGGAGTTTATTTACTTGCATAGGAATGTTAATCCTGACTCGAGTGTTTTATGTTTTTCTTTATGCTCGGGTCAGCCTGAGATTCACAGCTTTAGAAACTATTCTTTTGGAGATTGGAGTTCACTTGGAAGATCTATCTTATCAATTTCAACTTTTAGTTTATTTCAGTTATTTTCAGTTGTATGTTTCAGACTTTTCATTTTTCTTTTGTGTTAGAGACTTCTATGTACTGGAATTTCTGTTTATTAAGTAGTGGACTTTGTTATTTCTATAATAGCTTCATGAACTACTATTTATCTTTTCCGCTGCTTATTGTTGTAAACTCGGTGTTTATGATTTTGTGATTGATTTATTTACTGTATATGCTAAGTTTTTACCAATTATAAATTAATAATATGTTATTTTGAGCAATTTAAGTCTGATATGTGTGGATTATTATTGATTTGAATGGTACGAAATAGTGGGTCATTACAGTTAGTATCAGATCCAGGTTTAGGCAAAACTTAGCATATGGAGTAAAAACTCATTAGAGATAGGGTAGTATTACCCAAGAATGAGTTGAATTAATTGCGGAGTCATATTCGTTCGAGCTTGAATTCTTAGTCAGGATTCTCTTCGATTTAGAATTTCTTTTGAATTTTTGGAACTTTATGTTTGTTCTAAAATTGATTCTTATCCTTTCCAGATGAGTAATCGAAGGAATGTCCTTGGTAGGGGTCGTGGAAATGCTCTCGCACCACTTGTTGCTCCTGCACCACCTGTTGGCCCTGCTCCACCTGTTATTGATCCTGTTCCACCTGTCCAGCCTGTTAGGTTCACCAAGCTTTATAAGAAGTACTCTTAGCTTGAAGGTACTGAGTTTACCGGAGCAGAGAGTATTATCGAGCCTCAACAATGGTCGAAGAGTCTTGAGAGGATTTTCATTGGACTTGAGATTACTGATGCTCAGATGCGTCAACTAGCTACTTGGCAGTTACATGATTCCACTAGGATTGGTGGGAGTCTGTTACCGCTCAGATCATCAAGGATAATATTACTTCGCAGCAGTTCAGGCGATATCCTTAATTATCCATTTCTAGCTTATCTCTTTTGAATCTATCTCTGAAATTTATCCCTTTTATCCTTGTCTAATCCTGGATCCGCCTTTTCAGGGATGCTTTTGTGGCCAAGTGGATGCCCGAAGCCAGGAAATCTCAATTGTATAGGGCATTCATGGATCTTGAGCAAGGAGATATGACTTTTGCTGAGTATGAGAGGAAGTTCAATGAGCTATCTAAGTTTGGTCCCAGCTTGTTTGATACCCCGCTTTAGAAGAATGAGATGTTTATTTATGGTGCTTGCCCAAAGTATTATAACCGCTTGATTAGTCATGTTCATGGCACTTTCTCTTCTCATACGTATATAACCACCAGATTCGAGAACCCTAATTCCAAGGGTAACCAGGAAGTTTTTGCATCTCAGGGTAATGCCAACAGTTCAAAGAAGAGGTAGCCCAATTTTCAGCAGTAGAAGAAGAATTCGTAGAATGCTTATGGTATAGGATATCCCCTCAGAAGTAGTGCCTTGATTTATCTTCCATCACTTGTTTCAAGTGCGACCAAAATGGTTACTATGCCAACAGTTGTCCATCCCCTACCAGAGCCACTATTCCTCCTCCAGTCCAGAATACCAAAAATAACCTTTGTCACCTCCAATCTTAGTATGATTTGTAAAGGAGTAAAATTCCTTGACAATTTGCACAAATTCACAAGAGATTTCTACGTCTTCGGTTTTGATGCACTGATATCTTGCTTGGAGGCAATTGGTTGAAGCATTTTGAGGCTGTCATTTCTTGTAAGGCACGAACTGTTTCTCTTGTAGACGACCGGGGAAATTCTCTTATGATTGAATGTCGATCGCCTCAGTATATTGCAGTAGTTTTAACTTCTCACTTGATTCTCGGCCTAGTGATCTTGACTCCATCCCAATAGTCAAGGATTTTCCCGATTTTTTTGGTGAAGTAACTTCTCTTCCTCCTAAAAGGGCAACTGAATTCCGCATTAATCTTATTTTCGATGCTCGACCAGTTGTTCTTCCTCCCAGGCAGATGGTACCCGAGAGAAAGTCGAGTTGAAGAAGCAGATTGAGGATTTATTCTCTAATGCTTTGATTAGGCAGAGTTTTTCTGAATGGGGTGTAGCGGTGGTCTTTGTCACCAAATCTGATGGTTCTTTAAGGATGTGTGTTGATTATAGAGAGCTGAACAAGCTTACCTTGAAGAACAGATATCTCATGCCTCGTATCATTGATATGTTCGACCAACTCTATGGAATTAAAGTATTCTCTTAGCTTGATGTTGCCAATGTTTTTCACTAGCTTCATGTTTCTGAGGATAGCATTCCCAAGACTACTTTTCGAACAGAGAATGGTTTCTATGAATGGTTTGTCATGCCTTTGGATTAACCAAAGCTCCTGCCTTCTTTATCGATCTTGTGAATTGTGTTTTTTACGATGTTCTCAACAAGTTTGTTCTAGTTATCGTAGATGATATTCTTGTATTTTCTAAGTCAGAGAAGGAGCATGAATCACATTTAAGCTATGTTCTCCAAACTCTCGGGACTTGTTAGTTGAAAGCCCAAATTTTCTAAATGCCAAGAAAGATGAAGTCCAATTTCTTGGGTAGATTGTTTCAGAAAATGTAGTCTCGGTTGACCCAGTTAAGGTTTCCACGATTAATGTAATTCTATCCACCTTTTCTCTTTTGAATTCATTTATCTCATCTATCTTTGAACTTATCCACCTTATTCTATTCCAGTGTTGGGAGACACCTAAGACTCTATCCAATATTCATAGCTTTTTAGGCCTTGCCGGTTATATTGAAGATTTATAGAGAACTTTACCCATATAGCTTCACCTCCTACTGCTTTGACACATAAGAATGCTAAGTTTGTTTGGAACGATAAGTGTGATGCTGCATTTAATGATTTGAAGCAATAGCCTACTTCTGCTCCAGTTTATACCGTTCCGAATGGGAGTGAAGAATTATCGGTTTATGCCGATGCTAGTCTAGAAGGTTTGGGTGTTGTGTTGATGTAGAATGGGAAGGTCATTGCTTATGCTAGTCATCAATTGAAGCCCCATGAAGCTAACTATCCCACCCATGATTTAGGATTGCTTGCTGTTGTATTTGCTTTCAAGTTGTGGAAACATCACCTTTTGGGAACCAAGTTTGAGCTTTTTACCGATCATCATTCTCTTAAGTATATCTTTGCCCAAAAGGATTTGAACCAAAGGCAGGTTCGATGGCTTGAGTTCTTAGCATCTTATGACCTCGACTATAGTCCTGGAATGCCAATGTTGTGGTCGATGCTTTGAGTCAGAAGAAAGCCTTGTTGTGTTAGATTGTAGCTTCTCCATCTCTTTTGGATCATATTGCAGCTAAGCATGATGAGGATGCAATGCTTAGGCTTATGAAGGGGGATATTCAGAGTAGGGAATGTGATGATTAGAGTGAGTTAGGAGCACAGATTGATCAGAATGGGGTTCTGAGGATTATTGGCCGGATTTGTGTTCCTAATGTCGATGGTTTGAGGCAAGAAGTTCTTAGGGAGAATCACCAGTTCAGACTCTCCGTCCATCCAGGTATCACGAAGATGTTTCGGGATATGAAGAAGTTGTATTGGTGGAGTGGTATGCAGCTGGATATCTCCATCTATGTCAGTAGATGTGCCACTTGTCAGCAGGTTAAGACTAATCACCAAAAGACCGCAGGATTGCTGCAACCCCTTGAGATTCCCATTTGGAAGTGGGATCAGGTTTAAATGGATTTTATAATGGTTTATCGAGGACAAGAAGTGGTAACGAGAGTATTTAGGTAGTTGTCGATCGATTGACCAAGTCTGCTTATTTTATTCGGGTCAAGTTGAATCAAACTGCTTTGAGCTTAGCTGAAATCTACATGAGGGAGATTGTCCATCTCTATAGTGTCCCTTCTAGCCTTGTTTGTGATCATGATCCTATCTTTACCAGAAAGTTCTAGAAGGCTTTTTAGAAAGCTTTGGGTTCTTGTTTGAACCTTAGTATGGCCTACCATCCCCAGACAGATGGTCAGACGGAAAGGGTGAATCAGATTCTGTAAGATCTCCTTTGTGCATGTGATCTTGATTATGGAGGATCTTGGAAAGATCGTCTCCATCTCATTGATTTCACCTATAATAATAGTTATCAGGTATAACTCTATCTTCGAATTTTCAATCATCTTAAGCTTCAATCTATTAATTCTATTTCAATCTTTTGAATTCAGGCAAGTATCGAGATGCCTCCGTTTGCCGCTCTTTATGGACGATCTTGCAAATCTCCATCTTGCTGGATTGAATTCGGTGAATGATTGGTTCTTGGACCTGGTATGATTCTGGAAGCTTCTGAGAAGGTTGAGGAGATTAGAAGGAAGAAGTGGATTTCCCAGGATAGGCAGAATAATTATGAAGATAGGCGTAGAAGGGTTTTGGAATTTTCAGTGGGGGATCAGGTCTTTCTTAAGATCTTGCCACTAAAGAACGCGGTTCATTTTGGTCGGAGAGGGAAGCTTGCTCCTAGATTCGTTGGTCCTTTCCGCATCCTGGAATAAGTTGGTCCAGTGGCTTATAGAGTCGACTTGTCGGAGAAGCTTGCAGGTGTGCACAACGTGTTTCACGTATCTTACCTATGCAAGTATCTCCATGATCCATCCTTGATTGTTTAACCTGCTCTGTTAGAGTATTTGGACGTCGAGGCAAATCTCACTATCGAGAGGAAGACACTTCGTATTTTTGATAGAGTTACGAAGCAGCTTCGAAGTAAATCTGTCAGTCTAGTCGAGAAACAATGGAGTATAGATGATCGGGATTGTACCTGGGAAACGTAGGAATCCATGCATGCTTCGAATCCTGAATTATTTGACTCGGGTACTATTCATTCGACTTATTTTATCTTTTTGTTTGTTTCTTTTCTCCTATCTCTTACCTTTTCGGGGACGAAAAGTTTTAGGGGGGTGGAGAGTGTAACGACCCGAGAACTTTAACGATTTTATAACGTAATTAAATTAAAAAAATTCATGAAATTAAACATCAAAATTTTGAAATGAAAATTTTGATATTTGAAAGCATATATTTAAACATAGAAAACAGTAAATTTTAATTTGAAAATATGAATGTTAGACTGTGTTTGAAATTTCAAAATTCAAGATTTAAATCAGTTAAATGGTTGAAAATTAAATATTTTCCAAATCTGAATATTTTTATAAAATAAAAATGTAAATCATTTTCTAAGTGAGACTGTTTGCACCAAAATTGGCCACAAACACCCGACAATCGTTGAAAGAACCCGTTTATGAACACAAATCAGCAATAATCAACATAAAACTCAGATCTAAGCGATAACAATCATAATAATTCGCAAATTCACAATAAAGCAGTAAGTGACACAGGATTTATAGTGGTTCGGCGATCTTGCCTACGTCCACTCTGAAGTTTATGTCTTTATTAATTCACTTGATGATTTCAATCAATTACAGCGGATTTCAGTTGATGATAGCTTTGAAATCTGAATACGACAGCGATAATGATGAATAGAATTGAATCCGGTAGAGTCAGGACGTTGAATAGCCAAAAAGATCCCCTTTTCTGAAGGCTTCAGGGTGCTATTTATAGAGGTAGGAGGCTCAGATCTCGCTCAAACTTCGGAAGACTTTTCTGGCACGTGAGTGGGCCCATATGACCGACCCCACCAAGTTTTGACTCGTTCTGAGATCGATACGAAGTCATTTCGTATCCATCAAGAAATGACCCAATCGAGATGAAACTTGGCAGGAACAATCTTTATCTTGTATGGAAGCTACTATGAAAATTTCATCATATTTGGATCAGCAGTTTGGGAGATATGATCGATACGAGCTTGTACGTTTCGGTTGGCTGTTTAATTCGAATCCATCAATTCGAATTGATTCCTTTGAATCGATCACCTCACGTGGTCTTGTGATGATGTGGCGTGCATACTTCACCTCGATCCGGTCTTTGCTCCGAGTTGACCTTCTCGACTCCATAAAATTCGCCTTGTTCGTATCGAGGATGACAAGTCACCCATGGTTAGTTGTCCTGATGGATATGAACAAGCCTCTGCTTATGGGTTCGAACACGGTCTTGGGATGGAGACGAAGCAGCGAATCTATGATGGATGCGAAGTTGATGTTACGTGATTGATACGAAGCTGATGGATACGAACCGAGCCATGCTGATGGATTCGAATAAGACACTCTAGCCGAAGTTCGATCGATACAAAGTCCACCGATGTGAAGGCTTGGCCACTTCAATCGATATGAAGCCGATGGATATGAAACAGTACTCTAGGATGGATACGAACATGCTGAGACGATGACCATCTGATCGATTCGAAACCGATCGATTCGAACTGACCGATAACGTTGCTGATCGATTCGAACTCGATAAATTTGAAGGGTGTGGAACCTGATGGATTCGAACAAGGCAATCATTGATGGATACGAACCCCAACGATTCGAAATGGGCATCTTCTCAACAATTTGACGGATACGAACTGTGTACTTTGGCTAACTTGCACCGATCATATCTCGTTCATACGAACTTCGATTAACCTGAAATTTGAAACACTGGCTTTTGTGTCGCTTGTCATGTCATATCAATTATAGCCTGATCCGGGCTCGGACAAAATTTATCGATATCCATAATGAAGCGAAGTACAACCAATCTTTGAGATGAACTGTCTTCGGTTTTCGACCGATCTTTTGGTATCACGGCTTTTCCAAAAATGGGGATAACAGTTGCCCCCCAAAATATGCCTTGCGGTAGGAAGGTGTGCTTTGTAATGCCTTGAGTTGGGTGTTCATATCCCGTCAACAACCTGTAAAGAACTTGATAGTTTCATATGACCTCAAACGACGATCGTTCGGGATCGTATGCCATTCAAGGTGAATGGGACCGTTCGCGGTCGTATGTCGTTCGTGGCGGGTGATGGAATGGGACCATTCGCGGTCGATGTCGTTCGCGGCGAATGATGAGATGGGACCGTTCGCGGTCGTATGCCATTCACGGCGGATATCTATCGTTCGCGATCGAGTGCCGTTCAAGGCTGATTGTGACCGTTCGAGGTCGGACACAATAAGTGGATCGTGACCGTTCCCGGTCGGGTGCCATTCGAGGCAAGTTGTGACCGTTCGCGGTCGGGTGCCGTTCAAGGCAAGTTGTGATCGTTCGCGGTCGGGTGCCGTTCGAGGCAAGTTGTGACCTTTCGCGATCGTGTGCCGTTTGAGGCAAATTGTGATCGTTCGCGATCGTGCGCTGCTCGAGGCAAATTGTGATCGTTCGCGATCGTGTGTCGTTCGAGGCAAATTATGTGTGCCCAAGGGGGACTTAGTATTATCGATTCCGGAGTTCATGTTCGGGGGAGTTTCCGAATTAAAGACTTTGGTGGTTCATCGCCATACAAGAGGTGCTCGTGGACCGTTCGCGATCCAATGGGCATACAAGTAAATTCTTTCATAGAGTTGCAAATATCAAAGCAATAATCATACGAATCCCACAATAGAAATGTCCAAACAAGCAGAGTCTAAATGTCCAAATCAACATGAAACAAAAGCAAAGTAAGGATGTCAAAGTACAAACTCTCACTATGGTGCGGACGGTAATTATTCAGAGCATGCCTATGGATCGTGCGCGATCGCTTACATGTGCAAGTGATTAAACCGTGTCAGTGAGAGGTTTACGACTTGTTCATCATTATTTCAATTAAGCAATCAATTGATAATAAAACGGTGCCCCGATTCAGGGTCGCCTCTAGCTGATGTAGACGGTGGTCGCTCTGGTTCCACCGTTGGAGTTCGCCTCCTCACATACTGAAGTAGCATGCCGTTCCTGATATGCCCTTCCACCTCATTCTTCAGATGTCTATAGTTGTTTGTGCTATGACCGTTTAGTTCGTGGAACAAGCAATATTTGTCTGTTTTTCTCTCGTCAACAGTTGGATCCCTTCGCATCGGTCTACGATAGGGAACTTGCTCTCTTGTGTCCTGATAGATTCGCTCCAAACTCTCATTCAGCTCAGAGTAAGTGGTGAATCGCAGCTCCCTCCGTGGCCGCTTTGACCTGTCATCACTATTCTCGGTCTTTCTTTTTCCTTTACTAGTCTCCGCATCCTTTCCAGGTATATTCCCACCTTTAATTGCGAAAACATCAATTCCCTCTCCTTCCTCTCTTTAGGTGTTCGCATCCTCCAATCGTAAAAACTTTTCCGCCTCGTGATAAAATTCTCCTAGATTCACAGGTAGATCTTTAGTAAATGAATTTTTGAACTCTGTTCCATCAGCTATTCCGTACACAGCTGCCATCATAACCATAGATAGGTCTGGTCGATCCACCGAAATCGCTGCCGCATTGAATCACGTTAGAAAACTCCTCAAAGTCTCCCCAGCTTTCTGTTTTAGAGTTGCCAAAGTCATCACATTCTTGGGTCTCGCAATGTGAACCCTGAATTGCCTCATGAATCTCTCAGTTAAATCTGCCCATGTTCCTATGGAGCCGCTCTCCAGCTGTCTAAACCATAATGCCACAATGTCTACCAAATACAATGGGAAGCATCAGGCCATAACTTCCTTTGATGCACCCAGCACCTCCATGTGCCTCATATATTTTGTCAGATAAACTGTAGGGTCTTACCTTCCATTATACATATCTAACGATGTTAGCTTAAAATCTGGTGGGTTCCTTGCTCGCCTGATTACCATGGTAAAAGGGATCCTATTAACATCCTCTAAATCTTTGTTTACTAATCCGCTTCTCATGGCTCGCCTGACCATCTCCGCCAACCTGTCATTGTCTCCAAGATGTAATCTTCGTTCATCACTTTCGACCTGCCCCCCGAGTTCACGAGGGAACCCTGGGATCTGCCCCCTTGACTGAGCGTTCACCCCTCTGCTACTCCCAGGTTGCGTAGATGCTCCTCTCTCTCGCCGAGATTGGATCAACATTCTCCATGTGTGCGCCTCCTAATACAGGTGCCACGCTGGATGGTCCAGTTCCGTTCTGAACTCCATCAGCTCCTCTATTCTGTGCTCCATGTTACCCTATATGTTGAAATAAACTCTAGATCAACTCATCCTGTTTCTTCATCATTGTCTCCATCTCGTCCCTAATGATAAAGACCGATGCTTGATTCGCTCCTGAAGAAGCCTCTTGACTTCCCTCATGTTGACTTCTCTCTGGCCTTTGTCTTTTACTTGTTTGTCTTGTCATAGCTCTTAGAGCTGAATTCCCAAACTCTCTAATTCAACTCTCAATTGATAGAATTCTTGAGTTAGAGTTCTCAGTGAAAGCACCAAAATGTTTGCACCAAAATTGGCCACAAACACCCGATAATCGTTGAAAGCACCCGTTTATGGACACAAATCAGCAATAATCAACACAAAACTCAGATCTAAGCGATAACAATCATAATAATTCGCAAATTCACAATAAAGCAGTAAGTGACACAAGATTTATAGTGGTTCGGCGATCTTGCCTACGTCCACTCTGAAGTTTATGTCTTTATTAATTCACTTGATGATTTCAATCGATTAAAGCGGATTTCAGTTGATGATAGCTTTGAAATCTAAATACAACAGCGATAATGATGAATAGAATTGAATCCGGTAGAGTCTAGACTTGAATGGCCAAAAAGATCCCCTTTTCTAAAGGCTTCAGGGTGCTATTTATAGACATAGGAGGCTCAGATATCACTCAAACTTCGGAAGACTTTTTCTGGCACGTGAGTGGGCCCACATGACCGACCCCACCAAGTTTTGACTCGTCTGAGATCGATACGAAGTCATTTCGTATCCATCAAAAAATTATCCAATCGAGCTGAAACTTGGCAGGAACAATCTTTACCTTGTATGGAAGCTCCCGCGAAAATTTCGTCGTATTTGGATCAGCGGTTTGGGAGATATGATCGATACGAGCTTGTACGTTTCGGTTGGCTGTTTATTTCGAATCCATCAACTCGAATCGATTCCTTCGAATCGATCACCTCATGTGGTATTGTGATGATGTGGCGCGCATACTTCGCCTCGATCCGGTCTTTGCTCCGAGTAGACCGTCTCGACTCCATAAAATTCGCCTTGTTCGTATCGAGGATGACACGTCACCCATGGTTAGTTGTCCTGATGGATACGAACAAGCCTCTGCTTATGGGTTCGAACACGATCTTGGGATGGAGACGAAGCAGCGAATCTCTGATGGATGCGAAGTTGATGTTAGGTGATCGATACGAAGCTGATGGATACGAACCGAGCCATGCTGATGGATTCGAATAAGACACTCTAGCCGAAGTTCGATCGATACGAAGTCCACCAATGCGAAGGCCTGGCCACTTCGATCGATATGAAGCCGATGGATACGAAACAGTACTCTAGGATGGATACGAACATGCTGAGACGATGCCCATCTGATCGATTCGAA
Organism: Allium cepa; assembly: GCA_030765085.1. Classification (NCBI taxonomy): domain Eukaryota; kingdom Viridiplantae; phylum Streptophyta; class Magnoliopsida; order Asparagales; family Amaryllidaceae; genus Allium; species Allium cepa. The sequence continues at coordinate 889,974,613 of CM060929.1, forward strand.
ACCGATCGATTCGAACTGACCGATAATGTTGCCGATCGATTCGAACTCGATCGATTCGAAGTGTGTGGAACCTGATGGATTCGAACAAGGCAATCATTGATGGATACGAACCCCATCGATTCGAAATGGGCATCTTCTCAACAATTTGATGGATACGAACTGTGTACTTTGGCTAACTTGCATCGATCATATCTCGTTCAAACGAACTCCGATTAACCTGAAATTTGAAACACTGGCTTTCGTGTCTTCGCTTGTCATGTCCTATCAATTGCAGCCTGATCCGGGCTTGGACAAAATTTATCGATATCCATAATGAAGCGAAGTACAACCAATCTTTGAGATGAACTATCTTTGGTTTTTGACCGATCTTTTTGTATCACGGCTTTGCCAAAAAGTGGGATAACAGAAACATCGTAATTCGTTTCGTCAAATTTGGACTGCTATAGCCATGTTCATCTTGTTTTCGGCATTTTAGCAGCATTTTCGGCAGCGAAAAATCGAATTTTTATAACTTTGTTGTATCTCTAATTTTTATGTACCATTCTATTCGTCTCATTTTGCCGATCTTCGTAATATATTCATTTCTGCATTTTGACATCCAATGCGCAGCGAAATCGTTAAAATAGTTTCTCGTCCCAGTGCCGTATTTGTGCCCTTTTGTTTTCCTCAGCCTTTTCAGTCGAAAGCCATGCGCTACCAATGGTCTTTACTATTACTGAAAACTCAACTGATGTCTTTTGCTATTTCCTTGTTTTGGTAAGTATTTGCTTGTGCCTTTACATTTGCTTCTTCGTGCCATTCTGAGAGAAAAAATAATATCAAAGGAAAGCCGAGCTCCATTGTTGTTTCGTTCCTAACCTTGTCCTTCTTCTTTTTTTTCTTACCTAAAGCTCTCCTGAGTCATGCCCTGCTTGGACTTGAAGCCCTACCTATGCCATTCCTCCATTTTCTTGAAATTAACATACATCCATCCCTTTTTCATCACCGACCTGAGACCAACCTGAAGCAACCTGCATCACCATCCCTGACATGAAGGCAGACTGCAAGCAAATCCACCCCTCAACCATAACTTCGCCCGGGCCTTCCCGTTCCACCAACCTATTGCCTGACCCGAAGCAGCCTGCCCTCCGAACCAACTAGGCCGAGACCACAGATTCCCATCATCAACCAACACTGACCCGAGTTCCTTCCATTTTCCTATGTCCGCAGTGCTTCTTCCCCCTCGACCCGAAGCCAGACCCATGCAATTTCCCCTCTGACTCGAAGAAAATCCAAATTTGCCGCTAGAATCTCTTCCCCATGCCGTACCTGAGGAATTCCTATGCCTAACTCGACGATAGCTACCTTGATGATAGCTACCTCGACTCCAAGCAGAACTGAGCACCTCCAACCTGCTCTTTTTTTCTTCAGTTTTGAGTTTTTTTCAAATTGCATGAATGCTCTTTTCCTTTTCCTTTCTTTGTTTTCTGTGTGTTTAAATTTAATATATATACTTTTTATATATATGTTTGTGTGCGTGTATATGTCAGGGTGGCAGAGAGAGTTCATTTATCTCAAGCTGAGCCTATATACATGTTATATATGATACATATATAGATTGTCGATGGATGTTTATATGCTCACTTGTGTATTGGTTGAATCAAATTATATGTGTTGTATCTATAGTTGTTTTTTCTAATATCTATAAAACAAATTTATATATATTGCATATATATATATATATATATTTGTTTTCATCGAATTCTCATGTTAAATCTGTTTTTGCTTGTCGCATCTACTTGGCGTATCATGCCAGTGTCCGTGTTCGTATCCATGTCAGTTGCTTCTGATTTCCATTGTTCTCTAGCCATGAAAGGTAAGCAATCACTCACAATTAATGTTCTTATGCTTAGTTAATTGATTTCATTGAAATGACAATTTTAAATGCTGTAAATTGGAATTATTAGTTATTTAACTATTAAATATGATAGTTTGACATTTTAAATTGTTCATTTGTGAAATTTGACCTAGGACATGTTAAATATTATATTTAAATTTATTAATGGTCATATAAGCTAATAACTGATATATTATGCTATTTCATTTTATTGTTCCCACTTTGCAAATTCCCTTAGTTTTAGGAGTCACTATGGGTTGAAATGATACATACCTGAACGATCATATAGATTAAGGAAAATCGTTATGGGTTGAACTGATAGACTCAAGCGATTTTCATTAATTTTGAAATTGTGGGATTGCGGGTTGAAATAATATAAATCCATAAATTTAAATTATTGCAGATTGAAAAGATAAATCATATCACTTGACCATAGGATAGAAAATCAAATTTGGACGCCGTTGGCCTATTTTTAAATAATTTCCAAATTTTTTTGAGAAAGGAAATATATATGTTTTGATTTTTAAAATATAATATAAAGTTTTTTTTTAAATTTAATATGTGTTTAAATTTAGATTTTTATAATTATTATATGTTTTTGGAAATTTTAAAATTTTAAGTTAAGTTTAAAATGTAAATTTACAACATTTCATGTATAATTTTATTATTTTTAAATACATAAAATAAGACTTAAGATAGATTTAAATAAAAAGGTTTAATTTGATTTAATTTTATAAAATTTAATTTGACTAATATATAACATTTTAAAATTTTTATTTAAAATTTATATTAATATATAAAATAGATTTTTTATAACTTTAATAAATTAAAAGTGGAAAAATAAATTGAATTTGATTTGTAATTTAAATTGGTTAATAATTTATTTTAAATAAGCATTTATTTGGAATTGATTGATTTTGGAAATTTAAAAGTATGATTTATAACTTGATTTGATTTAAGGTGATTAAATGAATATTTTCAAATTAAAAAAATAAAATTGAATATTTAATTTAAATTTAAATTGGCGATTTGAGGTTTCGTTTAGAAATTTATAAAAGTAATTTTATAAAAACGACCACAGTGTGAAATATGCGTTTGGTTGTTAAAGAGACCGAGATTAGATATTGTCATACTCTCTGCCAATACCGAAAACCACTTCAAAACTGTGTATGGATTTCAAAACAAAGTAGGATGGTTTGGCGACGTTTGTATGAGGTATGAGCATAGCCTTGACTCCCTCGAGTCAGCTTGATGTGGCTAAAACAGGAAATATACCCGGCCAAGTGGGGTCACTCCCCCTATCGGGCATATTTCTTCAAATCATATCTATACCTTTTGTGATTCGATTTGGTGTGCACACCTTTGATAGGGAGTGTGTCTCGAGGTGGGTGGTAGTAGCTGCTATGCGTTACCACCAGTCCGGGAGTCCAAGCAGTAGAATCCTACCCTGGCATTGCCTCGTGTGCCTTGTCACATGCTTATTGTGCCCTATACGAGTTTTTTTGTATCGTACTATGGAGTGCTCCCTGAGTATCCCATCAGTTTGATGGGGCCTATAGTTTTTGTATAGACTACGAGAATATATAATATGTGTTAAGGGGGATATGGGTAATGCCTTAATACTATTTTGATATTTTACTTTACTATAGACATTACATATGCAGCGTATTGTACTATGTACGTAGATAGTTTACCAGATCCTTAGAGGGTGGAATCCCAACATCCTTTAAGTTACATTTCATTTCACTTGACATTTCAGTGGAGTTGATTTACTTGCATAAGAATGTTAATCCTGATTCTAGTGTTTAGTGTTTTGCTTTATGCTCGGGTCAGCCCATGTGTCACAGCTTTAGAAACTCATCTTTTGGAGCTTGGAGTTCGCTTGGAAGATCTATCTTATCTATTTCATCTTTCAGTTTATTTTAGTTATTTTTAGTTGTATGTTTTAGAATTGTCATTTTTCTTTTGTGTTAAAGACTTCTGTATACTGGGATTTATGTTGTATTATGTTATGGACTTTGTTATTTCTGTAGTAGCTTCATGAACTACTATTTATCTGTTCCGCTGCTTATTGTTATAAACTCTATGTCTGTGATTGATTTATTACTGTATATGTTAAGTTTTTTCCAACTATAAATTAACAATCTATTAGTTTGAGCAATTCAAATCTGACTTGTGTGGATTTTTTTCGATTTGAATGCTTTGAAATAGTGGGTCATTATACTCATCGGATCCTTTGGTTTTTTTGGGATCTACATTTTCCTTATGGCGTCAATCTTCTTGGGGTTCTCTTTTATGCCATGTGCACTTGCTATGTACCTTAGGGACTTCCTTAATTGAATAGCAAAGGTACATTTGAGATGATTTAGCTACATATTGTACTGCCTCGGGACTTCAAATGTTTGCGCTAGGACTCGAACGTGACTTGATACTAACTTTGACCTAACTAGCGTATTATCCATATATACCTTAATATTTGTTCCAATCTAATCTGAGAACATCGTATTGATCAACCTTTAATAGGTTTCTCCAATGTTTTTTAGTCTAAATGGCATGACTTTTTAGTAGTACAATCCTTTGTCTGTTTTAAACTGGTATGCTCTTGGTCTTGTTCAAACATAGCTATCTAATTATCTCCTGAATACACATCCATGAAAAAGAGCAGTTTATGTCCACTAGCGGCATCCATTAATTGGTCTTTTTTGGTCAAGTGCAAACTATCCTTCAGGCAAGCCTTGTTGAGGTTGGTGTAATCTATTCAGGTTCTCCACTTCCTATTATGTTTTTTTATGAGTACTAAGTTGGTGACCCACTTTGGGTAGTACACTTCCCTAATGAATCCACTCTCTTTTAACTTATTAACTTCCACATGAAGAGCATTGTACCTTTACTAGTCCAGGGTCCTGCACTTTTGCCTGAGTGGATGGCATCAGGATCAATGTTGAATGCATCATAGAAAATTGCTGGATCTATCCCTACCATATATGGGTGCATTCGAGCAAACACATCTACTGATTTCTTCAAGAAGTCTATCAGTTCTGCACAAGCTTCTATGCTGAGATTATTTCAATTCTTAAGAATCTTTGTGGGGTCCTTCGGGTCTACCTGTACATTTTCTAGTAGGTCGCCAATCTGATTTTACTCCCTCTTTACTTCCTCTAATCTCAGGTGTATTTCACTATCTTCCTCTTCTGGTTTTGAGGTTACTAAGGGTGCTTATCTCAAAGCTTTCTTAGAGAAGTACTGGGCATAATATGAATTATATTCATCAATGTTGATCATGTGTATGTATGTTCTCTTTTCTTTCTTTGCAGATTTTAAGAGTGTAGGATCACCTGCTTCAACAATGGCTGGGTACTTGGTACCGATGCAGTCCTTTAAACCGATTTTATTTCTTTTTTTTGCTATTACTATAAGCATTAAAAGAGACACCGGTATAATTTTGAACAATTTTATTGCTAGAATTATGGTTTACATTGTATAACTCCCTAGGTAAAAATTATTATCCTCTTATCGACAATATTCCTACAGAAGTATAGAATTTCATGAGTAGGTCTTTTTAGGAAATGATTGCCCCCAAGTCTATTAGAGCAGGTTTTCCCAAGGAAGCATTAAATATTGAGGGCTGATCGATGATTAAGAAACTTTCATAAAATGATTTGTGCAGTGGGGCAGCTCTAGCCATAATAAGATAGTGCACCGATCCTACTAAGATGATGACATTATTATTGAAGCCATAGATCTGTTAAGGAGTTGGCTTTAGGATCTCGAATGGCAGCTTCGTTTGATCATATGCAGACTTGAAAATAATGTTGACCGAGCTTCCAGAATCAATGAAGACTTTCTTCATAATGTAGTTTGATATTTGCATTGTGATAATAAGTGGATCTTAGTATGGGAACACGTCTCCTGCTGCATCAGCTGCTATGAATGTTGTCTCTAGTGCAGGCTTTCACTTGACATGGAAGACTAACTTTTTCTGTATGCTAGTTTCTTGCACGTACTTCTCCTGCGCCTTTTTTCTTGCACCAGCGAGGTATGGTCCTCTATGGATCGATGCTATAAGGTTAGAGGGGTTTCTAGCTTGATTCTCATTTGTGTATGGGGTTAGCTTTCATGTCCTCTCTTTACCATTTGCGTTTTGGAAGCTGCCCAGTAATTCTTCTGGATCGACCTCTCTGTCTTACTCTTTAGAAGTCGACAATTACGAATATAATGACTCGGCTTGGTAAAAGTGGCAGTACGCCCCATCATGATTCTATTCTACTTTCTTACCCTTGTTGGGCACGTCATATGCAAGCTTTGTCTCGGTCATCTCATTTAACTGGCCAGAAGTGTTAATAAGTGGGTTGCTATAGTAAATCTGAGTTCCTTCGATCTCTTTATCAGTGGGTGATATCCTACTGCACCCCTTTTCTTTTCATAACTGGAGGCAGAAGTCCTCTGAATCTGTATTGTGGAACAAGACTTTTGCACCCTAATTTAGCCCATGGCTCTTTTATAGAAAGCCTTCATAATGTGACATGGCTTTCTACTATTCTTATCCCACATTGATTTTCCTTCCTAATTCTGACATGGGCCGCCATCAGTAATGCTCCTTCATCACTTACTACTATCTTGAGAGCCTCGGACTTAAAATGCTTTATAAAGTTGCCTATGCTCTCATTATTCCTTTTCTTAACACATGATCGTGTTCATGTCTATGGAGGTTCTTTACTTAAGTTAAACTGCCTTAGAAAATTGGCGGATAGTTTTCGCCAGGATCGGACCTCCCCTGGTTTGAACCTCCTAAACAACCTTTAGGCAGCATCAGCTAGGTTAGCTAGGAAGAGTTTACACTTAGCCATTCTTCCTACTTTTTGGATGTCTGTGTATTATTTATTTTAGTCATGATTTGTGGTCCATCAAACTTGCCAATCGATGAGGCTTTGAAGTTGCCAGGAAAGTCTGCTATAATGGTAGTTTCGTTGAATGGGGAAGATCCTTCTACCCTAACTTTTTCCCTAGTACCTTGTTGGAAGAGTTTAGCCAACTGCTCCACTTTTGCTTTTAGCTAGTTAATTTCATCTTCCCTGGGGTCTAACTGGGATGCATCATCCTTTTATAATAAGGCATCATCATCATTTTCAAGAGCAGGTTGAGTATGTTTCTTTAGCAGCAGAGGGTTAGTATTGGCTGGTTTAAATTTGATTTGTGGATTGTCCTATATCTTGCTTTTCAGCTTGGTATCATTTTTTGGAACAGTGTCACCGTTCCTGTCTCTAAGAGTATCATTATCAACCCCTCACCGAATAAGCAGCATAATAGATGAACGATGGCGGTGAGCTATGGAATGTGGAGGGGAGGCTAGTCTGAGAGGAGTATGTTAGGCTACTGTCTTTTCTAGTCCCACTATTCCTTGTTTTATGTTGTTTGTGAAGGAATGGATTGCAATCAAGATTGTGTTCATGGAGGCCTCAGTTGAAGCTTCCACTTCAGTTTGAGGTTTTAACATTATGATGGACTTCTTTGCATTCTTTAAATCCAAGTGTAAGTGTTCTTGAGGGCAAGTAGTGGAATCGGTGGGATTCATGGTATATGAATGGAAATATGGGTAAAGTTTACCAAAAATAAGAAACGATGGTTCAGGCCCTCCTTCTACTTCCAGAATGTTAATGAGATTTTTCATCTCATAACACCCAAAACGAACATGAAGCAACTTTAGCGTTAATTACATCGGTGAGTTAGAGTTATCAAATTTAAGTGATATTAAATTTTCCTTTAGGTAGTAAATGCTGCTATAAGCTTACACAATTATGAAGTTGCACGTTAACTGATTGTTAAAATATCAAATCGAACTGGTATCCAATTCAAGTAAAAATTGAACAAAATCTAATGCTAAAATCTAAGTGCAGATGAACAAAAGTGCCAAAAAGTAAAAGACAAAGAAATCCTAAATCCATGAGAAAATGTCACTTTCTTCTTTACATTTCTTTATAAAGATTTTGAAGACAGAGAATACAATGATTTTATGTTTCAAACCTTGAAAAGAAAAAATCAGTAAAAGATCCTCTTCTTGCTACAGTGCCTTTTCTACTCATATTATAGAGATGCACGTGGATTGCCGCAATTCTTCTTCCACCATTTTGTTTTCGTCTATGGATAATTCCATGTGTCATCCATCCACATGGTCTATTTGATGCACATGGACTGCCAGCGTGTCTTTGGCAGGAAACTTTAATTTAAGACACTAAATTAGGGGTTTTGGAGGGAAGTTTGAAATTAAAGCAGGAACATTTGAAATTATGGCGGGAGAGTTCAAATTCGAGTAGGTATCGTATTTGGTCTGAACACCCCGTTTTCAACAAGGTGATCTATGTTTCCTTTATCATTTTTGTTGTGATGGTTTCGAGAGCTATGCCTCCATTCTACCTTAGGCGCTGTTGATACTTATGAGGCCGACATATGTTGTCCGGTGTGCCTCGCCTACATGATTATGCATCGGGATAACTGAAGTTTTATTGTTTTACTTGATTCATGACATTTTCTCCGCTCTATGTTGGGGTTGAGTCATTTGAGTTACTTGGGTTAACCTATGGTACCTTATTATGGGTCTGCACTTGCTCCAAAATGCTCTTGATGTGAGAATGCACAAATTACTGGGAATGGATGCTTATCTCTTGGATGTTTGTTTAACGAGTGTAGATCTATGGGGAGTGATGTTTTGGTAACCCTATGCACAACTCTTAGAACGCTTTGGATTCCGCGTAGTAATGTTTAGAGAGCCCGCACTGATCGTAGGGAAGATATGTGCTTGAAAGAGTTAGTGAAGCATAAGATTTTGAGAATGATATTGGGCTTATTGGAAGGTTGTGAAGCAGTTTCCTTTTGTTGTCCTTTTCATTTTGCCTCGTTGTTAGTTATGTCCTAATAACGACGTGCTTATTTATTTACCTATTCTGTTGGTGGTGCTTTCTTCATCAGCTCATCTTGATGGCAGCACATTCCTTTACTAATTTGGGGTGCCGCATCATGTTGGCTTTCTGATACAATATTGTTGGCGTAGAGCTATTATTTTTGTACCCAAATTTATGAGCGTACTACATCATTTTTGTACCCTAATTTATGAGCGCATTACATTATCTCGTTGCAACTTCTTGCTTTTTGGTTGCAGCTCTGTTAGTTGGATTAAACATCGTGACTGTAGGTTGGCCCACACACTTTATAGCAATTCTTGGTTGTTGTACTAAGGCTTTGATTGAACATCTGAGCGTAGTTTCTTGTGGGTAGTTACAAGTTCTGACTTCTTTTTTTGTAGTATTAACCGAATAATGTCAACTTCTTCCCTCTTTATCTTGGCTTTTTTGTGTGGGCAGTTCTTTGAGTTTTGTGCCTCCTTCGGCCTATGTAACAACCTTGGTTATTGAATTATTTTACTAAAATAAGCAATGACTTAAATTGAAGACTTGAATGAGAAATTTAATTTTTAAGTATTGAAATATGGAGAAAATTAGAATTTTGCTTGACAAAGAGAAAATAAATTCTTTAATAATGAGAACTCTAAAAACAATTACTATCAAGAATTGGGATTTTATTTCATTCTTTTTCAAATTATAAGAAATTAAGGTTTTGGTATTCTTTTTGGAAAAGATAATCGAGCTTATCTAAGATGATAACTTGTAGACTTTTATAGAATAAAATTAAGATGGAATTAATATTTAAAAGATTTTGATGAGTGAATTATAAGGAATAGAAATATTAATTAGATTTAATCTCTTATTCTAAAAGTAAAGACCAACTTTGGTGAGAAATCGAAAGAGTAAACTAAGCTTTTCTTTGATTAAAAATGTAATTGATTTGTTTATTTTTGGGCATTAAATTAGTAAATTAGCATAGGCCAATTAGAGTAATAAATTAAAATGGGAATGGCTTACTTTCCTGTTCGGTTGTAAGTTAAAACACAAAGTCCAAAATAATTTATCCTAAGAAGAAATCCTCCTTAGATAAATATTGTACGTTCTTTCACACTTATAGTAAAGAAGAAGAAAAAATTACTGAAACTTTACCCTCTTTGAAAACCTAGAAAACAAGTCTTCTATCTCTCCAAATTATGTCAAATAAAATGTCATAAATTCCTAAATTCAAACCCTAGCATCTCTTCAACGTTCTCCACCCTATAGACCTGAAGTGAGAGAGTTTTAGCCATGGTTGGAAGTCGAAATTATTTGAATAGCAAGGTGGAAGGTTGAAATCTAAAGATGAAAACGGTGGGAAGTGGAAAAATCATAAGTAATTCTAGAGAAATAAAAAAACATGACATTTTGGTATGTGGTTCATAACTCATATATACACTTTCTGTTAAAATTTAATGGAAGATATTTATATTTACCATGTTAAATGCCCATAGCACAAGGACGAAATTCATGATTGTTTTAGTTGAATTGGCTTGAGATTGTTGCATCAGATTTGGAGCTTTTAGGATGTTTAAGATGAGTTTAATCTCACATCTTGTTCTATTCTATTCGTATGCTAAATGATTTGATAGAAGTGAATCTTTCGATGAAATATGGCTACTCCATTGTCAATTGCCTTACTGTAAACAAGAGTTAGTAAACTATCAGCAATTGCTTATTATAACTTAGTTTTCCATCTAGTTTCTATGTCTTGATAGTACGGAATGTTTTCTAGTGCGTTCATTTGTGAATCTGGGTTGTAAGTTACAAGTTTTAAATGCCTGGATGCAAAGAAACCATGCCGGAATTGCTGAATGTCATCAGTAGGGAAAGGAAGTTCCTAGAGCACAAGCTTCAAGCATCCCACCGGTCGATTAGTTTATGATGACCGATCGACCAACCATTACTTGGAGTGTGAGCTTAAGGTACTTATTTCCTTCCCTATTGCGTCGTTTGCTGCCCTATTGTTTGATATATTGGGTTATTGAAATCGTGCTTTCTCCTTTCTTCTTTTTCCCGAGTTTTAATTTCCTATTTTGGTGATTTCATATGCCATGGAACTACACTCCATGGAAATGTTTGTATATACCTATTTCATATATATTAAATCTACAAATTGTTTACAAGAAAATTATTTAAAATCTATCATGTCAAACCATATTTGTAAAATTGATTTAGCTTCAAAAACTATTTTCAAACAATAGTTTAAACTATATATGTATGTGTGTGTATGTGAATTTATAATTTTCATTTATCAACTGTAAGTTACTATGCATGTATTTTCAAAAGATTTCTAAGAAATATTTTCAAATATAAAACCATTATTTCACTTGGATGAGAAATCTAATTAAACGATTCAGTAGAACAAGTTGTATAGGACGTTTTTGTTACTTTATCGCCTTGGACACATTCAAATGATTGTTTTTACTAAATTAGGATTTGCAATCTTTTACTAAATATTTAAGCCTCGCCAAGTGGCATAGGATATTTAGCGAAACTCATTTGGTTACTAATAGGGAGTTTGTTACACTTTCCAGTTAGGCATAGCCTTTATGCTCATCTCCAATTAGGCGTAGCCTTTGTATTCGTTTCTAGTTAGGCGTAGCCTTCGTGCTCGTCTCTAGTTAGGCATAGCCTTGTGCTTGTCTCCAGTTAGGCACAGCCTTCATGCTTGTCTTCAGTTAAGCGTAGCATTCGTGTGTGTCTCCAGTTAGGCATGGCCTTCATGCTTGTCTCCAGTTAGACATAACCTTCGGATGTATCTTCAGTTCGGGGTAGCTTCATGCTCGTGTAATGACCTAGATTTTCACTGCTTTGATTTGTGAATATTTAATTAATTATAAATATTAAAATAATACTCTTTTAAATAATAATTAATGATGGTGAGATATTTTTCAAAATGCATTTACCAAAATATATGGTTTGAATAAAAATCAAAAATGTGATCGGAATTCGTTTTCCGAATTTTCAACTTTTCTTCGTCTAAAAGTTAGCGGAAATGTTGAAAACTATAGATTTAATATGTTCACATAGATTTATAATAAAGTTAGGATATGCATATATACATGCACGTATTAGTTAAATGTGTGTGTGTGTGTATATACTTAAAAGAATTTAATTACAAGTAAAAAGTTAACCGTCACATCATAGAAAACATTAGTACATTTAGCACCAGAAACATGTTTAAAACTTAAGAGACATAAGTACAAATTCTAATTAAATGCCTGTTGGCAAGGAGGGGACAAAGGATGGTGATATGGAAGGATATGTGTAGAGGGCATGTACTTAGGTCTAGTTAGGTAATTTAGTAATTTCATGTTATATGAAAATAAATTTTCATTTTTTTTCTCATTTAATCACTTCATTTCCATTACCTAAAAACCTCTCTAAGCTTCATGAAAAACTTTAATGGAGCTTCCTTGATTTCTAAAGTTTCAAAATCTTGGTTTCAATTTAATTTTTAACTTTTGAAACCTCCTCCTTCATTCTACAACTCTACTTCTCCAAAAATCAAGTCAAGCCTCCTAAGAAATTGTCATGGTCGAGCCACCCTATTACTAGGCTGAGCCACTTTGGCTTTTGAAGCCTACAAAATCCATTTTTATTTGAGCAAAGTCAAAGATTTAGATTATTTTCTGATTATAGTGGAAGATCGGGTCGAATTAATAAGCTTTTGGTTGGTTTTGCTGAGTTAAAGCTCCCCCTTTTACTAAAGTTTCTGACTTTATTTATGATGTGAAATTAAATGTAAATTCATGGCTTGTTTGGATGAATATGGTGTTGATTTGGTTATACATATGTATGCTTGGATGTAAATTTGTTTAGACTTGTAAATAAAATGTTAAAAGTTAGTAAAGTGCAAGTTAGAACCTTTCTTATATCATGATCAAACAAACATACAATGTTGTAGGCTACGGAGAAATTAGTACTTGGTTTGTACATTAACACGACATTGAAATCCCTTGATTTCTTACTTGTTTACTTATGGATTTTTCGAGACAAGTTTTTAATGATTTAAACTTTAGTTTATGTTTTCAAAAATCTATATTCAAGTTTATAAAGAAGACAAAACATAAAGCAAGAATTTTGAAATTGATTTGGAGTATGAATCGAGTTTTGAAATTATGGGTCATATCGCGATAGTCGTTATAAATGCAGTTCGTTAAACGAACTCTTTTTGCAAAATTTAAAAAATGTTTTCACTTAAGTATCTTTTGAAAAGTGTTATTAAAACTTATTCTAAGTACGATAAATAATGATAATTATTTAATTAATTTTTATTTATTTAATGATTAATTAGGTAAGGTAATTAGTACTTAAGTTTTAATCAAGTAAGTAAATTATAATTAGTTAATTAATTAAAGGTTAATTATTATTTAATCATTAATTAAATTTAAATTATCATTTAGTTGCTAAAGATTAACTATCAATTTGTTGCTTATTTATAAAAGGGTTTAATTATTAATTATTTACTAAATTAAGTTAATTAAGATTTAATTAAGACTCAATTAAGTATTAACTATTATTAAACAAAGGTTTAATTGCTAATTGATTATTAATTAAAGACTAACTACTTATTTAATTATTATTTACCGATTAACTATTATTTTAATTATTTATTTAAAGAATAATCATTATTTATTAATTAAATATTTAATTATTATCAAGTAAAAAGTTTAAATGTTATTTAATTTTTAAATAAGTGCTTTGAGGTTTTAAACCACTTTATTTTTTAAGATCGGTTTTGTCTTAAATTAACTTTCCTTTAAAGAATGTTTTTAAAACCAAGAGATTTCTTCGTCAATTACCCTTAAGTAACCCTCAATTGAATACGAAACCAAATGACATATGTTTAGCAGAATAAAATATAGTTCTGCTAATTTTATTTATAATTAATATCTTTTAGCCGAACAAATCAGTTCTTCCATAATTTACTAAGTAGATTATGTTGATATCTATTAGGATGAACAAATCATCATTTTGCTATTTTATTAACTTGGACATTTACCCATATGTTAATTTATTATTATTGGCTAATTTCCTTACATATCTGCTTGTTATGTAATATTCGTGTTATAACTTGGATAAATTAAACCCAATTAAATGAACCATTGTGGCTACTAAGCCTCCTTTTGATTTTGCAAATTTTAGCATTTCATTTGTCCTTTATGTAATGGTTTAAAGTTTATTATTATTTTAAATATGATATCTAAAAGATAGTTAAACAATTATTTTATTAACTGTTTGAAGTTAATTTAATATTTTTAAATAATTTTTTAAAATTAATGTTTTGTTGATATTGTTTGAAGATAATTAAATGAAGGATGTTTTAAATAATAATTTGTTTATTTAAGTGTGTTATAAATAAGATATCTTATCAAGAAAACTTTATGGATCAAGTTTTATTAAAGAAGTTTTGTTTTAAATAAAAAAATTATAAATAATTTTGGAGATTTATAAAGAGTGTTATAAATGGTTTTGAACATTTATAAAAGAAGTTTGACAAAATGATTTGGAGTTCTGTGTGAAGGAAATATTATATAAAAAAGAGATTTTTTTAGAGGATTTATTGAAGGAAATTTATAAAAGAATCTGAGATTTGATTTCCTTTAACCGACCTTCTTAATTTAGGTGGAATAAACATTCATTCCACACTTAACACCGAAGGAATATTGTTTGAGGTTATCTTTATCTACAACTTAAATAACATTTTATTTTGATCCTTTGATATGATTTGTAAATGAGAAATCTTTCATAAATGTTTTGTGAATATACTTATGTGAATGAGAGAAGTATATGGATGTCTTTGATAAACTCTTTTGAAAAGAGATTTTAATAAATAAAAGAATTGTTTTGAGGTTTTATGGTTGCTATGGGTAATTAATTCTTTGAATTGTCATCGTTTGTTTATTTGAGAATTAAATAAACGACTCTCAAAACTAGTCCTGTTTTAGCTCATGAAGAATATTGGGTATATTCGAGTTTCTCGGTGAGGACCCAAATACTTATTTTATACTTTCAAAGAACCAGAATTGAGTTAGCCGAAATTTATCGCTTAGTTTGGAGACACCGGTTTTTGAACTTATCCCAACCACTCCATACTACTAATGTTCACGATGAAGTATGATATGAAGCAATACTATTCTTCCCGAGTGTGATTCCAAAGCGGAAGGTAGTAAAATTTTGAATGCTTATTCGATCCCGAAACTACTTATATGCTTGGAGGGCAATTTTAGCATTCTAACATGGTATGTTTTATGTAACTTAATTAAAAGAGGCCATGATCATATTTTCCTATAATTCACATACCTTGTTTTGTCATCAACCCACTAAGTTAAACTAGAACTAGACTGAAATATTTATTATTTATATAATACTTGGGTTAGACCGAGATATTTTAGGTACTGCAACCCATTGACTTTAACAGTTGACTTAGCATGTAGACAGTTGTGTACATGAAAACAATATCTTTTGTTTTAAATTTGGAGTTGTATACATACTTTTATTGAGTTGATGATTCATGATATATATATTCTATTACGATTAGACTAGTACTCCATCATGTATATTATATGGACCTAGTTTGACCACCTTTTGTAGACTCATTATGTATTTGTACGAATATACTCACTTGTACTTGTACAAAATATGAGTTCTGTTGTACTCTGTGATTCTGTGATCTGTGGTATTATATATTGTTCTGAATTTAATAAGCCAGCATGATATTGCTTTGTGCCTAGGTCGTTTATGTCAAAATTTATTCAAGAGAAATAATACACACATAAATAAACTAGTCGATGTTCGCCCAAAGTAATGTTCACGTATGGTCGCTCCTAACCAACCTTATTCTCTATACTAGCAGACGATGTTACACTGTAATATCCTTTATTAATATGGGTATAGAGGTGGGACGTTACATCGTGGTGTCATAGGTGCATTCAGAATAATATACAATATTTAAGACACGAACCTTGGCCTAGACAAACGTAAAGTCCCATCCCTTGAGGTGTTGGATAGAGGCTTAGAATTTATTTGCTAATTACGATTGGAATATAGATGATTATTAGGGAATAATCATTGGGGAGTATTCGTAAGATTTTTTTTCACTATATAGTTATGAATAGATTGTGTAAATTAGGCCTTAAATGGCATATGATAGAATTATTGTGTCCCGATCCCTTAATGATCAGAGTTTCACATGAAAACGGATGGACTGCTATCCGCTGAGCACATTAACCAGTTTGTTCTTATATGTAAATGATTGATTAGTTTTTGGATGCATGGTTGCTTAGAAAATTTTTTAGTAACAACTTAAAATTTAATTTGAGTAGGGATCATCACATGAGAATTTAATACCTACTTGATTAATAACTAGAGCATGCAGTATCCCTTGAGGAATAAACACCGTAGGGGATATTGAAAATTTGATAAAATGAAAGAATGAATCTTATATATGACTAATCAATACTAAAATGAATTTAAATTTTGACATTTTCTTGATGTATTCATGGATGAATGGTTCTGTTCTTGAATTGTAATTAGTGAACTATCAATTATATGAAAGTATAAGTATTTATTTAAAGGAGGTTTAATAAAAAAGTCTACTCAAAATAAAAACCTATTTGATAAGGAATATACCTACCTTGGGTGTTTGATTATGTTTAATATAAGTAACTTAATAGTTTGTAAAAGTAAGGCTATTAAATGATATATGTATATAATACTCAAAGAAACTTTAAAAATATAATTTGTATTGGATTGCTCGATAGGTACTTTAAGAATTATAGTCAAAGCGTCTAGCCAACTTTATCGATAGAATTCCTAAACACTAGGACGAGATAGTCAGATATAGTACTTTAAGTTCTAATATTTTGAAAGACGCATAGATGCTTATGAAAATATTATAAATAATATTTATAGGGAAATAAATGTTGATGTAGAAATTACTCAAAAATGAAATGTTGTTGGGAAAAATAGACACATATACAATGATTTTTGAGAGAAAATGCCTTGAAGATAAATAAAATTTTAAAGAAAGATTATGAGCCATATACTTGATTTTTGAAAAAAAAAATTGTATGAGTATCGATAATAATATTAAGGGATAAGTGATTGAATAATACTATTTGAAAAGATACAATATTATTTAGAAAGATATTTTAGTAAATAAAGATCGGGAGAAATGGGAAAAAAGATATCTATTCCGAAAATAGTAATATATGAGTGTGTATGTGTGTCTATATATGCTTGAAATTTTGGTAGTTAAAAGTAATCATATTTAAAACAATAAAGATATATTATATGTATTAATATTTCAGTTGATGAGTGTAGCTTCCAAGTATTGAGAAAAGACGAGGTCAGTGGTGAGGCGATGTTGATTTCGCGATCAACACTGTAACCAATTGATAAAGAAATTCACTATAAATGGATGACAAAGCTACTTTATTATATTATTCAGTATATGAAAATTTGTATATGTTTATTTATAAGGTATATACTGAAATGAATGTTAAAATTTTATGTATGAAAGGTAATTTAAAGGAAGTTAAAGTAAAACCATAGTCCCATTATTTAATTAATTTGAGATGATGAAATTTTGGGTAATCTATTTCGTGGACGAGAAACATTTTGTGTAAATTTGGTCTTTACAAACACAATCTAATCCTAGAGGATTAGCCATTTTCAATTTCTAAATTTTAATAGTGGAAATTTGATTAGAATAATTAAGGATAAGTTAGTTATGATTTCTCTGAATAGATAAGTAACCCCTTTAAAGTGATGAAATTTTGTATCAAACTTTTTGAAATATAAAGGTTATAATATTTTCAAGAAAAATTCTTAAATCGATTCACATCCTTATTTCAAAGGTTTAACTAAGTTGAACGTCTTAAAAAATCCAAAAAATATTAATATTTAAAATTGGAAAAAATGATATGCTGGAAAAAGATATAAAAAGGTTGTTTAAACTTATTTTCAAATTATTACACAAGGAAAAGTGATATGCTAAATTTTGTGAATTGACATGCAAAGTTTAAAAAATGGTTTATATTAATAGAGTTTATTTAAAAATGAATAATGGAGAAGAATTTGATAATAAAATTTTGAAAATGAATATGTAAAGAAGAATGGAAAACTAAAAGTTGAAATACAATATTGAAAGACCATTTCAAAACACAAGTTTGTGAGAAAATTTTACAGAGAATGATTTATGAGTGTTGTGAATTTAAAAAAATGATTATTTTGTTAATAATCAATTCAAAGGGTATTTAGAGATTATACTTAACAGTCTTATTAAAATTTATGATTTTACATCATGTGATGAAGATTTTTATTAAATCAAAATGGATAGAATTTGAATTCTTTTTATTCATCAATTTGCACATAAGTTATTGCATATAACTTTTTATGCTAGGAAATCATTGATGTATGCTGTTGTGAACAAGTAAAAAATTCACTATCTATGAATTGATAAAATTATTATAGCACGATACAATAATCTTTTTTGAAATAATTGGAATTATTATATGTATGTATAATTATAGTTTTGTAATATAAATTTTTAGTATATTGATTGGTGGTTTGATATAAATAAACAACTTCTTGTGTAGATATTTATTTTAAGCAATTTTCGTACTTCAAAAAAAAGGATGTGATCATTTAGATCCTGTATGTATTACTTTACTAAATAAAGGTTCTTTATCCTCAAAAAATTATTTTGCAATGTGGATAAATTATTTTATCAAAGCTTTTATTTAATACTCCAATCAAACCCCTTATATTTTAAGATCATATCATTTTTATTTCAAATCTAATTTTGTCATTTTTACACTTTTCGAAAAGATGATATGATAATGAACAACTTTGGTATTAAGCACATTTTAAAATTTTGAAATTTGCTACCATTAAAACTCACTTGAAAACAAGGTTAAACTCTGTCATGGATATGGAATATCAAAGCTCGAGCACCTTAGTATTTTGATCATATATCATTCATTCCAGCTCCGATTTTCAAGTTTTTGCACTTTTCAAAAAGGTAATTTTATAAGTAACGACCATTATATAGAACACATTTTTAAGTTTTAATCTTTACTAAACTAAAAGGCCGATTCAATCAAGGTCAAATTTTGGCCCACTTTTTGCAAAACCTGAGCATGTACCTGTTGTTGTTTCAGTTATAACTTCTAACCATCCTGAATTCAACAAAATTGGATTTGCCGAAAAGCTAAGATGAAAAGGAGAAACTTTCATGTAGACCACTTTCATAGGTTTTGAGCTTGGCTGTTGCGAAAACCTATTTCAATTCAGGTCAATTTTTTTTCCATATTTTGCAAACTTGGATTTGTGTTATTTAGTGTAATAACAATAACTTTTGATCTACAAACTATTTTAATATCCAGAAAATATTTTGAAAAGCTAAATACAAGCTTTGTAATTTATTTTTTTAGTCCATTTAAATTTTTTTTGTCAATGTGGCATGATTCTGTTAGTCGAAACACGAGCGACTACAAGAGTTACAAATTTGCAATTCTATAAAGGAATTTATGTATTGCTTTTATTTTCCATACCCTATCTTTTGTACTAATATGTATATTAAGGATGAGTGCAGGTACAGGAAGGCATATCATTATTTTTTGTATGCTTACTTTCTTGTTTGCGCCGTTTTCTTAAGCAAACTAACTAAAATCTCACTACGGGTATGCTTTTAATATATTGTTAGAAAATATTATATTATACTTTGTGGGAAATATTTTTAGATTGAAATTTTGTGATTTCGCTCACGTTGATGGTATTCAAGAGTTAGAAAATATTGAGAAAATTTTCGTTAACTAATTAAGTAAAAGGTTTTAAGGTTTGGAATGAGATAATTTAAAAAAGTCAATCATTTCTAACTTTAGCAATGTGTTTCCTTTGAATTTTAATAGTGATAATAATAGTAGATGCCAAGTTTTCTAGACTATGGATGAAAATGATTTTATTTTAAGATTATTTTAAATGGTTGATTGTTGGGTATGTATTATGTGTGTGTATATATATACATCATCGACTTTTCTTTATAGTAGAATTATGGAGACACAATTTCTTTCATGGTCGAGTCTGTAGCTACCCTAGTATTGGATTACTTTAATAAAATAAGTAATGACTTAAATTGGAGATTTAAAAGAGTAATTCAATTTTCAAGTATTGAAATAAGAAGAAATTTTAAAAAAATAATTGATAAAGCGAAAAGAAATTCATTTATGAAATTCTAAAAATAGTTAATGTTAAGATTGGGATTTTATTTCAATCTATTTCAAATTAACAAAAAATTGAAATATTTGGTATTCTTCTACGAAAAGATAATAGAGCTTATCTCAGATGCCTATCGACGTTTATGGTTGAAATTAAGGCGGATTTAATATTTAGAAGAGTTGGATGAGTGATTATAAGAAGTAGAAATATTAATTAGATTTAATCTCTTATTATAAAAATAAAGACCAAATTTAGTGAGAAATGGAAATGGTAATTTTAAGTGTTTCTTTAACTAAAAATGTAATCAGTTTGTTGACATTTAGGCAGTAAATCGGTAAATTATCATAGTTCATTTGGAGTAATAAATTAAAATTGGAATGGCTTATTTTCTGATGGGTTTTAAGTTAAAACCAAAGTGTTAGATCCAAAATTGGTCACTAACATCCAAATGTAAATGAAAGCACCAACTAATGGTCACATGTAACAGATAGAATATATGTAGAGAATAATAATATGAAGAACAGTCGAAATTAAAATGAAAGCAGTAAAGAACACAGATTTTATAATGGTTCGGCTGACTCCGGCCTACGTCCACTCCAGAAGTTTCCTTTTTATTGATGTTTGAATCAATTACAATTACAAACTGATAGAGTAACCTTTGGCCTTAGAAAATAGAAAGTTAGAGAGTGGAGAGAGTAAGATCCCTTTTTCTGAACCCTCATATGTTGTATTTATAGGCGAATCCTGAGTTGTTGGGCCTCCTGAATAGATTGGGCCCAACAAGGCCATTGTCGAGCCGCGTATATCCTTCGTCCCTAACCGAGCGGCATTTGCTGAGCCACCTAGATAGAGACGTATCCCACCAATGCCAAGCCACTTGATGCCGATCCATGCATACCGAACGAGGTTGGTTGAAACAGAGAATGCCGAACAAGATAGCCGTGCCGAACGCACTCGTATGCCGAACGAGGTAGCCGTGTCGAACGGCACTCATATGCCGAACGAGGAGTTCATGCCGAACAGCATTCATATGTCGAACGGGTTGCTCATGCCGAACGATCCAACATGCCGAATGACCCATTATGCCTAACGACCGATCATGCCGAACAATCCACCATGCCGAACGACCCATATTGCCGAACGATCCATCATTTCGAATCGATCCACCATGCCGAACGACCCACCATGATGAACGACCTATCATGCCGAACGATCCATCATGCCGAACGATCCACCACGACGAACGACCCATTATGTCGAACGATCCATCATGTCGAACGATCCACCATGCCGAACGACCCATTATGTCGGACGATCCACCATGCCTAACGACCCATTTTGCCAAAAGATCCACCATGCCGAATGACCCATTATGCCGAACGATCCATCATGTCGAACGATCAACCATGCCGAACGACCCATTATGCCGAACGGTCCATCATGCCGAACGATCCACCATGCCGAACAACCCATTATGCCGAACGATCCATCTTGTTGAACGACTCATTATGCCGAACGATCCACATTGCCGAACGCAAACGATCCACCATACCGGTCGACCCATCATGCCGAACGACCCATTATGCCGAACTGTACTTTCAGAACCAATACACCCCACCAATGCCGAGCGGCATGATCTTATCATAATGTCGAACGACTTCTAACTTTCCAGTCCATACCAAATTTCCTAGACCCAAATTATGGTCGATCCATCTTTATCCAATCTAATTTCCATTTTCCAAGCGCGTTGCGTCATCCATCCATCCAGTTAAATAACTCCATCGTACACCAGCCTCAATGAACGAGCAGCCGATAATGTTGGATCCTCCTGTCCATGGCCTTGCTAAAAGGTGGATTAACACTAGCCCCCCAAAACATGCCTTGCTGTTGGAAGGTGTGTTTTGAATAGTTTCGAATCCGATATCTAAAGTCCATAGCCATATCATCCGAGTGCATCGTCCTTGGCTACTCCGAGTCGATGTCAGATTCCAAATCTAGTAACCAAAGCCTTAGCCAATTCCATATCCATCCGAACTCGACAACTGAGTCCTAATCCATCCTTATCCAATAACCAATTACCGAATCCTGGACCTCTCCGGGTCAATATTCAAATCTGTTACCTCTCCGGGTTATTGCCAGGCGTAATCCACACCTGACGACCACGGTCCAGTGTCACTGGACATTGAGTAATGTGATGGATTAAGTCCTAAGTCGAATCCTGGTTGCTCCGGACCCTTGCCGTCCATTTTCCATACATGACGACCTGAAGTAGTAACTGATAATATGAGACCTAAGTCCTAGGTTGAATCCTGGTCTCTCCGGACCCTTGCCGAGCATAATCCATACTCGACGACCTGAAATAGTAACCAATAATATGAGGCCTAAGTCCTAGGCCGAATCCTGGTCTCTCCGGACCCTTGCCGAGCATAGTCCATACTCGACGACCTGAATAAGTTGATTTTACGTGCTTGGACAAAGCGACTTACCCCTTGCCGGGTATAATCCATACCTAGTGACCCTTTACCAAAAACCAGATAAAAATCCAATCGAAAGCCAATCCAAAATCCAGATCCAATCCGAAAATAAAAAATCCATATCAAAAATCCAAACCAATATCCAAACTAGAAAACAATCATCCAAATAAAAGTTCAAACCAAGAAACAAACTAACAAAACAAGAAGTTCAAACCAAACCAGGAAAAAGCATATGTCCAAGCCAAAAAAGAGAAAGCAGATTTCACAAACTAGAGCATCGCAGTTTGTTATCATCTCAAAGCATGCCTAGGAGCTATCTCCATCCCCGTACATGAGTAAGTGACTTGGTCGTTTGCCTGTAGTTTTCTACTTATTTCATAATATCCCAGTCAATTGATAACCAATCGACCATCATTCCTGTGCCTTGTACCATCACTGTGTGTGGTAGACAGTGGTTGCTCCCGCCCCACCGCTGCATTTCGAGCTTCGACGTATTGTCGCAACTGTCCAATCCTTACATGCTCCTCAATTATGTCCTTTAAGTTCCTACAGCTGTTGGTATCATGCCCGCCCAAATCGTGGAAGAGGCAGTGTTTTCATGATGCCCTCTCACGTTCGGAGGGTTCTCTAATAGTCGGCCTTCTGTAGGGAAGGCGATTTAGAGTCTCTAAATAAATCTGTTCCAGCGTCTCGTTCAATTCTGTGTAGGTGGAGAATTTTTGCTCTCTCCACCCTTCCTAGCCTTTCCTAATTCGTCATCCAGCTTCCTTTTTCCTTTATCTTTATCTTTCTCCAAGCCTCTGCTGGATGGCCCTCCATCCTCAGTCGCGTTCACCTCCTTTAACTTCACATCTGAGCATGCATCTTCCTGTCAAAGGAATCTCTCAGCTTCGTGAAATAATTCCACAAGATCTATTGGTGGGTCCCATATTAAAGATACCTTGAAATCTGAATTCGCTCTGACCCATGATGCTGCAGCCATTAAGGCCATCGATGGATCCTGTTGATCCATCGAAGCGACCTCTACATTGAACCGAGTTAAGAAAGCTCTAGTGATTCCTACGTCCTCTGTTTTATCGATGTCAACGTCATTACATTCTTTGGCATTTTGATATGTACCCGAAACGGCTTCAGAAACCTGTCCACCAACTCTGTCCATGTCCCGATAGATCCTTCTTCCAGCGTCCTGAACTACATAATAGCCATGTCCATCGAAAATAAAGGGAAACATCGAGCCATAACTTCTTCCGAGGCCCCCAGCACCTCCATGTGTCTGGTATATCTCATCAAGTGATCTGTTGGATCGACCTTGCCATTGTACATTTTCACGTTAGGTAGCTTGAAATCTGGCGGATTCTGAGCTATCCTGATTTCACGAGTGAACAGACTCTTGTTTACTCCTTCCAGATCTCTATTGGTCAAACCTCTACGCATAGTTCGCCTGATAATCTCGGCTAATCCAGCATTGTCCGTCAAGGGTTTCCCCCCGAGTCCCCGAGGGAATTTTGGTACATACTCTTCATCTATTTCTCTTACATTCCTACCAGCATCTTGTTGCGTGGTGTTAGCTGGAACCCCTCCATGAACTGGTTCGACATTATCTGGTGGTGCGCCCCTGAGTTCAGGTCCATTCAAATTGTTAGTCGTTTACTGGTTGGGGTTTGCCCTTGCTGAATTACTCCATCCACCTACTGGTTGTGTCCCTCTAGTCCAATTCCGAGAACTTGAGCACCTGCAATTCCTGATTGTCCAGATTGCCTAAGAAGAGTTTGCATCATCTCTTCTTTTCGTTTCATCATCTGCCCTTGCATAGAATTCATCATTACCTGCATCTCATCCCGAGTTATGTAGACGGATGCATGCTCCTCTCTAGATCCAGAAGAGGCCGCTTGACTTCCTTCTTGATTGCTCCTTTTCGCTGCTTACTTCCTTGTTGGTGGTCTAGCCATTGCTTCCTAAAATCTGAGTTTTCAAGCTTTTCAATCCAAAATCCAAGCTTCAAAATCCCTGAGTGCTAGCGTTCTCAGTGAAAGCACCAAAATGTTAGTGCCAAAATTGGTCACTAAAACCCGAATGTAAATGAAAGCACCAACTAAGGGTCATAGCTAACAGATAGAATATATGTAGAGAATAATAATATGAAGAACAGTCGAAATTAAAATGAAAGCAGTAAAGAACACAGATTTTATAGTGGTTCGGCAAACTCCGGCCTACGTCCACTTCAAAAGTTTCCTTTTTATTGATGCTCGAATCAATTACAGTTACAAACTGATAGAGTAGCCTTTGGCCTTAGAAAATAGAAAGTTAGAGAGCGGAGAGAAGAAGATCCCTTTTCTTGAACCCCCATATGTTGTATTTATAGGCAAATCATGAGTTGTTGGGCCTTCTGAATAGCTTGGGCCCAACAAGTCCATTGCTGAGCCGCGTATGTCCTTCGTCCCTGACCGAGCGGCATTTGCCGAGCCACCTGGGCAGAGCTGTATCCCATCAATGCCGAGCCACTTGATGCTGATCCATGCATACCGAACGAGGTTGATTGAAACATAGAATGCCAAACAAGGTAGCCATGCCGAATGCACTCGTATGAAGAACGAGGTAGTCCTACCGAACATCACTCATATGCCGAACGAGGAGTTCATGCCGAACGGCATTCGTATGCCAAACGGGTTGCTCATGCCGAATGACCCATTATGTCGAACGAACCATCATGCCGAACGACCCATCATGCCGAATGATCCAACATGGCAAACGACCCATTATGCCGAATGATCCATCATGCCGAATCGATTCACCATGCCGAACGACCCATTATGCCGAACGATCCATCATGCGGAACGATCCACCATGATGAACGACCCATTATGCCGAACGATCCACCATGCCAAACGACCCATTATGCCGAACGATCCATCATGCCGAACGACCCATCATGCTGAATGATCCATCATGCCGAACGATCAACCATGCCAAACGACTCATCATGCCAAACAATCCATCATGTCGAAAGATCCACCTTGCCGAACGACCCACTATGCCGAACGATCCATCATGCCGAACTATCCACCATGCCGAACGACCTATCATGCTGAACGTCCCATTATGCCCAATGACCCATTATGCCGATCCGCAATTTAAGAACCAAAACACCTCACCAATGCCAAGCGGCATTATCTTATCATAATGCCGAACGACTTCTAACTTTCCAGACCGAACCAAATTTGCTAGACCCAAATTATAGTCGATCCATCTTTATCCAATCCAATATCCATTTTCCAAGAGCGTTGCATCATCCATCCATCCAGTCAAATAACTCCATCGTACACCAGCCTCGACGAACGAGCAGCCGATAATGTTGGATCCGCCTGTCCATGGCCTTGCTAAAAGGTGGGTTAACACAAAGTCCAAAAAATTTGCCCTATGATGAAATCCTCCTTAGGCAAATATTTTATATTTTTTATACTTACCGTGAAGAAGAAAACAAAATTTCTTAAACTTTACCCTCTTTGTGAACCAAGAAAACAAGTCTCCTATCTTTTCAAATTATGTCAAATAAAATCGCATAAATTCCTAATTTCAAACACTGGATCCTTTTCAATCTTCTATATCCTACAGACTAGAAGAGAGAGTTTTAGCCATGGTTGGAGGTCGGAATTAGTTGAATAACAAGGTGGAAGGGTGAAAATATTAATCTTAAAATGCTAGGCAGTAGAAAAATCATAAGTGAATCTAAAAAATCGGAACAATCTAAAATTTTGATTCTCGTATATATACACCTACAGTTAAAATTTCATGAAAAAATATTTATATTTGCTATGCTAAATCCCCACAGCTGTAATGGCCTGTTTTTCCATACCCTTTGAATCGACAATAAACCACACATGTCCAACTCAAATTGCACGAATAAGCGGATCATTAACGATAGAAAGAAAACTAAGATATAATAGAGTCTCACACGAATGGAATAACATATATTATTTCAATAATAATCTTTACAGCGGAATACAATATCAGAGTCTAACCTAGATTCAGCCAGGACAGTTATAACACCTTCCCTTACAAATGCTGACAACAACAAAACAAATGAAATAGATGGAGCAAATAATAGAATATGTTCGTACGATGATGAAGATCTCTAGCTCTCCTTTGGAAGCTCCAACTTTCTTCAACTTAACCTGAAACTATTCGGATCTGACCCAAGTATTAAAAACACTCGGATCAGGCTTGATAAACTAGCGTGAAAAACTCAAACATAAATGACAGTGTCATATATCATCCTTTTGAATAAAATCCTTTGAAAAGAAAGAGTATCTCAAAAGACCACGTCCGCACATAAACACGGACGGGGTTTTACCTTATGATAACTAGAACACTTTTATACCAAAATACACTTAATATTATTTTTAATGACAATCATTTGAAAACACTTTTCAAATAAACTTATTCAAATAAGGTATCAATATCTGGACTAAGTCTATGGTAATATATCCAGACTGGGTCAACGGAATATACCGAATGGAATATATGATACCAAAATGGATAGACGAAATGTTTGCAAGTCATTATAGCTATTTTGGGAATACAGTCAAAACCGTAAAGCTCGTATTGGAATTGGATTTCCAACATGATAAGAAACTAGTGGAAAGATCAATCTGTATCCACGCCTTAAGTCCATGACTCAGACGCCGTTATACAACAACACAAATGGCTAAAAGTGGATACAATCTATGAATAACATCCAAGGACTCGGACTTCGCACACCTTTGCCATGGGTCCCAAACGTATCTGGTACCTAGGGCTCAGAACATCTGATTACCCATATCACTACTATCCAAAATGTGAGCATACATATAACCACGTAGAATCCCATCATAATCGAAGTGTAAGGCTCGCGAGGCTATGCTCAATTTCTTCAAAGCCATACTTTTCATACAAAACCACGCTTTGATCATAACAGGTTCCACTTTGAATGCC
Source organism: Allium cepa (assembly GCA_030765085.1). Classification (NCBI taxonomy): domain Eukaryota; kingdom Viridiplantae; phylum Streptophyta; class Magnoliopsida; order Asparagales; family Amaryllidaceae; genus Allium; species Allium cepa. The sequence continues at coordinate 890,002,095 of CM060929.1, forward strand.
ACACTTCCATTCCCTTGATCACTATTTGACTCCCACAGGCATACAACCTCTGAGCTCGTATGTCTCAGAGAAGGGTGCTAAGCTAAGAAAAGTTCCCTTTCCACCACTAAGCAAATGTACATTTTTAAAAGTCAAACAATGTCTCAGAAATGCAATGCCAGACATTCATCCATACAAGTTCGTTCTAGGACTGAACAAAACCAAAGGCACTTTCCTCGACCATTACTTGGCGAGAAGGCCTTGCAATCCAAAAAAATCTCCACAATAAGGAGACCATTGCTTTAAATAACTCTATAATGAGAGGGACCCAAAGCATGTCACAAGAAGTCCCCACTCTATAAATATCCACAGTCTTCAATAATCATCATCTTCAATATATCTTCACTTTCGAGCGTATATACTAGTTCGAAGTGGTTTTCGGATAGGAATCACCCAAATCCGACTCTGGTTCCTTCGAAGCCAATCATCGCTTTATAAGATGTCAAGTTCATATGTGGATACCAATCATCAATCAATTACTTCATCTTTTATAAAATATCTTTCTTAGATATATTATATCAAATATTTATAACACTTTATTTTATCTTAGGATTAAAATGGATTGATATTTATTTTGGAGCATTCAGGATATAAAATGATTCGTTATGTTACCGATGATTTTGGTAACCCGTAATTAAAAAGTAGGCATGTGTTTTTGGTATAGTCCACTCTTGGAATAGAGGGATATACTTATTTATCGATTGTATTAAGGTTGGGACCCAGTTTCCTTGTTATTGGGAGAAACCTCCCAATCTGGTTGCATATGGTTCGATATGTTTTTACTATAGTATTTGGGATTTCCAAATAAACTTTTCAAAAGTGATTTAAGATCCTAAAGTAAAGTATAATTTGAATATAAAAGATATATATATTTCAAAAGTTTTGAAATAAGAATTCGAGAATAAAGTCCAAAGAGATAATTTCTGTAAAGGTAATTAGATTTGAAAACCTAAAATTGAAGATTAAGCCTAAGTGGGTGGTTTTGGAATTACATATTGTTTGTTGCATCGTAGGCTCCATGAGTCATATTTGTGGTAGGAGAATTACGTTGGCTTGATCCTGTATCTAATTAGGTACTCAATTTGATAGGGGTATGTAGGCAGTCATAAGTGGCAGTGATGCAGCCCCAATAATGACATAATATTTTTTTCTATTTATTGTTTGCAAATTATCGTGAGTTGATATCTCTTTTCTGCTTACTGTTTTATTCCGCGTTTACATTGTTTATTGAGTTCCAAGGTAAGAATAGTGTTGTCTCTCTCATCAGAGTTTTGCAGTGGTAGATTTATAGTCATTGTATTTGGTATATATTAAATCACACTTTGTAGAACTAATAAATAAATAAATTACTTTGATAAGTTGTATAATTGAAATTGTATCCTATACATTTAGTAATGTTGAATATTTATAAAATATGGTGTATTAAATTAGTAGTTTTCATTAGTAGTTTTAGAACGGACAGATTTTTTAGCAATTTTAGCTGGTCCGAAAACCCGTTCGTCACAACAGCATTGTGGACGAAATTCAAGATTGTTTTAGTTGATTTGGCTTGAGATTGATGCACGCAATTTGGAGATTTTAGGATGTTTAATTTGAGTTAATCTCACATTTTGTTCTATTCGATTTACTTGCTAAATGGTTTGATTGGATGTGAATCGTTGGATGAAACATGGCTGCTTAATTGTCAATTACACTACTGTAAACAAGAGTTAGTAAACTTTCAGTAATTACTTAGTGTAATTTAGTTTTCCATCTAGTTTCCATGTCTTGATAGCATGGAATGTTTTCCAGTGTGCATTTGTGAATTTGGGTTGTAAATTGTAAGTTTTTAATGTTGGGATACAAAGAAAACCATGCTGGAATTGTTAAAAGTCGCCGGTGAGGAAAGGAAGTGCTTGGAGCGCATGCTCCAAGCATCCCATGGGTCGACTGGTCTAAGATAACCAGTCAACCGGTAAATAAATAGAGTGTGAGCTCCAAGTACTTCTTCTTCTCCCCGTTGCGTTGTTTGCTGCCTTGTTCGTTTGCTGCTTTGAGTTCTTGAATTCGTGCTTTCTCCTTGCTTCTTTATCCTAAGTTTTAATTACCTATTTTGATGGTTTCATATGCTACGGAATTATACACCATGGAAATGTTTATATATACCTATTTCATATATATTAAATCTATAAATTGTTTGCAAAGGAAGTTATATAAAAATCAATCGTATCAAACCGTATTTATAAAATCGATTTAGCCTCAAAATCTATTTTCAAACAAGAGTTTAACCTATATATGTGTGTGTGTGTATAGAAAATTATACTTTTCGTTTGTCAACTACAAGTACTAACAAAGTATTTTCAAAAGATTTCTAAGAAATATTTTCTAATACAAAATCACTTGAAAGGGAAATCTAACTAAATAATTTTGTAAAACAAGCAGTATGGAATGTTTGTGTTACTTTATCGTTTAATTCTTGGACTCACTCAATTGGTTATTTTATTTAAAGTGGGATTTGCGAACCTTTAGTAAATATATAAGTCTCGACAAGTGGTATGGGAAATTTGGCGAAACACATTTGGTTACTAAAAGAGAGTATTTTACACTTTCCTGTAAGGCGTAGCCTTCATGCTCGTCTCCAACTAGGCGTAGCCTTATGCTCGTTTCCAGTTAGGTGTAGCCTTCATGCTCATTTCTAGTTAGGTGTAGCCTTATGCCCGTATTTAGTTAGGCGCAACCTTCATGTTCATCTCTAGTTAGGCATGGCTTTCATGCTCATCTCTAGCTAGGTTTAACCTTCGGGTTTGTTCCTCATGCCCGTCTCTAGTTCGGCAATTTTTTATGTTTTATTTATTGAAGCCTCATGTTTTGAGTTATACTTTGTAAATAACCACTTTTCTGTCTTTGTGATAATAATGCCATTTTCATAATTTATAGTTTTTTTAGATCATGACTATATAATTTTGGTTTTTCCATTATGACTATATTTGATGTAATGCATTTGAAAGAGACCATGATCATATTTTCCTCTAATTCATATACCTTATTTTGTCACCATCTCACTAATTTGAATTAGAAATAGACTGGCACGTTTATTATTTATATAATACTTGGATCAAAATGAGATATTTTAAATACTGTAACCCATTAATTCTAAGGTTAGCTTATGATGGAGACAATTGTATATATGAAAACTATATCTTTTTTAGACTTTGGGTTATATACATTCCTTTCGTTGAGTTAATGATTCATGATATATATATATTCTTTTGGGATTAGACTAGTACTCTATCATGTTATTACGTGGATCTAGTGTGACCATCCTTTGTAGACTCACTATGTATTTGTATAAATATACTCACTTGTACTTGTGCAATATATATGTTCCTTTACACCCTATGATTTTGTGATATGTGATATTATATATTGTTTTGAATTTAATAAGCCAGCATGATATAGCTTTGTACCTAGATTGTACAAGTCAAAATTGATTCAAGTGAAAAAACTAAACACATAAATAGATGAGTCGACGTTCTCCCAAAGTAATGCTCACGTATGGTCGCTCCTAGCCACCATTATTCTACATATCAACAGACAATATTATCTTGTATTATCCTTTGTTAGTATTGATATAAAGGTGGGGCATTACAACCTGTCTTTAACAAGGTTTAAGGAATATGTGTATACCATCCATCTTCCCCAATATAGTAATAAACCTTTATTAATCCTAAGTACATAAAAAAAGGTTACCTTTTCCTTGCTAATCTTAGCATACATCATCATTAGAGGGGTAATCAACATGGAGGGATTGGAGAATATCATTTCTGGCTGATTTAAATTCATTTTCTTTGATGTCCATTTCAAATATGATGGAAAGATTGGTATTTTAGATATTTGGCGAGTGATTCTTAATCCCCCACTACTCTACACGTGTCCATATAGTTAAAATAAATGTTTTTAACTTGATTTTGGTGATAAAACATTTTCTAACTTTAATCCCACTTCTTTATATTCTTATGACTGAAATTAAAATGATTTAAAATGTGTTTTAAATAGTTTTGCAATCCCTTTTAATCATATTTGCATGTTAGTGTAAAAGTTAGATCTAGCCAGGACTTGTTTGATTACCATGTTTTGATGAATTGAACATTTATATGGACGTTTATGGATGATATTTCAGATTTGTATGATGTGCTTGATATAGTTTACTAGTTCATTTAGGTAGTTAGGAAGGAGGTCATTGAATCTGCAGATCAGAGGCAAAAATGATCGAGTTTGGATGAAACTTGTAGGAGGGACTATGGAGTAAGGGAGAAACCTGTAGTTCAAATTGAACCTAGATTAGCTTAGGTGATTCACATCACGATGAGTGGAAGTGGCGGTGGAAAATTTAGTTCAAAGGGATTCACTTATGTCACGCTTCAGGCTTGCTTAGGAAAAAACATAGGAGTGCTTTGAGTCGAGCCTTGGGTTGGCAAAGGAGAGGGGTTCAAAAAACCAAAAGCCCAAATTTAGCTAAAAGCAGAGTTCAAAACTTAGTAGGCTTCCAAGCAATATTGGGATCTAGTGACTTGTAAGGTGAAGCATTAAAGGAAAGGAGCTTCACGCATGAAGATTGACCTAAAAATGGTGAACTATACACCTCAACACCGAGTAGTTTGTGTTAGTACTGACCGGTCTATTTTGGTCAAGTCAAGGTGAAACTTCCAAGAGGTAAAGTGTAGACTTGTAGGTCATCCTGAAGGTGTTCTTATTCACTTGGGCATAGATGGCGATGTAGTTGCACGATGGTAGTTTCAAAGCATCAGTGATGGTAAGTCGATGATGAATGGAGTTAGGTTCCAAAGATGGCGACTCGATGTTAAAATGAGCTATGGGAATGATCATCCATAAAGTGCAAGTTCCAGGAAGGGTGACCCATGGATAGGGTGTTGAATGGTCCTATTGTGGAAATAAGTAATGTGGAATGATTCCTTGAGAATAATGGAAACTAGATGGAGAAAAAAAGGACTTGGACACACGTGCTTAGGGATTATTGGTACTTGGAGTGTTTTATTGTGTTCTGGAAAGCATGGATATTATAAGTGCACTCATGGGTACTTTTTTGGCTACCTAAGATCAATTGAATGGATCCGTGTACCCTGGACAAACATAATGGGCCTAGTATAAGCTACGGGCTAAAGGCAAGTACACTGAAAATTGGGATTTCCATTAATCCCTAGCAGGTGACAGGTCATACATGCTATCATATATCTAAAGCACATCGAGTGATGGTGAGGATTGTTTAATAGAAGCTTTGCTTGCTTTGATTGTTTTCTCCTATAGTTTATCACTCTAGGATTATTGCCTGAGATAGGTATTGTGGATTAGGATGCAATTTTTACATAAGTACCATTGATGCATGCACACATGGGTACCTTCTATGCTCTATCAAAATTTTATAGTAGCATATATATTATGTTAGCCGCATGCACACATGAGTACCATTGATGTAGTTTTCTTAATGGGAGACTGATCATTCTTTTACAAATCAAGAATGAGCCGACATATAATAAATTCAATGAGGAAGTCCATCTCGAGAGTTGAAGAAGGAGTGGGTTCGGGGGCTGCTACCCTGACATGTAAACGATGTTCAACGTGGTGATGGCAAACATGCTGGAAAATGCCCAAGCGACCGCTCTGAATGTTGTTATTAGTGGTAGTTCCCAAGTGCATGCATCTAGAGTTGATTTCTCTAAGTTGAATAAGGATTTTGCTAGTCCTGGTGGTAAACCATTCCAAGGAACGAAATCAGTTATGGAAGTGCAGGATTGGCTGGGCACCTGCAAAAGAATCTTTGATGGCCTTGAATTTGATGATGCTATGAAGATGAGGTTGGCTTCCTGACAGCTACAAGGGAGATCCATGAACTAATGGAACGCTATTAGGGTTGCCACACTTGAAGATCAATAAAATTGAAACCAGTTCAAAACTCGATTCGAGGAGAAGTTCATTTTAGCTGCTCAGAAGTCGATGCTATTCAGAAAGTTTGCTAATTTGAAGCTCGGAGACATATATGTCTCCAAGTATGTTGCGGAGTTCGACGCCTTATAGAAATATAGGATGTTCTTCATCGACACTCTATTTAGGAAGAATGAGAAATTTTGCATGGTTCAGACGAATTTTTGGAGGTGAAGTTGGTGTGTCATATCAATGAGTCATTTGAGTGACTCATTGAGAAAGCTCTTCACTGGGAGAGTTTATACCCCAAGTAAAAATGTTTTGTTATGGTAAAGAAAGAGAAAAACCACAACAAGGCAGTAGGGGAAAAAGGAAATGGAATGGTTAGAGAAAGAAGTTTTAGCAAAAGAATCCTCAAAAGAAGGCTAAGTGGGATCTTTTTTATTATGGTTGTGGTGATATAGGTCACTTGATTAGAGATTGCAAAGCTAATGGAAAGAAAAGTGCTATAATTGTGAAAACTTCAGACATATATAGAAGAATTGCCTAGAGCCGGCATATCATAAATAGGTTGTGAAGGCATATGCTTTGGATGTTGTCCTGACTTTATCGAGTGCTCCCTCAACAGAGGAGACGGGGAAGAGTACCACAATCCAAGGTATGCTTTCTATTTATGGCGTTTTTATATGTGTTTTGTTCGATACTGGATTTCACGTTCCTTCATATAATGTGACCAAGTAGATAGATTGGGATCGAAACCCAAAATAGATGACCGAACTTTAATTGTGGCGAACCTTGTTAAAGGCTCCACTACCATGTGCATGGTTTGTCATGATGTGGTCTTATTGAGTCTTAGATGATTTATTGTTTGTGATTTTTATGTTTTGAATTTTTTTAGGTTCGGTATTATTTTAGGTATGGATTGGCAGAGGAAGTATGCGGTAGTGGTGCATTGTGAGAAGTTGTTGGTCACAATTGCGATTGTGGTGGGGTGGACGATAGTGATTGGCTGCTTGTCGAGGATGGGGTTATGGTTAGCTTTCTATATTTGCTTGAGGTTCCATAGGATGAGTTATGCCTTTAAGGCCTATGGCATACAGAAAGCAAAAGGAGTTGGAAGTACAAGTGAATGACCTATTGAAGTGAGGGTTCATTCGTAGGAGCATATTTGAGTGGGGCGCACCTTTAGTACTCACCACTATGGCGAAAGGCTCTCTGAAATTGTGTGTAGATTGTTATGAGCTGAATAAAATGATGAAGAAGAACATATATCCACTCTCGCATATCGATGACTTGTTCGATCAACTCCATAGTGCGAAAGTGTTATCTCAGTTGGATTTTGCGATGATTTTTTATTAACTGAGAGTAGCGAAGGGAAGTATGTAATCACTGCGTTTCATATGCCATCTGGTTTCTATGAGTGATTGGTTATGCCATTTGGGCTAACCAATGCGTTGGTATACTTTGTTGATCTTATGAATTGTGTCTTCGGGGATTAACTAAATAAGTCTATGCTTGTGTTCATGGATGATATTCTGGTCTATTCTAGGATAAAGGAGGAATACAATATAAACTTGAGGATTGTGCTTAATGTGTTGAGGAAGCATGGATTGAAAAAGAAGTTTTCGAAGTATCACTTCTGGACGAGGGAAGAGAGGTTCCTCGGTTATGTTCATCTCCAAGCAAGGCATTGTACTAGATCTTACCAAGGTGGTAGTGATTCAGGATAAAAACCAACCTAAGAACACAACTAATGTGAGAATCCTAGGATTGGCAGGATATTATGGACCTTATCATCAAGGACTTCTTTAAGGTAGCAGCACCGTTGACTGATATAACGAAGAGGAACCAGACTTCTGTTTGGGATGTGAAGTGTGAGCATGCATTTGTAGGTCTGAAGGAGAGGTTGATGAGTGCACTAATATTAACTATTCCAAGTAGGAATGAGGAGCTGACGGTACATATAGATGCCTATGGTACTGGACTTAGTGCGCTGTTGATGCAGAGGGGAAAGGTAGTCTTTCACACTAGTCGACAGCTGAATTCGCACGAGAAGAAGTATCCAACTCATGATTTTGGAATTTATGGCTGTTTACCCACTTTTTAATCAAAGCAGCTAACTTAAAACAAACCTAGAGAACTCATACGGAGTCTAATTGAGTTGAAATATTGGAAGAACTCTTAAAAGACGTAAAATAAGGATCACAAAAGAAAGGATTGATTGGAGTTAGTATGATGGATTGTTGGCGATCCCTTGATGGGTCGCTAGCGACCCATGTAGCATGGGCCCCACCACCTCACATTTATAAGGTAGGCCCCAAACACCCTGTAATAACCCAAAATTTAACCCGTGATAATTAATTTGTTACTTAATTGAATAATAAAATAACTTTGTGAGATTATCAGAATCAAGCCACGGAGGTTGCACCATTGTGTCCATGGTAATTTTCCAGTCAATTTCCATATATAGAACGTCAGAATCCAAGTTAATTTGAGCAAAGAACGGAAAGAAACTATATATATATATACACAGGTCGATAAGCCAGTCGACTTAGGCACCAAGGCGGTCGACCACCCAGTCGACCCGCCTCTGCTAATTTTGAATGAACGAATTTTTGTTCGTTTGAACGTTCCAAAGCCCTTAACCAACAAGTTTTGCATCGTTTAAACCGTTCTAGTCCCTCCATTTCTGCATTCGATGGCCCTTATTCAGCCTATGACATGGTTGCATCCTATTTAGTCTCCAAATCCAACAGTCCGAGATCCACTTCTACACCTATAAATAGATCCCTATACCTAACACTTTTTCTCATTCTAGGTTTTCTCCAATTGGGTTCACCATTTTAGGAAGGACCCTAAATGGAATAATTTTTTCAAAGGAGAATATCATTATAAATTAAATTATTTTACGACTCTAAGTGGATCCGGGAAGACTAAAGGAAAATATTAGGACCAGAGGTGAGTGATTGTAATTATTTTAAGATTTCTTTAAGTAACTAAAAATAATAGGATTTCCAATAGTTGTAGTTTTACTACAATTTTTGGAATAGTCTTTTTAGTAGTTTATTTACAGTTTTTAGAATTATTTTCAGTCTGTTTCCTTTCCGCGATTCTTTTCAATAATTTTGGTTTATTTCTGTTAAGAAATTTTTTTTAAACTGATTTACAGTGTACAATATTTAAGTTTATTTACTGTTATTTACTTCTTTTTTGACGTTTTGGAATTTATTTAAGCGTCTATTCTCTTCATCCCCCTTTTTCTTCGCATATAGATTAGAATAAATTAAATGTGAATATGGATTATATAAGTAAGAATATTGAATGAAGAAAATAAGATGTAAATTATAATGACTACAATAAATAATGAAATTGGACTCTAATAAATAATGGAATTGAATTGAAATTGCGCCTAATTATAATTAGAATTAGACTAATTAAAGATAATTGGCATAGCTATAGCTTAGAATTATAACTAAATAGAGTAAAAGACGAAAGAAGCTTATTTTCACACTTAGACCTTGGGTTAAGTAATAAGCATGATTATAACATATGTTATAATAAGAAATGGAACATAATGAGGCTTATTTTAAGACTTAGGATAAATTAGTAAGCAAAGATAGTAGGGATAAATTGTAAAGGCTTATTTAAATAATTTATCTAAGTTAATAAGCAAAGACAAAAGTAGGACTTGTACCAAATAGCATTTCCTAGTAGACAAAAAGGTGAGCCTAGGTCACGCTTATTCTAAGAATGGTTGTAATTGGTCAAGTAAAAGTCCAAATCACGGGGATTTGGATAAGGGACGCAACTAAATAATATTTGGATGAAGGGACAGTACCAACAAAATTTCCCCTATAAATTTTATGGACACACAGTGATCTCACATTAGCCTGAAGGTTGATGAGGGGCACGCTTATGCAGGATGTTGAGGTAATAAGAAGAACCAATAGGTTGAGCAAAGGGTAGCATGGGTATGGTGGAAGTTACGCATACGACTTCCGTTCGGATACTCAGTAATAGCTATGAGTTCTATGCGCTTAGTATGAGTGTCTTTCGTAGACTTCATTGCCTTCTGTGCAGGGTGCTATATATGTCATCCGGATCCATAGTGGTTGCTCTATGCATCTTTCGTAGATGCCATTGACTGTTGTGCAAGGATTTACGAGCGGCTGGTCCACAGCAAGGTCTATGGAGTAGGAGGCCGATCGAAAAAGGTAGAATTAGGGTTACATACTAATTACAGGATTAGGAATTCAGCCTAATTAAAGCAGAAATCGAGGACAAGTGCAAGTAATCAAAGTTAACCTATCTTATAAATTAAGCAATATTTAATCATACTTATTTCCGATTTATCTCTTCCCTAATTCCTTTATTATATTTATTTATGCTAAAACTGTTGTAAAGTCTATTACTTTATCTTGCTTAAAGACTCTAGTAATTACTATCATTCACCAATCTCTTAGTTTAACCCACTCCTCTGTTTTCCCCTTTCCCTCCTAGGCAATCAAGAGAGAAGTCAGTAGATTGCTGCAGCTTGGAGTTTTCTTGGAGGAGATTTCTTTTGTATATATTTTTTTATTTCGTCTTTTGTTCTTTCTATGTACTGGCTTATTTTGTGTGATATTATGGACTCTGATTTTGGGATTATGAATTTTTATTTCATACGACATGATGGGTTTTGAGATGGATGTTGTATTGGGTATTTGACTTATCTATGAAGTAATTATGAAGCTTTTTTTTAATTAAGTTATTATTTTATTTTCCGTTGGTTTTACCTATTTTTGTCTTGTGAATCTTATTCTCTGTTAGTTTCAGTTATACCAACAATGCACCATGACTTTTAATGTGTCCTTTTGGGTATATTAGGGGTGCGGGGTGTTTCACACCCTCTAAAGTGTACCTATAAAGTTTCGTCTAATTTCGTTAAGTTTTGTGTGAGTTATGGATGGTTCTTCTAGACCAGATGACCCATGAAGACAGATGATCAAATTAACTCCAAACGACTTGATATTTGGATAACACACTCAAAAGAACAAGTGAATAGCACTCAAGGAAAATTAACCAGAAATAATCCAAGGAGTTGGATTGCTAGCGATCCATCTCCTATGGATCGCTAGCAATCCATAGGGATGCTTCACGAGTCATCATGACCTCTTGCATTTTGATTCATTATCTCTTCTAAATATGTTTGCCAGGTTCCATAGCCTTCCAAGCAACATAGTTCAAGAAAAAAAGACCCATCTGATTCTAGTCATAGATCAGTCTAATTCATGTATGAATCATCGTTAAAACAAGAAATCTAGCTACGAAATCACATGGAGAGCATCTACATAAGGCATGTAATGCAACCCAAGTGAAATGATCCAATAATATTCTAACTACATGGATTGCTAGCGATCCATGCCCTATAGATCGCTAGCGATCCATCAATTCAGGTTAGGTCGCTATGAAATTTTTGGAGCTCCTTCGTTTTCTTAAGCTTAGGTCTCTGGCAAAGTGGCTCAGCCCAATAGCTCTTTAATCCTTATAAACGTTCACCTATCTACAACATAAAGAGGATCTTCTAGACTGACTGCTGAAACTTTGCAAAAACTATTCTTCACTCTTCTCCTCCCACATAATAGTCATCTAAAGGGTTCGCTGTGATTCTCCAACAAACTCTAACACTGGTGACTCGATCTTACCTACTAGATCAAATCAAATAATAATCAGATTAAACTTGTAATTGCAGTCAGTCAATAAAAATATTTATAAAGTGGACAAACGCTTCGTTAATAGCCGAACCACTATAAAAATCTCTTGTCTCTTTACTTTACTTGCAAGTTATTATTTCTTATTTCTATTTTATTTGGCTTAATAAACAGAGCTGGTGCTTGCACACTCAATGCAAGGTGTTGATCCATTTTTTGGCTTAGCATTTTGGTGGTTTCACTGAAGAATAAAATCAACCAGAGCCTGCGGCAGTCAGGAAGTATCCTTAAATTCTCAACTATGTAGCTAGAGAAGAAATGGAAAGGCTGATGAAGGAGATGCAAGATGAAATCTTAGCTAGGCAACAAGAGATGAAGGAGGGATTCTTCCAAAGGATGGGACAGTGAGGAATCGCAGGAGATGTAGGAGTTCAGACCCTAGGAAACAATACAGGAGCTGCTAGAGTTGGATTAGAACGAGATGGAACGTTTCCTCCATACCCAAAGCAACCGATACTTGGGGGCGAAAAGGGAGTCAACCTGGGAATCAACGCTGATGATGAGATCAATTTAGAGCAGGCACCGAAAGGGCCAACAATAGAGTGACTGTTGAAACTCCCAGAACTGGTGGTACGAGAGCTAATTCGAATACTAGAGTGCAAACTGCAGAAGAATTTGTACCAGGGCTGCCCCGGGGGAGTAGAGCATAGAATAAGACTGGAAGAGTAGGGCAGAAAACTAGTGCGCAATGAGTGGAGTATTCGTCGGATTTCCTTTACCAAGGTGGGGGCAGAACATCGCTTTCGGTCGAAAGTATTGATTGGATGGTGAAAATCAAGTTGCTGAATTGGTAAGAAGGTTGGTTAGAGGAGGATCTATAGATCAAGATTTGGGAGATGTGAACAGAAACACAATTACTCCTAATATCTGAAATGCGAGAAATCCTTTCAATGTCATGCTACTTGCGCTGGAAATGTATGATGGAAAGGCCGATCTAATGATTCGTCTAATGAGATGTATCCAACATTTGGAGGTGTTTCCAAGTTCATATCTCACAACCGAAGAATGTGATGAAATTGGAAAATGTGAAGCAGTGGCCTGGGGAAACCTGAAAGTTATTTAACAAGATTTAATGCAGCAGCGGCTTCGGTCGATAGGCAGACCCATCAATGATTTTGATGGCAGCAATGTCTGGAGTCGCAAGCAAGACCAACTTTAAGGCTGCACTTAAGAGGGATCCACCAATGGATCTCACTGAGTTTTACTACGAAGCCGAGAGATATTTACATCAGTACAATGCTGCCGCTGAAGATGAAACCGAAGGCATCGAAATTTATGCCGAGGATGGCAAGGGATCCTCTGGAGCAGGATTTGGAAAAGACAAAGGGCAAAGAGAAGCTAATGATGATTCTAGAGAACCGAAACGACAAAGGAGGGAGCCCAAATTCTCTTCCTACTCTGAGCTGACTGAAATTATGGAAAGGATATACGTAGACACTAGGGGAAATTTACCTACCAGAAGCCTCCAAGAAGAGAGCCTGCTGATCGAGAGAAAGGATCTAGAAAGTTCTGCATCTACCATGAGGTGGTGGACTTGAAACAAATGAATGCAGACACCATTGTGATCTGATAGGAGAACTAGTTTGGAACAACCAGCTGCAATAGTACGTGAGGAATAGAGCTACGATAGCACAGCTGGAGCAGACACCACCCACATCAGATGCTTCAAGGAATGCCCAGACGTCTGGGCTAAGACAAATAATCCCATAATTGGGATGGATGGGAAGTCAAATCTGGCTACTACTCTTTGCTTCGGTTTCTTTTTTGCACTTTCCGTATATTAGCAGTAAAAACAATAATGACCCCAGACCGCCTAGACGTGTGCTAAACCTAGATTGGTTCCTAGTCACGCTCTAAGAAGATATCTTGGAAGGTAGCATAGGATAATAATCTCAAACCGCATGGATGTGAACAAAACCTAGATTGGTCCATTGCCAAGCTCTGAGTCGAATGTCTAGGATAAACATTCAGGATTTTTGCTTATTTAGTTTCTATTTGTTTGCTTTGATTTGAAATTTGAATTTTGTAAAATCCATATTTCATGTGATGACTGATTTTGAACGCCTTAGAGTCCCGACCGGAGAGACGGGATCGGAGTGCAAGCTGCAAGTCCCCTTGCTGGAGAGCGAGTGAATGGACTTGTATGATATTAAACGCCATACAGTCCCGACCAAAGAGACAGAACCGTAGTGCAAGAAGTAAGTCCCCTCACCAAAGTATGAACGAATAGACATACTTAATCCCCCTTAACTTAATAAGCAAATGATCCGGAGAGATCGCCCCCTTGAATTGAAACAACAAACGATCCGGATAGATCGTCCCTTAAACTAAACATTAAATGATCTAGAGAGATCGCGCATTAAACTTAAATGGTCCAGAGAGATCAAACGTTAAAATAGATTTGATTTTGCAAAGAATTATTAATAGAATAAAACTGATAAATCCTGAATGAACATAGGATGATTTCGATATATGATGTGATTTTGATGTATGATGTGATTTTGATGATGTGATAACTCTGGATGAGAAGCAAAATGATGATAATAATGTAAATCCCAAATAAATACAGGACAATTAGAGATATGTGATGTAATTAGATATATGTGATGTAATAGTTCCAAATGAAATCAAATTGATTGTGATGTATAGATTACACTAAGGTGGAAACTAGAGTCCTAGGCTGTAATAGGTTTGTAACTGCTTATAATTGGCAAGAGAATGCGAAGGAACTAGATGATTCATCAAGGCTTAAGCCGCTGGAAAGCTAGACTATCAAAGATCATAGGTAGGAACTTTTACTTAAGCAAAGTAAACCTTTCATTCAAAAGGCGTACTTTGGAGGGCAAATGTTTTCCCGCTTTTTGATCAAAGAATCTAACTTAAAATGGACCTAGAGAATTCCTACTGAGTCGGATTGACTTGACGTTTTGGGAGAAAACTTAAAATACATAAAAGAAGGCCCATAGAAAAAATGTGATTGATTGGAGCTAGTATGATAGATCGTTGGCGCTCCATCTTGCCGGGTGGTGGGCCCCACCGTCTCAAATACTATGGTAGCCCCCAGACACCCTCTAGAGTGTACCTACAATGTTTCGTCTGATTTCGTTAAGATTTGAGTGAGTTATGGATGACTCTTCTAGACTAGATGACCTATGAAGTGGATGATCAAACTAACTCCAAACGACTTGATACTTGGACAGCACACTCAAAAGAACTATTGAATAGCACTTAAGGAAAAGTAGCCAGAAATAATCTAAGGAGGTAGATCGCTAGTAATCCATCACCTAGCAATCTATAGGAACGCTACACGATTCATCATGACCTCTTGCATCTTGATTTATTGTCTCTTTTAAATATGTTTGCCAAGTTTCATAGCCTTTAAAGCAACCTAGTTCAAGAAGGAAAGACGGTCTGATATTAGTCATAGATCAATCTAACTCATTTATGAATCATCGTCAAAACAAGACAACTAGCTATGAAATCACATTGAGAGCATCTACGTAAGGCAACAAAATGCAACCCAAGTGAAACGATCCAATAATATTCTAACTACATGGATCGCAAGCTATTTATGCCCTATGGATCGCTAGCATCCATCAATTCAGGTCAGATCGCTATGAAATTTCTGGAGCTCCTTAGTATCCTCAAGTTTAGGTCTTTAGCAAAGCGGCCTAGCCCAATAGCTCTCAATCCCTATAAATATTCACCTATATGCAACATAAAGAGGTTCTTCTGGACTGGCCGCTGAAACTTTGTACAAACTGTCTTCACTCTTCTCCTCCCACACAACTATCATCTAAAGGGTTCACTGTGATTCTCAAGTGAATTCTAACACTGGTGACTTGATATAACTTACTAAATCCAATCAAATTAAAATCAGATTCAACTTGTAATTGCATTCAGTCAACAATAAAAGTTATAAAGTGGACGTAGGCTCTGTTAGCCGAACCACTATAAAAATCTCTTATCTCTTTACTTTATCAACAACTTATTATTCCTTGTTTTTATTATATTTTCCTTGATAAATTAGACTGGTGCTTTCACCCATAGTGTTGATCCATTTTTTGGGTTAACAATGGCAATGGTATTTTCTTTGAATATTTGGACGCGTTATCTATTAATAGAAAGGCTTGAGTTATTCACAGAACACAAATTCTTGAAGTACCTTTTCTCCCAGAAGGATCATAACCTTCTCCGGCAACGATGGTTGGGATTCTTAGCCTCCTATGACTTTATCATTTCCTATACTCATAGTAAGGGAAATACGATGGCCGATGCGTTGATTAAAACTCATGCCAGATTAGGAACGATGTTCCTAAAGTGAAAGCGATTGAAGTACATTGCTGGCAATGACTTCAGACCTCATTGCAAGTTAGAGCCAAAGTTGGTGCGGGTTTGATGACAAGATCGTTGAGTAGATCTACAACAACCTACCCTGAAATAGGCCTAAATCCCAACACAAAAAAGGTCCGTTGAAATTTAGACCCATTTAAAGCTAGCTATTGGTTGGTAAAAAGAACAATATAAGGCTATTTATCTATTCAATTAGAACTCATGGTAGAAGAATATAACATGGTATAACAAAAAAGTATCCATTTTATTTCAAATCTCAAATGTCAAAACCATAACATAATGTCAACATTAACCAGTACAACATTTTGTTCAAAAATACATTTTTAACTTCAAATGGTACATGGTAAAATAGAATAAATAGATAAATAGACGACTGCCAATTGCTTCTCTTATCATCATCTCCATCTTGATCATCGTCTCCTTCCCTAACCTTTGTTGCAATGAGGAGGGAATCAGAATAATAATGTCTAGTGAATAGAAAATATCGAGCCTTTCTATATCAGTATTTAGGTAGTATAATTTAAATAACGATATGTCTTTAGCATTTTAAATATATTCAAAACCATTTAATATTTCATATAAAGGAAAGAGGCGGGCCTCAAACAACCACTTAATACCTTCAATCTCCAAAGTAGGTTTTCCCATAATCGATAAATCATAACTATCGTTATTAATGTCTACCTGTAACGACTTGCCATTTTGGAAGGTTTAAATCGATAATAAGCCACACACGTCAGACTCAAACCACTCAAAAGGGTAGATTGTTATGGGGTAAATAAGAAAAATCAAAGAAAGAAAGAAAAAAACACAGAATCTCACAGCAGAATGGTAAAATATAATAATCAAATAAACAATTCATGATGCTGTTTAAAAATACATTGGATCATTCTTTTACAACACTAAATCAGAGCACATACAACAATAGTAAATAAATAATGTAGCGGAACAAAATGATGCAGTTAAATAAATAAAATAAATAGTTACAGTATTAAATCTTTGTCTTCGTCCTACAGAAAGTAGTCTTTGATAAACTAAAAAGCTCAGATTGACCCAAGCGAATTGGAAAGACAAAACACTCGAGCCGGAACTAAAAGATCTTATATAAGTTAAATCAATAGGAAGTAAATGTGAATGTAACGGCGTAAGAGATGTTTATTTACGGGGTTTGACATCTACTATCTAGTGTCTAACGTGAGTGTAGTAACTTAAGGGATGTTCGGGATTACCACCTCTTAAGGATCCGTTAAACTATCTACTATATAGTATAGTACGCTATTATAATATGTCTAAAGTAAAGTACTAAAATAGCGTTAAGGCATTACCCATATCCCATTAACACATTTTATATAATGCCATAGTCTATACAGATACTGTAAACTCCACTCGCGGGTTGCCTATCAGGGAGCACTCCATAGGTATGGCACAAAACAAATCGTAGAAGGCACGATAGAGCATGTGAACACGACATTCGAGGCAATGCCAGGGTAGATATACCAATTGCACTCCCGGATTGGTGGTAACGCATAGCAGCTACTATCGCCCACCTCAAAACCCACTCCCATAATCAAATCAAGGGTTGGCCACCAAATCAAATCACAAAGTCAGAATATAGTATCAAAGAAATATGCCCGATAGGAGAAATGACCTCACTTGGCCAGGTATAGCTCCTGTCTTAGCCACATCAAGCTGACTCATTGGAGTCAAGGTCACATAAATACCTCATACAGAATCATTCGCCGAACCATCCTACTTCATTTCTGGAATCTCCCCCACGTAACAGTTATTAAAGTGGTTTTTGGTATTGGCAGAGAGTATGACAATATCTGATCACGGATTATTTAACAACCAAACGCTTATTTCAAACCGGATGGTTCTTTTGCATTTCAAAAGTCAATTCGCAAATTTATATCAAAATATCATGTTTGATTTCAAACCATATTACTTTTGGAATTATATTCACTTTCAAAACCATGTTCACTTCAAAATCATATTCGCTTTTGAAATTATCGATAATATAAGCTAATTAAATCCTCATTTCAAAACCGTCATATTTACTCTCAAATGTGTAATTTCACAAAAAGAAATCAATTCCAAATTCCAACGTAGGTTGTAAATCATCATCAAGGATTTAAATATAAATACTTCAACTTTACACAGTCTAAATTTTTTAGAAAATTGTTTAGATAGTCATAAACAATTTTAATAGTTTTAAAATAGTTTAAATATATTAAAATAGTTCAAATAATGAAAATAGTTTAAATAGATTTAAATTTGCTTTAATTAGATTTAAAATGATTTAAATAGATTTAAAATAGATAAATTGATTTAAATTAGAAAATAGATTAAATAGATATAATTAGTTTAAAATAGGTGAAATAGATTAAATTGGATTAAATATGTTATAGTAGATGAAAATAAATTAAAATAGTTTAAATTGATTAAAATAGTTTAAATTGGATTAAATATGTTATAATAGAATAAAATAAATTAAAATAGTTTATATTGATTAAAATAGTTTAAATTAATTAAAATAGTTTAAAATTAAATTAAAAGATTTCAAAGTTATATTAATTTAAGTGAAATCAAATGGATTAAACCAAATTGTTGAATATTAATTTATTTAAATTTTAAATTTATATGGTTTTATATTAATTTTTTAATTTTGTTTTTGAATATGTTTTCTTTTTGGTTGTTTCAATTCTCCCACCATATTCCTTTTCGGGGACGAAAAGTTTTGAGTAGAGGACAGTGCAATGACCCGTGAATTTAACTGGTTTTTTATATCATGATTAACTGGAATTTTGTGAAATTTTAAATAATTTAATTTTGAAACAAAAATTTGATATTTGGAATACGTCTGCTTAAACATAGCAAATGGTAAATTTTCATCGGATAATATGGAATTAAATTCTGTTATATAATTTTATTTTATTTAAAATCAGCTATTATTTGATGGTAATAAAATGTTTTCCAAATCCGAATATTTTTATACAATAAATTTTTAAATCATCTTCTGAGTGAGACGATCATTTCGCCAAATTTGGACGGCTATTGCTCTGTTTATCTTACTTTCAACAAATTTGCAGCATTTTCAGTACAGATTATCAACTTTTCATACGATGGTCGTATCGCTGATACCTTATATCGTTTTGATCTCTCGTCATGATGATCTCTGCGGTAGGTTCATTTTTGTGTTTCGAAGTTTCGGTATATGGCGGAATCTCGCTAAACGGTCAACCGTACCGATACCCAATTTCAACCTTTTGGGTTTCTTGTCCATTTATCTATCTAACCGTTGAAAATCAAATAGTCACCGGTTTTAAATATTCCCCTTAATTCGTGCTAACTTTTTCTATTCCCACTTCTGAGCATAGATAGGCTACCCTTTTATTCTCTCTGGTTACTTCTAAAACTTTTATAATAATATAAAAGTTTGGATGCTTGTTTTACTCATGTATATCTGAAACGCCTCATCTTCTTCTATCTCATTTTCGAACATCAAAATCAAAATAAGAAGTATAGCTGCAATGGAAAGTACTATTCGTACTTGGTCTTCCTCCATTCTTTTCTCCTTTCCAAGCCTACAACCTCAACCTTCTCCCTCTCTCTTTTGGTTTCTCCCTCTTTGACTGAAGCCGAACTCCACCCATACATCAGCCGCCACCTCCTTTCCCTCTTCCACCCCTAGCCGAGAACTAACGCAAGGCCTCCACGTCTACCTCACTTCGGCCTGGCGCAAGCACGCACTCAAACCCGTCCTGCATCCACGTCATCCCTTCCCTCCGAGCTCCTCCTCCCTCGGCCTCTTCTTGCAACACCACACCGTAAGCCTCCGCCACCCTCAGCCCTCCACTTCTTCATTGAATAGGTATATAACATAGTTTATATTATAGTTTATATATGTATTGCTTATTCGATCTGTTAGTACAATATTAGGGATTATATTATCTTATATATATATATATTCATAGATTCCAGTTAACTTGTTATAGATGAACTTTTACAGAGAACAAGTCTATCAAATTTCGTCTTATATATACAAGTTAGGTAAGTTGATATTTTTTTATATATGTTTTATGCTGTTTAAAGAAAATATATATGTTTGGTAAAGTACTGTATTTCATTTTTTGTAAGTGTATACGTTCTGTTTATTATATATAAAAGTATAAACTATAGGATCTGTTATATATATATATATATATAGGTTATATATTTTATAATTTGTAGTGAAATTTGTTAGTTATATATGACGCATTTACAGTTTTGTTTTACTATTGGTTTTAAAAGTGTATATAACCTTAAAATATTGATGTTAATAAAATTTGATTTACATGTTCGTAACCTTTACACAATATATATAAGTTATATAGCTGGTTATATTATATATAGTTATATATATGTTATTAAATCTGTTAGTTCATGCATATAAATTTGTATGTCAGCTTGGGTTAGTCTATAAATATAGTGTGTGGGTTTGATTTTCATAATATATGTGTTTAAATTTTGAGTAATGATTGTGTTACAACATATATATATATATATATATGTATATATATATATATATTGCTAATATGTTATGCTTATATATATAATGGAAATTTGTTTTTAAAATGTGTATTTATAAATTTAATTTTGATTATATATATATCGTTTCCATTTATATCAAGCTGATTGTAGTTCTCGATTTCTAATTTATCAGCTTTATTCGCCAATTCGTGCCAATCTTGCTTATTTTGAAATTCATGCCTAGATTCGTAACTCATTTCATTGTCGACTATCTCTAGCCTTGAAAGGTGAGAAATCACTCACGATTAATGTTATCTGTATCTGTTCACCTATGACATTTGACACCATGATTTGTTAGTTATTCTATCACTGATGATATATTCCTGTTGCTCATCGTCATATTATTGTCACAAATATTCTCACTCTGAAAGTTCTCTATTAGTTTAGAATTCCCTATGGGTTGAAATGATACATATCTGAACGATCTTATAGAATAGGAGAAAATCGTTATGGGTTGAAATGATAAATCCAAGCGATATTTCATTGACTTTGAATTTGGTATTGCAGGTTGAAAAGATATATTCCCATATATATTTAAATTGAGGATTGAAATGATAAATATTCGTATCACTTGACCATAGGATAGAAAACTATATAAAAAAAACCATGGGGTGTGTGTGTCTATATATATATATATATATATATATATATATATATATATATATATTGAAATGATTTCCATAGTTTAAAAAAAAGAAATATATATGGTTTTACATAAATATTGATTTTAAATATTATATGTAAATGTTATTTATAAAGGTTTAAATTTTAGATTTTTAAAATTATGTGTTTTGGAAAATTTAAATTTATAAGTTAATTTGGAAAATTTAAATTTTAACATTTTACATATATTTTACTATTTATATATATATATATTAAGTTTTAATATAAATTGAGTTTAATAACAAGATTTAATTTAATAAAATATGTTCAAGTATTTATTTAAAATTTTATTTTAAAAATAGATTTTATAATAATTTTAATAAACTGAGGTTGGGAAGATAACTTTAAGTTAATTTGAAATAGTATTCTTTTAAGAATTATATTTAATAAATTCAATTTGAAACCTATTGAATTTGAGATTTTAAGATATGGTTTTATAAGTTGATTTGATAAAAACTGGTTTAAATGAATATTTTTACATTTAAATAAATTGAAATGGGATATTTAATTTATTTGTAATTTGAGATTTTATTTAATGGTTATTGATTGATTTAATGAGTATTTCAAAACTAAATAATAGTAAAGTTGAATTTGATATATAAAGGAAATTATCAAATTTAGTTTTGTAAATGTTTGAATAGTTAAAGCTTTGAAATCTGTTGAAATTGAAATGGTTTAAATAGTACTTCTATATCTGCATTTGGAATCGGTATCAATTGAAACGGTTTATTAAAATGTTGAATAAAACTAAAATTCGTAAATTAAGAATTAATTAAATTAAATTTTTGAATTTGAATGATTTGAAACGATTTGTGAACTTGAGGAAACTATTTTACTATCTTAAGTATGTTATTGTGTATGTATATGAATATTTTACTTTATAAATTATTTTAATACAAAATTATTTTAATATAAACTATTTTCATATAAAACTATTTTAATATAAAACTATTTTTAATATACTAATTTCTTCAATATAAACTATTTAATTTATAACTATCTTATATACAAATTATTTTACTATATTAACTATTTTATTTATAACTATTTCAATATATATGTACACTATTATTAATATCTAAATTGTTTAAGAGGAAAGTGTTATGGATTTCAAAAGTTATATTTCAAAGTGTTATAATTTCGAAAGGGTTATAATTTTGGAAAGTGTTATGATTTTGGAAATTAATATTATTTTTAGTGCGAAATGAATATTATTTTAAGTGAGAAGTGATATATTATTGATATGGTTTTGAAATGGATATGATATTTTGGTTTTGAAGTATGATATTTCGAAATAACCACAGTGTTATAATATTGATTGGTTGTTAAAGAGACTAGGATCAGTTATTGTCATGCTCTCTGCCAATACCGAAAACCACTTTAACAACTATGTATGTGGTGGAGATTCTTGAATGAAGTAGGATGGTTAGCGACGATTCTATTTGAGGTATATAGGTGGACTTGACTACTTGATTTAACTTAAGATGGCTAAAACAGGAGCAATTGATAGGCCAAGTGAGGTAGCTCCTTCGATCGGACACACTTCACTGATTTCCATTTTATTATTTGGTGATTGATTTGGTGTGCACCTTTGATTTGGAAGTGTGGATCGAGGTGGGCGGTAGCTGCGGCTATGCGTTACCACCAGCCCAGAAGTGTCATTGGTATATCTACCTTGACATTGCCTAGTTGTGCTATGTCACCTACCATATCGTGACCACTACGAGTTTGTTTTGTGTCGTATCTATGGAGTGCCCTTTGATAGCTCCGGTTTACGGGGTATAACGGTACTATATAGACTATGGCACTATAAAATGTGTTAAGGGGGATATGCGTAACACCTTAACGCAATTTTAATAGTTTACTTTACTATAGACATATTATAATAGCGTATTGTACTATATAGTAGGTAGTTCCATGGATCCTTAGAGGATGATTATCCCAAACATCCTTTGAGTTACTTGTATTTCAGTTGATATTTCACTTGAGTTGGATTTATTAATATAGGAATGTTAATCCTGACTCGAGTGTTTTGTATTTTTCTTTATGCTCAGGTCAGACTGAGTGTCACAGCATTTGAGACTCACCTTTGGAGTTTGAAGCTTCACTTGAAGATACAACTATGTATTCAGCTTGTAGTTTTTCAGTTGGCTCCAGCGATAGATTCAGATTTTGTTATTTGACTATTGTATTGAGACTTCTATGCACTCGAGACTTCTGTTGTATCTTGTTTTAGCTCTTATATATATATATATATATAGTAGCTTTACGAACTACTATTCTTTTGTTTGTGCTGCTTATTATTATATTACTCTGTATTGGTGATTCTATGATTATTTTATTTACCGTGTATGTTGAGTTTTGCTAAATATAAATTAACAATCTAATATTTTGAGTAATTCAAGTCCGACTTGTGTGTCTATTTATGCACTTTGCGGGTGGATGCGAATGGCATGAAATATCGGGATGTCACGTGTGGTATCAGAGCTCTGGTTTTGGGCAAACTTAGCGTATGTAGTAAATTTAATTACAGAATCACCTTCGTTTGAATTTGAGTCACTTCCTCTTTGACTTGGATTCCTTTGAATTTTGGAACTTTCCCCTCCGGTCTGAAATCCATTCTTGTCTCTCGCTAATTGTTCTTTTCTTGATTCTGGAGTATCCCATAACTCCACTTCGATAGATATCTGTAATGAATCGATGATCCCGCCAATCTTAAAATGATTTGTAATGGGGTGAAATTCCTTTACAACTGGCATCGATTCACCGGAGATTTTTGTGTCCTCGGTTTAGATACTGCTATCTCTTGCTATACTAGAATGTTTTTATAGTAAATGATCAGGGCAATGCTCTTGTGATCAATCTTATTTTGCATCGATCTTATTCTAGAAGTCACGGTTGACTAGTTTGCCCGCGATTTATATAAGTTTATCCATCTTTTCTCTTTAGCTATTTAATCATCTTATCTTCGTCTCGAGCATATCAACTTGGTAAGAAATCTCTTCGATTAGGGTCCCACTATATTTGAATCTTTATCTTGGCTCTCTATCTATTCTTGTTTCATCATGTGAGGGAGTGTATTTGTAGTTAATATCGAAATATTTTGTACTTTGTTGCTTGAGTTGTTAAGGTGGATTTGGTGTTTCGATCGACTCGTCTGATCAACGCTATCGATAGAAAATTTAAAACAGTTGAACAGAGCAAAATGACACAATGTTGTTTTCAAATTTGGTAAATAAAATAAATTTTTGCATGATTATATTACATATATATAAAAGTAAATTTTTTCTGTAATTAAAAAAATTAAATGAATTGGTTAACAGAAATTATAATATTTGATTTTCATTTATTATTCTGTAAACCATTGACTATTGCCACATTATAAATAAATGAAAATATAAACATGGTTTATAAATTAGTTTAGAATTTGAAATGAACTTAAATTAAGAATTTGAGAATTTAATTTCCGATGATTTCAAACTCTGATTTTAAAGTTTTAAGATGTATACTATTTGAAGTATTTTCAAATAGAAATCATTTTCAAAGAAATTTAAAAGTTTTAAATGGGTACTTTTCTCTTTTGTCATTGGAAATTAATTTCGGTGATGACGGTCGCATCATCGACATTCATTTTTTTGTTTCAGAGTGGGGAGATCACTTAGTAGCTTTGCTACACTTTTGTTTTGGAAATTGAATTTGATTTGAATTTCTTAAGTATGACTTGATTTATAATATATATTGGTATATGTTTATAGATTTGATATAATATATATATATATACACACATATATACACACACACACAGACACAGACACACTTATTCTAATGGTTTGAAGTTAAACCGGAAATTTAACTCTTAATTTATGCTAGAGGATGATTTCTATTATAAAAAATGAAGTCTAGATTTTTGAATAAATATTTAAACGTGAAATAAATTCAATTAGGAAAAAAAATTCTTGTATTATACTTAATTCCATTTTAATATAATAACTTACCTAAATTATTTTTAGAAGTTGAACATGTAATCGAATAATATATAATTTAAAATGATCTTAATAAAATTTATTAATAAATCTGGGAGTGCCAATATACTTGATTTATGATTATAGAAAATGTCAATTAAGAGAAATTGAATAATAAGATATTGAATAAATAAATAGCTAAGATTTAATTATAAGTGAAATTAACTTAAATGAAATCAAACGGATTAAACCAAATTGTTGAATATTAATTTATTTAAATTTATATGTTTTAAAATTAATTGTTTTGTTTCGTTTTTGAATTTGTTTTCTTTCTGGTTGTTTCTATTCTCCTACCTCCTTCCTTTTCGGGGACGAAAAGTTTTGAGTATGGTAGAGTGTAACGACCCGTAAATTTAACTGGTTTTTTATAACGTGATTAACTAGAATTTTGTGTAATTTAAATAATTTAATTTTCAAATAAAAATTTGATATTTGGAATATGTCTACTTAAACATAGCAAATGGTAAATTTTCATCGGATAATATGAAAGTAAATTCTGTTGTGTAATTTTATTTAATTTAAAATCAGTTATTATTTGATGATAATAAAATGTTTTCTAAACCTGAAAATTTTTATACAATAAATTTGTAAATCATCTTCTAAGTGAGACGTCATATTTCATTTCGCCAAATTTGGACAACTATTGCTCCGTTTATCTTATTTTCAACAAATTTGCAGCATTTTCGGTACCGATTAACGACTTTTGATAGGATGGTCGTATCGTTGATACCTATATACCATTTTGATCATCTCATCGTGCTGAACTCTGCGGCATATTCATTTCTATGTTTTGGAGTTCTGGTACGTGGTGGAATCTCGCGAATTGGTCAACCGTACCAGTGCCCAATTTCAACCTTTTGGGTTTATTGTTCTTTCGTATATCTAACCGTTGAAAATCAAATAGTCACTGGTTTTAAATATTCCCCTTAATTCATGCTGACTTTTTCTATTCCCACTGCTGAGCATAGATAAGCTACCTTATTTTTCAGTTTGTTCTCTGGTTACTTCTAAAACTTTTATAATAATATAAAAGTTTGGATGCTTGTTTTACTCGTGTATATTTGAAGTGCCTCTTCTTCTTCTATCTCATTTCCAAACCATCAAAATCAAAATAAATAAGTATAGTTACAATGGAAAGTACTATTCATACTTGGTCTTCCTCCATTCTTTGCTCCTTTCCTAGCCTACAACCTCAACCTTCTCCCTCTCTCTTTCGGTTTCTCCCTCTCTGACTGAAGCCAAACTCCACCCATACATTAGCCGCCGCCTCTTTTTCCTCTTCCACCCCTAGCCGAGAACCAACGAAAGGCCTCCACTTCTACCTCCCTCCGGCCTAACGCAAGCATGCACTTAAACCCTTCCACCATCCACGTCTCCCTTCCCTCCAAGCTCCTCCTCCCTTGGCCTCCTCTCGCAATACCACACCGCAAGCCTCGGCAACCCTCAACCCTCCAGTTCTTCGTTGAATAGGTATATATCATAGTTTATATTATAGTTTATATATGTATTGCTTATTCGATCTGTTAGTATAATATTAGGGATTATATTAGTATATGCATATTTATAGGTGCTAGTCAACTTGTTATATATGTACTTATCAGAGAACAAGTCTATCAAATTTCATCTTATATATATAAGTTATGTAAATTGATACTTTTATATATGTTTTATACTGTTTAAAGAAAATATATATGTTTGGTTAAGTACTCTATTTCATTTGTTGTAAGTGTATAAGTTCTGTTTATTATATATATAAGTATAAAATATAAGATCTGTTATATATGTAGGTTATATATGTTTTATAATCTATAGTGAAATTTGTTTGTTAGATATGACGCATTTATAGTATTGTTTTACTATTGGTTTTAAAAGTGTATATAACCTTAAAATACTGCTGTTAATAAATTCTGATTTACATGTGTGTAACCTTAACATAATATATGTAAGTTATATAGCTGATATGATCTGGTTATTTATATATAGTTATATATATGTTATCAAATCTGTTAGTTCATGCATATAAATTTGTACGCCAGTTTAGGTTAGTATATAAATATAGTGTATGGGTTTGATCTTTATAATATATGTGTTTAAATTTTGAGTAATGATTGTGTAACAATATATATATATTGTTATTATGTTATGTTTATATATATATATAATGGAAATTTATTTTTAAAATGTGATTTTCTAAATTTAATTTTGTTTTTATATACGTAACGACCCGTAAAATTTAAATATTTTTTATTAACGTATTTAACCGAATTTTGTGAAATTCTAAATAATTGAACTTAATAATAATAATTCAATATTTGGAATACGTCTATTTAAACATAACAAATAATAAATTTTCATCACATAATGTGGAAGTTATTTTCTTGTGTTATTTTATTTTATTTTAAATCAGTTAACATTTGATGATAATAAAATGTTTTCCAAACTTGAATATGTTTATATAATAAATTTGTGAGTCATCTTCTGTGTGGGATGTCATATTTCGTTTCGTTAAATTTGGACTGTTATTACTTCGTTTATCTTATTTTCGACGTATTGACAGCATTTTCGGTAACGAACATTGACTTTTGATCGGATGATCCTATCACTGATATATGTGTACCGTTCTAACCATCTTATTGTGCTGATCTCTGCAATATATTCATTTTTTTGTCTTGATGTCCAATATGCGACAAAATCTATGAAATGATTGACTGTATCGGTAACCATTTTAACCTTTTAGTTTCCTGTCCATTCGTTTTTCCCTCAGCTGAAAGCAAGGGCAACAAACTTTTATTATTTCCCAGATATCGATGTTTGACCTTCTCTATTCCCAATGTTAATTTCTATTTGCTGGTTCATTTTATTTTTCTGGTTACTTTCCAAATTCTCGATCTCTCCTCTCTGTCATTGGTCTGTTCATTCAATTGAATATATATATATATATATATATATATATATATATATATAACCATTCGTATAAAGGATGATAGCTATCCTTTTCTCTACCTCCCCACCTCTCTTTCGTTCTAAAAAGAAAGCTTAAAAATTAATAATAAAATACGAAAAGTTTATTCAATGGTTTTTCTGAAGACTCTGTCATTTTATAAATGACATATATAGCCGCATTCAATGTTTTGGAGCTTTGCGTGCCACCTCGCGACGCCTACTCCAAAACCCATCATCGCAACTTCTTTCCTCGCCCACACAATGGTCGAGCACCTCCCTCGGCCTCATCATCTCTCCACCCAGCAACCCTAGCCTGAGTCGCAACTGCCCACTACCCATCGGCCTCATCAAAACACGCGTCATCCACCACCCCACTCCTTTGTGCCGACCAACCCTCCATTAGCCTTGTGCCCCCTTCCCCTTCACATTCTAGGCAGCCACATGTTTTTCCAAGGCCTCACCAAACACCACTTCTTACTTTGCCCTACATACCACCGCCGCCTCCGCCCCTCCAAGCACCGACAAACCCAATTGCCGAGCCTACCCATTCCCCTACCCAGATCCATGTGCATACCATTCAAACGTCCAGCCTTCCTTCTCGACACGACCACTCCTCACGACACCAGCAACGTACTACAAAGCTCCGCCTCACACTTCCTATCGCCAAACACCAGCCTCGCCCCATTCTCCTCCAACCTCTGACCTTACATCTTGCACTGCAGCTCCACCCTGGCGCAAGCACGGCAATCTTCTAAACCTCAGGTAGATAAATACACACACTGATATATATATATACATATTTTATTTATTCGTTTATATGCATTTATATATTTTTGATTTTATATAATAGTTGCAGCTTATATATTAGTATATATATCATATTTGTATATGCTATTATAATTAATGTTGTAGTATATTTACAACGGTGTGTTAAAAGTATTTTATACATATATGATTTCAACATTTTATTGTAGTATAGTATATATATATAGTGTGCTGTATATGTAGAGTTCTAAATATATATATTATGTGGAAATTTTGATGTTATTCCTATATATAAAGTCATTTTTGATAATATGTACATAAGTTACATTTTTTTATAGTACATAAGTTATATCAGATCTGCAGTTTATATATATAGTAATAAAGGAAGTTTTATTTACATGTGCATAGTGGCTTGCTGATATGTTTACATATAATAATAAATTGTGTATGTGTTGTTTTATAATAAATTTTGACTTAAATATAATATATATATATATATATATATATATATATATATATATGTTTGCAGATTTGACCTGTAATTTTGGAAAGAAATATAAAGTGTAAGCTTATATATGATTTGCTGAGTTCATATATATATTTAAGTTATATTGATTTTTATAATTATTAAATTTTTAAATATGGTAAATATGTAAGTATACCTATGTTTATATATTGGTCTATGTAAATAAATATGCATCAGTCTTGGTTTTCAAAAAATTAAATATATATTTTATTTTAAATATATGTTTTAAATTGATTTTTCTTTTTAGAAAATTTATATACATATGTCTTATATCTTGTTTCATCAATATCATTCCCATCTTGATTTGTATTTTCAGCTATCGTTTTTTCATAGAATTTCTTAGCTTATCGCTGTTCTTGTCTATATCTATGTCCGTGTCATCTTCTTGTCTCTCTAGCCACGAAAGGTGAGAAATCACTCGCGATTACCATCCTTATATTTATTAAATTTGATTTCATTTGAAACGGCAATTGAAATATGCTGCTAGATTGAACTGTTAATTATTTTCCAATTGCCATATATGATATGCCAGTATCTGTAACTGTTCACCTGTGACATCTAACACATGATCTTTTATTTATCTGTTATTAATGAAATATGACTGTTATTGATATGTTATATTATATTCATAATTGTGTTCACTCTGCAAATTCCCTGTTAGTATAGAATTTCCTATGGGTTGAAATGATACATACCCAAACGATCTTGTAGAATAGGAGAAAATCGTTATGGGTTGAAATGATAAATCCAAGAGATTTTCGTTGACATTGAATTTGGGATTGCGGGTTGAAAGATATATACCCCTAGATATTTAAATTACGGATTGAAATGATAAATATCTGTATCACTTGACCATAGGATAGAAGACTATATACAAACACCGTAGTGTGTATGTGTATGTGTGTGTGTGTATATATTTAATTGATTTCCATAGTTTTAAACAAAGAAATATATATGGTTTTACAAAAAAATTAATTTTAAATATTATATATAAATGTTATTTATAAAGGTTTAAATTTTAGATTTTTTAAATTACTTGTTTTGGGAAATTTAAATTTATAAGTTAGTTTTGAAATTATAAATTTTAAGATTTTACTTATATTTTACTATTTTTAATATATATATATATATTAAGTTTTAATATAAATTAAGTTAAATAATAAGATTTAATTTTAATAAAGTTTGATTTAATTAATATATTATATGTTCAAGTATTTATTTAAAATTATATTTTAAAAATAGATTTTTATAATAATTTTAATAAATTAATGTAACGACCCATAAATTTCGATAACTAAATTGGTTAAGTTAATAAGATTTTTGTAATTAAATTTGGAAAGAAATGAAAATTTTATAATTTATATTGAAGTAAATGTAAAGAGTGAACTGTAGCAATGGCTATTAAAACTAGTTATTGACAATTAAAGTGAAGTCACAATAAAAATGTAATAGTATAAATTGTTGCTCTTGGTTATAAAATAGAAAATGAGTAAATAAAGCTAAGTGTGACGACCCGGAATTTCTAACAATTTAAATGGAATAATTAATTGATTTTAAATATTTAAAAGTTAATTTTTTGACTTGAATTCCAAATATCACTATTTATCTGATAATTAAATTAATTGAATTATATATAATTCGAAATCGGGTAAGATATTGAATATGGAATTTTAAGCCTATTAAAAATAATCTGAAGACTAATAAAATTTATAATGTTGATACTGAGGATAATAGAATGGTTAGAATTTAATTTAAAGGTAATTTGTTCAATTTTAATAATATATCGTTTAAGTTGATATTTAAAAATAACCTTCCGAGGCACAGTCTCGGAATTTGACGAAACTAGTTCCATTGGATCCATAATGGTTAGTTTTATCGGATTTCAATTTTCATAGTGTTTGGATTTACCGTTTGCTCGTATGGGTGAGAAATGCATCGAAATTAAAACCAATAATTTAATATTTTAAATCGATTTATAAAGCTAACTTCCACATACGATTAAATTAGCTTCCAAAACACATTTCATCGTGCTCAGAACGCGAGTAAAATCTTATAAACGCCTACCGACATGTCTAATTTGGGGTTCGGGATTTCGCGTTACGCAACACGAGATATTTTCAATATTTTATTATATAATAAACAAGCGTGCGCAGGAAGCTTTCCTAATTGATATTTTATCTTCGTTTCTCCCCTCTAATCTTCAAAAAAATCAAACTTATATAAAAAAACAATAGCCGCAACCTTTGGGTCCAAATCGAGAAAAGGGGGGATTTCAAATCAACTGCGGCTTCCTCTTTCAAATTGTAGATACGAACGAACGATATTTGTTCGTGCTCACTTAAATCCTTACCGACGTAGTATTTTCGCCTCTATAACCCTAAGTCGGTCGCTCCAGGTTGAAGCAGGTCACGACTCATTCGAGATGAGGGAGGATCGCTGGAGGAGTTGATGCTCGAGTTAACGCTCGCGTTGGGATTCGTGGCACGCGCAGTTGCATGGGTTCGCGACTGTGTAGTTGGCTAGTGGTGGTTCGCGACCTAGGGCTGGGTTCGCGATCAGTTGTGGAGGACTTGGGGGATTCGTGGTTGTCACGCTCGCATGGAGAGCTTAGGGGATTACCGATGGTCTCGAGTGCGAGAGGGACGGTGCGGCGATGGGATGGCGAAGACATGCTATCGCGTTCGAGCTAGGAAGGAGGTCAGGGCCAATCATCTTCAAGGGTAGGGACACCTTTTCTGTTCTTTTATTTTGAATTCGAATTTGGGTTTGAAAAGTATGAATTTGAAAATGTGTAGAAGTAATCATGTTGGGTTATTCAATATATAGGTTTAAGATAGGTACAACAAATTATAGTGGGAACCATTCTGTTGGTTTAACATTAGATTTGGAAAAGAAATGGGAATTTAAATGTTGAGGAGTTATTTAAAAATAGATTTTTAAATCAATATAGATTATTGTATATGTGCATATGAAGTTTCAAAAACAAAAATAAATATGATTATACACGCATTTTAGATTTATTGTTTTATTTAAAATAATGGATTTGAAAATTAATTTGTTCAATCAACTTATTTAATTATTTTAGAAAATTGTTAATTGGAAGTTAGTTTAAAATTTAATCATCAGTTTAGAACTAAATCACTAGTAAATAATTAGTTTAATTTATTAAATGGAAATTTATTGTTCGATTATTTTGAATATTAATAAATTTTATAAATGTTTATACATGGTCAAAAATTTGAAAGAAAGCAAGCCAGTTTGGAATGGATTGCAAACAACAAGACAAAGGTGAGTAAATCTCACTTTGTTAGATTTTTATTTAAATTTAAATGGTTAAATTTAAATATTTGGTTGAATGATTGAATTGATAGGATATACACTGATGATGATGTGACTTGGTTTTGGTTGATTCTCGAGTTAATTGTGATTTGACTCGAAATATTGGGGTTTAAGTTGTTTTAAACTTAAACCATAAATAAGAAAATATTTTATTCTTAAGTTAATAAGGGCATAATGAATTGTGATTCATTTAAATAGTAGGAAAATTAAATAATAAATAAATAATTCAATTAATTAATAATTTGGGTTAACTAATTTAGTAATTAAAGGTTTGACTTAATTAATAAATTAAGTTTTAAGTTTATTAATCGAGTGTAAGTAATTCAGAATAATCATTGGATGGTTTGATAAATAATTACTTAATGAAATTAATAAAATATAATTACTTCGTGAAATTAATCAGGAGATTATTTAAGATGATTAATTATGGAGAAATTGATTTATTTAATGAAGTAAATAAATGGATAGTTAATTTCAGGGTTGAGATAAATTAAGAATGATTAATATTGTGGTTTAATTAATGTAATTAATTTAGGTTTGGATCAATTAAAATATAATTGAAAATCGTTAATTTATATAATCAATGACGTAATTAAAGATTGATTAATTAAGATTGATTAATCAATAATGAGTGACTTATGAGAAGTTAATATATAAATAATAAAGGATTAATGTAACTAAATAGTTAATTTGTTCATGAAGCAATTAAGATTACTTATCGTTTTGTTTGAGGATAAGTAATATGGTGAAGTTAATTAAAGATAGTTGCTTGAACGAAATTGAAGGATAGTTAATCCAGGTTGATTAATTAAGATGAATATTGAAGGGGATAATTGAATTATTTGATTTGAAATTAATTAATTAACAAGTAAAGAAATCTAAGTGATTGAGGATTGAAATTCAATTAGAATCAATTGAATTAATTTGGAAGTGATCAAATTTGTTGTAACAACCCGCATATTTATCGATTTTATATATAAATATTTTATTTAAATATTTTATCGTTCGTCGGATTTTAGTTCGAAAAGCTACTTTTTGCATACGGTCGAATTAGGACTCGAGACCACCTCCATTGACTTCAAAATGCCGTTTGCGATCTTTTTGAGTATAAGCTTCGATATGTTTGGAGAAAGTTGAATTTTGCTACTTTTTGCTTAGGGTTTTGGTTTGGGCTGAGCCAACTAACCACTTATGTATTCAGTCCCAATTCCCCTCTCCTCTTCATTACTTCATTCCAACTCCTCAAACTCAAGCTCCAACTGAAAATGGTGGAGAGGAAAAAGAATTAAAACTCCAAGCCCTAGCTTCCTTTGCAAATCCATCTCCTTGCTCCAAAGTTCATGAGAACCCATTGGTAAGCTTCCTCTTCTTCTTCTCCAACTCATTCTCTCTTTCAATTTCAGAAATTTGCTAAACCTAACTTAGGAAATGTTCTTCTTTTAAGCTTAGATTCAAGCTTCTAGTGTTGAGATTGAAGAGTGTTTGTTCTTGCCATTGCTTTCAAGCTTCATCTTCATAAATTTTAGTTCAAAGGTGAGATTTTTATCTCACATCTATGACTATAATTATCTTTGGTTGTTGGGTATGAATTCATAACACTTCTTCATGTGCATTTGCTCTTGATTTGGATTGGTTTTGTGAATATTCCAATTTTTGGGTTTTTAAGTCAAATTTGTGTAAAATCCTTTTATGGATGTTTGATCATGCTTTTGGTGATGCATCGAGGAGCATATAGGGCCGGGGTGCCGATTGGCATAAACCCTTAGAGCCAATGTTCGTCCGATTGCATTTTGGAAGAGTTTGCTCTTCATTTGAATAAGGCTGAAAAACAGCCCAGGCATGATTCAGTCGACTGAAATCTCTGTTCAGTCGACTGAACCTGAAACCCGAGAGTTTCCAGGCATGATTCAGTCGACTGAAAAACTCTGTACAGTCGACTGAAACTGGAAACAGAAAGTTTCCTGAACCTGGAAAATTTCCATGTACAGGGTCAGTCGACTGAAAACTCTGTTCAGTCGACTGAACCTGCTGTTTTAGTCCAATTTGCCTTTTTGGATTGAATTTCCTATTTAAATCGATTCGTGATGATCCTATTTATTGTCATCATTTATTATCATCTTTGATGACTTATTTTCTTTGGGAATTTTAGATATATCCACTTTGATGGATCCTTTATCGATTTCATTGGATTTTTATTCACATCTTCGAATGTGATCTTTGTGATTGATTGTTTCTACAATCCCCCTTGTGCTTTGTCACTTTAAAAACATAAAGGTTTTCTATACTAGTAGTAAATATCAAAACTCTTTCCTCAAACGATTTCAATACTATTTTAATACCAAATTCGTTTATAAAACCGTTTTCCAATCTATTAGTATATACAAACCTTTACCTCACTCGTATGAGAAATCTAATTAAACGGCTTAGTAAAACAAGTGGTATGAAATGCTTGCGTTTACTTTGTCGGTTAATTCTTGGACTTGTTCGATTGAATCTCTTGTGACAATTTTCTAGTGGAGATCTACAATTTGTTCGTAAATATTTAAGTTAAGCTAGTGGTTATGGGACATGAAGCTAAGCTCATATATTTACTAGCTTATTGTAATTGACACTTCTCTTTGATCATGACGATCATCTTTGTGGTTTAGACTAGCAATGTGCAATGTCTCTTTGTCTATGTGGAGGACTGTTCCTCATTTTATTGAGTTTCGTCTCATTTTATACATGGGTCGTACCTTTCTAGGTGCGTCAATGTTTTATTATGCATGGGGTGTACCTTTCTAGGTGCATCGATGTTTGTTTACTTCGTGGAGCAATCGGCTCAATAAGTCGGGACATGGGGCGTATCTTTTTAGGTGCGTCGATGTTCGTCTATGCATGGGGCGTATCTTTCTAGGTGCGTCGATGTTCGACTTAGCATGGGGTGTATCTTTCTAGGTGCATCGATGTTAGACATTACATGGGGTGTATCTTTCTAGGTGCATCGATGTTTATTTATTTGTGCATGGGGCGTATCTTTCTAGGTGCGTCGATGCTAGAGCATGGGGTGTATCTTTGTAGGTGCATCGATGTTTATTTATTTGTGCATGGGGCGTATCTTTCTAGGTGCGTCGATGCTAGAGCATGGGGTGTATCTTTCTAGGTGCATCGATGTTTATTTATTTGTGCATGGGGCGTATCTTTCTACGTGCGTCGATGCTAGAGCATGGGGCGTATCTTTCTAGGTGCGTCGATGTTCGACTGATCATGGGGCGTATCTTTCTAGGTGCGTCGATGCTAGAGCATGGGGTGTATCTTTCTAGGTGCATCGATGTTTATTTATTTGTGCATGGGGCGTATCTTTCTAGGTGCGTCGATGCTAGAGCATGGGGTGTATCTTTCTAGGTGCATCGATGTTTATTTATTTGTGCATGGGGCGTATCTTTCTAGGTGCGTCGATGCTAGAGCATTGGGTGTATCTTTCTAGGTGCATCGATGTTTATTTATTTGTGCATAGGGCGTATCTTTTTAGGTGCGTCGATGCTAGAGCATGGGGCGTATCTTTCTAGGTGCGTCGATGTTCGACTGTTCATGGGGCTTATCTTTTTAGGTGTGTCGATGTCCAGTTTTTTTAGGGATTGGCCATCCTTTTTATTGTGATTTGGTTCATCGGATGTCCCGTTGTACGACGTCGTTGTTCCTTTTTCTTGTGATTTCTGGATTTCGTGTGTTGATTTCTGGAATTTATGTTTCACCAACTTTTACGATGGGCATTGATATATGTCATTTATTGTGGCTTGGTGAATGAAATTAGGAGTATGACATTCCTTTTATCTTGAGTAGATTATTGTGATATTGATTAATCTCTTGTTGATTTTCAATTACTTATTTATCACAGCTTGGCATTGTGATTATTATATGTTTATGTCATATCTCTTATTCTATATCGTTTCATCTGATATTTATAGTTAGACTGATCCGTTTATTATTTTCTTATTAAATAATACTCGGATCAGACTGAGAATTTACAGGTGCTTCTGCTTGACTCCTTATCGGACTATCATCCCGGCTTTTGGCAAACTACTTAGATTAGTAGTTTTTTTGTTGTATACATTTGAGATATAGACTCCATAATGTGTACTTATTCTTTTGTGTAGTTCATGTAACTATTTCTTTTGTGATATGTGGATCTTTTTAGACCACTACTCTGATGTACACTTTCATGTGTAATATTCATATCTATTTCCGCCTTTGTGATATGAATTGTCTATGACTGATTTATGTTATGTTTATTTCTATATTTGTTTCCGAAAAAATTATAGCCATTGTGTAGTAGCTTTGAGTTTGTGTCGGTATGTCGGATTTCCTCTTGAGATGAAAAGTTATATTTTTATCCGGTATATCGGTACTCGCACAAAGAAATTATACAGATGGTCGCTCCTCAACAGCCTTATTCTCCGTGCTAGTTGACAGCATTCACAGTAATGTTCTTGGCTAGCGTGGGTATAGAGGTGGGGCGTCACATTTGTTGTGAATGATGGAATGGTATTGGATGCTTGAATGAGATGATATTCCTGATATGAAATGTTGTGTATTTCATTTTGATAATTTGGGTTAGGATGACACGAGTCTCGAAGAGGACGGGGTCGGGTATTAGGAAATACCCGAAATCACTTCGAATAATTTTATAGATTGATATGTGAAATCTATATGCTGGAGTGAAGTGATTTAAAGGAAATTGGACTATTTAAATCTAAGCCTTGGTACTTAGAAAATGGATGTGTGAAATATGTTATGTCTATAACATATTGTGAACTTGTAAAATTGGTTTGAGTTACCCTGGGTTTTATATTGAAGGGTAGTTAATCCAGGTTGATTAATTAAGATGAATATTGAAGGGATAATTGAATTATTTGATTTGAAATTAATTAATTAACAAGTAAAGAAATCTAAGTGATTGAGGATCGAAATTCAATTAGAATCAATTGAATTAATTTGGAAGTGATCAAATTTGTTGTGAGTGATGGAATGGTATTGGATGCTTGAATGAGATGATATTCCTGATATGAAATGTTGTGTATTTCATTTTGATAATTTGGGTTAGGATGACACGAGTCTCGAAGAGGACGGGGTCGGGTATTAGGAAATACCCGAAACCACTTCGAATATTTTTATAGATTGATATGTGAAATCTATATGCTGGAGTGAAGTGATTTAAAGGAAATTGGACTATTTAAATCTAAGCCTTGGTACTTAGAAAATGGATGTGTGAAATAAGTTATGTCTATAACATATTGTGAACTTGGTAAAATTGGTTTGAGTTACCCCGGGTTTTATATAAGTTGTTTGCTTTGGTATTCCATGTTAGTTGAGTTACTTACGCTGGTTTCCAGCCTGACCCGGGTGTTACTTTGGTGTAATGCTCGGGTCAGACCGAGTATTACATATTTTCAGGTAAGGACGTTCTGGAGCTCGGGAGTCGAGCTGGATGGCAAGAACGTATGGAGTGCTTGCGCTACATTATATTATTGTATATCCATGACATGGTAATTGTGTATATTCCAGTGTCTGTAAAAATGTGTAACTCTGATGTATTATAATGTAATCGACAGAATATTATTCTTTTGTAAACTGATATTATTTATTATTATATTTTATCCGCTGCGAATGTGAGATTATTTTGGTGTTTCTGTTCTTTTTCTTCTTCTATCTCTTTCTTCTTTTTCATAACTATCTGGAATTTTCGGGTTCGAAAATTTCGAGTCGTTACAGTTGGTATCAGAGCTGAAAGGTTAAGCGAGAACCTTGGCTCTGGTGGGGATTACTCATTAAATAGAGTCCGTAGTACTCTAGAATGAGTTGAGTGTGTGTGTGTGTGTGTGTCTATATATATTTTTGAGTGCATACTTGTTATCTTCTTATATAAAAGGGTTTTAAATGATTGTATATAAAAGTATATTTTGATATATAAAGCAATATTCCCTACTAATAAATTATTGGGTGATTGATTGCTTAATTATTGGAATTAAATTAAGAAGTAATATAAAATACAACATAACTGAAATCTTGAATTGGAATTAAATTAAGTGGTCACAGAAATACAACCAAATTAAATTTAAATTGATTGAAATGAAATTCTAGAATTTGAACTCATAATTTAAATTGTTTAGAAACTTTAAACAAAGGTAAGTTTGAAATGGATTCAAACTGAAATTTAATCTTGAAACAGAAGTAAGAATAATATAAAAAGGAATTTGTATCTAGATATGATTACCTTGGGTATTATCATTAATAGTTATTGTGTTTAATAATGACATATTTGTTATTAGGTACATTTATAAGATGAGTCTAACTTCTAAATTAAAGTGGGTTTTAAAATTTGTGACGTTATAAAAACCTAAGCTTAGAAACAATCAATTGTTTCAAAGAGTTAAAGAAATAACAAATAATATAATTCAGACTATTTTGAATATAGTCTTATTTTTAAAACAAGAAATGTTTGGGAAGATTTTTAAGGGATTTGTTTTGAAATTAAAACCAAAGGTGGTTTAAAATTTTAAAGGTAGCCTGGTGTGTAAAGGAAATAAATATGACATAAACTCTAAGGTTGAGTTTTGAATTTTCTTTGGAATGTGGTATGATGTGAAATCCAAAGTAAAGCAAGTTTAATTTTAAACTTAAGTGGAGAGGTTATTAATCTGAAGGTTTAAAATTTAAATGGAGAATTTGGATGAGATTAAATTGAAATGATTTGAACTTGAAGTGGGTTCAACTAATAATAGTCCAAATTTAGTTGAATAATTTGGAACGGTAAATAAAGTTGAATAAGTAAGAATCAAATGGAATTTGATATGAAGTTGGAAAGAAATTGAGAAGTAATTCAACTTGAATTTGGAATAAATCAAGTCCACTGGAATTTGGAGTTATTTGAATTGGAATTGGGTCATTTAAATGGAAATTTAAATTGAATAGTAGGGGAAGTGAACAGTTTTGATTCTGGACTATTTTCAGTAAATTGTTTTAATATAAACTTATTTTTCTAAGCTATTTAATATATACAACCTTTCTTTCTTAAAGCCAAATTATTTTGTACTTCTTTTACAATTATTTTTGGAGCTATTTAACCATTTTTCAACTGTTTTCTAAACTAGTTACTATTTTTAAACTATGTTACAAATTAATTACTATTTTACAACTATTTTACAACTATCTAAAATTTCTATAACTATTTAACTATTTTTCAACTATTTTATAATTAGTTAACTATTTTATAGCAGTTTTGCAAACTAATAATTATTATTTTTAATACTTATCTATTTTTAAAATTTTCAAGCTATTTTCTAAATATAACTGGTCGGGGTTCAAACTATTATTAATTAAATACCCAACCGAGATAAGGATTGAAGTGATAATCCAATTGGGGATTAAGGTAATTGTAAATAAGTGAATGAAAATTTAAGTGAATGTGGATAGAAAGAGAAATTGATTTGGTTAATAATC
This sequence comes from Allium cepa, assembly GCA_030765085.1. Taxonomy (NCBI): domain Eukaryota; kingdom Viridiplantae; phylum Streptophyta; class Magnoliopsida; order Asparagales; family Amaryllidaceae; genus Allium; species Allium cepa. Next base: position 890,042,459 of record CM060929.1, read on the forward strand.
AATGAAGTTAAATACGTAGGATGTACGTATATTATTCTATTCGCATAGTGGTTTGATTCAGATTCGAGCACAGAATTTTGAGATAGTTTATCGATCCGAGTTGGGATTTTTCACTCGATTTTCGACGGCGAATCTGGATATGGATTGTTGATTGGTTCTGGATATTCTCTATCATAGTTATGGCTATGCAAGGAAAATGACGGTTTCTAATCAAGAAACCAGATCTGTGTCCGCACTAGGAGGTCGGGTGGACGATACTAGTTCGGAAGTGAAATTGTGTGATCGAGTGAGCGATCAGATTGGTATGGCGTACGGATGATATGTGTACATCGTACGGATTTGAATGAAATTGACATTGGAAGGAGTAATCAAATTTGAATGTTTGATTTTGAATAAACAAAGTTATATATCTTTGTTATATAAGATAAATCTTCCCTTATTAAATCTATTGCCAGAAGAAAAGGATTTTTGAAGGTGTTTGAAGTATAAAAGGAGTTTTATACAAGTTTGAAAGGATCCAAAGTTTTAATATATATATATATATATATATATATATATATATATATATATATATCTGAATATATATATAAAGGATCTTATGAGGATTTTGGAAAAGGGTTTTGGAAACCTTTGGATTTGGAAAGGCTTTTGATTTTTGGGTAAAATCAATATTAAAATTTGGAAAGCCTAGTTTGAGAATTATCGATTTTGGCATAATAGATTTTGTGTAAAGAAGCTTTGTATGAGATCATACTAGGTGTATGGTTTGGAAGATACTATATGTGTATAGTATAAAGTGTTTTGATGATGGCTCTGGGGAAAAAGGTGCTCCCTTGAAATGAACTTCTCAGGAGTGCCACCGGGTGGTGCTGCCTTGATCCCCAAGGGGGGGTTCTAAAGTTGATCCTGTGAGGAGTCCGGAAAACTAGTTCCTGGTGATTATGAGTAGTGTATACCATAGCGAAAGTCGTGTGTGCCGTTGAGAGCCAACAGTCTGCGTTTGATTTTATATCGGTAGACTACGACCTATGGTAACATAGCTAAAGTCGTGTGTGTTGCTGAGAGCCAACAGTCTGCATTTGATTTTATATCGGTAGACTGCGACCTATGTAGGAGTGGAGAAGTTTCATTTTGACAGCGAAAATCAGAGGCCGCAGAGAGCCTGCAGTTACATGGACTTTTGATGTGATGGCAACGTAACCCTAGAATGTAACTTCGATCTGTCATGGGTTCCATGGCGTAATCGAGAGGCCGCGGAGAGCCTGCAGTTACATAGACTTTTGCTGCGATGGCAACGTAACCATGGAATGTAACTACGACCATGGATGGGGGTGATGATTTCCAGAGCATTCTCACCAAAGATATTTCCTCTATTTCAAAATGCTTTCAATATTTTCAATAAAATTATTTTCAAAAGTATTTTCACTGGATGTTGAAAACGGGTCTACCAAGTACGTATAGATTTTCAGTCCTACGCCTGATCAACGTATGACCGAATTTCTATGAGAACAAGGATGGACTGGTTGAGACATTGTGTTATAAGAAGTATCTTTTTAATAAAGAGCTATTTTATTAGTATGATGTGAATTTAAAAGCATTTCTAAAATTTTTAAATAAAAGTGTTGAAATTTTGGGGAAATAAAAGGAAATCCAAACTGGAATTTTAATGAAGTGATTTTGTAATTAAAATCGAATATTGATTTAGAAATTGGAAGAAAGCTAATTGGTTAAGTAATTATTTGATAGAATATATTAATGAAATTTAACTCGGTTAAATAATTGGATTGTGAGTTAATAATGAAGTTTGGAAATGAATTCGAATTGTAAATAAAATATGACTTGGATTTGATGATGAATTAAAATAAGTGGTGATGTTATAAAAATAAATAGAGTGGAATCGAAATAGAAATGGTTTGAGTTGCGAATAAAACCCAAGCGAATAGAAATAAATTGAGAATGACTTTGCATTAATAAAATAAATTCAAAATGAGTTAAGCAGGTGAATTAAAAATTTAAAATGGGTTGGATACGTTGGTTAATTGAATTAAATAATAAATGGAGGAAGTCTGATTGAATGGAAATTAAATAAAGGTTTTAATTGGAATTGGATTATAAGAATGGACTTAAGTTATGAGACGAATAAATTTGAAGTGAAATTTCTTAAATCAATAAAATCTTGGATTGAGTAAGAATAGTAAACCATTAAATAAGGACTTGGGTTAAATTTATTTGGGAAAAATGGATATTAATAACAAGCATTGAACGTTGTCAAGCTGATTGATATAGTTTTAAAATGGAAACGATGCGGAGATGAAATGGAATGCATATGTATGGTTGGTAAATAAACTTGAAATGAAACGGAATTAAATACAGGATGAGTTGAAATTAAATTGAAGTAGTTATAAACTTAAATGGATACTCTATTAAGAAAATATCGCCAAAATTTTCATAAAAATAGTTGTCGTTGTTGTAAACAAAGGTAACTAAATTATATGGGTTGAGAGAAGTTAAATAATATTGATTTTGAATCATTTGAAGTAAATATGAGCTTGTTTGGATTAAAAATCAATTGAATGTAAGAAATTGAGTTGCAAACCATTAAAATTAAAGGAAATGGTATATAAATTGGTTGAAAGCAATTGAATTAGTTTTGAAAACATATAAATTGCTCGAGGAAGTTATTTTGAATGCATTTCTTTTGGAATTGAAGTGTTATAGTTGTTTAAATAAGAGAAATGTTATAAACTTCATGTATATAGTGCTTATATGTGTAAATTGAGTAAGTACAGGTACCTGAAGGCCGTTTGGCTGGATTCGGATGCACTAATTGCTAAAATAAATAAGCCGCATGCTTAAAATGCTAAATAAGGTACGTCTACGCAATAAAAATAGGAAATATGAACTGTTTTTGCTTTTTCTGACCGTATGGGTCGAGGTATATATGTTTATATCTCTTGTCAAATTGCAAAAGCTCCTCCGTACAAAGGAGACTCCGCCAAAAAATTTCGAAAATTTTGGGAATTAGAAATTTTTTGAAAATTCTTGGGAAAATTTTGTTAACGACAAAATGATTTCAAATTGGAAATTAAAGTAAATTAGTAAATAAAACTAATATGAATCAGTTATAAATGAAAGATAAAATTTAATATTCATAATTGAAGACAAATCGAAATCATATGGAAATGGGAAAAACTAATTTGAAATAGATATGAAACCTATGTAACGAAATGTATAAAATGATTTGAAATGTTACGATTGGATATTATTAAGTAAGATGTGCATGTATCATAAAGGGAAAGGAAAATTGGATTTGAATTCAGGAGATAATTTGAATTGCCCAACTAAAAGGTATGTATTTAAATTTCTGTATGAAATTGGATAGGATTTTGGATCTAGCCACTTGGCGTTTTGTTTTCTTTTTGGAATTTGGGAGCCCGTAGGGCATTTTGTAGTAGTACCGAGCTAGCCGCGCAAAGGAGACGCTGGCGAAAAATTTCGTAAATTTAGAGAGTTAGAAAAAATTTTGAGAAAATTTTGATAATTCCAAATTTGGTTTTAAATTGAAATTTGAATGATTGAGTAAGAAGGGATTGTTGAAAACTGTGAGAGAATTTAGGAGGTTAGTAAGAAGGATAAGAAGTCTTTTATAAAAGACGGTTGGTAGGATGTTGATAAAACTGTTGGTTTTGGGGAAAAGGGTAAACGGGTATTGGTCCATTCTCCCTAAATAGTAATTTCGGGGACGAAATTCTTTTAAGGGGGAGGAATGCGACGACCCGGAATTTTTAACAATTTAAAATGGAATAATTAATTGATTTTAAATATTTAAAAGTTAACTTTTTTTAACTTGAATTCCAAATATCTGATAATTAAATTAATTGAATTATATATAATTCGAAATTGGGTAAGATGTTGAATATGGAATTTTAAGCCTACTAAAAATAATCTGAAGACTTATAAATTTATAATGTTGATACTGAGGATAATAGAATGGTTAGAATTTAATTTAAAGGTAATTTGTTCAATTTTAATAATATATCGTTAAGTTGATATTTAAAAATAACCTTCCGAGGCACAGTCTCAGAATTTGACGAAACCAGTTCCATTGAATCTGTAATAGTTAGTTTTTATCGGATTTCAATTTTCGTAGTGTTTGGATTTACCGTTTGCTCGTAGGTTGAGAAACGCGTCGAAATTAAAACCGATAATTTAATATTTAAAATCGATTTATAAAGCTAACTTCCACATACGGTTAAATTAGCTTCCGAAACACATTTCATCGTGCTCGAAACGCGAGTAAAACCTTATAAACGCCTGTCGGCATGTCTAATTTGGGGTTCGGGATTTCGCCTTACGGAACACGAGATAATTTCAATATTTTATTATATAATAAACAAGCGTGCACAGGAAGCTTTCCCAATTGATATTTTATCTTCGTTTCTCCCCTCTAATCTTCAAACAAATCAAACTTATATAAAAAACAATGGCCGCAGCCTTCGGGTCCAAATCGAGAAAAGGGGGGATTTCAAATCAACTGTGGCTTCCTCTTTCAAATTGAAGAGTCGAACGAACGATATTTGTTCGTGCTCACTTAAATCGTTACCGACGCAGTATCTTCGCCTCTATAACCCTAAGTCGCTCGCTCCAGATTGAAGCAGGTCGCGACTCATTTGTGATGAGGGAGGATCGCTGGAGGAGTTGATGCTCGAGTTAACGCTCGCGTTGGGATTCGTGGCACGCGCATTCGCATGGGTTCGCGACTGTGTAGTTGGCAAATGGTGGTTCGCGTCCTAGGGCTGGGTTCGTTATCGGTTGTGGAGGGCTTGGGGGATTCGTGGTTGTCGCGCTCGCGTGGAGAGCTTGGGGGATTACCGATGGTCTCGAGTGCGAGAGGGATGATGCGGCGATGGGAGGGCGAAGACATGCTGTCGCGTTCGAGCTAGGAAGGGGGTCTGGGCCAATCATCTTCAAGGGTAGGGACTCGTTTTCTGTTCTTTTATTTTGAATTCGAATTTGGGTTTGAAAAGTATGAATTTGAAAATGTGTAAAAGTAATCATGTTGGGTTATTTAATATATAGGTTTAAGGTAGGTATAGCAAATTATACTGGGAACCGTTTTGTTGGTTTAACATTAGATTTGGAAAAGAAATGGGAATTTAAATGTTGAGGAGTTATTTAAAAATAGATTTTTAAATCTATATAGATTATTGTATATGTGCATATGAAGTTTCAAAAACAAAAATAAATATGGTTATACACGCATTTTAGATTTATTGTTTTATTTAAAATAAAGGATTTGAAAATTAATTTGTTCAATCAACTTATTTAATTATTTTAGAAAATTGTTAAATGGAAATTAGTTTAAAATTTAATCATCAGTTTAGAACTACATCACTAGTAAATAATTAATTTAATTTATTAAATTGAAATTTATTGTTCGATTATTTTGAATATTAATAAATTTTATACATGTTTATACAAGGTCAAAAATTTGAAAGAAAGCAAGCCAGTTTGGAATAGATTGCAAACAGCAAGATAAAGGTGAGTAAATCTCACTTTGTTGGATTTTTATTTAAATTTAAATGGTTAAATTTAAATATTTGGTTGAATGATTGAATTGATAGGATGTACACTGATGATGATGTGACTTGGTTTTGGTTGATTCTCGAGTTAATTGTGGTTTGACTCGAAATATTGGGGTTTAAGTTGTTTTAAACTTAAACCATAAATAAGAAAATGTTTTATTCTTAAGTTAATAAGGGCTTAATGAATTGTGATTCATTTAAATAGTAGGAAAATTAAATAATTAATTAATTAATTCAATGAAATAATAATTTGGGTTAAGTAATTTAGTAATTAAGGGTTTGACTTAATTAATAAATTAAGTTTTAAGTTAATTAATTGAGTGTAAGTAATTCAGAATAATCATTGGATGGTTTGATAAATAATTACTTAATGAAATTAATAAAATATAATTACTTCGTGAAATTAATCAGGAGATTAATTAAGATGATTAATTAAGGAGAAATTGATTTATTTAATGAAGTAAATAAACGAATAGTCAATTTCAGGGTTGAGATAAATCAAGAGTGATTAATATTGTGGTTTAATTAATGTAATTGATTGAGGTTTGGATCAATTAAAATATAATTGAAAATCGTTAATTTATATAATCAATGACGTAATTAAAGATTGATTAATTAATATTGATTAATCAATAATGAGTGACTTATGAGAAGTTAATATATAAATAATGAAGGATTAATGTAACTAAATAGTTAATTTGTTCATGAAGCAATTAAGATTACTTATCGTTTTGGTTGAGGATAAGTAATATGGTGAAGTTAATTAAAGATAGTTGCTTGAATGAAATTGAAGGATAATTAATCGAGGTTGATTAATTAAGATGAATATTGTAGGGATAATTGAATTATTTGATTTGAAATTAATTAATTAACAAGTAAAGAAATCTAAGTGATTGAGGATTGAAATTCAATTAGAATCAATTGAATTAATTTGGAAGTGATCAAATTTGTTGTGAATGATGGAATGGTATTAGATGCTTGAATGAGATGATATTCCTGATATAAAATGTTGTGTATTTCATTTTGATAATTTGGGTTAGGATGACACGAGTCTCGAAGAGGACGGGGTCGGGTATTAGGAAATACCCGAAATCACTTCGAATATTTTTATAGATTGATATGTGAAATCTATATGCTGGAGTGAAGCGATTTAAAGGAAATTGGACTATTCAAATCTAAGCCTTGGCACTTAAGAAATGGATGTGTGAAATAAGTTATGTCTATAACATATTGTGAACTTGTAAAATTGGTTTGAGTTACCCCGGATTTTATATAAGTTGTTTGCTTTGGTATTCCATGTTAGTTGAGTTACTCACACTGGTTTCGAGCCTGACCCGGGTGTTACTTTGGTGTTATGCTCGGGTCAGACCGAGTATTACAGATTTTGAGGTAAGGACGTTCTGAGCTTGGGAGGCGAGCTGGATGGCAAGAACATATGGAGTGCTTACGCTACATTATATTTTTGTATATCCATGACATGATAATTGTGTATATTCCAGTTTCTGTATAATGTGACTATCCGTAAATTTTCGATAATTAAAATAGTTAATTTAATAAGATTTCATGGTTTAATGTGGGAAGAATTAAAAATTTGTAATTTATTTATGATAATAATAACTAGAATGAATTGCAACAAATTTTATATAGGTTAATTATTTATGAATTGAATGAAATCCCAAATCAATTGAAATAATATATAGTCAATGGTAATGGAATGAAGTTGTATTATATAGGAAATTGTGACACTTGTTTGTAAATAATAAACTTATAAGTGTAATTAAAAGTTAACGGTGATAATATTTAAGTTACCTATTCATTTAGTTAGTCGAATTGAATTTGGGAACCAATTACAATTGAAATGAAATTTATATATTAGTTGAGTGCATTATCTCTAACTGAAGTTAAATAATAATGTGGAATTCATTTGATGTAATAAAGTAATCGACTGATGATGAAAATTTATTTAAATTCCAATATTGAATCCGTCAAATACTGAACAACTAAATTGTTTAAATTTAATATTTGGAATTTATTGAATAATTGAATAACGGGAATCGAATAACTGTTTAATGGAAATGGTTGTTCTAAAATTTGAATTCGTTTCAAAGGTTAATTTGATAAGTTCGTTTTGCATATTTCAAAAGATAGTGATTTAAGAATAATCAAATTTGTTTAAATTTAATATTACAACTGTCGAATAATTCAATTCCGAATTTGATATGATTAATTTGATATTGAAATTTTAACGTATGAAGATAGAGTGAATAACTGAAATTTGATTTAATATGATTCAAATTGGTTTCCCAAGTGAATATAAGTTATATTTGGATTATAATAGAGTTAATAATATTTTAAAATTGGAATTTTAAGCAATTCTGTAAATTTTGAAAAGTCGTCGATTTAACTGACGAGTTAAAAATAGCCTTCCGGGGCACAGTCTCGGAATTCGATGAAACCAGTCCCATTAGATCCATAATAGCTTATTATTATCGGGTTTCAATTTTCATAGCAATCGGAGTTGCCGTTTGACCGTGGCAGCTCAAAACGCTTAGAAATTTATTTAATCGATTTCATTTAAAATTGATCGTTTATTTCCGTAACTCGCACATACGATCGAATTAGGACTTAAAATCTTTTCCATTGCGTCCGGAATAGGGGTATAACATTGTAAACGCCTTGCGGCACACCTCGATAGGGGTTCGAGATTTTGAGTTGCAAAATTGGGATATTTTGAAATTTAAATTAATATATTATCTAGTCAACTTTTCACATCAGCTTCTTTTATTTCATTTCAAATCACTGTAGCATGCCTCCTGCACGTGAGGCATCACGCCTTCCCCTCCTTTATGATGCGCGCAGATGGCAGTGAAGAAAAAAAGCTAAAAGAAAATGGCAACTTAGAAAAATAATTATTCACAATATACTCAGCGTAAAATCACGAAACTAGTTTTAAAAATCCTAACTTTTCATTTTCTTCGATCTAGTGGTGGTTTTGTAAGGCACGGTCAAAATTGGGGAGGCACGGCTATGGGTCGCGGTCGAGCTTTGGGCTAGGGTTTTGATTTTTGAGGGATTCGTGCATCGGTTCGTATTTTGGTTATCATTTTTGGATTCGTGGAGGAAGATTTCGTCTCCGACGAGATTTTGGCGGGGTGCGGCTCTTGTTTTGTGCATGCGACGTGAACGTGGTCGAGAGAAAATGGTTGGGTCGCAATTCCCTAGATGTGGCCGAGTTTTTTCTTTTGGTGTCGAGACGATGGAGACTTCGATGAGAAGAGGTTTGGCGAAGACGACATGTCAAACAGTGTATCGGAGCTCTGTATCACAGGGTTTGTGCACGGCGAGAAGTGGGTTGCTCTGTGTCTTCGTGTACAGGTATGAGTCTAGGAAGAGGAGGTAGTGGAGGCCTATTTTTTTTTTTTAAATATTAGCTTTTGATTTAAAATAAAATGGTTGATATCTTATAAAATGTATAACTCTCACATACGAGGTCCGATTGGATCGAAACTTTTTGCGCTGCGATCGTGATGATGAGAGCTTCGAAATAAAATTCGTTTCGAAGAATTTGGAGATAGTTGAAATTTGGGCTAAATTTGGGAGTCGTCCGGTTTAGTTCCAAACCGGAACGTCTCGGTGACCATGGAAAATCAAGGTGAGTGTTTTCTAACGCTCACAACGTACTAGAATATCTTTATGCTAGTTAAATTTGACAGTATGAGGTGATACAATTTTACTTGTTGTTGTTTGGTAAACTAAAATCGTCATCTAGATTTGTCATCGAATTTAATGCTAGAAAATAAAAATTGACAGTCTAAATTGAAATAAAAAATTTAATTGCAATTAAATTACCTGATATCGATAACTATGAAATTGTCGTGAATTGTATTGTCTATTGGATGATGTATTTCAATGGATGCTATTGGTTGATATTTAAATGTTTGGATGTTTATTTTCTCATATATATCATGTTATACATACATATGACACAGTGATTGATTTAAGTGATATATATTCATCCCTGACATTAAATTGAAATAACTAATCACTTGGCCACAGGATAGAAAATTATATACTGACACCGGATTGGTTAAATTAATAAATGTTAAAATCGTTGATTTGAAATTTATTTAAATGTTATGATTTAAAAGTTATAAATGAAATCAATTTCTAGAAATCGAATTTATCGCAAATTGAGTTTGGAATGTTGAAATAAATTTTGGTTAAAAGAAATTGTTAAATAATTTAAGTTGAGACTTTAAAATTTAAAATTTGGATATGATTAAATTTCGAAAATTATTTGTTTTAAAGATTGAACATTATTTCGAGCTTTGAGTGTTGCTAAGTAAAAGTGATATAAAAATGATATTTTGAAATTGAGCTTGGAATTGAATCATATTTGAAATTTGGATTTAAATTTGAATATTGAAGGATAAATTTTGTTAAGTGTTATAAATTGATATTTTGAAAAATCAAGCTCCAAATCGATATAAATTGAAATTGAATTAATTGAAGGTGAATGTAGAATTGAATTAATTTGAAGTCAAAGTTGACATTGATTTGAATTGAATCGAAATTGAATCGGTAGAATGGAAATTGAAATTGATTTGAATTGGGAAGTTATAATTGAAATGGTTTGGTTTTGAAGCCGTTTCATTTTGGTTTTCAAATTTCTCTGTTATATAAACCATTTTAAATACTTAAACTATTTTAACCTACATAAACTATATTAAATTAATTGATCTATTTGAAACCCATTTAAATATTTTAAGTATTTAACTATTTTAATTATTTAAAACTACTTTTAAACTACTTAAAACTATTTTTCTAAAACTTCAAGCTGGTCAATAAGGTGAAATGTTTATGTTTAAATCTTGAATTTAAATATGAATTGGGTGAAATGAAGTTTCAACCTAAATTGAAATTCGAAATGATTTTGAAATCGAAATGAGATATTGAGGCGAAAAATGATTTTTGAAACGGAATCTTACATTTTGAATAGATATGATGATATTTGAAATGGATTTGATTTTTTTGAAGCGAATATGATATTTTGATATCGATTATGAATCGATTTGAAATGTAAAAGAGCCATTGGTGTAAAAATACGTAGTTGTTAAAGAGACCGAGATCGGATATGGACATACTCTCTGTCGATACCGAAAACCACTTTAATAACTAGTATACGCGGAGTGTTGATCCAGAATTAATTGGATGGTTTGGTGAACGCGTTGACTGAAGAAAGAGAACGATATTGGATGACCCCTGACATGACTAAAACAGGAGCCGCGCCGGGCCATTGAGGTTCGCCATCTCTAGCGGACACACTTCTTCGATACCACTTTTGTGATTCGATTTGGGTGCACCCCTCGACTTGGGAGTTTTGTTTCGCTGTGTTGAGGTAGCTGCTGGCTATGCTCAACATCAGTCCGGATTATGCAACTACTAGTATCCTAGTTGGTATCGCCTCATGTACCTTGTCATACTGATTATCCTATTCGCGCTACGATTTGTTTTGTGTTATACCTATGGGGTACCCTCTGATAACCACTAGTTTACAGTGGGGTTTACGGTGTTGTATAGACTATGGCATTATAAAATGTGTTAAGGGGAATTATGGTAATGCCTTAACGCTATTTTAATACTTTTACTTTACTGTAGACATATTATAATAGCATATTGTACTACATAGTAGATAGTTTAACGGATCCTTGAGAGATGGAAAATCCCGTAACATCTCTTAAGTTATTAAACTCATGTTGACACTGGATAGGAGATGTCAAAACCCGTAAACATCTCTGATGATGTTACACTCACATTTATTTACGATTGATTTAACTTACATGAGGATATTTTTGTCCTGACTTGAGTGTTTTGTCTTTTCATTATGCTCGTGTCAGACCTGAGTTTTTCAGCTTATTGAAGATCTATTCTGGAGGACGAAGATGAAGATTTGGTATACTATTACTAGTATTATCTTTGCATCATGTTGTCTGTTGCATTATTTTACTTTTTCAGGTGTATATATATAACTCTGATATATGTTGTATAAATAATGATCAAAGTATAGTAAACAGCTTCATGAACTGTTTATTTGACTGTTATATTTTATCGTTCCGCTGCAAGATTCTGTGTTGTTTCATTTCCTTTATTTCCCTTTCTTTTCTTTTCTTATTTACCCCAATAACCATCTACCCTTTTGAAAGGTTTGGAATCGGCATGTGTATTTGATCGTCGGTTTAAACTGTCCAAAAAGGTGGGTCGTTACAGTTGGTATTAGAGCTTTGGTTTAGCGATAACCTTAGCTTTGTGGAATCCGACTCTTTATAAATAGGGAAGTAATTCCCTGTGATGAGACGCTGAGTGTATACATATGAGAGAGCGTATTTGTTAGTAATATAAAATGTTTTATATTGTGTCGGTTGATTTGTTGAGTGGCTTATAGATCTTGGTCAATACGAGTAATTAACATTATTGATAGGGATCTCTAAACACTTAAACAGAACAATTCGACATAGTATTGTTTTGAAATTGGGTAAATGAAATAATTTTGCTCTAATTATATTTTGTATATAAAGAAAAAATTTCAGAAATTATTGTGACTTATCAAGCTTACCTGGTTGTTTGGAATGATAATATTGGTTATTATCATTAATTGGATATTGTAATTTAATAAATAATGTGAATTACAAAATGAACAATGATAAAACACTTGTGGAATGTTTTAAGAAAGAAATCCTATAAGAATAGTTTATAAAGGTGACTTATAAAATTAAAATAGATTTAAAATGGAAAATATTGAATTTAAGACCCGGAGGTTTTGACAATGGTTCTCAAAACTTTGAAGAAAATATATCATGATATTAGTTGGAAAATATTTATGGGAAATATTTTGAAAGGATTTTAAGAAGGAATGAATTCAGTACTCCTCTCTTCTGCCGCTAGAAAATAATTTCGGTGATGACTACGCAACATCATCGACGTTCATTTTCGAGTCTCAAAGTGGGGGAGACTTCTAAGAAGCTTTGCTTTTCTTCGAAATTATTTTGGGTAAATGGGTTTTGGTTTAAATTCCAAAGGTATGATTTGATATATTAAAGATATAAGTGTATATGTTTATTTCAAACGATTTGAAAAGAACCGAGCATTTAAATTTCTAAGTTATGTTAATTAGTAATTTTCAAATTATTTGAATGAAATGTGAATAACCAGAATTGATAAAATAAGAGGATTAAGATATCTGAGCTTATGTTTTGGGAAAACTTTAGAGTTGTAGTGTACCTTTAAAGTTAAAAGGTAAAGAGGATTTAAATAAATTAAATTTGTGAACATTCTAATTAAGTAAAAATGAAATTCTATAAATTTGTATAATACCAACTTTGCATTCTAATAACATATAATATGACTTACCAAATATTAAGAAGTTGAAATGATGGTTTGGATATGTAATGAGATATTGTAAAAATAAACAGAACCTGAAAATAATTGAAGTATACAAGTAAGGAAAACTTAAAAGGAAGTAAAATGTGTGTAAATGGAAAATTTGGTTGTGATAAAAATTATAAATACTTAAATTTAACATGAAATGATGAATGGATAAATGGAACAAGTAAGTGAACTTAAGAAAGAAGATAAATGAATCGTATTATATCTTTGTAAATTGGTTATAGAAAATGAATATAAATTGAAAAGGGATTGAAAAAAAAAATTGAATTTGTAACCTTTAAGATAAATGTAAACTAAGAAAAGTCATTTATGAGAGGTTAGACTTTTATAGGATGATTAATAAACTAAAGTGTTGGTTAATAAAATGTTCCATAAATAAATTTGTTATTAACTAAATTTATGAAATTGAAGTAAATGTAAACAAAAGAATTCGGTATAGCTAAGAATTAATTGGAAAATGAAATTGAATTTAATTAAATTATATAGAATGTTTAAAATGAACTTGAATAAGCAAATTCTATGATATGATGTTTAAGAAAAGATAATGTTAAAGAATATGCTATGTAAAGAAATGAATATACCAACTGAATAATGGATTGTGAATAATTAATTGTAAATAAAAATAAAAGTCAATAAAATAATTTAGTATAGATAAATTGGATAGAAATCCATTGGAAGGTAATACGTGAGTTGTACGTATATTATTTTGTTCGCATAACAATTTGATCCAAATTCAAGCATAAAATTTCGAGATGATTTATATCGATCCAAGTTAGGACTTTTCACTCGATTCTCGACGTCGAACCCTGGATATGGATTTTTGATTTGATTTTGGAATTCTCTATCATAGTATATGGCTATGTAAGGAGAGTAACAGTTTCCAATCAAGGAACCAAATCTGAGTCCGCACTAGAGAGTTGTGTGAATGATACTAGTTGGAAGTGAAATTGTGTGATCGAATAAACGATTAGATTTGATATTGCTCACGGATGATATATGTACGACTTACGGACTTAATTAAAGCTAATATTGGAAATTGAAGATGCCAAATATAAAATGATTCTTTTACATTGTATAATTGGATATCATTGGTAAATGAGATGCAGGTATTTAAAATCAAGAAAATGTGGATTGCCCGACAAAAGGTACATGTTTATTTTGTCATTGGATTTGGTGATTTTTGATGAGCCACTTGGCTTTTGATTTTCTTTTGTTGGTTTGGGGCCAGTAGAGGCATTTTGTAGCTGTACCGATCGAGCCGCGCAAAGAAGACTCTGCCGAAATTTTTCGTAAATCCGAGTGTTAGAAAAAATTTCAAGTTTTAAAATTTTATAACTTGTTTTGATAACTAACTCGTAAACTTCATAGGCTAATCAGAGTAGCGTAGTGGAAGTGTAGTAACGATTTTATAAATGGAATTTCATTGTTTTATAAGTTGATAATTTGAACAAAATATATCAAATGCTTAATTCTTTACTTAGTTTCTTTTCCCTTCTTTTTCCTTTTCGGGGATGAAAAGTTTTGAGTGGGGGAGAGTGTAACGACCCGTAAATTTTCGATAATTAAAATAGTTATTTTAATAAGATTTCATGGTTTAATGTGGGAAGAATTAAAAATTTGTAATTTATTTATGATAATAATAACTAGAATGAATTGCAACAAATTTTATCTAAGTTAATTATTTATGAATTGAATGAAATCCCATATCAATTGAAATAAAATATAGTCAGTGGTAATGGAATGAAGTTGTATTATATAGGAAATTGTGACACTTGTTTGTAAATAATAAAATTATAAGTGTAATTAAAAGTTGACAGTGATAATTATTTAAGTTACCTATTCATTTAGTTAGAAGAATTGAATTTGGGAACCAATTGCAATTGAAATGAAATTTTATATATTAGTTGAGTGCATTATCTCTAACTGAAGTTAAATAATAATATGGAATTCATTTGATGTAATAATGTAATCGACTGATAAGGAAAATTTATTTAAATTCCAATATTGAATCCGTCAAATATTGAACAATTAAATTGTTTAAATTTAATATTTGGAATTTATTGAATAATTGGATAACGGGAATCGAATAATTGTTTAATGGAAATGGTTGTTCTAAAATTTGAATTTGTTTCAAAGGTTAATTTGATAAGTTCATTTTGAATATTTCAAAAGATAGTGATTTAAGAATAATCAAATTTGTTTAAATTTAATATTACAATTGTCGAATAATTAAATTCCGAATTTGATATGATTAATTTTATATTGAAATTTTAATGTATGAAGATAGAGTGAATAGCTGAAATTTGATTTAATATGATTCAAATTGGTTTCCAAAGTGAATATAAGTTATATTTGGATTATAATAGAGTTAATAAGATTTTAAAATTGGAATTTTAAGCAATTCTGTAAATTTTGAAAAGTCGTCGATTTAACCGACGAGTTAAGCACAGTCTCGGAATTCGACGAAACCAGTCCCATTAGATCCGTAGTAGTCTATTATTGTCGGGTTTCAATTTCCATAGCAATCGGAGTTGCCGTTTGACCGTGGCAGCTCAAAATGTTTAGAAATTTATTTAATCGATTTCATTTAACATTGATCGTTTATTTCCGTAACTCGGACATATGATCGAATTAGGACTTGAAACCTTTTCCATTGCGTCCGGAATAGGGGTATAACATTGTAAACGCCTTGCGGCACACCTCGACAGGGGTTCGAGATTTTGAGTTGCAAAATTGGGATATTTTGAAATTTAAATTAATATATTATCTAGTCAACTTTTCACATCAGCTTCTTTTATGTCATTTCAAATCACTGTAGCATGCCTCCTGCATGCAAGGCATCACGTCTTCCCCTCCTTTATGATGCACACAGATAGCAATGAAGAAAAAAAAAGCTAAAAGAAAATGGCAACTTAGAAAAATAATTACTCACAATACACTCAGCGTAAAATCGCAAAACTAATTTTAAAAATCCTAACTTTTCTTTTGCTTCGATCTGGTGGTGGTTTTGTAAGGCACGATCAAGATTGGGGAGGCACGGCTATGGGTCACGGTCGAGCTTTGGGCTAGGGTTTTGATTTTTGAGGGATTCGTGCATCGATTCGTAATTTGGGTTATCGTTTTTGGATTCGTGGAGGAAGATTTCATCTCCGACGAGATTTTGGTGGGGTTCGGCTCTTGTTTTGTGCGTGCGACGTGAACGTGGTCGAGAGGAAATGGTTGGGTCGCAATTCCCTAGGTGTTGCCGAGTTTTTTCTTTTGGGGTCGAGACGATGGAGACTTCAAAGTGAAGAGGTTT
Organism: Allium cepa; assembly: GCA_030765085.1. Lineage (NCBI taxonomy): Eukaryota > Viridiplantae > Streptophyta > Magnoliopsida > Asparagales > Amaryllidaceae > Allium > Allium cepa. Next base: position 890,058,785 of record CM060929.1, read on the forward strand.
GGCGAAGATGGCATGTCAAACGGTGTATCGGAGCTCCGTATCATTGGGTTTGTACACGGCGAGAAGTGGGTTGCTCTGTGCCTTCGTGTACAGGTATGAGTTGGGAAGTGGAGGTAGTGAAGGCTTATTTAATTATTTAAATATTTGCTTTTGATTTAAAATAAAATGGTTGATATCTTATAAAATGTATAACTCTCACATACAAGGTCCGGTTGAAACGAAACTTTTTGCGTTGCGATCGTGATGATGAGAGCTTCGAAATGAAACTGGTTTGGAACAATTTGGAGACAATTGAAATTTGGGCTAAAATCGGGAGTCGTCCGGTTTAGTTCCAAACCGGAACGTTTCGGTGACCACGGAAAATCAAGGTGAGTGTTTTCTAATGCTCACAACGTACTAGAATATCTTTATGCTAGTTAAATTTGATAGTATGAGGTGATACAATTTTACTTGTTGTTGTTTGATAAACTAAAATCGTCATCTAGATTTGTCATCGAATTTAATGCTAGAAAATAAAAATTGACAGTAAAATTGAAATAAAAAAATTTAATGCAATTAAATTACCTGATATCGATAACTATGAAATTACCGTGAATTGTATTGTCTATTGGATGGTGTATTTCGATGGATGCTATTGGTTGATATTGAAATGTTTGGATGTTTATTTGCTTATATATATCCTGTTATACATACATATGACACTGTGATTGATTTAAGTGATATATATTCATCCCTGACATTAAATTGAAATAACTAATCACTTGGCCATAGGATAGAAAATTATATACGGACACCGGATTGGTTAAATTAATAAATTTTAAAATCGTTGATTTGAAATTTATTTAAATGTTTTGATTTAAAAGTTATAAATAAAATCAATTTATAGAAATCGAAATTATCGCAAAATTAGTTTGGAATGTTGAAATAAATTTTGGTCAAAAAAATTGTTAAATAATTTAAGTTGAGACTTTGAAATTTAAAATTTGGATATGATTGAATTTCGAAAGTTATTTGTTTTAAAGATTGAACATTATTTCGAGCTTTGAGTGTTACTAAGTAAAAGTGATATAAAAATGATATTTTGAAATTGAGCTTGGAATTGAATCATATTTGAAATTTGGATTTAAATTTGAATATCAGAGGATAAATTTTGTTAAGTGTTATAAATTGATATTTTCAAAAATCAAACTCCAAATCGATATAAATTGAAATTGAATTAATTGAAGGTGAATGTAGAATTGAATTAATTTGAAGTCAAAGTTGATATTGATTTGAGTTGAATCGAAATTGAATCGTTAGAATGGAAATTCAAATTGGTTTGAATTGGGAAGTTATAATTGAAATGGTTTGGTTTTGAAGCCGTTTCATTTTGTTTTCCAAATTTCTCTGTTATATAAACCATTTTAAATACTTAAACTATTTTAACCTACATTAACTATATTAAACTAATTTATCTATTTGAAACCCATTTAAATATTTTAAGTAATTTAACTATTTTAATTATTTAAAACTACTTTTAAACTACTTAAAACTATTTTCTAAAATTTCAAGCTAGTCAATAAAGTGAAATGTTTATGTTTAAATCTTGAATTTAAATACGAATTGGGTTAAATGAAGTTGCAACCTAAATTGAAATTCGAAATGATTTTGAAATCGAAATGAGATATTGAGGCGAAAAATGATTTTTGAAACGGAATCTTACAGTTCGAATAGATATGATGATATTTGAAATGGATTTGATTTTTTTGAAGCGAATATGATATTTTGATATCAATTATGAATCGAATTGAAATGTAAAAGAGCCATCGGTGTAACAATACGTAGTTGTTAAAGAGACCGAGATCAAATATGGACATACTCCCTGTCGATACCGAAAACCACTTTAATAACTAGTATACGCGGAGTGTTGATCCAGAATGAATTGGATGGTTTGGTGAACGCGTTGACTAAAGAAGGAGAACGATATTGGATGACCCCTGACATGACTAAAACAGGAGACGCGCCGGGCCATTGAGATTCTCCATCTGTAGAAGACACACTTCTTCGATACCATATCTATTACTTTTGTGATTCGATTTGGGTGCACCCCTCGATTTGGGAGTTTTGTTTCGCGGTGTTAAGCTAGCTGCTGGCTATGCTCAACATCATTCCGAATCACGCAACTACTAGTATCCTAGTTGGTGTCGCCTCATGTACCTTGTCATATTGATTATCCTATTCGCAACCACTACGATTTGTTTTGTGTTATACATATGGGGTACCCTCTGATAACCACTAGTTTACCGTGGGGTTTACGGTGCTGTATTGTAACGACCCGTAAATTTTCGATAATTAAAATAGCTAAATTTAATAAGATTTCATGATCTAGTGTTAGAAAAAAAATGTAAGTCGTTTGAAATAATAATAACTGGAATGAATTGCAACAATAATTATCCAAGTAATAAAAAATAAAAGTCAATAGTTGAATAGGATAATAAATGTGGGATTCATTGGGAATAATAGAGTAATTGATTGATAAGTAAAATCTATTTAAAATAAAATATTGAATATTGAACAGGTAAATTGTTTAAATTAAATATTTAAAACTTATTGAATAACTGTAAAATGAAAATAGTGTTCTAAATTGTGAATTGGTTTTAAAAGTTGAATCTTATAAGTTCAATTTCAATATTTCAAAAGATAATGAATTATTTGTTAAGCGAAATAGTTTAAATTTAATATTAGGAATTTATTGAATAATTTAATAATGGGAATTGAATAACCGTATAATGGAAATGGTTGTTCTATGAATTTTAATTCACTTTAAAAGTTAAATTTATAAGTTGGTTGAATATTTCAAAAGATAGTGATTTAAGAATAATCAAATTTGTTTAAATTTAATATTACAAATGTTTGAATAATTAAATTCCAAAGTTGATATGATTAATTTGATATTGAAATTTAATATATGAAAATAGAGTGAATAATTTAAATTTGATTCAATATGATTCAAATTGGTTTCCTAAGTGAATGTAAGTTATATTGGGATTATAATAGAGTTAATAAGATTTTAAAATTGGAATTTATCGGATAATTGAATAACGGGTTTAATATGATTAAAAATGATTTGTAAAATTTTATTTTATCATATTAAAGTTAGAATGATGTTGTAGAACTTTTAAAATCGAATTAAAAGAAAATTTGTGAAAATTTAATATTTTAATATTTAATTGACGAGTTAAAATAGCCATTTTTCAAACAGTCTCGGATTTCGACGAAACTAGTTTCATCGGATCCGTAACGTGATATTATTATAAGATTTCAAATTTCGTGTCAATCGGATTTACCGTTTGTCCGGGGCGAGCCAAAACGCATAGAAATTCGTTTAATCGGTTTAATTTAAATTTGATCGTTTATTTCCGTAACTCGCACATACGATAGAATTAGCGTCCGAAACCTATTCCATTGTGTCCGGAACGCGGGGTAAACCCTGTAAACGTCTGGCGGCACGTCTGGATAGGAGTTTAAAGAAAAATATCTAGATATTTGAATTTTAAAATAATAAAAATTAATATACTGATTTGACCATACCCTTCACATCTGTCTGTTCTTCTTACCAGCTGATACCCAGTACCTATTTCCTATTCAAACACGCATACACTCCTGTAATAACCCACTCACGCAAGCTTCAGGCAGAAGAAGATAATAAAGCAAACTTCAAAAATTTCTTTCTCCTTAAATACTCGATTAAAAATCACGAAACCTTCTCTAAAAATCCTATTTCATCGTTTGCTTCGATCCTATATGCTTTTGGCCTGGTGCGACTTGGAGTTTGGGAGTGCGACAGTGAAGACGTGAGGGGTTTGAAGCTAGGGTTAAGCTTCACCTTATTTTCATTCACCGATTCGAGAAATAAAGCTCGTATTTGGATTCTCCTCGTCGAATAGCATCTGGACGCACGATTTGGTGGTGCGCGATCACATTTTGGGGCAAGCGACGTTTCACGTCGTGCGTGAGCTAGGCACGGGTCGCGATTTGATAGAGTTGGCCGAGCTCGGAGTTTGGGATGGGGGATGGTGGAGATTTCGACGAGAAGTTGGATGGTATAATCGGTTCGTTGAGTTATGTTGCGTAGCTCCGTATCACTGTGAAGGGTGCACGGCCATGGTTTCGTATACAGGGAATGGCTACAGGGAGTTTGGGAAAGAAGCTTGAGTGGGCTGGGCTTTGTTTTGCTTGGGTATGGAGTTTTTTTTTAATATCTATATAAATTGTTTTATAAATTCGTGTCGATAACTTAAAAATGTATAACTTTTGCATACGAGGTCGAAAACGCACGAAACTTTTTGCATTGGAATCGTATCGACGAGCACTACGCAACGAAACTGGTTTGGAGTCGTTTGGAGCTAGTGGAAATTTCGGGTAAAATTAAACGCCCGTTTAATTCTATTCGAAATAAAGCGCTGGAACTACATTGGAATCAAAGTGAGTGTTTTATAACGCTCACAACGTACTAAATATCTTTATGCTAGTTAAATTTGACATTATGAAGTGTTATGATTTTATTTGTCGTTTTTTGATAGAATTTAATTGTCATATAGATTGTCACTTGAATTAACCGTTGAAAATTAAATTGACAGTTAAATTGAAATTGAAATTGAATTGCGATTAAATTACCTGACATTGATAACTATGAAATTGCCTTGAATTGTATTGTCTATTGGATGATTTATTTCGATGGATGCTATTGGTTGATATTTAAATGTTTGGATGTTTATTTGCTTATATATAACCTGTTATGCATACATATGATACTGTGATTTAATTTAAGTAATATACTCATCCCTGACATTTAATTGAAATAAATAATTACTTGGCCATAGGATAGAAAATTATATAAGGACACCGAATTGGCTAAATTAATAATTTTTGAAATCGTCGATTTGAAATTTATTTAAATGTTTTGATTTAAAAGTTATAAATAGAAATCGATTTATAGAAATTGAATTCATCGGAAAATTTGAGTTTGGAATGTTGAAATAAATTATGGTTAAAGGAATTCTGTTAAATAATTAAGTCGAGGCTTTGAAATTTGAAATTGGATATGATTGAATGTCGAAAATTGATTTTTTAAAAGATTTAACCTTAATTCGAGCTCTGAATATTACTAAGTAAAAGAAAAAAAAATGATATTTTGAAATCGAGTTTGGAATTGAATCATATTTGGATTTGGATTTAAACTTGAATATTGTTGGAAATTTTTGTTAAGTGTTATAAATTGATATTTTGAGAAATCAAGCTCCAAATCGATATAAATTGAAATTGAATAAATTAAAGGTAAATGGAAAATTGAATTAATTCGAAGTAAAAATTGACGTTGATTGAATCGAAATTGAATCGGTAGAATGGAAATTGGAATTGATTTGAATTGGAGAGTTATAATTGAAATGGATTGATTTTGAAGCTGTTTTATTTTGTTTTCCAAATTACTCGGTTATATAAACCATTTTGAATACTTAAACTATTTTAATCTATTTAAATTTACTTAACCCAATTTAAATTATTTTAAATTAAATTTATCTATTTCAAATCCGTTTTAAGATTTTAAAGTATTTTAACTATTTTAATTATTTAAAACTACTTTTAAACTACTTAAAACTATTTTTCTAAAATCCTAAGCTGGTCAATAAGGTGAAATGTTTATATATAAATCTTGAATTTAAATACGATTTGAGTTAAATGAAGTTGCAACCTAAATTGAAATTCGAAATGATTTTGAAATCGAAATGAGATATTGATGCGAAAATTTATTTTTGAAACGAATCTTACATTTGAATAGATACGATGATATTTTGAAATGGATTTGATTTTTGAGGCGAACATGATATTTTGATATAAATTATTATCGATTTGAAATGTAAAGAGCCAACAGTGTATTAATACGTAATTATTAAAGAGACCGGGATCGGATATGGACATACTCTCTGTCGATACCGAAAACCACTTTAATAACTATTATACGCGGAGTGTTGATCCAGAATGAAGTGGATGGTTTGGTGAACGCGTTGACTGAAGAAAGAGAACGATATTGGATGACCCCTGACATGACTAAAACAGGAGCCGCGCCGGGCCATTGAGGTTCGCCACCTCTAGCGGACACACTTCTTCGATACCATATCTATTACATTTGTGATGCGATTTGGGTGCACCCCTTGATTTGGGAGTGTTGTTTCGCGGTGTTGGGGTAGCTGCTGGCTGTAACGACCCAGTATTTTCAACCATTCGCATCCGCACATTGTCGGACTTGAAGTGTTCAAAATACTGCGTTGTGAAATAAATTTGGCAAAACTCAGAATATACAATAAAAAAAATCACAGAATCACATACACAGATATCAGAATCTCGCAGCGGAAATAAAAATTTTAGTGGTTCATGAAGCCACTGATACAACTTTACAAAACAGAACTTACCTTGTCTATAATACTCAATACAAATTTAACATAATAGAAATAGAGTCTTCAAAGTCTGGGATTCCAGAAAGAATAAAGGTTGAAACAGCTTCCAACAGCACGAATGATTTACTGAGTGTCCTAGCTACGGAGAAGAAACTGAAGCTGCAACTCAGGCTGACCCGAGCGTACAATAAAACAAAACACTCGAGTCAGGACATACATACTTATATAATGTAAGCTAAATCAAGTGTACTGTAATATATAGCAAGTAACTCAAAGGATGCCTGGGACCGCCCATCCTCTAAGGATCCGTTAAACTATTTACTATGTAGTATATTGCGCTATTATAATAGTGTCTATTTATAAAGTAAACATACTTATTTCTTAGCATTAAGGGGTTACCCATATAGCCCTTAACACGTAATAGTCCCAGTAGTCCATCCAATATCATAGCTCCTCCTACTCGGGAAGCAACTAGAGGATACCACACGGGCTACGGGAGAAAACCAAACTCGTACAAGGCTCGATATGGTAGGTGACACGGCACAACTAGGCAATGCCAGGGTAGATATACCAATTGCTATCCGGACCGGTGGTAACGCGAAGCCGCAGCAACCGCCCACCTCGAACAACACTCCCAAATCAAAGGGTGCACCCGAACAATCACATAAGCAATAGAATGGTATACGAAGAAGTGCGTTCGATCAGAGGAGCTACCTCATTAATCCGAGAATCGCTCCTGTTTTAGCCACCTTATGCCAACTCACGGGAGTCGGGTCCACGTATATACCTTTCAGGAAACCGTCACCACCAACCTACTTCATTCTGGAATCTCCACCGCGCACACGGTTAGTCAAAGTGGTTTTCGGTATCGACAGAGAGTATGTCCATATCCGATCCCGGTCTCTTTGCCAACCAAACGTTATTATAACACGTGGTCATTTAAAAACAGTTTATTCTTTAAAACCAGAATAATTATTTCTATTTCAAAACTGTAAATACGATATCATTTTAAAACCCAAAACAATAGGGTATCGTTATATTCGAATATAATTCTTTTCCAAAACAATACTGCTTAAAATTATAATATCTGGAAACCAAATATTTGAATTATATCTTCAAAACATAATATTTTGGAAATTTTACCTTAAAATCCATAACTCCCAAACACAATGGTTTGGACATTCAACAGTATATAGAATAAATGATTTAACTTTATGGTTACTTTGTAAAGAAGATAATTTACATAGCTTTACAAATATATTTCTTTATTTAAAGTTTTAAACCATAATTTAAATATCACTTTATGTTCCTAAAACCATTTCAATTTCTATATATATATTCAATTTGGAGTATTTACTGTTCAAACTAAGTTTGGGTTTCATTCTTTCAACAAGTCAATGTTTTATTATTTAGTCTTGAATATTCCCATAAATTCTATAAATAAAACTCCAAATTTTAGCCATTAAATATCTTCAAAATTTACTTAATACCAGAATATTCATCTTAAATTTATTAAGGAAAATCTAGTTATAAATATCTTATCTTAAGATTTCCAAACTTAAATATAAAATAAAATTTATCAAATCCCATAAATTTTAAAACAATCAAATTCTAGATTCTATAGCACTTAAGAAATGTTACCTAAAGTTATGGGTAAAACTAGTCCAATTTCAAAAAGACAGCATTTAAATGCTGCAGTAGATCGTTTGACTTAATAAATATTTCTAAATATAACTTATTTATTTATTTATTTATTAACTGCAATCTTAATCTTTCAAAATCCAGAATTTCCAAACTAAGTTATATTTCAAATTTTTACTCAAATATTTATTTATTTATTTCATTTAAAATTTGTTCAAAAAAACAAATAAAATCCTTTAAAGATAATAAATCAAATATTTAACTTCCAAAATAATTTTAAATATTTCAGAAAAATATTATAAGGACCACGGGCCTGTATATAGTTTTCTAGCCTAGGTCAAGTGATACGGATTTCTATCATTTCAATCCATAATTTATAAACTCCGGGTTCTATCATTTCAAACCCGCAATCCCAAGTTGTCAGATAAGCAGTTAACAACATAGATGAACAATAATAATCAATTAGGCCTATCGTCTCAGCCCATAACAATCTAAATATAACAGGGAACTTGCAGTGTGATTTAAGCAGTAAATAAACAATAATAAAATATAACTGCAGAATATCATACAACAGATAATAACTGATGAGGTGTCCATTTAAATGGGGTTCATCATTTTATACAACATTACAGACAGATAGTAGTGAATTAAATTTCTACACATACACTTGCAAAAATTTACGAAATATAAATACGTATGTCTGGTGAGAAATACTCACCTGGATGTTGCAGAAAATTTGATTTCAAAAACGGCTATTCACCGGTAAAGACCGACAGAGAGTAACGATAAAATTTCTCGGATGTCGCCTAGATCCAAATCTAGAACAAAATTCAAATATTTTGAAACGCGACTTTAGAAATTTCGGTCAAAGGAAAATTTAAGATAGAACGAAAATTGATTTGCTTTGCTCGACCACTCCACCGTGTAATAAGGCCAAAATATAGCCCAAAATGTGAACCGGGCTAACACTAAAAATTCCGACAAAATTTTCTAAAGTCAGACTAAGCAACAGGGTGAAGTTTTCCTACTCTATGTCGTGATACACATGTACACGTGCACACTTAAAATTTCAACTTACACGTGTACATGTACACACTCACGCCATACATACTCGTGCACACTTGCTTGCCTAACATACTTCAATCCTAGATTCATCCTTTCTGGAATTCATTTCCTAATTTACATTTTAACTAAATTTGCACCACTGCTTTCTGACTCCACTCATCTTTAAATCCAGATCTCAACTTTCCAGGCTCAAACTGGAAAAATGCAAACCCAAGGTTCATGCACACTTGCTTCGAGAAAGTCCCATCTTTGCTTCGAGTCGCATGTGTCTCTGCTTCGAGACAATTTGTCAAATCTTCGGGTCACCCTTGTTAATACTTCGAGACCAAATTCATGCATTTCTCTGTGTATGCTTTGGAGACAGCTGCTTCCATTGTTAACCACTTCGAGACAAAATCCAACTCTGAAGCGTTGAACACAAAAGACTGCCTACCTACCTCCATCAGCAAAAATATTTGAACAGCTATGCCTACTAACTTGATCAACTACCCACTCCTTTGTTATAACATTATGAAGGCCACTACTTTCTACCAACTACTGCACTTTACTCCTACTTCTTTCTACCATTCCAGTCTTCACTACCTAGGTCAGATGTACCTCAACACTCTTAGATACCTAGGTGCACACTGTGACACACTTGAAGCCTATATACTTGTGATACCACATGGGTAGCCTACTGCTAAACTTATAAACATGCAGATAAAACTGAACTCACTCCCTAGTCCTAGCTTATTCCTTTCTTCTGCACCAACAAACCACATATCAGCCCTATGCAGACAAAATGTGAATCAGTGACCAAATCATGCACAGCCTATTACCCAATTTTACATATATACTGGCTTGCTCTTTGACATACATGCAACTGCAGCCTTACATATACTATTTCTAGCCTATCAAAACTTTTATGAAACCAAGCAAACCCTCACCAGTGTTCAATTTTATTTCCTCTTCAATTCTTAACTTCCCAGGCTCAACTTGTACATGCTCACCGTGATACAAATGTGTATAGCCTATCCCACAATTTTATATATATGCAGACTTAACTTTTTATGACACAATTGAAATCTGAAAACTCTCATGCTTGGTTTCTATGCAACAACTTTCCTATGGACTTATGCACGCACAGATTCCATACTAAATGTATGTATCCTATTCACAACAGTGGCATGCCAACCTCCTCAACAATCAACTCATCCCCCAGTCACTCACTACACTTACCTATTCTCAGACAACTCTAGGACAAGGCATGGCATACACACAATAGAAATGGCCGAGCAAGGCATAGATAGAACAACATTTCCGAGAAAGAGGAAGGAAGAAAACATCTGTCAGGGAAAAAGAAAATAAACAATTTATTTACCTGATAGCTTTCGAGAAGAAGCATAGGTAGGAAACATGAAACGATGGTTTTGAGGTGGTGTTTATATATGTATGATTTTGTTTGTGAGCAAAACAGAGATGCGCAGTTATAGGAAGAGAGGAATTACTGATCTATCTCAAAACTTCCAGGCCTTCGAAAATTCATTTGTTCCCATTTAATCAGTTGCTTGATTTGTATTATATAGGTAGTATGTTGAACAGATAGTGGGCGAAATCAGAGGAAGAGAAGAGAAATGCAACAGTCTAGATATTAAGCTATCAGTTTCAAAAGAATGGTTATGAATCAGATTTGAATGCTATGAAAAGAAAAAAAAAACGGCAAGGCCTTGAACAATATCAGTTTTACAATTTATACGTGATGAGCTCCCTTTAATTTGCAAAGTTTTGAAATATCAGAGGAGGCCGAGAGATAAAAAATGTATTTGATAAATCTAAGGCCAAATCAAAGCTCATTTCAGTTTTATAAGATAAATGCTTATACACGTGATTTGCTTTCAGTTTATACATTTTTGGTTTACAGGCAAACAAACGCAAGCATTTATTTGATACATATTTGTTTAAATCTTTGTATGAATATAGATGTGGATGCAAAAGCCAGTGTGAGTTTATAGAGACAAATAGAATGAATGCTTGTATATCTGATGAGAACAGAGGCATAGGAAAGGAATTGATGTGCATGATGATTTCTAAAGAGGCAGTTATATTTCACACGTCTATCTTTAATTTTTGTACGTTACTACTTGTTGAATAAATTAAAAACCAGATTAATTGCGTGAGGCACTAATCATACATATGTAAATATAGATGCGTGATATAAGCCTGGATACAACGTTTGTACGTTATTTTATGCTCATCTCATGTTTGAAAAAAAATATGAACTGTGTCTGGTTATAAAGTTTGTATGTTACTTTATGTTCATTTCCATTTCATTTTATTTAATTGATTTTGGTTTGAAAACAATGAATGGAAAGGCAAAAATCTATGCAAAGAAAACGTATACAAATTATTAAAACCAAAACTGACCATTTAAACCAAAGTAACGTTGGGAATAAAATACTGACTGATATCTTTCTTCAAAATTATTCGAAAACTTGATTTTTGCACTACGTTAAACAGACGCAGTCCAAAACATCAAAAAATTTCACAAAATTCACATTTTAAAAACACATGTTTTGTTACGTTGCTTTATACCCTATAATTGACTCGTCTGTCAAACGCGAAATTTAACTGTTCAATCTTAGATTAAATTTTCACAGATATTATTTAATTTTATGGACACAAATTTTTTTTTTTTTATAAAATATATCTCCAAATTAAATCTTTAAACTATATTGTTAAACACCATTTATATAAATATATTTTCAAAATTAACAAATTAAAATAAATAAATAGCTGAAAACTAGGGCTGTTACACTCTCCCCCACTTAAGAACTTTTCGTCCTCGAAAAGGAACGGAAGAAGAGAAACAAAAAAAATAAGCTAGATAAACAAGAATCTTAAACGAATAGTTCCGGTATTTGAAGAACGAAAAGATCCACTAGAATCGGTTTACCTTTTTCGGTTTGACTGTCAGGCTCTGGGTGATAAACGGTGCTCGGGTCCCGATGAGTAACAAAGATTTCAAAGATTATAGAAAGATTTCTAAACAGACTGGTATAAGCAATAGCCTCCCCATTCTGTAGCAGATAGGAAAACCAAGGACACTCAAAGATAGTTTTTAAACAAAATAGGATAATAACTTTGAAATCATAATTCTTTTGAAATCATAATACTTTGAAAGTCATTAAATTTATAAATATTATCATTTGGAAAACATACTACTAAAATCATAACACCCTTAAAATATTTCATTTATTTAATTATAAATTTTCCAAAACATTTTATTTTTAGAACAGCAGCACTTATAATATGCTATAGTAGATATAATAGTATTTCCAATCAGTTCTATTTCTGAAATATTTATTTGGATATTATTTACTTATATTTTATAAAACAACTTTTATGCATGGAATGTCCAACTTCATTTATTAAGTCAAAGTTCCTTATTTTACTTAACTCTTAATTTTTAACAAATAACCTAACACTTTATTTAAAATTCTTTTTTTTTATATAAATAAGATATTCCTTCTTAAAATTTCCATTTGAAACCAATTCTCAATTATCAATTTTAGTGATATTCAAATACATCCTAACTATTTAAATCATAATTATTCATTTAAGGAAATAACCTTTATTAAATTTCTCAGTTGGATTTAAGGTTCCATATTAAATCAACTTTGCTTATTAGGTTATTTAAATAAATTCCTTAAATTCCCTTTTCTTATTTACCTCTATTAATCCTTTATAACTAAAATTTAAGTATATAACATTTATTATAACCACTCAAATTTTATTTATAAAATCCCTTTTTATATTGTATATTACCCAATTATATTGTTAACTTTTGAAAAATCAAGGTAAGTTATATTGAAATGAGATTGGGTATTATACAACTAAAACTTCCAAATTTAATTATCTCAAGTTGAAATTATTCTTATTCAAGAATTTTATTTATTTTTCCTTTTTATTTTATTGAAATTTTTCCTTAAGATAAATTTTAAGAATTGAATTTCTGATTCCCTTCAAACCATTCAGAGATAAAATATATATACATAATATGTCAAATCAAATTTAAATTATATATCTATATATATTAAGTCATTTTTAGAAATTCAAATCAATTAAAATCTCAAGGAAATACTGTAGCCAGACTACAGAATGGTCTTTCACTTCGAAACTCGAAAATGAATGTCGATGATGCTGCAGTCATCACCGAAATTATTTTCCAGCGGCAAAGAGAAGAGCACTAAATTTTAAAATTCTTTGGAAACAAATTTCTATTCGAAAATACTTTAAATAATATATCCTTTTAAAATTTTAAACACAAGGTTTGAAATCATCAGAGATTGAATTCTCAAGTTCTTGTTTTAAGTTCATTTCTGTTTCTAAATTAATTTATAACCATTGTTTATATTCAATTATTTAGACAAACACATGGTTTACAAAACCATAAATAAAATCAAACTATTATCTCCTGACACTAGTTAAATTAAATATTAAAATTTCTGAAAATTTATACTTATATATATTTTAGATTTCCTTTCAAATATAGGAGTAAATTTCCAAAACAAGGATAGAAATTCAAATTTGATGAACTCAAATCAAATAGAATCCAAGCTAGTTAAAATCAGAAGGTCCGATGATTAAATAACAGAATAAGGAACTGGGTAAGTCTATATAAATCGCGGACAACCTTGATCTGGTCAACCGTGACTTGAAGAGTCGGATCGATATGATTGGGTAAATCTATATTTGATCCGAAGAGATAGAGTTCAGAATAATCAAAGATACTAGCATATAAACCGATGATAAATATAAATCTCCGGTGAATTAATGCTAATGGTAAAGGAGTTTCACCCCTTTATTAGAACGATGGCGAGACCGCCAATTCACTATAAAGATCATCCGAAGTGGAGTTATGGGATACTCCAGAATCTTGAGTAGATGAAAAGTGAGGGACACGAGTGAACTTTGGAACCACAGGGAATGTTCCAAATTCGAAAAGGAAGAGATTCAATCTCAAATGAAGGTGATTCTGTAAATCAAATTTACCATATATTCTGAGTTTGCCTAGAGCCAAAGCTCTGATACCAGCTGTAACGACCCAGTATTTTCAACCATTCGCATCCGCACATTGTCGGACTTGAAGTGTTCAAAATACTGCGTTGTGAAATAAATTTGGCAAAACTCAGAATATACAATAAAAAAAATCACAGAATCACATACACAGATATCAGAATCTCGCAGCGGAAATAAAAATTTTAGTGGTTCATGAAGCCACTGATACAACTTTACAAAACAGAACTTACCTTGTCTATAATACTCAATACAAATTTAACATAATAGAAATAGAGTCTTCAAAGTCTGGGATTCCAGAAAGAATAAAGGTTGAAACAGCTTCCAACAGCACGAATGATTTACTGAGTGTCCTAGCTACGGAGAAGAAACTGAAGCTGCAACTCAGGCTGACCCGAGCGTACAATAAAACAAAACACTCGAGTCAGGACATACATACTTATATAATGTAAGCTAAATCAAGTGTACTGTAATATATAGCAAGTAACTCAAAGGATGCCTGGGACCGCCCATCCTCTAAGGATCCGTTAAACTATTTACTATGTAGTATATTGCGCTATTATAATAGTGTCTATTTATAAAGTAAACATACTTATTTCTTAGCATTAAGGGGTTACCCATATAGCCCTTAACACGTAATAGTCCCAGTAGTCCATCCAATATCATAGCTCCTCCTACTCGGGAAGCAACTAGAGGATACCACACGGGCTACGGGAGAAAACCAAACTCGTACAAGGCTCGATATGGTAGGTGACACGGCACAACTAGGCAATGCCAGGGTAGATATACCAATTGCTATCCGGACCGGTGGTAACGCGAAGCCGCAGCAACCGCCCACCTCGAACAACACTCCCAAATCAAAGGGTGCACCCGAACAATCACATAAGCAATAGAATGGTATACGAAGAAGTGCGTTCGATCAGAGGAGCTACCTCATTAATCCGAGAATCGCTCCTGTTTTAGCCACCTTATGCCAACTCACGGGAGTCGGGTCCACGTATATACCTTTCAGGAAACCGTCACCACCAACCTACTTCATTCTGGAATCTCCACCGCGCACACGGTTAGTCAAAGTGGTTTTCGGTATCGACAGAGAGTATGTCCATATCCGATCCCGGTCTCTTTGCCAACCAAACGTTATTATAACACGTGGTCATTTAAAAACAGTTTATTCTTTAAAACCAGAATAATTATTTCTATTTCAAAACTGTAAATACGATATCATTTTAAAACCCAAAACAATAGGGTATCGTTATATTCGAATATAATTCTTTTCCAAAACAATACTGCTTAAAATTATAATATCTGGAAACCAAATATTTGAATTATATCTTCAAAACATAATATTTTGGAAATTTTACCTTAAAATCCATAACTCCCAAACACAATGGTTTGGACATTCAACAGTATATAGAATAAATGATTTAACTTTATGGTTACTTTGTAAAGAAGATAATTTACATAGCTTTACAAATATATTTCTTTATTTAAAGTTTTAAACCATAATTTAAATATCACTTTATGTTCCTAAAACCATTTCAATTTCTATATATATATTCAATTTGGAGTATTTACTGTTCAAACTAAGTTTGGGTTTCATTCTTTCAACAAGTCAATGTTTTATTATTTAGTCTTGAATATTCCCATAAATTCTATAAATAAAACTCCAAATTTTAGCCATTAAATATCTTCAAAATTTACTTAATACCAGAATATTCATCTTAAATTTATTAAGGAAAATCTAGTTATAAATATCTTATCTTAAGATTTCCAAACTTAAATATAAAATAAAATTTATCAAATCCCATAAATTTTAAAACAATCAAATTCTAGATTCTATAGCACTTAAGAAATGTTACCTAAAGTTATGGGTAAAACTAGTCCAATTTCAAAAAGACAGCATTTAAATGCTGCAGTAGATCGTTTGACTTAATAAATATTTCTAAATATAACTTATTTATTTATTTATTTATTAACTGCAATCTTAATCTTTCAAAATCCAGAATTTCCAAACTAAGTTATATTTCAAATTTTTACTCAAATATTTATTTATTTATTTCATTTAAAATTTGTTCAAAAAAACAAATAAAATCCTTTAAAGATAATAAATCAAATATTTAACTTCCAAAATAATTTTAAATATTTCAGAAAAATATTATAAGGACCACGGGCCTGTATATAGTTTTCTAGCCTAGGTCAAGTGATACGGATTTCTATCATTTCAATCCATAATTTATAAACTCCGGGTTCTATCATTTCAAACCCGCAATCCCAAGTTGTCAGATAAGCAGTTAACAACATAGATGAACAATAATAATCAATTAGGCCTATCGTCTCAGCCCATAACAATCTAAATATAACAGGGAACTTGCAGTGTGATTTAAGCAGTAAATAAACAATAATAAAATATAACTGCAGAATATCATACAACAGATAATAACTGATGAGGTGTCCATTTAAATGGGGTTCATCATTTTATACAACATTACAGACAGATAGTAGTGAATTAAATTTCTACACATACACTTGCAAAAATTTACGAAATATAAATACGTATGTCTGGTGAGAAATACTCACCTGGATGTTGCAGAAAATTTGATTTCAAAAACGGCTATTCACCGGTAAAGACCGACAGAGAGTAACGATAAAATTTCTCGGATGTCGCCTAGATCCAAATCTAGAACAAAATTCAAATATTTTGAAACGCGACTTTAGAAATTTCGGTCAAAGGAAAATTTAAGATAGAACGAAAATTGATTTGCTTTGCTCGACCACTCCACCGTGTAATAAGGCCAAAATATAGCCCAAAATGTGAACCGGGCTAACACTAAAAATTCCGACAAAATTTTCTAAAGTCAGACTAAGCAACAGGGTGAAGTTTTCCTACTCTATGTCGTGATACACATGTACACGTGCACACTTAAAATTTCAACTTACACGTGTACATGTACACACTCACGCCATACATACTCGTGCACACTTGCTTGCCTAACATACTTCAATCCTAGATTCATCCTTTCTGGAATTCATTTCCTAATTTACATTTTAACTAAATTTGCACCACTGCTTTCTGACTCCACTCATCTTTAAATCCAGATCTCAACTTTCCAGGCTCAAACTGGAAAAATGCAAACCCAAGGTTCATGCACACTTGCTTCGAGAAAGTCCCATCTTTGCTTCGAGTCGCATGTGTCTCTGCTTCGAGACAATTTGTCAAATCTTCGGGTCACCCTTGTTAATACTTCGAGACCAAATTCATGCATTTCTCTGTGTATGCTTTGGAGACAGCTGCTTCCATTGTTAACCACTTCGAGACAAAATCCAACTCTGAAGCGTTGAACACAAAAGACTGCCTACCTACCTCCATCAGCAAAAATATTTGAACAGCTATGCCTACTAACTTGATCAACTACCCACTCCTTTGTTATAACATTATGAAGGCCACTACTTTCTACCAACTACTGCACTTTACTCCTACTTCTTTCTACCATTCCAGTCTTCACTACCTAGGTCAGATGTACCTCAACACTCTTAGATACCTAGGTGCACACTGTGACACACTTGAAGCCTATATACTTGTGATACCACATGGGTAGCCTACTGCTAAACTTATAAACATGCAGATAAAACTGAACTCACTCCCTAGTCCTAGCTTATTCCTTTCTTCTGCACCAACAAACCACATATCAGCCCTATGCAGACAAAATGTGAATCAGTGACCAAATCATGCACAGCCTATTACCCAATTTTACATATATACTGGCTTGCTCTTTGACATACATGCAACTGCAGCCTTACATATACTATTTCTAGCCTATCAAAACTTTTATGAAACCAAGCAAACCCTCACCAGTGTTCAATTTTATTTCCTCTTCAATTCTTAACTTCCCAGGCTCAACTTGTACATGCTCACCGTGATACAAATGTGTATAGCCTATCCCACAATTTTATATATATGCAGACTTAACTTTTTATGACACAATTGAAATCTGAAAACTCTCATGCTTGGTTTCTATGCAACAACTTTCCTATGGACTTATGCACGCACAGATTCCATACTAAATGTATGTATCCTATTCACAACAGTGGCATGCCAACCTCCTCAACAATCAACTCATCCCCCAGTCACTCACTACACTTACCTATTCTCAGACAACTCTAGGACAAGGCATGGCATACACACAATAGAAATGGCCGAGCAAGGCATAGATAGAACAACATTTCCGAGAAAGAGGAAGGAAGAAAACATCTGTCAGGGAAAAAGAAAATAAACAATTTATTTACCTGATAGCTTTCGAGAAGAAGCATAGGTAGGAAACATGAAACGATGGTTTTGAGGTGGTGTTTATATATGTATGATTTTGTTTGTGAGCAAAACAGAGATGCGCAGTTATAGGAAGAGAGGAATTACTGATCTATCTCAAAACTTCCAGGCCTTCGAAAATTCATTTGTTCCCATTTAATCAGTTGCTTGATTTGTATTATATAGGTAGTATGTTGAACAGATAGTGGGCGAAATCAGAGGAAGAGAAGAGAAATGCAACAGTCTAGATATTAAGCTATCAGTTTCAAAAGAATGGTTATGAATCAGATTTGAATGCTATGAAAAGAAAAAAAAAACGGCAAGGCCTTGAACAATATCAGTTTTACAATTTATACGTGATGAGCTCCCTTTAATTTGCAAAGTTTTGAAATATCAGAGGAGGCCGAGAGATAAAAAATGTATCTGATAAATCTAAGGCCAAATCAAAGCTCATTTCAGTTTTATAAGATAAATGCTTATACACGTGATTTGCTTTCAGTTTATACATTTTTGGTTTACAGGCAAACAAACGCAAGCATTTATTTGATACATATTTGTTTAAATCTTTGTATGAATATAGATGTGGATGCAAAAGCCAGTGTGAGTTTATAGAGACAAATAGAATGAATGCTTGTATATCTGATGAGAACAGAGGCATAGGAAAGGAATTGATGTGCATGATGATTTCTAAAGAGGCAGTTATATTTCACACGTCTATCTTTAATTTTTGTACGTTACTACTTGTTGAATAAATTAAAAACCAGATTAATTGCGTGAGGCACTAATCATACATATGTAAATATAGATGCGTGATATAAGCCTGGATACAACGTTTGTACGTTATTTTATGCTCATCTCATGTTTGAAAAAAAATATGAACTGTGTCTGGTTATAAAGTTTGTATGTTACTTTATGTTCATTTCCATTTCATTTTATTTAATTGATTTTGGTTTGAAAACAATGAATGGAAAGGCAAAAATCTATGCAAAGAAAACGTATACAAATTATTAAAACCAAAACTGACCATTTAAACCAAAGTAACGTTGGGAATAAAATACTGACTGATATCTTTCTTCAAAATTATTCGAAAACTTGATTTTTGCACTACGTTAAACAGACGCAGTCCAAAACATCAAAAAATTTCACAAAATTCACATTTTAAAAACACATGTTTTGTTACGTTGCTTTATACCCTATAATTGACTCGTCTGTCAAACGCGAAATTTAACTGTTCAATCTTAGATTAAATTTTCACAGATATTATTTAATTTTATGGACACAAATTTTTTTTTTTTTTATAAAATATATCTCCAAATTAAATCTTTAAACTATATTGTTAAACACCATTTATATAAATATATTTTCAAAATTAACAAATTAAAATAAATAAATAGCTGAAAACTAGGGCTGTTACACTGGCTATGCCCAACATCAGTCCGGATCATGCAACTACTAGTATCCTAGTTGGTATCGCCTCATGTACCTTGTCATACTGATTATCCTATTCGCGACCACTACGTTTTGATTTGTACCTTGAGTATATGGATTGCCCTCTGGTGACTTCCGGTTTTGGGGAAACTACGATCTTGTATATGCTTTTGGGAATATAAAATGTGTTAAGGGGGATTATGGTAACGCCTTAACGCTATTTTGATACTTTATATTACTGATAAGCATTATCTACTTAGCGTATATTACTACATAGTAGATAGTTTCACGGATCCTTGAGAGGTGGAAAATCCCGTAACATCTTTTGAGTTATTGCACGCACGTTGACACTGGATATGAGATGTCAAACCCCGTAAACATCTTTGACGCCGTTACACTTATATTTATTTACGATTGATTTAACTTTCATAAGGATATTTTAGTCCTGACTCGAGTGTTTTGTCTTTTCATTACGCTCGGGCCAGTCCTGAGTTTTTCAGATTTTTGAAGATCTATTCTGGAGGATGAAGACGAAGATTTGGTATACTATTACTATTATTACCCTTGCATCATGCTATCTGCTGCATTATTTTAATTGTTTTGTTGTATATGTATAACTCTGGTAAATGTTGTGTAAATAATTGTCAAAATATAGTAAACAACTTCATGAACTGTTTATTTGACTATTATATTTTATCGTTCCGCTGCGAGATTCTTTGTTGTTTCATTTCCTTTATTTCTCTTTCTTTTCTTTTCTTATTTACCCCCAATAACTATCTGCCCTTTTGAATGGTTTGGAATCGACATGTGTATTTGATCGTCGATTTAAACTGTCCAAAAAGGCGGGTCGTTACAGTTGGTATCAGAGCTTTGTTTTAGCGATAACCTTAGCTCTGTGGGGTCTGACTCTTTATAAGTAGGGTAGTAATACCCTATGATGAGTCGCTGAGTGAATATATATATATATATATATATATATATATATGAGAGAGCGTATTTGTTAGTGATATAAAATGTTTTATATTGTGTCGGTTGATTTGTTGAGTGGCTTATGGGTTCTGGTCAATACGAGTAATTAACGTTATCGATAGGTATCTCTAAACACTTAAACAGAACAATTCGACATAGTATTGTTTTAAATTGGGTAAATGAAACAATTTTGCCCTAATTATATTTTGTATATAAAGAAAAATTTTCAAAAATTTATTGTGACTTATCTAGCTTACCTGGTTGTTAGGAATTAAAATATTAGTTATTATCATAAATTGGATATTGTAATTTAATAAATAAGATGAATTACAAGATGAACAGTAATAAAACAACTTGTAGAATGTTTTAAGGAAAAAAAATCCTATAAGATATTTTATAAAGGTGACTTATAAATTTAAAATAGATTTAAATTGGAAAATATTGAATTTAAGACCCGGAGGTTTTGAAAAATGATTCTCAAAGTTTTGAAGAAATATATAGTAATATTAATTGGAAATTGTTTATGGAAATATTTTGAAAGGATTTTTAAAGAAAGGAATGAAGTTAGTACTCCTCTCTTATGTCGTTGGAAAATAATTTCGGTGATGACTGCGCAGCATCATCGACGTTCATTTTCGAGTCTCAAAGTGGGGGAGACTTCTAAGAAGCTTTGCTTTTCTTCAAAATTATTTTGGATAAATGGGTTTTGGTTTAAACTCCAAAGGTATGATTTGATATATTAAAGATATAAGTGTATATATTTATTTCAAATGATTTGAAAGGAACCGGGCATTTAAATTTCTAAGTTATGTTGATTAGTAATTTTCAAATTATTTGAATGAAATGTGAATAACAAAATTTAGAAAATAAGAGGATTGAGATATCTAAGCTATTGTTTGGGAAAACTTTAAAGTTGAAAGGTAAAGAGGATTTAAATAAATCAAATTTGTGTACATTCTAATCAAGAAAAATGAAATTCTATAAATTTGTATAATACCAAATTTGCATTCTAATAACATATAATATGACTTACCAAATATTAAGAAGTTGAAATGATGTTTTGGATATATAATGAGATATTGTACAAATAAACAGAACCTGAAAGTAATTGAAATATACAAATAAGAAAAACTCAAACGGAATTAAAATGTATATAAATAAAAATTTGGTTGTGATAAAAATTATATATACTTAAATATAACGTGAAATGGTGAATGGATAAATGGAACAAGTAAGTGAACTTAAGAAATGAATCATATTATATCTTTGTAAATTGGTTATAGAAAATAAATATAAATTGCGAAGGAATTGGGAAAAATAATTGAATTTGTAACCTTTAAGATAACTGTAAATTAAGAAAAGTCATATATGAGAAGTTAGACTTTTATGAAATGACTATAAACTAAAGTGTTGATTAATAAAATTTTCCACAAATGAATTCATTATTAACTGAAATTATGAAAATGAAATAAATGTAAACAAAGGAATTTCTTATAGCTAAGAATCAATTGGAAAATGAAATTGAATTTGATTAAATTATATAGAATGTTTAAAATGAACTTGAGTAAACAAATTCTATGATATGATGTTTAAGAAAAGATAATGTTAAAGAACATGCGATGTAAAGAAATGAATACACTAACTGAATAATAGATTGTGAATAATTAATTGGAAAAAAAAAAGAAGTCAATAAAATAATTTAGTATAGATAAATTGGATAGAAGTCCATTGGAAGGTAATACGTGAGATTGTACATATATTATTTTATTTGCATAACGATTTTGTCCAAATTCGAGCACAAAATTTCGAGATGATTTATATCGATCCAAGTTAGGATTTTTCACTCGATTTTCGACGGCGGACCCTAGATATGGATTTTTAATTTGATTCTGGAATTCTCTATCATAGTATATGGCTATGCAAGGAGAGTAAAAGTTTTCAATCAAGGAACCAAATCTGAGTCCGCACTAGAGAGTCGGGTGAACGATACTAGTTTGGAAGTGAAATGGTGTGATCGAATAAGCGATTAGACTAATATTGCTCACGGATGATATATGCACGGCTTACGGACTTAATTAAGGTTAATATTGGAAATTTAAAATGCCAAATATGAAATGATTCTTTTAAAATTATATAACAAGAATGGTATAAAAGAGATAAACCATATTGAATGTAAAATTTATAATTTGGTTATGTTAGGTATGACTTGGTTGTTATATGATTGTAAGTTGATTGTATATAATTCATTAAGTGTTAATGAAATTGAAAGCTATAAATCAATGAAATCAAATTGGAAGTTAAATGAGTTTAAATAGAATTTAATTTGATTCAAATTGGAAGTGAACTAATGTAAATATAAATTAGTGAATGTTAACTAATTGAATTGAGAATGAATGTTAGTAAAATCCAACGTTAATGAATTAACTGTGATTAAAATGGAAACCCAAGTCGATAAATATTAATGAGAAGTAAATGTATATTGATTGGTTATGGATTTGTTGGATGATAGTTGATTGATGGTTGCATTTGTTGTTTTTTTGCATTTGCTATGTTGGCACATGTAGTTGTTATGTTGCTATATGATGTATATTGATACTATTTTCATATGTGCATGATTCTCATTGTTTGTTGAGTGTTTAGTAGGTGCGGATTGCGCTTGCTTCGCATTTGGAGCTCGCTTTCGCGCTATATTAGTCATATATGCTCGCTAATAAAATATAAGGTACATGTTTATTTTGTCATTGGATTTGGTGATTTTTGATGAGCCACTTGGCTTTTGATTTTCTTTTGTTGGTTTGAGGCCCGTAGAGACGTTTTGTAGCTGTACCGATCGAGCCGCGGAAAGGAGACTCTGCCGAAGTTTTCCGTAAATTCGGGTGTTAGAAAATTTTTCAAGTTTTAAAAAATTTTATACCTTGTTTTGATAACTAACTTTTAAAGTTAGAAAGCCGTTTAGAATAACTTAATGAAAGTGTAGTAAAGACTTTATAAATGGAACTTCATTGTTTATAAGTTGGTAACTTTGAGATAAATATACCTAAGGTTGAATTCTATACTTAGTTCCTTTTTACTTCTTTTCCTTTTCGGGGACGAAAAGTTTTGAGTGGGGGAGAGAGTAACGACCCGTAAATTTTCGATAATTAAAATAGCTAAATTTAATAAGATTTCATAATTTAGTGTTAGAACAAAAAATTGCAAGTCGTTTGGAATAATAATAACTGGAATGAATTGCAACAATAATTATCCAAGTAATAAAAAATAAAAGTCAATAGTTGAATAGGATAATAAATGTGGGATTCATTGGGAATAATAGAGTAATTGATTGATAAGTAAAATCTATTTAAAATAAAATATTGAATATTGAACAGGTAAATTGTTTAAATTAAATATTTAAAACTTATTGAATAACTGTAAAATGAAAATAGTGTTCTAAATTGTGAATTGGTTTTAAAAGTTGAATCTTATAAGTTCAATTTCAATATTTCAAAAGATAATGAATTATTGGTTAAGCGAAATTGTTTAAATTTAATAGTAGGAATTTATTGAATAATTTAATAATGGGAATTGAATAACCGTATAATGGAAATGGTTGTTCTATGAATTTTAATTCACTTCAAAAGTTAAATTTATAAGTTGGTTGAATATTTCAAAAGATAGTGATTTAAGAATAATCAAATTTGTTTAAATTTAATATTACAAATGTTTGAATAATTAAATTCCAAAGTTGATATGATTAATTTGATATTGAAATTTAATATATGAAAATAGAGTGAATAATTTAAATTTGATTTAATATGATTCAAATTGGTTTCCTAAGTGAATGTAAGTTATATTGGGATTATAATAGAGTTAATAAGATTTTAAAATTGGAATTTATCGGATAATTGAATAACGGGTTTAATATGATTAAAAATGATTTGTAAAATTTTATTTCATCATATTAAAGTTAGAATGATGTTGTAGAACTTTTAAAATCGAATTAAAAGAAAATTTGTGAAAATTTAATATTTTAATATTTAATTGACGAGTTAAAATAGCCATTTTTCAAACAGTCTCGGATTTCGACGAAACTAGTTTCATCGGATCCGTAACGTGATATTATTACAAGATTTCAAATTTCGTGTCAATCGGATTTACCGTTTGTCCAGGGCGAGCCAAAACGCATAGAAATTCGTTTAATCGGTTTAATTTAAATTTGATCGTTTATTTCCATAACTCGTACATACGATCGAATTAGCTTCCGAAACCTATTCCATTGTGTCCAGAACGCGGGGTAAACCCTATAAACGTCTGGCGGCACGTCTGGATCGGAGTTTGAAGAAAAATATCTAGATATTTGAATTTTAAAATAATAAAAATTAATATACTGATTTGAACATACCCTTCACATCTGTCTGTTCTTCTTACCAGCTGATACCCAGTACCTATTTTCTATTCAAACACGCATACTCTCCTGTAATAACCCACTCACGCAAGCTTCAGGCAGAAGAAGATAATAAAGCAAACTTCAAAAATTTCTTTCTCCTTAAATACTCGATTAAAAATCACGAAACCTTCTCTAAAAATCATATTTCATCGTTTGCTTCGATCCTATATGCTTTTGGCCTGGTGCGACTTGGAGTTTGGGAGTGCGACGGTGAAGACGTGAGGGGTTTGAAGCTAGGGTTAAGCTTCACCTTATTTTCATTCACCGATTCGAGAAATAAAGATCGTATTTGGATTCTCCTCGTCGAATAGCATCTGGACGCATGATTTGGTGGTGCGCGATCACATTTTGGGGCAAGCGACGTTTCACGTCGTGCGTGAGCTAGGCACGGGTCACGATTTGATAGAGTTGGCCGAGCTCGGAGTTTGGGATGGGGGATGGTAGAGATTTCGACGAGAAGTTGGATGGTATAATCGGTTCGTTGAGTTATGTTGCGTAGCTCCGTATCATTGTGAAGGGTGCACGACCATGGTTTCGTGTACATGGAATGGCTACAGGGAGTTTGGGGAAGAAGCTTGAGTGGGCTGGGCTTTGTTTTGCTTGGGTATGGAGTTTTTTTATAATATCTATATAAATTGTTTTATAAATTCATGTCGATAACTTAAAAATGAATAACTTTTTCATACGAGGTCGAAAACGCACGAAACTTTTTGCGTTGGAATCGTATCGACGAGCACTACGCAATGAAACTGGTTTGGAGTCGTTTGGAGCTAGTGGAAATTTCGGGTAAAATTAAACGCCCGTTTAATTCTATTCGAAATAAAGCGTTGGAACTACATTGGAATCAAAGTGAGTGTTTTATAACGCTCACAACGTACTAAATATCTTTATGCTAGTTAAATTTGACATTATGAAGTGTTATGATTTTATTTGTCGTTTTTTGATAGAATTTAATTGTCATATAGATTGTCACTTGAATTAACCGTTGAAAATTAAATTGACAGTTAAATTGAAATTGAAATTGAATTGCGATTAAATTACCTGACATTGATAACTATGAAATTGCCTTGAATTGTATTGTCTATTGGATGATTTATTTCGATGGATGCTATTGGTTGATATTTAAATGTTTGGATGTTTATTTGCTTATATATAACCTGTTATGCATACATATGATACTGTGATTTAATTTAAGTAATATACTCATCCCTGACATTTAATTGAAATAAATAATTACTTGGCCATAGGATAGAAAATTATATAAGGACATCGAATTGGCTAAATTAATAATTTTTGAAATCGTCGATTTGAAATTTATTTAAATGTTTTGATTTAAAAGTTATAAATAGAAATCGATTTATAGAAATTGAATTCATCGGAAAATTTGAGTTTGGAATGTTGAAATAAATTATGGTTAAAGGAATTGTTAAATAATTAAGTCGAGGCTTTGAAATTTGAAATTGGATATGATTGAATGTCGAAAATTGATTTTTTAAAAGATTTAACCTTAATTCGAGCTCTGAATATTACTAAGTAAAAGAAAAAAAATGATATTTTGAAATCGAGTTTGGAATTGAATCATATTTGGATTTGGATTTAAACTTGGATATTGTTGGAAATTTTTGTTAAGTGTTATAAATTGATATTTTGAGAAATCAAGCTCCAAATCGATATAAATTGAAATTGAATAAATTAAAGGTAAATGGAAAATTGAATTAATTCGAAGTAAAAATTGATGTTGATTGAATCGAAATCGAAATCGAATAGGTAGAATGGAAATTGGAATTGATTTGAATTGGAGAGTTATAATTGAAATGGATTGATTTTGAAGCTGTTTTATTTTGTTTTCCAAATTACTCGGTTATATAAACCATTTTGAATACTTAAACTATTTTAATCTATTTAAATCTACTTAACCCAATTTAAATTATTTTAAACCAAATTTATCTATTTCAAATCCGTTTTAAGATTTTAAAGTATTTTAACTATTTTAATTATTTAAAACTACTTTTAAACTGCTTAAAACTATTTTTCTAAAATCCTAAGCTGGTCAATAAGGTGAAATGTTTATATATAAATCTTGAATTTAAATATGAATTGAGTTAAATGAAGTTGCAACCTAAATTGAAATTCGAAATGATTTTGAAATCGAAATGAGATATTGATGCAAAAATTTATTTTTGAAACGAATCGTACATTTCAATAGATACAATGATATTTTGAAATGGATTTGATTTTTGAGGCGAACATGATATTTTGATATCAATTATGATCGATTTGAAATGTGAAGAGCCAACGGTGTATTAATACGTAGTTATTAAAGAGACCGGGATCGGATATGGACATACTCTCTGTCGATACCGAAAACCACTTTAATAACTATTATACGCGGAGTGTTGATCCAGAATGAAGTGGATGGTTTGGTGAACGCGTTGACTGAAGAAAGAGAACGATATTGGATGACCCCTGACATGACTAAAACAGGAGCCGCGCCGGGCCATTGAGGTTCGCCGCCTCTAGCGGACACACTTCTTCGATACCATATCTATTACATTTGTGATGCGATTTGGGTGCACCCCTTGATTTGGGAGTTTTGTTTCGCGGTGTTGGGGTAGCTGCTGGCTATGCCCAACATCAGTCCGGATCACGCAACTACTAGTATCCTAGCTGGTATCGCCTCATGTACCTTGTCATACTGATTATCCTATTCGCGACCACTACGTTTTGATTTGTACCTTGAGTATATGGATTGCCCTCTGGTGACTTCCGGTTTTGGGGAAACTACGGTCCTGTATATGCTTTTGGGAATATAAAATGTGTTAAGGGGGATTATGGTAACGCCTTAACGCTATTTTGATACTTTTTATTACTGATAGGCATTATCTACTTAGCGTATATTACTACATAATAGATAGTTTCACGGATCCTTGAGAGATGGAAAATCCCGTAACATCTTTTGAGTTATTGCACGCACGTTGACACTGGATATGAGATGTCAAATCCCGTAAACATCTTTGACGCCGTTACACTCATATTTATTTACGATTGATTTAACTTTCATAAGGATATTTTAGTCCTGACTCGAGTGTTTTGTCTTTTCATTACGCTCGGGTCAGTCCTGAGTTTTTCAGATTTTTGAAGATCTATTCTGGAGGATGAAGACGAAGATTTGGTATACTATTACTATTATTACCCTTGCATCATGTTATCTGCTGCATTATTTTAATTGTTCTGTTGTATATGTATAACTCTGATAAATGTTGTATAAATAATTGTCAAAATATAGTAAACAGCTTCATGAACTGTTTATTTGACTATTATATTTTATCGTTCCGCTGTGAGATTCTGTGTTGTTTCATTTCGTTTATTTCTCTTTCTTTTCATTTCTTATTTACCCCCAATAACTATCTGCCCTTTTGAATGGTTTGGAATCGACATGTGTATTTGATCGTCGATTTAAACTGTCCAAAAAGGCAGGTCGTTACATGTATAGACTATGGCATTCTAAAATGTGTTAAGGGGGATTATTGTAACGCCTTAACGCTATTTTAATACTTTTACTTTACTGTAGACATATTATAATAGCGTATTGTACTACATAGTAGATAGTTTAACGGATCCTTTGAGAGATGGAAAATCCCGTAATATCTCTTAAGTAAGTGCAATCAAGTTGACACTAGGTAGGAGATGTCAAAACCGTAAACATCTCTGACGCCGTTACGCTCATAGACGCCGTTACTGTAACGACCCAGAATTTTTAGAAATTAAAATTTGAATATTTAATTAATTTTAAATATTAAAAAGTGAATTTATAAGTCAAATAAATTTTTATTTGAATTTTTGGATTTAATTGAATAATTAAATCGATAATTTAATACGTTAAATTATGGAAATAATTGAAAATCGGGTTAAATATGATTGAAAATGATTTGTAAAATTTTATTTTATCATATGGGAGTTAGAATGATATTTTAGAACTTTTAAAATCGAATTAAAAGTTAATTTGTGAAAATTGAATATTTTAATATTTAAATCGACTAGTGAAAATAGTCAATTTTTGAACAGTCTCAGAATTGAACGAAACCAGGTCCATTGGATCCGTAATAGTTAGTTATTACCGGATTTCAATTTTCGTATCAATCGGAGTTATCGTTTGATCGTGGCAGCTCGAAACGCATCGAATTATTTTTAATTTTAATTTGACGAGTGAAAATAGCCATTTTTCAAAAAGTCTCGGATTTCGACGAAACCAGTTTCGTCGGATCCATAATGTAATATTATTGCAAGGTCTCAAATTTCAAGTCAATTGGATTTACCGTTTGTCCGTTACAAATTAAAACGCCTAGAAAATCGCTTAAATCGGTTTAATTCAAATTGAGCGTTTACAGCCATAACTCGCACATACTTCCGAATTAGCTTCCGAAACCTGTTCCATTGTGTCCGGAACGCGGGGTAAACCCTAGAAACGCTGGTTACGGCGCCTAAATCGGAGTTCGGAATTTCCGGGATGAATAGTGTTCGTCGGTTCCTTATAAATAGCCCTACCCCTTCACAAAAATAAAAAATAAAAATAAAAACAAACCCTAGCCGGCCCTAAAACTGAATGGCCAGAAATTAGTTTCGATTCTCCTCATTTATCTCTTGATCCATGCATCGATTCAAGAAAGTTTCAACTAACAAATTGAAGAGGACGTTAAGCTCTAGAGATTCAACGGTTATGATTTGAAACGGAGCTGTAGATCGATGGAAAATTGCGTTCAAAGACCCTAGAGTCGGCCTTGTCGTGCGTGCTACAGGGATGGCCGAGCTCTCTAAGCTTCAGGCCGAGCATGGCTATGGTGGAGAGCTTCGAGATGAAGGTGGTTTGATGAGATTTCGTCGAGAAATGAGGTCGAATTTCTAAAACCTAATTTGGTGATGGTGGGTTCATGTGCGTGCATAAGCTGGAGAGGGAGTGAACGTGGGGGAGAAGAGGGAAGGGTGCGGCCCTGATGCAGGCCAGTGGAAATGAAGGGCTAGGATTGATTGAGGTTTAAAATTAATTAAATTTAGTGTAAATTATGAATATAAATCGTGTACAAACTTCAATAATTCATAACTTTTTCATACGAGGTCGAAAACGCGCGAAACCAGTTGCGTTGGAATCGTATGGACGAGCACTACGCGATGGAGTTGGTTTGGAGTCGTTTGGAGTTAGTGAGAATTTTGGGTAAAATTAAACGTCCGTTTAATTTTATTCAAAATAAATCGCTAAAACGGAATTTAAAATCAAGGTGAGAACTTCTCACTCAATCGAATCAGTTTCGATTTTATTTTAAATAGTTAGATTTAAAATATTTGAATGCATGTATGAATATATCTATTGATTGTTAAAATAGACATTATACGCCGTTATTAAGCGGATGTTATTTAATAAAAACATATACCGCGAATATTTCATAAACAGTGAAATTGGTATTATATATAATATCAATATATATATATTGGCATATGTATATATTGCAGTTGATTGATTTCCCGTATTTTTTTGCGGATGAGACCCTATTGCGCCGTTATTAAGCGGATAATATTTAATAAGAACATATACCGCGATAATTTCGTACTGGAGCGAAATTGGTATTGTGCTAATGTTTATGGATGCAGGAAAACAGGTTGGAGGGATCCAACTGGATTCCTCAACAGTATTTATTTAATTTCAGATATTTTGATATTTGATGGATTATCATATCGATATATGATGGATCGTTGTAGTCGTGATTGACTATTTGGTGTGTAGCATCATTGGACCCAGATTTTGGGATTTTAAAATGATTTTTAAAAGTGATTTTAGAAAGTATACGTTTTATAAAATAATTTTTGGAATTGATCCATCTTAAATAAATAAACGTTATAATAGTTAAAGTTATAAAAATTATGATTTTGTGAAATATAGTTAAAAGTTGATTTTTGAGAAATAGGGGATTTATGATTTTATAAAATAGTTTAAATTGGATTTTTGAATATATTATAAAAGTTTAAAAATAGGATTTATAAAATTTGATTATTTTATAAATCAAAATGGTGAAACTATAAAGGAAACTAAAGACGTTTAAAAGAATAATATAAATTGATTTATATTAAGAGATTTATAAACGGATATTTATAAATTGAAATATTGACTTATAAAACGAGTTTTTATAAGTGTTTGAATGAAGTGAAAATGAAATTCATAAATGAACGGAATTTATAGAATTATAAACTGTGAAGTTATAAAAGAAAATTTATAAATAGTAAGATTTATAAATTTGGTGAAATTATTTGAAGAATAGATTGGTTAGATAAATGGATCTTATAAGTTATAAGATTTATAAATTGGAAAGTCTCTAAAGGAACGATTTTGTAAAATAATCGTTTTATAAGTAATTAACTTATAATATGAACGTTTAGTTTATAATTTAGTTATAAACTGGAATAGGTGAATAAAGGAGTTTATAAAAAGGAAGTTTTTATAAATAAATAGAAATGGAATTTATAAACGTTGTTTTATAAATCCGCAAACAACTTATTTTGATAAGTTAATTGTCATAACTTATTTAATGGAGTTATATTCACATTTTTGAATAGTGAATAATCCTTTGAATTAAAATGAATAAAAGGATGAGATTTGTTAACGAAGTTTATTCACATTTTTGAATAGTGAATAACACGTTAAAGAAAATGTTTTGAATGTGATGTTTCAAATAGAATTAAAACTATCTAACGATGTTTTTAAACATGTTGAGATTCGAAAACCATAGATTTCAACATTTATTGTTGAAATAGATGTTTCGAGAAATAAAAGGAAATGGTGGACTATAACACTGTTGTTATAGTAAATGATTTCCGAAAGGAAATGGTTTGAATAGTATTGGGATTTATATATCTATTTTAAATTCGAATCCCTATACTAGTGATTTTGGGTTGTCGTAACGATGTTTTACGCAACATTCGTTTTGGCCCAAATAAATATGTTTAAGTAAATGATTTCCTTAAAGAATGAAATATATACTTAATTCGATTTAAGTATATTGAATATTTTCCAAGTGTTGAAAATAAATGGATTGAAAATTACTTATGAATAAATAAGTATGGAAATGTTTTCCAATATAAAGTGAATATTTAGAATTTATCTTTTGGAAGATAAATTGAAATGATAAATTGAAATCGTATATACATGAATATTTTGGAATATAAATTCACTAAGGAATTTATATGTGAAAGTGGAATTTGTGAAAAAAATAAATGTTGATTTATTTTTGAAGTATTGAAAATATATATCTTGTAAAAATATTTTGGAAAATAAATAATTTGGAAAATTATTTGGAATCCGGTGATGTGTGCATATCTATTGATAGTTCAATAGCCGACTATCAATATTTCCCTTTGAATGAGTATTTGATGTGAATTGATTGAATTTGAATGCCACACTTATTTTTGAATAAGCGCTCACTATTCGGGTTAACCGGGAAAGGACCATGGGGTCGTATAACCCACTCCGAATATGTGATACGTCGTTATGAATTGCATTTGAAGATCGGTGTTGAAGACCGAGTATTTGTGAAAGCGATAGGATGACCTATCGATTGTCTCTGCACTGGGTAGCTCCTGGTATAGAGATCTCCTAAGTGATGGGAAATTCGATCGGGATTTTGAATACCCGTATTGCAAGGGCTTCGTAAGAAGTGCCTTCGGTTTTGTTCGAGCCCGGAACAGACTTGTATGGATTGTATGTCTGACGTTACAAGTTGAGATGTAAAGCCGATTTCTTTCAAATATATTTCTGTTGGTGGCGGAGAATTTATTCTTTTAGCTTAACACCCTTCTCTGAGACGTACGTGCTCAGAGGTTATGTAGTTGAATGTTATCAGCGATATATTCCCAATTTGGTAATGTGACATGCTGAGTGATGCTGAAATGATCATTGTGTTGATTATTTGTGATAGGATCGTTTATTTGATCGTCTATCTTTGTGATCATTTCTATGATCATTTGTTGACCCAAAGCATGGCTTTTGTATAAAGTATGTTTTTGTGGACGTGAATTCGTCGAGCCTCACACCCCGTGAATGGTCAAAACAGGAAAGAAGCAGCAAGGTTATGAGGGGTAGCACCCTTTAGGATGTGTCCATTTCCTTCTGGAAAAGGGTGGTATCATGGTATGGAGCCCAGATACTTACTCATGTTGAAAACACTTTGTTATGATTGTGTGAATTGATTACGAGCGCTCGGTGATAAAGGTCCCAAAGGACCGGGGGATGGCATATTCGGTCAGTTGTTACTCAGTTAGGGGTAACCCGGCCTTGTGTTGGTTGAGATCCGGTTTGTTTCTCGGGGATGTCCATCCAGAGGCATTTTCATGTGGCAATGGGAAGTTCCTTGGCCTGATCATTCGTTGGAAATCCAAAGAAACAATACGAGACTTGTACGGTTTTAGTTGTATAACCTGCTATGGAATGTGGCGGTAACCTGCTATTGAACATAGTTAGCTATAGTAGACATACGATAATGGTCGTATGTTGGCTAAGATTTATATTCTACTTCCGAAATAATTTTTCCTACATTATGCACTAGTAATAATATCAAATGTTATTTTAAATGCGTATCAAGCATCTTTGACTATCATAAGGAGAAATCTCCTCCGATTCTGCGTTTGCATGTGTGTGTGTGCGGGAGGCCTTATGGTAGTCTCATTTTTAAAAGCATTGCGAATTGAATTTAAAAATATTCCTCTATTTTGATTTTAAAGTTAAGTAAACTGTTTTGAGTTCTCACACCAGTCACATGACTGACTTGGAGTTTATTGTTTTCCTTCCTAAACTCTGGGTGTCCACCAATTTCTACACGGGCAGTCAAGAGTTAGGTTTATCAGGATATTCTGGATATTCAGGAGTTGCTGGAGGCAAGCTGGATGACATGGCATATTACTTATATAGTATTTCTTTTTCCGCTGCACTGTTTGTTGTTGTTGTACACTCTGATGATTTGATGTAATGTAATATAATGTAATGTAATAACTGATATAGTTCTTTGTTTAAAAATTATTCATTTATTATTATATGTTGTTCCGCTGCGAATTGTGAGATTCTGTTGTTGTTCTGTTGTTTCCTTTCTGTCCATTCTCTATTTTCTTCTGTTTTTCTTTTTCCTCTATATTCTATTTTCTTCTATTTTAAAATTTTCTGTTTTCTTCTCTATTCTTTTCTCTCTATTTTCTCTCTTCTCTCTTCTTCTCTTTTCTTTTCTTAAATTCTTTTTAAAAATCCATAACATTCCGGTTTTTGACCTTCGAATTCTCGGCAGTCGATAAAGTGAGTATCGATGTTGAATTTTCGAAAGTCTAAAATTCTCGGGGCGTTACAGTTACGCTCATATTTATTTACGACTGATTTAACTTACATGAGGATATTTTAGTCCTGACTCGAATGTTTTGTCTTTTCATTATGCTTGGGTCAGACCTGAGTTTTTCAGCTTATTGAAGATCTATTCTGGAGGACGAAGATGAAGATTTGGTATACTATTACTATTATTATCTTTGCATCATGATGTCTATTGCATTATTTTGCTTGTTCAGGTGTATATATATAACTCTGATATATGTTGTATAAATAATGATCAAAGTATAGTAAACAGCTTCATGAACTGTTTATTTGACTATTATATTTTATCGTTCCGCTGCAAGATTCTGCGTTGTTTCATTTCCTTTATTTCCCTTTCTTTTCTTTTCTTTTCTTATTTACCCCAATAACCATCTGCCCTTTTGAATGGTTTGGAATCGGCATGTGTATTTGATCGTCCGTTTAAACTGTCCAAAAAGGTGTGTCGTTACAATAAATGTGTAACTCTGATGTATTAAAATGTAATCGATAGAATATTATTCTTTTGTAAACTGATATTATTTATTATTATATTTTATCCGCTGCGAATGTGAGATTTTGGTGTTTATGTTCTTCTTCTTCTATCTCTTTCTTCTTTTTCATAATTATCTGGAATTTTCGGGTTCGAAAATTTCGGGTCGTTACACTAAGTGTTGAATTAACCAATGAAATGATGTTGCTTAATAATAACTGAATGTAAATTAAGGTAAGGTTAAAGCAAGTTGACAAATAATAAATGTAGTGCAATCCCATTTAATTGAAAAAATTGTGAAGTTTTAATTGACTGAAATTAGTAGATTTGGGAAATAGATTAAAAGTTATATTAATTGATAAAATAATACGAATAAATTGTAGTTTGATAGGAATGCTAGAGAGTACTTATAATAATTGTTGTTTGATAATAAAGTAAGAATGAGAAGCAAGATTTTTAATTTAAATTTAATAAGTGGATTAATTAGAATTAGACGAAATTTGATGTTTGAATATTACGTAAATAAGAATTGAGATGAAATTGGGAAATATTAATGTATCAAGATATAACCAATGCTAATTAAAGTTAATAACTAATGAATTTGAATGAAATTCCAATTATATAAAATAATTTAAATGCTATGTTTGGCTATAAATTGAACATAAGTGAATGAAATTAGTGGTATGAAAATAAATGGCAACATTGATTTGTAAGTAATAAAAGCTTATTTATGTGACTAAAGGTTAACGTAACGATTATTGTATTTTACCTATTTTTGTAGCTTGTTAATTTAGATTGGAAATCAGTTACAGTAATTATAATTATAATTTAATATTACTTTAATGTTAGTTAAGGTAATATTTAGAATTTATGTTAATGTTATTCGTAATTGGACAATTTGTTGAATTATAAGAATGGGAATAAAGATTTATCAATTTATTGGGATTTGAAATATTAAAATTTGAGTAATTGCAATTAAATGAAATTAAAAATTTAAATATTACATAAATATTAATTTAGATGAAATTGAAGATATTTATGTAGTAAAGTATGATTCCAATGATAATTTCATCTATTTGATACTAATAGATTGAATAATAGAATGAAAAGTCAATTAAACGGAATTATTGGAAATTAAATGTATAATTTCTAAATATAATGAAATTGTGGTTAATACTGAAATTGATAAATTAATCAACTCTAAATGGACATCTCTGTAACGACCCAGGATTTTTATTAATTAAAATTTGAATATTTAATTAATTTTAAATATTAATAAGTGAATTTATAAGTCAAATAAATTTTTATTTGAATTATTGGATTTTATTGGATAATTAAATCGATAATTTAATACGTTAAATTATGGAAATAATTGAAAATTGAGTTAAATATGATTGAAAATGATTTGTAAAATTTTATTTTATCATATTGGAGTTAGAATGATATTTTAGAACTTTTAAAATCGAATTAAAAGTTTATTTGTGAAAATTGAATATTTTAATATTAAAATCGACTAGTAAAAATAGTCAATTTTTGAACAGTCTCAGAATTGAACGAAACCAGTTCCATTGGATCCGTAATAGTTAGTTATTACCGGATTTCAATTTTCGTATCAATCGGAGCTATCGTTTGATCGTGGCAGCTCGAAACGCATCGAATTGTTTTTAATATTAATTTGGCGAGTTAAAATAGCCATTTTTCAAAAAGTCTTGGATTTCGACGAAACCAGTTTCATCGGATCCGTAATGTGATATTATTCTAAGGTTTCAAATTTCGTGTCAATTGGATTTACCGTTTGTCCGGTACAAATTAAAACGCCTAGAAATCGATTTAAATCGGTTTAATTTAAATTGAACGTTTGTAGCCATAACTCGCACAGATGTTCGAATTAGCTTTCGAAACCTGTTCCATTGTGTCCGGAACGCGGGATAACCCTAGGAACGTCAGTTTCGGCGCGTAAATCGGAGTTCGAAATTTCCGGATGAATAGTGTTCGATTTTCTTCTATAAATAGCACCCAACACCTTCATAAATTAAAAAAATAAAATAAAACCTAAAACCTAAAACCCTAGCCGCCACTTTTAGGTTCAATGGCCAGAATTTGATTTCACTTCTCCCTCAATCACTCTCAATCTACAAAGAATTAGCCAAAGTTGTTAACTACAACATCGAAGAGCATGAAGAGAGCTAGAGATCTATACGGTGATGATGGATTTTGGCGCAACGGAGGGGGAGATAAATGAGGCCGTCGGCCTTGGCCTGCGCACGCAAAACGAGGGGGAATGGGGGGCCGAGTGTCACCATGGTCAGGCCGAGTATGAAGATGGTTGAGGCCTTCGACATGGAGCTACCTGATCGACGTATCGTCGAGTGAAGTGGCCGTGATAATAAACCCTAATATACTAACATGGGTTCGGTTTTTGTTGCGCGACCTGGAGCAATTGCGTGGGAAGAAGATGGCCGCGTTCAAGGGCCATGATGCAAGCAAAGAAAATCCTACGGCTATGGCTTGTGTTAGGTTTAAATTATAGTTAGGTGTTGTAAATTATTATATAAATTTATACGTGTAACTTCAAAAAAAATCAATATCTTTTTCATATGAGGTCGAAAACGCGCGAAACCAGTTGCGTTGGAATCATATGGACGAGCACTACGCGATGAAA
Organism: Allium cepa; assembly: GCA_030765085.1. NCBI lineage: Eukaryota > Viridiplantae > Streptophyta > Magnoliopsida > Asparagales > Amaryllidaceae > Allium > Allium cepa. The sequence continues at coordinate 890,096,631 of CM060929.1, forward strand.
TTGGATTCGAGTCGTTTGGAGTTAGTGAGAATTTTGGGTAAAATTAAACGTATTCGAAATAAATCGCTAAAACGAAATTGAAATCAAGGTGAGAACTTCTCACTCAATCGAATCAGTTTCGATTTTATTTTAAATAGTTAGATTTAAAATATTTGAATGCATGTTTGAATGTTGATTGATATCTATTAATTGTTAAAATAGACATTATACGCCGTTAGTAAGCGGATGTTATTTATTAAAAACATATACCGCGAATATTTCATAAACAGTGAAATTGGTATTATATATAATATCAATATATATATATATATTGGCATATGTATATATTGCAGTTGTTGATTCCTCGCATTTTTTAGCGGATGAGACCCTATTGCGCCGTTATTAAGCGGATAATATTTAATAAGAACATATACCGCGATAATTTCGTACTGGAACGGAATTGGTATTGTGCTAATGTTTTTGGATGCAGGAAAACAGGTTGGAGGGATCCAACTGGATTCCTCAACGGTATTTATTTGATTATGGATATTTTGATATTCGTTGATCATCATATACGATATGTGATATCGTTGTTGTCGTGATTGACTATTTGGTGTGTAGCATCATTGGACCAAGTTTTGGAATTTTAAAATGATTTATAAAGTGATTTTTGAAAATATACTATATTTTTGGAATTGATCCATGTTAAATAAATACACGTTATAATTTTCAAAGTTATAAAATTATGGTTTTTGTGAAATATAGTTAAAAGCTGATTTTTGAGAAATAAGGGTTAATGATTTTATAAAGTAGTTTAAATTGGATTTTTGAATTTATTGTAAAAAGTTTAAATATAGGATTTATAAAATTTAATTATTTTATGAATCAAAATGGTGAAAAAATAAAGGAGATTAAAGACGTTTTAAAGAATAATATAAATTGATTATATTAAGAAATTTATAAATGGATATTTATAAATTGAAATATAGACATTATAAAACGAGTTTTTATAAGTGTTTGAATGAAGTGAAAATGAATTTTGTAAATGAATGGAATTTATAAAATTATAAATGGTGAAGTTATAAATGAAATTTATAAATAGTAAGATTTATAAATTTTGTGAAATTATTAAAGAATATATTTGGATGAATAATTGAATCTTATAAGTTATAAGATTTATGATTATGAAGTTCAAAGGAACGATTTTTGTGAACGAATAAATTATAAGCATTTAACTTATAATATGAACCTTTAGTTTATAATTGAGTTATAAATCGAATAGGTTAATAAAGAAAATTTATAAAAGGAAGTTGTTATAAAATAATTAGAAATGGAATTTATAAACGTTGTTTTATAAATTCGCAAATGACTTATTTTGATAAGTAAACTGTTGAAACTTAGTAATGGAGGTATATTCACGTTTTTGAACTGTGAATAATCCTTTGAAATAAAATGAATAAAAGGATGAAATTTGTTAACGTAGTATATTCACGTTTTGAATAGTGAATAATATGTTAAAGAAATTGTTTTGAATGTGATATTTTAAATAGAATTAAAACGATCTAACGATGTTTTAAAATATGTTGAGATTCGAAACCATAGATTTCAACATTTATTGTTGGAATAGACGTTTTCGAGAAATAAAAAGGAAATGGTGGACTATAACACTGTTGTTATAGTAAATGATTTCCGAAAGGAAATGTTTTGTATAGTATTGGGATTTATATATCTATTTTAATTTCGAATCCCTATACTAGTGATTTTGGGTTGTCGTAACGATGTTTTACGCAACATTCGTTTTGGCCCAAATAAATATGTTTAAGAGAACGATTTCCTTAAAGAATGAAATATATACTAAATTGCGATTTGAGTATATTGAATATTTCCCAAGTGTAGAAAATAAAAAGATTTGTGAATTACTTATTTTAAATAAGTATGGAAACGTTTTCCAATATAAAGTGAATAGTTTGAGAATTTATCTTTTTGAAGATAAATTGAAATGAATAATTGAAAACGTATATTCATAGATATTTTGGGAATTATGAATTCACTATGGAATTTTATATGAGAAAGTGGAATTTGATTAAAAATAAATATTGATTTATTTTTGAGATATTGAATTTTATATCTTGTAAAGATATTTTGGAAAATAAATAATTTGGTAAATTATTTGGAATCTGGTGATGTGTGCATATTCATTGATAGTTCAATAACCGACTATCAATATTTCCCTTTGAATGGGTATTGGATATGATTTGTTTGAATTTGAATGCCACACTTATTTTTGAATAAGCGCTCACTATTCGGGTTAACCGGGAAAGGACCATGGGGTCGTATAACCCATTCCGAATATGTGATACGTCGTTATAATTACATTGAAGATCGGTGTTGAAGACCCGGTATTTGCGAGAGCGATAGGATGACCTGTCGATTGTCTCTGCACTGAGTTGCAGCGGTATAGAGACTCCCTAAGTGTTGGGAAATCCGATCAGGATTGTGAATATCCGGATTGCAAGGACTTCTTTGTAAGTGCCTTCGGTTTTGTTCGAGCCCGGAACAGACTTGTATGGATTGTATGTCTGACATTACGGATTGAGATATAAAGCCGATTTCTTTCAAATATATTTCTGTTGGTGGCGAAGAATTTATTATTTTAGCTTAACACCCTTCTCTGAGACGTACGAGCTCAGAGGTTATATAGTTGAAGTTATCAGCGATATATTCCCAATTTGGTAATGTGACATGCTGAGTGTTGCTGTAAATGATCATTGTGTTGATTATTTGTGATAGGATCATTTATTTGATCGTCTATCTTGGTGATCATTTCTATGATCATTTGTTGACCCAAAGCATGGCTTTTGTATAAAGTATGTTTTTGTGGACGTGACTTCGTCAAGCCTCACACCCCGGAATGGTCAAAACAGGAAAGATGCGGCAAGGTTATGAGGGGTAGCTCCCTTTAGGGTATGTACATTTCCTTCTGGATAGAGGTGGTATCATGGTATGGAGCCCAGATATTTAACCTATGTGGTTACTGCGAATTTATTACTTTGTGGTTGTTGGTTATCGGGATCCCGTGAGAAAGGTCGTTTACGATCGGGGAATGGCGTGCTCGTGTCAGTAGTTACCCAGTTAGGGGTAACCCGACCTTGTGTTGGCAGAGTTCCGGTTTGGTTCTCGGGGATGTCCTTCCAGAGGCATTCTCATGTGGCAATGGGAAGTTCCTTGGCCTGACCATTCGTTGGAAATCCAAAGAAACAATACGATCTTGTACGGTTTTAGTTGTAGAACCTGCTTCCTCAGGAAGTAGCTATAGTAGGCATAATATAATGGTACCTATGCTGGCTAACATTTATATTCTACTTTCGAAATCGTTTTATACACTATGCACTAATAATAATATCAAAAATTGATTTGATTTTAATGCGTATCAAGCATCTTTGGCTATCATAAGGAGAAATCTTCTCCAAGTCTACGTTTGCATTGTGTGTGTGGCAGGAGGCCTTATGGTAGTCTCATTTTTAAAAGCATTGCGAATTGAAATAAAAATATTCCTCTATTTTGATTTTTAAAGATAAATAAACTGTTTTGAGTTCTCACACCAGTCACATGACTGACTCGGAGTTTATTGTTTTCCTTCCTAAACTCTGGGTGCCCACCAATTTCCACACGGGCAGTCAAGAGTTAAGGTTTATCAGGATATTCTAGAGTTGCTGGAGGCAAGATGGATGACATTGGCGTATTACTAGTTTATATAGTATTTCTTTTCCGCTGCATTGTTTGTTGTTGTTGTACACTCTGATGATATGATGTAATGAAATGTAATGTATAAAATGTAATAACTGATATAGTTCTTTGTTTAAAGAATACTCATTTATTATTATATGTTGTTCCGCTGCGAATTGTGAGATTCTGATGTTGTTCAGTTGTTCTATGTTCTCTATTCTCTTTTTCTTCTATTTTAAAATTTTCTATTTTCTTTTCCCTCTATCTTCTACCTTTTTCTCTCTTTTTCTTTTCTTAAATTCTTTTTAAAAACCCTAACTATTCGGTTTTTCGGCAACGAAAAATCGACATGTTACATCTGGTATCGGAGCTTATGGTTAAGCGACAACCATGGTTCTGTTGGGTATTACTCATTAGAGATAGAGTCAGCAGTACTCTAGAATGAGTTTGAGTGTAATAATAGCTATGAGAGCGTATTTGTTAGTGAATATATAAAATTGTTTTATATTGTGATGATTGGTTTATTGAGTGGCATATGAACTTTCGTCAGCGTGGTCCGCAAGACTATGCCGAAGGGGTTTCTAAACACTTGAATAGAACAATTCGACACAGTATTGATTTTAAAATTGGGTAAATGAAATAATTTTACTTGAGTATATTTTGTATATAAAGAAATAATTTTTCAGAATTATTAAAGTGTATATAAGTTGATTGTTTAGTTGTTTGAATAATCTAAATAAAAGAATAATTGTATAAGTATAATGAAAATTATAAGAATTGAATTATAATTAAAGTGATTTACAATTTTGAAATAAACTTATATACATAAGAAATGAAACTATATGAATATGAGTAGTAAATAAAAATGAATTTAAAGTTAAATGGAAAATTTACTTTAGAATTGAAATCTGAATTTATTTACAAGTGGGAATTAAGTTAAGTAAAACAAAGTGATGTTTGTAAATGAAGTATAACTTAAGAGATGTTGAATGAAGTTGATATTAGTATCAAAGTAAATTAATAAAGTTAAGTGGTGGATGTGAACTTGAGTTATATAAATGAAATTTAACTTTGAAATTGAATTGAATTAATGGATTAAATGTTAATCAATTGAATGTGAATTAAGTTGATATGAAATAATGAATATAAGTGTTAATTCATTAAAATCTAATGATATTAGAAGTTGAATAATTGAATGAAAATCAATTTGATTAAACCAATTGAAAGTGATGGTGTTAAGCCAAATTGAATGAATATAAGCAAAGGAATTTGGTTGTAATTAATATACGTTGGTTGTTATATGATTGTTAGTTGAGTGATTGTATATAATTCATTAAGTGTTAATGAAATTGAATTAATGAAATTGAAAGCTAAAGTAATTGAAATTCAATTGGAAGTTAAATGAATCTTAAATGGAATTGAATTTGTTTTGGAAGTGAACCAACTTGAATGTGAATTAGTGAATATAAACTAATTGAAAATGAATGTTAGTAAAAACATCCACTGTATATGAATCAAATGTGATTAAATTGAAAACCCAATTCATTGAATATTAATAAGAATATGAATGAATATTGATTTGGTTATGGATGATAGTTGGTTGATGGTTGAATATATATTGCTATTGAATGCATTGCTATGTTGGCATATATAGTTATCATGTTGCTATATGTTGTATATCGATACTATTTTCATATATGCATGTTCTCATGTTGTTTGTTGAGTGATTAGTAGGTGCGGATCGCGTTTGCTTCGCATTTGGAGCTCGCTTTCGCGCTATATTAGCCGTATATGCTTGCTAACAAAATATAAGGTACATATCTCGGATTAAATATCGTACTTTTATACTTTTTCCCTTCGGGATGCCTCATTACTTGATGAGATGTATATTTGTGATATATAGACTGTCATTTTTTTTTTCGGATCGAGCCGCGCAAAGGAGACTATGGCGAATTTTTCCGAAAATTTAAGGCGTTAGAAAATTTTTGAGAAAATTGGAAAATTTTGAAAACTTAAACTTTGATTTGGGGGTTGAAAGTTAAACAATAGTAGTTGTTTTTGAAAAGATAACTAAGTATGATTTGGAAAACTTAGTAAGTATTGTAAGAAGTTTAACTATGAATTTTGAGAAAATTAATAGATTCTGTAACTTTTCTTACTTGATAATTTCGAGGACGAAATTCTTTTAAGGGGGGAAGATTGTAACGACCCAGGATTTTTATTAATTAAAATTTGAATATTTAATTAATTTTAAATATTAATAAGTGAATTTATAAGTCAAATAAATTTTTATTTGAATTATTGGATTTTATTGGATAATTAAATCGATAATTTAATACGTTAAATTATGGAAATAATTGAAAATTGAGTTAAATATGATTGAAAATGATTTGTAAAATTTTATTTTATCATATTGGAGTTAGAATGATATTTTAGAACTTTTAAAATCGAATTAAAAGTTTATTTGTGAAAATTGAATATTTTAATATTAAAATCGACTAGTAAAAATAGTCAATTTTTGAACAGTCTCAGAATTGAACGAAACCAGTTCCATTGGATCCGTAATAGTTAGTTATTACCGGATTTCAATTTTCGTATCAATCGGAGCTATCTTTTGATCGTGGCAGCTCGAAACGCATCGAATTGTTTTTAATATTAATTTGGCGAGTTAAAATAGCCATTTTTCAAAAAGTCTCGGATTTCAACGAAACCAGTTTCATCGGATCCGTAATGTGATATTATTGTAAGGTTTCAAATTTCGTGTCAATTGGATTTACCGTTTGTCCGGTACAAATTAAAACGCCTAGAAATCGATTTAAATCGGTTTAATTTAAATTGAACGTTTGTAGCCATAACTCGCACAGATGTTCGAATTAGCTTTCGAAACCTGCTCCATTGTGTCCGAAACGCGGGATAAACCCTAGGAACGTCAGTTTCGGCGCGTAAATCGGAGTTCGAAATTTCCGGATGAATAGTGTTCGATTTTCTTCTATAAATAGCACCCAACACCTTCATAAATTAAAAAATAAAATAAAACCTAAAACCTAAAACCCTAGCCGCCACTTTTAGGTTCAATGGCCAGAATTTGATTTCACTTCTCCCTCAATCACTCTCAATCTACAAAGAATTAGCCAAAGTTGTTAACTACAACATCGAAGAGCATGAAGAGAGCTAGAGATCTATACGGTGATGATGGATTTTGGTGCAACGGAGGGGGAGATAAATGAGGCCGTCGGCCTTGGCCTGCGCACGCAAAACGAGGGGGAATGGGGGGCCGAGTGTCACCATGGTCAGGCCGAGTATGAAGATGGTTGAGGCCTTCGACATGGAGCTACCTGATCGACGTATCGTCGAGTGAAGTGGCCGTGATAATAAACCCTAATATACTAACATGGGTTCGGTTTTTGTTGCGCGACCTGGAGCAATTGCGTGGGAAGAAGATGGCCGCGTTCAAGGGCCATGATGCAAGCAAAGAAAGTCCTACGGCTATGGCTTGTGTTAGGTTTAAATTATAATTAGGTGTTGTAAATTATTATATAAATTTATACGTGTAACTTCAAAAAAAATCAATATCTTTTTCATATGAGGTCGAAAACGCGCGAAACCAGTTGCGTTGGAATCATATGGACGAGCACTACGCGATGAAATTGGATTCGAGTCGTTTGGAGTTAGTGAGAATTTTGGGTAAAATTAAACGTATTCGAAATAAATCGCTAAAACGAAATTGAAATCAAGGTGAGAACTTCTCACTCAATCGAATCAGTTTCGATTTTATTTTAAATAGTTAGATTTAAAATATTTGAATGCATGTTTGAATGTTGATTGATATCTATTAATTGTTAAAATAGACATTATACGCCGTTAGTAAGCGGATGTTATTTATTAAAAACATATACCGCGAATATTTCATAAACAGTGAAATTGGTATTATATATAATATCAATATATATATATATATTGGCATATGTATATATTGCAGTTGTTGATTCCTCGCATTTTTTAGCGGATGAGACCCTATTGCGCCGTTATTAAGCGGATAATATTTAATAAGAACATATACCGCGATAATTTCGTACTGGAACGGAATTGGTATTGTGCTAATGTTTTTGGATGCAGGAAAACAGGTTGGAGGGATCCAACTGGATTCCTCAACGGTATTTATTTGATTATGGATATTTTGATATTCGTTGATCATCATATACGATATGTGATATCGTTGTTGTCGTGATTGACTATTTGGTGTGTAGCATCATTGGACCAAGTTTTGGAATTTTAAAATGATTTATAAAGTGATTTTTGAAAATATACTATATTTTTGGAATTGATCCATGTTAAATAAATAAACGTTATAATTTTCAAAGTTATAAAATTATGGTTTTTGTGAAATATAGTTAAAAGCTGATTTTTGAGAAATAAGGGTTAATGATTTTATAAAGTAGTTTAAATTGGATTTTTGAATTTATTGTAAAAAGTTTAAATATAGGATTTATAAAATTTAATTATTTTATGAATCAAAATGGTGAAAAAATAAAGGAGATTAAAGACGTTTTAAAGAATAATATAAATTGATTATATTAAGAAATTTATAAATGGATATTTATAAATTGAAATATAGACATTATAAAACGAGTTTTTATAAGTGTTTGAATGAAGTGAAAATGAATTTTGTAAATGAATGGAATTTATAAAATTATAAATGGTGAAGTTATAAATGAAATTTATAAATAGTAAGATTTATAAATTTTGTGAAATTATTAAAGAATATATTTGGATGAATAATTGAATCTTATAAGTTATAAGATTTATGATTATGAAGTTCAAAGGAACGATTTTTGTGAACGAATAAATTATAAGCATTTAACTTATAATATGAACCTTTAGTTTATAATTGAGTTATAAATCGAATAGGTTAATAAAGAAAATTTATAAAAGGAAGTTGTTATAAAATAATTAGAAATGGAATTTATAAACGTTGTTTTATAAATTCGCAAATGACTTATTTTGATAAGTAAACTGTTGAAACTTAGTAATGGAGTTATATTCACGTTTTTGAACTGTGAATAATCCTTTGAAATAAAATGAATAAAAGGATGAAATTTGTTAACGTAGTATATTCACATTTTGAATAGTGAATAATATGTTAAAGAAATTGTTTTGAATGTGATATTTTAAACAGAATTAAAACGATCTAACGATGTTTTAAAATGTGTTGAGATTCGAAACCATAGATTTCAACATTTATTGTTGGAATAGGCGTTTTCGAGAAATAAAAAGGAAATGGTGGACTATAACACTGTTGTTATAGTAAATGATTTCCGAAAGGAAATGTTTTGTATAGTATTGGGATTTATATATCTATTTTAATTTCGAATCCCTATACTAGTGATTTTGGGTTGTCGTAACGATGTTTTACGCAACATTCGTTTTGGCCCAAATAAATATGTTTAAGAGAACGATTTCCTTAAAGAATGAAATATATACTAAATTTCGATTTGAGTATATTGAATATTTTCCAAGTGTAGAAAGTAAAAAGATTTGTGAATTACTTATTTTAAATATGTATGGAAACGTTTTCCAATATAAAGTGAATAGTTTGAGAATTTATCTTTTTGAAGATAAATTGAAATGAATAATTGAAAACGTATATTCATAGATATTTTGGGAATTATGAATTCACTATGGAATTTTATATGAGAAAGTGGAATTTGATTAAAAATAAATATTGATTTATTTTTGAGATATTGAATTTTATATCTTGTAAAGATATTTTGGAAAATAAATAATTTGGTAAATTATTTGGAATCTGGTGATGTGTGCATATTCATTGATAGTTCAATAACCGACTATCAATATTTCCCTTTGAATGGGTATTGGATATGATTTGTTTGAATTTGAATGCCACACTTATTTTTGAATAAGCGCTCACTATTCGGGTTAACCGGGAAAGGACCATGGGGTCGTATAACCCATTCCGAATATGTGATACGTCGTTATAATTACATTGAAGATCGGTGTTGAAGACCCGGTATTTGCGAGAGCGATAGGATGACCTGTCGATTGTCTCTGCACTGAGTTGCAGCGGTATAGAGACTCCCTAAGTGATGGGAAATCCGATCAGGATTGTGAATATCCGGATTGCAAGGACTTCTTTGTAAGTGCCTTCGGTTTTGTTCGAGCCCGGAACAGACTTGTATGGATTGTATGTCTGACATTACGGATTGAGATATAAAGCCGATTTCTTTCAAATATATTTCTGTTGGTGGCGAAGAATTTATTCTTTAACTTAACACCCTTCTCTGAGACGTAGGAGCTCAGAGGTTATATAGTTGAAGTTATCAGCGATATATTCCCAATTTGGTAATGTGACATGCTGAGTGTTGCTGTAAATGATCATTGTGTTGATTATTTGTGATAGGATCATTTATTTGATCGTCTATCTTGGTGATCATTTCTTTGATCATTTGTTGACCCAAAGCATGGCTTTTGTATAAAGTATGTTTTTGTGGACATGACTTCGTCGAGCCTCACACCCCGGAATGGTCAAAACAGGAAAGATGCGGCAAGGTTATGAGGGGTAGCTCCCTTTAGGGTATGTACATTTCCTTCTGGATAGAGGTGGTATCATGGTATGGAGCCCAGATATTTAACCTATGTGGTTACTGCGAATTTATTACTTTGTGGTTGTTGGTTATCGGGATCCCGTGAGAAAGGTCGTTTACGATCGGGGAATGGCGTGCTCGTGTCAGTAGTTACCCAGTTAGGGGTAATCCGGCCTTGTGTTGGCAGAGTTCCGGTTTGGTTCTCGGGGATGTCCTTCCAGAGACATTCTCATGTGGCAATGGGAAGTTCCTTGGCCTGACCATTCGTTGGAAATCCAAAGAAACAATACGATCTTGTACGGTTTTAGTTGTAGAACCTGCTTCCTCAGGAAGTAGCTATAGTAGGCATAATATAATGGTACCTATGCTGGCTAACATTTATATTCTACTTTCGAAATCGTTTTATACACTATGCACTAATAATAATATCAAAAATTGATTTGATTTTAATGCGTATCAAACATCTTTGGCTATCATAAGGAGAAATCTTCTCCAAGTCTGCGTTTGCATTGTGTGTGTGGCAGGAGGCCTTATGGTAGTCTCATTTTTAAAAGCATTGCGAATTGAAATAAAAATATTCCTCTATTTTGATTTTTAAAGATAAATAAACTGTTTTGAGTTCTCACACCAGTCACATGACTGACTCGGAGTTTATTGTTTTCCTTCCTAAACTCTGGGTGCCCACCAATTTCCACACGGGCAGTCAAGAGTTAAGGTTTATCAGGATATTCTGGAGTTGCTGGAGGCAAGATGGATGGCATTGGCGTATTACTAGTTTATATAGTATTTCTTTTCCGCTGCATTGTTTGTTGTTGTTGTTGTACACTCTGATGATATGATGTAATGAAATGTAATGTATAAAATGTAATAACTGATATAGTTCTTTGTTTAAAGAATATTCATTTATTATTATATGTTGTTCCGCTGTGAATTGTGAGATTCTGATGTTGTTCTGTTGTTCTATGTTCTCTATTCTCTTTTTCTTCTATTTTAAAATTTTCTATTTTCTTTTCCCTCTATCTTCTACCTTTTTCTCTCTTTTTCTTTTCTTAAATTCTTTTTAAAAACCCTAACTATTCGGTTTTTCGGCAACGAAAAATCGACATGTTACAATCTCAATTTGTTTAAATTAGTGTAAAAGGTTAAGAAATTTAATCATTATTAAATTTGTAAATTATAGAGTTGAAATTGAAAAAGTGATTTAATTAATTATAAATTTATTTAATTAACTAGAAAATAGCCATTTTGGCCACTGACTCGGATTTCGATGAAACCAGTTTCATCAGATTCGTAATGGTAAATTATTGTAGAATTTCAAGTTTCGTAACGATTGGGCTTGTCGTTTGATCGTACGGACTCGAAACGCCCAGAAATCTATTTAATTGAAATCAATTGAAATCAATTTGAAATAATTTGATTTTAGCATAAATTCTTCGTACGATGGAATTTGGACCTGAAACCTGTTGCATTGATTTTTGAATATTTAAAACATCTATTTTGATATATGAGTTGACCCAATTTTGTTCTTGAGTCGGAACGGGCTTTTCGGGCCATTTTATCGTTCAACGCGCCAATCAATCGTGCCTATCTATTCTATTTCAGTTTTGTCTATATATACCCTATTATAAACCCTAATTCATTTCTTATTCCTCATTTCTGTACGTTCTACTAGCTCCTTTTTCCAATGGCTGCAAGCCCTAATTCCCAAATACAATTCCAAATCAAACCCAAAGCTAAAAATTCAACCACCTCAAACCATATCAAATTTTATATCGACGGAAAGCCCTCGACGAGAGCAAGTTAATTCTACTATTCGATTTTGGATCTAGGTTTCTCTGTAGCTCAATTGGCTCATTTATTCTCGGCCATCCATCGCGTAAAGATTGATTCTGCCTGATCGACAAATTGGTGTTACTATTGGGTGGAGATCGACAAGTGGAGTCCATCGGTGTTGTTCGTTCGTGAAGTCAACGGCTAGATCGCCTCGAAAAATTGAATTAGGGTTAAACCCTACGGCGGCGCACGGTTTTCATGGCAGGCGGAGGTTACGTCGTGGTGATCATTGGATGCAAGTCATCGAGGAGATGGGAGTGATGGTGGTCGGTGTTTATGTCGTAGTCGGAATCGGCATTGGAGGCCAATCAAAGCTCGGTGAAGCGGGGGTTCGAGAGCGATGAACAGCTACTGTAGGAATTGCACATGAGGGAGAGTCGATGGTGACGTGGCGTTTGAGGATAGGTTGGGGTTTGTTTTCTTTTCTTTTCTTTTAATTTCTGTTTCAACTCGTTCTAATTATAATAACTTGTGCATACGAAGTCGAAATTACGCACGGTTTCTTGCGTTAGGTTCGTATTGGAATTCCGGACATTTTGGCGCTAGTTTGGATGAATTCTAAGGCTGTTCAATTTTGGGTTTAAATTAGATTTAAATTCAATTTAAATTCAAAAGGTCAGTGTTTAACACACTCACAACTTCTAAAATTTCTTATGTGTGTTAAATTAATTTCTGATACGATTAGAAATTTATTTATTGCTGTTGGTATATATTTTATCATCATTCCGGTTAAATTGAATTTATTGAATTAAATGGTTATTCAATTTATTATTGCATATAAAATGCCAGTTAAATTAATTTATTATTGAATATAAACTGTTTGTAAATACCTATTATTTATTACCTGTCTATATTGATGTCATTGATTTAATTGGTCGATGATTGTGATAAATAGGATATAATTGATATTGGATGAATGGATGTTGTATTATATATTATTATAAACTTCAAGTTGATATGCATTTTATTTCATTCGGAATTGCAGTTTGAATTGATATATAGCCGTATTTTTATTTTATATTACGGATTGAAATGATGAATATCTGCATCACTTGACCATAGGGTAGAAAATTATATACAGACACCGTGGTCTATATATAAAAATATTTTAAATGATTTTCAGTGGTTTTGTAAAGAAATATATGGTTTTACGAGATATTGGTTTTGATATTTTATAAATGGTATTTTATATATAGTTAAATTCTTGGTTTTAAGCTATGTACAAAATTGGTTTAAAGTAAAATAAGTTTAAATAATAAAGTTTGATTTATAAAAATATACTATGGATAAGTAATTACTTAAATTATACTTTAATATAGAGTTTATATTGATTTTTATAAATCAAGGTTGAGATGAAGGTTTTGAAATTGATTTGAGATTTTATTTAATTCAGAGTTATATTTAATAAGAAACCATTTGGAATTTATTGAAATTGAGATTTTAAATCAATATGATTTTATAACCTAATTCGGGTTTAAGATGATATACCAAGTCTAAATAAATTGAGGAATATTCAGTTATTGAAATTTGAAGTTTTATTTAAAGAATATTGGATTTCTTAAGCAAATATTTCAAAACTAAATAATAGTATAGTAAATTTGGGGTGGGGGTGTGTGTGTGTATGAATTATAAAATTTAGTTTTGAAATATTGAATATTTAAGCTTTGAAATATGTGGAAATTGAAATGGTTTATTTGGTGATTCAAATCTGTATTTGGAATTGATTTGTGAAATTAAAGAAACTAATTTATTATACAAAGAAATTCAATATTAAACCATTTAAGTATTGGAAGTTATGTTTCGAAGTTATGGGTTTTAAGGTATTATGATTTTAAAATGCTATGATTTTGGAAAAAGGATATATTTGAAATACAAATGATATTATACTGATTTGGATTTTATACAAATGATATCATAATGATTTGGTTTTTGAAATGGAAAGGATATCGTATTTATATGGTTTCGAAATGGATATTATATTCTGGATTTCAAGGTATAAACTATTTTGAAAAGACCATGGTGTTATAATAGCATTTGGTTGTTAAAGAGACCGAGATCGGAAGTTGTCATACACTCTGCCAACTCCGAAAACCACTTTAACAACCGTGTACGTGGTGGAGATTCCAGAATGAAGTAGGATGTTGGCGGCGTTTCCTTTGAGGTAAATACGTGGACCCGACTCTCGTGAGTTGGCATAAGGTGGCTAAAATAGGAGCGGTTGACGGGCTAAGAACGTAGCACCTTTTATCGGACACATCCCTTCGAAATTATGCTCTGACTTTGGATTGATTCGATGGCCACTTTTGATTTTTGATTTGGGGTGTGGATCGAGGTGGGCGGTAGCTGCGCGCTACCTGTTACCACCGGCCCGGAAGCGTAATTGGTATATCTACCCTGGCATTGCCTAGTTGTGCCGTGTCACCTACCCTATCGTGCCTTGTACGAGTTTGGTTTTCTCCCGTAGCCCGTGTGGTATCCTTTGGTGGCTTCCCGATCAGGAGGGAACATTATATTGGATGGACTACTGGGACTATTAAGTGGTAAGGGCTATACGGGCAACCCCTTAAAGCTATTTAAAAGTAAGTTTATTTTACTATAGATATTATTATAATAGCGAAATATTACTACATAGTAAATAGTTTAACGGATCCTTAGGAGATGTGAATCCCGAACATCTCTTAAGTTACTGCACTCACGTTAAACACTGGATATGAGATGTCAAATCTCGTAAACATTCCGACGCCGTTCCACTCATATTATTTACTGTTAATTTAACTTACATAAGATCTTTTAGTTCTAACTCGAGTGTTTTGTCTTTTCAATTCGCTCGGGTCAGCCTGAGTATTTCAGGATTTGAAGACTTTCCTTCTGGAGGATGAAGACGAAGGTTGTATTACTACTATTTATTATATTATTCCGCTGCATTGATACTATTCCACTACATCACATTGTTCCGCTGCATTGTTATTGATTTTCCTTTGGTATGTGTAACTCTGATATGTATTGTATAAGTATAATCAAATGTTTTTGTAAAACAACTTCATGAACTGTATATTTGATTATTATATTTTATCATTCCGCTACAAGATTCTGTTTCGCTCTTTTTCTTTCTCTATTTTTTTCTTATTTACCCCATAACAATCTGCCCTTCTGTATTGGTTTAAGTCTGATGTGTGTGGTTTATTGTCAATTTAAAGCATACAAAAGGCGGGACGTTACATCTGGTATCAGAGCTTTGGTTTAGCGATAAACCTTAGCTTTGTGGGGTCTGACTCTTTAATTACAGGGTAGTAATACCTTATGATGAGTCGCTGATTGTATATATATGAGAGAGCGTATTTGTTAGTGTTATAAAAGGTTTTGATATTGTGTTAATTTGTTCCGTGTATTTATAAATTCTGGTTGGTGCATAGGACGCTATGACATCAATAGAGATTTCTAAACACTTAATAGGACAGACTGACACAATATTTGTTTTGAATAAAGGTGAATGAAATAATTTTGCCTATTATATTATATATATATATATATATAAAATAAAATTTTATAAATAAGATATATATTTGGTTGCAATATATTGGTTGATTAGGTAATGAAATTTATAAATAGTAGTTGAAATGAGATTGAAATTAAGATAAATGGAATTTGGGAATTTAGAACTTAAGTCCCGAGGATTCGAAAATTTCTTTAAAAGGTTTTTGGAATATAATGATATTGTTTATAAGTATTTTCTGATATAAATATTTCAATATAATTTTAAAGAATTGTCTTAAAGAAACTCTGGAAAGAAATAAGATGTACTCCCCTGTTTGTCGTTGGAAAATAATTTCGGTGATGAGTGCACGCATCATCGACATTCATTTTCGAGTTTCTAAGTGGGAAGGCCACTGTAGTAGTTTTACTGCAGATTTATTTGGATAAACAAATGTAAATTTTAAATTGCTTTAAATATAATTGGATATATAAGCTGTAAGTGTATACATCTATCTATTATTTTAAAATTGTTTGAAATTTAACCCGGTATTTAGTTCTTAAGTTTCTGTTAATCAGTAGTTCCAATTATTTTAGTGAAATGGGTCGTAACTAATAAGTAATTGGAACCTTTAATTAAAACAAGAGATTAAATGCTAGGTTATGAATGAAATTACAAGAAAATTCAAAATGTGTAACCTATAAGACAAAGATAGGATTATTGAACATTTACTTGAGTTAAAAGAAATGAGATAAACTTGTATAAGTTCCATTTGCATTCTTTAACATATATATAACTTACCAACTATAAAAAGGTTAAAATGTTAAAAGAAATGTAATGGGAAATTTTATAAGTAAAACTTGAAGTAGTGAAAGTATTCAATGAATTTGCTTTTATAAATAAGAATTTAAGGTTATAATTGTTATAACTTAAGCCTGACTGAAGGGCCACTAACTAAATATAATAGAAAGGTTATAAAGAAATGATAATAAACTGGAGTAAATGTTGAAGTTATTTATAATAAAAATAAATAGAAAGATGAATACAAGTAAAAAAAATGAATGAATAGAAAATGAATGAATGAAATAAAAAGAAAACTATTTGATATGAATAAATAAATATGAAAATTTGCAAGAAATAAATGTGAATTAAAAGATAAATCATTGTATGAATGAAAAAGGAAATCAAACGACAAATGTATGAAATGAAATTAATAAGAATGAACGTGATCTGTTGTTTGAAATTGTTGTTTGTTTGGTTTATGGTTATTTGGGCAAGGGTACTTTAAAAATTGCTTAGATGTATGAATAATCTATCGAGTTTTATCTAAGACTGTTGAGTAAATGGAATATTTCATAGTTATTTGTCATTCTATGTGATTTATAGTGTCTTAACCCAAACCAACCAATTGTTTTGTTTTGATTTAATGGTCAATTTGTATATGATGTGTATGTTGTTGGTTGCGAATGATTGTTGTTTATATTGATTTGTTTGTTTGTGGTTGAAACAACTTTAAACATTTCATTTTATATAATTATTAACTCTTTTGGATTATATAAGTGAAATGAAGGTTATGGAAGCAATTGCTACTGCTTTTGGTTTCATAATATAAACGTAAATTGCCAGACTAATAGGTACGTTCTCGGATTACGGTTTTATAGCGTTATTATATTGTTTTCTTGCGTTGGAATATATTATTTCGGAAATTATATGTTTCATATTGTTATAATTGATAGTATATTTTCTCCCGAGCCTCTCCGTACAAAGGAGACTCCACCAAAGTTTTCCGTAAATTTTGGACTTAGAAAATTTGAAAAATGTTTTCCCAAACTTTATTATTTTGAATATAAAAAGATTTAATTGTTATAAATCTATATATTTTATTTAAATTATCCTATTTTGTAAATTTATTGTTATGAATATAATGTTTTGAATAAAATATATTGATTTATAAGTTCCTCTTTTCCCTTCTTTTCCTTTTCGGGGACGAAACATTTTGAGTGGGGGAGAGTGTAATGACCCATAAATTTTGATAACCAAATTGGTTAAATATAAGATTTTTGTAATTAAATTTAGAAAGAAATAAAAAAAATTATAATTTATATTGAAGTAAATGTAAAGAAGGAACTATAGCAATGGTTATTAAAACTAATTATTGACAATTGAAGTGAAGTCACAATAAAAATGTAATAGTATAAATTGTTGACCTTGGTTATAAAATAGAAAATCAGTAAATAAAGCTAAGTGTTGAATTAACCAATGAAATAATATTTCTTAATAGTAACTGAACGTAAATTAAGGTAATAAGGTTAAAGTAAGTTGATAAATAATAAATGTAGTGCAATCACGATTAATTGAAACAATTGTGAAGTTTTAATTGACTAAAATTAGTAGATTTGGGAAATAGATTCAAAGTTATATCGATTGATAAAATAATACGTAATAAATTGTAGTTTGATAGGATCAATGCTAGAGAGTAATTATAATAATTGTTGTTTGATAATAAAGTGGATTAATTGGAATTAAATGAAATTTGATGTTTGAATATTACTCAAATAAGAATTGAGATGAAATTAGAAAATATTAATGTATCAAGATATAACCAATGCTAATTAAAGTTAATAATTAATGAAGTTGAATGCAATTCCAATTATATAAAATAATTTAAATGTTATATTTGGCTATAAATTGAACATAAGTGAATTAAATTAGTAGTATGAAAATAAATGGCAACACTGATTTGTAAGTAATAAAAGCTTATTTATGTGACTAAAGGTTAACATAACGATTATTGTATGTTACCTATTTTTGTAGCTTGTTAATTTAGATTGGAAATCAGTTACAGTAATTATAATTTAATATTACGTTTATGTTAATTAAGGTAATATTTAGAATTTATGTTAATGTTATTCATAATAGGACAATTTGTTGAATTATAAGAACGGGAATAAAGATTTATCAATTTATTGGGATTTGAACTATTTTAATTTGAGTAATTGCAATTAAATGAAATTAAAAATTTAAATATTACATAAATATTAATTTAGATGAAATTGAAGATATTTATGTAGTAAAGTATGAATCCAATGTTAATTTCATCCATTTCATACTAATAGATTGAATAATAGAATGAAAAGTCAATTAAACGGAATTATTGGGAATTAAATGTATAATTTCTAAATATAATTAAATTGTGGTTAATACTGAAATTGATAAATTAATCAACTCTAAATGGACATCTCAATTTTTTAAATTAGTGTAAATGGTTAAGAAATTTAATAATGATGAAATTTGTAAATTATAGAGTTGAAATTGAAAAAGTGATTTAATTAATTTATTATAAATTTATTTAATTAACTAGAAAATATTCATTTTGGCCACTGACTCGAATTTCGATGAAACCAGTTTCATCGAATCCGTAAATTATTATAGAATTTCAAGTTTCGTAACGATTGGACTTGTCGTTTGATCGTACGGACTCGAAACGAATTGAAATCAATTGAAATCAATTTGAAATAATTTGATTTTAGCATAACTTCTTCATACGATGGAATTTGGACCTGAAACCTGTTCCATTGATTTTTAAATATTTTAAAAAATCTATTTTGATATATAGGTTAACCCAATTTCTTTCCTGAGTCGGAACGGGCTTTTCGGGCCATTTTATCGTTCAACGCGCAAATCAATCGTTCCCGTATATTCTATTTCAGCTTTGTCTATATATACCCTGTTATAAACTCTAATTCATTTCTTATTCCTCATTTCTATACGTTCTATTAGCTCCTCTTTCCTATGGCTGCAAACCCTAATTCCCAAATACAATTCCAAATCAAATCCAAAGCCAAAAATTCAATCTCCTCAAACCATATCAAATTTTTTATCGTCGGAAAGCTCTCGACGAGCGCAAGTCAATTCTGCTGTTCGATTTTGGATCTCGGTTTCTGTTTAGCTGAAATTGGCTCGTTTATTCTCGGCCATCCATCGCGTCGAGATTGATTCTGCTTGATCGACAAATTGGTGGTACTATTGGGTGGAGATCGACAAGGGGAGTCCATCGGCGTTGTTCGTTCGTGAAGTCAACGGCTAGATCGCCTTGAAAAATTCAATTAGGGTTAAAACCCTATGGTGGCGCACAGGTTTCGTGACAGGCGGAGGTCACGGCGTGGTGATCATTGGATGCGGCTCGTCGAGGAGATGGGAGTGATGGTGGTTGGCTTTCGTGCCGTGGTCGGAGTCGGCGTTGGTGGACAATCAAAGCTCGGTCAAGCAGGGGGTTCAAGAGCGATGAACTGCTGCCGTAGCATTTGCACGTGAGAGAGAGTCGATGGTGACATGGCATTTGTGGATAGGTTGGGGTCTATTTTGTTTTCTTTTATTTTAATTTCTGTTTCAACTCGTTTTAATTACAATAACTTGTGCATACGAGGTCGAAATTACGCATGGTTTCTTGCGTTAGGTTCATACTGGAATTCCGGACATTTTGGTGCTAGTCTGGACGAATTCTGAGGCTGTTCAATTTTGAGTTTAAATTGGATTTAAATTCAATTTAAATTCAAAAGGTGAGTGTTTAACCCACTCACAACTTCTAAAATTTCTTATCCGTGTCAAATTAATTTCTGATATAATTAGAAATTTATTTATTGCGGTTGGTATATATTTTATCATCATTCCAGTTAAATTGAATTTATTGAATTAAATGGTTATTCAATTTGTTATTGCACATAAACTGCCAGTTAAATTAATTTATTATTGAATATAAACTGCCAATAAATACCTGTTATTTATTATCTGTCTATATTGATGTTATTGATTTAATTGGTTGATGATTATAATAAATGGTTGATGATTGATATTGGATGAATGGATGTTGTATTATATGTTATTATAAACTGCAAGTTGATATGCATTTTATTCCATTCGGTATTGTGGTTTGAAGAGATATATAACCGTATTTTTATTTTATATTATGGATTGAAATGATGAATATCTGTCTCACTTGAGCATAGGGTAGAAAATTATATACAGACACCGTGGTCTATATATAAAAATATTTTTAAATGATTTTTAGTGATTTTGTAAAGAAATATACGGTTTTATGAGACATTGGTTTGGATATTTTATAAATGGTATTTTATATAAAGTTAAATTCTTGGTTTTAAGATATATATAAAATTGGTTTAAAGTATAAATAAGTTTAAATAATAAAGTTTGATTTATTAAAATATAATATGGATAAGTAATTACTTAAATTATACTTTAATATAGAGTTTATATTGATTTTTATAAATCAAGGTTGAGATGATGGTTTTGAAATTGATGTGAGATTTTATTTAATTCAGAGTTATATTTAATAAGAATAATTTTGGAATTTATTGAAATTGAGATTTTAAAAGAATATGGTTTTATAACTTAATTCGAGTTTAAGGTGATATACCAAGTCTAAATAAATTGAGGAATATTCTGTTATTGAAATTTGAAGTTTTATTTAAAGGATATTGGATTTCTTAAGCAAATTTCAAAACTAAATAATAGTAAAGTAAATTTGGTGTGTATATATATATGTATATATGAATTATAAAATTTAGTTTTTAAATATTTAATATTTAAGCTTTGATATATATATATATATATATATATATATATATATATATATATATATATGGAAATTGAAATGGTTTATTTGGGGATTCAAATCTATGTTTGGAATTGATTTGTGAAATTAAAGAAGCTAATTTGTTATATAAAGAAATTTAATGTTAAACCATTTAAGTATTAGAAGTTATGTTTCAAAGTTATCGGTTTCAAGGTATTATGATTTGAAAATGCTATGATTTTGGAAAAGTACATATTTTAAATAAAAATGATTTTATATTGATTTGGGTTTTATATAAATGATATCATAATGATTTGGTTTTTGAAATGGAAAGGATATGGTATTTATATGGCTTTGAAATGGATTTTATATTCTGGTTTTTAAGGTATAAACTATTTTGAAAAGACCGCGGTGTTATAATAACGTTTAGTTGTTAAAGAGACCGGGATCAGAAGTTGTCATACCTTTGCCAACTCCGAAAACCACTTTAACAACCGTGTATGCGGTGGAGATTGCAAAATGAAGTAGGATGGTGGTGGGTTTCCTTTGAGGTAGATACGTGGACCCCACTCCCGTGAGTTGGCATAAGGTGGCTAAAATAGGAGCGATTGACGGGCTAAGAAGGTAGCACCTTTTATCAGACACACCCTTCGATATTATACTCTGACTTTGGATTGATTCGGTGGCCACTTTTGATTTTTGATTTGGGGGTGCGGCTCGAGGTGGGCGGTAGCTGCGCGCTACGCGTTACCACCGGTTCGGAAGCATAATTAGTATATCTACCCTGCAATTGCCTAGTTGTACCGTGTCACCTAACCTATCGTGCCTTGTATGAGTTTGGTTTTCTCCCGTAGCCCGTGTGGTATCCTCTGGTGGCTTCTCGATCAGGAGGGACCATGATATTGGATGGACTACTGGGACTATTACATGGTAAGGGCTATATGGGTAACCCCTTAACGCTATTTAAAAGTAAGTTAATTTTACTATAGACATTATTATAATAGCGAAATATTATTACATATTAAATAGTTTAACGAATCCTTAGGAGTTGTGAATCCCGAACATCTCTTAAGTTACTACACTCACATTAAACACTGGATGTGAGATGTCAATTCCCATAAACATCTCTGACGACGTTCCACTCATATTATTTACTATTGATTTAAATTACATAAGATCTTTTAGTTCTGACTCGAGTGTTTTGTCTTTTCAATTCGCTTGGGTCAGCCTGAGTATTTCAGGATTTAAAGACTTTCCTTCTGGAGGACGAAGAAGAAGATTGTATTATTACTATTTATTGTATTATTTCGCTGCGTTAATACTGTTCCACTGCATCATATTGTTCCACTGCATCATATTGTTCCACTACATTGTTATTGATTTTCCTCTGGTATGTGTAACTCTGATATGTATTATATAAGTATAATCAAATTTTTTTGTGAAACAGCTTCATGAACTGTATATTTGATTATTATATTTTATCGTTCCACTGCAAGATTCTATTTTTTTCTTTTTCATTCTCTGTTTTTTCTTATTTACCCCATAGCAATCCGGGCTTCTGTATGGTTTAACTCTGACGTGTGTGGTTTATCGTCGATTTAAAGCGTACAAAAAGGCGGGACGTTACAATTAAGGCTGGGAAGATAAATTTAAGATGATTTGAAATAGTATTCTTTTAAGAATTATTTAATAAAATCGATTTGAAACTTATTGAATTTGAGATTTTAAGTTATGGTTTTGTAACTTGATTTTTTATTTAAAGGGATTAAATGAATATTTAAAGTTTAAATAAACTGAAGAAAATATTTAGTTTAAATTGTAATTTAAGGCTTATTTAAATGATATTGGATTTCATTAACTGAATATTTCAAAACTAAATAATAATGAAGTTAAATTGAGATATAAATGAAATTATCAAATTTAGTTTTGAAAATGTTGAATATTTAAACCTTTGAAATATATTGAAATTGAAATGGTTTTGTGGTTCAAATTTGTATTTGAAATCGATATAATTTTAAATGGTTTAATGAGAAATGAATTGAATTGAAATCGATGACTTGAGCATGAATTAAATTGAATTTTGGAATGTGAATTGATTTGAACGATTTGTGAACTTTGAGGAAACTATTTTATTATCTAAAGTATTTTAAATATATATATATATATTTATATATATATATATATTACTTTATAAATTATCTTAATACATATAATTATTTTAATATAAACTATTTTTAATATAAACTATTTTCAATAAAGCTATTTTTAATATATTAATTACTTTAATATAAACTATTTAATTTATATCTATTTTATATACAAATTATTTTATTATATTAACTATTTTATTTATAACTATTTCAATATATACGTACTATTATTAATATCTAAACTGTTTAAGTGAGAAGTGTTATGTTTTCAAAGTGTCATGATTTCCAAAGTATTACGTTTTCAAAGTCTTATGATTTCAAAAGAGTTATAATTTTGGAAAGTGTTATCATTTTTTAAATGAATATTATTTTAAGTGAGAAATGACATCGTATTGATATGGTTTTGAAATGGATATGATATTTTGGTTTTGAAGTATGATATTTTAAAATGACCATGGTGTTATAATAACGATTGGTTGTTAAAGAGACCAGGATCGGTTATTGTCATACTCTCTGCCAATGCCGAAAACTACTTTAACAACCGTGTACGCGGTTGAGATTCCAGAATGAAATAGGATGGCGGCGACGATTCTATTGAGTTATATACGTGGACCTGACTCCCATGAGTTAGCTTAAGGTGGCTAAAATAAGAGCAATTTACGGACCAAGTGAGGTAGCTCCTCTGACCAGACACACTTCTTCAATACTATACTATTCCTTTAATTTATTTGGTGTACCCTATGATTTTGAGAGTGTGGATCGAGGTGGACGGTAGCTGCGGCTATGCGTTACCACCAGCCCGAAAGTGTAATTGGTATATCTACCTTGGCATTGCCTGGTTGTGCCATGTCACCTACCATATCGAGTGCCGTCGATAATCCCCACTTTACGGGGAAGTTATGGTACTGTATAGACTATGCGAATATATAAAAATGTGTTAAGGGGGATACGGGTAATGCCTTAATGCTATTTTAATAGTTAACTTTACTATAGACATATTATAATAGCGTATTGTACTACATAGTAGATGTTACACGGGTCCTTAGAGGACGGGTATCGCAAACATCTTTTAAGTTACTTGTATTTCAGTTTATATGTCACTTGAGTTGGATTTATTGATATTAGAATGTTAGTTCCAACTCGAGTGTTTTGTGTTTTGCTTTATGCTCGGGTCAGATTGGGTGTCACAGCATTTGAGACACATCTTTGGATTTGGAGCTTCGCTTGGAGATCCACCTACATCTATTCAGCTTTCAGTTATTCAGTTGACTCCAGTTGTATATTCGGATTTTATTATTTGACTATTGTATTGAGACTTTTATGTATCTGGATTTCCGCTATATTTTGTTTCATACTTTGTTATATATATGTGGTAGCTTCATGAACTACTATTCATTTGTTTCCGCTGCTTATTGTTATATTACTCTGTATCTGTGATTTTGTGATTGATTTATTTACTGTATATGCCGAGTTTTGTCAAATATAAATTAACAATCTGATATTTTGATAAATTCAATTCCGACGTGTGTGGAAGCGAATGGCATGAAATATCGGATTTGTTGGTATAAGAGCTCTAGTTGTAGGCAAAATATAGCATATAGAGCGGATTTAATTGCTGAATCACCTTTGTTCAAGCTTGAGTTCTTCCTTTTTGATTCGGTTTCCTTTGAATTTTGGAACTTTCCCTTTTATTCTGAAATCCATTCTTGTGTCTCCCTATTCGTATTCTTTTTTATTCTGGAGCATCCCATAGCTCCACCGTATGATTTGTAAAGGGGTGAAACTCCTTTACAATGGCATTGATTCATCGAAGATTTCTGTATCCTCGGTTTAGATGTTGTTATCTCTTGTTATACCCTAATGTTCTCTAGTAGACGACCAGGGTAAATTTGCTTATGATCGGATCTCGATT
This sequence comes from Allium cepa, assembly GCA_030765085.1. Taxonomy (NCBI): domain Eukaryota; kingdom Viridiplantae; phylum Streptophyta; class Magnoliopsida; order Asparagales; family Amaryllidaceae; genus Allium; species Allium cepa. Next base: position 890,121,895 of record CM060929.1, read on the forward strand.
TGCCTTAGAATTTTGCATCGATCTTATTCTTGAAGTTGCGGTTGACACGGTTAAGGTCACCCGCGATTAGCATTAGTATATCCATCTTTTATCTTTTGCAATTTAATCATCTTATCTTCGTTTTGAGCCTATCATTTTGGTTAGAAATCTCTTTGATTAGGGTTCACTTGAATTTGAATCTCTGTCATTGCTCTATAATATATTTTGTATCATCGAGTGAGGGAGTGTATTTGTATTAATATACAAATGTTTTATATTGTGTGTTTTTTAAGTTGTTAATGTTGATTTGGGTTCCGATTGATTCATCTGATCAATGCTATCGATAGGATTTCCAAAACACTTGAACAGAGCAAACTGACTCCATTTAATTTTCAAATTGGTAAATGAAATAAATTTTTATATGATTATATATATATAAAAGTATAAATCTTTTGAAATTGAAAAGTTATATGAATTGGTTGGCAAGAACCAATAATATTTGATTTTCATTTATTATTCTGTAAACCATTGACTATTATCACATATTAAATAAATGAAAATACAAACGTGGTTTATAAATTTATTTGGAATTGAAATAACATTAACTCAAGGATTTGAGAACTAAATTTCCTGTATTTTAGAAAATTGTTTTCGAAATTTTAGAGTATATTATTTAAAAGTATTTTTGAATAGAAATTGTTTCCATAGAATTTAATGGTTTTAAATCAGTACTCTTCTCTTTTGTCGCTGGAAAATAATTTCGGTGATGACTGCAGCATCATCGACGTTCATTTTCGAGTTTCAAAGTGGAGAGATTAATTGGTAACTTTGCTACACTTTTGTTGTGGAAAATGAATTTGTTTTGAATTTCTTAAGTATGACTTGATTTATAATATATATAGGTATATATTTATAGATTTGATTTGAAAATATAATATATTTATCTCTAAATAGTTGAAGTGAAATCAAAAATTTAACTCTTAAATTATGAATAAATATTCTAAATTTGAATAATTGAATTGGAAAATTTTACTTGTATAATACTCAATCACATTTCAATATAGCTTACCTAAATCATTCAGAAATTTAATAATTGAATAGTAAACCATATAAAATGATGATTAAAGGAATTTAAATAAAATTTGAGTGGTTATAATAAATGTTTTATAATTAATTTATGATTATAAAAAATGTTAATTAGGATAAATTGAATTTTACCAAAATTAACTTAACTGAAATATATGGATAAAATAAATGAGATAGATAAAATAAATTTTGTTTTGAAGGTTAATTAATTGAAATTAAACCAATTGAATGAAATACCTTGAATCAAAATCAATTAGTTGAATATATACCAATTTAATTTAAATTGAAATCTATGTGGTTTAAATTAATTGTTTTACCTTGTTTTTCAGTCTATTTTTCTTCCGGTTGTTTCTATTCTCCTACTTCCTTACTTTTCGTGGACGAAAAGTTTTAAGTGGGGGAGAGCGTAATGGCTCATAAATTTTAAATAATTTTTATTAACTTATTTAACTAAATTTTGTGAAATTTTAATAATCGAATTTAACAATAATAAATTGATATTTGGAATACGTCTATTTAAACATAACAAATAATAAATTTTCATCAGATAATATGAAAGTTTATTTTCTTGTGTAATTTTATTTCAATTTAAATCAGTTGATATTTGATGATAATAAAATGTTTTCCACACCTAAATGATTTTGTACAATAAATTTTTAAATCATCTTCTCAGTGAGACGTCATATTTCGTTTTGTTAAATTTGGACTGCTATTGCTCCGTTTATCTTATTTTCGGCGTATTGGCAGCATTTTCGGTACCAAATATCGACTTCTGATCGAATGATCCTATCAATGATATCCGTGTACCGTTCCGATCATCTCGCTATGCTGATCTCCGTAGTATATTCATTTGTGTGTCTTGAAGTCCGATACGCGGCAGAATCTGTGAAACAGTTGACTGTGTCGACAACCGTTTTAACCTTTAAGTTCCCTGTCCATTCATTTTTCCTTCAGCTGAAAGGAAGGGCCATAAACTTTTATTATTTCCTAGTTATCAATGTTTGAACTTCTCTATTCCTAACATTAAATTCTATTTGCTGGTTCATTTTATTTATTTGGTTCCTTTCCAAATTCTCGGTCTCTCCTCTCTACCATTGGTAAGTTTATTCAATGGTTTTTCTGAAGCCTCTGTCATTTCATAAACAATATATATATGTAGCTGCACTCAATATTCTGGACCTTTGCATGCCACCCGGCAACGCCCACTCCAAAACCCATCACTGCAACTTCTTTCCTCACCCACACAATGGCCGAGCTCCTCCCTCGGCCTCATCTTTTCTCCGTCCAGTAAGCTAAGCTCGTGCCGCCACTGCCCACTACCCATCGGCCTCATCAAAATCTGCGTCATCGTTCACCGCGCTTCTCCGTGTCGACCAACCCTCCATTAGCCTTGTGCCCCTTCCCCTTAACATTCCTGGTAGCCGTAGGTTTTTCCAAGGCCTCACCAAACACCACTTCTTGCTTCGCCCTACCTACCGTCGCCGCCTCTACCTCTTCAAGCACCGATAACCCCTGTTGCCGAGCCTACCCATTCCCCTACCCAGATCCACGTGCATACCATTCAAACGTCCATTCTTCCTTCTCGACACGACCACTCCTCACGCTGCCAGCAACCGTACTATACAGCTCCGCCCCACACTTCCTGCCGCCAAGCACTAGCCTCGCCTCGTTCTTCTCCAACCTCTGACCTTCCATCTTGCACTGCAGCTCCACCCTGGCGCAAGCATAGCAATCTTCTAAACCTCAGCTGGGTATACACACACACACACACACACACACACACACACATATATATATATATATATATATATATATATATATATATATATATTTCATTTATTCGTCTATATATATGTATTATGTTTTTCTAATTTTATATAATAGTTGCAGCTTATATATTAGTATATATATCAGATTTATATAAGCTATTATAATTAATGTTGCAGTATATTTACAACAATATGTCAAAAGTATATATATATGTATATATATATATATATATGATTTCAACATTTCATTATAGTAAAGTGTATATATATAGTGTGCTGTGTATACAGAGTTTTAAATATATATATTACGTGGATATTTTGATGTTATTCGTATATGTAAAGTCATTTTTGATAATATGTACATAAGTTACATTTGTTTATTGTACATAAGTTATATCAGATCTTTAGTTTATATATATAGTAATAAAGGAAGTTTTATTTACAAGTGCATAGTGGCTTGCTGATATGTTTACATATAATAATAAAGTGTGTATGTGTTGTTTTATAATAAATTTTGACTTAAATATATATATATATATGTATGTATGTATGTATGTATGTATGTATATAGTTTGATTTGGAGTTTTGGAAAGAAATATAAAGTGTAAGCTTATATATGTTTTGCTGAGTTCATATATATTTAAGTTATATTGATTTTTATAATTATTAAATTATTAAATATGGTAAGTATGTAAGTATACCTATGTTTATATATTGGTATATGTAGATAAGTATGCATGAGTCTTGGTTTTCAAAAAATAAATATGTATATTATTTTAAATATATGTTTTAAATTGATTTTTCTTTTTAGAAAATTTATATACATAGGTCTTATATCTTGTTTCATCAATCTCGTGGCCATCTTGATTTCTCTTTTCAATTATCGATTTTTTCGTAGAAATTCCTAGCTTAACGTTGTCGTGTCTGTATCTGTGTCCGTGTCATCTTCTTATCTCTCTAGCCTCAAAAGGTGAGCAATCACTTGCAATTACCATTCTTATATTTATTAAATTTGATTTCATTTGAAACAACAATTAAAATATGCTACTAAATTGAACTGTTAATTATTTGCCATATATGATATGCTAGTATCTGGAACTTTTCACCTATGACATCTAACACCATGATCTGTTATTTATCTGTTATTCATGATATATGCCTGTTATAGATATGTTATATTATATTCATAATTGTTTTCACTCTACAAGTTCCTATTAGTATAGAATTTCCTATGGGTTGAAATGATACATACTCGAACGATCTTGTAAAATAGGAGAAAATCGTTAAGGGTTGAAATGATAAACCCAAGCGATCTTCGTTGACATTGAATTTGGAATTGCGGGTTGAAAAGATATATACCCATAGGTATTAAAATTGCGGATTGAAATGATAAATGTCTATATCACTTGACTATAGGATAGAAGATTATATACAAACACCGTGGTCTATATATATATATATATATATATATATATATATATATATATATATATATATATATTTAAATGATTTCCATAGTTTTAAAAAAAGAAATATATATGGTTTTACATAAATATTGATTTTAAATATTATATTAAATGTTATTTATAAAGGTTTAAATTTTTTATTTTTAAAATTATGTGTTTTGGTAAATTTTAATTTATAAGTTAGTTTTGAAATTATAAATCTTAATATTTTACTTATATTTTACTATTTTTAAAATATGTATGTATATATTAAGTCTGAATATAAATTAAGTTTAATAATAAGATTTAATTTAATAAAGTTCGATTTAATTAATATATAATATGTTTAATTATTTATTAAAAATTATATTTTAAAAATAGATTTTTATAATAATTTTAATAAATTATGGTTGAGAAGATAAAAGAAGAAGATTTTGGAATAGTATTTTTTTTAAGAGTAATTTAATAAAATTTGATTTGAAAGTTATTGAATTTGAGATTTTAAGATATGGTTTTGTAACTTGATTTTTGATCTAAAGTGATTAAATGAATATTTAAAGTTTAAATAAATTGAAGAAAATATTTGGTTTAAATTGTAACTTAAGGCTTATTTAAATGATATTGGATTTTATTAAGTGAATATTTTAAAACTAAATAACAATGAAGTTAAATTGAGATATAAATGAAATTATCAAATTTAGTTTTTAAAATGTTGAATATTTTAATCGTTGAAACATATTGAAATTGAAATGGTATATTTTGTGGTTCAAATCTATATTTGAAATCGATATAATTTGAAATGATTTATTGAGAAACTGAATTGAATTGAAATTGATGAATTGAGAATGAATTAAATTGAATTTTGGAATTTGAATTGATTTGAATCGATTTGTGAACTTTGAGGAGACTATTTTATTATATAATGTATTTTAAATATATGTATATATTTTTTACTTTATAAATTATTTAATATATACAATTATTTTAATATAAACCATTTCAAATAAACTATTTTAAATAAACTATTTTAAATAAACTATTTTAAATAAAACAATTTTTAATATAAACTATTTTAATAAGAGGAAATTAGTTTAAAGGAAAAAGTTTAATAAAACTAAATTTTAACGGACGTCAAAATTAAACTTCCGTCTCAAGGACAAGCGCCAAAATTTCTCGAACGTTCCTTCTTTTTTAGTTTCGTTTCTTATGTAAACAAAATTTCTTCTTCATCAAACAATGGCAACCCAAACCAAAATCAATTTTCTTTCTCAAACTGATTTACAAGCATAATCGACTTCAGAATCTAAGTCGATGATCAAAATATTTCAATAAATCCTGAACATATAAACGATGAACCTACGATTTAAAAAAGTAGGGTTTCGAGTACTACGCATACAGCAGTAAAGAGAAGGCGAAAAACTACTTCATCTATGGCTGTCGATTCGAATGATATTGACGAAGATACAAAGAGGACGAAAAAATCTAGGGCATGCAAAACTATGAATGAAGACGACACGAAGAAACAACAGCTTGGTGATGAAAACGTCAGCAGAAAAAGAAAGACAAAGGTATAACAGCTGATTATTTTTTAAAATAAAAGATAATTTTACAATGATAGTTCAATTATCATTTGATTTGTTATTGAATGATAGATCAATACATCATTTGGTTTGTTGCATGTATAATATTGAAATATGAGATGATGGATGAACATAGCATTCAGTCTTTGATAGATGATAGACAACAATAGGATGAATATTTATAGAATGATAGAAAAATATAGCATTGAAAAAATGTTAGACAAACATATCATGATAGAATGATAGTTGAATATATCCTTTTATTTACTGTATTTGTTATGATGGTATGACGAATGGTAATTATTGAATGATGGTTCAATATATCATTAGATTTACTGCATTGATAGTTATTGAATGATAGTTCAATATATCATTTGATTTACTGTATTGATAGTTATTGAATGATAGTTCAATATTCAATAGATTTACTATACTGATAGTTATTGAATGATAGTTCAATATATCATTAGATTTATGTATGGATAGTTATTGAATGATAGTTCAATATATCATTAGATTTACTGTATTGATAGTTATGGAATGATAGTTCAATATATCATTAGATTTACTGTATTGATAGTTATTGAATGATAGTTCAATATATCATTTGATTTACTGTATTGGATTTACTAGTAAATTATGAAGTCATAGTTGAAAAAATTGATAGATAAAAATAAGAAAGCATTTAAAAAATGAGACACGAAAATAACATTATAGTTTGTTAAATACCAAATTATTCATTCACAATTTTTTGTACAGGGATCAAAAGGTAGAACATTGAAGAAAGCAAAAACAGCAGAAGGAATAAAACCAAAGAAAGTATCTCAGAAAAAAATAGTGTATAGATGTAGCTTACTTCCAATGATAAAAAATTTCATGAAAATTAAGGAAAAAGGAGGTTATCTTGTAGATCAATTGAATTATTTAAAACAAACACCGTTTGAAAAATTTATGCTAGTGTTTTTCAAAGAAATTTTTACCATAGCCGATTTCACAAAATCATCAAAAACCTTAAATAATATCATAGAAACATTTTCTATCAATGACGAAGCTTTTAAAATGGGGAATATTTTTTTAAAAATCAAACCAGAAGATGTTTCAATTCTCTTTATCTTACCTTTGTCTGGAATAAATATTTTTCCATTACCTAAAATGAGTTTACAAATCCTACCAGACAACTGTAAAGATTTTGTACTGAGAAATTTTGGAACAATAAAGCAGATCACAAAGGATCTTACAATTGCAAAGATAAATAATGTGCTGGAAACACAACAATTTCAACATGAAAATGATTTTCCAAAACTGCTTATTATTCTTGCAATGATAACCTTCTTCTTTCCTGATAACCAAAGTTACTTACCATGGGGATATATTCCCTATATCCTTGATCAAAACAAAATGAACTCAGTATCTTGGCTAGTTTCAGTTCATCGTTCATTGATTAGAGCTTTGACGGCTTTCAAAACAAAGCCAAGAAACACGCCGGGCTATTCAATGCTCGCACTTGTAAGTACAACATTCTAACTTTATGTTAATGCATCTATCTCTATAAATTAAATTATACACATTATATGTTTTAAAAGTAATATTTTATTTGTAGTTTTTCCTATGCGAGCATGTGAATTTGATATCTCCATTAGCAACATACTATTCTACCTTACCTAGATTTGGGAGATGGAATATCAGAAGCTTGAAAAAGGTCATTTCAAGAGAAGCTTTAATGAAGATGGATAGTAGAAAGGTATTATTTATCACACTAGTATAAGAAATATATAATGCTAGATAAATATATCATAACATAGTGTATGTCAACGGTTTTCATTTTATTATTATACAATCATAATTTAAATGATAGTTACATATATCAGCTCTGCACAAATACAATTTTCTGTAGGTGCTACTAAAGAATAATAGTCAGATATACCATCAATTGAAAAATGACAATTATATATAAAATTAGTTCATTCATTGTATGTTACCTCATTCAGTACTATTTATGTTATTACATTGATTTTTGTTGAAATAAGAAACCTGACTGAAGATGAAAAAGCACATCTTCAACAAACAAGCCAACATAAATTTGTCCAACAGGATGCCAATGAGAATATTGGGATGTACAAAATAGAAAATTTAGAAGAGACATCTAAAAAGCAAGTTGGCTCAATGCAGTAGTGCATTGAAGATTTGGAAAATAAATTGAAGAAAAGTGAAAAAGAATTAGAAAAGGAGAAACAGAAAAGAATACAAGCAGAAGGCATTATCATACAGTTGAGAAAAGAAATCAAGATTTTGAGATCAAAAGCAAAAGTAGAAATAGAACCACCATCGTTTGATCTCAGAATAACTCGGGAAATTAAAAAGATGCAGCAAGAGGAAGAACAACAGGATCAAAAGAAACCTTCAGAGGCAATAGAAAAATCACCAACAGTGCATGAAAAAAAACAGAAGAAACCAAGCTCTTTAGTTTTGAGTGTTAAAAAGCGCCAACGAAGGAACAAAATTAATTCTGAATGCCAGTATGAAATTGTTCAAAAAATAACAAAGAAAAATGTTGACAATGAAAACCAAAAGGAGAAACTTGAAACCAAGGAAGTTCAGAAAGAAAATACAAATGAACAGGAACAAGAAGAACAAAAAGAAGAATCAGATTATGAACACGAATCTGAAACAGAAACAGATAAGCAAGTCACAACAATTGAAAATGAAGAAATCATTGATGTTGATGGATACTCGCAATCAAGTAAAGATTACAAAAGTAAAGATATTACAAAAAGAAGTATTCTACAATTATTAAATGAAGAACAGCAAAACAAAATTCTTACTTTCTTCAAATTTAATGAAAATCAGATGTAAGATTTCTGATATTTTTTCTTTCATTATATTTGTAATCAAATAAAACTGAAAAAAAACCAACTTATCGATTATTGATTTTCAATTACAGCACTGTAGCATATGAAAAAGATGAAGGACACAAAGGAGGAATCACAATAGTGAAACCTATGCTGGAAGCCATTCTGTTTGAGGGAGTAAAAGATGGACAGGTATGCATCAAATTAGAATTATGATAGTAAAAAGTGTAAATATATACACAAAATGAAAGAATGATAGCAAAACGTAGCATTCAACTTTTCAAAGAACATATAAATGAATTGAATGAGAGAGTGGCAACTAAAAGTAGCATTAGTATTTGTAAAATGCAGATAACTGTATAGGAGGGGAGAATGATTCAGAAACTAGCATTCATAATTTTGAAAATCCTAATAGTGTATAATATGAGTGAATGATAGTTAAAACTAGCATTCAAAGTTTCAAACTGCATATAAATGTATTGAATGGAAGAATGGAAGTTAAAAATAACAGTGATATTTGTAAAGGGCATACAAATATATAGAATGTCCAAGATGACTATTTAAACTATCATTTGCATTTTTCACTGCATACAATGCAGTAAACATGTAAATGAAAGTGAATACTACCATTAATATTTTTGGTCCAAAAAAAAAATTATCCCATAAAACTTACAACCTTCTTTGTTTGGTTTAACAGCTTATTGATTGATTTTATTACAATCAAGAGATGTATGAACACGGTTACTACTTCACCACAATGATGATGGTAAGTATAAACATTTCATTATAAATGTTAAAAAATAGTATAAAGTATTCTAATACATATGAATGTGCAGAATGCTTTAGTACATGACCAGCAAACTGTTATCAAAGACATAGTCATACCAACAATAGACGTCATTGTCAAAGATGGTTTTACAGAGAAAATTTTCTTCCCTCTACATTACGCAAACCATTGGAGCTTGTTGATGCTAAACTATGAACAATGCAATGGACTCATTATGATTCAACCAAACCGAAAAATAGATCAACAAGGACTTCAAATCCCAGCTATAACCAAGCTATCATTCTTGTAAGAAAAGTACAATTTTGAAATCGCTCTAACATTAATATATAGCACTAATTTTTCTTCTTGCAGAAAGACAAAATTGAGATGATGTTCAAGAATAAATGGGCAGAATTAGGAATACTGAACAAAGAATTTCACAAACCTAAAGTACTCCAGCCTAAAAGCCCACCATAGGATTCTGATTCATAACTAACTAATTTATTCATTTCTTCTCTGGTTTAAACTATCATTTCTATTTTTAAATTGCAGTAGAATGCATTAAATATGCAAAATGATAATTAAAACTAGCATTTCTAATGGACATTTTATTGATCTGCATTTATTGAACAAAATGATTATGTATAAAATGCACATTCCACACGAAGCAATGATGCATCTATGATTGCAATGATTAATATTGTGATCAAAATATAAAGCAATATTTTAGAATTCTAGAGTAAAAAATGCAATATCATTTTAGCATTAGGTTTTACTGTAATATTAACTAATATTTCTATATTTGAAACAGACTTGATTGTGTGTTCTTTGTCATGGTAAACATGAAAAAACTGGCCAAGGATCAGATGCCAGAAAAATATCCAAAGGAAATGCATAGAAACCTAAGAGTTGTAGTGGTGTATAGCATACTCAGTGATCCCCAATACAGTTGGTCAGTGGAGAAACCCTGCAAAGATTCTACATAAGAATAATTGTTGCATTTTAACTTCTTAGAACTTTGAATATATTTCAACTGAACCACTTCTTCTAATTGAACTGAGATGGAGTCTGAAATGGAGTCTAAGATGGAGCCTGAGATGGAGTCTTATTGTTTTCCAATACTTGTATTTTTTTCTCAGCGTATAAACTGCTCAGATGAATTTGAACTTCTTGATTTGAATTTGATTCGATAATAGTGGTCTGTTTTCAATGCATGAACTACAATGTATAAACTATGGATGTATTCAAGTGTCATTTTATGTGTTTTTTGATACTTTTACTGTACTTCTGATGTGCCAAAAAATGTTTTATACTGAAATGCTAGATAGAACTAGCATTACGCGAAAATACATTTCTCAGTGATTGAACTGTGATGAATAATGTGTGAATTTATCCATATAGCATTTTTATACGATTTCCAATGTTTGAACTCCGTTTCAAGTGTGATGACTACTATTTACACTGTAATGCTAGTTATAATTAGCATTTAACTGAAATGATAAGCAGCAATAGGTAGTTATGGAGATGGTAGGTGATGGGGTAGAAAGATGGAGATGGTGGTTTTTTTGGAAGTTATTAAGGCAGAGGCAGTGGGTTGTTGTATGGTGATAATGGAAGTGTTGATGTATGAAGAAAATAGTGGAGATGGCAGCAATTTGGCAGTGGTAGTTTGAGTGTGGAATGTATAGCAGCAACAAAGTAAAGATGCAATTTAAAATGAAGTAGCAAGCAGTAGGGGTAGTTTAAGTAGTAAAGGGTAGTATGATGTTGGGGTGGTGATGAAGTATGCAGGGTGGAAGAAGTGATTGGTATGGGGATGACTGGTATGCACAGTTGTGACTGAAGTAAAGAGATTAGTTTGCACAGTAAGTGAAGTAGTTGTCGAAGGCACTGTTTGCTGTGTACCAATGTATATTGTTTTCTGTTATTTTTTGAAACAGAGAGATGCAGTCTACATAATGAAGATATCCCATTTACAAATTAGTGTTAATTCTTTTTTCTAACTGCTGTTTCTAAAAATAATGGAAGATATTCAATTACAGTATATAATAAATATGAGAGCAGAAGTTCCCCCATATCATATAAATAGTACATCATCATACTGGCAAATCATTACAAAACCACTTAAATAATCTCATCAGCTAATCATATAAACAGAATATCATCATCATCAAATCCTTTATTCTTTCTCAACAGCTTACTCAGTTCTATACAATGACAGATGATGGGTTTCAATGACAGAGAGATGCATACATGATTAAAATGAAATGCTAGTTACAACTGGCATTAGACAGAAATGATAAATACATATAGCATTGAATAGAAATATTAATACCGAAATGTAGAGAAACGGAAGATATTAGAAATTAAAACAAATTAACCAAAACAGTTCACATTTTATTTTCTAATGATTTCACAAAGTCTAACATCATTTTTCTATAAGCTCTAGCACCGTACACTTAAAAAACTTCTCAATTACAGTAACAAAACACATAAATTTTGTTAACTTTTTGAAGAACGAAGACAATTCTTTTTTTTATGGCCAACTTCATTACACTAACTACATCTGTTTCTTTTACTTTGAGAATGTAACGTTTTCGATTTTTTCGTTGCCGAAAAACCGAAATGTTATGGGTTTTAAAAAGGATTTAAGAAAAGGAAGAAGAAAGAAGAGAGAAAATAGAAAAGAGAACAAAAAATTTTAAAATAGAAGAAAAAGAAAAGAAGAAAAGAGAATAGAGAACATAGAACGGAACAGAAAACAACAGAACAACATCAGAATCTCACAATTCGCAGCGGAACAACATATAATAATAAATGAAAAATCTTTAAACAAAGAACTATATCAGTTATTACATTACATCACATTACATTACATCATATCATCAGAGTGTACAACATCAACAACAACAAACAATGCAGCGGAAAAAGAAATACTATATAAACTAGTAATACGCCATGCCATCCAACTTGCCTCCAGCAACTCAAGAATATCCAGAATATCCTGATAAACCTAACTCTTGACTGCTCGTGTGGAAATTGGTGGGCACCCAGAGTTTAGGAAGGAAAACAATAAACTCCAAGTCAGTCATGTGACTGGTGTGAGAACTCAAAACAGTTTATTTATCTTTAAAATCAAAAATAGAGGAATATTTTTATTTCAATTCGCAATGCTTTTAAAAATGAGACTACCATAAGGCCTCCCGCACACACACACAATGCAAACGCAGAATCGGAGGAGATTTCTCCTTATGATAGTCAAAGATGCTTGATACGCATTTAAAATAACATTTGATATTATTACTAGTGCATAGTGTAGAAGAAATTCATTTCGAAAGTAGAATATAAATCTTAGCCAACATACGACCATTGTCGTATGTCTACTATAGCTAACTATGTTCAATAGCAGGTTACCGCCACATTCCATAGCAGGTTATACAACTAAAACCGTACAAGTCACGTATTGTTTCTTTGGATTTCCAACAAATGGTCAGGCCAAGGAACTTCCCATTGCCACATGAGAATGCCTCTGGAAAGACATCCCCGAGAACCAAACCGGAACTCTGCCAACACAAGGTCGGGTTACCCCTAACTGGGTAACTACTGACACGAGCACGCCATTCCCCGATCGTAAACGACCTTTCTCACGGGATCCCGAAAACCAACAACCACAAAGTAATAAATTCGTAGTAACCACATAGGTTAAATATCTGGGCTCCATACCATGATACCACCTCTATCCAGAAGGAAATGTACATACCCTAAAGGGTGCTACCCCTCATAACATTGCCGCATCTTTCCTGTTTTGACCATTCACGGTGTGTGAGGCTCGACGAAGTCACGTCCACAAAAACATACTTTATACAAAAGCCATGCTTTGGGTCAACAAATGATCAACACAATGATCACTAAGATAGACGATCAAATAAACGATCCTATCACAATAATCAACACAATGATCATTTACAGCAACACTCAGCATGTCACATTACCAAATTGGGAATATATCGCTGATAACTTCAACTATATAACCTCTGAGCTCGTACGTCTCAGAGAAGGGTGTTAAGCTAAAGAATAAATTCTTCGCCACCAACAGAAATATATTTGAAAGAAATCGGCTTTATATCTCAACTTGTAATGTCAGACATACAATCCATACAAGTCTGTTCCGGGCTCGAACAAAACCGAAGGCACTTACAAAGAAGTCCTTGCAATCCGGATATTCACAATCCTGATCGAATTTTCCATCACTTAGGGAGTCTCTATACCGCTGCAACTCAGTGCAGAGACAATCGACAGGTCATCCTATCGCTCTCGCAAATACCGGGTCTTCAACACCGATCTTCAATGCAATTCACAACGACGTATCACATATTCGGAATGGGTTATACGACCCCATGGTCCTTTCTCGGTTAACCCGAATAGTGAGCGCTTATTCAAAATATAAGTGTAGCATTCACATTCAAACAAATCACATCAATTACCCATTCAAAGGGAAATAATGATAGTCGGTTATTGAACTATCACTGGATATGCACACATCACCAGTTTCCAAATAATTTTCCAAATTATTTATTTTCCAAAATATCTTTACAAGATATATTATTTTCAATACTTCAAAATAAATCAATATTTATTTTTAAACCAATTCCACTTCCTTTTATAAATTCCTTAGTGAATTTATATTTCAAATTATCCATGCATATGATTTCAATAATTCATTTCAATTTATCTTCAAAAAGATAAGTTCTCTAAACGTTTCATTTCACATTGGAAAAACATTTCCATACTTATACATTCATAAGTAATTCACAAATTTTATTTATTTTCAACACTTGGAAAATATTCAATATACTTCAATCAAAAATAAGTATATATTTCATTCTTTTAAGGAAATCATTCTCTTAAACATATTTATTTGGGCCAAAACGAATGTTGCGTAAAACATCGTTACGACAACCCAAATTCACTAGTATAGGGATTCGAAATTAAAATAGATATATAAATCCCAATACTATACAAAACATTTCCTTTCGGAAATCATTTACTATAACCACAGTGTTATAGTCCATCATCTCCTTCTATTTCTCGAAAACGTCTATTTCAATCAATAAATGTTGAAATCTATGGTTTCGAATCTCAACACATTTTAAAACATTGTCCGATCGTTTTAATTCTATTTAAAATATCACATTCAAAACAATTTCTTTAACATATTATTCACCATTCAAAAACGTGAATATACTTCATTAACAATTTCATCCTTTTATTCATTTTAATTCAAAGGATTATTCACTATTCAAAAATGTGAATATACTTCATTAACAATTTCATCCTTTTATTCATTTTAATTCAAAGGATTATTCACTATTCAAAAATGTGAATATACTTCATTAACAATTTCATCCTTTTATTCAATTTAATTCAAAGGATTATTTACTATTCAAAAATGTGAATATAACTCCATTTATAGGTTTCAACAATTTACTTATCAAAATAAGTCATTTGCGAATTTATAAAACAACGTTTATAAATTCCATTTCTATTTATTTTATAACAACTTCCTTTATAAATCTCCTTTATTAGCCTATTCGATTTATATCCCAATTATGAACTAGAAGTCCATATTATAAGTTAAATGCTTATAAAACGATTATTTTACAAAATCGTTCTTTTTAACTTCCCAAATTATAAATCTTGTAACTTATAAGATTCATTTATTTAACCAAATCTATTCTTTCAATAACTTCACAAATTTATAAATCTTACTATTTATAAATTTCATTCATAACTTCACCATTTATAATTCTATAAATTTCATTCTTTAATGAAATTCATTTTCACTTCATTCAAACACTTATAAAAACTCGTTTTATAATTTCAATATCTCAATTTATAAATATCCATTTATAAATCTCTTAATATAAATCAATTTATATTAATATTTTAAAACGTCTTTAATTTCCTTTATAATTTCACCATTTTGATTCATAAAAAAATCAAATTTTATAAATCCTATATTTAACTTTTTATAATAATTTCAAAAATCCCGATTTTAAACCCTTTTATAAAATCATTAATCCATATTTCTCAAAAATCAACTTTTAACTATATTTCACAAAACCATAATTTTTATAACATTAAAAATGATATCGTTATTTATTTAAAATGGATCAATTCCAAAAATATTTAATATTTTCAAAGATCACTTTAAAAACCTTTTAAAATCCCAAAATCTGGGTCCAATGATGCTACACACCAAATAGTCAATCACGACTACAACGATATCATATATCAATATGAAAATCCATCAAATATCAAAATATCTGAAATCAAATAAAAACTGTTGAGGAATCCAGTTGGATCCCTCCAACCTGTTTTCCTGCATCCAAAAACATTAGCACAATACCAATTTCGCTCCAGTACGAAATTATCGCGGTACATGTTCTTATTAAATATTATCCGCTTAATAACGGCGCAATAGGGTCTCATCCGCTAAACAAAAAAATGCGGGAAATCAACAACTGCAATATATACATATGCCAATATATATATATATTGATATTATATATAATACCAATTTCACTGTTTATGAAATATTCGCGGTATATGTTTTTAATAAATAACATCCGCTTACTAACGGCGTATAATGTCTATTTTAACAATCAATACATAACAATCATCATTCAAACATGCATTCAAATATTTTAAATCTAACTATTTAAAAATAAAATCGAAACTGATTCGATTGAGTGAGAAGTTCTCACCTTGATTTTAATTCCGTTTTAGCGATTTATTTCGAATAAAATTAAACGGACGTTTAATTTTACCCAAAATTCTCACTAACTCCAAACGACTCCAAACCAACTCTATCGCGTAGTGCTCGTCCATACGATTCCAACGCAACTGGTTTCGCATTTTTTCGACCTCGTATGAAAAAGTTATGAATATTTGAAGTTTGTACACGATTTATATAACATTTTATAACATAAATTTAAAAATTAAAACCCACAACAGATCATAGCCGTAGGATCCAATTTCATCAAATCCTGGCCGTGCTTTTCATCTTCCTCTCCACTTCGTTACTCTACAGGCCGAGCGCGAACACCATGAACCCAAAACTCATAATTAGGGTTAAATAAAACTCCACCGATACTCGATATTAACACGATCAACAACTTGCAATAGGAAGCTCTTGACCCCCTCTACCTTCGCCCACCACCATAGCCCACTCGGCCCTCATCTGTGCCTGGAATTGCGTGCGCAACCGGCCCTCTTCCACCACGATTTGCCGCCAATCCGTGAAGTCTTTTCAGATCATGACCGTTGATATTGTAGATCTTGATGTGCTCTACATCTTTCTAGTTGAAAGATTCTTGTAAATGTTGATGGATGAAGAGAAAAGAGGAGAAGAAGTTGGGAACACTTCAGCCGTTCATGGGTTAGGGCCGGCTAGGGTTTGAGTTTTAGGTTTTTTTTTTATATAAATGAAGGGTAGGGGGTGTATTTATAGAGAAACGATCGACACTATTCATCCGGAAATTCCGAACTCCGATTTACGCGCCGAAACTGACGTTCCTAGGGTTTATCCCGCGTTCCGGACACAATGGAACAGGTTTCGGAAGCTAATTCGGACATCTGTGCGAGTTATGGCTGTAAACGCTCAATTTAAATTAAACCGATTTAAGTCGATTTCTAGGCGTTTTAATATGTACCGGACAAACGGTAAATCCAATTGACACGAAATTTGAAATCTTACAATAATATCACATTACGGATCCGATGAAACTGGTTTCGTCGAAATCCGAGACTTTTTGAAAAATGGCTATTTTGACTCGCCAAATTTAAATTAAAAATAATTCGATGCGTTTCGAGCTGCCATGTGACGCCCCACCTCTATACCCACGCTAGCCAAGAACACTCCGGAGTAGTGCTGTCAACTAGCATGGAGAATAAGGCTGTTGAGGAGCGACCATCCATGTAATTGCTTATCACACGGTGGCTATAAATAATCTTCAGAAGCAAACATAGAAATAATCATATCACAAATCAGTCACAGATATCCATATCACAAAGGCGGAAGAAGATATGAATATATATATAACACATGAAAGTGTACATCAGAGTAGTGGTCATTAAGATCCACGATAATACAAAAGAATAGCAACATGTGCTATACAAAAGAATACAACTATGAGTCTATATCTCAAGTGTATACAACAAAAACTGCTAATCTAAACAGTTAGCCAAAAGTCAGAGTGATGAATCCCTGGGAAGAAGTCAAGCAGAAGCACCTGTAACATCTCGGTCTGACCCGAGTATTATTTAAGAAAATAATAAACGGATCAGTCTAGCTATAAATATCGGATGACATGATATAACATAAAAGATATGGCATAAACATAAACATCCATAACGACATACCACTATAAGTATGTAAATAATGATCAACAGAAGATCAATCAATAAGAGATAATCAATATCACAAGAATCTTCTCAAAGATTCGAAGAGGGCATCATACCCTAAACTTGTACTCATAACAAGTCAATGACATAAATTCCAGAAATCAACACGAGAAATCCAGAAATCATAAAAAGGGAAAGAGGCCTATCACATGACGGTCCGAAGACCATGGGGAACTACCCCGCATGTGTGAGTGGAATCACACAGATTGAGGTCAAGACTAACCAAAAAGCAGAAAGGTATGTGTGAATGGAATCACACAAGTGGTGTCTAGTCTAACCTTGCAATGAAAGAGACATTGCGTAATTGCTAGTCTAATTCATAAAGCGATCATCAAGATCAACGAGAAGTGTCAATTACACTAAGCTAGTAAATATAGAAGTTTAGCTTCATGTCCCATAACCACTTACTTAACTTAAATATTTACGAACAAACTGTAAATCTTCACTAATAAAATTGTCACAAGAGGTTCAATCGAACAAGTCCAAGAATTAACCGACGAAGTGAACGCAAGCGTTTCATACCACTTGTTTTACTAAGTCGTTTAATTAGATTTCTCATCCGAGTAAGGTAAAGGCTTGTATATACTAATAGATTGGAAAACGGTTTAAGAAAAGAACTTTGTTATTAAAAATAGAGTTGAAATTGTTTGTTAAAAGAGTTTTGATATTTACTACTAGTATTGAAACCTTTATATTATAAAGTGACAAAACACATAAGCAAGTGTAGAAACAATCAGTCACAAAGATCACATACGGAGATGCGAATAAAATCCAAGGAAATCAGCTCAATGTTTTTCAGATAAGATCCCCTACGGAGGGGGGGCCCAGGGGGGGTGGCAACCCCCCCAAGGTGGGGGTGCGGGGGCAACGCCACCGCTTACGGGGTTCGACCTGCCCGGTCAGGTCGCGGAGGTCCAGGGGGCAGCGCCCCGACCAAAACGGTACGACCTAGTGAAGACAAAATGAGGTCTAACGACCTAAGGGGCATAGGGTCGAGCGACCTATAAAACTCGCGACCTAAAAGTTAGCAAGGTCGAACGACCTATAGAGGCATAGGGTGCAGCGACCTAAAACATCGCGACCTAGTGAAGACCTAAGGGAGGCGAGCGACTTATAAAACTCGCGACCTAAAAGTTAGCAAGGTCGAACGACCTATAGAGGCATAGGGTGCAGCGACCTAAAACATCGCGACCTAGTGACCTAACGGTTTAAGGGTCTTGCGACCTAACTGGAAACAAGGTCCAAACGACCTAACGACTTAAAGTGAAACCTGGCTGAGCGATATAAGGTCGGAGACGACCTACGACTTAACTCCGTGTGAGCGACCTACGACCTATGGTTGCTACGACCTAACGAGTTCCAATAGTGAAGGCTTAAGGTCTAACGACCTAAGGGGTACGACCTAAGGTCTTACGACCTAAGGTGTTGAGGTTGGACGACCTAACCAAATTGCATAGGCCATACGAGCTAAGGCCTAACGACCTAACTCCGAACGAGCTATACGCGAGTGACCTAGGGCGCTAACTCGCAAACGACCTAACGTTAACTCGCGAACGACCTAACTCCAGACGCGCCTTTTCAACGCGTGCGAGCTGAAGACCTGCCGACCTACGACCTAACTCCAAGCGACCTAAGGCCTAACGACCTATAGTGGACGAATGGGCTAAGGCCAGAAACGACCCAAATGAAGGTGACGACTTTTCCACGCGAACGACCTATAGATGCTGGGCGACCTAAGGGGGACAGAGCGACCTAAGCCAGAAATTCACCCCAAAACACTAAAAAGTTGAGTTTTTCGCCAATCCAATCCAAACCAAATGCAAATGTGCATGCAAACATGATAGGGATGCATTTCCAATAGCCCAAGATAGATATAGACTAGAATTGTGAGATAAAAATCTCACATTTGCACTAAAGTTTATGAAGATGAAGCTTGAAAGCAAGGAGAAGCAATCCAAAGCTTGAATCCAATATCTTCTACTTGAATTTGGAGTTGAATGTTGGATTTGCAATTGAATTTGAGCTTGGAGTTTTAATTTCCCATTCTCTTCACCATTAATGCCAAAACTTGAGTTAGTTAGGAAATTTATGAAGAGTGAGGAGAAGAGGGTTGGAACTTGGGCTTAATAGGCTAAACTAACCCAAAGTCCAAAGCGGGAAAAGTTAGTGAAATTGCTATAACTCCAAACCTATCGATGTTTATACTTAAAAAATTGTAAACGACATTTCGAACTCAATGGAAGTGGTCTCGAGTCCTAATTTGACCGTTTGCAAAAAGTAGCTTTTCGGACCAAAACCCGATTAACGAGTTAATATTTAAATAAAATATTTAAATACAAACTCGATAAATATGCGGGTTGTTACAGGCCACGATCAAACGATAACTCCGATTGACACGAAAATTGAGATCCGGTAATAACTAACTATTATGGATCCAATGGAACTGGTTTCGTTCAATTCTGAGACTGTTCAAAAATTGACTATTTTCACTAGTCGATTTTAATATTAAAATATTCAATTTTCACAAATTAACTTTTAATTCGATTTTAAAAGTTCTAAAATATCATTCTAACTTCCATATGATAAAATAAAATTTTACAAATCATTTTCAATCATATTTAACTCGATTTTCAATTATTTCCATAATTTAACATATTAAATTATCGATTTAATTATTCAATTAAATCCAATAATTCAAATAAAAATTTATTCGACTTATAAATTCACTTACTAATATTTAAAATTAATTAAATATTCATTTTTTAATTTCTAAAAATTCTGGGTCGTTACAATCTTCCCCACTTAAAAGAATTTCGTCCCGAAATTACAAGTAAGAAAAATTACAGAATCTATTAATTTTCCCAAAATTCATAGTTAAACTTCTTATAATACTTACTAAGTTTTCAAAATCATACTTAGTTATCTTTTCAAAAACAACTACTATTGTTTAACTTTCAATTCCAAAATCAAAGTTAAAGTTTTCAAAATTTTCCAATTTTCTCAAAAATTTTCTAACGCCTTAAATTTCCGGAAAAATTCGCCATAGTCTCCTTTGCGCGGCTCGATCCGAAAAAAAATGACAGTATATATATCACAAATATACATCTCATCAAGTAATGAGGCATCCCGCAGGAAAAAAAGTGTAAAAGTACGATATGTAATCCGAGATATGTACCTTATATTTTATTAGCAAGCATATATGGCTAATATAGCGCAAAAGCGAGCTCCAAATGCGAAGCAAACGCGATCCGCACCTACTAATCACTCAACAAACAACATGAGAATCATGCATATAGACAATAGTATCAATATACAACATATATCTCCATATGCTAACATAACAATGCATTCAATAGCAATATATATTCAACCATCAACCAACTATCATCCATAACCAAATCAATATTCATTCATATTCTCATTAATATTCAATGAATTAGTTTTCAATTTAATCACATTAGATTCATTAACATTGGATGTTTTTACTAACATTCATTTTCAATTAGTTTATATTCACTAATTCATATTCAAGTTGGTTCACTTGCAATTCAAATTCAATTCTATTCAAGATTCACTTAATTTCAAATTGAATTCCAATTACTTAGCTTTAAATTTCACTAATTCACTTTCATTAATACTTAATGAATTATATACAATCAACTAACAATCATATAACAACAAAATCACTTTGCATATATTCATTCAATTTGGTTTTAACACCATCACTTTCAATTGGTTCAATTTAATTGATTTTCATTCAATTATTCAACTTTCTAATAACATTAGATTTTAATGAATTACACTTATATTCATTATTTCATATCAACTTAATTCACATTTAATTGATTTATATTCAATCCATTCATTCAATTCTGTTACAAAAGTTGAATTTCATTTATATAACTCAAGTTCATATTTATCACTTAACTTTAATAATTTACTTTGATACCAATATCAACTTCATTCAATATCTCTTAAGTTATATTCCATTTAAACATCACTTAGTTTTACATAACTTAAAATCCTACTTGTAAATAAATTCAGATTTCAATTCTAAAGTAAATTTCCATTTAACTTTAAATTCACCCTTATTTACAACTCATATTCATATAGTTTCATTTCTTATGTATATAAGTTTATTTCAAAATTGTAAATCACTTTAATTATAATTCAATTCTTATAATTCATTTGCTTATACAATTATTCTTTAATTTAGATTATTCAAACAACTAAACAATCAACTTATATACACTTTAATAATTTTGAAAAATTATTCCTTTTATATATAAAAATATACTCAAGGTAAAATTATTTCATTTACCTAATTTAAAACAATACTGTGCCGAATTGCTCTGTACAAGTGTTTAGAGATCCCTATCAACAACGTTAATTACTCGTATAACCAGAATCTATATACCACTCAACAAACCAATCATCACAATATAAAACAATTTTATATTCACTAACAAATACGCTCTCATAGCTATTATTACTCTCAAACTCAATCTAGAGTACTGCTGACTCTATCTCTAATGAGTAATACCCAACAGAACCATGGTTGTCGCTTAACCATAAGCTCTGATACCAAATGTAACGTTTTCGATTTTTTCGTTGCCGAAAAACCGAAATGTTATGGGTTTTAAAAAGGATTTAAGAAAAGGAAGAAGAAAGAAGAGAGAAAATAGAAAAGAGAACAGAAAATTTTAAAATAGAAGAAAAAGAAAAGAAGAAAAGAGAATAGAGAACATAGAACGGAACAGAAAACAACAGAACAACATCAGAATCTCACAATTCGCAGCGGAACAACATATAATAATAAATGAAAAATCTTTAAACAAAGAACTATATCAGTTATTACATTACATCACATTACATTACATCATATCATCAGAGTGTACAACATCAACAACAACAAACAATGCAGCGGAAAAAGAAATACTATATAAACTAGTAATACGCCATGCTTGCCTCCAGCAACTCAAGAATATCCACAATATCCTGATAAACCTAACTCTTGACTGCCCGTGTGGAAATTGGTGGGCACCCAGAGTTTAGGAAGGAAAACAATAAACTCCAAGTCAGTCATGTGACTGGTGTGAGAACTCAAAACAGTTTATTTATCTTTAAAATCAAAAATAGAGGAATATTTTTATTTCAATTCGCAATGCTTTTAAAAATGAGACTACCATAAGGCCTCCCGCACACACACACAATGCAAACGCAGAATCGGAGGAGATTTCTCCTTATGATAGTCAAAGATGCTTGATACGCATTTAAAATAACATTTGATATTATCACTAGTGCATAGTGTATAAGAAATTCATTTCGAAAGTAGAATATAAATCTTAGCCAACATACGACCATTGTCGTATGTCTACTATAGCTAACTATTTTCAATAGCAGGTTACCGCCACATTCCATAGCAGGTTATACAACTAAAACCGTACAAGTCACGTATTGTTTCTTTGGATTTCCAACAAATGGTCAGGCCAAGGAACTTCCCATTGCCACATGAGAATGCCTCTGGAAAGACATCCCCGAGAACCAAACCGGAACTCTGCCAACACAAGGCCGGGTTACCCCTAACTGGGTAACTACTGACACGAGCACGCCATTCCCCGATCGTAAACGACCTTTCTCACGGGATCCCGAAAACCAACAACCACAAAGTAATAAATTCGTAGTAACCACATAAGTTAAATATCTGGGCTCCATACCATGATACCACCTCTATCCAGAAGGAAATGTACATACCTTAAAGGGTGCTACCCCTCATAACATTGCCGCATCTTTCCTGTTTTGACCATTCACGGGGTGTGAGGCTCGACGAAGTCACGTCCACAAAAACATACTTTATACAAAAGCCATGCTTTGGGTCAACAAATGATCAACACAATGATCACTAAGATAGACGATCAAATAAACGATCCTATCACAATAATCAACACAATGATCATTTACAGCAACACTCAGCATGTCACATTACCAAATTGGGAATATATCGCTGATAACTTCAACTATATAACCTCTGAGCTCGTACGTCTCAGAGAAGGGTGTTAAGCTAAAGAATAAATTCTTCGCCACCAACAGAAATATATTTGAAAGAAATCGGCTTTATATCTCAACTTGTAATGTCAGACATACAATCCATACAAGTCTGTTCCGGGCTCGAACAAAACCGAAGGCACTTACAAAGAAGTCCTTGCAATCCGGATATTCACAATCCTGATCGGATTTCCCATCACTTAGGGAGTCTCTATACCGCTGCAACTCAGTGCAGAGACAATCGACAGGTCATCCTATCGCTCTCGCAAATACCGGGTCTTCAACACCGATCTTCAATGCAATTCACAACGACGTATCACATATTTGGAATGGGTTATACGACCCCATGGTCCTTTCCCGGTTAACCCAAATAGTGAGCGCTTATTCAAAATATAAGTGTAGCATTCACATTCAAACAAATCACATCAATTACCCATTCAAAGGGAAATATTGATAGTCGGTTATTGAACTATCACTGGATATGCACACATCACCAGTTTCCAAATAATTTTCCAAATTATTTATTTTCCAAAATATCTTTACAAGATATATTATTTTCAATACTTCAAAATAAATCAATATTTATTTTTAAACCAATTCCACTTCCTTTTATAAATTCCTTAGTGAATTTATATTTCAAATTATCCATGCATATGATTTCAATAATTCATTTCAATTTATCTTCAAAAAGATAAGTTCTCTAAACGTTTCATTTCACATTGTAAAAACATTTCCATACTTATACATTCATAAGTAATTCACAAATTTTATTTATTTTCAACACTTGGAAAATATTCAATATACTTCAATCAAAAATAAGTATATATTTCATTCTTTTAAGGAAATCATTCTCTTAAACATATTTATTTGGGCCAAAACGAATGTTGCGTAAAACATCGTTACGACAACCCAAATTCACTAGTATAGGGATTCGAAATTAAAATAGATATATAAATCCCAATACTATACAAAACATTTCCTTTCGGAAATCATTTACTATAACCACAGTGTTATAGTCCATCATCTCCTTCTATTTCTCGAAAACGTCTATTTCAATCAATAAATGTTGAAATCTATGGTTTCGAATCTCAACACATTTTAAAACATTGTCCGATCGTTTTAATTCTATTTAAAATATCACATTCAAAACAATTTCTTTAACATATTATTCACCATTCAAAAACGTGAATATACTTCATTAACAATTTCATCCTTTTATTCATTTTAATTCAAAGGATTATTCACTATTCAAAAATGTGAATATACTTCATTAACAATTTCATCCTTTTATTCATTTTAATTCAAAGGATTATTCACTATTCAAAAATGTGAATATACTTCATTAACAATTTCATCCTTTTATTCAATTTAATTCAAAGGATTATTCACTATTCAAAAATGTGAATATAACTCCATTTATAGGTTTCAACAATTTACTTATCAAAATAAGTCATTTGCGAATTTATAAAACAACGTTTATAAATTCCATTTCTATTTATTTTATAACAACTTCCTTTATAAATCTCCTTTATTAGCCTATTCGATTTATATCCCAATTATGAACTAAAAGTCCATATTATAAGTTAAATGCTTATAAAACGATTACTTTACAAAATCGTTCTTTTTAACTTCCCAAATTATAAATCTTGTAACTTATAAGATTCATTTATTTAACCAAATCTATTCTTTCAATAACTTCACAAATTTATAAATCTTACTATTTATAAATTTCATTCATAACTTCACCATTTATAATTCTATAAATTTCATTCTTTAATGAAATTCATTTTCACTTCATTCAAACACTTATAAAAACTCGTTTTATAATTTCAATATCTCAATTTATAAATATCCATTTATAAATCTCTTAATATAAATCAATTTATATTAATATTTTAAAACGTCTTTAATTTCCTTTATAATTTCACCATTTTGATTCATAAAATAATCAAATTTTATAAATCCTATATTTAACTTTTTATCATAATTTCAAAAATCCCGATTTTAAACCCTTTTATAAAATCATTAATCCATATTTCTCAAAAATCAACTTTTAACTATATTTCACAAAACCATAATTTTTATAACATTAAAAATGATATCGTTATTTATTTAAAATGGATCAATTCCAAAAATATTTAATATTTTCAAAGATCACTTTAAAAACCTTTTAAAATCCCAAAATCTGGGTCCAATGATGCTACACACCAAATAGTCAATCACGACTACAACGATATCATATATCAATATGAAAATCCATCAAATATCAAACTATCTGAAATCAAATAAAAACTGTTGAGGAATCCAGTTGGATCCCTCCAACCTGTTTTCCTGCATCCAAAAAAATTAGCATAATACCAATTTTGCTCCAGTACGAAATTATCGCGGTACATGTTCTTATTAAATATTATCCGCTTAATAACGGCGCAATAGGGTCTCATCCGCTAAACAAAAAAATGCGGAAAATCAACAACTGCAATATATACATATGCCAATATATATATATTGATATTATATATAATACCAATTTCACTGTTTATGAAATATTCGCGGTATATGTTTTTAATAAATAACATCCGCTTACTAACGGCGTATAATGTCTATTTTAACAATCAATACATAACAATCATCATTCAAACATGCATTCAAATATTTTAAATCTAACTATTTAAAAATAAAATCGAAACTGATTCGATTGAGTGAGAAGTTCTCACCTTGATTTTAATTCCGTTTTAGCGATTTATTTCGAATAAAATTAAACGGACGTTTAATTTTACCCAAAATTCTCACTAACTCCAAACGACTCCAAACCAACTCCATCGCGTAGTGCTCGTCCATACGATTCCAACGCAACTGGTTTCGCATTTTTTCGACCTCGTATGAAAAGGTTATGAATATTTGAAGTTTGTACACGATTTATATAACATTTTATAACATAAATTTAAAAATTAAAACCCACAACAGATCATAGCCGTAGGATCCAACTTCATCAAATCCTGGCCGTGCTTTTCATCTTCCTCTCCACTTCGTTACTCTACAGGCCGAGCGCGAACACCATGAACCCAAAACTCATAATTAGGGTTAAATAAAACTCCACCGATACTCGATATTAACACGATCAACAACTTGCAATAGGAAGCTCTTGACCCCCTCTACCTTCGCCCACCACCATAGCCCACTCGGCCCTCATCTGCGCCTGGAATTGCGTGCGCAACCGGCCCTCTTCCACCATGATTTGCCGCCAATCCGTGAAGTCTTCTCAGATCATGACCGTTGATATTGTAGATCTTGATGTGCTCTACATCTTTCTAGTTGAAAGATTCTTGTAAATGTTGATGGATGAAGAGAAAAGAGGAGAAGAAGTTGGGAACACTTCAGCCGTTCATGGGTTAGGGCCGGCTAGGGTTTGAGTTTTAGGTTTTTTTTTTTTTTTTTTTTATTTATAAATGAAGGGTAGGGGGTGTATTTATAGAGAAACGATCGACACTATTCATCCGGAAATTCCGAACTCCGATTTACGCGCCGAAACTGACGTTCCTAGGGTTTATCCCGCGTTCCGGACACAATGGAACAGGTTTCGGAAGCTAATTCGGACATCTGTGGAGTTATGGCTATAAACGCTCAATTTAAATTAAACCGATTTAAGTCGATTTCTAGGCGTTTTAATATGTACCGGACAAACGGTAAATCCAATTGACACGAAATTTGAAACCTTACAATAATATCACATTACGGATCCGATGAAACTGGTTTCGTCGAAATCCAAGACTTTTTGAAAAATGGCTATTTTGACTCGCCAAATTTAAATTAAAAATAATTCGATGCGTTTCGAGCTGCCACGATCAAACGATAATCCGATTGATACGAAAATTGAAATCCGGTAATAACTAACTATTACGGATCCAATGGAACTGGTTTCGTTCAATTCTGAGACTGTTCAAAAATTGACTATTTTCACTAGTCGATTTTAATATTAAAATATTCAATTTTCACAAATTAACTTTTAATTCGATTTTAAAAGTTCTAAAATATCATTCTAACTTCCATATGATAAAATAAAATTTTACAAATCATTTTCAATCATATTTAACTCGATTTTCAATTATTTCCATAATTTAACATATTAAATTATCGATTTAATTATTCAATTAAATCCAATAATTCAAATAAAAATTTATTCGACTTATAAATTCACTTATTAATATTTAAAATTAATTAAATATTCATTTTTTATTTTCTAAAAATTCTGGGTCGTTACAGAGAATAACCAAATCCACCACGCCTCTTTGTAGATGGTCTTCCAGCACCACGAATTTCTTTAGAAGGCCTAATCAAAACATCAATTTCAACAGCAATTGGCTTATCAAAATCTGGAATTGGATTGATAACATTTGCATACGAAGATCTGAAAGCATTAACAATAAAATAGTCCTCCACAAAATCATAAACTGATAATCTACACTTGTTAATGCACTTAATTGTGTGGGCACATGGAAAACTAGTAACTCTCCATTGATTACAACTGCATAAACAATTTTTAAGATCAACAACCTATGACTTAGGAGATTTAACTTCAAACAAAAATTCTGAAGACTTATAAACATCCCAACCAAAGCCATCATCTACAAACTTGACAAACGTTCCTCCATAATAGGACAAAGATATGTTGTCCACATACAACATTCCTCTCTTCGTCTCGCCATTTCCTCCATAACTTTCACTTCGAATATGATCCAAACAAGAAGTTATAGGCATAACTCTCTCTTCCAAAATCCATGAGTTGAAACTTTCTACAACATTTGAAGAATATTCACCATAACGCTTTCCTTGAAAAAAAAATCTGCCCAATGGTCAAAAGGTTTATCTTTTAAAAAAAATTCTGCAGATGTACCCCCAATTTCTTTAAATTTAGAAAGATAATGCTCAAAATCATACGCATTAGAAGCTCTAGCACAAAGTTTGAACAACTCCACAATAGATGAATCACCTTTAGCCGCCTTGACAACAGTACCAATATTCTGTTCTGTAACGACCCAGAATTTTAATTTATTAAAATTTGAATATTTAATTTATTTTAAATATTAATAAGTGAATTTATAAGTCGAATAACTTTTATTTCGAATAATTGGATTTAATTGGATAATTAAATCGATAATTTAATATGTTAAATTATGGAAATAATTAAAAATTGAGTTAAATATGATTGAAAATGATTTGTAAAATTTTATTTTATCATATTGGAGTTAGAACGATATTTTAGAAATTTTAAAATTGAATTAAAAGTTAATTTGTGAAAATTGAATATTTTAATATTTAATCGACTAGTGAAATTAGTCAATTTTTGAACAGTCTCAGAATTGAATGAAACTAGTTCCATTGGATCCGTAATAGTTAGTTACTACCGGATTTCAATTTTCGTAGCAATCGGAGCTATCGTTTGATCGTGGCAGCTCGAAACGCATCGAATTATTTTTAATATTAATTTGGCGAGTTAAAATAGCCATTTTTCAAAAAGGTCTCGGATTTCGACGAAACCAGTTTCATCGGATCCGTAATGTGATATTATTGTAAGGTTTCAAATTTCGTGTCAATTGGATTTACCGTTTGTCCGGTACAAATTAAAACGCCTAGAAAATCGTTTAAATCGGTTTAATTCAAATTGAACATTTATTGCCATAACTCGCACAGATGTCCGAATTAGCTTTCGAAACCTGTTCCATTGTGTCCGGAACGCGGGGTAAACCCTAGAAACGCTGGTTACGGCGCGTGAATCGGAGTTCGGAATTCCCGGATGAATAGTGTTCGTTCAAAATTCTATAAATAGCCTTCACTCTCAAGAGAAAAAAATAATATATCAAAACCCTAATCTAAAACGCAGCCGCCTCCCTCATATGAATGGCCAGAAAGTTGTTTCGTTCTTCCCCTTCAATCTCCTCATCCATCCACTTTTATCGAAAACTTCCAACTAGAAACTTATAGTGGACACCAAGATCCATCTATCCAACGGTCAAGATCGACATCGGAGTGACGTGGTGGCCAAAAAGAGGAGATGAAGGCGCACGGTTCGTGCACGAAAAATGATGGAAAGAGGGGGCCGAGCTCTATGGTACTGCAGCCGAGCATGGAGTAGGCGACAAGCTTCGAGATGGCGGTGGTATGATGGAGTATCGATGCTTGTGGACGGAGAAAAAATTAACCCTAAATTCAAAATTGGGTTCGGCATGTACTGGGTTAAACGCGTGAGTTGGGAAGATGAACGTGAGGCCTTGGATCTGGATCTCACGGCTATGGATAGTTAGGGTATTAAAAATTATAAATTAAGTTGTAAAATTTATATAGTTTAATTCGTGTAACTTCATAAAATCATAACTTTTTCATACGAGGTCGAAAACGCACGAAACAAGAAGCGTTGGAATCGTATGGACGAGCACTACGTGATGAAATTGGATTGGAGTCATTTGGAGTTAGTGAGAATTTGGGGTAAAATTAAACGACCGTTTAATCTTATTCGAAATAAATCGCTAAAACGAAATTGAAATCAAGGTGAGAACTTCTCACTCAATCGAATCGTTTTCGATTTTATTTTAAATAGTTAGATTTAAAATATTTGAAAGCATGTTTGAATGATGATTGTTATCTATTGATTGTTAAAATAGACATTATGCGCCGTTAGTAAGCGGATGTTATTTATTAAAAACATATACCGCGAATATTTCATAAACAATGAAATTGGTATTATATATAATAGCAATATATATATATTGGCATATGTATATATTGGAGTTATTGATTTCCCGCATTTTTTAGCGGATGAGACCCTATTGCGCCGTTATTAAGCGGATAATATTTTAAATCCCATATACCGCGATAATTCCGTACTTGAGCGGAATTGGTATTGTGCTAATGTTTGTGGATGCAAGAAAACAGGTTGGAGGGATCCAACTGGAGTCCTCAAAAGTTTTTATTTGATTTCAGATATTTTGATATTTGATGGATTATCATATCGATATATGATATCGTTGTTGTCGTGATTGACTATTTGGTGTGTAGCATCATTGAACCAAATTTTGGAATTTTAAAATGATTTTAAAGTGACTTTTTGAAAGTATACGTTTATAAAATATTTTTGGAATTGATCCATTTTAAATAAATAAACGTTATAATTTTTAAAGTTATAAAAATTATGATTTTGAGAAATACGGTTAAAGATTGATTTTTGAGAAATATGGGTTAATGTTTTTTTTATAAAATGGTTTAAATTGGGATTTTTGGATTTATTGTAAAAAGTTTAAAATAGGATTTATAAAATTTGATTATTTTATAAATCAAAATGGTGGAATTATAAAGGGGATTAAAGATGTTTTAAAAGAATAATAATATAAATTGATTTATATAAAAGTTTTATAAAATTGATAATTTATAAATGAAAATATTTGAATTATAAAACGAGTTTTTATAAGTGTTAGAATGAATTATGAATGGATTTCATAAATGAATGAAATTTATAGAATTATAAACGGTGAAGTTATAAATGGAATTTTATGAGCAGTAGGTTTATAAAATTTATAAAGTTATTGAAAGAATAGATTTGGATAAATAATTGAATCTTATAAGTTATAAGATTTATAATTATAAAGTTCAAAGGAATGATTTTGCAAACAAATAAATTATAAGTATTTCACTTATGATATGAACTTTTGTTTTATAATTGAGTTATAAATTGAATAGGTTAATAAAGGAATTTATAAAAGGAGTTGTTATAAAATAAATAGAAAAGGAATTTATAAACGTTGTTTTATAAATTCGCAAACGACTTATTTTAAGAAGTAAATTGTTGAAACCTATTAATGGAGTTATATTCACATTTTTGACTGTGAATAATCCTTTGAAACAAAATGAATAGAAATGATGAAATTGTTAACGTAGTATATTCACGTTTTTGAATAGTGAATAATATGTTAAAGAAAATGTTTAGATTTTATGTTTTAAATTGAATTAAAACAATCTAACGATGTTTTTAATTGTGTTGAGATTCGAAACCATAGATTTCAACATTTATTGTTGAAATAGACGTTTTCGAGAAATAGAAGGAAATGGTGGACTATAACACTGTTGTTATAGTAAATGATTTCCGAAAGGAAATGTTTTGTATAGTATTGGGATTTATATATCTATTTTAATTTCGAATCCCTATACTAGTGATTTTGGGTTGTCGTAACGATGTTTTATGCAACATTCGTTTTGGCCCAAATAAATATGTTTAAGAGAATGATTTCCTTAAAGAATGAAATATATACTTAATTTCGATTTAAGTATATTGAATATTTTCCAAGAGTTGAAAATAAAAGATTTGTGAATTACTTATGAATAAATAAGTATAGAAATGTTTTCCAATGTGAAATGAAACATTTTGAGAATTTATCTTTTTGAAGATAAGTTGAAATGAATAATTGAAATCGTATATGCATGGATATTTTGGAATGAAAATTCACTATGGAATTTATAAAAGAAAAGTGGAATTCGTTTAAAAATAAATATTGATTTATTTTTGAAGTATTGAAAATTATATATCTTGTAAAGATATTATTTTTTTGGAAAATAAATAATTTGAAAAATTATTTGGAATCTGGTGATGTGTGCATATCCATTGATAGTTCAATAACCGACTATCAATATTTCCCTTTGAATGGGTATTTGATGTGATTTGTTTGAATTTGAATGCCACACTTATTTTTGAATAAGCGCTCACTATTCGGGTTAACCGGGAAAGGACCATGGGGTCGTATAACCCATTCCGAATATGTGATACGTCGTTATGAATTGCATTTGAAGACCGGTGTTGAAGACCGGATCTTTTTGAAAGTGAAAGGACAACTCGTCGATTGTCTTTGCACCGAGTAGCTACGGTATAGAGACTCCCTATGTGATGGGAAGTCCGGACGTGATTAGAGATTATCCGGATTGCAAGGACTTCTTTGTAAGTGCCTTCGGTTTTGTTCGATCCCGGAACAGACTTGTATGGATTGTATGTCTGACGTTACAAATTGAAATATAAAGTAGATTTCTTTCAAATATATTTCTGTTGGTGGCGGAGAATTTATTCTTTTAGCTTAACACCCTTCTCTGGGACGTACGAGCTCAGAGGTTATGTAGTTGAAGGTTATCAGCGATATATTCCCAATTTGGTAATGTGACATGCTGAGTGTTGCTGTGAAATGATCATTGTGTTGATTATTTGTGATAGGATCATTTATTTGATCGTCTATCCTGGTGATCATTTCTATGATCATTTGTTGACCCAAAGCATGGCTTTTGTATAAAGTATGTTTTTGTGGACGTGACTTCGTCGAGCCTCACACCCCGGGAATGGTCAAAACAGGAAAGATGCAACAAGGTTATGAGGGGTAGCGCCCTTTAGGGTATGTGCATTTCCTTCTGGAAAAGGGTGGTATCATGGTATGGAGCCCAGATACTTACTCATGTTGAAAACACTTTATGATTGTATGAATTGATTACGAGCGCTCGGTGAAAGGTCCCAAAGGACCGGGAGATGACATATTCGGTTAGTTGTTACTCAGTTAGGGGTAACCCGGCCTTGTGTTGGTAGAGATCCGGTTTGGTTCTTGGGGATGTCCATCCAGAGGCGTTCACATGTGGCAATGGGAAGTTCCTTGGCCTGATCGTTCGTTGGAAATCCAATTCCCAATACGAAACCCTGTACGGTATTAGTTGTAGAACCTGCCATTCACTTATGGTAGTCACCACTGTTTAGATGGTAGCTATAGTAGGCATACGATATTGGTCGTATGTTGGATAAGATTTATATTCTACTTTCGAAATGAATTTTTCCTACACTATGCACTAGTAATAATATCAAATGTTCTTTTAAATGCGTATCAAGCATCTTTGACTATCATAAGGAGAAATCTCCTCCGATTCTGCGTTTGCATTGTGTGTGTGTGCGGGAGGCCTTATGGTAGTCTCATTTTTAAAAGCATTGCGAATCGACTTTAAAAATATTCCTCTATTTTGATTTTAAAGATAAATAAACTATTTTGAGTTCTCACACCAGTCTTGCTTATGCTAGGTGATATGTGATGAGGGGTTCTCGCTTCGCGGTTTGGTGGCGAACGGGAGACTCTTACCCCCACACGTCCTCTTTACGGGGTTGGTTAGGCGAAGCCGTGACATTCGAAAGGGTGGTCGTAAAAGCAAGTTTGGGATATCAGTATAAGCCACGGTGGGGCTGGGATGGTTGAAAAGCCTACCGGTTGTGACCGCTGAGGGTACGTCTCGTTACATTTGGTATCGGAGCTTATGGTTAAGCGACAACCATGGTTCTGTTCGGTATTACTCATTAGAGATAGAGTCAGTAGTGCTCTAGAATGAGTTGAGTGTAATAATAGCTATGAGAGCGTATTTGTTAGTGAATATAAAATTGTTTTATATTGTGATGATTGGTTTGTTGAGTGGCATATGAACCTTCGCCAGCGCGGTCTGCAAAACTATGCCGAAGGGGTTTCTAAACACTCGAATAGAACAATTCGACTCGGTATTGTTTTAAATTGGGTAAATGAAATAATTTTACCTTGATTATATTTATATATAAAAGAATAATTTTTCAGAATTATTAAAGTGTATATAAGTGGATTGTTTAGTTGTTTGGATAATCTAGATAAAAGAATAATTGTATAAGTAAAATGAATTATAAGAATTGAATTATAATTAATATGATTTACAATTGTGAAATAAACTTATATATATATATATATATATATATATGAGAAGTGAAACTATGTGAGCATATTTATGAATATGAGTTGTAAATAAAAGTGAATTTAAGTTAAGTAAAAACAAATGATGTTTGTAAAATGGAAGTATAACTTAAAAGATGTTGAATGAAGTTGATTTAGGTATCAAAGTAAATTAACAAAGTTAAGTGATAAATGTGAACTTGAGTTATGTAAATGAAGTTCAACTTTTGTAATTGAATTGAATTAATTGATTAAATGTTAATCAATTGAATGTAAATTAAGTTGATATGAAATAATGAATGTAAGTGTTAATTCATTAAAATGTAATGTTATTGGAAGTTGAATAATTGAATGAATATAAGAAAAGAAATTTGGTTGTAACTAATATACATTGGTTGTTATATGGTTGTTAGTTGATTGTATATAATTCATTAAGTGTTAATGAAATTGAGTTAATGAAATTGAAAGCTAAAGTAATTAAAATTCAATTGGAAGTTAAGTGAATCTTGAATAAAATTGAATTTGATTTGGAAGTGAACCAACTTGAATATGAATTAGTGAACATAAACTAATTGAAAATGAATGTTAGTAAAAACATTCACTGTTAATGAATCAAATGTGATTTAAATTGAAAACCCAATTCATTGAATATTAATGAGAATATGAATGAATATTAATTGGTTGTGGATGTTAGTTGGTTGATGGTTGAGTATATTGCTTTTACTACATTTGCTATGTTGACATATATAGTTATTATGTTACTATATGTTGTATATCGATACTATTGTCTATATACATGATTCTCATGTTGTTTGTTGAGTGTTTAGTAGGTGCGGATCGCGTTTGCTTCGCATTTGGAGCTCGCTTTCGCGCTATATTAGCCGTATATGCTCGCTAATAAAATATAAGGTACATATCTCGGATTAAATATCGTACTTTTATACTTTTTTCCCTTCGGGATGCCTCATTACTTGATGAGATGTATATTTGTGATATATATACTGTCATTTTTTTTTCGGATCGAGCCGCGCAAAGGAGACTATGGCGAATTTTTCCGAAAAT
The DNA here is from genome assembly GCA_030765085.1 of Allium cepa. Taxonomy (NCBI): domain Eukaryota; kingdom Viridiplantae; phylum Streptophyta; class Magnoliopsida; order Asparagales; family Amaryllidaceae; genus Allium; species Allium cepa. Next base: position 890,157,696 of record CM060929.1, read on the forward strand.
TTAAGGCGTTAGAAAAAATTTGAGAAAATTGGAAAATTTTGAAAACTTTAACTTTGATTTGGAGTTGAAAGTTAAACAATAGTAGTTGTTTTGAAAAGATAACTAAGTATGATTTGAAAACTTAGTAAAGTTTTGTAAGAAATTTAATTATGAATTTTTGGAAAGTTAATATATTCCATAACTTTTCTTACTTAGTAATTTCGAGGACGAAATTCTTTTAAGGGGGGAAGATTGTAACGACCCAGAATTTTAATTTATTAAAATTTGAATATTTAATTTATTTTAAATATTAATAAGTGAATTTATAAGTCGAATAACTTTTATTTCGAATAATTGGATTTAATTGGATAATTAAATCGATAATTTAATATGTTAAATTATGGAAATAATTAAAAATTGAGTTAAATATGATTGAAAATGATTTGTAAAATTTTATTTTATCATATTGGAGTTAGAACGATATTTTAGAACTTTTAAAATTGAATTAAAAGTTAATTTGTGAAAATTGAATATTTTAATATTTAATCGACTAGTGAAATTAGTCAATTTTTGAACAGTCTCAGAATTGAATGAAACTAGTTCCATTGGATCCGTAATAGTTAGTTATTACCGGATTTCAATTTTCGTAGCAATCGGAGCTATCGTTTGATCGTGGCAGCTCGAAACGCATCGAATTATTTTTAATATTAATTTGGCGAGTTAAAATAGCCATTTTTCAAAAAGTCTCGGATTCCGATGAAACCAGTTTCATCGAATCCGTAATGTGATATTATTGTAAGGTTTCAAATTTCGTGTCAATTGGATTTACCGTTTGTCCGGTACAAATTAAAACGCCTAGAAAATCGTTTAAATCGGTTTAATTCAAATTGAACGTTTATTGCCATAACTCGCACAGATGTCCGAATTAGCTTCCGAAACCTGTTCCATTGTGTCCGGAACGCGGGGTAAACCCTAGAAACGCTGGTTACGGCGCGTGAATCGGAGTTCGGAATTCCCGGATGAATAGTGTTCGTTCAAAATTCTATAAATAGCCTTCACTCTCAAGAGAAAAAAATAATAATATCAAAACCCTAATCTAAAATGCAGCCGCCTCCCTCATATGAACGGCCAGAAAGTTGTTTCGTTCTTCCCCTTCGATCTCCTCATCCATCCACTTTCATCGAAAACTTCCAACTAGAAACTTATAGTGGACACCAAGATCCATCTATCCAACGGTCAAGATCGTCATCGGAGTGACGTGGTGGCCAGAAAGAGGAGATGAAGGCGCACGGTTCGTGCACGCAAAACGATGGAAAGAGGGGGCCGAGCTCTATGATACTGCAGCCGAGCATGGAGTAGGCGACAAGCTTCGAGATGGCGGTGGTATGATGGAGTATCGATGCTTGTGGACGGAGAAAAAATTAACCCTAAATTCAAAATTGGGTTCGGCATGTACTGGGTTAAACGCGTGAGTTGGGAAGATAAACGTGAGGCCTTGGATCTGGATCTCACGGCTATGGATAGTTAGGGTATTAAAAATTATAAATTAAGTTGTAAAATTTATATAGGTCGAAAACGCGCGAAACAAGAAGCGTTGGAATCGTATGGATGAGCACTACGCGATGAAATTGGAGTCATTTGGAGTCATTTGGAGTTAGTGAGAATTTTGGGTAAAATTAAACGTCCGTTTAATTTTATTCGAAATAAATCGCTAAAACGAAATTGAAATCAAGGTGAGAACTTCTCACTCAATCGAATCGGTTTCGATTTTATTTTAAATAGTTAGATTTAAAATATTTGAAAGCATGTTTGAATGATGATTGTTATCTATTGATTGTTAAAATAGACATTATGCGCCGTTAGTAAGCGGATGTTATTTATTAAAAACATATACCGCGAATATTTCATAAACAGTGAAATTGGTATTATATATAATAGCAATATATATATATTGGCATATGTATATATTGGAGTTATTGATTTCCCGCATTTTTTAGCGGATGAGACCCTATTGCGCCGTTATTAAGCGGATAATATTTTAAATCCCATATACCGCGATAATTCCGTACTGGAGCGGAATTGGTATTGTGCTAATGTTTGTGGATGCAGGAAAACAGGTTGGAGGGATCCAACTGGATTCGTCAACAGTTTTTATTTGATTTCAGATATTTTGATATTTGATGGATTATCATATCGATATATGATATCGTTGTTGTTGTGATTGACTATTTGGTGTGTAGCATCATTGAACCAAATTTTGGAATTTTAAAATGATTTTAAAGTGATTTTTTGAAAGTATACGTTTATAAAATATTTTTGGAATTGATCCATTTTAAATAAATAAACGTTATAATTTTTAAAGTTATAAAAATTATGATTTTGAGAAATACGGTTAAAGATTGATTTTTGAGAAATATGGGTTAATGTTTTTTTATAAAATGGTTTAAATTGGGATTTTTGGATTTATTGTAAAAAGTTTAAAAATAGGATTTATAAAATTTGATTATTTTATAAATCAAAATGGTGAAATTATAAAGGGGATTAAAGATGTTTTAAAAGAATAATAATATAAATTGATTTATATAAAAGATTTATAAAATTGATAATTTATAAATGAAAATATTTGAATTATAAAACGAGTTTTTATAAGTGTTAGAATGAATTATGAATGGATTTCATAAATGAATGAAATTTATAGAATTATAAACGGTGAAGTTATAAATGGAATTTTATGAGCAGTAGGTTTATAAAATTTATAAAGTTATTGAAAGAATAGATTTGGATAAATAATTGAATCTTATAAATTATAAGATTTATAATTATGAAGTTCAAAGGAATGATTTTGCAAACAAATAAATTATAAGTATTTCACTTATGATATGAAATTTTGTTTTATAATTGAGTTATAAATTGAATAGGTTAATAAAGGTATTTATAAAAGGAGTTGTTATAAAATAAATAGAAAAGGAATTTATAAACGTTGTTTTATAAATTCGCAAACGACTTATTTTAAGAAGTAAATTGTTGAAACCTATTAATGGAGTTATATTCACATTTTTGACTGTGAATAATCCTTTGAAACAAAATGAATAGAAATGATGAAATTGTTAACGTAGTATATTCACGTTTTTGAATAGTGAATAATATGTTAAAGAAAATGTTTAGATTTTATGTTTTAAATTGAATTAAAACAATCTAACGATGTTTTTAATTGTGTTGAGATTCGAAACCATAGATTTCAACATTTATTTTTGAAATAGACGTTTTCGAGAAATAGAAGGAAATGGTGGACTATAACACTGTTGTTATAGTAAATGATTTCCGAAAGGAAATGTTTATTATAGTATTGGGATTTATATATCTATTTTAATTTCGAATCCCTATACTAGTGATTTTGGGTTGCCGTAACGATGTTTTACGCAACATTCGTTTTGGCCCAAATAAATATGTTTAAGAGAATGATTTCCTTAAAGAATGAAATATATACTTAATTTCGATTTAAGTATATTGAATATTTTCCAAGAGTTGAAAATAAAAGATTTGTGAATTACTTATGAATAAATAAGTATAGAAATGTTTTCCAATGTGAAATGAAACATTTTGAGAATTTATCCTTTTGAAGATAAGCTGAAATGAATAATTGAAATCGTATATGCATAGATATTTTGGAATGAAAATTCACTATGGAATTTATAAAAGAAAAGTGGAATTCGTTTAAAAATAAATATTGATTTATTTTTGAAGTATTAAAAATTATATATCTTGTAAAGATATTTTTTTTTGAAAAATAAATAATATGGAAAATTATTTGGAATCTGGTGATGTGTGCATATCCATTGATAGTTCAATAACCGACTATCAATATTTCCCTTTGAATGGGTATTTGATGTGATTTGTTTGAATTTGAATGCCACACTTATTTTTGAATAAGCGCTCACTATTCGGGTTAACCGGGAAAGGACCATGGGGTCGTATAACCCATTCCGAATATGTGATACGTCGTTATGAATTGCATTTGAAGACCGGTGTTGAAGACCGGATCATTTTGAAAGCAAAAGGACAACTCGTCGATTGTCTTTGCACCGAGTAGCTACGGTATAGAGACTCCCTATGTGATGGGAAGTCCAGACGTGATTAGAGATTATCCGTATTGCAAGGACTTCTTTGTAAGTGCCTTCGGTTTTGTTCGATCCCGGAACAGACTTGTATGGATTATATGTCTGACGTTACAAATTGAGATATAAAGCAGATTTCTTTCAAATATATTTCTGTTGGTGGCGGAGAATTTATTTTTTTAGCTTAATACCCTTCTCTGAGACGTACGAGCTCAGAGATTATGTAGTTGAAGGTTATCAGCGATATATTCCCAATTTGGTAATGTGACATGCTGAGTGTTGCTGTGAAATGATCATTGTGTTGATTATTTGTGATAGTATCATTTATTTGATCGTCTATCCTGGTGATCATTTCTATGATCATTTGTTGACCCAAAGCATGGCTTTTGTATAAAGTATGTTTTTGTGGACGTGACTTCGTCGAGCCTCACACCCCGGGAATGGTCAAAACAGGAAAGATGCAGCAAGGTTATGAGGGGTAGCGCCCTTTAGGGTATGTGCATTTCCTTCTGGAAAAGGGTGGTATCATGGTATGGAGCCCAGATACTTACTCATGTTGAAAACACTTTATGATTGTGTGAATTGATTACGAGCACTCGGTGAAAGGTCCCAAAGGACCGGGAGATGGCATATTCGGTCAGTTGTTACTCAGTTAGGGGTAACCCGGCCTTGTGTTGGTAGAGATCCGGTTTAGTTCTCGGGGATGTCCATCCAGAGGCATTCTCATGTGGCAATGGGAAGTTTCTTGGCCTGATCATTCGTTGGAAATCCAATTCCCAATACGAAACCCTGTACGGTATTAGTTGTAGAACCTGCCATTCACTTATGGTGGTCGCCAATGTTTAGATGGTAGCTATAGTAGGCATACGATAATGGTCGTATGTTGGCTAAGATTTATATTCTACTTTCGAAATGAATTTTTCCTACACTGTGCACTAGTAATAATATCAAATGTTCTTTTAAATGCGTATCAAGCATTTTTGACTATCATAAGGAGAAATCTCCTCCGATTCTGCGTTTGCATTGTGTGTGTGTGCGGGAGGCCTTATGGTAGTCTCATTTTTAAAAGCATTGCGAATCGACTTTAAAAATATTCCTCAATTTTGATTTTAAAGATAAATAAACTGTTTTGAGTTTCACACCAGTCACATGACTGACTCGGAGTTTATTGTTTTCCTTCCTAAACTCTGGGTGCCCACCAATTTCCACACGGGCAGTCAAGAGTTAGGTTTATCAGGATATTCTGGAGTTGCTGGAGGCAAGCTGGATGGCATGGCGTAATTACTAGTATATAGTATTTCTTTTTCCGCTGTTTGATGTTGTTGTTGTTGTAACACTCTGATGTAATGATGATACGATGTGATGTAATGTAATAACTGATATAGTTCTTTGTTTAAAGATTATTCATTTATTATTATATGTTGTTCCGCTGCGATTGTGAGATTCTGTTGTTTTTCTGTTCCGTTCTATTTATTTTCTATTTTCTTTTCCCTCTATTTTCTATCTTTTTCTCTCCTCTTCTCTCTCTTTCTTTTTCTTAAACCATAACATTTCGGGTTTGCAGCCTTCAATTTCTCGGCAGTCGATAAAGTGAGTATCGATGTTGAATTTTCAAAAGTCGAAAATTTCCGGGACGTTACAGTTCCATGTGAAGTAAACAAAAGCTATGATATGAAGAAGGAAATATTTTGGGAACACCTAAAATGAGACCCCATTGACGATCAGACTTAAAAACTTAAGACCGATCTTCATTAAGCATTCCTTTCAGATAGGATAAAAACCAAGACCAATTAGATTCATTTTCATGTGAAACAATACCCATAGCAAGAGGAAAGAAACCTACAAAATAAATAATTAATGACAGCTCAGTACTAAGAAACATGAATTATATTAAGCATCAAAAACTGTATTAAACGTTAATAATTTCTATTATGCACAATTAAAGTAGATTCAAAACGATATATGAATATAGCATATGTTATTTTAAAGTCTTTTAGTTACTGCTGCATAAAATTTGATTTCTTGTTTTTGTAAACATTTCTACCATAAACATTTCTAGTGTAACCAGGTCAATCATTGAATAAAACAAAGCCAACAATTCTTGTGTAAACATTGCTGCATTATAATTATGTATAACTTTGAACAATGATAGCTTAATACATCATTACTAGAAAACCAAATAAGTAAATAAAATAAAACTAAAATGAAACTCATACCTTAGTTACCATTTTTAGATGCAGCTAACAAAATACGCGGTCTTCCCTTCAAAGCAGCTGCATCTAAAAATATTAATGGCCGACAGTGTTTAAATCTTAGTAGACAAGCATCAAAACCAATACAAACTCTCTCAAACTGATTGGTTAAAGCATTAACTTCCATGGCCACATAACTACCAGGATTATACTTTCGCAATGCCTCTAAATACCAATGTAAATCATTATATGACATAGCATCATCCCCATATATTTCTTTCAAAGCCAACTGTTTTCCGTTATAAGCATAATAATACGAAAGAGTAAAATTGTACTCTCTTCTAAATTCCTTCATAATATCTTTTGGCTTCTTCATAGGAGCATCTCGAATTTGATCAACAATCAAAGACTTAACAAATATACTTGAAATATTAACTTTATTAACATCTTTAAGACCGGCTCTATACGAATGATCAAAATTGTAAGTTCTAATAAAAAACTGAGAGAGTAGACCAGGATCCGAAGAAGCATTAACATAAAACTTACAACCATCCTTCAACCAAGAGCAATTAACCGAAATTCTATCTGGAGAATTCCTTACAAAAATCAAATCATAACCATTTTTTATTTGATATGCCATTAAAAACTCCCGAAAATCCTCAGCTCCATTAAAACAAAAACCAAGAAAATCCACAATAGTTTTTTGAGAACCTTTCTTCAACATATCTTTAAAATAATAAGAAGAATCAGCTTGTGAATCACTATTTGAACCAGAATTACAACCAATTGAAGTGCTTTGAACACTTGCATTGCCTAAACCATAGCCACCAATATCAGTTTCCATAGAACAAACATTTTCCTTAACCGTAAACTTAAAATATTGACTCTTCTTGAAAATTAGAAAACACAGAATACTAATCAAATCTGAGTCACTATCAACAATTATATTCTTATTCTCAAGAACATAAGATATCTCAATAGAAAATGGACTAAGATATGGCCAAACTTTACAGATTTCAGTCTTAAAACCAAACAAAGAAGAGCCCGTAGTGAGTTGAGTAGAATAACAATTCTCATTATGTTCAAAAATAACTAGCAAACTATTTGCTTCATCGTTGTAGATATCAGTACTGCAAAAGAAATTAAAAAACCAATTAACAAACTTACTTAATGTTATGAATACGGCAACAACAGAAAAATGTTAAATTAACATAACATAACAAATCGTAATCAAATTAAGAGATAAATGAAAGAAATGTAAATTAATTAAAAAGCAAACGATAAATGAACATAGCACAATCAAATTAAAAAAATGTGAATATAACAGCAAAGAATGCTATATAAATATAGCATAACGCAACAAACTACATATGAAATTCACTAGAATGATAGATCAACACTTTAAAAGTTGAAAAAACCTTAAACTATGCTGAAGAAACAGAATAATACACAACAAAATCTTACGTTGCCATTGAAACAAATCCAAAGTAGGAACTGAAATCTGGAAAAAGACAAACTGTGCAACATAGAAAGACAAAAATATATTTAATAATCGAACGATATTATATCAGAGGAAGATAAGAAGAATATCGAGACAAATAAAAGCAATATACCTGAATCTAAGGAAATTGTTTGATAAAGATCCAGAGCACGATCAAGATCGACGATAAAGAAACACGATGAAGATTGATGACAATCGAGAAGATCAAATACAAAACGCGTCCTTGAATCTTGAAGATTGATTAACTAAGATTAGTAATATCAGAATGAAGGTGGAGAAGAAATTAAGACGAAAATTTAAATTTTACATAATTTGTCCTTAGAATGAAAAAATAAAGCCCGCATCCTTGAAACGAAAAAAAATAATCCGCGTCCATAGGCCCAAAAAGAGAAGGAAGAACTTCCTCCATCCCATGTTCCTGTTTAAATAAAGCTATTTTAATATATTAATTACTTTAATATAAACTATTTAATTTATAACTATTATATATGCAAATTATTTTATTATATTAAATATTTTATTTAAACTATTTTGATATATATATATATATATATATATGTATGCCTGTATATATGTACATATATACACTATTATTAATATTTAAACTATTTAAGTGGGAAGTGTTATGTTTTCAAAGTGTTATGATTTCCAAAATATTATGTTTTCAAAGTGTTATGATTTCGAAAGAGTTATAATTTCGGAAAGTGTTATGACTTTGGAAATGAATATTATTTTAAGTGAGAAATGATATCGTATTGATATGGTTTTGAAATGGATATAACAATTTGGTTTTTAAGTATGATATTTGAAATGACCACGGTGTCATAATAACGATTGGTTGTTAAAGAGACTGGGACCGATTATTGTCATAATCTCCACCAATACTGAAAACCACTTTAACAACCATATATGTGGTGGAGATTCCAGATGAAGTAGGATGGTGGCGACAATTCTATTGGGGCATATATGTGGATCTGACTACCGTGAGTTAGCTTAGGATGGCTAAAACAGGAGAAATAGATGGGACAAGTGAGGTAGCTCCTCCGATCGGACACACTTCTTTGATACTATTTTATTCCTTTGATTGATTTGGTGCACCCTTTGATTTTAGAAGTGTGGATCGAGGTGGGCGTTAGCTGCGGCTATGCGTTATCACCAGCCTAACAGTGTAATTGGTATATCTACCCTAGCATTGCCTAGTTGTGCTGTGTTACCTACCATATCGAGTCTACTATGAGTTTGTTTTGTACCATACCTATAGAGTGCCCTTTGACCCCAGTTTAGGCGAAGTTACGGTATTGTATAGACTATGGGAATATATAAAAATGTGTTAAGGGGGATATGGGTAATGCCTTAATGCTATTTTAATAGTTTACTTTACTATAGACATATTTATTATAATAGTATATTGTACTAAATAGTAGATTATTCCATGGATCCTTAGAGGATAGGTATCCTAAACATCCTTTAAGTTACTTGTATTTCAGTTGATATTTCACTTGAGTTGGATTTATTGATATAAGAATGTTAATCCTGACTCGAGCGTTTTGTGTTTTGCTTTATGCTCAGGTCAGACTGAGTGTCACAACATTTGAGACTCATCTATGGAGTTGGGGCTTTGCTTGGAGATCCACCTACGTCTACTCAGCTTTCAGTTATTCAGTGACTCCAGTTTTATATTCAGATTTTATTATTTGACTATTGTATTGAGAATTCTATGTATTTCCGTTGTATTTTGTTTCATATTCTGTTATATATATATATATATATATATATATATAGTAGCTTCATGAACTACTATTCATTTTTTTCCGCTGCTTATTGTTATATTGCTCTATGTCTATGATTCTGTGATTGATTTATTTACTGTATAGGTTGAGTTTTGTCAAATATAAATTAACAATATGATATTTTGAGCAATTTAATTTTGACATGTGTGGATGCGAATGGCATGAAATATCTGGTCGTTACAATATATATATATATATATATATATATATATATATATATATATATATATATATATATATATCCTACTTCTGTTTATATCAAGCTGATTGTAGTTCTTGATTTCCAATTTATCAGCTTTGTTCGTCGAATTCGTGCCAATCTTGCTTTGTTTTGGAATTCTTACCTAGATTCGTAACTCATTTCATTGTCGACTATCTCTAGCGTCGAAAGGTGAGCAATCACTCACGATTAATGTTCTTATATCTATTATTTAATTTCAATTGAAATGAAAATTGAAATATGCTGTTGTTAGTTATTTAAATTGCTATATATATGTTATTATCTGTATCTGTTCATCTGTGACATTTGACACCGTGATTTGTTAGTTATTATATCACTGATGATATATGCCTGTTGCTGGTTGTTATATTATAATCACAAATGCTCTCACTCTGCAAGTTCCCTATTAGTTTAGAATTCTTTATGGGTTGAAATGATACATACCCGAACAATCTTGTAGAATAGGAGAAAATCGTTATGGGTTGAAATGATAAATCCAAGCGATTTTCATTGACATTGAATTTGGGATTGCAGGTTGAAAAGATATATACCTGTATATATTTAAATTAGGGAATGAAATGATAAATATCCATACCACTTGACCATAGGATAGGAAACTATATAAAGACACCGTGATGTGTGTATATATATATATTGAAATGATTTCCATAGTTTAAAAAAGAAATATATATAGTTTTACATAAATATTGATTTTAAATATTATATATAAATGTTATTTATAAAGGTTTAAATTTTATATTTTTAAAATTATGTGTTTTGGGAAATATAAATTTATAAATTAGTTTTGAAATTATAAATTTAAGACTTTATTTATATTTTACTATTTTTAAACTATATATGTGTCTGTGTGTTTTTATATATATATATATTAAGTTTTAATATAAATTATGTTTAATAATAAGATTTAATTTAATAAAGTTTGATATAATTAATATATAATATGTTCAAGTATTTATTTAAAACTTTATTATAAAAATAGACTTTGTAATAATTTTTAATAAATTAAGGTTAGGAAGATAAATTTAAGTTGATTTGAAATAGTATTCTTTTAAAAATTACATTTAATCAATTCGCTTGAAACCTATTGAATTTGAAATTTTAAGATATGGTTTAATAACTTGATTTTGATAAAAAGTGATTTAAATGAATATTTTCAAATTTAAATAAATTGAAATGGGATATTTAATTTATTCTTAGTTTGAGATTTTATTTAAAGATGGATTGATTTGGTTAGTATTTCAAAACTAAATAATAGTAAAGTTGAATTTAAGATATAAAGGAAATTATCAAATTTGGTTTTGTAAACGTTTGAATACTTAAAGCTTTGAAATCTATTAAAATTGAAATGGTTCAAATAGTAGTCCATGTCTGTATTTGGAATCGATATAAATTGAAACGGTTTATTGAGATGTTGAATTAGATTGAAATTTGTAAATTAAGATTTAATTGAATTCTTGAATTCGAATGATTTGAATCGATTTGTGAACTTGAGGAAACTATTTTACTATCTTAAGTATTTTAATATACATATATATACATACATATACATACATACATACATATATATATATATATGAATATTTTACTTTATAAATTATTTTAATATAAAATTATTTTAATATAAACTATTTTTAATATAAAACTATTTTAATATAAAACTATTTTTAATATACTAATTTCTTCAATATAAACTATTTAATTTATAACTATCTTATATACAAATTATTTTATTTTATTAGATATTTTATTTATAACTATTTCAATATATATATACTATTATTAATATCTAAACTGTTTAAGAGGAAAGTGTTGTGGATTTCAAAGTATTATGGTTTCAAAATTTATATTTCAAAGTGTTATAATTTCGAAAGAGTTATAATTTTGGAAAGTGTTATGATTTTGGAAATGAATATGATTTTAAGTGACAAATGATATCCTATCGATATGGCTTTGAAATGGATATGATATTTTGGTTTTAAAGTATGATATTTTGAAATGACCATGCTGTTATAATAACGATTGGTTGTTAAAGAGACTGGGATCGGTTATTATCCTACTCTCTACCAATACCGAAAGCCACTTTAACAACTGTGTACGTGGTGGAGAATCCAAAATGAAGTAGGATGGTTGGCGATGATTCTATTTAAGGTATATATGTGGACCTGACTCCCGTGAGTTAGCTTAAGGTGGCTAAAACATGTGCATTTGACAGGCCAAGTGAGGTAGCTCCTCCGATCGGACACTCTTCATCGATTTCCATTCTATTACTTTGTGATTGATTTGGTGCACACCTTTGATTTGGGAATGTGGATCGAGGAGGGCGGTAGCTACGGCTACGCGTTACCACCAGCCCGAAAGTGTAATTGGTATATCTACCCTGGCATTGCCTAGTTGTTCCGTGTCACCTACCATATCGTGACCACTACGAGTTTGTTTTGTGTCGTACCTATGGAATGCCCTCTAACAGCTCCAGTTTACGGGGTATTATGGTACTGTGTAGACTATGGCACTATAAAATATGTTAAGGGGGATATGGGTAACGCCTTAACGCTATTTTAATAGTTTACTTTACTATAGGCACATTATAATAGCATATTGTACTACATAGTAGATAGTTCCACGGATCCTTAGGGGATGGTTATCCCAAACATCCTTTGAGTTACTTGTATTTCGGTTGATATTTCACTTGAGTTGGATATATTGATATAAGAATGTTAATCCTGACTCGAGTGTTTTGTATTTTGCTTTATGCTCGGTTCAGACTTAGTTTCATAGCATTTGAGACTCATCTTTGAAGTTTGGAGCTTTGCTTGGAGATCCAACTATCTATTCAGATTGCAGTTTTTCGGTAGATTCCAGTGAGATTAAGATTTTTATTATTTGACTATTGTATTTAGACTTCTATGTATTTGAGACTTCTGTTGTATCTTGTTTTAATTCTGATATATAACTATATATATAGTAGCTTCATGAACTGCTATTCTTTTGTTTCCATTGCTTATTGTTGTATTACTCTGTGTCGGTGATTCTATGATTATTTATTTACTATATATGACGAGTTTTGCCAAATATAAATTAATAATCTGATATTTGGAGCAATTCACGTCCGACATGTGTGTCTGTTTATGCACTTGGCAGGTGGATGCGAATGGCATGAAATATTGGGATGTTACACATACACTCAACAGTCTTAGATAAAACTCAATAGATCATTTATACATCCTACACAATAGAAGTATCCTTTCCTAACCAATCCATAAGTCAAACAAACAATAATTTCAAATAATATTCAATTTTTATTTTTATTACTCCTTCTTTTTTTTCACATTATTTACTGTTCACTTTTACTTGTTCATACAACGCTTGTTTAGTTTTTGTACATTTATCACTTTCAAATTCATTTTTCAATCATTTATAAAATACCATTTTTCTTTTCATTACCTTACATTCATTGCTTACAATAGTTATTTCCATTTCAATTTTTCGATTATCCATCATTAGGTAAGTTTCTTTACAATTAAATTCACCATTTATAGATTATTTCTTTTTTACATTCATTCTTCCATATATATTATTATTGAATATTAACTCCATTTCTAAATCATTTCCTATGTTCTCTAAAGTTAAAATCATTGAATTTATATGGTACTCATTTTAGTTATAAATGGCTTCAATATTAATTCAAGTTTATAATTATTTACTTACATTATTTACGTTTATAATTAAATTTGATTATAAATAGTCTAAAATGGTAACCTAAGTTTATAATCGTTTTTCCTACATTATTCACTTTTATCACATTTAATTAGTAGCATTTCAAACAATTAACATTAGTTTATAACAATTTGTAACATTAGAATTCTTAATTATAGAGTAATTCCATTGAACACTTTCACCCTTTTTTCAAGTTTTACTTGTATAATATTCTGTTGCATACTCTTATTAAAATTTGAACTTTTAATAATTTGGTAACTTATATATGTATATCTTTTAGAATGCAATTGAAGATTACCCAAGTTTCTCTTATATATTTAGTTAACAAAATGATCGGTGGTTTCCATTTCTTATTTTCATTTCCATTTTATTTACAGTTTACAAAATTTAGTTTCTTATTTATTTCATTAATCATTTTAACATCAAATTTCTTATTTTCATTTTAGAAGTTCCCAATTATTAATCTAGTCAAGATTCCCTTCATTACGGTAATTTCAAATTTCCTAGTTTACTGAAACATAAGAACTGAATAGCCGGGTGCCATTTCAATCCTTTTGAAATAAATATATATAATCATATCTTTTATACATATAAAATCATATTTGGAAATTGGAACTAAGATTTATTTGTCAGAAGGAATGTGTAGTAAACTACTGCATGGTCTTCCCACTTTGAAACTCGAAAATGTATGTCGATGATGTGTGCACTCATCACCAAAATTATTTCCCGGTGATAGAGAAGGGAGTACAGAACTTATTTCCTTTAAAAAAAATTCTTTTAAAACATTTCTTTCAAATCATCTTTAAATATTCATATTAGAAAATACTTCTATATTCTACTAATATTATATTTCAAAACCTTTTTGAAAGAAATTATCTAAATCCCAAAACTTAAATTCTAAAATTCCAAATTTATATTTATTTTATTTACAATATCATTTTTCAACCAATACTTATAAATTTCACTACCTAACAAACAAATATATTACAACCAACTATATCGTTTATAAAATTATTTTTTTATATACAAAATATATGCTAGGTAAAATTATTTCATTTACTTGTATTTCAAAACCAATATTGTGTCGGTTTGCCCTATTAAGTGTTTATGAATCCTTATCGATGCCATAGCATCCTATGTATCGACCAGAATTTATAAATACAAAATAGAACAAATTAACACAATACAAAACGCTTAACACTAACAAATACGCTCTTTCATATATACACTCAAAGACTCATTCTAGGGTATTACTACCCTATTTCTAATGAGTCAGACCTCACAAAGCTAAGGTTATCGCTAAACCAATGCTCTGATACAACCTGTAATGACCTGCCTTTTGGACTATTTAAATTGACGATAAGCCACACACGTCAGACTCAAATCATTCAAAAGGGCAGAATGTTATGGGGTAAATAAGAAAAAACAGAGAAAGGAAGAAAATAAATAAAGAATCTCGCAGCGGAATGACAAAATATAATAATGAAATAAACATTTCATGAAGCTGTTTATAAATAATTTGATTATTCTTTTACAACACTAAATCAGAGTACATACAATAGTAGTAAATAAATAATGCAGCGAAACAACATGATGCAGTGGAATAAATAAAATAAATAGTAGCAGTATTAAATCTTCATCTTCGTCCTCTAGAAAGTAGTCTTCGATAAACTGAAAAACTCAGACTGACCAAGCGAATTGAAAAGACAAAATACTCAAGTCAAAAATAAAAGATCTTATGTAAGTTAAATTGATAGTAAATAAACATGAGAGTAACGACATAAGAGATGTTTACGGGGGTTGACATCTCCTATCCAGTGTCTCACGTGAGTGTAATAACTTAAGAGATGTTCGAGATTACCACCTCCTAAGGATCCGTTAAACTATCTACTATGTAGTAAAATACGCTATTATAATATGTCTAAAGTACAGTAAAGTATTAAAATAACGTAAAGGTGTTACCCATATCCCTCTTAGTTCATTTTGTATAATGCCGTAGTCTATATAGATACTATAAACTCCACCCACGGGTGGGCTATCAGGGAGCACTACATAGGTACGACATAAAACAAACTCATAAAAAGCGCGATAGGGCATGTGAACACGGAACTTGAGGCAATGCTAGGGTAGATATACCAATTGCACTCCCGGACTGAAGGTAACGCATGGCAGCTACTGCCACCCACCTCAGAACACACTCCCATAATCAAATCAAGGGTTGGTCACTAAATAAAATCACAACAGAATATAGTATCGAAGAAATGTGCCCGATAGGAGGAATGACCTCACTTGGCCCGGTATAGCTCCTTTTTTAGCTACATCACGTTGACTTACAGGAGTCTGGGTCACACAAATACCTCATATAGAATCGATCGCCAAACCATCATACTTCATTTATGGAAACTCCACCACGTACACAATTGTTAAAGTTGTTTTCGGTATCAGCAGAGAGTATGACAATATCCGATCTCGGTCTCTTTAACAACCAAACACTGATTTCACATCGGATGGTTCTTTTACATTTCAAAAAGTCAATTCACAAATTTATATCAAAATATCACGTTCGATTTCAAACCATATTCCTTTTGAATCATATTCACTTTTAAAACCATATTCACTTCAAAATCATATTCGCTTTTGAAATTATCAATAATATAAGATAATAAAATCATATTTCAAAGCCATCATATGTACTCTGAAATATGTCATTTCATAAAAGGGTGTCAATTCCAAATTCCAACGTAGGTTGTAAATCATCATCAAGGATTTAAGTATAATTACTTCAACTTTACACAGTCTGAAATTTTTAGAAAATAGTGTAGATAGTCATAAATAGTTTTAATAGTTTTATAATAGTTTAGATAGATTAAAGTAGTTTAAATAGTGAAAATAGTTTAAATAGATTTAAATTTGGTTTAATTAGATTCGAAATGATTTGAATAGATTTAAAATAGATTAAATAAATTTAAATCATAGAAAAATAGATTAAACAAATTTAATTAGTTTAAAATAGGTGAAATAGATTAAATTGGATTAAATAGGTTATAATAAACGAAAATAAATTAAATAGTTTAAATTAATTAAAATATTTTAAATTGATTAAAATTGTAAAATAGATTTCAAAGTTATATCCAAACATTTTCAATAAGTCAATTTCGATAAATTCATTTATATTTGACATTTTAACTTTGAAATTCAAATTAAATCCTTTGAAAGATCAAATCAATTCCAGTTTCAGCATTACCGCTTGGATTATCAAAAAGAATTCAGTTTATATAAATCAATTTCTACTTCAAAATGCCAGCTACCGAGTTTAAAATTTTAGGAATTAAAAATCATTTAATTTAAGCAATATGGTGTCTGTATATAATTTTCTATCCTATGGTCAAGTGGTATTGATATTTATCATTTCAATCCGCAATTTAACATTTTACAGTTATATTTTTTTTTCAAACCGCAATTCCAAATTAAATGAAAATCCATAAATCGCTCGAGTCTATCATTTCAACCTATAATGAATTTCCCTAATCTATAGATCATTCGGGTATGTATCATTTCAACCCATAGGGAACTTGCAGTGTTGTAGCAATATAAAAATTACATCTAGTTTGTAACATCCCGCTTTTTCGCACGGTTTAAACCAACGATAAACCACACACGTAAGACTTAAACCATACAGAAGGGCGGATCGTTATGGGGTAAATAAGAAAAAAACAGAGAAAGAAAGATAAATAAAAATAGAATCTTGTAGCGGAACGATAAAATATAATAATCAAATATACAGTTCATGAAGCTGTTTACAAAATACTCGATTATTCTAATAAAATATATATCAGAGTTACACATACCAAGGAATAATAACAATGCAGCAGAACAATGTGATGCAGTGGAACACTATAGTAAATAATATTAATAATAAAATCTTCATCTTCGTCCTCCAAAAATAAGGCCTTCAATTCCTTAAATGCTCAGTCTGACCCGAGCGAATTGAAAAGACAAAACACTCGAGTCGGAACTAAAAGATCTTATGTAAGTTAAATCAAAGGTAAAATATGAGCATAACAGCGTTAGAGATGTTTACGGGATTTGACATCTCCTAACGTGAGTGCAGTGACTTAAGAGATGTTTGGGATTCACATCTCCTAAGGATCCGTTAAACTATCTACTATGTAGTAATATATGCTATTATAATAGTGTCCTAAGTAAAGTATAATATACTGAAAATAGCGTTAAGGGGTTACCCATATAGCCCTTAACACACTTTATATTCCGTAGTCTATACAGTACCGTAATCTCCCCTGTACTGGATGTCGTCAGAGGGCACTCCATAGGTATGGTAGTAAACAAAATCGTATAGGGCGCGCTAGGGTAGGTGACACGGCACAACTTGGCAATGCAAGGGTAGATATACCAATTACGCTTCCGGGCCGGTGGTAACGCATAGCCGCAGCTACCTCCCTCCTCGAGCCATACCCCCAAATAGAAAAATTAAAAGTGGCCACCGAATCAAATCAAAAGTCAAAGTATAAATCAAAGGGATGTGTCCGATCAAAGGTGCTACCTCATTAACCCGTCAATCGCTCATGTTTTAGCCACCTTATGCAACCTCACGGGAGACGGGTCCACGCATTTACCTCAAAGGAAACTCCGCCACCATCCTACTTTATTATGGAATCTCCACCGCGTACATGGTTGTTAAAGTGGTTTTCGGAGTTGGCAGAGAGTATGACAACTTCCGATCCCGGTTTCTTTAACAAGCAAATGTTATTATAACACCGCGGTCATTTCAAAATAACTTATACTTTAAAACCGAAATATAATATCCATTTCAAAACCATGTAAATATGATATCATTTCTGTTTTAGAACCCAAATCAATATGATATCATTTTTATTTCAAATATATCCTTTTCACAATCATAGCACTTTCAAATCTATATATCTTGAAACCCATAGCTTTGAAACATAACTTCTGATACTTAAATGGTTTAAAAATTAAATTACTTTAGAAGATAAAATAACTTCTTCAATATCACAAATATATTCCAAATACCGATTTGAACCTCCAAATAAACCATATCAATTTATATATTTCAAAGCTTCACATATTCCACCGTTTCAAAACTAGTTCTTTGATAATTCCATATATATATATATATATATATATATATATATATATATCAAATTCAATTACTATTATTTAGATTTGAAATGTTTACTTAATAAATCCAACATAATTTAAGTAAAACTTTTAGCTTCAAACAACTGGATATTCTTTCAACTTATTTAACTTGATATATTCATTTATCTCAACTTTATATTCATCTAAATCACTTTAAACCAAATCAAGTTATAAGAATCATACCCTTTAAAATCTCAATTTTATTTAGATTTCAAATCACATTTATTCGAGTAAAATTCTTAATTAATTCAAATTAAACCAATTTCGTATTTATCTTCCAACTTAATTTTTATTTAAGTCATTAAAACTCTATATATACAATATCTTAAACACTTACTTAACCATATAATATAAAACAATCAAACTCCATGAATAAACTTTTTTTATTACACAAATTTATACATAGCCTAAATTCAAGAATTTAACTATGTATATAAACTAATAATTATGTAATATCAAAATTTATTATTTTCCAAACCGTATATTTCCCTCCAAAACCATAGAAATCATTCGAAATATATATATATATAGACCGACGGTGTCTGTATATAATTTTCTATCCTATGGTCAATTGATACGGATATTTATCATTTCAATCCGTAATTTAAAATAAAAACACGGTTATATATCATTTCAAACCGCAATCCCAAATCAATAATGACAAAGCAATAAAGCACTTGCAGGTTATGATGATATAAATAAACATCCATTCACCCATCATAAAATTATACATCCATCACAATCATCATCCAAACAATCAATCAACTATCAATATATAACTGATAATATTTAACAGGTAATTAACTGGCAATTATGTTCAATAATAAATTAAATAATTATTTAATTTAAATAAATGCAATTAACTGAGAGATGATTAAAATATACGAAAAGTCATAAATAAATGCATAATCACAACAAAAATTTTAACAAACATAAGAAATTTTAGAAGTTGTGAGTGGTTTAAACACTCACCTTTTGAATTTAAATTGAATTTAGATTCAATTTAAACTCAAAAATCAAATAGCCTCGTCCAAACCAGCGCCAAAATGTCCGGAATTCTATTACGATCGCAATGGAGAAAACTGCGCATGAATCTGAATCCGTATGCAAAAGTTATGCATATATGAACATTGCAAAAATTAAATTTGAAAATAAATAAAATAAATAAAGTAAAATATGCTACCTCCTTCAACGTTCTCTCGTGCCCAAACTAACCCATACGCACGCTACCCAGTGAACGCCAACACACCACCAACGGCCACCGAGGTCCGATCAAAGGGTGCTGGCACGTGCGTCCAAGCCTGCATCTCCACCGGTCGAAGCCTCGCCTCAGCCGCTACCACCATTAGTCCAAACGAAACCAAAACCCATTGCAACTTCAAGACCAAGTTCAGGCAATTATGGGAGCATCCAAGTCAAATCCACCATTCAGAACGTAGAGGACGAAGATATCTACAACTTTCGTTTAAGAGTCGATGCAAATCGATGATCGGATGGAGGATCTAGGAGGAGGAAGACATGCGATTCTCAGCCGTTGAGAAAAAGATGGCGGATGTAGGGACTCTAGGGTTTTGAAATAAAAAATAATATTTCGCCTCGTATAGCATGCTATTTATAGAGTTTAACGTCAAAAACGAGCCGGAGTCCAATCAAAGCATGCCGACAGGCGATCAATATGTAAAAAGGACTTTTGAATACAATAAAACTAGTTTCGAGGTTTCGTAGGTTACTGCTAAAAGTCGAGTTGGTTTGAAATGACAATAATGCCCCCGAAAAGCCCGTTTCGACTCCGGAATGAAAATGGGTCAACACATATATCAAAATAGATGTTTTAAAATATTTTAAACGCGATGGGACAGGTTTTATGTCTAAATTCCATTGTATGAAGAAGTTATGCTAAAATCAAATTATTTCAAACTGATTTCATTTTCATTGATTTCTAGGCGTTTCAAGTCCGTACGCTCAAATGACAAGTCCGATCACTACGAAACTTGATATCCTACAATAATTCACCATTACAGATCTGAAGAAACTAGTTTCGTCGAAATCCGAGTCAGTGGCCAAAATGGCTATTTTTACACTAATTAAATAAATTAATAATTAATTAATTAATTTAAATTTCCAATTTAAATTCTAAAATTGACAATTCTTATCATTTTAATTTTTTTAATCATTTACAATGATTTTAAACAAATTTAGTTATCAATTAAGAGATGATTAATTTATAAATTTCAATATTAATCCTCAATTTCATTAAATTGAAAATTATAAATTTAATTTCCAATAAAATTAAATTCACTTTTCATTCTATTATTCAATTCATCATTATCAAAAGGATAAAATTAATATTGGATTTACAAACTATTACCTTAATATTCTTACATTCCATATTGATTTCAATTAAAGAAAAATTAAAGATTTAATTTCATTAAATTGCAATTACTCCAATTATTATCATACGCGAAATTCCAATATATTGACAAAACTTTATTTTGCATTCTTTTTATTCAACCAACTGTCATTTTATAAATAAAATTAACATTATTTCTGATTCTTACTTAAATTTACATTAACAAAATGTTAAATTTGGATTTATTACAGTTGATTGCCAAAGTTTATTTAACACCTTAAATAAACAAACAACCTATATTAATTGCCACCTATTTGCTTTTAATTGCATTTATAAGTTTGTTACTTATCAATCCAGATTATAATTCCATATATAACACTAACTTTATTTCATTACATTAATATACGCCTATTTACATCTTAATTTGAATAAATATTACATTTCCAAATGTGTACTTCTATCAATTGAACACATTAATTAAGGTTTTAAAACCAATAAATGAATTTACGTTAATTCCATTCTTATACTAGTTTACTACTTTACATACATTACGTATTAATTCACCAATTAACATGCTTTGAACTATTTTCCCCAATTCACCAACTTCTACCTTAAAATAAATTTACGTTTCTATTAAATTTACATTCACACTTCCGTTATTATACTAATTACCATTAAAGTAATGTTTATTATCAACAACGTACATTATAATTACTTACAGAACATTGATTTTTCAAGGACCATTTATTATAATTTAAATTCATTAATTTAATTCAATGCTTACATTTTGTTTTCATATATTCAATTTGTAGCTAAGTATACATCTACATTATTTCCATTGATTTGAATTTCATTTAATTTATTGATAATTACCTTAGTTAACATTAACGTAATATTAGATTATAATTTTTGTAACTGATTTCCAATTTAAAATCAACCAGCTACAAAATAGGTAACATACAAAATCGTTACCGTTAATCCTTTAGTCGCATTAATAAGCTTTTATTACTTCCAAATCAATGTTGCCATTTATCTTCATACTACAAATTTCATTCACTTATGTTCAATTTATAGCCAAACATAACATTCAGATTTATTTTCATTAATTGGTATTCCATTCAATTCATAAATTTAATAACTGGATTGGTATTATTTAACTTGCATTCTAGTTATTATTTCATAAATATGATTCTTAATCATTTCTTTAATTTATACTAACATTTAAAAGTTTATTGCTTACCTTTATTTACCTATCTTCCATTTCATAACCAAGTGCACCATTTACGTTATTTCACTTTTATTGATTTCACTTCAATTGTCAACAATGAGGGTTTTTTTAACCATTGCTAAAATTCATTCTTAACATTTATTTCAATATAAATTATAAATTTTTTATTTCTTTCTAAATTAAATTACAAAAAATTTAATTAAAAATAACCAATTTATTTATTAAAATTTACGGGTCGTTACACTCTCCCCCACTCAAAACTTTTCGTCCCCGAAAAGAAAAGGAAGGGAAAAGAGGAACTTATAAATTAATATCTATTATTCAAAATATTATATCCATAACAATACGTTACAGAATTGGATAATTTAAATAAAATATATAGATTTATAAACAATTAAATCTTTTTATATTCAAATTTATAAAGTTGGGAAAACATTTTAAAATTTTCTAGGTCCAAAATTTACGAAAAATTTCGGTAGAGTCTCCTTTGTACGAAGAGGCTCGGGTGAAAATATAATATCAAATATAACTGTAATGACCCAGGATTTTGGCCATATTATTATAATTAGTATTTAATCTAATTAAATAAAATACAAGCTTCTCATTTATAAATAAATAAGATCTTTGGACATTTACCAGTTATATATGTATATACATGTTTTGTAAAGGAAATTTTGATTTGAAAATTTAAAATAGAATCTTTCAAAAATATTTGAAATAAAATTTATCTTATTCAATTAAATTAAAGGTTCTATATCATTGACATTTGATATAATACATATATAAATGTAATCTAAATAATAATGTTTAAAATAAAACAATCCTATCAATATTAAATATAAATATAAAAATAAAATATAAGTACAAATATATGTTATAAATCAAATATTTGAAAGTTAAACTATAAATAGAAATAAAACTAAGAAGTTATGTTAACAACAACTTATATGGTTAAATAGAAATATAAGATAATTCTAGTATTAATACATATGGTATGCAAGATAAAAACAAATCTTTGACCAAACATAATAACAAGTATGTTGCTGTGTAATACATACATATGCAACGTAAAAGAGACAAACTATTCACATATATAAAATATCTATGTACAAAAAAATAAATAAATAAATAAATAATAATTAGATGTACACATATGGGGAACATATGCATTTAATACTTTCATCTCAGCACAAAAGTAAGGTCAGCCGAAATATACAAATATCATTTCAAATTACAGTAAATTAAACACAAAAATCTGATCAAAGCACAAACTTATACCAAAAGACACCACTTTGTCCAAACCTATTTCCTTTATATATACATCTACTTTAGCTCCAGTTCGTTCAAAATTTAGGAAGCCTGAAAGAAAATAAACATCATTATTTACAAACTCAAACATTCATTCAAAATCAGAAGCAGGGAAGATTTTCAGGAATTCAAACTCTAGCTCTTCAAAACCAGAATTGTTCTCTGTCTCAACAATATTTTAGGTGAGTAAACATACTACTTTTGAAACTTAAATCTTGATAATTAGTTCATGAAAATCTTGTGCCTGCTGTATATTGTAAATAAGTAGTTCTGAATGTTTTCTGTTATACTGGAAGTTTTAGTATATCTTTTTCTTCAGTATTTCTAGTTTCAGAGCAAAGAAACGTAGGAAAATTTAATACTTCTTCTTACAAAACATTTTAAACTTAGGATTTTAAACAAATTATGTTTGTTTAAACTTAAAATCATAGCCTGGAAATTGTTTGAAGCTTGACAGTGTAACATGGATTCTGTATATTCAATTTTACAGTAAAAAGGAAATCATATGTTAAAATTCGAATATTTTAATTTGTTGATTTGATTATATATCTTGAATAAACATTCAAAAGCAGGATTTTTAAAACAAAAATGATGATTTTTAGATAAGTATACAAGGTGCAGTTCATAAATGAACCAAAAATGCTTTTCATCAATTTCTGATAATTTAACAAATCTTAGATGCTGAAATTTGTTGTGAAGCTAGCTTGATGATTTACGAATCCAAGAAAAATGTTAAAAAAATTATCTATTCCATGAATTGTTGGATAGAGACGAGTTTAGGGTTTTTGGTTCGAGTTTGTAGTGTTCTGTAAACGCAGTGATCTCGTCACCATGGGTTGATCGAGCTGCACACGCTTCTGGGGGTTGGTAGAGAGGGGTATCGACGAGATATGGGCGGAGTTGCGTCGCCATTGATGGTCGGCGTGAGTGGGTCGAGGCATTTTCTTCTGGTTGTGTTCGAGTTGCAGTTTCGAACGACTGGGTGTATTTTGATTTTGAATTTTTTGCGTCAAATCGAGTTTTGTTTCCATGATTAGTGTTGTTTTCTGACTTGTTGGAGGCAACGAGGTTCGTCGGAGTGACGGTGAAGTGCCATGCACCTGTACGACAACGAAGGGTGTCAGCGACTTTAAGTGATGATCGACTCGAGTGATACTCGAGTAAGATCGGGGAATGCTTCGGGTTATACCCTGGTGCGTGGGTGCGTTTGTGTACAACTGCAGTTTTAACTAAAAAAATGAGTAGAAGAAGAAGAAAAGTAGGAGAAGAAGAAGAGAGGAGGACTCGGGAAAAGGACGAGAGGAGCTCAAGTTTTACTCGAGTAAACAGAGGATTTTCCACGGATTTCAGTTTCTAGTGGATTAGCTTAATAAAATTTTTAAGTTAAATGTTAAACAAATTTTAGCATTAATAAAGTAAATAATGTTGGTAAATTTTAAGTTAAGATTTGATTTAAAAGTTATTAAGGGAAGTTTTCAAAGGTAAGATTAGTAAGTAAATATTGTAAGTTAATTAAGAATGTAAATTAATTTATAATTGCAATTAACTAAGTAATTGAAGATTAAATAAATTTGTAATTAAATATTGATATTAATAATTATGTGTTTAATCAATTTGAAATTAAGAATTTTAATTAAATATTTAAAGTCAATTAATAAATAAATAGTAGTTAACTAATTTAGTAATTAATTTAGGATTAATGATTAATTAATTGGAATTAATGATTAAATAAGCAATTAGTGATTAATAAATAGGTAATTAAATTCTATTAATTAATAATTAAGGTTAATTTCCTAATTAATAATTAGGAAATAACTAATTAAGTGAGTAATTAAGTAATAATTAATAAATTTAATGAGTTGATTAATTAGTGATTAATTAAACAGGATAAAGTGATTATTCTTAAGTAATTAATTAAGTTAAGTTAATTAAGCTAATTTTGATATGAATTAATAATTCCTGTTTGATTGATTGTGATATCTATTCGGTGATATTCTGTGATACTCATTGACATGCATTGATATATGTTGATGACTGTGTATGATTTATCTGTGATAAATGTTATGTGAATTCAAAGTATTGAATTAAATTGTTTAAATTATTAAACAACTTGGCTTTAAAATGGCGTTTGGATTTCGATGAGACCGGGATCGGGTTTGCTACATTACAGCGTGATAGGGGGCTCTCGCTTCGTGTTTGGTGGCGAACGGAAGATTCTTACCCCTACATGTCCCCGGGGGTAGTATAAGGCCTTTTGGGGTTGGTTGCGAGTCGAGAGGCTGACCGTAAGCCAAACCCAAGGTACCAATGTGAGCCACAGTGGGGCTGAGATGGTTGAAAAGCCTACCAGTCAAGTGAGCCGCTACCGACGGTTGAAAAGCCTAGGTCGTCATAGTTGGTATCAGAGCATAAGTTGAGATAATACCTAAGCTCTGGAGTAATATTTATCTTAAGAGTGCGTATTTGTATTTTCGTATAATTATATACCTATCTAAATTTCTTGAGTTACCTGTCCAGGTGGCCAACATGAGTTCTAGAAGGAGAGGCAGAGGTAGGGGCAGTACCTCGACTGATAATGGACGAAGTCAAACTGCTAGTGAGGCTGTAGATCCAGTACCGCCTCAGGTTCGTTTTGCCGCATTATGCAAAGACTTCATCAACCTTGGAGGCAAACCATTTAAAGGATCAGAATCGATAATTGAAGTTCATGCTTGGCTACGCTCTTGTGAGCACATCTTTAAGAGTACGAAGTTGTCTGATGAACGGAAGAGGGAAATGGCATCATGGCAATTGCAGGGAGGCGCAACAGCCTGGTGGGATGCAACGGTAGCAAACATTTCTAAGGAAGACATTTCTTGGGAAAGATTTAAAGAGCTGTTTGAGGTGAAATTTATGCCAACAGCAGGGAAAACTCGTCTGTACCAGGATTTTCTGAATTTGAAGCAGGGAAGTATGTCTATAGCGGAGTATGAGACCAAATTCAATTAACTTTCTTGCTATGGACCAGGGCTTATAGATACTTCCCTTAAAAAGAACGAAATGTTTGTGTAAGGATTGAGGCCAGAATTTCATGAAAAGACGACGACGCATTTGAAAGAATATATTGTCGATTTAATTGATATGGCTTTGAGATATGAGAATTTGATGAATAAGAAATCAGTGGCACCAATGGCAGCATCAGGAGGAAATTTTGCTAACCCGAATAAGAGGAAGTTCAATCCCAATTGGAGGAAGCCGAACAAGAAGAATCCAAGAAGTAACAACGGACCTCGCAAATGCTATATATGTCAACAAGAAGGTCACTTTGCGAATAAGTGTCCCAGGAAAGGATTCCAGCAACAGCAATCGCATCATAGTGGACCGGGTTCAGCTTTTGTTCAGAGATCCCTATGCTTTAATTGCCACCAACCAGGTCATATGATCAAGGATTGCCCGTTACTTCATAAAGCTCAGTTGAATAAGGTATTTTCTTTAGAAGGCGCACCATCTACTTCATCTAAAAGTAAGGGAGTATTGGAAGGTACATTACTTTTAGATGGCAAGTATATTAAAGTTTTGTTTGATTCGGGTTCTTCTTTGAGTTTTATTTCTTTGGAATCTGTAGAGAAGTTCTTTCTTACCCCTAGTACTATAGACTGTCCCATCTTTGTGTTTAATCCTATAGGAGGGGTGACCAAATTAGATACGATCTGTAAGGACTTGAAGATTTCCTATCTATCCCATAGTTTTTCCTGTGACCCTTATGTGTTGAATTTTAAGGGATTTGGCCTTATATTGGGGGTGGATTGGCTTGATAAGTATAGAGCAGTCCTGAATTGTGATGAGAGAACAGTTTCGCTAGAAACTGATTTGGGTAGGATTACCAGAGTGACGTGTGATAATTCTGGAATTCACTTGAGTAGTCTTTTTCATGGAATCGAGACTTCTCAAGAGAAGGTAGAAGATATCGATGTGGTTCAAGATTTTCCTGATGTATTTGAGAAAGTCAAATGTTTGCCTCCGCATCGAGAGATAGAGTTTCGCATTGATTTGATTCCAGGAGCAGTGTTGGTGATTCAGCCAGTAGGAGGATGGCTCCTAAGGAGAGTGAGGAGTTAGCTAAGAAGACTCAGGATCTTTTGGAGAAGGGATAGATTAGGCCCAGTTTTTCTTGTTGGGGTTCTACTGCGGTGTTTGTCACTAAATCGGATGGATCACTGAGGTTCTGTGTGGATTATAGAGAATCAAACAAAGTGACTATCCATAATAAATATCCTCTTCCTCGTGTCGATGATCCCTTTGACCAGTTGCTTGGAGCTTCTGTCTTTTCTTAATTGGATTTAGCTTCAGGTTTCCATCAGTTGTGGGTAGCTGAGGACAGTATCCCCCTGACTGCATTTAGGGGACCAAATTGTTTCTATGAATGGTTGGTTATGCCTTTCGGGTTAACCAACGCTCCTACCTACTTTGTTGACCTAATGAACCGAGTCTTTCGTGATGTATTGAATAAGTTCGTTCTGGTATTCATTGATGATATTATGGTCTACTCTAAGTCTGAAGAAGAGCACAGGCAGCATTTGAGAATTGTGTTGGAGACTCTGAGGAGGCATGTTTTGAAGGCGAAGTTTTCTAAGTGCCATTTCTGGAAATCAGAACTCAAATTTTTAGGGCACATTGTTTCTGGTGAAGGTATCTCTGTAGATCCAGCGAAGGTTGAGACTATTCTGGAATGGAAGTAGCCGCAGACACCGACGGAAGTTTGCAGTTTTCTGGGATTGGCTGGCTACTACAGAAAGTTTATCATGGATTATTCCAAGATTTCTTCGCATCTGACTAAGCTGACTAGGAAAGGAGATAAATTCAAGCGGACATCCCAGTGTGAGAAAGCTTTTCAGGAATTGAAGACGAGGCTAACCATTGCACCAGTGCTAGCTATTCCGGATGGGAAGAGCAAATTCGAGGTTTATACTGATGCTTGTATAGTTGGTCTGGGAGCAGTTTTGATGCAGAATGGAAGGGTAATTGCATATGCGAGTCGGAAATTGAAGCCACATGAGAGAAACTACGCTACGCATGATCTAGAGTTGTTAGCCATTGTTTTTGCTTTGAAGATCTGGAGACATTATATTTTGGGAGAGAAGTTCGAGTTATCCACTGATCATAAACCGTTGAAATATCTTTTCTCTCAAAAGGATCTTAATCTAAGGCAACAACGGTGGGTCGACTTTCTGGCATCATATGATTTGGATATTCTGTATACCCCGGGAAAGGCGAATGTTGTAGCTGATGCACTTGGCAGGAATGCAGCCCTGTCTCTTCTGGAAGTTATTCCATCTCTTATTGAAAGGATTTCAAGCAATCAGGAATCAGATAATAGATTAAGAGGAATCATCAGAAAAGTTAAGAAGGATCAGTGTTCCAGTTTCAAGTTTGATGACCAAGGGACACTGAGGACCAACGGGAGGATCTGTGTTCCGAATTTCAAGGAATTGAAGTAGGAGGTCTTATTTGAGAGTCATCGCTCCAAATCGAATATTCATTCGGGAATCTCAAAGATGTATAAGGATACGAGAAGAGTTTTCTGGTGGCCGGGCATGAAGAAAGAGATTGCTAAGTTCGTGAATAGTTGTGCCATCTGCCAATAAGTTAAAGGAGATCAGCAGAAGTCAGCCGGATTATTGCAACCTTTGGAAATTCCGATGTGGAAGTGATCGATGGATTTCATCGACGGTTTGCCTAGAACCAAGAAAGGAAATGAAGGAATATGGGTTATTGTGGATTGTTTATGTGATGACCCAGAATTTTGGCAATATCAATTTAATAATCTAAATTGAAAATTAAATGGATATTGATAATTTTGTTAGTAATAATTCAAATAGATTTAATAATCTTCTTTTAATAAATATTTAAATTGGTAGATTTTATGTTTTTAAAACTAATAAATTGTCTTTTGTTTACAATATATATAATTGTATATATTGTAAATTTGATAAACTTTGATTTTGAATTTAATAAATGAATCAATTTTCTAATTCTAATTTATATTTGGTAAATTGGAAATTTGATTCAAATTTAAGATTTAACTTTTCAAGACAATTTAATAAATAATTATATGGTTTATACTTAGGAAAATCTTACTTGTTTAAATTTATATATTATTTAACTTAAATATGAATTTAAATTAGATTAACATCAAAGCTTTGTTTTATTTTCTTTTTAAAATATTGTTTGAATTTTATATAAGAAGTTTAAAAAATACAAATTACATATGTCTTAATTTATTAAGTAATAAAAGTAATTTATAGTCTCATTTATAAATTTTTTAGAATGGTTTAATTTGTTATTTTCAGATAATAATGATAATACTTAGTTTTTCATAAAACATAAATAGATTTTTTTATAAAGATAGGATTTGTTATTTTTAATTTTAATAAGAGTTATATATGCATCTATATATAACTTGATTTTAAAATTGGATTTGATAAATTAATTTAAATTTGAATTTAATGTCTTGAATTTAAAAGAATAAACACTTAAAAATATTTGAATAAGCTTATATTCATAGTTTGTTTGTCTCATTTCTTTTTAATAAATTAAAAAGGGAGAAACTCATTTATTTATACATAAGAAATAATAAATTTAGACTTAAGATTTTATAAACAATTTTAAATTAAAACTAAAATATTCTTAAGACTTAAAGACATGTGTTAAGCCCTTAATCAAACCAAGTGACAAATGTTAGGATAGGAACAAGTGTCCCCTTTAATTTTAATTTTCTTTAATTAAATCAAAAGTTTTGTTTATATAAACATATTACTCCTCATTTCATCTTCTTTTCTATTTTTCTTTTTCTAACTTAAGAAATCTTCAGATCTAAAATCTGAAATCATATACATGCAAAAACAGAATTCCTGTAAATAAGCTCCTCATAAACCAAATCAAAAATTGTTTGAATCTTCTTCAAAACCCAAAACCATCTTCAGAACTGTAATGCAAAATCTCCTCAAACCTGAAATGCAAAACATTAAATGACTAAATCCAAATTTACAACTCAATTCTGCAAATTCACAAACCTGCAGTCCTCTGTTTGAAAACAACATCTAAAACTGCATGCAACAACACTTCATCAAGCCTGCAGTCTTCATTCTGTTTTAAATCAATCCACGCCCACATTATTTTCCGGGAACATGCAAATAAAATCAGAGATGATGAATTAAAAAAAAGGGCAAAGCATGAAGCAAACTGCAGTTGTTAAAGTACTGCAGCAACTTGAAGTTTTCTGTTCAAAGCAATTCAAGTACAGGCTTTTCTAAAACAAGGGCTCTGCTCCTAAAATTAAGGTGAGTAACAATTTTTACTAAATAAACTTAAGTATTAAATTAGTTGCTTGTTTATTTCTGGAAATAAGTGTGTTTGCATGTTATATTTCAAGTTCATTTTTGATTAATACTGAATGTATGCATGCAGTTGAATATGTGATCTTGTCTGTCCAGGATTCAGATTTAAATTCTGTTCAAAAATCATGATATCATACTCAAATCCTTGTTATAGTTTAAGATATAAACATAGTATGTTATGTAAAATAAGTTAGAGTTTAAAACTTTATTAATATAAAAAGGAAAAAAAATCTCTATAATTGACTCTGGAAGTTAAAATATAACAGAACAAATTTTTGTAAATGGAAATTTGATCATCCAGTTTCATTGATTCAAGATTATGAATTGACTACTTAAACTAATACTTGAATTTTAAATCTGAAATCAGAAATTTTAGTTTGAAATTTGAAGAGTATTTCTAGTTTAACCAGAAATCATATTTACGGGTGATTCTATCGATCTAGAGAGTTTGGGTGGCCATGGTTTTTCCTAGTGATGGAGTGATGATCTAGGTTGTAGGGAAAAATATTGGATTAGGAATTAAAGATTTGGGGCAGTGATAATTTTGAATCAAATTTTTAAACCCTAGTTTGTGCATCCGGAAAAATTATGCACCACGACTCCTATGATTGACCGAGCCTTCTCAGATTTGGGGGAATGATAGATGGTGGGTGGATGAAGGAGCAGCCGAAGGTGAAACTCCTCTGATGGTCGGATTTAGGTGTTAGAGGTGATTTCTAGTGATCGACATTGATTCAGTTTTGGTCTCGAATGCTCGAATTTGAAATTGGGGTTCTGAAATTGATTTGAGGGTCGGAAACAAGATGAGGGATGATTGCTGACTTGCGCGTGTGGTCGCGAGCGGTCGACGTTGATGGCGACGGTGGTGCAGGTGCACGGTGATAGTGTTGTGTCAGTCGTGATTTGGGGAAAGAAAATACTCGAGAGTTATTCAAGTAGAATCGCATTTTGCTCGAAGCACTGGAATGTTGGACTCGAAGTATTTGTGAAGAGAGCTCGGGTGTGTTGATGTTACAGGTAATGTAAACCTGTTAGTATTTAATTTATATGTATTCATAATGGAAAGGGCGACTCGAGTTACTCGAGTTATTCTGAGATTTTCTCGGGTTGTTTCATACTTTAGCTCGAAGCAGGGGTGTGTTGGACTCGTAGTGGCAGTGTTGGGGAATCAGTTACTTTGGTTGTTGCAGGTTTTTGATAAACCTGACAGTATCTTAAAGTTTTTTTTATTTGCAAAATGAAATGATACTCGAGTTATTCAAGTTGTTTGAGTCTTGCTCGAGCTAATTTGTTGCAGTTTAGGATTTGTCATGTTTCAAATTTTAAAACTGAAAATTTAAATCATTAAGCAAAGATTTAAAATATGTTTTAAATCTAATTTTGTATTATGGATTCAAGTTTTGATTTGAATCATAGTGGGAAGTGACTAAGATTTTAAATTCAAATTTGTTTAAAATAATTTTAAAAGGGTTTTATTTGTTTAAAAATGTTTTTAAGAATTTGGATTTAAATTGGAATTTGAAATATAAAGGAATGTTTTTAACAATGTATAAATTTGATTCAAATCTGAATTTGATTCTTTGGTTTAAAATAAATTTAAGTTTTATAAATTTAAGTGTTTAAAACAAATTTGAATGATAAAGAAAATGTTTGAATAAAAAAAAGAAATTTGTTTTAACTTTTGTAAAATCTCTTTTATAAGAAAAGTATTATTTATCATTTAAAGTTTTAAATTGATTTTAAAACTTGTTAAAGTTAAATTTTAATTTAATGATTTGTTATTCATTTAATTATTAAGGTAATTAAGAATAATTAATTTATTGAATAAATTAATAAAATGGATAATTACTTAAAGTAATTAAGGGATTAATCTTAAAGGTTTAAGTTTAATTATTCTTAGAATAATTAACTTGTAATTAAGAATAATTAATTAAATAAGGTTAGATTTTTAATTAATGATTAATAATTAATTAATCAAGTAATAATGGATTAATTAAGTTTTAATTAACACTTAATTATTTAATTAATTAGGGATTAATTAATGAATTGTTTAATAGTTAATGAAGGTCATTAATTAAGGATTATTTAATAATTAATTAACATGATTAATTTTTAATAATTAATTAGATTAATTAATTTAAAGATAATCATTTGTGTAAATTGTTAAGTATAATTACTTATGGAAGTAATTAAGGAATTAATTACTTATTGTAATTAATTGAGTTTTATTTGATTAGATTAAGTTAATTAATTCAGTTTAATTAATTAAAATAATCATTTGATGATTTGTGAAGTATAATTACTTAATTAAATAAAGAGAAATTACTTAGAGAAGTAATTAATGGATAATTGTTGTATGTAATTAATTAAAGGTGATTTGATGTTGGAAGTAATTTAAGTATAATTACTTTGTGAGTTAATCAAGGGAATAATTTGAGATAATTAATTAAAGAGTAATTAATTTATTTAGTAAAGTAATTAAGGGTAGATAATTACTGAATGAGGTTAATCAAAAGTGATTAACGTTTATGGTTTAAATTAAGATTAATTACTTAATGTAATTAATTTAAATAAGGTAATTAATTTAAATGTAATTAGGGATGATTAATTGATCTAATTAATGATGCAATTAAGATTGATTAATTAAGATTAATTAATTAAAAATAAGTGATTAAGGGTAATTAATTAAGGATTAATGTAACTAATTATAGTTAAGTAATTAAAGGTTAATTACTATATTTGGTTAAGTATAATTAATTTGTAAAATTAATTAAAGGATAATTACTTGAATATAATTAAGGGATAATTATTCAAAGGTGATTAATTAAAGGGATTAATTGGAAGATGATTAATTAATTATTTTGTAATTAATTAATGGTAATGTAAGTAAGATTTATATTGATAAAGTAATTAATTTAATTCACTTTAAATTAATTAGAAATGATGTAATTAATTTAATTCATTTTAAATCAATTATATTTGGTATGGTAAATTATTGCTTATATGGTTGGATAAAGTTGTTTGCCTTGAATGGTTTGATCTCGAATATGAGATAGATAATGCTGAGTGATATGGATGCATGGCTGCATTATGATGATGATTTGGATTATCTTTTGGTAATGATAACATAGATTATCTGTTGTGATGATAATGTTGATTACCTATTGTGAATCTATGATTTATCTATCTGCGTGTATATAGATAAAGATATTGAATTGTTTTAAAACTTTAAATCAACTTGGACCTAAAAGACACGCTTTGGATTTCGATGAGACCGGGATCGGGTTTCCATATTTGGATATCCGAAAACCACATCGATCCAAATTAACGATAGGTCGTGAATCTTATGAGAAGAGTGAAGACTCGAGCTGTAAGGGCTATACGTCAGTATAACTCTGTGGGTGATTCCGTAATGAGTTTGACGGAATAGTACTTATAGATTTGAGATGGAGATTCAAAGTGCAAGGGTTATCATCATTAACTCTGAGGGTGATTCCAAAACGAGTATAATGAGATAATGCCTTCGGTTTCGTTCAAACCCGGAACGAACTTGTATGGATTGAATGCTTTCAGAACATCGTCAGGTGGACGATGAGCATTCTAAGAGATGTGTTCTCTAAAGGTAATCGTAGCCTCAATCCTCATCAACCGGGAATGGCTAAAACATGGGAGGTGCAGCAAGGCTTCGTGGGTAGCACCCACTGGAGAGCAAGATCGATCCCTGTCTAGAGTTCCCTTTTTATTCGGCTTAGTGGGCAGTTGGAATTGCGCACCAACTGCGGGGTTGTCTTGTTCGAACTATTCAGTAAGGAATGGGTCCGGCCTTGTGCTGCAGGGGAGCGGGTGTACTCCTCGGTACGTTGATCTAGGCCACGTACTGTGATAGGCGGTACCCCAGTAGCCTTGCCATTGTATGGAATCCAAAATCCAATAAGTGCCAACGGTTTTGATTGTATTACCCAATTTTGTGGCTAGTAGCTGGAATTTAATAGATGTAACAATTTCGGCTATTTCATATTTACTTGAAAACCCTAGACACTATTATAATATCATCGGATTTCCTATCAAATGCTTTGGTTAGCGTAAGGTAAATTTTTTTCCATGTTTATGTGTGGGAAGTCTTACGTGATACCTTTCTTTTCAAAAGGTTTTTGAAAGTTAAGCAACTTTAACCTGTTACACACACCAGACCCATGTCTGACCCGGAGTATATCTTTTGTTTTCATAAACTCTTGGGCACTCAAATTTTTACGAGCAGCCAAGGGATTCGGGTTAGCTTTGACGAATATTGGAGGAGCAATGGAGCAGGAGGCTTCAGCGTTAGATATGTAGTATTCCGCTGTGTGTTATGTGTTGTCTCTGGATTGTATTATGTTGTAAATACTAGACAGGTGTTTATAACTGTCTAGTATGTGTTGTACTTTGATAGTGGTTGTAAACTATGTAATACTTTATGTTATTAATATAATTTATTCGTTCCGCTGTTTAGATTCTTCTGTGTTGTTTTCTTCTTCTTCTCTTTCTTTCTCTTTTCTATCCCTTTCTTTCTTATTAGCGATGCGACTTCCTGGAGTTTGGAAGTTGGGTCGTTACAGTTTAACTAAGAGCGCCCATTTTATACCGGTTAAGGCAACTCGTACTGCAGCTTCTGTGGCAGAGATTTTCTTGAGGGAGATAGTCAGATTGCATGGTGTTCTATCAGTATAGTAAGTGATTGTGATCCTATCTTCACCAGCAAATTCTAGGAGGCTCGGCAATTAGCTATGGGAACGAGTTTGAGATTGAGTATAGCTTATCATCCTCAGACAGACGGACAGACGGAGAGGCTTAATCATATTCTAGAGGATATGCTACGAGCTTGTGTTTTGGATTTTGGTGGATCGTGGGAAGACCATTTTCATCTAGTGGAATTCTCTTATAATAATAGTTATCAGGCGAGTATTAAGATGGCTCCTTATGAAGCTTTATATAAAAGGCCGTGTAGATCCCCATCTTGTTGGATAGAATCGAAAGATCGTCTTGTGCTTGGAACCGATCTAATTCGAGAAGCTTCTGCGAAAGTTGAGCTTATCAATAAAAGGATGAAAGCTGCTCAGGAACGTCAGAAGAAATATGCTGATAATAGGCAAAGACCATTGGAGTTTGAGATCGGAGATTTAGTCTTTGTCAAAGTTTCCCCGATCAAAGGTGCTATTAGATTCGGAAAGACAGGAAAACTTGCCCTAAGATATATTGGACCATTCTGAGTGCTGGAAAGAATTGGTGCAGTAGCTTACATAATTGAATTGCCTGAATGGATGTCTGGAATTCATAATGTATTTCATGTATCCCATCTAAGGATGTTTGTCCATGACCCATCACTGGTTGTAGAACCAGTAGTCCAGAAAGATTTGGAAGTAGAACCAAACTTGACCATGGTTAGAAATCCAGTTTGAAGTGTTGATCAAGACGAGAAGCAACTCAAGAGCAAAGTAGTGAAGCTCGTCAAAGTGTAGTGGAGCGAGGATCCCAGAGATTGTACCTGGGAAACTCCGGATAGTTTTAGGAAAGCCTATCCGGATTTGTGTCCGGATAACTAGAGATTTGTGTTAGGATAAACTATTTGATTGTTGGTTAATGTATGGATGATATGTATGTTTGGATTGTTAGTATAAAATCTTTTGAATTAACTTTTGTTTTAAATTTCGGGGACGAAATTATTTTAAGGGGGAAGGAAAGTAACGACCCGGGATTTTGGCCATATTATTATAATAAGTATTTAATCTAATTAAATAAAATAAATGCTTTTCATTTATAAATAAATAAGATCTTTGGACTTTTACCAGTTATATATGTATATATGTTTTTTGAAGAAAATTTTGATTTGAAAATTTAAAATAGAATCTTTCAAAAATATTTGAAATAATATTTATCTTATTCAATTAAATTAAAGGTTCTATATCATTGACATTTGATATAATACATATATAAATGTAATCTAAATAATAATGTTTAAAATAAAACAATCCTATCAATATTAAATATAAATATAAAATATAAGTACAAATATATGTTATAAATCAAATATTTGAAATTTAAACTATAAATAGAAATAAAACTAAGAAGTTATGTTAACATCAACTTATATGGTTAAATATAAACATAAGATAATTCTAGTATTAATACATGCAAGACAAAACAAAATCTTTGACCAAACATAATAACAAGTATGTTGCTGTGTAATACACATATATGCAATGCAAAAGAGACAAACTATTCACATATAAAAAATATCTATGTACAAAAAAATAAATAAATAAATAATAATTAGATGTAAACATATAGGGAACATATGCATTTAATGCTTTCATCTCAGCACAAAAGTAAGGT
The DNA here is from genome assembly GCA_030765085.1 of Allium cepa. NCBI lineage: Eukaryota > Viridiplantae > Streptophyta > Magnoliopsida > Asparagales > Amaryllidaceae > Allium > Allium cepa. Next base: position 890,195,040 of record CM060929.1, read on the forward strand.
CAGCCGAAATATACAAATATCATTTCAAATTACAGTAAATTAAACATAAAAATCTGATCAAAGCACAAACTTGTACCAGAAGACACCACTTTGTCCAAACCTGTTTCCTTTATATATACATCTACTTTAGCTCCAATTCGTTCAAAATTTAGGAAGCCTGAAATAAAATAAACATCATTATTTACAAACTCAAACACTCATTCAAAATCAGAAGCAGGGAAGATTTTCAGGGAATTCAAACTCCAGCTCTTCAAAACCAGAATTGTTCTTTGTTTCAACAATATTTCAGGTGAGTAAACATACTATTTTTGAAATTTAAATCTTGATAATTAGTTCATGAAAATCTTGTGCTTGCTGTATATTGTAAATAAGTAGTTCTGTAATGTTTTCTGTTATACTGGAAGTTTTAGTATATCCTGTTCTTCAGTATTTCTAATTTCAGAGCAAAGAAAAGTACGAAAATTTAATACTTCTTCTTACAAAACATTTTAAACTTAGGATTTTAAACAAATTATGTTTGCTTAAACTTAAAATCATAGCCTGGAAATTGTTTGAAGCTTGACAGTGTAACATGGATTATGTATATTCAATTTTAAAGTAAAAAGGAAATCATATGTTAAAATTCAAATATTTTAATTTGTTGATTTGATTATATATCTTGAATAAACATTCAAAAGTAGGATTTTTAAAACAAAAATGATGATTTTTGGATAAGTATACAAGGTGCAGTTCATAAATGAACCAAAAATGCTTTTTCATCAATTTCTGATAATTTAAAAAATCGTAGATGCTGAAATTTGTTGTGAAGCTAGCTTAATGATTTACAAATCCAAGAAAAATGTTAAAAAAATTATCGATTGAATGAATTGTTGGGTAGAGATGAGTTTAGGGTTTTTGGTTCGAGTTTGCAGTGGTCTGTAAATGCGGTGATCTCGTCACCATGGGTTGATCGAGCTGCACGCGCTTCTTGGGGTTGGTAGAGAGGGGTATCGGCGAGGTATGGGAGGAGTTGCGTTGCCATTGATGGTCGGCGTGAGTGGATCGAGGCATTTTCTTTTGGGTGTGTTCGAGTTGCAGTTTCGAACGACTGGGTATATTTTGATTTCGAGTTTTTCGCGTCAAATCGAGTTTTGTTTCCGTGAGTGGTGTTGTTTTGTGACTTGCCAGAGGCGACGTGGTTCGCCGGAGTAATGGTGAAGTGCCGTGCACGTGCACAACGAAGGGTGTCAGCGACTTTAAGTAATGATCGACTCGAGTGATACTCGAGTAAGATAGGGGATGCTTGGGTTATACCTTGGTGCGTGAGTGCGTTTGTGTACAACAGTAGTTTTAACTAAAAAAGAGAGAAAGAGTAGAATAAGAAGAAAAGTAGGAGGAGAAGAAGAGATGAGGACTCGGGAAATGGACGAGAGGAGCTCGAGTTTTACTCGAGTAAACAGAGGATTTTCCACGGGTTTCAGTTTCTAGTGGATTATCTTAATAAAAATTTTAAGTTAAATGATAAACAAAGTTTAGCATTAATAAAGTAAATAATGTTGGTAAATTTTAAGTTAAGATTTGATTTAAAAGTTATTAATGGATGTTTTCAAAGGTAAGATTAATAATTAAATTATATTGTAAGTTAACTAGAATGTAAATTAATTTATAATTGCAATTAACTAAGTAATTTAAGATTAAATAAATTTGTAATTAAAGATTGATATTGATAATTATGTGTTTAATCAATTTGAAATTAAGAATTTTAGTTAACTACTTAAAGTTAATTAATAAATAAGTAGTAGTTAACTAATTATGTAATTAATTTAGGATTAATGATTAATTTATTGTATTTAATGATTAATTAAGTAATTACTGATTAATAAATGGGTAGTTAAATTCTATTAATTAATAATTAAGGTTATTAATTAAGAATTAGGAAATAACTAATTAAGTGAGTAATTAAGTAATAATTAATAAATTTAATGAGTTGATTAATTAGTGATTAATTAAACATGATAAAGTGATTATTCTTAAGTAATTAATTAAGTTAAGTTAATTAAGCTAATTTTGATATGAATTGATAATTCCTGTTTGATTGATTATGATATCTATTTGGTGATATTCTGTGATACTCATTGATATGCATTGATATATGTTGATGACTGTATGACTTATCTGTGATAAATGTTATGTGAATTCAAAGCATTGAATTAAATTGTTTAAATTATTAAACAACTTGGCCTTTAAAATGGCGTTTGGATTTCGATGAGACCGGGATCGGGTATCGGTTATGATTATCCAAAAACCACATCGATCCAAGTTAAACGATAGGTCGTGGCATCTTAGTTGAAGGTCGAGATGGTGTTTCAGAATGCAAGGGTTATTGTCGTTAACTCTGAGGGTGATTCCAAAATGAGTGTAACGAGATAATGCCTTCGGTTTCGTTCGAACCCGGAACGAACTTGTATGGATTGAATGCTTTCAGCACATCGTCAGGCAGACGATGAGCATTCTAAGAAATGGTTCAATAAAGGTAATCGCAGCCTCAAGCCTCATTAACAGGGAATGGCTAAAACAGGGGAGGTGCAGCAAGGTTAGGTGGGTAGCACCCAAGCAAGACTAGATATACCCCTGTCTAGATGTCCCTTTATTTTCGGCTGTGTGGGCAGTTGTTGGCTACAGCTGCGGGGTTATCTTGTTCGGGACTGTTCAGTAAGGAATGGTTCTGGCCTTGTGTTGTATGGGGTCGGAAGTGATCCTCGGTACGGTGATCTAGGCCCGTACTGTGACGGACGGTACCCCAGTAGCCCTGCCATTGATGGAAACCCATTTTCCCTACGAGACCCTACGGTTTTGATTTGTATTACCCACTTTTGTGGCTAGTAGCTGAAATTTAATCGTGTAATAATTTTGGCTATTTTCTATTTACCTGAAAACCCTAGACACTATTATAATATCACTGGATTTCCTATAAATGTTTTGGTTAGCGTAAGGTAAAAACTTACCTGTGTTTATGTGTGGGAAGTCTTACGTGATACCTTTATTTTCAAATGGTTTTCAAAGTTAAACAACTTTAACCCGTTTACTCACACCAGACCCATGTCTGACCCGGAGTTTATTTTTCTGTTTCTCATAAACTCTTGGGTACTCAAATTTTTATGAGTAGCCAAGTGATAGGTATTGGATTGTTGAGTTCTGGAGGAGCTGGAGCAGGAGTCCAGACGTACCTATGTATCTATCTAGTTCCGCTGAGTTAGTTGATGTATGTTGTGTTGGGATGTATGTAGTGGCAGATGTATATATGAATGTCATGTGTATGATATTGTGTAACTATGATATATGTAAAATTATGTAATAGTTATGTGATGTATTATATTTTGTTCTGTTTCCACTGTGAGATTCTGATGTTGTTATTCTTTCTTTCTATCTTTTCTATTTCTACCTCATTCTTTTTTTATTGATGATACGTCTTTCTATGGTTAGAAAGGTGGGTCATCACAATAACAATATACAACATATATTTTTCAAAATAATATGTCCCAACACGGGTAATATAATAGCGCTATAAAACCGTAATCCGAGAACGTACCTATTTGTCGGGCAAACAATGCTTAAATTATGAAACCAAAAGCAGTAGCAATTGCTTCCGTAACCTGTATTTCACTCATATAATCTAAAAGGGGTTAATAATTTTATAAAATGAAATACTAATTTTGTTTCATCCACTAGCAAACAAATCAATGTCAAACAACAATCACTTGCAAACAGGCATCCAACCATCACATAGAATCATCACAAATCAATCATTCATTCATATAAAAAAAACAAATAGTTGTTTGGGTTTTGAAAACTTTAAATTGTACAGAATGAAAATAAACTACTAAGTGTATCATTTACTCAACAGTCTTAGATGAAACTAAATAGATTATTCATACATCTAAACAAATTTAAAGCATCCTTGCCCAAACAACCATAAACCAAACAAACAGCACTTCCAAACAATAAATCAAGTTAAATTTTCAAATTCATAGCATTTATTGTTTGATTCGCTTTTATTCATATAATGATTTATCTTTTAATTCACATTTATTTCTTGCAAAATTTCATTTTTGTTTATTCATATCAAATAGATTTCTTTTTTATTGCATTACATTCATTCATTCACTACTTAATTTCATTTATTTACAGTATTCATCCTTCTACCTATTCTTATTATAAATAACCTCAACCATTATTTAAGTTTATTGTCATTTCTTTATAATACTTACATTTCTATTAAACTAGTAGCATTTCAATTATGCTTAAGTTTATAACACTACAACATCAAATTCTTATTCATTAAGGTGATTCATTGAACCTTTTCATTTATATAAATTTTTCTTGTACAATTTTCCATTACATTTTCTTATTAAACATTTCAAATTTTTAAATCTTTTGGTAAGTTATATATATGTTTCTAAGGATGTAATAGAAAGTTACCAAGTTTATTTTATTTCTTTTAATTTACTTAATGCTTAATAATAATATCCTTTGTCTTATAGGTTCCAAATTTCAAATTTCTTTTAATCCCGTTTATAACTCAGCATTAAGTCACTTATTTAAATTAAAGGTTCCAATTATAAATTAGTTACAACCCATTTCGTATAGTAATTGAAACTATTGATTAATGGAAACTTTAAGAACTAAATACCGGGTTAAATTTTCAAATCATTTTAAAATAACAGATAAATATATAGTTATAATTTATGTATATCCAATTATAATTAAAACAATTTGAAAATTTTTATATGGTTTATCAAAACAAATATGCAGTAAACTACTACAGTGGCCTTCCCACTTCGAAACTCGAAAATGAATGTCGATGATGCGTGCACTCATCACCGAAATTATTTTCCAGCGACAAAGAGGGGAGTATAGAACTTATTTCTTCCAAATTTTTCTTCAAAACAATCCTTTCAAATCATATTGAAATATTTATATCAAAAAATACTTCTAGTAATATTATTATTATATTCGATAATCATTCGAAAGAAATCTTCAAAACCCCAGAACTTAAGTTCTAAAATTTCCGACTTGATTTATTTTATTTTCAATCTTATTTCAACTATTATTTATAAATTTCATTGCCTAACAACCAATATATTGCAACCAAATATATATCATTTATAAAATTTTATTTTATATATAGAAACTATAATAGGCAAAATTATTTCATTCACCTATATTAAAAACAAATATTATGTCGGTCTGTCCTATTAAGTGTTTAGAAATTCCTATTGATGTCATAGCGTCCCATGCACCAACCAGAATTTTTAAACACAAAACGAAACAGATTAACACAATAATAAAACCTTTTTATAACACTAACAAATATGCTCTCTCATATATACTCTCAGTGACTCATCCTAGGGTATTGCTACCCTATTAATAAAGAGTCAAACCACACAAAGCTAAGGTTTATCGCTAAATCAAAGCTCTGATACTAGACATAACGTCCCTCCTTTTCGCACGGTTTAAACCGACGATAAACCATACACGTCAGACTTAAACCATACGGAAGGGCGAATCGTTATGGGGTAAATAAGAAAAAGAAGAGAAAGAAAGATAGACAAAAATAGAATCTTGCAGCGGAACGATAAAATATAATAATCAAATATACAGTTCATGAAGCTGTTTACAAAATATTCGATTATTCTTATAAAATATACATATCAGAGTTACACATACCAAGGAATAATAACAATGCAGCGGAAAAATGTGATGCAGTGGAACACTATAGTAAATATTAGTAATAATAAAATCTTCATGTTCGTCCTCCAGAAATAAGGCCTTCAATTCCTGAAATGTTCAGTCTGACTCGAGCGAATTGAAAAGACAAAACACTCGATTCACATCTCCTATAAAATATGAGTGGAATGGCGTCAAAGATGTTTACGGGATTTGACATCTCCTATCCAGTGTCTAACGTGAGTGCAGTAACTTAAGAGATGTTTGGGATTCACATCTCTTAAGGATCCATTAAACTATCTACTATGTTGTAATATACGCTATTATAATAATATCTAAAGTAAAGTATAATATACTGAAAATAGCGTTAAGGGGTTACCCAAATAGCCCTTAACACACTTTTATATTCCTATAGTCTATATAGTACCGTAATCTCCCCCCCGTAATGGGCATCGTCAGAGGGCACTCCATAGGTATGGTACAAAACAAAATCGTATGAGGCGCGCTAAGGTAGGTGACACGACACAACCAGGCAATGCCAGGGTAGATATACCAATTACGCTTCCGGGCCGGTGGTAACGCATAGCCGCAGATACCGCCCACCTCGAGCCACACCCTAAAATAGAAAAATCAAAAGTGGCCACCGAATCAAATCAAAAGTCAAAGTATAATATCGAAGGGATGTGTCCGATTAAAGGTGCTACCTCATTGTCCCGTCAATCGCTCCTGTTTTAGCCACCTTATGTCAACTCACGAGAGTCGGGTTCACGTATTTACCTCAAAGGAAACACCGCCACCATCCTACTTCTGGAATCTCCACCGCGTACACGGTTGTTAAAGTGGTTTTCAGAGTTGGCAGAGAGTATGACAACTTCTGATCCCGGTCTCTTTAACAATCAAATGTTATTATAACACCGCGGTCATTTCAAAATAACTTATACTTTAAAACCAGAATATAATATCCATTTCAAAACCATGTAAATACGATATCATTTCTTTTTTAAAACCCAAATCAATACGATATCATTTTTATTTCAAATATATCCTTTTCAAAATCATAGCACTTTCAAATTTATATACCTTGAAACCCATGGCTTTGAAACATAACTTCTCATACTTAAATCATTTAAATATTAAATTACTTTATAAAATAAAATAACTTCTTCAATATCACAAATATATTCCAAATACCGATTTGAACCTCCAAACAAACCATTTCAATTTATATATTTCAAAGCTTCACATATTCCACCATTTCAAAACTAGTTCTTTGATAATTCCATATATATATATATATATATATATATATATATATATCAAACTCAATTACTATTATTTAGATTTGAAATGTTTACTTAATAAATCCAATATAATTTAAGTAAAACTTTTAATTTAAAACAACTGGATATTCTTTCAACTTATTTAACTTGATATATTCATTTATCTCAACTTTATATTCATCTAAATCACTTTAAACCAAATCAAGTTATAAGAATCATACCCTTTAAAATCTCAATTTTATTTAGATTTCAAATCACATTTATTCGAGTAAATTCTTAATTAATTCAAATTAAACCAATTTCATATTTATCTTCCGACTTAATTTTTATTTAAGTCATTAAAACTCTATATATACAATATCTTAAATAGTTACTTAACCATATAATATAAAACAGTCAAACTCCATGAATAAACTTATTTTTATTACATAAATTTATACATAGCTTAAATTCAAGAATTTAACTATATATATAAAAATAATAATTATATAATATCAAAATTTATTATTTATTAAACCGTATATTTCTCTCCAAAACCATAGAAATCATTTAAAATATTTATATATATAGACCGACGGTGTCTGTATATAATTTTCTATCCTATGGTCAAGTGATATGGATATTTATCATTTCAATCCGTAATCTAAAATAAAAATACGGTTATATATCATTTCAAACCACAATATCGAATCAATAATGATAAAGCAATAAAGAACTTGCAGATTATGATGATAAATAAACATCATTCACCCATCATACAATCATACATCCATCACAATCATCATCCAAACAATCAATCAACTATCAATATATAACTGATAATACTTAACAGGTAATTAACTGGCAGTTATGTTCAATAATAAATTAAATAACGATTTAATTTAAATAAATGAAATTAACTGAGATGATGATTAAAATATAGAAAAGTCATAAATAAATGCATAATCACAACAAAACTTTAATTTAACAAACATAAGAAATTTTAGAAGTTGTGAGTGGGTTAAACACTCACCTTTTGAATTTAAATTGATTTAAATTCAATTTAATCTCAAAAATCAAACAGCCTCAGAATTCGTCCAAACCAGCGCCAAAATGTCTGGAATTCTATTACGATCGCAGCGGAGAAAACTGCGCACGAATCTGAATCCGTATGCAAAAGTTATGCGTATATGAACATTGCAAAAATTAAATTTGAAAATAAATAAAATAAATAAAGTAAAATATGCTATCTCCTTCAACGTTCTCTCTGCCCAAACTAACCCATACGCACGCTACCTAGTGAACGTCAATACACCACCAACGGCCATTACAGTCCGATCCAAGGGTGCTGGCATGTGCGTCCAAGCCTGCATGTCCACCGCTCGAAGTCTCGCCTCAGCCGCTAACACCATTAGTTCAAACGAAACCAAAACCCATCGCAACTTCAAGACCAAGTTCAGGAGATTATGAGATCATCCAAGTCAAATCCACCGTTCAGAACGTATTGGACGAAGATATCTACAACTTTCATTTAAGAGTCGATGCAAATCGATGGTCGGATGGAGGGATCTAGGAGGAGGAAGACACGCGATTCTCAGCCATTGAGAAAAAGATGGCGGCTGTAGGGACTCTAGGGTTTTGAAATAAAAAAAATAATATTTCGCCTCGTATAGCATGCTATTTATACAGTTTAACGTCAAAAACGAGTCGGAGTCCAATCGAAGCGTGCCATCTTTCAATTGAACACATTAATTAAGGTTTTAAAACCAATAAATGAATTTACCTTAATTTCATTCTTATACCAGTTTACTAATTTATATACATTACGTATTAATTCATCAATTAACATGATTTGAACTATTTTCCCCAATTCACCAACTTCTACCTTAAAATAAATTTGCGTTTCTATTAAATTTATATTCACACTTCCTTTATTATATTAATTACCTTTAAAGTAACGTTTATTATCAACAACATACATTATAATTACTTACAGAACATTAATTTTTCAATGACCATTTATTATAATTTAAATTCATTAATTTAATTCAATGCTTACATGTTGTTTTCATATATTCAATTTGTAGCTAAGTACATCTACATTATTTCCGTTGATTTGAATTTCGTTCAATTTATTGATAATTACCTTAGTTAACATTAACGTAATATTAGATTATAATTTTTGTAACTGATTTCCAATTTAAAATCAACTAGCTACAAAATAGGTAACATACAAAAACCCTTAGCGTTAATCCTTTTGTCGCATTGATATGCTTTTATTACTTCCAAATCAATGTTGCCATTTATCTTCATACTACAAATTTCATTCACTTATGTTTAATTTATAGCCAAACATAACATTTAGATTTATTTTCATTAATTGGTATTCCATTCAATTCATAAATTTAATAACTGGATTGGTATTATTAACTTGCATTCTAGTTATTATTTCATAAATATGATTCCCAATCATTTCTTTAATTTATACTAACGTTTAAAAGTTTATTACTTAGCTTTATTTACCTATCTTCCATTTCATAAACAAGTGCACCATTTACGTTATTTCACTTTTATTGATTTCACTTCAATTGTCAACAATGGGTTTTTTTTTAACCATTACTAAAATTCATTCTTAACATTCATTTCAATATAAATTATAATTTTTTTTATTTCTTTCTAAATTAAATTACAAAAATTTAATTAAAAATAACCAATTTATTTATTAAAATTTACGGGCCGTTACACAGTCATCCAATATCAATAATCAAATATCCATTACAATCATCATCCATGTCAGTCAATAACATCAACAGATAAATGATCATCAATAACAGATATAAAATTGACAATTTAAAATTCAATATTAAATTAAACGATAATTAAATGTAATTAAAGTAAATTTTAACTAGAATGACAAATTAAACATACCAAACATCAATCAGTAATTTTCTAATCGCATCATAAATTTAATTTAACTAATATAAGATAATCTTGTAGTTGTGAGTGGGTCAAAGCACTCACCTTCGAATTTCAAATCGATTTGAAATCCAAAATAGGGCCCAAAATTTAATAGCCTCAGAAATTGTCCAAACCTGTTATATAATGGCTGGAATTTCAATATGATCCTAATGGAATAAACAACATGCAAATCCGAGTCTGTATACAAAAGTTATGATGATTAGAACGATTTGAAATTGAAATAAAATAAAATAAATAATAAAAAACTGCCATTACAACACAGCCACATCATTATGTTTCCTGGCCCAGAAACCGTACTCAACCTTCACGACTGCGACTGTAGCCCTAGCCGCCTTGCCTTCGATCAATATCATTCTGCCCCTGATCAACTTCAACCAGATCTAGCCCTAGCACTGTGCACGCTTGGCCTGGCCGCACCTTCACCCCCGACGTCGAGATCTCCGGTCCTCTCTAGCTTGTTCGACCGCCGCCGCCTTTAAACGCTGATCGAGGTGAGCTCGTGCATCCCTTTGACGAATGGCGACTGCTGATGAACACAGCTTGGCGAACTCTATCACCCTATACCCTCCGATCGTCGCCCAGACAAAGATCCACCGTCCAATCTCATCGACCGCTCATGAACGGTCGAGAATAAATTACAATTTTTGGCCAAACAATGATTGATTCAAAAAACGAATCATATAAGTGAATTACGCTCGTTGAGAGCTTTGAGTTGATATATAATATGATAAGGTTTGAGTTATTTTAATTTTTGAAATTGGTTTGGGAATTTGATCGAGGGTTTGCAATTTGATTTTGCTTCTGCCATTGAAGAAGGAACAGACATAAGTTGGCATCAAAATAGACCGAAAGACTGCAAGGATTTGAGAAATAATGTCTATTTATATTAACAATGCCCGATAAGAAATAAATGAACATCCGAATGGATTTGAAACGACAAATATGACCTGAAATTCCCGTTCTATTTCCGGAACGAAAACATGTCATCCCATATATCAAAATAAGTGTTTTCGACAATACTAAACTCAATGGAATAGATTTCAAGTCCTAGTTCCATCGTATGAAGAAGTTAGCTTAAAATCAGCTGATTTCAAATTGATTTCAAATTGAATTTAATTAAATTGATTTCTACGCGTTTTGAGCCCGTACGATCAAACGACAAGTCTGATCGCTACGAAACATGAAACCTTAAAAAATTCACCGTTACGACTCTGATGAAATTGGTTTCAACGAAATCTGAGGCAGTTGCCAAAATGGCTATTTTCAAATTAATTAAATAAATTAATATTAAACTAATTAAATCACTTTTTTAATTTCAAATTTAATAACTAACAAGTTTCATCATTTTTGATTACTTAGACATCTATAATAGTTTAAAACAAATTTACATATCAACTCAATATTAATTATTTCACTAATTACAGTGTTCAATTTCAACTGTAATTAAATCCAATTAATTATAATTTAATTACAATAAATTTGATTAAATTTGATTTTAAATCTTTTATTCGATCAATTATTACTCTATACACATAGTTAACATTTGTTTATATCTTATTACATTAGCATTTTACCATTATCATCTTAGTTTTCATTAACATAGTATTTACTTACATTTAATTGCAATAAATCTATTTATCATAGCTTAAATTCCAATAAACTTATCAAACTTGATTTCAATTCTTTTTATTCAATCAATTGTCATAATATGAATAAAATTTACATTGGGTTACATCTGATTGAGTCAATATTCTAGAATTATCAATTTAATCTACATTAGCTGTACTAACTCAGTGAATTAATTGCAATGGAGTTCCAATTTAATTAACAGACCAAATAAATCGGTAACATAAAATAATTGTTACCATTAACTTTTAATCACATCTTATAAGTTTATCATTCACAACAAGTGTTATAATTACTACCACAACACTAATTTTATTTAGTTTACAATTTATTACATACTATTTAATTGGTACAACATTTATATTATCTACTACTCTTTTAAACCAACTATCAATTAATACACACACTATTGCCATTAATTTACAATCTATAACCAATTATAAATTTTTAATAATTTCAATTAATTAGGATTACATTTAAAGCAGTCATTAATTACTTTAAATTAATAATATTACATTGCATTCCAGTTGTATTCTTTATTATTAAATCACAAGTTTTTATTTCTTCCAACATTAATTCACAAAACCTTATTAAATTAACTATTTATAATTATCAAAAATTATGTGTCGTTACATTACCACTATGAGAGATAGAACTTAGGCCACTTAATACCTTTTAATAAAAAAATAGACACACTCTGACCATTTAAGACCTTAATTGAGATATGCCCCATCATCTAATACCAATTACGAAGGCGTACACCTCAAAATACCTATCTAACTGACATTTGCATGGAAATCTCTTCGAATACTTAATATTTAAATTAAAGCAGACTGTTCTGAGATATCCTTAATCGTGCATAAACCCAATCCCGAACATTTAATACTTCATATAAGGGAAAGAGGCGGGCCCTCAAACAGTCACTTAATACTTTCAATTCCTCGAAGTAGGTCCTTCGTATTATGATCCATACCCTATGGAGACATCTCACATTAGTTCGACTATTCGTAGGAACTGGTAGCCAGATTAGCTAGGCAGATTTACTCTATAAAATGGGGAATAACTTTGCATCATTCGTGGTTAGTTTTTACAGGCGATGTCTCACATTAGCCTTAAAGTCACAGTACTGGTAGCCAGATTAGCTAGGCAAACTTCTTTGTTCTTTTAACTGATCTCACATCCTCGTAACTTAGTCATATATCATAACATTCTCTAAGTATGTTATCACACATCTTACCGTATTAATTATTTAGGCCTTATAAGAAATCTTCTTATTTTGCCTAATTAATTGCTTCCTTGGAAGGATTTTAAATGACAATTATTAACCTAATTTACTATGTAATTAATACATTACAATTATACGTTACTTACACTGGCTCATATACATATAAGTACACATTTATTAGGAATGTGAAGCTTGTACCCTAAACTACTACTCAAATGTCAAATCTTCCAATATTGTATAAGTCTCATTTCCATAATAGCATTAATAGCACTTCTACCATAAATCCAATATTCCAAAATCAAATCAATAAACTTCTACTAGAATCCATGTCCAACTTATTTTATATTAATGGAATAAAATCATAATAATGGAAACTTAGAATTTAATAGGCTTTACACTTCGTTCAACTCCTTTTTACATAAAATTAGACAAGGGAATTTTTATTCAATTTATAGAAATAGGCAGTGTAAACTACAAGTAAGAATTAATATCTTACACACAATTTATATATCAAATCTCTTAATCAAATCCAAAGAAAAAGGATAAAAAGTGGAATAGAAAGTAAAACACATATATTGCAAAATCCACAAAACTCCATTATTTTAATAAAAACAATTAGGGTTCCAACATATGAATTGACATTTCACTTTGGGGGAATTTTGGGGATTTTTAATGTGATGTTTTTGTAATCCAAAACTCCCTAAGGCATATATCGAATCCAAATTACAATATTTAATTGCTAAAGTAGAAAAAATAAGATTTCCATTCACAGAGTCCTTTTCTTTGCCTTCTCTTGAATTTGACATGCCTTAAATTAACCCTTTCAGATCTCTTCTTTTTGATATGTACAGTAAGGATTACTATATATGTTTGATTCAGAAATATAGAGGTTTGGAGGAGAAGAGATTGAGAAAACAAACAATAAACAAAGATGTGTATATATATAGGATTTCTGACAAAAAATCCTAATGGAGTTTTCTGAATCTATAAAAAAATGACCTGATAGAGCTTCACTAACATTCCTAAAATATTGTGTGAATAAAAGTGAGGGGGCTAGGATCTTGTTTATAATCACTGCAACGCACCAGAACCATTGGATGAAGGCCGGTTAAAAATTATAAAATTAGGTACCTTAAAGTAAACTGAAGCCTAACCACCACTTACAAGCAGCGGTCGACTGCCATCTTCCCGTTGGTCATGGGTACGGGGTCGACCGCTCCCCTTATTTCGAGAATATTTTAAATACCATTGATTTATTTTTATTTATTTCCTTAGTTGTAATTTAAGTTAACATTATTTTTGACATTTACTTAACTTCCATGTATAAGTACCATTAACTTTTTAATTTCAAATTTGAAAATCAAATATTTATTTGAATTTGAAGTCAATTTGAATTATTTTAAACCAGAAAAATTCAAATGCTTATAACTTCTTCATTTTAGCTCCGTTTTTAACATATTATATATGGAAATTGATCAATAAATTTCCATGAACGAAGCGACATAACTTTCATGGTCAAATTCCAAATTTTACAAAATTTTCATTTTTACCACTATCTTATTTAAAATAATTTATCCTATGTCTTTATTTATGGTTGATTTTATTGGATGTTACATTCTTCTCCTTTAAAGGAATTTTGCTCCGAATCTCCCCAAGGGGGGAATAGCATAATGTGTAATAAACATCCATGTCACACAACCAAGTTATATATACAAGCATCTACTCAATCAAATGTGCAATGTGATTATGTACCATAGACATATTATAAGTGAGCTCAATCCTAGCATGAGTGTGTGATCAAGACATTCAAGTATGTATGAAAATACCCTAAACATGCATAAATCTTTCTACATGATTGCAAATTTATAGTGAAAAGTTTAGCAACCATCACCTACCATCCAATCTATCAACCATGATGTAACCAAAAATCCTAATTTTGGAGAGAAAAGTTTACTAGCGAAAAGTTTTAGATGAGAGATCCTCATCATTTCATCAGTTCCCCATATGCTTTCCACTAGGTTGTCCCCCTATTATACTCAAACCAGTCTAACTTCTTTGTTGTGGAGCTTCCTAGTTCTATGCTCCATAATGCGTGCGACGACACATGATGCTATTGGCTCCATCTCAATATCCCCCAACCGATCGGGATTTACCACAACGACTGTGTCACGAAGGCATTTTCTCAATTATGAGATGTGAAAATCATCTTGGAATCCTATCAATCTATCTGGTAGCTCCATGTGATAAGAAAGTCTTAATATCCTTTCCAAAATTTGGAAAGGCCTAACAAATGTTGGTACCAATTCCCAAGCTTACCATAGCTTATTAATTTCTAAGAGGGGAGACTTTTATTGACATCGAGTCTCCAACCTTGAGATCTAACTCATTCCTTCTCCTATCTGTGTAGTATTTCTAGCAGTCTTGTGATATCTCTATACATTGCCTGATTAACACTGCTTTTTTCGAAGTACCGTTAATCAAATCTGGTCCGAGCAAAATTTTATCGATGGTTTCACACCAAAAATTTGGCAACTTGCAAGCCCTCCCATAAAGCACCTCAAAGGGGACCATACCAATAATCACTTGGTAGCTATTATTATATACGAACTCAACTAATGGTAGATGCAGCTCCCATTGTCCTCCGAAGTCCATTATGCAAGCCCTCAACAAGTTCTCTAAGATTATATTCACCCTTTCGGTTAGACCATCGGTCTGTGGGTGGTAAGCAGTGATAAGATTAAACAAAGTTCCTAAAGCTGCTTGCAAACTCCTTCAGAACTTGCTAGTGAATAAAGAGTCCCTATCACTAATAATGCTTGTAGAATTCCATGTACTCAAACCACCTCCTTAATATAAATCTATGCAAGAGAAGTCGCAGTCTTATTGTTCCTAACAGGAATAAAATGGGCACTCTTAGTGAGTTTATCTACTACAACCCAAATAGCTTCATTACCTCTCTGACTTCTAGGAAATCCTTTTATGAAGTCCATCGAAATGTGCTTCCATTTCTAAGTCGAATTATCCAATGGTAAAAATAGTCCTTCGAGTTTCCCTTGCTTAGCCGTTATTCTTGGACATGTTAAACATCAAGCAACAAACTCAGCTACCCTCTTCTTCATTCTCGGTCAAAAGAAAATTCTCTTTATATCCCTATATATCTTATCTCCTCTGAGGTGAATGGTTATCTTTGATTGGTGACACTCTAGAAGTACTTGCTCCAACACACTGTCAAACATTGAGACATAAAGAGGTCTATCCCTTCTTAAACATCCTTTCTTGTCAATTTATATCCATCGACATGGGGAAAAACATTTCATTTTCTCAACTTATCCAGAACCTCTATTATCCTTTCATCACTCTTTTGCTCAAGCCCAATGTAGTCCATCATGGCCGGCTGAAACTCCATCACTGCCAAAAAGCTTTGGATGGGTTTTGTTGGTAGTTGAAGTTGAAATTTGAGAGGAACATCATCTGCCTCCTTTCATATATAGCACTATGGCAGGGTGCCTTTGACTGAGGGCATCGCCGATGACGTTCCTTTTTCTAGGGTATATTGTATACCAAAGTTGAATGATGCTATATACTATATCCACCTTTGCTGCCTAACGTTTAAATGATTTTTGTAAAATATGTATTGAGTGATTTACGGTTAGTAAACAACTCAAATCTTTCTCCCAAAAGATAGTGCCTCCATATCTTTAAGGCAAAGACAATAGCTTCGAACTCTTAGTTTTGAACTGGGTATCTCTGCTCATGGTCCTTAAGTTACCTACTAGCATAAGCACTATCCTTCCTTCTTGCATGAGAACTACTCCTAATCCAATGCCAAATGCATCCATGAAAACTGTAAAAGACTTTGACCCATTGGGAATGGTAAGCATAGGTGCACTTTTCAGTAGTTCGTTGAGTTTCTTGAATGCTTTAGTGCATTCATCATCCCAAGTAAAGACTGGATTCTTCTCAGTCAAGAGAGTTAAATGGACTTATATTTTTGCAAAGTCCTTTATGAACATCCTATAATAGCTTACTAACTCGAGAAAGCTCCTAACTTCCATTGCATTCTCTGGAATTCTCCACACTTGAATAGCTTCAACTTTTATGAGGTCCATCGCCAATCCATGTTAAGAAGCAACGTGTCCATGAAACCTTACATTCTTCTTCTAAAAGTGACATTTATCAAATTTGGATCTTAGTTGATGCCTCCTCAAAATCCTTAGTATATCCCTTAAGTGATCATCATGCTCTCCTTCACTTTTTGAGAATACTAAGATATCATTAACAAACACTAAGATGAACTTATTAATTTATCCCCTAAATACTTTACCCATCAAATATACAAAGTATGTGGGGGGGCATTATCAATCCTAAAGGCATTACCTTCCACTCATGGAGTCTATAAGCTGTGCAGAATGTTGTCTTTGACTTGCTATCCTCTACGATCCCCAAGTAATGAAATCCAATTGCCAAGTCCAATTGAGAGAAGACTTTAGCACCTACAGGTTGAACGAACAAGTCATCTATTATAGGTAACACTAGTACAAAACTGGCCATTTGCGATGGTTGTTTAACCCCTGTTGCAACGGTTTAACAACCGTCGCAAATGCATTGCGACGGTAAAAAACCGTCATAATATTTTTTTGCTATGGTTTTTATACATAATCGTCGCAAAAAAAATATTGTTTCATACCCAGAAGCATAACCTTTTACTACGGTTTATGTGTATAACCATCGCAAATATGTTAATTTTTACTATGGTTTTTAGTTGTAACTGTCGCAAAATATTTTTTTGCCACGGTTCTTACCAACCGTAGAAATAAATGGTTGGTGGTTTAAAAATTGTTACCTATTTTGCGCTATGGTTGTTTTGAACAACCAATGCAAGAAAACCAAAGCTGCTAAACCACAATTCTGTAGTACCATGTCATATTTGATTCAAATATAAGTACAATGTACAAATATGAAGCTAAGCACAAAACAAGAGCTGCATAAGTCACGACATTGGAAAACACAATCAATAAGTTCAGAATACATTAAATGCTAAACCATAATTCTATTTCAAAACAACAAAATATGCTAAACCATACTTGTATTTCAAAACCGCAAAATATGTTGAACCATAATTAGTTGTAACAAAATATTTCAAAACAACAAATTAAGCAAAGAACCCTTTAGTTGTAACATATACAAGACTAACTTGCTGTAGTACAACAGATTAAAAGAAATCCTTAAAAATAAAGTGGCCATATGTACTCAGGAGAAGCTTGCTCATTTTTCCTATAGATTTCCTTTTCCTCTTTAGATTTACCATAGTTTGCTTTCAGTGTTGAACTTGAAATCTAGTCCATTTATCATCATCTTGTTATTTTTGTCCATACTAAATGCTTTTGCTGGATATGCAAGATGCTAATACTATCATGGTCCCAACTTCTGTAGCATCAACAAATGAATATGTTACACTTTGGTATCAGCATAAAAAAATTAAAACTTGGAGTTTGACCCGAGATATAATTGTTAAGGACCTAAAACCAAGTACCATGGAAAGAATGAAAAAAATTGTACCATTGCTTAATTGCTTATAGGTATGTTTCAATTATACATATTGCTGCATTCATAATAAGTTGGATGGGAAGTGCATCGATAATGTTTCAAATGGTTGGATGATAAGGGCAACTTGATTTACAATTTTCTTACCATGATATTTTCTATATTCTGAATAGGTGTTGCAAGTCTCATCTTATTTGATCAATTATCAAATATAATTTACATATATGTGATTTCGTAATCAATCTTTTTAGTTGTGACCTATATCTTTTTTACTAGATTGTTATGAAAATGGTCATTATTATTGGAATGGTTGTGGCATCTTTTTTACTGTTAAGTCCAAAACATATCATTACCATATTTTCGGAACATCAAAGACTGATGTACTAACAAATTGATAAGGTGGTGGTAAATTATTATTTGAAAGACTAAACATTTGATATATCTTGTAATGTAATGTTGTTTAATCTTGCATTTTATTGTGTCACTTGGTTGAAAAAACATTAGGGAGAAAAGAAAAGAAATCCAATCAGCATCATTTTTGAACTATATATATGTGAAATTGAATCCAGTTGAATGTCGCAAAGCTTATAACTATTACACCAAATAAAAGTAGAACGTGGGATCAAATATGATCAAATAAAACTTTGTGTCTTACTTAAGTACTGATAATTTTCCGAAGTAAAAATTAATAATGTAAAAAGCACAGCCAATTTATACTAATTTGGAAACGTGCTAGACTAAAAGTAGGATCTTATCAACATACTAACTGCCTATCCTACATAATAGGCATCTTATTAGCATAAAGAAAAATGAAACTTTGATCAAATTAAACTCTAGATTTAAATTAAGTAAAAGAACTGTCAGTTCTATAATCTGTATTCACAAAAATCAGATGTTACGAGCAACTCATTAATTTGCAATGGGTGCAAAAATATGCACCCTGAAGAAGAAAGGTGGTCATTTGTTAAAGGAGCAGAAGTGGCATTGGCTATGAATGAGATGATGGTGAATAATGATTTGAGAAAGAAAATGAAGGGGATAGCAGAGAAAGCAATCAAAGCAACAGAAGAAGGTGGCTCTTCACATATGCATATGATAAACCTTGTACATGAACTCTTTGATATAAAGAAAACTGGATGTTTTAGGGAAACATAACAGAACTAATACTAATATAATTTACATATATTTATGTTAGAAAACGAGGAACTAGTAGTCTTATATTACTGTTGCTTTTAATATAATTTACATATATCTATATTAGAACATGAGGAATCTGTAATCTTATATTACTGCTAGTTGTAGATTTATTACATTTCAAAGTTGATGTTTGAACGCTTCCATTATTTCGAGACTGATGTCAGATGTTTCTAGCCATTAAGCCCACCGCAACAAATATGAAATCGATAAATCTGATATTGCTCACATCAAAATCATTGTTATAAACATGGAACTGATAGATGAAAATTACTTAAAAGATCGGCCTGAAAAATATCAGTCTAAGACACTAAAAATTAATGTAAGTAGTACAATTATTAAGTTCGAATGCCCCTTCGAGGAGCATTCGATAAAAAGTATTTTGAAAAAATAGTTTATACATCCACTCTTGCTGTTCGAAAATGCTATCTTACTTGGTTTTGATTTTGTCAAAATATGCTGCTACAAACTGAAAATTTGGTGGTCCACCACTTAATTACAAGATTACCCACTGAATCCAATGGTTAACCCAATTTCTTAATTTTTGATCGAAACTACTTCGATCATAGTAGCATAGCTCTTTATTGTATAATGTGGTCCCTTTTTTTATTTTTAATACATCTTTTTTTTCTTACTCATAATTTTTACATCCCATCTTTTCTAAATTATAGTTCAAATTCTTATTAATGTGGTTCGTTATTTTCTACTTTTTATTATGAATTCTACTCTTTCTTTTTTAAATCACGTGAATTTAAAAAATGATGTTGTAATCATTGATATACATAATTTTCCACCACAATCTATAATCTTCAATCATAATCCCTAATCACACTATGTTTAATCATCTGTAAATTAAATTTTATCAGGAGATAGTATAGATTATTAACAAATCAATAAAGCTGGAAGGTCCGAGATATTTTATAATATTTTATCAGGCATAAGATGAAAATATTAATCTATTTTTAGCTTATTTTTTATCAATAACTTCACTTAATTTTTGTCAATAAAAATACACATATCAAACAATAGAAAAGAAATAGACTCACTATACTCTAGCATAAAGGAAGACTACAACCAGTTATGCATGATATAATCAGTTAAATTATACCGAAGCTCGTCCATCTCTCGTTAGCTATAAGAATCAACTTGTACAAAGTATTACAATTAAGAGATTTTTTGAAATATTAATCATATAAATATTAATATGAAATATGAAGGAAAAATTAAAGTAGTACCTTGGCTAGATCTTTGTTTTGATGGTGGTTTTTTACTATTTCATGCCTATGCCTCATCACATAATATACACAATCCATTGATCTAGGTTGTTGAGGACACTATGGTAACATTACAAGATAATTCAATTATCAGTTTAAAATGAATTTATATCCTAAATGAAATACAAGTTTTCTTTTTGTTTGTTAGAAAAAAAATCACCTTAACATTCATCCATTTTAAGTAAGTTCCTCGAGACTTACTGCTGAATGCCTTGTAAGCTTTAAAGGCCCTACACATATGCAAGAAAATGTTAAAAAATACTTTATTTAGGAAAATTTGAATGCTAATGCTAATGTTAAAAGCTTTAAATACATCACGTGAAACAAAGGATAGCGTGAAATCAAATGAAATCAAAAGGAAAATAAATACAACGTACATGTTCACTTGCGGCTTAATTTCCAGTCTACGTTTGCGTTTGACGTACGGATCAAAAACATGAACTTCATCCTTCTCTATATTGAAAACAAGTAGTAGAAAATGTTTCTTGCATTATAAAATTCATAGGAAGTTGAAATCAACGAAAAATTTGTAAAGTAGTTACTAAAAGTTTAATGTTCAAACCCTTCTAGTGAGGGGCTAATATTAAGCTCATAGATGGCAACGCATGCCATGCGTTTGTGATATATATATATTTGTCGCATCTGGATGTTTCCACACCTGGGAAAGCTTATGGGGACACAGAAACCCGATGGTCTCCGCTTCGAAGTCATTGCACATATGATTTAACCACCTACAAATTATTTAAACATGTAATCAACATTATTGATATGATATGATATGATCATTCGACATAAAATAATATGATATGATCTAAACACAATGAGATTTGGCGTTTTATTCTTTGTCCAAATTGCCTTTGTGTGTGTGTGATGAGAAGTTAAGTTTAGCGTAGTTTTTCTTACAGGAATCCAGTTCCACTTTAGCCATTTCACTGAACATCACCACAGTTTATCAAATACACAACCATACGGTGAAAACACTGATTGTAAGCCATAAAATGAATGTTGATTAGAAAAAAATGAAGAATACTATGTTCATCATTTGTAATGACTCTTGTAGTATTAATAGATGTGCTTTTTAGAATTGTCCTCTTTTTATGTTACTTTTAATATGCGTAAACTCAATCGTTGAGCACTGATCAATTGTTGATACTTCCTTTCAGTTTTACCCTTTAATCGGGTTTCTATGTTTTTAAACCAAATCATGGTTTCGTTCTCCTCTTTTGATTCAATCATCTCCCTCGGTGGATGTTTTATAAAATCAATATATCAGATTTCAAATTATTGTTGATTTCAAATTAGGTTGCAGTTCGACTAGTGGATTCAATAATCTAGAGATAAATGGTAATATTTAGCATGGAACATTAATGAATTTATATTATCTGATACCGTTTATTTTCATTCAGACTTTATACACAATGAATGTACTGATATTATTATCAAGTGAACCTTTGTCACATGAACAGATTTATTGATTAATTGATGACAGGAAATTTCAACAATTATTTCTCCCTAATAGATTTTAATTTGATTGTATATTTGATCCTCATCTTAATTATGAATTGTTGTTTTGGTAATTTGATCATATTGCAGTGTCTAGTTTTATGAAGTGTGGTTATATCTAGTGAAAATGCTTGTAGTACACATGACATATATAGCATGTTTGCAGTGTGTTTGGTGTGCAAATACCTGTAGTGTATAGACTTCTTCAATTTGTGCAAGCTATGGTGCATGTCGTGCAGCCATGGAAAAATAATAATATCACAACTTCACCTAACATGCCTTCAAGCCTAAAAAATAAAGTGTACCTGATGTTTTGTAAGATGTACCCGAATGGCTTTTGTCTTCTTAGGCCTCAAATCAAATGGCAGTGATTTCTTCTTTTTATACACTTCTCTTAATGCCTTCTTTTTCTTTTGCGAAATCATAGTTAATACCTGAGCAATTTCCTTCCCCACAACTTTACAGCAACCAAAAAGCCAATAAATTCAATGAATAGAAATCATAAAATTAAAACAAATTCGAATTGCTGCCATGAAATTTGAGGCCTTTCCATTATTTACCTCATTGCTAATGTTATCACCTTTAGAAAGAAAATGTGAACAAATTACATTTTATATGTATATGTTGCGTCAGCCCAATGTAAACTGAGGACTAAGCCATTTATAGGTATTAAGATAAATTCTTGATTGGGATCTAAGGAGAATAAATGAACTAAGAAGAATGAACAATTTTACATATTAGAACAAATATGTCCTGATGCATTTAACAGTTAAAAAACTATAACAGTATGGAGCAATTATCCCGCCATATAACAAGGTCGTGTTATCAAGTAATTGACTGGAAACCAAAGACAGTTCATGTCGAAGATGGTTATATGCAGACTCACTATGGATATTGATGAATCTTTGTATGAGTCCAGATCAAGCTATAGTATGTATGATACAACAATCAAAGTTGTGGAAGCTAACATTTCAAATTTCAAGTCAATTGGAGTTCGTATGCTCGAGTTATGGATCGATCAAGCTTCGTGAAAAGCATGCCAAATTTGTATCCATGCACTTCGCATCCATCGTGCTTCAAGATTGTGATATCCCGGAATTTCAAGCAAATGGATATGTGATATTTCCTTTTATAATTATTTTAAATGATCTAAAATTTATTCTTTTTCAAAACTAATAAAATGTGTATTTGTTGTGTATATATCTATAAGTAGCTTGTAAATAAAAAATTTGAATTTGAAATTAAAATGAAATTATCTTAGAAATAAATTGGTGTAACGACCCATAAATGTTGACAATTAAATTGGTTAATTTAATAAGATTTTTATAATAAAATTTAGAAAGAAATAAAAGAATTATTGTTTATAATGAAGTGAATGTTAAAAATGAAATGTAGCAACGGTATCTAAAACAAATTCTTGAAAATTGGAGTGAAACCCTAAAAATGAAATAGTGTAAATTGTTGTACTTGGTTATAAAAGTGAAAATAAGTAAATAAGGGAAAGTGTTGTATAAATAAATGAATTAGTATAATTAACGGTAATTGGATGAATTCAGTATTATGTAAGTAATTATGATAATTAGTTGAATATAAAATAAACTTAAGTGTAAATTAAAGGTTATGATAAAAATTATTATACATTACCTAATTAATTTGTCAATGAAATTAATTGGAAATCAATTTCATTTAAATGTTAAGTAAATGAAAGGTAAACAATAGTAACTAGGTTTATAGAGTAATAATGGACTTAATATAAAGATTGGAATTGTATCAAATCAAATTTGTTTGGAATTTATTATAATTAATTGGAATTCAAAATTTAATAAATGAATTTATCTCAAATGAAATTAAATACTACATTAACTGGAATTAAAATGAAATTAGGAAATTTTTGAGGTGTTAATATATAAACCAATGTTGATATCACCTTTAAGATGGTAAGTTAATTGATTCAATCACAAGATTTAGAAATCAAATGAATGGATTTATTGGCATTTCATTGGATAGTTAATGAATATAATGAAATTGAAACTTAATACTGTAATTGGTAAATTAATTAACTTTGAACAGATGTCTAAATTTATTTCAATTTATGGTAAATGTCCAAGTAATTTAAGATGAGAGAAATCGTGATTTATTAAATTTGAGTTGAAATTTGATTTACTTGATTTAATATTAATTTATTTAATTAAGTGGAAGATAGCCATTTTGTCCACTTACTCGGATTTTGATGAAACCATTTTCATCGGATCCGTAACGGTGAATTATTATAGGGTTTCAAGGTTCGTAGCGATCAGACTTGTCGTTTGATCGTACGGGCACGAAACGCCTAGAAATCAATGAAATTTAAATTAATTGAAATCAATTTGAAATAACTTGATTTTAGCATAACTTCTTCATACGATGGAATTTGTACTTGAAACCTATTCGGGTTTAAAATATTCAAAAACATTTATTTTGATATATGGGTTGACCCATTTTCGTCCCAGAGTCGAAACGGACTTTTTGGGCCATTATCGTTCGACTTTCCAAACCAATCAAGCCCTGTCTTTTCCACTCTAGACTGGATATATATATATATATATATATATATATATATATATATATGGCTATAAACCCTAGCATCCTTTCTATTCCTCATTTCTATACGTATAGAAATTTCTGTTGCTCCTCTTTCTCAATGGAAGACAAATTCTCAATTCCAAATCTAGTTGCAATTCAAAATCAAATCAAAAATTTAATCTCCTCAAACTATATCGAATTATATATCGATTTGAAGCTCTCGACGAGCGCATATCAGATCTGTAAGTCATTTTCTGATTGGAACCTCTTTTTGGCCAGAAATTATAGAACTATTTTCGGACATTTATTTCATCGCGATTGACTGCGACTGATCGACAAATCGATGGTACCACGGTGTGGAGAGCAGCGTATGCAGCCCATCGGCATAGTTTATTTGGCGAATCGACGGTTGGATTTGGTGTTAAAATTCGCCTTGGGTTTTAACAAAGTGGCGGTGGCTGGGCTTGTTTTGGCTCGAATGGCGAGGCCGTGCGATCACGGGTAGATGTCGCGTGGCCTGAGGGTATTCGGCGCGTCGTCGGCGATGACTAGTGGTTTCAGGCGGTGCTCGAACGTGGTGGGGCGACGAGATGCTTCAGCGTGGGTTCACGGTTTTCTGCGCATGTTGATGATGTGGACGAATGAGATATGTTGATGTTTTTCTTTTTCCTCTTTCCTTATTTTTAATTTAAATTTCAAATCGTTCTAATTTGTATAACTTCCGCATACGAGGTCCGTTTCACGCGCTGTTTCTTCCACTAGGATCGTATCAAAATTCCCAAGATTTTGGCATTAGTTTGGAAGGATCCTGAGACTGTTCAATTTTTGGGTTTAAATTGGATTTAAATTCAAAAGGTGAGTGTTTTAGCCCACTCGCAACTTATCAAATTTCTTATGTTTGTTAAATTTAATTCATGATGTGATTAGGAATTTATTTATGTTGTTTGGTATATTTTTAATCACCAACTCAATTAAATTGAATTTAATTGTTATTTGATTTATTATTGCATATAAACTGCCAGTAAATACTTGTTCTTCATTATCTGTTCTATATTGATGTTATTTATTGAATTGGATTATGATTGTGATAAATGTTTGATGATTGATATTGGATGAATGGATGTTGTACTTTATACTGTTAAAACTGCAAGTTTTTATGGATTTTTATTTCATTCAGGATTACAGTTTGAAATGATATACAACTGTAAAATATTAGCTGCGGATTGAAATGATAAATATTCATATCACTTGACCATAGGATAGAAAATTATATACATACACCGTGGTCTATATATATAAAATATTTTGAACTGATTTCTATGGTTTTGTAAAGAAATATATGGTTTTATATAAATATTGATTTCCGATATTATATAATGTTATTTTATTCTTGATCTTTAAGCTATGTATAAATTTGTTTTAATATAGAATAAGCTTAATAAGTTTGATTTTATAGAAGATAATCTGGTTAAGTATTTAAATTATATTTTAATATAGAGTTTATAATGATTTAAATAAAATTAAGGTTGCGAGATAAATTGAGATTTATTTTAAACTGAATTTATTTAAGAATTAAACTCAAATAAGCTAGATATGAAATTTATTAAATTTGAAATTTTAGAAGGTATAATTTTTATAACTTGATTTTGGTTTATGGTGAATTAAATGAATATTTCAAGTATAAATAAATTGAAGGAAATATTTAGTTATTTGTAATTTGAGTTTTATTTAAATGATAGTGGATTTATTATGTAAATTATTTCAAACTAAATAATAGAAAATTTAATTGTTGAATCATAATTACCAAACTTAGTTTTGAAATTGTAGAATACTTAAAGTTTGAAATATATTGAATTTGAAATGGTTTATTCTATGGATCAAATCCATTTTGAAATCGATAAATTTGGAATAGTTTATTTGAAAACTGAATTGAATTGAAATTTATGATTTGGGATTTGGTTAAATATAAAATGTAAAAATTCGAGTAGTGTTGGATTTGAATTGTGAAATTGAAGAAGCTATTTTATTATATAAAGTATTTTAAATATTTAAACCATTTAAGTGGTGGAAGTTATGTTTCAAAGTTATGAGTTTCAAGGTATTATAATTTGAAAGTGTTATATTCGAGTGTTTTCATTTCGAAATGTTATAACTTTGAAAGTGTTATGATTTTAGAAAGGATATATTTGAAATGAAAATGATATCTTATTGATTGGGTTTTGAAAGGGTCATGATATTTGGTTTTAAAGTACAAACTATTTTAAAAATGACCGTGGTGTTATAATATCGTTTGGTTGTTAGAGAGACCGGGATCGAAAGTTGTCACACTCTCTACCAACTCCGAAAACCACTTTAACAACCGTGTACACGGTGGAGATTCCATAATGAAGTGGGAAGGTGGCGGCATTCCTTTGAGGTATATACCTGGACCCGACTCCCGTGAGTTGGCATAAGATGGCTAAAACAGGAGCGCTCACGGGCCAGTGAGGTAGCCCCTCTTATCGTACACACTCCTTTGATACCATTCTATTACTTTGTGATTGATTGGAGCCCTTTGATTTTTTTAGGGGTGTGGCTCGATGTGGGCGGTAGCTGCGCGCTATGCGTCACCATCAGCCAGGATGCATAATTGGTATATCTACCTTGGCATTGCCTCGTTGTGCCGTATCGCCTACCCTAGAGCCTTGTATGAGTTTGATTTGTGTCGTACCTATGGAGTATCCTCTAGTAGCCTCTCAATCAGGAGGTATTATGGTAGTGTATAGACTAAGGGCTGTATGTGTAACCCCTTAACGCTATTTTAAAGTAAGTTTATTTTACTTTTAGACATTATTATAATAGCGTATATTGTTACATAGTAGATAGTATAATGGATCCTTAGGAGATATGTATCCCAAGCATCTCTTAAGTAACTGCACTCACGTTTGACACTGGATAGGAGATGTCAAATCCCGTAAACATCTCTGACGCCATTCCACTCATATTATTTACCATTGATTTAACTTACATAAGATCTTTTAGTTCTGACTCGAATGTTTTGTCTTTTCAATTCGCTCGGGTCAGCCTAAGCATTTCAGGGTTTAAAGACCTTATTTCTGAAGGACGAAGACGAAGATTGTATTATTACTATTATTTACTATAATGTTCCCCTGTATCACATTGTTCCGCTGCATTGTTATTTATTATTCTCTGGTATGTGTAACTCTGATATGTGTTGTATAAGTAAAATCAAAGGTTTTGTAAATCAGCTTCATGAACTTCTATTTGATTATTATATATTGTTGTTCCGCTGCAAGATTCTATTTTGTTTTTTTTCTTTCTCTGCTTTTTCTTATTTACCCCAATAACAATCTTCCTTTCCGTACGGTTTGAGTCTGATGTGTATGGTTTATCGTCGATTTATAGTGTACAAAAAGGCGGGCATTTACATTTGGTATTAGAGCTTTGGTTTAGCGATAAACCTTAGCTTTGTGGGGTCTGACTCTTTGTTAATAGGGTAGTAATACCCTATGATGAGTCATTAAGTGTGTATATATATTAGAGAGCGTATTTGTTAGTGTTATAAAAAGGTTTTAATATTGTGTTAATTTGTTCCATTTTGTATTTATAAATTCTGGTTGGTGCATAGGACGCTATGACATGAATAGGGATTTCTAAACACTTAATAGAACAGATCGACACAATATTTGTTTTGAAATATAGGTAAATGAAATAATTTTTCCTATTATATTTTCTATATATAAAGTAATAAATTTTATAAAGGATATACTTTGTGGTAATATATTGGTTGTTAGGTAGTGAAATTTATAAATATTGGTTGGAAATAAGATTAAAATAAAATAAATCAAAATTTATAATTTATAATCTAAGTCCCGGGTTTTTGAAAATTTCTTTTGAATGATTTTGAAATATAATGATAATATTATTAGAAGTATGTTTTGATATAAATATTTCAATATAATTTGAAAGACTTCTTTTAAAGAAATTTTGGAAAGAAATAAGTTCTGTACTCCCCACTATATCATTGGGAAATAATTTCGGTGATGAGTGCACGCATCATCGACATTCATTTTCGAGTTTCAAAGTGGGAAGGCCACTATAGTAGTTTTACTACAAATTTATTTTGATAAATAAATATAAATGTCAAATTGTTTTAAATATAATTGAATATATAAATTATAAGTGTATACATCTATCTATTATTTTAAAATGATTTGAAATTTAACCCGGTATTTAGTCTTAAGTTTCTGTTAATTAATGGTTTCAATTATTTTAGTGAAATGGAATCTAACTAATTAATAATTGGAACCACTAAATGAAATAAGTTAAACCTGTGTAATTTTCAATTTGCATTCTTTAACATATATATAACTTGCCAAAAGATGTAAAAAGTTAATATGTTAGTAAGAAAATGTAATGGATATTATACAAGTAAAATTGAAGTAATGAAAGTATAAATGAAATTCTTTAATAAATAAGAATTTGATGTGTAGATGAAATACTACTAATTAAATATAATAGAAAGGTAAGTATTATAAATAAATGATTATAAACTTAAGTTAATAAATTGATATACTAAATAATTTAATTAAACATGAATACTATAAATAAATGAATGTAAATAAATGAAATTATGTGATAAAGAATGAATAAATAAATATAATGCAATAAAAAGAAACCGACATGACATAAATGAATGAAAATAAATATTCGTAGGTAATAAATAAAAAAAATCTATGAGAAATAAATGTAAATTAAAAAGATAAACCATTATATGAATGAAAAGGAAATCAAACAACAAATGTTATAAAATTAAATTGATAAAATTTAACTTGATCTATTATTTGAAATTGTTGTTTGTTTGGTTTATGGTTGTTTCGGCAAGGATACTTTAAAATTGTTTGAATGTATGAATAATCTATTTAATTTCATCTAGGACTGTTGGGTAAAGGGTGCACTTAGTAGTTTATTTTCCATTCTGTACAATTTAAAGTTTTAAACCCGAACAACTATTTGTCTTTTTGCTATGGATATATAGACGGTTGATTTTATTGGCTTTATATGATGGCGTATGCTGTGATTGCAAGTGATTGTTGTTTTATATTGATTTGTTTGTTAGTGATAGAAATAACTTTAAATATTTCATTTTTTTATAATTCTTAACCTCCTTTTGGATTATATAAGTGAAATACAGGTTATGGAAACAAATGCTACTGCTTTTGGTTTCATAAAATAAGCGTTAGTTGCCCGACAAATAGGTATGTTCTCGGGTTACGGTTTTATAGCATTATTATATAGTTTTTCCCGTTGTTGGGATATATTATTTTGAGATATTATGATATATGTTGTTATATCTGATATTTTATTTTTCTCCTGAGCCTCTCCGTACAAAGGAGACTCTGTCCAAATTTTTCGTGAATTTTGGACTTAGAATTTTTTTGAAAATGTCTTCCAAACTCTATTAGTTTGAGTATAAAAGATTTAATAGTTATAAATTGATATATTTTATTTAAATTATTAATTTTTTTAAATTTATTTGTTTATAAAAATTTTATTTTTGAATAAGATGTATTGTTTACTCAATCTTTCTTTTCCCCTTCTTCCTTTTCGAGGACGAAAAGTTTTGAGTGGGGAAGAGCGTAAAGACCCGTAAATTTCGATAATTAAATTGGTTAATTTAATAAGATTTTTATAATAAAATTTAGAAAGAAATAAAAAAATTATTGTTTATAATGAAGTGAAAATGAAATGTAGCAATGGTATCTAAAACAAATTCTTGAAAATTGGAGTGAAACCCTAAAAATGAAATAGTGTAAATTGTTGTACTTGGTTATAAAAGTGAAAATAAGCAAACAAGGGAAAGTGTTGTATAAATAAATGAATTAGTATAATTAACGGTAATTGGATGAATTCAGTATTATGTAAGTAATTATGATAATTAGTTGAATATAAAATAAACTTAAGTGTAAATTAAAGGTTATGATAAAAATTATTATAGATTACCTAATTAATTTGTCAATGAAATTAATTGGAAATCAATTTCATTTAAATGTTAAGTAAATGAAATAGTAACTAGGTTTATAGAGTAATAATGGACTTAATATAAAGATTGGAATTTAATCAAATCAAATTTGTTTGGAATTTATTATAATTAATTGGAATTCAAAATTAAACAAATGAATTTATTGTAAATGAAATTAAATACTACATTAAGAGAAATTAAGATGAAATTGGGAAACTTTTTAGATGTTAGTATATAAACCAATGTTAATATCACCTTTAAGACGGTAATTTAATTGATTCAATTACAAGATTTAGAAATCAAATGAATGGATTTATTGGCATTTCAATGGATATTTAATGAATTTAACGAAATTGAAACTTACTATTGTAATTGGTAAATTAATTAACTTTGAATAGATGTCTAAATTTATTTCAATTTTGGTAAATGTCCAAATAATTTAAGATGAGAGAAATCGTGATTTATTAAATTTGAATTGAAATTTGATTAATTAATTTAATATTAATTTATTTAATTAACTGAAAAATAGCCATTTTGACCACTGACTCGGATGTCGACGAAACCTATTTCATCGGATCCGTAACGGTGAATTATTGTGGGATTTCAAGTTTTGTAGCGATCAGACTTGATCGTACAGGCTCGTAACGTCTAGAAATCAATGAAATTGAAATTAATTGAAATCAATTTGAAATAACTTGATTTTAGCATAAATTCTTCATACAATGGAATTTGAACTTAATACCTGTTCCATTGCGTTTAAAATATTCAAAAACATCTATTTTGATATATGGGTTGACCCATTTTCGTTTCGGAGTCGAAACAGACTTTTCGGGTCATTATCGTTCAACTTTCCAAACCAATCAAGCCTTGTCATTTCTATTCTAGAATGCCTATATATATCCGGCTATAAACCCTAGCAGCCTTTCAATTACTCATTTCTGTACATGCAGAGATTTCTATTGCTACTCTTCCTCAATGGTAGACAAATTCGCAATTCCAAATCCAGTTGTAATTCAAAATCAAATCACAAATTTAGTCTCCTCAAACTACATCGAATTATATATCTATTTGAAGCTCTCGACGATCGCATCTCAGATCTGTAATTCAATTTTCGATTGGAACCTCGGTTTGGCCTGAAAAAGTAGAACTATTCTCGGCCGTTTATTTCGTCGCGATTGACTGCGACTGATCGACAAAATGATGGTACCACGGTGTGGAGAGCAGCGTACGCAGCCCATCGGCATAGTTTATTCGGCGAATCGACGGTTGGACTTGATGTTAAAATTCGCTTAGTGTTTTAACAAAGTGGCAGCAGTTGGGCTTGTTTTGGCTCGAATGGCGAGGCCATGCGAACGCAGGTAGATGTCGCATGGCCTAAGGGTGTTCAGCTTGTCGTCAGCGATCACTGATGGCTTCAGGCGGTTCTCGAACGTGGTGTGGCGGCGAGATGCTTCAGCATGGGTTCACGTGTTTCTATGCGTGTTGATGACATGGACGAACAAGATATGGTGATGTTTTTTCCTCTTTCCTTATTTTAAATTTAAACTTCAAATCGTTCTAATTTGTATAACTTCTGCATATGAGGTCTGTTTCAAGCACGGTTTCTTCCACTAGGATTGTATCGAAATTCCAAAGATTTTGGCGCTTGTTTGGATGGATGCTGAGACTGTTCAATTTTTGGGTTTAAATTGGATTTAAATTCAATTTAAATTCAAAAGATGGGTGTTTTAACCCACTCACAGCTTCTAAAATTTCTTATGTTTGTTGAATTTAATTCATGATGCGATTAGGAATTTATTTATGTTGTTTGGTATATTTTTAATCACCATCTTAGTTAAATTGAATTTATTTGAATTAAATTATTATTTAATTTATAATTGCATATAAACTGCCAGTAAATACCTGTTATTCATTATCTGTTCTATATTGATGTTATTGATTGAATTGGATGATGATTGTTATAAATGTTTGATGATTGATATTGGATGAGTGGATGTTGTACTTTATACTGTTAAAACTGCAAGTTTTTATGGATTTTTATTTCATTCAGGATTGCAGTTTGAAATGATATACAACCATAAAATATTAGTTGCGGATTGTAATAATAAATGTCTGTATCACTTGACCATAGGATAGAAAATTATATACAGGCACTGTGGTCTATATATATATATATATAATATTTTGAACTGATTTCTATGGTTTTGTAAAGAAATATATGGTTTTATATAGATATTGATTTCCGATATTATATATTGTTATTTTATTCTTGATCTTTAAGCTATGTATAAATTTGTTTTAATATAGAATAAGCTTAATAATAAGTTTTATTTTATTGAAGACAATATGGTTAAGTATTTAAATTATATTTTAATATAGAGTTTATAATGATTTAAATAAAATTAAGATTGGAAGATAAATTGAGATTTATTTGAAACTGAATTTATTTAAGAATTAAACTAAAATAAGCTTGATGTGAAATTTATTAAATTTGAAATTTTAGAAAGTATGGATTTTATAACTTGATTTTGGTTTAAGGTGAATTAAATGAATATTTCAAGTATAAATAAATTGAAGGAAATATTTAGTTATTTGTAATTTGAGTTTTATTTAAACGATATGGATTTATAATGTAAATTATTTCAAACTAAATAATAGAAAATTTAACTGTTGAATCGTAATTACCAAACTTAGTTTTGAAATTGTTGAATACTTAAAGTTTGATATGTATTGAATTTGAAATGGTTTATTTTGTGGATCAAATCCGTTTTGAAATCGATAAATTTGGAATAGTTTATTCGGAAACTAAATTGAATTGGAATTTATGATTTGGGATTTGGTTAAATATAAAATTTAAAAATTTGAGTTATGTTGGATTTGATTTGTGAAATTGAAGAAGCTATTTTATTATATAAAGCATTTTAAATATTTAAACCATTTAAGCGGTGGAAGTTATGTTTCAATTATGGATTTCAAGGTATTATAATTTGAAAGTGTTATATTCAAGTGTTTTGATTTCAAAATGTTATAACTTTGAAAGTGTTATGATTTTAGAAAGGATATATTTGAAATGAAAATGATATCGTATTGATTGGGTTTTGAAAGGGCCATGATATTTGGTTTTAAAGTATAAACTATTTTGAAAATGTCCACGGTGTTATAATAAAGTTTGGTTGTTAGAGAGACCGGGATCGGAAGTTGTCATACTCTCTGTCAACTCCGAAAACCACTATAACAACCGTGTACGCGGTGGAGATTCCAGAATGAAGTAGGAAGGCGGCGGTGTTCCTTTGAGGTATATACGTGGACCGGACTCCCGTGAGTTGACATAAGGCGGCTAAAACAGGAGCGCTTACGGGCCAGTGAGGTAGCCCCTCTCATCGGACACACTCATTCGATGCCATTCTATTACTTTGTGATTGATTGGGACCCTTTGATTTTTTTAGGGGTGTGGCTCGAGGTGGGCGGTAGCTGCGTGCTATGCGTCACCATCAGTCCGGATGCGTAATTGGTATATCTACCCTGGCATTGCCTCATTGTGCCAAGTCGCCTACCCTAGCGCGCCTTGTAGAAGTTTGATTTGTGTCGTACCTATGGAGTATCCTCTGGTAGCCTCCCGATCAGGAGGTATTACGGTACTGTATAGACTATTGGCATTATTACGTGTTAAGGGCTATATGGGTAACCACTTAACGCTATTTTAAAGTAAGTTTATTTTACTTATAGACATTATTATAATAGCGTATATTACTACATAGTAGATAGTTTAATGGATCCTTAGGAGATGTGAATCCCGAGCATCTCTTAAGTTACTGCACTCACGTTTGAAACGGGTTAGGAGATGTCAAATCCCATAAACTTTTCTGACGCCGTTCCAATCATATTATTTACCGTTGATTTAACTTACATAAGATCTTTTAGTTCTGACTCGAGTATTTTGTCTTTTCAATTCACTCAGGTCAGCCTGAGCATTTCAGGGTTTGAAGACCTTATTTCTGAAGGACGAAGACGAAGATTGTATTATTACTATTATTTACTATATTATTCCACTGCATCACATTGTTCCACTGCATTGTTATTTATTATTCTCTGGTACGTGTAACTCTGATATGTGTTGTATAAGTAAAATAAAAGGTTTTGTCAATCAGCTTCATGTACTGTTATTCGATTATTATATTTTGTCGTTCCACTGCAAAATTCTATTTTATTTTTTTCTTTCTTTGTTTTTTCTTATTTACCCCAATAACAATCCTCCCTTCTGTATGGTTTGAGTCTGACGTGTGTGTTTTATCGTCGATTTCAAGCGTACAAAAGGGTGGGTCGTTATAATTGGATTTAAAAATAATATGTATATATGATTTTTAATAGAATATAATTAGTTTTATATCATTCTCTTTAAAAAAAATTATAAAATATAAATAAAGAATATATAAAAACTAATATATTTGTATAATTATTTATAAGTGCATAATTGGAATTATATATCATTTACTTTTAAATTATATATATAGATAATTAGGAGAGAAAGTTAAAATATAAACACATAAGGACATTTACAAAAAAATTGAAATTATATTATAAATATATATATAAACATATAAAAACAATTTAATTCATGCAAAATACAAATGTAAATATATTGTTACATGCAATTTACAAGTGTATACAAATTAAACAAGTGTCATAATTTATTTTTCTTTATTTATTTTTAAAAAATCATTAAGACAAGGCTAAATGTACTTATACTCTTTTCTTCTCAATCCTTTTCTATCTTAATTTCAAAGTTAAGAAATCAGTAGCCTGAGAACAATATACAAACCAGAGAAGAGATAAAATTTCAAACAAAACTTTTTCCATATTCAAACGCAAATCTGGTCAAAAGCAAAGATCAAAACAAAAGGCAACAACCTGATCAAAAGCTTAAAACAAGAATCAAACTCAACCTAAAAAAAAATCAGGAAGTATCAATGTAAAACAAGTATCAACTTCAATGTAAAGGATCATCAAATCAAGAAGCAAGTTCAAAATCAAACCAGCATCCAGATATTTCAATGTAAATCCGTTCTCTGTTTTCTAAAACAGGTGATTAAATCTGCCTTTTTAAAACCCGAATTCTATTTTATAACTGTTTGCATTTGATAGCCGAAAATGTCTTAATATATATTTGCTTGCATTAATGAGAAAAATGTATTTCCTGCATATACAAGTAGGATGTACTATATATACACGTGCATGTCTCTGGTTGTTGTCACTGACCCAAAATTTCATTTAAAAATTTAATTCTCTTCATTCAATTATTGATAGCTTATAATGTCTTAAGGAAATGAGTTTGTAAACATGGAATATTTTTCAAGTGGAACTAATAAGCATATTATCTGGAAAATGAATTTACAGTAAAAAAATAAAATAAAAAAGAAGTCAGAAATCAATGGATTGAATTTCAGTTCCACATAAATGATTGATTTCGCCTTGGAATATGATGATTTTTGGAATGGATCTTGGAATTTTTAAGTTAGTACCTGATGAGGAATCGAGGATGATCAGAATCATGGTTTTTGGTCAATTACGGTGATCGAAGTTCGGTGGAGTGACAAGGTTGTAGTTGGGAATAGTATGTCGTTAGGGGAACTTGGGAAATATGCACGATGATTTTTTCGATCGTCAGGGTGATCGGTAGAGGGAGGACTAGGGTTTAGAATCTATTAGGGTGGAGGGAAGTGCACGACTAGTTTGAGGGGGAGATGTGGCGTCTAGTTGACGCGGAAATGGGGGAAAGTTAGAAGTGACTCAGATGCAGCTGTTGGCAAGGAGGCGCGGCGACTGGTGGTCAGAGAGGGTGGCGCGTGGTGATGCTAGGTTGGGCTTTTCAGGCGAGGTGAAGGGTTTCTTTCTTGTTTCCAATTTGGGGTTTTTCAGTGAGTTTCGGGTGGTCGAGGGAAGTAGGGAGGTCGAGGATGACTTCGTGGAGATGCCCACGGTGATGGCTGACCCTCCGATGTCGTGTGCACGTGCACATGATGCTGGCATGTATCATTTGTAGCAGGAGTAAATGAAGCAGTGAAGATGAGAGAACAGAATTGGGGAAGTTTTGGTCTGGATCGAAGTCGTTCTCGAGTGATTTTTCGAGGATATTTGGTTTTGGCTTGGCTTACTTTGACCTGGTGTTAAAATTAAGAATTTGAGTAAGAATCAAACAGGGTGGTTAGAGGTTTTAAAACAGTGTAAAGTATTAACCTAGCTTTTTAAAAAATTAAAAATTTATAAATTAAGTATGTTTTGAATTCAAATTGTTGATTTGAAATAATTATATATATAGGGTTGATAATAAATTAATTCATAAGTATTTCTCAAATGTGATTTAGTAATGATTTAATTAAGTAGATGTTTTAAGATAAATGTGTTAAACTTAAGTTAATAAAGGGTCTCAAGTAATTTTTGTATGTTAAGTATAAATTAATTTAAAACATTCAATTTAAATATGATTTATATGATAGTTAAGTAATTAATTAAGTTAATGATTTATCTTAGATCAATCAGGGACTTAAGTAAATAAGGATTAATTGATAATTAAGGGTTATAAATTAATTAGAGATTAATTTATTTGTAATTAGAGATTTATTAATATAAGTCATTAGGGAATAATTACTTAAATGATAATTACTTAATGTAAGTAATCAAAAGATTTATTTGTTAAGGGTTAATTGATTAAATTAGTAATTAAAGTTTAAATTAAATTAACAATTAAAGGTTAATTAATTGAGGATAATTAACCAATGGGATAATTACTTAATGGAAGTAATTATGGATAATTAATGGGTAATTAAAGGATGATTAATTAATGGTTTGTAATTAATTAATGATTAAGTAAGCGGGATTTAAAAAAATGATTGAAGTAATTAATTTAATTCATTTAAATAAATTAGAAATGGTGTGAATGATTAATCTTGCTTATGAATGATTGAATGATATTAAATACCTGAATTATGTGATATTTCTGATATGTGATATGTGCTGCTATGAGATGTTTTGGTTGAATTGTGATAATATGGATTATCTATCTGTGATAATGAGAATTATCTATCTATGCGAATATATTATTCTAATTTATAAATTGAATTGTTAAAAACTTAAAACAACTTGGGTTAAACAGGATATTGGATTTGAAGAGACCTGGGTCGGGTATCAGCAAATACATGAAACCACTTCGATTTGTAATCTACAATAACTCTTTATAGATTTGATACATGAAATCAATAGGCTGGAATGGAATAATTAAGGTAAACTGGATCATTGAAACTATGTAGTGGTACTTATATATTGATGTGTGAAATAAGTGTTGACTATAACAAGTTATGAACTTGTAGTGAAGTATGAGTTACCCCGGGTTTTAAATAAATTTTATGCATTGGAATTTACATGTTAGATGGGTTTACTTATGCTGGTTTCCATCCTGACCCGAGTGTTACTTTGATGTAATGCTCGAGACAGACCGAGTATTACAGATTTTCAGGTTAGGACATTCTGGGACTCAGGAGGAGAGCTGGATGGCAGGAACGTATGGAGTTTACCGCTGTGTATTTGAGAGTTGTTGTGATATTGGTCTGGGACATGTTGATATAATTGTCTAGTCTATTTGTAGATGCTTGTAACTCTGATATATTGTTGTAATAGTAACAATTACAGCTTTTCTTGTATAAATGCTGTTATTTGATGTTATATTTTGATCCACTGCGAAATGTGAGATTCTATGTTTTGTTTTCTGTTCTTCTTCTACCTATTTTCTTCTTAACTCAACAATTTGGGATTTCCGGCATTCGATTGCTCAGCACTTCTATAGTTGAACATATTAGCGTCGAATTCTCAAGGTCAAAAATTTCAGGTCGTTACATTTTGATATCAGAGTACAAGGTTAAGCGAGAACCTTGGCTCTGTTGGGTTTACTCATTAAGGATAGGGTCAATGGTACCCTAGAATGAGTTGAGTATATGAGAGCGTACTTGTAATTTTCTTATATAAGGATTTTAAAAATGGTTTTAAATGATTTTTAATATATAAAGCAAAAATTTTTCTGATTTAGATAATTGTTTGTTAATTATTGAAATTGAATAAGATCATAATAATAAAGTGGTAATAGAAATACAACCAAATAAGAATTGGATAATCTGAACTATACATATAAATAAAGCTGGAAATGGATTCAAACTAGAAAATAAAATCCTGAATTTGTAAAAGTATTTTTAGAAGGTTGAATTAAGTGTCCCTGATTTTATTTTTCCAATAAATTATAGGATATTATATAGTGAATTGGTTTCCAGATGTGATAATCTTAGTTATTATCATAAATGGTTGTTGTGTTTAATAATGAAATGTTGTTAATGATTAAGCAAAACGAAATGTTTAGGGAAGTAAACATTTAGGTGAGTATAACTTATAAATTGGAATTGAAAATAATTTAAATTATGAAGTTTCAAATCTAGGTCCAGAAATTTTAATTCGTTCCAAAGTGTTAAAAGAAATAATAAATAGTATTATTTACAATGTATTTGAATGAAAGGGTCCTGTTTTAAACAAGTGTTGTTTGAAAATTTCAAAGAAATTTGTTTTGAATTAAAACCGAAGGTGGTTTAAAATTAAAAATATATCTTGGTGTGCAAAGGAAATAAATATGTATATATAAGGGATATACATAATATCAAAGATGACTTAAAGTAAACTCTAAGTTTTGAGTTTTAAATTTTTCCTTGGAATGTGACATGAAAACCCATAGTGATAAGTTTTTGAACTTATAAGTGGGAAGATTATTAATATGAAGTTTAAAATTCTTAATGGGAATTCAAATTGGGTAAAGCTGACTGGATTAAATTGAATTGAATTTAACTTAGGGGAAGTTAAATAAGTTTAGAACAAACAACCTGAATTGGAAATTTCAAGATGAAATGGGGATTTAACTTAGCAAGTTAAATGGGTTGATTTGAAAGGGGAATTAGATGTGATCTCAAATGGATTTGAGATTTGGATATGAGTAAAGGGATGCTATTGATAAATGTTTTAAATAACTTGGATGTTTATTTATCCTGATATCATCATAGTGTTATTAATAATCCATGAAACTATGAATTGGATTATTTAATTGAATTAAGAAGCAGATTGAGGTAATATACATCCATTACTGAAATAAAATAGAAATCAGAATGAGCTTATGAAAGGGAGGAGTAGGGTTTAGACTCGATTAGGGTCGAGGACAGTGCATGGCTATTTTGAGGGGTAGCTGTGGCGTCGAGCCGACGCGGAAGTGGAGGAAAAGTTAGAGGTCACTCAGACGCAGCTGTTGGCAAGGAGGCGTGGTGACCGGTGGTCAGAGAGGGTGGCGCGAGGTGATGCCAGGTTAGGCTTTTCAGGTGAGGTGAAGGGTTTCTTGCTCGTTTCTGATTTTGGGTTTGTTAGGGAGATTCAAGTGGTCGAGGTTAGCAGAGAGGTCGAGGATGACTTCGGGGAGGTGCTGGGGGTAATGGCCGACCCTCTAGTGTCATGTGCACGTGCACACGATGCTTGCATGTATCATTTGTAGCAGGAGTAGATGAAGCAGTATAGAAGAGAGAAGAGAATCAGGGAAGTTTTGGTATGGATCGAAGTTGTTCTCGAGTGATTTTTTAAGGAATTTGGTCTTGGCTTGGCTTTACTTTGACTTGGTATTAAAATTAAGAATTTGAGTAAGAATCAAATCAGGGTGTTTACAGGTTTTAAAACAATGTAAAGTACTAACCTAGCTTTTCAAGAAATTAAAAATTTATAAAGTAAATATATTTTGAATTCAAATTGTTGATTTGAAATAATTATATATATATGGTTGATAGTAAATTAATTCATAAGTATTTTTCAAATGTGATTTAGAAATGATTTAATTAAGTAGATGTTTTAAGGTAAGTGTATTAAACTTAAGTTAATAAAGGGTCTCAAGTAATTTTTCTACGTTAAGTGTAAATTAATTTTAAAGCATTCAATTTAAATATGATTTATATGATAGTTAAGTAATTAATTAAGATAATGATTTATCTTAGATTAATCAGGGACTTAAGTAAACAAGGATTAATAAATTAATAATTAAGGTTATAAATTAATTATAGATTAATTAATTTGTAATTAGAGATTTATTAATATAAGTCATTAGAGATTAATTACTTAAATTATAATTACTTAATGTAAGTAATTAAAATATTTATTTGTTAAGGGTTAATTGATTAAATTAGTAATTAAAGGTTAAATTAAATTAATAATTAAAGGTTAATTAATTGAGGATAATTAACCAATGGGATAATTACTTAATGGAAGTAATTATGGATAATTAATGGGTAATTAAAGGATGATTAATTGATGGTTTGTAATTAATTAATGACTAAGTAAGCAGGATTTAAAAAAAATGATTGAAGTAATTAATTTAATTCATTTAAATTAATTAGAAATGGAGTGAATAATTAATCTTGCTTATGAATGATTGAATGATATCGAATGCCTGAATTATGTGATATTTCTGATATGTGATATGTGCTGCTATGAGATGTTTTAGTTGAATTGTGATAATATGGATTATCTATCTGTGATAATGAGAAATTATCTATCTGTGCGAATATGTTATTCTAATTTTTAAATTGAATTGTTAAAAACTTAAACAACTTGGGTTAAAGAGGATACTGGATTTGCAGTGACCGGGGTCGGGTATCAGCAAATACCCGAAACCACTTCGATTTGTAATCTACAATAATTGTTTATAGATTTGATATGTGAAATCAATAGGGTGGAATGGAATAATTTAAGTAAACTAGATCATTGAAACTATGTAGTGGTACTTAGATATTAATGTGTGAAGTAAGCGTTGACCATAACAAGTTATGAACTTGTAGTGAAGTATGAGTTACCCCAGGTTTTAAATAAATTTTATGCATTGGAATTTACTTGTTAGATGGGTTTACTCACGCTGGTTTCCAGCCCGACCGAGTGTAACTTTGATGTAATGCTCGGATCAGACCGAGTATTACTTATTTCCAGGTTAGGACGTTCTAGGGCTCAGGAGGCGAGCTGGATGACAGGAACGTATGGAGTTTACCGTTGTGTATTTGAGAGTTGTTGTGATATTAGTCTGGGACAGGTTGATATAACTGTTTAATAAATGCTTGTAACTCTGATGTATTGTTGTAATAGTAACGATTACAACTTTTCTTGTATAAATGCTATTACTTGATATTATATTTTGATCCGCTACGAAATGTGAGATTTTGTGTTTTGTTTTCTGTTCTTCTTCTACCTCTTTTCTTCTTAACTTAACAATCTAGGATTTTCGGCATTCGGTTGCTCGGCACTTCTACATTTGAACGTATTAGTGTCGAATTCTCGAGGTCGAAAATTTCAGGTCGTTACAAACATTATCTGTTGTTCATATCCATCAAACAACCAGAGAAGATCTCCATTCATATCGATCTGGTTCAAATCCATCAGTTGAACCTTTTTCGTATCGATGAGAATTCGTATCAACGAAAACAATATTCAGTTGGTTCATATCCATAAGCCACTGCATCTCTTCGTGTCCATCAAAGCCAGACTACTTCGTATCCATGGAGAGTTGTCATTTCCTATTGATCTTATTTGCTCCATTTTGTATCCATCAATGAACAACATTTCGCATCGATCTCATTCATACATGCTTCGTACCGGTCCCTCCATCAACTCAGTTCGTATCGATCGACCATTGATTGATATGAAATATACCACTAAAAGCGATCGATACGAAACGATCGATACAAAATAGCAACACATCGTCGATGCAAAATGACCTACGAGTATCGATATGAAAAAAGCCTCAAACGATCGATACGAAGGATACGTCGGCATCGATTTGAAGGACATAGCACTGAATGGATGCGAAGGTGAAAGCGGTCAACTCGGCATGAAAAGTGGATCGATCCGAGGAGTTAGCACCAGGTCAACTTGCAAGCACTTACCCACAAAGCAATACGAACTGATCGATACGAATGGTATTGATATGAATTAAACAGCTTAGAGAAAAAACAAGTTTGCATCGATCATAACTGAAAATCTACGAGTCCAAATGCCACCAAATTTTCATAGGAGCTTACGTACAACCTAAAGAATAGTCATATTCAATTTCGACTCGATTGGTACAAATCATTATCGATACGAAATTCGTTCGTATTGATCACGGACCGAGTGCAGATGACATGGGATCGATCGTATGGGCCTACTCACATGCCATAAGAGGTCTCCCAAGATCTAAGCGAGATATTCGCATCCTACGCCTATAAATAGCATCCCAGAGTCTACAAAAAAGGGTCATTTACCTCTCCTACATCCAGACTCTGCCGAAACCATTTTTGTACTCAAAGATCACCGTTATACTCGAAATCCACTGGTGTAATCCACTGTAACCAGTTGTAATCAGCAAACAAATGTCAATAAAATCACTAATTTCATAGTGGACATAGGCTATACGACGAACTACTCTAAATCTCTATGTTTCTGCGTGTTTTTCTTATCTGTTTTTAAAGTGTTTTTCAGGTAATCCTCTTTTTACATTCACTTTCTTCATTTTATCTCTTCAAATACTTCCTAACAGTGTTGTGCCCAATTTGGTACAAACATTTAGGTTCTTTCACTAAGAAAACATAGTTTTTCTCCTGCTCGTTGGATCTACTATCGATATCGGATTGCATAAATCTAATGAAAAGATCCAAATCTCAAGTTCAAAGTTCTTCCATCTTATTCAGATTTGCATCAAGTCTAGGAAAGAGCTTCGCCATTCATCATGGTAAACACAAGGACCCCTTCTACTGCTGCCGATCCAAAAGGAGGGGATCGACAGAATCCCGTACAACTACCACCGACTGGTCAGAATGCTACTGGACCATCAGATTCACAAGGCCCTGTCACCAAGGAAGAGTTTCAAATGCTACTACAAGATCTGACACAGAGCCACCGACAACATACTCAGCAGCTGTGTGCCAACGCAGAATTGACCATTCAGCTGAATCGCCAGAGGCGTAGGAGATCTAAGAGGGATCAGGCTTCCTATTCATCTATTGAAAGTTCAGTCTCTTCAGACTATCATCACAGATCCACGCGCCCATGGATATATGAGAGTTATACCCAAGCTACTGGACATCAGCACGCATTGAGCCATGGGCAACAAAGAGTTGGGCCGTCAACCAGCCATCAGATTGGACCCTTCTCCCAAGGAGGTACTATTCCATATCATG
Organism: Allium cepa; assembly: GCA_030765085.1. NCBI lineage: Eukaryota > Viridiplantae > Streptophyta > Magnoliopsida > Asparagales > Amaryllidaceae > Allium > Allium cepa. Next base: position 890,239,199 of record CM060929.1, read on the forward strand.
TTACAGACAATCGCACTACCATCACTGCTACTGAACCGGGAGCTGATGCCCGAAACCGGACAGGTCTGATCCAACATCAACATAATCCCGAACCTTATATTCCTAAAGACTTAGAACCAAGGAGGCGAGACCTAGACCGTCGACCGCGTCCGGTCCAGCCTCGCATTGTAGAACCTCACCCCACCTTGGACCAGCACGCTCAAAATGTCCAGATGCCAGATATACCGACGATGATATGTCAAATGATCCGTGAAAGTCAGGATCCCATTAATGATGACTGGAGAATCTCCCTTAGTAATACCTCTTTCACTGATGACATACTCTATGCCGAACCACCTTGGCACTTTAGGATGCCAACATTACCCGTCTATGAAGGGAGCTCAGATCCTAATCAGCATATTCTAAAGTACGAATGGTTGATGAATGCTGCATGAGCTGATGATGCAGTTAAGTATCAGTGTTTCCCGATCTCTCTTTGGGCATAGCTACCATGTGGTTTACCGTTTGCTACCCCGATCTATCTCGTGTTTTGATCAGTCGGCGACAAAGTTTGTTGAGCAGTTCCGGATGCATGTAACGAGACCGAAGGTGTTAACACTTCGTCCAGTGTTGCTCAAGCTCCTGGAGAAACACTCAAACGTTATTTGGAAAGATTTCATTCTACTTGTGCAGAGACTAGCAATCCCAACGATAACTCTATTCTGATGGCACTAACTAAGGGGATTGGTCCTGATTCTAAATTCGGCAACAAGTTGGTTGGAAAACCTCCTGCATCATTGGACCGTTTCTATTCCTAGGCAGCCCAATTCTTGAGAAGGGAGGATGTGAAACAGTCCATGAAAAAGGATGACGCAGGGCCCAGTGTAGAAGGAATATAGAGTAATGTAGCTGTTAAACAAATCGGGGAGAGTTTTGGAAAAGTACAATTGAATATTCAAAATAAACAGAATCAGCAGAGATGTAATGGAGATCGAAATAAGAAACGGGATCAGAATCGTGGTCCGCGACATAGGGCTCCCATGTTTGATAATTACACTCCTTTAAATACGTCGTTGGAGAATGTGCACTTACAGACTTGTAATACCATTCAATATAAGAAACCTGCCCCGAAACCATCATCAAAGAAACAAATCCAGATGAGAAAGTTTTATAGATTCCATGATAGCTACGGCCATAACACGAATGAGTGGCGTCACTTGCAGGATCTCATAGAAAAGTTGATAAGGGAAAGAAAATTGGAGTAGTTTGTTCGGGCGCCGCGGTCTGGAGGTGCGGCCCATCAAATCAGAATCTTGTACCTAATCAGGCAAGACCGTAGGAAACCACTTGCACCAGCGGGAGGTTGGTGATAAATACTGTTAGTGGTGGTCCTCATCCAGCAGACCAAAGCTGGAAGGAAATGGAGTCGTATGCTAGTTCTATTAGGCATGCGGACTTTGAGTGTTGTCGTAGTTTTGAAGATGGGGTTCCGGCCAAGTAATAGGAAACAGTGACTGACAACATCGTGTTTAGAGATAGAGATGCTGACAGGGTCGAATCCCCAACCATTGATCCACTTGTCATATCAACTCAAGTAGGTCCTTTTTAGATGAAGAGCATCTTAGTCGACTATGGAAGTTCTGTGAATATATTGTTTAAGCAAGCCTATGACCATATGAAGATGGAGGCTAAAGATTGTAAGCCTTGTCGGTCCCTTATTCATGGCCTCAACGGAAGCGCAACCATACCCATTGGAGTGGTGGAATTGCCAGTGGAGTTAGGAACCGAAGAATGCTGAAGAGTCCGGATATTACAATTTTTTGTGCTGCATATCGACTCGCCGTATAATGCCTTCTTGGGTCGACCGGCCCTAATTGAGTCCAGGGCTGCTATTTCCCCATGGTGTTTGACTCTAAAGTTCTCCACCGATAGTGGAGCTGGAGTCGTTTAAGGAGATTAGGCTGCGTGGAGAGCCTGTTATGCTACTGAGCTGCGAGATGCGCAGCGAATAGAAAAAGGAAAGGGCGTAGAGGAATCTCTCTACATCCATTTTGTTGAAAATTGACAATTGGTTCCTGGGCCCAGGCCTAGGCCCCCAACCGATTCCAAAGAGATCTTGATAATGGAAGTGAAGATGATGCTAAAGATAGTCAAGCTTCTCCGGCCAAACTGACGATCGATGTCTCGATTAACGATAGCGACGATTCTAAAATGATAAAGATTGGATCTCAGTTAAGCCAAAAAATGCAAGAGGAATTGGTTGAATTTCTCCGAGCAAACCATGACATATTTGCTTGGACACATTCTGGCATGTGTGGAATCTCCCCGGATATTGTGAGCCACACGTTAAACATTGACCCGTAGTACACTCTGGTCAAACAAAAAAGGCGTGGTATGGATCCAGAAAGATTTACCACCCTTAAGGAACAGGTAGAAAAGCTTAAATCAAATGGATTTATTTGAAATGCATTATACCCGGAATGGGTATCCAACCCTATACCCGTCCGAAAGCCAAATGGGAAATGGAGAACGTATGTTGACAATTCATACCTGAATAAAGCTTGCCCTTAAGAGAGTTTTCCACTTCCTCAAATCAATCAGCTTGTAGATTCAACGAATAGACATGAACTCCTATCCTTCATGGACGCGTTTTTAGGCTACAAGCAGATACCCATGCACTTGCCCGACCAGAAGCATACCAGCATCATGACCGATCTAGGACTCTATTGCTGCAAAGTTATGCCTTTTGGACTCAATAACGCCGGTGCAACATACCAATGATTGGTTAATCGGATGTTCGCCAACTAGATTGGGAAAACCATGAAGGTATTCATGGACGACATGCTAGTGAAATCACGATTCTCCACTGATCATATTAAAGACCTGGAGTCAGTGTTTAATATCCTCCAAGAATATAGAATAGAGCTCAATCCATTAAAATATCACTTCGAGGTCGCATTTGAAAAATTCCTTGGGTTTATCATCAATGCTCGAGGAATTGAAGCCAATCCTGAAATGATCTGGGATCAGAAATCTTAAGACTCCAAGAACCATAAAGCAAGTCCAAAGCCTCAATGGGAAAGTAGCAGCACCGAGCAGGTTCGTTTCAAAATCCACTAAAAAATGCATCCCCTTCTTCGATTTGATTCGAAAAGGGAAATAGAACTTTGAATGGACCACATAATGTGAGGGCGTATTCCGAGCACTAATTCGACACCTCTCCACACTGCCTATTTTATCAAATCCTATCGATCATGAGAAATTGTATCTTTATTTGGCGACATCAAAAAACGCAATCAGTGCTATCCTAATTCGGGAGGAAGACCGAGTGCAAAAACTGGTCTATTATATTAGTAAACGACTAACCGGAGCAGAGAAAAATTATCCAAAGCTAAAGAAGTTGGCTTATTTTCTTGTTATTGTCTCAAGGAAGCTCCATCCATATTCTCAAGCTCATCCTATCACTGTTTACACCGATCAGCCGTTACGACGGGTCCTTACGCGGCCTGAGACGACTGGTAGGTTACTCAAGTGGAATATCGAGTTAAATCAGTTTGATATAACCTACAGTCTAAGGCGAACCATTCACAGACAAGTCCTAGCAGATTTCATAGCTGAATTTACCATCCTAGAGGACTTTCCTGAAACCAATGAATCACCCAAATATATCCAGAAGCTGCCTACTAATGGTGCATCAAATGACCGTTTCTAAATTGCTGGGGTTGTACTTGAAACTCTTGAAAGTCGATCTATATGCTATGCTTTGAAGTTTGATTTTCGTGCGAGCAACAAAGAAGCTGAGTATGAAGCCTTAATTGCTGGATCGAGATTGGCCCAAGATTTAAAAGTCATTGCTGTAAAGATTTATTGTGATTCGCTACTAGTCGTATACCCAAGTTCGATGGGAGTACCAGGCCAAAGATCGATGATTAACTGCTTACATAGCTCGGTTCTAGGAGATACTGAATCAGTTCGATTATTATGCTATCTACTACATCCCTCGAGAGCAGAATCAAAAAGCTGATTCATTGGAAAAACTAGCCAACACAGGTGAAGCACAACAAATGAGACTCGTTCCTATGGAAATATTATCTTCCTAATGCATCGATCGAATGGAGACAGATTGGGTATTTGAGGTCTTTCCCGATAAGGATTCATGGATGACTCCATTCAGAAATTATCTTGAGCATGGAACACTGCCAGAGCGCAGGAGTGAAAAAAGACAAGTTTTCGAAAAGCCTCGCGGTTCACTATTCAGAATGGAGTCAAGTATAGAAGAGGATACTCTATTCCTCTACTCCGGTGTATCGCTCACGATGAAATTAAACAAGCGTTATATGATATACATGAAGGAGAATGTGGCGATCGTACTGGAGGGCAAGCTCTAGCTAAGAAATTACTTCGATATGGATACTATTGGCCGACCATGAATTATGATGCGTCGGACTACGCCAGAAAATGTGACAGATGTCAAAAACATGCTCGGATCCCTAGAGCCCTTCCTACCGAAATAACCCAGATGGTCAGTCCATGGCCGTTTTCTGTCTGGGGTACTGATATTATTGGTTCTCTACTCTGGCCAAAGGAGGTGCGAAGTACGCCATCGTCATAGTTGATTATTTTCTAAGTGGGCGGAAGCCTAACCCCTTGCTAAAATCACGACGAGGAAAGTGATTAACTTCGTTGTATGCAACATTATCTATCGATTTGGTCTCCCTCATACTATCATCACCGATAATGGAACCTAATTCGACGGCGTTGAGTTCAAAGATTTCTGTCAATGATTCCACACTCCAAAGAAATTCTCTGTAGTTGCACACCCTCAAGCGAATGGACAGGTTTAAGCTGTTAATAAAGTTATCAAGTCTATTATGAAGAAACGATTGGAAAAGGCCAGGGCAAATGGGTCGACGAACTTCCTATGGCTTTATGGGCTTACTGAACAACCCACAAGTCCGCGACCGGCCACACTCCATTCTCTCTTTCTTATGGTTTAGAAGCCGTTATTCCAGTCGAGATGGAAGTACCTTCTCATCACGTGATGTGCTATGATCCAAAGAAAAATGCTATATTACTTGCCGAATCACTGGATTTATTGGACGAGAAGAGAGAAGAGGCTGACTTGAGGGCACCCATATACCAAAGTGGAGTCGCCCAATTATACAATGCCAAGGCCCTACCTCGAACCTTCGAACTCGACAATCTCATCCTCAAAAGAATCTACCCAGTTCCTTCGCACATGAAACCAATGTGGAAAGGGCCGTATGTGATTGAACGAAAGCTCGAAGATAGCACATTTAAATTGTCGACCGTTGATGGTCTTACTCTGCCAAGAGCCTGGAACAGCGAAAGTCTTCATTGCTACTACACATGACAGGCTTTAATTATTAAGTTTACTTTTCGTTTGCAATTTTTTTTTGCATTTCGAAATTTGAATTTCTAATAAAGCAACTGACTTTGCCTTATTCTCTTATTTCAGCAATAAAATGAAAACTCTTCGAGCCAGAGCTGTGATTTATTGAATACGTCATACAACTATCACTGTGCACAGAGAGCTGAATTCCACATGACGGTAGGGTTTATTCAAATAGGGAGTAACTATGATATGACCGGTTACTCGCTAAGTGAAACCCGAGCTCGGGGGAAAGTCACGACACTGCAGCCAAAAAAGGACTAATACACGAAAACCCTTTAACTAACTCCAGCCTCCCAGAGTGTCAGCTGGAGTATAAACTTATAAATGTATTTTCGAAGAGGGTGGATCCATCCACCTAACGAAATCATCTATATCTTGACCAAGTTTGAGGAGGATGGACCCATCCATCTAGTGACCTCGCTTGTTAACTTTGTGTGGATGTGAACCGACCATCCACAATCCTGATAACTTCAGCATTCCTAGAGTGCGAACGGAATCCTAAAGCCTAAGCAGATGTGACTGACCATCTGTCAGCTAACTTGAAGTTCCCAGAGTGCGAACTAGAGTATAAACATCAACTAACTCCAGATTCCCAGAGTGTGAACCAGAGTGTCAACATCAACCAACTTCAGGTTCCCGTCGTGCGAACTGGAGTACAAACGTCGACTAACTCTGGATTCCTAGAGTGCAAACCGGAGTATCGACAACAATTAACTCTAAGTTCCCAGAGCACGGATTAGAGAATAAACACCTACTAACTCTAAATCCCCAAAGAGTGGATTAGAGTTTAAACACAAACCGGATATGAATCGATCGTTCGTAAAACAATTCTGAGCCTTAGAGTATGGTCAGAGTATAAACATAACTGGGGTGTGACTGACCACCTATAAAATAACTTAATCCCCGGAGCATGGATATATAATTAAAATTTAAACAGGTGTGACCGACCGTCAACGCGCAAAAGCAAATCCCCGGAGTGTGGATGTGATCATCAATAAGTGAGCGAGTGTGATTCGATCACTCGACCCTCACTCGGTTCAGCATCAGTTCAACGACGTTAAGCTCGATGTATTGGAGGCGAAATGTAGTTGCTAGCCGACTTTTACAACTCATCCTTGAAATTGGGGGTAGAACTTAAGTATCGATCACTGACTGAAGCAGTGTAGCATCGGAGTTCAGCTTATTATCCGCTCACGACTCGTAGCCGTGATTCCAGGACTTAACAAATAAACTCAAAAGCCGATCCAAAGGTCAAAACTTCACAAGTTTACTGAACAAGAATTCAAATGCTATAACACTTAAGCAAATAAATGATAATTGAGTTGAAGACAAAATATAATATCATTTCAACTATATATGGAAGGAATTTATGTACAAGTTATTTTCAAAAATCCTACTAGCAGGGGCTAAACCCGCATCTATACACGGCCAATAATAGCTAAATAAATTCCTATCCACTCAAAAATGAGCCGAAGAAGCATATCTACTCTTTCTTCTTTGTTGGTTTCTTCTTCGGCGTAGACGCACTAGAGCTGCCACTTAGTTTCCTCTTTGAGCCTTTGCCTTTCGACGGCTGATCTCCTTTGGGGGGCATTATGTCAATTTCCTTCTCCAAACTCAAGTGTATGAGAATAATTCCAACAGGCAGAGTCGAATGGGTCGGGCCCACTACAAGAGGCGGAATAGGCACATTGGTGTCGACAACAGTGCCACCGGGAGATATCATTTGTAACGGGGCTGGACCAGGGCCCGCATTCCACCTCCGAAGATATTGGCCTGGGTAGATGCTTCCATTTCAACGTTGATCTTGGCTATAATTTCATCCCAATGAAGTGTTTGTGTATCACCGAAAACGCTTGTAGTTGGGACTGAGGAGCTGGTTGCAGGTGTGCTTCCACTCATGACAAACGACAATTCCAAAAAAGGGTCATATGATGACTGAAAAGTTCCTTCATCATTTGTTCATCGAATGAAAGTGTGCTCCCTTGTACATCATCTGTAGGAGCGGTGGCCGATGTCGTGATCGCTTCAGTAATAATTGCCTCCTACGTGTGATGCAACTCTTGAGTTGTAGGAGGCGCAACCGATGTGGCTTCAATCACTGGAAATAGACAAAAGAAAAACTGTTATTAAATATGTAACGATCGCGATTTTTCGTTGCCGAAAAATCGATCGTTACATTTGGTATCAGAGCATATGGTTAAGCGACAACCTGCTCTGTTGGGTATTACTCATTAGAGATAGAGTCAGCAGTACTCTAGAATGAGTGTGAGTGTAATAATGGATATGAGTGCGTATTTGTTAGTGAATATAAAATTGTTTTATATTGTGATGTTTGGTTTGTTGAGTGGTATATGAACCTTCGTCGGCGCAGCCTCGAAAACTGAATCGAAGGGGTTCCTAAACACTTGAATAGAACAATTCGACACAATATTGTTTTAAATTGGGTAAATGAAATAATTTTACCTCGATTATATTTTATATATAAAAAGAAAATAATTTTTCAGGAATTATTGAAGTGTGTATATAATTGATTGCTTGGTTGTTGTAAATGATATATATATATATAAAATAATTAAAAGTTGTTTGAATAAGCTAATAAAAGCAACTATTGTAAAAAGAATAATGGTATAAACCAATGAATCATAAGATGAAATTATAATTGATAATGATTTACAATTGTAAGACAATCATGTATGTATATAAGAACTAAAATTATATAAGTAAAAGGTTTATAAAAGTGATTTATGAATAATAAAAGAAAACTTTTTGAAAGAATATTTAGCATTGATTTCACTATTGTCACTGGGAAATAATAAGGGTGATGACTGCAGCATCATCAGTATCATTTTCGAGTTTCTATGTGATGGATTTGCTACAAAAATGAATTAAAAATTGAAGTTTTGTTGTAATAAACCAATTTGAAATTAAAATTCAATTTGAAATTGATAAATATAAGTGAAAAAGGTTTTGAACTTATAATATAAGTTAGAAGTTGAATAATAAGTTTTATAACTTATTAAATGGGAAAATGTAAGTGAAACCAGTTGTTGAAGTGGTTAAACAATTAAGTTAAGTAAAATGGAATATGAATTTGAATATTGATATGAATTTGACTTAAGTAAAAGTTAAATAGGATTTACTTTGGAATTTAAAATCCGAATTGAATTGATAAGTAAAACTTAAGTTTAATTAACAAATGATGTTTAAATGGAATAACTTAAGTGAAGTTGAATAAAAAAATTGATCTTTGCATCAAAGTTAAATAATCAAGTGAATTAAATGATGTAAATAAAGTTGAAATGGAATGCAAGTTAAGTAATGTTGAAAGAATTGATGTTAATATCAAAATAAATGAATAAAGTGAGTAAATGAAATTGTTAAAGATGTGAACTTAAGTTATATAAATGAAATTCAATTTTATTTGTAAAAAGAACTAGCAATTGAGTTAAAGTATGAATTGAATGTTAATCAATAGAATATGAATAAGTTGATATGAAATGATGCATGCAAGTGTAAATTCATTTGAAAATAGTTGAATAGTAGAATGAAAATCAATTGAATGCTAAACCAATTGGAATTAAAACAGTTGAACCAAATTGAATGTAAGTAAAATGGATAAAATTTGGTTGTATTGGATGTGCATTGGTTGTTATTTGCTTGTTGGTTGATTGTATGAAAATTCCTTAAGTGTTAACGAAATTGAATCTGCTAAATTGAAAGCTATGTAATTGAATTCAAACGAAAATTGGAATGCAAAGTTGAATGAAAATGAATATGCAACTTCAATAGTAAACTAAAAGTGGTATAAGAAGCATGTATTGGAAATTTTATAATTGAATTGGCAAATTGGTTTGAATATTATAATTAGATATTATGCTAGCAGGATATACAGGTTATAAAGGAATTGGGATTTTGATTTCAAAGTTAAAAAAAATTTGTAACGCTCGACAAAAAGGTACGTATTTCAGTTTTTATATGAGATTTGATGATTTCCTTCTCTAGCCACTTGGCTTTCTCTTTTCTTTTGATTCTGAGGGGCCGTGGTGCCATTTTGTAGTCGTACCGATCTAGCCGCGCAAAGGAGACTCTGGCGAAATTTTTCGAAAATTTAGGGAGTTAGAAAAATTTTGAGAAATTTTGAAAGTTTGAAATTTGAATTTAAATTTAAATTTAAATTGTTAAGTAAACGAAGTTGTTTGAAACTTATAATTGAATTGGGAAAGCTAATTGAAATGATAGTAAATCCTTAATAAAAAGATTGTTTTGAAAAGTTAGTAAAACTAATTAGCTTTGGAAAAATAATAAACGGTTTAGGATTATTCTCCTTAACTTGCAATTTCGAGGACGAAATTCTTTTAAGGGGGGAAGATTGTAACGACCCAGAATTTTTAATAATTTGAATTTGAGTATTTAATTAATTTTAAATATTAATAAGTGGAATTTTTGGAGTCGAATAAATTTTATTTTGAATTTTGGATTTAATTTTGCAATTAAATCGATTTATTTAATAGTGAAATTCCAGAAATAATTTGATATTGGGTTAAATATGATTGAAAATGATTTGGAAAATTTTATTTTATCATATTAAAGTTATAGAAATATTTTAGAACTTGTAAAACTGAATTTGGAGTTAATTTGTAAAAATTGAATATTTTAATATTTAATTATCGACTGAAAAATAGCCAATTTTTGAACAGTCTCAGAATTGAACGAAACGAGTTCCATTGGATCCGTGATAGTTAGTTATTATCGGATTTCAATTTTCGTAGCAATCGGAGTTGTCGTTTGACCCTGGCAGCTCCAAACGCATCGATATCGTTTTAATATTAATTTAGCGAGTTAAAATAGCCATTTTTCAAACGGTCTCGGATTTCGACGAAACCAGTTTCATCGGATCCGTAATGTGATATTATTGCAAGATTTCAAATTTCAAGTCATTTGGATTTGTCGTTTGTCCGGTACAAGCCAAAACGCCTAGAAATCGCTTAAATCGGTTTAAATTTAAATCGACTGTTTATTGCCGTATCTCACACATACTTCCGAATTAGCTTACGAAACCTGTTCCATTGTGTTCGGAATGCGGAAAAACCTTAGGATCGCCTGGCGGCACGCGTCGTTTGGAGTTCGTTTGCATAAGTTATTGAAAAAGAGAATTTTATTATTAAAATAATATAAATAACATATAATATATTAACATTTTCACTTCAAAACCCTAATCACTATCACCAGCCGCCTCCTATAGGTCCAATGGCCGAAATCATCCCATTTTCCCCTCTCAAAATCTCCAAATCCGCTCATCGAATCGAGAAACTTCCAACATGAAAGTTGTAGAGCATGGTGTGGACTACAGATCCAACGGTGGATCTCAGCTATCGTCGCCGTTTGGAGGCAGGATGGGGCCGCGTCTCCTGGGAGTTGCGCACGCAACTCGAGGCATGGGCAGGGGCCGAGTGTGGCCGCACTTGGGTCGAAGGTGGAGGAGGTTTAGAGCTGCGTAATGGCGCTCCCTGATCGTGTTTTCGCGCATCGTGGTGGTCGTGGCCTTTAACCCTAGTTTTTGGTTCATGGGTTTGCTTGCGTTCAACTTCCTGTAGCCGTGCACGCAAGAGAGGGAGGGGGAGAGAAGCTTGTGCGTGCGGCCTGTGGTAGGGGTAGGGTTTGTAAAAGAATTTGTGAATCTATTTTTATTTAAATTCGTATAACGTTTAAAAATCAATATCTTTTTGCTGCGAGGTCCAAATTGAACGAGATTTTTTGCGTTGGCTTCGTATCGCCGAGCTCTTCGCAATGCAGCTGGTTTGGAGTCGATTGGAGCTCGTTTGAATTTCGGGTAAAATTAAACGTTCGTTTAATTTTATTCGAAACGAACGCGAAAACGGAAATAAAATCAAGGTGAGAACTCCTCACTCAATCGAAAGGTTTTGTTTAAAATTTTGAATAGTTAATATTGATTGTTGATTGCTGATTGATTGTGTTAGTAGATATAGTAGGATATATATTATATATAGCAATATATATATATTGGCATATGTATATATTGGATTTGATTTCCCGCCTCGTATAGCGGATGAGACCCTATTGCGCCGTTATTAAGCGGAATATTTATAAAATCCCATATACCGCGATATTCCACCTTGAAGTGGAATTGGTATTGTGCTAACGTCTGTGGATGCAGGGTAACAGGTTGGAGGGATCCAACTGGATTCCTCGCATATTTATTTGTTTATGAATATTATGTTGATTGTTGATAATCACATTGATATATGATGTTATTCCCGTGATTGACCATTCGATGTCGTTGCATCATCGGATTCTAATTTTTAAATTAAAAATAACGGTTTTGAATTTAAAAGGGGTTTTAAATCGATTTTTTCAAAGAATATGGTTTATTAAAAATTTTGAATTGATTAAATTTTAAAGTAAATAGATGGATAAAATTTTATGTTTTAAAAATTTATATTTTTATAAAATATAACTTAAAAGAAATTTTTAACAATAATAGGTTTTTATAAAATAGTTAAATTTGGTTTTTGGGAAGTTATTATTATTAATGGTTTATATAAAGGATTTTATGAATGGATGTTTTTAAATAAAAATCATTGGAGTTATAGAATAAATTTATAAAATGCTGAGTTGATGTATAACATGAATTTCATTATAAATCTATAGATATATAATTTGTGAAATTTATAAAACGAATGGTTATTGGAAAATTTTAAGTTTATAAGTTATTAACTTATAGAAATGAATTTGGGGCATAAAAAGGGGGTTTGTTGAAATTGTAAATAAATGAAGATTTCATTAGTCGAAATTATTATAAACCATAAAGAAATCTTGTAAGTGATAAGATTTTAAATTGGTGAAGTTCAAAGGAACGATTTGGTAAATAAATAATATTATAAGTATTTAACCTACAATATGGCTTTTGGGTATGAAACTGGGTTATGTAAATTGCATCGGATTAATAAAGGAATTTATAAAATTGGGGTTTATAATAGAAATGGAATTTATAAACTATGTTTATAAATTTGAAATCCATCGAATTTGATAAATTGAAATATGGGAATTTGTTAAGTGGGCTATATTCACTATTTTGAATATTGAATAGATTATTAAATAAAATGGGTTTGTTTTTGGGAAAGGAATGTTTTAAATGGAAATTTAAAACGAATTAAAGGTGTTTTAAAATGTATTGAGTATTGAAAACATAGATTTCAACATTGATTGTTGAAATAGACGTTTTCGAGAAACAGAAGGGGATAATTTGTATAGTATTGGATTTATATATCTATTTTTAATTTCAAATCCATATACTAGTGTTTTTGGGTTGTCGTAACGATGTTTTACGCAACATTCGTTTTTAACCCAAATAAATGTGAATAAGGGAATGTTTTCTTAAAGAGAATGGAATAAATACTTAACTGTGATTTAAGTATATGGAATATTTTCAAATCGTTGAAAATAAATAAATTTGTGAATTACTTATTTTTAAAATAAGCATGGGAATGGTTTTCTAATATGAAATGGAACGGTTTTTGTGAATTCACCTTTAAGGTAATTGAAAGCAAATAACTTGAAATCGATTTGGGAATCGTATGCTGGTAGATGCTTGGAATTTAAATCCACCTTGGAATTTATGTATATGAAGGGAAATTTGTTTAAAAATAAATGTTGATTTATTTTTAAATTTGAAAATATAATTTACGAATTTGGAACGTAAGTTAAAATAAATCGGTAAAGATTTATTTGGTGGTTTGAAATTTGTTTCAAAAGGTATAAATGGTTAAGGTGATTTGAAATTAGTTTTCAAATGGTTAAGGTGATTTGAAATTAGTTTTCAAATGGTTAAGGTGATTTGAAATTAGTTTTCAAATGGTTAAGGTGATTTGAAATTAGTTTTCAAATGGTTAAGGTGATTTGAAATTAGTTTTCAAATGGTTAAGGTGATTTGAAATTAGTTTTCAAATGGTTAAGGTGATTTGAAATTAGTTTTCAAATGGTTAAGGTGATTTGAAATTAGTTTTCAAATGGTTAAGGTGATTTGAAATTGGTTTGCAAATGGTTAATGTAATTTGAAAATTGGTTTTCAAATGGTAAAGGTAAATTGAAAATTGGTTTTTCAATTGGTTAAGTGTGGAAAATTTTATCGTGAAGTGGTTTTGGTAAAACATATAACTGGGGCAATTATTTGTAAATGGTGTATATATATATATATATATCTTGTAAAGATATTTTGGGACTTAATAATTTTGGAAAATTTATTTGGAATCTGATGATGTGGCGCATCTTTATTGATAGTTAAATAACCGACTATCAATATTTACCCTTGGATGGTATTGGTTGTGTTTGTTTGGAATTGAATGCACACTTATTTTTAAAAATAAGCGCTCGCTATTCGGTTTAGCCGGGAGAGGACCTTTGTGTCGTATATCCCATTCCGAATATGCGATACGTCGTTATGGATAGCATTTGAAGACCGGTGTGAAGACCGGGTATTTGTGAAAACGATAGGATGACCTATCGATTGTCTCCGCATCGTTAGCTACGATATGGAGATTTCCTTTGTGATGGGAAATTTTATCGGGATTGTGAATACCCGGATTGCAAGGGCTTCTTTGGAAGTGCCTTCGGTTCTGTTCGAACCCGGAACAGACTTGTATGGTTACGTGTCTGACATTACATTTTGAGAGATAGAGCAGATTTCTTTCAAATACATTTCTGTTGGTGGCGGAGAATTTATTCTCTTAGCTTAACACCCTTCTCTGAGACGTACGAGCTCAGAGGTTATGTAGTTGAAGGTTATCAGCAATATTTCCCAATCTGGTAATGTGGCATGATGAGTGCTGCTGTGTGATGATCATTGGTTGGTCATTTGTGATATGATCATTTGTTTGATCATTTATCTTTGTGATTATTGCTTTGGTCATCTGTGGACCCGAAGCATGGCTTTGTTACACAAAGCGTAGCTTTGTGGACGAGACTTCGTCAGGACCTCACTCCCCGGAAATGGTCGAAACAGGAATATGCGGCAAGGTTATGAGGGTCGCGCCCTTTAGGGTATGTCATTTCCTTCTGGTAAAGGGTGGTATCATGGTATGGAGCCCAGATATTTACTCATGTGGAAACACTATATATATATTTCTGTGTGGTGTTGTTGGTATCGAGCGCTCGGATAAAGGTCCCAAAGGACCGGGGGATGACATATTCGTGTAGTAGTTACCTAGTTACAGAGGTAACCCGGCCTTGTGTTGGCAGAGATCTAACCGTAACGTTAGTTCTCGGGACGTCCCGCCAGAGGCGATCCCATGTGGCAGTAGGAAGTTCCTTAGCCTGACCATTTGTTGGAAATCCTTTCATCCAATACGTGCCTTGTACGGTTTTAGTTGTATTACCTGCCATTTACTTATGGTGGTCACCACTGTTTAGATGGTAGCTATAGTAGGCATAGTTCGGAATGTCTATGCTGGCTAGGATTTATATTCTACTTTCGAAATTGATTTCTACACTATGCACTAGTAATAATATCAAAAATGATTTGATTTTCGCGTAGTAAGCATCTTTGACTATCATAAGGAGAAATCTCCTCCAATTCTGCGTTTGCATTGTGTGTGTGGCGGGAGGCCTTATGGTAGTTTCATTTTCCAAAAAGCATTGCGGATTTAAAAATTTAAATTTTCTTGTTGCTTGTTTAAAGATAAACTGTTTTTGAGTTCTCACACCAGTCCCATGACTGACCTGGAGTTTATTGTTCCTTTCCTAAACTCTGGGTGCCCACTATTTTCCACACGGGCAGTCTAGAGTTAGGTTATCAGGTTATTCTGGATTCGGGAGTTGCTGTGCAGATCTGGAGGCGAGCCAGATAGCGTAGTCTATTATCTATTGTATATAGTATTCTTTCCGCTGTTTTATTGTTGTACACTCTGATGATATGATGTATTGTGATGTATGTATAAAATGTATAGTTCTTTTGTTTTAATGATATTCATTTATCTATTATATGTTGTTCCGCTGCGATTGTGAGATTCTGATATTGTTTCTCGTTCTGTTACTTGTTTTCTGTTTCCTCCTCTCTTTCTTTTCTTTCTTCTTCTACCTCTTTCTTCTTCTAAAACCCTAACGGTTCGATTTTTCGGCAACGAAAAATCGCGATCGTTACAAAATATTTCAAGTGAAGCTCCCGATCTTGATAAAGTGTATGAAATGTTCAGAGTATCTTCCTTAGTTTGACTCATTGGCGGTTGAACGGCCTTAGAAATTTGCTCGCTAGCTTGAGATAGCTGCGGCGGATCTGGGTTGTTAGCAGGAACGGATTGAGAATTAACCGAAAAAGTCGGCTAAGGCTGAGTTGGCAAAAGTGCTTCAGGACTTGTGTCACGGTGCTCGACACTAGAACCTTCTCTCCGAGTGCTGAGCGCCAAGCTTCTCCTTTTCATTTGAAATCATGGCATCGTGGAGAACTTTCCGTTCATCTTCATTTAGCACTCAATTCTCAATCTCGAATTCATCAACCGATTCACCTTGATGGGCGGCCTTTTCATCTCCCACTAATCGGTACCAGGCATTGTACAGATGTGTCGGATAATTATCAAGCCAGGCTAGGTTCCTATGCTTCAAGACGCTAGCATTATAAGTAATGAGGAGATTTTCAATGTCAGCCTCTAGCCTGGACTCCGCCATTTGGACCTCAGTCTCCAGCTCCCAAACCTTAGTCATTGTCGCATCCCATTCATCCCGAAGCACTACGGCCTATTCACATGCCTCCTGGTCGCACTATTTGCATCATCCCTTTCCTTGGTGATTTTGCAAAATTTGGCTTTGAGCTCGTTAAGTTCTTTCATAGCAGTGTCCCGTTCGGCTATGACAGTGGTGTTTCGGTGGCCCATCTCCTCCACCAAGGCAAAATGTCTTTGCCGCATCGTATCCATCGCTAGGTTTGCCTCATCGACCTTCTGGGTGGTCTCTATTTCTGATTTTCGAGAGGATTTGGCTTCATCGTTAAGCATTTGAATAATCCGGTCCTTCTGAGAGAGTTCGGTCTAGTTTCTCTACGGTTTTTGCCCGCTTGAAGGCCATGGCCGACGCTTTTTCTGCTGCTATCACCCACTCCTTGTACTACGTATATATGTCATGAATGTGATCATGCATTGTGTTTTCAGCCTCCGATGGGATCTTCTTTAAATGAGGGGGGAAGATGAAGCCATCAAATCATATATTTGGAAAATCTTTCTTCAACCGAGCAATTCTAATAGCCCCTTCCACATTGGGCTCAGTGACAGCTTGTTCAGCTATAGTGGGAGTTTCAGCCTCATGTCTGCGATGTTGTGATTAAGGCCTAGAGGTTTGAGAATTTGATCTTTGGCGAGGAGGCTCTATTGGTTGTTTTCCATGGCTTGAAGATTGTGTGGGGGCTCGAGGTGGAGAACGCGATCGGGATCGACGTCTATAATCTTTATCCCTCTCCCTCTCGTATCGTTCCTGACTAGAGTAACCGCAATCGCGGTCTCTTTCAGCGTCCCTCCTACGAGACTCAAAGTAGGAGCTAGATGATTGTCGCGTAGAGTGGAGACTTCCCAACATAGAATCTTGTCTAGTCATTGAATCTGTAAAGAAGAAAGAACAACCGAGTAAGTAACCACTTGAAGTAAGCATCTTGTGATCGGAAATCGTATAGTGTCGTGAAGTGTATATGTATGTGCAACCCCCCGACCAACCGGAAATGTTGGCCACGCTTGTGGGAAGAGGCTCACTTAAGTCAAAAGCACTTTGAAGCTCCTCCAATCCAGCGTAATGTTGAATTGACACATAATCCTAGACTGGGATATCGGCAAGCCCTTCGAAAAGGTTCTCCGCTTGTGAGGGAGGAGCCTCCGAAATTCTAATACCGGGTACAGGCAGAGACACGATTACGGATTTCGATCTCGAAGATTTGTGAAGCTGATGCACTATAGCCTTGCCTTTTCTCCTTCCCTCAAGACTTTGAAAGCTATCAGAAGGCCTGGCTACGGTTTCATCATCGGTGGGCGTATTCTCTTCCTTACCCTCTTTAGTTATTACATTCCCAGGGCACTACGTTTAGCCAGTTTCACCGAAGCCGCCCTCAACGTTCCTTCAAGTCTTATGCTCTGATTTCGCTTGATTAGCCCGACGGACCTCAAATTTCTATCTGCTAGCACAGAGTCTATGTCCCTCATTTCACTTGGCACTTCTTGAAAGATCTGTACTATTTCTTTAAAATGTGCGCCTTTAGGTCGTGGAATTACAGCTGTAAAAGGAAAGAAGATATGAGATTCATCATCGATTACGACAAATTCATGGATTACTGAAGAAAATTGTGTTACTTATGTCTGGCTAACCATCGACTGGCGAATCCTGGAGGGCATCGGACGTAGAACCATTTTATCTTAAAATAGCCGAGCCTAGTCCAAGAGCCCGTCACCATTTGATAGTTCCTAACTTTCTCCTAGATGATGGCGTATCTCCCCGACACTTAACATTAAATAGGTATTTGATTTCGATCGAAGTTGGGGGTCGAAAAAGATGCTCCATAAATACAACGAACAAACTATTCAGTAGCGCGTATCCATTAGGGTGTAGTTGTGAAGGGAAAATTCCGAAAAAAACCAACCCTTCCTGAATGTATTGGTTGAATAGGGGAAGTATTCCAGCAGTGCACGAATGTCGATTCCAAGAAGTAAACCCCTCCACGGGAGCATGTGGTCTATCACTTGGACCGGGTAACAAAACATCGGCTAATATTAAATCATGCCTTAAGCATATTCATCTTAACATATATTCATAGACATTGAATGGCATAGTGTCTTGTGGATTCATAATAAAAGTTGCTCCTGGTAGCTCGTCTAGAGTTGGATCGATAACCTCGATCGCGATGACCTGCAACTCTATTATTGTGGAAGATGGACTCTGAGTTTCCTACTGTTGAGAACTTGTGGAATCCATAGCTAATCAACTTATCAAAAACCAGAATTAAATGATAATAAGCCCTTATGTTCCCCAGTGTGAAGTCTGTGAATGTGTTGTGCAATGCGGTGCTACGTAATATTCAAGAAAATTCGCAGAAATAAAAAGTAAGTGTTTAAACGACAAAGCTTCAAAATTCAATAGGAGTGACTGTCATCGCTGACCGTCACTATGATGCCATGCAGAAATTAGAGACTGATCCAACTTGAAGTTCACTAAAATTTTGTTAGGTTATAGTTCCATCGACAAGCTTCGAAGGCAGTTAAATATGCAGTTTAGCAGTTAAGTCCAATTATGCAAAGCCGAAGCTCAATGGAGTCAAGTGTTTAAATTTGCATGAAGTTTCCCTCATTTCATGTCGATCAATATGCTTTTGGTATTGTATCGATCAAATCACACTGGCTTTACATTGATCGAGTTGCAACGAAGTTCGTATCGGTTCAAAGTTTTCATTTCACATCGATCAAACATTTGCTGGTTTCGTACCGATCTTAAACTATGAATTTCGCACCGATCTAAACCATGAAGTTCGTATCGATCGCTTGTTGCGGGTTTTGTTTCTGTTGGAGTCCATTCGATTTCATATCAATCGACTCTGATCGATACGAACTATTATCACTCTGGATCAATAAGAAATTCACTATTTTATCAATCCATTTTTCATTGATACGAAACTTATGCCCCAAATCGATATGAACTCAAGTCTTTTCCTTCCTTTCACTGATACGAAATTGAAGTCGTACTGCCCCCCACACTTCATCTTCTTCAAAACCACTTGGGTGCCACCCTCTCCCTCCTTGACTCAATGTCGATCGCCTCCGACCAACACTTCATCAGAATTGGTCACCAAGGCAAGCAGGATGGCACGGAATTCCAAGTCTCGTTGTTTTTCGATACAAATTCATGTTTTATTTACCTAGCTTTGGTAATTAGTTGGAAGGATTAGTGTTCAGTTCGATTCGAAGGCAAGAACGGTTTCTTGATTCTGCGAAGTTTGAACGATGCAAATGCCAAAAAAACAATGACAAGTAGAAAATTTGGCTAAGTCCTAAGCATATTTATGTGGACTCGAATGTGAAAGAGAAAATGATTCGTATCCCGGTGATAATAACTGGTCAAAATAGTCAGAAATAAGACGATACGAAAGGGCTTTCTTCGTATCCATCTACGGTTGACTGTGAGCGATGCTTTTCGAAACTATGAAACCATCAATACGAAAGGAGCAGCCAGGCTACGCTGGAGCCGCGTGATTTCATTGATACGAAATGATCATTTCGTATCCATTAAGATTTCATTAATACGAAGAGTGACCTTTGATTCCATCAATTCAAAACAATACCATGGTTAACCCTTCATATACATCAGCAGCTTACCCCCAATTTCGAGTCCCTCAGTTCAAGTCTCATCGGTACAAAACTCCCAACGAAGTCTTGCTTGAATCACCGGATTTCATCGATACGAAGTGCCATTTCATATCCATAAGCTTGGAGGTCTAAGCTTCATATCATCGATACAAAATGAGAATTTCGCGTCCATCACTTTGAAGGCCATATCAATTCGAATCAATCGATACGAAGATACTTCGTGAGACCAGCTAATTTCGAATCGATAACCATCAATACGAAAATCATTGCAAAATTATATATGGACCATTCAACTCTATCGATGCGAAATGTCAATTTCGTATCCATCCATTCAAGGCGTAAAACCTCATGTCGTTCGATGCAAGGCAATCCTAGATACTATCTATTTCGTATCGATAACCATCGATACGAAGTCTACAGTCATTCATCCCGAATCGAACCAGGAGAGGATCGGTATGAAGGGACATTCCAAAACAACCATTAAGCATTGTTACAAATCAAATTTCACATTGACTCAGGAGAGGGTCAATATGGAATTCAATACACACAAAAACTGACTGAAAAACTGACAATGATTCGTGAACGTGCAAACATTAACGAGAGTCAGTTAACATACGTACATGTATGTCGGAGTAACATCCAATTTTAAAAATTCACAGGAATTGAATACTCGTCTAGTGAAGATTACAACAACAAACGACATATCACTATCATACAACATTCAGTTACAACAGTACATGGTACAACAATTGGCAGTCAACAGTTCATGATTTATGCTTCTATTGATCAATCAAAGGTCACAACTTTCGACAAGAAGACAACAACTGTTTAACAAGTTAGATGGAACTTTTCAGAATGAAGATCGCAGCTTTTCAAAGCACGTCATGTCCTCACAAGATGTACTTTGGGAGGCAAATGTTATCCCCTCTTTTGGCAAGGCAGTGATATCAAGGAATTGACTGGAAACCAAAGATAGTTCATCCCGAAGATCGGTTATACGCACACTCACTATGGATATTGATGAATTTTATGCGAGTCCGAATCAAGCTACAGTTGATATGACATAACAATCAAAGCTCTGGAAGCCAACATCTCAAATTTCAAGTCAATTGAAACTCGTATGCTCGAGTTATGGATCGATCAAGCTTCGTTAGAACCATGCCAATTTTGTATCCATGCACTTCGCATCCATTGAGCTTCAACGTTATCTGTTGTTCGTATTCATAAAACAACCAGAGAAGATCTCCCTTCATATTGATCTGATTGGAATCCATCAGATGAACCTTGTTCGTATTGATGGGAATTCATATCGATAAAAACAAAACTAAATTGGTTCATATCCATTAGCCACTGCATCTCTTCGTGTCCATCAAAGCCAGACTATTTCGTATCCATGGAGAGTTGTCATTTCATATCGATCATATTTTCTCCATTTCGTATCCATCAACGAACAACACTTCGCATCGATCTCGTTCATACACGCTTCGTACCGGTCCATCCAACATCTTAGTTCGTATCGACCGACCATTGATTGATACGAAACATACCACTAAAAGTGATCGATACGAAACGATCGATGCGAAGTAGAACACACCATTGATACAAAATGACCAGCATGCATCGATATGAAAAAAGCCTCAAACGATCGCTACGAAGGATACACGTCGGTATCGATTCGAAGGAATACCACTCAATGGATACGAAGGGGAAGCAGTCAACTCGGCATGAAAAGTGGATCGATTTGAGGAGTTGGCACCACGTCAACTTGCAAGCACTTGCCCACAAAGCGATATGAACTGATCGATACGAAGGGTATCGATACGAATTAAACAGCCTAGAGAAAATGCAAGTTTGCATCAATCATAACTCATAATCTACTAGTCCAAATTCCACCAAATTTTCACAGGAGCTTACGTATATCCTAAAGAATGTTCACACTCAATTTCGACTCGAATGGATCAAATCTTGATCGATATGAAATTCGTTCGTATCGATCACGAACCAACTGCAGATGACATGGGATCGATCGTGTGGGCCCACTCACATGCCAGAAGAGGTCTCCTGAGACCTGAGCGAAACCATTTTTATACTCAAAGATCGCTGTTGTACTCGAAATCCAATGGTGTAATCCGCTGTAACTAGTTGGAATCAGCAAGCAAAATGTCAATAAAATCACCAATTTCCGAGTGGACATAGGCCATACGCCGAGCCACTCTGAATCTCTTTGTTTCTACGTGTTTTTCATATATGTTTTTGAAGTGTTTATTAGGTAATCCTCTTTTTACATTTACTTACTTCATTTTATCTCTTCAAATACCTTCGAAGAGTGATGTGCCCAATTTTGGTACAAACAGGAGCTAAAACCATGCATTGTGTTGATAGTCAAACTTTTAACTAAACTTTCAATGATGTAGCAATTTTATTAGTGGTTTAACTTTGTAGCATTATGGAGTATGAAAAAAAATTAACCCGCTATTCAAACCCCTTCATCGTGATCAGAACGTGCATAAGTTGCATTTAAATCAACTTCTTCTTCTTGTAGACTTACACCACCGAAGTAAGGTGGGTTCTCATCAAATTGATTATACTCTTCTTCATCTATCACATCATCAATTCCAACAATGCGTCTTTTGCCGGAAAGAACAACAATCCACTTACGATCAGCTGGGTCAGTCATGTGAAAAACTTATTTTGTTTGATATTCCAATGAGTGGATCATTATCATGACTCACCCGATTAAAGTCAACAAGTGTGAATCCATGCTCATCCACTCATATAGCACGATGGTAGTCGGCCCATTTACATTGAAATAGAGGGATCATGAAGTTCTTGTACTCAAGCTCCCAAATATTTTCAATTATTCCGTAATATAACATTGTCACATTTATTGGTCTGTTATCTTTAGCACTAGAAAATTCTCTTGAAGAGGCCATGACACTTACTCCACTACTTTGCCTTTTGTTTTTCTCATCCTGATGTTTCGTATAAAAAACATACCCACTAATATCATATCCTTCATAAGAGTTGACTTGAAGTTGAGGCTTGTATGACAACCATCTTGTTGTATCAGAAATATCATGATTTGTTTAAGACATTGCCCTATTTTAAAACCATATGACGAAGGAGCGGTTATGTTCATTTGTTAACCACCTTTCGGTCATTAAAGGATTATGAGATTTTAAATTCATCATGTGCTCCTCCAAGTAAGGATGAACCTCACTAAGGTGTTGTAAAACAAGTAGGTGAGCTTTGTGAATCATTTCATCACCAATTGAAACCGGTTTTTAGTTTTGACCCAATTGTGCCATGACCATCAAGTCGTATCATGCCGAGACTTGCAAAGTCCAATATGTTCAACATCAGTTAAGTATTGAGTGACAAAGTCAATAATCTCCTCGGTACCTTCTATGCTACTAGCTTTAGGTCCATATCTGTTTTTCTTGTTCTTTTTAAAGTTCCCATGTGCATTTCGAATGGATAGATATAACTCATAAACACAGGACCAACAATCTTGATTTCTCTTATCTGTTGAACAACCAAATGTACCATAATGTCAAAAAATGAAGGAGTAAAATACATCTTCAATTGAAATTAAGTAACAATAACATCAGCTTGTTGATCATCCAACATATCAGGATCAACCACCTTGCTACAAATTGTACTAAAAAAGATACAAAGCATTGTAGTAACATGTCTAACATGTTTAGGCAATATACGTCAAATTGTAACAGGTAACAAATGTTGCATCAACACATGACTGTCATGAGATTTCAGGCCGATCAATTTCAAAAATCCTTCATTGATACACGATTGCTAATGTTCGAAGAATTACCTATTGGAACCTTAACACCACGAAGGAATTCACATAAACTAGCTTTCTTTTTTTGGATAATGTGTAATATGCTAGAGGAAAATAGGCATGTTTACCTTTCTCTACTGGTGCTAAATCCTTTTGAATACCCATTTTCAACATATCCAGCCTAGCTTTCTTACCATCCTTTGTCTTACTAGGTACATTCAAGAGCATCCCAATGATACTATCACAAATAATTTTTTCAATATGTTTTACATCCAGATAATGTCTAACCTGCAAGTGTCTGCAATCTGGAAGTTCCCAAAATATATATTTTTTATTCCACGGGGAATACATTTTCAACATGCTTGACCCATTCATAAACATGGTTTCCGATTAATGGCAAACGAGCAACTCCACTCTCTATCTCCCTATTGAAAGGCTTTTTCTTTTTACGATAAGGTTGACTAAGAGGGAGAAATTTATGGTGATGCATATACATTTTTTTCTTGCAAAAATGCAAACGCTCAATAACCATATCGTCTTGTCAAATTAGGCATGCTTTGGCACCTTTTGTACTATAGCCGGACAAGTTACCAAATGAAAAAAAACATTTATGGTATAAAAACCATGGCGTTCAATGTGAAATCACTTTTACTGCATGCATCAAACAAGCGCACACCTTTATCCCATAAAATTTTAGATCATCAATAAGAGGAGCTAAGTAAATATCGATGTCATTTCTTGGTCGTCATGGTCCCGAGATTAGAAGAGACAACATGATGTACTTGCGTTTCATACTTAAGTGAGGTGGAAGATTGTAAATCACCAAAAGAATCGGCCAAGTACTATGTTGACTACTAAGGTTTCCAAATAGGTTTATGCCATCTGTACAAAGACCAAGTCTAAGATTCCAAATTTCTTTTTCAAAACTAGGTTACATTGTATCAATGTTTCCCCACTTTGGAGAATCAGTTGGATGCCTTAGTAACCCATCGTCCTTCCTCACATCTGTATGCCTCAAATTTTTTGCTTTTTCTTTATTTGCAAATAAGCGTTTTTAAACCTTGGTATAATGGGAAAATACCATAACACCTTTGTTGGAGGCCATTTCTTATCCGAGTCATTATGAACATGCCTTTGTTTCTTGTAACATGATAATCCACATTTGGGACATTCTGCAAGCTCTTGTATTCATTTCGATATAATATACCATCATTTGGACATGTATGTATCTTTTTGTACCCTGTACCAGTTGGACACATAATTTTCTTTACCTCTTAGTTTGAAGTAGGAAGCTTATTACCTTTCGAAAGCATGTCTTTCAAAAGTTCCAACAATGATGTAAAACTTTTATCACTCCACCTATAATTTGCCTTTAAATTAAAAAGCTTGAGCACAACAGACAACATTGTGAACTTATCACAACCAGGAAAAAAGGCTTCTCAACATAAATTGATATTTTTTCATAAAACTTTGGCTCTTCCATCAAACGTTCTTCAGCATCATAAAACATCTCATGAACACGGTCATTCTCATTATCCTCATTATTCACGTTATCTCCCAAGCCATTCTCATCATCCCCATGGTTACTAGAACTAATTCTACTAAGTATACTTTCACCATGCCATATCCATGTGTATAATTTTGCTTAAATCTATTACGAATCATGTGATCCTTAATCTAATCTATGTTACGGAACCTCTTACTATTTTTGCAGAGTCTACAAGGACAAAAAATAGTTTCTTCCCTTCTTCTTGATTGATCGTTAAGTGCACAACAGATGAACTCTTCGATCTTGTTCAAGAACTCAGCATCACTACGTTTCATGCTGTATATCCAATTACGATCCATGTGCAAATGCTAGAGACACACTACACAAGCAAAAAAAATATCTCAAGTGTTTCACGTTAAACCTTTATTATACCTATACTCTACTCAACTTTAAAATTAGTAATATACAAGAAGAACAAACAACTAAAGATCACATACAAAAAAAAATCTTCATATACGTTAATTTTGATCATATATAAACTCTAATAACAAAAGAGCAAATGGACATCTATAAACCAATATAAAAGTAATACTACGCAAACAAATAGACATCTATAAACCGATATAAAAGTAATGCTATGATTTAAACAATCCTAATCGTTAATCAGTTTCCGCATGACCAAACAAATTACAATGTTTATAGTGATAGGAATATAAAATAGAGAGCTGCTAATTAATGTATATAGATGTATTTAAATAGAAATATGATAAGCCAAACTCAACTCAGCAACTCATTTGCATGCACATAGACATATGATTGAATTGAAGTTTTACAAAATATTTAAAATAAAGGTACTTATGATTGAACATAACTATTTGTTCACAGATATTTATTAAACTGCACATACTTTTGAATGACCTATATTTTTCTACATGCAATTAGATGGTATTTTTCCTATTAGGTATGGTCGAATTTATTGGATTCCTCATGACATTCAAACATTTCCTAGCTGCAAAAATTTGAACCTGGATATTTACATTTATGATATGCGGATGAACAAAGAAGCTCTATTTGAGTAAGAAAGCTGCATCAAATTATATCATGTTGCAACATTTTCCCTAACTTGCCACAATCTTCCTATCAATTCAATGAAGGCTTGGTTTTGAAAAAATCTTTATCAACATTGTCCACTTCCCATATTTTTTGATGAAAATGTGTGATATTATGGAACAAAAATGAACTAATATAATTTATGCCACTGTTAATTCTGCATTCTTTGCTACACATATTCTAGACATGAATAGAAATTGTTCCACTGTTGAAAAAATTACTCATCTGAACAATGATTAGCACTTCCTTTTTAATCTGTTATCAATTATATTTGAATATCCATTTGAAATAATTTGAACCTGAATAAGGAGGCTTCAAATAAATGATTATACCTTCAAAGATTGATGCAGACGGATTTCTAAAGATGTGGAGTGGGCGATGAAGATCGACGACTTCTAAAGATGTGAAGCGCAGGACAATTTCTTTTGCTCAAGGAAGCTGAAGGGTGGTTAAAGCTTACGAGAGGTTGCGGTGCGCGAATTTCGAGTGATTTGGGGATGTGGATTGAGACTGTGGTGACGAAGCATTTTCTATGTAATTGAAATTAATTTAGGGTATGAAGTTTGGTATGTAGTAGAAAGCTAGGGAGAGATGAGGTAGTTGATAGTTCGGGTCGGGTTAGTTAATTTACACATCTGCTATAAGGTAATTAGGATAAGTATAGGCGACGGTTTTAAACAAAAACTGCCGCAAATCAGTTTACCAGGAAGCTAAATACATATTTTGAATAAGGGTCACATTTGTAACATATATATGCTACGGTTATAAATATAACCATCGCATATGACCTAATTTACATATATATTTGCTACGATTGTGAAAGAAACCATCGCAAATTGTTTTTTTAAATTTCTACCGCTTTCTATGGACCAATTGGTACGGTTGTTTAAAAGAACCGACGTAAGTTAATACTAATTGCTATTGTTTTTATCTAAACCGTCACAAATAAGGCTACGCAACATGCAGATTTTGTACTAGTGCAAAGGATACATATTCTCCCCTATTAACTTGTTAAGTTCCCTATAATCGACACATTATCTTAACGAGCCATCTGCCTTAGTGGCAAAAACAAAGGAGTATCCTATTCCGAAGTGCTCCGTCAGATGAATCCTTTGTACAACAGCTTTGAGATTTGCTTGTCCAACTCATGCCTCTATTTGGGGGCCATGTGACGACCCGAACTCGATGTCCGACAAACAACATCAAATTCGTATCGCTGGAGCTTGCAACACCATCAGATGATTAATAACACAGCGGAAATAAAGATGATATCACTGATACAACATGAATACAATATCCAATACATCAATTTGATACAATGATAATCATCAATATTAGAGCTATACAGCACAAAATACAGTGGAACATGATCAATATCAAAGCTAGAACTCCAAAACTTCAAGCTCGACCCACCATCACCGTTGCACAAAGATAAGCAAGGTCTGTCGTCCACGGACTGAACTAATTCCAGATAATCTACTAGACTTGACTATTTGAAAAACCAAACTCTAGACTGCCCGTGTGGAAAATTGTGGGCACCCAGAGTTTAGGAAAGGAACAATAAACTTTGAGTCAGTCATGGGACTGGTGTGAGCAAACAAAAATGGTTTGTCTTTAAAAACAATCTCAAGGATTTAGATTTGAAATTTGAAATCCATAATGCTTTTTGGAAAAGAAACTACCATAAGGCCTCCCGCCACACACACCATGAAAACGCAGAATTGGAGGAGATTTCACCTTATGATAGTCAAAAATGCTTGATACACGAAAACCATTTTGATATTATTATTATTAGTGCATAGTGGAAAATATTTCGAAAGTATAATATCAATCTTAGCCGGCATAGACATTTCGAACTATGCTACTATAGCTACCATCCAAACAGTGGGGCTCCACCATAAGTAGATGGCAGGTTATACAACTAAAACGTACAAGGCTCGTATTGGATGAATGGATTTTCCAACAAATGATCAGACTAAGGAACTTCCTGTTACCACATAGGAACGCCTCTAGCGGGACGCCCCGAGAACTTACCCAGCTCTTTGCCAAACAAGGCCGGTTACCCCCTTCCCGGGAAGTAAAACCTCAAATATGCCACCCCCAGTCCTTTGGGACCTTTATACGAGGAACCTCTACACCAACAACATCACACAGTAATAAATGTACTACAGTGCCCACATGAGTAGGTATCTGGGCTCCATACCATGATACTCCCTTTTCCGGAAGGAATGACCACACCCTAGGGGAGCTATAATTGAAACCTTGCTGCATCTTTCCTGTTTCGACCATTACTGGTTTGTGAGGCTCGATGAGGTTTCGTCCATAAAGCTACGCTTTACATAAAAGCCATGCTTTGATCACAAATGATTAACCAATGATCAACACACATCAGCACTTAGCATGCCACACTACCAAATTGGGAGTATATCGCTGATAACCTTCAACTACATAACCTCTGAGCTCGTACATCACAGAGAAGGTTGTTAAGCTAAGAGAATAAGTTCTCCGCCACCAACAGATATGTATTTGAAAGAAATCTGCTTTATATCTCAAAGGGTAGTGTCAGACATACAACCATACAAGTCTGTTCCGGGTTCGAACAGAACCGAAGGCACTTCCGAAGAAGCCCTTGTAATCCGAGTATTCACAATCCCGACCGGACTTCCCACCACTTAGGAAATCTCTATACCGTAGCTACTTAGTGCAGAGATAATTGATAGGTCATCCTATCATTCTCGCAAATACCCGGTCTTCACCACCGGTCTTCAAATGCTATCCATAATGACGTATCATTATTCGGAATGGGTTATATGACACAAAGTCCTCTCCCGGCTAAACCGAATAATGAATGCAATATTTAAAAACATATGGATATGGAATTTCAGTTTAAGTCACAACTTTAAAATTCCAAACTTTCTTTCAAATGGTTTAAACCAATCACCATTTCAAATCTTTTAAACAAAAGATTTGTTTTATAAAGTTCACCCAGTTTCACAAAGATCCATTCACGGATTTCAAAACAATTTCTGTTTCAATTGGATTAACTCATTTAAATCTTTAAACCAAGATTTAGCTTATAGCTTTCTAACCCCATTTCCAAATATTTATCCATAACTTGGAAAACCATTTTCAATTCAAACTTGAAATTCCTTTAATACAAATTGGAAATTCATTTCTCATATGAAAGCTTGTTATCATTTGGAAACAACAGTTTTATTTCGGAAAAATCCGATTTTATTTATACAAGTTAACATCTTTGGCGTTAATTCAAATTCCCAAACAACACTTTAAAAAAATGGTATAAAACCAATATAAGCTTGTATAATCCTTTTTAAGTCATAAATACCAAATATAGAATTCAATTTCAGACATTGAATTCCAATTTGAATCAAATTATTCAAATTCCAAATCTTTATTTAGTTATTCAAAATAGCATTCATTTTTAAAACACCTTTTCAAAAGCTTTCCATTTTAAACCCAATCCATTTCCAAAACTATTTGGATTTAAAAATTCAAATTCAAAGCTATTTATAAATCTGTGACTTAACCGATTTCCACGTGCAATCCATATTTGTGTGTGTATAAGTGTAGTCCAGGGGTTTTACACAATAGAGCACAACATAAATCATCACAGATACAATCACAACAATATCGATAAGCGATATATCCTATAACGCTTATCCATATACACAGAATCACAGACAGATAATATAAATGCTTTATAAATAAATAAACTATATTCATCACAGCTTGAATTAAAACAATCCAAATCACAAAGCATCACACAGTAGAGACGATAAAACAATTCACAGCATTCAATAGAAGACAATCATCCATAAATAAGGTCAATTGATCATCTGATTAATCGAAACCAGATTAATTACTAATTCAGGTCAATTAATCAATTATAGATTAAATTATCTTTAAATTATTAATTTATCAATCTTAATTAATAAATGAGTAAATCTTTAATCACTAAATAATTAATCCTTAATTATTATTATTATTGTATATTTTTTATCCTTAATTAATTACATTAATTAAGCCTTAATTAATCACCATCTGATAAATTACCTTAATTAATTAGTCCCTAATTATAAATTAATCATTTAATAATTAATTAACCTTTTAATTAGTTACCATAAAAATTAATTATCCTTAATTGGTGATTATCCCTAATCACTTTCATAAATTAATCTTTAATTATAAAGTAATTGACCTTTAATTATTAATTAATTGATCTTTAATCATATATTAATTAAAATAATTTATTACACTTAATTCACCCTATTACTTTCTGAATCTCAAATCATTAAATCTTAATTAACTTAAGATAAAATACTATCCTTATTAATGACATAATCATTGTTTACAAATGCATTTGAAATTTTTTACTTTCAAATTTCCACAAAATTTGATTTCAAATTTAAGATTTAAAGATGGTTCAAAATTTAACTTTAACAAAATTTAAGACTATTTAAAAACTTTTTTTTTCAAATGTTTAAAAAAGCACTTATCTTTTAAAGAAATTTATAAGATTCAAAAACCTAATTATTTAAACTTCAAGATCTTGTTTTTTTATTTTATTTTAAAACTTTATTTATGTTCAAAACCAAAGTACAAAATTTATTTTGAACCCAACTTAACATCTTGATCTTCCATCTAAACATGATTATTACTTCATGAATCACGTTTTTTCTTTTGTTCTTGCAATTTGGTATCTGCTTTTGTTAAATTTAAAACTTAAATCTGGAACCCAATTCCTACGGAACAAACCCGAGCCTAACTGCTTAAATCCCGAGCACCACTCGAGTCATTTCTTCATTGGAACCTCTGACATCCTTTTGTCTTTTTTTTTAAAAAGAAACCGTTAAAACGTTAAAACCCGGTATCAATCCAAACGAACACGAGAATCGCTTCGAGTTGAGATAACATTTCCCCAAGTATTTCTTCGAGCCTCCCTCCTCCTTCTTCTTCCTCTGTTCTTCCAGATCCAAGGGTGCACGTGTGCGTGCACAGATGATCGAAGTTTCCCTGATCATTGCCACGGGCATCTACTCATCGCCCATCTCCCCCTAAAACGATAAGACCACTCAGATTCGACGAATTCGATAGGAATCAAAATCGAGCTATTCACACGCACAGGAACTAAATCCTGATCAACTAAATGGCCTCGCCGAAGACGATTCTGACCATCTGTGACTACACCGTCACGTCCAAAGCAGCACCATACCTTCGTGCTTCTAATCCATCTGGTCCCTTTCAACTCGATGCAACATTGATGGTGATCCATTCTCGAATTCAACAGCCACCCAAACCTAAACTTAAACCCTACTAAGCCACCATGTGACCACCTAGATGATCAGAAAACACTCCAGTCTTTTTTCCCAGACCGGGCAACCACCAAAGCACCTTCAGCCCAAAGCTCGAACCTTAATTTGTCGTTGGTCAGTGGAAGACGAGAGAAATGCGTAAATCATTCAACTACCCATATCTCTTTTAATCCCATACAAAAATTAATGATTTAACTTTTAAAATTCATGATCTTAAATAGTGATTCGGAGTATATAAGTGGATCATAGAATTTTGATACTTGAATTTCAACATGTTATAAATTTATACTGTTCTTCTTGCTTTTCAGATTACATATGAACAATATTATACCCATAACTATTTTTAAATTAAAAATCTTTCTCTTTTAAACAATAACTGTTTGATCAGTAAAGTCTATAAGGAATTAGAAGATGAGAACTTGGTTTTAAAAAGGTTTGGAAACCTGTTTAACAAGAACAGAAAGCATCTTCATCCAGATATGCACACATACATTTGTATAATATACACAGACATGCCAAAATACATAATCATTTAAGCCCATTTCAGGTCATGCTTCAAAGATTATTCAGATGTATCAAGTTTAATAATTTAAAGTTTGCTCACATCAAATTTGAAGAACGAAAAGCAGCTCTGTATTTTGAAAGCCTGCAGTATTGATTTCCTTTGAATTGAATGATTTTAAGTTTGTAGATGATGATGTTTTCTTTTCTTTTCCTCTGGTATGCTTAAAAAAAAATTCTGAATGAACTAGAATAAGATACAATGCATACATATATATAGAAAAATAGTTTGTACAGAGGAAGGTAGTATCTAGTTAGGCTTCTTTTATTTCAACAGGTATTTCCTTTATCTGACTAAAGATTTTTTCTTTGTTTGGAGGCTGAAATGTTTCTTACTATTTCGGCTGAGATGATAGTATTTGTGCTTGAGAAGATAAGGTATTAAATGCAATGTCTCTATTTTTGCTTACAAGCTTATGCTATTTTAATAATGTATATATGGTATTTTTTGTAGATATTTTTTGTTTGTTCCATTATCTTCTTTTGTAAGCCACTTTGTTTTATTATTTCCTTGTTTACAACTTATGCTATTTGTTTTGTATATGCATACTTTCTTTTATTTGTTTTACTTGCCTTGTACATAGATGATAGCTTTACCAGTCATTGTTTTCTTCTAAGTCTACATACTTATGCTATCTAAACTATTTTGTATGTAGATTTTTTTTCTATTTTTTTTCTTTGCTTTCCTTATGATTATTCCTGAATCTGCTTGATGCTTTGCTTTGACTTTGTTTTATTATTTCTTGCTTGCCTATTCTATATGTATTTCATTTGTTATCTTTTTATAGTCTGATTTTATGTTGCCATATAACCATAAAATTTATTATTAACATATATGCTTGAATATTCTATTTATAGTTTAACTATCAAACAATAAATTTACAACATATATTTTGTTTTATAATTTACAATTATAAATTGATAAGTTAAATTTTATTTTGTACTTCTTATAACTTCATAAAGAAATGGATTAAAACACAATTTATACATTTAATAAATAATCATACGTATTATTTTTTTTCCTAGCATAATCTTTAAATCCAATTCATTTTGAATATATTTTGAATTTCCAAATCAAAATTTTATTTACAATCCAATTCAATTAAAAAAATTTATTTTAAGTTTCAAATCCAAATTTTAAAAATAAATAAGCATATATCTCTTATTAAATTTGAAAAATTCAAATAAATCTACGATTTAACCCAAAAATTTAATTAAATTACAAATTAAATTCGTCTTTAAACCGGGATCGTTACAGGCCATGTGGCTTAATGGTAGAGCGATTGGTCTAGCATCCATCTCCAAATCAATTCTAAACTCAATCTCCCTATGGGGTGGGAGACCTAAGACTTCCTCTTATATATCAACAAATTCTCGGACTACGGATATGGATAAAAGCTCAATATGAGATAGCCTTAGTGTGTACAAATTACTTGAATCGATTGAGTCTTAGGGTGTACAGTGGCCTTCTAATTCTCGCACTCTATATCTTTTTAATTATACAACCCTCCAATCGCAATTTAGAATTGTCCCATATTATAGTAACCAATCCATTCCCAGGATAAGCCCATACCTCTCAAAATTTAGAACATACACATTACATATGAAATCAACGTTACATATGTTCACAACTAGGTCTTTACAAACTAAAGTGAGATGTGTCGACCCACCAATAGGATTATAGACCACTATTGGGCTGGTGACATTTAAGGAGTGTGACGACCCGAACTCGATGTCCGACAAACAACATCAAATTCGTATCGCCGGAGCTTGCAACCACATTAGACGATAAATAACACGGCGGAAATAGAAGATGATATCATTGATACAACATG
Organism: Allium cepa; assembly: GCA_030765085.1. Classification (NCBI taxonomy): domain Eukaryota; kingdom Viridiplantae; phylum Streptophyta; class Magnoliopsida; order Asparagales; family Amaryllidaceae; genus Allium; species Allium cepa. The sequence goes on from CM060929.1 coordinate 890,273,066, forward strand.
AATACAATATCCAATACGTCAAGGTGATACAATAATAATCATCAACATCAGAGAATATACAACACAAAATATAGCGGAACACGATACAACATGAGATGAGTCCTCAAAAGAAACTAAAACTGCAACTCCAATCCAAAACTCCAAAGACAAAGCTTCAAAACTTCAAGCTCGATCCACCATCAAGGTTGCACAAAGATAAGCAAGTCCAGTCGTGGACTCCAAAGACTCCAAAATGTATCAAACAGAAAGCTGAAGCCACATTATCTGAAAAAACAAACTCTAGACTGCCCGTGTGGAAAATTGTGGGCAACCAGAGTTTAGGAACGGAACAATAAACTCCAAGTCAGTCATGGGACTGGTGTGAGCAAACAAAAACATTTGGTTTCTCTTTAATAATAGTCAAAAGATTTAAAATTTGTGAAATCCGCAATGCTTTTTGGAAAGTGAAACTACCGTAAGGCCTCCTGCCACACACACCATGCAAACGTAGAATTGGAGGAGATTTCTCCTTATAATTGTCAAATATGCTTGATATGCGAAAACCATTTTTATATTATTATTAGTGCATAGTGCAAAAAAACATTTCAAAAGTACAATATTAATCTTAGCCAGCATAGGCATTTCGCACTTATGCCTACTATAGCTACCATGTTCAATAGCAGATTATCGCCACATTCCATGGCAGGTTATGCAACTAAAACCGTACAGAGCGTGTATTGTTTCTTTGGATTTTTCAACAAATGGTCAGGCTAAGGAACTTCCTACTGCCACATGGGAACGCCTCTGGAGGAATGCCTCGAGAACCTACCCGTCTCTCTGCCAACACAAGGCCGGTTACCCCCTTCTCGAGAAGTAAAGCCTAAGATATGCCACCCCCGGTCGTTTGCGACCTTTATCCACGGCTCTCAACACCAACAACATCACACAGTAATATATACAGTGTCCACATGAGTAAGTATCTGGGCTCCATACCATGATACCACCCTTTTCCAGAAGAAATGGACATACCCAAGGGGAGCTACCGTTGAAACCTTGCCGCGTCTTTCCTGTTTTGACCATTACCGGTTTGTGAAGCTCGATGAGGTCTTGTCCACAAAGCTACACTTTATACAAAAGTCATGCTTTGATCACAAATGATCATCAACGCACAGCAGCACTTAGCATGCCACATTACCAAATTGGGAGTATATCGCTGATAACCTCAAACTACATAACCTCTGAGCTCATACGTCTCAAAGAAGGGCGTTAAACTAAGAGAATAAATTCTCCACCACCAACAGATATGTATTTGAAAGAAATCTGCTTTATTTCTCAAAGTGTAATGTCATACATACAAGCATACAAGTCTGTTCCGGTTTCGAATAGAACCGAATGCACTTTCGAAGAAGCCCTTAAATCTGGGTATTCACAATCCCGATCGGACTTCCCATCACTTAGAAAATCTCTATACCATAGCTGCTCAGTGCAAAGACAATCGATAGGTCATCCTATCTTTTTCGCGAATACCCGGTCTTCACCACCGATCTTCAAATGCTATCCATAACGATGTATCATTATTCGGAATGGGTTATATGACACAAATGCTCTCCCGGCTAAACCGAATAATGAGCGCAATATTTAAAAGTATATGGATATAGAATTTCAATTAAGTCACAACTTTAAATTCATTACTTCCTTTCAAATGGTTTACACAAATTACCATTTCAAATCTTTTAAACAAAAAGATTCATTTCACAAAGTTCACCCAGTTTCACAAAGATCCATTCACGGATTTAAAAATAATTTCCATTTCAATTGGATTAACTCATTAACTCTTTAAATCAAGATTTAGCTTATAGCTTTCAAACCCGTTTCCAAATGATTTATTCATAACTTGGAGGACCATTTTCAATTCAAACTTGAGATTCCTTTAATACAGACTAGAAATTCATTTTCTTATATGAAAGCTTTTATTAATTGAAATTCCTTTTCAAAAACTTTTTACTTTAAACCCAATCCATTTCCAAAACCATTTGGATTTAAAATTCAAATTCAAAACTATTTTGAAAAATCTGTGACTTAACCCATTTCCACGTGCAATCCATATTTGTGTGTGTATAGTGTAGTTCAGGGGTTTAACACAATAGTGCACAGCATCAATCATAATAGATTCAATTATCAATCTCGATAAGCGATATAATTAATAACGCTTATCTTCATTCACAGATTCATTGATAAAGTAAATTGATCAATCACAAAGATTCATCATTACGATTCGATGTGGGTTTCGGATAACCAACTAGGATCCGACTCCCTATCGCATCGAAATTCAAATTCCGTTTTACGGGCAAAAAAGTGTTTTCACATAAATGCAGAAACAAACCACAAATCACAGTTCAGCACAAAGCAATTCGCATCACACAGTAACACAACCATAACAGAAATACCAATCAAGTACACAATATTTGACATTTAACTTAAATTAATCAAATTAAACTCAATTAATTACAATGAGCAATTAACTTCTTAATTACATTCATAAAGTAATTACACTTACATAATTTCATAAATGATTATCATTAATTATTTAATCTAATTATTTTTTAAAATTAATCACATTAATTAATTATTTAAATAATCTTAGTTAATGACCTTCATTAACTAATAACAAATCTTTAATTACTTTGCTAAAGAAATTACTTACATTAATCATTATTAATTAAAATTTATTAACCATTAATAACTCATTAATTAATCCTAATTATTTAATTAATTAAGTGTTAATTGTAACTTAATTAGTTCTTAATTACAAATTAATTAATTCCTTAATTAAATTAAGTTAACTTTAATTAACAAATTTAATTAATACAAACATTAATTAACCATTCTAAATAACTTAATAATTTATGAATTACACATCTACAAGTTTCATTAACTTTAAAGAAAACTTATTAATGATTTCATTTATCACTCACAAATATGTTTGAAATCAAATTATCTAAATAACATAAAATTCTAAAACACTTTGAAACTTATTGAAAACGTTTTGCTTTTGAAACAAATCATTTTAAATAGCTTTAAACTTTTAAAATTCTTCTTTTATCTTTACTAATCAAATTAACACTTTAACAGGAAACTCAAGTTGAAGACTAATAAACCCAAGTCAATCCCCTACAAAACCCATGCTTGGTTCGAAACAACCCCGAGCCTTCTTTAAAACCCATCTTCCCAGTCTCGACGTGCACACGGTGCACTTGCACCAATGGCCCCGACCTCTGGCGATCGCCGCGACTATGCTCGACTATCCCACAATCCCACGTGACCCACCTTTGAACCCAGATCGCACGTAACCCAATCAAATCGAAATAAATCGAAATCGAGGTATTCTCGACCACTCTTGAAAAACCCATTGCCGGAAATTCACTTCCTTTCGTTGCTTCTGACCATAATATCACCGACGCACCTCACCCATGCCTTGTCATACCTTCCAGCAACCATCCCCGCCACTGTGATCACACCGGTGCCCCACTGTCGCCCCAGTCTCCTTGTCAAAAACGTCAAACCCAAACCATCCATAAACCCTACTTTGGCTTCCCTAGGCCGCCCCGACCACAGAAAAAATCTACAACCATTTTTCCTAGGTCCATCCTCCTACCAGCCTTCTTCGACCACAAGTTCGACCTCAATCATCTCACCGACCGTCGTGAATTGGCGATAAACCCAAAACTCTTCACCCCTGATTTCCTCAGAAATTACTTCACTAAAAATCACCATTCCAATTCCTAAAATCATGAATTGATACTACTATTCAGATTATATAATCAGAAATTGAAATTTGCTTGATTGATTACTGATGAATATTAAGCTCATCACTGACATTGTTCATTTTTTGAGATAGTTGCTAAATATAAATACAAGTTATTGTTTTTAAAATTCATAACACATGGTAATTGCCAATTTACATTTATATATTTTAGTCTAAAACTGATTACAAGGGAAGATACAATTATTTTTCCTATTTGAAATTGGAGCCTGTAAGATACAGAACATGTTCAACACAGATATTCACAAACCAGTCATCTCACATCCATACATTCACATATGAATCCATGCATATAAACATCATTTATTTTACTACTTCAACAATTATTATGAGTATCATCATAATATCATATCATTAAACTATTTTTAAACAGAAGTTTACTCACAGTGAATGGAAGAACTAAGAATACTTTGTTGTTTTCTTTTATGCTTTGCTTAATCTTTGATATCTTCTTTTGATTTTTCCTGAATCTGCTGTGTTTTGAGTTGCCTTTGCTTTTGATCTTCCTGCTACCAGGTTAAATCTTTCCAATTTCTACTTTTGTTTGCCAAAACTATTTCACAAGTTTTGGTTGCTGCTTTGATCTTTTTTTCCAGATTTTTTTTGAAATGCTTTGGGATTATTTCCAGGTTTCTATATTTTCTTTCTGGTCTTGCTATCACTTGTTTGAACGAACTAGAATAAATTAGAAGTATATATAAAGAAACAATTTGTACAGGAGAGAGGCGTCTTCTGGTGCAAGCTTACTTCTTTGTTTTTAATACTTTGGTCAAAAAAATTCTTTCTTTCTTGCTTTGACTAAAGTTTTTTATTTTTTATTATAAACTGAAATGAAGTTTTATTTCGGCTGAGATGATAGCATTACCAGTCATTGCTTCCTTCTAAGTCTACACACTTATGCTATTTGAATTATTTTGTATGCAGATTTTTTTTATTATATAGATATTTTGTATGTACATCTTTGTTTTGTTATCTTCTTGCATGCTTACACAACTCACATTCAAATATACATGTACTTCATATGTTTACTTAAGTATTTATATTTTATAATCTTATGTATCCATATGAGTTACCCTATATATTTATTATTAACCATTCTTAGTTTTATTTCTATTTATAGTTAGATTTTCAAACATTTAATTTATAACATATATTTTGTACTTATATTTTACACTTATATTTAATATTGATGGGATAAATTTTATTTTAAACATTAGTACCTATATTACATTCATTTAAAATATTCATTTTGAATATTCCAAATCAAAATTTTATTTATAATCAAATTCAATTGAAAATATTTATTTTTAGTTTCAAATCCAATTTTTTAAAACAAATAAGTATATATATCTTATTAAATTTGAAAAATTCAAATAAATGCACAATTTAACCCAAAAATTTAATTTAATTACAAATTTAAATTCGTCTTTAAACTGGGATCGTTACAGATCCCCCCCTCAAGAAATTTCGTCCCCGAAATTTTCCAAGGAGATAAATAAGAACAGATAAAAGATAGAGAAATATCTTTTCAGATCAACTCAAATGTTTATTCTGCATTTGGCTTACCAAATCAGAATATCAACAATAGATATGAGAACAAACTCAATCAATTACGAAACAATTGGGTTACCTGATCTACGAAGTATACAGGGACATTGGTTAGTTCGAAGGGTTAACTAACCATTTGTAGAATATATCGAAACCCAATGAAATAGACAAAAAGAGATTCGACTACGATCTCAGGTTCAAGATTTAACTCATTTACGATTTGCTGAGAAATGAAACTATGTGTAGTTCCTGTGTCGAATAAAATTCGAACAATTTAATCATAAACGAGAAGGTTACCTTATAAAATTTCTTTTCCTTAATTAACCTTTGAGGTTGAAGAATCGTCTTTGATTGCATACACCCTTGCTACTAGAGCTTGCTTCGTTGCTGGACAATCCTTGATCCTATGTCCCGAGTTGTGGTAGTAATAGCATCCCGTAGATTCCTGATCTGGCCTCATAAATGGTTCTCTCAATCCTGGATTCCAAGGATTCTAACATTTATCCGAGTAATGACCTTTCTCCAAGCAATTGAGACATGCAACATCCTTCACCTCTTTCTTCTATATATTCTTCTTTCCTTTATCTTTCCTCGGTTTCTTTCCACCAAACTTCCTTTTCATCCAATTCAGATTACTTGTATCTACATTTTCCTTCGGATCTTCTTGCTTATCCCGAGTACCGTATCTATAACCCATATCAATTAATTCAAAAAAAGATCCCTTAACGTGAGTAGTCATCCTCTCCTAGAACTCCTTGTTCATTCCTCGAATAAACTTTTCATTCTTCTTTAACGATGTATTCACCAATTCTAGACCAAATCGAGATAATTCATTAAATTTGTTTAAGTACTCCTCAAATGACAAACTTCCTTGCTTCAAATCCACAAACTCTTGGTACATTCTAGAGATACCAGCAGACGACATATATCGCTGCTCGAACACTTCCTTGAAACGACTCCAAGTAAATTCATCCACCGGCTCATCCAATGTAACCATTTCCCACCAAACTAAGGCCTCTTCCTGGAGTTGCCAAGAAGCTATCAATCACATTTGATCATCTTCCAATTTTAGTCCTTTGAAAATCCTTTCACACGATCAGATCCAGGCTCATGCTTCGATAACGGTTTCCTTGCCTATGAACGGCTTTCCACCAAGTCTAGAAAAGCTTCGATATAGATCAGCCAGATTTGATTGAGATTGAAAAGGAATATCTGTCGTTGCAGGTGGTACTTCCCTGTTCCCAATCTTGTCCTCTTCTTCCACCCATTTTTACTATCCGTGAATAGTAAGAAAACCAATTTAGACATTCGAACGAAATATCTTAGAGAATAACAACAGATAAAGAGAATATACTAAGAAATTTGGGTTTTGGTTTCCCTTGTTGTACTCATTCTACGGTATACTTCACCCTATCTCTAATGAGCCATCTAATGTATTATTCTCCGTAGCTAAAGTTCTTACTCAACCTCTAGCTCTGATACCAAATGTGACGACCCGAATTCGATGTCCGACAAACAACACCAAATTCGTATCGCCGGAGCTTGCAACAACATTAGATGATAAATAACACAGTAGAAATAGAAGATGATATCATTGATACAACATGAATACCATATCCAATACGTGAAGGTGATACAATGATAATCATCAACATCAAAGAATATACAACACAAAATACAGCGGAACACGATACAATATGAGATGAGTCCTTAAAAGAAAGTAAAACTGCAACTCCAATCCAAAACATCGAAGTCAAAGCTCCAAAATTTCAAGCTCGATCCACCATCAAGGTTGCACAAAGATAAGCAAGTGCAGTCATGGACTCCAAAGATTCCAAAATGTATCAAACAGAAAGCTAAAGCTACACTATCTGAAAAAACAAACTCTAGACTGCCCGTGTGGAAAATTAGGGGCACCCAAAGTTTAGGAATGGAACAATAAACTCCGAGTTAGCCATGGGACTGGTGTGAGCAAACAGAAACATTTGGTTTCTCTTCAATAACAATCAAAAGATTTAAAATTTGTGAAATCCGCAATGCTTTCTGGAAAATGAAACTACCATAAGGCCTCCCGACACACACACCATGCAAACGCAGAATTGGAGGAGACTTCTCCTTATGATAGTCAAAAATGCTTGATACACGAAAACCATTTTTATATTATTATTAGTGCGTAGTGCAAAAAAACATTTTGACAGTATAATATTAATCTTAGCCAGCATACGCATTTGGCACTTATGCCTACTATAGCTACCATGTTCAATAGCAGGCTACCGCCACATTCCATGGTAGGTTGTACAACTAAAACCGTAGAGAGCGCGTATTGTTTCTTTGGATTTTCCAACAAAAGGTAAGGCTAAGGAACTTATTACTACCACGTGGGAACGCCTCTGGAGGGATGCCCCGAGAACTACCCGGCTCTCTGCCAACACAAGGCCGGTTACCCCCTTCCCGGGAAGTAAAGCCTAAGATATGCCACCCCCGGTCGTTTGCGACCTTTATCCGAGAGCTCTCAACACCAACAACATCACACAGTAATATATATAGTGTCCACATGAGTAAGTATCTCGGATCCATACCATGATACCACACTTTTCCAGAAGGAATGGACATACCCTAGGGGAGCTACCCCTGAAACCTTGCCGCATCTTTCCTGTTTCGACCATTACCGGTTTGTGAGGGTCGATGAGGTCTCTTCCACAAAGTTACACTTTACACGAAAGCCATGTTTTGATCACAAATGATCAACAAATGATCATCAACACACAGCAACACTTAGCATGCCACACTACCAAATTGGGAGTATATCGCTAATAACCTCCAACTACATAACCTCTGAGCTCGTACGTCTCAGAGAAGAGTGTTAAGCTAAGAGAATAAATTCTCCTCCACCAACAGATATGTATTTGAAAGAAATCTTCTTTATATCTCAAAGTGTAAAGTCAGACATACAACCATACACGTCTATTCCGGGTTCGAACAGAACCGAAGGCACTTCCGAAGAAGCCCTTGCAATCTGGGTATTCACAATCCCGATCGGACTTCCCATCACTTAGGAAATCTCTATACCGTAGCTACTCAGTGCAGAGACAATCAATAGGTCATCCTATGGTTCTCTTGAATACCCGGTCTTCACCACCGGTCTTTAAATGCTATCCATAATGACGTATCATTATTCGAAATGGGTTATATAACACAAAGTCCTCTCCCGGATAAACCGAATAATGAGTGTAATATTTAAAAATATATGGATATGGGATTTCAATTAAGTGACAACTTTAAATACATAACTTCCTTTCAAATGGTTTAAACAAATTACCATTTCAAATCTTTTAAATAAAAAGATTCATTTCACAAAGTTCAACCAGTTTCAAAAAGATCCATTCACGGATTTCAAAACAATTTCCGTTTCAGTTGGTTTAACTCATTAACTCTTTAAATCAAGATTTAGCTTATAGCTTTCAAACCCGTTTCCATAAGATTTATTCATAACTTGGAGAACCATTTTCAATTTAAACTTGAGATTCCTTTAATACAAATTGGAAATTCATTTTCTTGTATGAAAGATTTTATTAATTGAAATTCCTTTTCAAATTTTTTTTACTTTAAACCCAATCCATTTCCAAAACCATTTGGATTTAATATTCAAATTCAAAACTATTTAAAAAAAATCTGTGACTTAACCGATTTCCACGCGCGATCCATATTTGTGTGTGTATAGTGTAGTTCAAGGGTTTAACACAATAATGCACAACATCAATCGTAACAGATTCAATCATATCAATCTCGATAAGTGATATAATCCATAATGCATATCTTCATTCACAAATTCACAGATAAAGTAAATTTATCAATTACAAAGATTCATCATTACGATTCGATGTTGGTTTCGAATAACCAACCAGGATCCGACTCCCCATCGCATCGAAATTCAAATGCCGTTTTACAGGCAAAAAAGGATTTTCACATAAATGCGGAAACAAACCACAAATCACAGTTCAGCACAAAGCAATTCGCATCACACAGTAACACAACCACAACAGAAATACCAATCCAGTACACAATATTTGACAATTAACTTGAATTAATCAAATTAAACTCAATTAATTACAATGAGCAATTGACTTCTTAATTACTTTCATAAAGTAATTACACTTACACAATTTCATAAATGATTATCATTAATTAATTAATCTAATTAATTGTTAAAATTAATCACATTAATTAATTATTTAAATAATCTTAGTTAATGACCTTCATTAACTAATAACAATTCCTTAATTACTTTGCTAAAGAAATTACTTTAATTAATCATTATTAATTAAAATTGATTAACCATTTATAACTCATTAATTAATCCTAATTATTTAATTAATTAAGTGTTAATTGTAACTTAATTAGTTCTTACCTACAAATTAATTAATTCCTTAATTAAATTAACTTAACTTTAATTAACAAATTTAAACTTGTAATTACTAATTTAATTAATACAAACATTAATTAACCATTCTAATTAACTTAATAATTTATGAAATACAAATCGATAAGTTTCATTAACTTTAAAGAAAACTTATTAATGATTTCATTTATCACTCACAAATATGTTTGAAAACAAATTATCTAAATAACTTAAAATTCTAAAACATTTTGAAACTTGTTGAAAACGTTTTGCTTTTGGAACAAATCATTTTAATTATCTTTAAACTTTTAAAATTCTTCTTTCATCTTTACTGATCAAATTAACACTTCAACGGAAAACTCGAGTTAAACACTAATAAACCCGAGTCAATCCCCTACAAAACCCGTGCTTGGTTCGAGACAACCCGAGCCTTCTTGAAAACCCATCTTCCCAGTCTCGACGTGCACACGATGCACTTGCACCAACGGCCCTGACCTCTGGCGATCGTCGCGACTATGCTCGACTATCACACAATCCCACGCGACCACACCTTCGAACCCAGATTGCACGTAACCCAATCAAATCGAAATCAAGGTATTCTTGACCACTTCTGAAAAAGCCGTTGTCGGAAATTCACTTCCTTTCGTTGCCTCTGACCATAAGATCACCGGCGCACCTCAGCCTCGTCATACGTTCCAGCAACCATCCCCGCCACTGCGATCACACCCGATGCTCCATCGTCGCCCCAGTCTCCTTGTCAACAACGTCAAACCCAAACCATCCATAAACCCTACTTTGGCTTCGCTAGGCCGCCTTGACCACAGAAAAATCTATAACCATTTTTCCTAGGTCCATCCTCCTACCAGCCTTCTTCGACCACAAGTTCGACCTCAATCATCTCACCGATCGCCGTGAATTGACGATAAACCCAAAACTCTTCACCCCTGATTTCCTCAGAAATTACTTCACTAAAAATAACCATTCCAATTCCTAAAATCATGAATTAGTACTACTATTTATATTATATAATCAGAAATTGAAATTTGCTTAATTGATTACTGACCAATATTAAGCTCATCGTTGATATTGTTCATTTTTTGAGATAGTTGCTTAATATAAATACAAGTTATTGTTTTTAAAATTCATAACACATTGTAATTGCCAATTTTCATTTATATATTTTAGCCTAAAACTGATTACATGGGAAGATACAATTATTTTTCCTATTTGAAATTGGAGCATGTAAGATACAGAACATGTTCAACACAGATATTCACAAACGAATCATCCCACATCCATTCACATATGAATCCATGCATATAAACATCATTTATTTTACTACTTCAACAATTATTATGACTATCATCATAATATAAGATCATTAAACTGCTTTTAAACAGAAGTTTACTCACAGTGAATGGAAGAACTGAGAATACTTTGTTGTTTTCTTTTATGCTCTGCTTAATCTTTGATATCTTCTTTTGATTTTTCCCGAATCTGCTGTGTTTTGAGTTGCCTTTGCTTTTGATCTTCCTGCTACCAGGTTGAAGCTTTCCAATTTCTTCTTTTGTTTGCCAAAACTGTTTCTCAAGTTTTGGTTGCTGCTTTGATATTTTTTTCCAGATTTTTTTTGAAATGCTTTGGGATGATTTCCAGGTTTTTATATTTTCTTTCTGGTTTTGCTATCTTTTGTTTGAACGGACTAGAATAAATTAGATGTATATATAAAGAAACAATTTGTATAGGAGTAAGGCGTCTTCTGGTGCAAGCTTACTTCTTTGTTTTAAATACTTTGGTCAATTTTTTTTCTCTCTCTTGCTTTGACTAAAGTTTTTTATTTTTTATTATAAATTGAAATGAAGTTTTATTTCGGCTGAGATGATAGCATTACCAGTCATTGCTTCCTTCTAAGTCTACACACTTATGCTATTTGAATTATTTTGTATGTAGATTTTTTTTTAATTACATAGATATTTTGTATGTACATCTTTGTTTTGTTATCTTCTTGCATGCTTACACAACTCACATTCAAATATACATGTACTTCATATGTTTACTTAAGTATTTATATTTCATAATCTTATGTATCCATATGAGTTACTCTATATATTTATTACTAACCATTCTTAGTTTTATTTCTATTTATAGTTTGATTTTCAAACATTTAATTTATAACATATATTTTGTACTTATATTTTACACTTATATTTAATATTGATGGGATAAATTTTATTTTAAACATTAGTATCAATATTACATTCATTTAAAATATTCATTTTGAATATTCCAAATCAAAATTTTATTTATAATCCAATTCAATTGAAAATATTTATTTTGAGTTTCAAATCCAAATTTTTAAAACAAATAAGTATATATATCTTATTAAATTTGAAAAATTCAAATAAATCCACAATTTAACCCAAAAATTTAATTTAATTACAAATTTAAATTCGTCTTTAAACCAGGATCGTTATAAGGAGTTAACTACATTCCTAACTATAAAGGAATGTGTTGCTGAGGAATCAAATAGGGTATGAATTCTTACCCCACAAATAAAAGTTACACCTTCCAATACAAACTTTCCTTGGTCTCTAGGTGGTGGTCTACTCAAAATAAGGGCAGCCCCAATGGCATAGGCTTGTCCACTTGAGCCTTCCTTCACCAACTTCGGCCATTAGTTCTTGAGGTGCCTTTCCTCATGGCAGTGATAAGCTTTCCCTTGAAAGCTTCCTTCATTAGACTTATGCTATCATCTTTGGCTGATTGACCTTTTTTGGCATCCCTTACATGCCTTACTCTCTTTCTTTAACTTTATTTTTGACTTTATATTCTCCCAAGTGTTCCCTTTCTTGATTTTATTTTGAGTAAGTCCTGCATTCCCCTTCTCTACCTTGTTTCCTTCATCACTAGCTGTCTGCAGTAAATCCATCTCAACTAACATCTTGTATGTGGCACCAACGGGTACTTGGGGTAACAACAATTCTCTAAGTAGGGAGATCGGGTCCCTCACAAACTTCATGGTCATTTTCATAGGTGTATTGATCAAGCTCATTTTAAACTTAGCGAACTCTGTAAACTTACTAATATACTCCTTTAAAGTGCAGTCTCCCTACTTAAGTTGTATAAATTTCTCCAGCTGTAAACTTACTTCAGTCCTCGACATAAACCTTGACTCAAATCTATCCTTAAATTAATCCTAAGTGGAAAACCTACCAACATTCTCCTTAGCCACAATAATCCATCAATCTCGAGCTTCTCCCTTGAGATGCCAAGCTACCATTCTCCTTTTCGACTAATCCTCTCAACCGAGCTCACGAAATATCCTCTCGCAGTCATTTATCCAACTCTTTGACTCTACAAAACCCATTATTCTAGAGTATACTCTTCCTTCCATATTGAGAAAATCCTTACACATCTTTGGAAAATTAACGGGACGAGGTGTTGCATCGGCAGGTGGGGCAATGAGTGCCGCTGGTGCAGCTTGAGAAACATGGACTTCACATACTTACCTGAGGTATTTTTTAAACCATTCGGCATCCCTCGAATGGCAGGTCTTCCTCGGGAAGGGTTCACAGCCACAATCAACTATATTAACTATCCATAAGTTGAGCTTTTAATTATATCTTCCTAAGGTAGTTTTATATGTTGAAAGAAAGATTTTCCTAGTGTGTGTGCATATGTTCAAAAAATAGTACATATATAGTAGGGTTTTTGGAAAATATTTTCAAAAATAACAAATACGTCATGCATAAAAATAATCTCTCATTGATCGAGTAAGCTAAGAACTGATATTGAATGTAACAATCATCGCAAAATGGCAGTGCCTTCAAATGGTAATCCTTGACACATTGGTACTACGGTCCAGCCTCTCGACTGCCTAGGCCAGTCCTTTGACTGCCTAACCAACCCATATTATCGGGATATGTAGGGGTAAGAGAAAAAGTTTCATCACGGTTCACAATGCGAGAACCTACTACCATGATGCATCTACATGTAATCAGTTCTGGTGAGTAGGAAATCTCGAGCGTTTCTACATCAGTATTTGGGCAGTATTATTTAAATTAAGGATATGGCTTTCACATTTTAAACTATATTTAAAACCATTTAATATTTCATATCAAGGAAAGAGGCAAGACCTCAAACAACCACTTCATACCTCCAATCCACGAAGTAGGTTTTCTATAATCAATAATTCATAGCTATTGTTATTAATGTCTACCAATGCGAAAGATAAAACCCAAGCCACTTAATACCTTTTAATGGAAAATAGGTACTTTGACCATTTAAGATATCAATTGAGATAAACTCCCATTATTTAATACTTATTCCTAAAGCGGACTCATTATAGCTACCTATCTAGCTGAGATTGCCTGGAAATCTCTTCGGACACTTGATACTTCAATTGAAGTGGAACTTTTCGAGATATCCTTAATCGTTCCTAAACCTATCTGGACAATTTAATATCCATATAAGGGATAGAGACAGATCCAAAAACAACCACATAATACCTTCATTTCCTCGAAGCAGGTCCTTCGTATTACAACCTGTACCCCACGAAGACATCTCACATTAGTCCAACTATTCATAGGAACTAGCAGCCAAATTAGTTGGTCAGATTAACGCTACAGAATTGGGACCAACCTCACGTCAGCTATGGTTGCTTATTGTAGGTGATGTCTCACATCAGCCCCAAAGTCATATTCTGATAGCCAGATTAGTTAGACAGTCTTTTGTGTGCTTTTGATTTACCTTGCATCCCTATAACTAAGTCATATTTCAAAATATTCTCTAAGTATATTATCACGCATCTCACCATATTAGTTATTTAGGTGTTATAATAAATCCTTCTTATTTTGCCTAATTAGTTACTACATAAAAGGATTTATATGACAACTATTAACCTAATTAACTATGCAATTAATACATGATAATTGTACGTTATTTAGGGTAGTTTGTATATATATAACTATGGGTTTATTAGGCATGTAGAGATTACGCTCTAAATTAACAGTAAAATGTCAAATTTTCCAATATAATACAAGTCTCATTTCCATAATAGCATTAATAATATTTTTAACATATGTCTAATAATTTAAAATCAAATTAATTGACTTATACTTAGAATCCAATTCCAACTTATTTTGTATTCAAACAATGGAATAAAACCATGATAATGGAAACTTATAATTTAATAGGTTATGCTCCATTCAACTCCTTTTTACATCAAATCAGACAAGAGAGTTTTTATTCAGTTTGTAGAAATAGGTAGTTTAAAATACGAGTAAGAATTTGTATCTTACATACCTTTTCTAAATCAAATTTCTTAATCAAATCCAAAGAAAAAGGATAAGAAGTGGAATAGAAGGTAAAACAAGTATATTGCAAAATCCACAAAACTCCATTATTTTCGTAAAATACAATTAAGATTTCAACCTAAGAATTGAAAATTTCTCTTTAGCGGAATTTTGGGGACTTTAATGCGATGTTTTCATAATCCAAAACTCCCATAGGCATATATCAAATCCAAACCACACTATTTAATTACAAAAATAGAAAAAACTAAGATTTTAACTTACAGAGGTCCTTAGCTTCGCCTTCTCCTAGATTTGACATGCCTTCAATCAAGTTTTTAAGATCTCTTATTATATATATATATATATATATATATATATATATAAAACAAGTGATTTGTGTATATGTTAGATTCAGAAAAATAGAGATTTGGAGGATAATAGATTGGCAAAATAAACAATAAACAAAGATGGATATATAAGATTTCTTACTTGAAAACCTAGTGGAATTTTCTGAATCTATAAAGAGACGAACTGATAGAGCTTCACTAATGTTCCTGAAATATTGTGTTAATAAAAGTGAAGGATCTAGGCTCTTATTTATAGTTATTGGAATGCACCAGAACCGTTGGATGAAGGTCTATTAAAAATTATTAAATCTGGTATGTTAGAATAAACTAAACCCTAACCACCACTTACAGGCAGCAGTCGACCATTACCTTCCAGTCAGCCGATCTATAGCGGTCCATCGGTCTTGGGTAAGGGGTCGATCGCTTTCCTTGTTTTAGAAATTTTTTGATAGCCGTTGATTTATTTTTGTTTAATTCCTTTATTATAATTTAACATTAATGTTAACCTTAATGTTTACTTAACTTCTAAGTATAATTACCGCTAAATTTTGAATTTCAAACTTGGGAGTTAGATATTTATTTGAATTTGAATTATATTTAAATTATTTTAAACCTGAAAACTTCTAATGCCCATAACTTCATCATTTGAGCTCTGTTTTTCAGCATATTATATATGGAAATCGATTAAAATTTCAGTAAAAATGCAACAATATAACTTGCATGGTCAAATTACAAATTTTGAAATACTTTCATTTTTACCATAGTCTTATTTAAATCAATTTGTCCACGTTATTTAATTATGGTTGATTTTTTTGGGTGTTACAAGATTGGTACTAGTCAGAGGCAAGATGCTAGACTAGCTGATATCATGGCAAAAATGGAAAAAGGAGTAGAATTTGAGGAGATAAAGTAGTGCGGACTCGACCGAGATGGTTGGCTTCGAAAGGTTGGGAAGTTGTTTGTTCCAATTTCGATGTATTGCAAGATGAATGCTACGAGAGTGACACCACTCTAGATTGACTATAAATCCCAGTAATAATAAGATCTACAGTGACAAGAAGTAGACCTATTATTAGGAAGGGATGAAGAAGGATGTTAGGACATTCATCTCAAAGTGTATGAACTTCCAATTGGTGAAGGCATAGTAGAAGAAGCTAAATGGTCTGCTATAACCACTTGAAGTTCCTGAGTGGAAATAAGAGCAAGTGTCAGTGGACTTTATAAATGGACCGAGGACTAGAGTAAGGTACAATAACATTTGAGTCATAGTTGATAGACTGACAAATAGTACCTGATTCATACCAATCAAGTCTACAAGGATGGCATCCAAATTGACTACGTTATATATGAAATGGGTAGTACGATTCCATGGTCTGCCGAGGCGCACCGTGAGTGACCGAGATCCTTTATTCAGTAGTGGGTTTTGGAAAAGCTTACATGAGGTGTTAGGACCGAGCTACATCTTAGTACAACATATCACCCGCAAATAGATGGGAAAACCGAGAGAGTGAAACGTATACTAGAAGACCTCTTGTGAGCTTACTTACTCGATTTTGGAGTCTTATGGGATGATCAATTGCATTTGTTAGATTTTTCATTAACAACTATCAAACTACTATCGGTATGGCATTGGACGAAGCATTGTATGGCCAACCATGTAACGCTCTTCATATTGGTAGAAAGTGGGCGAGAAGCTGATACTTGGGCCAGATATGATTAGAGAAAACTCAGAGAAGATTGAGATCATTCAAAATGAATGAAAGCTACTATGGATAGGAAGAAGGTATATGCTGATATGAAGCATCGTGATTTGGAGTTCTCTATGGACAATATGGTATTCATGAAGATTTCTCCATTAAATTTTTTTGTTTGATTCGGTAGTAAGGCGAAGTTGGTGCCAAGATTTTTAGATCCTTTTCCAATAGTAGAGAGGATTGAGAACCTAGCATATATGGTTGACTTGCCTTAGAAAATGGCAGGGATGGACAACGTCTTCTGTGACGACCCACCTTTTCGACCTTCAGAAATTAACACCAATAAATCCACGGTATTCACGTGTCGAATATCCAAGTGCCGGAAAGACGGATTGATCAAGGATAAAAAGAAGAATAAAGAAAGAACATAATCTTATACGACGGAATAACATATATTATTTCAATGTATAGTCTTTACAATGGAAATTTTAAATACATATATCAAAGTCTATCCTAATCACAGCCTGGATAATTGTAAATCTCTGTCCCTACTAATGTTGAAAACAAACAATAAACAAAGGCAACGTAAATGGAAATGGATAACCATCTACAAAGGAAATTCCGGCTCCTGCTCCAAGCTCCTTTAAAATGTTACAAGCTAGACCCGAACTACTTGGCTGCCCGCAAAATAGGGCACCAGAATTTAGGAAAAAGAAAATAAACTCTGGGTCGGTCATGGGACTGATGCGAGAAAACTTAAAACACAGATATATTTTAGAACAAAGGGTATCTCATAAGACAACATAACACATAAGCGCGAACGGGTATTTAACTTATGATAACCAAAACATTGCTACATAAAATCTAATGATATTATAATAGTGTCTAGATTACAAATACATACTAATCATAGCCAAAATTATTACATTAAATAAATTATGGCATAATTAGTAAAAAACTAAGTCTGAAGGCACTTATTGGAGAATGGATTTCATATAATGACAGGTAAGGGACTACATTCAATATAGTACATCTCTAGAGGAATGTATCAAGGACCCACACACAATCCTCTACATCTAGCAAGATTGGCCTACCCATCTTCGGTGATCAACACAATGGTCCTAGATAGTAGTGAACATGACATCACCCCAGTCATTCCCAACCTATCCGTGGCTACAACAGACAAAACAAACCAGAAATACATAGGGTAATCTAGAAAGGTGATGACCATACCCTAATGGATGAAACCCACATAGCCTTGCGGCATACCCTATTTTAGCCATTTCCGGGTGTGAAGCATGAGGTAACGTATTACCTTTTACAAAACAAATCCCACCTTGAATGCCACATTTCCAAGTCTTATAACACACTATTGATTTCCGTAAAAGGACAACCCCCAAGTTCATACGCCTCAGGGAAGGGTGTTAAGTGTAGGAGAAGTTACCATCTACACAACCAAACAGATGTATGTTTGTAAAAAATAATGTATGTGGTCCTAGAAACACAATGTCAGGCACTCGTCCATACAAGTTGTCCACGAACAGGACAAACCAACTGTTCTTGTTCTACTACATCCTGTTTGGGAATCACCTCTAGGATTAGTAGCGAGCAATCTTTGCATCGAAGACTTCAAAATGAAGAAACTACTGCCACCATATATGTGATATGGGAATTACCCTAAAGGTTAGTGGCAAGTTATCCGTCAGCCACCTGCTCTTCACCGAAAGCTTTATTCGCCAACCTATTAAAACCTGTAAAGCTCAACCCTCAGCCAACTCAAATCAATTTTGAGCACCCGAGAGTTTAAGGGGAAAATATAAAACTTCAAGTCAGACTTAATGCATGATGTGGATAATACTATACATCACGGTTATTTGATATTAAGTGAGACCACGCCACTTAGCGGAACGGGTTTTCCCACATTAATATCCTTTTAAAAACATATATTTTGCAAATTATAATTATGCAACCAAAACTGGTTAAATCTATATGGAAATTTCATGTATATGTACATATTAGATATCAAATGGATATCTGTCCATTCACTGTAGTTTTTTTGGCTAACTACTAATCCTGGGTTGACTCAAGCCTATCAGAAAAACATAAAAATCAAACATTTGTTTGATACTCCTCTTCTGGAGGGTCTATCCTTACTTACTTTTCCAGATCTAACTGATCCTAATGGTTTTGCAGGCTCACCAATAACCTATCTTTCCTTTTTAGATTTGTTTCTGTGTGCAACATAATTTTAGTCTCACTTCTGACAAAGCCCTACACACTGGAATTTTGGACTTATATTAACTAGGGGCTACTAGCTAAAGTATAGAGTGCGACCCTATACCAGTACCACCTAGTATTCTAATATCTAAGTCATTTTACTTAGGGTTATCTACCCATAAATTTTTCCTTGAAAACCTTTTTTTCCAATTGGCTTAAACCTTTAAATCGTTCTTTAAACAAGGAAATTATTTATATATATACTCTTTGCTTTACTCAAATCTCCTTGCCACGTTACTTATTTTTTATAAAAAACCTTAATGAAAATGTTTAAACTTTCGAAAGTACCCCTTTCGAAACCTTTGAAAGTATCCCTTTCAATACAAGTAACCTAAGGCCAAAGGCTAAAACATACCTTTCGAAGTCATACCTTTCAAAACCATTCCTTTTGAAACGATTCATATTTATCCTTTCGAAAGCATTGAAAAACATCTCCTTCGAAAGCTGTAAAACCTTAGACATCCTCTTTAAAACGCTTAAACATTGACTTTCAAAACCGTTGGAAAACATTTCCTTTTAGACCTTTCGAAACCATTGGGGAACCACTACTTAGAAACCATTCTTTAAAACCTTTCAAAAGCATCAAAACATCAAGCATGTCGAAAGCATTTGGGCTCAATTTTATAACATGTGGGGACACCTTTAGAAACCATTAAAACTATCTCTTTCAAAACCATTAAGGTTCTACCTTTTATAAAGCAAAAGGGTCATTAAAACATATGAGTCAAAAGCTTCTCTTTCGAAAGCATTCCTAAGTAAAGAAGTGATGGTGTCAAAATCATCTCTTTGAAAGCAGAAGAGAAGCGGCTTGATCTTTTTAAAAACAAGATAACTGTTTGCGCCAAAATTGAACACAAACCCCAAATACCGTGAAAGCACCAGTGTATGAATACAACTCAGCAATATTCGAACACAAATTACAGATCTCAGCAAATAACCCAAAAATGTTTGCACAAGAAATGGGCAAACACCTCCAAGTCGTATGAGTTAGTTGATTTTATGTTGTTTTTAGTGATTTGGGTGATTTATGCAAATATATGAAAAGCAGGGACTAAACTGTAAAATACACACAGATTTATAGTGGTTCGGCCAGAACGTGCCTACGTCCACTTTATATGTTATTCTCCTTTTTTCCTCAGATTACAAGTACAAAGCTTTGGTTACAAGTAACTGAAAGTTGTTTGAAAGTTCTATCCGTGCTTGAGCTCTCAAACTTGTCCCCCATTGTTGTACCCCTCTATTTATAGAGTGAGGTTGGGGGCAGGGGTCTTGGATGTATATAGCTGCTGGTGGGCCTGGGATGAAGCAATCTGGTCTGGCGATGTTGGTTCGGCATTGGCGTGGAGAGGTGGTGGTTCGGCAGTGGCTATATGAGGTTTGGACCGATGGAGGTTGGTCCGGTGTCGGTACTACCGAATGGATCATGTACTGAGAATGCCGAATGATCCCTTGTGTTGGGAATGCCGAATGAGCCATGGGGAGTTCGAATACCGAACGAACTCAAACACTTGAACTACCGGACGAAACCGAGGGGTTTTAAGTACTGGATGACACTTATTACCGGATGAATTCGAGGAGTGTAGTGTCGAACAAACTCTTGCCTTGCTTTACCGAATAAACCTTTGTACTTGAATCATGAGTGAAATCCCAGACTTATATACGCTTGCTTCTTCTTGGTTCGGTCGTGGTGGAAACGCACCCAACATTGATATTCCAGTTTTGACCAAAAATGGGATAACACTTTGCCCCCCAAAACATGCCTTACGGTAGGAAGGCGTGTTTTGTAATGCCATGAGCCGGATGTTCATATCCTGTTGATGTCCTGCAAAGGAATCTACAGTTTTATGTGATCTCAAATGACGACCGTTTGGGATCGAGATATTTGAGATGAAGTGCGACCGTTCATGGTCAAGCGCCTAACTTCAAATGACGATCGTTCGGGATCGAGCCATTCGAGGTGAAGTGCGAACGTGCGCGGTCAAGTGGCGGACCTCAAATGACGACCGTTCGTGATTGAGTCATTTGAGGCGAAATGTATGGTGCCGTTCGAGGCGATTTTGTGACTGTTCGAAGTCAGATGCCGTTCGAGGCGAATTTGCGACTATTCGTAGTCGGGTGCCGTTCGAGGCGATTTTGTGACTGTTCGAAGTCAGATGCCGTTCGAGGCGAATTTGCGACTATTCGTAGTCGGGTGCCGTTCAAGGCGATTTTGCGACTATTCGTAGTTGGGCGCCGTTCGAGGCGAGTTTGCGACTGTTCGTAGTCGGGTGCCGTTCGAGGCGAATTGTGACCGTTCGAGGTCGGGTGCCGTTCGAGGCAAATGAGTGTGCCCGGGGGAGACTTAATATTGTCAGTGCCGGAGTTATTGTTTGGGGGAGTTTCCGAATCAAAGACTTCGGCAGTTCGCTGCCATGCAAGAGGTGCTCGTGGACCGTTCGCGATCCACGGGCATACAAGTAACTTTTCCCTAGAACTGTAAATGTTAAAGCAATAATCACATGAACCTTACGGCAGAAATGTCCAAAAGGAAAGAATTTAAATATTCAAATCAAAATCAAAGCAAAAAGCAGAATGAAGATGTCAAAGCGTAAACTCTTACTATAACGCGGCTGGTAGTCATTCAGAGCATGCCTGTGGATCGTGCGCGATCGCTCACATGTGTAAATGATTTAACCGTGTTAGCGATAGGTTTACAACTTGTCCATCGTTATTTTAATCAAGCAATCAATGGATAATCAAACGGTGCCCCGATCCAGGGTCACCTCTAGCCGATGTAGACGGTGGTCGCTCTGGCTCCACAGCTGGAGTTCGCCTCCTCACATACTGAAGGAGCATACCGTTCCTGATATGCCCTTCCACCTCGTCCTTCAAATGCCTACAATCATTAGTGTTATGACCGTTTAATTCATGGAATACACAAAACTTATTTGACTTTCTTTCGTCAGAGGTTGGATCCCTTCGTATTGGTCTACGATATGGAACCTGCTCCTTGGTATCCTGATAAATTCGTTCCAGACTCTCATTCAGCTCAGTGTGAGTGGTGAATCGCGGCTCCCTCCGTTGCCGCTTTGACCTGTCCCCGTCATTCTCAGTCTTTCTTTTACCTCTACTAGTTTCCGCACCTTTCTCAGGGGGATTTCCTCCTTTGATCGCATAAATATCAATTCCTTCGTTTTCTTCTCTTTCGGCGTTCGCATCCTCCAATCGTAGAAACTTTTCCGCCTCATGATAGAATTCTCCTAGATCCACGGGTGGATCCTTAGTTAATGAATTTTTGAACTCTGTTCCGTCAGCTATCCCGGACACAGCCGCTATCATAACCATGGATGGATCTGGTCGATCCACCGAAGCTGCTGCCGCATTGAATCGCGTTAGGTAACTCCTCAAAGTCTCTCCGGTTTTCTGCTTTTGGGTTGCCAAAGTCCTCACATTCTTGGGTCTTGTAATGTGGACCCTGAATTGCCTCATAAATCTCTCAATTAAATCATTCCACATCCCGATGGATCCATTCTCCAATTGTCTAAACCACAATGTTGCAATATCCGCCAAGTACAATGGAAAGCACCGGGCCATAACCTCCTCTGATGCCCCCAGCACTTCCATATGCCTCATATACTTCGTTAGATGAACCGTGGGGTCCGTTCTCCCATCATACATGTCCAGCGATGGTAACTTGAAATCTGGTGGGTTCCTAGCTTGTCTGATTGCTGGAGAAAAAGGACTCCTATTAACATCCTCCAAATCTTTGTTTACCAAACCGCCTCTCATAGCTTGTCTGACCATCTCTGCCAACCTGTCATTGTCTCCGAGATGCAATCTTTGTTTATTACTTTCGACCTGCCCCCCGAGTCCACGAGGGAATTCTGGGATCTGCCCCCTTGACTGAGCATTCACTCCTCTGCTGCTCCCAGCTTGTGCAGATGCTTCTCTTTCTCTCTCCGAAATTGGATCTATGTTCTCCATGGGTGTGCCTCCTAATCCAGGTGCTAGGCCGGATGGTCCTGCTCCGTTCCGAACTCCATCCGCTTCCCTATTCTGTGCTCCAAGTTGTCCAATCTGCTGAAACAAATTCTGAATCAACTCCTCTTGTCTTTTCATCATTGTCTCCATCTCATCCATGGTGATGAAGACTGAAGTTTGGTTCTCTCCTGAGGAAGCCCCTTGACTCCCTTCGGGCTGACTACTTTCTGGTCTCTGTCTTCTACTTGTTTTCCTTCCAAGAGCCATAATCTTGGATAGACTTCTGGTTCTTAAAGAGACTCTCTCAACAAATCTTTGCGAAGCAACGATTAAAGAGCTCCTGAGTTGTTCTCAGTGAAAGCACCAAAGTGTTGTACCAAAATTGGCCACAAACCCCAAATACCGTGAAAGCACCAGTGTATGAATACAACTCAGCAATATTTGAACACAAATTACAGATCTTAGCAAATAACCCAAAAATGTTTGCACAAGAAATGGGCAAACACCTCCAAGTCGTATGAGTTAGTTGATTTTATGTTGTTTTTAGTGATTTGGGTGATTTATGCAAATATATGAAAAGCAGGGACTAAACTGTAAAATACACACAGATTTATAGTGGTTCGGCCAGAACGTGCCTACGTCCACTTTATATGTTATTCTCCTTTTTTCCTCAGATTACAAGTACAAAGCTTTGGTTACAAGTAACTAAAAGTTGTTTGAAAGCTTTATCCGTGCTTGAGCTCTCAAACTTGTCCCACATTGTTGTACTCCTGCCCCTCTATTTATAGAGTGAGGTTGGGGGCAGGGGTCTTGGATGTATATAGCTGCTGGTGGGCCTGGGACGAAGCAATCTGGTCTGGCGATATTGGTTCGGCATTGGCGTGGAGAGGTGGTGGTTCGGCAGTGGCTATATGGGGTTTGGACCGGTGGAGGTTGGTCCGGTGTCGGTACTACCGAATGGATCATATACTGAGAATGCCGAATGATCCCTTGTGTTGGGAATGCCGAATGAGCCATGGGGAGTTCGAATACCGAACGAACTCAAACACTTGAACTACCGGACGAAACCGAGGGGTTTTAAGTACTGGATGACACTTATTACCGGATGAACTCGGGGAGTGTAGTGTCGAACGAACTCTTGCCTTGCTTTACCGAATGAACCTTTGTACTTGAATTATGAGTGAAATGCCAAACTTATATACGCTTGTTTCTTCTTGGTTCGGTCGTGGTGGAAACGCACCCAGCATTGATATTCCAGTTTTGACCAAAAATAGGATAACAATAACCCTTTCGAAACCTGTCTGGGTGGAAAGGTAAAAAGTGGCAGCCAGGGGCTTTGACCTAGTCAAAAGCAGTTACATAAAAACAAAGGCGCAATCTCTTAAAACCATTCTTTTGAAGTCATTAACCCATTCGAAAGAAGACCAAGTCGAAAGCTATTCAGTCGAAAGCAAAGCATGTGCATTTTCATCTAAAAGCAAAATAGTGCTTCATCCCCTTCAAAACCCCTGGTTTTGAGCAAATACCTTCCACCTTTATCCAATTCTCTACGTACCATGTATTTGATACCATGTGCATTGGTTTCGATTGAGTCGGAGGCAGAGGTAAGGAGTCGGAAGCCTGGTGCCGAAAGCATTGAAATAGGCAAAAGCATGTAGATTTGACTTTTTAAACTATTTCTTTATACTAACCTGCCTTGTGTTTTCAAATTATGATTGGTTGCAAAATTTACTTTTCTAAAAGTACTGCCGATTTTCAGAAATAAAGATTTGAATTATTTACAAAATACCCCTTCTCCTTTTTATAAATATATTAAACACTTAAGTCCAACACCTTAAATAAATTTATATATCCATTAAAACACTTAGAAAAATTCCATAAAATTCTAGAAATTTTTTAATATGTTTTCTAAGATGTATAAATTTCAGACCCTAAGCCAATATAATATGGCTGTAATTAATTTTTAACCTAAAATAGCATTTTCTTCAGTGGAAATTTCACATAAAATCCACATTAATTCAGATAATTATGAAATTGAATCCTATTTCTAAATTATTGTTCCTAATCTAAATTTGAATTCGCAAGGCATTTGGTTGTCATATAATAGGGTTTTCATATCAAAACATATCAAAAAATTTATGTGAATTAACATAAATCATCAACAGCATATAGATATACATTTTATCATCAAAAACATAGCAAAACATTTGCAAATAATTCGGATTTCATTCCAAAACTACAAAAACCATTAAAAATTGAGATGTAGTCATTATTCACCTTAGCTTTCTGATTAAGGATGTGAGATTTGTTGTTGATTAAGTGATGTGATTCTTCCTCTTTAATTCTTCTTCTTTACTCTTCTTAATGGTGGCCGACCTTGGCTCTATTTTTGTTTGTGAAAATAAAATGAACATGAGTGTTGTGGGGTTAAGGGTTTAGGATATAAGGATGTGCCTTGTTCCTATTTTTCCCTTGCATATTTCCTAACCTTTTATTCTCTTTTTGCTTTTTGGTTCACTTGTTTAACATGGCAAGGCTACCTCTTATTTAATCACAAATCTCAAATCATTAATCATCTTAGATTATTTTATTTAATTAAACTAATTAAATATCCTAAACGATGTTACAAAAATATGGGATGTTACAAACTCCCCTCAAAGAATTTCATCCTCTACGATAAGGTACATAACAAAATAATCAAAATTAAAATATATCATCATACAAATCAGGTATCTCGCATCCTATTCTCAGTCTTCCAAGTATAGTCTCTCTCATTGTGGCTCCACTGGATTTCGACTAATTTGACTATCTTTTTCCTCAACTTTTCTATCTCTCGTGAATATGCGAACTAAGTCTTCTAACACAGTTGGTGATATAGTAGTATCTGGATGTCGAATACACTTTTTAGATGAGATACATGGAAAACGTCGTGGACTCCTACCAAATTGCTCGGTAACTCTACTCTATACACGAGTTTCCCAATCCTTTCAATAATAGGAAATGGTCCAATGAACTTCGATGCCAACTTCCCTAATTTTCCAAACCGAATCACACCCTTCATCGGCGACACCGTAATGGAAACATGCTCTTCAATAGAAAACTCTAAGTCTTTCCATCTTTTATCTGCATAAATCTTCTGGCTAGATTGAGCTTCCTTCATTATAGCTCTAATTAACTCTACCTTTTTTACAACTTCTCTAACCAAATCTGGACCAAGAACCAACCTATCCCCGGTCTCTAACTAACAAACTGGAGATTTACATAGCGTTCTATACAAAGTTTCAAATGGTGCCATCCCTATACTAGCCTGATAACTGTTGTTATATGAAAACTCAAATAGATGTGAACGGTCTTCCCATGATCCCTAAAAATCTAGCACACAAGCTTGTAACAAATCTTCTCTCTCCGTTTGCCCATCAGTCTGTGGATGGTAAGTGGTATTCGTTTTGAGCTTGGTACCTAAGGTATCCTTTAGACTCTTCCAAAACTCATTAGTGTATAAATAATATCTACCACCCACTATACTACTAGGAATTACGTGAAGTCTGACTACATTATTCCTTTCCTTCTCAAACCGTTAGTGAATTCGCTGACATAGGTGTCGTTCTGGTTGACTTAATTGGAATGAAATGGGCACTCTTGGTCATTCTGTCCACAATGACCCATATGCTTTCGTTTCCTCTATTAGCCTTGGCAACCCGTTGATGAAATCCATAGAAATAGAATCCCACTTCCACATTTGAATGTCTAAAGGCTGAAGCAACCTACTTGGCTTTTAATGTTCGGCTTTTACCCATTGGCAGTTCAGACACTGCTTCACCCACAAGCATACATCCCTCTTCATAACTTTCTAGAAGAAACTTCTCTTCATGTCCTGATACATCTTTGTGCCTCCTAAATGAATAGTGAACTTCAACGATTGTGTTCCTCCGAAACTTCCTTCCTATTGTCTCCCACATTCAGAACACACAATCTTCATTTCCTTCTCAACCACCCATTTTGGTCGAGACTAAAATCTTAGTTCATCGCTCTCCGTTCCATCTCTTAAATTTCTGATCCATTCATCCAACACTGGATCCTTTAACTATTTAGAAGCAACCCTTTCGATCATAACTAGTCGAACTTCCAAACATGACAACAGTGTAGTTTCTGTACTTAAACTACTCTTTGTTCTCCATTGTACCCTGCAAGTTGCTAATGCTTCAAATCTTTCCACTCAGCTATCATTGCTAACACCACATTATGATGCTTTCTGCTAAGTGCATCTACAACCTTGTTGCCTTTCCTCGGTGTGTACTCAATACCGAAGTCATAAGCAGCTAAGAACTCTACCACCTCTGCTATCTCATGTTTATCTCCTTTTGAGAGAAAAAATACTTCAACAACTTATGATCCACATACAATTCATATCTTTCTCCAAAAAGATAATGTCTCCACACCTTTAGCTCAAAAATTATCACAGCTAACTCCAAGTCATGGGTTGGGTATCTGACTTCATGTGGTCTTAGTTGTCGAGAAGCATAAGCAATTACACTAACCCTCTGCATTAACACAGCTCCTAACCCAGTCCCACATGCATCTGTGTACACCACCAAATCCTGATTTTCCTTTGGAACAACTAACACATGTACTTTAGTCAATAAGTGTTTCAGCTTCTGGAATGCCTCCTCACGCTTGTCGGTCCAAATGAACTTAATATTCTTTCAAGTTAGCTTGGCATTGGTGCCACTATCACTGAGAAATAATAAATAAACCTCGGACACTAACCAGCCAATTCTAGAAAACTTCTTGTCTCAGTCACCGTTCTGGTGTCTTCCAACTATTCACGGCCTCGATCTTAGTTGGATCTACTGATAACCCATTCTCTGAAAATACATGGCCAAGCAACTTCACTTCCTTCTTCTAAAAATGGCATTTTGAGAACTTCGCCTTCATTTTATGCTACCTCCGCGTTTCAAGTACTACTCTAAGATGAACTTCATGCTTTCTTTCATCCTTAGAGTACACCAAATATCATCTATGAAAACCAATATGAACCTATCTAGGTGCCCTTGGAAATTCGGTTCATCAAATCTACAAAGAAAGCTGGCGTATTAGTCACCCCGAACGACATCACTAACCATTCGTACGATCCATATCTGGTTTTAAATGTCGTTAAAGGAATTCTATCCCCTGCCACTCTAAGCTGATGGAAACATGTTGCTAAATCCAATTATGAAAATATCTTGGCTCCACTCAACTGATCGAACAAATCATCAATCCTAGGCAATACATATCGATTCTTTATCATTTTCTCATTCAGCTAATAATAATCGATACATAACCTTAACGATCCACCTGGTTTCTTAGCAAACACTGCGGCTTCTCCCCAAGATGAACTACTAGGTCTGATGAAATGTTTTCCTTCCAAATCCACCAACTGCACCTTAAGCTCCCTCGTTTTGGTAGATGTCATCCTGCTTGGCAGTCTACTCACTAGTTCTGCTCTAGGTACCAAATCTATTCAAACTCAATGGCTCATTTCGATGGCAATCCTACTAGGGGTTCAAAAGTATCCATGAATTCTCTAACCACAGAAACTCGATTCAACTTGTCTTCTATCTCCACAACACCCAACAAAGTATTCACCTCACACCTTGGGTTTTCTAAAGTATATACAATCCACTCCCTACAGTTTGGGTGTCTAAGCGAAATTTTCCCATCGTGGAAAAATATCCTAGCATCGTACTTGCTTAACCAATCCATACCCAAAATAATTTCGAATCCAATGAGATCAAACACATGCAAACTGCAAAGAAAAGTATGACCTAACAAGTCAAACTTTAGGTGGTCATATCTCATCACAAGTATTGCATACCCTTCTATTGGGTTTGTAACCCTTAAGGGAGTAACTAGGTATGAGAGTTCTAGTTAAGCTTATCTACCAAACAACGAGATATAAAAGAATGCGATGCACCAGTATCAAATAGAACACGAACTGCCATACCAAGAATCATTAGTATACCTTCCAACACTGCTTTCCCTTTTGCCCCTGCAGTGGGTCTCAAGGTAGCTAGCTCCAATGCCTATACTTTTCCCTTTCCATCCTTAGTAAGCTCCTTACATTGGCTCTTGTAATGACCCATCTGATCACAGTTGATGCATTTGATATTCCACTTCTCGATCACCATCTTTGTCTTTCCAGAATGATATTCATTTTCAAAATGCCCTTTCTTGTCGCACTTAAAACAAACAACTTCTGGCTTTCCTTTCTTCACAGCTCGACCCTTCTGGCTCCCTTCTTAGGAAAGAACTTCCTTTTCTAATTCTGCCCTACCTAGACTTTCTTCGCCTTATTATTCTCCACAGAAGAAATAATTTCCTCGTTTCTTAAAGCCATCTCTACTACAACATCATAAGGTTCCCTGATATGAGGTAATGTAGCCCTGGCCAATTCTGGTTTCAACCCCATAATGAACTTCTCTTTCTCTTAATCACGGTATCCATAGTGCCATGACCATATTTTGCCAACTCCTCAAGCCTTATAGCATACTCTAACATAGTCATCTCTCCTTGCTCTAACTCAAAAAACTTCCTGAGCAAAGTAGACTTTTCCATCACAGGGATGAATCTCTCCTCGAACCTCCTCTCGAACTCATTCCATGTCATCGTTCCTTCATGCACTCTAGCCGTCACATATTCCGCTAGTATAAATCTGCTCCTTGAAGCTGCCTTGAAGTGAGCCTTCTTTTTTTCTCATCATTGAGCCCTAAATCTATGAAAATCCTCTCACGGTGCAGCAATCAGTTCCCCACTTCAATGGCATATTCAGTCCCAACGAATGGTCTTCCTCCCACCTGGCATAGTCCCTACTCAAAGAGCATAATTATTGACAACTGGAGCTTCCTGGACTCCTCCTCCCACTACTCTAGCAGCAGCTCCCTCTGGAATCATATTCATGAAAAACTGATACATGCTCCTATGTCAACTTGCGGGACTTCCGCATCAGTATTTCCAGCTCATGCCTGACCTGGGTTCCTTGTAGTATTAGGTTTGGCATTTCCATATGCAGCGGTGCTTCCTCCTCCAACATTATCTCTTCGATAGCCCATATCCGCATTCGAACCTTCGTGAGATATAGAAAAATAGCCTAACAGATATAGGAGACTAGAGATAAAGCACATACTTGTATATGGAAAATACAAGTACGCTACTACAGCGTTATCCCATAGCTCGATCTTACCTATAATTCCTTAGGATTATGTTTTCAAAAATCATCTTTTTAGTAAATTTATCATAGACCTATGCACCAATACCAGGTTGTAACATCCTCTATCTAGAGGCCATAAGCTAGGCGTACAAATGCTGCAGTCATCTATAGAATTAACTTTTGGTAACCAAATACAACTATGTTAATGGTATCCATAATATCAAAAGTACATGAATATGGAACAAAATCACAGATTTTGAAAAAACAACATTTTACTTATTACAATTCCAAAACATGTTCCATATTCAAATTACATAATCCCATCGCTATTTTAGGTTCAGATAAAATGTAATTATTACTTAATTATACCAAGAGCGACATATAACGATGCCCCATGGTTGACTAGAGTACTATATATGCAATATAGCGGAATTAATCCAAAATATAGCAGCAATTCCTAATTAGCTACCCATCACTCGTCACTGGAAGCTTTATTCGCCAACTTACTAAAACCTATAAACCTAAATCTCAGCCTAATCAAATCAATTTAGAGCACCCGAGAGTTTAAGAGGAAAACATAAAACTTTGAGTCAAACATAAAGCCTAGTGTGAATATACTATACATCTCGGTTATTTGATATTAAGAGAGACCACGACGCTTAGCGGAATGGGTTTCTCCTCACTAATATCTTTTTAAAACATATCTTTTGCAAATTATAAACAAGCAACCAAAACTGGTTAAATCTGTAAGGTAATTTCATGTATATGTACATATCAGATATCAAATGGACTATTTGTCTATTCACTCTAGTTTGGTTTGGCTAACTACTAACTCTTGGCTGAATCGAGCCTGCTAAAATAAAAATCTAACATCTGTTAGATATTCCTCTTATGAACGGTCAGTCCTTACTTACTTTTACATTTCTAACTGATCCTAATGGTTTTGCAGGCTCACCAATAACCTGTCTTTCCATTTTAGATCCCTTTCAGTGTGTAACATAATTTTAGTCTCACTTCTAACAAAGCCCTACACACTAGAACTTTAGACTTATAATATCTAGGGGCTACTAGCTAA
Organism: Allium cepa; assembly: GCA_030765085.1. Taxonomy (NCBI): domain Eukaryota; kingdom Viridiplantae; phylum Streptophyta; class Magnoliopsida; order Asparagales; family Amaryllidaceae; genus Allium; species Allium cepa. Next base: position 890,304,651 of record CM060929.1, read on the forward strand.
AGTATAGGGTGTGACCCCATACCAGTCCCATCTGCTATTCTAATATCTGAGTCATTTTACTTAGGGTTATCTACCTATAAAACTTCCCTTGACAACCTTTTCTTTCAAGTTAATTTAAATCTTTAAATCATTCTTTAAACAAGGAAATTATTTATATATATAATCTTTCCTTTAGTCAAATCACCTTGCCATGTTATTTATTCTTTGCATAAAACCTTGTTAATGAAAACATTTGAACTTTCGAAAGTACCTCTTTCGAGACCTTTGAAAGTATCCCTTTCAATACAAGTAATCTAGAGCCAAAAGCCAAAACATACCTTTCGAAGTCATACCTTTTGAAACCATTCCATTCGAAAACATTTATATTTATCCTTTCGAAAGAATTGAAAAACATCTCCTTCGAAAGCTTTAAACCTTAGAAATTCACTTTAAAACACTTAAAACATTACCTTCGGAAACAATTGGAAAAGCTTTCCTTATAGACCTGTCGAATCCATTGGGGAACCACCCATTAGAAACCTTTCTTTAAAACCTTTCAAAAGCATCAAAACATCAAGCTTTTTGAAAGCATTTGGGTTCAATTTTATAACATGTGGAGACAACTTTCGAAACCATTAGGACTATCTCTTTTGAAACCATTTGGGTTCTACCTTTTATAAAGAAAAAGGGTCATTAAAACATTTAAGTCGAAAGCTTCTCTTTCGAAAGCATTCCTAAGTAATGAAGTGAACGTGTCGAAACTATCCCTTCAAAAGAATTGGAGAATCGGCTTTATCTTTTTAAAACAAGGTAACCCTTTTGAAACCAATCTGGGTCGAAAGGTAAAAAAGTGGCAATCAGGGGGTTCGACCTGGTCGAAAGCATTTACTTAAAAACAAAGGCGCAACCTCTTAAAATCATTCTTTTAAAGTCATTGACCCATTCGAAAGCTGACGAAATCGAAAGCTATTCAGTCGAAAGCAAAGTAGGCGCATTTTCATTTAAAAACAAAATAGTGCTTCAACCCCTTTGAAACCCCTGTTTTCGACCCAATACCTTCCGCCTTTATCCAATTCACTACATATCAGGTATCTAATACCATATGAATTGGTTTCGATGGAGTCGGAGTTGGAGGTAAGGAGTCGAAAGCCTAGTGCTGAAAGCATTGGAATTGGAAAAGCATGTAGATTTGACTTTTTAAACTATTTTTTTGTACCTAATCCACCTTGTTTGTCAAATACGTTTGGTTGAAAAAAAATTCAGAAAGTACTAATGATTTTTAGAAATAAAAATTTAAATTATTTAAAAAACACCCTTTCTCCTTTTTATAAATATATAAAACATTTAAGTCCCATACTTTAAATAATTTTGTATATCCACTAAAACACTTAGGAAAATTCTACAAAATTCAAAAAAAATCACTTTTAGTATGTTTTCTAATGTATATAAATTTCAAACCCTAAGCCAATATAATTTGGCCATGATTAAATTTTAACCAAAATAGCATTTTCTGCACTAGAAAATTTATATTAAATCCACATTAATTCAATAAATTATAAAAACTGAAACCCATTTCTAAATTATTGTTTCTAATCTAAATTTAAATTCTTAAGGAAATTGAATGTCATATAATAGGGTTTTCATACCAAAACATATCAGAAAATCTATGTGAATTATCATAAATCATCAACAGCATATAGATATACATTTTATCATCTAAAACATGACGAAACATATGCAAATAATTCAGATTTCATTCCAAAAACCAAAATCCATTAGAACTAAGATGTAGTCATTATTCACCTTAGCTTTTTGATTAAGAATGTAAGACTTGTTCTTGATCAAGTGATTGATTCTTCCTCTTGAATTCTTCTTCTTTGCTTTTCCTAATGGTGGCTGGCCTTAGCTCTACTTTCATTTATGAATTTAAAATGAACGTGAGTGTTGAGTGGTTAACCGTTTAAGGTATAAGGATGTGCCTTGTTCCTATTTTTCCCTTGCATATTTTCTAACCTTTTATTATCTTTTTGCTCTTTGGTTCACTTGTTTAACATGGCACCACTACCTATTATTTAATCACAAATCTCAATCCACTAATCATCTTACATTATTTTATTTTATTTAACTAATTAAATATCCTAAATAATGTTACAAAAAAATATGGGGTGTTACATCTACCCTCACCCACACCCCCTCTATGCGCATGGGCACCCCCTTTGTCCTCCTCTCATCGTATCCTAGGTGTGTAGGTTTGTAGGGAGGTGATGTTTGATGAGAGGTTTGCTTTACCTTTGCTTAACGATGAAATAATGTGAAATATCTTAGATATTTTAGGTGTATATGTGCGTACGTGTGTGTGTGTGTGTGTGTGTGTGTGTATGTTTATGAATTTACACGTATATGTGCATGTATGACTTGTATACATGTGAACAGGATACAAAAACAAGATTGCAATGACTTTAAACAACATTCACTTGTTGTGAATTCGAAATCTGATTTCCGATAATATTTTCACTTCTCTGTTAAACTGTATTTATTTGTAAATAAATCTTGAAAATATATTTCTTATCATCATAGAATAATTCAAAATGTGCTCATTTGAATTATTAAACCATATAAATGAATAATCAGACAAGTGTTGCAAAATCCTACTATTAAACTACCGAAATGCGACGAAATTTCCATATATTTATAAACCAATTTTATATATTTATAAAACAATTATAAATCAATTATTATCATTATATAAAAATTAAAATGGTTTATTTATCATTTTAAAACAATTATTTTAATATTTAAACTTAATTTAAAATTCCATTAAATATATAAAAGTGATGACATCCTCGATGATGTCATAAAGGCATTTTCGTATCTTCTGATGGAAGAAAGTGTCTACATCCAGTTTCATATCTTCTAATATTGAGAAAATCTCAGTTTTACCAAAAATTGATTTTTTCGTCACTTTTCTGATGGAAATCCCAAATATCTATATTTGTTAATATAATTTTAAAACAAGTTTACCATCATTGATAATCATTCAAAACATTATAGTTTGTTTCAAAAACAATCTTATATTTGAATAATTAGAAAAATTATTTTTTCAAAGTGGTAAATTTACGGTTCGTTACATTTTCCATGTTTCTCATTTGCAAATGGTTATGCATGAATCAAGTGTGAAAATTGCACTGGATCAACTTGATGATGTCGAAATTGAGCCAGAAGCTTCGAGGCTTCCTAGGCCAGTTTGTATTGTCAAACGCGATATGAAACAGCTTAGGAGGAAGATGGTGGAGCTAGTAAAGGTTCAATTGTGCCAAAGTGATGGCGATTTCACATGGAAAACTGATGAGAGTATGAGGACCACGTATTCGAAGCTCATTGCATAGTAGGGCCAACTGTTTATCGTATTTACTTTCGTTTTGGTATCAGATAGGATAGTTTAGTATCTTGCATGCTAGGATAGGTTTACCTATATGATTGATTGTAGGCTTTCTTGTTAGATATGTTTGATGGTCCTATATGATTGTTAAGCATGCACGGTAATTATGGTTGACTATTCTTTGACTTATCTCGGAATTTCAGGGGCTAAATTCCTAAAGAGGGAGAGTGTAACAACCCATGTTTTACGTATTGAAAGATTGTGAATTATTTTTGTTTAATACATATGAGGTTGTTTGACTTCAGTATTGGAAAATGACTCTTACGGAAGTTTTCCACGTCTATAATTTTTATCGAATTTCTATATGATTATTTTGCCCCTGAAATATTATATGGACTATAACTTCTGATAGGAGACGAATTAGAATCTAAAACCACTTCCATTACTTCAGAATGATGGTTTACCATGGCATAATAGTAAAACGGTCTTATCGTTGATAATTATGGTTATTTAAAGTTTCGGCTGCTGTTGGCCTGCATTATTGGGAAACCATACTAACCCACACTTAGGCCCACTAACTCATTTCACGAACCGAGCCTAAGAGGGACTAATGGAACTATTCTAAGTCATTTTTCATCTTCCCCAAGATAGTCCACAATAACCATTAATCCTAATTCCATCCAAAAGCTTACATGTTCCTTACTAATCATAGCTTAAATAATCATTAGAGGGGTAAATAACATAGAGGGATTGGAGATTATCATTTTTGGCTTATTTGAATTTATTTTTCGTGCTGTCTACTTCATATCTACAGGAAAGTTTTGTATTCCAGGTATTTTGTGAGTGATTCTTGATCACTCACTAATCTATAGTTGTCCATATAGTTAAAATTGTTGTTTTTAACATGATTTTGATGATAAAATATTTTATAACTTTAATCACACTTCTATACAAGTTTATAGCTAAAATTAAAATGATTTGGAATGATTTTTAAACTGGTTTTTCAATCCTTTTTGATCATATCTGCATGCTAGTGTACAAATTAGATCTAGGCTAGGACTTGTATGATCATCTTGTTTTAACGAATTGCATGATTATGCGGATGTAAATGGATGATATTTCAAATTTGTATGTGGTGCTTTGATATGGTTTGCTAATGCTTTTAGGTAGTTAGGAAAGAGGTCATTGAATAGGGTAAATCAAAGGGAAAAGTAGTCTAAATTGGACGAAACTTAAAAAAAGAGGCTATGGAGTGTGGGAAGAGCCTACAGTTCAAGTTGCAGCTAAATTAGCTCTAAGGATTTAACTCACGACGACTAGAAGTGGTTGGTGGAAAATTTAGTTCGATGGAATTCTCTCAGGTCGTGCTATGGGCTTTCTTAGGGGAAACGCAAGAGCGCTTCGAGTCGAGCCTTGGGTGGCAAAGAAGAGGGATTCCAAAAGCCAAATTTTCAATAATAGGAGAGCCCCGCACCAAGTAGTTTTCCAAGCAATGGAGGGGTCTAGTGACTTGGATGGTGAAGCATTGAAGGAAAGGAGCTTAACAAAAGAATATTTACCTACAAATGGTGAAACTTCTAGGAGTGAAGTGTAGGCTCTATAGGTCATACAAAAGGTGTTTGCTTATTCGCTTAGGGATCAATGACAATGTAGTGCCATGACGATAGCATCAGAACTTCGGTTATGGTAACTTGATGGTGCCTGGAGTTAGGTTCAGATGATGGCAGCTCGATATTGAAATGAACCGTAAGGACAATCGTCCACAAAGGGCGAGTTCTAGGAAAGGTATCCCATAGATAGGATGTTGAATGGTCGTATTGTGGAAGAAAGAAATGTGGAATGGTTCCTTAAGAATAATGGAAACAAGATAGAGCAAGAAAATACTTGGATATGTGTGCTAAGGAATTGTTGATACTCGAAGTGTTTTCTAATGTACTCAAAAGTAGGGGAATTGTATGTGCACTCACAGGTACTTTATTTGGCCACCCCAATTGGTTGAATGGATTCGTGTACCCTAGATAGGTGTAGTGGGTCTAGTATTGGTTTCAAACTAAAGACGAGTGTTTGTACCAGAATTGGGAACAACACACTTCGGGCATTTGGACGAGATTAAAGTAAAGAATACAAATGTAAATAGAGGCTAATCTAACAAACATACCAAATCAAACAAACAGAAATGCGAGAAGACAGAGATTTAAAGTGGTTCGGCATTGAAGCCTACGTTCCCTTTGGAACATTTGATGTTTTATTGATGTTCGCTAACTAATTACAACAGAGAATAACTCAAACACTCAAGTTACAATGGATATCTAGTAGAGTAACGACGTAATGTAGTCAAAAGTACCTTTTCTGAAGGCATAGGGCTGCTATTTATAGGTGTAGTCTGGCAGTATCTGACTTAGATCTCGAAATACCCCTTCTCCCATGTGGGTGGGCCACCACATCGATCCAAGGTCATTTGGGATCAATCCACGTATATTTCATATCGATCAATACTTGCTCCTTTTGGGCTGGATCGATCAAGGACATTGTTGAGGTGGTAAGCAAGCCCATGTGAAAATTTGGTGGCATTTGGACTTGTAGATTTTGAGTTATGATCGATCCACATTTGTATTTGCATTTGGCTGTCGAGTTCGTATCGATCCATGTTAGAATCGATCACTTCGTATCGATGCTTGTGTGTATCGATCAGGTGACGTGGAGCATTAGTCTAGGAGAGATCCACTTTTCATGTCGCGCAACCGCTTCTTCCACTTGATCATGTCTTCATCATATCATTCACTTGATGTCACTTCGTATCGATGATTCTCATTCCAGTTCGTATTGATACGTACCTATGCTTTTCATATCGATCTTCGCTTAAAATATTCGTGTGGATCTTTGGATAGTGGATTTCGAATTGATCATTGGCCAGACGATATGAAATGTTTGGATGGGTTGATCGGCACGAACATCATTAAGGCTAAATAGATGAAGTCGGATCGATGTTGGCCACTAATGGATACGAAGGGTTTGATGGATACGAACTGAAGCTTCCTCGAAGGATGGATACGAAATCGTATGAATACGAATGAGGTTGGTTTTCTTGATCTCGGTCAATCCATATCTTGAGCATACGAACTCCAATTGACCTGAAATTTGGAACGTTGACTTTTGTATATTTTCTTGTCATACATATCAGTCGTAGCTTGATTCGGACTCGGACCAAATCTACCAATGTCTATAGTAGACTTGTGTATAACCGATCTTCGGGATGGATTGTCCTTGGTTTTCAGCCAAGCCCTTGGTGTCACGTCCTTGCCAAAAGGCGGGATAACATTTGCCCCCCAAAGTATGTCTTTTGTGAACATGACGTGCTTTGAAAATCTGCATTCTTTATCTTGAAAATTCCTATCCGATCTGTTGAATATTGTTGACTTTTCATCATACATGTAACCTCTGATTGATTTCTAGTTATACGAATGTTGAATTATTGACTGATAATGATCATGTAATGTTTTGTTGTAACTGAGTTTTGAGTGCCAGCAATTTTTTGTTCACTGTTTTGATTGTCATCAGGTGAGCATTCAATTCCTGTCAATTCTGAATATTGAATATTAGTTCGTCATACATGCATATATGTTAACTTGACTCCTGTCATGTTGGCATGTTCATAGGTCGTTATCAAGTTCTTTAGTTTTTTTAAAATCGAGCATCGTATTGATCCTCTCATGGACTGATGTCAAATTCAAGTTGTGACCACGTTAAATGGTCGTTTTAATTCCATTTCTCATATCGATCCTCTCCTGGATTGATCTGAGAAGTTGGGATACCTGCTTCGTATCAATTGATACGACATCTTGTAGTCTTTAAAGGGATGGATATGAAGTTGTCACTTCGTATCGATGGAGCACTAATGGATACGAATAGCCGTACTTTGGATTAATATGAATTTGATGTTTACGAACTAGTTCTATAGTATCGATGGAAGGTGTGACCGTTTCGGGTTGGTTTACACAGCGGCCTTTGTACGGATGGAAGGTATGACTATTTTAGGTTGGTTCACACAGCAGCCTCCATATCGATGTAAACTTGACCGCTCCAACCGGTACTTAGCTAGTGAGAGACGTATCATATCTTGCCTGGATACATACAATATAAATACAGTTTGAACTTAGAAAAATTTCACGCACTTTAATTCCATACTCTGCCTTCGTATCGATCACAACAAAGAGAAAGAAAACTATTCTTGTCTACAAACCGATCAACCACTAGTCTCTCGATCCAAATCTTTAAATTAGATAATTAGTTAAACTAATTCATCTTCAAACGATGAGACTCGAGTTCTTATGCTGATTCATTCATAATTGTGGCCTATTCTGGTGATTATGATGCCGGAGTAGGTCAGAGCAAGGTCGAGGAAGGAAGAAAATAGTGTTTATGCCGTTTAGAGAAAGTGGGTAGATTGATACGAAGTGATCATTCATATCGATTAAGGAAGAGTGATGTGTATCGGTCTTAAAACGATGAAAGTTCACATCGATTGAATACAATGGAGATTCATATTGAGGGAGGGAGCGGCTTCGCATCGATTTGAGGTGATGGGAGTTTGTATCGATCCAGAGCGATCGATACAAAATCCTGACTACATGATCGATATGAAGTATCAGTTCTACAGGTCTATACGAAGACGTGGCCCATGATCGATACAAGATGAAGGATTTAGGATCGATACAAACTAGCTTTCTTGCGATTGATGCGAAGTCCTTTTATTTGCGATCGATATGAATGAGGCTTTTGGTGATTGATCCAAGTCTTGACCTTGATGGATACGAAATCCTCTCCACAATCGAACATTTGACTCCGATGAGCTTCTACCTTGCATAATTGGACTTAATTGTTGAACTGCATATTTAACTGCCCTTCGAAGCTCGTCAATGGAACTACAACTTGATAAACTTAACAAACTAGGACATGGATCGCTCTCCAAAGTTAGATTGGCATGGTTGTTATGGTCAGCAATGACTATCACTCTGGTTGAATCTCCAAGTCATGTCATTCTAGTCTCTCGAATTTGTAGAAATCCTAGGTATTATGTAGCACGACACTGCACAACACATTCACGCACTTTGCGCCGGGGGGAACACGGGTTTATTGCCATTTAATGACAATTTACTGCAATAGCTATGGAACCTGAAAGTTCTAAGCCATACGATGTCTAGATCCTTCTTTTCCAGTAATCAAAATGCCAACCATTGCAGCTGAAGTAGTAAGTCCCACTCCGATGAGATGCCAGCTGCTATTTTTATTATGAACCCGTAGGATTCCGTCCGTTCAAAAATTTCTTAAGACGTGCTAGGCACGATTTGCCTTAGGCACAAGCTATATATGGAAGGCGTCTTGGTGTTGGGCATGAAAGATAGAGCTCATAACCGCCTGGAGGGATACACGACTTGCAATAGATTCATGTGTCTAGCTAGAATACTTCCTCCTTTCAATCAATTTATTCAAGAAGTGAAGCTTTTCTTGAGGATCGCTTCCTCCAAGTTGCACCCGAACGGGTATGCCTTGCTCAACAGTCGGTTTGCTATCTTCATGGAGCACCTCTTCTGACCTCCAACAATGGAAAAGATAAGATATCTGTTCAACATAAAAAGCCATGAGGACAACCCTTCCTTCACTTTTCTGGAAATTGTTAGAAATTTCCAGGTAGTTAAGGGAGTTTGAAGCAAGCTAAGCTACTATAAGACTGAATGATTCTTCGTTCGGCATCCATCGGGATCCGCCAGACGGTGGTTTGTCAGATGTAAGTGCTCCAACCTCTTTGTTGATTGACAGGACAATATAAATTCGTACCTAGTTTAACACTTTGCTTCTTATACAACTTCGATTCCACGACTCAAAGTTGCTCAGTTCAAAGAAATAGTAAGGATTCTTCAGGCGATGCTAGCCGCGCATAAAAAAATCGACAAAGTCCTCACATATGAAAATTTGATTGTCGTGGGGCTGATAGATAGAGACCAGAGCATTGGGTCGGCGGGAGTTCTCAAAATGGCCCTCACAAGGCATGAGGGGAAAGAGCTCCAGGTGTTGTGATTAAAAAATAGGGCGGTGATGAGAACGTGCATACTAGAGATGAGCATACAGCTGGGCCATCTCAAAGTCTTAGATCTTTAGAGCTGAAAATAAGAGGTAAATCCACTGCACACAAAGCCACAAGACGTAAAAATGTCATGCTATATCCTCCAGTTATAACTGGTGTAAGCCTGGAGGCATCTCCTCCGTGAGTGGAGAGTTCTTTTGATGGACTAGTAAATGTTCCTATTCCGCATGATTTGTCTTTATATCAAGATATTGGACTAGAGGGGCTTCAAAGTGCTTTAGATATATCGGAGCTAACTCCTTCAAGCACAGCTGCCACAACCGGTTGGTTGGGGGTTTGCATATGTGCACACACACTTTATTGCTCTACACAACCTTTAATCACATGTTTCTCAATCTTTGGAGATATCTAACTCCGTTTCTCTTTTTATTTTCATAGATACAACGACGAAGTGGGATCTATGCTCAGTGGTCTTCGTGCTACGTGTTATTCTTCAAGTTCTTAGTCTGAATCTCACAGGCACGGGTCTGAAAGAAACTATGACTGTCGCCATTCTATTCAGGAGCGTAAGTGCCGAGAAAGGGAGAGGGAAAGGGATTATAGGCGCCACTTATTGTCTCGCTCTCCTCCACCTAGAATTCCTTCCAAACCTTCTAGTTCTGGTAGGCAGCCTTTAGAAACTCCTCGCCAAGTACGACCTCCTTAAACTTCAAGGCCCGATGAGCAACGTCTGCAGATCGAGACTGAGACCCCCTTTACTACAAAACAAGTCACTATAGAACCCATAGGGGAAAGAGCAATTAGAATCGCTAAATTGAAGAAGAATTTCCAAACTATCTACTTCGATGGCTTCATATTTCCTTTGCATTTAAAGCAAATTCCCAATGAGGCAAAGCAGACGATACATGACTATCTACATGACATTTATAGTCAATGTCGAGAATGGATGAAGACTATAAAGAGAGTTTTAGAGGTGACCTTTGAGCGGGCGAAGACAATCGAGAAACTAGAAACTGATCTTGCTTAGAAGGACTGCATAATTTAGGTGCTCAACAATGACAATGAATCTTCGAGATTTACGAAAATGAAGGCTAATAAAAGGGCTGACGAGGCAACCCAGAAGATGAGACAAACACATTTAGCCTTGGTCAAGGAAATGGGACATCGGACCACTACGGACATGGTAGAGAGAGACGTGGTGCTCAAAAAACTTGAGGAGCTAAAAGCTAAATTTGTTGAAGTCGCCAAAAAAAAAGACGATGCTAATAGAGCTGCCCAAGAGGCATGTGAGCAGGCCGTGGTACTCAGGGATGAGTGGGATGCGGCTAAGTTAAAGGTATAAAAAATCGAGGCTAAAATTGAAACTGAGGTTAGAGCGGCAGAGACCAGGTTGAAAGATGAATCGAAGACCACTTGGTCACTTATAATGTCAATGTATTCAAACATCGCAACCTAGGCTGGCTCAATGACTACCCGCTACATTCGTACAATGCCTGGTGTCGCTTGGTAAAGGATGGGAAATCGAACCACAACACCACATTTATTAACAACTTTGAGCTAGAGAATCAGATATTAACCGAAAATGAGAGAAATGTTCTTCAGGATGCCATTGTCACTTTTGAAATGGAGACACTAGCCACCGAATACCCGAATGTTGGAGAGGGGACCGAAGTTGAGCACCATGAAGGAAGCTCTTAAATGCCTATAGTGTCTTAACCCGAGCTTACTTCTACAATTAACTTCCAGCTGTTCCGGCGTACGACCCAGATAGGCTGCACATTTCTTCGGTACTTGAATACACCTCTAAAGATGCACCGGCTCAACATGTGAGCAAATCTAAGGAAGGTACTCTGAACACTTTTTCTGTTTGCCTCAGTGTATGTCACGATCCAAATTCCAGCGTTCGAAAATCGATATCCATACTCCACTAGTACTTGAATGTCGTACCACCATCACGTTGCACAAAGCTAAGCAAGTGCAGTCCCTACATCCAAAGACTTCAATATCCAAAATCTCCAAAGAATACCAAAGAGAGAGCTAAAAGCTACCGAATCGATATATACTATCTGATAATCTGAAAAACCAAACTCTAGATCGCCCGTGTGGAAAATAGTGGGCACCCAGAGTTTAGGAAGGGAACAATAAACTCCGGGTCAGTCGTGGGACTGGTATGAGCAAACAAAAACAGTTTTATCTTTAAAACAAACAAACAAAGAATTTTAAAACATTGAAATCCTCAATGCTTTTTGGAAAATGAAACTACCATAAGGTCTCCCGGCACACACACCATGCAATCGCACGCTTGGGGGAGATTTCTCCTTATGATAGTCAAACATGCTTGATACGCGAAAACCATTTGATATTATTATTAGTGCATAGTGGAAAACATTACGAAAGTATAATATTAATCTTAGCCAGCATACGTACCATTATAGTATGCCTATTATAGCTACCATGTTAGATGACAGGTTCTACAACTAAAACCGTACAAGGCGCGTATTGGTAATTGGATTTCAACAAATTGTCAGTCTCAGGAACTTCCTGGGCCACATGGGTACGCCTCTAGAGGGACGCCCTGAGAACCTGATCGGATCTCTGCCAACACAAGGCCGGGTTACTTCTGTAACTAGGTAACTACTGATACGAGTATGCTATCCCCCGGTTGTAACCAACTTTATCCCGGGATTCACCAACAGCCACAAAGTAATAAATTTGCAGCAACCACATAGGTTAAGTATCTGGGCTCCATACCATGATACCACCTCTATCCAGAAGGAAATGAACATACCCTCAAGGTGCGCTACCCTCAAATAACCTTGCTGCATTCTTCCTGTTTCGACCAATCCGGGTTGTGAAGTTCGATGAAGTCTCGTCCACAAAGCTACGCTTTCTACAAAGCCATGCTTTGATCAACAAATGATCAGCAACACTTCGTATGCCGCCTTAACCAATTGGGAATGTATCACTAGTAACCATCAACTACATAACTTCTGAGCTTGTACGTCTTAGAGAAGGGTGTTAAGCTAAGAGAATATATCTCCGCCACCAAACAGAAATGTATTTGATAGATTCCAGTTTTACATCTCAAAGTGTAACGTCAGAGACACATCCATACAAGTCTGATCTAGGTTCGAACAGAACCAAAGGCACTTCCAAAGAAGCCCTTGCAATCTGGGCATCCTCAATCCCGATCAGACTCCCCATCACATATGGAGATCTGTATACCGGAACAACTCAGTGCAGAGTCATTGGACAAGTTATCCTATTGGTCTCAAAGACACCCGGTCTTCACCACCATCTTCAATTGCTATCCATTTACAACGTATCACATATTCGGAATGGGTTATATGACACAAGGTCCTCTCCCGGCTAAACCGAATAGTGAGCGCAATATTTAAAAACCATATGGATATGGGATTTCAGTTAAGTCACAACTTTTAAAATCCAAAACTTTCCTTTCAAATGGTTTAAACCATTTACCATTTCAAATCTTTCAACAAAAAAGATTTATTCCACAAAGTTCACCCAGTTTCACAAAGATTCATTCACGGCTTTCAAAACTATTTCCTTTTCAAATTGGATTAAATTATCCAATTATTAAATCAAACTCAATTCATAGCTTTCAAACCCATTTCCAAAGATTCATTCACAATTCTCATTTTAAATCCTTAATATAAAAGATACACCATTAAAATCTTCTTCAATTTCAAAACAAGATTCAACCATCGTTCACAAAGATTCATTCATAGCTTTCAAAACAATTTCATTTCAATTTGAAATCTTTTCAACACAAATCGAAAATTCTTTCTTTATATGAAAGCTATTATTATTTGAAATCACTTGTTTCCATTTCGGAAAAGCCGATTATATTTGAATGAGTTAAGGCCTTTCAAATATAAACTTGGGTTAAATTCAAATTCACAAAACCATACTTTTAAAATGGTTTAAGAACCCATATAAACACATTTATAGCTTGCATAACCTTTTTATATCATAAATTCTCAACTAGAAAACAATTTCAAATTTTGAATTCAAATTTTAAATCAAATTTCAAAAATAAATCTAGTTATTCTAAAATAACTTTTATCTTTGAAATTCCTTTCCAAAAGCTTTTCACTTTAAACCCATTCCATTTCCAAAACCATTAGATTAAAAAATTCAATTTTTAAATTTATTTTCAAGAATCTGTTACTTAACCGATTTCCACGTGAAATCCATATTTGTGTGTGTATAGTGTAGTCCAGGGGTTTAACACAATAATAGTGCAACATTATCAATCATCACAGAATCCAAACATAGCAATATTGATAAGCGGTATAATCCTATAACGGTTATCTATATACACAAAATCACAGATAGATAACATAAATGCATTATGGATAAATAAATTATATTCCGCAGCACAAACATATCGCATAACATTACACATAAGGTATATCAACATAATTCATAGCTTTCCATACTATCCATACATTCATAAGTATAATCATCAAGTCATCTGATTAATTTTAAACCAGATTATTACCTATGGATAAATTTCTAATTATGGTTAACTAATAATTAACTAATTACAAACCATTATTATTAATTATCCTTTAATTTATTATTAATTAACCTTTAATTAATAATAATCCTTTGATTAATTATCCTTAATTAATTACAAAGATTTAATTAATTAATCCTTAAGTAATAATCATCCCTTAGTTACTTTCATTAATTAATTAACCTTTAATTAATTAATTATTCTCAAATTAATTACCTTAATTATTTAACCTCATTAATTAATTATTCTTTAAATTAATTAACCTTTAAACATTTGATTAATCAATTTTTTTTCATAAATTTTCCATTCTTAATTACTTTCAATTAAGTAATTATTTTTAATTAATTATTCATTAATTACTTGATCAATTAAACTTAATTATTAATTAATTTATCTTAATTACTTTTATTAAGTAATTAACTACAAATAATAAATTTCCTTTAACAAATATGTTAATTTAAACTTTGAAAGTTAATAAACCATTTTAAAACTTTTTAACAAATCCTTAATATTATTGAGTTAAACTTTCAAAATAAAGTTATGTATATCTTTAAATCATTTTAAATTTATTCATAACAAACTTAAGAATTTTTTTTAAGACATTATCTAACTAACAAAACTGGTATAAAAACATTTAATTAGGATAGTGTTTTAAAACTTGATTAAGTTTTTAATTCAAAAACAGTTTTGATCACCAACCCGAGTTATTTCGAGATTCACCCAAGCTTGACTTCGGGTTACCCTTTCTTCTCATTTTCCTCGAGCAAATGCGTGCGTTTCATCGAGATGAACCCGCGCTTCATCCTTCCTCTTAAAATCCCAATAACATAGCTAGATAACCACGCACCAGTGCAACGTGCATACCACCACGAACAACTCCAGTCGACTTCACCGGTGCCTATAAGTCGCTGACGACTCCGACCATTGACTCGAGCACCTACGAACGCGAGATCATCAGAGAATCACAAACGAGCCGTCAATCCCCCGTCTTGGAACGACACAGTCAACCCAATCAACTTGCATCGCTTATTCCGACCACCTGGGATCTCGTCCACCCAACTCGAGATGCATCACGACGTGATGCATCGATCCCACTGCCTCCGAGCTATTTCAGTTCACCACGATGATGCCATTTCCTCAATTCCAACAGTGACCAACATGGGATCGTAAACCCTAAATTAACATCGGCTACCTCCACAAATTCATTCACTAATTTTCTAAGGATCACAAACTCTCAAGCAATCTTCAACATCAAGCTTGATCCACGAATTGACGTTAATCCCCGGAAATTGATGATTACACATTTTCTGTTCAACTTTAAAATCCAAACGATTTTCAAATCTAAAAGTCATGTAATGATTATCTAAATTCGTATTCTTGTATTATGAATCGATCTGTAAAATCAAAATATGAAATCAAAATCATAGATTTTTTTTCTTTTTCTTCTTAAATTTGGTTATCACTGTAAATCTCTGAATTTGAAATGATTATTCCATACATCCACCTGTGCTTATTTAAACAAATGATGTGATCATATTACCATTATTTTCCTTTTAAAGATCATAGCTTAAACACTCTTTCTTTTGGGGTGTAAGAATTTTTTTAAAAATAGGTTTGTAAACCCTGTATTCCTGAAGTCAGCAATACATACTGACATGCACCATAGGTTTATACACATATATAAACATAGGCAGGTAGGTTGACGCAATACACAAGCATATTTAACTCATTAGACATCACGAGATTAAATCAAGCTTAAGTGGTTTGCTCACCTGAGTTTCTTTTGAACAGAGGACTCAGGCCTGGAAACTTGTTTTTGATTTTCCACTGTTTTTTCTTCTTTTCCTTTTCTATAATTTCCTGATGATACTTTAACAATTTATACCTAAATTTATTTTTAAAACTTAAATCATGGTCATACAAATAAATTTTACTTAGATCTCGAAGGCTAAAACTGATTCAAGGAAGAGCTCTTAATTTCTAAAACGGGTTTTTTTACAGCCTGTATTCTTAAAACAGAGATGTACTTAATCAACAAACATGCACATCAACACACGTATGTGTGTGTATAAACACACGCACACACATATATATATGGTATACATTTAAGCAGATTCACAACTTGCTTCAAGCATGCATCAAGTCATAAATCAGATCAGAGGGTAAGGTTTTGCTTACCTGCATATGCACAGAACAGAGAAGTAATAGGCCTGGAATGCTAGCACTTTTGATCTGTATCCCTACTCATTTGAAGTCAATCTTTGCATTGAGTTTATAGTTTTGTTCACCAGTTATCATTTTCTGTTTTTCTGATTTTTCCCTTTAATCAAGTTTGTTTACAGGTGGAATTTACATTTTGATTTCCAGGTTTTTGATTCACTGAGTTGATTCCTGTTTTCAGGCTTTGAGAAAATTTGTGAGGACTTTCTTAACAGAAATTATCATATCTTTGATCTGAGTTTGTTGAATTTGCATTTAAGACTTGATGTTTATAAGTTAAATCTGATCTGGTTTTGATTTCTTATGAATTTTCTTTTCAGATTTTGGTTTTAAGATAGTCTTGTTTTTAGAAGTGAAGATTAAAAAAAATTGAACCGAATGATAACCATATTATTTATAAATTATTTATTTTTTCTTAAGAAAGAGATAATGCCACTAGTTTAAATGGGTGAACACTTGTTAATATATGTTTCTATATAATTTACATTTCTTAATGCTAAGTTATATCAGTCTAACACTTGTTAACATACAAAAAAATTTATGTAAAGACCTCTTCTCAATTTTATTTACAAATTTTGTTTTTAAACCTTATTTTATTTTATTTTATATTTACAAATCATGTTTTCATGTTTTCTTATTTATTTTCAAAGGATAATTTCAATTACTTATACTTATACAAATTAAAGAAAAATGGTTTGAAATTAAATTATACATTGCTAATAAATATTTATAAGTTAGTAAATACAATTTTTATTTTTAATACATTTATATTTTTAAACTTAAAATATTAAACTTACTAACAAATACTTTTTTTAAAATTTTCATTTTAAACTTAAGTAATCATACTTATTATATTTTTTACTTTCAAATATAAAATTTTCTTTATGTCCAATTAAATTTCAATATATTAACATTTTATACCTTCAAAATATACATTCTTATCAAAGCTTTGTATTTATTTATCAACTATATTTATTTTCAAATCCAATATTATTTATAAAATACTTATCCTTAAATTTCAAATAAAAATTTCTATTTAAAATCTAAAATTTATTTTTATTTTTAGAAATTTCTAATTAATTCACAAATAAATTCACAATTTAATTTCCAAAAATTAAATTAATTATCAAATTATCTTAACTAAAATTTCAGGGATGTTACAGTGTAGGAGCATTGTCGAAAGACGTCACTCATATCTTCTCTTATCTTTATTCAGCTATAGATGCTACACCAGCCGTTCGTCCTGCAACCTAAGAATTGCATCATGAGCGGAAGGCCATTATGATGAAGGCAACGACTACAACGGCCGCTACATCAATTGGGAAGGTTCATGAGAGTTGTTTCGTTCTTGACGAACAAATGATAGAAGAACTCTTCGGCTACCAAAGTAACCCAATCGCGGATCTGCCTTTCGATATATGTGAAGATGTGTTTACAGCTAACTCCTCAGGCCCAAATAGCAACTTTCTAGCGGGTGTTAGTGCACAAAGTGCTGAAAAGATAATGGCAGAAATCACAGTCGAAATAGAGCAAGACCAGTGGGTCAGTAGTGTTGGAGGTGGCATGGCGGGTCCCGACCCAGTCCCTATGCGTATGATTTCTCCTGGTAGCACAATCGTCGATACCGGTGTGCCTCCTTCGTCTTCCTACATTGAAAGTGCCAATTTTCCTACGTAGGTGCATTCAAAAATAATCTCGATCCCCTTGAGCTCTGGATGGGATGATCGGTACGAACAGCATTAAGGCTAAATAGATGATGTATGATCGATGTTGGTCACTGATGGATACGAAGGGTTTGATGGATATGAATTAAAGCTTCTTCGATGGATGGATAAGAAATCCTATGGATACGAATGAGGTTGATTTTCTTGGTCTCGATCGATCCATATCTTAAGCATACGAACTCCGATTGACCTGAATTTAAAACCTTGGCTTTCGTAGCTTTACATTTCGTATTATATCAATTATAGATCGATCCAAACTTGTACCAAATCTACCAGTATCCATATTAGACATGTGTATAATTTATCTTTGGGACGAATCGTCCTTGGTTTCCAACCAAGCCCTTGGTGTCACGTCCTTGCCAAAAGGCGGGATAACAACGAGTACAATGAAAATAGGGATTTCCATTAATCCCTTATAGGTGAAAGGTCATGTAAGTTATCGTATATCTAGAGCACACTAAGCGATGGTGAGGATTGTTTAATGGATTCTATGTTTACTTTGATTGTTTTCTCCTATAGTCTTTCACCCTTGGGTTGTAGCTTAAGATAGGTATTGTGGATAGGAATACCTAGACACCCGTCATTGTACATAGCTTGTAGTATACCTTTATGATGTTGTAGAGTTGCATCTTATGTTCATTATGTGCTAACTCTTTGGTTGCAGGATGCAGGGAAGGTGTGGTTCACCTTACTATATCGACTTGTATAGTACTTTAGGATTCAATTATCAGTCTGACTTGAGGTTTTATACTTTGCTTCTTATTACCTCGGGTACTCCTAAATGAGCATACTAGACAGTAGGTTTAGATGTATGCAATGGTAGTGCAGAGGACGAGTAAGATAAAGCTTTCTTGTATTGTATGGGTATTATGATTATTTCATTATGCGACACTGTAGAGCCTAGACAATGTTTGCTTTACTAATATGAGGCGTTCTATTTGAGTTTATTACCATTTTTTATAAACTTTACCACTATGTCGTATAAATCTATAGGTCTGTGCTTTGATATTCAATTCTCTTGGTTATTACTATCTCCACTATTTTATATTTGTTATGTATATTATATTTTATTCCACGTGTTGTGAGATATAGGTTCTGTGATGTTTATTTCTTTTACCTTTAGAAATCATCCTACATCGGCCTGGCACGACAGAATTGCACTATTTAGTTATATTAGGTGTCGATAGTGTAGCTTAGCTATTGATTTTGATGATAACAACCTTAATAAACAACAATATACATTCAAATAAAATATCGATACTAATGTTTTTTTAAGCTATGCGTAATGTTCTAGCTAATCTAAAAGAGGAACTTAATTTTATTTTAGAAAAGGAGGAGGTTATGTGGAAACAAAGATCCAAAATCCAGTGGACTAATGAAGGAGATAATAATACCAGAAACTTACACAATATGGCTAATGGTAGAAAACGTAGTAATACGATTAATTACATTATTGTAAATAATGAAGAGCTAGTTGACCAAAGAGACATTAATAAGGCTTTTATAGACTATTATAGTGATATTTTTGGTTATAAAAATAAACATAGAATTAATGCTAGATGGAATGATCTTTATCCGTCTGACTCTAAAGTTGATATTTCTGAGCTAGATATCCTTTTACTGAAGAGGAAATTCAGAAAGCTATCAATGATTTTCCAAGGGATAAATCCCCAGGCCCGGATGGGTTCCCAATTTTCTTTTATAAAATGTTTTGGGATATCTTAAAATTAGATTTAATTAGTATGGTTAATGATTTCTATAATGGAAATTTGCAACTAGGAAGATTTAATTTTGCAAATGTTATTTTATTGCACAAAAAAGTAGGTGCTTCTTTGATTAACTGCTCCGTTAAAATTATATCTAAAATTTTAGCTAATAGACTTAGTATAAGAATGAATGATTTAATTGACTATTCACAATCTGCTTTTATTAAAGGGAGAAATATCAACGATGGTGTTGCTGTTGTTCAAGAATACATTAATCACTGTTGTAGGAATAATATAACATGGGTGATTTTAAAATTGGACTTTGCAAAAGCTTTTGATTTGGTGGATTGGGATTTTCTTATAGATATTTTTCATGCTAGAGGATTTAGTCATAGATGGATTAGCTGGATTATGAATTTTCTTAGAACTGGTAATCCTAGTATTATGGTTAATGGTATATTAGGTAATAAAATTCAATCTAAGTATTACCCGCCTTTTGGTCAAGGCCGAGATATTAACAAATTAGCTGGAAATGATGGATGTCAGGATCAGAAGTCAATTGAAAACGTGGCTATGATTGATGTCGTCAAAATTTGACCAGGCTCCAATCAAGATGGGATCGATTGGGAATGATGACCAAGGCTGGAAAAGGCTATGTTTCAATTTTCAGGTCAATCGGAGTTCGTATGCTCAAGATATGATCCATGCAGTTCAAGCAACCAACTGTTCGTGTCCATCAATCCTCTACTGTTCGTATCCATCAATCCTCTACTGTTCATATCCATCAAGAATAATAGAGATCACGTGCGAACAGTGCATCAACAATCGATACGAATAGTGCAACAACGATCGAGTACGAACAGTGCAACAACGATCGAGTACGAACAATGCACATCGATCCATATAAACAGGGCAACAACGATCGAGTATGAAAAGTGCAATAGCGATTGAGTGCGAACAGTGCAACATCGATCGAGTGTGAACAGGGCAACAATGATCAAGTGCGAACAGTGCAACATCGATCGAGTGCGAACAGGGCAACAATGATCGAGTGCGAACAGTGCAACAATGATCGATACGAAGGAGACAGCCTTTGAAAAACACAAACTTGCATCGATCATATCCCACAATCTACAAGTCCAAATGCTACGAAATTTTCATTGGAACTTACGTATAACCTAAAGAATGTTCATGCTCGATTTCAACTCGGTAGGGAAAAATCTTGATCGATACGAAATTTGTTCGTATCGATCACGAATCAAGTTAAAATCACATAGGATCGATCACGTGGGCCCACGCACGTGCCAAAAGAGGTCTCCTAAGATCTGAGCGAGATATTTACAGCATACGCCTATAATTAGCATCGTAGAGCCTAATGAAAAGAGACTTTTGGCTCTTCTACGTCCAGACTCCGTCGGATTCATCATTGTACTCGAATTTTACAGTTGTAATCAGTTGTAACTCGTTGTAATCAGCATGCAAACTTCAATAAAATTATCAACTTCAAAGTGGACGTAGGCCGGATTGCCGAACCACTATAAACTCTGTGTTCTTTACTGCTTTCATCTAAATTTTCTAAGTGTTCTTCATTTTTAATTCTCTACATACTTGTTATTTGTGATCTATGATTGTGAATTGGTGCTTTCATTGGCAATTGGGTGTTTATGACCAATTTTGGTGCAAACATTTTGGTGCTTTCACTGATAAGGCTAGCGCTCAGGAATTCCATAACTAAGACTTCGAATCTGAAAGCTTAAAGACTTGGATCTGGAAAGCTATGGAAAGACAATCAACAAGAAGACAAAGAGTGGAAAGGAGCCAACATGAAGGGAGTCAGGAGGCTTCCTCTAGAGCAAATCAGACCTCGGTCTTCATCCCCAGGGATGAGATGGAGATGATGATGGAAGCTATGCAGAAGGGAATGCTGAAAAGACAAAACGAGATGATGCGGAACCTACTCCAACAAGCCGGACAAACCAAAATGCAAAATCAAGGGAACACTACTGTAGGAGATGTTAGAGATAGAGATCAGGAGCATGGAACAACCAGAGTTCAAACTAGAGCAGAACCATCAGCAGCGACACCAGAATTTAGGGGCACGCATTCGAGGCATGTTGATCCAACCTCAGGTAGGATACCAGGTGGAGCTGTTCAACAAGGCTTTGATAGAGGAATGGACGCACGTCTAAGAGAACAGATTCCAGGATTCCCTTGTGAACTCGTGGGGAAGATCGAAGGCAACAGACAAGGGCTACAGCTTGACGACAGCGACAGATTGGTGGAGATGGTTAGATGAGCCATGAGAGGCGGACTAGTGAATAGGGATCTGGAAGATATCAATAGGAGTCCCTTTATTCCTACGATCAGACAAGCCGGGAATCCACCAGAATTCAAGCTGCTAACATTGGAGATGTACGATGGAAGGACGGATCCTGTCGTTTATTTGACAAGGTATAAGCGGCATACGGAAGTACTGGGGACATCGGAGGAGGTCATGGCACGATGCTTCCCTTTGTATCCAACGGATATAGCGGCGTTATAGTTCAGATAGTTGGAAAATGGCTCTATTGGCACATGGACGAAACTGATTGAAAGATTTATGAGGCAATTTCGGGTCTACATAGATAGACCTAAGAATGTCATGACTTTAACATCAATGAAACAATGGAAAGGAGAATCGCTTAGAGATTTCTTGACCAGATTCAATGCGGCAGTGGCTTTGGTGGATCGACCTGATCCATCAATGGTTTTGATGGCAACGGTTTTAGGAATTGCAGACAATTCGGATTTTAAGATATCATTGGAACGAGACCCACCGAGGGATCTTGGGGAATTCTATCATGACGCGGAAAGATTTCTAAGGCAGGAAGATGCGCAGGCTGAGAGAGAAGGGAGAGAGGCTGAAACTTATGCAGTAAGGGATGGAGATCCACCTAGAGAAAACCCAAACAAAGATGATAAAGGCAAAAGGAAAATGAATGACAGTAGTGACACCTCAAAAAGGCCACGGAAGGATTCCAAGTTTTCTTCCTACACGAATCTAACTGAAACTCTGGAAAGGATTTACTTGGATACTCGAGGGCGCCTCCAGTATCGAAGGCCGGCAAGGAGGGAACCTTCTGAATACGAGCGGGCAATGGAAAAGCATTGCCTATTCCATGAACTAGGTGGTCACAAGACAAATGACTGCAGGCATTTGAAGTATATCGTTGAGGAGCATGAAAGAAATGGTCATCTACAACAATATGTGAGGAATCGAGCTATGGCAATGGAACAGGAGTGGCCACCGCCCACCTCGAACGATGATGGCACTGGATCAAGGCAATGTCGGCTTATTATCAACTGAATAGTTTCATGGCTTTGAATAAGTAATAGAGCTCAAAGTAATATGACTAAGTCACTTACACAGATACGGGATCACGGACGGTCCCTAGGTATGCTCTGAGGCGATAATAAACCATGTAATTTGAACCAATGAAATCCTGTTTTTCTTTTTCATTTTCCTGAAAACTTTGGTTTCTTCCTTGGATGTTTTGACACTTATTTACTTTTCCTTGGCTGTAAAAACTCTTATTTTGGATCATTGGATTTGGATTAATGTAATAAATTATGCAAGTCTTGCGATTACGATCCCGACTGGAGAAACGGGGCAGTAATCACAAATTACGAGTCCCTTCACCCGAGAGCGATGGAATGGACTCAAAGCACAATATAAATGTCCTCGGTCGGAGAGCCGAGGCCGCTGAATATCAAAGTCCTTGGCCGGAGAGCCGATGACGGTGAATAAAAATGTCCTCGGCCGGAGAGCTAAGGCCGGTGAATATCAAAGTCCTTGGCTAGAGAGCCGAGACTGGTGAATATAAAAGTCCACGGCCGGAGAGCCGAGGTCGATGAATATCAAAGTCCTTGGCCGAAGAGCCGAGGTCGGAGAATATCGAAATCCTTGGCCAAAGAGGTGAGGCCAAAGAATATTGAAGTACTTGGCCAGAGAGCCAAGGCCGAAGAGCATAAAAGCCCTTGATCGGAGAGCCGTGGTCAGAGCAGGATAACGCGACCCAACACTGTCTATGGATTTAAAGTCAAACCCAGAGAGGTCTTGGATTCGAAAACGAACATCGACTCAAAGCAGTCGTAGATTTGGATCAAGTTATGGCCGTAGCACTCGGATAGAATGGCATGGTAGTGGATTGGGTTGCGAATTGGATGATATGGCTATGGATGAAATATGCACTTCATATGTCAGATATGAAGCTTTTCAAAACACACCTTCTTACCAAAGGCATGTTTTGGGGGGCAAATGTTATCTCGCATTTTGTTCAAGGCCGAGATATCAAAAAATTAGCTAGGAAGGATGGATGCCAGGACCAGAAGTTGATTGAAAACAAGGCTATGATCGATGTTATCAAAATTTGACCAGGCTCCAATCAAGAAGGGATTGATTTGGGATGATGACTAAGGTTGGGAAAGACTATGTTTCAAATTTCAGATTAATCGGAGTTCGTATGCTCAAGATATGATCGATGCAATTCAAGCTACCAACTGCTTGTATCCATCAATCCTCTGTTGTTCATATCCATCAATCCTCTACTGTTTGTATCCATCAAGTGCTATAGCGATCGAGTGCAAATAGTGCAACATCGATCGATACGAAAAGTGCAACAGCGATCGAGTTCGAACTGTGCAACAACGATCGAGTACGAACAGTGCAACAGCGATCGAATACGAACTGTGCAACAACGATCAAGTACGAATAGTGCAACAGCGATCGATATGAACAGTGCAATAGCAATCGAGTATGAACAGTGCAACGGCGATCGATATAAACAGTGCAACAGCGATCGAGTATGAATAGTGCAATAGCGGTCGATTGTGATTAGTGCGACAACGATTGAGTGCGAACAGTGCAACAGCGACCGATACGAAGGAGACAGCCTTCGAAAGACACAAACTTGCATCGATCATATCTCACAATCTACAAGTCCAATTGATATGAAATTTTTACTAGAGCTTATGTATAACCTAAAGAATGTTCATGCTCGATTTCGACTCGATTGGGAAAATCTTGATCGACATGAAATTCGTTCGTATCGATCATTGATCGAGTCAAAATCACATGCGATCGATCGCGTAGGCTTGCACACGTGCCAAAAAAGGTCTCCTAAGATCTCAGCGAGAAATTTGCAGCCTACGCCTATAAATAGCATCCTAGAGCGTACAGTAACAGGACTTTTGGCTCTTTTACATCCAGACTTGCTGGATTCATCATTGTACTCGAATTTTGCTGTTATAATCAGTTGTAACTCGTTGTAATCAGCAAGTAAACTTCAATAAAGTTATCAACTTCAAAGTGGACGTAGGCCGGATTGCGGAACCACTATAAACTATATGTTCTTTACTGCTTTCATCTAAATTTTTTGAGTGTAATTCATTTTTAATTGTCTACATAATTGTTATCTGTGATCTGTGACTGTAAACTGGTGCTTTCATTGGCAATTGGTTGTTTGTGACCAATTTTGGTGCAAACACTAAGCGAGGTTTAAGGCAAGGGGAAGATAATTAAAAAAGCGGTTGATAATGGATCTCTACGATACGTAGGTAATGATATAACGCGTAATGACATATCTATCCTTTAATTTGCTAATGATACCATGCTTTTTTCTTCCCATTTACCTAGGCATATTTCTTTTAAATTTATTTTATATAGTTTTGAACTATTATCAGGTTTAAAAATAAATTTTGATAAAAGTTCTATTTTAGTATTAAATGATTTTGAAAAAGTTGAAAATTTAGTTGCTAATACATTTAATTGTAATACTATGAACTTCCCATTTGACTATCTTGGTTTTATGATTAAACCTACTAAACTTAAACATGATGACTGGTTTATAATCATAGATAAGATCAAAAATAGGATTTCTAATTGGAATGGGAGATTTTTATCAAGAGCGCGTAGATTAGTTCTACTAAATTCTATTTTATTAGCTTTCCCGATCTATTGGATGTCAATGCATCTTTTTTCAGATTGGGTGATTGATAAAATCGACAAAATTAGAAGGGATTTCTTATGGAGTGGGCGAAAACTCTAATAGCTGCATTAAATGTTTAGTAAATTGGGAAAATGCTTGTAAATCTAAAAAGGATGGTGGTTTAGGCGTCATTAATTTCCGTAATATGAATTTTTCCGTACTAGGTAAATGGTTATGGAAGTTTGAGGATATAAATGATAATGCTACTTGGAAAGAGATCATTTCTAAATATTACTATAATGGTAGTAACAATTTATATCAAATTACTTCTCCGGTCATTTAAAAACCATCTAATTTTTGGAAATCCATTTTAAAATGTCATGAGATTTTTAACCTAGGTACTAGTACAGTAGTTCATGCTGGTAATTATACTTCTTTCTCGCATGACCATTGGATTTCCGTTATCCCTCTTAGGATAGAGTTCGGAGAGCTTTGTGAAATCTGTAATTTTAAATATGCTTTAATTATTGAAGGGTTTTCCTCCCAAAAATGATCCTCTTTGGAATTTTAGTTTTAATAGAATTTTAGTAGGTTCAACTCTTAGGCAGCTTTCTTTACTTTACGCTAGATTAAATTTTTATAATATTAATAATGATAGTATAAGTTAGGAATGGGATAAGAGTAAGAAATATACTTCTAATTCGTTTTATAGATTTATTAACTTTTCGGGGGTAATTAACAACTCTTTTAAACTTATTTGGAAATCTAATGCTTCTCCTAGGGTGTAATAGGCAGTGACCTTGCTGGAGCTCGATAATGGGGTTAATAGGTGGTGGCCTTACCGAAGCTTATTATAGAGGAGCCTGAGTTTTTATCCTTTGATACATGTACTTAGACTAGCTACCTACCAAGCATGTTGGCAGCGCCTTGCTTTGTGATTGATATATATACATATAGTTGCATGTGTGCTTTCCTCTATTTCTAGAGGATCACACATTTTTCTCAAAAAAATAACGTTTTGCCAAGTTATATAATATATAGTGCAGGATATTATATAGGCACTGAATCAAGACTATACAGTATAAAGACTCAAAGAATGGACATAAAGTCTCATAAATATAAAGATCCAGATAAGAAGATCTCAAGAATATAGTAAAGTTTAAAGAGTATAATATTATTAATTCCCCTCGTAGCAATCTTTATCTTTATTTCTCATTTTTCTATTCATTATCT
Organism: Allium cepa; assembly: GCA_030765085.1. NCBI lineage: Eukaryota > Viridiplantae > Streptophyta > Magnoliopsida > Asparagales > Amaryllidaceae > Allium > Allium cepa. The sequence goes on from CM060929.1 coordinate 890,331,483, forward strand.
TTTAAATAAAATATATTTTTAAAATATATTTAAAAATACTTTATAAAAGTTTTTGAAAGTTAAAATGCTTATAAACTATGTAAAAATTATTTTACAAAGTATCAAATTGTTTTACATAGTATAGGATTTTCAAAACATTTTAGAATAAACAAGTTCTCAAATTACACTAGCCTATGTCGACATATAGGCAGATGATATATCGACATGCACACCACAAATTTGAAATTCAAATTTTGAAATGGAGTGTCTATTCATCGCAACACTTTGCGAATGACATGTATGTTTATTCTCTATATATATGGGGTTTTCAAATGAATCTTTAACAAATAATTTACTGTTATGTTTTCTCTTTTTACTTTGCCAAATTTCTAGTAAAAAATATATTCAAATCTACTCAAATTCAACCAAAATCAATTCAATCTTTATTTTATTGATTCTCTACTATTTACTCTCTGATTCCAATTATCTCTCTCAAAATCAAAAATCAAAGTGTTGTCCAAGAGGCTATAGAATCCACTATAACCAAAGATCAAGAATTATCTTTGGAAAAACCATCGAACCCTAATTGTATTTGCGTGGTGTGATTGTATCCCGTTCAAATCAATTGGGTGTGCTTGGTAGCCTAAAAATCCGAGCGGATGTGCTTGTAGCCCGTCCAAATCAAGTAGGTGTGCCCTAATGAAAAATCATTAAGGTATGTCTTGTAGCTTTGGAATCAAGAATGTAATTGAATTTTCCATCTACTCATTTAAAAATTGGCATTTGGAAAGAAATCGGTATAAGAAATTATACAGGACTGGACTTAGGGTAACTCCAAATCAGTATAAAAATTGGTAACAGCCCGTAAATCCGTACCCCTTGAGTTAACACTATTATATAACAGTCAACTCAAGTTGTAGAGAAATGCGAACCATTTGGGTTTAAAAAAGGAGAGATAGAAGAAGAAAATAGAAAACAACAACAGAATCTAACCATCGCAGCGGAATAAAATATAATAGAAAATAAATGATCTTTACTCAAAAGTCAGATATCTCTGTTTATATATTACGTCATCAGAGTACATCAATCATAGCTCAACATCAATATCATACAAATGGATACACCACAACTCAACACAGCGGAAATACATATATAAACAAGTACGAGAGTACGTATCATCACCTTGCTCGTCTCCTGAGTTCCACAGCATCATATCATGTATTCTATAATACTCGGTCTGACCCGAGCATTACAGTTAAATAACACCCGAGTCAGTATGCAAAACCAGCGTGAGAAAATCACACCCAATTGATTATTAAAGTTTCAAAAATTCTTTTGAAAACAAAAGCATCTCGTAAGACCACGCCACAAATAAACATGTCGGGTTTTTATCTTACGATAGCTAAAACATTTTTATTAAAATCCTCTGATATTATAATAGTGTCTATAGAAAGTAAAATAGAATCTAGCTGAAATGCTTGCATCTCACGTTTCAGCAATAGTTGGGCACAATCAAAACCGTACGGGCGCGTAGGGAAAATGGATTCCAACTAATGGCTAGGAACTAGGGTACTACCTCTCACAGTACCTGGTCTAGATCAGCGTACCGAGGAGCCACCCTAACTCCCCTGCAACACAAGACCAGAACCATCCCTTAAATGGACAGTCCCGAGCAAGATCACCACGCGGTTGGGATCAGGAACCGTCCACTAAGACGAAATAAAAAAGGACATCTAGACAGGGATGACCTCACCCTCCAGTGGGGGCTACCCACGAAGTCTCGCTGGATAACCCCTGATTTTCAGCCATTCCCATTTGATGAGGCTTGAGGCTTAGCGTTACCTTTTTAGAATATATCCCTTAGAATGCCCATCGTCCACCTGACGATGTTTCGCAAGAATTCATCCATACAAGTCCGTCCCGGGTTCGAACGGAACCGAAGGCACTATTCCTACTACATCCATTTTGAAATATTCTCATGATTAGTAGCGACTACCCCTTGCACTTTACTACCCCATCTTCGAATCCAAAATCGTTTTTCACGAAAACGTACAAACCGGATCGAAGTGGTTTCGAGAAATTAATCTCGATCCCGGTCTCTTCGAAACGATCAACGTATTTGGCCAAAATTGATAGTCGGTGATTTAACTATCAATTAATATTCGCAAACAACCATCAACCAATAAATAATTTTCCAAATTATTTATTTATCTCAAAATATCTTTACAAGATATATTTTCACTTTCCAACCCCTTTTGAAAATAGTTTTCAAACTATCTTCCTTTCTCATAATAAATTCCAAATATTTCTATTTCCACTGAAATCACCAAGCACAAGATTTTAGATTTTTAAAATAATTTAAAAACACTTTAATTGTAAAGTATGTTTAATATTTAATTTAGAAAATTTTACTTTAGTACTTAATTTGAAACAATACTTTAGAAACAAATTAAAATAAGTTTACTTTATAAATATAACTAGATTTTCTTCTTTAAGCAAAATACTAAATCATTCTTAAAATAATTATTACGACAATAGATTAACAAATTACTTACTTTAGAATTTAATTTGAAATAATTAAATTAAAACTACTTCAATAATTGGTTAAAATATATACTATATGAATATTTGAAAATAAAGTTACTTAATAAAATATAAAACTAGATTTCTACTTTTAAAAACAAAATACTAAGTTACTTCTTAATAATTACTCCTATACTAGATTAAAGGAAATACTTACTTTAGACTTTAAATATTAGAAATAATAAATTTTACAAAACTTGCTTTCTTCTAAAACAACCTTAAAACATTTAATTTATATTTACAAATTTACTTTTAAAAACATGTACTGTCCATCCAAAGAAAATTCCAACTTCGATCACTTAAATCAATTTCTCAAATTGATTCCCGATTTATTTTATTTGAAATAAATTCCTTTAATTTCTTAATTCATTTCAAAATTCATTAGTTATGGACTTATTATTAATGTTATTATTTTCCGTTTGATTTTAAATCTTTTAATTGAAATATACAAATTTCAGGTTTTTCCCAATTACTTCTTTATTCCTTTCAATAATTTAAATCTTAAATATTAAATATTAAATAAATATTTTGTTCTATTAAACAATATCATTGAAGTTTCAAACTTCAACAACTTCCTGTTTATTCAAAAATTCCTTTCCATATACAGAATTTTATTAATTAGCATTTTGAAACCACTAATATTCTTACCCAATTCACTTTAATTTATATACATTCTTTATAATTATTTCTTAAGAGTTCACTTCTTTTATTTCCTTTCAAAGTCCAATTCTATATATTTGGATAAAACAGAGTATGGAAATATTCAAGCAAACTATAACATTCAATATTCTAATATGATTCATCATAGAATATCAAGTAATAATAGCTGTGGGTATTTAATAATTTTAAATAAATGTTGAGGGATCCAGTTGGATCCCTCCAACCTGTTTTCTCTGCATCCACGGACATTAGCACAATATGATGCATCAATTCCAAAATATACCATACGATAGAACATCAATCAATTCGACCATTCAAATAATTATTTAAATTTAATCATTTAAACTTAAATTTAACTAAGTGAGATTAACTCACCTTTGCTCCTGTTTGTAGTCCACTTCAATTCTGACTTGGTTCCTAGTTTATAACCTTGTATAAACATTACATATTTTTCTTATCAACATTCAAGTAAATTTGAAAAATTAATTTTCCATTTATAATTTAATTAACTACACATTTTATTACCATTAACATAATTTAATTTACTAATATTTTATTTTAATCTAAACTAATAATTCCCCTTTTAAAATTTAGCAGCAGGTTTACGGTGAGTAGATATATATATATTTAAATCAAAAATCGATCACTGTTTTATCTTTATTTATTTATTTTTATTTTTTTATTTTACACACAAACTTCCTATATTTAAATCGAATAAGAAATATATATGTATGTATTAATTTAAAATTGACAGTAAAAACGAATATCTCACCTCGACCATACCTTACTTGCAGCTCCGTTCACCACCCTTCCAACATCGAATGATGACGAATCCTCAATCATCGACACAGCGAAAAGAACTCGAGTGGTTCACTGGCCTTACCAAATCAAGCCGAAACCCTAGCAATAAGTCACTGTCGTCCTCCCTCCTCGCTGCCATCTCCACTGCGCCGAATCCTCACCTTCCAGATCGCGAGACCTATCTCGAAATCAACATGCGATTTCGATCCTACCGCCGCCGTTATCACTCGCGAACGACTTTGCCTTCCATGCCAAGCCCTAGCAGCATCTAGTTCGAACGTCACCGCAACTTTAACCCATCCCCAAAATCGTGAATTCCAATCGCTAGCCAAATTCGACCCCCCCCCTCAACATCGTGTTGCCGATACCCTAGCACGCACACCCTCAATCAATGACCTAAGCTCCTCAGGTTGTCACGTGATTTAATCGCAAGCCCACCCCCTCGCATCGAAGTCGAAATCGACTTTGATTCTTCATTTCGTTTATTTTTTTAAAGACGTATGAATGATTTGAAGGGATAAAGAAAACGGGTTTTGATTTTGAACGAGGCAACGCGATTTGTTACTTTCCCCCTTTTTTTATACATATTCGGCCATTGATTTTTTTTTCTCTGGCTATCGATTTGAGGGAATGAAATGAAAAAGGAAAAGAGATGTGATTTTTTTTTAAAGGTGATAGTAGCGTGTAGAGGAATGAATACAGGATGGCGTATAAGAGAAGCTGGACTAAGTGAATTATTATTAATTAAGTTTTCAGCACGTTATTATATCGTACACTCACACACTAACTCCAATCAATACGAAAGTTGAAATCCGATAATAATTCAATATTATGGACCCAATGGAACTGGTTTCGTTAAAATCCGAGACTTTGCCTCGGAAGGCTATATTTTATATTCAATTAAGACGACAAAATTTTAAAACTGAACAATCCACTGTTAATTTCAATTTTACAACTTCTATTATCTTCAGTGTTATCAATATAAATTTAATAAGCCTTCAAATTACTTTTAATACGCTTAAAACTCCAGATTCAACAATTTACCCAACTTCAATTATTTAATTTAATAATTCAATTATCACATAAATTGATATATTCGTAATTCAAGTTAAAATTACTCTATTGAATAAAATCAATTAAATATTCTGATTTTAAATGCTCAAAAATTACGGGTCGTCACATTCCTCCCTCCCTTAAAAAATTTCGTCCCTGAAATTACTAGTTAGGAAGAATGATCCAAGACCAGTTACTTATCTCCAAAACCAAACAGTTCAACATCTAATCAACTATCTTCTTATAAAAGACCCATTATCATTCTTATTAACTTCTCAACTTCTCCATAGATTTCAAACTATACTATTTGTTTAACCATTCAAATTTCAATTTTAAATCAAATTTGAAATTATCAAAATTTTCTTTAAAATTTTCTAACTCTCTAAATTCTCGAAAAATTTCGCCAGCGTCTCCTTTGCGCGGTTAGCTCGGTACTACTACAAAAGGCCTCTACGGGCTCCCAAATTCCAAAAGAAAACAAAATGCCAAGTGGCTCAATCAAAAACCCAATCAAATTTCATACCAAAATTTAAATACATACCTTTTGTCGGGCAATTCAAATTTATCATCTGAAATCAAAACCAATTTTCCTTTTCCTTTTATAATACCTGCATATCCTGTTTAGCACCAATATCCAATCACAATATTCCCCAAACATTTTATCGACTTTCTTACAAAATGTCAATATCTATTCATTTCAGTATTATCTTAGATTATATTTGTAATATCAAATTCCAATCTACAATTTACCATTCCTTTCTTAAGTTAGTACAAACATTTTATATGCTTCTTATATTTATTCCCACTTTACCGCTTTAGTTTATATCCAATTCTATCTAAATTGATTCTTTCATTTCCATATGAATTCAATTTATTTTCAACTCTGAACATTAAATTTTATTTTTCATTTATAACTAATTCATATCATTACTTTAAATAGTTTCATTTACAAATTTATTTCAATTTTCAGTTGGAATACGTTTTTCGTTTAACAAAATTTTCCAAAAAAATTTCAAAAATTTTCTAACTCCCAAAATTTCTGAAATTTTTTGGCAGAGTCTCCTTTGTATAGAGGAGCTTTTGCAATTTGACTAAAGACATAAATATATATACATCGACATACCCGGTCGGAAAAACTAAAAACAGTTCATATTTCCTATTTTTATTGCATAGGCGTACCTTATTTAGCATTTTAAGCAGACAGCTTATTTATTTAGCAGTTAGTGTGCCCAAAATTCAGCCACACGGCTTCCCGGTACCTGTACTTTCTCAATTTAAACATATAAGTGCCAAATATATGAAGTTTAACAATATTCCACCTATTTGCAATAGTTAAACATATGAATTCTAAAAGAAATGTACACCAAACACTTTCCGTAAGCAATTTATATAGTTTCCATACTAATTCAACTATTTCAATTAATTTATAAACCATTTTCATTCAATTTGAATGGTTTTCAATCCATTCGTACACAACTTCATCACTTTCAATGGTTTAAAACTCAATCGCTTACAGTTAATTTATTTCTAAGCAAAACGAACTCATATTTAATTCAGTTGCTCTCAAAATCAATTTATTTTACTCCTGTCAATTCATAGAATTTTAATTACTTCCATTTACATCCAATGGCAATTTATTCTATGCAATATGACGAGATCTATGTGAATAAATAAGTACTTAAATTTTATAACCAATTTAAATGGATTTCAACTCAATTTATACTTAATTCTATTCCATTTTTAAAATTTATTCACAATTCATATATTCTCATTTTCATTGCATTTCAGATTTGAATACATTCACTTGTATTTCATTTTATTAACCAAACTAGTTTCATTCAAAACCATTAACAATTTAGGTTCATCTTCATTACCAATTAAATTTCCTTTTTTATTTTAATTCGTTCACAACCATTTATTTAACTCGACACATTCTAAACTATTTTATTTAGCTCGAAGACAATCCAAGCTATTGCATTCCATAACCATTTCTCAACTTATTTAAATCACACTTCATTTTGATTCTTATTTATTCTATCCATTTATTTATTCAATATAATTAGTTTATCCACACAATCCATTAGTAATTTTCATTTATTTAAATATTATTTATAACCCACCAATTCTATTTCGATTCGAATTCATTTTCACTTGATTTAAATTCAACCCAATATCATTAAACTTAGTTTAAGGTGAATTCAATTCAACTTTCTTCCATTTGTTTAGATTTAAGTTAATTTACTTCAATTTATTTATATTATATACTTAAGCTCATTTTCATTTTACAAGTGGATTTTTCTCTTTTCTATTAAACTTAACTCTATCAACATCAAATCTCATTTCAATCTACAATTTTATTTGATTAGCTATTATAAAATTTAACTTTCCAGATTCAACTCATTCAATTGATTACATGGCCATTTCCAATTTGTTTCCACTTATTTGGATTTTATTCACAATTCAAACCATCACTATTTTAATCCAGTTTCATTTTTATTCGATATATTTTCAATTATACTTAATTTGTTAACACTTCAAGTCAAATTTAAATAATAAATCAAATTCTGAATTCACAATCCGTTTTCAATTTACCACCCAATTTCATGAACTCACATTTCAATTACCTTTACTTCCTCGACGATTTAAGTCGAATTTAATCTATAACTTGAGTTTTATTCTCCAATTTCATCACAAACTCACAATTCAGCTTCTATTTAACCACATTAGGCTTCCATTACGTATTTCATTATCTAATTTATTATCTAAATATTCTTTCCCCAACTTATAATTCAGAACTTGATTTCAATCACAAAATCTCTTCATAAAATTTTCTTAAGTTCAATTTATTTTATAATTCAAGTTTTGATTTTCATTTTATTTTTCAATTCACCAAAAATATTTATTTTGTATTTTCTATCCCACTTTTCAAATTTAATAAGTCCAACTTATTATTTACACAATTCCATTCTTTATAGGCTTGAATATATTCGTTTTTATTTTTTTTTAACTCAAGCCTTATGCTTACTTATAATCCAAGCATATTTTATTCTATGGATTTTTAATCCTGATTCTTTTATAAGTTATTCTTATTTATTTACTTCAATCCAATCCTTAACCAATTTATTTTCCATTTATTCAAGTAAGAATCTAATTCCATTCAATAACTCAATTAAATTTTTATTCCAATTCAATTTTATTTTAACTTAGATTTATTAACTCTCAATTCGATTTCAACTTAATTCGAATACTACTTGATATTATTTCAGCCTATTTAAATTAATTTCAATCCAATTAAATTTTATTTCCCCAATCCAAGCTAATTTCATTCTTAACTTTACACTTTAAATTCAAATTCCAACATTCAAAGTTTATATTCCCTTCCTGATTTAAAAATCATATTAATTCATAAGCTAGCAACCTATCTCATCAGGATTTTCAAACACCCGGCTTGCGGTTTCAAATCATTTTGAAATCTCCAACATCTCAAAATCAAATTTCTCAAAAGTCAAACTAATCCTGGCTTTATTCCCAACAAATTTCCTTTGAAATTTTCAAAATAACTAGCTTTCCTGAACAAATAAGTTTTTGGCAGCAATCCGTCACTTAGAAATTCAAAAATGAATACTGATGATGCGGCCGTCATCATCAGAATTATTTTCCAATAATCCAAGTGATTTCGATGATATTCCATTTTCAAAATCCATTTAAAACAAATTTCCTTTCAAAAATATCTCCAAAACAATAATGCTATTATTCATCTTCAAATACTTCGATAAACACTTTCAAAATCTTCGGGATTTTAAATTTCCAAATCCTGCTTAAATCAAATTTGACTATAATCCATTTGCATAGTTTATGCTCATACCAATTCTCATTTGATTATATTTCGATTTATAAATTACATTTATAATTCATATTTATAAATTTCATTTTATAATGAATTTATTCCCTTAAACTTTGGTTATATTTTCAATTTCTAGTTAAATTTTTACACACTAATGATAATAATTTAATATTATCATTTCTAACATCCAAGCAACCATATATTAGCTAAATAGTTTACAAAAAAATTTCTTCATATCAATATATATTTTTGGGTAAAATTATTTCATTCACCCACATTTAAAAACAATACCGTGTCAATTGTTCTATTCAAGCATTTAGAAACCCTTTCGATACAGTTGTCTAGACTGTGCCGACGAAGGTTCATATGCCCCTCAATAAACCAATCAACACAATATTAAAACAATTTATATTCACTAAAAAATACGCGCTCATATCTATTAATACGCTCAAACTCATCCTAGAGTATTGCAAACTCTATTTGAGTAATTTCCCACCAGAGCCAAGGTTATCACCAACCTGGCTTTGATACCAAGTGTAACAGACCGCAAATTTGTACCCCTTGAGTTAACACTATTCTACAACAGTCAACTCAAGTTGTAGAGAAATACGAACCATTTGGGTTTAAAGAAGAAGAGGTAGAAGAAGAAAATAGAAAACAACAACAGAATCTAACCATCGCAGCGGAATAAAATATAATAGAAAACAAATGTTCTTTACACAAAAGTCAGATATCTCTGTTTATATATTACATCATCAGAGTACATCAATCACAGCTCAACATTAATATCATACAAATGGATACACCACAACTCAACACAGCGGAAATACATATATAAACAAGTACGAGAGTACGTATCGTCACCTTGCTCGTCTCCTGAGCTCCACATCATCATATCCTGCATTCTATAATACTCGGTCTGACCTGAGCATTACAGTTAAATAACACCCGAGTCAGTCTGGAATACCAGCGAGAGAAAATACACCCAACTCATTATTAAAGTTTCAAAAATCCTTTTGAAAACAAAAGCATCTCGTAAGACCACGCCACAAATAAACATGTCGGGTTTTTACATTACGATAGCTAAAACATTTTTATCAAATTCCTCTGATATTATAATAGTGTCTATAGAAAGTAAAATAGAATCTAGTTGAAATGCTTGAATCTCACGTTTCAGCAATAGTTGGGCACAATCAAAACCGTACGGGCGCGTAGGGAAAATGGATTCCAACTAATGGCTAGGCACTAGGGTACCACCTGTCACAGTACCTGGTCTAAATCAGCGTACCGAGGAGCCACCCTAACTCTCCTGCAACACAAGACCGGAACCATCACTTACTGGACAGTCCCGAGCAAGATCACCCCGCGGTTGGGATCAGCAACCGCCCACTAAGCCGAAATAAAAAGGGACATCTAGACAGGGATAACCTCACCCTCCAGTAGGGGCTACCCACGAAGCCTTGTTGCATAACCCCTAATTTTCAGCCATTCCCATTTGATGAGGCTTGAGGCTAAGCGTTACCTTTTTACAATATATCCCTTAGAATGCCCATCATCCACCTGACGATGTTTCGCAAGCATTCATCCATACAAGTCCGTCCCGGGTTCGAACGGAACCGAAGGCACTATTCCTACTATATCCATTTCGGAAATATCCTCAGGATTAGTAGCGACTAGCCCTTGCACTTTACTACTCCATCTACGAATCCAAAATTGTTTTTCAAGAAAATGTACAAACCGGATCGAAGTGGTTTCGAGAAATTGATCTTGATCCCGGTCTCTTCGAAACGATCAACGTATTTGGCCAATATTGATAGTCGGTGATTTAATTATCAATTAATATTCACAAACAACCATCAACCAATAAATAATTTTCCAAATTATTTATTTATCTCAAAATATCTTTACAAGATATATTTTCACTTCCCAACCCCTTTTGAAAACAGTTTTCAAACTATCTTCCTTTCTCAGAATAAATTCCAAATATTTCTATTTCCACTGAAATCACCAAGCACAATATTTTAGATTTTTAAAATAATTTCAAAACACTTTAATTGTAAAGTATGTTTAATATTTAATTTATAAAATTTTACTTTAGTACTTAATTTAAAATAATACTTTAGAAACAAATTAAAATAAGTTTACTTTATAAATATAACTTGATTTTCTTCTTTAAACAAAATACTAAATCATTCTTAAAATAATTATTACGATAATAGATTAACAAATTACTTACTTTAGAATTTACTTTGAAATAATTAAATTAAAACTACTTCAATAATTGATTAAAATATATACTATATGAATATTTGAAAATAAAGTTACTTAATAAAATATAAAACTAGATTTCTACTTTTAAAAACAAAATACTAAGTTACTTTTTAATAATTACTCCTATACTAGATTAAAGGAAATACTTACTTTAGACTTTAAATATTAGAAATAATAAATTTTACAAAACTTGCTTTCTTCTAAAACAACCTTAAAACATTTAATTTATATTTACAAATTTACTTTTAAAAACATGTACTTGTCCATCCAGAGAAAATTCCAACTTCAATCACTCAAATCAATTTCTCAAATTGATTCCCGATTTATTTTATTTGAAATAAGTTCCTTTAGTTTCTCAATTCATTTCAAAATTCATTAGGTATGGACTTATGATTAATGTTATTATTTTCCGTTTGATTTTAAACCTTTTAACTGAAATATACAAATTTCAGGTTTTTCCCAATTACTTCTTTATTCCTTTCAATAATTTAAATCTTAAATATTAAATATTAAATAAATATTTTGTTCTATTAAACAATATCATTGAAGTTTCAAACTTCATCAACTTTCTGTTTATTCAAAAATTCCTTTCCATATACAGAATTTTATTAATTAGAATTTTGAAACCACTAATATTCTTATCCAATTCACTTTAATTTATATACATTCTTTATAATTATTTCTTACGAGTTCACTTCATTTATTTCCTTTCAAAGTCCAATTCTATATATTTGGATAAAACAGAGTACCGAAATATTCAAGCAAACTATAACATTCAATATTCTAATATGATTCATCACAGAATATCAAGTAATAACAGCTGTCGGTATTTAATAATTTTAAATAAATGTTGAGGGATCCAGTTGGATCCCTCCAACCTGTTTTCCCTGCATCCACAGACGTTAGCACAATATGATGCATCAACTCCAAAATATACCATACGATAGCACATCAATCAATTCGACCATTCAAATAATTATTTAAATTTAATCATTTAAACTTAAATTTAACTGAGTGAGATTAACTCACCTTTTCTCATGTTTATAGTCCACTTCAATTCTGACTTGATTCCCAGTTTATAACCTTGTATAAACATTACATATTTTTCTTAAAACATTCAAGTAAATTTGAAAAATTAATTTTCCATTTATAATTTAATTAACTACACATTTTATTACCATTAACATAATTTAATTTACTAATATTTTATTTTAATCTAAACTAATAATTCCCCTTTTAAAATTTAGCAGCAGGTTTACGGTAAGTAGATATATATATTTAAATCAAAAATCGATCACTGTTTTATCTTTATTTATTTATTTTTATTTTTTTATTTTACACACAAACTTCCTATATTTAAATCGAATAAGAAATATATACATATCTATTAATTTAAAACTAGCAGTAAAAACGAATATCTCACCTCGACCATACCTTACTTGAGAGCACCGTTCACCACCCTTCCGACATCGAATGATGACAAACCCTCAATCATCGACACAGCGATAAGAACTCGAGTGGTTCACTGCCCTTACCAAATCGAGCCGAAACCCTAGCAATAAGTCACTGTCGTCCTCCCTCCTCGCTTCCATCTCCACTGCGCCGAATCCTCACCTTCCAGATCGCGAGACCCATCTCGAAATCAACACGCGACTTCGATCCTACCGCCGCCGTTATCACTCGCGAACGACTTCGCCTTCCATGCCAAGCCCTAGCAGCATCTAGTTCGAACGTCGCCACAACTTAAACCCATCCCCAAAATCGCGAATTCCAATCGCCAACCAAATTCGACCCCCCTCAACATCACGTTGCCGAAACCCTAGCACACGCACCCTCAATCAATGACCCATGCTCCTCAGGTTGTCACGCGATTTAATCGCAACCCCACCCCCCTCGCATCGAAGTCGAAATCGACTTCGATTCTTCATTTCATTTTTTTTAAAGACGGACAAATGATTTAAAGGGATAAAGAAAACGGGTTTGGGTTTGGGTTTTGATTTTGAACGAGGCAGCGTGATTTGTTACTTTCCCCTTTTTTTATATATATATTCGGCCATTGATTTTTTTTTCTCTGGCTATCGATTTGAGGAATGAAATGAAAAAGGAAAACAGATGTGATTATTATTATTTTAAAGGTGATAGCAGCGTGTAGAGGAATGAATACAGGATGGCGTATAAGAGAAGCTGGACTAAGTAAATTATTATTAATTAAGTTTTCAGCGCGTTATTATATCGTACACTCACACACTAACTCCAATCAATACGAAATTTGAAATCCGATAATAATTCAATATTATGGACCCAATGGAACTAGTTTCGCTGAAATCCGAGACTGCGCCTCGGAAGGCTATATTTTATATTCAATTAAGACAACAAAATTTTAAAACTGAACAAACCACTGTTAATTTCAATTTTACAACTTCTATTATCTTCAGTGTTATCAATATAAATTTAATAAGCCTTCAAATTACTTTTAATAGGCTTAAAACTCCAGATTCAACAGTTTACCCAACTTCACTTATTTAATTTAATAATTCAATTATCAAATAACTTGAGATATTCATAATTCAAGTTAAAATTACTCTATTGAATATTTAAAATCAATTAAATATTTCAATTTTAAATGATCAAAAATTACGGGTTGTCACAAAAACCCTAATGTGATCTCTTTAATTCTTTACTTTTTACTTTATTGCATTTATACTTAATTGTGTTTGCATCTGCGATCGTTGATTATGCATTAGTTAATAACAATCTTGAAAGAATTTTAAAAAGTTTCATTAAAGATTAGAAAACATTATTCATCCTCTTCTAGTGTTTAATTAGCCTTAAGATCCATAATTCCACCGCCCACATTGGTATCAGAGAACTTGGTTTTTAAAAACTCATAATTTTATTTTTGAAAAGTTTTAGTGGTTAAACAGCACTGTTAGTACACTTGTTAACACTTTTTTCGAAGGACACTCTACTGCTGACCCCCACTTTTGAATGGTAGTGATTACACTTATCGGTCATGTAGGATGAAGATCTATCTACAATCTAATAGCTTAGATCTTTGGATTGTTACACAAAATGAGTACACTAAACCATAATAAAATTTCCACAATGGACAGCTGATCAAAAGGCATTGCACAAAATAACTCTAAAGCTATGAATATTCTATTTTGTTCACTAGATAAAAATGAACTTAATAGTGCGTCTATTTATAAGCCTGCATATGAAATTTGGAGCGTAGTACAAGTTACACATGAGGGCACAAGTAGAGTGAAATAAACTAAAATTTCCTTGTTAAGTAATCAGTTTCAATTATTTAAAATGAATCCAAATGAGTCCATTTCTGACATGTAATGTGGAATTCAAGATATAGTGCATTCATAAGTTGTATTGGGTAAAAACTTTTCTAAAGAGGATAGTTAGAGAAATCCTAAATTCACCCTCATCAGAATAGGATCAAAAGTCACTTGCAATTGAAGGGGCTAATGATATTCGTACTTTGAAAATTGAAGAATTAATAGGCAATTTATTGTCCTATGAAGCACAAATACAGGGTGGACGAAAAAGAAAGAAAACAAAAAAGAAATCCATCGCTTTCAATGAATAAATGGTGATCAGAATTATGATGGTGATAATGATGCAGAAACGGCTTTCAATGACCAGAAATTTTAGAAAATTTTTGAAAATATAGAAAGATGAATAATTTTAAAAAACCAGAAAACAAAACATCAGGAATTGGAACTATGACTAGATGCTTAAATTGTAATGAACCCGGTCATTTTTAGTCAAACTGCCTGCATCAAAATAAATCAAAGATTTCACCGGCGAATGATTCATCCAAAAAAAGAAAAATGGCTTATACATCAACTTTGGATGATTTATACACTTCCTTTAGCAACAACAAACTTGACACTGAAAATGTGGATATTTGTTTCACACCAATAGAAGACTAGTCAATAATGATCAAAAAAGGGCAAAAATCGGTACGCTTTTATGTTTTAATTTTTTGGTAGATTTTGGTTATAGGAATAACATATAGATCAATAATAATACTAGATGGACAAGTATATATATATATATAGTAATATATTAGCATAGTTTTCTTTTTGGAAATTCAGGCTATATGTTAACATATCCCCAAGTCATATGTTTACATGCATGCCAGAAAATTGAAAGTTGAAATTTGAATTAAGAATTCAAATTTCAAACTTTCCCCTCTTTTTACACTTACTCCTATGTTTTGAAAAGATGTCTTTTTGACCAGAGTTTATGACCTTTGATTCTCTACTTATTTACTCCGTCTCCATCCTATCATTTCGCTCATGTTATTTCAAAGTTCAAATTTTATTTCACTCTTTTATCTTCTCAAACCTTCAATAATGGCTTCCCTAGTCAGAATCCAGAAACCATTAGGCTCTTTAAAAAAACGAAAAGCGTTCACTTCAATGAGAGAGATATCATTGAAGCCTATATGGAGTATACTACTTCCAGAAATGTTTCTCCCAGTAGATTTACTATATTCGAAGATCTTTGTTCTTATGGTTTACATGATCTCTATTTTGAAAATGAAATTTTTGGTTTAGTTGAATCTTCTCAAAATGATTTTGATTGCTATCCCCATTTTAATCAAAATTTTTAATGTGAATCACTAAAAAATTTATTAAGGAGAAGAAGGTCAAGTTTGGAGTAGCGTTAATGGTACTCAAATCATTTTAAATTGTAGAATTTTGGGTCATATTCTTAGTTGTAAATCTAGTGGAATTGACCACTTCACTTTTTCAAATTGATATACAAAATCATCAAGTTCTTCATGATATTTTTGGAAGGGATGAAGATTTTGAATTTAAAAAAAGGAATCTTCATCCAAAATCGGGACTTATGAGTCTCATTTTACAATAAAGTATTACTTCTAGGACGGGTAATTATAACAACCCTACTCAAAAAGTTTTTAAAGCCCTTTTTGTTATGTGGTCGCTACAACATAAATTACGCACAAGTTATTTTAGATGACTTTGTTCAAAAGAACATTTCTAGATATAAGAACACACACTTCCATGGTGTATATCTTACTATAATTTTCTTATGTTTTTTGTGTGGATTTACGAGGAGAAAAATCCATTCCTCGAAAAGTTTAAAACAAAGCCAATATCTCTTTTATACGCATTCCACCATTTTTCAAACCATATGAGACTCTTCCTAAAAAAGAGCAAAGGTTGGCATGGGAAGAACGACAAGAAATTCAAAAGGAAAAAGAAGAAGAAGGGAATGAGATGGAAGCGGAAGAAGAAGAAGAGGATGAAGAAATGGATTCTTCCTTGGAAAGTTTCGAAAAACCATCCCACCCAACCAACAAAGAGATACCGGTGAACTAAGAGAAGCTTCTTGAAAACCAAAAGAAGCTTAAGCGTTCATTTAGTGGATAGTTTACTTATCTTTCCAACAAAGTAGGTAAATACTTTGGAAGGATCATTCACAAGCGTGGTGGCTCTTCATCATCATCATCATCATCATCATCTACATCCTTTTAGAACCTATCTAGTTGTTCACTTATGATATCTAGCTTTATATTATGTGATTTTGGTTTAGTTCATGTCGTGTTTATGTATTTGCTTTTATTAATCATTGAAATCCATGTATCCTTCAAGTTCTAAATAATGAAATATATTTTTTCTATCCTATAATTTTTTATTAATCTTTGGAAGTTATAAATATATAATGGTATAAGATAAACAGAAAATTATGGCAAATATTCTTGTTTCGAAAATTTATTTATGCATGTTTACATACATGCTGCCTATATGTCGACATATAATGGGCAGAAAGCAATTCTTTTAAATTTCAAAATATAAATAACTAATAACCATCCATTCATTTCAATCAACTTTCAACTTCTATTTAAGCCTATTTCTTCCAAAAAATCACTCATCATTTTATTTTGTACGCTCTTTTCATTATCAAACATATTTTCATGAAAATGTCTTCTCCACATCAAAAATTATGTGAAAATCTTGAACAAACTCTTCAATCATTCAAAAATATTCCCTCCTTTACCCTATGAAATTAAAGGCATTTTGAGTTGAGTCAAAAGTAGATAATCAAGGAACAAGAAAAGATTTTGATGTGATACGATGGATGATTTCTTCCTTAATCAAAGACGAACCAACCAACAACCTAGAGTTTAATATTATCAAGGATAATGAAGATTGGGATGCCATCAAAGAAGATCCAATCTTTGGGTTTGACAGTTAGATTGAAGATCCATAAAACATCATTTATTAGGTTTGGATTTGATATGTACTATTAGGATTTAGTTTGGATTGTTTGAATTATTTGGTTTGATTGATTTGGTTTAAATGATTGGATTGTGTTGATTTTGTTTGGAGTTGGATTGGCTTGTATGTGACTTGAATTTGTACAGTTTGAAAGAAAATTTAACTTATAAGTCTTCATTATCATATTTAGTATAAAATACTGCATTATTTATCATACACTTATCATATATCATCATATATAATCATAACAGTTTAACTCATATTATTGATTTTTAAATATATATTTTCTAAGCATTTATGTAAGGGGAATTTTTAGTTTTTAACCCATTTTTGTTGATGACAAAGGGGGAAAAATATAAAATATCCATATGCATATATTCACAGGGAGTTATCTAACTCAAGAGGAATTATATCTTATTTTATATATATAGGATATTAATGTTGTCATCATCAAAAAGGAGGAGATTTTTAATACCTCATTTATTAATTTTAATGATAACAACCTTAATAAACAACAACATACATTAATATAAAATGAGGATAGTAATGTTTTGTGTAACGACCCGCTATTTTGGACTATTCGCATCCAACAATATCTACTATGTAGTAGTGTACGCTAAATAGATAATGTCTATCAGTAATATAAAGTATCAAAATAGTGTTAACGCGTTACCATTATCCCCCTTAACACATTTTATACAAATGTCACAGTCTATACAGCACTGTAAACTCCACCGTAAACTAGTGGGATATCAGGGAGTACTCCATAGGTATAACACAAAACAAATTCGTAGTGGTCGCGTATATAGGGATACAAGTATGACAAGGCACATGAGGCAATACCCAAGGTAGTAAAACTACCGTTCGCCTGATCCGGACTGGTGAGAACGCATCGCCGCAGCGATCGCAACACCGCGAAACAACACTCCTGAAATTCCGAGGGTGCACCAATCAATCACAAGTAATGAGTAGTAGTTACGAAGAAGTGTGTTCGCTCGAGGTGGCTAGCCCCATTTGGCCCGGCACGGCTCCTGATTTTAGTCATTTCCAATTTGACACAAGTGTCAAGGCTATCCTTTATCGTTCTCTTTCTTCAGTCAGCACGTACATCGTTCCAACCACTTCATTCTGCATCATCACTCCGCGTATAGTTATTAAAGTGGTTTTCGGTTTAGATAGAGAGTATATACATAACCGATTCCGGTCTCTTTAATAACTTTCGTAATTATTACACCGATTGGTCGTTTAATAAATTTCAAACCAAATCAATTTCATATTCAATTAGAATTTAAAATCAACATTTCATTTGTCTTTCAAAATCAATTTCCGAAGTTTACGTTTCAAAACTTCCAAATTACCATTTCAAAATCTTATAATTCGATTTCAACTTTCATTTAAACAATTCAAATATTGATTCAAGTCATATATAAATTTCATTTCGAAATCATTTAAAATGGTTTAAATTTCATTCAAATCAATTTAAATACATTTATCGATTCCATTCCATATTCATTAAGTAAATTTGTCATTCAAAACAACTTCTATTTAAATTCCAATTCATTTAAATCGATTACTTACGTTCAACTTCATTACATCAAAACATCAAATTGAAATAAATAAAATTCGTCAAATCAATTCTTTAAATTACTAGTCTTACGTTAATTTCAATAAATCTCATTCATTTCAATAAATCACATTTTATTTTTTGTTAAAGAAATTCTATGTTCACTTACTTATTGACTTCGTTACAAATTTCAAACTCAATTAATAAAGAACTAAATTTCACATAATCGAGAGGTTTCAATTTCACTTATTAACTTACTTAAATATTTTTCCCAAAACTTTAATAAATAAAGAAACTCAATTTTATTTATTAACGAAGTTCAAATCCACTTATCCAAAAGTTTAATTTCTCTTATCAAAGAATTCAATTATCAATTAATTCAATCTTATTCAATTATTAAATAATTTCAATCTTAATTATTAATAATTTCAAAACTTAATAATTACAAACTTGATTATTAATTCAAACTTAGTTATTAAATCATTTCCACTTAATTATGAATTCAAACTTAATCATCAAATCATTTCAACTTAATTATAAATTCAACATAATAATTTCAAACTTAATTATAATTGCAAACTTAATTATAATTGCAAACTTAATTATAATTTCAAATTTAATTATTAAATGATTTCAAACTTAATAATTTCAAAACTCAATTATTACTAATTCCAAATTATTTACTAATAATTCCAAATTTAATTATTAAATAATTAAATTTCAAATAACGTTCTTTCATCAATTACTACGCTAATATTTGTTTCAGATTTCAATCTTTACATTTTCCTTTCATAAAATTCAAATTCCAACTTCATTTCAAAACTTATTCTTTGCTCGAATAAAATAATTATTTTATTTTTAAATCAATTTATTGACCAATCGGATTTATTTAATTCTCTATCCTAGGTTAAATTCATTTGGGTATATATCATTTCAACCCGATTCCAATTCAATTCAAATCAAAGCATAACAAAAGGGAACTTGCAGTGTGATAACTGGAATGGTGTCAAGGTAAATAAACAAGCAATAACAACAATCAATAACAATCCAATAAATTAATTCAAATAATCCCGGAATAATCGTATTAATTCGCATTGTTATTTGTGCAAATTAATATAATTATTTCTAGAATCTACACTATCATTTCATGTAGATTAAAGATTATTACAATATTATTTATACGGTTCTTCACTTGTCATTCGATTTCAATTTTACACTACAACAATTAATCCAACATACGTTCAATGGTTCAAAGTGTAATTATCACTAATCTACATGTCAATTAGTTTAACAATTAAAGGGGTCATATTTAACTAATCAAATTCAACATATATGTCGATTCAAATTTTAATTATCCTATGTCAAATTCAATTGCATAATATTTATCACTTAATACACTAAAATTTAACATCCAATATAAACAACAACCAATCAATCAATTATCAACCAAACTGCATTATCATTGCATAAATAGTTAACAGATAATAGTGTCAGATGTCATAGATGAACAGATACAAGTAATAACAGTGTACATAACTAACAACAGCATATTTCAATTTTTGTTTCAATTGAAATCAAATTTAATAAATAAAAGAATATTAATCGTGAGTGATTTCTCACCTTTCGAGGTTAGAGACGGACGAGCATGAGATGAGTTACGAAATCCAGGCACGAATCCAAAACGAACAAAGTTGGCACGAATTTGACGACAAAGTTGATAGATAAGAATCGAATGAGAACAAGATAATCAGTCGGTATAAACTGAGAATATGCATTATTGTTATATTATATATATTTTTACATTATACTAAAATAACCTAAAACTAAATTACTCATATATAATACCTAAACCGACCTTGTATATACCTACAGACTAACATATATATGAATCGATGCACGTACAATGGAACATGCAGACCATACACATATGTAGAATACATATATAACCGTTATATACATTATACTAGTTACCACCTCATACATATACTGCTATGCGAAACAATAGACTATAAAATATATATGTGGTATAAATGAAATAAAACAAGCAACCATTTGGAAGAAAACTGAAATATCAATATACATTTTATAAGCGTTTTTAAAAAAAAGCGTTTTTAAAATAGAAATTATAAAACAATATGCTTAAACTTTACTCTTTTTTTTATAAACTTACAATTTTAAATCTGTACAATTGAATACACTACAATCCCCAAATTTGTTCGGTTGATAAATTTACAATATTTTATAATATAGTTAACAATATATACAAACTAATCAAATAAAAATATAGTATATTTAAAATTTAACTTATGAAATAAAACACAAAAAAATATTAATACTTTTAAAATCATCAATATATAGCGAGCAGAGGCACCGTGCGTATCCATTTGGAAAGGGGAAACATACTCATGCAACCTATATCTATATATCCCTTTGGCCAACCTATACTTACACTATATATATATAACTACAGACATGCAATACGCTACACATAAATAAGAAGAAAAGGCCAATGACTTATACATAATAGACTGCAACTTATATACCTGCTGTAGTCAAAAGAAAACCCAACCAAAGCTCAACCATTACTGCTATAGACACATATAAACTATACATTATTATAAAACCTACCTAACTCACTAACGTTTTTTTTTCTACTTCAAAGATGTAACAGCAACTGACTACGCTTTAAACAAATTATACTATATATGTAAGCTACTACCTCCATCTATATCAAATTCCAACCTATACAAACTAACAGAGGATCAAAATTTTCTGTGCTCAAATTTGTGCATAAAACATATATTAACTTTTCAATAGCAGATCCATATAACAATGTATATATACTAGATCCACGAACAACTATATATACGCACCCATATGAAAGCACAGAAGAGGACAAATCGGCACAGCTAGGTGGAGGAGGTAGCAGCTTCGGCGAAGGTTGGAGGGGACGGCGGCGAGTTTGGGTCGGGGAGCGCGGCAGCGGGGTCGAGGTGATGAGTGTCGGTGGCACGGCTGAGCATGGGCGTGTGAGGTTGATGCAGCGGAGGGGAAGGAGATGGGTTTGGATCGAGCTCAAAGGGTGGTGGCTGCGTGCGAAGCAAGGCTGTCGAGGCCGGAGAGGCTGCTTGTGTGGGCGAGTCAGGGTTGTTCGGCTGAGCAAGTGGGGAGAGAGTGTTTGACGGCGGATAGCTCGATGGTGTTAGGGTGGTTCGGGATGTGATAGGCGGAGGTGGCGAGGGGACTGACGGAGTTTGTCGAGGCAGAGCCGGGTGCGGTGCTTGTGGGGAAGAGGGGTGTCGGGGTTGCGTGGTAAATGGAGGCATTGGTATGGTCGGGTTGATAGGTGAAGTGGGCTGGAGGCAAAACAATTTTTCCTGGAGCAAACCAAAAGAAGCACGCTACAGTAACAAACTCACTTTTAATTATTAAAAATTTCTATATGTCCATGCACAAAAAAGTTGAAATGAAAATTGAACAGTAGGAAATAAAAGTCACCGGTTGGGAAGCAAGGTTATGAGGTTGCGTTTGGAAAGGAAGAAAGTGAACAAGCTACAGCTATTATATTTATTGCAAGTCCTATATTACTTAAATGTTTACAGAGAGGCAAAATGTGCTGTAACCAAATTCTTTTAAAAATTTGAAATGGTCAAGCACAAGAATCTAGGAGAAATAAATTTAGCAATAAATTCTGGGAATATGAAACAGATGGCTGTTGGTTTCCAGGTTGGCTAACGAAAAGGCAAAAGAAAGATACAGGTTCAAAATAACAAGCAATGATATGGTTATCCATTACGCGGGTTCTGTCGCGTTCCGGACACCGAAACACAGAAGTTAATATACCGCAGAGATCAGCACGACGGGACGATCAAAACGGTATACATGTATCAGTGGCACGATATAATTATAAAAATTCGAAATTTTATACTAGCGGAAAATGCATAAAAATCGCAGAAAATTAAGATCGACGGAGCCAAAGATGTCCGAATTTGAAAAAATGACAACTGACATCTTGCTCAGAAGATGGTTTAGAATTTTTCTATGTCAAAATATTTTGATTTTGAAAATGTTTTATTTTCGTCGCTTTTTAACTGATTAAATTGAAGTAAATTTACGCACGAAATAAACTTTCATATTTTCGGACGAAAATTTACTGATTGCTATGTTTAACTGGACGTATTTCAAATATCAAATTTATATTTTAAAATTTTAACGTTTAAAATCCCACAAAATTTCAATTAATAACGTTATTAAAACCGGTTAAATTTGCAGGTTGTTACACTCTCCCCCACTCAAAACTTTTCATCCTCGAAAAGGAAGGAGGTAGGAGAATAGAAATAATCAAAAGAAAATAGACTTGAATTACATAGTAAAAAAATTAATTTAAACCATATAAATTTCAGTTTTAAATTAATTTATATTCAACAGTCGACATTGAACTCAAGGAATTTCATTAACTTGGGTTATTTTCAATCTATCGTTGTTTGTTACAAAATTTATTTCAACAACAATTTATTTTATTTATCCATTTTTATTCAACTAACCTAGTATTCTATTTATCTCAATTATCATTTTATAATCAAATTAAGTGTGTAACTTTTATTATAAACACTCAAATTTTATTTATAGAGACAATTTATATTGTATATTATCCAATTTTCCTAAATTAACAATTTCAAAGATCATAAATTTGAACAGTCTTTTATTATAATTATATTTTATTCGACAAATTAATTCTTCTTTATTCCAAATTATTATTAAATTTATTCTACTTAATCTATCCTATCACCTATATATATTAAGTGTATTTACATTTATTATAACTACTTAAATTTATTTAAAAATTTCTTTGATATCATTTTCTACTGTATAATATTCAATTACATAGTTAACTTTTTTTTAAAGCAATTTAGGAAAGTTATTTTGAATGCAATTTAGTATTATACAAGTAATTTCTAATTCAATTCTCTCGAGTTTAAATATTAACTCAAAATTTTGGTTTCATTTATAATTGAAATCATCTTTTACCCAAATTTTAAGAAGTAAATTTCCGATTAAGTTCAAATAATTTGGAGATAATTATGTATATACCATATATATCAAATCAAATTAAGTTTAAAATAATATATCTATATATATAAATCAAATCATACCTAAGAAATTTAAAACGATTTAATTTCTAAGCAAAACTGTAGCAAAGCTACAAATTGGACTCTCCTCTTCGAAACTCGAAAATGAAAGTCGATGATGCGGCCGCCATCACCGAAATTTATTTTCCAGCGACAAAAGAGAAGAGCTTAAATTTAATCATTTAAAATTCTTTGAAAACCATTTCTATTCGAAAATATTTTAAACAATATACATTTTAAACTTTAAAACCATAGTTCGAAATTATCGGAAATTAAATTCTCAAATTCTAATTTTAGTACATTCAAATTCCAAATCAAATTATAACCAAAATTTATAGATTCATTTATTCATATTATGCAATAGTCCATGGTTTATAATACAATAAATGAAAATATTATCATTTCGGACAACAGATTCATTAACAATTTTAATTCAGAGAAATTTATACTTATATATAATATAATCATTCAAAATTATTTTCTAAATTTGAAACAATATTGTGTCAGTTTGCTCTGTTCAAGTGTTTTGGAAATCCTATCGATAGTGTTGATCAGACGAATCGATCGAAAATCCAAATCAACCTCAACAACTCAAACAACACAATATATAAAATATTTTTATATAAATACAAATACACTTCCTCGCTCAACGATACAAGGATGGATTTCAAAATAAGTATAGAGATTCAAATTTGATGGAAATCAAATCAAAGAGAATTTTGATTCGATGATAAGTTCGAAACAGAAGATAAGATAATTCAATTTTACAGAATCGGAAGATGGATGAGCTTATTTAATTCACGGGCAACCTTTCGGGACAACCGTAACTTCAAGAATAAGATCGATGCTGAATTCCGAGGTAAATCAACATTCGATCTCAAGAAATAGAATTCAGGTATAGTAGGAGATAGATAGCATCGTAAACCGAAAATACAGAAATCTTCGGTAAATCGATGTCTATTGTAAATGAGTTTCACCCATTTACAGATAAATTTGGGATTGGCGAGACCGCCGACTCACTATACAGATCATTCGAAGTGGAGTTATGGGGTACTCCAGAATCAAAAGAAGATAAATAGTGAGAGATATGAATGAATTTTGAAACCGCAGAGGACGTTCCAAAATTCAAAGGAATTGAGACAAAAGAAAGAGATTGAAACTCGAATGAGGGTGATTCTGTAACTATATTTACCCTATATGCTAAGTTTTGCCTAGAGCTACCAAAAGCTCTGATACCAACTGTAACGACCCGCTATTTTGGACTATTCGCATCCGCACACATCGGACTTGAATAATTCAAAATACCGAATTGTTAATTTAAATTTGGCAATTCTCAGATATACAGTAAACAAATAATCACAGAATCACAGACACAGAGTAATAATATGCAGCGGAAGTAAAAGAGATAGTAGTTCATGAAGCTACTATATAAATATATAAGATACATCAGAGTTTACAACAGAAGAGTAATATAATACATCAGGTACAAATCAAAATACCATTGGAACCATCGAATACTGGAAGTAGAATAGAAGGCTGGATCTTCAAGCAAAGCTCCAACTACAAAGGTGAGCCTCGAATACTGGTACACTCAGTCTGACCCGAGCGTAAAGCAAAACACAAAACACTCGAGTCAGGATTAATATTCTCATATCAATAAATCCAACTCAAGTGAAATATCAATCGAAATACAAGTAACTCAAAGGATGTTGAAATCACTATCCTCTAAGGATCCGTTAAACTATCTACTATGTAGTAGTGTACACTAAATAGATAATGTCTATCAGTAATATAAAGTATCAAAATAGTGTTAAGGCGTTACCATTATCCTCCTTAACAAATTTTATACAAATGTCATAGTCTATACAGCACTGTAAACTCCACCGTAAACTAGTGGGATATCAGGGAGTACTCCATAGGTATAACACAAAACAAATTCGTAGTGGTCGCGTATATAGGGATACAAGTATGACAAGGCACATGAGGCAATACCCAAGGTAGTGAAACTACCGTTCGCCTGATCCGGACTGGTGAGAACGCATCGCCGCAACGATCGCAACACCGCGAAACAACACTCCTGAAATTCCGAGGGTGCACCAATCAATCACAAGTAATGAGTAGTAGTTACGAAGAAGTGTGTTCGCTCGAGGTGGCTAACCCCATTTGGCCCGGCACGGCTCCTGATTTTAGTCATTTTCAATTTGACACAAGTGTCAAGGCTATCCTTTATCGTTCTCTTTCTTCAGTCAGCACGTACATCGTTCCAACCACTTCATTCTGGATCATCACTCCGCGTATAGTTATTAAAGTGGTTTTCGGTTTAGATAAAGAGTATATCCATAACCGATTCCGGTCTCTTTAATAACTTTCGTAATTATTACACCGATTGGTCGTTTAATAAATTTCAAACCAAATCAATTTCATATTCAATTAGAATTTAAAATCAACGTTTCATTTGTCTTTCAAAATCAATTTTCGAAGTTTACGTTTCAAAACTTCCAAATTACCATTTCAAAATCTTATAATTCGATTTCAACTTTCATTTAAACAATTCAAATATTGATTCAAGTCATATATAAATTTCATTTCGAAATCATTTAAAATGGTTTAAATTTCATTCAAATCAATTTAAATTCATTTATCGATTCCATTCCATATTCATTAAGTAAATTTGTCATTCAAAACAACTTCTATTTAAATTCCAATTCATTTAAATCGATTACTTACGTTCAACTTCATTATATCAAAACATCAAATTGAAATAAATAAAATTCGTCAAATCAATTCTTTAAATTACAATACGTTAATTTCAATAAATCTCATTCATTTCAATAAATCACATGTTATTTTTTGTTAAAGAAATTCTATGTTCACTTACTTATTGACTTCGTTACAAATTTCAAACTCAATTAATAAAGAACTAAATTTCACAAATCGAGAGGTTTCAATTTCACTTATTAACTTACTTAAATATTTTTCCCAAAACTTTAATAAATAAAGAAACTCGATTTTATTTATTAACGAAGTTCAAATCCACTTATCCAAAAGTTTAATTTCTCTTATCAAAGAATTCAATTATCAATTAATTCAATCTTATTCAATCATTAAATAATTTCAATCTTAATTATTAATAATTTCAAAACTTAATAATTACAAACTTGATTATTAATTCAAACTTAGTTATTAAATCATTTCCACTTAATTATGAATTCAAACTTAATCATCAAATCATTTCAACTTAATTATAAGTTCAACATAATAATTTCAAACTTAATTATAATTGCAAACTTAATTATAATTTCAAATTTAATTATTAAATGATTTCAAACTTAATAATTTCAAAACTCAATTATTACTAATTCCAAATTATTTATTAATAATTCCAAATTTAATTATTAAATAATTAAATTTCAAATAACGTTCTTTCATCAATTACTATGCTAATATTTGTTTCAGATTTCAATCTTTACATTTTCCTTTCATAAAATTCAAATTCCAACTTCATTTCAAAACTTATTCTTTGCTCGAATAGAATAATTATTTTATTTTTAAATCAATTTATTGACCAATCGGATTTATTTAATTCTCTATCCTAGGTTAAATTCATTTGGGTATATATCATTTCAACCCGATTCCAATTCAATTCAAATCAAAGCATAACAAAAGGGAACTTGCAGTGTGATAACTGGAATGGTGTCAAGGTAAATAAACAAGCAATAACAACAATCAATAACAATCCAATAAATTAATTCAAATAATCCTGGAATAATCGTATTAATTCGCATTGTTATTTGTGCAAATTAATATAATTATTTCTAGAATCTACACTATCATTTTATGTAGATTAAAGATTATTACAATATTATTTATAAGGTTCTTCACTTGTCATTCGATTTCAATTTTACACTACAATAATTAATCCAACATACGTTCAATGGTTCAAAGTGTAATTATCACTAGTCTACATGTCAGTTAATTTAACAATTAAAGGGGTCATATTTAACTAATCAAATTCAACATATATGTCGATTCAAATTTTAATTATCCTATGTCAAATTCAATTGCATAATATTTATCACTTAATACATTACAATTTAACATCCAATATAAACAACAACCAATCAATCAATTATCAACCAAACTGTATTATCATTGCATAAATAGTTAACAGATAATAGTGTCAGATGTCATAGATGAACAGATACAGGTAATAACAGTGTACATAACTAACAACAGCACATTTCAATTTTCGTTTCAATTGAAATCAAATTTAATAAATAAAAGAATAATAATCGTGAGTGGTTGCTCACCTTTGGAGGCTAGAGACGGACGAGCATGAGATGAGTTACGAAATCCAAAACGAATCCAAAACGAACAAAGTTGGCATGAATTTGACGACAAAGCTGATAGATAAGAATCGAATGAGAACAAGATAATCAGTCGGTATAAACTGAGAATATGCATTATTGTTATATTATATATATTTTTACATTATACTAAAGTAACCTAAAACTAAATTACTCATATATAATACCTAAACCGACCTTGTATATACCTGCAGACTAACATATATATGAATCGATGCACGTACAATGGAACATGCAGACCATGCACATATGTAGAATACATATATAACCGTTATATACATTATACTAGTTACCACCTCATACGTATACTGCTATGCAAAACAATAGACTATAAAATATATATGTGGTATAAATGAAATAAAACAAGCAACCATTTGGAAGAAAACTGAAATATCAATATACATTTTATAAGTGTTTTTTAAAAAAAACGTTTTTAAAATAGAAATTATAAAACAATATGCTTAAACTTTACTCTTTTTTTTATAAACTTACAATTTTAAATCTGTACATTTGAATACACTACAAACCCCAAATTTGTTCGGTTGATAAATTTACAATATTTTATAATATAGTTAACAATATATACAAACTAATCAAATAAAAATATAGTATATTTAAAATTTAACTTATGAAATAAAACACACAAAAAATATTAATACTTTTAAAATCATCAATATATAGCGAGCAGAGGCACCGTGCGTATCCATTTGGAAAGGGGAAACATACTCATGCAACCTATATCTATATATCCCTTTGGCCAACCTATACTTACACTATACATATAACTACAGACATGCAATACGCTACACATAAATAAGAAGAAAAGGCCAATGACTTATACATAATAGACTGCAACTTATATACCTGCTGTAGTCAAAAGAAAACCCAACCAAAGCTCAACCATTACAGCTATAGACACATATAAACTATACATTATTATAAAACCTACCTAACTCACTAACGTTTTTTTTTCTACTTCAAAGATGTAACAGCAACTGACTTCGCTTTAAACAAATTATACTATATATGTAAGCTACTACCTCCATCTATATCAAATTCCAACCTATACAAACTAACAGAGGATCAAAATTTTCTGTGCTCAAATTTTTGTATAAAACATATACTAACTTTTCAATAGCAGATCCATATAACAGTGTATATATACTAGATCCACGAACAACTGTATATACGCACCCATATGAAAGCACAGAAGAGGACAAATCGGCACAGCTAGGTGGAGGAGGTAGCAGCTTCGGCGAAGGTTGGAGGGGATGGCGGCGAGTTTGGGTCGGGGAGCGTGGCAGCGGGGTCGAGGTGATGAGTGTCGGTGGCACGGCTGAGCATGGGCGTGTGAGGTTGATGCGGCGGAGGGGAAGGAGATGGGCTTGGATCGAGCTCAAAGGGTGGTGGCTGCGTGCGAAGCAAGGCTGTCGAGGCCGGAGAGGCTGCTTGTGTGGGCGAGTCAGGGTTGTTCGGCTGAGCAAGTGGGGAGAGAGTGTTTGACGGCGGATAGCTCGGTGGTGTTAGGGTGGTTCGGGATGTGATAGGCGGAGGTGGCGAGGGGATTGATGGAGTTTGTCGAGGCCGAGCCGGGTGCGGCGCTTGTGGGGAAGAGGGGGATCAGGGTTGCGTGGTAAATGGAGGCATTGGTATGGTCGGGTAGATAGGTGAAGTGGGCTGAAGGTAAAACAATTTTGCCTGGAGCAAACCAAAAGAAGCACGCTACAGTAACAAACTCACTTTTCATTATTAAAAATTTCTATATGTCCATGCACCAAAAAGTTGAAATGAAAATTGAACAGTAGGAAATAGGAGTCACCGGTTGGGAAGCAATGTTATGAGGTTGCGTTTGGAAAGGAAGAAAGTGAACAAGCTACAGCTATTATATTTATTGCAAGTCCTATATTACTTAAATGTTTACAGAGAGGCAAAATGTGCTGTAACCAAATTCTTTTAAAAATTTGAAATGGTCAAGCACAAGAATCTAGGAGAAATAAATTTAGCAATAAATTTTGGGAATATGAAACAGATGGCTGTTGGTTTCCAGGTTGGCTAACGAAAAGGCAAAAGAAAGATACAGGTTCAAAATAACAAGCAATGATATGGTTATCTATTACGCGGGTTATGTCGCGTTCCGTACACCGAAACACAGAAGTTAATATACCGCAGAGATCAGCACGACGGGACGATCAAAACGGTATACATGTATCAGTGGTACGATATAATTATAAAAATTCGAAATTTTATACTAGCGGAAAATGCATAAAAATCGCAGAAAATTAAGATCGACGGAGCCAAAGATTTTCGAATTTGAAAAAATGACAAACTGACATCTTGCTCAGAAGATGGTTTAGAATTTTTCTATGTCAAGTTATTTCGATTTTGAAAACGTTTTATTTTCGTCGCTTTTTAACTGATTAAATTGAAGTAAATTTACGCACGAAATAAACTTTCATATTTTCGGACGAAAATTTACTGATTGCTATGTTTAACTGGACGTATTTCAAATATCAAATTTATATTTTAAAATTTTATCGTTTAAAATCCCACAAAATTTCAATTAATAACGTTATGAAAATCGGTTAAATTTGCGGGTTGTTACATTTTGCCAAGTTATATAGTATAGTGTGGAATATTATACAGGTGTTGAATTAAGGAATGTACAGTATAAAGACTCAAAGATTGGACATGAAGACTTATGAGTACAAATATACGAAGATCTCAAAAGTGTAATAAAGTTTATAGAGTCGTAGAATATTGTTAAAGTCCATGGTAGCAATCTTTGATCTCTATTTATCATTTTCTAATTCTTTATCTTTAAAATAAAATATATTTTTAAATTATTTTTAAAAATATTTTATAAAAGTTTTTCGAAGGTTATAATGTTTGTAAACTATGTTTAAACTTTTTACAAAGTATCAAATTATTTTACATAGTATAGGATTTTCAAAACATTTTAAAATAAATAGGTTTTCAAATTACACTAGCCTATGTCGACATTTAGGCAAATGATATGTCGACATACATGTGGCACTTTTTTTAAATTCCAATTTCGAAATGAAGTGTCTATTCATTATAACTCTTCACGAATGGACATGTCTGTTTATTCTCTATATGTTATCCCGCCTTTTAGAAAGGCCGTGATACTATAGATTTGGCTAAAATTGGTGATTACCAACTTTTAGAATCAATGATGTACAACACTATGGACGATGGTCGAGCAGATTCAGACCAAGTCCCGATCAAGATGTAATCAACCTAAAGTGACAAGGAAGGCCCCATGAGTCTACATTTCAAATTTCAAGTCAACTGGAGTTCGTACGCTCGAGTTATGGACAAACGAAGAATTTATATGGATCGATCTAGAACGATCCATAAAACAGCATAAATCCACGAAGATCGATCAATATCTCAATATTTACATAGCCAATGCACTTGAAACTTTTTCATAGCATTAATATTGAAGAGTGAAGCCCTCAGGAATGATCATAGGAAACTCTTAAGTTCATGAAATTGCCGATCGTTCTATACCATCGTTCATAACGATTGGTGTATCTCAACAAGCAATCCAAATACGATAGAAATTGACAAATATCACATAAACTACAACTCAGGATGACACCATGTTTTAGGAGCAAGGTCTATAGGCATGTGGTAAACCCTACAACGATCAATTAGAGGCAAAAAATAACGATCAGTATATCCATTACCGATCATTCCAAAATAATGAATTATGACTACAGATCGTTATGGTGGGCCCCTATGGATCTGGAGACTCTTCTTGTGAAATTGCAACCCAATCCATGCATGTCTTCACCTATAAATACAACATCCATTCTCCATAAAGTGGATACTTTTTTCTGCGTGCTAGACTCTACCATTATTATTTCTTTATCTTTGTATTAATGGATCCGAGGTGATCTAAACATTCTGGTAATCATAATCAGTGCAAGGTCAATAAAAATATGAAGTGGAAGTATGCCAAGATTTTCTAACCACTTCAAAAATCTGTGTGTTCATTTACTTTTTCTACTATATTTTAATTTCATTCATCGTTTAGTCTCTACGAGATTCTATTGAGTATTGATGCCGTGTCAACACTATATATATGGTATTTTCAAATAAATTTTTAACAACCACATTCTTATTATCTTCTGTCCTCTTACTTTGCTAAAATTTCTAATGAAAAATATATTTAAATCTTCTCAAATTCAACCAGAATTAATTCAATCTTCATTATATTGATTATTTATTATTTTACTCTATGATTTCAATCATCCATCTCTCTCAATCAAAGATCAAAGTGTCGTCCAAGAGGCTATAGGATTCGTTGCAACCAACGATCAAGAAATCTTTTTTGGAAAAACCATCAAACTCTAGTTGTACTTGCATAGGCATGATTTTAGTCCACTCAAATCAATTGGGTGTGCTTGGTAGCCCGAAAATTCAAGAGGGTGTGCTTGTAGCCCGTCGAAATCAAACGGGTGTACCCTAAGCCTAAAAATCAAGAGGGTGCATCTCGTAGCCTCGAAATTGAGATTGTAATTGGGTTTTCCTTCTACCCGTTTAAAGATTAGCATTTGGAAGAAAATATGTATAAGCAATTGTATGGGACTGGACGTAGGGTAACTCTGAACCGGTATAAAAATCCTTGGGTGATCTCTCTAATTCTTTACATTTTACTTTACACATTTATACTTATCTGTATTTGCATCTCTAGTTGTTGATCCTACATTGGTTAATAATAATCCTGAAAGTATTTTAAAAAGATTCATAAAAAAAGTTTAAACTCTATTTACCCCCTCTAGTGTTTAATTAGCCTTAAGATCCATAATTCCAACTTAAAATCGGGTGGATTTCTCGAGTACTGCATGATATGGGTGAATGGATTTCTATTCACATCTTTCAAACTCTAGTCTGATGGTCCACCTCTCTGTGGCCACTTATCCATATCCATAATTCTATCATTATCATCCAATGGAATCATCGAATCCACAGTTCCTTTTGGCATACCGTTCCTACGAGTCGGACACCAACTCTTGTTGTTCAACGTTCGTATTATGACCTTCGATTTGAGATTCAACACCGCTCCTAAGATGTCCTCCATCTTATGTCAGGTCAACATCATCCATGCCTCTTAGCTAGTTAACTCAGCATCGAGTTATAAGGTTGGTTGGCACCCAGTTGTAGGGCCTCCAATGAGTTGACCCCACTCCATTCTGCTGTATTTCCAAGCGTTCTCATTCCACCTTCTAGTCTCTGGTTCTAGCTTTCAACGACTCTGGTTGTCCATGGTTGTCCTATCATTCTAAAGAATCCCTCTATCATTTCTTCCTCACGTCCTATCATTGTCTCCTGCATTTCTATTATCATTTTCTCCAATTCATCTTTGGTTATGTAGATGGATGGTGTTTAGATTCTAAGGGTACCTCCTGCAACAACCCTAATTTCTACGTCGTATGAATAAATGAATTTAATTAAAATAAATTGCTTGAGTTTGATTTGTGATATTTCATATTTGGAAAATAATTTTTTTAATCATATTCTGTTTAATAAATGATTTTGTTTTAATAAATCATATTAAATATCAAATTCATACAAAATGTTTCAATTAAATATAAAATATATTTAAGGTGTAAGTAATTTTTATAAGTATTGAATTGGAAGAAATCGTGTAGATATTGAATTATAAAAGGAAGTTGGAATCAGTTTGAATTGAATTAAACTTTGTTTAAAAATAAAAGGAAACAAAAATTGTTTGAAAGAAGAAAAGTTAATTAAATCAACAATAGCCCAAAATCAATTCAAAGCCCATACTCTTTTTCTCCTTTTTAGAACTCTCCTTGGTTGCTACCTTCAAACCAGAAATCGTTACCCATATCAACACAAGTTTCCTAAAAATAAAAAATCACGACATTTAATTAAAATAAAAGGCTCGAAAGTCGCAGAGCGTGAGGTTGAAAATGGAGGCAAAGCCACGAGTTGTTGAAGGCATGCGACTGGGACGAGGCAACTGGGTCACACGCGATGATGAAGAGACATTGCAACATGGAGCCTCTTATGGTGTATGCGACATAGGCTTCCGTACAAGCGGGAAAGCTATAGTGATGCAGGGTGGCAGGGAGGCGATTTAGGGTTTTGAGCAGCTGGTCGGAATGTAGATGGGAGAAAACGGCTTGACGAAGTTTAGGTTAGGGTAGAAGTCGGCCTAAGTTGATTTTGGACTAAGCATGGTCGGAGTAGGAGCTGAGATAAAGAAGAAGACTGAGTGTAGCAAATAAAGGAAGGGAAAGCATTGGTTAGGTGAGTAAATTCTTTGATTCACAACTATCGTCTATTACATTGAATCTTGTGCTTGATTGCAATTAAATGATTGTGCTATGTAATCGAATTGTTGATTTTGAATATTGGCATTTTTTAGGTGAGTTATATTTTGCTAGCTCATCAATATGATCTAGACCTTGTTTTATATAATCTGTTGATTGTTTGATGATGTGTTATCCGTTGATATGAAATTGAATTGTATATTGTTGATCGATTGTAGCTGTAACTAGATTACATATTTTCGATCGACTATTGTTGTGAAGGGATCACATTAATGATTGATCGAAAGGGAGATATGCTGAAATGAAGGGTTTTGAAATGAATGAAATATTTTGGAAAAGAATAGTGTATTTTTGAATGATTTTATTTTGAAATGGAAATATTATTAATAATAGAAAATTGTTGGAGTGAATTGTTTTGAGTACTCTATGAAATAAAATTATTTTAGAAGTGATAATTTGCAAGATTTGATTGAATAACTGAATTTTTGTAAATTTATAGTTTTATTCATTTATTTTTTATTATAAAAGTATTTAAAATATTTTTTATATAAAATAGTATTAAGATTCGTATTTTTAACAGGATTTTTTGTTTCCATTTGAATGATAATTTGAAAGTTACTAAATAATATTTATAAGTAATATGCTAATCATTCGATTATCAGTATTTTTAATAAAAAAGAAATCTTGAATAATAAAACTTATTTGATATTATTATTTCAAATTATTTGAGAAGGATTTTAAAATATATAAATTGCTTTTAAAAGAAAATACAAGGACCTAGAAATTTATTGAAGATTAATTTATATGTTTCCTTGTAATTGAATAAGAGAATTGGAACTATTTATTTTGTAACGAAAAATGTATTTTGAGGAAAGAATGAGAATTTTATGAATTGATTTTCTTTTTATCGAATATTAATATTCAAAAGTGTTTTTTAAGATTTTGGGAAAAGTTTATTTTAAAACCCCTTCTAAATCAATAAATAATAGAATTGTGTAATTTGATTGACTTTTATTTCTATTTAACAAAGTATTAAAATAAATGGAGTTATAGTGCATTCTGATATGAGATTTTTGGTAATATTTCTACGGTTATTCTTTGGACTTGTTATATAGAATAATTGTACAATAAGTGCAACTTACAAGCATTTTGTAAATGAGCAAGTAATACCATATGATATGGAACGCCTGAGCTGATATTTGTTCGTTTACTTTCTGTAAGTAAATGTCACTCAGTGGGGTTGAATGTACAAAATATTATATTTATAATGATGCACATTGAGTGTTTGTAGGATGAGAGTCATAAGAGTGTCTATTTATTGTATTCCTATTACACGGCGGGAAGTAAAATAGATTGGCTAGTAACCATCCTAGCAGTCGGATTGCATAGTCGCTCCCCAAATCCGTGGCATACGTGTTGAAGTATATGGCTGAGAGCCACTGCCCCGGTGTCACTTAGGCCAACGGTCTACCATTAGGGGAAGTTAAAGGGTCATGACTAACACATAGCATAATCTTGCACTTGATGGATATTGGGTCATGATGGCCATCGAGGTAACAAAGACTGCAGGACTAATGCTAAGAGCGCATGGGAAAGGCTCCTGGTGCAGGCTGAGAGTTATCAGTCTCCCATCTAGTTATTATTATTGATGAGATAGCATGAAATGCTATAAACACCTACTTATTCACCTATCTGGGATCGTTATGTTTATGGCTAAGAGTCGATTTAATTATTTGTCGAGACAGATACCAATATAGATATTTATGATGTTGAAAGCACTTAGGACTTAGAGTCCCAATGATTATCCATAATACTAAGAGTTTAGTGTATTAGTAGAGGTCTAAGAGACCGTATAGTTATATCTTCGACCAGGAGCCAAGTGATTAGTTGAAGGTTGAAGGTTTATATAATTATTATGTGGTTATCGATCTCTTAGATTATTTATGAGATTGAGAGTCCATGTAGTTGTGTAACCCCATACACATCGATTATACATCTACCTTGGATAGCTAGAGATGTTGAGAGAATGGAGTTGGACCCTGTACCTATTTCTACATGGTTATCTGCGAGATGACCTTGCTACTAAGGGTATGCGATATTTATATTTCATGTATGTTTGATGTGGGTGATTATTATATGTTATATATATATATATATATATATATATATATATTGAGTAAGACAGACCCTGGGTATGTACATTTTACGATTATCTTAAAATAATCTTAGGCATTGCTTTGAGCATGTCCTGTATTATTATCGAGTTTTATATCTAGTGATAGATTATGTTTGTATCACCCACTTGATTATATGACCAATAAATGTGTTGATTGGCTTCGCTTGGAAATGGGTTATATTTCGTGTGCATGGTTTTGACATATGTTGACACTTGGGATATGCACGCACCACTTATGTTGCACTTGTTTATACCATGCTCATTTTTATTTCATCTTGACATCCACATTTTAGACAAAGTCCGACTCGTGTTTATTTATGTAATATTCGGGTTAGTCCAAGATATTTTAGGTTCAGCGACGAGCTGGCCGGATTGCGGATGTTCGATATAGATGGCGGATAAAGTATATGTATAACATTTTGTATATTATAGTAATCTTTGTTCATAGGTTGATGAGATGTATGTATTTTGGAAATTTTATGCATATGTTAATGACAATGTGATTTAATTTATGTTGTGTATTGTTCTATTCTAGAGGCACACTATTTGTTGCTTTGTGATGATACTATGTATATACAGGTGTGTTGTTTATGATTTTTGAAATGCGTACCAATTTTCGCCCAAGCGAATATTCACAAATGTAAGTCAAATATCATCTCATTCTCCGTATTATCAGATAACATTAGCTAATAATACTCTTTGATAGTACGGATACAGAGGTGGGGTGTTACATGTCCTAGCTACCCCTAATCTGTATTGGCTTTCTCCAACAGCAGTTTTCCTAGTTGATGGTCTCGTCATCTTCCTCAAATTCAAATTCCAATTTGTTAAGTCCTAGTTTTCTCGGTGAATGCACCAAAATATCGTACCAAAAAGGCACAACACCAAATTGTGTAATAAAAATATAAATATCAAAGGAGGAAATATCAGGAAAAGAACATGAAATTTTTATAGTGGTTCGATGAATACTTCAGGATGCGTCCATTTAGTTGATTTTTATTGATTATCCTTTGTTTTTACAAAGCTGCTCTTACAATTCGTAGAAATCCAACTCGGTAATTTTTAGAGTTAAGATTTTAGAACTCGTCGTAGCTAGAAGAGAAAAAATCTCTTTTTCCAAGCACTCTCCACCTCTATTTATAGGAAAAGACCTCCATATCTGGCTTCGAAAATTGCTATACACGCTCTCCACACCATGCACATTCTTCCATGAAATTAGATTGACCAACCTCGACCCAAGTACCAGGAATTGGTGGTGAACCATGAGGCACAAGCCGATGTCGATCTGGCTTGGGTTTGACTCTGAGTCAACCCTTGTCTTGCTCCAGGCTTGCCTCATTTCATTTTGTTGCTACTTTTCCATCTCTTGCTCCACTTGTTTTAAGTTCAACCCGCATTTTCAGTTAGTTTTCCTATGTCACCACCGAGTCATGCCTCGGGTCCAACTTTGCATGGCCAAGCTGTAAAGCTTGAGTCAACTTTCTGTATTTGTTTCTAGTTATTTCCATAGTCTTGTCTTTGTATGATATTTCCTAAGTCCTTAGATCTATTTATTCATTGTTCCTTATTCTAATTCAATCATTCTAGTATGTATTGACGATGTGGAAATTTTTGCTGATAAGAGAGTATAAAATAATTTTATGTTGTAAATAATATATATGATTGAAGTAACTCAAAAGGTGTACCGATCCATATTAATAAAATTATAAATCGACGAAAATGAAAAATTAATGAATTTAACTATTTGGCATGTTCAAACATACATTGTAAAATATCTAGAAAATTAATTTAAAAGAAAATATATGTATAAATAAAAGATAGAATTAACTATAATGTAAAAAAGTATGGTGTTTAAATTGAACAAATGCAAAGTGCTTATTTGCAAATAAGAAGAATTGGTAACAAGTCAACATCTTCGCTTCTATACTTTCAATCCATAACCAAACCCATTTCTCCTTTCCCATACATCCCTAAATCGCATACAGTTTAAAAAACATGGAAAAGAAAGAAATAAAATGCATGGCTACATGCGTAGGTGCGACAATGGCATCAATTTGGAGTCGTGCATCCAAGGCATCGCGACAAGGGCAAGTGCAGGTGACGGAAGCTTGTACGCATGATAATGAAGGCATAGTATGACACGACTATTCTTGTGCCTATGTTAGCAGTGAGAAAGTCGATCTCATATTGGCTTTTAAGGTGTAATGGTGCTTTGTGTTTTGGGCGAAGGGGAGGAGACGATGTGCTAGGTTTGGAGCAGTTGTGGATTCGAGGCATAGATTCGTGGCAGAATCTATTTTTTCAGGGAGATAAAAGCACCATTTTGGTGAATTAATTCTTAACTCACATATATAAGTTCTAGAATATATATTTCTCTCTGCATGTTCTACTTTGATTATAAATTGTGATGAAATTTGATTGTGGATGATTGACTGGTTGAAATATAGTTGCATGTTATTATTCAACCATTGTTGCGATGAATTTAAACTAAAATTGGTTGGAAATAAGTTATATATAATGTGACCAATCGGATTTTTGACCCTTAAAAATTGACATTAATATGTCTATACGTTGATGAAGATCTCCAGCTCTCCTTTGGAAACTCCAAGCGTCTTAACGTAACCCTGAAACTACTCAGATTTGACCCAAGTATCAAAAAATACCCGGATCAGTCTAGAAAACCAACGCGAGAAATGCAAATCATAAATATATATGACAGTGTCATAGATGGACTTTGATGCCAAACAAAACCTTTGAAAAGAAGAGTATCTCATAAGACCATTCTGCACATAAACACGGATGGGTTTTTACCTTATGATAACTAAAATATTTTTATCAAATCATTTGATATTATCTCTGTTGACATTGGTCTGAAACACTTTTCAAAAAATGTATATAATCTTAGCTGAAATTGTTACATTTATTAAAGTCCAGCATAATAGATTTACAACTAAAATCGTAAAGGCTCATATTGGAGAATGGATTTCATAGAATGATAAGGTAAAAGACTACCTTCCGACAGTATAACTGTAGAGGGATGCATATGAGGCTACACCCTCTACTAACAAAGAGCCAGCCTTCCTCTACCATTTATAGTACCCAATATCCCATCACCTCGTTCATTCCTGGCCTATCTGAAATGTATTATAGCATACCCAACAAGCCCGATGTATAGAGGATAATCTAGAAAGGTGATGACCATATCCTAATTGAAGCGACCCACTTAGCCCTGCCGCATCTACCCTGTTTTTGCCATTCCCAATGTGCGAGGCTTAAGATAATGCTTTACCTTACACAGAACAAATCCTACTTTAAATGCCACATTTCCATTTCCAACAACACACTATTGATCTCCACAAAAGTACAACCTCTGAGCTTGTACATCTCAAAGAATGGTGTTAAGTATAGGAGGGGTTGCCTCCTAAACACCAACAGATATACATTTGCAGAGATCAATATATATGGTCTTAGAAATGTAATGTTAGACATTCATCCATACAATCTGTCTAGAAATAGGACAGACCAAATGCATGTCTCCTACTATATCCTACTAGGAATCACCCCTAGGATTAGTAGCGAGTAAAAGATTTAAAATTAAAGGAACCACTATGACCATATATATGATAAGGAATCACCCAAAAAGTTAGTGATAAGCACCCTCACGTCATGAAGATCTATGTCTTTAAATCATTGTCTTCAACATGTTTTCACTTTCGAGCGTA
The DNA here is from genome assembly GCA_030765085.1 of Allium cepa. Taxonomy (NCBI): domain Eukaryota; kingdom Viridiplantae; phylum Streptophyta; class Magnoliopsida; order Asparagales; family Amaryllidaceae; genus Allium; species Allium cepa. The sequence goes on from CM060929.1 coordinate 890,372,224, forward strand.
ATTGGTTCGAAGTTGTTTTAGACAGGAATCATCTAAATCCGACCTCAGTTCCTCCGAACCAATTTATCGACAAAAGATGTTAAGTAAGTAGGTGATTATTATCCAAATAATCAATATCTTTTATCCAAGTTAAATATCTCTTTAGAGATATACATTAAATCATATTCTATTTCAGTATGTATGGGATAATTAATCTTCTTTTATCAAATCCTTTGGTTAATTAGAACCTTTTTTTTAACTTTGGAAATACCAAAACATTTCACTTTTACTAACTTAGGAGAAGTATAATTCATATCTTCATGAAGATTTCACATTTCCAAAACATATTTTTAATGGGGTTAAAGCAATGTTATTTATGACATTGTTGCTGTAAACCCAAACCAGTGAGTATTGAATAAAAAGGGATCCAAAAATTTTAGACTGATTATACCCAATACTAATTTCCATATTCAACCTATACTATTCGTCGAATAAGGGTTAAATCACTTTTAAATTCATATGGATAGTACGAATTCCCTCCTCAGATTCAATATAGAGTTTGACTGGAATGTTTTCTTTAACAACAAAAATCCTATTTTAAATCTTTTTTAACTTTTGGAAGGCTTCGAATCTCTTTTTATCTTAGGAAGATGTTGTCCGAATAAATAAAATTTATTATCCCCAATGTTGGGCCAGTCCGGATGGCTAGAGCGGAACCCAGACATTAGTTGTCCAAGCTTAGGTCTAGAGACTCTCTCTATCACCCATAAGGCAGTCAAGTTATTTGATCAACTATAAACTCTTTTATATGATCTTTTAGAGATGATTTTTATTTACTTAACACAGTTCCGAAATATTGTTTAAAACAATTTTCCTTCAATCATTTATTTAAAATTCCTCCAAAATAATTATAAAACTTCCAAATCATCTTCCAAATATTTAAATATTCATTCGAAAAGATTATTGAAGGACACGGGAAGAAAATACCAAGTTTAAATCTAAATTTCAAAAGTTAACAAAAATTGCTGCAAAAGTGCTGCGGATAGTGTTTTTAAAACTTCTTTGTTCAAAACACTCATTCCATTTCATATATTTCTATTTTTATAAGTCAAATGCCTTTTAAAAAAAATTAACATATTTATAAAATTTATCTTGTATTTTTAAAGATTTAGAAATATCAATTTTCAAGCATTTACCACTTTGGTTCCTAAAACTGCCGAACCGCGATATTTTTAAAAACTTGATTTGGACATAACTCAATTCTATTCAATGAAGTCTTGATGTTTATTCTTCATTTGAAAACCATAGTTATAAATTTACATAATTCTTATTCGAATAATTCCAAGCCATATTCCATTCTACATATTGATTTAACTTTTATGGCGCGAAATCGCCAACTGATGTTACGCGACGCGCTTATTTTGACCTCATTTTAAAATCTTTTTCAAACTTTACCGAACTGAGTTATAATGATTATAAAACATTTATAAACCATATAAACCATTTTATTTATGTTTAAAGAGGTTTAACTGTTCCATAACACATATAATTAATATAGGAAAGTCATTTCCTTTGTGTAAATTCGATGTGTATTTAACATGAATTATTTCAACATCAAACAAGCATATAGTCAATCAATCACCATCCAAACATATTAAACAACCACATAAGCAATCATTTTAGCATATGATCAATGGTATAACTTTAAGTAGTTAATGTTTATTATTATCCTTAATAGAAAGCAATATTTAAGTGATTAATAAGAAATATTAATAAGTGATTGCCAAGTGATTCAAAGATTAACTCACATTTACCAAACCAAACACTATACTCTTCCTACTAACATTCAAGCATATATCACCACTCTTCACATCATCGCTTCCTTCTCCATCCTAAACTTTTTCAAAGCTTCCTGAAATCAAACCGACGGCATTCCGGCAACACATCCTTCCCTTTTCTTCATTCTAGAGAATTTTGATCTCCACCTTAACTCCATGTAGGTTCGATCATGCTTCTTTGAGTGATGGAGCTTAGCCTTGGTGCTTGGAAGAGGTGGCCGTGGGTTGTAAAGGTGGTAGAGAGTGTTTTGACTTGGTTTGGGAGGTGTTTTTCTTTTTGTATTTGTATGTATATATTTATATACTATTTTACTTCTTTTTGGCTATATTTTTCTTTGTTACTTTTCTAAGGAAGAAGCCAACAAAAAGCTCGAAATGAAAAGGAAAAAGAAGTAGAATGGGTGAATGAATGAGTGGGTGTGTGCACACATTTATAGGCTTGAACTTGAAAATATCTCTTGCAAATGACATGTGCTTGTTGACAGCATCCATGCACATCTCACTCCCTCCATCACACATGCATTACCTCCTATCATGCCCCTCCATGTGCAATTGTGTAAGTCGTAAGGTGATGTGAAGTTTTGTTTTGTTTTCTTTAGGATAATATCTAGATATTTGTTAATAAATATCATGATATTTTATTTCATTTACCATTAGTAAATATGAGATGTAAATGGTAATTGTTATGTGTATTTATGTGTTCATGGATGTGTATGTATGTATGCGTATGTAGGTGACATATATCATATAACGTTGCACAACTTTCTCTTGTTAAACCATTATAACTCCAAAATTCGATTTTCGATCATATTTTTACTTCTCTGATAAACTATATATATTTGTAAACAAATCTTGAAAATATATTTATTATTATTTTGAATAATTAAAACGTGCTTATTTGAATTATAAAATCATATAAATCAAGAATATGTAAGCGTTTACAAAAAGTGTTGTCGTATCGACAAAATGTTATCAATTTTCTTATATCTTCAAATCAAGTATATATTTCTATAAACTTATTATAAATGATTTGTTATCACTATATATTTAATTGAAATAAATTATTATAATTTTTTAAAAATTATTTGATTATTTAAACTTAATTTAAAATTCCACAAAATATATAAAAGTGATGATATCCCTAATGATGTCTTAAATGTGTTTTATTTTCAAAAATAAAATAAATGTTTTATATTTTATATTCTTACTTAAATGGATAAACAAGTGTATGTATCCAATTATATTCGTGTTAACTTAATATAATGCTAGTTATAACTAGCATTTTGTATAGTGAAAAAACTGAGTATAATGCTAATTATAACTAACATTATCCTTCAGCCTAATTTTTTTTTCAAAGTTTGTCATTCAGTCCAAAAATGAAACTTGTTGTCCTTCAGCCTAATTTTTTTTCCAAAGTTTGTCCTTCTCCCTAATTTCCTCAATTTTGAATATGACTTATTTATTATGTGAAAATATTATTATTCTATATTTATTAGAGAGAATCAGGAAAAAGGATAAACTTCAAAAAAAATTAAGTTAACGGACATGAAGTTTTATTCTTATGCTGAAGGACAAATGCTAGTTATATTTAGCATTATATTCAAATTTTACACTATACAAAATGCTAGTTATAACTAGCATTATATTCAGTTGTACATCGTACAAAATGCTAGTTATAACTAACATGTCCTTCAGCCAAAAAAATAAACTTGTCGTCTTTCAGCCTAAATTTTTTTCTAAGTTTGTCCTTATGCCTATTTTCCTGTATTTATTATTATATTTTTTGAAGTAAAGTATTTAAAAGTAATTTAGGTCAAATTTTAATATATTTTATAAAAGGAAATCAATTAAAATACCCTTTGAAAATATTATAAAAGTAATTTAATTGAATTAATTTCGAAAGAGAAGTTAGGAATTCGATAATAAAAGCGAATTATGTAAGTTGATGTCTTAATATAAAAATTTGAAAGATTTCGCATAAGGAAATTTTAGATCTATACATTATTTTTGGAAGGTGGTTTAAAAGGATTTGAAAGTAAATAAGGATTTTATAAAATTACTTTTGAGAATTAAATATTTGGTTTTTGGAATTTTTTAATTAGAGATAATTTAGTTTGAATTTGATGTTTAAAAAGTATTCTAGAAATTACCAAATTCCTTTAGTAGTATTTTATATTAATCTAGAGGAATTTTCGATAATGTGAATTATTTTAAAAGGAGTAGGACAGTTTCAAATGAAGTTTAAAATTTTAAATAATTTGAAAATTATATAAGTGGTTTAAATAATAGACTTTTGTAATTAACCAACTGTGGGAAAGAACGGAAAATTTCAAACTAAATCTCTTTAAATTTAGTATTGATATTTTAGATTGTATTGAATATATTGGAAATGAGCATTAAAAATGAAACCACTTCTACATCAATAGATGGTTGAATCATATGAGATGTGTGAACTTCTATATGATGAGAATTTTGAATAAACATAGTTCTAATGCCCAGAGGTATGGAATGTTTGGTAATATTCACTACAAGAAATTGTACTTTCAACTGCATTAGTAAACAGCGTTTTCTTTGTAACTGCTGACAAAAGAATTTTGAAAAGTAAAAATTAGAAACCTGAACGCTGTTTAAACAAACCCAAATCATTTTGGCAATTTTTTCATTACGCGGTTACTTTGCCGCCTTCCTTTCTTCCACTTCAACCTCACTCCACGTGAAAGTAAAATCCTAAATTTTCTCATGATATTTAAAACTGATTAAACAAGAATCTCCCATGAAAAATCATTCCTCTCTTAACCTCTCATGTAATATTCGATAAACTTGAGCCCCAATTCCCTTTGAATCCATCATTGGCAATCACTTGAGCCCTAAAGCCCCTTCAGTCCGTTATTGGCAGACACAAGACCATGAATCTGATTTAAAGTCCACTCAATAAAGAAGACTGCCTCACTCAAGAATTCCTGGACGATTTTCTTTAGAAACCAAATTTGAGTAATTTATTTGATCTTTAGATGCAACATTTGAATTTGCTTCTTTTTTGTTATTATCATGTATAATACTGCAGTTATGCTTGCAAGTTTAGAGAAAAATGATAGGTCTTTGTATTGCAGGGTTAATCAATAATCACCAGTTTTGTTTTAAAATGGTTAGCCAAGATTTAATCGTTGCTGGTTTTAGAATCAGTGTTTTAATCGTTGGGGATCTGTTGGCTGCATTCAATGATGCAATTAAGGATGGAGTTTGTTTGTCTAATTATCTTACAGTGCATCAATTTATATTTGTTTTGGATAAAATACAGACTTTTGGTGAACACGAAGAGCTATGTATGTGAAGTGATAGTGATCGTTGTCGATCATCTTGGAATGGTATCTTCTAACATCGAGCAGAGATTTAACACTTACAATAACGCTTCTCGAACTGAGCAAAGAATAACTGCCTGAGACAGAGAATACTTTCATGTCAACAATATACTTTTGGCCTGGACATTTCTTCTCTGCTATTGAGTGCTAAGTTCTCTAGACATCAGTGTCGTTATGTTTTGCCAGGTAAAGATATCTTCTGTATTAAATTCTTACTTAAAAAATTGTTGATTGTTAATGCCATTCTTCTTTGAATAGCGACTAGTACTAATCAACAGAAGGCAGAGAAACTCGGTGAACCTTCAGGGTACATTAACATCAGTAGTTAATTTTTTCTTTCATTTTCTAAGTATTGAAGCATACATATAAAGTAACATGTCAAATTTGGCAATAGGGTTGATCCTGTTCATGATGATAATGGTACTTGTCTGGGCATTAAAGATCAGTGTGAAATTGTTACTACTCAACTGCCATTTGATGCTAATACTGTCATTAAGCCCCAAATAGTTACACAGTCCAATACTGGTAAGAATTTCTTAAATTTGAACATAATCTGAGTAATTTTAAAATGAGATAGATGAGATTTAGATACTTCTTTCTTACTGTTTGATTAAGATATATAATTTTTAGGAACTGAACTTTCTACTACAGTTCCAATCTTCAAGCTTTCAAGATCATTGAAGCAATTCAACACCGGTTCTTTTGATTTTCTCACAGAGGTTTGATAGCTCAGTTTGCAAGAATCATCATGCTTAGTTTCTATTGTCAGTGTAAACTAAATTTGACCAATGATTGATTGCAGAATGCACTTATGCCTGGAAGTGGTAACCATAAGAAGAGATCTTCCTCTGGGAGACGTATTCTTTCATTTCTCAGAAACAGAAAACCCAGTGAGTGAAAGCATTTATAGTGTATATTCATATAACTGTCGACCTGTAAAATGCATATATGTTGTTCTAATTTGTTACGATGTATTGAGCATAAATGCAGTTCATGTACTGTTATGTACATTCGTAAGGCTTGCACGAAGTAGAATATTATCTCCAAGTGACACAATAACAATGACTAAATATAATTATGATTAGCATAAATCTTATGTATCAAAGTGTTTTCTTCTGTTTCCGACTAATCCAATTTATCCATTTATCTTTTATGATGATAAACGATGAAATCATTTGATTGACTATATATATGAACACACCAGATTGAACCGAAAATAGGGGGAACAATAATGGAATGAAGCTGATGCCATCTGAATTATGATTCAAGTAAAATGCTAAAGTTGTTCGGTAATGCAATCCAATGATGATTCCTTCATACAAATTTACAAATGTAAAAAAACAATAATTTCTTCATTATTGCTCCCCTGTTCAGCAATGAGTCCGAAATCAGTAGCTATTAATCAAATTAAGTCGAGGTCACTCTGAAAATAAGGAAATAAAGAGATCCTAATGAGTAGTAAAAGAATGTTCCTTTTGAATGCGTGAAATAACTTCCAAAACATGAACCAACCACACATTGCCATCCAACTCCATATATGTTATCAAATTCCTGTAACAAGCTCATATTACATAATAGAAGAAAGCTATAATCATGCAGTCATATACAAAGTATGGTATACGTAATGTTAATGAATTGTAGTGTAGTGTACCTTTTTTATATAGAAGGCAATTCTTCTATAGTCCAGGACATCGAAAAGGTCTAGAGCTTTATAAGCAAATGACATTGCTTGCAACTGCATTTCTTCATCCATGTCTGTATCACTGATCAATGCTTTTCCTTCCAACATCCCTCTCTACTTAAGGTTTGTATTTGTAATTGTAATATACTGAACGTATATATCATGTAAGCTGGATTAGCGTTGTTTACGTTGAGTAATATCACATTGCAGATGAGTGGAGCTACTCTATTGAACCTATGATTGCTGACATCTGATATTTGGGCAGTGCTTATTCGAATTTTCTTTTATAAACAGCAGGTATTCATTCTTCACTGTGATATTAATTATACTGCCATTTATTATGTATTGATGTATGCTTATATTCATACAATTTACTGCATCCAGGTTGATTGGTTATACTATTTTGCATTTGCAATTGTTACTGTTGGACTAATCATTTACTCTTTGAGGTATGCACATTTCAAACTTATTACTCTTAAATGAGAACACAACCTCATTATTACAGTTTTATTCTGATTTATGTGTCATCAAGACGATTCTGATTTATGTGTCATCAAGAGGAAATGCTTTGTTCAAGGTAACTATCTTTTATCTTAAACATACATAACAATTTTCTTGATCTCTTACATTCATATTTTATATATGTTGCAATTAATCTTGTGATAATAACAGTCATCACATACTTGCCTCTGTCCTCAGCTTCAACATCCCCTGCACAAACTTCCTCATAACCTTGCCTTTCGCCATTGCCTCACAGCATATCATTTCCTTCAACACTTCTACAACTTTCACTGTTCATACAACAAAACTGCTTCAAACCACTGCTTCATTCTCTATATTGCAACGTTTCCACTTACTGCTTCATACAACAACTCAAACCACTGCTTCACAAAAATCCACTGCCTCAAACTGTCAACCACGCAACATACCGTTAATACAAAAACTTCCTCATCCCTCTGCTACACACTTCTCTACACCAAAAATTGCCTCATCATACCATTTCATCCACCTTACTGTCAAAAACCATAACCTAGCCTCGTCAACTACCATCCCACATAATTTAACCATCTGCAACCTACCACTGCCCTACCTGTGATACCATCATTTTCTGCCTTTAACCACTGCTGCTCCATACACTCAGCCTCATCGCAGCTGAATCACCATCAAACCACCACCAACATAAACTGTGCACATATACTTGCCACAACCAATATACATCACTACTGCTCCTCCTTACAAAATTCCTGCCATACCATCCCAGTGCATTTTAACAACTACTCCACCTCTATTGCCTACTAAATACCTCACTACTTCAAGCAAACTTCACCAAACAGCAACAACCATTCACAGTGCAACCATCAACAGCCACTCCTTCACACATCACAACACCTTCAAACGGATAACCACTGTTACAATAGATTGGAAATTATTTGTAATTCTACATATTCACACCTTATTTAATCACCATTTCAAACACATTTATTTCTGTTTTATATTTTTTAATACAGATTTTAGATTGGCTGTTAGAAGATAGTATTTGTTTACGGATAATGGGAACATTAATTTTATTTTTCACAATATTACTATCTATTACAAATGGTTATATAATTTAATGGAGTGGAAATCATAGATTTCAATCAGTGTTACACTGTACACTGGTATAGCTCTACCCTAATGGTCAGTAACAGCAGTAGTTTCATAATATTTGATTTAATGCTGGTTGCCCAGGTTTTAGTAAAGATAACAAACAAAGTAACTGTTATTGGGAGGTTCCAAATTTGTGTGCATATTAATTTGCAATTTAAGATATTGGTAGTGATGACTATGCGGGTGGGTGCTGTCACTCACGATCGAGGCTGTCAACGTTTGGTAAGAACAACTCCATAATGGTAACATTTTTTTCAATGAATACCACTGCTGTATATATAATTATCTATCTACAAGTTTCTTCTATCCTACATAGCAAGTTTTGTGTTGCTGTCAGTTGGTTCCGGCAGAAGTAGGAGGGAAGGGAGAAGTGATATGCTGCAGGTTGTTGGAGATGTGGTGGAAGTAGACAGTAGAAAGGAGTTTGATAGGGTAGTTGCAATGTTGAACAGTGGGGAAGTAGATGGAGATGGTCAGATTGTATAGGTATTGAAAGTTAATGCAGTGGTCTGTTTATAGTTGCAAGCACTATGATGATGAATAGTTTGTGATTTCTGCTGGGGGTGAAGAAGTGGGAATGCTTTGGTTTGTGGTCTGTGTGAAGTCTGGTGAAGGGAGAAATGACCAGAAATGTTAAGTTTGATGGTTTTAGTGTTTTCAAGGAGCAGAGGGGTGGATTTGTTTGTGGTGCTTGAATGTAATTTGTTTGTGATTGGGCTTTGTCCTTTGATGTTGATGAATATAAGGCAGCAAGCATAGTTTGATAACAAGTCAGAAAGGGGCTGACAGATTGAGATGGTGGTTTGAACTGAATGAAGGGGATGGGAACAGTGTTGTTTGCAAAGTGAAGGCAGCAGGAAGGCAACAGTTGTGAATGGCCAGAGTACATACTACTTATAGGACACAGCATGTACATACTACTCTCTTATCTTCCTGATTCATGTTTTGTATGATCTATATTTACATGCCTTGCTTTCCTGCTTTTGATAGATTTGGCACTCATTTTTTTTACTACTAGATACTAATTCCCAATCTTGTTCATTCCTCACTGCAGATTCCTGTCACCAGCTACGTTTTAAGAGATTCACTCAAGCTAAAGTCCAACTATGCGGATATGGTTGTAGGCATTTGGTACGGACTTACTGTATTGATATTATATTTTTGTTTAACAGAATTTGTGGCAACTTGGTTTACTTTGTTATTTTTGTTTATGGATATTATTGAAACTTGGTTTATGGATGTCTTTTGTTTATTAATATTATCTTAACTAGTTTATGTAATTAATTAATAGTTATTAAACATGTTATATTTACTAGTTGCTTGAATATACTCAAAATATAGTTCTGGAATATTCAAAAATAGAGTGGAATATTAAAGCTGTTATATAAATAGAAGACAGCGTTTGATTAATGCTGTCAATGAAGAAACAACAGCGTTCAATTCGTGCTGTAATTATCTTTAAATAGTCAATAACAGCGTTTAGTACATGCTGTCGAAATAGTTGATGATTCAATAACAGCGTTTATAAAATGCTGTTGTAAACAGTTAAAGTAGAATTAAAACATCTCCGACAGCATGTTTAAAAACGCTGTAAAAACATTATTGACAGCTTGTAAGAAACGCTGTCAAAGTGATGTTTCAACAGCGTTTATCAAAAAGCTGTTGTAAGTTCTGTATATACGACAGCATGTCGTTATACAGCGTTTGAACTAACGCTGTTGTATCTTATTACAGCGTTTATCAAACGCTGTTAAAAGCCTTTTGTGGTGTAGTGATTTCTTTGATTATTCTTTTGATTCATTGTATAGGATATGGTATGATATTGAGTGGATTGAATGTTGAATTATGTTAGTATCCCTTACGATAGTTAGGAGGATTTATTGTCGTAATGAGAACATATACCATATAATGAATTGATCAACTGGGAAGAGATGTAGGATAGGCTAGATACATCCTATTTCAGACTAAGTGACATTTTGGCTTATTTTTCATAGGTACAACTACTTGTTGTATGGGAATACCAACAACGATGGGCATGCAGTGTTTTTGATGGAGAAGTTGATGTCCATGCAGTAAACAGTAGCACAACAAATAGGTCATGTGGAGGCACCAACAATTCTGGTCAAGGGATACCGGATGAAAAAGGCCATGCATCGTGGCTCATTCAGCATCTGGTAGAGTGCATTCCATACATAATGAGTTGTACAAATAAAACCATGATCAATTCATAATAGGTAAATGATTAATAAATGTGACTTTTAATAATTATGATTAGGAGTATATCATAGTTGAGTAGAATTGCAATTGTGGTCATATTAAATAGTGAATAACTTATATAACTTGACATTATGTACGTTATATGATGGAGATTGGGGCTAATATTGGGTATGTATGACATTCATTTGGTATTTTAAGAAATATGTTCAACATATCATTATCTATTATGGTTATATGCATCATTATGATGACATTACATTAAATCTAGGCATACTTTAACCCGTTATTATTTGTATAATACTCGGTTCAGTTCGAGACTTTACTGGTACATGTAGCATTTCTTAGATGTTGGGCTTATTGAGGAGATAATTATAAACTATATTGTATTTTGGAAGTCTATTATATATGTTTTCTTTTAATGCCTCCATGTATGTATATGTGATGATGTTACTTGTATATGGCATTTGACTTGTATCGATGTATATATTTTGAAGTAAAACAGATTTCTTGGTTTATAGACCTACTTTATTATGTATATGATACGACATTATACTTTATCACTACATATGTGACTTTGTTTTTCTCATTTACATTATGTATTGTTTCTTCATGGAAAACACATGTATCTATTGCTTTACGCCTATATCAATATGTTTATGCGATGTATTATTTAAGTTAAGTTACGTACCAATGTTACCCTAAGGGAATGTTCACTTATGGTCGCCTAATATTGATTGTACCAAAATTGGGCACAACACTCTTCGAATGTGTTTGAAGAGATAAAATAAAGAAAGTAAATGTAAAATGAGGCAGATCAAACAAACACACCAATCAACAGATAAGAAAAAGTACAGAAACACGCAAATTTAGATTGGTTCGGCGTATGGCCTACGTCGACTATAAAATGATCGATATTTATTAATTATAACTCGCTGGTTATAAGTGGATTACAATAGTACAATCAATGTATAGCAGCAATTTCAAAGAGTATCGACGTAGAGAGGCCAAAAAGTCCATTTTCTATAGGTCTAGGGTCACTATTTATAGGCGTAGGTAGCAAATATCTCGTCCAGGTCTCGAAGGACTTCTTCTCTTATGTGGGTGGGCCCACAGGATCGAGTTTAGATGATTTTGACTCGATCTAGGAGCAATACGAATTGAGTTTATATCGATCAATAATTGGTCCTTTTAGGCTGAAATTGATCAGGTACATTCTTGAGGTTGTAGGCAAGCTTCTTTGAAAATTTAGCGGCATTTGGACTCGTAGATTATGAGATATGATCGATGCAAGTTTGGATCTTCAATGTGCAAGCTGGTTCGTATCGCTTCCATTCGTGTTGTTGCACTTCGTAATGATAGCATGCATGTGTTGACTAGGTGACATGGCGCTATCTTTTAGGATTAATCCTCCTTTTATGCCAAGTGACCGAGTCTTACTCTTGAACGTGCTTCTAGTCGTGTCGATCATTTATATTCTCTTCGTGTTGCCATAGACTCAACCTCTTCATGTCGATTGTGACTCACTTGATCTTGTATCAAAGCCCATGCTTCTTTTCTTATTGATAACCCGCTTCTCTATTTTTATCGATCAAGTGATGATCTATATGAATTTGACTGCCTCTTTTCGATGGACACGAATAGGGACAAAACCTTGAATGGATATGAAGGGAACTTCCGGGATGGATGGTTACGCACTTAATGGTTTGAGGGATGGTAAAGGATGGATACGAACTAGGTGCTCTCTCCATGGATACAAATGACATTATGGCTTGGCTACGGTTATGAAATGGAAGGAAACGAAGTGAAGGGCCTTGATGGATACGAACATTGCTATTGTAAGGTGATGGATATGAACTATTTGGGTATGAACTATGCTTACCTCCTATGAAACTTCATCGATCCGTAACTTAAGTGTACGAACTTTGATTGACTTGAAAATAGAGATGTTAGCTTTCATAACTTTGCTTGTCATACTATATCATTTGCAGCTCGTTCCAGACTCGGACAAAAATCCATTAGTATCCATAATGAACTTGTGTATGAACGGCCTTCAAGATGGACTGTCCTTGGTTTCCAGTCAAATTCTTGGTGTCATGGCCTTTCCAAAAGGCGGGATAAAATTTATTCTCTAAAGTATGTCTTGTATGAACATGACGTGCTTTGAAAAGTTGCAACCTTCCATCTGAAAAATTCCATCTGATTTGATGTACAGTTGTTTTTTTAAGAGATGCAGCCTTCGATTGTTTCTTTATAATATAAATACCGAATTGGTGACTACCAATGATTGTGCTATGCACTATTGTAACAAAGTGTTGAATGCTAAAGATCTGTTGTTCATCATTGTGATTGCTTCTAGTGAGCATTCAATTCCCGTAAAATTTGAAAATTGAATGTTAATTCATCACACATAAATGCATGTTAACTTGAATCCTTCTAATGTTCATATGTTCACGAGTCGTTGTCAGTTTCCTCACATCGAATTCCATATCATCCTCTCTTGAATCGATGTGAAATACGATTTGTAACAACGCATAATGGTTTTTTCGGAGAAACTCCTCATATCGATCCTCTCCTAGATCGATGTTAAGTTGGAAAATATGCTTTGTACCGATGACGATTGATACGAGTTAATTACTCTTTGATATACATTGTATCAATGGAGTTAAGCAGGCCAATCATGACTTGGTAGTGGTGTCCATATTGATGGGAACCAATGGATACGAATGGTTGTTGCACTAATTGGATACGAATAAAGCACTTCGTATTAATATGTTCTAAATCGTTTTGAGGAGCTCTAATAATCATCCGCCTCTCATTTCGTATTGATAGGTTACCGGATACAAAAGATCCAAAATGCATTTGCTTTGTCTCAGTCATGTGATGGATACAAATTACTTTTCATATCAATGACGTTGAAACTGCCTCAACTAGTCACTGGATACGAACGGGTTTGCATAGCATTACTTTGAAGCGATATTGAATGGTTACGAAGAGTACTTCTTCTTCGTACCGACTGAAATAGAACTGGCTTTAACCAGGTACCTAACTAGGAGATGAATGGTCATTTCCCTAAGTATAAATATCAGGTACTTAGAATTTTTTTCTCCTTCTTGCTTTCGCATCCATTTCTGCCTTCATATCGCTTAACAACTCGAGAGAGAATTATTCTTGTCCCTTAATTTACTTCAATCCACTAATCCTTCGAATCATTCGCTCTAATTAGATAATTATTCCATAAAAATCAACTTAGGATGAAGGGACTCGAATTCTAGTTCCAAGCACTCCATGCCGCTGCCGATTCCAGTGATGGTGATGACTGAATGGGCCGTAGCAAGGACGAGGGAGGAAGGAAATATAGTCTAGGCCATGCAAGGAAGAAGGCAGAGGGATACGAAGTGACCCGTGGAAATTTTGGCTAAGCCTCTGCTTCGAACGTGTATCGATGATGAGGGAGAACGAGCCATATCGATCTAGATTAGGAGCGCTTGTATCGATCTGGGTTGTTGGTTTTCATATTGACTAGGTGAATATCTTCGTACCGATCGATCTAAGGCCCTACATTGATTTGAGGCGACCGACACGAAGACTTTGGACTTCCTGATCGATAGGAGGGTGTTTCAGGTGGTCAATATGAAATTGAGCATACCTGATCGATATGATTGCTTGTTATAGGATCGATATGCATGCACTCTTTTCCATCGACACGAACTTGCATATTGAATGGATACGAGTTGCCTTTCCTTGACCGATACGAATTAGAGTCTTTTCGTGATCAATCCAAGTTGAATCTTAACGAACTCGAAGCCTATTGTACATTTAAACATAATATTCCGACGAGCTTCCGCCTTGCATAATTGGACTTTACTATTTCACCGCATATTTGACTGCCCTTCGAAGCTCGAAGATGGAACTATAATATGACAACAGTTAACGAACTTCAATTTGAATTGATCTCCAAAGTCTAGATGTCACGGTTGTGGCTGTCAGCGATGACGGTCACTCCGGTTGAATTCTGAAGTTTCATTATTCGATTACTTTGTTAATCTTCATAGAATTTTCTTAAGTAACTCACTTCACTGCACATTCATGCATTTCACACTGGAGAACACATGGGATCATTGTCACCTAATGATGGTTTTTGATGAGTTGATTAGCTATAGAACCCGGGTGTTCATAGCAACAAAAAACTCAAAGCCCACCCCCTTTGTAATAGAGATGCCGGCCATCGCGGCCGAAGTCATAAGTCCAGCTTCGGACAAGCTACCAGGAGCAAGCTTCATTGGAAATCCACAAGATTCTGTACCATCCAATGTTTTTGAAGATATGTTAGGGAGAATTTTCTTATGGCACGGTTATCGTTGAATGATGTCCTGCTACCAAGGCCGAATGATAGGCCATATACTCCGCCAGAAGGGTACGTCGCTTTTAATCGATTTTCCTACACAACCTAGACGCTTCCATCGTCCAATCAATATATTCAGGAGGTGTTATCTTATATATGGATTGCCCCGTCATAGTTACATCTGAACAGGTGCGCTCTTTTGAACAGCCTATTCATTATCTTTATGGAGCACCTTTTTTGGCCCCCAACTCCAGAGGAAGTCAGATTCTTATTCAACGTAAAGACTCGGGGAGATAACCCATCTTTCACATTTTTATAGGGAGTCAGAAATTGCCAAATTGTGATTGGGACTTGGAACAAACTTAGTTACTTCAAAATCGAGTGGTTCTATGTTTTGTGCCCATAAGGATTCGCTAGACGGTGGTTAGTTAGACGTAAGTGTTGCATTTTCTCTGGCGACTAATTGGTTGATCTCCATTAATACTGAGTTTAATGTTGTTTTCTTTTTATAGCTTCAATTCCTTGACCTGAAGGCGATCAATTTAGGGAAATCATCAGGATTCTCAAGAGGTGCCGAGCGAGATTAGAGAGATCAAAGCGGTGCTTACGGATGAAAATCTATGGGTTGTTTGGCTAATTGACAGAGACTAGAGCATAAGGCTTAAAGGATCTCTTAGGGCAGCTCCAATAAGACGAGCTAGGCGTAGAATGCCTAGACTTGTAATCATTGAGCTGGGTGGCGAAGAGGATACACCCACTAAAGATGACCCCGTAGACGGGCCCTCAGATAGTCCTCGATGTTGAGAGGAAAAAAGAAAAGGCAAGGTGGTTGCTCATAAGCTTCGTAAGTCTACGAGATGGAAATCCATGGTCATGTCGCTACCAGCTGCCGATGTTATAATTTCGGAGGCTCCTTGCTCACATATGGAGAATCCCTTTGAAGCACTTGCAGACATTCCGATTTCGGACTATGTGTCGCTCCAAGAAGATACGGATTGGAAGGGCTTTAGATCTAGGCGAGTCAATTCCTTTGAGTATGGCAATATAACCGGTTGGTCGTGGGGTTTGCACATTCATACACACACTCCACGGCACTACACAATTTCTAATCGCAAGCTATTCATCTCTAGGAAATACCAACTCTGTTTCTCTTTTCATTTTATAGTTACGAGTCGAGGTGGGAATCTATGCTTGGTAGCCTTCGTTCTACGCACCTCTCATCTAGCTCATACTCTGAGTCTCGCAGACGTGAGGCCGATAGAGACCGCGATCATGGCTATTCCAGTCAGGAGAGGGAGCGTTACGAAAGGGAAAGGGACATTGAGTAAGAGAGGGAGTATAGGCGTCGTTCCTGGTCACACTCTCCGCCACCTAGAGGACCATCACAACCTTCTAGTTCTGGCAAACAACCCCTTGAATCTTCGTGCCAAATACCATCCCCTCAAGCAGCTAGGACTGACTAATAGCGTCGGATGATTGAAATCGAGGCTCCCGTTGTCACTGAACAAGCCATCACAAAACCCACCGAGGAAGGAGCGATTAGAATCGCTAAGTTGAAAAAGGATTTTCCAAATATCTGCTATGGCGGCTTCATCTTTCCTCTACACATAAAGCAAATTCCCAACAAGGCAGAACAGACGATGCATGACTATATACACGATGTTTATAGCCAATCGAGAATGGATGAAGACCGTAGATAAAGTTTTAGCCGTGGCCTTTAGGCAGCGAAGACAATCGAGAAATTAGGAACTAATCTCGCTCAGAAGCACTGCATAATTCAAATGCTTAACAATGAAAATGATTTTATGAGAAATTCAGGATCAGTGGCTAATATAAGAGTCGATGAGGCAACTCGGAGGATGTAGAAGATAAGGCGAACACACTTAGCCCTCGTTGAGGAAATGGGGCACCGGACCACCACAGTTATGGCTGAAAGAGATGGGGCGCTAAAAGAGCTTGAGGAGATTAAAGCTAAGTTTTCTAAAGTCGTCGAAGAAATAGACAATGCAAATAAAGCCACTCAGGAAGTATGCGAGTAGGCTGTGGCGCTCAAGGACAAGAAGGATGCGGCAACGCTAAAGGTTCAAGAAGCCGAAGCCAGGGTTAAGGGTAAAGTGAGAAGGGCAGAGGCCAGGTTGGAGGGTGACATTGAAGATATCCTCATTACATATAATGCCAACGTTCTGAAGCATAAAAATCTAAGTTGGCTCGAAGATTATCCATCACATATATACAATGCTTGGTGCTACGTGGTTGAAGATGAAAAAGCGTAGCACCACACTGAATCCATCGATGAGTTTGAATTGGAGAATCAGGTGCTGAATGAGGATGAGAGAAGAGTTCTCCATGACATCACTGTCACATTTGAGAAAAAGAAACTCGCTACTCAGCATCCGGAGGCCGGAGAGGGTTCCAATGTTGAACATGATGGTGCGGCTCCGAAATTCCAATGCCAACCCAGTCCGAATCTACTCCTACGGTTGATCCTCTATCTGTGCCTGCATACAATCCTGATCAACCGCAGTTGTCTCTAGCTCGAAATTCCAATGCCAACCCAGTCCGAATCTACTCCTACGGTTGATCCTCTATCTGTGCCTGCATACAATCCTGATCAACCGCAGTTGTCTCTAGCTCGCGAGCATGTCCCTGAAGCTACTCCGACTCTACCCACGATCCATTTTGAGGAAGGTATTCTGAACATTTCTCGCATTTTCTCGACGTCGGGAGTGTTGTTTTAAAGTAGTTACGAACACATTTTCTCTTATCTCTATTTAGCGATAGGAGCTTCATTGACCATGCCCCTTGCAACTCAAGAGCCGCATCATGAGCAGAAGGCCCTTATAATAGAGGCAACCATAACAACGGCCGCGACATCAACTGATGGAGTGCAGGGGAGCTCTTTTAATTTTGATGAGAAGATAATGGAGGAACTCCTTGGTCATCAAAGTGACTTTCTTACCGACCTGCCATTCGTTATGGGCGGAGGCATATTCATGATCAGCTCTTTGGGCCCAACCGCCAACATCTCTGTGGATGCTCAAACAATTCATGAACAATAGATCATAGTGAAGGTTAATTTCAAGATGGAAGTGGCCGCACAAGACACTTCCATCTTGAAGGTGGTATGGAGGGTCTTAGCCGATCTCTTTTGCGAATGATTTCTCTCGACGGTCTATTGTCGACACTGGTATGCCTCCCTCGTCTTCCAATATCAAGAGTGTTCCTATCTCTCTGACTCTACATCCAGAAAGTGTTCCAATTCCTATGAGTTTGGAGGAAGAGGTCGCCATAATTCCCCGGTTGGAGATCAACCATCAAAAGGCAAAGGCTCGAAGAGGCACCCGAGCGGTAGCTCCAATGGGTCAATGTCAAAGAAGAAGAAGAAGAAATCGAGAGAATGGACATGTCTTCTCCCTTTCCTTTTTTTGTAGATAGATGGAATTTTTTTTGCTTCCTGCAGGTCGTGTATACATGTAGGTTCGGCCCTTGCTAGTAGGATTTCATGGAATAATTTTTGTACTTATCCTTCTTTTCCAAAGAATAGTTGGAAAAAAATCCCATTTTGTCTTCAGCATAGTTTTGTGTTTATTTGATTAAGTGCTTTAGTAGTCGAACTTCCCATGTACTTATAAGTCCTTAATCTCTGAATCAGACTTGAGTTTGTTTGCTATGTCCCGAAGTTAGAGCTTTGGGTTATAACTGAAAGTTAAGTCGAGTCTCATTATTGTACTGTTTCAATCAGTAGCTGGTACTCGGGTCTCGGGTAGTTGCTTTCCGCCTTCGATAAAGTGAGCTTAACATAATCGAAACGAAGTTGAAACGAGACGAGTTCAAGTGGTCGGATCACACCTGCTCATCTATAGGTACTTGCATCCATACTCTGGAGATTACACTTGCACGTTGGCGGTTGGTCATGCCGGTTTAATATTCAAAGATATGTCCTCGGGGACTTAAGTTATTCTATGGGCGGTTAGTTATACCCGTTGATATTTAGAATTTCATCCGCACTCTGGCAACCTAGATTGATTCGTGGGTGATCAATCACACCTAATTTGTGTTTATATCCGATCTGCAATTCGGGGACTTAGAGTTGTCTCATGGGTAGTCGGTTCACACCCGATTTGTATTTATACTCCAATCCGTAGGGACTTAGAGTTAGCCGATGGGTGGTCGGTTACACCCATTTTTACGTTTATACTCCAGTTCGCACTCTGGAAATCTGGAATTGGTTAATAGACAGTCGATCACATCTGTTTTGAGTTTTAAGATATTGTTCGCACTCCGAAAACGATAGATTTATCAGGATCGTGGACAGTCGGGTTATATCCACCCTTAGTTAACAAGTTAGGTCGTTAGATGGATGGATCCATCCTCCTCGAACTAGGTTTGAACACGGGCCAAGTTGTTAGGAGGATGCATCCACCCACTTCGAGCTTGCATTTGTATGTTTATACTCTAGCTCGCAATCTAGGAACCGGAGTTAGTTAGAGGTTTATCGTGTATCAATCCTCTTTTCGCTTTAGTGTGATAGCTTGCCCCTGAGCTCGGGTTTAACTTTGTGAGTGATCGGTCGTATCTCGGTCACTCCCTATTTGAATAAATCCCACCGTATTGTGGAACTTAGCTCTCCGTGCATTGTAATGGTCGTATGATGCATTTTAAAAATCACTGCTCTGGCTCGAAGAGATTGCATTTTATTGCTGAAATAAGAAAACATGGCTAAGTCAGTTGCCTTATTATAAATTCAAATTTTGAAATGCATAAACAAATTGCAAATGAAAAGCAAACTGAATGAATAAATAAAGCTTGTTATGTGTAGTAGCAATGAAGGCTATCGCTATTCTAGGATCTCGACAAAGTGAGAACATTATTGGTTGATAATTTAAAGGTGCCATCTCCGAGTCTTCGTTCGATAACATACGGCCCTTCCCACATTGGTTTCACATGCAAAGGGACTGGGTAAATTCTCTTAAGGACGAGATCGTTGAGTTCAAAGGTTCGGGGTCGGACCTTGGCATTGTACAATTGGGCGACTCGACTTGGTACATGGCTACCCTTAAATCAACCTCTTCTTGCTTGTCGTCCAATAAGTCCAGAGATTCGGCAAGTAATATAGCTTTTGTCTTCGGGTCACAATATGTCACAGATGAGAAGGCACTTCCAACTTGACCGGAATAATGGTTTCTGAACCGTAAGAAAGTGAAAATGGAGTGTGGCCGGTTGCAGACTTGTAGGTTATTCGATTAACCCATAAGGCCATAGGAAGTTCATCAACCCATTTACATTCAGTCTTTTTCAATCGTTTCTTCAGAATGGACTTTATAACTTTATTAACAGCTTTGACCTATCTATTCGCTTGAGGGTGTGCAACTATAGAGAATTTATTTTGGATATGGAATCGTGGATAGAAATTCTTGAACTCAATGCTATCAAATTGGGATTCATTGTCAGTGATGATGGTATGTGGGAGACCAAATCGACAGATAATAGTGTACAATAAAGTTGATCGCTTTCTTCATTGTGATAGTAGCAAGAGGCTCGACTTCCGCCCATTTGGTAAAGTAATCGACTGCAACGATGGTGTACTCCGTGTCACCTTTATTTAGAGGTAGAGACCCAATAATGTCGATGCCCAATACTACGAATGGCCATGGACTAACCATCTGAGTTATTTCGATAGGCGGGGCTCTTGGAATCCAAGCATGTTTTTGACAATAATCGCATTTTATGGCATAATATGATGCGTCGCAATTTACAGTCGGCCAATAATAACCATATCAGAGCACTTTCTTAGCAAGAGCTTTCCTTCTAGTGTGATCACCGCATTCTACTTCGTGTACAACATGCAATACTCGATTGATTTCGTCGTGGTCGATACACCAGAGTAAAGGAACAAAGTACCCTCTTCTATACATGACTCTGTTCTGAAGTGTGAACCACGAAGCCTTTCGAAGAACTTGTCTTTTTTCACGCCTGTGCTCTGGCAAGGTCCCATGCTCGAGATAGTTTTTGAATGGAGTCATCCATGACTCCTTATCAATTATGACTTCAAGTACTCAGTCGGTCCCCATTTGATCAATACTCGAGGAAGATAATGTCTCGATGGGAATGAGTCCCATTTTCTATGCCTTGTCGGTACTGGCTAACTTTAACAAGGAATTAGCTTTCTGATTGTGTTCTCGGGGTATGCAGTAGATGGCATGATGATCGAATTGATTCAATATTTCCTGGACCCGAGCGAGATAAGCGACCAGTTCTCGGTCTTTCGCCTGGTACTCCCACCGAACTTGGCACACGACCAACTGTGAATCGTAGTAAATCTCCACCTCAACGACTCTTAAATCTCTGGCAAGCCTTAGTCCGGCGAGCAGGGTTCGTATTCGGCCTCGTTGTTAGTCGCATGAAAATTGAACTTTAAAGCATAGCATATAGATCGCCTTCAGAATTTCAAGCACAACTTCTACGCCTGAGCAGTGGTCATTTGATGCACTATCAGTATGTAGCTTTCAGATATGTTTAGGAGATCCACTGTTTTTGGGCAAATCCTACGAGATTGCGAATTCAGCGATGAAGTCTGCTAGGACTTGCTCTTGAATAGATAGGCTTAGTGTGTAAGCGATGTCGAACTGACTCAGCCTAATATTCCATTTGAGTAATCTACCAGACCTCTTAGGCGACGTAAGGACAAATCGTAACTGTTGGTCGGTGTAGACAGTGGTAGGATGAGCCTGAAAATACGGATGGAGCTTTCTCGAGGCAATGACAAGACAATAAGCTAACTTATCCAACTTTGGATAATTTCTTTCTACACCGGTCAGCTATTTGCTGATGTAATAAACTGGTCGTTGCTTCCAGTCCTCCTCCCGAATTAAAGAAGCAATGATTACGTTTTCTGACACCACCAAGTAGATGTATAGTCTCTCGTGATCAATAGGTTTTGACAGAATGGGTGGTGTGGACAGGTGTCGAACTAGTGCTCGAAATGCGCCCTCACACTCTGTAGTCCAATCAAAGTTCCATTTTCCTTTTCTGATTAGATCAAAGAAGGTAATGCATTTATCGTTGGATTTTGAAATGAACCTGCTCAGTGTGCTACCTTTCCGTTGAGGCTCTGAACATGCTTTATAGTCGTAGGAGTCCCAAGATTTCTAATTGCCTAGATTTCTCGGGATTGGCTTCGATTCCCTTGGCATTAATGATGAATCCATGGAATTTTCAAGACGCGACCCCAAAGTGACATTTCAACGGCTTGAGTTTCATTTTGTATTCTCAGAGGATGTTGAACATCGTTTCCAGGTCTTAGATATGATTGGTGGAGAATAGTGACTTTGCAAGCATGTCGTCCACATATACCTCCATGGTCCTTCCGATCTAGTTAGCAAACATTCAGTTGACAAGTCTCTGATTGGTGGCCCCGACGTTCTTAAGTCCAAATAGCATCACTTTATAACAATAGAATCCTAAATTGGTGACAAAGCTGGTATGCTTCTGATCAGGTTGGTGGTGCATCGGTATCTAATTGCGGCCAGAATATGCGTTCAAGAAGTGGAAAACTGTCTTTAGGGCTAGCTTTATTCATGTCCGAGTAGTCAACGCATGTTCTCTATTTCCTGTTAGATTTCCTGGCAAGTACAGGATTGGACACCCATTCTAGATATAACGCATCTCGGATAAACCCGTTCGACCTATGTTTATTCAGCTCTTCCTTAAGGGCGGCAGATCTCTCTAGATCCATACCACGTTTTTTTGCATGACCGGGACATGCCATGGGTCAATGTTCAATGTGTAGCTTGCAATGTCCGGTGAGAATCCACACATGTCGGACTGCGTCCAAGAAAACACATTGAGGTTTTCTCGGAGAAACTTAACCTATTCCTCCTTCATCTGTTAACCTAGCTGGGATCCAATCTTTACCATTTTAGAATTATCATCACCATCAATCGGAACATCGACCGTCGGCTCTGTTGAAGAAGCCTGACTATCTTTGACTTCGTCCTCGCTTTTATTATCTCTTGGGTCAAGATCTCTTGGGAATTGGTTGTGGTGCTTGGACATTGGCCCAGGCGTTAACTGTCAACTACCCACTAAGCGGATGCAGAGAGATTTCTCTATGCCCTTTCCTTTCTCTTATCATTGTGCCTCCCGTAGCTCAACAACATATAGGCTCGTCCAGCAGGCTAGTCACCCTAAATGACTCCGACTACATTATCGGTAGGGAACTTCTAAGTTAGACACCAAGGGGCAATAGCGGCCCTGAACTCAGCTAGGTCTGATCGACCCAAGAAAGCGTTCTATGGTGAATCAATATCCAATACAATAAACTGCAATATCTGGACTCTTCCGCGTCCTCCAACTCCCGACTCCACTGGTAGCTCCACCATTCCAGTAGGAATAGTCTCACTTCCATTGGAGCCATGAATACGAGACTGACAAGGCTTCAAATCTTTCGCTTCCATCTTCATTTAAATCAAAGGCTTGCTTAAAGAGTATGTTCACGGAACTTCCACTTTCCACTAAGATCCTCTTCATCCAAGCAGGATCTATCGGAGCTAAAATGACTAGTAGATCAATGGTTGAGGCTTCGACTCTGTCGAATCCCTGTCTCGAAATACGATGTCGTCTGTCATCGTTTTCTGTTGTTTGGTCGGAGTGCAACATTTGAAGCTCGCTTGCCTAATAGAGCTGACATATGACTCCATTTTCCTCTGGCTCCAATCCATTGGATGAGGACCGCCACTAACAGTGTTAATCACTAACCACCCAACGGTATGAGCGGGTTCCTCCGGTCTAACCTGATTTGGTATTTGGTTTTGATTCGACGGGCCCACGCCTCCAGATAATGGTGCCCGAAAAAACTATTCCAACTTTATTTCTTGGATGAACTTCTCAATAATATCCTGTAAATGACGGCATTCGTTTGTATTGTGGCCATAACTACCATGAAATCTACAAAACTTCCCCGTTTGAATCTGTTTCTCTGACGACTGCTTCAGAGCAAGTTTCTTATATTGGACAGTATTACTAGTTTGTAAGTACACATTTTCCAGAGACGTATTTAAAAGAATATATGTGTCAAACATGGGAGCCCTATGCCGTGCTCTGTGATTCTGATCTTGCTTCATACCTTGACTTCCATCGCTTTTCTGTTGATTTTGCTTATTCTGTATATTTAACTTCACCTTTCCAAAACTCTCCCCGGTTTGTTTTACAACGAAGTTTCTTTGGATTCCTTCCACACTGGGCCCCACGTCATCCTTTTTCCTAGACTGTTTTGCATCCTCTCTTCTCAAGAACAGAGCTGCCTTGGAATAGAATCAGTCCAGCAACGCAGGTGATTTTCTGGCCAACCAGTTGCCAATTTTCGAATCAGGATCGATTCCCTTAGTCAGTGCCATAAGATTGGAATTGCCATTAGGATTACAAATCTCAGTGCATGTGGTGTGAAACCTCTCTAGATAACGTCTGAGTGTCTCTCCGGGAGCTTGAGTGACGTTGGACAAGGTATTAACATCTTTGGGCCACGTGACATGCATGCAAAACTGTTCAACAAACTTCATTTCCAACTCGTTGAACCATTAGATAGATCGGGGTAGTAGACGAGTAAACCACATAGTTCTGATGCCCATATGGAAATTAGGAAGCTTCGGCTCTTGACCGCATCATCAGCCCATGTTGCATTCATTAACCATTCATACTTTAAAATGTGTTGGTTAGGGTATGAGCTCCCTTTATAAATAGGTAGAGTGGGCATTCTGAATCATCGAGGCAGTTCAACGTAAAGGATGTCGTCAGTGAAAGGGGTATGACTTTGGGAGATTTTCCAGTTGTCATTGATAAGGCCTTGGATTTAACGGATCATCTAATGGATCATTTTCGGGATGTCTGGGCATGCTGAACCTAGGTGTGGTCATGTTCCAAAATGCGGGGATGGGTTGGTCGCGGTCGATGGTCTATGTCTTGCCTCCTTGGCTCTAGGTCTTTAGGAACATAAGGCTCAGGAGCATACCCACGCTAGCAATGGTTCAGATCCTCCATTCGGTTTCGAGTGTCAGCTCCCAACTCAGTAGTAGTGGCAGCAGCGTGGTTGCTAGTAGTATGATAAGGAGCTGTCCCACCTTAGGATGAGGATTCGATCTGGTGGCTGGTCGATGAGCCAACTCTCAGTTGCACAAGATTCAGAGTTCGTTGATGTCCGGTAGCCAGTGTATAGCTTCCATCTTGCCGTGAGCATATGAATCTATGATTGTAATCAAAAGAAGCTGACTTTTATTGGATGAGTAGGAAGCGTGATCCCTTCTGGATATCCTTCGTCTTTCATGGTGCAGCCGATTGGTTAACTCCGCGTTGGCACGGAGCTACTGGTTAAGCTAATGACGTCTTTGAGTCAGCTCTTTCATCATTAGCTAGAACTCCTGCCTGGTGACAGGGCCTTGTGGATTCGAAGGTCCGACGACATTTTGGTCTGCAAAGGGAAGTTGTGCGGGATTCTACCTATCCCGTCCTTTTGGATCTGCAGTGGTTGAGGAAGTCCTGGCAGCAAACATGGTGAATAGTGAAGTTCTCTCCTAGACTTGATGCAAATCTAAATAAGATAAAAGAACCTCTAGGCTTTATATCTGGATCTTCTCCTTAGATTCTCGCAATCCAATATCGGCAGTACATCCAATAAGCAGGAGAAAAGCTGGGTTCTCTCAATGAAAGCACCGAAGTGTTTGTACCAAAATTGGACACAAGACACTTCGAATGTGTTTGAAGAGATAACATGAAGAAATTAAATGTAAAATGAGGTAGATCTAACAAACATACCAATCAACAGATAAGAAAAAGTACAGAAACACATGAGAGTGGTTCGGCGCATGGCCTACGTCTACTATGAAATGATCGATGTTTATTGATTATAACTTGCTGGTTACAAGTGGATTACAATAGTATAATCAAAATATAGCAGCAATTTCGACAGAGTATCGACGTAGAGAGGCCAAAAAGTCCATTTTCTATAGGTCCAGGGTCGCTATTTATAAGCGTAGGCAACAAATATCTCACCCAGATCTCGGAGGACTTCTTCTCTCACGTGGGTAGGCGCACGAGACCGACTTTAGGTGATTTCGACTCGATCTAGGAGCGATACAAATTGAGTTCTTATCGATCAATAATTGGTCTTTTTGGGTTGAAATTGATCTGGTACATTCTTGATCTTATAGGCAAGCTTCTATGAAAATTTGGTGGCATTTGGACTCGTAGATTGTGAGATATGATCTTTACAAGTTTGGATCTTCAATGTGCAAGCAGGTTCATATCGCTTCCATTCGGTGTCCACTTTGGAAGTAATATCCATTTGGACTCCTGAGAAATGGACCTACCGTAATAGCCTTCAGTATCCACTTAGGAAGTAAAATTATGCGATATCACTTAAAAGCCAAAAGATTATACCCTTATATGTCTTAATGATTTTTCTGTATCATTTCAAGAAACAAAGGTATACGACATTCTTTGCTACATTGCTGAGCTGCAAGATGCATTGTTGTTTTCTAACACTTCTTATTTTGCTATTGATATGGGGTGTTATTGCTGGATTAATGATTAATAACACCCTCTTTCGCTTTGATGATGTGCGATGGCAGTAACATACTATAACTCTTGTAGATACAGATGATCTTCGACTCCAATGTCGCCTTGCGACATTCTTTGGAGGCTAATAACATGCGATACCAAAGGGTGACAGCATCATCTAGAATTTGACATCAATTCTTACCTTAATCAAATGTAGCATTGGCTTCATACCACATCACTTACTAATGATATGCAGCACGAACGAGATGCGGCATCATTGATATACGACATTGAAGAGAGGCAGCATTGCTATAATGTAACATGCTTTTGTACATTGTTAGTTGGTGGCAATTCTATATATATGATTTCTTTAAACCAAAACCCTTTAACTGGTTACAAACGACATGTCGCATCAATGGATGCGGCATTGATAAAGCGCGACATAGATGATACGCGGCATTGATTAAGTGGTTCATGGATGATATGCGACATTGATTAAGTGCAGCATGGATGGCATGCAGTGTCCTCTTTATCCTTTAATGATGGAGCACAACATCATTATGGTTGTAGGCTTTCGATGTCTTTCAACATGCTAGTCTTCAACATTGACTTTCGTACTGATGAGGTGCGGCATTCCATGCCGCATTGATGATGCGCAATATCGCTTAAGGCACGACATTGCTTGCAATAGGTTCATCATCAACTACTCTTGTGTTGATGCGAAATGATTTTGCCTATGCAAGATAATTTATGCATTCAAGTCTGACATCTTCATTTGTCAATAAGTTCGACATTGCTTTACTTTCATAAGTCTGATAACCTATGTCGCCCGTGGATTCGATATCACTTTAGCTATCACTTTAGCTTTGACGTTCTTATGCTTCTTATGATATTATCTTAGAAGCCCTATTGTAAACTCATTGATTCGACATCATATTCCATTGCCTTCATTATTATTTCCTTTGGGAAATAGTGGATAACAAGTTTTAAAATAAAGTATTCCAAAAAAAAGTGCGCACCTTCAAAAAAAATCATTTTCAAATTTGCAATTTTCTTAATTCTTAAAATTGCAAATAGTAAATATTCTTTTCTATTTCAAATGACCACTTTTCCTTTATTTTATAGGTCCATAAAAAGGTAATAATTATTACTTTTACAATTTTTAAAAAATATATGTTGTTCAATCATGTTATGCATTTACTTTGTCTCTAATATGCTAATTAAAGATTGTCTTTTATCATACATATTTTTCCCTAAAAATTCCCTACTTAAAATTGATAGGGTTAGGGGTATTCCCTAGGGGCAATTTTGTAAATTATTGCAAATTATTAGCTCTATAATATCTCATTCAAAATAAAAGGTATTTTCTTTATAATATATATACCTATTATAATGTGTTATATTAATTATTTATTTAATTTAAGTATATTTAATAGAAAATACATAATTATATGTTTTATGGCATTAATTACAATGTGTTGTAGTCACGAGAAATTTATCAAAATGAAAATAAACATATTGTTTCTAATATTCATAGTTAGGATGTATCAATACTGTATATCGATACATCCTTGAGACTGGAGCATGCAATAATCCCCAAATGTTGAGTGGTGTATTACTCATGGCAACAAGGGCATCAAAGGGTTATATACTGATAGATATTGGATAACCATGGAATGACTCATTCGATAGTTTTGGTTGGTTAATATAAATAACTCAAATGGAGAATATCGAAATGACAATATTATATAGTTCTCTCGACTTGAGAATATTGTTAAACTTCAATGTGGACACTCCTCTTTGATTATAGTTAAATCTTTACATAACACTCATCGAGTGACTATATTTGGGTCTAAGTTAAAGTACTAGAAGTGAAACACTATTTAATGGAGAATTTGTCTCCTCAATTATATTAGGTTAGTATCGCGGTCAACTGTAGTTAACTCAAAGTCAAAATCTCTAGCCAGAGCAGTTCAGTTAATGATAATTGTTATATTGAAATAATGACTTTATGTTTGGATTATACAAGTTGAATATGGATGATATTGGAATATCACCAAAACCAAATTCCATAGGCCCTAATGTGATATAGTTTCGATGAAGAGTTTTGGAGTAAAAAATCGTCACTACCAAGGACCACTTAAAATAGTAAAATTGGATTTTACCAAAAATGTATAAATGATAAATTTAGCTCTATTTTCATACCACTAGCTAAGGTGACGTATGAACGTTAATATTTAAATTGTTCGGTATTAATCGTTTACTAAATGTATACTATGAGTCACACAACAGAAATGTTGAATGCTCCGAAATACCACATAATTTAAATAATTATAATTGTTATAAGTTAATTAAACTAAATAAAATTTGTGAAATATTAATCATAAAATTTTAATTGATTTATTTTAATTAATATTTAACAAATGTGTACATGAAAGTAATATATGTACACACACACATGCACACACGAATCGATATATGATACAGATAAGCATTTAAATTGGATTTGAATTTTGTAAATATTCAGTGGGTCTGAAAATGTATATGGGCCCATATGCCCATTAATGTGGTCGGACGTGCTTGAGGGGAAGGAGGTGTGATATTTATTTGAAATATGGAGTTTGAATTACTAAGGAAAGGAGATAGAAAGGGAGATATAGATCCCACTTTTCTATCTTTTTTTGTCTAGTTAAATCGACATCCCCCATCATTTTTTTCATTGCTTTTTTAGTCTTCCCTTCCTCCTAGTTCCGATTGCAAGCAAAGAGCCTCCCCTTTTTCTTTTTTGGCCCAAAATTAAATCAAATCAAATATAATAAAAAGGTATGGTTATCTTTTCGGTTAGCTGCATTTATGGAAGAGAAAGGATTCGATACAAGGAGTAATTTTCTGATCCAACGTTCAAGGTGCAATACCAAGGACACAATACAGGTAATATCTAATTAATATCCACTTATGTATGTATTTATTTATGTCATTACATATGTGTCGATTAGAAATATAATAATCATGAATTTATATATTTATTTGCTGTCAAATTTGTGTATGTACTTTTCAAAAATTATTATCATTACATATATACATTTTTATTTTTGGCCACCTACAAAGTAATTATTATTCTTAATGTTTTTAAATTAAAATTTTTATTTTATAATTTGTGTTTGCATATATACGTCACTTAAGTATATTATTAATTTTTTTCATATATATATATATATATATATTCTTATATGTATAAAGGTTTAAAAAAGTAC
Organism: Allium cepa; assembly: GCA_030765085.1. NCBI lineage: Eukaryota > Viridiplantae > Streptophyta > Magnoliopsida > Asparagales > Amaryllidaceae > Allium > Allium cepa. The sequence continues at coordinate 890,402,091 of CM060929.1, forward strand.
ATAAATATATATATAATTATATTAAAATCAAAAAAAATGAATCTTAGAAAATATTATGCATATATGAATATATGGATAAGGATTGACTACACCTCATTTTTGTTACATATCAAATCGAGGCACCTCATTTTTGCTACATATCAAATCCCCTCGATTTCAGTATCATGTTCTGATTTAAGCAATTATAGTCTATCTCTCCTATCACTTATATAATTATTTAAATGGAAACATTTGGTTGATATTGCGAGGATTTAAGGTGCAGCAAAAATGAGGTGTGGTTGATCCAAGCAACCACCCTCTTCACACACACACATATCTATATATGTATGTATTATAAATATAAAATGTTTGCGAAAAGTATAGAGGTAAAAGATTCATAAAATCCATACGAATTATAATTAAAGAAATTTGTTTTGCTTTAAATCCGCGTGGATTTAAATTTGAAAATAAACATGTTTTTTAAAAAAGTGTTTTAGCCAAAAGTAAAAAAGTTAGGTTTGTATTATTATTGCTTATATTTATAAATTAGTATTTTATAAATAACTTTAAAATTAAAAATAAAATATAATTTCGAATTTTTAATATATTTGTGTATGTGTGTAAATATATTTAAATATATTAGTATTTGAAATTTGAACTGGTTTTAGTTGTAGATATAGATCTAATATTAAATTTACCTTTTGATGTTTTAAATACAAATTTGAATTGTTTGAATTAGTCTATGTAAGACATTTTTAATATTTATCAATTTATATATATATATATATATATCATGTAAATAAATAAGCACATGTGTATATGTATAAATTAATAATTGATAGCAAATACATATATAAAGTGACTAGTGTGTCCATTGCAATATAAATCCCAAAACTTATATACGAGCACATTAAACCATGTAAACATCAGTATGTTGCACACACACACTTACACGTATGTGTATATTTGATACACATATACACTTATATATTGCACGTACATACATACATATTTGTATATATAATCAAATATTGTATTAATAAATTAAATAAAATAAATATTTTATTCAAAATTATTCAGATATGATTTAAATTATTTTAGACTTCATTGGTCTAACAAGGTCCAAAAATGGAATTTTCTTTTATAAAAATTCACCGATTTAACCCGCTACTGTTAGCCTAGATCCAACAATGATATCAGAGCCCAATAGCTTATGTGGTCTAAATTAGCAATATTAAGGATAAGTTATTAAAGCTCAACCATTTAGTAGGGTGTCTAAAATAGTAGTGTCAAAAGTTGGGTTTGGGTCATCAGTACTCTACATTTCCTGGCTACTGGCCTATCATGAAAGGAGGACGATGCCTAAAGGTTATCCTTGGGTTAATTTTTCAAAATATGCTTCGAAATTAAAAATAATATTTTAAATTTAAAAGGTTGCATTTAAAATAAGTAAATATTTTATAAATGTTATAAAATTATTTTCAAAGTTGTTTTGAAAATTAAATAATTTTTTCAAAATTTATAGTAACTAATTAATTAGATTAATAAAATAAATAATTAATTAAAGGTTAATTAATTAAATTAAATCATATATGATGATATATGTAAATTTATCTTAAAATGTTAAGGTATTAAATAAATAACATTCAAAATTAACTAAAATTAATTATATTTATTTTATTTAAATAAGTAAATTTTAATTAATAAATATAATAATATACATGTATTATGTTATATATCCATTACTATAATGTTATAGGAAATCTATTCAATTCAAAATATTTAAAACAAATAAAATTAAATTAACTAAAATGTTGATTTATTAATTGATCGATTAAGGTTTAGTTAATAAAATTAGTATAAGATTATACATAAGATTATTATATAAGTTATTTAAAATTATAAATTATTACACAAGAATTAACTTATATAATATGAATGTACAATAAATGATGGAACTATAACGTACCAAAATTAGATTTTGTAAATAAATACATACATATACCGTGATTTCAGATGTGTTTGACACTTGAATCGTGTGGGTATTTCATAAGAAATACATTATTCGATAAGTCGATATCATTTAAATAAATATATATGAAAGATTACGTACATATTAATAGATTACTTACATACTCTTTAGTTGCTGATATTATTCAAGAAAAAGATGTAATGTATAGTACTATTAATAGTATATAGAATATATAAGGTAAGATATTACACGTATTTGTTGATATTCCTTAAGGTACGTGCATTTATACTTAGGCCATCGTGAAATGGTAGGTACGAGTGAATAATCTTTTTCGATTTGTTGATGTTCCTCAAGGTCGAAATGAGAATAGAAAAAAGACCATGGGTTTGGAGTTGTATGTTATACAATCAACTAGGTGTTATGCATCACACGCAAGTTTGTGATTTGCTGATATTTCTCAATGTCAAAATCTCAAGGTATGCAAGTCTTAACACCCGCTAGAGAAGTCGAAAGACTTCTATACTTCTCTTAGGGTTTTGAGTAGTATAAAAGTCTAATGTGAACCATTAGTAAAATGATATATATATATATATAACCTTACTAATAATATAAGAACATTTACTATGTATAAATTGAACTATTCTCCATCAGTAAATTTGTGCAATTAATATATTTGATAAAATGTTTATCAATAGAAATATACAAACGAATTGAATTAAGATTGAAAAATAGAAATATAAATTATACCGACCGATAAATTTTGCAAGTTACTAATTCAAGGCCAATGCAAGCGCCTAGTTATACAAATACTAAATATTTTTGTAAGTTGGTCACTTACGTGTTTATTTGCCTTCAAATATGTATTGTCTTCTATGAGTTATGAACTCTAAAACAACACAATATACGGATATTTGATCCATATTCAATCACAATAAATAATATACGGTGAATGGTCATAGTTCATAATATTAGAAACCTTAGTGATATTAGTTCATTCAAAGTGAGCAAGTAAACCATAGTTCTTGATTGTGTGTTAAGTATAAATGATTATAATAAGGATCTTGTTGTGTTAGCTGTAATATTAGACTAAGAGCTACAAGATGGATTTAAGGATTTGTTCACCAAAAAGTCAATTTGATCAGTTTACGTAAAGTGCAACTTATTCAATATCCTTAAATGTTAAGGATGACCGAATGCATTTTCGTAATTTGTTCGTTATGACATTGTAGTGATGGTTTCCTTTTGAACTGTTGACCAGTTGGAAAGGAAAGCGAATGTACAGGATTGGATGTTAATTAAGGCATAGTTTTGATGAAGAGAGTGAACGGTCGCTTCTCTTTCATTAAGAGACATCGAAATCGAGAATTGTCTAAAATAATAATAGATACTTAACATGGAATAAGATATGTGATTTATATTCCAAGATGTATTTTCATATAAGAAACTATTTTTTATGAGATCTATTTTTGAGTGTAAGATATTTGATCTGAAACTCTCGATTGTAAACAAGTTATAGTGTATGAAATAAAATTATGTAATAAGTGGTTGAATGGAGCTTCATATTTCATACGCTATCATAGTAATGGTGTAAATAGTAGAAGCATACCATAAACCATTTAGTAGTTGCATCAAGTTATGGTAATTGGTTTTGTAAGCATACCAGATATTACTTATGAAACAATTACTATTTTCAATATTACTAAAAATAGGCATAATTTTATTTCAATATGATTATCATGAATATTCGCTATAAGATAAAGCTATAATACATGTATTTGCATTCATAAGAGAATGATGCATTATAAAATAAAGAAGTATATGAAATTTTATAACTATTTTGGAACTATGGACCAATCCATAATTTTGAGAAATAATTATTTAATCGTATGATCATGAATCATAAGATACTAGTGAACTATATCCTAGACGATAAATGGAAATGCATCCATTAGGTGGGAGCAACATAAGAGTTGGTGAACTCTTAGGATTGACACATATAGATGTATGCAATTGTAATTCTAATGATACCAAATGTTTCTATATACTTCGTTAATATTCACCGATGAATTATCATATGAATGAACGCATATTTGATACACATGAAGAATGTCTATAATAAGTCCATAGAATATAAAATGGAAGTAATAATGTAATATGCAAAAGAAAATAAAATGATTTGATTTAATAAAATAAGTGAGAATATAAGTACCAAATGTACATAAAACTGAGTAAAGATTAAATCTCAAAAGTCACTCCTCCTTATGATACACAATGATATATCGATAAGGAGTAATTGGACTTTGTTAAACAAAGTACGATTGGTAATAAGTGAAGTTGACTAAACTTCTTTCTACAAGGTAAGGTACATAAGAGTAGTACATGAGGTTAAAATTTATCTGAAGCATAGTTTATGATATTGTAAAAAATAAGAATATATAGGAAAATGCTACATATCCCAGACCAAGGAGTTGATAGGTTGCATGACTCGAAAGATTGCATGTAATAATTATTTATGAGGGATATTGAGTGGATTACCCCAAAGGAGTTTGGACCATTCAATGTTGATTGACCATTTTATGTTTTGAACATAAGTTGCATAAACTAAAAACAAATTAGTTATATATATAAAGGCAATACATAAAATGTTTGTGAATACATATTCTATTGCTTTAAGAAAAAAATTTGTTTCAAGAAACACCAATTTTGTAGTGAAGAAATTTCTTTTAGAAATCATTGGTAGTAAAAATGAATTTGTATATGATCCAAAGATAAAACATATTGCAATGAAGGGAGACTATGAGCTTAGGATCGACGTCGACAAAGAACTTCTTTAATTGTCAATAAACCATAAGGAGTATTGATTCTACCATATGGCATAATGTGCAAATCCAAATTGGATTCCAAGCACATTATTAAAATATGATTTTGATAGTTATGCCGAACATATACGATCCATCATCCAAATGTATTTTCGAAATACTAATCTAATTAATTGGAATATATTGGGCAATGTTGATAAAAATAACATCATAAATTTCAACTATTGAAACTATCACAATGGATTCATCATTCAACGTGATTAAGTTAATTCAGATTTTACTTGAAAAATTATCACCAGATATGACTTTGAGTTTTGGTACATATGCATTGAAAAAGAAAATTCTAAATAATGATTTAGAATTGATTGTTTGCACAAAACAACCAAAGTGTCCCGAAGTCAGTGGGAGCAATACTTATTTTTTGGGTTTCGGGTATTATCCAAGAATTGATACAAAAGTAATTTTAAATAAGAATAAGAGTTCAACAACTATTTTGACACAAGTATCAGTTAGTTTGATTTTAGTTCAAAATACAAAGGAAGCATGTGTCTGTAAGAAAGGGCTATAAATGTAGTAGAATATTACTAAAAGTAGACATCAAACTTATGATTATTAATGATGCAACCTAGTTAAAATCAATATAGTTTGATTGTTTAATATTCAACATTGATTTATAAGTAATATCTTTTATATCGGTATAAAAGGATGTTGGAAATGTCCCAATGATATACACAAACATCATAGTGAAATGTTTAATATGGAGCATGTGAGATGAATTCCTTATGCATTGATAATAGGATTATCATACATGCTACATTGTTTGCAATATCATATTTCCTTATGTATTTGATACATAAAGCAAGTACCAAATCCAATTTAAGATTTCTAATTGGTAGTTAAGAGTATTATTGAGTATTTGCGTAATCATAGATTATTGTTTATAGGAACAACAAACTTCTTATGAAGGAGTGCTCGAATTCGAACTTATAAGTGATCCCGGGTATAATATGTTAATATTTAATTCATGTTCAAATCTTATTTAAGGGCTTTAAGTCGGAAGTGTTCCAAACAAAAAGGTTATGGTTGATTCAACAAATGCTAAGTACATCACCTTGAATAACGCTAAAAAAGCAATGTATATATAAATAAAAATGTAAAAATTTATAATTGAGCTAGGGGTGATTCCACGTACTGAGAATCTTATGTCATTGTTATATGATAACAATATCGTGATACAGATCACAAAATTACCTAGAACTCGCTAAATGTCGAGAAACATACTCCAAAATTTTTTTGCAAAATAAATGCAATTTAACAATATTGGAAAGAGTTGACTAATAAAGTATATACAAATGAAAAAAATAGCACATCCATTCATGAAAGTCCAGGCTTGATCAGTTCTTAACAAACTGATCGAAGGGATGAGATTGAGAATCCTTAATTGGCTCCATGTGCAAGTGAGAGATTGATAGAGTTAGGGGTATGCCCTGAGGTAAATTCTTTAATTTATTGTAATTATTAACTCCGTAATAAAATATCTTTCAATTATATACTTGTTTTAATAGAAAATCCTTAAATAATATGTTATGTGATAGTTGTTGCAATATATTGTAATCAGGAGAAATTCATCATAATGAAAATAAACATATTATTTTAAATATTCCTAGCTAATATATATAGAGACTGAATATCGATACATCCGTTGAGACTAGAGTACGTAACACTCTTCAATTGTTAGGCAATATATTATATTAGATAACCATTGAACAACTGATCCGATAATTTTATGTTCTATGATTAAGGTTGAAAGGAAAATATCAAAGCAATAACATTACACAGTTCTCTTAACATCAGAATATTGTTGAACTTCAATGTAGACATTCCACTTTGATTATAGTAAAATCATAGCATGGCATCCATCAAAGGACTATAATTGGATCTGGGATGAAGAATTGTAAGTGAAACACTATTCAATAGTGAATTCGTTTCATCGGTTACATGAGATTAGTATCATGGTCAACTGTAGTCAACTAAAAGTCAAAGTTTATAGCCAAAGGAGATAATAATTATTATTAAACTAAGGACTTTATGTTTGGATGGTACAAGTTGAATATGGACAATATTGCAATTTTGACCGATACCAAATTCCATTAGTCCTAATGTGATATAGGTTTGACGAAGTGAATTGTGTAAATAAACGTCACTACCAGGGACAACTTAAAATAGAAAATTTAGATTTTATCAATTGTGTAAGCGATATTTTAGATCAAACTACCACACAACTAGCTTATGTGATGTTTGAACACCATTCTTTGAATTGTTCGATATTGATCACTAAATGAATTTACCCATATGGGATGCACAACTGAAATGTTGAGCACTCTAAAATACCACACGATTTAATTAAATTATAATTATTATAAATTAAATAAATTGATTGATATTTGCTTGTAAAATTGTATTTGATTTATTTGAATCAATACTTAATAAAATGCGTATATAAAAGTTATATACCGTATCAATATTAATTATCGATAAGCATTTAAATTGTGTGAATATTTATTGCTTTGGAAATGTATATGGGCTTATATGCTCACTGAAGTAGCTGGCCTGGATGGAGGAGAAGGGGTGTGATATTTATTTGAAATATGAAGTTTGAATTAGTAAGGAGAAGAGGTAGAAAAGGAGATCTAGATCCCTCTTTTCTCTCCTTCCTTTTGTCTATTTAAACTTAATAACCCCCTTCATTTCGTTTTTACTTTTTAGTCTTCCCTTCTTCCTAGTTATGGCTACAAGCACATAGCCTCCTCCTCATTTTCAACCGGTAATAAAATCAGATCAAATGTAACGCAAATGTGTGGTGATCTTATCAGTTCGGTGCATTTTTGGAAGAGAAAGGATTTGGTCCAAGGAGTTTTCTCACTCAATAGTCAAGGTGCAATATCAAGGCCATAATATAGGTATTATCTAATCAATAATTATTTTTATATGTGTTCATTAATGTCATTGGATATGTATAGATTAGAATATAGTTATTATGAATTTATATATTTATTTGCTGTCAAACATGTAAATGTACATACTTATACTGGTTAAAATAAAAAAAATTATTATTAAATATGTACGTTTTTACTTTCGCCACTTAAAAAAATATGAAAATAATAATTGTTTTAAAATATTTTTAAATTAAATTTTGTATATGCACTTTACTTAAATATATTTATTAAATCTTTTATTTTTAAGCAAGGCGCGCAGGGTTGAACGGTCCCCTACCTGCTTATTACATAACCAAAGAAGAAAAGTATCATAACATGCTTTGAATCAAGGAGAACAGCAAAGGAAAAATGAAAAAGAAAAACACAAAAAGGGAAAACAACACAAGAAGGAACAGAGATGACAAGAGCATAGCTAGCACCAATAATTACAACAAAACTCATCAAAGCATAGTTGTTATTTCTAACGTCTTGTTTGATCACTTGTAAGATTTCAAATCACAGTTCTAGTGCAGATTTGATCATCTCTTGAATTTTCTATCATTTCTTTCTTTCTAAATAGATTGCAGGCATTTTTCAACACAAGTGATAGAGTAAAGCTACTGTTATCTCTCCATCTCATAGCTTTGTCACTACTAGAATCGTCTTGTTTAGTGTCCAAGCATTGCATCGGCGAGAATCGGCTAAAAAACGCGGTCGATTCTAGCTGATTCTAGCGGACGCAATATCGCATTTCAGAAGCAAAACCCGCGAGCAGTTTTCATTATTCTTCCCTCTAAATTTTTGTGTCAAAACCCTCCTCCTCGTCACCCGCCGCAGCCGCCTTCCATCACCGCCGTCTCAAGTCAACATCTAGCCCCCGACGCTCTCTAAAGCTCTTCGGTATCTCCTTTCTTCCCGATTTCAGTTTATTTGAGGTATGAGTTAAACCCTAAATTTTGAAATTAGTTGATGGTAGATTAGAAATTGATGATTGGTTGGTATTATTCGATGATATTGCTGTTTTAGATTGGTTTGGAAATATAATTTTGACATTGTCGGCTTGAAATTAGAGAAATTAGGGAAAAGAGTTAATTATCAATTTGTAATTGTTGATTATTGCGTATGGGTTGATGTTAATGGTGTACATTAGTTGATGATAAAAGGTATTAGTTGATTTAGTATAAAAAAAATCTTTTTTACTAATTATAAGTGTGAACAACTTATTTTAGTTTACATAGTCGGCAAATTAAAAATTAAAATAGTTAAACGAAAGTTAAATTACGTTGTGAAATTTCAAATTTAGTTAATATATATTCAAATAGTTGAATGAATATTGTTAATTATAAAAGTTTTATTGTTTAAACCCTTAGAGAATTTTTGGCCCCGTCTGACAAGTGTTATATATGATCGTTATATAGCTGTTTGGTTTTTCACAGAACGGACATCTATATTCATTTGATACAATATTTGTTGGATTTGTCTCTGTATTGGACAAATTAAGTTTTATAAATCATATCATTTTAAATGGTTCACAAAATTTCGATAGCACTTCTGTTTTATTCTCTGTGTACACGTACTTGTGTATGATACAGGGAACAAAGGGGAAGTGCTGCCGAAATATTGTGAACCGTTTAAAATGATATGATTTACAAAATGTAATTACTTTATTGTATTTGTAATGGGAAGTAGGATGGTCGACCATCAAAGTTAAAACAATAAAGAAAAAAGCAAAAAATAAATCGAATTGATTATTTGGATTAATAAATGATAAACTTTATTGTGTTTCTAACATATATTTTCAAATCAGGAAAAAATTTCGATTATTTTCTCAACCGCAGTTGGATGTATGAAGTCAAAACTGGTACGAAAGTTTTAATAAAGAAACATTTCTGTAACGGTGTACACGAATTTATTAGATTCGCTAAATCTAATAATCGTAATAATGAAGAACTTCGTTGCCCATGTAGTAAGTGCAAATATTTGAAGCATTGGAAAGTACATATAGTTGAAGTACATTTGTATAAAAATGGTTTTGTGCCGAGTTATTACTTATGGGATCGTCATGGAGAACTTCTTGCATCCACACCTAATCCTGTAGCGTTAGATGACAATAATGTTATGACAAATCCAATAGAAAATATGGCGGAAGATGCAGCACGATCAATGTTTTCAATGTTTGATCAAGATGACGATGAAGATGTAAATGTCGAAGAAGAACCGACTGTAGGAGCTAAAATAATATATGATTTATTGGACTTTGCTAAAAGGCTGTTGTGGGATGGCTGTAAAAGTGAAAATGAATTATCAGTAACTGCCGAATACATTACTATGAAATCAAAATTCAGCCTTACAGAAGCTGGTTTTACAGCAGTTGTACAAGCAGCAAAACGACACATGCCTCCCAATAATCTGATGTGCGATAGTCATTATAAAGTGAAAAAACTTATGTCCGCATTCGGTCTGCCGTACCAAAAGATAGATATGTGTAAAAGGTTGCATGTTGTATTGGAAAGATGACTTTGAGCTTAGAAAATGCAGAATATGTAAAGAGGAAAGATACAAACCAAGAAAAAAAGGAAAAAAAAGCTCCATACAAGAGAATGCATTATTTACCCATCACTCCTAGACTTCAAAGGTTATATGCATCTTCTGCTACGGCGTGCCATATGCGATGGCACAGCGTGAAAACACCGAAAGAAGAAACTTTGATACATCCATCTTATGAAGAAGCATGGAAACATTTTGATAGGACTTATCCCGCATTTGATGTCGAAAGTCGTAATGTCAGACTGAGTTTATGTACGGATGGATTTGCACCATTCTCTCGGTTTGGCAGTAAATATTCATCATGGCCTATCATCGTAACTCCTTATAATTTACCTCCATGGATGTATATGAAAACTCCATATATGTTTCTCGCTACTATCGTCCCTGGGGCCGATGATCCAACACAAGTAATCGATGTTTATTTACAACCATTGATCGAAGAGTTGAAAACGCTATGGAATGAAGGAGTTGAAACGTATGACATTTCGGGAAAAAGGAATTTTCGTATGTTCGCTTCTTTGTTGTGGACTATTAGTGATTTTCTTGCATACGGGATGCTTTCAGGTTGGAGTACGGCTGGTCATCAAGCTTGTCCTTATTGCATGGAAGAAACATGGGCGTTTTCGCTATGGTATGGAAAGAAAATTTCTTGGTTTGATTGTCATCAGTGTTTTCTCCATCTCAGTCATACTTTTAGAAGAGATAGAAAAAGATTTATAGCTAATAGAGAAGAGAGTATGCAACCACCAAAGATTTGATCAAGCGAAGAAATATATGAAATTGTAAAAGAGTATCCGAAGATACATGAAACTGGAGTGCAGACTGAAATTCCAGGTAAATCAGACATTCATAATTGGTGCAAACAAAGTATATTTTGGGAGTTACCCTACTGGAAAGATCTCCTACTCCGACATAATATTGACGTTATGCACCACGAAAAAAACGTGTTTGATAACGTGTTTAATACAGTTATGAATGTAAAGGGGAAAACAAAGGACGATTTGAATTCAAGACTTGATATAGCAAACTTTTGTAAATGTCCCGAACTTCATATGAAACCCAATGACAATAAAAACCCAAAGCATGCTATGAGCTAGACAGTAAGCAAGTAAAACTCGTGCTAAAGTGGGTGGAAGCACTAAGATGTCTTGATGGGATTTCTTCTAATCTTTGTAGATGTGTTGACTTTAAAAAAATAAATTGTGTGGGATGAAAAGTCACGATTGCCTTATCATGATGGAATATCTATTACCATGATTCTCAAAGAACTGTTGTCCGTAAAAGTATGGAGCGTTATAACAGAATTAAGTTTGTTTTATAAACAACTTTGTTCGACGACGTAAAAGTCGACCGCATACGTAGACTTGAAGTAGAAATTCCTACACTGTTCTACAAGCTGGAAAAAATATTTCCGCTAGGTTTCTTTAATGTAATGGAGCATTTACCTGTTCATCTTCCATCCGAAGCACTTCTTAGAGGTCCTGTTCAATATAGTTGGATGTATTCATTTGAGAGGTAATATTGAATATCGGCAATATTTATGTTAGTTTAAAATTCAGTTTTATATACCTAAATTTAAAATAAATATGTAATAGGTACTTGAATCATTTGATGAAAAAAATTAGGCAAAAATCACGAGTTGAAGGTTTGATTTGCAAATCATATCTTGAAGAAGAAGCTTCATTCTTTTTCTCTCATTATTTTAATGATCATGTGAACTTATCGTTTGTAAGTGTTCCTCGTCATGAAGAAGTCATTGAACATGATTCTTCTCAAGCAATGTTATCTATTTTTAGACAACATGTCCGACATGCTAGACAATGTGTGGAAATATGGTTAGACGATAGAGACCACCATGTAGCACACATATGTTCTTCTAAATTGTCCAGAAGTTGCACCATTTGTTAGGCAATAGTAAATTCATATATAATTCAATTATACTTACATATTAATTATATTAAAACATATTACATATTTGTAGTATATACGAATCACTGCATCCATCTCGCAATCTCAGTAAAGAATTTGCTAAATGGTTTTCAAATTACGTTTATAATCCAATAAAATATGTCGTTGACGAAGGATTACAACATCTTGCGATCGGACCCAAAAAAAATGTCAAGACGTATCCCACATTATTCGTCAATGGATTTAAATTCAATAGCAAAGATTACGATGCCAAAAAATTGACATATAACAGCGGTGTATTTGTCAAAGGTAGTGACGATCCAGATGAGCATATAAAAGAATTTTACGACGTCTTAACACAGGTTTTAGAGTTGACATATTACATACAACCTGTAGAAAAAGTTTTTTTATTCAAATGCAACTGGTTTAGCAATGTTTCTGGTACTGGAATCAACGTTCACAAAGATTATAAACTTATTGAAATAAAACATACCTCACATTACTATAAGTATGATCTTTTAGTATGGCCAAGCAAGCATTACAGGTTTATTTTGCTCCATATCCGTCCTTGAAAAGAGATAAAGCGGATTGGTCTGCCGTTTTTAAAACAAAGGCAAATTTACTTTTGATGGAAATAATATTCCAGACGAAACAGCGTATCAAGCGGATCTTAAGCCAAGTACTGAAGTAATAATAACCGATGACATTGATGTAGGGTTGTTGAATGAATCAAATGTTTTGGTAGAAGCATTTGAAAGTGTTGAAGAAAACGATATAGAGTACGAGACCGAGTCTGAATCAGAGAACGACGAAGACTGATAATTTTAAATATTTGAATTGCATGTTGTGTAATGTATTTTTATGACATATGTAATATTTAGAGTCTGAATATAACATATGTAAATATTTGAATTGCATGTTGAATAATGTATTTTTTATGACATATGTAATATTTAAAGTCTGAATCAAGTGGAATGTTTTATACAATGATATGATATGATAGTTTTGATATGATATACGATATATGATATGATATGTTCGTGGCAGATATGTCTCACAGGAGACACGGTAGTAGGTCTGAGCCTTCTCCTTCTCCCGACGCAGGTGTTAGTGGCAATGCGCTGGATTTACCCCTCGTTGCCGAGTTAGTTCCGAAGACGGTAAGGTAAGTATCAAATATATTTAAAGTATGTTATTTAAAATGTATTAAATATGTACATCAAAATTTATACAGGGGCTTTGAGGTGGAGCCTTCAGATTTCATTTTACAAGCATCGAGACAGGCATTTATGAGTAGGATGTCCGGCTGTTGGCCATGGTGGAATGACATCCCAGCGACTGTAAAGAACGTAATATGGGTAGATTTGATGGTAATTAAGTATAAATTTTTATTTGATTTGAATGTCAATAGAATGTGTATAATTCAAGTTAATTTCAATATGCAGGCTGTTGTATGTGTTGAACCCCAGGATTTGAATGTGTTTAGAAATCATTGGAATCAAAGAATGAGAAAAAATTATAGAAACACGATAACTAAAGCAAAGAGTGTGGGAAAAAAGCCAGTTGGATGAGCGCTGAAGTATATAGTGAGTTTCTCCGGCTCTGGGATACTCCTGAATTCAAAGTAAGCTATCTATTTTCGAATTGTAATTTAAAAATTTTATGATTTCGTATATTAGTTTCATTAATATAGTTAACCTTGTGTTTAAATGTATAGGAAATATCAACACGGAATCGTGAAAACAGGAATAAGAATCTTGCTGTACATCGTGGTGGCTTGAAATCTTTTCAGCAACATAAGAACGAATTGGTAAATTTATAAATTGTGTTTATAAATATCTGTAACATTATTTAATCTGGTAACATTGTTTATTCATATGTATATTTTTAGTCAAAGAAGTACAATCGCGAGCCTACGGTAGCTGAGTTATTTACTACCACACATGTTGTGGAGGAGACAGACGAGGAAGGCAATGTTTCGTATAATGGACAGACGCCAAATCTCAATCTGTAACGGTAAACACACTATCCGTAATGATAGTGTTTGGTAATACTTTATTTCACAGCTAAAAAATCGTAAATTAAATTTTTTTCGTGTCAAACTTTTATTTATAATCGCAGGAGTCATATGAGGCAGAGCGGACACGTGTGGTGCAGAGCACCGGACGTGAGGAGTTGACCGTTGAGGAGTCAAACCATATTTGGGATGCCGTTATAGATCCGCCTACGTGAAATAGGTGACATAGTTATGGAAATATAGAGGTAAACTGCTTCATTAACTAATATATACATTTAATATGATATGAAGCATAAATTACAACTAGCTATTAACTGTTTCACAGGCGATATCGTCCCAAAGGGCTTACAGGAGATCCTAGGCAGAGGAGGAGATAGCTTTGTTGCATCAGCAGGTTGCGGAGATCAATGACTGGCGGAAGAGCAATGCTTTCGCACAGCAGCTCGATGCGCATATCGCGGCATACCTGGCAGAGCATGGAAGAATGCCTGGACAGGATGCATCTGGAGATGATGAGTAGGTAAGATTGTGCTTGTCACATTTTTGGCATCGTTTTATGTTGAACTTATTATTGTTTGATGTATGATGATGAGTAGGACAATGATGTATGATTTGTTTGATAGTACTTATATGTATTGTTGAGTACGATATTAGTGAACGTTATGTTTGATTGATGATTTTTTGGATATATAGTTGTTGTTTGATGGAAAATTGTGAATGCTATGTTTGATTGATGAGAGTTTGGATTTATACTTGTGTTGGAAGATTGAATGTTGTTATAGTTCGACGGAAATTGTTTATATTGTGGTTTGAGGGCGCAAACAGCAGCTGTTTACAAATAGCAGAACATAGGCTTGCGTCGGCTGGAATCGGCTTGCGTCGGTCGTTTGGTTACAGGCTAGCATCGGCTAGAATCGGCAGTTTGGTGATAGGTTTGCGTCGGCAAGTTACACCCAACGGAATTTTGAAAAAGCGTCCATGTGGATATAGCCGTCACTTCCCGGCACTAAAGTGGTGACGAAATCGACGCAAAACCCGAATCGAATGCTTGGTGGTGACGTCTTTTTTTGCGTCGGTTTTTAGAATCGGCTTGTGTCAGCTAGAATCGGCCGGCGTCGGTTTTCCACCGACGCCATTGTCGATTTTCCTTGTAGTGTGTAGATAAGATCCCATTCAATAATACTACTCCTATTAACATCAACTCGATCTGCCTTGATTATGAGCTTGTATCATAAAGAGTATATAACAGGAAAATTGAAATACAAATGGTGGTTATCTTTAACTTCAATCTTATAGAAAGCACAAGCATAGTCAATTATCATCCCTTTGTCTAGAAGTTTGACTTTAGTGTGATTGCTTTTCTTCATCATCTTCCAGAAGAAAAATTATCACTTTATCTACAGTTATAGTTCCGTATTCTTTTGTTCCAAGGAAAGATTGGCATGTCATCATTCCTGGAAATGCATTTATAAACAATAGCAATAGATTTGTCTTTATTTTGAGAAGACAAGACCATTCTTTCTCTATCAGTAATAGGATAGGGAGACTATTGAATTTTGTACCACAACTCTCTTATAATCTAGTTGCTAAAGTAATGCAGGGTTATTGTTCCATTGTAAATAAAGTACTTAGCATATGAAGTAGCGAAAATCCCAGTTTTCTGCCTTTATGGAAAAGTCAAAATATTCCTTAGAATTATTCCATGTAATGCCTAGGGATCATCCCAAAATTTAGCATGGCTAGCTGTAGATGTGAGGGTTCTAATGTAAGGTAGAAACGTGGATCTTAGGTTTAGAATTTCACACCATACCCAGCTACAGTTCTAGGGAACTTCCATTGTCCATAAATTCTTCTTACTAGTGTTATGATTGTAAGTCCAAATAACATATAAGTCATTCTTTCCATTAAGAAAATTGTGAGGATGTTTACTAAAGGTAGCCTTATTCTAATTTAACATGTACTTTAAACCTAGCCCACCATACTTTCTAGGCATTTCAATTTTGTTGAAAGTAACAAGGATGAGTGCAGTAGATGCATATTCCCATACCAAAGAAAGTGATTCATAGCTCTTCTTATCATGTATATATGTTCCTTGGGAGTATGATAGTTCTTCTCTAATAAACAGTCACTACAAAAATAATGGAATTTATCTAGATGAAATGACCGGCTTAAGACAGAAGTTTATTAGTCCAACTATTCATAGTGTTGTTATTTCAACATAAAGGCTAAGGCATTAGGAAGAGGATACTTTAGCAGTAGCAAAAAGAATATCTTGGTAAGTAGTGGTGTTAGAGAAGTTCTAAACGCAAGTAATAGATCTAATATTCTCGGCAACATATGTAGAAACACCATCCAGTAGTATGCTAGACTTTTTAATATTGATGCTAAGGCTAGTTAAATTATGGAACTCCAATGTTATATCAAGAATGCATTTGATTGATGCTATAGTAGGATTTGTGAACATAATCGCATTATTATTAAACATCAAAGCAGTAATCACTGGGTCTTTGCATTTAAGGTGCAATGTTTAAAGCATACTAGCCATACACTGATTGATCATACATCTCAGCACATCCATAACGATGATAAACTGATCTAAGCACATTGGTGTTAAATTTGAATGATTTAAATCTCTTCTATATTTATTGAGGAGATTATACTAATTAATTCCTGTAATTAGTTAAATATTGGAAACAAATTAGAAAGAGACTCAATAAATATCATAATAGAAATTAATTGATTTGAGGAATCAATCAGATGAAGATGTATGTGGAAAAAAACATAAATATATTAGATTTGTGTTAAAATCGAATCAAGCGAATCCAGAAACAATTCATCCTTATCTCCAATGCAATCTTCATTCTTGTTCCTATAAATATGAACTCTTTTGCTCATCATTTATTAACACGAGACAACTAGAGAGTTGTCCACAAAATATCTTCAATAATATCCTTATTTTTAATTTATTGTAGAGTAAGAAGTTTATATTAAGTGATTTGTTTTCTTCTCATAATGTACTCCCCTTGAAGTGCAGACATAATAAAGGCTGTTGAGTCCGAGGACGTAGGCATAGCCAAACCTTGTTATATCGGTGTGTTCTTTTCTTTTCTATCATTTATCTATAATTTATGCTCTTTGATTTTTCTTTTTATTCTCTTTATTGGATTAGAATTATTGAGATTGTCGACAGACTAGATCATTGGGTTTTCTGCTTTCGCCACCCAAAACTCTGATTTTTCACTACAGTTTGGTATCGGAGCTTGTTGTTCTGTTTAATGACTATTTCAGCTATATCTAATGCTACAAAGAATAGCATTGGTAGAAGCTTTACCAATTATGGAGTTTCTAGATTTGTTGGAAAGGGAGATTTTGGCACATGGAGAACGAAGATGGAGCGGTGTTTAAGAAAGAGAGGATTTTTAAGGTTGTCTCAGATCCAGACAAATTGAAGAACTTAGCACCTGAAGAGATTGAGGAATTGAAAGAGGATGTTCTTACTACCATCTAACTTAGCCTTTCTGATGAAATACTTAGAGAGTTTTCGCATTGAAAAACTACTAAGGAATTATGAGATGCTCTTCAAAAAAATTTCTACGACAAGTCTCTCACCAACCACATCATCCTACAACAACAAATTTACTCATTCAAGATGAAGCCCGGAACTGATTATTAGCTCACATAGATGCCTAAACACACTTGTTATGAATCTTCGAGCAGTTGAAGTAAAAATTAAGGATGAAGAGCAAGCTGTCATTCTTTTATGTTCTTTGCCTGTGGAATATAACACTTTTATTAACTCTATAATCTATGGGCGCTCTTCAATTTGCTTAGGGAATGTGAAGCCTAATTTGCATAACGAGATATTGAGGGGAAAGTTAGGAAATATGAGCATAGAGAATGATTCCAAAGGCTTTATTGTGCATAGGGGAAGAATTAATAGTAGACCCAAATATAGTGGATATAGAGCCATGTCAAAGATCTTAGTCAAGAGTAGCTCTGAAGGGAGTATGTTGTTAGTGTAGAAGACCTGGACACTATATTGCAAGTTGCCCCATGTTGGACAATAAAACAACGTTGTTACCCAAAAGACTTCAGCTGCTACAATGGAAACATCATATTTAGAGAGTGATTTTGGTATTTTTACCGCTTCTGCCTCTTCTATGAAGAGTACTATGTGGATTATTGACTCTGGAGCATCCTATCATATAGCACCTGATAAATACTCCTATTCCACTTATTATCAGTTTGATGGAGGAGAGATTCTCATGGGAAATAATGCTACATGTCGCATGATTGGTATTGAAACGGTGAAGATCGGGATGTTTGATGGTGTTGTTCATACTTTGTGTGATGTCATGCATGTACCTAATTTGAGGTGTAGTTTGATCTACATTAGAGCATTGTACGATCCTGGCTTGAAGTGCGTAGTATAAAAAGATTCATTGAAAATTACAAATGGCTCATTGATAGTGATGAAAGGGGTAAAAGCTAGATATCTATATTTGCTGAAGGGTACCACTGTTGTTGCGGAGTCTTCTTTGGCTGTTCACTCTGTCGATTTTGATTCTACCAAATTGTTGCATTTTCCTATGGGACACATTGGATAGCGTAATTTGGAAGTATTGAGAAAGCGAGGTTTGATTGAAGGTATTCATCATTCAAAACATGGCTTTTGTGAAGGATGCATACTAGGAAAGCAAACAAAGGTTTTTTTGGCATCGTGGACCATAAGTCTAAAGATGTTTTAGAGTATGTTCACACTAATTTTTAGTGCCCCGCATCATACCTATCTTTTAGAGGAGCCATGTATTTTTTTCATTTGTTGATGATTTTCCTAGAAAGGCATGGGTTTACTTTATGAAGTCCAAGGATGAAACCTTTAATAGGTTTCAAAGTTGGAAATCTCTTGTTGAGAAGCAGTCTGGAAAGAAAGTAATGGTTCTTTGTTCAGATAATGTTGGTGAATTCACTTCTCAACAACTCATCAATTTTTTTAGTTTAATGGAATCAAAAGGTACTACACCACACCAGGGGATCCTCAATCAAATGGAGTTGCAGAGAGGATGAATCAGACTTTGTTAGAAAGAACTAGTTGCTTACATCCGACTGCTTGATTAAAGAAGAGATTTTGGGCAGAAGCATTATCTATGGCGGCTTTCCTCATCAACTGTACGCTTTCTACGGCCAATGATATAAAGATTCTTGAAGAAGTATAGAAGAGAGATCCTGTTTCATATTCCTTTCTCAGAGTGTATGGTTGTCCAGCTTATGTGCATGAAAGCAAAGGGAAGTTGGATCCAAGATCGTGCAAGTGTATTTTTCTTGGCTGTAGGAGAGGAGTTAAGAGCTATAGGTTGTGATGTCCTACTACCCAAAAGATTGTTACTAGCAGGCATGTTACATTTGATGAAAAGGCTATGTTGGAAGTGGAGCCTTCGTCTTCACTTAATGATGATGTTGAGAGGACGTATTCATAGTACCAAACACAAAGTAGATTATAAGACTTCCATATAAGTAAAAATGGTGTCTTCGATGATACCGTGGTTGATAAGGAGAGGACAGAGGATCAATCTCAAGATGGAGCTCAAATTCAAACTCGACCAATCAGAGAGTGGAAAAGACCTAGATGGCTTGATGATTTTGTGGGATTAAGCATTGAAGACATTGACTTCGATTACATGGCAGCCTATGCATTAAGCATATTTCATGATGAGCCCAGAGACTATCAAGATGCCATTAGTTCAGTTGATAGTTCCAGTTGGTTAGTAGCTATGGAGGAGGAAATTGAATCTTTACACAAAAATCACACTTGGGATTTAGTGCCACTTCCTTCCAGCAAGATAGCAATTGGATGTAAGTGGATCTATATGTTGAAAGACGACAACAATGGAGAGTTGAGATACAAGGAGAGATTAGTGGCGAAGTTTTATGTTCAGAGGAAAGGTGTGGAGTTCTAAAATATTTTTTCTCCAGTTGTCAGACACACTTCCATTCGCATTCTTTTGGAATTGGTTGCTCACTTCGACATAGAGTTGGAGCAATTAGATGTCAAGACAGCATTCTTACATGGAGACCTCGAGGAGGAAATTTACCTACAACAGCCAGAGGGGTTCATTAATAGTAGTAGACCCAGTCATGTTTGTAAGCTTAACAAATCCTTTTATGGTTTAAATAATCTCCTAGACCGTGGTATAAGAAATTTGATACGTTTATGATCTCACATGGTTACTCTAGAAGCTTTAAGGACCAATGTGTCTATTTTAAGTAGTGTAATCAAGACATCATCTATTTGTTACTTTATTTTAATGATATGTTGAAGCTTCTAAGAGCATGACTAGGATTTCAGAGTTGAAGATGGAGCTCGGCAAGGAATTTGATATGAAAGATTTGGCAAATGCACATAGATTTTTTGGAATTTATATTAAAAGGGATAGAAAGCAAAGAGTTTTGAGGCTAACTCAAACTTAATGTATCAAGAAAGTCCTATCTCGATTTGGTATGGAGAAAGCTAAATCGGTGGCTACTCCATTAGGCTCTCAACTTCAACTATCCATAAATTTATGTCCCATATTGGATGAAGACAAAAGGGATATGACTAATATTCCTTACTCTAGTGCAGTTGGAAGCCTTATATATGTTATGGTATGCACAAGGCCTGATTTAGCTCATGCGGTTGGTATTGTTAGCAGATTCATGTCTAACCCAAGCATGACCCATTAGCAAGCAATAAAGTAGATTCCATGATATTCGAGAGGCACTTCTGATATTGGCTTGTGGTTTGGAGGTAGTGACATAACTCTAAAGGGTTATTGTGTTCTGTGCAGTTAATGCGCTTGGCAAATTCAAAGCGGTGGAGGTACAAAAAGTCATAACGGGGATACAGCAAGGATACAGCGGGATATAGCGGATGGCTCTAAAATAGCATATAAAACTCGTACTTAATGTTTTTAGAAATATATACACGGTAATTAAATGAAAAATTAACATTCAATTGAATTATAATTAATACATAAATAATTTTAAATAAAAACATATGCGAATATACTTTAAATAAACGTAAAATTTTTATATGACATAATTGAATTTAGAAGAATATTAGAGTATTTCCATTTCTGAAAATATAATAAAATTAAATCAAATAAATTAGTTTCAAAATTTATATAATGTATAAATGCAATTTTTCAATTCATTTTATTAAAGAAGATATATCGAAAATAGCGGAATATAGCGGGAATAACGGGATATAGCAAAATAGCGGGGCTTAAAGCGGAAAGGCTATATTTTGGGGCTACATGGAAAAATCGTAGCGGTGGAAACACGCTATGAGATATAGCGGAGTTATAGCGGGGCATTAACTACACAGATTGTGATTTAGATTATGCTCGGGATAGAGATGGTAGGAAATTGATTTTGGGCTGTGCTTATACACTTGGCATAGTCCCGATTTCTTGGAGATCCAAGCTACTGTCCATTGTAGCATTATCAACTACTAAGGCAGAGCTTATTTCTATTGTGGAAGCCACCAAGGAAAGATTGTATTTGTTGCAGCTTTTGGAGGATTTACAATGATGCAGAAGACGATGGAGTTGTTTTCGGGTAGTTAGAGCCCCATTCATCTTATTGAGAATCAAGCCTACAGCTCACGGACGAAGCACATTGATGCTTGGACTTTCTTTTTCATGCTTGAAGTAGAGGGATATATGATAAAACTATCAAAGATACACACAAAAGACAATCTGGTTGATATGTTTACAAAGTCGGTTCCAAAGGACAAGTTTGAGCATTGCTCAAACTTGATTAGTGTGGTACGAGATACTTAGCGCCATGGGGCACTAACCCGATAACCAATTTTTCCGATTGATGAATATATTTAAATCGAGGTGGAGTGTTAAATTTGGACGATTCAAATCTATTCCAAATTTATTAAGGAGAAGATATTAATTGATTCTCGTAATCAGTCAAATATGGGAAATGTTATCCCGCCTTTTGGCAAGGCAGTGACACTAAGGAATTGACTGAAAACCGAAGACAGTCCGTCCTGAAGATTGGTTATACACGGTGTGAGAAATGCGGATTACGGATCTTAAGGCTAAGATTAACACTAGAGGGGGGATGAATAGTGTTAATAAAGAATTACTAAATCTTTTTAATTTATGTTAATTTAGACACAAAAATATGCAACATACTAACACAGATATGATCACAGAAACAATCATAGATGCAAAAATAAAATAAAAATAGTAAAGGAAAGAACACACCGGATTTTATACTGGTTCGGAGTTACCCTACATCCAGTCCCGCAACGCAAGTACGGATTTCCTTTTAAAAGCAATTGTATAATTACACCCTCGGTTTCAAGGCTATGAGGTAGACCCTCCAGAATTTCGATCCTCTGGGTAGAGATACTTGATTTCCAGGCCACAAGTTTACCCAATTGATTTACTAAGGCTACAATCACACCTTTTTCCTTTTGATTGATTTCCAAGGCTACAATCACACCTTTTCTCGCTTAATAGATTACAAAGACGTCTATAACTTTGAATAGCACTGAGAATCTTATAGAGATAGTGAAAGAGAATCAAACTAGAAGTAAACGAGTATGATTCAATGTTGATTTCGGCAGAGTAATGATAAGAATATGTATTAAGAAATGAGGAAGAAGAAGAGGAGTGAAAACCAGAAAAAAGTGATTAAAAATTCGTTGAAACTGACCCCTATTTATAGAAGAACAACAGCCATGACCATTCATGAAGAGTTGTGGCGAATAGACACTTCTTTTTAAATTTGAATTTTTGAACCAAACTGTCACCATGTCGACATGGTACCCATAGGCATGTCGACATCCCAAAGCATTTTATGATGTTTTGAATTTCTTTGAAAATAACCTTTATCTTATATAAAAACTATTTTAAACTTTATAAATATACTTGACTATAGTTAAAATTCATAAGTAAATGTAAAGAATAATATATATAGATTTTAACTATAATTTTATATTTGAATTTAAGTATAAATATTTAAAATTAAATATATTATTTAAAAAGATAGTTTAAAACCAGGAGTAATTTGACTTTGAAAATAAAAATGATTTTGAGGCTAAAATTATTTAAAATCAGGATCGAGGGTTTTGAATCTTTTAAAAGGAAAGTTTTGAAAATATTTTGAAAACAGGATAAAATTTTGAAAAATCATTTTGAATAAAAGTTAGCGGATAAAAACAATGTTCTACTAGATTTTTCGTAGGTTCCATCTTACTTAGGGTTCCATCCCTTTAACGGGCTCAAAGTGGATTCCATTCCACGAATTAATTGAATTTTAAGATGCTAGTGCTTTTCTACGAGTTTAACAAAAATTCCTAATAATAATAAAAAATACTTATCCTTGAAATCTTGAACTCTTGATAGTCTCGATACTCATGAGTCTTCTATCTTGATATTTTATCTTGATATCTTGAATCTCTATACTGTACAGTCTTCATTCTTAGTACCTGCATGGTTAAATCCTGCATATACATATATATCTAAACTTATAATGTTAGTATTTATATTTTATAATCTATTCTAAGGTTGTTGTCATCAAAACCATCATCTCATGGCCTAACACACGGGTCTACTATGGATACTCATAAATTTTGTCCGAGTTCGAATCGGTTACAATCATATTATATGACAAGCAAAGCTATGAAAGCCAATGTTTCAAATTTCAAGTCAGCTGAAGTTCATATTATCAAGATATTGATCGATTAAGATGCATGGATGAAACCTCATTCCATATCCATTATGGTTCAACTTCCTTTGTATCCATCAAATTCAGTCTAATTCGTATCCATAGGAAACTGACAGTTCATATCGATCTCATTTTTACATGCTTCGGGTCGATCCAACGACTCACATATTTCATATCGGTAGGCCATTAATTGATACGAAGAACATATATTGGATCGATACGAATGTCATCCCTTTCGATCGATACAAAGCAGCCGCTGAATGATGGATACGAAATAAGACAAGTTACATCGATACGAAGTAAACACTAATAATCGATATGAAAACGGTTGAATTACGTCGATACGAAGCAACCTCTAGATCATCAATACAAAGAGAATTGTTCCAGGTCGATACGAACAAAGCACATAAGAGTGGAAGACTCGGTCACTCCACATGAAAAGTGGATCGATCCTGAAATATAGCACCACGTTGCCTGATCGACACGAACAAGCATGGATCTGGACCAATCGATACGAACTCGGCAGCCTTTTGCAAATCCAAACTTGGATCGATCATAACTCAAAATGTACAATTCCAAATGCCACCAAATTTTCATAGGCGCTTGTGTACCACCTCATAAATGCTCATGATCGATCTTGGCCCAAAAGGAGGTGTTTTGGATCGATGTGAATTGCATACGTATAGATCATGGATCGATTCCAAATGGTCAGGGATCGATCATGTAGGCCCATTCACATAAGAGAAGAGGTCTCCCAGGATCTGAGTGAGGTATTTGCAGACTACACCTATAAATAGAGGTCCTAGGCCTTAAGAAAGTGGACTTTTGGACTCTGCAACACCTATACTTTGTCGAAAAAACCTTGAATGTTTTGTTGCAAACAATTGTAATCAGTGAGAGTTAGTAATAAAAAGTAAACTTTCTACAGTCAACGTAGGCTACAACGCCGAACCATTCTAAATCTCTATGTTTTCATACTTCTGTTTGTATGTTTTTGGCATGTTTGTTAGATCAATCTCATTTTCCATTTATATTCTTCACTTTGATCTCTTCAAACACGCCCGAAGAATATTGTGCCCAATTTTGGTACAAACACGAAACAAATTGGAAAGAGAATCAATTAATATCATAATAGATATTAATTGATACGAGGAATCAACCAAATGAAGGTATATGTGGAAAAAAAACATAAATATGCTAGATTTGTGTTGAAATCTAATCAAGCGAATTCAAAAACATTTCATCCTTATCTCCAACGCAATCTTCAATCTTGTTCCTATAAATATGAAGACATTTGCTCGTCTTTTATTAACACAAGAAACAAGAGAGTTATCCATAAAATATCTTCAATAAGATACCTATTTCTATTTCAATTGTCGGGTGAGAAATTTATATTAAGTGATTTGTTTTCTTCTAATATTGTTCTCCTCCAGAAGTGAAGAAGTAATAAAAACTATTGGGTCCGAGGACGTAGGCATAGCCAAACCTCGTTATATCGGTGTGTTCTTTCCTTTTCTATCATCTATCTATAATTTTTTCGCTTGATTTTTCTTTTTATTCTCTTTGTTGGATTGGAATAGATTGTCGACAAACTAGATCACTGGGTGTTCTGCTTCCACTGCCCAAAACTTTGATTTTTCACCACTCTATCAACTTGCCATTATAGAAAATAGAGAAGATGAGGTGGATAAACAAGCATATATCCATGCCAAAAATTGTTTAAGGAATCTCATTTTAGTCATACATCTGACTATATATGGCCGTTACGCCATGTCAAAGGCCATTCTAATATAAAGTTTTAACATGGATCTAGAAGAGATGTTGGAATTGTTATAGCCTTTTAACGGTTCATGAAATGAAAAATTATTCAGAGTACATCTTTCGGGCAAGAAAGCAGCATAGTTATTAGAGATAAGAATGGAAAACACCATTTTTAGTCTAGTTTCAATTATCTTAGTGATGCACATGTAGATAATGTTGCAACATCTAATAAGTCTGAAAGCAGAAATATCCAATAGAAGATCGGATTTAGGAACTGGTGCAATGTTGGTAGCATTTATGCCATTAGGTTGCATTTATTTCTATTGTGAGAGCGACCTGGTGCTTGTTAGGAAAATTGATGGGAAACGGAGGACTTGTGTGGACTGCTCCGACCTGAATACAACATGCCTTAAAGATAGCTTTCCACTTTCCAAAATTGTTTAGCTTGTAGACTTAATAGCCTGACACAAGCGCTTGTCTTTTATGGATGCGTATTCCGACTATAATAAGATACCGATGCACCTACCCGATTAGGAGCATACCAGCTTTGTCACCGATCTTGGACTCTATTGTTACAAAGTGACGCCGTTTGGACTTCAAAACGTTGGGACGACCTACCAAAGACTTGTCAATCGAATGTTTGCTAGCCAGATTCGGATAACTATGGAGGTGTACGTGGATGATAAGCTTGTAAAGTCACGACTCTCCATCAATCATGTTAAAGACCTAGAAACAATGTTCAACATCCTCAAAGAGTACCGAATGGAGCTCAACCCATTGAAGTGTCACTTTGAAGTTGCATCCCGAAAGTTCCTTAGATTCATTGTCCACGCTCAAGGAATTGAAGCCAATCCCGAGAAGATCTGCGCGATTCCAAATCCTGGGACTCCAAGGACAATAAAGCAAGTATAGAGCCTCAATTGGAAGGTAGCAGCATTGAGCAGATTCATCTCCCAATCCAATCACAATTGCATTCCTATCTTGATCTGATCAGGAAAGGAAAGCAGAACTTTGAATTGACTGAGGAGTGTGAAGGAGCATTTTGAGCACTGGTTTAGCATCTAGCTATACCACCTATTCTATCCACGCCGATTGATCATGAGAGACTATACGTCTGCCTGGCAGTTTTAGAGAACGCAATCCGTGCTACATTAATTCAGGAGGAGGATCGGATACAATGACCGGTCTATTACGTTAGCAAACGATTGATCATGGCGGGGAGGAAGTATCCAAAATTGGAAAATATGGCTTCTTGTCTCGTCATTGCCTCAAGAAAGCTCCGTCCCTAGTTTCAGGCCCATCCTATCACAGTCTACATTCGACCAGCCGTTACGATAGGTCCTTACGTGGTATGAGACGTCTGGTAGGTTGATTAAGTGGAACATCGAGTTGAGTCAGTTTGATATTGCTTACACACCAAGGTGAGCTATCTAAGGACAAGTTCTGGCGGATTTCATTGCTGAATTCACTATACCAGAGGACTTGTCCGAAACCGTTGAATCTCCCAAATACATATGGAAGCTATACACAGATGGTGCATTGAACGACCATTTCTCTGGCCCTGAGGTTGTACTTAAAACCCCAGAAGATCCGTATGTTATGCTTTGAAATTTGTTTTCCGTGCAACCAATAACGAGGTCGAATAAGAAGCTTTACTTGCATGACAAAGGCTTGCTAGAGACCTGAGAATTATTGCCGTGGAGATATACTGCGACTCGCAATTGGTCGTATGTCAAGTTTAGGGAGAATACCAAGCTAGAGACTGGAGGTTGGCTTCCTATCTTGCTCGGTCCAGGAAGTGTTGAATTAGTTCGTTTATTATGCCATCTATTGCATACCCCAAGAGCATAACCATAAGGCCGATTCTCTAGCAAAACTAGCCAACACCAGTGAAGCATACCAAATGAGACTCATCCCTATTGAGACGTTTACCTCTTCGAGTATCAATCAGATGGAGACAGAATAGGTTCATGAAGCCACACCCGAGAAGGAGTCGTGGATGACCCCTTTCAAAAATTATCTTGAGCTTGGAGCTTTGCCCGAGCGCAGAAGTGAAAAAAGAAAAGTTCTTTGGAAAGCTTCATGATTCATAATATAGAATGGAGTCATGTATAGAAGAGGATACTCTATTTCTTTACCCTAGTGTATCGCCCACGACAAGATCAAATGAGTGTTACATGATGTGCACGAGGGGGAATGCGACGATCACATTGGAGGGCAAGCCTTTGCTAAGAAGATACTTTGATATGAGTATTATAGGCCGATTGTGAATCAAGACACATTAGGCTATGCCAAGAGTTGTGACAGATGTCAGAAACATGCTCGATAACCAATAGCCCCACCTACTGAAATTACTCAAATGGTTAGTCCATGGTCGTTCGCCACATGGGGCATCGATATAATTGGATCGTTATCTCTTGCTAAAGGTGGTGCGAAGTACGCCATCGTTGTAGTTGACTACTTTACCAAATGGGCAAAAGTTGGGCCCCTTGCTACTATCACGATGAAGAAGGTAATCAACTTTGACATCCGCAACATTATTTATCATTTTGGCCTCCAATATATCATTATCACTGACAACGGAGCTCAATTCAATAGTGTCGAGTTCAAGTACTTTTTTCAACGTTTCCATATTCAGAATAAGTTATCAGTGATCACTCACCCACAAGCAAATGGATAGGTCGAAGATTTTAATAAAGTTATCAATCCATTCTGAAGAAACGACTGGAAAAGGCCAGAGGCAGATGGGTCGATGAACTTCCCATGGCCCTATAAGCGTACCGAACCACCCACAAGTCTGCGATCGGCCACACTTCATTTTCACTTTCCTATGGCTCAGTAGCCATCATTCCGCTCGTGTTAGAAGTATCTTCTCATCATGCGACTTAATATAATCCCAAGACTAATCCTATATTACTGGCCGAATCTCCAGACTTATTAGATGAGAAGCATGAAGAGGCTAATTTGAGGGCAACCATGCACCGAAGTCGAGTCGCCCGATTATATGTCCCTAAGGTGCGACCCTGAACCATGAACTAGGCGATCTTGTGCTCAAGAGTATTTATTTGGTCCCTTCACATATGAAGCCAACATGGGAAGGACCGTATGTCATCGAACGGAGACTTGGAGATGGCACATTTAAATTATCGACTGTTGATGGTCTCACTTTGCCTAGAGCTTGGAACAGCGAAAGTCTCCATCGCTATTACACATAACAGGCTTTGTTTATTCATTTATTCTACCTTCCATTTGTAATTTTTTTATGCATTTCAAAATTTGAACTTGTAATAAGGCAACTGATTTTGCCATACTTTCTTATTTCAACAATAAAATGCAACCTCTTCGAGCCAGAGTAGTGATTCTTGAAATGCGTCATGCGACCATCACAATCCACGGAGAGCTAAGTTCCATCCTACGGTGACACTTATTCAAATAGGAAGTGACTGTGATACGATCGTTCACTTGCTAACTAAAACTCGAGCTTGGGGGCAAGCTGTCACACTGAAGCCAAAAAGGATTGATACACGACAATCCTCTAACTAACTCCGGCTTCTAGAGTGCGATATGGAGTATAAACATAAAATAAAAAATATGGGCTCGATAAGGGTGGATCCGTCCACCCATGACTTCGCCCATGTACAATCTAAACTCGAGGAGAATGGATCTGTCCATCTACGACTTCGTTTTTTTATTCAGAATGGATGTGATCCGACCATCCATGATCCTGATCAGTTTTACATTTCTAGAGTGCGAACGAGATCTCAAAACTCAAAATAGTTGTGATCGACCGTCTGTTAACTAACTACAGATTCGTAGAGCGCAAATTGGAGTATAAAAATTAATTGGGTGTGACTGACCGCCCACAACTAACTCTAAGTCCCCGAAGCGCGGACTGGAGTATAAATACTAAATAGGTGTGACTGACCACCCAAAACTAACTCTAAGTCCCCAAAGCGTGGACTGGAGTATAAAAATAAATTAGGTGTGACTGACCGCCCACGAATCAAAATAAGTTCCTAGTGTGTGGATGCAATTCGAATTATTAAAACGGATGTGACTGACCGCCCAAAAAACAACTTAAGTCCCTGGAGCATAGACGTGGCTTTAAAACATTAAACAGACATGACCGACTGCTAGCATGTGAGTTCAATTCCCAAAGTGTGGATGCGACTGTCAATACATGGGCCAGGTTGATCCGACCATTCGAACTCATCTCATAACACTTAGTTCCGATTAAGTAAAATTAAAAAGTGTCGAAGGTGAAAAGTAATCATCGTTCGACCACTTCAACTCATCCCCAGGACTGGGGACATAACTCAAGCACCAGCTACCGATTTAGATAGCACAACATTAGGAATCGACTTAACGTTTGGTTACAGCTCGGAGCCATGCCTCCATGTCTTAACGACCGAACACGAGTCCTATCAAAATATACTAAAGCTTCGAAAGTGTATTGAATAAAAATTCAAGTAATGAAACACTTATGCAAATGAACTCAAAGTTATGCCAAAAATCGAAAGGAGATTTTATTTCATCTATTCTTTGGAAATAAAATAAGTACAAAAAAGCTTATTCCAAAAGTTCGTACTAGTATGGGCCTAACCCTCATCTATACACGGCATACTAGAAGCAAAAAAGGAATTCCTACTTATATACCAAAAAGGGACACAAAGAGACATTTATGTTTCCTCTTTTTCTTCCCCTTCAATGTCGATCCACTAGAGCTACCACTATGGTGCCGTTTCAAACTCTTGCCTTTACCCGGCGTATCCTCGGTCGGTGGTAGAATTGCAATCTCTTCCTCTAAACTCAGGAAAATTGAAATACTATCAGAATTCACGGTCGGAGGTAAGGGGGCACCTTCTATATGAGGAAACACAGGGGGTACCCTAGTGTTGACGATTATACCAGCTGGAGAGACCATACATAAATGGGACGGGTAAAGGTCTGCCATTCCACTTCTAGTCGCTACCTAGCATGGCACTTGCCATCTCGGCACTGATCTCCGCCATTATCGCCTCATCATGAGCCGCTTGAGTGTCCGACGGGATCCTGGCAGTTGGGGCCAAGGAGCTGGTTGTGAACGCACCTTTGCCCATGACAAAAGGCAAGTCTGTAAGTGGATCCCTCTGATGAACGAGGAGTTCTTCCACCATATGTTTTTTGAAAATAAAAGCGCTCACATAAACTTCCTTAACCGACAAGGTAGCTATAGTAGTCATCGCCTCCGTCACGATAGCCTCCTACTTTTGATGTTGCTCTTGGGTTGTAGGGGGAACGCCCGGTGCAGCTTCTATAACTGAATGGAGATAAGAGAAAATATTAGTGACTTCTTATGATAACACTCTAGACTTTGAACAAATTCGAGAAGTGTTCAGAATACCTTCCTTAGGTTGGCTCATGGGCGGAGCCGGGGCTACTACAAAAGTGTGCTCACAAGCCTGGGACAAATGCGGTTGATCGGGATCATAAGCTGGCACAAGGGAAGGATCAAGCGTAGGGGTAGATTCAGACTGGATTGGCATGGGAATTTCAAAACTTGAGACATAATGCTCAACACCAGAACACTGTCTGACCTCCGGATGCTGAGTGATCTATTTCTGTCTTTCAAATATAGCAATGGCCTCATGGAGAACCCTCCCCTCATCTTCGGTCAATACCCGGTTCTCCAGTTC
This sequence comes from Allium cepa, assembly GCA_030765085.1. NCBI lineage: Eukaryota > Viridiplantae > Streptophyta > Magnoliopsida > Asparagales > Amaryllidaceae > Allium > Allium cepa. The sequence continues at coordinate 890,433,470 of CM060929.1, forward strand.
AAACTCCTCAATAGATGCAGTGTAATGTTCAGCCTTCTCATCATCCACCAAGCAGCACCAGGTATTATGCAAATGGGTCAGATAATCGTTGAGCCAGCTCGGACCACAATATTTGAGGACATTGGCTTTATAAGTGATCAGAAGGTCTTCCATATTGCCTTCTAACCAGGCCTCCTCTGCTCCGACTTCAGCTTCAATTCTAGCCTCAGCTTCTCGAACCTTTAGAACCGCCGCATCCCGCTCTCCCTTAAGTTTGACAGCTTGATCATAGAACTCCTGAGTAGCCTTATTACATCGTCCCTTTCTTTGATGACCTTGGTGTACTTACCTTTAAGCTCATTAATCTCTTTGAGCACATTGTCTCTTTCAGCTGTGACGATGGCATTTTTGTGGCCCATATCATCGACCGGTCTCAAGTGCTCTTGCCTCATTTGCTCCATTTTCTTATTGGCCTCATCGACTTTTTTCAACGCCTTTGTCTCTAAGTTCCTCAAGGAGTCGTTTTCACCGATAAGCACTTGAACTATGCGGTCTTTTTGAGAGAGTTCTTTTTTCAGCTGTTCGATTGCCTTTGCGCAATTAAATGCTACAGCCGAGGCTTTCTCTGTAGTTTTCTTCCATTCTTGATATTGGCTGTAGGCATGATAAACATAGTCATGCACAGTTTTTTCTACCCTTTCTCGAATCAACTGCACATTTGGAGGGAAATGAAAGCCATCAAAACAAATGTCAGGGAACTCCTTCTTTAGCAGAACAATTCGGGCGGCTCCCTCCCCTGTGAGCTATGTAGCCGTTGATGTGGTAACAATAGGAGCGTCCGCTTCAGTTCTATAGCGATGTTCGCCAGGTCTTGAAGTTTATGGAAGCACAGGATGGCGTGGTGTTTCAACGGTGTGTGTTCCATAACTGGAGGATGGTAAGGGAACTCTAGGTGGAGGAGAGCACGATCGGGAGCGATGCCTATCTCACCACTCACTCTCTCTCTCTCTCTCTCTCTCTCTCCCTATCATAACGATATCTATCTTGACTAGAGTAGCAACGATCATAATTGGACTCGTGCCTGCTGAACTCTATTATGAACCGGAAGATTGACGTGTGGCACGAAGGCTACTGATCATGGATCCTTTCTTCGACATTGTATCTGTAAAGTGAAAGAAGAAACATAGTTAGTTATCTCCATAGATTGAATAGCTCATGAGTATTATTTGAGTGGTGCTGTGAAGTGTGTGCGCATGCATGTGTAAACCCCCAAAACCAACCGAATGTAGCAGCCGTACTTGGAGAGGTTGGCTCTCCTATATCTAAGGCACTTTGAAGCCCCTCTAGCCCAGTATCTTAGTGAAGAGACACATCATCCGGAATAGGAATATCTGCACGTCCCTTGAAAGGACTCTATTTGTGAAGAGAGAGCCTCTGAAATTACAACAGCTACCGCTGGATTTGAAATTACAACAGACTTGCGTCCAGAGCTTTATGGGCAGCGACTTTGCCTTTCTTTATCCTATCTAAATGTCGATAACTTTGTGAAGGCCTTGCTGTGGGCTCATCTCCAACAGGCATATTTTCATCCTCACCTTGCTTGGTGATCAGGATTCCAAATGCTCTCCTTCTAGCTTGCCTCACATGAGCCGTCCTGAGAAATCCATCAAGCCTGATGCTTTGATCTCTATCGATTAGCCCAATGGCCCTCAGATTTTCATCAGTAAGGATCTCATAAATCTCTCTGCACTTGGCAGAATCCTCTTGAAGAACTCTTATAGTCTCCTTAAGCTGAGCCCCTTTGGGTTGCAGAATCGAAGCTATGAAAGAATAGAAGTATTAAACTCTAAAATCGAGTACTATTATCCAGTTATCGGCATAGGAGTTGAAGCGCTTACATTTGGCTAGCCATCGTTTGGCAATACCCGGTGGGCACCGAATGTAGAACCATTTGGTCTTGAAATAACTCAGCTTTGTCTAGGCTTCGATCACAACTTGACAGTTCCTTACTACCTCTAAGAAAGTGAAGGATAGGTTATCTCCTCGGCTCTTTATATTGAACAAGGATTTCCTCTGGAGTTGGGGGCCAAAAGTGATGCTCCATCAAGACGATGAACAAGCTATTTAGCAAGGCAAACCCTTTCGGGGGCAGCTTTGATCGGGCAATCTTTACATAGAATAGCACTTCCCGGATAAACTGATTAAATGGAGGGAGTATCCCGGCTATGCACGAAAGTCTGATACAAGCCATATACCCTTTCGGGGGAGTATGGGCTCTATCTTCTGCTCCTGGCAATAGAACATCATCCCTCGACAATCCATGCCTTGTACAAATTCTGCCCAACATGTCTTCAGCGATACTGGACGGAGCCGAATCTTGCGGATGCACGATGAAGACTGCTCCTAGTAGCTCATACGGAGTAGGACTAATAACTTCAGCTGCGATAGCCGACATCTCGATTATAGGAAGAGTTGGACTCTAAAATTCGAACTTCCGAGTTCCAGAGCTAATCAACTTAGCAAATGTCATCATTATATAACAATAAACCCATGTTTCCCCCTGTGTGAAGTGCACGAATGTGTTGTGCAGTGCAGTGCTATATGTTACTTAAGAGATTCTACAAGATTAGAAAGATGTTTAGACGACGAGACTTCATAATTCAACCGGAGTAACCTTCATCGCTGACCATCACAATCGTGCCATCCAGACCTTGGTAACCGATCCAAGTTAAAGTTCGTTAAATTTTGTCAAGTTGCAGTTCAATCGACGAGCTTTGAAAGGAAGTCAGATGTGTAGTGAAACGGTTAAGTCCAATTATGCAAGGATGAAGCTCATCAGAGTCAAATATTCAAGTATGCATAAATTTCGTATCCATCAAAGTCCAAACACAGATCGATCCACATAAAGCTTCAATTTCATATCGATCAAAACTCACTAACTTCGTATCAATCGAAACTCAGCTTTCCTATCGATCAAGTTATATACGTCTTCTTATCGATCAACGATTGTTGGCTTAGTGTTGATCCCCAACCATAATTCTTATTGATCACCTACCATGAGTTTCGTATAAGTCATTGGCTCTTCAATTTATATCGATCGCCTCAAATCGATACAAATTGTCATCTCTCTGAATTGTTACGAAACTCACCACTTCAATAATCAATTCCTCATCGATATGAAACCCACGCTCTGGGTCGATACAAAGTCAAACCTTCTCTTTTCTTTTATCGATATGAAATTAAAGCTGTACGTACCTCCACGCTTCATCTTCCCCAATCAACTCAGTTGCCATCTCCTTCTTCCTCGACCTTGCTCCGACCATCTCTAACATCCTCTCAACAAAAATCAGTCACGAATGCAAGTGGGATGACACGAGAATTCGAGTCTCATCCTTTTTGTTGAATCACTAGTTTTGATTCATGACAAGACGGTTCAGAAGCTAAAGAAAAATATGCACTCATACATGGCAAAAAGAAGACATCAGAGGATCAAGACTACAACTCTATGCTTAAAGTAATTATTATATGTGTTGAGTCTTAGACATATGTTAAAATCAATCCTCAATTTTTCTAGCTTTCCATTTTTCTCTAAAAAACAGAGTTCACTGTGCAATATATGCACAGCCAGTCGACTGGCTATGCATGCTCAGTGGACTGACTATGCATATGCACAATAGTGTAACTTTTTTCTAATTTTATAACAATCAAATATTTTTTAAATGTTCAAATTCAGTCAACTAATCAAAATAGACCAGTCGACTGATCCGGCTTCAACTATCAAAATTCTGAATGGACATCTTTTTCCATGAAGAGTTGCAGTTCGTGAAAAGATGCCTCTCTTGGCTGAAACTCTTCACTAAGAGTTGCATCTTTATGAAAACTATATATAGGAGTTATCACATACTTCATAATCACTAATTTCTGATTTTAATTCTTTCTATTTTCTCTTGTGATCATTCTAGTGCATTCATACTCTTCATTGTTTTGAATCTTTGAATTATATTTCATATACTTTGATTCTTAGCAATATTCTTCCTCTCAAATCTTCACATACTCTTTATATTCTTGAGGAATTGATTATAGGAAGTTTGTAATCTTAAAGACAAATCAGTGTTATTAAGAACACATTGAGTCAACTACTTTTATATTCTGTTAAGTCCTGTTCTGCTGCTCAGGCAAGGGAAAGTCCTCTTCGGCTATTGAGGCAAAAATCATGTTATATTGCTCAGGTGTCTGTTCTGCTGCTCAGACCAATTCCTCCGGGTTAAGTGAGGGTATTGTTAGTTAAAGCTAGAAGTTAGTCTGCGACTGAACGTAGAACGGGAGTTCGAACCAGTATAAAAATTCCTAGTGTGCTTACTCTTATTTACTTTACTGCTTTAACTGCTTTCGAACTTAGTTTAATACATTCCATATCTATCGATCCACACATACTTTCATTTGGTATCAAAGCGAGGCATCTTATAACCGTTACAAAGTTATCTGATATCTTGCTAATATGGAAAATAACACCAGCACTACCATTAACACTGTCACTAACACAAGTTTTATTGAAGGTCAATCCACTGCACTTTCACTTTTAAGATTGTATTTCGTCAATTATTTACCTAATTTTAGTAACTAGTTCAAGGGATTGAAGTTTGCTTCGTTTCGAAAGCAAGAGCAATTTCTATTTCTCCGTTTTTCAATCGATACAAAAGCGGCAAAAAAATGAGAGAAAGTGAGAATTTTTCTAAGTCCTAAAAGTATTTATATGGATATGAGGCCAAGATGAGAAATGATTCGTCTCCCAATTATGATTGATCGGTGGGAACGGTCTCTCCTTAACCAATATGAATTGAAATGCTTGTACCTTTCAACCCAACCGATATGAAATAGCCAGTTCGTATCCAATGACTCGATCGAAACAATGTTGATAGCACCAATACGAAGACTACTTCGTGTCCATCCATGACCCATTTGGGCGGAAGCAACTCATATCCATCCAATGATCGATGTAGAGCACAAACCTAAAGCTTGTTTGCACTATTCGAACCCATTAGAATTGCATCGATACGAAATGTTTTTTCGTATCATTCAACCTAAAGTCCACAAAAATTCAAATTCATCGATACGAAATGTTTTGAGAAGCCAACTGATTCGTGTCGATCGTCATCAATACGAATATGATTTTTCAACTTTTCACATCGATCTAGGAGAGGGCCGATATGAAGAGATACATAAAAACAACCATCAAGTTTTGTTATAATTCGGATTTCACATCAATTCAGGAGAGGATTGATACAGAATTCGATAAAGAAGAAACTGACAATGACTCGTGAACGTGCAAACATTAACAGGAGTCAGGTTTGCACATATTTATGTGTGACGAATTAACTTCAATTTTTAAAAAAATTATGGGAAGTGAACACTCACCTAATGACAACGACAACGATGAGAAACAGTTGGCTAATACTCAATACTCAGTTACAACGATGCACTGTTAATCATCGACAGTTAACAATTCAGCACTTATATTACTGGAAATCAATCAATGGTTACATCTTTTGATGAAAATACAACAATTATTCAATGAATTAGATAGAACTTTTCAAGCTGAAGATTGCAATTTTTCAAAGCATGTCATGATTACATAAGACATACTTGGGTGGGGAAAATGTCATCCTGCCTTTTGACAAGGCCATGACACCAAGGAATTGACTGAAAACTGCAGACAGTCTGTCCTGAAGATCAGTTATACATAGGTCTACGATAGATACTCATAAATTTTTTCCGAGTCCAGATCAAGCTATAATTGTTATGATATGGCAATCAAAGCTATAAAAGCCAACATTCCAAATTTTAAGTCAACTGGAGTTCACATGCTCAAGATATTGATCAATCAAGATGCATGGATGAAACCTCATTTTGTATCCATCATGATTCAACCTCCTTCGTATCTATAAAATTCAGGCTAATTCGTATCCATGGGAAATTATCAATTCGTATCGATCTCATTTTTACATGCTTTGTATCGATCCAGCAACTCACATATTTCATATCGATAGGCCATTAATCGATATGAAGAATATATATTGGATCGATACAAATGTCATCCTTTTCGATTGATACAAAGCAGCCATTGAATGATCGATACGCAATAAGACAAGTTATATTGATACGAAGTCAACATTAATAATCGATATGAAAGAGGTTGAATTACATCGATACGAAGCAGCCTCTAGTTGTCTTATATCGATACGAAGTCAACATTAATAATCGATATGAAAGAGTTGAATTACATCGATATGAAGCAGCCCCTAGATCATCGATACAAAGAGAATTGCTCTAGGTCGATACGAACGAAGCACATAAGAGTGGAAGCCTCGGTCACTTGGCAAGAAAAGTGGATTGATCCTAAAGTATAGCACCACGTCACCTGATCGACACGAACAAGCATTGATCTGAACCAATTGATACGAACTCGGAAGCCTATTGCAAATCCAAATTTGGATCAATCATAACCCAAAATCTACAAGTCCAAATGCCACCAAATTTTCACATGAGCTTGCGTACCACCTCATGAATGCTCATGATCGATCTCTGCCCAAAAGGATGTGTTTTGGATCGATACTAATTGCATACGTATTGATCATGGATCGAGTCCAAATGGTCAGGGATCGATGACATGGCCCATTCACGTGAGAGAAGAGGTCTTCCGGGATCTAAGCGAGATATTTGTAGCCTACACCTATAAATAGTAATCCTAGGCCTTTAAAAAATGGACTTTTCGACTCTGGAATGCTGATACTCTGCCAAAACCTCCATTGTACCTTGAGTGTTCTATTGCATGCAATTGTAATTGGCGTGACTTATTAATAAAGAGCAAACTTTCTACAGTGGACATAGTCTACAACACCGAACCACTCTAAATCTCTGTGTTTTCATACTTCTGTTTGTCTTTTTTTGTTATGCTTATTACATCTACCTTATTTTCCATTTATATTCTTCACTTTTAATCTCTTCAAATACGCACGAAGAGTGTTGTGCCCAATTTTGGTACAAACACAAAAAAAATTGGAAAAAAAAATCAATTGATCTCATAATAGATATTAATTCATTTGAGGAATCAAGCAAATGAAGATATATGTAGAAAAAAACATAAATATGCTAGATTTGTGTTGAGATCAAATCAAGCGAATTCAAAAACATTTCATCCTTATCTCCAAGGCAATCTTCAATCTTTCTCCTATAAATATAAAGACTTATGCTCATCTTTTATTGACACAATACAGCAAAAGAGTTATCCATAAAATATCTTCAATAAGATCCCTAATTCTATATCTATTGTAGGGTGAGAACTTTATATTAAGTGATTTGTTTTCTTCTCATATTGTACTCCCCTAGAAATAAAGAAGTAATAAAGGTTATTGGGTCCGAGGACGTAGGGATAGCCAAAGCTTGTTATATTGGTGTGTTCTTTCCTTTTCTACCATCTATCTATAATTTATGCTCTTTTATTTTACTATTTATTCTTATTGGTATGGAATTGTTGAGATTTTTGACAGATTATATCATTGGGTGTTCTGCTTCCACTGCCCAATACTTTGTTTTTTCACTACAATTGGGTCTCCCTACCTTAGGCCCTATCTGCTTTTGAAATACTACCAACTTACCATTATAGAAAATGGAGAAGGAGGAGGTGGATAAATAAGCATATATCCATTCCATAAATTGTCTAAGAAATCTCATTTTGGTCATGCATCTGACTATAGATGGCCATTACGCCATGTCAAAGGCCTTTCTAATATAAAATTTTAACATGGTTCTAAAAGAGATGTTGGAACTGTTATAGCCTTTTAACAATTCATGGTAAATGAGAAATTATCTAGAGTACATCTTTCAGGCAAGAAAGCAGCCTAGTTATTAGAGATAATAATGGACAACACCATTTTAAGTCTAGTTTCGATTATCTTAGCGATGCATATGTAGATAATGTTGCAACACACAATAGGTCTGAAAGCAGAAATATTCAATAGAAGATCGGATTTAGGCACTGGTGCAATGTTGGTAGCATTTATGCCATTAGGAAACTTATAGTGTTTGAAGAAGTTTTTAACATCCTTGCATAGATCCTTAGAAATTATATCCCAAGCAGAAGTGAAAAGACAACATTAAACCCATCTGAACTACCGCACGAGCTTTTATTCACATCCAATATGCACTTCTTAATTTCCTCATTAGAAATTCCAACTGAGGTCAATGAAACCTGTTCAAAGTTCAAGGTAGGAAAATCTATATTAGATAATGTATTAAGGTCCGACTAGAAGTTTGTAGATTTACCAAACATGTTAATGTAATAATTTAAGAAGCCATCTTCAACATGTTGAGGATAGCTGGCAAAGTTGCTATGTTGGCTGATAATAACTTGATGTGAGTTTTGGCTTGCTCTTGAAAGATGTACGGAAATATTTAGAGTTCCTATCACCAAGGGAATCCTATTTCTATCTCAGCTGTTGCCTTTTCACGTCAGCCTCAATTGATAAGGCATTTTTTATTGAGTGGTAAGATCGCATTCAAGCTTGGAGGCGTTAATGTCAGTGTGGTACATAAGAAAATTAAACTGGGCAAGCTCCTGTCTTATCTTCAATGAGTAGACAATAACACCCCATTGCTATATTTCTCTCTAGCACAAACCCTAAAAGCATTTTTGACAGCCTTCAACTTCTACATGAAAACAAACAATGGATTACCAAAGATGATATTGGACCAGGCATTGTAATAATAGGTAAATAGTTACTATTAAGGATCTAAGCATTAAAAAGTTTAAATTTTAATTTCTCTTTCATGGTATCTACACCAAAGGATAATATTTGAGAGTGGTTAGATAGAAAGGGGAGGAAGGTGAGTGGTGATGGAAGGCCATTTGGACAAAGAAGCAATATTACAAAAAGCATTGTCAATTTTGCTTACTTTTCTAATCCCAATACGACTTCTGTTGTTCCAAGAGTATCTTGCATGAGTGACAGAAATTTGGAAGTAGGGTGAACGACCCGAAATTTTCGATCCCAAAAATTCCAGATAGTTAGGGAAAGAAGAAAGAGATAGAAGAATAAGAAGATCAGAAACACCAACGTCTCACATTCGTAGCGGATAAAATATAATAACAAATAATAACAGTTTACAAAAGAATTCTGTTTCTGTCAAAATACCTTTATAATACATCAGAGTTACGCATATATACAAACATTGGATATACACAATCATCATGTCTCAGATATACAATAATAAAATACAGCGGAAACACTCCATACGTTCTTGCCATCCAGCTCGCCTCCTGAGCTCTAGAACGTCCTTACTTGAAAATTTGTAATACTCGGTCTGCCGAGTATTACATCAAAGTAACACCCGGGTCAGGCTGGAAACCAGCGTGAGTAAACTCATCGAACATGAAATTCGAATGCATAGAACTTATTTAAAACCCGGGGTAACTCATATCAATTTACAAATTCACAAATTGTAATAGACATCACTTATTTCACAAATCAATTATCTAAGTACCAAACTTAGATTTAATAGTCCAATTCACCTAAATCATATCATTCCAGCCTATTGATTCATATATCAATCTATAAAAATTCGAAGTGGTTTCGGGTATTTCCTAATACCCAACCCCGGTCTCTTCGAGCCTCACTCAAGGCATCCAATACCATTCAATCATCCATAAGCAAACTTGATCACTTCCAAAATAAATTTAATTAATTCTAATTGAATTACTAACCGCAATCACTTAGATTCCTTCATTTAACATTAATTAATTTCAAATCAATTAATCAATCATCCCTTAATTATCCATCTTAATTAATCACCCTGGATTAATTATCCTTAAATTACATTCAAGTAATTATCTTTAATTAATTTCACAAATTAATTATTCTTAACCAAAAATAGTAATTAATCTTTAATTATTTCACAAATTAATTAACTATAATTAATTACATTAATCCTTAATTACTTATATTAATTAATTTCTCATAAATCGCTTATTATTGATTAATTAATCTTAAATAAATCAATCTTTAATTACATCATTGATCGTATAAATTAATGATTTTCTAATTACATTTTAATTTATCCTAATCCAGATTAATTACATTAAGTAATTAATCATTAATTAAACCACAAATATTAATCACTCTTGATTTATCTCAACCAGTAATTAACTACCTATTTATTTACATCATTAAATAAATCAATTATTCATTTTATAAAGAAGTTTAAAGGAATTTAAAACCAAATTCATTTTTAAATTCAAATCAATTTAAAAATGCACTTTAAGATTCAAGTTGTTAAAACAATTTAAATTTAAAAACTTTATTTGTTTAAAAACTGAGATTCACTAACTTGAATTCCAAATTTCTTTGATTTAAAAACTTGTTTTAAATCTCTACCTTACAATATAATTTCAGTTTTTAAAAATCACTTTTAATTCTTTCCAATTTATTCTTATTTTTATTCAGTAATTATTACACTTCCACAATTAACTTTTATATTACTTCCAAAAATCCAATTCTAAATATTTTGATGTCCCAATGTACTCAAGTATATTCAAGCAAACCATAGTATTCAATATTCCAATTATCAATATAATTCATCACAGAATATCAATATTCATAACACAGAATATTATATAATCTAAATAATTTTGAGGAATCCAGTTGGATCCTTCCAACCTGTTTCCCTGCATCCACAGATGTTAGCACAATACCAATTCCACTTCGAGGTGGAATATCGCGGTATATAGGATTAATATAATATCATCCGCTATTATGCGGGGCATAGGGTCTCATCCGTAATATAACGCGGGAAATCAATCACCTAATATATACTATATATTACTATATAATATACCCTAACAAATCAATTCAATCATTCAACCAATTATTTAAATTTAACCATTTAAATTTAAATGAAAACCAATTGAGTGAGATTAACTCACCTTTGGTTTTGCAATCCAAATTCAATCTCGACTTGTTTCCTCTCAGATTTTAACCTTGTATAAATAGTTATACGATTTATTAATATTTTACATAATCGAACAATCAACTATCCCTTTTAACAATTTTTATTTAACTAATAATTTAATTTAAATTAATTACTTCATGTGATAATTTAAATTGGTTAATGATTTAATTAAATTACTAATTTCTCTCTTAAAACTACATATAGAAATAAATTATAGATTCAAAAATCTACTTTTTATAAATTCCTCAAACATTCAAAATCCTTATATATATCAAAATCTGTTCTATATATAAAATTAACTAAGATAGGCATGTATAAAAAATTTCTTTACTGCAAATTTTCTCGTCTAACCTATATATATAAAAAATAGAAATCTGACTTTATTTAAACTGCTCAAAAATCACTTTCTTTTCCAAACTTTTATACTTGTATTAAACAGTAATTCCCTTATAAACCTTACTCTTAAAATATATTCCTCTACCTGCTTTTCTTCTACGTGTATAAATACAGAAATATAAATTTTAAACTAAATTAAATTAAACTAAATACAAATACCTAACTCCCGAAACCACCAGATCATCGCCCTAACCATCGAGATCCATCACACCCAGGTCGCGATTCCACTTCATCCCACGGCCGACCCGTCTCATTCACGACAACTAGAATCGCACACGGCAGAAACTTCATCGAACCCAATATTTCGATCGCAACTCGAGCTTTAGACCGCCGCCTCCCTTCTTGCTGTCCATAGCAATCGATCGCGGCCACAAACAAGACGAACCCCGAGACTTCGAACCCAACCCTAGATAACATTGAGCTCGCGAATTTCCATCTCATCGTCTCGAGTGACGGCGAGCTTGAGTTTTCCCCATGCGGTGATTTCAATTTGGAGGATACAGAGAATAAATGGAAATTGTGATTTGATTCATGATTTTCGGTCTTGAATGAAATCGCGCGGCCATGGATTAGGGAAAGAAAGCACGCGATTTTATATATTCGAATGAGGGACGAGATTTTGTCTTTCTGTTGCTTTTTAATTTTAGAGGAAAGATGCTCGGCCAGTAGAGGAAGATAGGCTCGAGATATTATTTTTTTCGTGAAATGTTCGGCTGTTTGAAATGAAAGGAACGTGATGTTCTTGAAATGAGGGAAGCGTGCAAAAGAAAGCTACAGAGCTCTGATGTGAAATAATTTCAACTACAGTTGACCGATATAAATATTCAATTTAAATTCAAACCGTTCAAATAAATGCAACTTAAAAACTTGACCTCCTATCGAGGCATGCCGCTAGGCGTTTATAATGTTATACCCCTATCGTATGGAGAAGATAGCTTTTTGGACCCGGTTCTTATATTAAATTTTTGATATAAATTTCAGCGCTTTTATATATTGTACGCTCACACAACAATTCCAAACATTACGAAAATTGAAATTCGATAATAATACAATATTACGGATCCAATGGAACTGGTTTCGTCGAATTCCGAGACTGTGCCTCGGAAGGCTATCTTTAAATGTCAATTTAAACCGTATATTTTCAAAGCTTAACAAAATATTTCCAAATTTGATTTCAACACTTTCACTATCTTCAGTACTATCAATATAAATTTTACAAGCCCTTAAATTATTTTTAACAGGCTTAAAACCCCAGATTGAACATTTTACCCAACTTCAAATTATTAAATTCAATAATTTAATTATCAGATAAATAGTGATATTTGAAATTCAAGTTAAAATTAACCTTTCAAATATTTAAATCAATTAAATATTCCAATCTCAAATTCTCAAAAATTTCGAATCGTCACATTCCTCCCTCCTTAAAAGAATTTTGTCCCCGAAATTACCAGTTAAGAAGAATGGTCCACAACCCGTTAACTATTTTCCCTAAATCCGCTCAGTTTCAAACACTTCCCAACACAATCTTTATTAAAGACACACTATCCATCTTACTAACTTTCCAAACTTTTCCATAGTTCCCTAACAACTTCACTTATTCAACCATTCAAATTATAATTCAAAACCAAGTTTTAAATTTTCAATTTTTCTCAAAAAATTTCTAACTCCCTAAATTTTTGAAAATTTTTGTCAGCGTCTCCTTTGCGCGGCTAGCTCGGTACAACTACAAAATGCCTCTACGGTCCAAATTCCAAAAGAAAAAAAATCCAAGTGGCTAGATAAAAAACCCAATAAAATTTCATACAGAAATTTAAACACATACCTTTTTGTCGAGCAATTCAAATTTATCTTCTGAAATCAAAATCAATTTTCCTTTCCCTTTATAATACATGCATATCCTACTTAGCAATAATATCCAATCATAGCTTTTAAAATCATTTTATACATTTCCTTACAGAAGTTTCCATATCTACTTCTATTCAAATTATTTTTTCTCATCTCCATATGAATTCAATTTATCTTCAACTCTGAATATTGAATTTAATCTTCCATTTATAACTGACTCGTATCATTATTTCAAATTAGTTTCATCCACTAATTTATTTCAATTTCCAATTTGAAATCGTTTTGTCGCTAACAAAAAGTGTCCAAAGAATTTCAAAAAAAATTCTAACTCCCAAAATTTTTGGAAATTTTTGGTAGAGTCTCCTTTGTACGGAGGAGCTTTTGCAATTTGACAAGAGATATAAATGTTTATATATATATTGACCCACACGGTAGGAAAAACAAAAACAGTTCATTTTTCCTATTTTTATTGCATAGATGTACCTTTATTTAGCATTTTTAAGCAAGCGGCTTATTATCTTAGCAATTAGCGCGACCCAATCCAGCCAAACGGCCTTCAAGTACCTATACTTACTCAATTTAAATATGTAAGTGCCATACATAGGAAATTTATTTACATTTTACTCATTTTCACTAGCTAACACATGGATTTCATAAGCCATACCTACCAAACAACACTTAAAAGTAATTAATAAGGTTTCAATCACCAATTCATTTGCTTTCACTCGCTTTTCTTACCCTTGCATTCAATTTAAGTGATGTACAACTCACGTACTTACCTTCAATTCATCTATAAATCCAAAAAAATACATATTCATATCAATTGATTCAAAAATCAATTATATTTGCATCCACTAATTCATAGAATTTAATTAAATCTGGTTTATGTCAAGCGACAATCATTTCTACGCAACTTGATGATATCCATGTGAATAAATAATTACTTAAGTGTTATAACCAATTTAAATTGATTTCGACTCAATTTATATTTAATTCCTTCCATTTTAATTCATTCACAACCATTTTATTTAGCTCGACACATTCCATGCCTGCGTACTACTAACCATTCCCAAATTAATTCAACCCAAGCTTTTATTTAATGGTCTACCCTTCCTACTTGAAGTCAAGCTTGTATAAATTTTAAACTTATGTTAATTTACTTTAATTTAGTCCAACTTCAAAACTTAAGCTCGATTCATTTGCAAAATAAATTTTCCTTTTCAATTTAACATGGTTTTATTTCAATCAAATCTCATTTCAATCTACAAATTTATTTGATTAGTTATTATAAATTTAATTTCCAAATTCAATTACCCCACTCTTTATCCATTTTAAATTTTAATCCCATTCTCAGTTTGTTAAAACAATATCCAAATTTATATTTAACTCATTTACACCTGAATTGGATTTATTTGTAACTCACATCATTTCTATTATAATCCAATTCATTTTATTTTTACAACATCTCCACTTATCTTAATTCATTATCAAATCCAAGTCGAATTCTATTTATAATTCGAGTTCATTTCCAAACTCCATTATTAACTTACAATCCATTTTACTTAACCGAGTTAAATTCTATTAACATACTCTATCAAATAATTTATTTAGCTAATTAGCTTACTTCCAACCTTTATATCAATATTCGATTTTATTACAAAAATCACTTCACTAAATTTTTCTGAGTTCAAAATTTGTTTTTCATAATTCCAGTTTGGATTTTCTTTCATTCTCCAGAATTCTAACGCTTTTATTTTAAAATTTTAGAAATACCTTTAAATTCATATAATACTATTAAAATAGCTTTTTTTCTTAAAAATACTTCTTATGACTCGATGTCTCAACCAACCCATCCTTGTTCTCACAGAAATTCAGTCATACGTTGATTAGGCGTAGGACTGAAAATCTATAAATACTTGGTAAACCCGTTTTCAACACCCAGTGAAAATGCTTGGGAAAATAAATTTATTGAAAATATAGAAAACATATTTTGAAAATAGAGAAATATCTTTGGTGAGAATGCTCTGAAAATCATCACCCTTATCCATGGTCGCAGTTACATGCTTTGTTATGTTGCCATCGCAACAAAAGTCCATGTAACTGTAGGCACTCCGTGCTCCTCGATTAAGCCATGGAACCCATACCAGATCGCAGTTATATTCCATGGTTACGTTGCCATCGCAGCAAAAGTCCATGTAACTGTAGGCATCAGCGCCCTCGATTTTCGCTGTCAAAAATGAAACTTCTCCACTCCCACTTAGGTCGCAGTCTACCGATCTAAAATCAAACGCAGACTGTTGGCTCTCAGCGGCACACATGACATTCTCTATGTTACCATAGGTCGCGGTCTACCGATGTAAAATCAAACGCAGGCTGTTGTCTCTCAGCGGCACACACGACTTTCGCTATGGTCTGTAGTAGATCGCAGTGGCATCGAGTTACACCGTCGTCACAGCGTAACCCAAATGCCTCTATAGGCATCAGCACCCTCGACTTTCGCTACACACTACTCATAATTCTCAGGAACTAGTTTTGTTCGGACTCCTCATAGGATCAACTTTAGAACCCCCCTTAGGGTTCAAGGCAGTACCACCCTATGGCACTCCTGAGAAGTTCATTTCAAGGGAGAGCCTTTTTCCCCAAAGCCATTTTAAAAACACTTTATACTATACACATTTAGTATCTTCCAAATCATACACCTAGTATGAATATCAAATAAATCTCCTTTCTCAAAATCGATTATCCCAAAATCGATAATTCTCAAATTAGGCTTTCCAAATCTAATATTGATTTTACCTAAAAATCAAAAGCCTTTCCAAATCCAAAGATTCCCAAAACCTTATTCCAAAATCCTCATAAGATCCTTTATATATACATATATAATTTATTTTTTTAAACTTTGGATCATTTCAAACTTGTATAAAGCTCCTTTTATACTTCAAATATTTTCAAAATCCTTTCCTTCCGGCAATAGATTCAACAAGGAGAGATTTATCTTATACAACAAAGATATATCACTTTGTTTATTCAAAATCAAATATTCAAATTTGATTACTCTATAAAGTCACTTACCATTTTACATTTCTTATCCACAAATTTCCGGTATCAATTCCATTCAAATCTGTACGATGTGCACATTTGATCCGTACGCTATACCAATCTGATCGCTCACTTAATCACACAAATTTCACTTCCGAACTAGTATCGTCCACCCGACTTTCTAGTGCGGACTCAGATCTGGTTTCTTGATTACAAACCGTCATTCTCCTTGCATAGCCATAACTATGATAGAGAACATCCAGAACCAATCAACAATTCATATCCAGGTTCGCCGTCGAAAATCGAGTGAGAAATCCCAACTCGAATCGATATAACTAACTCAAAATTCTGTGCTCGAATCTGGATCAAATCACTATCCGAGTAGAATAATATACGTACGACCTACGTATTTATCTTCATTTATTATCAATCAAATCAATTTCTCTTTCTATTCACATTTCCTTTAATTTTTATCCACATAATCACAATTGTTCCAATTCCATTAGGATTATCACTCTAATTATAAACAGTTTGAACTCTGTCCAGCTTCAATTTAGAAAATAGCTTGAAAAGTTTAAATAAATAGGTCATTGAAAAATAATTATTAGTTTGCAGCATAGCTATAAAATAGTTAACTAATTGTAAAATAGTTGGAAAATAGTTAAATAGTTTCAGAAATTTTAGATAATTGCAAAATAGTTGTAAAATAATAATTAATTTGTAAAATAGTTGAAAAATAGTAATTAGTTTATAAAACAGTTGAAAAATTGTTAAATAGCTCCAAAAATAATTGTAAAATAAATATAAAATAATTTGGCTTCAAAAAGAAAGGTTGTGCATATTAAATAGCTTGGAAAAATAAGTTTATATTAAAACAATTTATATTGAAAATAGTCTAAAGTCAAAACTGTTCATTTCCCCATTAATTCAATTTAAATTTCCACTTCCATTTAAATTGACTCAATTCCAATTTGAATAACTTCAATTTCCATTGAAATTGATTTAACCCCAATTCAAGTTGAATTAATCTTGATTCCTTTCCAAATTCACATCAAATTCCATTTGATTTTAAACCTATTCAACTTTAATTACAATTCCAAATTATTCCAATCAATTTGGACTAATATCAATTGAACCCAGTTCAATTTCAAATCATCTTAATTCAATCCAACTCAAATTTTCCATTTGAATTTTTAAACTTATACATCTTCAATCACAAATCCAATTAATTCAAATCAGATTCAATTCGAAAGAATTCAATTCAAATTTCAAATTTAAAACATCCCGAATTATATAAATTCGAGTTAATTTTTTTTTAAATGTTGATTTGATTCCTTTAAATCAAATCAACTTATCTCTTTAAACCATTTAATTCCAAATCCATTTCAAACTTATCTTCATTTAATTTTAATTTGGTTGTATTTCTATTACCTCTTAATTTAATTCCAATAATTTAACAACCAATCGCCTAAATATTTATTAGAAGAAAATATTGCTTTATATATCAAAATATATTCTTATATAAAATCATTTAAAATCTTTATATAAGAAAATAACAAATTCGCTCTCATATATATATATACACTCAACTCATTCTAGGGTACCATTGGCCCTGTCCTTAATGAGTAATCCCAACAGAGCCAAGGTTCCCGCTTAACCTTTCAACACTTATTTACAAATTGTTATAGACATCGCTTAATTCACACATCAATTCTATAAGTACCAAAATTAGATTTAATAGTCCAATTCACTTAAATCTTTTCATTCCAGCCTATTGATTCCATAAATCAGTCTATAAAAATTCGTAGTGGTTTCGGATATTTCCTAATACCCGACCCTGGACTCTTCGAGTCTCATTCAAAGCATCCAATAGCATTCAATCATCCATAAGCAAACTTGATCACTTTCAAAATAAATTTAATTAATTCTAATTGAATTACTAGCCTCAATCACTTAGATTCCTTCATTTAACATTAATTAATTTCAAATCAATTAATCAATCATCCCTTAATTATCCATCTTAATTAATCACCTTGAATTAATTATCCTTCAATTACATTCAAGTAATTATCTTTAATTAATTTCAAAATTTAATTATTCTTAACCAAAAATAGTAATTAATCTTTAATTACTTCACAAATTAATTAACTATAATTAATTACATTAATCCTTAATTACTTATATTAACTAATTTCTCATAAATCACGTATTAATGATTAATTAATCTTAAATGAATCAATCTTTAATTATATCAATGATTATATAAATTAATGATTTCTAATTACATTTTAATTTATTCTGATCTAAATTAATTACATTAAGTAATTAATCATTAATCAAACGACAAATATTAATCACTCTTGATTCATCTCAACCAATAATTAACTACATATTTATTTACTTCATTAAATAAATCAATTACTCATTTTATGAAGAAGTTTAAAGGAATTTAAAACCAAATTCATTTTTAAACTCAAATCAATTTAAAAATGCAATTTAACATTCAATTTGTTAAAACAATTTAAATTTAAAAACTTTATTTGTTTAAAAACAAAGATTCACTAACTTGAATTCTAGATTTCTTTAATTTAAAAACTTGTTTTAAATCTCTACCTTACAATTTAACTTCGGTTTTTAAAAATCACTTTTATTTCTTTCCAATTTATTCTTATTTTTATTCTATAATTGTTACACTTCCGCAATTTACTCTTATATTACTTCCAAAAATCCAATTCTAAATATTTTAATGTCCCAGTGTGCCAAAGTACATTCAAGCAAACCATAGTATTCAATATTCCAATTATCAATATAATTCATCATAGAATATCAATATTCATAACACATAATATTATATAATCTAAATAATTTTGAGGAATCCAGTTGGATCCAACCTGTTTCCCTGCATCCACAGATGTTAGCACAATACCAATTCTACTTCGAGGTGGCATATCGCGATATATAGGATTAATATAATGTCATCCGCTATTATGCGGCGCATAGGGTCTCATCCGCAATATAACGTGGGAAATCAATCACCCAATATATACTATATATTACTATATAATATACCCTAACAAATCAATTCAATCATTCAACCAATTATTTTAATTTAACCGTTTAAATTAAAATGAAAACCCAATTGAGTGAGATTAACTCACCTTTGATTTTGCAATCAAAATCCAATCTCGACTTGTTTACTTTCAGATTTTAACCTTGTATAAATAGTTATATGATTTATTAATATTTTACATAATCGAACAATCAACTATCCCATTTAACAATTTTTATTTAACTAATAATTTAATTTAAATTAATTACTTCATGTGATAATTTAAATTGATTAATGATTTAATTAAATGATTAATTTCTCTCTTAAAACTACATGTAGAAATAAATTATAAATATAAAAATCTAGTTTTTATAAATTCCTCAAACATTTAAAATCCTTATATATATATATATATATATAAATCTTTTCTATATATAAAATTAACTAAGATAGGCATGTATAAAAAATTTCTTTACTGCAAATTTTCTCTTCTAACCTATATATAAAAAAAATGTAGAAATCTGACTTTATTTAAAGTGCTCAAAAATCACTTTCTTTTCCAAAGTTTTATACTTGTATTAAACAGTAATTCCTTTATAAACCTTACTGTTAAAATATATTCCTCTATCTGCTTTTCTTCTGCGTGTATAAATACACAAATATAAATTTTAAACTAAATTAAATTAAATTAAATTAAAAAAAATACCTAATTGCCGAAACCACCAGATCGTGGCCCTAACCATCGAGATCCATCACACCCAGGTCGTGGTTCCACTTCATCCCACGGCCGACCCATCTCTTGCACCACAACCAGAATCGCAAACGGCAGAAACTTCGTCGAACCCAATATTTCGATCGCAGCTCGAGCTTTAGACCGCCGCCTCCCTTCTTGCTGTCCATAACAATCGATCGCGGCCACAAACAAGACGAACCCCGAGACTTCGACCCCAACCCTAGTCACCTCGAGCTCGTGAATTTCCATCTCATCTTGTCGAGTGACGGCGAGCTCAAGTTTTCCCCATGTGGTGATTTCGATTTGGAGGATGTAGAGAATAAATGGAAAATGTGATTTGATTCGCGATTTCTGGTCTTGAATGAAATCG
This sequence comes from Allium cepa, assembly GCA_030765085.1. Lineage (NCBI taxonomy): Eukaryota > Viridiplantae > Streptophyta > Magnoliopsida > Asparagales > Amaryllidaceae > Allium > Allium cepa. The sequence continues at coordinate 890,453,885 of CM060929.1, forward strand.
CGGGGCCATGAATTAGGGAAAGAAAGTACGTGATTTTATGTTTTCAAGATTTTGTCTTTCTGTTGCTTTTTAATTTTAGAGGACAGATGCTCGGCCTATAGAGGAAGATAGGCTCGAGATATTTTTTTTTCGTGAAATGTTCGGCTGTTTGAAATGAAAGGAACGTGATATTCTAGAAAAGAGGGAAGCGTGCAAAAGACAGCTACAGAGCTCTGATGTGAAATAATTTCTACTGGATTTGACCGATATAAATATTCAACTTAAACTCAAATTCAAACCGTTCCAATAAATGCAACTTAAATACTTGACCTCCTATCGAGGCGTGCCGCTAGGCGTTTATAATGTTATACCCCTATTTCGAACGCAAAGTAAAAGGTTCCGAGTCCTAATTCCATCGTATGGAGAAGATAGCTTTTTGGACCCGGTTCTTATATTAAATTTTTGATATAAATTTTAGCGCGTTTATATATCGTACGCTCACACAATAATTCCAAACATTACGAAAATTGAAATCCGATAATAATACAATATTAGGATCCAATGGAACTGGTTTTGTCGAATTCCGAGACTGTGCCTCGGAAGGTTATCTTTAAATGTCAATTTAAACGGTATATTTTCAAAACTTAACAAAACATTTCCAAATTCAATTTCAACACTTTTACTATCTTCGGTACTATCAATATAAATTTTACAAGCCCTTAAATTGTTTTTAACAGGCTTAAAACCCCAGATTCAACATTTTACCTAACTTCGAATTATTAAATTCAATAATTTAATTATCAAATAAATAGTGATATTTGAAATTCATGTTAAAATTAACCTTTCAAATATTTAAATCAATTAAACATTCCAATCTCAAATGCTCAAAACTTCTGGGTCGTCACATAGGGATGATGAGTAAATTGATTCATTTAGAAATGATATTTCTTTACAAGTTATAGGGTTGCCACCCATTCCATCCTCAATGAAAATCATGCAATTAAAGTCACTAATGGCTATCCAAGGATGGAATTCTCGAGAGATATACGGAAGAAAATCAAGAAGGTGTTGTCTAGAGCTAGGGTTATTATCGGCATAAATGAAAGTGATGTACATGGAAGTGGAGGTTGGATGGTGAGTAATGTGACAATGGGTGAATTGTCTATTAAAGAGGACGGGGGTAAGCTTGAATATGATGGGATCATGAATTATAATAATTCGACCATAAGAAGCTTCTAAAAGGTTGCAATTTAGAGACTAGAGAGGGTTTACATAGTTAGAAGCTACGGCGGTAAGTTTATTTATTCAGCTTTGTTTAAAGAATAGCCAACGAATGGAGATTGTGAGATTTGATGATGTCTTTTAATAGATCCTCTTTAAAGTCTTTATGGTCACCCCTAATATTCCAGGTCTAGTGTTGTGTAACTTAACCAACTATTGGAAAGTTGTTTGAATTGGGTTTTCTACTTCTCCTTATTGAAGGAGATCTTCCTGATCTATTATCAGGGACTATGCTACTATTAAGCAAGATGTTTGTCATATTTATCTCAATTAAGACATACTTCTTAAGTTCTTTGTTTTACTCTAGTATTAGCAACTATTGTTATGGTTTTGGAAGTTGATGGTTTATTTTTGGTGGAGGGGACATCATAAAAATTAGCAGGGTGATCTGGAATTCTTGGTGGTGCTAGTAAATGATCATAGGAAGAAGGATGGGAGGAGAACATGACATTAAGAACAATGTCATCTGTAATAGAGGAAGAATTCAGTTTATAAGGTGTAGAACTAGATTCAAATGGAAGAATGACTGAAGGAAGTTTAGATCGGAGAAAAGGTGATGTAAGATTATTTGTAGTGGCAACAGTAGTGGTCTCCAAAAAATTAGGAATAGGAGCTACATGCATGCTTGAGAGGATGTTGATTGGTGGGTCAAGAGGTGTTAATACATTTGGAGTTTTTTATTTGGTTGCAGATAAAGGATACCTTCAAATTTAGGGTCCATACATGCATGTGCTTCAAAGGTAGAAAGTGAATGTTTTAAATTGGCTATAAATTTATTTCGCATTGTGTTGTTGGTTTGTCTGTACATCCATGCACATAAGTGATTTTGGATAGAGAAATTTCAATGCTAGCTTCAACAACTTCCTTTTGCTTAATGCCTTCCTCACCCATGCACAACTTCATCAATCAATATACCATTCTTGGTCTCTGCTACCTCACTGACTTATGGTTCAAAAACCACACATTCCATATCTTTAAGAAAGAAAAAAGCAACATTGTCCTTTACCAGATTTTTCCTGTTCCCAGTCACCCTTTTCCATCTCTATTTTTTCAATATCATAAACTTTCCTCTTTCCATCTACTTGAGCATGGTCTCATTTTGTTAATCATTACGCTCTTTTACTTCATGTTTGTCCTCTTTACTATTAGCATCATCATACATGTAGGGGTACTATGTCTGAAAATTTTGCATGTTACACGTATTCCAGGTTTCCGTAAATAATTAACATTGATGATTTTCTCACCTTTATCCACCAGCTTCACAGGCTAGGAGTCTAGCAGTTCTTTATTAGGAATGACTTCAATTATAAATTTTACATTTTTAATACATTCTAAGCATTCAGTGAGCTCATCCATATATAGAAGTTTCCCTACTCAACTAGCAAGCCAGTTAATACTTAAGTGAGGCCAAGAAGAAATATAAATATTGGACAACTGAACTGTAACACCCCATATTTTTGGTAACATTATTTAGGATATTTTATTAGATAAATTAAATAAAATAATGTGATGTGATGACTAGGGAATTGAGATTTTATTTAATTAAGGGGTAGCCGTGCCATTTAACAATGAATTAAGAAAAGAATTAAAATGAAATAGAGGAGGGGTAAAATATGAATGAGGCCATTCCTATATCCCTTAAACTTGGTCATATATTCTTCTATACACATTCACTTTTCATTTCAAAAATTTTAAATAAGAGTCCAGCCACCATTAATAAGAAAAAAAGAGGAGAAGATTAAGAAAAGCTAAAAGAAAAGCAAATACAAATCAGATCCATTCACATCTCAATCTCTATAATCTCTAAAGTTAAGGTGAATAATGTTTACATCCCACATTTATTTGTTTTCGATTTTAAGATGAAATCTAAAATATTTTGTATTGATTTGCCATGTTTTTGAATGATGGAATGAAAATATATACTTATTGATGATTTATGGTTGTTCATATAGATTTTATTACATGTTTTGATATGAAAACCCTATTAAATAACATCCAAATGCCTTGCTAATTTTTATATAGATCGGAAATATTATTTTGGATATGGGTTTCAATTTTTAGAATTTTTAGAACTTTTTTATTTTATATGAGTTTTCTAGTAAAGAAAATGTTATTTTGGGTTATAAATTATTTATCGTAAAATAATAATAGGTTTCTCTCTGAAATTTTTATATGTTGGAAAACATATTAAAAGTGATTTTCTTTTGTGGATTTTTCCCAAGTGTTTTAATGGATATATAAAATTATTTAAGGTACGAGACTTAAATGTTTTATATATTTATAGAAGGAGAAGGAGACTTTTACAAATAATTCAAATAGTTACTTCTGAAAATTGCAGCACCTTTCACTGGTAAAGAAAAGAGGCAACCAATCAAAATTTGACACGTAAAGCAGGTTAGGTGAGAAGAAATATTTGCTACATGCTTATTACGGTTTTGTTGCTTTCGACGCTTGCTTCGGCCTTGGATAGAAGGCGAAAGGTATGAGGTCGAAACCATGGGTTCCGAAGAGGTCAAAGCACCACTTTGCTTTTAAATTAAAAAAGCACCTGCTTGCTTTAGACTAAATGGCTTTCGACTCGGTAACTTTCGACTTGGTTAGCTTTCGGCTAGGTCAAATGGATTTAAAGAAACGGTTTCCAGTGGGTTGCGCTTTTTATAAAAAAGGATTGCTTTCGACTAAGTCGAAGCCTTTTGCTACCGCCTTTTCACCTTTCGACCAAGATTGGTTTCGAAAGGGTTGTTTTGCTTTTGAAACTTGGCCACTTCTCCAATGCTTTCAAAGGAATGATTTCGACACCATCACTTCTGTGCTTAGAAACAGGTTTCAAAACAGATGTTTTCAACTTAAATGATTTAAAGACTCGTTTTCTATGATTGAAGTAAAACCCAAATGAATTCGAAAGAGACGGTTATAAATGGTTTTGAAATAAATTCTTTCGACTTTAATGTGTTTCTGATTATTTTGCTTTACTTAAAGGCATAATCCAAAGGGCTTCGACCGAAACCGTTTATGAAAGGTTTCAAAGGGGTAAATTTTTGAATGGTTCAAATGATTTATACATGTTTTAAATTGAACCCAAAGTATTTCGAAAGGTTTAGTGTTTTAATGCTTTCGAAAGGGTTTTAGTGAATGGTTTCGAAGGGGTGGTTCCCCAGGGTTTTGAAAGGGTTGAAGAGAAAGGTTTTTCCTATGTTTTCAAAAGGCAATATTTAAAGGTTTTGAAGAGGGATGTCTTTTGTTTTGAAGCTTTCGAAGGATATACTTTTAATGGTTTCGAAAGGGTCGCTTTCAATGGTTTCAAAAGTGACCTTCAAGGGTTTCAAAAGGGCTGCTTAAAGGTTTTAAACAAAAGTTTCGAATGTATTAACTAGGCAATATAGCCTAAGTGTTTTCAAGTTAAAAAGGGTTTTAACTTGATTTGGAAGGAGAGCTAATCCAAATTAAAATTCATCAACGTTATGTTGAGTAAGGTAAATATAACATGACAAAATAGCTTAGAATAAAGCTAAGAATATATTTTCCTTGTATAAGTATGATTTATAAGGTTAAATCATTTTGAAAAGGTTTTCAGGGAAAATGATGAAGGGTAGTTAACCTTAAAACTTGATTCGCACAGATAGTCCATTTTGATTTGGACAATTAGTCCATTTTGATTCGTATAGTTGGTCCAGTTTGCAGATAGTTAGTCCAGTTTGTAAGCAGTCAGCCTAGTTTTTGGACAGATAGTCCATTTACTACTTATGGACAGATAGTCCATTAGTTACCTGATTATAGCTTAACAAAATTAGCTATTATTATTATTATTATAGCAGTTTGATTAACCAGTTTGGTTGTAGGAATGGATTTGCAAAATATATGTTTTAAAGAGGATATTAGGGAGGGGAAACCCATTCTGCTAAGCGGCGTGGTCTCACTTAATATCATAAACTGAGATGTAACAGTATTATTCAAACTAGGATTGATGTCTAACTCGAAGTTTTTATTTTCCGCTTAAATTATCAGGTGCTCAAAATTGATTTAAATAGGCCAAGGGTTAAGGTTTTCAGATTATAGAAATTTTGGCGAATAAAGCTTCTTGAGATGAGCAAGTGGCTAACAGATAGTTAATTAGGAGTTATAGTTTTATCTTGTTTTGATTCCACTATCTATATCAAGTCAGATATGAATATACCGACTCTGATCAACCAAAGGGGCATCGTCATATGTCGCTTTTGGCATATTTTTGTAATTATAATTGATCTTTACCTAGAAAACGATTATGGGATTATGTAACTTGGACATGGATTTGTTTTGAAATGTAATCAGTAAAATATTATTTTTGAAAATATATGATTTTGTTCATATTCAAGTGCTCTGATATTATGGATACCATTAGCATTACCATATTTTGTCACCAGGAGTTAATATTATGGAAGACTGCAGCATCTGTAGCGCTTAGCTTTTAGCCTCTATATACGGGATGTTACAACTTGGTACCAGAGCATAGGTTTATGAAAAACTCTAAATTAAAAATGATTTTTAAAACATAATCCTTAGTAATTAGAGTAAGATTGGGGTATGTGATAATGTTATAGCAACATACTTGTATTTGTTATATATAAGTATACGCTTTATCTCTAGTCTCCTATCTTCGTTAGGTATTTTTCTGTATTTCATGAGGTTTGAATATAGATATGGATGGTAGAAGAGGAAGAGTTATCAAGGAGGGGAGGGGACCAAGGAGAGGTCAAGGTCAGGCATAAGTAGAGAATGTCGGTAATGGAGTCCTGCAAGTGGACATGGGAGCTATGTATCAGTTTTTTTCAGTATGATGCAAGTTGGAATTGCAGATGGAGTGGTAGGAGGAGATGCTGCAGGGGCAATAGTTTCGGAAGTTTCGGTAGTTAAACATTATGCTAAGCTAAGTGGAGATTATGCTAAGTTTGGGGGGAAGCGATTTCTAGGAACGGAGGATGTTATAGTGGTGGAAAATTAATTGCTGCATTGTGAGAGAATCTTTGCAGATTTGGGGCTCAATGATGAGCAAAAGAGGAGGCTTGCTTCACGACAGATCCATCGAGCAGCTTTGTTTTGGTGGAGCAGTGTTAAGGTTGGTGCGGATGATGAAACTTTGACTTGGGTAGATTTTAAAGGGAGGTTCATGTCTACGATGGCTCAGTCTAATTTGATCGAAAATTTTGCTGTGTTAGAGCAGGGAGAGATGTCTATGTTGGAGTACACTAGAAGGTTTGAGGAGTTGGCCAGATATGGGTATACTTCAGCAGATACAGTGATGAAGAGGAATGAGAAGTTTATCAAGGGGTTGAAGCCTGAGTTAGCAAGGGCTATATTACCTCATATTAGAGATCCTTCTGATTTTGTAGAGGAGATGGCCTGAAATCATAAGGAGATTCTTGATTCTCTAGGGAAGGTAGGGCAAAGGAGGTCCAGGCTGGGCAGAATCAGAAAAGGAAGTTCTTTCCTAAGAAAGGTTCTCAGAAAGGTGGAGCAACTAAGAAAGGGAAGTCTGAGATTGTTTGCTTCAAGTGCGACAAGAAAGGGCATTTTGCTAATGAGTGTCGTGCTGGAAAAGCAAAGGAGGAAGCCGAGAAGAAGAATGTCAGATGCTTTAATTGTGAACAAATTAGCCATTATAAGACCAGTGCAAGGAGCCCACTAAGGATGGAAAAGGCAAGGTGTATGCAATGGAGCCTGCTACTTCGAAGCCAATGGCTCAAGAGAAAGGAAAGGCGGTTTTGGGAGGTACGCTTCAGATTCATGGTATGTCTGTTAGTGTTCTATTTGATACTGGTGCATCACATTCTTTTATATCAAGATGTTTGATAGATAAGCTTAACTAGAACCCACATATTTAGTTACTTCCTTATGGGTTGTGAATTCGATAGGAGGGTATGCAACTCTAGGGTTGAGATGTGACCAGTTAGAGTTTGATATGTTAGGTCATACTTTTGTTTGCAGTTTGCATGTGTTTGATTTTGTTGGGTTTGGGATTGTTCTTGGGATGGATTGGTTAAGCGAGTACATTGCTAGGATATTTTGTCAGGATAGGAAAATATCACTTAGGCACCCTGATTGAAGTGATCAAATAGTTTATGCCGTAGAAGGTTCTAACAGTGAGGTGAATGCTTTGTTGGGTGTTATGGAGTTGGAAGATGAGCTAAATCAAGTTTTTGTGGTTTGACAATTCACGGATGTTTTTGAGCTTGTAGTTGGATTACCACTGAAACGAGCTATTGAGTTTTGGATAAATTTGGTTCCAAGGTTAGAACCAGTGGGTAGGTCACCAAGAAGGATAACCTCACAGAGATGAGGGAGTTGAAGGTGCAGTTGGTGGATTTAGAAGGCAAGAGTTTTATCAGGCTAAGTAGTTCGCCTTAAGGAGCAGCTGTAGTGTTAGCTAAGAAGCTAGACGGACCGTTAAGGCTATGTATCGATTATCATAAGTTGAATGAGAGGACAATAAAGAATCGATATCCATTATCGAGGATTGACGATTTGTTCAACCAGTTGAGTGGAGCCAAAGTTTTTCCCAGTTGGATTTGGATGCAGGTTTCCATCAGCTCAGACTAGCGGGGGGATCATAGTATATCTTTGACGGCGTTTAGGACCAGATATGGATCGTACGAATAGTTGGTTATGCCGTTCAGATAGTCTAATGCGCCTGCTTTCTTTGTGGATTTAATGAATCAAGTTTTCATAGAGCAATTGGATAGGCTCATATTGGTTTTCATAGATGATATCTTGATATACTCTAGGGATGAGAAGGAGAATGAAGTTCACAATAGAGTGGCGCTCGAAACGTTGAGGCAACACCAACTGAAGGCGAATTTTCGAAGTGACATTTCTAGAAGAAGGAAGTGAAGTTTCTGGGTCATGTAGTCTCAAAAACAGGGTTGTCGGTAGATCCGACTAAGATCAAAGTAGTGAATAGTTGAAGAGACCCGAGACAATGAATGAAATAAAGAGTTTCCTTAGATTAGCTGGTTATTATCGGAGATTCATTAAGGATTTTTTGTGGATAGCGGCACCGATGGCCAAGCTAACAAGAAAGGATGTGAAATTTGTGTGGACAGGTAAGTGTGAGGAAGCATTTCAGAGTTTGAAACACTTATTGCCCCATGCACCAGTTTTGATTGTTCCGAAAGGGAATCGTGATTTGGTGGTTTATACAGATGCATGTGGAACAGGATTAGAAGTTGTGTTCATGCAGAGGGGTAAAGTGATTGCCTATGCTTCTAGATAGCTTAGACCGCATGAGGTAAGACATCCGACGCATGATTTGGAATTGGTAGCAATAATTTTTGCACTGAATGTGTGGATACATTACCTTTTGGGAGAGTAGTTTTAGTTATATATAGATCATAAGTCGTTGAAGTATTTGTTCTCTTAAAAGGAGTTGAATATGAGACAACAGAGGTGTTTAGAGTTTATAGCAGCTTATGATTTTGGGATTGAGTATACACCAAGGAAAGGCAACAAGTTGTAGATGCACTTAGCGAAAAACATCATAATGCAGTGTTGGCGATGATTGCTGAGTGGAAAGATTTGGAAGCATTAGCAGAGTGCAGAGTGCAGTGAAGATCTAAGGCTGGGTCTAGCGAAGAAACCGTAGTGTTATCTTGTTTGGAAGTTCGACCAGTGATGATCAGAAGGATTGCATATAAACAGATGTAAGATCTAATGTTAGCTGAATGAATCAAAAAGTTAAGAGATGGAACTGAGAGTGATGACTTGAAAGATTTAATTCTTAACCAGAATGGGAGGTTGAGAAAGAAAGGAAGATTATGTGTTCCGAGTGTAGGAAACATAAGGAAAGAAGTCTTGGAGGAATGCCATGGTTTGAAGTTTTCAATACATCTAGGAGGAACTAAGATCTATCATAATATGAAGATGAATTTCTTCTAGGAAGCTATGAAGCAAGATATTGGCTTATGGATAAAGCGGTGCTTGATTTTTCAAAAGGCAAAGGCTCGAACACCAGAAGCCAAGTGGGTTGCTTCAGCCATTAGATATTCCAGTATGGAAATGGAATTCTATTTCTATGGATTTTATTGAATGGTTGCTAAGGTCGAACAGGGAAAATGATATTATATAGGTCATAGTAGACAGACTGACCAAGAGTGTCCATTTCATTCCAGTTAATTCAACTAGTACGCCACCTATTTTGGCAAAGTTATTCATGAAGAATGTAGTTTGACTTTACGGAATTCCTAGTAGCATAGTAAGTGATAGAGATCCCTTATTCACTAGCGAGTTCTGGAAAAGTCTACAGGAAGTTTAAGGAACCAAGCTCAAGATGGGTACCGGTTACCATGCACAAACAGATGGGCAAACGGAAAGAGTTAAAAAAAATCTTAGAAGATTTGTTAAGAGCTTGTGTTTTAGATTTCAGGGGTCATGAGAAGACCATCTGCACTTAGCTAAGTTTTCATATAATAACAGATATCAGACTAATGTTAGGATAGCACCATTTGAAGCTTTGTATGGAAGGCCATGCAAATCTCCTGTATGTTCGTTAGAGACCAGGGATAGGTTGGTTCTTGGTCTAAATTTGGTTAGGAAGCTACAAAAAAGATTAAGGTAATTCGGGCTAGAATGAAGGCGGCTCAGCCTAGGCAGTAGATTTATGTAGATAGAATGCGGAAAGATTTAGAGTTCTTAGTTGGAAATTAGGTTTTCGTTAAGGTGTTATGACAAATTGGATTTTTCGACCCTCGAAAATTGACACTAATACGTCCACTGTTAGTGGTAATAAAGAAGAAAGAAGATAAGAAGAAAACTAAACAACATAAAACCTTATAACGGAACAAATAATCTATAATATACCATACATCTTTACACAAAAACGAAACTGTAATATATATATATATATATATATATATATATATATATATATATATATATATATACATACACATACACAGACATCAATCAAAGTACGCTAACCTATTTCAGCCTGGATAGCTATAACAATCTGTCCTCAAAATTGCTGATAACACACCAACGAATACATCAGAAAATATAACCATCTACGTGAATACATCTCTGGCCTCCAACTTGTCTCTTGAAGCTCCAAGCATTCAAACTTATCTGTAATATACTCGGTCTGACCTGAGTATTATAATAAAATAACACCCGGGTTATTCTGGAAAACCAACGTGAGAAAAACACATCCAACTGGATTTAAAGTTATAATAAAATCTTTGAAAATAAAAGGTATCTCGTAAGACCACATCGCAACAAACACGATTGGTTTTTACCTTACGATAACCAAACCACTTTTAAATAAAAATCCTATGATATTATTATAGCGTCTAAGTACAAATACTTATTAAAATAGCTGAAATACTTGCATATCCCATTTCAACATAGTTGGGCACAATCAAAACCGTACGACGCTTATTGGAAAATGGATTCCATACAATGACTAGGCATTGGGATACCACCTATCATGGTACATGTCTAGAAAATGTACCGAGGACCTTGCTTGGATCCCCTACCAACACTAGACCGCCCTACCCCTTACTAGATATTACCGAATATGTCATCACCCCAGTTGCTTTGCCACCCTTTTTATCGAGATCTCATGCAGAACCAATCCACAAATATGTAGATGTATCTAGAAGGGTGACAACATATCCTAATGGGTGCGATCCACTTAGCCTTAATGCATCTCCCCTGATTTTCAGTCATTCTCCATTGATGAGGCTTGAGGCTACGTTTTACCTTAAGGATAGCATTCATACTTGGAATGCTAGCACTGCCTTCCAGGCAAACAATGCAATGATAGCATTCATACATAGAAGTTGTTCTGGGTCTAAACAAACCAAATCTCCAAAATCACCATCTTCATTATCTTCACGGTATTACAATTCGCACCGTCCAAATCGGATCAAAGTGGTTTTTGGATAATTAAATCCAATTCCGGTCTCTTTGAAACGGTCAATGAATTTTTCCATATTTGATGGCTGGTTATTTAACTATCAAGTTGCACACACATAAGCAGTCACTAGGTCATATTATAAATCTTTCAAAACATTTATTTCAAGATATGTTTACAAATACATATATATATATATATATATTCGGTTTTCTTTTAATATTTCAATATTTGAAAATGATTTCAAATGCTTAAATCCATAACAGGATATTTCAAACCATATCAACACTTAGCAATATTTCCAAATCCAACTTATAAATCGTTACGTAGAAAAATATTTCTATATAAATCATTTCGTTCCTAAAATATCTCCATGTCCTTTAATCCTAATGCTTAGGAAAATATTATAAGTCTTTTTCCCAAAATCATTTCTATATCTATACTTAGGAAATGTTTTGTATTATATCATAAATCTCCAGAATTTTAATTAATTCCCTTATAATTTCCAAGGATTATCGATTATACTTATTTATAATCCAACTAACAATTTATAGTTCCTTTAATGAATTCAGATTCATTTTTAAAGTTCTCGTGTCCAAACAATTGGAAATTTCCTTTTTCTCAAATTTTTTTAAGTTCTCGAATTCCATTATAAGATTTCCTCTTAAAAAATCACATCCTTTAGATAAAACCCGGTCCACAAATCTCAAGAGCATTTATAAATAAATTGCAATCACTTACTTTTAAACTATATATATAATAATAAATTTCAAAAACATGGTTAAATAATTATCTAAAACATCAAAGCACTTTTAAAATAACCCTAAATAACTAATTCCAATTCCTTTATAAAATTTCAATCGATTACCAAAATTGTATATAAAATTTAGAATTCATTTTAATAAATTTAAATATTTAAACAACTAACTTTTTGAAATATTCTAATCCAATTAATAGTTTTTAAAACTACATAGTTTAACAAGTAAAATTCCTTTTTAAATAACAAACCTTAACTTCTTTTGAAAAACCATTTTTTAAAAATTCAACATATCCATTTTTATACTTATAAATCTCTCTCGATTTATCACAGATCGATTTACATTTCCAATTTCATAACTATTTCCCAAAATCCAAAATAGAATTTACTATTTCTTTCTAAACCAATTTCCATATCTCATTTTAAATTCACACTGTGGATCTATATTCCTAATTTATCAACTGATAATCATTTTTCCTTATTTATCAACATCGTTTATAAGTCTATAAACTCATTTGGGTTTCACTTGTTTATAAAAATAATCTCATTTATGAATCCATTCCATTGTAAATCCCATTTATTTTTCCAATCTATTTTAAATATCAATTTCAACTTCCTTTTCATAAATCCAGAAATATCACTTAAAAATCCATTATGAAAAATCCCTTATACGATTTTTTTTAAAACCTTTGATTAAAACATTTTAAGAATGGTTGAATACAAATCCAAAATCTAACCATTGTTTTATCCAAATCCATTTCCTTTAAAATAATCCAAATTTCGATATAAATATTTTTATATCCCTTCAATTTCAAAAATAATACAACGATATTTAAATACCAAAATTAAGGCCAGCTACTATAGCATCCAATAAATCAGATCATAACATAATCAATAACAGATTATCCACACACGTCATATATCTCTATATATAAAATTAAAATCAACATTTTTGAGGAATACAGTTGGATCCCTCCAACCTGTCTTCCTACACCCACAGTTGTTATATAACATAAAATAATAATAATCCAGCTTCGAGGCAGGATATCGTAATAAAAAGGGTCGTCCGCTATTATGAGTGGTGCATAGTGTCACGCTCTAATCGGCGGTAAATGTATCCTACTACTAATATGTATACTAATATATATAATATAACATCCAACTGATAATAATTTAACAATTCATCCAATCAACCAATAAATAATTATAACTATTTAAAATAAAACCAATTATCCAAGATGAGCGAGATTTACTCACATTTATTTTTTGTTGTTGCCGAAATGGTCTGGTTACGTCCGATTTTAGCCTAAATTTCAACAGTCTCCAAATCTAACCAAACCAGTTCCATTGCGAAGCATTTGTCGTCACGAGTGCAACGCAAAAAATTTCATTCAATTCTGACAGTATATGAAGAAGATACAGTATTTATAAGAATAATGATTTATATAAATTAATTAATTAACTTAACTACAACTTAAAAACTAATTACCCTCACTAATCTAAAAATCATCTTCTTCCCTATTCTATTTTTCCACTCTATACATGAACCCACCATAGCCGAATCTTCTTCCTCCTCTCTCTCCCCCGTTACCCATTCGAATAGCCAACACTGTCACCAGCTCTTTCTTCACGAATGCCATCACCTGAACACCTCAAACCACACTCAAGCCTCCCCTATGCAATGCATCTTTCAACACTTTCTTGCCTGTAGCGTGGACGCGCTTCTCCCTAAAGGCCGTACATCACCTTCCATCAACCTATAGGTGCTAAAATCCTTGCTGAACTCGATTACAGCATCCATATTTCGAATCGATGGTTAAAACGTTCAAAACCACAAACCCTAGTCTATAACCATCATCCACTTCATTGTCGCACCCCCACATTCACCAATGAACACCCCAAAGCCTTAGTCGTGCATAGCCCTTCACCAAATATGAATTTTAAAATTGGTTTCATAATTTTTCATTTTATATTTGTTGAGATTTTGATTTTTGAACTTTGCTCTTTTTTTCTTTTCCTGCAAGCGGCGTTTACATAAGAGGGTAGAAATGATTGGTGGCTCGTTTAGGAGGTAGGTTGGTTGATGGAGATGTTATAACGGCTGAGTAGGGGTTGACTTAAAATTTATAATATTATTTAACTCTAAAATATCTCATTTAGTAACTTAAAATCCCGAACTCCTATCGAGGCGTGCTGCGTGGTGTTCCTAATGTTATACCCCTATTCCGAACACAATGGAACTAGTCTCGAGCCCTAATTCGATCTTATGGAGAAGATAGCTTTGAACCGTATTATAATATTAAATTTTCTATATTAAATTCTATTCTGTACTACCAAATGGTGCATCTGATCCCTACAAAATTTAACAGCGTATTATAATTATTATGACAGACCCAATGACACTAGTTTCGTCGAAATCCGAGACTGTGCCTCGGAAGGCTATTTTCACTTGTTAATTAAATGAATTACTTTTAAAATCAAGTAAATCACTTATAAATTAAATTTAAAAAATTTATTATCTTCCTTCTTATTAATAGAAATTAAATAAACCTTTAAATCATTTTTATCCAAATAAAATCCCAGATTTAAATTATTTAAACGATTTTCAATTATTAATTTTAACAATTAAATCATCTAATAAACCGCTATATTTAAAATTCAAGTTATTAAATTCATAGAATTAACCTTTCGATATTTTAAATTGGTTAAAAATTCCAATTCCAAATCACTAAAATTCTGGGTTGTTATATTCCTCTCCCATTAAAAGAATTTCATCCTCGAAATTGCCAAGGTGGGAAAAATGCCTAAACCCTTTACTTTTCTTAAACAAATTAGTTGAAATAACTTCCCAAAATCAATTTGTTGAGACCTTGTTATTATTCTTACCAATTTTCCAAATTCATTCATAGATTCCAAAACATCTCATTTAACCATTTCAAGTTATCACTCGAAACCAAATTTTAGTTATCAAAAATTTCATTAAAATTTCTAACTCTTTAAAGTTTCCGAAAATTCCGTCAGTGTCTCCTTTGCTCGACTAGATCAAAACCTGTATAAATAGCCATTACAGGCCCAAACCAGCAAAAGAAAACAAAAGCCAAGTGGCTCAATCATAAAACCATCAAATCAATCAACAATATAACATGTACCTTTTTGTTGGGCAACCCATTTTTACATACGAACCAAAGGCATCAAGTTAGCTCTTGCTTTTATATACCTGCACCTTATGTACCAGTGGTATCCAAACATATAATTCCAAATCATATTATTCTGCATTTTCAATTTCCAACACTTGCTTTACTTAAACAGTACGATGTACATATACTATCTGTACGCAATATCAAATCTGGTCGCTCGCTCGATCACACAATTTCACTTCCGAACAAGTATCATTCACACGACCACTCAAGTATGGACTCAGATCTGGCTCCTTGATCAGAAACCGTTATTCTTCTTGCATAGCCATATAGTATAATGGAGAACTCAAGAATCAATCAAAAATCCCCAACGTTCGGTATCAAGAATCGAGCGAAAAAGAATCCCAACTCGGGTCGATATAAATTATCTCGAAATTATATGCTCAAATCTAGATCAAATCGTTATGCGAATAAAGTAATATACGTACAACTTACGTATTTATTTTGATTGATTCCTTAGCTATCCCAATTTCTCTTATTCACATTTTACCTCATTTACATTCAATTATTCACATTGCTTTACTCACAATCAATTAATTTACATTCAATTATCAACATTCACTTATTACTAAGTATAATTTTTTAGTTCCATAATTCTAATCACCTCTTAGATTATACGTTCAACACCTTTCACTTCATACTTACTTCATTTATGAATTATTCCATAAATTTTCTTAAGTTATAACATTATATGCAAACTTCTTATTGTTATTACGACTTCACACTTAAGTCTATATCCATTTTAAATCAAATTTAATTTCAATTCCATCTGACTCAATCAATTTGTTTAAATTTCAACTATATTCCAAAATCATATTCACCCATTAATTCATTTAATTAGTTCATTCCTTAATTCATTTCCAAAAATTATTTTATTTAGCCTAACTTAGGCTAAATTTCGTTTCATAGTTCATTTTATACTTAACTTAAGTAAAGTTTAATTCCATAATTCAATTCCAAATTTACTTTCCTTAAAATTCACATGCAACACTTCTAAAGCTTTGTTTCACTTGCAAATTACCAAAATTTATAAGTTATCAACTTATTTTTCTCATATTCTCATAAAACATTTAAATGAAATCCCAAAATTTACACGCCTTGTTCCTAAATATTCCAAATCATTTTTGAAATCATATACGCATATTGACACAAAATTCCATTGGTATATCAAATCATTCTTTTGAATTTCAAAACCAGAATCGGTTTAACCAAACAAAACTCCAATTGGTAGCAATCCCTCGCTTGGAAACTCGGAAATAAATGTCGATGATGCCGCAATCATTACTGAAATTATTTTTCAACGACCGTAGTGAGTTCCATGCTTTCTATTCCTTTTAAACCCTTTAAAAATATTTTATAAATATTTTTCAACTAATACCACTATATTTTTTTCCAAAAACTTTGAAAAACATTTCCCAAAACCAATGGAAATTACTCTCCCGAATTCCCCGCTTTTAAATCCTATTTATAAATCATATTTAAAATATACTTCTGAAATTCATTTTAATTTATAAATCACATTATAAGTCATATATTCATATACACTCACTTTAGTCATATAAAATCACTTCTTAACTTTTAATCTTGTTTACTTTATAGTATCAACATTTATTGGATCATAAACAATAATCAACAAATCACAATAGTCAGGTATTATCGTTCTCTAACAACCAAGCAAACCACATATAGCGTAGTAATTTCTTGAAAAATTATTTCTTTATACATAAAATAATCAAGGTAAAATTATTACATTTACCCAATTTCAAAACAATATCATGTCGGATTGCTCTACTCAAGTGTTTAGAGATCCCTATCAATAACGTTAATTACTTGTACTGACTAGAATCCATAAACCACTCAACAAATCAACCAACACAATATAAATTTTTTTTTATATCACTAACAAGTAAGCGCTCATATATATACACTCAAACACATTCTAGGGTGCTACTGATCCTATCTCTAATTAGTTACCCAACAAAGCCAAGGTTCTCGCTTAGCCTTCAGCTATGATAATAACTATGACGAATCGGATTTTTCGACCCTCGAAATCGACACTAATACGTCCACTGTATTATATGCCTAGCAATCGAATGTCTGAAGACCTGTTAGGAGAAAGAAAGAAGAAAAAAGATTAGAAGAAAACTAAACAACTTAAAATCTCACAGGGAATGATTAATCTATAATATATTATAAATCTTTACACAAAAACGAAACTGTAATATATATATACACACACATAGACATAGACATCAATTAGAGTATACTATCCTATTTCTGCGTAGACAGTTATAGTGGTCTGTCCTCACAATTGCTGATA
The DNA here is from genome assembly GCA_030765085.1 of Allium cepa. Classification (NCBI taxonomy): domain Eukaryota; kingdom Viridiplantae; phylum Streptophyta; class Magnoliopsida; order Asparagales; family Amaryllidaceae; genus Allium; species Allium cepa. The sequence goes on from CM060929.1 coordinate 890,471,302, forward strand.
ACACACCAATGAATATATCGACAAATATAACCATCTACGTGAATATGTCTCTGGCCTCCAACTCGTCTCATGAAGCTCCAAGCATCTGAACTAATCTGTTTATACTCGGTCTGACCCAAGCATTGTAATAAAATAACACTCGAGTCAGTCTAGAAAACCAGCATGAGAAAAACACACCCAACTGGATTTAAAGTTATAAGAAAATCTTTGAAAATCAAAGGTTCCTGGTAAGATCACGTTGCACATAAGCACGATAGGTTTTTACCTTACGATAACAAAACCACTTTTATATAAAAATCATGTGATATTATAATAGAGTCTAAGCAGAAATACTTATTACAATAGCTGAAATGCTTGCATCTCATATTTCAACATAGTTGGGCACAATCAAAACCATACGGTGCTTATTAGAGAATGGATTCTATACAATGACTAGGCACTGGGTTACCACCTATCACGGTGCATGTCTAGAAAATGTACCAAGGACCGCGCCTGGATCCCCTACCAGCACAAGACCGGCCTACCCCTTACTGGATAGTATCGAATATGTCATGACCCCAGTTGCTTTGCAATCCTTTTTATCGAGATCTCATGCACAATAAACCCATAAATATGTAGATGTATCTAGAAGGGTGGCAATATACCCTGATAGATGTGATCCACTTAGCCTTGCTACATCTCCCCTGATTTTCATTCATTCCCGGTTGATGAGGCTTGAGGCTACGTTTTACCTTAAGGACAGCATTCATACTTGGAATGCTGACACTACCTACCAGGCAAGAAATGCATGATAGCATTCATCCATAGAAGTTGTTCTGGGTCTGAACAAACCGAATCTCCAAAATCAACATCTTCATTAACTTCACGATATCATAATTCGCAGTGTTCAAATCGGATCGAAGTGGTTTTTGAATATTTTAATCCAATCTCGGTCTCTTCGAAGCGATTAACGAATTTGGCCATTTTTGATAGTCGGTTATTTAACTATCAAGTTACATTCACATAAGCAGTCACTAGGCCATGTTATAAATCTTTCAAAACATTAATTTCAAAATACCATTACAAAGATATATATTCAATTGTCTCTCAATATTTCAATATTTGAAAACGATTTCAAATACTTAAATCCATAACAGGATATTTCAACTCATATCAACACTTAGCAATAGTTCCAAATCCAACTTATAATTTGTTAATTAGAAAAATATTTCCATATAAATCATTTCATTGCTAAAATATCTCCAAGACCTTTAATTCCAATATTTAGGAAAATATTATAAGTCCTTTTTCCAAAATCATTTCTAATATCCATGCATAGGAAATATTCCGTACTTATCTCATAAATCTATGGAATTTTTATTAATTCCCTAACAATTTCCAAGAATTATCTATTATACTTATTTATAAACCAACTAACAGTTTCTAACTTCTTTAATGATTTCAGATTCATTTTCAAAGTTCTCGTATCTAGAAAATTGGGAAATTGCTTTTTTCTAAAATTTTCTTAAGTTTCTGAATTCCATTAGAAGATTTTCTCTTATAAAATCACATCCATTAAATAAAACCCGATCAACAATTCTCGAGAGCATTTAAATAAATTGCAATCACTTACTTTTGAGTTATATATAAATAATAATAATAAATTTCAAAAACATGGTTAAATAATTACTTAAAACATCGAAGCACTTTTAAAATAACCGTCAATAACTAATTCCAATTCTTTTATAAAATTACCAGTCGATTACTATACTTGTTTATAAAACTTAGAATTCATTTCAACAAATTTGAATATTTAAATAACTAACCTTTTGAAAAATTTAATCCAATTAATAGTTTTTAAAACTAGATAGTTTAATAAATAAAAACTCTTTTCTAAAAACAAACCTTAACTTCTTGTGAAAAACCATTTGTAAAAATTCAACATATCCATATTTATACTTATAAATCTCTCTCAATTTATCACAAATCGATTTACATTTCCAATTTCATTACTATTTCCCAAATTCCAAAATAGAATTTACTATTTCTTTCTAAACCGATTTCCATATCTCATTTTAAATTCACACTATGGATTTATATTCTCAATTTGTCAACTGATAATCATTTCCCCGTATTTATCAACATCATTAATGAGTCTATAAACTCATTTGGGTTTCACTTGCTTATAAACATAATCTCATTTATAAAATATCATTTATGAATCCATTCCTTTATAAATCCCATTTATTTTTCAAATCTATTTTAAATATCGATTTTGACTTCCTTTCCATAAATCCATAAATATCGCTCAAAAATCCATTGTTAAAAATCACTTATATAAATTAGTTTTAAATCTCTAATTAAATTTTTTTACGAACAGTTGAGTAGAAATCCAAAATCAAATCATTGCTTTATCCAAATCCATTTTCTTTAAATAATACAAATTCAGAGAAATATTTTTATATCCTAAATCCCCTTTTAATTCCTTCATTACAAAGATAATACTTATGATATTTAGAAACCAAATTTAAGGCCAGTGCTATTATAGCATCCTAAATCATTACATAATCAATAATAGATTATCCACACACATATATCACCATATATGAAATTAAAATCAATGTTTTTGAGGAATAGAGTTGGATCCCTCCAACCTATCTCCATGCACCAACAAATGTTATATAACATAATAACAATAATCCTGCTTTGAGGCGGGATATCGCAATAAAAAGGGTCATCCACTATTATGTAGGGCACATTACTTCTCATCTGCTCCAATCGACGGGAAATATATCCTATTACTAATACATATACTAATATATATAATATAACACCCAACTGGTAATAATTTATCAATTCATCCAATATAGCAATAAATAATTTTAACTATTTAGAATAAAACTATTTATCCAAGTTGAGTGAGTGTTGGCCCCAAAATGGTCAGTAACACCCAAAAGCCGTTGAAAGCACCAATTCACAGTCACAGACAACGGATAGAGTGTATGTAGAGAATATAAATATGAAGAACAATCAAAATTAAAAAGAAACGGTAGTAATAGAGGACTTATAGTGGTTCGGCTGACTCTGGCCTACGTCCACTCTAGAAATTTCCCTTTTATTAATGTTAGAATCAATTACAGTTGCAATCCAGAGTTTCCAAAACAATAATGGCATAGTAGCCTTAGTGAAGAATATGAAGGAAAACAGAATGAAAATCCCTTTTTCGAAGTCTCGCCTGTTGTATTTATAGGCAAAATCCGAGTTACAGGGCTTCCTCAGTGATCCGGGCCCTTCAAGACCATAGCTGAACCCAAATCCATAATCACTGCCGACCCCAAGTTCAGAATATGCTGGTCCGATGTTACCCAAGGAAAGACTCGAAGTGAACATAGATATGACCCGGAGCAAACTCACCCATCACTCGAAGTAATCTACGTTTGGACTCGGAGTAACATGGTGCCGACCCTATGCCTTTAAGACTCTGACCCGATCCCCTTTAGCCGATCCGAAGCCTTCGTTCCACCGACTGAAGTAACCGATCTGATACAACACACCGACCCAATTTCCCATATGCCGACTCAACCTCATAGCCAACCTGAAGTGTGGCCATCGCCGACCCGAAGCTTGCCGACCTGGCTCCAACACCAACCCGAAGAAACCTGAATGGCAACCCAGAGTCAATCTCTAAACATGTCGATCCCATCCACTTATTCGATGCCGACCCCTCCATTCATGCCGACCTGATGACTCATGCACGCCAACTCAAAGACTGGTGGATGCTGACCTGAAGTAAGTGGTAACGTGTCAATCCCTTGAAGCAAAAATATATCGATCCCTTAATTCCTGCCAGCCTAGAGCTTTTAGTATGCCGACCTGAAGTAACACCGACCCCATGAAAAACACACCGAGTCCATGCTGACTCGAGGCGCACCCTATCCTGACCCAAAGCAGCTCTCTCAAAAACCTGAAGCAAGCCTAAGTGCGACTCGAAGCAAACTCCAAACATCCCGAATCACCTCGATTTTTCTAGAAACTCATATTTCGAATATCCCGCGTCTTTTGCCCATCGACTATGCCAAATCCCGGGTTCATAATCATGTTTATCATCCTTGATTAGTCGTCTATCCATCCAGTTGACCCAAATCTACTGTATTTCGGCCACGACATCCCAACAATCGATTTAGTTAAATCGGCTTGTCTATGGCCTTACCAAAAGGCAGATTAACATTTTTCCTCCAAAATAAGCCTTGTAGTAGGAAATCATGTTTTGAATAGCTTCTGATCCATCATCGAAAGTCCATATCTTATCCATAGACATACCATCTGATCCATAACCCAATCCATTTTATCCAACTTCCTTTGTCGTATCCTTATCCAAATCTGCGACTGCTCTGAGTCGATATCTAATCCCTACCCAATAACAAATCTATATCCAATTCCACATCCATCTAAAACCGATAACCGAGTTATAACCCATCCATACCCAATAACCAAATCTATGACCTCTCTAGGTCGATGTCCAAATCCAGGATCGCTATGGACCATAGCCAATCCTCAGCCATTCAAGGCCGAAATCCAAATCTGTAACCTCCCCGGGTTCATGCCAAGCGCAACCTGCACTCGATTACCTATGTCATGCAATACTTTGGCGTTCCCGGTTTAGTGTCCCTGGATATTGAGTAATGCCGTGGCTTAAGTCCTAAGCCGAATCTCGATCGCTCCGAACCCTTGTCGAGCATAGTCTATGCTTGATCACTTGAAATAAAAAGTGATAGATAATATGGAGCCTAAGTTCTAGGTTGAATCCTGGTCTCTCTAGACCCTTGTTGAGCATACTCCATGTTTAACTAGCTGAATAAGCCGACCCACCATGTTCGGATGAAGCCACTTACCCCTTTTTAGGCATAATCCATACCCGACTACCTTTCAGCCAAAAACCAGATAAAAGCCAATCGAAATCTAATTCAAGCCAAAAAACTAGAAATCCATATCAAAAATCCAATCCAAAAGGTAAACGTCCAAACCAGAATCCAAATCAGTAAATCAACAAAACCAAGAGTCCAAACCAAACTCTAAGTCCAAACCAGAAAAAGCAAATGTCCAAACAATAAAGGAAAAGCAGATTTCACAAACTAGAGTAACACGGTTTATCGTCATCTCAAAGCATGCCTAGGGGCCATCTCCATCCCCATACATGAGTAAGTGACTTAGTCGTTTGCCCAGAATTTGCTGATTATTCCATACCACCCTGATCAGTTGATGACCAACCGACCATCATTCCCGGGCCTCGCACTGTCGTTGTTTAAATTATACGACGGTTTCTCCCGTTCTACCATCGCATTTTGAGTTCCGACATATTGTTGTAACTAACTACTCCTTACGTGCTCCTCGATTATATCCTCTAGATGCTTGCAGCTATTAGTATCATGCCCGTCTAGGTCATGAAAGAGACAGTGCCTTCCTGTTGCCCTTTCACATTCTGAAGATTCCCTCCTTGCTGGCCTTCGATAAGGAATGTGATCCCGAGTATCCTAGTATATTTGTTCCAATGTCCCATTTAGTCCTGTGTAAGTGAAGAATTTTGGCTCTCCCCGATGCTTCCTTACCCTGCCAGGATCGTCATCCGACTTCCTCTTCCTTTTATCCTTATCTTTACCCAAGCTTTCACCGAATGATTTTCCATCCTTAACCATGTTCACTTCCTTTGCCCTCATATACAAACATGCATCCTCTTGTCGAAGAAATCTCTCAGCTTTATGAAAGAATTCCCCTCGATCCATTGGTTGATCCCAATCAACGATACTTTGAAATCTGAAATATCCCTGACTCCTGACACCGCTGCCATTAGAACCATTGATGGATCCGACCGATCCACCAAAGCAACAACTGTATTAAACCAAGTTAAGAAAGTCCTGAGTGATTCTCCCGTCCTCTGCTTCACCACAATCGGTGTCATCACATTTTTCGGCCTTTTAATGTGAACTCGAAACTGTTTCAAAAACCTACCCACCAATTCTGTCCATTTTCTAATAGATTAATCTTCAAGTTGTCTGAACCACATAACGGCTATATCGGTCAAGTATAGAGGGAAATGCCGAGCCATAACCTCCTCTAATGCCCAGCACTTCCTTATGTCATGTGTACCTCATCAAGTGGTCAGTGGGATTCGTCTTACCATTGTATACGTGTAGAGTGGGCAGCTTAAAAACGAGTGGATTCTTAGCCATCTTGATGTTACAAGTCAATGGACTTTTGTTTACTCCCTCCAAATCCTTGTTTGTCAGACCTCTGCGAATTGTTTGCTTGATAATGCCAGCTAATCCAGTGTTACCTACCAAGGGTTTACCCCCCGTCTACTCTTCCTAACTCACCTCCAAGTCCTCAAGGGAATTATGGTACATACTCCTCATCACTCACTCTAGTATTCATGTTGGCGCCGGGCTGCACAGCGCCATCTGGTATCACTCCATGGATTGGTCCATCATTACCTAGTGGTGTGCCCTCGAGTCTAGGTCCATCCCAATTGATAGTTGTTTGATGATTGAGGGCTGTCCCTGTTGAACCACTCCATCTGCTTACCTATTGAGTCCTTCTGATCCAGATCCATGGATCTGAGCTCCTACAGCTCATGTTGTTCCTGTCTGTCCAAATTGTCTAAGAAGGATCCACATCATTTCCTCTTTCCGTTTCATCAACTGCTCCTGCATAGAATCCCGAGTGATGTAGATGGATGCCTAATTTGATCCAGCTCCAAAAGAGACTCTTGACTTCCCTCTTGATTGATCCTTTCTATCACTTGTTCCATTGTCGATGGCCTGACCATTGTTCCTCCTAGAATTCGAGTTCCAAAGCTTTCAAAATCAAAATCCAAGCTCCAAAAACCCTGAATGCAAGCTTTCTCAGTGAAAGCACCAAAATGTTAGCCCAAAAATTGGTCACTAACACCCAAACATTGTTGCAAGCACCAATTCACAATCACAGGCAACAGATAGAGTTTATGTAGAGAGTATAAATACGAAGAACAATTAAAACTAAAAAGAAAGCAGTAACAACAGAGGATTTATAGTGGTTTGCTGACTCTGGCCTACGTCCACTTCATAAATTTCATTTTTATTAATGCTAGAATCAATTACGGTTATAATTCGAAGTTTCTAAAACAACAATGGCATAGTAGCCTTAGTGAAGGAGATGAAGGGAAACAAAATGAGAATCCCTTTTCTAAGGCCCTGTATCCTGTATTTTTAGGAAATATACTAGTTATTAGACTTCCTGAGTAATCCGGGCCCATCAAGACCATAGTCGAACCCAAATCCATCATCACTGCCGACCCCGAGTTTAGAATACGCCGATCCAATGTTGCTTTAGGAATGACTCGAAGTGAACATAGATATGACCCCGGAGCAAACTCGCCTATGACCCGAAGTAATCGACATTTGGACTTGGAATAACACAGGGCCGATTTCATGCCTTTAAGAAGCCGACCCGATTCCCTATAGCTGATCCGAAGCCTTCGTTCCATCGACCCAAATTAGCCGATCTGATACAACACACCGACCAAATTTCCCATATGCCGACCCGACCTCATAGCCAACCCGAAGTGTGGTCATCGCTGACTCGACGTGGAAGTAGTTGCCGACCCAAGTCTTCATTTTGATGCCGACCCCATAGCTTGCCGACCTGGCTCCAACATCAACCCGAAGAAACCAGAATGTCGACCTAGAGTCAATCCCCAAACATGCCGATCCCATCCACTTATTCGGTGTCGACCTCTCCATTCAAGATGACCCGATGACTCGGACACATCGACCCGAAGATTGGAGGATGCTAACCCGAAGTAAGTTGTAGTGTGTCGATCCCTTGAAGCAAAAACATGTTGATCCCTTAATTCTTACCAACCCGGAGCTTTTATTATACCGACCTGAAGTAACATCGACCCCATGGAAAACTCATCGATCCCATGCTGACTCGAGGCGCACCCTATCCTGACTCGAAGCAGCTCTCTCAAAAACCCAAAGCAAGCCCAAGTGCGACACAAAGCAAACTCCAAACATCCCGAATCACCTCGATTTTTATGGAAACTCATATTTTGAGTATCCTGCATCTTTCGCCCATCGACTACATTGAATCCTGGCTTCATAATCATGTCTATCATCGATGATTGATCGTCTATCCATCTTGTCGAATCAAACCTATTGTATTTCAGCCTCAATATCTGAGCAGTCGATTTAGTTAAATCCACCTGTCTACGGCCTTGCCATAAGGCGGGTAAACAGTGAGATTTACTCATATTTATTTTCAGTTGTCGCCGAGGCATTTTGGTTTAGAACTAAAACTGGACGACGTCTAATTTTAACCCAAATTTCCACAGTTTCCTAATCCGACCAAAGTAGTTCCATCGCGAAGCATTCGTCGCCACGAGTGCAACACAAAAGGTTTCGTTCAATTCTGACATTGTATGAAGAAGATACCATACTTATAAGAATAATCATTTATATAAATTAATTAATTAACTTAATTACAACTTAGAAACTAATTACCCTCACTAATCTAAAAATCATCTTCTTCCCCATTCTGTTTTCCCGCTCCAAACATGAACCCACCATAGCCGACTCTTCTTCCTCCTCTCTCTCCTTCCTCAGTCACCCATTCGACTAGCCGACACTGCCATCGACTCTCTCTTCGTTAATGCCTTCACCTGAACAACTCCAAACTCCACTCGAGCCTTCCCTATGCAAGTCATCTTTCAGTCCCTTCCTACCTATAGCATGGACGCGCTTCCCTTAAAGGTCGCATATGACCTTCCTTCGACCTATAGGTGTTAAAACCCCTGCTAAACTCGATTGCAACATCTATATTTCGAATCGATGATTAAAACATTCAAAACCACAAACCCAAGCCTAAAACCACCACCCACTTCGCTGCCACACCCCTACGTTCACCACCGAACACCCCAAAGTCACAACACGCATAGCTCTTTACCAAATATGAATTTTAAAATTGGTTTCATAATTTTTCATTTTGTATTTGCTGAGATTTTGATTTTTGAACTTTGCTCCCTTTTTTCCTTTTCCTACAAGTCGCGTTTAAATAAGAGGGTGGAAATGATATGGTGGCTTGTTCAGGGGGTAGGGTGGCTAATGGAGATGTTATATCAGTTGAGTAAGGGTTGACTAAAATTTTATTATATTATTTAATTCTAAAATATCTTGTTTAGTAACTTAAAATTCCAATCTCCTATCGATGCATACTGCCTGGCATTTCTAATGTTATCCCTTATTCCGAACGTAATGGAACTAATCTCTAGTCCTAATTCGATCGTATGATGAAGATAGCTTTTTGAACCCAATTATAATATTAAATTTTCGATATTAAATTCAATGTGTTTCTATTCTACACGACCAAACGGTGCATATGATCGCTACGAAATTCAACAGCATATTATAATTCATTATTATGGACCCAATGACTTGTTTCGTCGAAATCCGAAACTATGCCCCAGAATACTATTTTCACTTGTTAATTAACGAGTTATTTTTAAAATCGAGTACATCACTTATAAATCCAATTTAAAAATTTTATTATCTTCCTTCTTATTAATAGAGATTAAATAAGCCTTTAAATAATTTTTATCCAAATAAAATCTATGATTTAAATTATTTAAAAGATTTTCAATTATTAATTTTAACAATTAAATCATCCAAAAATATGCTACATTTAAAATTCAAGTTATTTAACTCATAGAATTAACCTTTCAATATTTAAATATTCCAATTCCAAATCATCAAAATTTTGGGTCATTACAGGTGTCACCGATGAAGGGTGTGATTAGATTTGAGAAAGCAGGAAAGTTAGCATCGATATTCATTGGACCTTTTCGTATTATTGAGAGGACCTAGGCACTCGCATATGGTGTTGAGTTAACAAGCGGTTTGGTAAGAATCCACGAGGTTTTTCATGTTTCTCATCTCATAAAGTGTGTTAGAGACCCGAAATCTACTATTGCACCGACTGCGCAAGATGATTTAGTGGCAGAACTAGATTTGACTATAGTGAGGAAGCCTATTCATATTGTTGTGAGAGATGAGAAAAGACTTAGTATCAAGATGGTCAGATTAGTCAAAATCCAGTGGAGCGACAATGACAGGGACTGTACCTGGAAAATTGAGAGCAGGATTAGAGATACTTATCCTGACTTATTTGATGGTATGTTTTACCTTCTTGTTTGATTCATTGTGCACTTATCGTAATTTCAAGGACGAAATTTTTTAAGGAGGGGAGTTTGTAACACCCAATATTTTTGGTTACATTATTTAGTAAATTTAACTAGATAAATTAAATTATATAATGTGTTGATTAGGAGATTGAAATTTCATTTAATTAAAGGGTAGCCATGCCATTTATTAATGAATTAAGAAAATAATTAAAATGAAATAGAAGAGGAGTAAAATAGGAAAGAGGCCATTCCTCTATCCCTTAAACTTGGCTATGTATTCTTCGACACACGTTCACTTTTCATTTTCAAAATTTTTAAACAAGAGGCCAACCCCATTAATAAAAAAAGTGGGAGGAAGATTAAGAAAAGCTAAAGGAAAAGCTAATTCAAATCAAATCCATTCACATCTCAATCTCTATAATCTCTAAAACTAAGGTGAATAATGTTTACATCTCATATTTATTTGTTTTTGGAATGAAATGCTAAATATTTTACATTGATTTACCATGTTTTTAAATGATGGAATGGTTATATATAATTGTTGATGATTTATGGTTGTTCATATAGATTTTATGACATGGTTTGATATGAGAACCCAATTAAATGATATCTAAATGCCTTACAAATTTCTATATAGACTAGAAATATTATTTTGGATATCGGTTTCAATTTTCAGAATTTTCAGAATTTTTGTGGATTTTATATGAATTTTCTTGTAAAGAAAATGTTATTTTGGGTTATAAATTATTTACGGTTAAATAATAAAAGGTTTGGGTCTGAAATATTTATATGTTTGAAAACATATTAAAAGAGAATTTCTGGATTTTTTTTAGATTTTTGTTAAGTATTTTAATAGATATATAAAATTATTTAAGGTATAGGACTTAGATGTTTTATATATTTATAAAAGGAGAAGGGGCTTTTTACAAATAATCCAAATAGTTAGTTCTGAAAATTGCAGCACTTTTTAGTTGTAAAGAAAAGAGGCAACGAATCAAACTTCGATAAGTAAAGCAGGTTAGGTGAAAAGAACTATTTACTACATGCTTATTACTTTTTGTTGCTTTCGGCACCTGCTTCTGCCTTAGTTGACCTTCGACCAAGTCCCTCCACATTCAGCACCATCGAAACTAATGCGCATGGTATCAATATATTGGTACGTAGAGAATTGGATAGAAGGAGAAAGGCATGATGTCGAAACCATGGGTTCCAAAGGGGTCAAAGCACCACTTTGCTTTTAAATTAAAAATGTGCTTATTTACTTTCGACTAAAGGGCTTTTGACTCGGTAACTTTCGACTTGGTTAGTTTTCGAATAGGTCAAATGGATTTAAAGAAATGATTTCAAGTGGGTTATGCTTTTGTTTCAAAAAGGATTGCTTTCGACTAAGTCGAAACCTTTTGCTGCCGCCTTTTCACCTATCGACCCAGATTGGTTTCGAAAGGGTCGTTTTGCTTTTAAAACTTGGCCACTTCTCCAATGCTTTCAAAGGGATGGTTTCGACACCATCACTTCTGTACTTAGGAAAAGGTTTCGAAATAGATGCTTTCGACTTAAAAGATTTAAATACCCTTTTTCAATGATAGAAGTCAAACCCAAATGATTTCGAAAGAGACAGTTTTAAATGGTTTCTAAACAAATGCTTTCGACTTTAATGAGTTTCTAATCCTATTGCTCTACTTGAAGGCATAATCGAAAAGGTTTCGAATGGGTAAATTTTTGAATGGTTTCGAAAGTTTTTCCACATGTTTTAAATTAAACCCAAAGGCTTTCGAAAGGCTCGGTATTTTAATGTTTCGAAAGGGTTTTAGTGAATGGGTTCAAAGGGATGGTTCCCCAGGGTTACGAAAGGGTTGAAAGAAAAGGGTTTTCCTATGTTTTGGAAAGGCAATATTTAAAGGTTTTAAAAAGGGATGTCTTATGTTTTGAAGCTCTCGAAGGAAAAGCTTTTAATGGTTTAAAAAGGGTCACTTTCAATAGTTTCGAAAGGGTTACCTTCAAAGGTTTCGAAAGGGTTGTTTAAAGGTTTTAAACAAAGGTTTCGAATGTATTAACTGCGCAATATAGCCTAAGTGTTTTCAAGTTAAAAAGGGTGTTAACTTGTTTTGGAAGGACAGCTAATCCTCATTAAAATTCATCAACATTATTTTACTGATGTATATATAGCATGGAAAAATAGCTTAGATTAAAGCTAAATATTTTCCTTGTATAAGTACGATTTATAAGATTGAATCATTCTGAAAAGGTTTTCAAGGAAAATGATGGAGGGTAGTCAACCCTAAGAAAATGGTTCGGACAGATAGTCCATTTTGATTTGGACAATTAATTTAGTTTGTGAACAGTTAGTCCAGTTACAGACAGCCATCCCATTTTTCATAAAGACAGTCCATTTACTACTTATGGATAGATAGTCCATTAGTTACCTGATTATAGCTGAACAGGCTTAGTTATTATTATCATTATTATATCAGTTTGATTAACCAGTTTGGTTGTAGGAATGGATTTGCAAAATATATGTTTTAAAAAGGATATTAGTGAGAGGAAACTCGTCCCGCTAAGCAGTGTGGTCTCGCTTAACATCAGTAAACCGAGATGTAACAGTATTGTTCACATTAGGCTTTATGTCTGAATCAAAGTTTTTGTTTTCCCCTTAAACTCTCGGGTGCGCAAAATTAATTTAAGTAGGCTGAGGGTTAAGGTTTTTAGGTTTTAGAAATTTTGGCAAATAAAGCTTGCAGAGACGAGCAGGCGGCTGACAGATAGTTAATTAGGAGTTATAGCTTTATATTATTTTGATTCCGCTGTGTATATTAAGTCAAATATGACTAATTGACTCTGACCAACCAAGGAGTCATCGTCATATGTCGCTCTTGGTGTATTATTGTAATTATAGTTGATCTTTACATGGAAAATGATTATGGGATTATGTAACTTGGGTATGAATTTTTTTTGAAATGTAATCAGTAAATTGTTGTTTTTGGAAATCTATGATTTTGTTCATATTCAAGTGCTTCTGAAATTTTGGATACCATTAGCATTACCATATTTTGTCATTAGAAGTTAATAATATGGATGACTATAGCATCTGTAGAGCTTAGCTTTTGGCCTCCAGATATAGGATGTTACATGAATCCAAATAAAAATTGATTGATGCTGCTACATACATTACCTATTTCACGGTTCCAAGACCTGATTATAAACATCTTGTTTCTCATAACAATAGGGTCGCCCTTTTAAATTCTTGACTTTTCTTCTTTACAAGATAGGAGAAATAGGAATATAAAGCCATCAAACTTTACCTTTACAGAGCCTTCAAGCTTCTAAATTCTCTTCAAATATTCAACAACAGCTGTGTAAGAGAGTGGTTTGTCGAGAAAAAACAAAACAATGAAATCTTTCTATGCTTCTTTACCAGAAGAAACCACTATAGGAGGAAGGACAATAGCATCACTATTAAAAGAAAGGTTCATCTCAATTGGTATACTCTTCCCAGCATTTCTAGGTTTATGCTTGAACAACAAAGTCCATGCTAGTTGATGGGAAACTACAACAAGATTGACATGAGTGGAGGGAAGGATGAATGAGGAGGAGGAGATAAGGAAGAAGATGGGGGAAACTAGGATAAATATAGAATGAGGAGCAAATTTAGAAATGGGGGAACTAGAGGGATGGACAGAGGGGAAAGGGAGGTAGAGGAGGTGGTAGGCGACATAGGAGGAGAAGGGGAAGGATTCAAAAATTAGGGTAAGAGGAGGGAAGCCGGAAAGGATATAGAAACACTATTTATTAAATCTTATTCACACACACACACACACACACACACACACACACACATATATATATGTATATATGTATGTACGTGTTATTTCAGCATATATATGTAACTATTTTTTATATAAATTTTAATGTATATATTTATATTTATAGTAAAACCGAAATGAAATATATATATATATATATATATTAAAATCTTATTAAATCATTATGCATATATATATTTTATAAATATTAAGTGTACAAGAATATTATAGTTACTTTTTTCCACAAATGTCGACATGTTATAATTTAAAAATATGGTTTTTCTTTACAATCAGATGGATTTAAATTTTAAAAACTTATTATTTTAAAAGTGTTTTGATCGAAAGTAAAAAAAACTTAATTTTATATTATTATTGTTTATATTTAGAAATTAATATTTTTAGAAATAAATTTAAAATTAAATTATAAAATATATTTTCAATAATTATACATATATTAATGTACTAGTATATTAGATTTGAATTTTAAATTTGAAATACTATTAGTTGTAGATCTAGATCTAATTTTTAAATTAAAATTTACCTTAAGATATTTTAAATACTAATTTAAATTGCCCGAATTAACCAACATTACCAAAATAAATGCAATTCTAAATATTTATGCACTTATATATATTTTATGCAAATATATAAACACATACAAGTAAATTTATAGACAACAAATACGTATATAATGGGTCTAATGTGTCCGTTGCAGTGTAAATCCTAATACTCGTATACGGGAACATTAAACCATGTACACATCTATATGTTGCACGTACACTTACGCATATGTGTATTTGATATACATATACACTTTATATATATAAATGTATATGTATAAGTATGTAAATGTATACAAATGTATGTACATATATAATCAATTCTTTATATTAACAAATTTAAATAAAATAAAGTATTTACTTAAGATTATATGGATAGGATCTAAATTATTTTAGACTTCGTAGACCTAATAACAGCTAAAAATGGATATTTTTTGAAAGTCACTCATTTAATCCACTGTGTGTTAGTGTAGATCCAATGAAAATTAAACTTTATTTTAGTGGCAATAATCACTTTTCAAATGTACCTTCCACTCTAGCTAGAGGTGGAGCTCTGCTAGTTAGTGTTTTACAGAAAGTTAAGCACCAAAATGTCTCCGCTTTTGCTAGAGTGGAATCTAATTTGCTTAATTTGTTCCATGTCTCATCCAAAGCTTATTGGAATATTTTAGTATCATGACCTTGATATAGTCTAGAATATGCCCTAACAATGATAATATAATTTGATTGTATAACTTAACTCTTATAGTGAATCATGTTCGAAATAAAGAACTTTTGGTATTCTGTTCAATATATTGTTATACTGGGATATAAATATATTTTTAAATACACTAAATATATACAAGTAGAAAATTCCTAGGAAAAGTATTTAATCAATTGTAGAAACAAAAGTGTTCATAATCATGGGTAAGTAATTGTATAAAATAAATACTTGTCCCTAAATCTTTGTTCAAAAGTATCGAGAACAGAAATCTATATATCCATTGAGACTAGTGTACATAACACACTTTGTATGATAGATGATGAAGTACTAATGGTTGTTGGAAGCACCAAGCGGTTACATACGTGCAGTTGTTTGAAAAAATTGTATAATGGCTTATAAAGAGTCTTCTATAGGTTAAAAGATAAATAAAGGGTCTCATGTAAAGATGTGAAGCAATATTTTAACTTGAGAATATTATGAATATTAAGTGTCTAAACTATACTTTAATTATGTGAAGCAATATTTTAACTTGAGAATATTATAAATCGTAAGAGTCCAAACTATACTTTAATTATGGTCAATCATACGACAACGATGATCATGTTAAGGCCATAGTTGGGTGTAAGTTGAAACCTGAAGTGAAATACTATTCATGAGAGCATTTGCCTACTTTGAATGGTATCTTCGTAATTGATGGTTAGTGTAGGTCAAAATCTTTGGCAAAAAAAAATCAAATATCGATAATTGTTATCCAAATAAACTTTACTTTAATGTTGTACTTCGCAATTAAAGATGTTAGAGTTTTGACCACCGACTGAGCACTTGATATTTAAGCGTAATAGTGATGACGAAGAGAAAATCACAATATATTATTGCTTAATGGTGTCGCTCACCTAGGCAATGTAAACAACTGAACGCGTGTTCACCATTATGCTTTATCAAAGTCCGTACATACTTTAATATTTGAACATTTAAATATTACCGGGGACTGAGTTCACACCTGGAAGTCACATAGCCTCAACTCTCAACTTTTGACTGAAAATAATTTATTAAATTTATAAATTATTATTATGGATAATTAATATAATAGTATAATTAATTCATTAATTCTTAATTTTATTATTATTAGAGGTTGAAAATTAATTAATAAATATATAATGCTTAGAAATTCATTTAATTAATTTTAGGCCGATATAATAGTTTCAATATAATAAATATTATATATATATATATTATTTTTGTAGTTAATTTTTTTAAATTGTTTTAAAATAAGGTATGGCAAAATATATATAAGCATGAAAAAATTTAATATTTTTAATTAATTAAGAGAAAAGATCTCACTTATAATGGGTCATACATTTAATAGTGGATCTGAGTTATATTTTTACATTACTTGTTAATGTCATAAACATTGCTAGAGGCCTCATGCTAGATATATAGAATTTTCCTTCCCTTTAAAATAAATTATATCTTATTGGTGGACTTTCCAACTCCACCAACCAGTTGAGAAAATGTTTTCTCTAAGGCAAACCTAATGGTTCATGTTGTGATATAATAGACTTAGGAGTATGCCCTAAGGGCAAGTTTGTAAATTTTCACATATATCTAACTTAATAATCAGTCCTGCTCAAAATAAAAGGTGTTTTCTTTCTATTACATACATTTTATATTGTGATATAATTGATTAAGTAATTAGTTTAAAGTATATTAAATAGAAAATCATTAAATGACATATTATGTGATAGTGTTACAACATGTAATCATGAGAATTACATCACATTAAAAATAACATCTTGTTTTTAATATTCCTAGTCAAGATGTTTTGAAAACGGATATCGATTCATCCATTTAGACAAGAGTACATAATTCTCACTAAATGTTAGGTAGTGTATTTCTTTTCTCTATTGGGGCACCAAGGGGTTATGTACTAATAGGTATTGGATAACTATGGAATGACTCACTCGAGAGTTCTTTGTTAATTAGTATGACTAAGATCAAACAAACAATCTTGAAGCGATGATGTTACGTAGTTTCCTTGAATTGAGAATATTACGAAACTTTAATGTGGAGCACTTTGATTATAGTTAAATCATGGCATGACATTCATCGAACCATTATAGTTGGATCTGAGTGAAGTATTGGAAGTGAAACACTATCAATCGATAGTTTATATCCTCGATTATATGAGGTTAGTATCATGGTCAACTATAATTAACTCAAACTTGGCAGAGTTTTACGATTAATAATAATTTTTATTATTGAATTAAGGATTATGTATTTGGACTTACAAAGTTGAATGTGGACGATGATGGAATTTTTACCAAAACCGAATTTCATAAGTCTTAATGTGATATAGTTTTAAAGAAGAGAATTGGTGTATATAGTCGTTACCACAAGGTACCACTTATAATAAACAAAATTGGACTTAACCGAAAGATGTGTAAGCAATAAATTCAGCCAAAATGTCACACCACTACTTGTGATAATGTGAACATTAGTATTCAAATTATTCGATATTAACCGCATACTAAATTTACCTTTGAGTCGCACATTCGAAATGATGAATAATCCGAATGAACTACACATTCAATTAATTTATAATCCTTTAAAATTAATTAAATTAATTTATTTTTATGAAATATTAATTATCAAATATTATTTTATTTAAATACATTAGTTTCCAATAACGTATGTATATAGAAGTTATAAACGTGCGTATTGATATATGATGTGGATAGAATATTTCAATTTGATTTGAATAGAATAAATACTAATTGTGTTTTCAAATTAATTAAATTAATTAATACTTATGAAGTATTTTTATTTGATTTTCCCAAACCATTCACCTATACACAAAGGGATTTGCATTTACTGCTCAAAAGACAAGGATCGTAAATATCAGATCTAAGTGTATAATTTGGGTCAAAGCATTCCACAACGGTTCCTGCAACATTTGATTAAAGGAAAAAATTTTAATTAACAAAGTAATTAGATAAACATTTTATACATACTGGGATAATAAAAGCACATTCTTACATAATTGATGCTAAATAAAAATTTATCATTACTATGCATTTCTCACTTTGATACATTAGATATGAAGTTAGAGAAGATACCTAATGCCATTAGGAAGGCAAACAAATAAGAATTTTTAAGTGAAGTTGCCATTAGGAATAATAGAAGGATCGATACAATGAGAAACTTTTGAAAAAGTTGAGTGCAATTTATAAGTGAAGTTGCACGGTGTATTTTCAACTTCCTTATGATATATGGAATTATATAAAAAAACAAAGCACAATCATTGAACTTAATCTGTGTTTTATGGTAAGTGCATTCCTTTTGTTATTGTTTTGAATTGAAAAATTATTTTGCACTAAATACACGAACCATCATTAGCCATTTAGTCATGCAAATAAGATAATTTAATATTAACAATGGTTTTTATTCGTTATATCCTCAAAATCTATTTATACAGTAGAACTATAAGCTCTTTTTATGATTAAGTACACATTTAATTGTATGAATATGCACTTATATGTTTTTGTTTGATGATAAAAATCATATATATTCATTTAAATGTATTTGGTAATGTGCTATTTTTTTTCATAGATTAAATAAATATTTGTTGAATAAAATAAATTACACAGAATTTGAATTCAAACAGAAATTTTATTCAAACAAATATTTATTACAATCTTGAATAGTACAAATTCAAGCTCTCATTATACATATACATTTTGATTACATCACAATTACATCACAATTCAGTTTACATAACTTCCTCACTACATATCGCTCACACTCGTATTTTGTCTTCAACTGCATTCCAGTTTGAATCCAGCATCTGAGCAATCTGCAAAAATATTCACTAACGCGGTAAAATTGAAAATGAAATATTTTTGCAATATAAAATAAAATATGGTTTTTGAAAATAATATTTGCCTCAGTTATTTGGTTTGTTCGTCATCATTTTCATTTGAATTCATCATACACGAACAATGTGACATGCACAGTGTATCACTATACATGCCACAAGGCCGTGTACATCAATATACACTTGATAATGCTACAGGGACAGGTGAGCACAGGTCAAACCCAAATGAAAAGCCGGGTTCAACTCACGTGCAATATATCACGACACGAGCACAAGGTCAAACCCAAATATAAAGGCAGGTTCAACTCAGGTGCAATACAAATGAAATCACGTCATTAGCACAAGGTCAAACCCGAGTTTTTTTTTAAAAAAAAAAACTGGGTTCAACACAAAGCAACATGAAGAATGCAAAGCTTTGACAAATCAAAACTGGAAATACAGGCACATGAATACAAGTATGCACAGCAATGCAAAAACCAGTTGCAACAGTGATCAACACAGCAGCTTAAAGACACAGTATCACAAATGCAAGACCAAAGTGCAACAGACCAACTCCAAATGCATCAGTGCATGAAGACTGAAACAACATCAAAGCATGAACTCACATGTACACCATGATATAAAGTGCATCAGTGATGCAAGAAATGCCCAACACAAATGGCCAGAGAAATGCACAAAGTTGCTACAGTGGAATGAACAAGTGATGCACATGGCAATCAAAAACGCTTGAAGACTACAGCATCAAGTAGTAACCAACACAATGAACAGACCCATAATGAATCAAGTTCAGTGCTAATAATGACTAGACAACAAGTAAAGTGCATCAAGAATGCAACAACCAAATGAAGATGCAAGAACAAAGAACTGCACAAGTGTAGCCTCGAACTACAGTGATCTCAATATAGTAATGACAACAAACATGAAGTGAATGCAATAACAAGCAAATACCACAATGACAAGTTCAAGTTGGAGCAACAGTTCATCAGTGACCAAACACAGAACAACAAGGCCCAAATCAAAGAATAGTGAAGCAACTCGACTACAAGTCAGCAACTTCAAACTGCTCATATACATAAGTGAGTGCACCAAAAATATGACATCAAACATGACAGCAGATCAAATGAAAGACTAGTAATGCATACAGCAAAAATGAAGAATGCCAACAGTATGTATTCAGAGAGTATACAACATGACAGTGGAGACACAACTCAAATGAACACTACAGCAAGACCAGAATGCTCAAATACAATATGAACTGATGAAGTAGTACAAATGAACAAGTGCAACAGTGAGTGGCAATGCACCATCCAGAGACTCACTGAAGTCAAAGTGTGCAACTACAATGCAACCACATGACATAAATGCAACTACAGGAACTCAACAAGGCAGATTCAAGTGAATGAAAACTGTATGCAACATGGTGAACAACTCACATGTTTGAAATCACTCGAGTGCATCAGTAAATAATGCAACATGATAAAGGAACAGTGATACAATGTCACTGTCAATGCCAGAGATGAAGCTCACAAGGATGAAAACAGTGATGGTCGACGTAATTCAGAGTCGTGGAGTGGATATGATTCACGAAATCAAAAATGGCCTAAGTTAAATGAATTCAACACCGTGGTAACCACGTAACAAATTCAAAGCCGCAATACCCAGTAAAGCCGAAGTCAGAATTCAACGAAAAAAAATGCGTCTTTGAAAAAGTCCATGCAAAGTAAAAGAGGAAAGTGTTTGTCGTATCAACCAAGAAAAATTGAACGTTTCATAATCAAAGTCATGTGCATCAATTCAGGAAAGAATGAAATAGGAAAGTACAGAATTCGTATAAATGCAACACCCAAATGATCATCGGGAGTGTGGAAAAATCGATCGAGTTCAAGCACTAAAATCCCAATCGTCATCATCGGCAATTTAAAAAGCATCAGAATTCAAGTAAGCATCAAACCAGAAAACAAAAGGAGAAAATCATATACCGAATCGAAGTCAAACTCCATAAATTCGAAGTAGCCAGAGAGAGAGCAACGAGAAAGCGATCGAGCAAGGCAACTCTCAAACAACCACAGATTCGATCGAAATAAATTGGCATTCGAAAGCCCTAATCTGGATCAAGAACAAAGCCCTAAATTCATAAAGAGGAACGAACGAGAGAATGGCCGCCATTTTCCCAAAGGAAAGAATAAAAAGGGTCGGGTCGAAATAATAAAAGGGGCCGGCCATTAAGTTTTAGGGCCATTAGTTTTAAAATAAGGGTTTAGTTTTTTAAATAAGGGCTTTAGTTTTAAAATAAGGGTTTTATCTTATTATTTGTTTTAAATTTGTTTTAAATTTTAAATCTCTTTTCAAACCGTTGTATTTGCTAGTCGTGTGACTAGGGGACAAGCTACGTGGCGTAGCTCGAGAATTCGCAACTCAGTGGCTGAGTTGTGGCAGGGTTTTGAGCGTAGAGTTAGGTTTGTCAGTAGCGGGTGTCACGAGTTTACGTGTGTAAGTGAAGGACTATCTAATTTCTAGTAGAAACCTTGGGGCAGCACGTAGGCAGGTTTTTGCCCAAGCTGGGTAAATTCTATGTCGTTCTATTTCTGCATTTATTATTCTGCTATTATCTGTGCTGCTATTGTTTTGTGATATGTGTTGAAATTATTTTATAAGCTTTCGCAAATTAATTTTATAATTTATACCATCACCCTATTCACCCCCCCTCTAGGGTGAAATCGATCCTACAAGTGGTATCAAAGTTAGGAATAGAAGTCAATTTTTGTTTTAAAAATTCATTTTTCAAAAATCAATTTTATTTTAAAAGTTTGAATTTTTAAAATGGCTTCTTTTAATAATGCTTTTGCTGAGGGTCAGTCCATAGTTAGACCACCAATGTTCAATGGCGAATACGCTTATTGGAAAAATAGAATGAAAATTTTTCTAAAACCCATTGATGTTTGGAACATTGTTGAGACAGGTTATAGAGCACCAACTATAATTGTAGATAATCAGGAAATAGATAAACCGATGGATAAATGGACATAACTAGAAAATAAATTACAAAATGCTAATGCTAGAGCTATGAATTCTATTATCTGTTCATTGGATCAATTTGAATTTAATCGTGTCTCACATTTTCTAACTGCACAGGAAATATGGCACACACTAGAAGTGACTCATGAAGGAACATCTCAAGTCAAAGAATCTCACCTTGCCATGCTAAGCAGCGAATACGAGAATTTCACAATGGCAAAAGAAGAAAATGTCAAAGAGATGCATGGATGGCTTTCCAATATCGTATACAAATCAAAAGCCCTTGGAAAACCATATACAGAGTTGGAGATAGTCCGAAAAATCCTCAGAGTCCTTCCACGAAGTTTTGAAGCCAAAGTGACTGCCATTCAAAAATCAAAAGATTTGAAACAAATGAAAGTCGAAGAACTCATCGGAAATCTCACTGCTTATGAGCTAGAAATGAAATTCAAGGAAGAACGTGAAGGAGGTGATACTCGAAAGAAACCAATAGCTCTTAAAGGAACAACAGAAAGTGATAGTGATGATAATGATGATGGAGCAGCAGAATTGGAGCTGATAATAAAGAAAGTCAAAAGGTGGAATTACAAATACGGAAATTCAGCTCTAAATCGAAAATTGAAAAGCAGAATAAATAAAATATTGGACAATCCAGAAGAACAAAAGATCATCTGTCATAGGTGCAACCAACCCGGACACATCAAGCCAAATTGTCCTAAAAATCGACCCGACTTCGAAAAGAAATCAAAAAGGAGAAGTTTTGCTGCCACATGGAATACAAGTGATGAAGATAATCAAAGTGCTAACAGTGAGGATGAAAAAGCAGACTTGTGTCTTCATGGTGAAATAATTGACAGACAAGTGAGGTATCAAAACTTTCTCATTCAGAATTACTTATATATTTCCACGAAGTGAATGGTTGTTTTGAACGACTTAGGGAGAAGTATGTCAAACTTGAATCACAAAAAGATACTTTGATAGATTTAAATAAACAACTTGACCAATTAGTTAAAACCTATCAAAGTAGGGTCCCTAAGTGTGATAAGTGTCCAACATTCGAAGAAGAAATCAAAAAATCAGAAACTAATATAAAATCACTTGAAAATGAAATTCTGATTTTGAAAGAAAGTGAAAAAACGAGGAGAGAGAACTCTATTAAAAAGTGCACACAATTGTTAAACGAAAACGAATCTCTCAAAACACAAGTCCAACAATTGTCGACGACCTTAGATAAATTTTCAAAAGGTGAAAAATCGTTGAATATGCTATTAGGAAAGCAAACTGGTAATACGATTAGACAAGGACTTGGATATAGTCAATCTGAAAATGTTGAAAGCGATATTAATCAAGAAAATTCCATGTGCACAATTTGTAAAAAATATGGACACGATCACAATAATTGTTGACCCAAACATGTGAAAATCATACCAATTTAGGTTCCAAAAGGCACAAATATAAAATCTCTCAAAGTTAAACAAATTTGGGTGCCAAAAGGAACATATATAAACAGTTTTGGGTCTACACAAAATTATTTTTCTAAATATTCTGCCACTAACAACTATGGACCTATAAAAACAAATAGGTCACATAAAACTTTTCCCGTGTAGGTGTGGTGGCAGGCTAAGGAACAACAACAGTGTTTTTTGGATTTTTTGGCTGTTCCAGAAACACAACGGGCGACAAAGCAAAGTTCCTTAGCCTATTATAAAGGTGACAGAATCACAATGGATAAACAATGAAAAATATCGTAAAGGTAAAACAGGTAATGGTATATTTATTTGAACGATATATTAAATGTGATAATCTACACCATATTCTGAATCAGCCAATATCGAGATGATGAAAAGATGATGACTTTGATTCTGACTTATTCAAAATAGTTGGCCAATTACATTTATGCCAAAAACATTAATCTTTGAATTACTTCATACATATTTGTTTGGATTAAATATTGTGTTTTTGTTGGATGATAATGCATTTGGTTATAATTCGGCTAACTATATATTCATAGTTTTTTATTATTTACATGGCTTCAATTCAAATTCAAAGAATGTCATTTAAATTGTTGCTAAAATTGAGTTTGAAGTTTTTCATGCACACTTCATAGTCTGGTCTATCAAATTTAGTTAGTGATATTTTGGAGCGAAAAAGAAATTCAGATGCAGATAACACTGGTAATCTAGTTGATAGAAAAATTACTAGTTGAACGTGATTTTTGAGACATTTCGTAACTGCATCGTTTTCAAGGAAAATATCTGCATATTTTTCATTTCAAATAATTTTCAAATAACAGAAATTTTTCTCATGTAACACCCTCGAGAAAATCATTTTTGACCATATTTTCAGATTAGTCGTTTTTATTTGATTTTAAATGACAAATTTTGACAAATCTAACTCCCTAATAATTATCGAAAAGATAAATAAGTGATTGAAAAAGTGATGAGTGTTGATATTTTTCATACATTACTCAAGAGAGTATATTTGGAAAATTTCTTTAGGAATTCAAACAAGAGTAATAAAACTTTTTGTTGGGTAAAGATTCCATGACCATTTCTATATCTATCATATTTCTATCGACCATTGTTTATCAAATCTTAAATATAGTTTGTCGATATGTGGTACTGTAATCAGGAATCATTTGTTTTTCATTTCACATTTTTTTTGTAAAAATAAATAAATATCCAAAGTATTCACTCTCATTTAAAAGTCCTCACGGTTATGCATGGTTGAATTATTTGGATTTTTGATTATGTGCTTCCATGCTCATTTAAAAGTCCTTACGGTTATGCATGTATGGAACGCATATCAAAATTAATTGATTAAATAGACAAGTTGATTCTAATCCCATTTAAAAGTCCTCACGGTCATGCGTGGTTAGAAGATACTTGATTTCATTTTTAAAATTAAATTGGAATACTACTAATCTCATTTAAAAGTCCTAACGGTTATGCATGATTAGTAGATATTCAAATTCCTGATATAAATGTACCACAAGTTGATACAATTGTATGATTTTATATTAGAACATCATTTCCATTATTTCTAAAAGTGGAATATGCGCCTAACAAGGGTAGTTATGATTTTTGTTTGATTTTTATTGAAGTTTAATATTTATATTCAATTTGAGTTTAATGTTGGATTAATATTGATCACTTAATCTCTATTTTCTCTAACACTATTATTCTTTTGCTGATAACAAAAGGGGGAGAAAAAAGTTAAGATTTTGTCAAATAGAATCAAGCAAAAGTCAAATAATTTTCCATTTGCATCTAGGCTTATTTGAATATTTCTATTCGCATGCATATATGTAGGGGGAGAATCATGTAGAGAGGAAGCATTTAAATAGGGGGAGCAATTAGAGTATATCATTGATCAAATACATTTAACACAGTCAAAATCTTAAATATATGTTTGTTATCATCAAAAGGGGGAGATTGTATGAAATGCGCTTATATGTTTTTGTTTGATGATAATAAACATATATATTCATTTAAATGTATTTGGTAATGTACTATTTTGTTTTTCATAGATTAAATAAATATTTGTTGAATAAAATAAATTACACAGAATTTGAATTCAAACAGAAATTTTATTCAAACAAATATTTATTACAATCTTGAATAGTACAAATTCAAGCTCTCACTATACATATACATTTTGATTACATCGCAATTACATCACAATTCAGTTTACATAATTTCCTCACTACATATCACTCACACTCGTATTTTGTCTTCAACTGCACTCCAGTTTGAATCCAGCATCTGAGCAATCTGCAAAAATATTCACTAACGCAGTAAAATTGAAAAAGAAATATTTTTGCAATATAAAATAAAATATGGTTTTTGAAAATAATATTTGCCTCAGTTATTTGGGTTGTTCGTCGTCATTTACATTTGAATTCATCATACACAAACAATGTGACATGCACAGTGTATCACTGTACATGCCACAAAGCCGTGTACATCAATATACACTTGATAATGCTACAGGGACAGGTGAGCACAGGTCAAACCCAAATGAAAAGCCGGGTTCAACTCACGTGCAATATATCACGACACGAGCATTATCAAGTGTATATTGATGTACATGAAAACCATGAAAACTGTATGCAACATGGTGAACAACTCACATGTTTGAAACCACTCGAGTGCATCAGTGAATAATGCAACATGGTAAAGGAACAGTGATACAATGTCACTGTCAATGCCAGAGATGAAGCTCACAAGGATGAAAACAGTGATGGTCGACGTAATGCAGAGTCGTGGAGTGGATATGATTCACGAAATCAAAAATGGCCTAAGTCAAATGAATTCAACACCGTGGTAACCACGTAACAAATTCAAAGCCGCAATACCCAGTAAAGCCGAAGTCAGAATTCAACGAAAAAAATGCGTCTTTGAAAAAGTCCATGCAAAGTAAAAGAGGAAAGTGTTTGCCGTATCAACCAAGAAAAATTGAACGTTTCATAATCAAAGTCATGTGCATCAAGTCAGGAAAGAATGAAATAGGAAAGTACGTAATTCATATAAATGCAACACCCAAATCATCATCGGGAGTGTGGAAAAATCGATCGAGTTCAAGCACTAAAATCCCAATCGTCGTCATCGACAATTTAAAAAGCATCAGAATCCAAGTAAGCATCAAACCAGAAAACAAAAGGAGAAAATCATATACCGAATCGAAGTCGAACTCCATAAACTCGAAGTAGCCAGAGAGAGAGAGCAACGAGAAAGCGATCGAGCAAGGCAACTCTCGAACAACCACAGATTCGATCGAAATAAATTGGCATTCGAAAGCCCTAATCTGGATCGAGAACAAAGCCCTAAATTCACAAAGAGGAACGAACGAGAGAACGGCCGCCATTTTCCCAAAGGAAAGAATAAAAAGGATCAGGTCGAAATAATAAAAGGGGTCGGCCATTAAGTTTTAGGGTCTTTAGTTTTAAAATAAGGTTTTAGTTTTTTAAATAAGGGCTTTAGTTTTAAAATAAGGGTTTTATCTTATTATTTGTTTGAAATTTGTTTTTAATTTTAAATCCCTTTTCAAACCGTTGTATTTGCTAGTCGTGTGACTAGGGGACAAGCTACATGGCGTAGCTTGAGAATTCGCAACTCAGTGGCTGAGTTGTGGCAGGGTTTTGACCATAGAGTTAGGTTAGTCAGTAGCGGGTGTCGCGAGTTTACGTGTGTAAGCGAAGGACTATCTAATTTCTAGTAGAAACCTTGGGGGCAGCACGTAGGCAGGATTTTGCCGAAGCTGGGTAAATTCTGTGTCGTTCTATTTCTGCATTTATTATTCTGCTATTATCTATGCTGCTATTGTTCTGTGATCTGTGTTGAAATTATTTTATAAGCTTCCGCAAATTAATTTTATAATTTATACCATCACCCTATTCACCCCCCCCCCCCCTCTAGGGTGAAATCGATCCTACATTAATAATATTTTTAGACTGAGCTAAAAGTCATGTATATAATAAATGGTTTAAAATAGTTTTAAATGGTACAATGTTTATCATTTGTAATCTACTTAGTCATAACTGAGTTGCACAACTTGGTCAAAACCGAGTTAAAGTTGTGCAACTCAGTTTTAAAATTGAGTGAAAGTCATGTATAAGTCACTTTTGATATTTTGTTTGTTAAGCTTTGACATCTGTATTTTGTTGTGTATAATAACCATCACAAGATCCTGCATTAATGTTTGAGTTTGTTGTGTGCAGGGCACATCTATTGCGAGCAAAGGCAAAGTGAAAGAGTGTGTTGCTAAGGTCAAGAATAGTAATGGAAAGGTCATGAATATGATGACAAATGAGTCTATAAAGCGTAATAGAATTGTGGATGAAGAGATCTTCAAAAATTTGACAGATAAGTGCAGATATTTCCATGACTTGGTAGTTCTAGTGCCATTCGATGATGCCATCAATGCAATTCAAGTGAATAAGGATTTATTTAAGTTCGATGAGGACTTTGAAATCCATATTATAATGGATGACATTATACAGTTCCTTAGTATGACATGGTTGAATGAATCATGGTTGCAGATTTACACCATGTCAGTATTTCTTACTTACATAAGACTATATTATAGTGTTGATTATATGTTTAAACAATGTGCAGGTGGTTAAATCATATGTGTAATGACCTCGAACTAGAGACAATTGAATTTTTGTGTCCCCATATGCTTTCCCAAGTGTGGAGACATCCAAACGTGACAAATATATACATATATATATGTCATGAACGCATGGCGTGTGTTGCAATCTAAAAGCTTACTCTTAGCCCCGCATTATAAAGGGTATGAACAATAAAGTTTTAGTAAATAATACAAATTTGTTGTTGATTTTAACTTCCTATAAATCTTATAATGAAGGAAACATTGTATATTGCTTGTTTTCCATGGAGAAAAGAATGAAGTTTATGTTTTTGATCCGCAGGCTGAACACAAACGTAGACTGGAAATTAAACAGCAAGTGAACATGTATGTTGTATTTATTTCCTTTTTGATTTCATTTGGTATTAGAAATTAAAAATTGTTTGCACTGGTTTTGGAAGATGCAAAGTATATAATTCTGAAAACATATTTTCTTGATTCGAGGCATTTAGCAGCATGTTCCCTTGATTGAACTCATACAGAAGTAGCATGGTTTCATGTTTTAATGTACGTAGTAGCGTATATGCTTTCTTAATTAAGGCATGTAGCATCACTGTCAAGTTTTCTTGTTTTAACAATAGTTGCATGTTTCGTATTTCAAGTCACAACAACATGTTTCATACTATAAGTTACACATCATCATGTTTCTGCGTTCGCATGTGCACCATGTGAGGTTTTAATGTTTTGATGTACAGTCAAGACATTGTAATTGAAAAAGATTAATTTTTGTTGCCTCAAAGTACCTTTAATAGACATGTAATTGAAAAAAGCTTAATCTTGTAATCGAAAAAAGCTTAATCTTGTAATTGAAAAAAAACATTTTTTTATTGTTGATAACTATCATGTTTATTAAAGATTTTTAATTAAACGGATCAAGCCGACTTTTCAGTTATGATACCAACTCTGAGATTTTGACAACACTGTCAAGATACATTGTTTTGTTGCCTCAAAGTACATGACATGGTTGCAAAATGGTTCCAAAATTGTCATGGTTGCCTCAAAGTACCTGACATGGTTTCCTCAAAGTACATAATTGAATATTTACTTAGAAATAATTGAATCTATACTTATAATTCTTTTCTTTCCTCAATGTACATGACATGGTTGCAAAAATGGAAATTGATTAGTTTAGTGTAATTAACATATTTTAAAGTTCAGCAAATGATTTTCTAAAAACCTAAAAAACAACCATTTAGTTATCCATGCTCTAGCTTTAAAGGAAAATTGTAATTCTACCTAAAAAACTAATGGATATGACTTTATGTTAATTATAATTTTTATTCACGTCTATTACATTTTCTTACATATGTGCAGGGCCTTTAAAGCTTATAAGGCATACGGTGGAAAGTCTCGAGGAACTCACTTGAAATGGATAAATGTTAAGGTGATTTATTTTCTAACAAACCAATAAAAACTTGTATTTCGTTTGAGATATAAATTCATTTTAAACCGACTAATGAAATATCTTGTAATATTACTATAGTGTCCATAACAATCTAGATCAATGGATTGTATAGTATATGCATGAAATGGTTAAAAAAACCACCATCAAAGCAACGATCTAGCCGAGGTACCACTTTAATTTTTTTCCTTTATATATTATGTTAAGTAAATATATGATTAATGTTTTAAAACATTATCTTAATTGCAGTACTTTGTACAAGTTCGTTCTTATAGCCAAAAAGAGATGGATGACGTTCGGGATATTTTAGCTTATTATATCATACATAACTGGATGTAGTCTTCTTATATGCTATATTATGGTGAGTTTATTTCTTTTCTATTGATGTACGATAAATGGCATAAATATAGTTGATTGTATTGGATAAAGTTTCTTAGTGTTGGGTTGAGCAGTTAAAAATATACTCATTGACCCTTGTTTGCTACTAGAGAGATGTAATAGACAGGTACAACTGTTGGGATGCTCTAATTAGCTACATTTAAATCATCTAGCATCAAGTCAGATCCAACTTGTTACCACTCTCATTTAAACCAGGAAAATTTTTCAAAAGAGACCAATTTTCAAAACCATTTGTAGATATAGGCTAGTTTTGAAACTAACTGCAGAAATAGGCTAGTTTTGGCCAGCTCAGCGATGAGCTGGCCTTTTTTAAAAAAAATATAAAGGGGCGCATTTCTGAAGTGCGCCCCTTTATATTTGCACTGGCGCATCTGCAAAATGCGCCAGTGCAAATCTTTGCTGTCCAAACCTGGACAACAAACTATATTAAGCAATTCGAATTGAAATACACAAAATCGAAATTCAATTGGACAATCTTAAATGATAGCAAACATTTATCAATATGCAAGCCAACAAATAAAACTACCATTAAATAAACTCCAGCATAACATAATTAAAATCCGATTACATTCGAATTAAAGCAGAAGTTATAGTTCGATTACAAAAGCAAATTAATAGTAAACTAAAAATAGGAGTGCTCATGGTTGAGTTGGATCGTCTTGAGAAGGTGGGGGTTGAGAAGGTCCAGCAGGTTGCGATTGGTGTGTATCCTGCCTTCTTTTAGTTCTTCGCTCTCTAATCCGCAAAGCTTGTTCGGAAGAGCTTGACCATGTTAATCGATTTCTAAAAAGGAGCTTGTCAATAAGTTTCTTCAAATCAAGACACCATGGTTGGACTTCTCGTTCGGGTACTCTACCATGTCCGATATCAGCTAACTCTCCTCCTACCGTCTCTAGTACATCGACCTACAAGTTGAAGTTATTTACTCAAAATTATAAATATCATTCAAGCAAAAAAACTAAAAATATCACGATCATGTGAAGATTTACCACATCTTGCTCAAGTGGTGCACGAGCGGTGTACGCTCGTTCGTGAGAAGTCCGATCTGCAACAATGAGTCTTCGAGTAATCGACCAATACCAAGTCATGTATCTTGAAATAGGAATCGTAGGAAGCTGTTGGTGTACGATACGGTTATGTCTATCGTTCCACTGGACGATAGCAAACTCCAAATCCGGCTTTGGTTCGCATGGATCAGGTATGTGTTGCTGAAGACCAAACTGTCGCATCACTCGATCAGGATTATACATTTCTACATCTTGCATGCATATGATAGGTGTCTTACAAAGCCAACTATGCATCCCACTTAGATATATCTGCGGAAGATCGACTAGCACATCCTGTGTATACGGATTCCATATAACAGCTTCATCTGTTAACATGTCGAGCTGGTCGCGATAGTAAGTGGCCACCTGCTTTGGAGACTCAACCCAACTCCTCGAACCAAACCACATATATATATAGTTATAAAAGTAGAGTTTTATTAGTACAAAAATATACACATGTAAATGTAGTTGGAAATTCACTACCTTGCACTATAAGACAATGTTCTGTCGATTTGCGTGGATGAAGTCACATTTGTACGACCAATGGGAAGATGTGTCCATGCCCAAAGCTGTGAAATAAATTAAAAATTTGAATACTTTAGAATTACATATGAGTTTATAGAAAATATATCTATGCATATTGTACCTGTAAAAGCAAGAGACAACCAGCTATCGATTTAGATTTCATGAGTGCAACATTTGTTAACTCATTATATAATGTTGCCAATATAGCACTGCCCCAAGAATATCGTTCACACTCATCCAGATTTCGCAAAAACAATAACCAAAAAAGGTTTAGTCGTCCTTTAGAATGATCGGGAAATAGAAGACAAGATATCAAATGTAGAATAACAGCTCTCGCTTGATATTCAATTTCTTCATCTGAAGCATCCGGTGATGGCTCATCTGCAAACATGTCGCGAAGCCATGTCAACTTAACTGTTGCACCTCTTATCTCACTCCGAGGTGGAACCACACCTAAACACTGTTGACAAATATCTTCGTAATTACTTAGCTGTCTGATTGTAACAGGATTTCCTTCTACTGTAACACCTAGAAGACAACTAACATCTGCTAATGTGATGGTAATTTCACCGGCAGGGAAATGGAAAGTTGAAGTCTCTGGTCTCCATCTATCTACCAATGAAGTAATTAGTGCATGATCTATTTTGAAAAAACCCAATCTAGATATTTCTCTAAATCCCGCTCTTTGTAATGCAAGTTGAACTCTAGGAGTATTAGACTTGACTAATTTTAATTTGCTTGAATGATCATGACACTTAAGTGACTCATCACTCTACACATTCATAAACAAACACTTGCATCAAGTTCATAAACAAACACTTGCATAAACAAACACTCAATGGTAATTTTAATTTTCTTGAAAAATGCCTGCATCAAGTTCCTATCATTGCTTCGATGTTCATCCTGAAGATACAAAACACTTGCATTCACGGGACCGGGTACTAACTCTTTAAGAAAAAGATGTTCAAGTAAACAAATGATGTAAACGAATGTAAATATAAACAAATTGATGTAAATGAATGTAATTGCTTTGATGTAAATGCTTTGATGTTCATTTTGGTGGTGCAAAACTAAATTGATAAATAAAATTCCAAATTGATAAACAAAGGTGTATACTTTTGAATCGAAGATTATACCTCTAACTTGAGGACATGATGATGATCCTTCCATTTTTCAACAGATTTGACGAAAAAATAACTAAAATTGATGTTGGATTTTAGAATTTAGTAGATTTGGGGTTTTAGGGATTTTGAGGAAAAGGGTGGAATGGGAGGAAATGAGGAATGCAGGTTGGCTGGCTGGGTACATTACCAGCACGGGGCGCAATTAAGAATTGCGCCATCACAAAAATACATGGGCGCAACTGCAAATTGCGCCCATTCGATTATTCACAGGGCGCAATTGGTAAATGCGCCCATCAAAATTTTCATGGGTGCAACTGCAAATTGTGCCCATTCAATTCTATTACAGACAAAGACCTGCTGCTTCATATTGCGAACTGAAAATTAACATTGCACAATTTGAAGTCATCAAGCAAGATATAAACAACATACAAAAACATACAAACTGAAGGTAACATCCAAACAAATGTTGATCTTTTAACATCCAAACGAAGATTAACATCTAAACCAAACAACATACAAATCATTCGCACTAAAATGTTCAAATCATACACTACAAAATATGCAAATTATTTTGACGGACAAGTTGATCTTTTATGTCCCTTTTGACCACATTTACTACAAGTATTTTGTTTACTTCCTCCCATTTTATCCATCATGCCTTTGATTCCTGTTGACCGTGGACGTCCCACCTTTCTTTTTGTAGGCGGTGGCAATATGGTCGGTCCGTGATATGCATCCCAATATCTACTATCTGGAATTGGATGAAAACTTGAAGCGTAACTTGCTTTATAATTTTATACTGAAAACCAATTTGAACAAAAATCGTAATATGATCTATTCGCTCCTCCAATGGTTCGAGCACAAGCGGCAATCACATGCAAACATGGCAACTTTTGCAATAAAGGTATGTTGCAAGTGCAACTACATATATTATCCTGTAATGTCACTGTAAACGCTTTTTCAAATTGATCATTCACTTGCCATTCGGTTTGATTGAATCTAACAATTCCATAAGATCTTGCTTGTTTTGCTCTTTTCGCTAAAAGAGTTTCGACTTTTGGACTCATTTGCGTTTCAAATCCCTTGGCATCGGAACGACGTTTCATGAAATAGTCGTTTAAACGATAAAACGTTCTTGCTACTAACGAATTAACTGGCAAAGCACAAGCACCTCTTAGAACTCCATTAAAACTTTCGGACACATTTGTTGTCATCATCATAAATCTTCCACCATTATCCTTGCATAGAGCCTAATTTTCCTTCGTACCTCGTAAACTTCTTTCAATCCAAGCATGTGCATCTGGAGCAATAGTTTTCAAGTGTCCCCTTAACTCTTTGTACTGCAAATCATCTGTAGCACTAGCACATGAATAAAACAAGTCTACTAATTTTTTTTGACTAAATCCAGCAACTTGAAAGTTAGCTTTGACATGTCTAGCACAAAAGCGGTGATGGTGTTCTTGTGGCCAATTATTTAATGCTCTCGAAATACCTTTCATTCGGTCGGATATAAAGGTTAAACACTTATTGCGAACACTATGTATATGGTAGTACATGCATCTAAGAAATCAATCCCAACTATCTTTTGATTCACAGTCTACGATTGCATATGCTAATGGAAATATACCATCATTTGCATCTACTCCAGTCGCGACTAGCAACGTACCTTGATATTTACCGTATAGATGTGTACCATCGATGCAAAGCAACGATCGACAATGCGCAAAACCATCAATAGATGCACTGAATGCCCAAAATGAACTCTTAAAATGAACTTTATCATTGGTGATTCTTTCGACATCAACTTTGAAAATTGTTCCCGGGTTATGTTTTTTAATGGTAGCTAAATATTGTGGTAACTCAGCATACGATGTTTCCCAATCTCCAAAAACTCTCTCCAGTGCTTTACGCAATGCTCTATATGCCTTGAAGTAGATGATTTTGATAAAAAAAGTTTCAGACATTAGCACTTGAATCGCAGAAGGAGTTGTATTCAAATCCGATTTCACAAAAGAAAGTATTTTATTAGCAATAAACCTGCTTGTAGTTTGTTTATGATTTGAATTAATAATCGGATTAACACAAGTATGATTGCCATCATATTTTCTAATTTCCCACCACCCCATCAATGATTTTTTAGGGACAATTGTATTTATTCTCCAATGGCAATTTTTATCAACACTACAAATCGCGGTGTACTCTGTTTTGAGGGATTTTATGGGTTTAAAAGAAACAGAATTCTTGATGGACCACTCACTTAACTGCTGAATAAGTATTTCCTTTATTTGAAATTGCATTCCCACTTGAAAACCAGAATCAACACATTCTGAGGTAAAAACATCTCTAATAGGAGTTATATTTTCAATCAATGATGCCGTCATAATTTTCGCAGTACATAAATCATCTGTCAAAGGCATCTCAAATTCCATATGTTCATCGTTATCATCGTCATCTTCTTCTTCAACCAAAGATGCTTCGTTATTTCCATTTTCTTTCTCATGATTAATTTCAAACTCTAGCGCTTCATTGTTAACTTCCATATTATCCATCCATGACATATCATTATCCATTGAAGCAATTTGCATACTATCTATATGCGGTGAACTACGACCTCCATCATCATTGTTAACATCTCTAGCATTTGTAGGAACGGAGTGCAAAAATTGATCATTTGCCAATCTAGAGCTTGAACCACCCGGATGCATCGTAAAACTGTGAAAAAAAGAGTATGAGATCAAAACACTATAAATTCCAACTACTCGAATGTAAATACTTTAACAAATTACTTACTTTGTATTCACACAAGTAGGAAATACTGGACTTGGATTGCTCTGATAAGGATAACTTGGAATAGTATCAAGAATTTGAGTAGAATGTTGGTTCAAATTAGTGGTATTTGCATCTTCAAAATGTCTCAACTCCTCTTTTATTACAAATAATTCGATCACTTTCATATTAATGGAAAACATAGCATCGGCCTCTTCATCATCATTTACGTCGATAGCAGAAGATCCAGAATTAGTAACCCACTTGCTTACTAGTTTTACATCATATTCTTGTGAATTAATTTTTGTCACCCTATACACTGTTTCTTTTAGTTCATGATAGGAGCAAAAAAAATTAACCTTCGAACCTTTTTGTTTACCACCAACATATATCGGTGTATTGTTTTCTTTTATAGTCAATTTTCCATCAAAGCAGCAAATTATTGGGATGAAATCCGACATACTTCTAAAAAAGAAAACATTATTAATTTTAGAACAATCAATTACTATACAAATACTAATGACATAATAAAACATAAAAATGAAAGGATGGAAATGTGAAAATTAGAATATGAAAATACCCAAAAATTGAGTTAGGGTTTGAGTTTTTACCTTCAAATTGATGTCAAGTAGCTGATAGAAGCAATCCGACTAGTAATCTTTGTATATTTTGGAGATTTTAAGTAGATATTGATCAATTTTTGAGCTGAATGGAAGAAAGGTTCGGAATTGGAGTTTGGACTAGACTGTTTTGTTTTGAGTAATAAAAGTGAATTGGGTATATTGCGGCTTTCTGTTTTGTGCAGAAAGATTTGCACTGGCGCATTTTGCAGATGCGCCAGTGCAAATATAAAAGGACGCATTTCTGAAATGCACCCCGTTATATTTTTTATTTTTTAAATGGCCAGCTCATCGCTGAGCTGGTCAAAACTAACCTATTTCTGCAATTAGTTTCAAAACTAGCATATATCTGCAAATGGTTTTGAAAATTGTTCTTTTTTAAAAATTTGTCTTTTAAACCAATGTAACAGGCACTTAGAGATGGCCAGATGTAACAGGAACTTAGCCTGTTACATCTGTGTAATTAATAATAGGACTAGCAAGACTGCAGCTTGCGCAGTCTCCTTTTCTTTGTTGCTTGTAATGATGTAGGGGATTGTGAGACCACTGCACATTGTAATATCGCTTTCATATAATTAACCATATCTATATTGGTTTTTTATGGGTGTTTACATTTTTTGCCGCAGCACTGAAGGCTTCTTTGTGGGTGATATGCGGTTCTATTGCTTTGATCCTCTGAATCTCCTCTTTGCATGAGGAAACAAATAAGCCAGGTTTGATTTTATAATGTAAACTTTCACCTAGCCTGTTGAAGCCAATGAAGAGGCTGTATTCATTCATTATTATTAATATGCCAGTAAACAAGACATCTCTACACACGTACAAAGTTACTAGATATATTGAGGTTGTACTACGTATAAATTACTTGATGAACTGATTGTCCACGGATGGAGCCCTTCACTTTTTCTTCGAAATATTGAAATGATAGCTGCCACATTTAGAGTCTAGAAGATTTAAAAAACATACACCATTTTCAGATCGCATTTTGAATACTCCATTTTCCATGTGATTTGTACTGAACAAAAGGTTGGAAGCATCGAAATGTACACTAGTACTTCCTCAAATAATGCATGTGTTATGATTTTTGGGTATAAAGCGTATGCTTATATCTTATCGTGTGAACAGTAATTGTAAAGTTAGATGAAGTTCAAACTTTTTAATGTTGGCTTTAAAATCATATTGGCAAAAATTGATTGGTTTCAAATTTCTGAATTCCAAAACATTTTTGTTGTACCTATACAGCTTATGGAAAATACAAAATTAGTCCATCTTTTTTATCTTATTCAGTGGATATTCAGTCGAGTATCAGATAGTTTTTGAACAGTTATCGTAAATCATTACTAATCACTCCTACTTATTGGTACCCTTTCAAATGCATCGCACATGCATTTTCTTATCAGCTTAAGGATATGGTTAATATTGAGCGAGGCGTTCTTCTGAGTTTTGAGTATGTCGACCTTGGATATGGATATTCTTAAAGAACTAAAATACTCGAACAGAGGGAATGAACACATGAATATACTTAACCATGTATAGTTCTTTGAAATATTGAAAAGTGCAAATTTTGATTTGTTTGCACTAACTAATTGCTTATTCAATATAACTCCTGGAAATTGCTTATTCATGTTTCCTACTTTGTTTGTTAGGATATTTAATGAACGGCATGTGAACAAAATCTTTAGAAGTGAGGTTTTACTAATATAAAGATATT
This sequence comes from Allium cepa, assembly GCA_030765085.1. Lineage (NCBI taxonomy): Eukaryota > Viridiplantae > Streptophyta > Magnoliopsida > Asparagales > Amaryllidaceae > Allium > Allium cepa. The sequence continues at coordinate 890,509,189 of CM060929.1, forward strand.
TATGTCAACAACGTAGAAGTTGCCCACCATTTTTTTTTGTCTAGGTGTGTGTTTTTTATTTTCTAAACGCTCAGGTAACAGGATTAATTTTTGTTGGAACATGGAAGTGGCGTTGAAGTTTATTTACTGGATCCTTTTTGCGTGTTTCTTTTTTAACAAACAGAATGACATTTATTGCATGTACAGGTCTAGTTTCTTCTTCGTCGTAGACTATGACACTTAATGACATGTATGTTACACCTATCAAATTTTTTTAGATGTGATGACATAATTATATAAGGCTGTAAAGACAAGCATTAAAAGATATTAATATTGCAAGTGTATTGTAAGATATTACATGTTACTAAATTATGTGAACTGTTTATATATTTCTCGTATCCACTGCCTTTTATATTAGATAACTGTTTGTATATATTTTTACTGCTGATATTTTATAAATGCGACTGAGCTAGTTTATATAAACAACTGCAGCAAAAAATACCTTTTCCCCCGGTTTTGGTCATGGTTGCAAGAAAAAACCATAGTAAAAAGCCACGTTTTTGAAGCAACCCAAATGTTTGTTGCTACCGTTATTACAAAGAACCGTGGCACAGAATAAAATTATTGCGTTGGCTATTTACGACAACCATCGCAAAAGGCAACACTTTTGAACTCAAATGGCGATTTCTTGCTACCGTTGTTGTAAAGAATCATTGCAAAAAACCAACCTATTGCATCGATTATTTAGGAAAACCGTAGAAAAAAGAGTTTCTTACGATGGTTAAACAACGGTAGCCGCAGGTTTATGCCATTTGTGACGTCTGCATTAGCTGCGGTTGTTGAACCGTCGCAACAGGGGTAAAACAACCGATGCAAATGACATGTTTTGTACTAGTGCTAGGTGATCCGCTTACATATTCTGTTCCTTCGGAATGTGACTTAAAATGTAATATCGATGTCCTGTAGCAATTACCGCGCTTTTGAGAAGCAAAGGGCGAGGATGACCCTTGCCCGGTACTCTCCTTTCACTTGAAAGATGATTAGGCGAGGATGACCCTTGCCCGGTACTCTCCTTTCACTTGAAAGATGATTAGTCGAGAATCACCATAGATATGCACAACTTTTATTCCTAATTCTTCAATGATGTTTAATCCTATTACCAAAGCCTCGTATTCCGCTTCATTGTTAGTGGCTGGAAATTTCAGCATCAGAGCGTAGCAAATAGATCATTCTTCGGGGTTCGTAGTACCACCCCAGCACGTGAATAGAATTCATTTGATGCACCATCGACAAACAACTTCCACTGTAGCACCATATCTAAAATGCTTTCTTCTTCACCATCCTTCTAGGTAAATTCGACGATGAAATCTAGCAGAGCTTTTCCGTTGATCGCTCTTCGTGGATGATAAGTGATTTCATATTGGCTTAACTCGATATTTTATTTCAGAAGTCGACCAGATGGCTCTGGGCAATACAGCACTTGTTTCAGAAGATATTCATCAACGTTTTGATCGGATGAGCATGGAAGTGCGATCGCAGCTTCCTTGACACATCAACATGCAATAGGCGAGTTTTTCTAATTTTGGGTGATTCTTTTTAGCTCCGATGAACCGCTTAATGATATAGTAGACGGATCATTGGACCCTAGCCTCTTAGCCTACCAACGCTACGCTCAAAGCTTGAGTAGATACAAACCTCACCCGTTTATCGGCTTAGATTAGACTAGGGGGTTTCCATACAGTGAAGTGATTCTTCAAAATCTATCTGGCAGACTTCATTCCATTTGAAATTCTTCTTTTCCTTCTTTAATGCATTGAAGAATGGTATGCATTTGTCACTCGCTCGGGAGATGAATCAACTCAACGCTGCGATCTTTCCATTTAGACTTCGCAATTCCCTTTTGATCACCGGGGATTTGATGTTCCTTAGGGCGGTAATCTGTTCCAAATTAGCTTCAATACCCCTTGTATTCACGATGAAACCAAAGAATTTACCAGAAGCGACGCCGAAGGAGCATTTCAATGGGTTGAGCTTCATTCCATATTTCTGCAATATTTCAAACATTTCTGCTAGGCTGTCTGTGTGATTTTCTAATACGCGTGATTTGACAAGCATGTTGTCTATGTATACTTCCATCGTCTTTCTGATCTAATCTTTGAACATTGTGTTTACTAGTCGTTGGTAGGTTACCCTTACATTCTTTAATCCGAAGGGCATGACTCAATAGTAGTATAATCTAAGGTCGTTAATGGAACTAGTATTCTCTTGATCGGGTTCATGCATCAAGATTTGGTTGTATCCCGAATAAGCATACATAAACGATAGTAGCTCGTGGCTCGCCATGGCATCAACAAACTGATCGATCTTGGGCAATGGAAAGCTATCCTTTGGGCAGGCTATATTAAAATTTGGATAATCGATGCAAGTCCGCTACCTCTCATTGGACTTCTTTACTAAAGCTGGATTTGATACCCATACGGGGTAGATTGCATCATGGATGAAGCGATTTTCCAATGGCTTATCCACTTCCTCCCTTACTGTAGCAAGCCGTTCCGGTCCCACGGTGCACCTCTTCTGCCTTACTGGAGTGTACATGGGATTGATATTAAGCACGTGACATGCTATCTTTGGCGATATCTCATATATATCAGAATACATCCAAGCAAATACGTCCAGATTGGGGTGAAGAAACTTAAATTTCTCTCGTCGTGTCAAAGTGCCAAGATGTGATCCTATTTTTAGTACCTATGTTGGATCATCCAAGTCTACAGGGACAGACATCGTAATCTCTGCCAGTGCTACCCGTTCTCCCTTGAACTCTTCTTTCTAGGGGCCTTAGCCTAATCGAATCGGCTATGGTCCCCAAGTCAGGAGCAGTTCTGTAGTTCTATGATGATAGTTCGCAGATGTGGAGTGTTCTTTCCACATTCTTCCCCCTTTCTTTTTTTCTTATTTCACACAATTCAACGACGTAGCATTCCTTTGCAATGCTCTGGTCTCCCTTTATCATTCCAACTCCATGTTCCGTAGGGATTTTCATACCGAGACATCATTGTTCCAGGATAATTCGAAAATTAGTGGGGGAGGTTGTCCCAAGAATGCATTATAAGTCGAGATCTCGTCAATTATCACATAGGTTGGGTGAGAACCACACTCCGGTCTCCTATTCCTAGTTCAATAGTCAGATCGATTGTGCCAAGTGGTTGTAATGGATGGCTGTTGAATCCTTGGATTTTGGTTCGGCACGTAGAGACATCCTTCGTGTTAAGCTTCATTTGGTCGAACGTATGTTGAAATAGTATGTTTACTGATCTTCCAGTATCGACCAACACCTGTCATATGACAGCGGGTCCGATTCATATCATCGCCATCATTGAATCTAAAGTTGGAGCTTCTATTCCTTCATTATCCCAGTTTTGAAACACGATGTCATCATTGAGAATCCTCTCATGGGTTCCGTCTTCGATTGCAAAGCAAGTTTCTTTCGAGCATGTTTGAGTGAACTAGCATATCTTTCCATCTCGTCCCAAGTTTTTTGTGCTGGATGAGGACCTCTCGAAATGGTATTGATGACAATCCTCTGCTTAGCTTGCTCGATCCCTCTCCACTATTTCGAGATTGCTTTCCTTGGGAGTTAGGAACATGAGGTCCGGTTGGTTTATGAAAATTTCAGGGATTCTTCACGTACTTTTGGAGCTTTTTTTGTCCACTCAATTCTTTGATCACGTTCTTCAAAGGGCAAAGTACATTTATGTTATGGTCTTGGGTTTCATGGAAGTGACAGAACTTCCTCGAATTCCTTTGTTGCTCAGACTCTTCTTTACAAGGCAGCTTCGTGCACTCTTATGTTCCTTGAGTTTCTAGGTAAATATTTTCCAATCTGTCATTAAATGGAATGTATTCTCTACATTTTAGGTCTTTGAGTTTCTTTGAACCTCCATTGCCCTTTGTCAATGTTCTGATGCTGGTTCTTCCTTTTTTGGTACCCATCTTTCCCAATAGTTACTTCAGAATTCTTGCTTTTTTGATTGACTGCCACATTACTCTGAATCGATTCATTTGGTTACATATTGGTATTTTTACCTTCAAACTTATTTACCCCTTCCAATCTTATGTATTGACTAGCCTTTCGATTGAATTCTTTCATGGTGGTTGGTTGCTTCATTTTTATCCATCTCCTAAATTCTGTCTCTAGATCGATCAAGCGAGCTAAAGCCACGAAAATTATATCCTCATTTGGATTGCTCAATTTATTGATGGTTGTGTTAGAGAAGTTCATGAACAATTTTAACGATTCACTTGGTCCTTGGAAGTAACAGGACAGAGATATCATATCTTTTGGTTGAGTCATGTATAGTCTAAATTGTTCCAACAACTTCCTAGCTAGCTCGTTAAAGGTTGAGATAGATCGCGGAGGGAGTTTGGTAAACCACATGGAGGCGACTCCTTCCAGATTGATTGGAAACATCTGTAATGAACCGCATCTGTTGCCCTTGAACCATCCATATTCCAAATGTACTTGTGTAAGTGTTGTTGAGGGTCAGTGGTTCCATTGTAGGAGGGCATAGCTGGTGGCATGTTGAATTTCTTGGGGTATTCTACCCTCAGGATACTATCGGTAAAGGGAGTTCGGCTTGGAGCGAAACCCTAATCATCATCCTTTCTACCGTTGCTTTCTTCCATCAAGCGTCTGACCATGTCTGTAATATATACCTCACTTGTCTGTTCATCTATAGTTCGGCTGTCAGTAGCTGGGATAATGTTTGTCTTTGTAAACGATCTTGATAAGATGGCTGAAGCCTAGGCTGTCCAGTATTTGGGTGAGCCACTCTTGTAGAGGTCCATTGGTAGGCGGTTAGTCTCATTGGTGGACTTTGATTATTTGAGTTCAATTCACCTTCTTTAAATCGCTCGTCTTCCTCAAAGTCAGTATTTGCCACTAGTACATCCTCCCATGGAGTTTTCACTCCTAAATTCAAATTTGCAGTATGTGCTTTTGCAATGGATGAAATGTTAAAGTTTTCTTCCATCTTGATTTTTGGAACTCCGCCCACTACTTACTTTGCTTTTGTCTTATGTTTCTTTTATTTAAGCCGAAAACAGAAGAATGCTCTTACTCCATAGCATCGACAGCTTCAAGCACCGTTCTGGGAGTAGCTAGTGATTGCAGCGTTAAGAGATCATATATCTTTTCCATAAGAGCCTTTTGACTATATGCCATTTTCTAGTTAATTTCATCAACCATCTTATTCAATTCTCCCTTAGTCACAAATTCATGTTGTGTAGAGGATCCTGGAACCTGATCTCCAGAGTTAGCTCCTAACAATAGGTTGTTGGGGTTGTTGACTTTAATTTGCTAAGCATTTGTTTCTTCTCCAGCAATGGTAACTCCTATGCATCTTTTGAAGGTATTTCTCTTTCTTTTTGGTGCCATTAATTCTCAACATTAAATCTTCTAAGCAGAGATTGAGGATCTAACATCTGATCCTGACTGATCCAAAATAAATAGCCAGATTTAAGCCTAAGTTGGGTTCCTAGTGAAAGCACCAAAATGTTGACCCAAAAAATGGATCAACACTTTGGATTGAGTGTGAAAGCACCAGCCCTATTTTTACAGGGCAATAACATAGAAAATAAATGTAAAAAGAGTAGAAATAGTAAAAAGACAAGAAAATTTTTATAGTGGTTTGGCTGTTAATAAAGCCTATGTCTACTTTATAACTTCCTATTAACTGAATGTCATTACAAGTTGAATCGAATTACAACATAATTGAATCTTCTAATTTAGATCAAGTCACAAGTACAAGAGTTCACTGGAGAACCACGATAAACCCTAGATGAATATTATATGGGAGGTAAAGAGTGAAAAATAATCTCTACAGAGTTCCAGTAGCCAATACAGAAGATCTAGTTTATGTTGCAAGTAGAACTGTATTTATAGGGGTTGGAGAGCTACTGGGATAGGCCACTTTGCTAGAAACCTACACTTGATGATACAAGAGTGCAATAAAAAAATTCATTCTGATCCGACTTAACCCCCATGTACTTAGGGTATTTTTGGATCATTTCCTTTGGGTTGTATTCCTTGCCTTATGTAGTTGCTTTATATATGATTTCGTAGCTAGTTGCCTTGTTTCGATGATGATTCATGTGCCGGTTGGATTAAACTATGACTAGAATTAGATAAGTCTTTGTTTCTCGAACTAGGTTGCTTGGAAGGCTATGAAAATTGGCATACACCCTTAGAAAAGGTACTGACTCACGATGTAAGAGGTTTGAAGCACCCACGATGAGTTTTTATGTATCGCTAGCGATCCATAGGTGATGGATCGCTAGCGATCCATCCCCTTAGCCAATTTTTATGCATTTCCTCTTGAGTCCTTCTTGGTCTATCTTTCTGGTCCTTTTGGTTGATTCTTGAGTCGTTTAACCTTGGCCTAGACGTTCTAACTCCTATTGGATTTTACTGGGCTAAAAACTCAGTTAACAATTAACAAAATATGATTTAGATAATTGTACTCGAAGTGATATGATTCATCGACAGCAAAAGTGCCTCCAAAAAGAAGACCGATATAGTAGGAATATTGAAACACCTCACCTCTATACCTATATATCTAAGAGTATTACTAAGTAGCACTATCGGGTAATATGAAGAATGAGCCTATATGGGATAGAAATGTGAATATTCCCTTAGGCTAACACTGGCACGTGTTATAACATCAAATAATTTATCTATAGGTACATAGCATCGGCATAAAGCAATAAACATGTATGCCTCCAGGATAGAATAATACATAATATATATAGTAAGTAATTGAGAATGCAGAGTTAGAATCATAGCGATAAGATATAATACAAAGTATGCAATGTATGTCTTACATACACCACACAGGTAGGTACACATAAAAATACAATACATGGTAATGAAATCAATACAAAATCCTAATCTCCTCTATGTCCAACAAACATAAGCTGGTCCCACTATCCCTGAACCTATAAAATCTCGGACTAACCCGAGTATTATATAAATAACATATGGGTCATACTATGTCTAAATCGTAGCATTGATAAATGTAAGATAAATAGTATATTCGAAGGATAATACCATGATAACACAACATAACAACTCTAGTCAATGATTACAATGTAATATAGTATATGTATAAACATAGAGAGGGAAACATTTGCATGGTTTATGATTACAACAACAAAATATCCCATGATAAAATATCACCAAAATCATGCACGAAGATGACAACACCCATATAAAAAAATCAATATAATTCAAGAATATCATATCCATTTAGTGAATCGTCCATACAATAAAGCATCATCATAGAAAATGAAATCATCAAATGAATCAGGCTAACACATTGCAAAGCTTTAATATATAATCATAAAAGCATATAATTAATAGCTAATGTGAGATAGCCCATCAAATCATCCAAATGATATCAAATACTATAAAAATCACAAAGATAATCTATCACAATCCAAATAACAATCAATAAAAAAGTTTATCCCTAAAATAACAAACCAGTAGATTATGGATATATGGGGACTAGCTACACTTTAAACACAAACTCTCTAGTATAGCCAACTCATTGGATGGTGAATAATATATGCCAATCCACAACACATACACAAACCTTAAACCAGAAAGGGAGACTGATAGCACATAGCATGCTCCAGGAACCCAAGGTATAAGCCTATTGCTAATAGTCGGATCTGATCCTATGTCATCGGTTAACTCGACGAACATCGTGACCCATTTCCACCTATGGCTTGTCTACGCAAAGCCTTGGTCACGACCCTGCACTTGCCCCAAATGGTAGTAAACAGTTGGACTATGCGACACGAGGGGCTAGCAGTTACCAATCCAGTGATGCTCACCGAATCTAATAACCAACAATGGCGTCATTGATCTAGGGCATGATGCCACGATCAGGCCGCCAAGGTTGATACTGGCCAATCTGGTTCACTCCCAAACTATGATGGGAGCTAGATATAAGTGGACGATATATAGTACTAATATCCTATATTAACATATAGCTCTAGAAATAAGACGACACACAGCTTTATATGTATGTAAGTCAACACATGACTATAAAGAATAAGAGATCTAACCCTAGCCAACACACGACTCTACCTACATGCTAATACATGGCTATAAGACATACTAATCACATATTCACATGAGTGTAATCTTAATTCGAGTGACGTTTACAATGAGTAATCAAACAAATAACATAACGATGTCCTATACTACTACATATTATTTGGATAATTATTCAAGGCTTATAAACTACACTAGATCCACTAGGTATCTCTATATTACAAGTCCGATAAATAACTGAAAAATTATGACCCAAAGTCCCATACCAGACGGTATCACTAATCCATTTATTCAAATTTCTCATCACATAAAAATAGATATAATAAAATCATATGAAAGATGTCACCAATGTATGAAATCACATCAACATCAATTAATCAAAACATATACGGTGAATCAGTTATATAATCTCATTTAAGAGTGATATAGAAGTAGGAATCGAAAATAAGATAAGATATATTATTCAAAATCATGTATATAATAAAACAAACTAATCAATATTCAATAATAAAACAAACATAACTTATAATTTCATGTAATAAAATTAATGCTTAAAAATGGATATAACTATAGATATATGTATTCTATAGTTATCCTAATAACTAAATAAATTCAAATGTAATATATTATGTACATTAAATAACTAACATCTAAATAGTTCTAAACTATTTGAACAATAAAATTAAAATCACTTGGTCAATTTATTATGCTTATCTTTACATTCATACACACACACACTACAGTTTGAATATAGATTTAGTTTAGTTTAATTTAAATGTGAGAATACATTAAAGTTTGAAAGAGGATTCATGAAGCCTTTATCGCTAAAAATATATACAAGAGAATACAACCATGTCAGTCCAAAAGATAAAACAACATATACTACTGACACAAAACCATACATTGTATGAATAGGAAATCCAACATAACATGAAATTGAGAAATACCCCCCACAACCCAAAACACAACCGCCTACCCTACTTGAACTATTTATCTCGAACTCCTTTAGATAAAAAATCTTCAATTATACATGAAAGATAGTGAGAAAGAAATAAAAATGGTGGCTCCAAAAAATGTGAAAATATATTTTAATTATAAGTTATTGAGATTTGCATCGAGGTATAGGATAGCAAACCCCATAAAGTCGAACAAAACTATAACATCTTGCATTTTTAGTTAATTAAATATCAAAAATAATTGTTAAACAATGAAAATGAGAAGTTTTGGAATTGTCAAAATTTTGCAACGGGAGTTGCACCATTGGGTCCATGGTAATTTTTTGATCAGTTTCCATGTCGAAATTTGAGCTAGTATGGAGAAGTTACGAGAGAAACAAGAAATCAAAATTATATTACAATTAAAAGAAGAAGAAACACACACACACACACACACGTATCCATAGGTCGACGCGCATTAGGGTCAGGTCAACCCGCCTTTGTTACTGAATGAAGAATCGTCCAGTATGAGCTGAAAGTTCTAGAGTCCCTTTTTCATGAAATCCTATGCCTATGATGTGGTTGCACCATATTAAATCTTCAAATCTGATGGCTTAAGATCCTTAAGCCACACTATAAATAGAACCCTAGGACTAGTTGTTTTTCTCATTCAGATTTTGTCCCAATTGGGTTCATTACCTGAGGTTGAATCCTAAATATAAATTTTTTTCCAAGGAGGAAATCTTTTCAATAGAAATATTCTACACCCTACAAGTGGATCCAAGAGGGCCCAGGATTAGAGCTAAGGACCGCAGGTGAGTGTTTTGTAATTATTTTAGATTTGTAAACAATTTAAAATAATAGGGTTCTCAATAATTGTAGTTTTTCAACAATTCGAAGACAGTTTTTATGTAAATTTATTTGCATTCAGTTTTTAAGTAAATTTCAAAAGTTCTTTTCAGTCTATTTTTATTCAGCTATTTTATTCAGTTATTTATAGTTGTTTACAGTTAATTACAGTTATTTACGTATGTTTTAAGTTGGAATTTAGCTTGTAAATGTTAGTTTCTTTTTATGGAGATTTAATCCTTTTTTATGCGAATAAAATATTAAAAAGAGTAGAATTCGCAAATATGGATAAAATAGAAAAACATTAAATTTACAGAAATCAGAGGTAAAATGAGAATAACTGAAATAAAATAGAGATGGACTGAAATAGGTAAATTTAAGATATTTGCAAGCATGATTATAACAAGTGGTTATAACATAAAAGAGAAAATAGAAGAGTAACAGTTGCAAGAACAATTATACTACGTAAATTATAATTAGAAAGAAAGAAATAACAGAAGGGGCTTATTTTTCAAAACTTAGATCTTAGATTAAGTTAATAAGAAAATATAGCAGTAGTTGTAACGTCCCGCTATTTCGGACTATTCGCATCCGCACATGTCGGACTTGAATAATTCAAAATACCGAATTGTTAATTTAAATTTGGCAAAACTGAGATATGCAGTAAATAAATAGCCACAGAGTCACAAACACAGAGTAATAATATGCAGCGGAAATAAAAGAGATAGTAGTTCATGAAGCTACTATGTAAATATATAAGATACATCAGAGTTTACAACTAAAGAGTAATACGATACATCAAATACAAATCAGAATACATCACTGGAATCATCGAATATTGAAAGCAGAATAGATGGCGAGACCTTCAAGCAAAGCTCCAACTCCAAAGGTGAGTCTCAAATACTGGTACACTCAATCTGACCCGGGCGTAAAGCAAAACACAAAACACTCGAGTCAGGATTAATATTCTTATATCAATAAATCCAACTCAAGTGAAATAGCAATCGAAATACGTAACTCAAAGGACGTTGGAATAACCATGCTCTAAGGATCCGCTAAACTATCTACTAGGTAGTAATGTACGCTAAGTAGATAATGTCTATCAGTAATATAAAGTATTAAAATAGCGTTAAGGCGTTACCATTATCCCCCTTAACACATTTTATAATGCCATAGTCTATACAGCACCGTAAACCCCACCGTAAACTAGTGGTTATCAGAGGGTACCCCATAGGTATAACACAAAACAAAACGTAGTGGTCGCGAATAGGATAATAAGTATGACAAGGTACATGAGGCGATACAACTAGGATACTAGTAGTTGCGTGATCTGGACTGATGTTGAGCATAGCCAGCAGCTACCTCAACACCGCGAAACAACACTCCCAAACCGAGGGGTGCACCCAAATCGAATCACAAAAGTAATAGATATGGTATCGATGAAGTGTGTCCGCTAGAGATGGCGAACCTCAATGGCCCGGCGCGGCTCCTGTTTTAGTCATGTCAGGGGTCATCCAATATCGTTCTCTTTCTTCAGTCAACGCGTTCACCAAACCATCCACTTCATTCTGGATCAACTCTCCTCGTATAATAGTTATTAAAGTGGTTTTCGGTACCGACAGAGAGTATGTCCATATCTGATCCCGGTCTCTTTAATAACTACGTATTTATTACACCGATTGGTCATTTAATATATTTCAAAACAATCAATTTCAATTTCAATCAGAATTCGACAATCAACATTCCGTTTGTCTTTCTAAAACAATGTCCATAATTTACGTTTCAAAATTTTCAAATTTACATTTCAAAACTCAAAAGTTCAATTTCAATTTTATTTAAACGATTCAAATATTAATTCAAGTTCGTACATATCAGTTTCATTCTGAAATCATTTAAATTAGTTTAATTCCAAATCAATTTCAATTCATTAATCGATTTCATTCAATATTCGTTAAATTTATTTATCATTCAAACAGTTTCATTTAATTTCCAATTCATTAAATCAATTACTTAAGTTCAACTTCATTACATCGACTTACAAATTTAATTAGATTAAATTCCTCAAATCAGATTCTTTAAATTACAAGTCTTACATTTATTTCAATAAAACGCATTTCATTTCTTGTTAAAGAAATTCAATTTCATTTATTCACTCACTTAATTAATTTCCAAAACTTAATTAACAAAGAATCCTAATTTCAATTATTTACGAAGTTCCAATTTACTTATTCAAAGTTCAATTTCTCTTATCAAAGAATTCAATTTTTATTCCATTTCCAAATAATTCAATCTTATTCAATTATTAAATAATTTCAATCTTAATTATTAATAATTTCAAAACTTTTTTAATTTCAAACTTAATTATAAATTCAACCTTGATTATTAAATCATTTCAAACTCATTCATTAATAATTCCAAACTTAATTATTTAATAAATTCAAAACTTAATTATTAATTATTTCAAACTTCGTTATTAATAATTTCAAGACTTGATTATTAAAATTCCAAATTTAACTATTACTAATTTCAAACTTACTTATTAACAGTTCCAAATTTAATTATTAATAAATTCAAACAACGTCCTTTCATCAGTTATTACATTAATATCTTGTTTCAGATTTCAATATTAACGTTTTCCTTTTATCAAAATTTACGTTTCGATTTTATTTCAAAACCTTATTATTCAAATAAAATCTTTATTTTATTTCAAATCAAATTATTGACCAATCGGTTTATTTAATTCTCTATCCTAAGTCATGTTCATTTTGGGTATTTATCATTTCAACCCGATTCCAATTCCAATTCAAAAATCAAAGCATAGCAAAGGATACTTGCAGTGTGATAACAGGAATGATGTCAAAGTAAATAAACAAGCAATAACAACAATCCATAACAATTCAACAATCAATTCAAATAATCCCGAAATAATCGTATTAATTCACATTGTTATTTGTGCAAATTAATAATTATTTCTAGAATCTACACTATCATTTCATGTAGATTAAAGATTATTACAATATTATTTTATACGGTTTTTTTTTTCACTTATCATTAAATTTCAATTTCATACTACAACAATCAATCTAATATACATTCAATGGTTCAAAGTGTAATTTATCACTATTCTATATGTCATTTAATTTAATAATTAAAAGGGTCAAATTTAACTAATCAATTTCAACATATATGTCGGTTTAAATTTTACTTATCCTACGTCAAATTCATTGCATAATATTTATCACTTTATACATTACAACTTAACATCCAATATAACAACAATCAATCAATTATCAACCAAACTGGATCATTATTGCATACATAATAGATAACGGTGTCGGATGTCAAAGGTGAACTGATACATAAATAACAGTGCAATAAATAACAGCAGTATATTTCAATTATCGTTCCAATTGAAATCAAATTTAATAAATATAAGAACATTAATCGTGAGTGATTACTCACCTTTAGAGGCTAGAGATCAGCAGGAAAAGAACACGACGCCCGCCTGGATTCGGATACGGACACGCATAGGAAGAAAACAAAACGCTGTTGCGATACATTTCAGACAGCGGCGAAACCAAAAGCAAAGCACGATGGACTGGATTCGATAGAAACAAAATAATATTATATTATAATTTTCACCACTAAAATCAATATTTAATTAAAACATATACTTAAAATAAACCTTTCACACTATACTCTTATTAAAGTCAATATCTATATAGTGTATTTTAAAACCAGTCTTTAACATAAATAAAAACATACTAAAATTTCATACATGCCTAACAGATAAGGTATTTAATTTACAGTTATTACAAATCTACATAAAATACAAATTGTAAGTTTTAAATAAGTACTATAATATTATATCTCTCCCTGTAAAACTTGCTATAAATTTTAACCTGAACCCTAACAATTATAAAACTTTATATATAAGCAGATAGATACAGACCTATAGGCTTGCTTTATCTCCAAACTAACTTATATTTTATACAACCAAACACTCTTAAACTTTAGTACATAGAACCGCATTATATAACTGGTGTAACTAACATAATATAATACTTACATAGACCAGAGTACACAAACACGCGTCCCTAGCAAGTTTAAAATATAATGCAACCTCAGCAAGTTTAAAATATTACTTCAATGCTGATACTAAAACACACGTCCCTACAACACTTTCATAATTATAATCTGTGAAGCAGTTCCGCTATATGTTCATTATAAATTTTATACAATATAATAAAATATGAGATAGTACATACCTTTAAAAAAAAGGCATGAGTTCAATCATGCGGCTATAGAAGGAGGCAAGGCGAGCCGAAGCAAGCTGAACGAGCTAGCGAGTATGAAAGGCATGCGTGTTTGGAGGGGTTGCAGTGGCGGAGGCTGATTCGGGTGGGGTCGGAGGCGCTGTAGGCTACGGTAGTTGCTTTGGTTGAAGCTATGGCAGCAAGGGCGGATGCGGGTGACGGGAGGTGAATGGACGCGGTGGCTGTTGGGTACAGTGAAGTGATGTGGAGAGAGTCCGACGATGAAGGCCGTGCGTTTCGGTTGCACGCGTGGCACATGCAGGCTGCGGCGAGCGGGAAGTAAGGAGCGGGATCACGGTTTGGGCCAAAGACGTGGAGGGTGATGTTGCTGCTATGTTCGTGGTGGGTTGGTGACAAGGAAGAGGGGAGCAAGGTTGCAGACGGATGTCGGTAAAGTCGTGGGGTAGTGGAGGCAAACCTGGCCGCGTGGGAAAGTGATTCGTGGAAGAGGTTGGGGAGGTCGATGGTTGCGGGAAGTGTAGGCGGCGGACACGAGCGGTGAGGTCGATGCATGGCGATGGGTTGGGTGGATGTGACGGTGACTGGGTGGCTCAGAGTTGGAAGGGGGAGGCGGTTCTCGGTTGATGGGTGGTGTCATTCGAGCTCGGGCTGTTGTGGGTGATGCGGGTGTCAGGCCGAGGGGGAGATAGTGGTGGCGCGAAGAGCTATGCGGGCCGAAGCTGGGAGGAAGCGTGGTGGTGAACTTTTGATGAGGCGGGAGCAAAATATAAGAAAGGTAAAGGTGGAAGAAGGAATGAACGTGCTTCAGGAAAGGGTGATATATATATATAAAGTTTGAAAAACAAGAGGACGGAGAGACAGAGAGGGTGGAGCGGATGGTCATGGAGTAGTTTCATACTGAAGTAAAGAAAACTAAAAATATGAAGGAGGAAGAAGAAAGGAAGTATAGAGCAGCACGTAACAGAGGGTTTGAGTGTGAAGTGAGTTGAGTAATTAATGAAGGCAGAGGAATAGATGCAAGGCAGAGGGGTAGCAGATATATACAGAGGGGTTCGGAGTCCAAGGTCAAGGCAATGATGTTCTCTGTAAAGGTGACGGCTATTAGGTTTCTGAAGGGTCAAGGCTCCTAGAATTTTGAACGTTGGAAAGTTGGGTACCGGTTTGTGCTGCGTGACGGACCCGTTTGTACTCCGTTAACCAATTATAATTTGCAACGCCGTACTCCGATTGACACAAATAAATATACCGTTTTGATCAGCGCGTCGAGGCGGTCACAACGGTATGAAGATATTGGTGATACGATCGAATTATAAAATTCGAAATTTTCTGCTGAAGAAAATGCAGTAAAACGTCGAAAAATAAGAACGACGGAGCTAAAGAAGTCCGAATTTGGAAAAACGAAAAATGACGTCTTGCTCAGAAGACGATTTAGAAATTTTCTATATAAAAATATTTAGGTTTCGAAAACGGTCCATTTTCATCGATTACTAACTGATTTAGATTGAAGTAACTTTACGCACGAAATGAACTTTCATATTTTCGAACGAAAATTTACCAGTTGCTATGTTTAATTAGACGCATTCCAAATATAAAGTTCGAATAGCATCGGAATTTGTTTGTGAAAATTTTGAAATTCTATACTAAATAAGCAATTTTAAAATTTTTAACTGGGTCTGAATTTCAGGGTCGTTACATTCTCCCCCACTCAAAACTTTTCGTCCCCGAAAAGGAAGGGGGTAGGAGAATAGAAACAAGCAGAAAGAATAGACATGAATTACAAAATAAACAATTAATTTAAACCATAGAAATTCCAATTTAAATTAATTTATATTTAACAATTTGACTTTAAATTTAAGACTTTCATAAAATTGATCTGATTTCACATATATTAATGTTAGGTACAAGAGATTCCTTTCAAATGAAATTCAATTTAAATTCCATAAATTCAAGATATTTTCTTAAGTTGATTTAATTCAATTTATTAACTTTCAAAGCAAAATTTTCTTCTATTGATCATACCTATTATTTATTTAACTTATAAACATTTATAATTAGAATTTAAGTGAATAACATTTATTATATGCACTTACATTTTATTTATAAAGACAATTTATACTATATATTATCCAATTTTCCTAAATTAACAATTTCAAAGATCATCAATTTGAAGTCATTTATTATAATCAAACCTTCTTTGACAAATTTTATTCTTCTTTATTCCAAATTATCGTTAAATTTATTCTACTTAATATACCCTATCACATATATATTAAGTATATTTACATTTATTATAACTACTCAATTTATTAAAATTCCTTTGATATCATTTTCTATTGTATAATATTCTATTACATAATTAACTTTTTAAAATTTAGGTAAGTTATACATAATGCGATTGAGTATTATCCAAATAAAATTTTACAACTCAGTTATTTCAAGTTAAATATTTATATAAACTAATTTGGCTTCATTTAAAATTTTAAAATCATCCTTTAACCAATTTTAAGAAATAAATTTCTGGTTAGCTTCAAACAACTTGAGATAAAATAAATATATATATTCACAATATATCAAATCAAATTTAAATCGTCAATATATATTATAAATCAAGTAATGTTTAGAAATTCAAATCAATTTATTTTTCAAAACAAACCGTAGCAAAGCTACAGAATGGCTCTCCACGTCGAAACTCGAAAATGAATGTCGATGATGCGGCCGTCATCACCGAAATTATTTTCCAGCGACAAAAGAGAAGAGCTCAAATTTAATCATTTAAAATTATTTGCAAACCATTTATATTCGAAAATATTTTAAATAATATACAATCTGAACCTTTAAAACCATAGTTTGAAATCACCAGAAATTAATTTCTTAAATTCTTGATTTAAATTCATTACAAACTTCAAATCAAATTATAACCAAATTTTATAAATTCATTTATTTACGTTATGAAATAGTCAATGATTTATAAAATGAAAATTAAATTTTAACATTTCGGACAACAGATTCATTAACATTTAAATTTTTGAAAAATTTATACTTATATAATATAATCATACAAAACTATTTGTTTACCAAATTTGAAAACAATATTGTGTCAGTTAGCTCTGTTCAAGTGTTTTGGAAATCCCATCGATAGCGTTGATCAGACGAATCGATCGAAAACCCAAATCAATATCACCAACTCAAACAACACAATATATAAAACATTTTTAAATATTAATTTACAAATACACTTCCTCGCTCGACGATACAAAAATAGATTTCAAAACAAGTATAGAGATTCAAATTTGATGGAAAACAAATCAAAGAGAATTTTGATTCGATAATAAGTTTGAAATAGAAGATAAGGTAATTCTTAATAGAATTGGGGGATGGACAAGCCTATTTAATTCACGGGCAACCTTAACCGGGTCGACCGTAACTTCAAAAATAAGATCGATGCTGAATTTCCGAGGTAAATCAACATTCGATCTCAAGAAATAGAATTCAGGCATTGCAGGAGATAGACAGCATCGTAAACCGAGGATACAGAAATCTCTGGTAAATCAATGCTTATTGTAAAGGAGTTTCACCCATTTACAAATCATTCGGCGTTTGGGAAGACCGCCGATTCATTATAAGGGTCATTCGAAGTGGAGTTATGGAATACTCCAGAATTGAAAGAAGATGAATAGTGAGGGACGAGAATGAATTTTGGAACTGATGGGACGTTCCAAAGTTCAAAGGAAATGAGTCAAGAAGAAGAGATTGAAACTCGAGTGGGAGTGATTCTGTAAATACATTTACCCTATATGCTAAGTTTTGCCTAGAGCTACCAAAAGCTCTGATACCAACTGTAACGTCCCGCTATTTTGGACTATTCGCATCCGCACATGTCGGACTTGAATAATTCAAAATACCGAATTGTTAATTTAAATTTCGCAAAACTGAGATATGCAGTAAATAAATAGTCACAGAATCACAGACACAGAGTAATAATATGCAGCGGAAATAAAAGAGATAGTAGTTCATGAAGCTACTATGTAAATATATAAGATACATCAGAGTTTATAACTAAAGAGTAATACGATACATCAAATACAAATCAGAATACATCACTGGAATCATCGAATACTGAAAGCAGAATAGATGGCGAGATCTTCAAGCAAAGCTCCAACTCCAAAGGTGAGTCTCAAATACTGGTACACTCACTCTGACCCGGGCGTAAAGCAAAACACAAAACACTCGAGTCAGGATTAATATTCTTATATCAATAAATCCAACTCAAGTGAAATAGCAATCGAAATACGTAACTCAAAGGACGTTGGAATAACCATCCTCTAAGGATCCGCTAAACTATCTACTAGGTAGTAATGTACGCTAAGTAGATAATGTCTATCAGTAATATAAAGTATTAAAATAGCGTTAAGGCGTTACCATTATCCCCCTTAACACATTTTATAATGCCATAGTCTATACAGCACCGTAAACCCCACCGTAAACTAGTGGTTATCAGAGGGTACCCCATAGGTATAACACAAAACAAAACGTAGTGGTCGCGAATAGGATAATCAGTATGACAAGGTACATGAGGCGATACCAACTAGGATACTAGTAGTTGCGTGATCCGGACTGATGTTGAGCATAGCCAGCAGCTACCTCAACACCGCGAAACAACACTCCAAACCGAGGGGTGCACCCAAATCGAATCACAAAAGTAATAGATATGGTATCGAAGAAGTGTGTTCGCTAGAGATGGCGAACCTCAATGGCCCGGCGCGGCTCCTGTTTTAGTCATGTCAGGGGTCATCCAATATCGTTCTTTTTCTTCAGTCAACGCGTTCACCAAACCATCCACTTCATTCTGGATCAACTCGCCTCGTATAATAGTTATTAAAGTGGTTTTCGGTATCGACAGAGAGTATGTCCATATCCGATCCCGGTCTCTTTAATAACTACGTATTTATTACACCGATTGGTCGTTTAATATATTTCAAAACAATCAATTTCAATTTCAATCAGAATTTGACAATCAACATTCCGTTTGTCTTTCTAAAACAATTTCCATAATTTACGTTTCAAAATTTCCAAATTTACATTTCAAAACTCAAAAGTTCAATTTCAATTTTATTTAAACGATTCAAATATTAATTCAAGTTCGTACATATAAGTTTCATTCTGAAATCATTTAAATTAGTTTAATTCCAAATCAATTTCAATTCATTAATCGATTTCATTCAATATTCGTTAAATTTATTTATCATTCAAACAGTTTCATTTAATTTCCAATTCATTAAATCAATTACTTAAGTTCAACTTCATTATATCGACTTACAAATTTAATTAGATTAAATTCGTCAAATCAGATTCTTTAAATTACAAGTCTTACATTTATTTCAATAAAACGCATTTCATTTCTTGTTAAAGAAATTCAATTTCATTTATTCACTCACTTAATTAATTTCCAAAACTTAATTAACAAAGAATCCCAATTTCAATTATTTACGAAGTTCCAATTTACTTATTCCAAGTTCAATTTCTCTTATCAAAGAATTCAATTTTTATTCCATTTCCAAATAATTCAATCTTATTCAATTATTAAATAATTTCAATCTTAATTATTAATAATTTTAAAACTTTTTTAATTTCAAACTTAATTATAAATTCAACCTTAATTATTAAATCATTTCAAACTCATTCATCAATAATTCCAAACTTAATTATTTAATAAATTCAAAACTTAATTATTAATTATTTCAAACTTCGTTATTAATAATTTCAAGACTTGATTATTAAAATTCCAAATTTAACTATTACTAATTTCAAACATACTTATTAACAATTCCAAATTTAATTATTAATAAATTCAAACAACGTCCTTTCATCAGTTATTACATTAATATCTTGTTTCAGATTTCAATATTAACGTTTTCCTTTTATCAAAATTTACGTTCCGATTTTATTTCAAAACCTTATTATTCAAATAAAATCTTTATTTTATTTCAAATCAAATTATTGACCAATCGGTTTATTTAATTCTCTATCCTAAGTCATGTTCATTTTGGGTATTTATCATTTCAACCCGATTCCAATTCCAATTCAAAAATCAAAGCATATCAAAGGGAACTTGCAGTGTGATAACAGGAATGATGCCAAAGTAAATAAACAAGCAATAACAACAATCCATAACAATTCAATAATCAATTCAAATAATCCCGAAATAATCGTATTAGTTCACATTGTTATTTGTGCAAATTAATAATTATTTCTAGAATCTACACTATCATTTCATGTAGATTAAAGATTATTACAATATTATTTTATACGGTTTTTTTTTCACTTATCATTAAATTTCAATTTCATACTACAACAATCAATCCAATATACGTTCAATGGTTCAAATTGTAATTTATCACTATTCTATATGTCATTTAATTTAATAATTAAAAGGGTCAAATTTAACTAATCAATTTCAACATATATGTCGGTTCAAATTTTACTTATCCTACGTCAAATTCAATTGCATAATATTTATCACTTTATACATTACAACTTAACATCCAATATAACAACAATCAATCAATTATCAACCAAACTGGATCATTATTGCATACATAATAGATAACGGTGTCGGATGTCAAAGGTGAACTGATACATAAATAACAGTGCAATAAATAACAGCAGTATATTTCAATTGTCGTTCCAATTGAAATCAAATTTAATAAATATAAGAACATTAATTGTGAGTGATTGCTCACCTTTAGAGGCTAGAGATCAGCAGGAAAAGAACACGACGCCCGCCTGGATTCGGATACGGACACGCATAGGAAGAAAACAAAACGCTGTTGCGATACATTTCAGACAGCGACGAGACCAAAAGCAAAGTACGATGGACTGGATTCGATAGAAACAAAATAATATTATATTATAATTTTCACCACTAAAATCAATATTTAATTAAAACATATACTTAAAATAAACCTTTCACACTATACTCTTATTAAAGTCAATATCTATATAGTGTACTTTAAAACCAGTCTTTAACATAAATAAAAACATACTAAAATTTC
Organism: Allium cepa; assembly: GCA_030765085.1. NCBI lineage: Eukaryota > Viridiplantae > Streptophyta > Magnoliopsida > Asparagales > Amaryllidaceae > Allium > Allium cepa. Next base: position 890,530,397 of record CM060929.1, read on the forward strand.
ATACATGCCTAACAGATAAGGTATTTAATTTACAGTTATTACAAATCTACATAAAATACAAATTGTAATTTTTAAATAAGTACTATAATATTATATCTCTCCCTGTAAAACTTGCTATAAATTTTAACCTGAACCCTAACAATTATAAAACTTTATATATAAGCAGATAGATACAGACCTATAGGCTTGCTTTATCTCCAAACTAACTTATATTTTATACAACCAAACACTCTTAAACTTTAGTACATAGAACCGCATTATATAACTGGTGTAACTAAAATAATATAATATTTACATAGACCAGAGTACACAAACACGCGTCCCTAGCAAGTTTAAAATATAATGCAACCTCAGCAAGTTTAAAATATTACTTCAATGCTGATACTAAAACACACGTCCCTACAACACTTTCATAATTATAATCTGTGAAGCAGTTACGCTATATGTTCATTATAAATTTTATACAATATAATAAAATATGAGATAGTACATACCTTTAAAAATAAGGCATGAGTTCAATCATGCGGCTACAGAAGGAGGCAAGGCGAGCCGAAGCAAACTGAACGAGCTAGCGAGTACGAAAGGCATGCGTGTTTGGAGGGGTTGCAGGGGCGGAGGCAGATTCAGGTGGGGTCGGAGGCGCTGTAGGCTACGGTAGTTGCTTTGGTTGAAGCTATGGCAGCGAGGGCGGATGCGGGTGACGGCAGGTGAATGGACACGGTGGCTGTTGGGTACGGTGAAGTGATGTGGAGAGAGTCCGACGATGAAGGCCGTGCGTTTCGGTTGCACGCGTGGCACATGCAGGCTGCGGCGAGCGGGAAGTAAGGAGCGGGATCACGGTTTGGGCCAAAGACGTGGAGGGTGATGTTGCTGCTATGTTCGTGGTGGGTTGGTGACGAGGAAGAGGGGAGCAAGGTTGCAGACGGATGTCGGTAAAGTCGTGGGGTAGTGGAGGCAAACCTGGCCGCGTGGGAAAGTGATTCGTGGAAGAGGCTGGGGAGGTCGATGGTTGCGGGAAGTGTAGGCGGCGGACACGAGCGGTGAGGTCGATGCATGGCGATGGGTTGGGTGGATGTGACGGTGACTGGGTGGCTCAGAGTTGGAAGGGGGAGACGGTTCTCGGTTGATGGGCGGTGTCATTCGAGCTCGGGCTGTTGTGGGTGATGCGGGTGTCAGGCCGAGGGGGAGATAGTGGTGGCGCGAAGAGCTATACGGGCCGAAGCTGGGAGGAAGCGTGGTGGTGAACTTTTGATGAGGCGGGAACAAAATATAAGAAAGGTAAAGGTGGAAGAAGGAATGAACGTGCTTCAGGAAAGCGTGATATATATATAAAGTTTGAAAAACAAGAGGACGGAGAGACAGAGAGGGTGGAGCGGATGGTCATGGAGTAGTTTCATACTGAAATAAAGAAAACTAAAAATATGAAGGAGGAAGAAGAAAGGAAGTATAGAGCAGCACGTAACAGAGGGTTTGAGTGTGAAGTGAGCTGAGTAATTAATAAAGGCAGAGGAATAAATGCAAGGCAGAGGGGGTAGCAGATATATACAGAGGGGTTCAGAGTCCAAGGTCAAGGCAATGATGTTCTCTATAAAGGTGACGGCTATTAGGTTTCTGAAGGGTCAAGGCTCCTAGAATTTTGAACGTTGGAAAGTTGGGTACCGGTTTGTGCTGCGTAACGGACCCGTTTGTACTCCGTTAACCAATTATAATTTGCAACGCCGAACTCCGATTGACACAAATAAATATACCGTTTTGATCAGCGCGTTGAGGTGGTCACAACGGTATGAAGATATTGGTGATACGATCGAATTATAAAATTCGAAATTTTCTACTGAAGGAAAATGCAGTAAAACTTCGAAAAATAAGAACGACGGAGCTAAAGAAGTCCGAATTTGGAAAAACGAAAAATGACGTCTTGCTCAGAAGTTGATTTAGAAATTTTCTATATAAAAATATTTAGGTTTCGAAAACGGTCTATTTTCATCGATTACTAACTGATTTAGATTGAAGTAACTTTACGCGCGAAATGAACTTTCATATTTTCGAACGAAAATTTACCAGTTGCTATGTTTAATTAGACGCATTTCAAATATAAAGTTCAAATAGCATCTTGTTTGTGAAAATTTTGAAATTCTACACTAAATAAGCAATTTTAAAATTTTTAACTGCGTCTGAATTTCAGGGTCGTTACAGTAGTGGTCTGTACCAACAGCATTCTCTTTTAGGTCTAGGACTGATGGTCTCACATGTGGGTGAGGTTGAGCACGCTTATGTTGACTAGGGTAAATAAGTGACCAATAGATAGAGGCTCAAATTTGAGGATTTGGGCAAGGGCCGCAAAATTAGAAGATTTGTTTGTTAGGACCAGTACCGACAGCATTCCCTTTCAGGTCGAGGAATAATAGTCTCACACGTGGGTGAGGCTAAGCGTGCTTATGCTGATTAGGGTAAATAAAGGATCAAATAGGGGGCGATAGTTCATGTGTACCAGCGACGACCGAGTGTGCGGCATCGATTAGGGTAAAAAATTCGCTACGTCGTCCTAAGCGCTAAGAGGTGTCTTTTGTTGTAGGACCAACATGATTGGCTCACAATGGCATTACAAAGAAAGGAAAGGCCGATCAATGGTAGGATTAGGATTTCATCCTAATCAAGTTAGCAGTTGAGATAGGATTATGGCTTCAGCCTAATCAAAGTAGTTCAAGAAAAGTGCAAACTATCAAAGCAAATAGTCAAAAAGAATTAGAAACGTAATTTTATGCGAATTTTATCTTTTTAGTATCTTTCTTTCATGTTGGAACTATTGCTTAGTCTATTATCTTTATCTTCCTTAGAAATGCTTGTAATACTTTCACTCACCAGAGTTATTGTCCGACCCACTCCACTGTCTTTCCTCTTCCCTTAATAGGCCAGCAGAGTTGAAGATAGTTCATTCAGGTTGTTTGAAGATTCATTTCTAGAGTTTTCTCATTTCAGATGTATTCTTCTGCTTTTCATCTTTTTCATTTGGCTTATAACGGATATGCACTTGTGAGAGGGATTATCATTATTGCTACTTATACTCTGATTATGTGAGAGTGAGATTTATTTTAATTAGACATGAGAGATTCTTAGTTTTTGAGACATGTTATGTTTTTATGAGTTATTTAGAAATGAAGTTTAATTTTGAGTGATATGTTATTATTTAAATGTTTTTCGCTGCTTTTACCTATTTTCCTTGTGAATCTTAGTCCCTGTGATGCTTTAGCTATACTTATAATGCACCACATCCTTTGCTGTACCCTTTTTGGGAATACTACGGGGTGTGGGTGTTTCAAAAAATCAAACCAAAATATTTAAACTTGTAAATTTTGCTTCTTCATTAATAGAATAGAATTGGGAAAAGTATAAAATACCTACTGTTCTATACAACCAAATGATAAACCAATAAGGTTAAAAATATAGAAGTACACTACAATGCAGTGTCAAGTAATAAATATATCAACATCAGAAAAGCAAAGTATAGCACTATAAAGATACACTCATAAACAAAAACCATACACCCCCCCCCCCCCACACACACACACATACACATCATCACACACACAAACACCTAAAACTCATGTACGCATATAAACTGAACGCTTATACACACACATGACACAAGTGTACTACATAGACCCGCATACTCATAGAAGAGAGAGTGTGTGTGTACGCACACACCACACATTGACTCTATCGCACACACAGTTTAATGTACACACATCCCTTGTAACTCACACAGCACTAACACGCTCACATCCACAACACTCTCACAACAGCCATGCACTCACCACTCACACACACAGCACAACGTGTAACATCCCTCCTTTTTGTACATTTTAAATCGACAATAAACCACACACATCAGATTCAAACCATACAAAAGAGCGGATTGTTATTGGGGTGAGTAAGAAAAAGGAAGAAAGAAAAAAAACAAAATAGAATCTTACAGCGGAACGATAAGATATAATAATCAAATAAGCAGTTCATGAAGCTGTTTTTACAAAATATTCGATTATACTTATACAATAAATATCAGAGTTACACATACCAGAGAATAATAAATAATGCAGCGGAACAATGTGATGCGGTGGAATATAATAAATAATAGTAAAACAAATCTTCGTCTTCGTCCTCCAGATATAAAGTCTTTGAATCCTGAAATGCTCAGATTGACCCGAGCGAATTGAAAAGACAAAACACTCGAGTCAGAACTAAAAAATCTTATGTAAGTTAAGTCAATGGTAAATAAATATGAGTGGAACGGCGTCAGAGACATTTACGGGATTTGACATCTCCTATCTAGTGTCTAACATGAGTTCGGTAACTTAAAAGATGTTCGAGATTCACATCTCCTAAGGATCCGTTAAACTATTTACTATGTGGTAATATTTCGCTATTATAATAATGTCTATTAATAAAATAAACTTACTTTTAAATAGCGTTAAGGAGTGACACAATATCCCCCTTAACACATAATAGTCCCAGTAGTCCATCCAGTATCATAGTCCCTCCTAATCGGGAAGCCACCAGAGGATACCACATGGGCTATGGGAGAAAACCAAACTCGTACAAAGCGCGCTAGGGTAGGTGACACGACACAACTAGGAAATGCCAGGGTAGATATACCAATTGCTATCCGAACTGGTAGTGACGCACAGCAGCTACTACTGCCCACCTCAAGCCATGTCCCAAATCAAAAATCAAAAGTGGTCACCGAATCAATCCAAAAGATAGAGTATAGTAACGAAGGAGTGTGTTCGATCAGAGGAATGATCTCATTGGCCCGGAATAGCTCCTGTTTTAGCCACCTTATACCAACTCATGGGAGTCGGGTCCACGTATATACCTCAAAGGAAACGCCGCCACCATCCTACTTCATTCTGGAATCTCCTCCGCGTACATGGTTGTTAAAGTGGTTTTCGGAGTTGGTAGAGAGTATGAAAACTTCTGATCTCGGTCTCTTTAATAATCAAACGTTATTATAACACCGCGGTCATTTCAAAATAATTATACTTTCAAAAACAGAATTAATATCCATTTCAAAACTATATAAATACTATCTCATTTCTGTTTCAAAAACCAAATCAATATGATATCATATTTATAAAATCCAAATCAATATAATATCATTTCTATTTCAAAATATCCCTTTCCTAAAATCATAGCAAACCAAACACTGCAAATTATAACACTTTCAAATCATAATATTTTGAAACTCGAACTTGAAAAAATAACTTCCATCACTTAAATGGTTCAAATATTAAATTACTTTATAAAATAAAATAACTACTTAGATTTCATAAATCAATTCCAAATGCAGATTTGAACCCCCAAACAGACCATTTTAATTTCCATATATTTCAAAGCTTTAAATATTCCACCATTTCAAGGCTAATTCTTTGATAATTCCATACATATCAAATTCAATTACTATTATTTAGATTTGGAGTGTTTACTTAATAAATCCGATATCATTTAAGTAAAAAATTTAAACTTCAAATAACTGGATATTCTTTCAATTTATTTAACTTGAAATATCCATTTAAGTCAACTTGATATTCATTTAAATCACTCTAAACCAAAATCAAGTTATAAAATCATACCATTATAATCTTAAACTTATTTAATTTCAAATCAAATTTATTCGAGTATAATTCTTAAATAATTTAATTCAAATCAATTTCATGTTTATTTTCCAACCTTAATTTTATTTAAGTCATTATAACCTCTATATTAAAGTATGATTTAAATACTTAATCATATTTTATTTTAATAAAATCAAACTCCATTATTAAACTTATTTTTATTAAAAAACATTATACCTAGCTTAAATTCAAGAATTTACCTATATATAAAGATAATATTTATATAGTATCAAAAATCAAAATTTATTAAACCGTATATTTCTTTCCAAAACCATAGAAATCATTCTCAAAATATTTATATATAGACCATGGCGTTTGTATATAATTTCCTACCCTATGGTCAAGTGATGCAGATATTCATCATTTCAATCCGTAATTTAAAATAAAAATACGGTAATATATCATTTCAAACCGCAATCCCGAATGAAATAAAATGCATAACAACTTGCAGTTTATAACAATATAAAATACCACATCCATTCATCCAATATCAATCATCAACCATTTATCACAACCATCATCCAATTCAAACAATAACATTAATATTGAACAGAAAATAAATAACAGGTATTCACAGGTAGTTTATATTCAATAATAAATTAAATAACAATTTAACTGGCGGTTTATATGTAATAATAAATTAAATAACTATTTAATTAAATAAATTCAATTTAACTGAGTTAATGGTTAAAAACATGCCAAACAGTCATAAATAAAATTATAATCACATCATAAATCAATTTAACAAACATAAGAAATTTTAGAAGTTGTGAATGGGTTAAAACACTCACCTTTTGAATTTAAATCCAATTTAAACCCAAAAATTGAATAGCCTTTGATTTCATCCAAAGTAGCACTAAAATGTCTGGAATTTCAATATGAACCTAGCGGAGAAAACCACGCATAATTTCGACCTCGTATGCAAAAGTTACGTGAGTCAAAATTGAATTTAAATTAAATTTCAGAAAAACAAACATTTTACCCACGCCACGTCGGAAGCCTACACGAAACCCTCTGAAACCCTAATATGCACGCGTGCTATATCACTCGCGACTTTAAGTAACAACTGCCACCTAGGGTAGCAGATCGCCAGCGCCACGACGATCTTCCACCAGATCAGACACCCCCACGCGATTGCGCAGGTCAAGCCGCCCCGCTCACCGCCTTCGCGACGCCTCCGATCAGGCCCAGTGCCTTCCGCCGCCGTCGTCTTCCCTTGCTGATTCTGGTGAACCACCTACCCTATGACGAAAACGAACACCACTGATCGACTTCCTTCGGCCCCCTCTACGCTCCTGCACTACTCGATCGTCGTAAGGACGACGATCCACCGTTAAATGGAACGGTGATCAATGGACGGTCGACCCTTCTCCATCAATTAGCGATCAAATGATAATTCAAATTGAAAGACGAACCACAGAATTGAGATGCGCTCTTCGAGAGCTTCGAATCCATATAAAATTTGATATAGTTTGTGGAATTGGAAATTAAGATTTGATTTTGAATTTAATTGGATCCAGAATTTGATTGTCTACCATTGAGGAGGAGCGACAGCTGAATTGTATGTAAAGAACAATGAACATAAGGAATAGGCTAGGGTTTATAACGAGGTATATACAGGTAGGTCAAAAATAGAGATGAATGGACACGATTGATATACGCGTTGAACGATAAAATGGTCTGAAAAGCCCGTTCTGTATCTGGAATGAAATTGGGACAACCCACATATCAAAATAGATGTTTTAAAATATTTTAAAATCAATGGAACAGGTTTCAGTTCCAAATTCCATCGTATGAAGAAGTTATGCTAAAATTAAGTTATTTCAAATTGATTTCAATTTAATTGATTTCTGCGCGTTTCAAGTTCGTACGATCAAACAACAAGTCTGATCGTTACGAAACTCGAAATCCTACAATAATTCACTGTTACGGATCAGACAAAACTGGTTTCGTCGAAATCCGAATCAGTGGCCAAAATGGCTATTTTCTAGTAAATTAAATAAATTAATAATGGATTAATTAAATCGAGTTTTCAATTTCAACTCTATAATTAACAAATTTCATCATTTTTAAATTTCTTAATCATTTACACTAATTTAACCGAATTTAAATGTCAATTTATAGTTGATTAATTTATCCATTTCGTTGTTTGCCTTAATTCCATTAAATTCAAAAATTATAAATTAAATTTCCAATAATTCCATTTGATTTACTTTCGCTCTATTATTCAATTCATTGTTGTCAAATGGATACATTTAACATTGGATTCATGATCTATTACTTTAATATTCTCAGATTTCATCTAAATCTCCATTAACATAATAATTAAATATTTAATTTCATTTTTTTTGCAATTAATCCAATTATTGAATTTTTAATTTCAAATAAATTAATAAATCTTGATTTCCATTCTTTAAATCAACCAATTGCCATATTATAAATAGAATATACATTATTTCTAATTATTTCTTAAATTTGCAATAACATAACCTTAAATTTTGGTTTATTGCAACTGATTACCCGATTTAATTTAATAGACTAAATAAATGGTTAACTTATAATAATTGTTACCATTAACGTTTAATTACACTTATAAGTTATCACTAACAAACAAGTGTTAAAATTGATTACATACACTGTTCTCATCCTATTATCATAAATTTTATACTACTTCATCAATTAGTTCAATATCTACACTAGTTTCCTTATATTTAATTCAAAGTCAAGCATAACATTTAAATTATTTTAATAAATTGAAGTTTCATTCAAATTGTTAACGATTAACTTTAATTTTCATTTTTATGTTTTATTTTTAACTTTCACTTCATTATAAATTATAAAGTTTTTATTTCTTTCGAGATTTAATTACAAAAATCTTATTAGATTAACCAGTTTAATTATCGAAATTTACGGGTCGTTACACTCTCCCCCACTCAAAACGTTTCGTCCCCGAAAAGGAAAAAGAAGGGAAAAGAAGAATTAAGAATCAATATATCTTACTTAAAATATTAAATTTGTAAACAAATAAATTTACAAAAATAAATTAATTTTAAATATACCAATTTATAACCATTAAATCTTTTTATACTCAAGTTAACAAAGTTTGGAAAACATTTTTCAAAATTTTCTAAGTCCAAAATTTACGGAAAATTTTGGCAGAGTCTCCTTTGTACGGAGAGGCTCGGAGAAAATATAATATCAAATATAACATTATATAACATATAATTTCCAAAATAATATATCCCAAAACGGAAAAAACAATATAATAACGCTAGAAAACCGAAATCCGAGAACGTACCTGTTTGTTGGGCAATTAATGCTTATTTATGAAACCAAAAGCAGTAGCAATTGCTTCTATAACCTGTATTTCACTTATATAATCCAAAAGGGTTAATAATTATGTAAAATGAAATATTAATTTTGTTTCATCCACTGATCAAACAAAACAATGTCAAACACAACAATCACTTGCAATCATAACATACGACCATCATATGAAATCAATAAAATCAACCACCCACATATCCATAGCAAACAAAACAAATAGTTGTTTGGGTTCAAAAACTTTAAATCGTACAGAATAGAGAGTAAACTATTAAGTGCACCATTTACTCAATAGTCTTAGATGAAACTAAATAGATTATTCATACATCCAAACAAATTTAAAGTATCCTTGCCCAAACAACCATAAACCAAAAAAACAACAATTTCAAACAATAAATCAAGTTAATTTTTTCAATTTCATTTCATGACCTTTATTGTTTAATTTCCTTTTCTTTCATATAATACTTATCTTCATTTAATTTATTCACATCATGTCAATTCTCTTTTTATTGTATTATATATTCATTCATTACTTGATTTCATTTATTTATATTTATTTATTAATATTATTCATGCTCAATTCAGTCACTTGGCATGGAAATTTCATTAATCTTACGTCTATAATCTTTTTAATTCACATTTTATTTCTTACGGTTTTCATTTATTTCTATCCACTACTTACAAATTCATTTACATTAATCCATGTACTGCAAATTCTCTTATTTGTATTACATTCATTTATTCATTTACTTAAGTTTATAATCTTATACTTGCAATACTTACTTCCCATTACCTTTATTACAGTAACATTTCAATTATAACTTAAGTTCACAACAATTACATCATCAAATTCTTATTTATAAAACAATTTTATTACATACTTTCATTACCTCAAGTTTATTGCTTGTATAATATCCATTACATTTTCTTATTAGACATTAGAACTTTTAATATCTGGTAAGTTATATATATGCTTGTTAATAATGCAATTCAAGTTTATGCAATTTCATCTCATTTCTTTTAATTAATTTAACGTTCAATAATCATATCTTTTGTTTCATAGGTGCCAATTTCAACTTTCTTGAAATTTCATTTATAGCTTAGCAATAAATCTATTATTTCATTTATAGGTTTCAATTATTAGTTAAATTCTGTTTCATTAAGGCAATTGAAACTATTAATTAATGGAAAATTTAGAACTAATTACCGGGTTAAATTTCAAATCATTTTAAAAATAATAGATAAATGTATACTTACAACTTATATATCCAATTATATTTAAAACAATTAAAAATTTATATGTGGTTATCAAAATAAATCCGTAGTAAAACTACTACAGTGGCCTTCCCACTTTGAAACTCGAAAATGAATGTCGATGACGCGTGCACTCATCACCGAAATTATTTTCCATCGACGGAGAAGGGAGTACAGAACTTATTTCTTTCCAAAGTTTCTTTAAAACAATTCTTTCAAATTATACTAAAATATTTATATCAGAAAATACTTCTAATATTATTATTGTATTCCAAAATCCTTTGAAAGAAAATTAAAATCCCAGAACTTAAGTTCTAAATTTCCAATTTATTCTCATTTTATTTGTAAATTTTATTTTACAACCAATATTTATAAATTTCACTAGCTAACAACCAATATATTACAACCAAATATATATCATTTATAAAAATTTATTACTTTATATATAGAAAATATAATAGGCAAAATTATTTCATTCACCTATATTCAAAACAAATATTGTGTCGGTTTGTCCTATTAAGTGTTTAGAAATCCCTATTGATGCCATAGCGTCCTATGCACCAAGCAGAATTTATAAATACAAAAAGGAATAAATTAACACAATATCAAAACCTTTTTATAACACTAATAAATACGCTCTCTCATCTATATACACTCAGTGACTCATCATAGGGTATTACTACCCTATTAATAAAGAGTCAGACCCCACAAAGCTAAGGTTTATCGCTAAACCAAAGCTCTGATACCAGATGTAACATCCCTCCTATTTGTACGTTTTAAATCGACGAAAACCCACACATGTCAGATTCAAACCATACAAAAGGGCGGATTGTTATTGCAGTGAGTAAGAAAAAGGAAGAAAGAAAAAAATAAAATAGAATCTTGCAGCGGAATAATAAGATATAATAATCAAATAAACAGTTCATGAAGCTGTTTTTATAAAATATTTGATTATACTTATACAATACATATCAAAGTTACACATATCAGAGAATAATAAATAATGCAGCGGAACAATGTGATGCAGTGGAATATAATAAATAATAGTAATACAAATCTTCGTCTTCGTCCTCCAGAGATAAAGTCTTCGAATCCTAAAATGCTCAGACTGACCCGAGCGAATTGAAAAGACAAAACACTCGAGTCAGAACTAAAAGTTCTTATGTAAGTTAAATCAATGGTAAATAAATATGAGTGGAACGACGTCAGAGATGTTTACGGGATTTGACATCTCCTATCCAGTGTCTAATGTAAGTGCAGTAACTTAAGAGATGTTCGAGATTCACATCTCCTAAGGATCTGTTAAACTATTTACTATGTAGTAATATTTCGCTATTATAATAATGTCTATTAATAAAATAAACTTACTTTTGTATAGCGTTAAGGAGTGACCCAATATTCCCCTTAACACGTAATAGTCCTAGTAGTCCATCCAGCATCATAGTCCCTCCTGATCGGAAAGCCACCAGAGGATACTACATGGACTACGGGAGAAAACAAACTCGTACAAGGAACGCTAGGGTAGGTGACACGACACAACTAGGTAATGCCAGAGTAGATATACCAATTGCTATCTGGACTAGTGTGACGCATAGCAGCTGCTACCGCCCACCTCGAGCCACACCCCTAAATCAAAAATCAAAAATCAAAAGTGGCCACCGAATCAATCCAAAAGACAGAGTATAGTATCGAAGGAGCGTGTCTGATTAGAGGAATGACCTCCTTGGCCGGGAATAGCTCATGTTTTATCCACCTTATGCCAACTCACGGGAGTCGACTCCACGTATATACCTCAAAGGAAACGCCGTCGCCACCATCCTACTTCATTCTGGAATCTCCTCCGCGTACACGGTTGTTAAAGTGGTTTTCGGAGTTGGCAGAGAGTATGACAACTTCCGATCCCGGTCTCTTTAATAGCCAAACGTTATTATAACACCGCGGTCATTTCAAAATAATTATACTTTCAAACCAGAATATAATATCCATTTCAAAACTATATAAATACGATATCATTTCTATTTCAAAAACCAAATCAATATTATATCATTTTTATAAACCCAAATTAATATAATATCATTTTTATTTCAAAATATCCTTTTCCTAAAATCATAGCAAACCAAACATTGCAAATTATAACACATTCAAATCATAATACTTTGAAACTCGAACTTGGAAAAGTAACTTCCATCACTTAAATGGTTCAAATATTAAATTATTTTATGAAATAAAATAGCTTCTTAAATTTTACAAATCAATTCCAAATACAGATTTGAACCCCCAAACAAACCATTTTAATTTCCATATATTTTAGAGCTTTAAATATTCCACCATTTCAAAGCTAATTCTTTGATAATTCCATATATATCAAATTCAATTACTATTATTTAGATTTGGAATGCTTACTTAATAAATCCAATATCATTTAAGTAAACTTTTAAACTTCAAATAATTGGATATTCTTTCAATTTATTTAACTTCTTATATTCATTTAAATCAACTTGATATCATTTAAATCACACTAAACCAAAATCTAGTTATAAAACCATACCCTTACAATCTCAAATTTATTTAATTTTAAATCAAATTTATTCGAGTATAATTCTTAAATAATTTGATTCAAATCAATTTCATATTTATTTTCCAACCTTAATTTTATTTAAGTCATTACAACCTCTATATTAAAGTATGATTTAAATACTTAATCATATTTTATTTTAATAAAATCAAACTCCATTATTAAACTTATTTTTATTAAACAAATTTATACCCAGCTTAAATTCAAGAATTTACCTATATATAAAGATAATAATTATATAATATCAAAAATCAATATTTGTTAAACCGTATATTTCTTTCCAAAACCATAGAAATCATTCTCAAAATATTTATATAGAGACCATGGTGTTTGTATATAGTTTCCTACCCTATGATCAAGTGATACGGATATTTATCATTTCAATCCGTAATTTAAAATAAAAATACGGTTATATATAATTTCAAACTGCAATCCCAGATGAAATAAAATGCATAACAACTTGCAGTTTATAACAATATAAAATACCACATCCATTCATCCAATATCAATCATCAACCATTTATCATAACCATCATCCAATTCAAACAATAACATCAATATAGAACAGAAAATAAATAACAGGTATTCACAGGCAGTTTATATTCAATAATAAATTAAATAAAAATTTAACTAGCAGTTTATATGCAATAATAAATAAAATAACCATTTAATTCAATAAATTCAATTTAACTTAAATGATGGTTAAAAATATGCCAAACAGCCATAAATAAAATTCTAATCACATCATAAATCAATTTAACAAATATAAGAAATTTTAGAAGTTGTGAGTGGGTTAAAACACTAACCTTTTGAATTTAAATTGAATTTAAATCCAAATTAAAACCAAAAATTGAACAGTCTTATATTTCGTCCAAACCAGCGCCAAAATGTCCAAAATTTCAATTCGAACCTAGTGGAGAAAACCGTGCGTAATTTCGACCTTGTATGCAAAAGTTACATGAGTCAAAACGTTTCAAAATTAAATTTAAATTATATTTCAGAAAAACAAACATTTTACCCATGCCACGTCAGAAGCCTACACGAAACTCTTTGAAACCCTAATATGCGCAGCCTACATCACTCGCAACTTTAGATAACAGCCGCCACCTAGGATTGCAGATCGCCGACACCACGACGATCTTCCACCAGATCAGACGCCCCCACACGATTGCGTAGGTCGAGCCGCCCGCCTCACCGCCTTCATGTCGCCTCCGGTCAGGCCCAGTGCCTTCCGCCCTCGCCGTCTTCCCTTCCGATTCTGGTGAACCACCTATCCTATGACGAAAACCAACACCACCGATCAACTTCCCTTAGCCCCCTCTACGCTCCTGCACTACCCGATCGTCGTAAGGACGACGATCCACCGTTAAATGGAACGGTGATCAATGGACGGCCGACCCTTCTCCATCAATTTGTGGTCAAACGATAATTCAAATTGAAAGACGAACCACAGAATTGAGATGCACACTTCGAGAGCTTCGAATCCATATAAAATTTGATATAGTTTGTGGAGTTTGAAATTTTGATTTGATTTTAAATTGTAATTGGATCTAGAATTTGATTGTCTGCCATTGAGGAGGAGAGACAGCTGAATTGTACGTTACAACAATGAACATAAGGAACAGGCTAGTGTTTATAACGAGGTATATATAGGTAGGTCAGAAATAGAGATGAATGGATACGATTGATATACGCATTGAACGATAAATTGGCCCGAAAAGCACGTTCTGACTCTGGAATGAAACTGGGTCAACCTATATATCAAAATAGATGTTTTAAAATATTTTAAAATCAATGGAATAGGTTTCAGGTCAAATTCCATTATATAAATAAGTTATGCTAAAATCTAGTTATTTCAAATTGATTTCAATTGATTTTAATTTAATTGATTTCTAGGCGTTTCAAGTCCGTACGATCAAACAAGTTCGATCATTATAAAACTTGAAATCCTATAGTAATTCACTGTTACGGATCCGATGAAATTAGTTTCGTCGAAATCCGAATCAGTGGCCAAAATGGCTATTTTCTAGTAAATTAGATAAATTAATAATTGATTAATTAAATCAAGTTTTCAAGTTCAACTCTTTAATTAACAAATTTCATAATTTTTAAATTTCTTAATCATTTACACTAATTTAACCGAATTTAAATGTCAATTAAGAGTTGATTAATTTATCAATTTCAGTGTTTGCCTTAATTCCATTAAATTCGGAAATTATAAATTAAATTTTCAATAATTCCATTTAATTTACTTTCACTCTATTATTTAATTCATTGTTGTCAAATGGATGCATTTAAAATTGGATTCACGATCTATTACCTGAGAATCTGAATCTCCATTAATGTAATAATTAAATATTAATTTCATTTATTTGCAATTAATCCAATTATTGAATTTTAATTTCAAATAAATTAATAAATCTTGATTTCCATTCTTTAAATCAACCAATTGTCATATTATAAATAGAATTAACATTATTCCCAATTATTTCTTAAATTTGCAATAACATAACATTAAATTTGGGTTTATTGCAACTGATTACCCGATTTAATTTAATAGACTAAATAAATGGTTAACTTATAATAATTGTTACCATTAACGTTTAATTACACTTATAAGTTATCACTAACAAACAAGTGTTAAAATTGATTATATACACTGTTCTCATCCAATTATCATAAATTTTATACTAATTCATCAATTAGTTCAATATCTACACTAGTTTCCTTATATTTAATTCATAGTCAAGCATAACATTTAAATTATTTTAATAAATTGGAGTTTCATTCAAATTGTTAACGATTAACTTTAATTTACATTTTTACATTTTATTTTAACGTTCACTTCATTATAAATTATAAAGTTTTTATTTCTTTCTAGATTTAATTACAAAAATCTTTTTATATTAACCAGTTTAATTATCGAAATTTACGGGTCGTTGCATAACGCCAACTCCCAAACACTACATATGCATAAAACACAGCAACGCATATATTAACACACACACACACTACCATAATTTACACATTCACACCTGTACGCACACACTCACAAACTCGATCATGCATATTGCATTCATATAGACATACACAAACACATGCACTCGCTTATAAATAAACTCACGCGCACACAAAAGTCTCTGCACATACACATGCAACCCAAAACATACACAAACTCACCACACAAACATATGTATATACTCTAATGCACACACCAACATAACACAATACACACATATAGACACACCTCCACATGCAATCATACATGCACACCATATATTTGCATGCGAGCTTCACCAATTCAAAGTATGCTCCAAAATACAATTAGAGAATCAATCCATAACAATATAAATTTCATGATTTATTG
This sequence comes from Allium cepa, assembly GCA_030765085.1. NCBI lineage: Eukaryota > Viridiplantae > Streptophyta > Magnoliopsida > Asparagales > Amaryllidaceae > Allium > Allium cepa. The sequence goes on from CM060929.1 coordinate 890,546,586, forward strand.
ATTAGAACAAAGCTTTTGGAAGTATATACACTCACCTCTCATACGTTTTCTACTTCCTTTTCTTGCATACTTTAACCCACACACGCACCCAGCAACCCTTCGTCGCAACACAACCCGATTATTTCCACCCCATTGTCGCATTTTAGTATGAAGATTCCCATATTCAAATTAGCTGACTTTATTTTAATGGATATAATTATTCTTGAATTTGAAAGTGGAGCGATTTTTTTTCTTTTGCGCATGCATGCTTTGGGTCAAAGATTCCTTGGCAAAGGAAACTTCTATAAATAATATGATGAAGTGAGGATAATTCTAGAAATGGAAAATTCTAGAATTTGGATTTAGTTAATAGCTCTTAGGCTTAGACTTTAAGATATTGGACTTAGGAAAAGGAAATTAACTACGTGAACATACACACATACATACATACATACACACACACACACACACACACACACACACACATATATATATATATATATATATATATATATATATATATATCTGTGTGTGTCATTATTTTCACTTTATTCATAATTTAAAGGATATCTAATTTAAATAAATACAAAATTCTATTTCATAATAACTTATTTTACATACTAATATTATATTTCGATTACATTACATTTATAATACGTTATTTACATATTTTTAACTTTTTCAAATTTAAATATCTTATTTTCACAATCAAATCCATTTTATTAAATAATTTCTAAACCCATTTTCCAATTGAATACCCAAATTCCAAATTAATTAACCAAATTATCATTATTAACTTAAATTAGTTATAACTTAAAAAATTATATTGTTACAAATATGTTAAACTACATTGATGGAATAATATTGTAAATATCAATTGTCAAAATTAGTGAAGCATATTCATCGTTCAATATACTTTAGTTAATATGAATTTTACTTGTAAAATTATTGCTCGATATGATTTTGAGTTTTGGTATATGTACGTTGAAACAATTCTAAATAATGATGATGAATATGTTATTTGCGCTCAATAACCAAAGTATCTCAAAGTCTGCGGGAGCAATTTTGAGTTCGTGGTTTATTAGGTATAATCCCAAAAATGATACTAAAGTATTATTCAATAAGCATTAGAGTTAAACAAGTATTTTAATAAAGAAATTACATAGTTTGAATTTCAGTCAAAATACAGAGGTTGAGTTCGTGGTTTTTTGAAAAATTCAAATTTCTTGGGGAAGTTAATGCAACCAACCTTGTTCTTATCCCAAAAAAAAAATTCCAGCAATTTCTGTTACATCCTTTAGACCTATCTCCTGCTACAATGTGATGTATAAATGTATAACTAAGATTTTGGCTTCTAGGCTGGTTAAGTTTTGAGCAGAATAATTTTTGATAACCAAGCCGCTTTTCTTCCCAAAAGAAGTATTCTTGATAATGTTATGCTGGCTCATAGTTACTTAAGGGGTATGGCCGATCCCAAGCTATCCCCAGTGCAATGCTCAAGCTGGATTTGAGGATAGCATATGACAGTATTTAATGGTCAACAATTGTTAGAATTATGTCGTTAATGAGATTTCCTAAGGTTTTTGTTGCCTAGATTTATAGTTGCATCTCTACTCCCTCTTTTTCAATAAAATACAATGGTTATACCTCTGGTTATTTCAAAAGTAAGCAAGGAATCGGGTAGGGTGATCCCATTTCATCATATTTTTTTATACTTGTGATGGAAATCTTTACTTCCATGATAACAAGGGAATTCAGTAATTAAGGAAATTCTATATCATCCTAAACGTAAATCCCCTCACATTTCCTCTCTTCTATTTGCCGATGATATCATGATTTTTTCCAAGCCTGATAATGAGTCTACATCTTGCAATCATATGAACTCTAGATAATTTCCACAAAATTACTAGATTGAAGCTGAATTTTGCCAAGTTTCAAATTTGAACTTCTGGAATTTCTAATGAAGCAACTGGTCTCCTAATATCATTATCTGGATTCCCACTTATGCACAATGACATGCGTTGGTCTCCCTCTCTATACCTCTAAAGTTACAACTGCAATCTGCCTTCCTTTGTCTGAAAAGATTACTTCCATGATGAATAGCGGGGCAAACAAATTTCTATCACAAACTAGCAGACTTGTCTTAATCAAATCGGTTATCTTTTCTATGATGGTGTATTGGGCCAGGGATTTCATTCTTCCCATTAGGCTTTTTGAAGAAGGTGAGAAGTGCAGTGTTGAGATTTTTTGGAGAGGAACAATACACTCTAATAAAACAATCCCACGCTCTTTTGCTAAATTTGAGTTACCTAAAAACAAGGGAGGACTTGGTATATTTAATATGGACAAATGGAACAAAGTAGCTTTCAGTTTTCATTTTAATGCCTTGCTCTTTGATCATGATAGTATTTGGGTTGAATGGACTAAAGACATACATTGGCTCAAAGGAATCCTGGACAATGGTTGTCCCTCAAAATTGTAGCTAGGTTTGGAGTAAGATCCTGGGCTTGAGAAGAATTTTTATCCCACGCTTAAAATATTATCTCTCACAATTCAGTGTTAAGAGTTTCTGTAATGATCCCTGGATAGACAACGGTATTATTTTATGTAAAAAATTTGCTCCCCATCATATAATCCAATCTGGTGTTTGTAGGAAAGCTTTAGCCATTGATCATATTGCTAATGGATGTCTTCTTCTGCCTTATACCAGTAACTAGGAAATGAGGGCATTATGGAATAGTATGCGTGGCAGTAAGTACCCTACTGCTACTACTGACTCCTTCCAATGGAATGGTGGGCCTCATACCATTTCTTTGGTTTATGGCCTCCTTACAAATAATAGTTGCTTACCAAAAATTTTGTGGTACAAAGTGATATGGAGTAGTAACTCTCCTGGTAGGGACAATCTAATGATGTGGAAGGTTATAATGAACGCCCTCATGACAAAGGACAAGATGATTAATTATGGCATGAATGTCGATCCTTTATGTGCATTTTGTAATTTGCATATCGAAAGTATCCCGCATCTTTATTTTGAATGTTCTGTCCTGCTGATCTTGTGGAGCATATTAATGGACAAGGTTGGTAGGAATCAAGTGTCTGGAGTTTTCACGATTGAGTGGGATATGATTAGCAAGGAAATAAAGTGGGGAAATGAAGACAGCGCTGTCTTGTTTTTCATCATCAAGAAATACTTGAAGATTGTGTGGGAGGAAAGGAATATAAGATGTTTTGAAAACAAGAGCGGGAGTAATGTTGTTTATGGTCAAATCTTAAGCATGTAATTGAGCAAGGGATGAGGACTAGAAAACATGCCTTCACTGCTCAGCACAAGGATAACTGGTTGTAATCCTGTATTGAGTTGGCTTATTTGCGTCTCTTTCTTTTTTGTTTTGTAGCCTTTTAGTGTCTCTTTGTTAGTGTGCTTATGGTTTTTTAGTTATGAGCTTGTTCGTAATCTAATTTTTCCTTTTTTTCTATGAATAAATTTGGGAGGGGACCAGACAACCCCACTTGCTTTGCAAAAGAAAATGCAGAGGAAGCATGTATTTGTATGAAAAAATATTAATAGGTGCTAAAGTATTTCTAAAACCATAAGTGAAGATCAAACTTATGATTGTTAACGATATATTAGTATTAAAATCATTTCATTTTGGTTTCTAAATTCTCGATATAGGATTTGAAAAATCATCTTTCATAATCAGTATAAAAAAAGATGGGAATGTCCCATAACAATATACATGAAAATCGTATCAAAATTTTTAATATGGAGCATGTAAGATGGATTCCTTATGTGTTGGCAATAGGAATTATCATGCATGTTATATTGTCTACAATATCGCATTCCACTTGTGTATTTGATACAAAAAGCAAGTATCAAATTCGAATTAAGATAACTAAATAATAGTTTGCAGTGCCCTCTAGTATTTATGAAATACTAGAGGAGCGTTTAGAGAAATAATGAACTCCTTATGAAGGAGTTTACAGACTCGAACTTCAAAAGTGATATTGAGCATAAGATGTCAATCCAAGGTTCATGTTAAAACCTAAGTTAAGAACTTCAAGTCGAAATTTTCCAAATAATAATTTATTGCTAATTTAACCAAAAGCTAAGTATATCACCTTACGTAATCGCTGCAATAAATGAAGTATAAATAAATGCACAAATTTATAGCGGAACTAGGGTTGATCCCAAATGTTAAGAATCCTATGACATTGTTATATCATAATAATGATGTGATACAGTTGGTATAAGGACCTGAACCTCCCTAAAGTAGTGAAACATACTTCAAATAGTTCTACATGATAAAGGCGTAGAGAGAGTTGATTGTTGGAGCAAATGTGTAACGATCCGCCCTTTCAATCCCCAGAAGTCGACACTAATTGAAACACAACACACCCTATAGTATACCCAAAAAGGGCACATTAAAAGATATGGTGCATTATATGTATAGCTAAAACATCACAGAGACTAAGATTCACAAGACAAGTAAATATAAACAGCGGAAACATTTAAATGGTAACTCATTATTCAAAATAAAACTTCATAAATAAGTCTGAAAAACATCACATGTCTCAAATACCAAATACACATGTCTTATGAAGAATACATCTCAGTCTCATATAATAAGAGTACAATAAAACAATCATCCCCGTCATAAGTACCATTACATCAAAAGCCAAATGAAAAGAAAACTAAAAAGAAGAAGAATGCATGAAGAACTCCAAGAATGCGTCTCTAAGAAATCTAAATCAACTATCCTTGCCTCTGCTGGCCTATGGGGGAAAAAGAAGAAATAGAGGAGTGGGTCGGACTATACTTCCAGTGAGTGAAAGTAACTACTAGTATTTTTAAGCAAGACAAAGATAATAAACTTAGCAATAGTTCTAGTATAAAAAAAGGAAATAGAGAAAGGATAAAACTGGGATAAATAATGTTTAACTATTTGCTTGGATTTTTTGCACTTGTCTTAAACCGCTTTGATTAGGCTGAATTCCTAATCCTATTTTAATTAGGCTGAAATCCTAACTCTACCTATTGATCGGCCTTTTATCTCTATTGTGATGCTGTGAGCTAGTCCAATCCTATTGGTTCTACAACAAAAGACATATGTTTAGCGCTTGGAACATGGTAGCGATTTATCGATGCACGCTCGGTCATCGTCGGTACACACTAACTGTCACTCCCACTTGTGACCTCTTACTTACCCTGTGAGCATAAGTGTGCCCAGCCTCACCTAACCTGCTGTGAGATCATCAATCCTAGTATAAAATGGTCCTGTCCAGTCTCACCTAAGTATTTTGTGAGACCATCAGTCCTAGTCTGAAAGGGAATGATGTTGGTACAGGTCCTAACAAACAAAATCTAGTTGCGCCCCTTGTCCAAATCCTCCGATTTGAGCTCTATCTGTTGGCCCCTTATTTACCCTGTGCCCTAGCCTCACCTAACTATTGTGAGACCATCAGTCCTAGTCTGAAAGGGTGCTGCCCAGCCACACCTAATCTGTTGTGAGACCATCAGTTCTAGTCTGAAAGGGAATGTTGTTGGTACGGGCTCTATATTTGTTCTCGCTTATTAACTTAGTATAAGTTGTTAAAATAATCCTCTTCTGTTATTTTTTCTCTATTTGCTTATTAACTTGAACTAAGTCTTTAAAATAAGCCTTTCTGTTATCTCTATTATATTTGCTTATTAACTTAATTATAAGTCTTAAAATAAGCCTCTTATGTTATCTCTAATTATAACTTATGTTATAATTTGCTTATTAACTTAATCTAAGTTTAAAAACAAGCTTTTTCTGTTCTTTCTGCTTAATTATAACCTACGCTATAATTGTTACTTTTCTTTTCTATCTTTTTAGTTATAACCATTAGTTATATAGATGCTTTCAAATGTCTCGAATTTGCCTATTTTAGTCTATCTTTTTTATTACAGTTTTACAGTTTTTACATCTAATTTCTGCAAATTTAATGTTTTCTATTTTAATCTGTATATGCGAATTATTCTTTTTTTAGTATTCTTATATTTTATTTGCGCAAAAAGAAATAAAAAGAAACTAAAATTTATACGCTAAATTCTAACGTAAAACAGATGCAAATAACAGCAAATAACTATAAATAAATGAATAAAATAGCATAATAAAAATAATTGAATAAAATAGACTGAAAAGAACTTTAAAAACTAGCTGTAAATAACTTATATAGAAATTGTCTCAAAATTGCAGAAAAACTATAAGAACCCTATTATTTTAAATTACTTAAAAATTTAAAATAATTACTAAACATTCACATGTGGTCTTTAACTCTAGCCCTTGGTCTTCCTTGATCCACTTCTAAAGCGTAGAATATTTTTATTAAAAATATTTTCTCCTTAGAAATTTTTTCTATTTAGGGTCCAGCCTTTGGCAATGAACCCAAATAGGAGAAAATCCGAATGAGAAAAATAGCTAGGCCTAGGTTCTTATTTATAATGTAGTTTAAGGATCTCAGACCGTTGGATTTGAAGATTAAATCTGATGCAATCACGTCATAGGCTCACTGGGAACCGTCGGATGGAAGCACAAACGAACAGGATTGAAAAGAAACTGCAAAATGATGTGTTCAAACCAAACAACGCAGAGGAATTAAGTGTAGGTCGACCTAGAATGTGTAAGGGTCGACCTATAGGTCGACCTAAGGCTTTGGGGGTCGACCTAGGTCGACCTGGCCTTGTTCTGGGTCGACCTGACCCATTATTATATATATTTTCTTTTAATTTCCGTTTTCTCGTTTATTTCATAACTTCTTCGTTTTAGCTAAGATTTTGACAAATTATATATGGAAATTGACCAGAAAATTATTGCGCACACAGTGATGCAACTCCCTGGCTCAATCTAATAATTTCACAAACTTATTTTATTATTTAATTAATTTGTTAATTAATTATTATAGCTTAAATTTTGGGTTGTTACATTCTCCCTTCCTTAATGGATTTCGTCGTCGAAATCTCTAAGGACAGAAGAATGAAATAAATATTTTCATCCATATATTCAACCACCATCCATCACATCCATTTTCCTTAAGCTTTCTAATGCAATTTATGACATATGCAATAGTGTAGTGTCAATGTCCCTAACTAATGCAAAAGATTAGGCGGCCTACTGATTCAGTCGATATCCTTTTTATGCAATCATGTCCATACCATGTATCCAAATGAATGCAAATTCTCTAATGACAACTGATAGTTTTATATGCATGCTTCAATCATTATCCAAATGCAACAATCATATGATAATCATCCATTTATAGCAACCATAGAATAAAATAAAAATATGCAAATGCTCACACATCCAAATGCATATGCTTTAGTGACCTAGTTAGGCTGATCCCTAATAGATAATTGGGCCTAGTCTATATATATGTGTCCATTAGCATCCACTAGCAAACACTTGCAACCACTAGCATCCATCATACATAACATGCTCTAGTTACATGTTTACATTTAATCCTACCATCCATAGGTTAAATCCTAAGATCTACCCTACCAATGGATACTAAAGGAAAGAACCTATTCAAAACTAAAGATGGAAATAGGAAATTCAAAACGTAATATCGGATAGCATCCCCAATGCTATTTCCCCACTGCACCTTAACCAAAGGGACTTCCTTATTCTTAAGCTTCTTGATATCACGCCCAACGATCTTAGTAGGAATGCAATGAATCGATGCTTCTCTCTCGACTTCAACTTCTTCAAGTTGGCTAGGTTCCACTGCCTCTGCTGAGTCATGTAAGCACTTTCTCAAGTGTGAAACATGGAAAACATCATGAACTCCTACGAGCCTCTCTGGTAGTTTTGTTCGATATGCCATCTTCCTTACCCTTTCTGCAATGGGTAACGGTCCTACGAATCTGTAAGAAAGTTTCCCACCTGATCCAAATCTTACTACCTTTCTTAGTGGAGATATCTTAATGAAAACCAAGTCTCCTACCTCAAATTAATATCCCTTCTCTGCTTATTTGCATATGGTTTCTACCTATCTTGGGCCGTCTTCATTCTCCTTCTAATCAAATCAATCTTTTTCGAAGTCTCTCTAACCATGTCGGGACCTAGTAGCAATTTTTCCATAGACTCCAACGAAAACGAAGGCAACTTGCGCAGTCTTCCATAAAGAGCATTAAAAGGTGTCATCCCAATGCTATCTTGAAAAATATTGTTATATGTGAACACCACTAAAGGAGAATGCTCCTCCCAAGTTCCTCCAAAATCAAGAATACACATCCTCAACAAATCTTCAAGTACTATATTAACTTTCTCCGTTTGGCCATCCGTCTGAGGGTGATAGGTCGTACTCAACCTAAGTTGTGTTCCTAAACCCTCTTGCAAACTTCTTCAAAATTTGTTAGTAAAGATAGGGTCTCTATTGCTCATTGAGCTAGAGGGAACTCCATGAAGTCGAACTATCTCATGAACATATAAGGATGCCAAAAAAACTTTTACTCTTGATCAGAATGAAGTGGGCGCTCTTAGTCAAATGATCTAAAATCACCCAAGTACTGGTATTCCCCTTCCTGGAACAAGATAAGCCATCTATGAAATCCATCGAAACACTATCCCACTTCCATTTGGTACATCTAATGGTTAAAGCAATCCGCCAGGCTTCTGTTGCTCAGCTTTAACTCTTTGGCAAACTAGACACTTGGCTACAAACTCTGCCAAATCCTTCTTTACGCCGCTCCAATAAAACATTCTCTTCATGTCCCTATACATCTTATCACCACCCAGATGAATAGTCATTCTAGAATGGTGTGCTTCTACTAGAACTGCTCTCATCAAATCACTAGTGCGGGGGACACAAAGTCTTCCATCTTTCCTTAGCCACCCTCTACAATCAATGGAATAGCATTAGAGATGTCTAGAGACTTCTCCTCTGCTAATTCTCTCTAGAATATCCATACGCACTGAATCTTCTCGTTGCCTTGAGCCAATCTGATCTATTAGGGTAGGCTTAACCTCAACTGCTGCAAATAATCCAGGGGTAATGTTCGTAGAGGGTCTAAAATCAAAGATAGAAATAAACTCTAGGCTTTTCCACTCCACGAGCATTGGACTAAGGGTTTCTTTCTTCCTACTTAATGCATTCACAACCATGTTTCCTTTACCAGAGGCGTAAGCTATCTCAAATTCATATGATGCTAAAAACTCTATCCATCGCTGCTGCCTTAAGTTTAAATCTTTTTGTGAGAATAGGTACATCAATGATTTATGGTTAATAAAAAGCTCGACTCTCTCCTAGCAAGTAATGTCTCTAAGACTTGAGCGCAAAAACAATAGCAGCTAACTCCAAATCATGGGCATGGTAGTTCTCCTCATGAGTTCTCAATTGTCTACTCCTATATCATACTACCCTTCCTTATTGCATCAATACTGCCCCAAGACCCATCCCACGTGCATCAGTCTATACTATAAAACGCTTAGCTCCATCAGGTAAAACTAACACTGGTACACTAGTAAGGGCCTTTTTAGCTTCATGAAGAAATCCTCATAATCCACGTCCCATACGAATGCCACATTCTTCTTAGTGAGGCGAGTAAGCGGTGCTAAAATATTAGAAAAATCTTTGATAAAATTTCTATAATGGCCAGCCAAACCTAGGAAGCTTCTAACTTCGGTAGAGTTCTTGGGGGTCCAATTTTGTATTGCTACTACCTTAGCGAGATCAACAGCTAAACCCTCTCTTAAGACTACATGCCAAAAGAAATGCACCTCCTCATGCCAAAAGTGACACTTCGAGAACTTTGCCTTCAACTGACGAAGACAAAGTGTGCGAAGAACCTCCTCTATATGAACAACATTCTCTTCCATACTCTTGGAAAACACTAGAATGTCATCCATAAATACTACAATGAACTTATTTAGGACATCTCGAAAAACACGATTCATAAAATCTATGAAATAGGCTGGGGCAATGGTCAGACCAAACAGCATAACCAACCACTCAAGAATCTGTTGGGTGTCTTAAATGTCGTCTTATCTATGCTATCGTCAATGAAGCTAAGTTGATGAAATGTAGTAACTAAATAAAGATGAGAAAATACTGAAGATCCAACTAACCAATCGAAAAGATCGTCTATCCTAGGAAGCGGGTAACGGTTCTTCTTCTGAGCTTATTCAACTGTCTAAAGTCAACACAACGTCGAAGGGATCCATCCGCCTTTATAGAGAAGACGATTGGCGCTCCCCACTCAAGTACGCTCCGCCTGATGAAGCCTTTCTCCAATAGATCACCAATTTGCTTTCTTAACTCCTTCCTCTTTCTAGGAGCCATATGTCCGACGGGCAATGCCACTGGCTTAGCATTGTTATTCAGATAGATCCTAAAGTCGATCTCTCTCTTAGGGGGTAGTCACCTAACCTCCTCAAAAACGTCTGGGAAATCTCTAACAATTGGAATGGAATCTAACTCTCATAGTGATGAATCAACGGAATAAAGGAAGCTCAACATGACTGACTCATATGGGTCGCAAGAAACCTCGAGAGTCCTACTACTGTATGTCTCTAGTCTGATGACTCTCCTCTCACAGTCCAATATCACTCCATAAGTGGATAGCCAATCAATCCCCAAAATCATCCCATATCCCGAAAATCCCAGTATATAAACATCACAATCAAACTCTACGCCTAGTATAACAATTTTCAAACCCCTACAAATCATGGATAAAAGTGCCGATTCTCCTATGATGTTTGAAATAACTACAGGGTCTACCACTAGAGAAATATCTAAGTGCAAACAATCAAACAAGGAATTCGAATGCGATGCTCGGAGTCAAAAAGGGTCTGAATAAAAAAAATCTGAAATAGAGATCAAACTTTCTACATAGACTTTCCTATCTCGATCTGGTCCACTACTAGAAGGTGCTACATCCTAAGCATGTACTTGCGTTGTAGGTGCGCTTGCTCTCTGCCCCGTCCTCTGAGCATAAGCTCTACTAAGGTTTCTAGGTTGCCCACAATTGTAAGACCTCCCCTTCATCGAGCCCTTCTTACAATCCTTTGTGAAATGCCCAACCAATCCACAAATATGACATTTTCCGCCTTTCCCGATCCGCTTTTGAGGTCCTCCTTCATTCATCTTATCCTTATCCTTCTTATTCTTCCACCACTACTTATTAGAGTTTTCTGATTTAGGGACCTCCTTAACCTCTCCCTTCAGCTGTCCAGATGCAAGCTGAACTCTCTATCGGTCCTCCAATCCTAACAACCCAAATATCCGCTCTATATCCCTTAACCAAGTTCGTACCTCCACGAAATCCTCCATGTCGGAGAACGTCTTGCCTCCTAGACTAGTAAAGTCCTTGCATAGCTTAGAAAAATGGACTGTTGTCGGTGGATTAATGGAATCTCCACCTACTGGAACTGTATTGGACGATTTTCCTTACACCTCTAGTACCGTAGCTCTACGAAACTGGTCAGCCATACTATGAGAAGAAAATAAAATATAGACTCGAAAGAATCAAAAAAATGTTGAACTAAACTTTGAGGGGATTTTTATAAAACTCCTTTATACCAAAAAAAACTATTTCTAAGAGTTTCTTTCTGAAAAATACTTCTAAAATATGTTACCTTTGAAAAATATTTTACTTTTTAAAACAAGTTTTTAGGAATTCTATTACCTTAGGCTCTGATACCAAGTGAAACACCCCACATCCCTTAGTATACCCAAAAAGGGAACACTAAAAGATATAGTGCATTATAGGCATAGCTAAAGCATCACAGAGACTAAGATTCACACGACAAGTTAATATAAATAGTGGACACATTTAAATGGTAACTCATTTTTCAAAATAAATCTTCACAAATAAGTCTGAAAAACATCACATGTCTCATATACCAAATACACATGTCTTATGAAAAATACATCTCAGTCTCATAAAATCAGAGTACAATAAAATAATCATCCCTCTCATAAGTACTAGTACATCAAAAGCCAAATGAAAAGGAAACTGAAAAGAAGAAGAATACATAATGAACTCTAGGAATGTACCTCCAAGAAATTTGAATCAACCATCCTTGCCTCTACCGGCCTATGGGGGGAAAAGGGGAAATAGAGGAGTGGGTCAGACTATAAGTCAGGTTAGTGAAAGTAATTACTTGTACTTTTAAGCAAGATAAAGATAATAGAATTTGTAATAGTTCGAATATAAAAAAAGGAAATAGAGAAAGGATAAAACTGGGATAAATATTGTTTAACTGTTGCTTCGATAGTTTACACTTGTCTTAAACTGTTTTGATTAGGCTAAATTCCTAATCCTATTTTAATTAGGATGAAATCCTAATTCTACCCATTGATCGGCCTTCTATCTCTATTGTGGCACAGTGAGCTAGTCCAATAATGTTGGACCCACAACAAAAGACACATGTTTAGCGCTTGGAATGCAGTAGTAACTTATTGATGCCTCACGCTCGGTCATCGCCGGTACATACTAACTATCGCTCTCTCTTTTGTGAACTCTTGCTTATCCTATCAGCATAAGCGTGTTCAGCCTCACCTAATTTATTATGAGACAATCAGTCCTAGTCTGAAAGGGTCCTGCCCAGCCTCACCTTAGTGTTTTAGGAGACCACCAGTCCTAGTCTGAAAGGTAATGCTGTTGGTATGGTTCCTAACAAACAAAATCTAGTTGCGCCCCTTGCCCAAATACCCTGATTTTAGCTTCTATCTATTGGCCTTTATCTAGCTTGTGTCCCAACCTCACCTAACTACCGTGAGACCATCAGTCCTAGTCTGAAAGGGTCCTGCCCAACCTCACCTAATCTGTTGTGAGACCATCGGTCCTAGTCTGGAGGGGATTGTTGTTGGTACGGGCCCTATTTCTGTTTTTACCTATTAACATAGTGTAAGTTCATTTACCAATTTTCAAAAACAATACTGTGTCGGTTTAACCTGTTTAAGCGTTTAGAAACCCCTATCGATGTCGTGGCATCCTATGTCTTGACCAGAATTCATTAGCCAGTCAACATATAAATCAACACAACATAAAACAGTTTACGGCACTAATAAATGCACACCTTTATATACACTCAGCTCGGTCTAAGGTGTCACTTACCCTAACTCTAATGAGTTTTACCCCACCAAGGCCTAGGTGTTACCTAAACCTAAGCTCTAATACCACATAAAATGATATACCCATTCGATCCCTAGAGGCTAACACTAATACATCTGCGATATTCATGTGTGGAACATCCCAGTGCTGGAAAGACAGATTGTTGGGGTGAAAGAAAGAAAAAATAGTACAGAATCTCACAAGGTAATGAGTAATATTTAATATGCCAAATTTTTACAAAAAAGAAATTTTTTATATACATATATACATCAACACTAACCAATCATTAGTCCGGATAGTTGTAAGAACTTGACCTTACAAATTATGATAGATACAAAAAGAACAAAAGCAACATAAAATAAAATATGTAAATACGTCTTGGAGGATCAAGCTCGTTTCCTGAAGCTCCAAAGTGTCTAGCTAAATTTGAAAATATGTTCGGGCTGACCCGATGATCATAAGAAAATAACGCCTAGATCAGCATGGTAAACAAGCGCGAGAAACACAATCAAATGGATTTTTATTATTAAAAATAACCTTTCAAAATAATGGTATCTCGTAAGAACACGCCACACATAAACATGGATGGGTATTTACCTTACGATAACCAAACCGTTTTATTGAAAATCTTGTGATATTATAATAATGTCTAGAGGGGAAATACATATATAAAATAACTGAAATGCTTTCATCTCACATTTCAACATAGTTGGGCACAACTAAGTCCATAAAGGCACGTACTAGAGATTGGACTTTCATCACTAACACGGCTGAGATACCACCCGCCACAATGCATCTTTATCCAGGGCCTCACATGGACACCCTGCAAATCAGAGCCAGGCTGCCCCTTTAAAATAATGAGCTGGATTATGCGATTCCCTGGAACTAAGGCAACTAAACAATATGCACCCGCTATGGCCCTGCTTTTTATATGCGCACGCACACCAAATTCATAAATATCAATTATAAATTGAGGAATGACTGCTTCTAATGCTAGCGAACCACATAGCTTTGAAGCATATCCTATGTTTTAGTCATTACCGAGTTGTGAGTCATGTAAGGTCACGATTACCTTTTTCCTATATTAGCAAATACCACTTGGAGTGCTAGAATTGCCTTCCAAGCAATAACGCAATGCCAGCATTCATCCATACAAGTTATTCAGGATATGAACAAACCGAAGGCACAATTTCTACTACATTCATTTTGGAATCACCATCAGGATTAGTAAAAAGTAGCCCTTGCACTTCAAAGAGCTCTGTTTGTCTCTATTAATTTATCACTAAACTATACTTCCCTAAAACTACTAACCATTTTTACTTAAGGGACGCACTCGACAAAATGAGTCTAGTGCAAGAAACCTAGGTTAAAAAAATCTAAAATGGAGAAGATGTAGCCTTCTAAAAAGTTAACAACTTAGTTTAATAATAGACAAGAAAAAAATTATTATTAAACCAACCCAACCGAAACTCAATAGGCCTAGCCCATCAAAAAACAAAACCCACACCCAACTATTTCCTCCTCAACTCATTTCCCCCAAATCAAATTCAATTTGCCCAATCCATTCACCTGTACATAAACTTGTACATGTACACGCTAAGACTACGCTTCCCACCTTTGAACCATGATCCACGACCACCCACCAATGTCTCTGGCCAAGCACGACCTCGTCATTGAATATGGCGATCGGAATTAAAAATCGACCAGCTAACCAAAATTTCAAAACAACCCAGACACGTTCAACCTGCCATCATCGTTGCTTCATCCACCATCATCATCCGCTGCCTCCACCTACAGCTCCACCGCACCTATTCTTACTTCCCATCATCTCCAAGACACGCCTGATACACCCTATCTTCGCCGCCAAACCCAATTATGTATGGGACATCAATCACGTCCATAAACCCTAGATCCACCTTGCCACGGCACCATGGGTTACCGAACTCCCTCCGACTGGTCGCAACCGTCTAGGTATCATCAAGCCTTTGTCAAATCACATGCTAAAAAATTAAACAGTGTCTGCAACATCTGGTGAAAAAACTGCCTCCACCAATAGTACAATGCCACACGTAATGACATAAAATCCATAAGTGACAAGCCTACACCCGTTCATGGGCTGAGCTTAGGGGACAAAATATTGCTCGGTATTGTCACAAGTATAGAATGGGTCAGCCCACATCATTCAACTATCCCATAGGATTATAGCTGCACTCAACTTGGCCCGCACCTCAACCCACATATCTTCGAAGATCCACACATTGGATCACCTACTAAGTATGGCCTACGCCCACTTATATGGAAAGTCTCACTCGTCAAGCATCATTCAGTTCCGGCAAGAGCACTAGTCTGACGACTGCCTAAATAATTACGGGCAAGATAATAAGTAGCAATTCAATTGGCAGAGCAGCCCGAAACTGTCAACGGTCCCGACCGTTGACTTAATCATTGGCCAAGCCCTACGGTTTGCTTTATCACCCACCGCGCATGCTTTTCGAAGCCCATTTTTCTTAATACGGCAGCTTTAGCCAAAGGCACTATACCGTCATTGCCAAGAAAAGCTTCGCGTGCACTATTCCTTTGAGAAGACTGGCACAAATGACACTATTCATTTGATAAAAGCACCACTATGTAGTAACCGCTCCATGCCCTTTGCTTCCATCAAAGCAACTTTACAAAACCACTACCTGAACCAATACTACCTAAATCTGACTAATGCATGAACGAAGTACAGTCAGCCAGTTGGCGTCGTCTACACCATCCAACCCAACAACTATCCCTTTTGGCAAGTGCATCAACCAATCAGCTAAATCGATGGCCCGGAACAACTTATGTGTCATATAAGCTCAATCTCATCCACTAAATATTTATTATAACAACTATAAATAGATCAAAACATGCATTTCCCAAGAGTTGACCAATCTAATGCTTATGCATTTTAATTTCCTATCATTTGTAATTGCGATTATTGTAAGAAAAACAATGTAATAAGAGATCATTCATAATGGACGAAGATCGATGTTGATCGAACCACTTTATATTGCATGTCTTTACTTATTTTTTGCAAATAATATCTCCTTGTTTCCATTTTTCAAGTCAAGGTACTAGTAAATAAACTTTGCTAATGTCATATCTCAATTTTAATTCCGAGATTGGCTAAATTTTTAGTCAGCGAACAAGTTAATAGTTTTCTTCCAACACAAACTTCCATTATGTACCGAGGCGTGTTTACACACATAAGCAACCATTCATTCCATACATCATGCTTCCACACGCCATGCATAAGACAACATAAACACATGTAGGATACACATCGTCTCGGTCAATATACCAAACCTAATGGTCAACACACGTCAACATTCGTTAAATGTTATACATCTACGACACCAAGGATAGACACCTGTCAACATTAGCAAAGAAGATAGAAATAAATAACACTTACCTGACCATGCTTATCATTCGAACCTCATTTTGAGTCAAGATTTAGTCACCAGACAATCTTCTAAAAAAATTACTGTGGTAGCATCCATTACTACTTCGCCTTTTGTAGCATCTAGCTCCATGCTAGTTTCATCTTCTACAATAGATATCGAGCCAACTAATGTTCAATGAGAGCCCGTTGTTATGGCCTCGCTAATGATAATAGAAGATTTGCACAAATATATCACTCCTGATGTCCCTAGAACAAAGTCATCATGCTAGAATACCCGCCTAACTTACCTTATTATCTAGGATTTCCAACGCATTTGCCATAGGAATGAAATCTCTAAGGATGAAGTGAGGCTATTATTACTTCATAAATGATCCACAACCAATTCTTTGGTTATACTGCTTTTTAATGATATATGTGCCTCTTTGGCATCATTTTGTCATTCAATACATTCTAATGCCATATTCTTGGATAGCTTTAGATTGCTCTTCCATAATTGGTCCGAGTGCTTATGCAATTCTCATTAGTCTTTATACGACATTCATCTACTATCTAGGGAGAGAGCATGGACTCGCTGATATCCGTGATTTATATTAAAGTGGTGCTCTTCCAATGTTTCCTTGATATTTTTTTAGGCTCATTTCTCCAATCAGGTCATAGTTGATTTTCACAAGAAAAGGAGTGAATTCAAAGCTGATATTTCTTTATGGTATGCCCCACAAGGAATGCTCATAAATGGCTCTCTGATGTAAGTCCTAAATCTATAGTCTGATTTCATTATACTTGCCCAGTTCCAGATTCTAACTTACCTCGTCTCCTTGTACATATTGTAGAAAGAGCGAAAAATGATGCTCTTCAACATATGGTCGTTGGCCTCAAGGCCATACCAAAGCTCGAACGTCATACCTCTTTCATTTAAATGGACATGCAACTTCGTCAATTCTATCTAATACACAATGGACATTCAGTCTTCTATAAGTGTTCCTCATCAAGGATTTAAAGAGTTTAGGATCAACTTTCTTGTAGAGCACAAACTGGTGCTAACGAAGTAAGTCAAGCCTGTCTCAAAGATAAGTAATCGTAAACTAAGAGGATATAGAAGAAGACAAATATTATAAGATAGAAGAAGAAGATTATATGGAAAATGAGAAGGAGGAGGATGAGAGTAGAAGAAGAAGACTACAATGATGAGTCAACTAGGAAGAATATTAATGTTGAAGAGGATGTCATTCCAACTCCTCGGTTCAAATGCTTAAGGAGAGGTCTTCCATATGTTTCCTCTGACCCATCTTCGAGCAAGACCGAGACCACTACTATTGTAGCTTGTGATGTTGAAGAGGGAGTTTTCCCTTCTAACTATCCACCTCTTGATGACTTAGCTGATGTAACGATCTCGATTTTTAACCTAAATTTAAATTGTTAGTTAATTTAATTTTTGAATTTAATTGTAAATTAATGGTGAGTTAATTTGAATTTTTCTAAATTTTATAAAGATATGTGTTTGGTTTGTGTTTATATATATATATATATACATATATATATACATATATATATACATATATATATATACACATATATATATAATAATTTGAGATTTGAATTTGAAATTCAAATGTTAATATATTGAAATTTAATTGGACTTAAAGAAATTTATATTTGAAACAAAAATATAATAAGTATGATTACTTAATTTTAAGATGAAAATTTTAAAATAAGTATTTGCTAATAAGTTTAATATCTTAAGTTTAAAAATATAAATTTATTGAAAATAAAAATTGTATTTACTAACTTATAAATATTTATTAGTAATGTATAATTTAATTTCAAACCATTTTTCTTTAATTTGTATAAGTATAAATAATACATAAGAAAGATTAAATAATTGTTTTTAACATTTAAAACATAAGAAGTATAATTTGAGAATATACATATGTGAATATAAAGTAATTTATAAAATGATAGGGTTAAAACAAAATTTATATTAAATTTAACAAAAGGATTTAAACGTAAAAAGTTTATATTATAACAAGTGTAACCATTTTGAATTATATTAAGACATTTGTAAAATAAGTGATAACAAGTGTTACATTGATTAACAAGTGGCAAATTTCCTTTAGATTTAATTTTAGTAAAACAAAAACCAGGCTTCTTCATTTCTCAACTAAGTTTTTTTCTTTCTTTCTTTACCAAATCTGAACGAAATCAAAACCATTTTCCAATCTAAAACCTGAAACAAAACAGAAAATATAAAAGAAACAAACCAGATCATAAGAAAAATGGAAATCAAAAATCCAAAGTTTCAAGCCTGGAAACTCAAGCCTGGAGTTTAATCTGTAATCAATGCAAGATTCAACTCAGTTTGGATTCAGATCATCTCAACATAATCAATATCCAGATCAAAATTCATCAAGCAAAACAAGATTAAAGCAAAGTTTAAATCAAATCTGGAAAATGAAATCAAAATAAGATCAAGTAAAACAAATGCAAGGTCAGGAACAGAAATTCAAATCAGTTTCAAAAACAGTTTCAAATCCAAAGCAAGTGCAGATTACTTTGAAAACAAATCAAAATCCTAAAGCAACAAAAAAATTAAAAAGAAATTCACCGTCTCTGTTTTCTTCAATATCAGGTGAGAAACCCAATCTGATATATTTTTGAATGATCTGTGAAATTTGCTCTCAAATGTGCTTGATTGATGCTTTGGTTATGCTTGCATGTTGTGATGATGTGCATGCCTATATTTAGGCTCTATTCTTATTACAGGTTTTCAAAACTTGTAAGAAAATTCGAAAGCATCCTATCTAGATGATTTCGGGATTTGATTTCTAAACGAAAAGTAATTATAACTATGAAATGCTAATTTTAAAAATAATTTCATGAACATTTATTTTGTAGTTATTTTTAAAATAGAAATAACAGAGATGATCAGATTTTAAACCAAAAAATCGAATGTCAGAATTTTGATTTTTAATTATAGGAATGAATTCGTACTTCAAATTCATGATTTTTGGTAATCGTTTTAGAATTTTTTAAAGGGTATTCATGAAGAACTCTAAAGTTGAATGGAATGTGAATTTTTGTCAATTCCTGGTAATCAACAGTGAATCATAAATCGTGATTCATGGTGAAGATGGCTTGGATGCGGTAGAATCGTGGAAAAATACTCGCGAATTTTATAATATGCTGGGGTGATAGATTGACATGATTTTAGGGTTTTGTACCCTAATATTTTCGACGAGGTTTGGGGAGCAATTTCGATGTTGTTAATGATTAATAGGCAATCACATGTGAGGGAGATAGTTCGTCGTGTTGTGGCACGTCTCTGGCCAGAGCGACAGGATTTCTGGTGATCAGTTTGGGTGACGCGAGTCGATTTCGCCATGGTGTTTGGGTTTCCAGTAGGAACCGGAATGCTCAATTTTAAATTTCATCGTGATTGACGAATTTGAGCAGTTGTGTGCATCGACGTGATGATCGTTGACTTGTCGAGTATCGCCATGGTGACCGGAGTTGGTCAGTTGACTCGTGCACGTGCACGAATATTGTTGCGTATCTGTTGATTTGGGGAAGATGATGGTGGCTCGGGAGCAAACTCGAAGAAACACGAGCAACAACTCGAAGCAACGGGTAGGAGAAGATTACCCGAAGACGAGCTTGGGTAAACTAGTGTTGTGCTCTGGTCAGTAGGGTTTTAGAATTTTGGGGAAATATTTAAACAAGTTAAACTATATATAAAAGTTCAAAACAAGGTTTAACAAATGTAGAAGGGTGAAGAAAGCCTAAAAGGGTAATGACGAATTTAATCAATTTTTTTTCAAATTTATAAATCATGATTTAGAAGTTAAAATGAAAATTTAATAAGTTTTTAACTAAGTTTAAAAATTTTAAATTTTTATGTTGAATATTTAAAATTGATTTGTTATTTTTTTTCTAACGCTTTCAAATGGAATTTTATAATTAATTATTAAGGTAGGTAATTAATTTATCAATATGATTAATTAAAGGATTATTTGTTTCAAATCAAGGTGATTGATTTAATTTTGTTAATCAATCAAGAACTAAGGTAAAACAATTACACGATTAAGGTTAATTAAATAATAATTTGAAGATAAATTAATTAATTAACGAAATTATTTAAGGAATGATTTATTAATAAAGGTAATTAATTGTTAATTAAGTAATTAAGGGTAATTAATTGCTCAGAGGTAATTGCTTAATTAAAAGTAATTAATTTATCATCGAAGGTTGATTAACCAAGTGATAAAAGAATAAGTAATTTAAGGAATAATTAATTAATGTGGTTAATTAATAAAGGTAATTAAACTAAGAATAATTAATTAAAGGTTAATTAATTTAAAATGATTAAGAAATAATTATTAATTAAGGGATAAGTAATTAAGATTCAATTAATTACAATTAAGGGTTAATTAATTAAGATAATTAATCAAAGACATGATTTATTAATGAAGGTGGTTAAGACTTGATTAATTGTAGTTAATGATAGTTAATCATTGATTAAAGATAATTAATAATTATGTGGTTAATTAAATTAAACCACACGATTTATTCATCTTAATTGAAGATGTTTGATTGTTACTGAATGTTGTGTATTGGATTGATATCTCTGATATGTAAATGTAATGCTATGAGATATGAATTGCTTTGTGCTGAATTGTAATATTTGTGATTGTTTTTGTGTGGACATAAAAACCCCTTGGCCCGTAAAACGGCATTTGAAATTCGATGCGACAGGGAGTCGGATTCCAGTTGGTTATCTGAAACCAACATCAAATCGTAACGATAAATCTTTGTTATTGATAAATTTACTTTATCTATGAATCTGTGAATGAAGATAGGAGTTATACTTTATACCGCTTATCGATATTTATGCGATTTAATCTATGATATGATGATTATTATTGCACTATTGGGTAAAACCCCTGGACTACACTATACACGCACAAATATGGATTGCACGTGGAAATCGGTTAAGTCACAGATTTTTCAAATAGTTTTGAATTTGAATTTTTAATCCAAATGGTTTTGGAAATGGATTGGGTTTAAAGTGAAAAACTTTTGAAAAGATGTTTTAAAAATTAAAGTTATTTTGAATAACTTAATTAAGATTTGAAATTTGAATAGTTTGATTTAAATTGGAATTCAATATCTAAAATTGAATTCTATATTTGGTATTTATGACGTAAAAAGATTATACAAACTATAAATATGTTTATATGGGTTTTTAAACCATTTTAAAGGTATGGTTTTGAAAAATTAAATTTAACCCAAGTTTATATTTGAAAGGCCTTAACTCGTGCAAATTATAATCGGGTTTTCCGAAACAGAAACCAGTGATTTCAAATATAATAGCTTTTATATAAGGAAAGAATTTTCCAAATTATGATGAAAAGATTTCAAATTTGAAATGGAATGATTTTCAAAGCTATATCTTTGTGAAAGATAGTTGAACCCTATTTTGAAATTGAAGAGGATATTAAATGGTGTATCTTTTATATATAAAAGATTGAAACGGGAATTGTTTTAAAAGCTATGAAATGGGTCTTTGATTTAAAGACCGGATGAGTTAATCAAATTTGAAATGGAATTGTTTTGAAAAGCTATGAATGAATCTTTGTTTAAAAGATTGGTGAACCTTGTTTTAAATTGAAAGGGGCCTTAAAGTGAATCTTTTGTTTAAAAGATTTAAATGTGGAAATTGTTTAAACCATTGAAGGTTTTTGAAATGAATCTTTTTGTTTAAAAAGATTTGTAAATGGTAATTTGTTTAACCATTTGAAAGAAAGGTTTTGGTTAATAAGTTGTGATTTAACTGAAACCCCATATCCATATGGTTTTTAAATATTGCACTCACTATTCGGTTTAGCCGGGAGAGAACCTTGTGTCATATAACCCATTCCGAATAATGATACGACGTTATGGATAGCATTTGAAGACCGGTGGTGAAGACCGGGTATTTGCGAGAACGATAGGATAACCTATCGATTGTCTCTACACCGAGTTGCTACGGTATAGAGATTCCCTAAGTGATGGGAAGTCTGATCGGGGTTGTGGATGCCCGGATTGCAAGGGCTTCTTTGGAAGTGCCTTCGGTTCTGTTCGAACCCGGAACAGACTTGTATGGATGTGTGTCTGACATTACACTTTGAGATGTAAAACTAGTTTCTATCAAATACATTTCTGTTTGGTGGCGGAGATATATTCTCTTAGCTTAACACCCTTCTCGGAGACGTACGAGCTCAGAGGTTATGTAATTGATGATTACCAGTGGTACATTTCTAATTTGGTAATGTGGCATATGAAGCACTGTTGATCATTTGTTGATCGAAGCATGGCTTTTATGAAAAGCATAGCTTTGTGGACGAGACTTCGTCGAACCTCACAACGCGGTTATGGTCGAAACAGGAATCGTAGCAGCAAGGTTATTTGAGGGTAGCACCTTGTGAGGGTATGTCCATTTCCTTCTGGATTATGGGTGGTATCATGGTGTGGAGCCCAGATACTTACTTTGTGGTTGCTGCAAACTTATTGCTTTGTGGTTGTTGGTTGAAAGGTACCTCGGATAAAGGTCACAAACGACCGGGGGATGGCATGCTCGTGTCAGTAGTTACCTAGTTACAGAGGTAACCCGGCCTTGTCTACCAGAGATCCGGTTAGGTTCTCAGAGGCGTCCCTCCAGAGACGTTCCATTTTATTCGGGAAGTTCCTTTGCCCGACCATTTGTTGGAAAATCCAAACAAAATAATATGTGCCATGTACGGTTTTATTTGTACAACCCGCCATGGAATGTGGCGGTAACCTGCTATTGAACATGGTAGCTATAGTAGGCATAAGTGCGAAATGCCTATGCTGGCTAAGATTAATATTATATTTTCGAAAGGTTTTCTGCACTATACACTAATAATAATATCAAATGGTTTTCGCGTATCAAGCATTTTTGACTATCATAAGGAGAAATCTCCTCCAAGTTTGCGCTTGCATTATGTGTGTGGCGGGAGGCCTTATGGTAGTTTCATTTTCCAAAAAGCATTTCGGATTTATTTTAAAATCTTTTGTTTGTTTTTAAAGATAAACTGTTTTCGTTTGCTCATACCAGTCCCACGACTGACCTGGAGTTTATTGTTCCTTTCCTAAACTCTGGGTGCCCACTATTTTCCACACGGGCAGTCCAGAGTTGGGTTTTTCAGATAGTAGATAGTAAATATCGATTTGATACGCTTCAGCTTTCTCTTTGGAATTCTTTGGAGTCTTTGGATTCACGGACTGTACTTGCTTAGCTTGGTGCAACGTGATGGTGGTTCGAGCTTGTGGTTTGGAGTTTTAGCTTTGGAGCATTGGATTGGAGTTATCTCTTGGCAATTGGTTTTCCGCTGTTGTTTATTGACTCTGTTATTCTTGTATCATTTTGATATCATTGTTGTATATCATTGGATATTGTATTCATTGGAGTTGTATATGACATTCATTTCTTTTTCTTCCGCTGTGTTGTTATACTTGATGTGTTATAAGCTCCGGCACGACTCAAATTTCAATGTTTAAATTTGCGGCATTCAAGTACTAGTGGAGTACGGATGTCGATTTTCGAATGCTGGAATTTGGATCGTGACATTTTGGTATCAGAGCTGAAGGTTGAAACTTTAGCTCAGGAGTATAACAAATTAAGTAACTCGTTAGAGATAGGGTGAAGTATACCATAGAATGAGTAATCCTTAAGATATCCGTTCAAATGCCTCAGTAAATTCTCTTACTATCCACTGATAGGGAGTATGAGTGCAAGAAGAGGATGAGATAGGGGACAAGGGAGTACGACTACAAATGGTCGATACCCTGCAATAGCGGAAACAATCTTTCTCTATCAATCTCCTTTGATTCGTCTTTTCAATTCTTTGATGGTTCCTGGCAGCTCCAGGAAGAAGCTTTGACATATTTATATGGAACACAAACCCCAGATGGGTCAGAATTGTTTGTTTGGATGAATTGTTTGCTTTGGTTGCTATGGTTGATAGATATATTTTGGTTGTTTAGACTGAAAGTTTTGGGATTGTATCCATATATCTGTCTATTCTTTGGGGTATTCTGACTTGAGCTTGGAATCCATACCCAGTGTTTGAGAATTATGGAATATTAAATTCATTTATTTGTTCTTTTGGGTCTCGATATATTCTACGAGTGTTAGTTATCTTTTGAACTAACCAATACTCCTGTGTATTCGTAGATCTGGATGACCCGAGTATCTTGATTCGTTCTTGTATCCATTATTGATATTCTGATTTGGTAAGCCAAATGCAGAATAGATACCCAGTTTGATTTCGAAACTGTCTCTCTATCTTTGTGAATCCATTTTTTGTTGTCTCCCTGCTTTCAAATTTCGAGGACGAAATTTTCTTAAGGGGGGAAACTGTAACGATCCCGATTTTTAAGCTAAATTTAAATTGTTAATTAATTTAATTTTAGAATTTAATTGTGAATTAATTGTGAGTTAATTTGAATTTTTCTAAATTTTATAAAGATATGTGTTTGGTTTGTGTTTATATATATATATATATATATATATAAATAATAATTTGAGATTTGAATTTCAAATTCAAGTGTTAATATATTGAAATTTAATTGGACTTAAAGAAATTTATATTTGAAACAAAAATATAATAAGTATGGTTACTTAAGTTTAAGATGAAAATTTTAAAATAAGTATTTGTTAACAAGTTTAATATCTTAAGTTTAAAAATATAAATGTATTGAAAATAAAAATTGTATTTACAAACTTATAAATATTTATTAGTAATGTATAATTTAATTTTAAACCATTGTTCTTTAATTTGTATAAGTATAAATAATACATAACAAAGTATTAAATAATTGTTTTTAACATTTAAAACATAATAAGTATAATTTGAGAATATACATGTGTGAATATAAAGTAATTTATAAAATGATAGGGGTTAAAACAAAATTTATAATTAAATTTAACAAAAGGATTTAAACATAAAAAGTTTATATTATAACAAGTGTAACCATTTTGAATTATATTAAGACATTTGTAAAATGAGTGATAACATATGTTACATTGATTAGCAAGTGGCAAATTTCCTTTAGATTTAATTTTAGTAAAACAAAAACCAGGCTTCTTCATTTCTCAACTAAGTTTTTTTCTTTCTTTCTTTACCAAATCTGAATGAAATCAAAACCATTTTTCAATCTAAAACTTGAAACAAAACAGAAAATATAAAAGAAACAAACCAGATCAAAAGAAAAATGGAAATCAAAAATCCAAAGTTTCAAGCCTGGAAACTCAAGCCTGGAGTTTAATCTATAATCAATGCAAGATTCAACTCAGTTTGGATTCAGATCATCTCAACATAATCATGATCCATATCAAAATTCAGCAAGCAAAACAAGATCAAAGCAAAGTTTAAATCAAATCTGGAAAATGAAATCAAAAGAAGATCAAGCAAAACAAATGCAAGGTCAGGAACAAAAGTTCAAATCAGTTTCAAAAACAGTTTCAAATCAAAAGCAAGTGCAGATTACTTAGAAAACAAATCAAAATCCTGAAGCAACAAAAAAATTCAAGAGAAATTCACTGTCTCTGTTTTCTTCAATATCAAGTGAGCAAAACCCAACCTGATATATTTTTGAATGATCTGTGAAATTTTCTCTCAAATGTGCTTGATGATGCTTTGGTTATGCTTGCATGTTTTGATGATGTGCATGCCTATATTTAGGCTCTATTCTTATTACAAGTTTTCAAAACTTGTAAGAAATTTCGAAAGCATCCTATCTAGATGATTTCAGTATTTGATTTCTAAACGAAAAGTAATTATAACTATGAAATGCTAATTTTAAAAGTAATTTCATGAACATTTATTTTGAAGTTATTTTTAAAATAGAAATAATAGAGATGATCAGATTTTAAACCAAAAATTCGAATGTCAGAATTTCGATTTTTAATTATAGAAATGAATTCATACTTCAAATTCACGATTTATGGTAATCGTTTTAGAATTTTTAAAAGGGTATTCATGAAGAACTCTTAAGTTGAATGGAATGTGAATTTTTGTCAATTCCTGATAATCAACAGTGAATCATGAATTATGATTCATGGTGAAAATGGCTTGGATGCGGTAGAATCGTGAAAAAATACTCGCGAATTTTATAATATGCTGGGGTGATAGATTGACATGATTTTAGGGTTTCGTACCCAGATATTGTCGACGAGGTTTGGGGAGCAATTTCGATGTTGTTAATGATTAATAGGCAATCGCATGTGAGGGAGATAGTTCGTCGTGTTGTGGCACGTCTCTGGGCAGAGCGACAGGATTTTCGGTGATCAGTTTGGGTGACGCGATGTGATTTCGCCATGGTGTTTGGGTTTCCAGTAGGAACTGGAATGCTCAATTTTAAATTTCATCGTGATTGACGAATTTGAGTAGTTGTGTGTGTCGACGTGATGATCGTTGACTTGTCGAGTATCGCCATGGTGATCGGAGTTGGTCAGTTGACTCGTGCACGTGCACGAATATTGTTGCGTATCTTTTGATTTGGGGAAGATGATGGTGGCTCGGGAGCAAACGCGAAGAAACACGAGCAACAACTCGAAACAACGGGTAGGAGAAGATTACCCGATGACAAGCTCGGGTAAACTAGTGTTGTGCTCGGGTCGGTGGGGTTTTAGAATTTTAGGGAAATATTTAAACAAGTTAAACTATATATAAAAGTTTAAAACAAGGTTTAAAAAATGTAGAAGGGTGAAGTGTAACGGCCCGTAAATTTAGTGGATTAAAATTGGTTAAAATTTATAAGTTTTGTAATTTAATTTAGTAGAAAAGGATTTTTACCTGGATATAAAATTTAATATGAGAAATTAATGAAATTATTAAATTGATTTAAAGCAATAAAGTAGTGTAAACGGTAGTTGGAATAAAGTAAGCAATTATGTTAATGCAAGTGGATCATTTATAAACTTAAATGAAACATTCCAATTTAATAGAGTTATTCGAATGTTATGACTTATTTTAAAGGTAAAAATTGGATTTAATTGGAATTTGTTATATTTGGTTTAAATAGGAAAGGAGTAATACAAAAGTAACTGTGAATAGTGAAGTCGCAACTGTAAATGGAAGAAATTGAAATAAGGGGCAATAAACATTGAATAAATTAATAGGAATAAATGCCAACATTGAATTGTTATAAATGTAATTAAATATTACAAGTGTGTGAAACGCAAAGATAAGGGTTAAGAGTTGTTGGAATGGGTATATTAAAATAATAATAAAGTGTGAATAAAAAATTTGATTGGTTATATTAATTGAAGGGAATTCAAATTTGTTCGGAAATGTAAATGGAATAAATGAAGTTATGCAGTAATGAATGAATAAATAAAAATATTGCAATAAAATAGGAAACTAACATAACATTTATAAGTGATAACGAACATTGGTAAGGAATAAATGAGAACAATTGAAATAAAACTTAAAGGTAAATAAAAGTTGAATAGTTACCATTGTAAGATACCTATTTGGGTAGTTGATAAACTTTAATGTGAAATGGATTGAAAACTTTTGGCCAAATTTGGGTAGTTAGTGTAGTTTTGATTTGTCATTGTAGTTTCTTAATTCTATAAGATGCAATCAATGTTAACTTTATTTTAATACGACGTTTTGGGTGATTTAAGAAGTGAAAAACCAAGATTTATTTATTTATTTGAAATTTGAAATCAAATTTGTGGATTTATTGCAAATAAGTGAAATTAATGTTTAACTATTACGTTAAGAGGGTCTAATAAATTAAAAGGGGAAATCAATAGGGATTAATCTAATTTAAGGTTATATTAATATAAATTTGGGTAAAAAGGTGTTGGACCAAGGAAATAATATTAATTGGTTTTAGAAACCTTAATTTAAAATGTGAAGGAGACAAGATTTCACGTCATAACCATTTGTACAAATCCAGGATGTATGTAGAAGTATTAATGGAATAAAACGGAAACAAATGTTGAATAAAAAGAATAGGAATCAACATTTATTATTTAATTGGATTCAACTACGATAGTATGATGTATTGCCATTAAATGAAAATTTAATATATAGAATATTGCCTAAAAGGAAAAGTAGATGAAATCTAAAGAAATAAATGAAGACAATAGAGAACTAATGAAAAATTTTCTCTCTTTGATAATAATAGACTGAATAACAGAATGAAAATGAAATTTTTGAAAATTTAATTTACAAATTCTAAATTCAATGAATTTGAGATAAGCACTGAAGATTGTTAGAAATGTCAACTATGTTATTAGATCATAAGTTTGGACCACAAATAAAATTCTAAAAAACAATAAAACTACAATGAAGCAATGAACTGGAAGGTTCTAACGCGTATTAGAATATAATTTAATAACAGGAATTGGAATACTAAATGTCAGTTTTAATGATGAGTTAAATCAATATTGATTGATAAAGAAAAAGATTTATTTAGTATGTAATTTAATGCTTGTTGGAAACTGTAATTTTATAAACATGTTGCTTGACTATAAATAAGGATTACAATGTTCACGTATTTATTTAATTTATTTCATCAATTAGGGTCTGTTTTGAAGTGGAAGATTAAAATTAATTGGAAATAAATTTATTAAAATCTTTCAATTGAAAAAGGAAAAGAAACAAAGTGCAATTAATAAAATTAATGTAAGAATGTTTTCATTATGAATGTACATTATTTGGAAATATAAGAATGGATTTAATATTGTATAAGTTGATCACTTTAGAATATAAGAATGCTTACATTTATGAATTACAAGTAACGAATAAGCATTTTAAAAAAATAAAAGAATGTTGAGGAAATAAAGTGAACGTTTCCATTCTGAATATAAATATAACGTTGTAAAAAGAGAGGATTGAATTTTTAAAACAACATTTTACAGTAGTTAAATAGCAGGCATAGGTTGCATGGAAGTGATTTTATTACTAACCTTGAAATTTAAAACAAATTAAATAATTGAGTTCATAATTACGTGTCGAGAAAAATGTTATTTTTAAATTTGAATTTTTAAATCATGGTTCATATTTTATTTATGTATCCGCTGTCCCCGTTATGTAAATTGGTCTTTTTAAATTTAGTTATGTTGTGGTAACTAAATCTTTAATGAATGTCAAATTTGGTATGTTTGGGGTTAAAAAAAATTAATTGGGTGAACAAATGTTTTGAAATTTGAATTCTAAAAGTTTGTTTATAGAGTAGAGTTGGTCCATTCATTCCCTTTCTAATTAATAATTGTCACACTTTTTTTTCATTGTTTACTCATTTGTTCCATTATTCATTTCCATTTACATGGTCTAAAGCCTTTTCATTTCATGAACGTTACATAATTTTCATATTTTTAATTCTTTCTTTCACCTCTTTTAATATCTACCATTTTTATTGGGTTGTTCATATTTTACTTTATTTCAATTCCTACTTTGTTTATATTTAGCTTTATTAGCTTTTCACTAGTTTCATTCCTCATTCTTGTAGCTTCATTTCATTTTTTTTTTAAATTTCATCTTCTATAGCTTCATTTTTTGTCACTCTTCACCTTCCTTCTTCCTTTTTTTATGTTTCTTCTTCAAATTTCCTTTCTCTCTTTTTTTTCCTAAAGCTTTTTTTTCCTCTTTCTTCTTCTTATTCTTCAAATCTTCTTCTTTTTCAAAGTTTCCTTCTTCTTTTTTTGTTGTTCTTCTTCTTCTTTAAATTTTTTTCTTTTTTTTCTCTTTTAAACCTTCTCTTCTTTCCATGTCTTTTTCTTCAAATCCAGATTTATATAATCTTCTCTTCAAAACTTTCTATAAAAAAAAATATTAAGATAGCAAGGAAAACAAAACAAAATGAGAAAGTAGTTGCAGATCCAAATCTGGCTAAGCAAAAAGGTACGCAATACTAAAAATTCCATTGCAAGTTAAATAAAATATATGATGTGATATATAATTTCTTTTTTTCTTTTTTTGAAATTTCAATCACCATTAATGCGTATAACTTTCTCCTACGAACTCAGTTTCACACGCGGTTTTCTCCGCTAGGTTCGTATTGAAATTCTGGATGCTTTGACGCTGGTTTGAACGAATTCTGAGACCGTCGAAATTTTGGGGTTTAATCGGATTTAAATTCGATTTAAATCCCAAAGGTGAGTGTTTTAACCCACTCACAACTTCTAGAATTTCTTATGTTTGTTAAATTGACTTAAGATATGAGTAGAAATTAATTTATGGCTGTTTGGCATGTTTTATTCATCATCTCTGTTAAATCGCATTTATTTAATTTAACTGTTAATTAATTTTATTTATTGCATATAATTTTACAGATAGAATTTATTTATTTGCGTATTAACTGCCGGTCATAGTTATGTTTATTTTCATATTCATATTAACTGCTAGTTAAATTTACTTTTGCATATAAACTGCTAGTTAACAGTTATTGAATTTATTATTGAATATAAACTATTGGTTAATACATGTTATTTATTACCTGTATAATTTATATGCTCTATATCGGTGATTGTTTAAATTGGATGATGATTGCAAATAATGGTTGATGGTTGATATTTGGATGAATGGATGCTGCATTTATATTGTATAAACTTCAAGTCATCATGTATTTTCATTTCATTCAGGATTGCGGTTTGAAATGATATACAACCGCATTTTTATTTTAAATTGCGGATTGAAATGATAAACATCTGTATCACTTGACCATAGGGTAGAAAATTTTATACAGGCACCGCAGTAAATATATAAAATTATTTTTGAAATGTTTTACTATGGTTTTGTAAAGCTATATATATACATATATATGGTTTATGGGATATTGATTTGGTTATTTATATATATAGTAAATTTTCGGTTTTTAAGCTTTGTATAAATTTGATTTGAAGTATAAAATAAAGTTTGATTTTTAAGATCAAATACGATTAAGCCTTTATTTAAAATCTAATTTCTGGAGTTTTTATGGCTTAAATGAGAATAAGGTTGGAAGATGAATATTAAGTTAAATTGAAATTTAATAAAAATTAAAATTTTAAAGGATATGATTTTTATAACTTGATTTTTTTGTAAAGTGATTTAAATGAATATCAGGTTGATTTAATTGAATATATCAAGTTTAATAAATTGAAAGACCAATTATGTGAAGTTAAAGGTTTTACTTAAATTATATTGAATTCATTAAGTAAACATTTCAAGTCTAAATAATAAGTAATTGAATTTGATATATATGGGTTTGTCAAATGAGTTTGTTTTTGAAATGGTGAAATATTTAAAGCTTTGAAACATAAGAATTAAAAATGGTATTTGGAAGTTTAAATCGATATTTGGAATTGATTTGTGAAATGTAAAGAAGCTATTTTGTTTTATAAAGGAAATTTAATTTTTAACCATTTGAGAGATGGAAATTTGTTTCAAAGTATGATTTTCAAGGTAGTAAAATTTGGAAATATTATATTCCAGAGTTTTGATTTCTAAATATTTTACTTTGAAAACCCTATGAGTTTGGGAAGAATATATATTGGTAAAAAAAATGACATTATACGGGTTTGGGCCTAAATGATATCGTATTGATTTGGGGTTTTAAAAATATAAACGATATCGTATTTATATGGGTTTAAAATGGATATTTTATTCTGTTTTTAAAGTATAATCATTTTAAATGACCGCGGTGTTATAATAACGTTTGGTTGTTGAAGAGACCGGGATCGGAAGTTGCCATACTCTCTGCCAACTCCGAAAACCACTTTAACAACCGTGTACGCGGTGGAGATTCCAGAATGAAGTAGGATGGTGGCGGCGTTTCCTTTGAGGTAAATACGTGGACCCGACTCCCGTGAGTTGGCATAAGGTGGCTAAAACAGGAGCGATTCTCGGGCCAATGAGTTCATTCCTCTGATCGGACACTCCTCTTCGATATTATACTTTGACTTTGGATTGATTCAGTGGCCACTTTTACTTTGATTTTTGGGGGAGTTTGTTCGAGGTGGGCGGTAGCTGCGGCTACGCGTTTCCATCAGCCCGGATAGCAATTGGTATATCTACCCTGGCATTGCCTAGTTGTGCCGTGTCACCTACTATACCGAGCCTTCACTACGAGTTTCTATTTGTGTCGTACCTATGGAGTGTCTTCTCGTAGTCTCCCGATCAGGAGATATGCAGGCACTGTATAGACTATTAGCACTATTACGTGTTAAGGTGGAAAATGTAAAGCCTTAACGCTATTTTAAAGTAAGTTTATTTTACAATTAGAGACTATTATAATAGCGCAATATACTACATAGTAAATAGTTTAACGGATCCTTAGGAGATGTAAATCCCGAGCATCTTTTGAGTTACTGCACTCATATTTATTTCTGTTAATTTACCTCACATAAGATCTTTTAGTTTGACTCAAGTGTTTTTGTCTTTTCAAATTCGCTCGGGTCAGTCCGAGCGTTTCAGGATCGAAGACTTTAGCTCTGGAGGACGAAGACGGAGATTTCTACTATTATTATTATTTATATTCCACTACACTCATATTGTTCCGCTGCATTGTTATATGGTATGTGTACTCTGATATGTATTGTATAGATAAAATCAAAGGTTTTGTAAAACAGCTTCATGAACTGTATATTTTGATTATTATATTTTATCCTTCCGCTGTGAGATTCTGTTTAGTTTTATTTCTTTCTCGTTTTTCTTATTTACCCCATAACAATCCGTCATTCCGTATGGGTTGAATTGGCATGTGTGTCGATTTAAATCGTGCGAAAAGGCGGGACGTTACATGAAGAAAGCTTAAAAGGGTAATGACGAATTTAATCAAGTTTTTCAAATTTATAAATCATGATTTAGAAGTTAAAATGAAAATTTAATAAGTTTTAACTAAGTTTCAAAATTTCAAATTTTTATGTTGAATATTTAAAATTGATTTGTTTATTTTGTTTTTCTAACGCTTTCAAATGGAATTTTATAATTAATTATTAAGGAAGGTAATTAATTTATCAATATGATTAATTAAAGGATTATTTGTTTCAAATCAAGGTGATTGATTTAATTTTGTTACTCAATCAAGAACTAAGGTAAAACAATTACACGATTAAGGTTAATTAAATAATGATTTAAAGATAAATTAATTAATTAACGAAAGTATTTAAGGAATGATTTATTAATAAAGGTAATTAATTGTTAATTAAGTAATTAAGGATAATTAATTGCTCAGAGGTAATTACTTAATTAAAAGTAATTAATTTATCATTGAAGGTTGATTAACCAAGTGATCAAGAATAAGTAATTTAAGGAATAATTAATTAATGTGGTTAATTAACACTACACCAAAACAGGCAAATCCTAACATTTATAAGTGTTACAAATAATTTCAGTAACACTTTTTAAGTGTTACTAATGGACTGTGAGGAATGAAGCGGTCAAATTTGTGACACTTATAAGTGTTACGAACATACGTATTACTAACACTTATAAGTGTTGGTACAGAAATATACGGTAACACTTATAAGTGTTGGTACAGAAATATACGGTAACGCTTATAAGTGTTGGAACAGAAATATGGGGTAACGCTTGTATGTGTTGGTAAAGAAATATACGGCAACGCTTATAAGTGTTGGTACAGAAATATACGGTAACGCTTAAAAGTGTTGGTACAGAAACATGGGGAAACGCTTATAAGTGTTGGTAAAGAAATATACGACAACGCTTATAAGTGTTGGTACAGAAATATACGGTAACGCTTATAAGTGTTGGAAAATGATTATTTAGTAACAATTAATATTTAATTCGTAAAACAAATGAATATAATATCAATTCAATATGAAGCCCATATCATATATAAATATCTCATAAATGAAGATGTCCATATCATATATAATTCATCATATCAATTCAATATGAAGTCTAAAATGCTTCAATATCTCAAATGCAACAATATCATATTTAGATAATACTATAATATGAGCTAAACTTTCCAATTTAAAAATACCACAATATCATACCCAAATTACAATATAATTTTAGATACTGCGAAGACGAAACACAGGCCATAAGTCGTATGTGTTTGCTTCCTCGTTACCGCTACATTCCAACTTCTGTTTTTCTTCCTCTTCCTCCATAAGTGCCTGCATTCAATACGTTCAGAAGATTAGCGGTTGAGAAGCAATAAGATAAATAATAAGTAATTGGACACGTTGTGATTATATCAAATGACATAAAAGTTTGTATTAATTTGAGGGTTTGGTCAGGGTTTTATTATTGACATACACGTGTATATTCTTTAGAGTAAAATCCACAATAATGAAATAGACTTTTGTTAGATGCAAAACAGATAAAGAACCACCTAGTTGAACATCTTAAAAGCTGCATCCAGATATATAGCATGGTGCATAACAACATTTTCAAAGTTCAACCTGCAGACCTCCACTTGCAACTCCTCTCCTCTGCCATACATACATACTTTCAACAGAAACAACCCATTTCAGTCAACCAGTTCACAACATCACTGCCAACACCTCACATATCACTACGCATCTACTTCAACCCGTCACAACTTCTTCTAACAACATTTACCATCAACTCCATTGCTCACTAAAACTGCTCCAAAACTGCTCATCAAAACTCACCAGAACTGCTCACCAACTCCACATACACAACTCACCATACATAACACAAAAACTGCTCACCAAAACACACACAAAAACATACAACATCAACTCCACAAAAGCATTCACCGTGCTGCCTATCTCTGTGCTTTCAAATACATTCTCCACTACTTCAACTTCCACACTTCAAACAACACCTTCAACTAGAAACCAGCAGCCGCACTATTTCCTGAACAACACCAAACATTTCACCAGCTCTGCCCTCTGCCACAATCCCTCTGCCAATATACATTTCAACATAGCAGTTCACAACCATTAACTTCTCACCACCACAACTTATTATTCCTTTACTGTTGCAACATCATCTCACAGCAACCCAACTACTTCGTAGATATAAAACTTCCAACCAACTACATCCATCAAAACTGCCCTGCCAACTACCATACAAGCATATACCACCCTGAAACATCACCAGAACATCTGTGCACTAGCCACTGCAGTGCACACCACCAGAACAATTTACAACTGTCCATCCTCCTTGCTACTGCACCTACTCCCCCTACCCATTTGTCATCAAACCTGTTGCCTTGTCACTATCCTCCCACACACAATTCACTGATCTTCCAACAATTCACCACAATTCTCTCTAACCAATCCATAACTATGACAACCCTCGTCGAAAAAACACCAGTCACTCCTTTCCTCTGCTGTAACATCCTCTGTCACTCTACTTCTTCGCCACTACATTTCAACACTGTCCACCTACTACCTCAATTACAACCAAATTTCCCACAACTTCACCTTTCTGCACATCAACTTTCTGCCAGCCTGCATAAACAGTATACAACCACTAACATTTCCATTACTGGATACCATATTCCTCCTGTCACCTCCTTGCCAACATCATACTCCCCACCACTTCATATCACTGCAATTTTGTAGACTCCCCAAACCATCCATTCCAAGTTGCAGTTCATCACCCCATACTTCAACAACAAACCTCACAGCAACCAGAAAACCATGCACCACAGTTCAACCCCTGCTAAATAACAATCACTCTTCACATTATCTGTCATTCAAGTCATCAAGCTTTAACTACATCTCAACTTGCATTCCTCCTTCACCTCACACAGTACAAACCAAAGCAACCTGTTACATCATCTACACCATACAACCACCACCACTGTTCAAGCC
Source organism: Allium cepa (assembly GCA_030765085.1). Classification (NCBI taxonomy): domain Eukaryota; kingdom Viridiplantae; phylum Streptophyta; class Magnoliopsida; order Asparagales; family Amaryllidaceae; genus Allium; species Allium cepa. The sequence goes on from CM060929.1 coordinate 890,582,889, forward strand.
ACTGCACCACACTCTTACAATTCCTCGACCAATCCCTCTGTCATCAAACCTGCTACATCCCTCTCCTTTCACAAAACTGCTCCAGCCTCTTACCCAAACTGCTACCATTAGCTTTCTCCGACACTCCTCCATCAAACCACTGCAGCAGTTCCACCAAACCAACCACCTTCGGCACTAACAGGCTTCAAACCACTGCATCACCCACCACGTCATCAAATACAAACCAAACTTCCCATCCAAACAGTACATCACGACTGTCCACTATCTGCCATCAGTCCTACCACCGCTTGAAACATCCGCTCTACAAACATCCGCTTGAAACCACCCACTATCTAGTTCCTTTTGCATTTCTAATTTAAAAAAAGACTTTGCATTTCATTTCAGAAACAAAAAAATTATTGTTTGCTTTACCGTTCCAAATACAAATACCGCCTTTCATTTCTAGTAGCTTCAAACATTTCATAGTATACAAATACAAATACAATTTCACCATTTCAATTGTTTGATAACTGCCCTGCACATCCTCCTCTGTGTCATACATAAACTCTGCACACATCACCCCCTACTGCCATCAATATCAAACTTGCCACCCATTAATCACACTACAACATCTACATCCAAGACTCCCCCTAAACCTCTCTACACACTCACATACCACCACAAAACCATAACATCATCCAATAACTTATAACCTCTCTGTTACATTTTTCTATGCTGTCATAATATCCACATTACTGTGCCTCCAACCTTGCCACTTCCCAATCTCCCCTGCACCCAAACTTCATTTTTTCCAGCAACTATTAAACTACTGCATACTTCACACAATCAACTCAACATTTCTATTCACCAACCTGCATAACCTCCTCTTCCACTATAAACGGTTGCATATTCACCAAATAACACAACATATCACTGCCTCTATCATTTCTTCATCATATTCCCCAAACATATTCACCAAACACCATTACTTGACCATCCACAGTACCACCATATCAACATCCCTCTGTCATTTTTGTACCATCCTCATCGACATCTAACTACATAACCATCCTTGTCTCTGCATATCACTGCTTCCTTACAAACCAACCCATATCAAAAAACTGCACATACTTGCCACATCCAATTGCTCTCACAGCAGTGTCTGGATTAAAGTCTAAGTATTAAAAATAAACCAATGGTTAAATTTAATATTTAAGCAAATTCAAGTAACTATCATTCATTAATTTGTTTGATGAATACATATTCGATGAAAATAATTAGACTCTTTGATGCAGTATTGGTTATTTTTATAAAAGATATATAGTTAGAGATGATTCCAAAATATTGAATCCTACACTAATAAAATGTAAAATACAAATATATACAACGTTGTCCTCTAGTTATAATAATTTTTTAAGGTAGATGCCAAATATAAACGAAAATTTAAATGCCATACAAAATTATATTTTTAGAAAAATGATTTTATTTATAATTATATGAGATTTTCTTTAATTAAAATACTCAAAATAATATCTTTTTCACAATGTAAGCTAAAACTATACATGAATTAAAATAAAAATGCATTTGATGTCAGGCTAGAGTAAATGAATAAGTAATTAACTCACACATACATTTCTCACAACTACTTACACCTTTTCTACCACAACCTCATCATTTCTCCAATCAATCTTGCTCACCTCTGCCATAACAATACAAACTGCCACCGCTTCCATTGTCACCTTCACTTACCTCTGAAATGATCTTCATTGCCATCAAACAAACACTACTGCATATAAACTCTGACCTCACCGCTACATTTCAACCCCTGCCATACTTCAACCACATACACAGCCACCATAACCAACAATGACTTACTCATACATTAGTGCACATCCATCCAATCGTAGTACACATTCGTATAACTCCTCCTGCACATACATTTTACTTCAGAAAACCTGCAACACTTCTACAAACAATCTCCCATACATCACCCATAACAACAGGAAGCAACAACAATAACCCACTCACCATCTGCCTCACCTTTGCATTGCCACATTCTCCAGCATTCAAGCACCACCAAACTTCTTCACCAACCACAACAGAAGCCGGATACAGTCTCCTCCACTGTTAATTAGCAAATAAGCATTCGTTCTAAAGTTCTTTATTCTAAATCTGACAGTTAGTCAGATTAATGGTTAATTAGCAGCTTTGTGCTTTTGAAGCACTTCAAAGCTTGATTCTCTGACTGTAAATATTAAAAAGAAAAGATGCCACGGTATTCTGTTTTCATACATTTTGGGTTTATGGGAGGTGCATGCATTTGACGATTGGAATAGATTTGCGACATATTGTATTTAAAATTAATGTTGGAAATCGATGGAAGAACTTGTCCAGATTTGTAGAACAACGTATGAAAGAACTTACATAGGCTTTTGCCGCAGATGGAAGAACTTGTCCAGATTTCTTATTTATATGTCCCGCCTTCCAAACCATTGTCTGCGTAACTTTCTCTTTCGGATTTTCCTTGACCTGCAAGAACAAATATTTTTAAACTAATTAACTATTCATTATTAATATTTACAAGAAATATTTTTTATACTATTTCTTACCATTTTGTCGTAAACTCTACGGTATGATTTTCTTCCTAGTGTATGAGTGATAGTATTTTTAGCTTTGGCTTCGACGTTTTTCCTACATTGCTCTTTTTTTTATCTGAATATTCATTATCCATAAACTTTTCCCACCATACTTTTCCCACAATACCATGGATATTGTTGAATCCATACTTTATGTTATGATGTGATATGGCTATGTAGCTTCGCGTTATGCATTCATTTACTCAAAAATATATTCATTTGTGATCAAATATTTGAAATTTTACCATATAAATCTGTTATGTAACGATGTATGCACCAACGTTAGCAATATAGATCATCTTCTCGGAATTATATAATATTTCTAAACTTGTAGCTTTCTCAAGCAACATTTCAATTCAAAGTTGAGAACAAATATTTTCGACGGTTCAAATTAATTTATAATTTTAAGTGAGTAAAAAATTCCAAAATAAACATAAATTTGTAAAGGTTGTACATGATTAAAACATCACTACCACGAAATAATAATTTAATAAAGACGTGTATGTAGTATGTACAAAGAAAAGTTGATGGGGAAATTTCAAGGGAATAAAAGAATGAGCTCAGCATTTCTTTCAGCACGCCACACCTGAATACTTCGAAATCTAGATAACAGGTTAGGACCGAGCAAAGGTAACCAAATACATCACCTGACATGCATAGATTTGGATCGAAGATAATTCAATATGTACTCCACCTCATGCAAGGTCAAATTGAATCAAGTTATAAAAATATAGTATACAAAACGAAAATATGTTCAATAAATCAAAATTATTTACAAGAGTATTTGATTTAAACATTCCAATTTTAGCACATTTGTTTGTTAGTTCCTTTTATTATACGGGGATGGTTAAGTTAGCATGGGTAGGATCGAATAAAATAAGAAAACTACATCTTATATGCAACATCCGTTGAAGTTGGCTTTGGTAATTTGAAATTTTATATTGGTCAAGTTTCAACTTAATTATGTCACCCGAAATGTTCCAACTTGGTCTAATATTTTAAAAAATGTACTTGGTTTGCTAGCAACAATCAACCACCAGGCAATTTTGCGTGAATAATAATAGTTTTGGCAGACAACGTTATCAACACCAACATGCATATCTGTACCTACATAAAATTACATTATCTACTAGAATCATTATATTTATCCAATAATGTTGAGCTCCATGCGTAGTCATTTCATTTCAGCGGTGGTGAAGTAACCACAGCGAACTTGCAAGGCACACTGTCAGCCAAAATCAAGCAAAAACTACTTTCCTACCTTGAAGATACCAAGGCAAATTCGTACTATACTTTGTATGCTGTACTGTATGAACGTGATAGTTATCAATTCCAGATCAGAATATTTATGGAGAACGAGGATTTTGTTAGCATTTCATATAAAAGGTGCTTAGTGTCAATACTCAATAAACACTTATTGTTACAAGTTACTCCAAGTTAATTACCAAAGCAATAAACTCATTTGCAGTGTTTACCACCACCGCCGCCGCCGCTCATGGTCGTAAATTATAATACAAAGAGACGGGGAAATTGAAGTGTGAAGTGCAATTTTATGGAAAAATGCAGGGTGAGACAAAAAATTCACGAGTTGTCGATTAATTTATTAATGGATGCAGCTAGCCATCTAATAAACATAAAATTGGAATTGAAAACAAATGCAATTAAACTAATTTCACTTCATTAACCAAACCGACAAAACATTTACAAAATCATCATAAACCCACTTCGACAATCTTACCTGCTACAAACCCGAAGCTAGCAAACAAACATCATACAATAAAAGCAACCAGAAGTGCAAGTGCAGGTGAAACAAAAGAAAAAGGAAGGCATAAAATTCATTGAACATCAACATGTCAACCAATGTCATAAACTGATAAACATTTTTGAACAATTTGGGTTTGACCAGAACAAAGTGGAATCGAATAATTTGGGTTTGTCCAGAACAATGTGCCATCGAACAAATATAAATCGAACAATCATAACTAAAAGAAAATACCTGATTCAAGGTTTGAAATCACAAGAGAGTTGCGAGAAGAACTTACGCGAGAAGAACGGGAGGGTTGCGCGAATGGGAATGGAACGCGCGAATGGGAATGGAACGCGGGAACCCTAATTAAGATTAAAAATTAGGCGGCCGACAGTGGAGATGGAAGGGAAAGCGTTAGAAAAACGATGCATGTACAAGATTACAAAAGGAACCAATTTTTGTGAGTTATTTACAAATTTACCAACTGTTCTAACATTTATAAGTGTTGTAAATTATAATTGATGTGTGGGGAAGTCTATAAAAAAATATTATTTATATTTCCCAACACCTTTTCAGGTATCCTAACACTTTTTTACTGTCACTAGGCTGTAACACTTATAAGTGTTAGAAATTAACAAATATAAAATGTTGCAAAATCCATGTTTTGGTGTAGTGTAATAAAGGTAATTAAATTAAGAATAATTAATTAAAGGTTAATTAATTTAAAATGATTAAGAAATCATTATTAATTAAGGGATAAGTAATTAAGATTCAATTCATTACAATTAAGGGTTAATTAATTAAGATAATTAATTAAAGAAATGATTTATTAATGAAGGTGGTTAAGACTTGATCAATTGTAGTTAATGATAATTAATCATTGATTAAAGATAATTAATAATTATGTGGTTAATTAAAATAAACCACACGATTTATTCATCTTAATTGAAGATGTTTGATTGTTACTGAATGTTGAGTGTTGGATTGATATCTCTGATATGTGACTGTAATGCTATGAGATATGAATTGCTTTATGCTGAATTGTAATATTTGTGATTGTTTCTGTGTGGATATGAAAACCCCTTGGCCCGTAAAACGGCATTTGAAATTCGATGCGACAGGGAGTCGGATTCCAGTTGGTTATCCGAAACCCACATCGAATCGTAACGATGAATCTTTGTTATTGATAAATTTACTTTATCTATGAATCTGTGAATGAAGATAAGCGTTATAGTTTATACCGCTGATCGATATTTATGCGCTTTAATCTGTGATGTGATGATTGTTGTTGCACTATTGGATAAAACCCCTGGACTACACTATACATACACAAATATGGATTGCACGTGGAAATCGGTTAAGTCATAGATTTTTAAAATAGTTTTGAATTTGAATTTTTAAAACAAATGGTTTTGGAAATGGATTGGGTTTAAAGTGAAAAACTTTTGAAAAGGTGTTTTAAAAATGAAAGTTATTTTAAATAACTTAATTAAGGTTTGAAATTTGAATAGTTTGATTTAAATTGGAATTCAATATCTGAAATTGAATTCTACATTTGGTATTTATGACGTAAAAAGATTATACAAACTATAAATGTTTTCATATAGGTTTTTAAACCATTTTAAAGGTATGGTTTTGAGAAATTAAATTTAACCCAAGTTTATATTTGAAAGGCCTTAACTCGTGTAAATTATAATCGGGTTTTCCAAAACGTAAACAAGTGGTTTCAAATAATAATAGCTTTTACATAAGGAAAGAATTTTTCAAATTATGACGAAAAGATTTCAAATTTGAAATAGAATGATTTTGAAAGCTATATCTTTGTGAAAGATAGTTGAACCCTATTTTGAAATTGAAGAGGATATTAAATGGTGTATCTTTTATATATAAAAGATTGAAACGGGAATTGTTTTGAAAGCTATGAAATGAGCCGTTTATTTAAAGACCGGATGAGTTAATCAAATTTGAAATGGAATTGTTTTGAAAAGCTATGAATGAATCTTTGTTTAAAAGATTGGTGAACCTTGTTTTAAACTGAAAGGGGTCTTAAAGTGAATCTTTTGTTTAAAAGAATTAAATGTGGAAATTGTTTAAACCATTGAAGGTTTTTGAAATGAAGATTTAACTGAAACCCCATATCCATATGGTTTTTAAATATTGCGCTCACTATTCGGTTTAGCCGGGAGAGGACCTTGTGTCATATAACTCATTCTGAATAATGATACGACGTTATGGATAGCATTTGCAGACCGGTGGTGAAGACCGGGTATTTGCAAGAACGATAGGATAACCTATCGATTGTCTTTGCACTGAGTTGCTACGGTATATAGATTCCCTAAGTGATGGGAAGTCCGATCGAGATTGTGGATGCCTGGATTGCAAGGGCTTCTTTGGAAGTGCCTTCGGTTCTGTTCGAACCCGGAACAGACTTGTATGGATGTGTGTCTGAAATTACACTTTGAGATGTAAAACCGGTTTCTATCAAATACATTTCTATTTGGTGGCGGAGATTTATTCTCTTAGCTTAACACCCTTCTCTGAGACGTACGAGCTCAGTGGTTATGTAATTGATGATTACCAGTGATACATTCCCAATTTGGGAATGTGGCATACGGAGCGCTGCTGATCATTTGTTGATCGAAGCATGGCTTTTGTGAAAAGCATAGCTTTGTGGACGAGACTTCGTCGAACCTCACAACCTGGTTATGGTCAAAATAAGAATTGTAGCAGCAAGGTTATTTGAGGGTAGAGCCCTTTGAGGGTCTGTCCATTTCCTTCTAGATTATGGGTGGTATCATGGTATGGAGCCCAGATACTTAATTTGTGGTTGCTGCAAACTTATTGCTTTGTGGTTATTGGTTGAGAGGTACCTCGGATAAAGTTCACAAACGACCGGGGGATGGCATGCTCGTGTCAGTTGTTACCTAGTTACAGAGGTAACCTGGCCTTGTCTAGCAGAGATCCGGTTAGGTTCTCGGGGGCGTCCCTCCAGAGGCGTTCCATTTTATTCGGGAAGTTTCTTTGCCCGACCATTTGTTGGAAATTCCAAACAAACAATACGCGCCCTGTACGGTTTTAGTCGTATAACCTGCCATGGAATGTGATGGTAACCTGCTATTGAACATGGTAGCTATTGTAGGCATTAGTGCGAAATGCCTATGCTGGCTAAGATTAATATTATATTTTCGAAAGGTTTTCTGCACTATACACTAATAATAATATCAAATGGTTTTCGCGTATCAAGCATTTTTGAATATCATAAGGAGAAATCTCCTCCAAGTTTGCGCTTGCATTGTGTGTGTGGCAGGAGGCCTTATGGTAGTTTCATTTTTCAAAAAGCATTGCGGATTTATTTTAAAATCTTTATTTTGTTTTTAAAGATAAAATGTTTTCGTTTGCTCATACCAGTCCCACGACTGACCCAGAGTTTATTGTTCCTTTCCTAAACTATGGGTGCTCACTATTTTCCACACGGCAGTCTAAATTTGGGTTTTTCAGATAGTAGATAGTAGATATCGATTTGATACGCTTCATCTTTCTCTTTGGAATTCTTTGGAGTCTTCGGATTCACGGACTGGACTTGCTTAGCTTGGTGCAACGTGATGGTGGTTCGAGCTTGTGGTTTGGAGTTTTAGCTTTGGAGCATTGGATTGGAGTTATCTCTTGGCTATTGGTTTTCCGCTGTTGTTTATTGACTCTGTTATTCTTGTATCATTTTGATATCATTGTTGTATATCATTGGATATTGTATTCATTAGAGTTGTATATGATATTCATTTCTTTATCTTCCACTGTGTTGTTATACATGATGTGTTATAAGCTCCGGCACGACTCGAATTTCAACGTTTGAATTTGCGGCATTCAAGTACTAGTGGAGTACGGATGTCAAATTTCGAACGCTGGAATTTGGATCGTGACAGCTTATTTACATTTCAACTTCACCAATGCAGTAGGGCATGATGATATTCTCACCGGACTGGTTGAAAAAGTTAGTAATATGCCTTAGGGAAAATTATGTAATTTGTTACATATATTAAATTCTGTAGTCAATCTTGTTCATAATAAAGCTGTTCATTTTTATTATATATTTTTTATTGTGATATAATCAATTAAGTAATATAATTTAAAGTATATTAATAAGAAATTCATTAAATAATCTGTATGATGAATGTAGTTAAAAATAGTTGTAATTAAGAGTAGCTAATCAAAAATGAAATTACATTTTGTTTTAAAAATTCCTGGTCTAGTTATTTTTGAGAACGGATATCGATATGTCTATTGAGACTAGATTGTGTAACTCTTCCTAAATGTTGGGCAGTTTATTATTTATGAGCGTTTGACCACCAAGGAGTAATATAATTGTAGTCATTAGGTAATTATGGAATGACTCGTCCAATAGTTTCCTGTTGGTTTATAACAACTAGGTCAAACGAAAAATATCAATATGACAATGTTACATAGTTTCCTCAACATGAGAATACCATGGAACTTCAATACGAATACTCCACCTTGGTTATAGTTAAATTATGACATGGCAGTCCATCGAACAACCATGGTAGGATCTGAGTTGAAGCATAGAAAGTGAAGCTATATTTAATAGAGAATTCATCTCCTTGGTTATATGTGGTTAGTATCCCGATCAGCTGTAGTCAACTAAAAGTTAAAATCTACGGCGATAATTAAATCATTGAGCCAAGGACTTTTCGTATGGTCTAACTGAATTAAATAAGGATGATATTGGAATTTTAACCAAAATCAATTTCCATAAATCCTAAAGTAATATAGTATTAAAGAAGGGAATATGTGCAAATAATCATTAATAAAAGAAAGTGCTTAAGAAACTGTAAAAATGGAATTTACCAAAAAATTCACCAAAAATGTCACACCACTTGCTAAGATGATGTGTGAACATTAATATTTGAATAGTTCAATGTTAATCACTGACTAAACACCTCTTATGAATTATTTAAAAAGACACACGATTTAATTAGTTTATAAAATGTAACAAAAATTAATATTTAAGAAATATTAATTAGTAATTTATTTGATGTTTTGTGTAATAACCCTAATTTTGACTAACGGTATTTAGAACATTTAAATGGACAAATTAAACAAAAAATGTTAATAGTTAAGGGATTGAGATTTGTTAATTAATAAGAGGTCGTGCTTCAATGAATGTACAAGCAAAAGAGGACTGAAAATAAGTAAGTAGGAGGGTTATGGTAAGGGTAAAATGGGGAACATCCTTCATTCCAATATCCTAAACTCTTTCATTCTCCATTCCTTGTTAATCTTAACATTCGTAAACAAAACTAAAAATCTTAGTGATCTCGGTTGGCCACCATTAAGAGGAATCAAAAGGAAGATAAGCTTGGAATCAAATAGAAAGCTTAAGAAAATCAATATAAGGGCGAATCTCAACCTTCTTAACATCAAGCCAAGGTGAATAATTTGATTTACATCTCATTTTTTATATTGATTTCGGTTTTAAGGTTTGATCTGAACAATTTTGCAAGTAACATGCCACGCTATGTTTGTTTAAATATATGTGTGTGTGTGTGTGTGTGTGTGTGTGTGTGTGTGTGTGTCCGTATGTATGTATGATATATGCTTGTTGATGATTTATATGATTTCATATGGATTTACAATATGTTTAAATTATGAAACCTATTAAATGACATCCAAATGAGTCACATTCCTGATAGATGGTCAAAAACATTATTTTAGAAGTAAGTTTTAAGTTTTATAATTTTCTAAGAAATTATGGATTTATTATGAATTTTTTATGAGATAAAATAGCTAATATTAGGTTTAAATTATTTAAGGTGATTATATAATTATTTTGGGTCTGAAATTTATACGTGTTAGAAAACATATTAAAAGTGAATTATTGTAATTTTTGGAAAAAAATTCTTAGTATTTTACTATGGTTATAAAATTATTTAAGTTAAGGGATTTGTATGTTTTATACATTTTATCAAGGAGAAGGGCTTATTTGCTTAAGTTGTTTTAAATTTTAAAATATGAAATCGGTGGCCTTTTTAGAAAAGGATTTCGATAAATAAATGGCAACCAATCATATTTTGATAAATTATGCAAATTAGGTGAAAAGGGATTACTTTGAAAGCACAAGTTGTTTTAAACTACAACTTTGCCACTTCCTTTGCTTACTTCTGTAATCATGCCTAGTTAGACCTTTTGCACATATTCGAAACCAATGCACATGATATGAAGCAATTTGATTGTAGTGTATTAGAGAAAGGTGGAAGGAATGATGGCATCAAAGGCATGCTTTCGAAGGGGTTGAAGCCACTTTTAATTAACTTTCAAATCAACCAGCTTACCTTTGTTTAAAAAAAAGAGGCTTTTGAACAAGTTGCCACTTGCCTTTATTTTTAGAAAGGAGCTTTCGAAGGAGTTGCTGCTTCCTTTTGTTTTAAAAGAAGCTTTCGAAAGGATAACCGCTTTTGAACCTATTCGATACTCATGCTGTCGCATTCATACCTTTCGAATTAATTAAGGCCACTTTTCTTTATAGCCTAAAAACAATATATTCGAAAGGGGTGCTTTCACCTTTTAACTTTGAAGCCGCCTTCTCAATGCTTTCGAAATGGTCTTATAGATGTTTTAAATGGTTTTGGAGGCAATGGTTTCGAAATGGTGGGTTTCAAAAAATTTCTCTTTCTTTTACTTGGGGTCCATGCTTTCGAAAGTAATTCTTTCGCCTCTATTCTTTATGAACCTTTAGTTATATTAAAGTTTAAACCCAATTGTTTTGAAAGGAGTAATTTAAATGGTTTCGAAGAAATATTTTCATAAACCCTTACTTGAGCCTAATGCTTTTGAAAGGTATGGTATCAGTATTTCGAAGGGGAAGTCCCCAATACATTCGAAAGGTATATTTTAAGTGTTCCGAAAGTTTTGCTTTAAGTTTTCTGAAAGAAAGGTTTCCAATGCTTTCGAAAGACAAGTTTAAATGATTTCAAAAGGGGATGTCTAAGTTTTTATATAATGGTTTCTAAAGGGATTCTTTCAATTATTTTGAAAATGATTGATTAAGGTTTTAAACAATGGTTTCGATGCTATTTCTTTTTCTTTAAAGCCTAAAGTTTTCTAAGTTAAAGGAGGCTCTAACTTATTTTAAAGGGAAAGATGATCCTATTGATTAGATTTCATCAACATTGTTTTGTGTAAAGCATATATCATGGCATAAGTATATTAAGTAAAGTAAAGGGTATTATTTCCTTGTTTTATAAAGATATAATTTCAGGGGTAAATCATTTGCAAAGATTGTTTACAAGGAAATGAAATTTGGATGGGGTAGTTAACCCTAAGTTTATGACTCATATATTAGAAGACTAGATGGAACTGGTATAAGGTCGCGCCATATACTTTAGCTAATAGCCCCTAGCTAATATAAGTCCAAAATTCCAATATGTAGGGCTTTGTCACAGATGGGACTAAAATGAATGTTACACACAAAAGGGAATATACAGTTTAAAGATAGGTTATTGGTGAGCTTGCAGAACCATTAGGATCGGTTAACCCTAAAATAAGATAGTTAAGGGAAGATAGCACAGTCTTGCATCTAATAGAAGTTAGATTACTGATTATGTCTGGTAGGCCCGAGTCAGCCAATGGTTAATAGTTAGCCAGATAGAACTATCGTGTGGACAGATAGTCCATTTATTTCCTTATTATTATGCATATATGTATTTTCTATTGTTGTTATAATCAGGTTGATTGCAGGATTTTGATTTGTGAAAGATATGCTTTTAAGAGGATAGTGAGGGAAAACCCGTTTCGCTAAGTGGCGTGGTCTCACTTAATATCAGTAACCAAAGATGTATTAGTATTATTCACACTAGGCTTAATGTCTGACTTGAAGTTTATGTTTTCCCCTTGAACTCTAGGGTGCTTATAATTTGATTTGAGTAGATTGAGAGTTAAGGACTTTACAAGTTTAGTAGGTTGGACGAATAAGCTTCTGAAGACGTGCAGGAGGCAAAGCTAGCTATGTAGAAATTATTTAGTGTTATTTCAGCTGTGTTGTATTTATGACTGATATGTCTATCTATTTAGTACACTAATCATTCAAGGAAGCATCTTTATATATCGCACTTGGAGTAATTTGCAATAACTATATTTGATCAAAACCTGGGAATCGTGTTGAGGATTATGAAACTGAATATGAAATATGGATTTGAAATGTAATCGAAAAAGTTGCTTTTGAAATCTGTGTTGATTTTATTTCATATTCATGTGCTTCAGGTATTATGGATACCATTAATATTACCGTATTTTGTCAGCGGAAGCTAATATTATATATGACTGCGGCATCTATAGCGCTTAGCTTAGGGCCTCAAAGTAAGGGATGTTTCAATTTAGTATCAGAGCATAGGTTTATTATAACTTAAAAGAAATTTTAAATTTAAGATGATTTTGAAAAACATAATCCTAAGGAATTAGAGGAAAGAGTGGGATATGGGATAACGTTATAGTAACGTACTTGTATTTTCTATATATAAGTATACGCTTTATCTCTATTCTCTCATCTTTCTTGGGTTGTTCGTCTGTATCTTACAAAGGCTCAAATGCAGATTTTAAGGAAGTAAGATATGGATGCTAGGAATGAAAGACTTAACCTCAGTGGAGGAAGCACCACTAGTAATGGAAATGCTAGATCAAACACTAGGAGGGATCCAGGTAGGGCAAAAACTACTAATGTGGGTGCTGGAGTGCCGCAAGTTGATATTGGAGCTATGTATCAGTTTTTTGTCAACATGATACAAGCTGGAGCTACTACGGGATTAGTTAGAGGAAATGATAGAGAAGGAAATTAGGAAGCTCTAGTGGTCAATAACGATGCAGTACTAAGCAGAGATTATGCTTGGCTTTTAGGAAGGCCGTTTATCGGGACTGAGGACGCAATTGAAGTGGAGAATTAGTTGCTTCATTGTGAAAGTATTTTTGCTGATTTGGGACTCAGTGATGAGAAGAAAGGAGATTGGAATTCAAAAAGTTGCAAGGAGTAGCACTGTACTGGTGGAACAGTATTACTATGGGAGCAAATGAAGAGATCATGATTTGGGTAGAATTCAAAAGGAGATTTAAGGAAAGATTCATGTCAGAGATTTCCAAATCAACTTTGCTTAGGAAGTTTGCTGAGTTGGTGAAGGGAGATGTGACAGTGCTTGAGTATGCTACCAGATTTGAGGAATTGTCAATGTACGGATATGCTATGATCGATGTGGTTATCAAAAGAAATGAAAAGTTCATCAACGGATTGAGACCCGAGCTTACTAAAGCAACTTTGCCACATATTAGGGGTCCGTGCAAAGTAGTTGTTGAGATGGCTTTTGAGGCATAAGGAGATGCTTTCTCTCTTTAATGATAATAAACTAGTGGAAACCCAAGGTGGACAGAACCAGAAGTGAAAGTTTTCCATAAAAAAGGCGCTTAAAAAGGAGAAGCGTCCAAGAAAGGGAAGGTCGGTGTAGTTTACTACAAGTTTGATAAAAGGGACACTATGCTCACGAATGTCGGACAGCTAAATCAAAGAAAGTTGTTGATAATAAAGGAGTAAAATTGGTTTACTGTTATCAAATTGGACATTATAAGAACCAGTGCAAGGAACTAGCCAAGGGTGGAAAAGGCAAAATATTTGCATTGGAATTAGCTACCTCAAGACCAACAACAAAGGACAAGGGAAAACCTGTATTGGGAGTTATGCTTTTGATTCATGGTGTATCATTTATAGTTTTGTTTGATACCGCATCACATTCTTTTATATCTCATTATTTAGTAGATAAGCTTAACCTAGAACCCTCATACCTAGTCATATCCTTAAGGTTTGCGAATCCAATAAAAGGGTATGCGACTCTTGGGTTGAGATGCGACCACTTAGAGTTTGAGTTGTTAGGTCATATATTTACTTGCATTTTGCAAGTATTTGATTTTGTAATGTTCGGAATCATTTTAGGTACGGATTGGTTAAGTAAGTACGATACAAGGATATTTTGCAATTATAGGAGAATATCACTTAGACACCGTAGTTATAATGATCGGATTATATACCCCATAGAAAACCCTATTTTGAGGTTAATGCTTTGTTGTGTGTTATGGAGGTAGAAGACGAGTTAAATCGAGCTTTCTTCATCAGAGAATTTGCAGATGTCTTTGAGCCTATGATGGGACTACTGCCGAAACGAGCTATTGAGTTTCAGATAGATTTAGTACCAAGAGATGAACCGGTGAGTAGACCGCTAAGTAGAATGACACCTATCGAGATGAAAGAGTTAAAGGTGCAGTTGGTGGATTTGGAAGGTAAGAATTTTATCAAACTAATCGCTTTGGAGAGCAACCACAGTGTTTGCAAAGTAAACGGACAGATCGTTGAGATTGTGTATCGATTATCCTAAGTTGAATGAGAAGACGATAAAGAACCAATATCCGTTGCCTAAGATTGACGATTTGTTTGATCAGTCGAGTGGAGCCAAAGTACTTTCTCGGTTGGATTTGGCAACTGGGTTCCATCAGCTTAGAGTAGCAAAGGATAGTATTCCTTTGACGGCGTTAGGACCAGATATGGATTGTACGAATGGTTAGTGATGCCGTTCGAACTAAGTAATGCGCTAGCAATCTTCTGTGAGAAATGTGGAATACGGATCTTAAGGCTAGAATAAACACTAGAGGGGGGTGAACAGTGTTTTAAGGAATTACTAAATCTTTTTGAGTTTATGTTAATTTGAACACAAATGTATGCAATATTCAGACACAGATATGATCACAGAATCAAACACAGATGTAGAAATAAAGTAAAAGCAATATAGGAAAGAACACACCGAATTTTATACCGGTTCGGAGTTACTCTACATCCAGTCCCGCACACAAGTATGGATTTCCTTTCAAAAACAATTTTTACAATTACACCCTCGATTTCAAGGCCATGAGGTACACCACTCCAGATTCACAATCCTCTAGGTAGAGATACTTGATTTTACGGGCAACAAGTTCACCCAATTGATTTCACAGGCTACAGTCACACCTTTTCTCGCTTGATTGATTTCATAGGCTACAATCACACCTTTTTCTCACTTTAATTACAAAGAAGCCTATAACTCTGAATAGCACTGAGCTCTTGTTGAGATAGTGATAGAGAATCAAACCAGAAATGATTTAGTTAGATTCAATGGTGATTTCGGCATAGTAATGATAAAAATATATATAAAGAAATGTGGAAGAAGAAGAGGAGTGGTATCAGAGAAATTATTAATATAAATTCGTTTAAAACTTCCCCTATTTATAGTAGAATAACAGCCATGTCCATTCCTGAAAGGATATGACGAATAGACACTTCTTTGAAATTCAACTTTTTGAAATAAACTGCCAACTTGTCGACAAGGGTATATTGGGATTTTCGATAGGCCTAAGCAACTTTTGGTAATTTTGTTTTTCTTTGAAAAATAACTTTTATCGTGTATTAAAACTATTTTAAACTTTATAAATATACTTAACTATAGTTAAAATATAAGTATAGAGAGTAATATTTTGGTATATATAATAATAATATATATATAATTTTACTATAATTTTATATTTAAATCCGAGTATAAATATTAAAAATTAAATATATTATTATTAAAAGATAGTTTAAAACCAAGGATAATTTGATTTTGAAGATAAAGATTATTTTGAGGCTAAAAGTATTTTAAAATCTGGATAGATTTTTCTTGATTCTTTTAAAAGGAAGATTTTGGAATCATTTTGAAAACAAGATATAATTTTGTAAAAACATTTGAATACAAGTTAGTGGACACAAAACAATGTTCCACTAGATTTTTCATAGGTTCCATCTTACTTGGGGTTCCATCCCTTTAACGTCCTTAAAGTGGATTCCATTCGATGAATAAATTGGATTTTAAGATGCCAGTGCTTTTCTAGGAGTTTTAACAAAATTCCTAATTAAATTACTTATTATTGAAATCTTGAACTCTTGATAATCTTGATACTCATGAGTCTTCAATCTTGATATCTTTAGTCTTGAATCTATATACTGTATAGTCTTCATTCTTGATACCTACATGATTAAATCCTGCATATACATATATATCTAAACTATAATGTTAGTATTTATATTTTATAAACTTATTCTAAGGTTGTTGTCATCAAAACCATCTTCTCAGGGACTAACAATCTCCCCCTTTTTGATGATGACAACCTTTGTTTATAAAATATTACTTCTATCCTAATAACTCCCCTTAATTTATGCCTAACTATCCTATTTTATACTTCTCCCCCTTTGTCATCAACAAAAACTATCTCCAAACTATATAACTGCCCCTTAATCTAATACTATATGATATGTGATTATAATGATAGTGTTATCACATATAATCATCACTTAATTCTAAAACTAAAACTTAGTCCTTAATTACTAACTATCCTAACTAAGAATCCATATATGATAATACTTATAATAGTGATAATGTGAGAAATCAAATATAAGAACACAAATTATTTATTAATTATATATTGTTATATTTACATTTGCGTAGAAGACGAAAGTAAGATCATATAACAATAAGAAAGAGAGAATATAAACTAATATGTGTCCTTGAAAATGGGAGATCTATGAATCGAGCAATTTGGGTAGTGGAAACAGAAATTTCCACATTGTTCGACTAGATTTCCATCTTTGTCAAAGCACACTTCGCCAACGCAAACAACTTTGTCGTCATCTTCGGCGTGCTAGTCTTCCATGAAGGCTTCTTCTTCTTCTTCCTCGTTGTCCTCTTGCACTTGATCTTCTGAAGATTCTTCATCAATCAAGATCGGATTAGCATGATTATCCATTAGAAACTTTTGTAAATCTCTAAGGATTTTGCCTTGCCGTTCTTGTTCTTTGACCATTCTGAGTTGCACTACTTGAATTTCAGTCATTAGTTGCAGTGCATCCTTCAAGGAATCCTCCATTTTCATCACTCGTGTAAGCGTAGTTCGTTGAAATGGTCCAGTAGAAGGAGAAGGGAACGAAAAGGTTGATTTTTGGTTTGATTTGGAAGAGGAGGCCATTGTTTAATTGTTTTCAGAAGATGGATAAAAGAAAGGACAGAAAGAATGAACAAAATTTCAAAATAAGAAGAATATATAACCACTTATTTGAATTTTGGTGGGAAAATTTCAAAAATAAAAAAAATCGTTACATGTCGACAGGGGTATGGGAGGGTTGTCGACATGGTACTTGATATTTTTGCTATTTGATTTATTTTAATTTAATATTTAATTATACTTGTTATTTATATTCTATATTTCAGTTATTGAACAAATACCTAATTCTCTTCTTAATTTAGTAAATATAGATCCATTTAAGGGTTTTGTTAAGATATCAGTAATTTGGTTCTCGGAATTGATATAATGAGAGTAATTACTTCCTTACTTATATTATATCTGAGAAAATGATGTCAGATATCTATATGTTTAGTTTGAGCACGATGAGTAGTATTTTTGGATAAATTTATTGTACTACTATTATCACAATTAATTGGTGATTTTGAGATCTTTAAACCAAAATCTTTTAAAGTTTGTTGCTATATTACTTGAGAACATGCCAAAGCAGCAGAAATATACTCTACTTCAGTTGTTGATAAAGAAACCGTGTTTTGCTTTTTACTAAACCAGAAAATCAGATAATGCCCCAAAAAGTGACGAGTTCCACTTGTACTTTTTCGGTCTGATTTACAACCAGCATAATCAGCATCACAATAAGATATTAATTCAAAAGAATCATTTTGAGGATAAAATAATCCATAATCAAAGGTGTGTTTAACATACCTTATGATACGTTTTACAGCTTTTAAGTGGGTCTCTTTAGGTTGGAATTGATATCTTGCACAGAGACAAGCACTATGCACAATATTAGGTCTACTAGCAGTGATATAGAGTAGTGATCCAATCATTCCTCTATATAATTTTTGATCTACATCTTTCGAGAGATCTTCTTTACTTAGGCACCCATTGGTTGCAATGGGAGTGGGTTTTCAACCTGCAGAACTCAAATCAAATTTACTAACTAGGTCTTTAGCATATTTTTCTTGACTAATAAAGATACCATTATCTAATTGTTTTATTTTCAATCCTAGAAAGAAGTTTAATTCACCCATATGACTCATCTTAAACTCTTTTGTCGTTGTTTTAGAGAATTCTTTATTCATTTCAAAATTAGTCGATCCGAAAATGATATCATCTACATAAACTTGTACTGGTTGAATATTATTTTTATTTCTTTTAATAAAAAGAGTATTATCTAATTTACTAATTTCAAAGTTTGATTGTAATAAGTAAGATCTTAGTCTATCATATCTGGCTTTAGGAGCTTGTTTTAGACCATATAGAGCTTTCTTAAGTTTGTAAACATGATTCGGTAATTTTTCATTTTCAAAAAGTGGTGGTTGTTCAACATATACTTCTTGTTTTACAAATCCATTTAAAAAGTTACTTTAAACATCTATTTGATATAATTTGAAATTATTATGATTTGCGAAAGCAAGTAGAATCCTAATGGCTTCTAATCTCGCTACGGAAGCAAAGGTTTCATCAAAATCTATTCCTTCTTCTTGACAATAACCTTGAGCGACTAACCGGGCTTTATTTCTAAAACCTCTCATTGTTCATTCATTTTATTTTTATAAACCCATAGTTCCAATTATAGTTTTATTTTCAGGTCTAGGAACAAGTTTCCAAAACTCATTTCTAGTGAATTGATTTAGTTCTTCTTGCATAGCCAAAATTCATGAATCATCAGTTGATGCTTCTTTTGGATTTTTGGGTTCAATAGTTGATATAAAGGCTACATTGCTCATTTTACTTAGTTGATTTCTAGTTTTGACAACAGATTGCATATCTCCAAGTATATTTTCTATAGGACGATCTTTTAAAAGTTTAATCTTTTTGTTAGGATGATTAATTTCATTATTAGTTTCAGTTGACTCTTGATTTTGAGTGATTAAATCCTCTTCATCATTTGTATCTTCAAAACTTTTGAGACTTTCATCGAATGAAACATGCATTGTTTCTTCGATGGTGTTAGTTCTTAAATTAAACACTCTGTATGCTTTACTTCTATTAGAATATCTGATATAGATACCTTTATCGGATTTAGGATCAAATTTATCTAAATTATCTTTTGTATTTAAAATTAAATACTTACTTCCAAAAATTCTAAAATAAAATACCTTAGGTTTCTTGGTGTGAAGAAGTTCATAAGATTCTTATCAGTTAAAGATCTAATTAAAAATCAATTTAAAATATAACAGGCAGTAGCAACTGCTTCTACCCAAAAATATTTTGGTAATTTACCATCTGAAAGCATAATTCTCGCACACTCTTGAATCGTCCTATTTTTACGTTCTACTACTCCGTTTTGTTGTGGAGTTCTTGAAAATGAAAAATTGTGAGTTATTCCCTTTTTATTGCAGAATGCTTCAAACCTTTTATTTTCAAATTCACCACCGTGATCACTACGGATGGTTATAAGAGAAAGTTGATTTTGAATCCTTTTTGTAAAGTTCTTAAAACATTCAAAAGTATCACTTTTATGTTTCAAAAAATATTGTCCATGTAAATCTAGAATAATCATCTACAATTACAAAAACATATTTACTATGATTTATTGACAGAATTTGAGATGGACCAAATAAATCAAGGTGAAGTAATTTAAGAGGTTTTGAGGTTGAAATCATATCTTTTAATTTAAAGGAACTTTTTCTAAGTTTTCCTAATTGACATGCATCACATAAACTATCTACTTTAAAGTTCATTTTAGGGAGACCGCTTACTAGATCATGTTTTGATAGTCTAGATAAGAGTTTGAAATTCAAATGCTTAAATCTTTTATCCCAAATCTAAGGGTCACTTGTATTTGCCAAAAGACACAGGTTATCATTTGAAAATTTCATACTAAGAATATAAATATTCTTTTTCCTAATTCCCTCAAATATTATGGTTGAATTATTATCTTCAATGTGACACTTATCTTTTTCAAATTTAATTTTATATCCTTTATCGCAAAGTTGACTTATACTTAACAGATTATGCTTCAAATTCTTAACTAGCAAAACATTATTAATAATAGGAGTTTCAGAGTTACCGACTTTGCCGATGCCAATCACATATCCTTTTGAGTTCTCTCCAAAGTTAACTAGTCCTTCGTCTTTATATATTATATCATTCAGCATATCCAGATTACCAGTCATGTGTCTAGAGCATCCACTATCGAGTATCCATTTAATTCTTTTTTATCTGCACAATTTGTCCATTGTGGATTGATTCCTCAACACCCATAAAGCATGTTTCCTGCACATCATACAATTTTGGTAGACAACTTGAATTTGAGTATTGATTATATGCAGACTCAAGAGACAATGATGATTTGAATATTTCTAAACTAGTATTAACAAGTTTTTTAAACATAGCCATTTTAAAAGCTTTTTCAAAAATCATATTATGAAACTTTGAACACCTTGCTCTGATACCAAATGTGAGAAATGCGGAATACAGATCTTAAGGCTAGAATAAACACTACACGAGGGTGAATAGTGTTTTAAGGAATTGCTAAATCTTTTTGAGTTTATGTTAATTTGAACACAATTGTATGCAATATTCAGACACAGATATGATCACAGAATCAAACACAGATGCAGAAATAAAGTAAAAGCAATAAAGGAAAGAACACACCGGATTTTATACTGGTTCGGAGTTACCCTACATCCAGCCCCGCATAAAAGTATGAATTTTCTTTCAAATTTTTTTTTTACAATTACACCCTTCATTTCAAGGCCATGAAGTACACCACTCTAGATTCACAACTTCTGGGTAGAAATATTTGATTTTACGGGCAACAAGTTCACCCAATTGATTTCACAGGCTACAATCACACCTTTTCTCGCTTGATTGATTTCACAGGCTAAAATCACACCTTTTTCACACTCAATTAATTACAAAGAAGCCTATAATTCTGAAAAGTACTGAGATCTTGTTGAGATAGTGATAGATAATCAAACCAGAAATGATCTAGTTAGGTTCAATGGTGATTTCGGCATAGTAATGATAAAAATATGTATAAAGAAATGTGAAAGAAGAAGAGGAGTGATATCAGAGAAATAATGAATATAAATTCGTTTAAAACTGCCCCTATTTATAGTAGAACAACATCCATGTCCATTCGTGAAAGGATATGACGAATAGACACTTCCTTTGAAATTCAAAATTTTGAAATAAACTGCCACCTTGTCGACAAGGGTATATTGATGTTGTCGACAGTCCTAAGCAATTTTTGGTAATTTGTTTTTCTTTGAAAATAACATCTATCGTGTATTAAAACTATTTTAAACTTTATAAATATATTTAACTATAGTTAAAATACATAATTAAGTATATAGAATAATTTTTTGTTTATAGAATAATATATATATATATATAATTTTACTACAATTTTATATTTAAATCTAAGTATAAATATTAAAAATTAAATACATTATTATTAAAAGATAATTTAAAATCAAGAATAATTTAATTTTGAAGATAAAGATTATTTTGAGGCTAAAAGTATTTTAAAACTAGGATAGATGTTTTTGATTCTTTTAAAAGGAAGATTTTGAAATCAATTTGAAAACAAGATATAATTTTGTAAAAACATTTGAATAAAAGTTAGTGGATACAAAATAATGTTCCACTAGATTTTTCGTAGGTTCCATCCTACTTAGGGTTCCATCCCCTTAACGGGCTCGAAGTGGATTCCATTCCATGAATAAATTGGATTTTAAGATGCCAGTGCTTTTATAGGAGTTTTAACAAAATTTCTAATTAAATTACTTATTATTGAAATCTTGAACTCTTGATAATCTTGATACTCATGAGTCTTCAATCTTAATATCTTTAGTCTTGAATCTCTATGTTGTACAGTCTTCATTCTTGATACCTGCATGGTTAAATCCTGCATATACATATATATATCTAAACTATAATGTTAGTATTAATATTTTATGATCTTATTCTAAGGTTGTTGTCATCAAAACCATCTTCTCAGGGACTATCTTCGTGGACTTGATGAACAGAATCTTCCAAGAACATCTTGACGAATTCGTGTTAGTACTCATAGGCGATATTTTGATATACTCTAAGGACGAAAGAGAATATGAGGTTCATCTTAGAGTGGTGCTTGAGACGTTGAGGCAGCATCAACTGAAAGCGAAATTTTTCTAAGTGTCATTTATGCAAGAAGGCACTGAAGTTTCTTGGTCATGTATTCTCAGAGAAGGGTTTGTCAGTAGACCCAACTAAGATCGAGGCAGTGAATAGTAGGACTCGAGACAGTGACTGAGATAAAGAATTTTCTTGGATTATCTGGTTATTATCGGAGATTCATTAAGGATTTTTCATGGATAGCGACACCAATGACTAAGCTAATCCAGAAAGATGTGAAGTTTGTCTGGACTGATAAGTGTGAGAAGGCATTACAGGAACTAAAACATTTATTAACAAATGCTCCTGTGTTAGTAGTTCCAAAGGGGAATCGGGACTTAGTGGTGTACATGGATGCATATGGAACAGGGTAAGAAGTTGTGTTAATGCAAAGAGTAAAGGAATTGCTTATTCTTCTCGACAGCTCAGACTGCACGAGGTTAGATATCCAACTCATGATTTGGAATTAGCTGCAGTAATTTTCGCATTAAAGGTATGGAGACACTACCTTTTGGGATAAGTTTTGAGTTGTATGCGGATCATAAGTTACTGAGATATTTATTCTCTCAGAAGGAGTTGAATATGAGACAGCAGAGATGGTTAGTGTTTTTAGCCGCTTATGACTTTGGTATTGAGTACACATTGGGAAAAGGCAATATGGTTGCAGATGCACTTATCAGGAAACATCAAAATATAGTATTGGCCATGATAGCTGAGTGGAGAGATTAAGAAGCATTGACTACATATGAAATACAGTGGAGATCTAAAAGTAGTTCTAGTCAAGATATTGCTATGTCGTCGTGTTTAAAAGTTCGACCGGTGATGGTTAAAAGGATTCCTTCTAAACAGGGGGAGGACCCATTTTTAGCTGAACGAATCAAGAAGTTAAGGAGTGGAACAGAGAGTGATGACTTGAAAGATTTCAGTCTTGACCAGAATGGGTGGTGGAGGAAGAAAGGAAGGCTATGTGTTCCGAATGTGGAAAACATTAGGAAGGAAGTTTGTAGAGAATGCCATCGTTCTAAGTTTACTATTCATCCAGGAGGAACTAAGATGTATCAAGATATGAAAAGGAGTTTCTTCTGAGATGGTATGAAGAGAGATGCAGGCTTATGGGTAAGGTAGTGTCTAAAATGTCAATAGGTAAAAGCCGAACAATAAAAACCGAGCCGGTTACTTCAGCCGTTGGATGTTCCTACATGGAAATAGGATGTTATCTCAATTGATTTCATAGATGGGTTGTCAAGGTCGAATAGAGGAAATGAAAGTATATGGGTCATAGTGGACAGATTGACTAAAAGTGCACACTTTTTACCCGTTAAGACGACCAGGACAACATCAGATTTAGCTAAGTTATTCATGAGGAATGTAGTTAGACTACATGGAATTTCTAATAGTATAGTAAGTGAAAGAGATCCCCTATTTACTAGCGAGTTCTGGAAGAGTCTACATGAGAATTTAGATACCAAGCTCAAGGTGGGTATCGCTTACCATCCGCAGACAGATGGACAAATGAAGAGAATTAAAAAGGTCTTAGAGGATTTGTTAAGAGCTTATGTGCCAGATTTTGGAGGATCATAGGAATCCATCTACACTTAGTCAAGTATTGTATAACAACAGCTATAAGACTAATATAGG
Source organism: Allium cepa (assembly GCA_030765085.1). Classification (NCBI taxonomy): domain Eukaryota; kingdom Viridiplantae; phylum Streptophyta; class Magnoliopsida; order Asparagales; family Amaryllidaceae; genus Allium; species Allium cepa. Next base: position 890,607,129 of record CM060929.1, read on the forward strand.
GATTCAACCGTTTGAAGCTTTATATGGAAGACCATGCAAATCTCCATTTTCTTAGTTAGAGACCCGGGATAGATTAATTCTTGGTCCAGATTTGGTTAAAGAAGCTGCAGAAAAGATTGAGTTAGTTCGGGCTAGAATAAAGGAAGCGCGGTCTAGGCAGAAGAGTTATGCTGATAAGAGACCAAAAGACTTAGAATTATCGGTTGGAGATCATGTTTTTATCAAGATGTCATCGATGAAAGGTGTAATCAGACTTGGAAAATCAGGAAAAGTGGCACCGAGATTCGTTGGACCATTTCCTATTATAGAAAGGGTCGGAAAACTCATGTATAGAGTAGAGTAACCGAATAGTTTGGTAGGAGTCCATAATGTTTTTCATATTTCTCATCTAAGGAAGTGTATTCAAGATCTAGAGACTACTATTGCACCTACTATGTTAGATGATCTTGTAGTGGAACCAGATATGACTATAGTTAGAAAACCAATTCGTATACTTGCGAGAGATGAGAAGAGACTAAGGAACAAGATAGTCAGACTAGTCAAAATCCAATGGAGTAACGACGAGAGGAAAACCAAGAGCAGGATTAGAGATATTTATCCTGACTTATATCTTGGTATGTTTTACCATTATGTTTGATTGTCGTTGGTACATTATCGTGATTTCGAGGACGAAATTCTTTAAGGAGGGGAATCTGTAATAAACCTAATTTTGACTAATATTATTTATAATATTTAAATAAATAAAATAAAATAATGTTAATAGTTACGAGATTGAAATTTGTTAATTAATAAGGGGTCACGCCTCAATGAATGTATAAGCAAAAGAGGATTGGAAATAAGTAATTAGGAGGGTTATGGTAAGGGTAAATGGGAACATCCTTCGTTCTAATACCCTAAACCCTTCCATTTTCCATTCGTTGTTCATTTTAATATTCATAAACAAAAGTAAAAACCCCAGTGAGCTTAGCCAGCCACCGTTAAGAGGAATCAAAAGGAAGATAAGCTAGGAATCAAGTAGGAAGCTTAAGCAAATCAATCTAAGGACAAATCTCAACCTTCTTAACATCAAGCCAAGGTGTATTATTTGATTTACATCTCACTTTTGATAATGATTTCGATTTCAAGGTTTGGTCCTAACTATTTTACAAGTAACATGTCATGTTATGTTTGTTAAATATATATATATATACACACACACACACACATATATATGCTTGTTGCTGATTTATATGATTTCATATGGGTTTACGATATGTTTAAATCAAAAATCCTATTAAATGACATCCAAATGAGTCGCGTTTTTGATAGATGGTCAAAAACATTATTTTAGAAGTGGGTTTCAACTTTCATAAGTTTCTAAGCAATTGTGGATTTATTATGAATTTTCTACAAATAGTTAATATTGATTTTAAATTATTTAAGGCAATTAGATAATGATTTCAGGTGTGAAGTTTATATATGTTAGAAAACGTATTAAAAATTAATTATTGTGAACTTTTGGAAAAAAAGTCTAAGTATTTCACGTATGGTTATGAAATTATTTAAGTTAAGAGACTTAAATGTTTTATATGCTTTATCAAGGAGAAGATCTTATTTACTTAAAAAAATTAAATTGTTAATTGTGAATTCGACAGTCATTTTAGAAAAGGATTTTGATAAAGAAATGACAACCAATCATATTTTGAAAAATTATGCAAGTTAGGAAAAAAGAAATTACTTTGAAGGCATAAAATCAGTTTTGTTTCAAATTACAACATTGTCATTTCCTTTGCTTGCTTCCGTCACCATGCCTAGTTAGACCTTTCGCAACTATTCAATACCACTGCACATTATATCAAGCAATCAGTATGTAGTGTATAGGAGAAAGGCGAAAGGAATGATAGTGTCCAAGGCATGTTTTCGAAGAGGTTGAAGCCACTTTTAGTTAGCTTTCAAATCAATTAGCTTACCTTTGTTTAGAAAAAAGATGCTTTCGAAAAAGTTGCCGCTTGCCTTAGTTTTTAGAAAGGAGCTTTCGAAAGAGTTGCCACTTCCTTTTGTTTTAAAAGAGGCTTTCAAAAGGATAACTGCTTTTGAACCTATTCGATACCCATGCCGTCGCATTCATACCTTTCGAATTAGTTAAGGCCGCTTTTCTTTATATCTTTAAAACAATTATTCAAAAGGGATGCTTTCCGCTTTAACTTAGAATCCACCTTCTCAATGCTTTCGAAAGGGTTGTATAGTTGCTTTAAATGGTTAGAGGCAATGGTTTCAAAAGGATGGGTTTTATAACAATCTTATTTCTTTTACTTAGGATTAGTGCTTTAGAAAGTAACGCTTTCGCCTCTGTTCTTTATAACCCTTTAGTTATATTAAAAGTTAAACCCAACATTTTCGAAAGGAATAATTTTAAATTGGTTTTCAAGAAATGTTTCCACAACCCCTTACTTGAGCCCAATGCTTTCGAAAGCTATGTTATAAGTGCTTCAAAGGTGAAGTCCCCAACACTTCAAAAAGTATATTTTATGTGTTCCAAAAGGTTTCTCTTAAGTGTTTTGAAAGGAAGGTTTCTAATGCTTTTGAAAGACGGGTTTAAATGATTTCAAAAGGGGATGTCTAAGGTTTTATATAATGGTTCGAAAGGGATGCTATCAATTATTTTAAAATGGAGTGTTTAAGGTTTTAAACAAGGGTTTCGAAGCTATGGCTTTGGCTTCAAAGTCTAAAGTTTTCTAAGTTAAAAGAAGGTTTTAACTTATTTTAAAGGGATAGATGATCCCATTGATTAGAATTCACCAACATTGTTTAAAGCATATATCATGGCATGAGTATTTTGAGTAAAGCAAAGAGCGTGATTTCCTTGTTTTATAAATATATTATTTCAGAGGTAAATCATTTGCACAGACTGTTTACAAGGAAATGAAATTTGGATGGGGTAGTTAAACCTAAGTTTATGACTCGGATATTAGAAGACCAGATGAGACTGTTTTATGGTTACACCTTATACTTTAGTTGTTAGCCCCTAGTTAATATAAATTCAAAATTTCAATGTATATGGCTTTGTCACGGATGGGACTAAAATGATGTTACATACAGAAGGAAATATACAGACTAAAGATAGGTTATTGGTGAGCTCACAAAACTATTAGGATCAGTTGATCCTAAACGAAGATAATTAAGGGAAAATAGTACAGTAGTGTCTCTAACAGAAGTTAGACTATTGATTGTGTCTGGTAGTCCCGAGTCAGCCCATGGTTAATAATTAGCCAGATAAAACTATAATGTGGACAGATAGTCGATTTATTTCCTGATTTTATGCATATATGTATTTGCTATTGTTGTCATAATCGGTTTGATTGTAGGATTTTGATTTGCGAAAGATATGCTTTTAAAGGGATATTAGTGAGAGGAAACCCGTTCCGCTAAGCGACGTGGTTTCACTTAATATCAGTAACTAGAGATGTACTAGTATTACTCACAACAGGCTTTATGTCTGTCTCAAAGTTTATATTTTCTCCTTAAACTCTCGGGTGCTGAAAATTTGATTTAGGTAGATTGAGACTTAAGGACTTTATAGGTTTAGTAGGTTGGACGAATAAGCTTCCGAAGATGTGCAGGAGGCATAGCTAACTATGTAGGAGTTATTTAGTGTTATTTCCGATGTGATGTATTTATGACTGATATGTCTATCTACTTAGTACTCTAATCATCCAAGAAAGCATCTTCATATATCGCTCTTTACGTAATTTGTAATAATTATATCTGATCAAAACATGAGAATCATTTTGGGGATTATATAACTGAATATGAAATATGAATTTGAAATGTAATCAGAAAAGTTGTTTCTGGAATCTGTGTTGATTTTATTTCATATTCATGTACTTTTGATATTATGGATACCATTAACATTACGTATTTTGTCACCAGAAGTTAATACCATAGATGACTGCAGCATCTAAAGCGCTTAGCTTCGGGCATCAAAGTAGGGGATATTACATTTTAGGCGTTGTTATTATTTATTTGGATATATATATAAGTTATGTATGCATATATCGATATAAATATTGGTATGTATTTAATAGGCTTTAAATACTGTTAACTACTTAATGGGCTTTTTGGAAAATTAATACCTGGCCGACCATGCAAATGAGGGTAGGGGAGGATTGGCTTGTTTGAAAATTAATAAGGAATTAAAAGGAAAAGTTTTTAAAGAAGAATAGAAAAGGTATCTATTCTTTCCTTAAAACAAATTACTCTCATTTAATTTTCTTTTCTTCCTTCTTCCCTTATCCACTGGTGCCTCCTCCATCTTTTATGGCCGAATCATTTTCCACCTTTTTATCGAAAATTGCTTAAAGTAAAATACAATAAAGTGGTCGATCTAATTCTAGCAAAGTTTGGATGTTGATTCTAGGAATCTGAGGTGGATTTGCAGATAAAGGTGTCATTAATTAGTTGGATCTATAAGGTATATTCTTATTTACATTTTTATATTTTGGTTGTTTAATTCGTATCACAATTTTATATATGTGTTGTTGCTTGATCTCGGTTTGGATTTATTGTTACATTCTAAACAACTGAATGGTCGTATGCATGTATGTTTCTATGTATGTGCCTGTAGCTGATTTGAATAATTTAACATAACTTGTATGTGTATCGAAATTATTTTAATCTTATTATTACATATATATTTGTGTATATAAATATATACATACGTACTATGATATTAATACAAAAGGATATCTTATATTAGTTAGCTTAATCCAGTTCTGAATTTGAATATATTCTATGATCAATCTCAGATTTTAATCTACGATTTTGTCTTTTAACTTTATTTCAATCAATCTATGTCACATATTGTCAGTTCAAATTTTATGTTATTAAGATATAGTTTTTAATTAGCAAAGCTAGCAAAGTTGGTTGGGCACTTTCCACATTTATTAAACACACAAAAAATGGGAATAAACATGCTCAATCGCATAAAAAGAACAAAGGTAGACTGGAGAGAAGAAAAAAGAAAATACACACACAAGAAAACAAAAACAAAAAAGCGAAGCCCTAAGACCATAAGATCTCAGAATCCTCTACAATGAGCAATCCATGAGCATAAGTATCAAACATGATTTTACAAAAGATAATATTACATAATACCACTTCAGTCGCACTTCTATTTTTAAATATTCTTGCATCTCTCTTGCCAAACAACATCCACAAACACCTTCAGAGTTAGGAGCAAATGTAATGATGCATCGTCCCGCCACTTTGTAGCTTTAAAATTATATTCCACTCATCAAAACTGAAAGTCAAAGGAGCAGTAAACCTGCCTTTGAGCACTTTAGCCCATTATGTATATATTGCAGAACAGCCAAAAAGATGCACGTTATCCGCAGTTTGGTTACAGAGAATTCACAAACACTATTCAAATTTAATCCTCTATAACAAAGCTTAGATTTTGTCACTATCGCATTTCAAAGCACCCTCCGCAGTTAAATGCTTAATATATAAGAACTGTACTTATTCTAAACCCTTGTATACCATCTAACATCAGAAGCAAGATCAGATTCATCAATTGTTTTGTAAATAGCAGTTATTGTATGCTTTAAAAGCTTCTTGGTCCATAGATATCCATCATCACCAACAGGCACTTTAGTGCTTTGAATTTGTTTCCATGGTTGGTGTACCTTGCATTGAAAGTGTAAGGTAAAGAGAAATGCCCATCAGTTACATAATTAGTTGCTTTAGCATTCAAAGTTATCCCAGTCTGTCTCATTCCTTCACAGGATGTAACATAGCATAACGGAAGGGCAATAGCTGACCAAGGTTCAAACCAGAAAATGGCATTGCTAGTCGAGGAGATCACACACTGTATATGAGAAAGCAAGGAAGGAATAATCTGAAGAATGGATCTTCACACCCACCCACAGTGTGGAGAAGCTTCCGTAACCCAAAAGTGTTTATTTCCAAGGTGGTGGTTTCTTGCCCATCTGAACCACAGATTAGGTCTTTTGTTAATGAAATTGTCAAAATATTTGGAGAACATGGCAAGGTTCCAATATTCAATTCTCCTGATTCCTAAATCTCCTTACTTTTAAAGCCTTTTCAACTTTACTGAGAGTCATGGAATTAACTTTCTTGAGTGCATATTCCCTGACCATAAAAAATGATTCATTGCTTTCCTTATATTAAATATGAGATTGGATGGCAATATAAAGCACATGCACCAATACACTGTCAAAGCTTGAATAATAGATTTTATGATAGTTAGTCTTCCCGCTTGAGAGAGAAATATGTTATTCTAATTGTTCATGGTTCTTGTTATCTTCTCAAAAGGGGCAAGCAAGCAGAAAAACCAATCCTTCTTGAGTATAGGGGTATTCTAAGGTGATTAACATCACTAGCCAGAACTGGCAGGTTTGAAATTTCATATGTCTCTTACCTCTGAATCTCAGGCAGACCAGCAACAGTTAAGTATGATTTTTGATAGTTAATTGGTAGACATGTTATGCTATGAAAGATTTTTAACACCTTTGAAATGTAACACAAAGAGGTTTGTGTTGGCTTAGTAAATAATATAACATCATCAATAAAAAGAAATGGTGAGATACAAGGGTTCTTACACTTCGGATGTATGGCAAACTCTTTGCTAGCAATTTGCTTGTTGAAAAGCTATGTTGATAATTCCATGACAATTATAAATAGGTAAGAAGATATTGGGTCTCCCTGCCTAATTCCACATGTTCCTTTGAAATACCTCAATGATTTACCATTAAATCCGAAAAGAATATGAGACTGTTGAAATACATAAATGTAAATGACAAGGAAAACCCATTCTAGACATTATACCAATTATAGCATCCCACTGGAATGTATCATATGCTCTATTGATGTCAAGTTTCACTATAGCTCTTGGAGATATATAACTACGATTATAACCATTCATTAACTCATGAGCGAGGACTACATTGTCCAAAATGTTGAAATATATATATTTTTTAAAAAAGGTTGAAGACTTGATAGAAGAAACTTGTTCTCACAAATAATGTTTTAATATTATTTTTTCTTTGCTAGATTGCTTGATTTCAAATGAAGGGAGAGCTACTTTATTTATAGTCCTAATAGATTATTCTAGAATTACTTTTGCTTGATTACAAAGAAAATATAATTTTAGAAATACTTTTACTTGGTTACAAAGAAAACATAATTCTAGAAACACTTTTACTTGATTACAAAGAAAACATAATTCTAGAACTCTCACCCCTCTTTAAACATAATACAAGAATTCTCTAGAAACCAATAAATCAAGTTTATATTCCAACACCCCCTTTAAACTTGATTTGCCCCCATTTGCCCCCCTTTGAGCTAAACTTTTACGTATACCAAGTTTCTTCTATAACTCCTTGAAAATCTCCAAATTCAAAGACTTCGTTAAAATATCGGCAATTTGATATTGCGTCTTGCAATGCTTGCCAACTACTTCTCTTTTCTCAACCAAGTCTCGAATGAAATGATACTTGATTCTTATATGCTTGCTCCTCTCATGAAAAACTGGATTTTCGGTGAGTGCTATAGCAGAATTGCTATCACAATATATAAGTGATTTTCTTTTGGAGTATGCTTAAGTTCTTCTAGCACCCATTTAATCCATAACGCTTGACCACTAGCTAAATATAGTGAAATGTATTCTGCCTCGGCGGTTGAGAGAGGCACAACTTGTTGTTTTTTTGACATCCACGTGATTGCACTTGATCCAAAGTAGAAAACATTTACCAAAGTACTTTTACTATCATCAACACTTCCGGACCAATCACTATCACAATATCCAAGCACCTTAAGATCATTTATCTTTTGTTAATAAATTCCATCCCCAAGTGTTCCATGCACATATCTCAAAATTCTTTTTCCAGCATCTTAATGTGTCTTCTTTGGTTGCTCCATGAACCTACTAATCAAACTCACACCATATGTAATGTCCGGCCGAGTGGCTGTCAAATACATCAAACTCCCAACAAGACTTCTAAAAAATGCTGGATCAACATATTTAGAGTTGTCATCCTTACTTAGTTTCAAGCCAACTTCAACTGGAGTGCTAATTGGCTTTGCCTCTTCCATTTTAAACTTCTTCATCAAATCTTTTGCAAACTTTTCTTGAGAGATAAATATACCATCATTATCTTACTTTACTTCAATACCAAGAAAGTAATGAAGTAGACCCAAGTCGGTCATCTCAAATTGTTGCATCATACTTCTCTTAAATTCTTTAATATTATCAAGACAATTTCCCGTAAAAATCAAATCATCCACATATAAACCAATGATGAGAATGTTATCTTTGTTCTCATTGATGTAAAGAGTATGCTCAAATGGACACCTCTTGAATCCCATCTTCACAAAATAATCATCTATGCGACTATACCATGCACGAGGGGCTTGCTTAAGGCCATACAATGCCTTCTTCAACCAATAGACTTTATGCTCTTCATCCTTTATCACATAGCCGGAAGGTTGATCAATGTACATCTCTTCTTGTAGTACGTCATTCAAGAAAGCAGATTTAACATCCATTTGATAAACTTACCACTTATTTTGAGCGGCCAATGAAATTATCAAATGAATTATTTCAAGACTTGCCATGGGAGTAAAAACTTCTTTGTAATCAACACCATACTTTTGCTTGTAGCCTTTCACAACTAATCGTGCCTTATATTTTTCAACTTCACCTTGTGCATTCAACTTTGTCTTGTAAACCCATTTGACTCCAATGGGTTTCTTCCCTTCAGGTACTTCAACCAACTCCCATGCTTGGTTCCTTTCAATTGCATCAATTTCTTGATCCATGGCTTGTCTCCATTTGTCTTCCTTGGCGGCTTCATCAAAATCAACTGGATCCGCAGTTGCATATAAAGCAAAATCAATAAATTCATCCTCTAAAATTATTCTAGTTTCTCTATAAATCTCCGCAAGAGGTATTGTCCTTCTAGATGTTGATTCTGAACTTGAAGATGATGAGCTTGGAGGAGAATTAGATGGTGGAGTAGGTGGAGTCGATCCTTCTTCTTCAATTGGATCATTATCAAGCAAGATACTTGTACTATTTTTCTCATTTTTTCATTCCCATTCTTCGTCCTCATTGAAAATTACATCACGACTAATAATAGTCTTCTTTGTGATGGGGTTATATAATTTATATGCCTTGGATCTTTCACTATAGCCAAGAAAGATGCACTTTTCAGATTTGCCATCAAGTTTTCCTCTCTTTTCATCTGGCACATGAGAGTAACAAACGCTTCCAAAAATTCGGAAGTGGGAGACATGGCTTGTGACTGCTTCATACTTCTTGTGGAGTCTTTCCTTCAATACTTTTTGTTGCCGCACGGTTGAGAACATAGAATGCACATGCTACAGCTTCGGCCCAAAATATTTTAGGCAATCCTTTTGTCTTCAACATACTTCGAACAAGTTCCATGTTGATACGGTTCTTTCTTTCGGCCACCCCATTTTGTTGAGGGGTTGAGCGGACCGTTAGTTGATGATGAATGCCACGATCCTTTAAGAAATTTTCGAATTCTTCCGCCATATATTTTCCACCACGATCGGATCTGAGTATTTTTGTAGAAAAACCACTTTGCTTCTCCACAAGTGCTTTAAAATTCTTGAATACTTCAAATACTTGAGATTTTTCTTTGAGAAAGTAAATCCACGTCTTGCGACTATAGTCATCAATAAAAGTGAGAAAATACCGATTACCTCCAAGAGAGTTTATGCGCATAGGTCCACATAAATCTGAATGCACTAGCTCCAAAGGATTATTTGCTCGCCATGCCTTTTCTTTTGGAAATGGATCTCGATGGTGGTTGCCAAAAACACAGCTTTCACATACTTGATCTTGTTTGCTAATATTTGGAATGCCTCTCACCATATGATCTTTGCAAATCTTGGATAGAGTGCTAAAACTCAAGTGCTTATAACGAAGATGCCAAATCCATGACTTGTCGTTAACAATATTAGCAAAACATGGAAATGCTTCATTTTTAATTTTCAACGGAAACATTTTTGTTTGTGTCATCTTCACTTTTGCAATAAGAACACCAGTTTTGTCTTTGATCTCACATAAACTATTTTTGAAATTCACATTATGTCCCTTCTTTAAAAGTTGCCCAACACTCAAATATTGTATTTAAGATCAGAAACATAATAAACATTAGAAATATAATTTGTACCTTGCTTTGTCTGTATCGGAATATCGCCACTGCCTTTGACAATGATCCTTTTGTTATTACCTGTCTTGACTTCTCGTTGGACACTTTCATCAAAATTCACAAAGAAACTTTTATTTCCGGTCATGTGGTTACTACAACCACTATCAATATACCATATATCATTAAAAGAAGCTTCTTGAACATTACAAGCAAGAAGCATACTTTCATCTTGTGTCTTCAAATTCTCATGTAGAAAATTAGAATTATCTTTTTCATCATTAATTCTTTTAAAACAATCCTTTTTCATATGTTCATATTTATGACAATAATGACGTTGAATATTATAAGAGTTACCTCTTCCTCTTCCACTGTATCCTCCACGACCTCTTCCTCTTCCTCCTTGAGATAGGTTTGAATTCTCACTTTGAATTTGGCCTCTTCCTTGTCCTCTACTACGGGATGATCTTCCACCTCTTTCTCTAAATTCACTATGGTTGGTGTCTCGAATTTGAAAAGCTTGCTCGGAAGGAGAGGAATCAAATTGTTTGATGCAAAGCTCATGAGACTGTAGTAAGCCCAACAATTCTTCAAGAGAGAAAGTATTCAAATCTTTTGATTCTTCAATAGCAACAATAACATGCTCAAATTTCCTTGTCATACTTCGAAGAATTTTTTCAATAATAATCTTTTATCCGAAATTTCTTCACCATTGATTCGAAGTTGATTAGCAATAGAAATAGTTCTATTATAAAATTCCTCCACCGATTCACTTTCTTTCATTTTGAGTAAATCAAACTCACCTCTTAGAGCTTGAAGTCTTACCATTTTTACCTTTTCTTCACCTTTGTACGCCTTATTGAGGATGTCACATGCCTCCTTTGATGTTGATACCGAAAAGATCCTTTCAAAAATTGTTTCATCCACCGCTTGATAGATAAAATAAAGAGCCTTCTTGTCCTTCTTTCGAATCTCTTTCAAAGTATTCAATTGTTGTGTTGAAAGTGTTGCTTGATTCTTCGGTTCTTCATATCCATTTTCAACAATCTTCCAAAAATCATAAGAGCCATACAAGACCTTCATTTGAATGCTCCATTGATTGTAATTCTTTGCCGTCAAATGAGGAAGTTGAGATTGCAACATATTGTTGAAAGTCATCCTTAAACCTCGCTCTGATACCACTTTGTTGAAATATATATTTAAAAAAAAGGTTGAGAGAGAAGAAACTTGTTCTCACAAATAATGCTTTAATATTATTTTTCCTTCACTAGATTGCTTGATTACAAATGAGGGGAGTGATCCTCTATTTATAGTCCCTAATAGATCATTCTAGAATTACTTTTGCTTGATTACAAAGAAAACATAATTCTAGAAATACTTTTACTTGGTTACAAAGAAAACATAATTCTAGAAACACTTTTACTTGATTATAAAGAAAACATAATTCTAGAACTCTCATCCCCCTTTAAACATAATACAAGAATTCTCTAGAAACCAATAGATCAAGTTTATATTCCAACACAAAATGCTTCGATTAGACATAAAGGCTGCTTGGGTCTCAGAAATGATATTAGGTAGACCATGCTTGAGTCTAGTAGCAATCACCTTTGATATGCACTTATAAATTATATTACAATATGCTATCGGCCTAAAGGCAAAAACAGAAGAGAGTTACGTAACTTTAGGAATGAGAGCCAAATTTGTTGCATTTATGGACCCTAACAACTTACTGTGATTAAAAAAGTTATGAACTGCTTTGAGAAGATCGGAGGATATAAGATCCCAGCAGTGAACATAAAATGTAGCATTAAATCCATCAGGTCCACCACATGAAAATCTTTTCATACCAAAAATTGATGCTTTGATCTCTTCATAAGTGACTTGACCAAAAAGGTAATTGACGTCCAATTTATTAAGCTAAGGCAAAGTTTTGGAGAGAAGATCTTCAGTGTTTATACTGAAGCTTTCTGGTGAGACAAGCAAATTATTATAAATCTAAGAAAGCATTGTCCATAGTGGTTGGGGAATCTTGCAGCAGACCATTTGCATCTGAAATTTGATATTGCTCTTTGCATTCTTGATTTTAAGGGTACTATGATATTATTTTGTGTTTCTATCACCATGTACCTCCCATTCCTTCCTTATTTTCTCTCTCTTCATGTTTAATTCAGTTTTTAAGGCCTTCATTAACTGCAAGGTTAATTCATGCTCCAGTTTATAAAAAAAGGATATTACCTGGGTCCTCAAGCATTTTGAGCAGCACTTCTTCAAGCTGAGATTTCAAACCAGTTGAAAATTTATCATCATTGCCAAATTTGACTTTTACACAGCTTTTAAGAGCTTGCTTGGTCGCCATTAGATTTTACTGAGAAATAAATATTTTGTTACCATAGAAGTTAGAAGCTCAAGCTCAATTTACAACTGTTATAAACTCAGGATCAAGGATCTATGAGTCAAAAAATTTAAAACTTGAGTTAATTTTAATGACATTGCTCCTAAAAGAAAGGTATATATGAGAGTGGTCAGATAGTAGAGGAGGTAGGACATGAGTAACGGTGTTAGGATAAAGGGTTAGAGTAACTGAGTTAAGAAAGGGCATATCAATTCGACTCATGGTTTTGATTCCAGATCTTCTCTTATTATTCCATGTGAATGATGGGCCAAGAATAGGAGGTTGATACAAGTGTTGGAATTCCTTATGAATTGAAATATACAAAGTCCCACATCGCCAAATTGTTGAGAGCTATATTGGTTTATATATGGCTTTTTCAGGAGGAGGTTGGGGGCCCGGGGCTCTCAAACGTATGCTTCGTTGTGAGGAGGGAGATCATGCACCACCACACACGCACGCGCCGCCGCCGCCGTCCGACCAACCGAACTGAACCGAACCGGGCCGGGCTGGGGCTTGGGTTTAGGTTTGGGTCTAACATGATCCTAATTTTACTGCAAAACTGGGCCGAGTTTTTTAACAGTTACAGGCTAATGAACAGACGCGACTGTTCATAAGCGGACGCGGGTTACTGAAGTGAGCGGGTGCGACCGGAATGAAGAAGCGCGGGCAAACAGAAGCGGGTGTGGCCCGACTAAGGAGGCACGACCGAATGGATACGAGCAGCAGGCGAGTGCGACCCGTTAACGAACAGCAGCGTTTAAAAGGCAGCGGGTGCGACCCGTCGAGCGGACGCGACTGTTTGAAGGGATGCGGACAATACTATAAATAGGAGAGAATGCTGATCACATTCTCTATCCAATTCAGTTCTGTTTTTCCTCTGCTTCTTTTCTCTACCGCTCTATATATATCACAGAGTTGACATACTCATTACTATCTCATGCAGATTTCGTCTATTATATCTTGGGAGAATTTTGAAATAAAATTCTTAAGGAAATCGTTACGACGAGCCTCAGACGATATCCAGTTAGATTCTAATTTATTATATAATCTTTCATTCATACTTATACTGTTTCTATAAATAGCATAACATTGTTGTTGTAATTTATTTACAACGTAACTTATAATTACAATTATCTAATACAGAATTCCAGCGTATTGGAATTCTAATTGATAAACTTGTGCGACGAGTTTATAGTTACTTGCTATCTGTTTTTGTACACTAGCCAAATAACATCTTAAGAATTTTTTTGTTTTCTTACTAAAACAAAGATGGAAAATGTAGAATTTTCATAGAATACTACTCACAACAGACCTGAACCGTTCATGGGAGATGGTGATGATTTCTTGACATGGCAGAATCAGATGTTGTTTTATCTCACCACACTCGGTCTGCAAAAGTACCTCGAGGAGGAGGAACTGATTCCTGCACTAGGCAAGGAAGCAAAGGTGAATACATGGAAGCATTCCGATTTTTTATGCAGAAACTATATCCTAAATTGTCTCGACAATGTACTATACAAAGTATATCAGCCTTTAAAGACATCAAAAGAACTCTAGAATGCACTTACCATGAAGTATAAGATGCAGAATATTAGTCTTAAGAAATTCATTGTAGACAAATTCATGGACTACAAGATGGTTGACTCCAAACCGTGACTGCTCAACTACATGAACTGCAAATCATCATTCATGAACTCGAAGCGGAAGGTCATAAGGTTGGAGAATCGTTTTTGGTTGAAGCCATCACGGAAAAACTGCCGCCGTCATGGAGAGATTACCGCAATTATCTAAAGCATAAAAAGAAGAAAATCTCTTTACAGGATCTCATAGTTCGATTGAAAATTGAGGCAGATAACCGTGGAATAACAAAACAAAGCGAGGAGGCATTTGTGGCTGAAGGGTCAAAGACCAAAAACAAAAAGAAGAATTTTCAAAAGAAAAGGAAAACTCAAGACAACAAAGCAAAAGACAACAAACAAACCAAGAAGTTTAATGGCGAATGTTGAGTTTGTGGAAAAGGTGGACAAGCCTCTAAAGATTGCAGACACAAGAAGGAACGCAATAAAGAGACAAATATAGTGGATAACATGAAAGTAGACGAGTCCAACTTCTCGATGGTGGTATCTGAATGCAATCTGGTTCAGAATCCTAACCAATGGTGGGTATATACATGCGCTACTCGTCATGTTTGTTCTGACAAATTCATGTTTTATACATATCAGAAATTCGATCATGAAGAAAAACTCTACATGGGTAATTCTGCAGTTTCTATGATCGAAGGTAGTGGTACAGTAATCCTCAAGTTTACTTCCGGAAAAACTGCCAAGTTGAATGACGTGCTCTACGTTCCAGACATACGCAAGAATCTCATCTCTGGTGCAGTATTATCAAAGAAAGGATTTAGAATGGTGTTCGAGTCAGACAAGATGGTTCTGTCCAAATCTGGAATGTATATCGGAAGGGGTTATTTATGTGATGGCCTATTTAAGGCAAATGTAGCCGTTATCAGCAACAAAACTATGTATTCTGATTGTGCTATTCATAAAATTAAAGTTTCTTACTTGCTTGAGCACGAAATTTTACTATGGCATGATAGATTAGGACACATAAATTTTTGAAAAATGAAAATATTATCAAACTTGGGATTAATTCCGAAATTCCAAGTAGATAAGAACTACAAATGTGAGACATGTGTAGAAGCAAAAATGATTAAAAAACCATTTCAATCTATTGATAGAAGCACCGAACCACTAGGTTTGGTTCATACAGATTTATGTGATTTTAAATCATTACCTACAAGAGGTGGGAAAAAGTACTTTATCACTTTTATTGATGACTATACGCGATATTGCTATGTATATCTTTTGAATAGTAAAGATGAAGCAATTACATCATTTATAAAGTACAAACCTGAGGTAGAAAATCAGTTAAATAAAAAGATCAATATATTGAGATATGATCGAGGCGGAGAATATAAATCACCATTTGAACATTTCTATGCCGAAAATGGTATAATTCATCAAACAACAGCTCGATATTCACCACAACAAAATGGTGTAGCCGAGAGAAAGAACAGAACGTTAAAAGACATGATTACTTCCATGCTTTTAACTTCTGGTCTATCGACGAACTTGTGGGGGAAGCATTAAATATGTCTAATCATATATTAAACAAAGTCCCTCACAATAAAACATGAACAATTCCATATGAGTTATGGAAAGGACACGGACCAAGCTTTAAATAACTCAAAGTGTGGGGGTGCTTGGCAAAAGTTCCAGTTTCGCCTCCTAAGAGAGTCAAACTTGGAAAAAAAAGTAGATTGTTATTATCTTGGGCCAGCCCAAAATAGTAGTGCCTACAGATTTTTGGTATCAAGTCTGACATAACTAATATTCATGTAAATACAATCATGAAATCAAGAGATGCCTCATTCTTTAAAGATGCGTTTCCGCACAAAATGAATGAAGGAAATAATGTCCCAAAAAGGACAAGGGAAGAATCAAACGATTCACATATTGAGGATGTTGAACCAAGAAGAAGCATAAGGGCTAGAACTTCCAAAACATTTGGTTCGGACTTTTTTACATATGTATTAGAGCACGAAACTCAAACGTATAAGGAAGCAATGTCATCTTCTGAATTCTTATGTTGGAAAGAAGCAATCCAAAGTGAGATTGATTCAATTCTAAGTAATAAAACTTGGGAAATTGTTGATATTCCACCAGGAATAAAACCAATTGGCTGCAAATGGATTTTCAAGAAGAAAATGAAAGTAGATGGCTCTATTGACAAATATAAAGCCAGATTAGTAGCCAAATGATATCGTTAGGACGAAGGAGTAGATTTTTTGATACATATTCGTAGGTAACACGAATAACCTCTATAAGAATGTTAATAGCAATTGCATCCATCTATAATCTAGAGATTCATCAAATGGATGTAAAAACAGTATTCTTAAATGGAAATCTCGATGAGGAAATTTACATGGAGCAACCAGAGGGATTTATTTCCAAAGGAAATGAAAACAAAGTCTGTAGATTAGTCAAATCATTATACGGACTAAAACAAGCTCCAAAGCAACGACACGTAAAATTTGATAGTGTCATGATGAGAAAATGGTTTTCGTATAAATGAATGTGACAAATGTGTTTATTATAAATAACTTGAACAATCATATGTGATGATCTGTCTATATGTGGACGATATGCTAATATTCGGTCCAAATACTCAAGTAATTGAGACCATAAAGAAAACGTTGATCAAGAATTTCGACATGAAAGACTTGGATGTTGCAGATGTTATTTTAGGAATAAAAATAATAAGAACACCTAATGGAATTGAGTTATCTCAATCACATTATGTAGAAAAAGTGATTGAAAGATTTCAAAATTTTGGAATTAAAAGAGTAAATACACCTTTTAATCCATCAGAAGTACTGCATAAAAACACTAATGAGAGTGTAATGCAACTGGAATATTCTCGTGTAATAGGATGTCTCATGTATCTCATGAATTGCACAAGATCAGATATAGCTTATGCAGTAAGTCGATTGAGCAGATATACAAGCAATTCAGGAAAGGAACACTGGAAAGCACTAATGAGAGTTCTTGGATATTTAAAAAATACCACAAATTATTCCTTACATGATGGAAAATATCATGCGTCTTAGAAGGATATAGTGATGCAAATTGGATTGCTGATTCAGAGAAATCAAAATCAACGAATGGTTATGTCTTTACCTTAGCAGGGGCAGCAGTATCATGAAAATCTACTAAACAAACATGCATAGCTCGATCCACTATGGAATCGGAGTTCATCGCTTTTGATAAAGCAGGTGAAGAAGTAGAAAGGCTTCGTCACTTTTTATAAGATATTCCATTTTGGTCTAAACCTGTACCGGCCATATGCATACACTGTGATAACCAAGCTACGCTAAGCAGAGGACACAACTTTGTGTATAATGGAAAGTCACGACATATTCGTCGACGCCACAACACGGTTAGGCAGTTACTCTCAAATGGAACTATTTCCATAGATTATGTGAGAACAAATGATAACCTAACGGATCCATTTACTAAAGGTTTATCAAGAGAGAAAATTGACTGCGCATCGAGGGGAATGGGTTTAAAAGCCTAAACCACAAAGAGTTATCTTATATGGAAACCTATCCTAGCGACTGGAGATCCCACGGATTAGGTTCAGTAGGCAAACCAGTTCTGAATAACTCAAGACGTAATGCATTTGCGTGGACATAGTCCAACTCCATTCCTATGGTGTACAACATAAATGCATGCCTACAGAAGTATTTAAAGGTTAAAACTATATTTTTTAACGATGACCATATCTTGGA
The DNA here is from genome assembly GCA_030765085.1 of Allium cepa. NCBI lineage: Eukaryota > Viridiplantae > Streptophyta > Magnoliopsida > Asparagales > Amaryllidaceae > Allium > Allium cepa. The sequence goes on from CM060929.1 coordinate 890,625,046, forward strand.
AATAACAAGTGGGGTATATGTAGGATACTCTTAATGGTTGCGATCACCTATGTTAGTGTGAGCTGGGTTGGCTCTATGAGAATATTAAAAGGCTTTTATTCTCTAAAATACTCGCAGAACCAAAAATTGTTCAGGACCAAAATGAATACAACCAAGAGATTGGATGAGAAGGGAATCAATGCTTCGTAAAGCTTATTGTCTGGATATACAATAAAGGCTGACGGTCCAAGATGAAATAATTCACCGATTAGCCAAGTAGATCCGATAAGTTTTAACTAGGGAAAGTTCAAAGTGAAATATCTACTTATCCACGATAAAGCATTATTCCACATGTACTCTGTGATATTTCGCTTTGTGCGGGGGATATGTATATTATCATTCATGTGGAGGATTGTTGGAATTCCTTATGAATTGAAATATACAAAGTCCCACATCGCCAAATTGTTGAGAGTTATATTGGTTTATATATGGCTTTCTCATGAGGAGGTTGGAGGCCTGGAGCTTTCAAATGTATGCTTCGTTGTGAGGAGGGAGATCATGCATCAACACCACATACGCGCGCGCCGCCGTCGGACCGATCGAACCGAACTGGGTCGGGCTCGGGTTTGGATTTGGGTCTAACATGATCCTAATTTTACTGCAAAACTGGGCCGGTTTTTTAACAGTTACAGGCTAATGAACAGACGCAACTATTCATAAGCGGACGCGGGTTACTGAAGCGAGCGGGTGCGGCCCGACAGAGGAGGCGCGGCCCGACAGAGGAGGCGCGGCCCGACTGAGGAGGAGCGGCCGAATGGATAAGAGTAGCAGGCGGGTGCGACCCGTTAACGAACAACAGCGTTCAAAAGGTAGCGAGTGCGACCCGTCGAGGGACGCGACTGTTTGAAGGGATGCGGACAAAACTATAAATAGGACAGAATGTTGATCACATTCTCTGGCCAATTCAGTTCTGTTTTTCCTCATTACTTGTTATCTTGGGAGAATTTTGAAATATACAATAGGACAGAATGTTGATCACAGAGTTGACATACTCATTACTATCTCGTGCAGATTTCGTCTGTTGTATCTTGGGAGAATTTTGAAATGAAAGTCTTAAGGAAATCGTTACGACGAGCCTCGGACGATATTTGGTTAGATTCTAGTTTATTCTATAATCTTTCGTTTATATGTTATATTGTTTCTATAAATAGTATAACGTAGTTGTTGTAATTTATTTACAACGTAACTTATAATTACAATTATCTAATACAGAATTTTAGTGTAGTGGAATTTTGATAAACTTGTGCGACGAGTTTATAGTTACTTGTTATCTGTATTAGTACACTAGCCAAATAACAGCAAGTTTGATAGAAATTGAATCATTTAAAGGGTCTATATCACTAAGACTAAGTGGATTACCTCCACTCCTATCAGAGGCATTTAGTGTATAATTAAAAACACCCATAACGTACCAAGGATGAGTTTCTTGCCTTAAGTGAGGGAAGTAAACAAGGAAAACTTGCCTGGGAGTAGTGTGATTATCTGCATAAACAAAAGTGATCTAGAATGAGGCAGAAATTAGCGTGGAAGTAAATGAATGGTCAATGGATAATAATTGGATCGAGGAGATAGATTGTTGGGTCAGAGAAGATTAAGATTCTACCATAAGGTGCTTTCTCAAGATTGTGATGCAATGTCTACGAGGGACTGATAACCCTAGCAGCTTTGAGGGTCAAAGATTGATTAAGTTTGGTTTCAAGTAGGGCTAATATGCTTAGATTACTTTTAGTAATTAAATTCCTTGCCAGCAAAAGTTTGATCTCCTTATGCAAGCCTCTTATGTTTTTGCTTCCAAAATTTTGTAACATTAAGCAAACCAGAGGGAGGTAGGATAAGTATTACTCCTAGTTCTTTTATAATTTGAACTAGCTGAATTGGTTTTAGGGATAGTTTAATCATACTCAATGATAAGACCTTTGTCGTAGACTCGAGGATGAAGTTTATTTTTCTACTTATTATTGTTCTTTTGTTTACTTGCACTGATACTTACAGGAGATAACGGTAGGGGAATGATCCTATGATTAGGTTTGTGAGGTGGTAATGGTGGTGGGATCCAACTGGATGGTGGGGAGATGTGAAAATAAGGGAGTTTGGGAGAGAAGGTAGCAGGAGATGAAAGATTAAAAGAAGGATCAGAAACAGAAACATGCACACTAATATTGTGTGCATGTGCAAGAAGTTCGGGGTTAGAAGCAAAAAGAGTTATAGTTTCAGGCTGATGTGCTATGTTGTTCAAACCCACAGCACTTAAGCGTGGTTATGGTTAAGCCAGTGGGTCAAGGACACTCACATTACATTCACTCCTTTTCTACATTATTAAGAGCATTAGAAGCTTCTTTGCTTGCATCAGCAAATTGCAAACTTATTATTTCATTAGCTTTATCATCATATGTCTTCAAAGTGCCATGGTCTAGATTTATTCCATTTATGCTAATATCATCTACAGGAATCTCGACATTCAAACCACTTCCCACTAATTTTCCCTTCAAGACTGTTTAATTGTCTTACAATTTGAGCTTCTGGATTAACAGGCTCACATTGCATTTCACATTCCTCTCCATCATCCTCATTCAATGTTTGCAAAATATGAAACTAATTAACATTAACCAATTCTTTATTATTCTGATTATCCACTATACCTTCCTCTAATACATTCTTGTTACTTAAAATGCAGACATTTTTAACCCTTTTCCCATCACTCATCACCATACTGCTTTCCACAACACAATCAATTGCAGTTCCCACTTCCCTTGAAATTACTTGAGCTTTGCCCTTCTAACTATTATTTTTGGTGCCATTTCCCACTCTCTTCCAAACATTGTTGGTACGAAATGGTTTTTTAACATTTGCGTGGGCATTCACTTTTATTTTCTGATTAGTTTCCTCTTCAGCTTCCTTATTTCCCACTTTCTCAGTTGTTCCCTCAGTATCCAGAGTATTTATACAATTTTTAGTTTTATTACCAAATACTTTGCAGCAGCTACAAGTTTCAGGCCTCCGTTGATAACATACACATATTAAGATTTTTTTGGTGATACAATATTTTCAAAATTAATAGATTTTGGAGATATTCTCGGTATTTAGTTACCCGTTCTGTGCATGAAGGAAATGGAAAGAGAAATTAAAGAGATAGGGATGTGGAGATATTTGCTATATATATTTGATTGCCATATTTTATAAAAGGAATCAAATAGGGAAATAATTGATTGATGGAGAAAATGGAATATTATCAATCAATTACATGGCAAGGCAATTAATGGGAATATTATTATTCCATGAATTGATTTATTTACATAAATCAATTGCTTCATCCCTAAGTAACTTTTCTCTATATATAAAGAGAGGCATAGAGAATGTTAAGATATCAGATATGAGAGAACAATCTCTTGTTTATTTTTCTTCATTTCTTTACTCTGTAATCTCTTCAAATAGTAATAAATCTCTTCCCCATTAAAGTGGACGTACACTATCTTGCGATGGTGGAACCACTATAAATCTGTGTGTTCTCTCTTGTCTCTATATATATTTCTTCTGTGATCTATAACTATCTGTTTGTTCTATCACGCCAAATTGCAAGATCCTATTTTTCTGCTAAGAGGGATTGATCACCCCTCCCCCTAACAACTGGTATCAGAGCTAGATTCGCAAAGAAGGTGTTTGGTAGAATGGCAGGAGGAGATGAAAATAGTACAAATAGTACTTTAGCGCCAGTAGTTGCTCCATACGTCAAAGGCTCCTATGTGGCTTCAGGATCACAGTTGACGATAGAGAAGTGGAATGGTGAAGGAGATTTTGAAAAATGGCAATGGATGATGAAAGTAGTTTTGAGGAGAAATCGCGTTCATCGAGTAGTATTTGATACAGAGACACTGCCTGCTGATATTTCATCAGTGGAATTAGAAGAGATGGAAGAATGGGCCTTTACTACTCTCCAGCTTGCTATGGGAAAGAATGTAATTTCTGAAATCAGTCAGGAAACCACAGCCAAAGGCATTTGGAAGAAGTTGGAGGACCTCTACATGAAGAAATCCCTAACTAACCTTCTGATCCTATTGAAGACTTTTTTCACTTATAAAATGAAGGAAGGTTCTTCAATTAAAACACACCTAAGTGTGTTTGATGACCTGTTGATGAAGATGAAGTCTGTTGAGTTGAAAGTTGATGAAGAACAGAAAGCAATGATTCTGTTGTGTTCGCTTCCAGAACGATACACTGGTTTCGCTAACAACCTTATCTATAGTAGAGATACATTGACATTAGATGATGTGAAGACAGGTTTGCTCAGTGAGGAGTTGAGAGATCAGATGAAAGAGTTTAGTGTTGGTGATAGTAGTGGAGGAAGTAATAGTAGTTCAGGTTTATTTGTTGAGAGAGGTAGAGCAGAGAAGAAAGTGAAGAATTACAGGGGGCGTTCCAATTCTAGGAAGCCTCATTGGCGGAGTAAGTCAAAAGATGGAAGGTGTCATCATTGTAAGAAACCAGGCCATTGGAGAAGAGACTGCCCAGATCTGGAGAAGAAGACTGAAGGTTCTTCATCTATTGCGATGGAGAAAGATGATAGCGATTTATTGACAGCGGTTGTATCAGATGTTGCAGACCACTGGGTATTAGATTCTGGAGCATCATTTCACATGACTCCTAATAAGGATTATTTTTCTTCCTTTGATGCTAACGAAGGAAGTTCCATCCTTATGGGAAACGATGCTACATGTAAGTCTATGGGAGTTGGTTCAGTTCGCATTCGCATGTATGATGGGATTGTTCGCACACTTTCAGATGTTCGCTATGTTCCTGGTCTTCGGAAGTCATTGATATTATTAGGCCAATTGGCATCATTGGGATGCAAGATAACCATTGTCAAAGATGGTTTGAGAGTTTCTACAGAGGCACTTGTATTGATGAAGGGTGTTATGGTAAGAAATCTGTATTTGCTGATGGGTACCACTGTTCATGGAGAATTATGTGTTGGAGTTGATAGTTCTAAAAGTTTGGATGCTACCTAGCTTTGGCATATGAGACTAGGTCATACTTCGGAGAAGAACTTAGAGTTGCTTCGTAAGAAGAAAAAGATCAAAGGAGAAATCTTCAACAAGTTGAACTTTTGCAAGGAGTGTGTATTGGCAAAGCAAACCAGAGTTTCTTTTGGTGACGGTATGCATACTTCTAAGAGTGTACTTGATTATGTACATTCAGATGTTTGGGGGCCATACCCTACTGCTTCCACTGGTGGAGCTTATTATTTTGTTTCATTCATTGATGACTACTCGTTCAAGGTTTGGGTGTATGTAATGAAAGCTAAGTCGGAAGTATTTCAGAATTTCAAGGTTTGGTTAGCTCTTGTTGAAAACCAAACAGGAAAGAAATTGAAGATTTTTAGATCCGATAATGGTGGCGAATATGTCTCCAAAGAGTTCCTCGACTACTGCAGACAACGCGGTATTAGAAGACATGTTACTACACCTAGTGATCCGCAATCCAATGGGGTTGCTGAGAGGATGAATAGGACTCTACTTGAAAAGGCCTGTTGCTTGATATTGACTGCGGGTATGTCTAAGGGTTTTTGGGCTGAAGTTGTTTCGACTGCAGCACATATTATTAATCGGATTCCGTGCTCAGCCATTGGTGGGAAGATTCCAGAGGAGTTATGGAGAGGTTAAAGCACTTTATTAAGTTATTTTCGTATATTTGGATGTCCAGTTTATGTTCACAATACAGGACAAGATAAGTTTGAGCCTAGGGCCTCCAAGTGTGTTTTTCTTGGTTATACAGATGGAATAAAAGGATACAGAATTTGAAATCCAGTTACGAAGAAAGTTATACACTCCAGACATGTGACTTTTGACGAGTCGGCAATGTTTAAACCTTTGGAAGGTTTATCAGACGGTTCAGATTCAGTTGATGAGAAGGCCGAAAAGACCGAGATTCCCAACTTTCAAACCCGAAGTACAGCTATTACTATTGGCAAAAGTGATAGAATAGTTGATGATACATCACATGATAGTCCACAGATTTCCTCTAGTAGTGATGGAGATGGTCATGAAGCTAGAGAGGATTCAGCTCAAGATGGAGCTCAAGATGGAGCTGAAGGAGAGTCAGGCGATATAGTCATTCGGGCTAGTCAGAGACCAAAGAGAGCTCCAATTAGATATGGAGATTGGGATTATGCAAATTTGAGCCTTGATGATCAGTTTGAGTATGCTTTACATGTTGTTCATGATGAACCATTAAGCCTTGAAGAAGCCATGAAGTCGAATGATAATTCGAAGTGGAATTGCGCTATGGAAGAGGAGATACAGTCTTTGCAGAAGAACAAGACTTGGGATTTGGTACCACTACCTCAAGGAAGCCGAGCCATAGGTTGCAAGTGGGTGTTCAAGCTGAAAGACGATGGTAGATACAAGGCAAGATTGGTAGCCATAGGGTTTTCACAAAAAAAGGGGTTGGAGTATGATGAAATATTTGCTCCAGTTGTTAGACAAACTTCAATTCGAATCCTACTTGCGATAGTTGCTGCTCACGATTTGGAGTTAGAACAACTTGATGTGAAGACTGCTTTCTTGCATGGTGATTTGGAAGAAACCATTTACATGAAGCAGCCAGAAGGATTTATTATAGATGGAAAATCAGATTGGGTATGCAGGTTGAAGAAATCTCTTTATGGTCTAAAACAGTCGCCTAGACAATGGTACAAAAGGTTTGATTCTTTTATGCTTTCACATGGTTTTAATCGTAGTACTAACGATGCATGTGTTTATTTCAAGCATTTAAAGAATAGTAATTGGGTGTATTTGCTTTTGTACGTGGATGATATGTTGATTGCTTCTAAGGATAAAGGTGGAGTTGATGAGTTGAAGTTGAAATTAAAAGCGGAAGTCGAATGAAAGACCTTGGAGAAGCAAAGAAAATTTTGGGGATGGAAATCCAAAGAGATAGAAAGCTTGGACTTTTGAGACTTACTCAAAAGGAATATATTCAAAAGGTGCTTGCTCGGTTTAGCATGGATGGAGCAAAGGCTATCAGTACACCCATGCCTTTGCATATACAGCTCTCTAACAAAGGCTCTCCGATCTCAGAAAAGGATAAGGCCTACATGAAAAAGGTGCCTTATGCGAGTGCGGTAGGTAGCTTGATGTATGCTATGGTGTGCACTAGACCTGACATTGCTCAGGCTGTTGGATTAGTTAGTAGATATACAGCAAATCCAGGAAAATCGCATTGGGAGGCAGTGAAGTATATTTTTAGATATCTTAGAGGAACATCAGATTATGGTCTTGTCTTTGGCGGCAGAAATAAAGATTTCAACTTGAATGGATTTTGTTATTCAGACTATGCCGGAGATAGAGATAGAAGGAAGTCAACCTCAGGCTATGTGTTCACTCTTGGAGGAACGGCTATTAGTTGGAGAGCGAGGTTGCAGACTATAGTTGCTTTATCTACTACAGAGGCAGAGTTGATAGCTGCAGTTGGGGCAACTAAGGAGGCACTTTATTTGAAGAATTTGTTGTGTGATTTGGGCTTTGTACAAGATAATTGTTTGGTGAATTGTGATAGTCAGAGTGCAATTCATTTAGCTGAAAATCTGGCTTTCAGCTCTAGAACAAAGCATATAGAGGTAAGAGAGTCTTTCCTTATCTCCATGAATGAAGAGAAGTTAGTTCGCCTTCAGAAGGTTCATACAAATGACAATGCAGCAGATATGTTTACGAAGGCCTTACCTGCTACTAAGTTCGAGCATTGCTCGAACTTGATTCACTTGATGAAGTGCTAGGTGCCACATGGTGGCACTATGGGGAAGAGAGTAACTTGATTGAAGTTAAGAGAAGATGTGGCATTCTTCTTGTATGAAGAGATATGAGTTTATTTTTTTTGGTTGCACAACGTCTGCCTTATTTATTTTGAGTTTTTCCAACACTTTGTTGGTGGGCGGTGGCCTTGCCGGAGTTCATTAACAAAGTGCAATGAGAGGTGGCTTTTGCAGGAACTCATTGGGAAGCATTCATTTTGGAGTATCTTGGTTTGGAAGAGATATTGTATCAAGGTGGAGATTATTAAGATTTTTTTGGTGATACAATATTTCCAAAATTAATAGATTTTGGAGATATTCTCGGTATTTAGTTACCCGTTCTGTGCATGAAGGAAATGGAAAGAGAAATTAAAGAGATAGGGATGTGGAGATATTTGCTATATATATTTGATTGCCATATTTTATAAAAGGAATCAAATAGGGAAATAATTGATTGATGGAGAAAATGAAATATTATCAATTAATTACATGGCAAGGCAATTAATAGGAATATTATTATTCCATGAATTGATTTATTTACATAAATCAATTGCTTCATCCCTAAGTAACTTTTCTCTATATATAATGAGAGGCATAGAGAATGTTAAGATATCAGATATGAGAGAACAATCTCTTGTTTATTTTTCTTCATTTCTTTCCTCTGTAATCTCTTCAAATAGTAATAAATCTCTTCCCCGTTAAAGTGGACGTACACTATCTCACGATGGTGGAACCACTATAAATCTGTGTGTTGTCTTTTGTCTCTATATATATTTCTTCTGTGATCTATAACTATCTGTTTGTTCTATCACGCCAAATTGCAAGATCCTATTTTTCTGCTGAGAGGAATTGATCACCCCTCCCCCTAACAACACAAACAATTTGTATTGTGCCATCTACCAAGAGAACTGGAAAGCTATCCTCCATATCAGAGGATGGTGTTACTTCAAGTAAACATTTTGCATAATTCAACCTATCCAATCTCTCTGTACTTTTGTCCAAACACATCACCTTACCTATCCTTCCAACTAGCCAGTTTATGCCTAAGGGGGACCATGCTATCAAGGGTATGTTTGATAAGTGTATCAAGATAGGCACTGATGTGATAGAGCCACAAACATTGCTCATAGTAGGGTCCCACTGTTTGACAATAAACAACTTATTTCTCATAAGGATCGGATCCGCTTCAACAATCTTTCTTCGAACCTCCATATTGGAAAATAAGAAAAGGAAGACAGTGACTTGATCTTGATGCTCCACTTGAGTTTCCATGCCTTTTTAAATTTTGTATCACTATAATGCAATACAACGGCTTATCTAAAGAGAAACCTACAACATAATCCTGCCATTCTTTCTGCCCAGCTTCAAGAACAAAAGTAGGAACCAAAGCATCTTCAAAAAATTCATTCGTCTTGTTAACATGAATGTACTTTCCCACATTACGGGGCTTGTTTTTGAAAAAAGAAACCCATGCTAGTTGACATATCCCTATGCAAGAATGAGTGGAAGTTATGGAAGAATGGAGTGGACAAGAAGGAGGGATAGAGGAGGAAGAAAGAGGAATAAAGGGTAAATAAGGAGGGTCGGGGTCAAGGAGAATAAGAGGAGGGGGAGAAACAACCAGAGATGGGACAGGGTTGGTGGATAAGGAGAGAGGGGAAGTGAAACGACGTGGGAAAGAGGAGGATAGGAAGAAGAGATGGAAAAAGAAAGGAGCTCTGCCATTAAAAAGATCAAAAGATGAAAATTGATTAAGATATGTTTTTTAGAAATATTGAGGCCATATATATATATATATATATATATATATATATATATGATAGATATAAATTCCAATATATATACATGTATACATTGACTTTGTCACTGCTTGTCATATTATCATGTTATACTCTATATCTGTTATTAATTATTATGCGCTTAAATATTTGATGTAGTAATCCATTCATAAATCACTAAATTTTATGATAGTAGTACAAATCATCAATTGGTACGCCATGCAGGAAAGGATATGTCTAATTGTTGGATCTAAAATTAAAGGAAAGATTTCAAAAAGAGAAATGAAAAGATTTCCTTCTCTAAATGAAACAAAACCATCCTTTCATTTGATCGAATGTGATTCAATTTATTCTTTATGTGGTTGACCACTCCTTCCTCTACCTTTCTTGGTAATATATTCACACTAAATATATTAAATACTCGGATTAATTACATTAAGAAAATTATACAAAATAAAATAAAACTTTATCAAGACAAAATAGATTGGATCTAATGTTAAATATTAGACTCAAAGGCCTATTAACATCCAATTATGAATTTTTTTTGAACTTTAACCATTTCACCTAATATTAAACGAACTGGGTTCCTTGGTATCTGAGCCTAAATTACTTATGTAGTCTAATTAGCCAACATTTAGGACCAACTAACTAAACTTATTTATATGATGTCTAGAAAAGTAGTATATAGGCTTGGGTTGACTAATCAAGTATTCTTCCTTGCCTGGCCACCAGTTTGGCTCGATTGGTGGAGTAAATCCAAAAGGTTGGTTCAGATGTAAGGCCTAAAGTTTTTGGGCATTGGGTTGATTTTCAAATTAAGATTTGAAATCTTAAGAATATATTTGAAATTTAAAATGTTAAGTTTAAAATATAAAATAAAACTCTATAAAGATTATAAAATAAATTTAAATTTTTCAAAATTGTTTTGAGAAGCTATATAATTATTTCAAAATTTTAATAAATATTTAACTAATATATATATATATATATAAATAACTAAATTAAGGTAAGTAATCAATTAAATCTAATTATAATATATATACATATGTATGTATGTATGTATGTAATTATAAATGTTACAGCCATAAATTTATCTTAAATTGTTTAAGATAAAATTGAACAAAAAATTTAGAATTAATTAGATTATTAATTAATTTATTTAACTAAATAATGTAATATATTGAATAATTGAATAATTAAAAGTTAATACACACACACACATATATTGATATGTATATATAAATAAAACTATAAATGATATAGTTGATTATTTATCCTAAATAGTTTAAGATAAATGTTATAAAATTTCAGAAATTTTATATAAATTAAACTGAAAAATATGGTTTAATTAATAAATTTTAATTTTAAATAATAAAATGTGATTTAATTAATTTAAACTAAAATAATTATATATGACTTCATTAATAAGATACATAAATACATTATATAAGTTAATTTAATTTTAACAATTATAAACAAATTGAACTTTTATAATTATACGTATATAAAATAATGTAAATGAAACTAAAAATAAAAATAAACCCAAAATAGATTTTTGAATGAGGTACATATGTAAAGTACTTATACCTTGATTTTAGATGTGTCCAACCCTTAAATAACGTGGGTGTTTAATAAGGAACACATTTTCCTTAAGTTGATATCGCTCAATATGTGTGTGCATGTATTGAAGGTTACGACTCCTTAACATATATATTTCCCTCTAGCATTTATATATTAGTGGATTACTTGCATATGCACTAGTTATCGAGCAAACTCAAGCTAAGGCTGTTATATGTAATACTATTAATATATTGCTTAGATGAGGTAGGATACATGCGTGTATTTATTGGGAAAACTCAAGGTATTTGCATTATACTTAGGTCATTGTGAAATGATAGGTAAGAGTGAATAATCTCTCTTGAGTTGTTGAGAGAACACAAGGTGTTATATGTGATAAACCTGATAAAGAATTATCCATCACTTACAGGCCTATGATTTATTGAGCAAACTCAAGATCAGAATCCTAAGGCAAGCAAGTGCTAACACCCACTACAGAGATCAAAAGCATTCTAAATTTCTCTTAGGAATTGAGGAGTATAAATTCTAGTGGAAGCCTTATTAGAAAAATAAAATGATTAATTTAAATTTTCTAATATTGTAAGAACAAATACTAAAAAATATCAAAGTTACAAGCATTAATAAAATTTTGCAACTAATTTAATTGGTAAAATTATTTATCAGTTGAAATATACTAATATATTGAATTAAGATTGACAAAGAAGTATAAAATTTACTTTCTGATGAATCTTTGGTATGTTTCACTATAAGATCCATGCAAGATTATACAACTACTAAGTACATTCATACCTTGGTCACTTAAATATTTATCCTCGAGACTACTATCATCTTCCACGAGTTTTAAACTCCGGATCAATAAAAGAATATGGTTATTTGATCCATACTGGTTTACATACGAAAGTTGTATAGTGAAAGTTGTGTCCGTAATATATGAAATCTCGATGAAATTGATTTATTTGAATTAAGAAAATAATTCATAGTGCAAGATGTTCAATGTGATTGAATACAATAAAAATCTTATTACATTCAAAATAATGAAAGACTAAAACTAAAGAAAGACCTAGGAATTTGATCATGAAAATGCAAATTTCAATCAGTTTACTTAAGTCCAACCTATTTAATGTCCTTAAAACGTTGAGTAGGTCCGAATACACTTTCATATAATGTTCGATGCAGTCTTATGCTAAACATTTCCTTTTGAATGGTTTGACCATTAGAAAGGAAAGCCAATGTTTGATGATGAATGTAACATAGACATGGATGGGATGAAGAAAGTGAATGATCACTTCTACTTCATGAAGAAACATCACAAACAAAAATTGTATCAAATTTAGAATGATAATGAGAAATGTGGTTTCCATTCCAAATGTAATTTATTATAGAAAATTGTTTTATATAAGAAATACTTTCATGTGTTCAAGACATTTGATCTAAAAATCTTGATTGTAAACATGATACGGTGGATGAAATAAATAGCCCACAATAAGTAGTTGATGGAGCTTCGTGTTTCATGCGATGTTATAGTAATGGCAGAAATAGTTGGAGCTTATCATGTAACACTTATGAATGGATGCACCTAGATAAGAAAGACTGTTTTTCAATATATACCAAATATTATTTATTAAATAATAATGGATTTTCAGTATTAATTAGAAATAAATTTAGTTTTATTTTGTTTTGAATATTCATTAAAAAATAAATCTAAATGTTACTTGACTTCAATCGTTAGTGATGCATTTGCGACAGAAAATATAGAAGTATCTAAAATTTTAGCAATTATTTTGGAATTATAAACTAAGTCATATCTTTGAGAAATAGTTCTTTGATCATATGATTAAGAATCAAATGACAATAGTTAATTATATCTTAAGAGACTAAGGGCAAAGCTTCCATTCAATTGGATTGATGAAAGGGTTACTGATCTCTATAAATTAATGCACATAGATATGTTCAATCTAAGGTCTACTGATATTAAAGCCGATCCACTTACTTTGCTAAATTCACTGATGAACTGTCATAAAAATGTAAATGTGTATTTGATACATAAGTAGTATATCTTTGATAAGTTCATAAAATTTAAAATAGAAATAGAAAACATAACATGGAAAGGAAATAAAGCAATTCGGTTTGATCGAATAGGTGAGCATATTGGAAAGAGTTTCAGAAGTACCTAAAAGTGAATAAATTCAATATCAATGTCACTCCTCCCTGTGATACATAAAGATGTATCAATAAGGAGCAATAAACTTTATTGGACAAAGTATGATTAATTATGAGTGAAGTTAAGTTAGCTTCTTTCTATAAAGATGTGTATTTTAGACTAAGTACATATATTAAATTTAATTTCATCTAAAAAGCATAGTTTACGAGATCTTATTCATATAAGACCTGAATTGATAAGAAACCGATCTTAAATAGTTTAAGGTATGCGGTTGTTTAATTAATGTTATGAAAATAAATATTGTACACCCAAAACCAAATTAGTTTTATGTAAGAATTGGATATGATCTAAACATTCTAAACGTGGAAACTATAATGACATGATTTTTCGATGCCCAAAAATCGACATCAATATAGTCAACTATATTAATTGCCGAACAATCGAATGCTGGAAAACTGAACCATTAGGGTTAAAGAAGAAGGAGGTAGAAGAAGAAATAGAAAACAACATTAGAATCTCACAAATGCAGGGGAACAATATATAATAGATAAATGACTAATCTTTTAAAATAAAGAATTATATCTGTTTTATATATATTACATCCTCAAAGTACAATATAATCACATCACAATTTAGGACGGTTATAATATCTCGTCCTTCCAAAGCTGAATATACAGCTTATACTACACAACGGAAATATGAATCTATGGAAATACGCCTCGACATCCAGCTTGTCCCTGAGCTCCACAGCAGTCCATCCAGAATCTGTACTCTATAATACTCGATCTCACCTGGGCATTATAGTTAAATAACACCCGAGTCAGTCTGAAAAATCAGCGTGAGAAAACACACTCAATGGGATTTTAAAAGTTATCAAAATCCTTTGAAATCAAAGGTATCTCATAAGACCACGCCACAAATAAACATGCTGGGTTTTTACCTTACGATAACCAAAACATTTTTATAAAAATCCCTCTGATATTATAATAGTGTCTATAGAAAGTAAATAGAATCTACCTGGAATGCTTGCATCTCATGTTTCAGCAATAGTTAGGAACAATCAAAACCGTACAGGCGCTTATTGGAGTTTGGATTCCATACATCGACAGACAGTATGTGGTCTAGATTACCGTACCGAGGATCCACCCTGATCCCCTACATCACAAGACCGTAGCTACTCCTTACTGGATAATTGGAATAAGTTCACCCAACGGTTGGGATCAGCAACTGCCCACACAGCCGAAATAACGGGACATCTAGACAGCGGTGACCTTACCCTAATTGGTTGCTAGCCACTTAGCCTTGTCTGCACCTCCCCTGTTTTGGCCATTCCCTGTTGATGAGGCTCGAGGCTATGTGTTACCTTTTTAGCACACGTACACTTTGAATGCTCACCGTCCTCTTGACGATGTTCTGAAAGCATTCATCCATACAAGTTCGTTCCGGGTCCGAACGGAACCGAAGGCACTACTCCTACTACATCCATTTTGGAATCACCCTCAGGATTAGTAGCGAATAGCCCTTGCACTTCACTGCTCCATCTTCGACTCCAAGCTCTTGTCTTCCTCACGAAACGTTCAAACCTGTTCGAAGTGGTTTTCGAGAAACTAATCCCTATCCTAGTCTCTTCGAAACAATCAGCGCATTGCCAATATTGATAGTCAGTTATTTAACTATCAAATAACATTCACAAATGATCATTAAGCCATAATAATTTTCGAACTATTTATTAATTTCAAAATATCTTTACAAGATATATTTTGCTACACTTCAACTTTTGAAAATAGTTTTCAAATCTCTTTTATCTTTCGGAATAAATTTCCCAAATATTATTTATTTCCACTAAAAATCACCAAGTCCAAATACTTTAGATTTTAAAATAATTTAAATCACTTCATTGTAAAGTATACTTTTAAAACATTTAAATTAAAACTACTCAACAGTTTATTCAGAAATATATACTTTAAGAATATTTAAAATAAAACTACTTTGTAAAATATAAAACTAATTTTTAAAATAAAAGTTAAGTCAAACTAAATTTTAACATAAGACTTACGAAATTCTATACAAGTTTTCAAATAAATTTTTTAGCCAAACTATCTTTAAAATAAAACAGCTTTATAAAATATAAATATTAATAATGATCTTTAAATTCATAATACTAGTCAAACCTTTCGAATAATTACTACTATAATTAATTTAAATGAATATTTACTTTTAAATTTTTTAAACAACTTAAATAATATTTCTCAAAAACATTCTTTTAAAACATCTTTAAAACTTTTAACTTACACTTAAAAATCTGCTTGAAAAAACGTACTGGGCTTTTCAGGGGAATATACTTTCCTTTCACACCTTTAAAAATAAACCTCTATTTATTTTTAAAAGAAATCACCTTTTCCTTATAAATTCCCATCCTGAACTTATACTTCAAAATTTATTCTCTAATAAATATTTCACTTTATAAACCCTGTTTATAAATTTCCCAATCTCATTCTTCTTTATTCATAGTTCCAACCTTAGTCGGTTTTCGAAACGATTTCCAATTTACTCCAGTTTAAAATACATTCCTTTACTTGCTCAATTTATTTCAAAACCAGTTAATTTCAGATTTAACTTCCTTATTATAATTTAAAATCTTATTTAGACTAAAAATACTAGTTTCATACTTTTTCAAATTTCTTCTTTATCCTTTCCAACCAAATTTAGACGTTGAATTTAAAATAAATTCTTCATTCCTTTAAATAATAACACTTAAGTTTAAAAATTAATTTATTCCTATTTATTTAAAATCTCCTTTCACATACTTGGAATTTATTTATTAGAATTTAAAAATCAACTTTTATCCTTTTCCAATTCATTTATCCCAACCTCTATAATTATTTGCTTAAGAATTCTCCTTTTTATTTCCTTCAAAAATCCAATCTATATATTTTTGATAACTCAGTATACCCAAATATATTCAATCAAACCAAAGCATCAAATATTTCAATTACTGATATAATTTATCATAGATTATCAAATAAACCATATTACAGAATATTAGACAATCTAAATATTTTGAGGAATCCAGTTGGATCCCTCCAACCTGTTTTTCCAACATTCACAGACGTTAGCACATTATAAAATACCAATTCCACTTCAAGGTGGAATATCGCGGTATATGAGGTCATCCGCTATTATGCGGGACGCATAGGGTCTTATCCGCTATATACTGTGAGAAAACAATCACTCCAATATATATTGTATATACTACTGTATATATACTAACACACCCAAACTATTCAATCAATCAATCAATAATTTAAATTTTACTATTTAAATTTAAACGAAATCCAAATTAGTGAGATTAACTGACCTTTAATTTTTGATTTGCAATCTGATCCAACCCGACTTGTTTTTCTTCACGACTTTTGACCTTCTAAAAACATTATATGGTTTTATTAATCATTTTGAAATATTGGACAATCAATTGCCATTTTATAATTTAATTAACTAATAATTTATTTTAAACCAATAATTATCCCTTTAAAAATATTTTAGTAACTTAAATAAATTAACTAAGTTAATTGGATAAAATTAATCACCTTAATAGATTATTTTTTAAAGCAAACTAGTAAATTATATTTTATTTCTCATTTTCAAACTGCATATAAAAATAATCTATATAGGTTTAAAAATTTAATTTTACATAAACCTTAAACCTTCTCTTTTTTCCAAACACATGTATATACTTATTAAATTTTAATGAACAAAAATTTCTTCTCAACTTTAGTATATATATACATATATATTAAAAGCGGAATTGCTTTTATACTCACTGCAACAATTTTTTGTCTCTTTGTCCAATTTACACATATATATGTATACATTGAGAAAGAAAAGAAAAAAAAAGAGGATACCTTACTGCCTCGACTACGGCCACCATGCGAGCCTCCATCACCAAAGCCTAAATCCCTCTGATCGACCGAACATCTCGATCATCACTCTTGCCGGCTCACTCGATTCACCCAAGTTCGATTGGCACCTCGCCTGGCCTCGTGCGAATTCAAATTTGCCTGCCTCGACCCACACCAGTGGTGACCCTTAGCACCCATCCCCAATGCCATGCGCCAATAATTCGAGTAAGGGAGACACCCTCGAGTTTGAATCAAACTCGTACTTCCCTTCTGCCCATGCTTTCGAGTGTGCCGGTGCTTCTATCGCTAGAGCCAAAGTCGCCGCACCCCTCCTCTCAAATTCACAAAGTTCGTCGCGAAAAATACTTCCGCTCGCTTGCGAACTGGAACGAAAATTTTGATTTTATTTTACTTTGATTTGCCAATTTATGAATTCGAAGTTGATTCGAATAAGAGGGAGAGCTTAGCCATTATTTTGATCTGAGTTCATTTTTTTTCTCTGATGCTTCTGATTCCTCTATACGTATTTTATAAAAGAAAAGAATGTGTTTTTGATTTTATTTATTTTTTTGTATGCACCGTGCTCAAATTCTATCACATCTTGACAAATGGAGCAATGTGTTTTCTTGTGTACAGGTGTTAGATTGCTAAAGTGGTAAAACAAAACTGATGTGAATAAATTTTGACTAGAAAATAAAAATGTTATTTAAATTCAAATTTTAATCGTCATGAAATTATGACTTAAAATTTTGACTTCCTATCTAGGTATGCCGCTAGGCGTCTATAATGTTACACCCCTATTCCGAACACAATGGAAAAGATTTCGAGTCCTAATTCAATCGTATGGAGAAGATAGCTTTTGGATGCAGTTATAATATTGAATTTTCGATAAAATTTTCGACCCGTTTACCTGCCGTACGATCACACGACAACTCCAAATCCTACAAAAATTGAAATAGATCCAACTGGAATTGTTTCATCAAAATCCAAGACCGTGCCTCAGAAGGCTATTTTTAAATATCAATTTAACAATATATTTTTAAAACTGAACAAAACACTTTTAAATTCGATTCTATCACATTTATTATCTTTAGTATTGCCAATATAAATTTAATAAGCCTTAGAAATATTTTTAATAGGCTTAGAAACTCAACATTTAATATTTTGCCCAATTTCCAGTAATTAAATTCAATTACTTTACTTATTAAATAAATGGAGATATTTGAAATTCAAGATAAACTAACTTTCAAATATTTAGAATCAATTAAATAATTCAATTTCAGATATCCAGAAATTCTAGGTCGTCACATTCCTCCCGCCTTAAAACAATTTCATCCCCGAAATTACTAATTAAGAGGAATGATCCTTAACCCGTCAACCATTTTCCCTATCCAAATGGTTTTTATCAACTTACCAATCATCTTTATAAAAAACCCATTATCAATCTTACTAACTTCCCAAACTCTCTTCCATAGTTTTCAAACAACAATACTTACTTAACCTTTTCAAAATTTTAATTTAAAACCAAATTTTAAATTTTCAACATTTTCTCAAAATTTTCTAACTCTCAAAATTTTCGAAAAATTTCGCCAGCGTCTCCTTTGCGCAGCTAGCTCGATACAACTACAAAATGCCTTTATGGACCCTCAGATTTCAAAAGAAAACAAAAGGCCAAGTGGCTAGACCAGAAATTTCATACAGAAGTTTAAATACATACCTTTTTGTTGAACAATTCTATTTATCTTCTGAAATCAAAAATTCCAATTTTCCCTTTTGCTTTTAAACACCTGTATCCTACTAAACTATATTGTTCAATTACAACATTCAAAATCACTTGACACATTCCTTTACAAAAGTTTTCATATCTATTTCACTCACATCCGTACGATGCACATATATCATCCATACGCAATACCCAATTCGATCGCTCACTCAATTACACAATTTCACTTCCGAACTAATATCGTCCACCCGACTTCCTAGGGCGGACTCAGATCTAGTTTCTTGATCATAAACCGTCATTCTCCTTGCATAGCCATAAACTATGATAGAGAATTTCCAGAATCAACCAAAAATCCATATCCAGAGTTCGTCTTTGAAAATCGAGTGAAAAATCCAGACTCAGAATGATATAAATATCTCGAAATTCTGTGCTCGAATCTGGATCAAATCGCTATGCAAATAAAATAATATACGTACATCTTGTGTATTTGCCCCAATTGATTATTAGCTATATCAATTATCTTTTATTCACACTTATTTTGGTTTCCATCTACTTATTCATAATTTTCCCATTTCACAACTTCCAGTGTAATCTTTATTCAATTATTCACTTAGAATATTTTTCTCAATACCAAATTTACTTTAAGAATTTCAACATTCCTTCTTAAGTATAATATAAATGTTTTTATATACCTCTTATAACTATTTTCACTTCACCACTTTGGTTTATATATACTTTTATTCAAGTTTTCATTTTCAAATTCATTTGAATTAAATCTCCCTCTCATTTCAAATATTGAATTCTATTCACATTATCTCAATCCCTACTTAATTAACCATTTCTCTAATTAATTCCACTTACTAATTTATTCATATCTCAAACACTTCTATTCCCAAACTTTTACTATTTTTACTCCACTTAGAACTAATTTTTCAACTTCACTTTACTATGCACAACTCAAATTAAATAACATCCTAGTATTCAATTTTATTTCATTTGCTTACCATTTAAATCAATTAGTTTAATTTTAATTTCAATATTTTTCTTTCTTTAGTCCAACTAGACTCATTTTCCATTTCCTTTATTTGTCACAATTTAAATTTAATTCAAATATTAAATTTCACTTCCATCGTTACAAATTTAATTAATATATCCATTCACAAATTTAATTCCATCTTAATAAATTTTATTTCAATGACCATTTTACCAAGACTACTTTGATTCATTTCCTCAAAGCTCTCCTCTAATTAACTTAATTTATTTAAATCCCAATTCAATTCAAATTATAAACTTATATTTCATTTGCTTCGTTTAATTGATATATCTACCACTTTACTTTATTGCCATACTTACTTTTACTCCTCTTTAAGTTAAATTTTCCCTATTCTAGAAAATTTCAAATTTTACTAGTTATCAAACCCTTCTATATTTCCATAAACATCTTAAATAAGATTCCAGAGTTTAAACTATTTCAGAACATTTCAAAATCACCTCTGAAATCAATTATTCCTTTGAATCTCAAAACCAAACCCAGTTTTACAAACATCTCCAATTTAAAATCAATTTGGCAACAATTCCTCTCTTGGAAACTCGAAAATGAAGATCGATGATGTTGTAGTCATCACCAAAGTTATTTTCCAATGACCGAAAAGAGTTCAATGCTCTTATCTCATTAAATCCCTTTCAAATATTTTTAAATTCCAAATCTCACCAGATTTCAAATCCAATTCAAAAATATTTCCGAAATAATATCACTATTATTTCTCCAAAACCTTTGAAAACCATATTCAAATTCAGAGGAATTTAAATTTCCAAAATTTTTAAATTCCAAACCCCTTTAACTCATATTCAAAAATTACTCTGGAATTTTATTTTAATGTATAAATTACATTTATAATCTACATTTCAAATTCCATGTTATTATATAGTATTTCCCTAACTTTTGTTTTTAATTCCAGTTTTTAATTTCCAGTTCTTATCTAATTTCCACTTAACAATGATAATAATTTAGTATTATTATATTCTAATAACCAAGCAACTATATATGACTATAAAAATTTATGGAATTTTTTTTTAATTTACAAAAATAATTTAGGTAAACTATTTCTTTTACCCTATTTTAAAACAATACCATGTCGGTTTATCTTGTTTAAGAGTTTACAAATCCTTATCGATGACATGGCATCCCACATAACGACCAGAATCCATAAACACCCAACCGATAAGTCAACACAATAAAAAAGATTATATTCACTAACAAATACGCACTCATATTTATTATTACACTCAAACTCATTCTAGAGTACTTACAGACTCTATTCCTAATGAGTAATCCCCAGCAGAGCCAAGGTTCTTGCTTAACCTGGCTCTGATACCAATCTGTAACGACCCGATTTTTCGATGCCCGAAAATCGTCATTAATACAGTCCACTGTATTAATTGCTGAACAATCGAATGCCGGAAAAACGAACCATTAGGGTTAAAGAAGAAGGTGGTAGAAGCAGAAATAGAAAACAATATCAAAATCTCACAAACGTAGCGGAACAATACTAATAGATAAACGACTAATCTTTTAAAATAAAGAATTATATCTATTTTATATATATTACATCATCAAAGCACAATATAATCACATCACAATTTAGGACGGTTATAATATCTCGTCCTTCCAAAGCCGAATATACAGCTTACACTGCACAACGGAAATATGAATCTACGGAAATACGCCTTGAGATCCTGCTCGTCGCTAAGCTCCATAGCAGTCCGTCCAAAATCTGCACTCTATAATACTCGGTCTGACCTGAGCATTATAGTTAAATAACACCCGAGTCAGTCTGGAAAACCAGCTGAGAAAACACACTCAATTGGATTTTCAAAGTTTTCAAAATCCTTTGAAATCAAAGGTATATCGTTAGACCACGCCACAAATAAACATGCCGGGTTTTTACCTGATGATAGCCAAAACATTTTTATAAAAATCCGTCTTATATTATAATAGTATCTATAGAAAGTAAATAGAATCTAGCTGAAATGCTTGCATCTCATGTTTCAGTAATAGTTGGGCACAATCAAAACTCTACAAACGCTTATTCGAGTTTGGATTCCATACAATGGCAGGGCTACTGGGGTACCGTCCATTACAGTACGTGGTCTAGATCACCGTACCGAGGATCCACCCTGATCCTCTGCATCACAAGACCGGAGCTGCCCCTTACTGGATAGTCCGAATAAGTTCACTCCACGGTTGGGATCAGCAACCGCCTACACAGACGAAATAAAGGGACATCTAGATAGGGGTGACCTTACCCTAATTAGTTGCTAGTCACTTAGCCTTGTGTGCACCTCTCCTGTTTTAGCCATTCCCGGTTGATGAGGCTCGAGGCTATGTGTTACCGTTTTAGCACACGTGCACTTTGAATGCTCATCGTCCTCCTGATGATGTTCTAAAAGCATTCATCGATAGTCCATTCCGGTCCGAACGGAACCAAAGACACTTCTCCTACTACATCCAATTTGAAATAACCCTCAGGATTAGTAGTGAATAGCCCCTGTACTTCATTGCTCCATCTTCGACTCCAAGCTCTTGTCTTCCTCACGAAACGTTCAAACAAGATCGAAGGGATTTTCGAGAAATTAATCCCAATCCCTGTCTCTTCGAAACGATCAACGCATTGGCCAATATTGATAGTTGGTTATTTAACTAATAAATAACATTCACAAACAATCATCAAGCCATAATAATTTCCAAACTATTTATTAATTTCAAAATATCTTTGCAAGACATATTTTGCTACACTTCAACTTTTAAAAATAGTTTTCAAATCTCTTTTATCTTTCGGAATAAATTTCCCAAATATTATTTATTTCCACTAAAAATCACCAAGTCCAAATACTTTAGATTTTAAAATA
The DNA here is from genome assembly GCA_030765085.1 of Allium cepa. NCBI lineage: Eukaryota > Viridiplantae > Streptophyta > Magnoliopsida > Asparagales > Amaryllidaceae > Allium > Allium cepa. The sequence continues at coordinate 890,647,916 of CM060929.1, forward strand.
ATTTAAATCACTTCATTGTAAAATATACTTTTAAAACATTTAAATTAAAACTACTCAACAATTTATTCAGAAATATATACTTTAAGAATATTTAAAATAAAACTACTTTATAAAATAGAAAACTAATTTTTAAAATAAAAGTTAATTCAAACTAAATTTTAACATAAGAGTTACGAAATTCTATACAAGTTTTCAAATAATTTTTTTAGCCAAACTATCTTTAAAATAAAACTGCTTTATAAAATATAAATATTAATAATGACCTTTAAAATCATAACACTATTCAAACCATTCAAATAATTACTACTATAATTAATTTAAATAAACATTTATTTTTAAATTTTAAACAACTTAAATAATAATTTCTCAAAAACATTCTTTTAAAACATTTTTAAAACTTTTAACTTATACTTAAAAATCAGCTTTAAAAACGTACTTGGCTTTTCAAGGAAATACACTTTCCTTTCACACCTTTAAAAATAAATCTCTATTTATCTTTAAAACAAATCACTTTTTCCTTATAAATTCCCATCCCGAACTTACACTTTAAAATTTATCCTCTAATAAATATTTCACTTTATAAACCCTGTTTATAAATTTCACAATCTCATTCTTCTTTATTCACAGTTCCAACCTTAGTCAGTTTTCAAAACGATATCCAATTTAGTCCAATTTAAAATACATTCCTTTAGCTACTCAATTTATTTCAAAACCAATTAATTTCATATTTAACTTCCTTATTATAATTTAAAATCTTATTTAAACTGAAAATACCAGTTTCATACTTTTTCAAATTTCTTCTTTATCCTTTCCAACCAAATTTAGACCCTGAATTTAAAATAAATTCTTCATTCCTTTAAATAAAAACACTTAAGTTTAAAAATTCATTTATTTCTATTTATTTAAAATCTCCTTTCTCATACTTGGAATTTAATTATTAGAATTTAAAAATCAACTTTTATCCTTTTCCACTTCATTTATCCCAACCTCTATAATTATTTACTTAAGAATTCTCCTTTTTATTTCCTTCAAAAATCAAATCTATATATTTTTGATAACTCAGTGTACCCAAATATATCCAATCAAACCATGCATCATATATTTCAATTACCAATATAACTTATCATAGATTATCAAATGAACCATATCATAGAATATAAAAACAATCTAAATATTATGAGAAATCCAGTTGGATCCCTCTAACTTGTTTTTCTTGCATCCACAGATTTTAGGACATTATAAATAATACCAATTCCACTTCGATGTGGAATATCGTGGTATATGGGGTCATCCGCTATTATGCGGGGTGCATAGGGTCTCATCCGCTATATAATGCGGAAAATCAATCACTCCAATATATACTATATATACTATTATATATATATATACTATCACACCCAGACTTTTCAAGCAATCAATCAATAATTTAAAATTTTACTATTTAAATTTAAATGGAATCCAAATGAGTGAGATTAACTCACCTTTAATTTTTGATTTACAATCTGATCCGACCCGACTTGTTTTTCTATACGACTTTTGACCTTGTAAAAACATTATATGGTTTTATTAATCATTTTGAAATAATCGGACAATCAATTTCCATTTTATAATTTAGTTAACTAATAATTTATTTAAACCAATAATTGCCTTTAAAAATCTTTTAGTGACTTAAATAAATTAACTAAGTTAATTGAACAAAATTAATCACCTTAATAGATTGTTTTTTAAGAGCAAACTAGTAAATCATATTTTATTTCTCATTTTCAAACTACATATAAAAATAATCTATATAGGTTTAATAATCTAATTTTACATAAACCTTGAACTTTCTTTTTTTCCAAACACTTGTATATACTTATTAAATTTTAATGAACTAAAATTTCTTTCCAACTTTAGTGTATACATATATGTATATATTAAAAGCAGAATTGCCTTTATACTCACTGCAATAATTATTTTTTCTCTTTTTCCAATTTACATACATACATACATATATATATATATACACACACGTATTAATTCAGTTTAATTGAGAAAGAAAAGAAAAAAAGGATACCTTACTGCCTCGACTACGGCCACCCTGCGAGCCTCCTTCACAAAAGCCTAAATCCCTCTGATCGACCGAACGTCTCGATGATCACTCTTCCCAGCTCACTCGATTCACCCAAGTTCGATCGGCACCTCGCCTGGCCTCACGCGAATTCAAATTCGCCTGCCTCGACCCACACCAGCCGCTGCCCCTTAGCACCCATCCCCAATGCCATGCGCCAAATATTCGAGTAACTGAGGCACCTCGAGTTCGAATCGAACTCGTACGTCCCTTCTGCCCATGCTTGCGAGTGCACGGGTGCTTCCATCGCTAGAGCCGAAGTCATCGCACCCCCTCCTCTCGAATTCGTGAAATTCATCGCGAAAAATACTTGAGCCCGCTTGCGAACTCGAATGCAAATTTTGATTTTATTTTACTTTGATTCACCAATTTGTGAATTCGAAGTTGATTCGAATAAGAGGGAGAGCTTAGCCATTATTTCGATCCGAGTTTATTTTTTTCTCTGATGCTTCTGATTCCTTTATATGTATTTTATAAAAGAATAGAATGGGTTTTTGGTTTTTTTTTACATGCAACGTGCTCAAATTCTATCGCATGCTTGACAAATGGGGCAATGTGTTTTACTTGTGTACAGGTGTTAGATTGCTAAAGTGTTAAAACAAAACTGATGTAAGTAAATTTTGACTAGAAAATATATACATTATTTAAGTTCAAATTTTAATAGTCACGAAATTATGACTTAAAATTTTGAATTCCTATCGAGGCGTGCCGCTAGACGTTTATAATGTTAAACCCCTATTCCGAACACAATGGAAAAGGTTTCGAGTTCTCATTCGATCGTATGGAGAAGATAGCTTTTGGGTCCAGTTATAATATTAATTTTCGATAAAATTTTCAGCGCGTTTACGTACCTTACAATCACATGACAACTCCGAATGCTACGAAAATTTAAATCCGATTATAAAACACTATTACAGATCCAACGCAACTGGTTTTGTCAAAATCCGAGACTATGCCTCAAAAGACTATTTAGATATCAATTTAACAATATATTTTTAAAACTGAACAAAACACTTTTAAATTCGATTCTATCGCATTTAATATCTTCAGTATTGCCAAAATAAATTTTATAAACCTTAGAAATATTTTTAATAGGCTTGAAAACTCAACATTTAATATTCTGCCCAATTTCCAGTAATTAAATTCAAATAATTTTCTTATTAAATAAATAGAGATATTTTAAATTCAAGCTAAACTAACTTTCAAATATTTAGAATCAATTAAATAATTCAATTTCAAATATCCAGAAATTCTAGGTCGTCGCAGAAACTGATATACAAGATGAAAAAAATTAACTCCAAAATGGACGCAACTCATTAGAATGTCTAATACAAATTCTCCAATACTAAAGGGAAACTCTGTATTTCATACCAATATCGATAAAAGGAATTGTTAGTCTAACTTCCTTAGTTGCCAATAGCTGTAAAGAGTACAGATTCCAACATATAATATGATGCTTAAATCTAGAATAGATTCCAAGTGCATTATCAAAATATGATTTTGGTAGTTATCCCAAAGGAATATAATCCATTGGCCATGGATGTATCTTCGAAAGGAAGAACAATATAGTCGAAATATAGTAAGAAACATTGATGAAAATAAAATTGTAAATTTCGATTGTTGAATTTGGCATAGTAGTTTTTTCAGTCAATATAATTAAGTTAATTTGGATTCTACTGGTAAAGTTATTGCCTAATATGTCTTTTTGGTACATCTTGGTTGGAACAAAAATTCTAAATAAGGTTTCAGAATAGAATATTCGCACATGATGACCAAAATGTCATGACACTAGTGGGAGTAGTGATGTGATATCCCGAAATTTTTGACAATAACAATTTAATAATCTGAATTAAAAATTAAATTGATTTGATAATCTTTGTTAATAAGATTGGAATTAATTTAACAATCCAATTAAATTAAATATTTAATTGATAGATTTTATCTTTTAAAATCTAATAAATTGTTTTTTATTTATAATGTATATAGAAAATGTATATATTGTAAATAAGCCTTGTTTTAAATTTAATAAATAAATAAATCTTGCTTTCTAAATATATATATCTTTGGTAAAATTAGAAAAAAAAAATTATTTAATATAAAGCTTTTTAAAATTTATTTAATAAATAATATATGGTTTTAAATTGATAAGATAGAAATTTATTTATTTTTAAATTAATTTTGAGTTTAAATTTAAATAAACTAACAATAAGGTTTATTTTGATTTCCTTTTAAATATAGTTTGATAAAATAAGTAATTTATTAATAAAGAAATAATTTCTTTTATAAATTATTTAAAGTTATCAAATTTGTTATTTTCAAAATATAATAATGTATTGTTTTTAAAAAAATATTTTTTTAAAAAATAGTTTGTTTTTCAAAATTGAATTGTGTAGTTATATATGTATATATATAACTTGATTTCAAAATTTAATTTTAGAATTTGATTTGAATTTGAGTTTAAAGCTTTGAAACTTAAAGAATAAATATTTTTAAATTGTTTTGGATTTTAAATTATTTGTATAAACTTTTATTTATATATATAATTGTTTCATTTCTTTTAAAATTATTTATACATATATAAATACTTATTAACTAATTACTTAAGCATATTCTTATATTAAAACTTTAATTGACTAATTAATTAGGCATAAACTACATTTAACATATTAACCAAATACTGATTAACATTAAATTATAACTAATTTACCTTAAAGACATGTGTTAACTAATTAACATATCTATAGACAAATGTAAACATTTTAGAACATAATTTAACATGTGTTAGGATAATAAACGAGGTAAGTGACAAATGTTAGTTTCTTTTACAAGTGTCATTTATTTTGTTTTTCTTTTATTTTAATAAAATCAAATTTCAGCCTTTATAAATACATATGTTTCTTATCTTTTTTTTTTCTTTCTATTTTTCATTTTCAAAAGCAAAAAGAATAAAACTCCAACTTTCCTCTCAAAAACCTGTAAACAAAAACCTGAAATCAATGCTCAAAAATCCTGTAACAATTCTCAGTGAATTTCCAAAACCTTTCAACAAATTCTCAAAGCAATTCCTAAAAACTGTAATCAATTCACTCATATCAAAATTCAAAGCCTATCAACAAACTTTCAAAGAAAACTTGTAACTTCTGCAAATATGCAAACAAATCTGAAGCCTGCATCATTTAAAATCTGGGAATCAAAGCATGCATGCAGTTTTAAACCAAAGTAGCAAGCATTCCAGCATTTTTGTGCAAAGTTTCTAAAAGCAAAGCAATTTTCCAGTTTTAAAAGTTCAAAGCTTTTCAAATGAAGGTTCTGTCTTTCAATTCAAACAGGTGAGTAATTTTATTTTCAAAATTTTAGTATAAAATCCGGTTGCATGTTAGTGATGATGAGATGAATATGATTGTGTGAACCTACTGAATATATATATGTAAGATATATGCTTGTCTGTTTCAACAGAATTTACTTTGTTTATAGTTCCTAAATTTTGTTTTTGATCTGAATTCAATTTTCTCTGCAAATAATTATTGTTAGGACTTGATTTACAAACAAAAGATGTTGATTTAACATAGATTAAGGTTTAAAACTTAATTTAGCTAAATTAAAAACCTGGGTATCTCTGTATAACTTAAAATATCTGCGCATATGGAATAATGTGGAAATTTAAACTGGGTAGCCTATAATTCTAGAATTGTAAATTGAATACACAAAACAAAACAAAACAAGATTTTTAAGAATAAAATCATAATTTATAGTTTGAGGAGAGGGTGCAGTTCTGTGATGAACTGAAAATGGGAATCGAAGGTTTTTTTGATGTTCTCTGTAAATTGAAGGGTCGGGTTTCTTCCAGTGGGTAGAGGAGTGATCAGTGAAGCTTGGAAAAATACTGGATGGTGATGCATTTCATCGAGGAGGCAGCGGTGGTGAAATTCCTTCTGGAACCCTTGTTTAACTAGGTTAGGTTGATCGATCATCCACGTCTTCTACAGTGGATCGAGTGTATTGGAATTTTGGGAGATGGTAGTGTGCTCGTAGACGAGACTGTGTCCGGTGTTGCAGAATTACTGGTGATCGGAGATGCGTGGATGAGGCGATGACAGGTTTAGGATGTGAGACTTTTCTTGTTTCCAGGTTTGAAGTTGAGTACTCGAATTCAATTTCAAGCTGTGGAAGGGTGATCTGTTGGTCTTGTTTGGACGTGAGGTTGGTCGCCGATGTGGGAAGACCACCGGAGGTGGCTGGAGTTGATCGGAGGCACGGTGCATGTGCACCGTGCACTTTTGATTCCTGATGTTTGCATGGTGGAAGCAGTGGGGTGAACTCGAGAATCACTCGGGTAGCTTCTGTGTTTGGCTCGAAGTTGTATAGGGTTGAACTCGAAGCAAAATTTGGTTGGCTCGGGTCAATGAAGTTGTTACAGGTTTTTTCGAAACCTGTCTGTTTGATTTTACAACAGATTTTTGAAATTTGAAATCAGATTTTTTAAATAAAGTTTAAATCAGATCTTGAGATGTGGATCCAAATAACTTGTGTATCCTAGTTTGAAATTTAAGGAAGTTTTATAAATTTAAATTATTTTAAACAACTTTAATGAGTTAAAAGTAAAACTTAAAATGTTTTGTTTAAAAATTTTCAAACTAAAGTTTTAAGATGAAAAGCAAAGGTTTAAACTAAATTTAAATCCAAGTTTAAATTCTGGAATTCAAATTTAAGTTTAAATCTCAGTTTTAAAATAAATTAAGATTTTAAACTTGAATTGTTAAATACTTTAAAAATGTTTAAGTAGTTTGAATTTTAAAAATAAAGCTTTAAAATGAAAGTAGAGTTTTAAAATCTAAAGATTAATCTGAATTCAAATTTAAATAGGTATTCCAATTTTGAAATAAAGGAAGTTTTTAAATTTAAAATAATTTAAACAATTTGAAATGTTTAAAGTGTAATTCAAATTGATTTGAATTTAAATATGAATTGGGTTTTAAATCCTTTAAAACTTCTTTATTAAATGAGTATATCTTTAACTTGTGAAATGAAAGGTTTAGAAATGTGTTTTAAAATTTTGTTAAAGATAATTTGAATTCATTTTAAATCTTAAATTTAAAATAATATTTGAAAGTAAATTTAAGTAAATTGATTTAAAATACTTTGTAAATGATGACTTGATCCTTATTAAGAACAAATTTTGATCTTAAAGTAAATTAGAATTTAATGATTTGTAATTCATTAAATTTTTAAGGAATTAAATGGATAATTAATTTAATTCATGATTTGGATTAATTAAATAAATAAATAAGGTTTAAAATTAATTAATTAAGATTAATTAATTAAGGTTAATTAATTTGTAATTAAGAATTATTAATCAGAAAATTAATTAATAATTATAGGTTAATTAATTAAGTAATTATGAATTAATTAAGTTATAGTTAACACTTAATTAATTCAATAATTAAAGGTTAATTAATCGGATATTAAAGATTAATTAATTTGAAATTAATAATGATTAATGTAATTTAATTACTTTCATTAGAAAGTAATTAAATAATAGTTAACGATGGCCATTAACTAAGGATTATTTAATAATTAATTTATGTAATTAATTTTTAATAATTAATTAGATTAAATAGTTAATGGTAATCATTTGTGAAATTGTTTTAAGTTTAATTACTTAATGGAAGTAATTAAGGAATTAATTACTTAATGTAATTAATTAAGTTTAAATGTAATTTGTTTAAGTTAATTAATTAAGTTTAATTAAGTTAAACACTGAATGCTTTGATAGTAATTACCTAATGTAATTAATGAAGTATAATTACTTAGTGAAGTAATTAATGATAATTACTGGATGTAATTAGTGAAAGATGGTTTAATTGTAGAAGTAATTTGGATTAAATTACTTAGTATAATTAACTAAAGGGATTAATTAAAGATAATTAATTAAGGAGTAATTAATTTGATAAGTAATTAAGGGTGGTTAATTACAGAATGTGATTAATCAAAGGTGATTAATAATTATGGTTTAAATTGAGATTAATTACTTAATGTAATTAATTTAAATAAGATAATTAATTAAATATAATTAAGGATCATTAGTTAATATATTTAATGATGTAAGTAAGGGTTGACTAATTAAGATTAATCAATAATCATAAGCGATTAAAGGTAATTAATTAATGTAATTAATTAAGGATTAATGTAATTAATTATAGTTAATTAATTAATGAAGTAATTAAAGGTTAATTACTGATTTTGGTTAAGAGTAATTAATTTGTGAAATTAATTAAAGAATAATTACTTGATGTAATTAAAGAATAATTAATCAAGGGTGATTAATTAAGGTGATTAATTAGAAAATAATTAATTGATTTGTAATTAATTAATGGTTATGTAAGAAAGATTTATATTGATGTGGTAATTAATTTAATTCACTTTAAATTAATTAGAGATGGAAGTAATTATTTTAATTCATTTTAAATTAATTATAGATGGTGTGATTATAGATCATTGCTTATATATGAATGGATGATATTGGTTGCCTTGAATGTTTTGAGATCTCAGTTATGAGATAAGTAATGTTGTGTGATATGGTTGCATTGGTTGCATTGTGATGATAATATGGATTATCTTTTGATAATGGTAATGTGGATTATCTGTTTATGATGATAATGTAAATTATCTATTGTGAATTTGTGAATTATCTATCTGTCTATATATAGATGATGAAATTGAATTGTTTTAAACTTTAAAATAACTTGGACCTAAAAGATGGCGTTTTGGATTTCAATGAGACCGGGATCGGGTTTCCAGATTTGGATATCCGAAAACCACATCGATCCAAATTAACGATAGGTTGTGAATCTCAAGTGAAGATGAAGATTCAGAGTGCAATGGTTATCGTCGTTAACTATGAGGGTGATTCCTTAATGAGTGTAACGAGATAATGCCTTCGGTTTCGTTCGAACGGAACGAACTTCTATGGATTGAATGCTTTCAGAACATCGTCAGGTGGACGATGAGCATTCTAAGATAGATGTGTTCTATAAAGGTAATCGTAGCCTCAAGCCTCATCAACCGGGAATGGCTAAAACTGGGGAGGTGCAGCAAGGCTAAGTGGGTCATGCCCAAGTAGGACGAGATTTTCCCCGGTCTAGAGGTCCCTTTTTATTCGGCTTAGTGGGCAATTGGAATGCGCACCAACTACGGGATTGTCTTGTTCGGAACTATTCCGTAAGGAATGGTTCTGGCCTTGTGTTGCAGGGGATTGGGAGTAATCCTCAGTATGATGATCTAGGCCACGTACTGTGATGGGCGGTACCCCAGTAGCCCTACCATTGTATGGAATCCAAACTCCAATAAGTGCCGTACGTTTTAGTTGTGCCCAACTATGTTGAAACGTGAGATGTAAGCATTCCAGCATTTCTGTATTTTACTCGAAAACCCTATTATAATATCACTGGATTTCCTATCAAATGTTTTGGTTAGCGTAAGGTAAAACTTTTCCATGTTTATGTGTGGGAAGTCTTACGTTATACCTTTTCTTTTCGAAGGTTTTTCAAAGTTAAGCAACCTTAACCTGTTACTCACACCAGACCCATGTCTGACCCGGAGTTTATTTCTGTTTTTCTTAAACTCTTGGGTACTCAAATTTTTATGAGTAGCCAAGTGTTTCAAGTTAGCTTTGACGAATGATGGAGGAGCAATGGACCAGGAGGCTTCAGCGTTGTAGATATGTTTAGTGTTCCGCTGTGTTGATATCTCTGTATTTTCTCTGTGTTGTATTTGAGTTGTAATAACTAGAAAGGTGTTTATAACTGTCTAGTATGTGTTGTATAAGCTATGTAACTCTGATAATGGTTGATACTATGTAATATCTTATGTTATTAATATAATTTATTTGTTCCGCTGTTTAGATTCTGATGTGTTTTCTATTCTTTCTTCTTTATCTTTCTCTTTTTTATCCCTTTCTTTCTTATTAATGATGCGTCATTCTATGGAGATGAATGGCGGGTCGTTACAGGTGACTAATTTTTTAAGTGTTGGTTAAGATGCAAAACCTTATATGAAAGTATCAATCGACAAGTGTCAGAGTTAAGAAAATATTTTGACCAAATATTTTGATTGTCAGTTAAAATGGAGAGAAGCTTGTGTCTGTAACAAAGATATTAAAAGGAAATTAAATATTTCAAAAACTATGATTAAGTATGTTAGGATGTCCCAAACGATATACACAGACACCATATTAAAATGTCTAACATGGAGCATTTAAGATGGATTCCTCATGCATCGGCAACACAAATTATCATATATGTTATATTGTCTAGTATATGGAAATTTACTTGTATAATCAGTACATTTACGAGTATTGAATGAAAAAAGAGGTCGGTAAAAGGTAGTTAAGAATATTCTCAAGTGTGTACGAAATACTAAAGAGTTGTTTGTGGCAACAGCGAACTCCTTATAAAGGGGAATTCAGACTCGTACTTCATAAGTGATACAAAATATAGCATGCCAATCCTAAATTCATATTCAACCTTGTTAAGGAGCTTGAGTTTGAAATGTTCCAAATAAAAGGTTATTGCAGATTCAACTGAAAGGCTAAGTACATCACCATAAATAATGCTATAATAAAAGACGTATAAATATAAATGCAAAAATTTATGACAGAAGCTACGGGTATTTCAAATGTTGATAATCCCATGACTTTGTTTTGTGAAAACAATATCGCGATATAGACCATAAAAGAAAATAGGCTTCACAAGATGTATATACACAATTTTCGAAAGTTCCAATTGATAAATGCAGTTTATCACTAATGAAGAGATGTTGGTCGATAGAGTAGATAGCAATACAATATAGCAAACTAGTTTACTAAGGAACTAGCTTGATCGGTTTTGAAATGATCAAAGGAATGAGATTAAATTCCATAATTGACCTTAAGTGCGGGTGGAAGATTGAAAGAGTTAGTGGTATGACCCACGGGCAATTATGTAATTTGTTACATATATCTAACTCCATTGTTAATCTTGTTTATAATAAAGGTGCTTGATTTTTATTATATACTTTATTATACTATGTTGTGATTAATTAGATAACTAACTTAAATTATATTAACAAGAAAGTCCTTCAATAAAATGTATGTGACTGTAGTTGCAAATAGTTGCAATTGTGAGTAACTAATGACAAACTGAGATAACATTCTGTATTAAATATTTCTAGTCAAAATGTTTCGAGAAAGGACATCGATACATCCGTTGAGACCAAAGTGCGTTATGCTCTCTAAGTGTTGACACCAAGTGGTTACATACCTTAATTATCAGATAACTATGGAATGACGTGTCTAAGAGTTTCATATTAGTTGGTAACAATTTGGTAAAACAGAAAATCCTAATGTGGCAATATTTCACAGTCCCTCGACATAAGCATAATGTGGAACTTCAATGTGAATAATCCAGTTTGATGTGGTAAATCATGATATGGCGATCCACTGAGTGACTATAGTTGGTTTTGAGTTGAAGCATTCGGAGTGAAACAATATTAAATAAAGTATCTACCTCATTATTTTATGAGGCTAGTATTACGGTCAACTATAGTCAACAAAACTCATAGCCTCTGGCTCGGGTATTATAGTTATAATAAATGTTATTATTGAACCAAAGACTCTGGTTATGGAAGAACTAAGTTACATACGGATGATATTTAAATTTTGACCAAAACAAAATTCTATAAATCCTAAAGGGGTATATGTTGACAAAGAGAATTTTTATAAATAATCATTGTTGAAAGGCTTAAGAAAATGTGAAATTGGATTTTCCTATAAATATCTACAAGCAATGAATTCGGCCAGACAAGTAAAAGTTAATATTTGAATTATTTAATATTGTTCCTTGGCTAAATTCGCACCTCTGAGTCTAACAACCGCATTGTAAATTCTTCGAATAACAACATTATTTAGTTACTTTATAAAATATTATAAACTAATGAAAATTAATTATTTGGGTGTTGTTAGTAATTATTTGAATGTTTATGTTAATGTTATATACGCATGAACCAAAATACGATATTGATATGTATTTAAATGGGGTTTTTTTATAGTTTATTACTTAACAGGCTTTGTGGAAAATTAATCGACGTAAGGGGGATACTTGATCAGTTATGCAAAGAAGGAGAGGAGGATTGGTTTGGTTAAAAATTAATCAGGAATTAAAAGGAGAAGTTTCTAAAAAAAACATTAAGGAAGGTTTCTATTGTTTCCTTAAACAAAGTCTTTTTTTTCAATCTCGACTTTTCATCCAAATCATTTCAATTAAAATAAATTGCTCATCTAATTCTAGGGAAGCTTAGATGTTGATTCTAGGAATTTTAGGAGGATTTGATGATCACAATGTCACTAATTGGCAAGATCTAATGGGTATAATTCCCATTTGAATTTTTATATTTTAGTTGTCTTATGCTTAATCAAAATTTTATGTATGTATTGTTGCCTCATCTTGATTTGGATTTATTGTTATATTTTAAACAATTGATTGATTGATTTTGTTTGATTTAATTTTATATATTAAAATCAAAATACATATACATCAAAATTTTGTTTTTAACCATGAGTATGGTTTTGATAAATATGTTATAACTTTTTAAACGTAGTATTCATTTTCTATAATTCAATTATTTGATTTTAAGTTTTTGTCGTTTAGGAACTTAAAATTATTGGTTTCTTTTTATGTTAACATATGTAATTTGACTTTAAACTTTTGGTTGTTATAAAATTAAAAAATGGTTTTTTTCAAAAGGTTCTTTTACATAATTCACACACACATATATATGTATGCATGTATTCTATGTTTATGCTTATAATTAGATTTGAAAATTTCAATATGACTTGTATGTGTATTCTAAATTAATTGTAAATTATTTTATCTTATTACTACACATGATATGCATACGTATATGTGTACGTGTACGTGTACGTGTACGTGTATGTGTACGTGTACGTGTGTGTGTTATAAGATTAACACAAACAGATACTTTATTCTAGTTAACTTAATCTAGATCTGAATTTAAGTCTATTCTACAAACTAATCTCTAAGTTTAATCTACATTTTTGTTTTGTAACTTTAACTCAATTAATCATATTAGATACTGTCAATTCAACCTTTATATTATTAGGATATGTATGGTTTGAACATTTTATGTCAATATATATGTAAATTCGCTAAATGATTAAATTGAGGTAATCGTTGTATGTATGGGGAATATATATTGACTTTGTCACTATTAGTTATATCATCATATATATCCTATAAGTGCTATTAATTATTATGTGTATACATATTAGATGTAGTAGTCCATATATATGTCGTTAATTGGTTAGCCATGCATGGAAGGATATATCCAATTGTTGGATCTAAAATTAAAGGAAAGTGTTAAAAAAAGAAATGAAAGGTTTACCTTCTCTAAATGAAACAAACACTTCCTTTCTTTTGATTGAATTTAATTCAATTTATTCTTTCATCCTTGGTTGATTACTACCTCCTCCATCTCTGTTGATTATGTATTTCACATTAAATATATCTAATTAGTCGGACTAATTAAATAAAGAAAAACATTCAAAATAAAATAAGTTATTATAAAACGGCTGGATATTGGATCTAGTGTTAAATATTAAATTTTGTTGGCCTAAACTAATATCCAATTAAGGAAATATTTTGAAATTTACACCTTTCGCCCATTGCTAAATGGACTGTCCCTTTCATGGTATCTGAACCAAAATTTTCTATACATTCTAATCAATCAACATTTTTGACCAACAAACTGACATATCTCTAATGGATGTCTAGAAAAGTAGTGTCCAAGCTACATTATCCCCTCCATAGCTATCAGCTTTGCCAAACGGTAGAGTAAGTCCAAAAGGTGGCCAAGATATTAGGATTTGTGCTTTCTGAGCCTTGGGCTAATTTTTAAATAAGGTTTAAAATTTAAAATTTTAAAAATCATGTTAAAATATAAAAGAAAATTTTGTAAAGGTTAGAACCAATTTAAAATTTTCACTTTTGAGACATTAAATAATTAATTTTTTAAATATTAATATATACTTAGCTATTATGATTAATCAAATTAAACAAAATAGTTAATAAAAATTTAATTACTTATAACACGTATGTGTGTATGTTATTCGTGCATGCGTGTATTGATATATGTAATTATAATTGCTATAGTTGCACATTTATCGTCAATTGCTCAAGCTAAAATTAAATTAAATTCAAATTCATTAAATTATTTAATTAATTTGTTTGGTTAAATAAAAGGATTGATTAAATAAATAATTATATAAAAGTGTATATATATATATATTGATATGTATACATAAATAAAACTATAAACGTTATAGTTGATTATTTATCTTAAATTATTTAAGATGAATAATATAAAATTTCAGTAATATTTTATACGAATAATATCATTGTTATGGGCACTTGGACAAGCATTTCTCCATCTCTCCACCTTGAGGCCCTTCACACACCGAGAGAGTAAACCTCAAAAGAAGTCTGGGTTGAATTAGGAGAGATCGAGCCACTATGAGGGAAAGATATGAGTATGGTTAGTATAGGCATATGCGCTCCCCCATGTCCAAGCTCTTAATATCCTAGGCGTGCATCTCCACCGCCTTATCCTCGCAACACCTATTCTGATAGTAATTGCTTTTTTTATGCACTCCTCTTCCAAGCATTCTCCTTCACACCTTAAGCTTCCTCCGCGTAATCATCTTACGGATTATGTTCTTGCTCTTCGGCAATGGTCCATAGCCATAAGCGAAAAGAACACTCTAGCCTTCAGTGCTACAACTTCAGCCTGCGAATTATATAGCCACCCTCATAACTTCTTTTACTGATTGTCCCTAAATCCACGGTAATGGGTTCGATCTTTCTATTGCAACATTTACTGGTCCAATCTCCTCTACATCTGCTGCTTCAACTAGGTTGCCACACTATCCTGACCAAGATCACACCATTCTAAACTTCTCATGTAATCTAGATGAGTTCCAACCGATATGATTAAAAATTCTCATGAGGCCCTATATATATCCTCAAGGACTAGTACAAATCATATTAGAAAGTGATGAACCATCTGAGCCACATCAACACAATAAGCTACCCTTTGTTATAAAAAAAGAAGGCCAATTGAAGAAATAATGAGAAATAATAACTATCATAGATAAAAATATCATAAAATTGAAAATGAAAAAAGAAGAGTATGACAAGGCTTATGCCGATGGGAAGGAGGCCCTTAGGTTGTTGGTCCATGTTGGATGTTGTTTTATGTGTTTGCTTAGATTAAAAATTAACGTGTCGGTTTTCATGTTTAAGTATTAATTATGTATGATAGAGTTTGTAGTTTGCATTCTAATCAGAGTAGAAGATAGGATGGCGATCGATGTAAAAAGAAGAAGAAAAGACTTAGACATTAATATGGTAAATTCACTTACTTGGCACCGATAGACCCCGTTGGTTGACATCGAACAGAGGAAAGGCTTGTTGGAAATGCGGATTACGGACCTTAAGGCTGGATTAACACTAGAAGAGGGGTGAACAGTGTTTAATGGATTTTATGGAATTTTTGGAACCTTTTCAAATTAAACACAAACAGATAAAATTCAGAAACACAGAGACAATCACAGAAATAGACACAGATGCAAATTGTAAACAAAAGCGGTAAAGGAAAGAACACACTGGAATTTTTTACTGGTTTGGAGTTACCCTATATCCAGTCCCACATAATTTCTTGTGCAGATTTATTTTCAAATATAATATTGATACTACAACCTCGATTTCAAGGCCATAAGATACACCCTCCTATCACCGAGTCCAGGGCAAACTCTCTTGATTTAACCAGGCTACAAGATCACCTAATTAATTTATAGGCTACAATCACACCCAATTGATTTACGGGCCACAATCACACCGTTTCCAATCATACTTTGATAGAGAGAGACTCGATACAGTTCAATCTTTCGATCTTTGATTACAAATAATCTTATAACTTCGAATAGCGCTGAGATCTTAGAGAGAGCGGCAGAAAATCAAACTGGAGATGATCGAGTTTGATTCACTTAGGATTTAGGTAGATTTTGTCAAAGCATTTGAATATAAGAGAATATTTGAGTGGAGAAGAAGGACTGAAAAAATGAAGAAAACTAACTTAAAATTCGTTGAAAACAACTAGTATATATAGGAGAACAATAGTCATGTCCATTCGCGAAAGGTTATGAGGAATAGACACTTCTTTTACCAATTTGAAATTCGAAATCTACGGCTACCATGTCGACATGGGGAGTATAGGGATGTCGACATTCCTATGTTATTTTTTAAAAATTGATTTTGCTTTAAAATGATTTCTATTCTAAAACTTGTCAAACCAATTTCTGAACTTTGTAAACCATTTTAGATATAGTTTAAAATTATAAAAAATTTTAGAAAGTAGTCTTAAAATATATAATCTATAATATAAAATTAATATTTAAAGCTAATTATAAACTTCTTTAAAATTAATTTTTGGTATTTAAAGCTAAAATATTGAAATCAAGAGAAAGTATATAAAACAAGACAAGATTTTGAGATCAAAATATTAAAAGATAATAAGAATAGTTTTTGAATTAAGGCAAGAATATTTAAATTGATAGAGATGAATTTTAAAAAGATAGTTTTTGGAAAAATAGTTAAAATAAATTATTTCGAATATTTTATGGATTCCATTCCACTAGAGAAGGTCGTGGGTTCCATCCCACAAAAGACTAGTGGGTTCCATCCCACTATTAAAGCAAGAAGGTGGATTTCATTCCATAATTAAAATCCGAATAAAAGTTTTAGTGCTATTATGAAGTTTTAACATAAATATAGACTCTATTACTTATCTTGAAATGTTGAACTCTTGATAATCATGAGCCTTCAGTCTCGATTTCTTCAATCTTGAATTTGTCGGCCTTGAATCTCTATACTATACAGCCGTCACTCTCAGTACCTGCATATATATACCCTGCATATACATATATATTTAGAAAATAATATTAGTATTTATATTCTATAACAAGTCCTAAGGTTGTTGTCATTAAAATCATCATCACAAGAACTAACAATCTCCCCCGTTTTGACGATGAAAACTTTTGTTTATAAAATCTGCTCCAATAAATTTCAATTCTACTCCGACTCCCCTTATTCCAATAACCCCCTTTAATCTACTAACTCCTCCTTAATCTAAGCCTATCTAACCTATTTTCTGATGCTCCCCCTTTGTCGTCAACAAAAACTAATCTTGAACTATAGAACTCTCCCTAAATCTTATACTATAGCACCGTATATGATAATAACAGTGTAATCGAATGTAAATGAGATAAATAATAATATGAGTAAAATATAGTAAGGAAAATGTGAGAGATATGAAAATTTCAAACATAATCAATCAATATATACATCATGTTCTTATCAAACCACACCATGTTTAATCATATTTTACATACCATAATCAAATCAATCCAAACTATACTAATCTAAACTACACAATTCAAACCAAATCAAAGTAAATCAAACCACATAAGTCAAATCAAACATTTCTTGGAACTTGAACCCATCCTTCTTCACCGAAGAGACGATCTACCTTTATTGCATCTCATTCTTCATTATCTTTGTTCCGAGTTCTTTTCTGGATTCACTTCAAGTTCTTCTTTGTTGAGGGCAGAGATCATCCATTGAATGGCATTGAAGTTCCTTCCTTGTTCCTTTATCATCTACATTTGGCTTAACTCTTAGTTTGTTGATTGCGAAGGATAAAGTAAGTATGTTCTTGAAGGTATTGAGAGTTTCTTTAAGATTCTCACTTAGATTATGAATTGAGAGGCCATTTTTTGATGAAATGTGAAAAAACGCAATGGAAAATAAGGAGAATTGAAAGTATGTTATTTTTGAAAGAAACGGGTATTTAAAGAGTTAGAAAGTCATTTGAAATGAAAAGACATAAGGTAGTTATGTCAATTTCAATTTGAAAACAAAAATCAATTTCTGGCTGTTACATGTTGACATGGGGGGCAGGGGATATCGACGTGCCCCTATTAATTTTGGAAATTTGCCTTGTTTCTTTATATATGTACAAGTCTATATATAAACTTATATAACAAGAATTCCAGAAATATTTTAGAGCTAATGAACGGAAATAAAGGATTTTCATTGATCATTTTTAGTTAACATTACATAAAACGATACATAACATTAACTAAAAAGAGATACAAACTAATATGAAATGAAACTAGTATTAGCTAGAGGATGATGAAGATGATAATAATCCAAGCTTGCGATTCATTTTTCCTAAAGAAATTGTTCATTTTGGTGGAAATTTTGTCTAACTTTTTACTAAATGGTCTTTTGAGAATACGTTGGTTTTCCATGGTAATCTTTTGGTTCTTGAGAAGTGTTTTGTTGGATGAATTGGTAGGAGTGATAGGGTATTCAATGCTTTCCAATGAAGTCTCTTCCTCCTCCTTCCGTTCTTCTTCAATTTCCATCTCCTCCCATTCTTCCTCCTCATCCTCTTCTTCTTCTTCCCTCTCTTTATGAGCCAATCTCTCATCCTTTTCGGCAAGTGTTTCATATGGTTGAAACACTTGCGGAATTCTTATGAGAGAGATGTTAGCATGGTTAAACATTTTTTTAGAAATGAACCCCTCTCTGTTATAATCAACACTAAAGTAGTTCAAAATTCGAGTGAGGTAAATTCCTTGATATAATGTGTTTTCACCTAAATCGGGTGACTTATTTTTTCCTACTTATTTAATATCTATATCCATATACACTATAATCTAATTTATAGTTTATCTAAAATAATATCAAATATGATAACACTTTAACATTAGTATTTTAAAATTAAATTATTATTAAAGTGATATTATTTGAAAATCAAAATTTTAAATTCAAACAACATACAATTTCAAAATATGCAAATAACCAAACATTCAAACAAGCAATTTCAATCAATATAATTTAAATGTGTACCTATTTTTAGATCCATATTTCCAAGATCATCAGACTCGCGAATAGCTGTAAAGCACATGTTTGAATTTTTCGACTCTTGATCTTCATCACTAGAGGATGAGTCAGAATCATCTAGTGTAGTAGTATATGCTCTCTTTCTTTTCATTGACGGATCGTTACTTGGAGAAATTTTTTGTTTATGCGGATGCGGACAATCCCCTTTTAAGTGGCCTGGCTCATCACAGTTGTAGCATTTCACATTGTTTCGAAGTCTCATTACTATTTCCAGAATTCTTGTGATCATTTCTCTTGTAATTGTTCATCTTTCTATATTTCAGAAACTTTCTAAAATTCCTTGTCATCAAGGCTATTTCTTCATCATCTTCACTGATTGAGTCTAAACCATCTGTTATTTCATTGAACACAATTGACTTCTTTTCTGAGGCCTTGCTTTCTCTTCTTCCTTACATTTGTACTTTAATGACATCAAATGCCCAAATAATTCTTTAATTTTCAGAGTACTAATATCATCAACCTCTTCAATTGCTATATTCTTATGATCCCATTCAAGAGTGAGTGAATTCAGAATTTTTGTAACTTGATCTTCTTCGAAAAATTTCTTTCCTAATGCAATTAGTGAGTGCATAATGTCTTAAAACATACTGTACATGTTTGAAATGGATTCATCTTGAATAAATGAAACTGATTGGTCTAGATAGATATTTTGGTTTGTTTAATTTTTCTTGTTCCTTCATGCGTTACTTGCAAAGTTTTTCAAATCTCATATGCAGACTTATAAACAGACACTCTATTAAACTCATTCCTATTAAGTGAATAGAATAGAATATTCATGGCTTTGGAATTGTTTTTTGCAATAGTCTTTTGCTCAGCAGTCCACTGTGAAAAATTAGTTGTGGGTTCAACGTACTCAGTATGTGTGATATTCAAAATGTATAATCCAATTAATTGCAAATAGATTTTAATCCAACATGCCCAATATGCATAGTTACTACCATTAAAAGTGGCGGTCTGGTAGTAGTCAGGCCCTCTGTAAATGAACTAGTGATAATGTTGACATTACCAATGTTGGCAGCCATTTGAAAACTTTTCAAAAATCAAATTGTGAGAACTTTGAAAACCAATGCTCTGATACCAAATGTTAAAAACGCGGATTACGGATCTTAAGGCTGGATCAACACTAATGGAGGGATGAATAGTGTTTAATGGATTTAATGGAATTTTTGAAATCTTTTCAAATTAAACACAAACAGATGTTATTCACAAACATAGAGACTAGCATAGAACCAGACACAGATGCAAATAGTAAATAAAAGCAGTAAAGGAAAGAACACACTGAAAGTTTATACTAGTTCGGAGTTACCCTACATCCAGTCCCATACAACTTCTTGTGTAGATTACTTTTCAAATATAATGTCGACATTACAACCTCGATTTCAAGGCCACGAGATACACCCTCCTATCTATGAGTCCAGAGCAAACTCTCTTGATTTAACTAGGCTACAAGATCACCTAATTGATTTACGGGCTACAATCACATCTAATTGATTTACGAGCCACAATCACACTGTTTCCAGTCACACATTGATATGGAGAGACTCGATACACTTCGATCTTTCGATCTTTGATTACAAATGATCCTATAACTCCGAATAGCACTGAGATCTTTAAGATAGAGTGGCAGAGAATCAAACTAGAGACGATCGAGTTTGACTCACATAGGATTTTGGTAGAATTTTGTTAAAGCATTTGAATATAAGAGAATATTTGAGTTATAAAAGAGTTTTAGAAAGTAATCTTAAAATATATAATTTATAATATAAAAGTAATATTTAAAACTAAGTATAGACTTCTTTGAATATATATTTGAGATTTAAAGCTAAAATATTAAAATCAAGAGATAGTTTGAAAAACAAGAGATGATTTTAAGATCAAAATATTAAAAGATGATAAGAATAGTTTTTGAATTAAGGCTAAAATATTTAAATTTATAGAGATACTTTTAAAAAGATAGTTTTTGGAAAAATAGTTAAAATAAATTATTTTGAATATTTCATGGATTCCATTCCACTTGAGAAGGTCATGGGTACCATCCCACTAAAGAAGTCGGGGTTTCATCCTATTATTAAAGCGAGAAGGTTGATTCCACTCCACAATTAAAATCTGAATAAAAATTGTAGTTTTATTATGTAGTTTTAACATAAATCTAGACACTAGTACTTATCTTGATATCTTGAACTCTTCGACTCTTGATACTCATAAGTCTTCAGTCTTGATTTCTTCAATCTTGAATTTGTCAATCTTGAATCTCTATACTATACAATCTTCATTCTCAGTACTTGCATATATATACCATGCATACACATGTATATCTAGATAAGAATATTAGTATACATATTTATAACAAGTCCTAAGGTTGTTGTAATCAAAACCATCATCTCAGTAACTAACATGCTAATTCCAAAACGTGTAGGTATGCGAAGTTTTAGGGAGGAATTCTAGTTGGTTTGAGGTTTCTACAACATGACATCAAGGAACTTAGATAATGCCCAAGGAAACTTCTAGGTGGCTCTCCACCGACCGATCCTACCGATGAACGATTGCCATCATGCTTGGATTGAGATGTGACCAATAAGGGAAGTACTAGGTGATGTGAGGAGACCACGTGACTGATCACTAGAAGTTTTGGTCTATGATTTTTGAGTTATAGCCAAAATATGATCGATGTGGAATTTTGAAGCAAGTGTTGTGCACCAAGGAGGACTCGGAGTTGCTTCGAGGTTAGGAGGGAACATCGCAGATGCATAGGGAAGTCTCGGAAGTAGTTAGAGATAGACAAAATATTAGCTAAGTCCTAAGGTCTATCGTTCAACACCAAATGATCAAAAGTGGTTAGATGTTACCGTCATCGATAGAAGATGGTTGTAATGGTGTAGGGATGCTATATTGTCGATCACTAGTGATTCTGACAAGTGGATGTTGAGATATGAATGAACAATGATGATATGAAGGACATATCCAAACGATCAACTGGTTGGCCATGCATGGAAGGATATATTCAATTGTTGTCTCTAGAATTAAGGAAGGTTGAAAAAAGAAATGAAAACGTTATCTCTAAATGAAACAAAACTTTCCTTTCTTTTGATTGAATTTAATTCAATTTATTCTTTCATCCTTGGCTGACCACTAGCTCCTCCGTCTCCCTTGATTATGCATTCACATTAAATATATCTAATTATCCAGATTAACTAAATAAGGAAAAACACTCAAAATAAAGTAAGTTATTATAAAACGCCTAGATTGGATCTAGTAGTGAATGCTAAACTTTGTAGGCCTAAACTAAGATCCATTTAGGGAAATATTTTGAAATTTTTACCCGCTGCTAAATGGACCATCCCTTCAATGGTATCTGAGCCAAAATTTTCTATATATTCTAATCAACCAACATTTTTGACCAACTAACTAACTTATCTATCTGATGTATGTCTTGAAAAGTAGTGTCCAAGCTGCATTATCCTCTCCCTAGCTATCTGTTTAGCCAAATCGGTGGAGTAAGTCCAAAAGGTTGGCCAAGATATTAGGCTTTGAGTTTTTTAAGCGTTGGGCTAATTTTCAAATAAGTTTTAAATTTTTAAAAATATATTTTAAATTTTAAAAGTAAAGTTTAAAATATAAAAGAAAATTTTATAAAGGTTAGAAACTAATTTAAAATTTTCGACTTTGAGAAACTGAATAATTAATTTTGAAATAGTAATGTATATTTAACTATTATGATTGATCAAATTAAACAAAATAATTAATCAAAATATAATTACTTATAACATGTATGTGTGTATGTGTATTTGTATGTGTGTATTGATGTATGTAACTATAATTGTTATAGTTGCACATATATCGTCAATTGTTAAAGAAAAAATAGATTATAATTTTCAAATTCATTAAATTATTTAATTAATTTGTTTGATTAAATAGAGGATTGGTTAAATAAGTAAATATATAAAAGTTTATATATATATATTGATATGCATACATACATAAAATTATTAATGTTATAGTTGATTATTTATCTTATATTTTTTGATGAATAATATAAAATTTCAGTAATTTATATGAATAATATATATGTTTTGGGCAACTGGACAAGCAATACCCCATCTCTCCACCCTAAGACCCTACCGAGAGAGTAAACCTCAAAAAGAAGACTGGGTTAAATCCAGGAGAGGTCGAGCTGACATGAGGGAAAGATATGAGTATGGTTGGTATGTGCATCCATGCTCCCCCATGTCCGAGCTCTTAACGCTCTAGGTGTGCATCTCCATTTCCATATCCTTGTGACTCCTATTTTAATAAGATTTGTTCTTTTTCTAGGCACGCCCCCTCCAGGCATTCTCCTTCACACCCTGAGCTTCCTTCCCATAATCATTTTATGGATTATGTTCTTATTCTTCAAAAATGGTCCCTAATCATAAGTAACAAGAACACTCCAGCATCTGGTGCCACAACTTTAGCCGACAAATTATATAGCCACCCTTGCAACTTCTTTTACTGATTGTCCCCGAAGCTACAGTAATGGGGTTAATCTTTCTACTATAGTATTTACTGGTCCAATCTCCTCTATATCTGCTGCTTCAACTAGGTGGCCACACTATCCTGACCAAGATCTCACTAGTCTAAAATTCTCATATAATTTAGACGAGGTCCCAACCAATATGGTTAAAAATCATGAGGCCCTATATATCCTCAAGGACTAGTATAACTCATATTAAAAAGTGATGAAGCTTCCGAGCCACATCAAGATAATAAGCTGCACTTTGTTAAACAAAAAGGAAGGCCAACTGTAGAAAGACTGAGAGTTAATAGTTGTCACCCTATCTTCTGCTTTGATCTAAGTGCAAACTCCAAACTCAATCTATACATCATCAATACTTAAACTTGCAATCATACGTCAATTTCTTGGGTACTCTTGAATGAGTAGATTAGAGATAGAAGTTATAAGCTAGCATATGGAGCTGTGCAGAAGACAAGCCGGTAGCCAGCACTTTCATATATCCATAATTAGTAGTTATTATCATTAATCTGTTGTGCAGTATTATAGAGGTAGCGTTACTTGTTATTTTGTTTGAGACAAATATTTGGAGTTTTTTATTTGATATGCGAAACCTATTGATGTTTTCTTTGTGTAACTGTAATAAACTGATGCACTCTTGATTTATTATGGTTCACTTAGTTATATTTCTGTCCTACTTGCTTTATATCTACGTTTATAATCATATTTTATCCTATGGTATGTGAGATATACGACATGTTCTTCTTTTGATTGAGGCTATTTTAACTTGAATACTACTCTACATTAGTTGGATATAGTTGTGGCGCACTATATATGGTATCTGTATACCAAAGGTGTAGGATGGTCATCACATTTTTCATTAGAGGTTAGGTTGAATGATTGAGTTGAAAAAGGATCCATTAGATATAAGGAGGAATTATCAACTTAGAATGGATCGAGTGATATATAAGAGAGCATACTTGTTATATATCTGGTTTTCAAAACTACATGGTAGTATATATGCAGCAGTATGTCACATTGAACACATGAGTACTATTTATGTAGATTTCCTTTATAAGAGACCGATCATTCTTATTACAGATTGTAAGAATGAGTAGGTATATAAGAAATGCGTCAAGGATCCCTATTTTTGGAGTAGAAAAAGGAGCGAGCTCAAGGATACTAGCTAAACCCAACTTACAAACCATGTTCAATACTATGATGAGGAACATGTTGTTTAATGCCCAAAGGGGTGCTTAGACTATTAATAGTGGTGGCGTTTAAGTGCATGCACCAAGGGTTGACTGTCCAAAGACGAACATAGACTGCTTTAATCTTAGAGGTAAACCGTTTCTTGGAATGGAATCAACAGTTGAAGTGCAAGAGTGGCTTGACACCTATGAATCATGAAGAGCAAGTTTTGCTTTAAGAAAACTTCAAGGACTAGCTATGGGCTGATGGAACGCCCTGAAGATCGCTACTCCAAAGGATTAGTTTGCTCGGGATCGATTCGTTGCTCTATTTGAGGAGAAGTTTATCCTAGCTAATCAAAAGTTGGTGTTGTTTGGAAAGTTTGCTGACCAGAAGAAAGACGAGATGTTTGTCTTAGAGTATGTTTCTAAACTTGACATGTTATCGAAATATGGGATATTTTTCATTGACACACCCCTGAAGAAGAATGAGATGTTCATTATGGGCATGGATGAATATCTCGGAGAAAGGATGGCAGTCCATATTGATAAGATCTTCGAGAAGTTATTGAGAAGGCTCTACGATATGAGTGTATATATCTAAAGTCTAGAGTTGTTGTTGCTTCCAAGGAGGATCCTAAGCCACATGTGAGTTGGGGTGGGAAAAGGAAGTGGAACAACAACAAAGGAAAGAACTAGTTTTAGGGAAAAGGTGGTTAGAAGAAGGGAAAGGGTGAACCTACCTGCTTCAACTATAGAGAGAATGGACATCTAGTAATGGATGCAAAAGTGAGAATAAGGGATGCTTCGACTACACTAAAACAAGGCATACGAAGATGGAATATCTGGAACCAATGAATAATAAGCAAGTTGTGTCTGTGTTTGCGCCAAAATTGGTCACAAACCCTAGAAGTAGTGAAATCATCAGTGTTTGCACACAAATCCTCAATATCTAAACACATATCTCAGATCCAGATTATGTAGAGAGTAAAAACGAAGAAATAACAAAATTAAAATGAAATTAAGTAAGAGAAGAAACAAGATTTATAGTGGTTCAATTGTAGCCTACGTCCACTTTGAATATTTTGTAGTTTATTGATGATTCTCAATTGATTTACACCAGTACAATCAATTGCAGTCAAGTTACAATGGAGTTTCGACAGAATGATGGCATAAGAGCTTCTAAAAGCCCTTTTTTCAGTTATATATAGGAGTAGATCTGAGAATATCTTCCTTAAAACTCGAAAAACCATTTCTTATGCGTAGGTGAGCCCATCAGATCGATCTGTGATTGTTTGGGATCGATCCATGCTGTCTTCATATCGATCCAAAAATGGGCCATTGGAGCTTAGATCATGGACATTCTGGAGCGAATAAGAAAGCTTCTACAAAAATTTCATAGAATTAGGACTTATATCTTGAGAGTTATGATCGATCTAAGATTGAATTTTCAAGTAGGCTAAAGGCTTCGGATTGATGAAGAGTCTCGTATCCATCATATTCCATATCTATCCATTCTTATCCATTGGTCCCCCATATCCATAGCCTTCGTATCCATCCCTTCTGCATTGGTCTAGGTCCTGAACTTTTGACCCATGAACGGTTCCTATGTATTGATCAATACAAATGAGATCGATACGAAAATCCTTCGGAATCTCTTCGTTACCATCCAACATTGCTATCCCATAGTGTTTCCTTCGTATCGATCAATAAGTGATCGATACGAAATGCTTTTCCAAACCCTTATAGCTGTTGCCTTGTATCCATTAGTTTGTTTCATTCTTTGTATCAATCCCAACCTTGATCGATACGAAGTGCATGAACACTTTCTGCCGCATCCATCCAATCGATACATATGTATCGATACGAAAATAACAACATCCATTGACCTGTTTCCTTCCTGAAGCTTCTTAATCGATACAAATTCGATCGATATGAAATGTTTCGATACGAATGCCAATCTATCCAATCTAAACACCATTATCCATCAATACGAAACCGTTTTTCACTAATATTGATCCATCCATAACTTGAGCATACGAACTCCGATTGATCTGAAATTTGAAAGGTAGCCTCTTCAACCCTTGTTTATCATTCCCTATCGATCCCATGTTGATTAGAGCTTGGTCCAATTTTGATGGTATCGATCATAGCCTTATTTCCAATCGATCTTCAATCCTGATATCCATCCTTTTTAGCCAATTTATTGATATCTCAGCCTTGACCAAAAGGCGGAGTAACATTTTCCCCTAAAACATGCCATGTGGTAGGAAGGCGTGTTTTGAACAGCTTTAGATCCAACATCCAAAGTTCATATTCCATCCATAGCCCTTTCATATGAACCATAATCCAATCCGTTACCACGCCATTCTATCTAAGTGATATATCCTTATCCAAATCCATGACTGTTCTGAGTCGATATTCGGTTCCGAATCCAGTAACCAAATTATTAGCCAATTTCATGTCCATCCGACCCTAACAACCGAGTTCTAATCCATCCATATCAAATAACTGATAACCAGATTCATGACCTCTACAGGTCGATATCCAAATCCGGGACCGCTCCAGGGCCTTAGCTAAATCTGGGACCACTCCGGGTTCATAGAGAATATCTGAATTCGTAACCTCTCCAGGTTCGTATCAAGCATAGTCCACACTGGACGACCTGTATGCCATATCCTACATAATAAATCCTAGCCTAAGTCCTATACCAAACCTGATCATCCCGGACCCTTGTCGAGCATACTCCATACTCCACGACCTTTTACCAAAAACTCGATAAAAATCCAATTAAAATCCAATGTGAATCCAGATCGAATCAAAAAACCAGAAATCCATATCAAAAATCCAAACCAAGATCCTAACCAAAAGACAAGCATCCAAACTAAGATCTGAACCAAAAGACAAGCATCCAAAATTAGAAAATCAACCAAACCCAGAGTTCAAACCAAACTCCTAAACCAAACCGAAGAAAAGCAATATCCAAACCAGAAAGAAAAAGCAAATTTCACAAACTGGAGCATCATAGTTTATCATCATCTCAGAGCATGCCTAGGGGCTATCTCCGTCCACGTACATGGTTAAGCGACTTAGTCGCCTGTCCAGAGTTTGTACTTATGCCATACCATCCCGATTAGTCGATGACCAACCGACCATCATTCATAGGCCTCATGTCATCGTCGTTTGAGGTAGACGGTGGCTGCTTCTTTTCCACCATCACATCCTGAGTCCTGACATATTGCCGCAACTAACTATTCCTTACATGTTCCTCGATTATATCCTTTAGATGCCTGTAACTATTAGTATCATGCCTATCCAGGTCATGAAAGAGACAATTCTTTTCTAATGCCCTCTCGTGTTATGAGGGTTCTCTCCTTACCGGCCTTCGAAAAGGAAGGCGATCTCGAGTTTCCATTTATATTTGTTCCAATGTCTCATTCAATCCTACGTAAGTGGACATTTTTTGTTCTCCTCGACGCTTCCTTGCACTATCAGAATCGTCATCTAACTTACTCTTCCCTTTATCCTTATCCTTACCCAAGCTTTCACCGGATTGTCCTCCATCCTTAGCCACATTTACTTCTTTTGATTTCATATCCAAGCTTACATCCTCTTGCCGAAGAAATCTCTCGGCCTCATGAAAAGCGGTCCTTTGGTGGATCCAATATCGATGATATTTTGAAATCCAAGTTGTCCCTGACTCCTAACACTGCCGCCTTTAAACCAATGATGGATCCGACCAATCCACCAAAGCAACCGCCGCATTAAGCCAGGTTATGAAAATTCTGAGTGACTCTCCTATCCTCTGTTTCACCGATGTTAGTCTCATCACATTCTTTGGCCTTTTAATATGAACCTGAAACTTCTTAAGAAAATTTTCCATCAATTCTGTCTATGTTAAATAGATCCATTTTCCAACTGCCTAAACCACGTAACTACTATATCCGTCAAGTAGAAGGGGAAACATTGAGTTGTAACCTCCTCTGATGCCCCCTGCACTTCCATATGTCTTGTATACCTCATTAAATGATCAGTAGGATCCATCTTACCATTGTATACCTCTAGAGTAGGCAGCTTGAACTCTGTGGATTCCTAGCCATCCCAATGTTACTGTTAAATGGACTTCTGTTTACTCCTTCCAGTTATCCATTTGTCAGACCTCCACGCATGGTTCTCCTAATAATTTCTGCCAATCCACATTGTCCGTCAAAGGTTGACTCTATCTTCATTTCTTAACTGTCCCCCGAGTCCATGAGGGAATTCTGGTATATCGTCAAGCACTACCGTATTCTTGTTGTCATTGGGTTGTGCATCGTCAATTGGCATCGTAGATCCATCCAGACTGATAGTTGTGTGGTTATCGAGGGCAGCCCCCTGTTAACTACTCTATCTAATTACCTAGTGAGTCTCTCTGATCAGCTCCATGGATCAAACCTCCTACGACTCCTACTGGTCCAGACTGTCCAAACTGTCTGAGATGGTTCTACATCATCTCCTCCTTCCTTTGCATCAACTGATCCTGCATGGAATCCATCATAGTCTGCATCTCATCCCACATGATGTAGATGGATGCCTGATCTGCTCCAGCTCCAGAGGAAGGCTTTTGACCTCCCTTTTGATGGCTCCTTTCTACTAAAGTCCTTCTAACCGGTTGCCTAACTATAGCTTCAAATCCAATCCTTTAGCTTTCCAAATCTAAACTCCAAATCCGATGTAGTGGGTGCTAGCCTTCTCAGTGAAAGTACCAAAATGTTTGCACCAAAATTGGTCACAAAACCCAGAAGTAGTGAAAGCACTAGTGTTTACACACAAATCCTCAATATCCAAACACGGAATTTAGATCCAGATGATGTAGAGAGTAAAAATGAAGAAATGACAAAATTGAAATGAAATAAAGTAAGAGAAGACACGAGATTTATAGTGGTTTGGCATTGTAGCATACGTGCACTTTGAACAGTTTGCAGTTTATTGAAGATCCTCAACTGATTTACAATAGTACAATCAATAGCACTAAAGTTACAATGGAGTTTCGATAGAGTAATGGCGTAAGAGCTTCCAAAAGTACTTTATGCAGTAGGCATAGGGTGCTATTTATAAGAGTAGATCTAGGTATATCTCCTTAAAAACTTGAAATACCATTTCCTATGCGTAGGTGGGCCCACCAGATCGATATGTGATTGCTTGGGATCGATCCCCGATCGATCCATGTTGTCTTCGTATCGATCCAAAAATGGTCCAATGGAGCTTAGATTGATCATGGATGTTGTTGAGTGAATAAAAATGCTTCTGTGAAAATTAATAGCATTTGGACTTGTAGCTTGAGAGTTATAATCGATCCAAGATTGAATTTACAAGTAGGCTGAAGGCTTCGGATCGATGAAGAGTCTCGTATCCATTATATTCCATCTCCATCCATTCTTATCCATCGGTCCCCTATATCCATAGCCTTCATATCCTTCCCTTCTACATCAATCTAGGTCCTATACTTTTGATCCATGAACGGTACCTTCGCATCGATTGATGCAAAAATTCCTCCGAAATCTCTTTATATCCATCTAGCATAGCTATCCCCGAGTGTGTCCTTGTATTGACCACTAAGTGATTGATACGAAATTATTTTCCAAACCTTTGTAGCCATTGACTCGTATACATCAGTTTGCTTCATTCCTTGTATCGATCCCAGCCTTGATCGATACTAAGCGCACCAACATGTTCTGCCGCATCCATCCACCGATACATATGTATCAATACGAAAATAACAACATCCATCGACCTGTTTCCTTCCTGAAGCTGCTTGATTGGTACGAATTCAATCGATACGAAATGTATCGATATGAATGTCGATCGATCTAATCCAAACACCATAATCCATCGATATGAAAGTATCGATACGAAACCATTTTTCATTAATATTGATCCATCCATAACTTAAGCGTACGAACTTTGATTGACCTGAAATTTGAAAGGTAGTCTCACCAAGCCCTGTTTATCATTCCCTATCGATCCCACCTTGATTAGAATTTGGTCCAATTTTGACGGTATCGATCATAGCCTTCCAATCGTTCTCCAATCCTGGTATCCACCATTTTTAGCCAATTTTTTGATATCCCGGCCTTGACCAAAAGGTGGGGTAATAGTCTGCTTATTATCTTATTGCTATTCCTACCTCATTGAGTGCTCCATCGATGAAGGAGAAATGGAAGAACATTCTAATCCAAGGTATTATTCCTATTTATGGTATACACGTTCGTGTTTTATTTGATATCGGTGCATCACATTCCGTTATATCTAGTGACCTAGTAGATAGAATAGGATTAAAACTAAACTAGTGGATATATCGCTGGAAGTGATGAACCACGTGGATGGTTTGGCCAGTGTATTTGTTATAACATTGTGTTCTCAAGTCATGGATGTGTATTTTCTTATGATTGCTTTGAGCTTAGTGCCGTTGAGTTTGGTATTATTTTGGGGATGGAATGGCTATAGAGGTATAGAGTTTTGTTGATTGTGAGAATTTAATGGTGACAATAGTGACATATTGTGAACTAGGCTGGAGTTGATTTGGATAGTCGATGATGCAGTCATGGTTAGCCTTTTGTATTCGCTCGAGATCCCACACGACAAGTTGTCAACGGTTCTTATAGCGATGGAATATTCAGATGGATTTCGGGAAGTGCTTGGAATATTGACATCATATAAGGAAATCGAGTCCTTATCGACTTAATAATGCATGGAAGGCCAATAGTCATGCCATTAAGGTGTATGGCACCCAAAGAGCAACTTAAACTAGAGGTGTGAATGGCCTATTGAGAAAGGGGTTCATTCAAAGAATTATATCTAAGTGCAGAGCACCTACAGTGTTCACTGATAAGGCAAACGACTCTTTGAGACTTTATGTGGATTACCATGAGCTAAATAAGGGGACAAAGAAGAATAACTATCTGCTCTCATGTATTGATGACATGTTCGGTTTGTTCCATAGTGCAAAAATGTTTTCTTAGTTGAATTTCGTGGCAAGATTTCACCAACTGAGATTGGTGAAGAAGAGTGTGTTGATCGCTAGATTTTGTACCCCATCAGAATTCTATTAGTGGTTGGTTATGCCATTTAGGTTAACCAATGTGTCAACATGCTTCATTCATCTTACAAATCATATTTTTAGAGATCAACTAAATAAGTTTGTAAATGTATTAGTTAATGATGTTCTTGTCTTTTCCTAAATGGAAGAACATAATATGCACTTGAGATTGTGCTAGAGATATCGATGATGCACCAGCTAAAAGATAATTTTTCAAAGTGTCAATTTTGGAGGAGGGAAGTGCGATTCTTAGGCCTTGCTGTTTCAAAAGGGGGTATCATTGTGGATCCTACTAACTTAGCAGTAGTCCAAGATTAGGAAAGACCTAAGAATGCTATAACATTCGAGAAGTTTCATTGGATTAGTATGATATTATAGACGATTGATAAAGGAATTTTCAAAAGTAGCAACACCATTAACCAAATAGATAAGGAAGAACCATAATTTTTTTTAGGATGCAGGGTGCATAAACATGTTCGTGAGTCTAAAAGAGAGGTTGACGAGGGCATCGATGTCAGTAAGAATGAGGAGTTGACCATATATATAGATT
Organism: Allium cepa; assembly: GCA_030765085.1. Classification (NCBI taxonomy): domain Eukaryota; kingdom Viridiplantae; phylum Streptophyta; class Magnoliopsida; order Asparagales; family Amaryllidaceae; genus Allium; species Allium cepa. The sequence continues at coordinate 890,680,411 of CM060929.1, forward strand.
CTTATAGTATTTTCTTGGTTGCAATATTAATGTAGAGGAGTAAGGTTGTCTCTTATGCTAGTAGATAGTTGAAGCCATATGAGAAGAAATATCTGACCAATGATTTGGAATTGGCAGTGATGCAGTGTTCACACTGAATATATAGAGGCGTTATTTGCTAGAAGAAAGGTTTGAGTTATTCACCGACCACAATCTTCGAAGTACCTTTTCTCATAAAAGGACCTTAACCATTGTCAACAATGATGGTTAGAGTTCTTGGCCTTCTATGACTTTGTCATTTTTTGTACGTCTAGTAAGGAAAATGTAGTATTGATGCTTTAAGTAGGAGACATGCTAGCTTAGAATCTATGTGTCTAGAGTAGAGATGGTTAGAGTATACTATTAGCCATGATTTCCGACTTAGATTTGAGCTAGAGCCAGATATGTTGGCAAACATAATATTAGACCTACTTTGATTGAGTACATTGGTATTTGTCAAAGGAGTGATGATTGAATATAGCTGAGATTATGAGTAATCTAGAGATAAGAGTAAAGTCTGAGGACATAAGGCAGTGCAAACTTTACTGAGATGGTTGGCTCCAAAAGGATGTTAGGTTGTTTGAACCCAGTGTTGATGGACTTAGGAATGAGGTACTAAATAAGTACCATTGTTTGAGATTGACTGTATATCCCAAATGAAATGAAATGTACGAAGATATGACACAAACATTTTATTAGGAAAGGAAGAAGAAGAATGTTGGAAATTTATATCTAAGAGTATGAATTTCTAGTTAGTGAAAGATGAGTAGAAGAAGCCAAGTAGTCTGTTGCAATCACTTGAGATTCTCTAGTGGAAGTGGGAACATATATCAATGGACTTCATCGATGGATCATTCAGGATTAGAGAAGGGTATGATAGCAATTGGTCATAGTTAATAGATTAACGAAGAGTGCTCGATTCATACCTATTAAGTCTAATAGAACAGCACCAAAGTTGGTCGAGACGTAGGTTAAGTGGATAGTGCAAATCCATGGTGTACCAAAGTGTATTGAAAGCGATTGGGATCTATTATTCACAAGAAAATTTTGGATGAGTTTACGAGAGGCATTGGGGAGAGAGCTACAATCGAGTACAACTTATCGCCCATAAATTAACGGATAGACCAAAGAGTGAATCGTGGCTTGATCATTCATATTTGGTTGAATTTGCATACAACAATTATTATCAATCTAGCTTTGATATAGCCCAATTTGAGGTATTTTATGGCTGACCTTGCAATGCCCCTTCATGTTGGTAGGATAGGTGAGAAACTGAAACTAGAGCCATATATGATAAGAGAGACTTCAGAGAAGATTAAGATCATCCAGCAACGAACGAAAGCTACTCAAGATAGACAGAAGAGCTACACTAATAAGAGAAGATGTAATCTTAAGCTTCTATCGACGTATGATGTTTTTTAAGATCTCCCCATTGAAGAGTACAGTTTATTCGGTAATAAGAGGAAGTCGGCACCAAGTTTCGTAGGTCTTTTTTTGACACTGGAGAAGAAGAGAACCAAGCATATAGAGTTGACTTACCTTAGAAGAAGGAGGGTGTATACAATGTGCTCCATGTATATCATTTTAAGATGTTTGTGCATGACTTTGGTGTTATGGTGGCACCGAATCAACTATAAGATATGTAAGTCGAACGTAAAACATCAGGGCCTTGGAAACTAATTCATATAGTCAAACGAAGTATGAACCAACTTAATAGGAAGACTGTGTTGGTGAAGGTTCAATGGAGCGAAAGCGAAGGCGGTAGCATTTGGGAAACAAAAGACGACATGAAGACTGCTTATTCAGAGCTATTCACTCGGTAAAATACCATTTTTATCGTTAGATTTTGTATTTAGCATTTTAATTTTCTAGTTGGTACCTTTCATGCTAGGGTATACGCATAGATTTATTTCTTGCTTGTGTGAGCATGGTTGATTGGTTATATGATTATGTGATTATAAGGCAGGCTTGGTATTTATTTTGTTTGGTTATGTTTTTTTGTTTAGGATTTGAGGGTGAAATTACTAAAGGGGGAGAATGTATTGACTCACATTTTTACATATTGGCATATCATAAGAATATTATTTTCAAGACCAGATTGAGTCAAATAAGGCTATAACTTAGGAGAATGTTAAATATTGATATTTTTATCCTTAGAATTAATTTTGGAAAGTTTACCTTAGAAACGTATAAGGGCTGCACTTTTTCTAAAGCCGAATTAGGATCTGAAACCGCTTCCAAATAAAAGATATGATTGTTTTCCTTTCTATAAAGTGGCCATAATATTTTTTGACCTTATGGTTTAGAAGAAATGAACATTTGAAGTAAAATAATTTTGGATAGATTAGCTGAAAAGTAGACTAAGTCAATAATTAGCCCACTAACCCATTTCGTGATTGGAGCAAATTTGACTTAATGGAATAACCCCTAATCACTGTAGCACTTCCTAGAAACTATCTATAACCTTCATTAATCATCTTCTTAGCCAAATCCTTCTCAAAACCTTTTTATTTAGTGTGAATTAGCAATTGATTAGCTAAATACTATTTGCGTGCTTAGGAATTGGGGGCTATTTACTTTTTCTTTGTTTTTAGTGTTATTTGGTTTCTAGGTGAGTGATTCATCATCACTTGCTATCCAAAATGCTTTAAAATATTAAAATACGGTTTTAAACCACCTTTCAAGTTAAAAATAAGAACTTTGAGTTTATGAATGTTTTAGAAATAAATTTAAATGTTTTAAGGTGGATTTTATGTGCAATTTCATGCTATAGTTGAATTTGTAGGTTATAGTATATAAATGTTTTATATTGCGCTTTCTAAGAATTAATGCTTGTTGATTGCTATTTTGTGTGCTTATTTGCTTAGATTGGAGAATGGAATATCAATATGCATGTTCGAGTATGGATGGTGTCTTGATAGAATATGGAGTTTCATTTAGTCAGAGCAAAGTGAAGGATGACGATCTATGCAAAAGGAGCCAAAAAGGCTTAGACATAAATATGGTAAATACAGTCATCCAGCATTGACCGACCCATGGGTCAGGACCGAATGATGGAGGATGGGCTAAATGTAACATCTCTTATCTTGAGGCCTGAAGCTAGGCACTACAAATGCTACAGTCATCTATAGTATTAACTTCCGGTGACAAAATACGGTAATGTTAATGGTAACCATAATATCAGAAGCACATGAATATGAAACAAAATCACAGATTTCAAAAACAACCTTTCTGATTACATTTCACAAAGTATGGTTTCATATCCAATTACATAATCCTAAACATTTCCCAGCCATCGATCAAATATAATTATTACAAAATACGCCCAGAGCGACATATGAAGATGCCTCCTTGGATGATTAGAGTATTAAATAGTCAAAAAATGCCTTAATACATCATAGCGGAAATAAAAAAATAACAAGTCCTAAATAGCTAACATTAGCCTCCTGCTCATCTCTAGAAGCTTTATTCGTCCACCTACTAAAATTTGTAAATCCTCAACTCTCAACCTACTCAAATCATTTTTGAGCACTCGAGAGTTTAAGGGGTAAAACATAAACTTCGAGTCAGACATAAAGCCTGGTGTGAATAATAATATACATCTCTGTTATTTCATATTAAGTGAGACCACATCGCTTAGTGGAACGGGTTTCCCTTCGCTAATATCCTTTTAAAAACATATCTTTTGCAAATCAAAATCTTGCAACCAAACTGGTTAAAACAATATTAGCAATATCATGCATGCATACAAATCAGGTAATCATGGACTATCTGTACGAACAATAGTTTTTTTTGCCTAACTACTAAACTTTGTCTAACTCAGGCCTACCAGACAAATTAAACAAATAATCCTCCTTCTGTTGGATATTCTTCTACATGGTCTGTCGTTAACTTACTTCTTCTAGGGTCAACCGACCCTAATGGTTTTTTGGGCTCACCAATAACCTATCTTTACTCTGTATATTTCTTTCTGTGTATAACATCATTTTAGTCAAAGCCCTACAAACTCGAATTTTGGACTTATATTATCTAGGGGCTACTAGCTAAAGTATATGGCGCGACCGCATACCAGTCTCATTAGATATACAAATATCTGAGTCATTTACTTAGGGTCAACTATCCCATTAAATTTTCCTTGAAAACATTTCTTTCAAATTGATTTAACCCTTTATATAATACTTAAGAAAGAAAAATATACTCTACGCTTTACTCAAATCACATTTTCACGTTATATATATATACTTTGCACAAAACATTGCTGATGAAAACATTTGAAATATTTGTTTAAAACCTTTAGACACTCTCTTTCGAAACCTTTGAAACTACCCCTTTAGAAACTATTGAAAGTACCCCTTTCGATACAAGTAAAATACTTCAATTATAATTTTAGGCCAAAAGGCTGAAACATACCTTTTGAAACCATTTACAATAACCTTTTGAAAACGTTGAAAATATCCTTTTGAAAGCTTTCTAATACCTTAGACATCCTCTTTTCAAAACACTTTAAACATGCCTTCTGAAAACATTAGAAACATTCCATTTAAACACTAAGGTAAACCTTTCGAAAACATTGGAGAACACCCCTTCGAAACCTTTATCATAGACCTTTCGAAAGCATTAAGTCCTTTACATAAATCAAACCTTTCGAAAGCATTGGATTCAATTAAAAACATGTGGAACAACCTTTCAAAACCATTCAAAACCATTCTTTTTGAAACCTTTGGGTTTAGCTTTCAAAATCTCAAAATTGTCTTAAAGAACTAAATCGAAAGCAACAGTTTCGAAATCAATTTCCTATGTAAATAAGTGGATGGTGTCAAAAACTATCCCTTAGAATGCATTGGAGAAGCAGCTCTAATTTTAAAACAAAGAAACCCTTTCGAAAACATTGCTTTGAAAGGTTGGATGCGGCAGTTAACGGTTTCGATCCCTTCGTAAGCTTCTTTTTAAAACAAAGGCGCAACCTCTTTTGAAACCTTTCTTTAAAACATTTGATTATATTTGAAATCATTCTTTTCAAAGGCAAAGCAGGTGCATTTACTTTTAAATGCAAAACAAGCTTCCAATCCCTTCAGAACCATTGTTTCGACTTTATATCTTTCACCTATCTACAATCCACTATGCACCAAGGCTTTTGATACCATATGCATTGGTTTCGACTAGGATGGAGGAGGAAGTATGAAGTCCAAAGGTAGCTGCTGAAAGTAGCAAAACAAAAAAACCTTATAAAAACTGATTTTTCACTTTAAAAGGTAATTTTTTTTTCAACCAACCTGCTTTGTTTTTCAACGTATGATTGGTTGTGAATTTCTTTTCCAAAATATTTTCTAAAGGTGCTGCTAGTTTTCAGAATCAATTAATTTAAAACATTTACAAATTACCCCTTCTCCTTTTATAAACATATAAAACATTTAAGTCTCATACCTTAAATAATTTTGTGTACTTATTAAAACACTTAGGAAAATTCTACAAACATTCCCATAAATCACTTTTAATATGTTTTTTAACATATATAAAGTGCTAAACCAAAGCCAACATAAAATAGCCGTAAATAATTTTAAACCTAATTAACCATTTTCTTCACTAGAAAATTCATAAAAATCCACATTAATTCAGAAAATTATAAAATTTGAAACCCATCTCTAAAATATTATTTATGATCTTATCTCAAAATTGCAAGGCATTTGGATGTCATTTAATTGATTTTCAAGTTAAACCTTATCATAAAATCTATATGAAAAAGCATATATCATTAACAAGCATATATATCCATTTAAACAATCAAACATGACAAATCGTTTGCAAATTTTTTCGGATATAAGCTTAAACTGAAAACAATAAAAACACGAGATGTAACCTATTATTCCTCTTTAGATTGTGATTAAGGAGTTGAGATTTGATCTTGGATTAAGTTGATTAGGCTTCTTTCTTTTGGTTCTAGATTTATCTTCTTCTTGTTTTCCCCTAATGGTGGTCGTCCTCTCTCATGTTTTGATTTTGTTTATGAACATGTGACATGAATGTGAATAAGAGTTTATGTATAAGAATATGGATTATTCCTATTTTTCCCTATCTAATTTACCTTACCGTTTCATTTTAATTTCATTTAGTTCATTGGTTAACTAGCACGGCTAACCTTTAAAATATAAAAATCTCATCCCTTAACCCTTTACATTATTTCATTTAGTTTAGCTAATTAAATGTCCTAAATAATATTAATCAAAATTAAGGTCGTTACATTAAGTGTAAAATGTACAAGTTTGTGAAATTTTTGAGTGAAAGTTGAGTTGCTTACGGAGTTGCTTTACATCACTGTGGGGAACTGAAGTAAAAACCCAAAGAAACTTCAAAATGGCTCACCACCGACAAGTCCTACCAGAAATGATCGCCATTATGCTTGTATCAAGATGTAACCAATGGAGGGGGTCATATGTAATGTGATTAGGCCAAGAGATCGATTGCTAGAAGTTTTGGTATATCAATTTTGAGTTATGGCTAAAACACGATCGATGTGGAATTTTGAAGCAAGTGTTATACAAACACAAGGAGGACTTAGAGTTGCTTTAGGGCAAGAAGGGATGAACTTTGGGGATGCCTAGGGAAGTCTTGAAAGTAGTTTTAGATAGTGAAAATATTGGCTTGGTCCTATGGCCTATCGTTTTCCATCATATGATCAAAAATGGGCAGATAATGCCATAATCGATGGGAGATGGTCGGATAATGCGGTGAGCTTATATTATTGATCAATAGTGGTTCTAATAAGTGGATGTTGAGATATGGATAAAGAATGATTGATGTGAGGTATATGAAGATGTGATGATTTCTTGACTTTGTTTTGGGTCAAACTTAGGAGAATCGGTGTACTGCTTTAGGTCTAGCCCTAGGGAACCATGAGAACTATGCGTGGTATTATAACATTTGATGACTTGATGACATGAGTTGTTTTGATCAAGTGCTTCAAGTGGAGAGTGTTTATAGGATTTCAAGGTGGTCCAAGGGGGCACATTCGATGATGTAAGCTGACGGGATGGAATGTATGACGTGTCGTACTATCTAGTGAAGTTCTAAAGTATAGTTGGATAACAATGTGGATGAGGTTGTGCTCATAAGTAGGAACAGGTTAGGATGATTATCAAGGGTAGTCCATGTGTACCATGGATGATTTGTGTGTACTCATGCTATTAGATGATTGTTTGTATGCAGATCCTACCGATCTATGTATGGCATGAGTCAGAGCATTTAGTTTATCCAACATTAAGAAGTTGTTAACCGTTTGTACGGGTCATATGAGTTGTTATCTAATGGCATCTTATTTGACAATATGATGTGAAGATGATGATTGATTTATGTGCGATGATTGCAATGTGCTACGATTGTTATATATGCTTTGATTTCTACGCAATTGGATGGTATTATTGGATTAGATATCCCAACACTATATGCAAAACTGCTAATTCTATAATACATTACTCCAAAAATATAATTAATTGGTAATTAAATAAATAATGTGGGAAAGTAGATAAATTGTGGATAATTGCTATATTAATAAATTTGAATTTCAATAACTTGAATAGAGTAATGGGTTATGAGAAAAGAAATTAAAGGCTTTACTTTAATTCTCCTAACACACTTTCCCCCCCTAATTATATTCAGCCTCATCCCATAACTAAACAGAAAAAACAAAATATAACTCCAAGAGAACTCCATTAAACTCCATTTCAACAAAGAAGAAGAAGAGGAGGAAAGATGCCTAAAGAAGAGAACTATGACGATTGTCCTACACCATCATTATCCAATATACTTGTATAACGCGCTGTAGAGATACATGACCGACGTAAGACGATAACCAAGGGTGTAAAGTAAGAAAAATCCATATATGGAACCTGTAGAACGTCACAAAGCGCACGGACAAAATATAATATAATAACATAGATGTAAAATAGGAAAGATAGTACTATAATCAAATGAACTATAAATAAAAATATCATAGTGCAACAGGTTCACAAATTATACAAAAATCGAAATAGAAGAGTTTATACATTCCAAATCTCCAATACAAACTCTATAAATGTCTCTAAACTAATACAAGTACTAGTAGCCTCTAGCTCGTACTCCATACAGCCCCATGTGCTATCTAGACATGTTTTCCATAATCTACTCATTTAAGAATACTCGAGATATTAAGAAGCAAAGTATAAAACTTCAGGTTAGGCAATAGACTGGTGTGAGCAATACATCATCTCCAAAATATTATAAAATTTTATATAATGAATAGGGGCATAGGGTATGAAAAAATACACCTAACATGTTCATGCATCCAAAGAGTTAGCATATAACAATCAATATATGCTAATCTACTATCATTCTTATATAAGTGTATTACAATCGAAGTACAATATCTAGTGTCTAAGCATGCGGTCACAAAAACCCACATTGAGTGACACCCTAGAGTGAGAAACAACCATGGCAACCATAGCATCCATCTAACAATCCTTAATATTACTTGTGTGCATTGAATATATGATAACTCGTATGGCACAATCACAAACCAAGGACTCAATAAAATTTGGACTTCTTTGGTGCTCGAATCCGTGCCATTTCGTATAGCTAGGCACCAGGCTCACAATCACAAAAGCCTAGGGTATCTACTGTCGTAAGATCTAGATACGATTACAAATCCCGGTGGACGTCCCCATATACCCCTTCTCTATGAGCACATTAGAAACCTGTGAGTTATCAACGATCCTTTTGCATGTGTTTCCATAATGGAACTCAATGGTTATTCCATCCCAACTATCTCTACAGTGGAACATGGTCATAAATTAAAGTCACAATCCCTCATCATCGAACTTATCCTTGTGAATCACTATCACGACTTCCATCGTTAAGTCGTCATCTTCAGAATACCTTTAAATACCCATCATAAGTCATAGAGCCATCAACATCTTCAATGTCACCATGTAGAAGCACTACGCTATCGCTTCACTAGTCATCACATGAAATCCACGGCCATCCTGAGTTGTTTAAAGTCTTCTACTTCATCCCACATCACCCACTAGACCCTAGAACAAGTCTTAAAGTAATCCTAAATTATCGTCTCGTTGTGACCAAAATTCTCAAATTTCAACTTTCTACCCCAGTATCGCTTAAGTCAGACTCAAAGCATCCCCTAAAAAACTCAAAGAGGCCTTCCCTTTAACTCAAAACGATCCCAAAACCACCGAACCAAATTTCTGGCCTAGGTGCCAACCCAAAGAAAACATCCCAAATTCCCAAGCACAACACCAAACACCCCCTAGACAAATTTTCTTACTTGACCACCGAACAACAGCACTAACGGACATCATTTTTGGCCCGGATCTCCCTATGCGACCCAAAGCAAGAACTAGGTGACCTCCCACCAGCCCCAAGTATGACTCCAAGCACCATCGGGCAGAAATCCTGTAGTATATCATGTTTTCAATTTTGTACCGATTTCACTGCTACGCTCTTTTCTTCGACCTGCATGCATCCCCACACATCGATGCAACACCTAACATCCTAAAGTATATTCATCGATGTTCAGTTTTACAGTTTCTACCTATAATTCGTCCAATGAGTATTTTCAAGCATCCATAAGCATCACACACGCATCAAATAGTGTTCAAGCACGAAAATCACATACCAAATCATAGTAATCATCATACCATGTATCTACAACATAACCTAACATATATGAAAGCAACTACACATCCAAATAACATGTTTAGATCATTAAAATCCATTTATTCATGTTTTTTTTTACTACAAATAGGTTTTTAAGATAGTGTTAAAACTGAATTTTGACTTTAAAAATGGATCCAAAACATGTTAATATATATATATATATATATATATATATATATAATAAGGCGAGAGATGATAAATCACTCACCAAACCCTTCAAAATCCAAGTTCTGCATGCATATCGAGGCTATTTCGAAATTGAATAGTGAAGGCCTATTTTGAAGATCTACAATTAACGCACTTGCTAATATACCATTATCTTATGATTTATACTTTTTTGGAGGGAAAAAGAGAAGGTTTTGGATGAAGAGGCTTAGATCTATTTGGAAGATGGTAAAAAAAATTGGGTTTGCTTATTTGATCCAATATAATATCTAAACCCAAAATGGGTTATTGGGCCTCTATCCAATTTCACTAATTACGACTAAGAAACTCCAAAAACTGCCAAAATTCAAACATCCATATCTCCTAGCTAGAAAATTCAAATCTATATTATAACCACTCTACAAAAAGGGTAACCATCATACCTTTCTAGTGGAAGTGGTCTTAGACACTAATTCGGCTTCTATCAAAAGTTAGAGCCATTATAAGTTTTTAGGAATAAAATCATCTGATAAAATTCTGAAGAAAGGAAATGTCAATAATAGGAATTTTCCAAAGTTATAGAATCATACGACTTTATATGAATTTAAAAACAATATTTTACCTTCGATATGTAAAATATGGGTCGCCATAAGATTTAAGACAACTATCTCTATAGTAATCTAATCTAAGGTGAATAATATCTCCATCGCTTATTGTATGATGCTGTAATTTAGTTGTATGATGAAATCTAAATGAATTGTTTAGTTTAATCATGCTTTTAACTTGGATAATACTTTAATGGATTATGGTTAACAATAGTGAATTTCTATGAAATTCCTAAAGGGACTTTGATTTAAAACCTTAAATATTGATACCCACTACATTGCAATCTTGAGAATTTATTTGTAATGTTATTTTGGAAATGTATTTTAAATTTCATAATTTTTGGATTAAGCATAAATTTACTATGAATTTTAAAGATGAGAAAATTGTAAATTTTGAGTTTATTCATTAAAGATAAAAAAAAATTGCTTTGAATTTTTTTATGTTACAAAAGATGAAAATTCTTATTTTTGGGTATTTTGTTAATCTTCCTTAGTAATTTCAGTTAAGACAAATTATTTTGTGAACGTGGTCTTAGTTATGAAAAGGTAATTTAGAATATTATTAACTGGAAAATAATTTTTTTGGGAAAGAAAAGAAGTTTTATCTCTAATATTGCTATAAAGGTTTTATAAAATGATTTGGTTAACCAATAGAAATTTGACAAAGATATTAGTCTGACAAAAAGTTATTGCTTTTCATGAAAAATAAATCATTTTTCAGATATTGACAGAAATGCCATATTGACATGCGATAGCTTTGGCTTTCAACCTTCAATGGTAATAAATTTTTTGAGATGCGACAACTTAAGTTTTCAACATTCGATAGCAATAAAAAATTATGGCTATGATTTTCAACATTCAATAGCTTTATTGATATGTGATAGCTAAAATGTATTTTAGGTGTGGGATAGCTATATTTCTTGGCGTTCAATATCTTTGTTCTTTCTGACATTCGACAACTTTGTCAATATAAGATAACTACATGTATTTTGACACGCAATAGCTATATTTACGGCTTGCGATAGCCTATACTTTTGGCATGTGATAGCATAAATTTTCAAGACAATTTAACAGTACAGTGAGAGAGTGGTGGAGTCAATTTAACAGTAAGGTGAGAGAGTGATGAAGTATCAAGTGTTTATTAATTTTAATATAATATTATTATTTATTTGATTTCATGAATAAATTGTTGTGTGTTTCGAGCTCGTATGACCACACGACGCATTGGATCATAACAAAACTCGTCAGTGTACATCTCCCTATTTTTCTGGTCCCAATGGTATAAGTTTCATTGCTATCTAAGAAAGCACTCTGGAATTATAATTTCATGCATTTAGAGAGGTTTTGGCGATCAGATCATCTGATCTCCAAATAAAGCGATGTTTATACTCATTTTAGTTTACAAAGTCGATCTGAATCAGCGGAAGTGGTTTTGAGTCGAAGTTCGACTGTATGCAAAAAATATCATGTCTTTGGTCCTTCAACTAAGTAACAATTCAATAATTAGTTTAATTATTTAAATATCCTATTGTTAAAAATTGGGTCGTTGTAATTTTAAAACTAGATTTAAGGGTGGAGACTGATGTAGAATCACGCCTTACACTCCAACAAGTAAGCCTCTCATTGGTTAGGTCAATGATTCGAATATGCAGGGCATTGCCGATATTGAGGCTAAAACTTAGATACGCATCCAAGGGAACTTATACTGTGTTAACCTACTAGAAGACCATTGTTATTTTCTTCTAAAACGACGAGAAGACCGTTCTAATATTTTATTCTATCATGGAAGTAGCTTGATACTTTTGTGGGAAATGAAGACCATTGGATTACTTATTTATATTTTTGGCATGAGTCAGCACTATAAGGGTTTAGTTGGCCTTTGAACACAAATAGGATTGTGTTTACCATGGAAAACTATGCTGACATGTGGAATTTTATGGGATTGGGTAATTATGGGAATGTGTAACCCTTGGATCCTAGTGAACATACGAATATTATTTTGATTCATTATGCATGATGATTATGTTCTAATCATTGTGGTTGCAGGTACATGTTGTGATTTACATATTGATTATAAAGATCTTAGTGAGCAAAACCTATTCCATGCTTCAGCGGCGTGGTTTTAGTATGTATCAATTAGGTTAGAGATGGACTAATATCATTACACCAGACTTTTTGTTAGACCTAAAGTTTTTGAATTTCCCCTAAACTCTTGGGTACTAATTTGAGTAGTGTCAATAAATTTTTTTCTTAAGCGATAAGCTTCCAGAGACGTGCAAGAGGCAAGCTACAATTAAAGTTTATTTCTGTTATGTAGTTTAAATGCTTTATTGTTGTTTGTCTGTATGTATACAAGTTTTATAACTATCGAGTTGTTAAGACTCTGATCGTCTAAGGAAGCATCATCATATGTCGCTCCTGGTATTATATATGTATTTATTATATTTTATATGAATGGTGGAATCATGGGATTATGTAACTGAATGTAATGAATTTGCAAACGAATGAATGAAAATGTTTATGAATTTTTTTTAATTCATATGCTTTTGATGTTAATGATACAATAATGGATCTCATTTTATCATTGGAAAATAATGCTAAGGATGACTACGACATCATTAGTATATTTTTTTGAGGCTCAAAATGGGAGACATTACAAGTTGTTATCAGAGCATAGGTTGACGTAAAACTTAATTAGATTTCTAAAAAACGTAACCTAAGTGAAATTGAAAGAATAAATTGGGGAATAAGATAACGTTTTAGTAACATATTTGTTATTTGACATATATATGTATATGTATATGTATATATATATATAAGTACGTCTACTTATCTATACTCTCCTTTCCGTCTTTAGAACAATATTATGCATTTCGCGAATACTTGTATGCATATTATGAAACATGGATACCAGAAGTGGAAGACTTAACTTGGGAGGTAAAAGAAACACAACTAATGAAAATTTACGTTCGAATTCTTGAAACGCTAACCGAACTACCAACGCTAACTCAAATGCTAATGTGGGCATTGGAGCCGCACAAGTTGATATAGGGATGATGTATAAGTTCTTTGTTAATATAATTCAAGCTAGAGCAATGATTGGGTTTACTGGAGGAAGTGCTGGTAGTGTGGGAGCTATTGTGCCTGAATTGACCATTTACGGTAATTATGCCACGTTGTGTAGAGTCTATAATAGATTGGGAGGAAAACTATTCTTAGGGACCTAGAATTCCATCAAACTTGAGGGTTGGCTTCTTTAATGTGAATGGATTTTTTTTGACCAAGGTTTGAATGACGAGTAAAAGCGGAGATTGGCAGCAAGGCAGTTGTAAGGCACGGCTTTTCACTAGTGGAATAGTATGACCATGAGAGTACCGGAAGAGGAGCTTACTTGGGCTGACTTCGAAGAAGAGTTTGTTGAGAAATTTTGGTCTAATGCAGCTAAGTATACTTTGTTTAGGAGGTTTTTGGAGTGAAAGTAAAGTGATATTTCTGATCTGGAGTATGTGACTAAGTTTGATAGGTTGTCAATACATGGACATGCCATCATTAATACTTTGCTCAAGAAAAATGAGAAGTTCAGCGAGGGATTGAAGCCATAAATTGCAAGGGAAATAATGTCATACCATAGAGATCCATTTAGTATTGTGGTTGGCATAGCTCGAAGGAATGAAGGTTTACTTGCGTCTACTAGGAAGAACAAGTATGTAGAGACTCCGGGTTACTAAGGCAAGAAGAGAAAGTTTTTCAATAAGAAAGAAGTTCAGAAGAGTAGAGTTCCAAGAAGGGAAAGTCCGAAGTGATTTGTTATAAGTGTGATAAGAAAGGACACTTTTCCTGTGCAGTTAAAGCGCTTGGCAAATTCAATGCAATGGTGGTGCAAAAAATCATAGCGAAGATACAACAAGGATATAGCGGGATATAGCGGATGACTCTAAAATAGCATATAAAACCCGTACTTAATATTTTACAAATATATAAATGGAAATTATATGAAAAATTAACATTCAATTGAATTATAATTATACATAAATAATTTTGAATAAAAACTTGTGCAAATATACTGTAAATAAACGTAAAATAGTTATATAACATAATTGAATTTAGTAAAATATTAGAGTATTTTCATTTCTAAAAACATATTAAAAATTCAATTAAATAAATTAACTTCATAAATTTATAGTGTATAAACATCGTTTTTTATTTCATTTTTAAGAAGATATAGCGGAATATAGCGGGAATGACGGAATATGGTGGGGCTTAAAGCGAAAAGGCTATATTTGGGGCTATATGGAAAAATCACAGCAGCGGAAATTTGCTATGTGATATAGCGGGGTCATAGCGGGGCATTAACTGTATAACACATTGCTAATGTGCGTCGATCTAGTGAAGGAAACAAAGCTACTGAAAAGAAGGGAGTGTGATGCTATAATCCCAACCAGATAGGGCGTTTCAAGAGGGAGTGTCCTAAATCTGTCAAAGCGGAAAAATGAACGATTTTTACTTTAGGACCTAGACCTTTCGGACCGACTATGCCGGAGAAGGGAAATGTTTTATTAGTGTAACGACCCGCCGCTCTGACCGCCTCCAGTCGGTAATTAAACCAACTTGAGACGTTCAAAATGACGGATTGTTATTCAATTTATAGAGTTTAAACAGAAACAGCCACAGAATCAAAGAATAATCATAATATTTTACATAAATGAATTTTTATACATATATCAGAGTTTGTACAATGCATTATATTTATACAGCGGAATATTTCTTTTAAGTACAAAAATTCTTCGAAAAGCTAAAGTGAAGCAATTTCCCCCACTCTCTCTAACTTCGCGGCCTGAAAATCTTCAAGCTGTAAAATTACTTAGACTGACCTGTGTATTATTTTCTTTTGAATATAATACTCGGGTCAGACCGAGTAATTTTACAGCTTGAAGATTTTCAGGCCGCGAAGTTAGAGAGAGTTGGGGAAATTGCTTCACTTTAGCTTTTCGAAGAATTTTTGTACTTAAAAGAAATATTCCGCTGTATAAATATAATGCATTGTACAAACTCTGATATATGTATAAAAATTCATTTATGTAAAATATTATGATTATTCTGTGATTCTGTGGCTGTTTCTGTTTAAACTCTATAAACTGAATAACAATCCGTCATTTTGAACGTCTCAAGTTGGTTTAATTACCGACTGGAGGCGGTCAGAGCGACGGGTCGTTACAATTAGGAGGCACGCTTCTTATATATAGCATACCTACTAAAGTGTTGTTCGATACTGGAACACCACATTCATTTGTCTCTAGATGTTTTGCAGATAAGTTAAGCATTGAATGGACATACCTTATAACCTCTCTGAGGGTAGCGAATCCGATAGGCAACTATATAACTCTTGGAACGAATTGTGACAACAGTGAATTCAATTTGATAGGTCATATGTTTACCTACAATTATTATTTGTTTGATTTTGTGGGTTTTAGGATGATTTTATGTATATATAGGTTAATCCTATGTATGCTAGGATATTTTGCCGAGATAGATTTAAATCCTTAAGACACCCTAATTGTCGTGATCGAATTACATACTCATTAGAAGAATCGAGTTTAAACGTGCTATGGAAGGCATAGAGGATGAATAAATTAGGGTTTTGTTATAAGAGAGTATGTAGATGTTTTTGAGTCGACTGTGTGACTACTATTGAAATGTGCCAAGAGTTTTGAATAAAATTTAGTACCGAAAGTTGAACCCATAAGTACACCACTTAGTAGAATGACACATATCAAGATAAAGGAATTAAAGGTGCAGCTGGTGGAGCTGAAAGGAAAGAATTTTGTTAGATCAAGCACTTAACCTTAGGGAGCTACAGCGTTGTTCATGAAGAAACCAGAAGGGTCATTGAGGTTATGTATTGATTATCAATTTTTTAATGAGAAGACGATAATTAATATGTATCTTTCTTAGAATTGATGATTTATTTGATCAACTGAGTGGAGCTAAGGTGTTATCATAGTTGGAACTGGCAAAGGGTTTCCATCAATTGTGAGTGGCAAAGGAAAGTATACTATTGATGGTGTTTCGAACAAGATAGGGTTTATATTAATGGTTAGTCATGCCCTTCGGACTAAAAAACGCGTCTATGTTCTTTGTAGACTTGATGAACTAGATCTTCCTAGAGCTTTTGGATAAGTTTGTATTTGTGTTTATTGACGATATTTTGGTACATTCTAAAAATGAACAAGATAGTGAAGTTAATCTACGAATAAAGCTAGATAGTTTGGGAAGCATTAGCTAAAGGAATTTTTTTGAAATGTCTTTTTTAGGAAAGAGAATCGAAGTTTTTTGGACATGTAGTTTCAGAGAATGGATTGTTAATGGAACCATCAAAGATCAAAATTATTATTAGTTGGAAAAGACCCGAGACAGTGATTGAGATTAGAAGTTTCTAGGGGTTAGCTGGCTACTATTCATTAAAAATTTCTCTCTTATACTAGCACTGATGACCAAATTAACAAGGAAGAACGCGAAGTTTGTTTGGTTTGATAAATGCAAGACGCATTTTAGAAGCTAACGCATTTATTGACCAGTGCGCTCATGTTAATTGTTCCAAATGTAAATCAAGATTCGATGGTGTATACTGATGCATGTGGAACTAGGTTACGAGCTGTATTGATGCAAAAAGGTAGATTGATAGTCTTTGCTTTTCGATAGCTTCAACTGCATGAAGTTAGTTATCATACTCATGATTTGGAGTTTGTAGTAGTAATCTTTGCATTAAAGGTATGAAGAAGTATCTTTTGAGGGAACATATGAACTGTTTGCAAACTATAAGTCCAAGAAGTGTGTATCTTATGTGAAAAAGTTGAATATAAGGCAGTAAAGTTGGTTGATGTTTTTGGCAACGTATGACTTTGGGATTGAATATAAAATGGGAAAAGGAAATAAAGTTACCGATGCACTTAGTAAAAAAACATCAGAATATAGTATTGGCAATGTTAGCTAAATGAACAAATTAGAGGTATTGGCTTCTCGTGGAGATATGAAAGAGTTGGGGGTATGCCCAAGGGGCAATTATGCAATTTATTACATATATCTAACTCGATAATCGATCTTGCTTGAAATAAAGGTGTTTTCTTTCTATTATATACTTAATATAATACATTATATTAATTAATTCAATTAAGTTATATTTGATACAAAATCCATAATTGGTATGTTTTTTGATAGTAGTAACAATGTGTTGTAGCCATGAGTAATTTATCATAATAAAATAAACAAACCGTTTTAAATATTCCTAGTCGAGATGTATCGATACTGGATATTGATGCATCCGTTGAGACTATAATATGTAATGCTCTTCAAATATTGGGCAGTGTATTACTCATGAACACTTAGGGGCACCAAGGGGTCACATACTGGTAGTTATTGGATAACTATGGAATGACTTACTCGATAGTTTTCTATTAGTCAATATAACTAAGGTCAAGCACAAAATATCGATGTGAAAAAATTACACGGTTCTCTCGACTTAAGAATACTGTTGATCTTCAATATTAAAGTTCCACTTTGATTATAGTTAAATCGTGGCACAACGCCCATCAAACAATTATAGTTGGGTTGAATGGAAACATTAGAAGAGAAATGCTATTCAAGAGAGGATTCGCCTTAATTATATGCGGTTAGTATCATGGTGAACTTAATTAGTGCAAAGTCAAAGTCTCTAGTTAAAACATTTCAGTTAATAATAATTGTTATTATTAAACCAAGAGCTTTGTATTTGGATAATAAAGTTGAATATGAACGATATTGAGATTTTGATCATTACCAAATTCCATAAGTCCAAAGGGATGTACTTTTGACAAGGAGAATTGATGTAAATGATTGTCACTGCCAGGTAGCACTTAAAAGTAAAATTGCATTTTACCAAAAGATGTGTAAGCAATAAATTCGGCAAAATTTCCACCACTAGCTATGGTGATGTATGAACGTCAATATTCAAATTGTTCAGCATTAATTGTTGACTGAATTTACACGTTTGAGTCCCACAACCGTAATAATGAATACACCAAATAAACCACATGATTTAATAAATTTATAATCATTGTAAATTAAATAATATTTTTGAATTGATGATTGTTAAATAATATTTGATTTTTTATATACCATTAGCACTTAATAAAGTGCCTAAATAAAAGTTATAAACGCGTGTATCATATATGATACCGATAGATTGTTTAAATTGGATCTAATTAAATTGAATGCTAAGTGGGTTTGGAATCACTTGAGGCCCATAATTCCTCCATATTCGGCTGGCCACATAAGAGAGAGAGGGGATAAGTTTTCAAAAAGAATTGATAAAGGGGAAAATAATAATATAAAGAAAAAGTTACTCTCTAATTTGCATCGATTGTCTTGTTTATTTCATTTTTTATAACCTTTTGGCTATTCATTCCATTCTATAACTTTTCTGATTCCCTCCTTCCTCTCTAATGGCTGAAGATATGAGAGCTTCCATGCCTTTAAAATTTCCCGAAATCAGATATAAATCAAATCTATTCACTGAAGGTGGTTTATCCATCTTGATCCTTGCAAAATCTAGAAGCTGATTTCTGAATCTATGAGCTTTGATTCATTTTTTAGGGTAGATTTGTTAGCTATGCCCAAAGGTAATTTTCGTATTTAAATTCACCTTTGTAATTATATCAGAGTATATAATTAGATTTTGTATGATTCACCTAACGTTTTAATTATTCATCTAGTCATATGTAAATTAAACCACCCTTATGTTTATTTGATTAAAACTTATTTATTGTATTATTTGGATTCAAATCTATGTTTGTTCATAATCTCCCTTTAATATGTGTTCGCGATAAATTGATATGTTTTGAATCTCATAATACTTTTGATAACTTGTTATTATTCTTTATACTTTTAGATCTGTAAATTCTAATCGGAAATTCGCATGTGCCTATTTTTTCCCAGTTTCTTTTATTATATTTTGGAAAATTATGAAATTGAAAATTGATTTCGAATAAGATTTTTATAAAACTATATAACATTTACTCAAATTCCAATGAATTGCATAAGTAATCTATTGTTCTTTGAAATTGATCTTTAATTCCTTATAGTAAATACTTGTATATAATTGTTCCAATCCTTAGTTAAAAAAGACTTTGAATTAAGATTAATAAATGGACTCTAGTGCAAATTTAATCTTTGTGGGTTTCTATATTTAAAGTTTCATGTAAATCTAAAGCAATGTTTCATTCATAAATTAACAGGATTAAAGAAAACTATTGACTTTGAAATCAAAGTTTATTTGTATAAATGTGTATATGCATATATCATATGCTATAATGTTTACAAATATAAATTGTTTAGATCTAAATTATTAAATTGTAATAACCATGTATTATGGAAATTGTTAACCGCTTTTTGAAAGGCAATATACTGGTGGATTTAACCCAATAGACTTCAAGGTTATTAAGGCCGACGATTCCATAGCGATGAATGTGGATCCTAAAAGTCAAGTATAAATAATTATATGAAGCCAGAGATGGAAGAGTTGGTAGATAAACAATGTAGGATGCTTGAAATATGGATGAAGGTAGATTGATCGGCATTGTTTGAAAAGTTGTACTTCAATTCCTAAAGAAGGGGTCCGCATTCTGGAGGGATTGGTATGCTTTATTGAAGAGGATGGATCGGTGTGTTTCATTAAGAATGGATCAGCATGTTTCATTATGGATGAATCGGCACTATTAATTGAGGAGGGATCGACGTGCTCAGCTCATAGTAGAGGGATCGACATAGTCAAAAGGTATGGATCGGCATAGCATATCAAAAGGATCAATAAGGCTAGCTAGTTAGCAAGGGTTTGGTATTCGTGAGTCCACCAAGGAGGGATTGACGTATGTTAGAAACCAAGAGCATTATTGCAAACAATAATCATTAGATCCATAAGTCCAAAGCACATGAAATTTGGAGAGCAAGGTATATGGACCCTAGGGAACCTACCTTAGGGATCGCATGGCAAATGGGCAAAGGAAGAGGGACCAGCATACAACCATCTAGAGGGACCAGGAAAAGGCATTGCACAAGCAAACACTGATTCAAAGATCATGCAATAACTTAAGCCGTTTTGGCCTAAATGATTCGAGAATTGGAAGGCTAGCATGTTTTAGCATACAGAAGCCAACATAGGGATCGTTACCCAAAAATCAACCAATGGAGGGATCGATACTATTCCCTTTTCATTATATTTTGGGCCTACCAACCCCTCTGATAGGCCCATTGATTTAAAAGGTCTCCTGTCCGAAGTTTTAGAGGGATGAGTTGTCATCCTCATCTATAAATACAGCAAGCATGGCTTTAGAAAAGGGATCTTCATTCTGCTTCTCTTCATCTTCTAATTAGGCTATACTACGTCATTTTTATTCTTGCATTTGATGGATTTTTAACTGTAATCAAAAGTATAAACTAATAAAAGAAAAATCTTTAGAGTGGACGTAGGCTGAGTTTAGCCGAACCGCTACAAATATGTGTCTCTATTTACTTTGTTTCTAATTGTTTTAATTTTTCTCTTCATTATTGGCGCTTTCACATAATTGGGTGCTGGTGGTTAATTTTGGCGCCAATATTTTTTTTCTTTCACTGAGAAGATTTGCATAAGCGAATTTGGGAGATAGGTGTTCAGATTTTGAAGCTTGGATACTTGGAGATAGGAAGTACTGGCTAGACAATCAATAAGGAGAGTGTTATCAGAAAAGAGCCATCATGTAGGGAGTGAGGAGGCTTCCACAAGAGCTAGAGCTAATCAAGCATCTATATACTTCATCGGAAATGAGATGGAAACGATGATGGATGTTGCGTAGTAGAGAATGATGAAAAGGCAGAAGAAGATGATGCAGAATCTAATCCAACAAATCGAACGGGCTGGAGCCATATGAGCTGCTGGAATGCAATACCTAAATCAGAACTAGGAACATAGAAATGGAGCTAATAGACAGAGTATTGGAATAAAGCAGCAGGGGCAAGCCCCTACCATCCTAGAGAGATCGACACCGATCCCTCAAGAGGGATCGGTACCGATCCTTAAAGGCCATGGTGCATGCCCCCGGGTTTGGTTGATCACGATGTTTAAGGACATGTGATCAATCCCATGGAGCATGGTGCGAATTAGAATTTGGATGCTCGTCCGGAGGAGTACATTCCAGAATTCCCTCGTAGACATGGAGGGCAGATTAGGCATGATGACAGGAGACTACCATTAGAAGAGAATGACAGGTTTGCGGAGATGATAAGACGAGCTATGCATGGAGGATTGGTGAACTGGGATTTAGAGGATGTAAATAGAAGTCCATTCACTCCAAATATCGGGAAAGCTAGGAATCCACTGGAGTTGAAACTGCCAACGCTTGAGATAAATGATGGAAAAACGGATCTTGCTATTCATTTGATGAGGTACATGAGACATATGAAAGTGCTAAAGGCATTGAAGGAAGTCATGGCATAGTGCTTCCTCTTGCACTTTAAGGATATAGATGCACTATGGCTCGGACAGTTGGAAAGCGGCTCTATTATCACGTGGACGGAATTGATCGAAAGGTATATGAGGAAGTTTAGGTTCACATCTCGAGACCCAAAAATGTAATGAGTTTGGCAACACTGAAACAGAGGACTGGAGAGTCTCTGAGAAGTTTCCTAACATGGTCTAATGTCGTAGCGGCATCGATAGATCGTCCAGATCCATCCATGGTTTTATGGCAGCTGCATCTGGAATTGCGATGGCATTGTGTTTAAGGATTCACCGGCATGGGATCCACCTATGGATCTCCGGGAGTTTTATCATGAAGCAAAAAGGTTCCGGTGGCAGGAAGACGCATGAGCAAACAAACCGAAGGCGAATGCTGTGCATAGTAAAAGATCATCAGGAGATGTAAACAAGAAAGATAAAGGCAAGTGGAAAATGAATGATGGCATTAATGTGTCGAAGAGGCAATGGAGAGAACCAAAATTCTCTTCTTATATAGATTCGACCGAATCTCTAGAAACGATTTATTTGGATACTCGAGGATGTCTTCAGTATTGTTTGCAACCAAAATTGGCCACCCAAGATAGATGTGTTTGGAGAAGTAAATGAAGAAAACTAAATTAAAACAGAGAAATATAGAAAAAAATCAAGCAAATCAAAGAAAAAACAAGAACAACAAGATTTATAGTGGTTCGGCGTCGATTGCCTACATCCATTTTGAATATTCTCTTTATTGATTCACTATAATCTTGATTACAATAGAAAACAACAAGAAGTAAGAAAATAATGGAGGAAGTTGATTACAATAAAAGAGCTATGTAATCGGTGGCGTAAAAATCCTCAAAATGACCCCCTAGGCCAGTATTTACAGACAAAGGCGACCACCAATCTCTCTGAAACTTCGGCTACACGACCTTCTTATCCATATGGGCACACCATAGGAGGCGTTCAGCCCAAATGCCATTGGAGAGGGATCTATACTGATCCCTCCATTGGTTGATTTTGGGGGCAGTAATCCCTATGGTGGCTTCTTCATGCTTAGATATAATGGTATCTCAAATATCAAATCGATTGAACAAGTAGAGCTCGAGCTTTTGATCAATCTTTGGTTCGAACTCCTTTTTAAGTTATTTTCGCTGATCCCTCCGTATTAGCTCATGTCGATCTCTTTAGTATGCTATTCATTCGTATTCTCTGAATTCCATCAAATGATGTTGATCCATCCTTATCATCCATAATACTATGCCGATCCATTATGCAAAATTAGACTATGCCGACCCATAGCCTTCCAACTATATTGATATCTCTTATTTCTTTATATTCTACCGAGCCATTTTATTTACCTCCGAACTTTGCATGCCGATACATCGGTTCAACAGGTCCATGTCGAACCCTCCATTTCAGCCGATCTCTTTTATGACAATAATATGTCGACCCTTCTTGCTCCATATGACTATACCGATCCATCACCCTTTAGAAAGTTATACCGACTGCTCCTTATCCTAAATAATATGTTGACTTCTTGAGTACTAACAAATCATGTCAAACCAGGCATCATCACCTATGTCGATCCTTGTAATACTCCATCCATGTTGACTATCCATCTAAATGAGACTATGATGATCCCTAAGTGTACTACCTTGCTATATAGATCCCTCGCTAAACCAAGATATTTTCCATATTTTAACATCTTGTATCGTCTATCTATCAATTCCATTCAACTCGAGATTTGTATAATCATTTGAACACTACTTCTAGGTCCTATAGCCGTCGCTCCATGGTGATCCATCTTGATAGCAATCGAATCTATCTTAGGCAAACAACCTAATATAGTTGGGTCAGGATACTGGGTAACACTTGCCTTCCAAAATACCTCTGGTGAGTAACATGTTCTTTGAATCGAATATAGTTTGAACTGCCGAAAAGGTGTCCATCTAGCTCCCCGATTGATTGTTATTCCTTTATCGATTTTCAATAGTATAAGTCTGATGTTGTATTCCGTTAGCATATACAAATTTAATCATGTGGGACTTATAAGCCTTCTATTATCTGATACAATTTCGAACTTGAAAGTTTCAAGTTGGATTGTAATTTCTGTTAGTTTCAAAAGGACTCTATGTTTAAGCCATTCACGTACACATTCGTATATATGTTTCTGTTGTTTTCTCCCGGACATGTTCGAATGTTTATAGGTTGTTGCCAATTTTAATATGTTTCGTATGTTCATGTTTGTAGTCAAGTCTTCACGATAACGATCGTCATTCACTTTTAACTCGCCCATTATTTTTTCATTTTCAATTTCAATTTTATTCATTTTTCCTTTTTTCTATAGAGGGATCGACATTTGACATGTTGATCCCTTGCTAGGGCTACGCGAATAGGGATCGGCAAGTCCCAGTGCCGATCCATCCTCATTTTTGACTTTGTCAACCTACAACGACCGGTTCACTCGTCATATCTTCGTATACACACACACACACACAACTTTCCTTCTTTCTTTCCTTTAATTTTTACCTATCCATTTTCACTTTCTTTGCCTTTGCATAATCATCTCTGCTGAACTTAATACATTGCCAAACATAAGTTCTTCAATCCCAAACACTAAACCCTAACATGAATTCAACCAGTTCCCAAATTCGTTCAGTAACACCCATATTTTTAGTAACATTATTTCGAATATTTAATTAGTTGAATAAAATAAAATAATGTATTATTAAAAGATTATGATTTTGATTAAATTTAGAGGTGGTCGTGCCCTATTAAAAAATAGATAAATGAAATAAAATGGACTTAAGTGTTAAGAAATAAGGGAGGGTAAAATAGGAAAATGATTAAACTTATACCATAAACCCTTAGGGAAAATGAACACACCTTCATTTCATTTTATCATAAATTAAAACACCAAAACCAAGGACGACCACCATTAGCAAAGGACAAGAAGAGAAAGCTAAAGTTTCAAGAGGAAAATCCAATCAGTTTAATCAAGAGCAAATCTCACATCTTTAATCACAAAGCTAAGATGAATAATTTCTATCTCAAGTTTCCTAAATGATTTCCGTTTTAAAATGAAACCCAAATGTTATCTTGCATGTTTAGCCATGATTTTGAAGAGCAAAATGTTTATATATACATGTTGATGATTATGCTTGTTCACGTAGATTTTGTGATATGTTTTGATGTGAAAACCCTATTTAATTGCATCTAAATACCTTGTGATTTTAAATATAAACCAGAAATGATATTATAGAGATTGTTTTCAATTTTTATAATTTTCTGAACTAAAATGGATTTATATTAATTTTCTAGTGAAGAAAATGATTTATTGGGTTAAAAATAATTTAGGGTTAAATTATAATTAATTTGAGTCTAAAATTTTTATATGTTAGAAAATGTATTAAAAAGGATTCTCTGGAATTTTTACAAAATTTTTCGAATATTTTTTATGAGTATATAAAATTATTCATGGTATGGGACTTAAATGTTTTACATATTTAATTAAGGAGAAGGAATGTTTTGCAAATAATTTAAATTATTTAATTCTAAAATTATGGTAGCACTTTTAGAAAGAAAATTTGCAACCAATAAATGTTTGAAAAACAAGGCAGGTTAGTTAAAAAGTTTACTTAAAAAGCTTTAAAATCATAAATTCAAGCCAAAAGCATGTTTTGCCTATTTTGGTTTCACCTAGGTAGCTTTCGACTAAGACCCTCCGCCTCCTTTCACAAACCAATGTACATAATATCAACATCTTCTTACATAGTGAATTGGACGAAGGCAGAAGGTAAGAGTCAAAATCAAGGGGTTTCGATAGGGTCGAAGCGCCTTTTTGTTTTAAATGAGAAAAGCTCCTGCTTGCTTTCAACTAAGTAGCCTTCAACTTAGTTAGCTTCCGACTAGGTCAATTGATTTAAAGAAAGGTTTTAAGAGGTTACACCTTTATGTAAGAAATAGCTTTCTACTAAGTCTGCTTTCGACTAAGTCAATGGATTAAAGGTTGGTATTGAAATAGTTGTACCTTTGTTTTAAAATAATAGCTTTCGACTATGTCGAAGCCTTTATTGTTGCCTTCCACCTTTCAAAACAAAGCTTTCGAAGGAGTTGTTTTGTTTTATAGAAACTGTGTCGCTTCTCCTATGCTTTCAAAAGGGATGGTTTCCACACCAACACTTTCCAGCTTAGTTATAGCTTTCGAAAGAGTATGCTTTCGACCTTGTTGCTTGTGAACCTTAGTGTTTTTTAAAGAATAACCTAAAGGTCTCGACTAGTTTAGTGTTGAATGATTTCCACATGTTTTAAATTGAACCCATGTGCTTTCGAAGGGTTTAAGGTTTTGATGCCTTCGAAAGGTTTTAAAGAAGGTTTTGAAGCGGTGGTTTCCTTACATTTTAGAAAGGACTAAAGGGAAGGTTTTCCAATGGTTTTGAATAAGTTTAAAAGAAAGGTTTTTCCTATGGTTTCGAAAGCCAGTGTTTATTGGTTTAAAAGGGATGTCTAAGGATTTTAGCTTTCGATGGAAAAAAATTCAATGGTTTCGAAAGGATGATTTTGGCCTTTCGGCCTAAATAAAGGAAAGGTTTTATATCGTCAAAAGGGGTACTTTCAATAGGATCAAAAGGGGCACTTTTAAATGTTTTCATCAACGAAGGTTTGAGTAAAGTGTGTATATATAACATGGCAAGGTGATTTTGAGTAAATCATAGAATATATGTATTTTCCTTGTGTGAGTTGATTTAAAGGTCTTAAATCATTTTGAAAAAGGTTTTCAAGGAAAATTTGGGAAGACATCCCTAAGTAAAATGACTTAGATATTAGAATACTAGATGGGATTGGTATAGGGTCGCATCCTAAACATTAGCTATTGGCCCCAGCTAATTTAGTCCAGAATTCCAACGTGTAGGGATTTGTCATGGGTAAGACTAAAATTATGATTACATACAAAAGGGAATATATATTTGTATATAGATAGGTTATAGGTGAGCCCGCAAAACCATTAGGATTAGGTGACCCTAGGAGATGTTAAGTAAGGGACAGACCATGCAGAAGAGAAGTATTTAACAAATAGTTAAGGACAGAATGTCCAGAAGAGGTGTATCTAACAGATATTAGATTATTTTATTTATGTTGTCTGGTAGACCCAAGTTAGCTAAAGGTTAATAGTCAGCCAAACAAAACTAAAGTGTTTGAACAAATAGTTCTTTTATTACCTGGTATGTATGTTTATATAATGATGCTTTATAGCATTTAACCAGTTTTGGCTATAGGAAAAGATTTGAAAAGGATATGTTTTAAAAGAATGTTTTGAGGGGAATCCCGTTCCACTGAGTAGCATTATCTCACTTAACATTAATAATCGGGATGTAAAGTATTATTCACACCAGGCTTTATGTTTGACTCGAAGTTTACATTTTCCCATTAAACTCTCAGGTGCTCAAAATTGAATTGAGCAGGCTGAGGATTGAGGTTCTTTCGGGTTCTTAGTAAAATGACGAATAAAGCTGCCGGAGGCAAGCATGAGGCTAATGGATAGCTATTTAGGAGTTGTGTTTCTTGTTTTAGTTATTTTATTATGCTATGTCTATTATGTCTATTATGACAATATTACTCTGATCATCCAAGGGGCCATCTTCATATGTCGCTCTTGGCGATAAGTATATATTATCATTGCCTGGCAAAACATTTGGGATTATGTAATATGAATATGGAACATGTGTTTTGAGATGTAATGGAAAAATGTTGCTTTGAAATCTATGATTTGTTTCATATTCAAGTGCTTCTGATATTATAGATACCATTAACATAGCCGTATTTAGTCGCGGGAAGTTAATACAATAGATAACTGCAACATCTACAATGCTTAGCTTTGGACCTCTAGATAAGGGATGTTACATGTTCTCCCTTCGTCATCAATCCAACAACTCCTAGCCGTTCAATCCTACTCTAACTCGAAATTCAACATCTTTGCATAGGTATGAAACTGCAATAGTTCTTTAAAATTTTCTGGCTCCGAGTTGTTGATGTGAGAGCGGGTGTTTCTCAAGCATATATGGCTTGATGGGTTGTTTTAGTATATAAGGGCGAGGAGGAGAAGAAGATGAAGAAGAAGAAGAGGGAAAAAGAGGGTTCGACCAAAGTTTTTAGTAGGGAAGGAGCTTGGAAGGAAGAAAGGCAGGGTTCGGTAGAGATGATACTTTTTGGTTGTAGGGCTGAAGGAGAGCGGAGTTTTGGAATTGGAAAGGATAAATTTGGAGAGGAATTGGTAGGAAGGAGTTTGGTGAGGGATCGGTAGCAAGTGGCTTGGGAGAGGGATCAGTAGGAAGTGGCTAAGGAAAGGGATCGGCAATAAAGTGAAGGGATCGGTATTCACACCAAAGACCAATCCAATCAAACTCATTCGAACACTTACATTGTTTTGCCTTGCCGAACTCGAATATAAAATGACAATGGACAATATGACTTGCACTGCCGAACTTAAGATTAAATGACCAAACTTCAGAAAGTCTCAACATGGATTAAGTAATAAATTTGCTAATGAACTTAAATAACAGACTCCATAATTCAATATGATGATAGTCAATCCCAAAGCTTACATTGCCAATCAACTCTCTTGTCAATTGGGACGGTCAGCGATGACAGTCTCTCTAGACAAAACTCCAAGCCTCATCGTTTTATTTTATCTTTTCTGATTTTAAACTATTTACGTCTGTTTCACACGACACTGCACTAGTTCACACTTGACACGAGGGGAAAAAGTTATTATTTCTAATCTCGTTTGTCTACTGAGTATAGCTGATGTAGATTCTAGATGCACAAAGCAATCAATCAACATATCATTCTATTCACAACGAGACACATTGGTCCTGAAGTGAAATCAAGTTCTACCACTATATTCGGAAGGCTTTCTCCTAGCCATCATGCAGAACAACCGGAAGATTCTATTCCACAAATTGATCTCTTCTTTGATATCCCATCCTTTCGATGGAAACCATCAGCCCTGCTCTTGATGCCATGGAGGGTGTCATTGTTCTTGATAACTCTGTTGATTCACTAACTTCTCGAATTGGCGAGGCCGCTCTTCATCGGTTGTGCTCAATCCATGGGATTCCGTTTGAAGTTTTTTTAGTTCCTACGAGGCAAGATAGACCTCGTATGCCCCCAGTCGGATATACGGCATGCAACAAATTTATGTACTGGCTGGATGCATTCCACCTTTTAACTCCTTTGTCCAGGAGATGTTGAGATATCCTTTGATTGCCCTTACACAACTGCATCCCAACAATTATGCCTTCATTCATGGGACTTTCTTGCTATTCATGAATGTTCTATTCTGTCTGCCTACTTCTGAAGACATCAGATTTATTGATAACTTCAAAATACGATGGGGAAGCCCCTCTTACGTCTTCCTCGAACCTTCACTGAATTGTCAGGTCTAGACGAATGCTTGGAACAAGCTTTCCTTATTCAAACTCAAATGGTTCTATGTACAAT
This sequence comes from Allium cepa, assembly GCA_030765085.1. Lineage (NCBI taxonomy): Eukaryota > Viridiplantae > Streptophyta > Magnoliopsida > Asparagales > Amaryllidaceae > Allium > Allium cepa. Next base: position 890,709,889 of record CM060929.1, read on the forward strand.
GTCCTCTTGGTTTTGCAAGAAGATGGTTAGAAGGACGTAAACGCTACTTCCACTTCTCTCTCCAGTTTATTGACACAAGTCACAACTTTTTCCTTTGAATTTATTAACATAAGAGCTCTTTCAAGTGTTCGTCCACGTCCTGAAGGCGCTGAGTTCTCTAGAGCCATTGCCATAATCCACGCTACCCCCGTCGAGGACTGGGATATCAAGCTCCTCGTAACCCACGAACTACTATCCCTGCTTGGGCTGTTGGAAGACGGTCACAAAATTGGACTTCCCGAAAGTAAGGAAATTCCAATAATTTTTCCAAAACAAAGAGAGGAAACAATCAACCCCATCGTGCCCCCTACTGAGGGAACTCGACAAGATATAGAGGAGGGTGAAATCAAAGATTATCACATCGAAAAACCGGGAGATGATGATGCGGTCCCGGGAAAAACCCCTATGGTTGGTCCATCTCAAGTTAGGGAAATTGCAAACACCTCGAAAGATAAAAAAGAAGTTGTACCGGCTACGCAAAAGAAAGAGTGCATCAGATTCGGAGTTCGTTATTACTCCTCTCGAGGGGAATCATCTTCTCAGCGTTTGGAAAGATTGTTAAAAGGACTCTCCAACCTTCAAATTCTGGATGATATTATGTCCTACACTTTTCAAATATAAACACTAACAGACTTAACTCCTCTACGAGGAGCGGTGAAGGCATCCAACCTTCTAATAAAAGGGAAAGCACAGCCATGAGTAAAGCTACCATTACCGGTCCGTTGGGGGGAATAATAGGACACTCACAATCACTTGCACTCCACTATACACTTGTTATTGGTCTCTCGTACGACAACTTCTACTATGCTCTTATTTGGTCTTTACTGGTACAATATTTCAATCAGTCGCCTTCAAAGCTCTTCTGGATATCATCACCCAAGCTGGGATTCTGAGTCCACTTGACATAGAGATAAGGACGAAGGGTGAGACAAAGATTATCATTCGAGGGAGTTTTGTTCCTCTTCCAAGCGAAAGTCTCAATCTCATGCATCTCATTAGGGCGAACAATCTAATCTTTCAGTTCAAAGTGGAGGAAAATCTTCTTTGCTCGGCCCTCACGAGCAATAATCTGGCTCTTCAAGTTCAACACCATCTTGTTAGCACCAATCTTTCAAGCACCCACTCGCCACTTCGGATCCACTCCCGCCGGCTACTACTCCTGACTCTTCTATAGTAGACAAGTTGGCTGAACTTAAAGCCACTTTCTCGAAGATTTGCTTCGACGGTCTCAAATTCCATCCTTCTATTCACGTTCTCCTTGGGCATGCCAAGGAAAGCTCCTTAGCATGCTTGAACAACGTATTCGTTCAACACAAATCATTCATTTGGTAAAGAAAGTTTCTAAAGTTTCCATAGAGCGTCAACATGAAAAAGATTATCTCAAGTTTAAGGCTATTCACGACAAAGATATAATCAAGCACCAAGATGCTACGTCGCTTGAATTCAAAATTCAACTTGTCGAGTCTAAAAAGAATGCCAAAGAGACGGTAGAGGCGATGAGCCATTTGGAAACTTCACACAAAAAAGATCTCGAGTGGCACTTCAGCATAGTGGAACACTTGCCTTAGAAAAAAGGACTCCTTGCAAAAGGAGAAAGGTGCTTTAGCTCGTCGCATTGAGGAGTTCGAAGAATTATTGAAAAAGGATAAGGAGGAGAAGATTGAAGCCCAAGTGGAGTCGTAGAAATAATGTGAAGAAGTTGTTAAGGCAAGGAGCTTGAAAATAAAACATGACGAACAGTTTTCCAAAATTAAAGCTATGAAAGAAAAAACCCAAGAAGAGGGTAGAAAAGAGATGCTTGAACGAGCTAACTCCCATACGGAGGCTGGCCATTGAATCCGGTAAGAATGAAATTAAGGATTTATTCGATCCGTTGATTATCGAATATAATGAGAAGGTATTGCTTCACCGTGACTTAAGCTTTCTTGGTGAGGGTTATCTCTAATCGCTTTCCAAAGCCTAGAAACATATCGTTAAGATAAAGAAAGAAGAACTGGGAGAAGCCGAGTTCAACGAAGAGGAACTAGTGAGAGAAGTTCTTTGGGGAAATGAGCCGTTGGATCGGGCCGTCGCTAAACTTCAATTTTTCAAGGCCCCACATCTATAAAAGATGGATAGGACATCGTTGAGTCTTCTTGAACTGATCCTAAGGGGATGGAGTGGACATCATTGAGTCTTCCAGAACTGATCCTAAGGGTTCATCTCCAACCCACGAAGCTGGACTGTCCACTTCTCATGACATAGAGCAGATTCTCCGCTATGATCCGGATAAGCTTGGCTTTGGTCCAAAAATGTTATCTCCCATCCTTGAAGGAGGCACTCTAACAGCTACGGAAAGTCAACCAGATGCTGGTATCATACTAAACTTCTCCGTATAAAAGGTTCTTCACGCACAATGGCTTTTACTAATATCCATGTTTTAATAAACTTTGCAGGTCTTTTGGGCTCGAATCTGACTCTAAAAGGTGGTGCTGTTGTGGAATAGCATGAGAAAGCGACCGAGGACCTAGATGTTGTTGAAGTTTCGGGGCCCGATGCCCAAATCATTGGTGGTTTTGATGAAGACAAAATTGAAGGTCCGCTCCCGACCGATGACCCTGGTGATGTAATAATTACTGGCACTTTGGAGTATAACACTAAAACCAACGTGAAGGAGAGGATTGAGGAGGAGGAAAAGTTGAAGAAAAAAGTTAAAGGTAAGCCAACCGAGGTGAAAGTCGATGATCTTGATCTTGTATCATTCCAAGTTATTCCACCGGAGGGTCGATTCCTAGTAAAATACCTCCTTCTTCTACAAGCACTCTGACCAAGGGCGGCAAATGATCTCGAAAGAGAAATATGAGCGACTCCACCTCTGAAAAATCCAAAAGGGAAAGAAAGTCAAAGAGTAACTGTTACTTCATATCACTGTATATAATTTGCATAATTATTTCTTTACCAAGTCGCAGATGTGATGGTATAAATCTCGGTTTTTTGAATGAACTTGTACTATAATTTTGGCACCTGTGAATAATTTTTTTTGTTTTTGATTAAACATCGTGTGAACTATTGTTTTGATAGTTAATTGATTACTTTCTTTTTAGTGTACTTGTAATTTGTCGATTGCAAATTCTTTTTACAATTCACTATCTACATCTCAAGGCCTCCTAGTGGTCGTTGCCTTAAGTCGTAAAGAACAATAGGCCGGAGTGGTAGTGAGCTATCATATTTTGCTTTTAGTAGCTTGTATTCCTCCTATTGATTTCGGGTTGGAGATGGTGGAATAGAGAATGGTTGAAATCCATTCATCTATTCATTTAAGTTTATACTCTAGTCCGCACTCTGGGGACTTAGAGTTATTTTGCGAGCAATCAGTTCATGCTCGATTTATGTTCATATTCTAGTCTACAATTTGGGGACTTAGAATTATTTAAAGAGTGGTCGGTTCACACCCAATTTATGTTTACACTACAGTCCGCGCTTTGGGGAATTTTAGTTCTCTTGTGGGTGGTTGGTTCACACTGGATTTATGTTTATACCCTAGTCCACACGCAGGGGACTTAGAGTTATCTCGTGGGCGGGCGGTTCACGTCTGAATCATGTTTATACTCTAGTCCGCACTCTGAGGACTTAGAGCAGCCTCTTATGCAGTCAACTTATGCCCGAATCTTGTTTATACTCCAGTCCGCACTCTAGGGACTTAGAATTGTCTCGTGGGCGGTCGGTTCATGCTAAATTGCGTTTATACTCCACTGCACGCTCTAGGGACTAGAGTTACTCGATGGGTGGTCAATCACACCCGTTTGATGTTTATACTCCACTCTGCACTCTAAGGACCAGAGTTAGTCGATGGGTGGTCAGTCACACCCGTTTGATGTTTATACTTCAGTCGCGCTTTGGGGACCAGAGTAAATCGATAGGTGGTCAGTCACACCCATTTGATGTTTATATTACAGTCCATGCTCTGGGAACCAGAGTTAGTCGACGGGTAGTCGGTCGCATCCGTTTGATGTCTATACTCTGATCCATGCTCTAGGGACTAGAGTTAGTCGATGGGTGGTCCGTCACACTCGTTTGATGTTTATACTCTAGTCCATGCTCTGGGGACTAGAGTTAGTCGATGGGTGGTCAGTCACCCCGATTTGATGTTCATACTTCTTTTGGTCGCCTCAATTTTGTTTCAGTCCCACATCCGAGTAGGAAATTTTCCAATCTCTAGATTGCCGATGATATTTACTCCTTATTACATGTCCCATCCTTTGAATCATTTACAAGAACTATTAATCGAGCAAATTAATGGAGCTCACCTTGTTTGATCCTATCGGGGATTAGTAAGATTGATTGATCTCAAACTCCGGGAACTTTTTCACACATATCGATATTAATCAATTTTGTTATTTACTTAGCATATAATGTAATAACAATCATACATGCAAAGGAAGTTTGAGACTTTATTTAGCAAATTGAAAGGAACAAACTAATCGGACTTGTTACATATTCGAAAAATCAAATGCTAAAGCAAAAGTATGAAAGTACATAGAACTGAAATATAAAGGAAATAATCTAAGTGAAATGGCATCGTAAATGCTCGCTATTCAACGCTCTTGGAAGTGTAATGCCATCGACAGTAGTTAGATTGAAAGTTCCTTCTCCAAGCCTCTGTTCAGTGACATATGGTCCTTCCTAAGTCGGATTCATATGTGACAGGTGGGAAAAACCATTTTAGGATGAGATCGCCAACTTTAAAGGTTCTTGATCGCAATTTTGTGTTGTAATATCGGGCGATTCGATGTCGGTGTGCAGCTGCTCTCAAATTAGCTTCCTCGTGCTTCTCATTTATAAAGTCCAAAGATTCCAAGAGAAGATCTTTGTTTGTTTTGGGATCATAGTAATTCACTCCATGAGAAGGGACTTCAAGTTCTACTAGAATAACGGCTTCAGATTCATAAGCAAGAGCAAACGGAGTATGTCCAGTCGTGGACTTGTGAGTGGTTCTGTTAGCCCAAAGTACCATAGGAACTTCATCCGCCCACTTTCTCCAGCCTTTTCCAGACACTTCTTTAGAATAGACTTAATAACTTTACTTTGAGCTTCAACCTATCCATTCGCCTGAGGGTGAGAGACCGACGCAAACCTCTTTTCAATATGATATCTTTGAAAAAATTCTTTAAATTTACCACTGTCAAACTGAGTCCCATTATCTGTTACAATAGTCCTTGGAAGACCGAAGCGACATGTAATGTTCCGAACAACAAAATTGATTACTTTGTTGGTTGTGATCGTATCTTTAAGGTCCGCCTCGGCCCATTTGATGAAGTAATCGACCGTGGAAACAACATACTTCGCACCACCTTTAGATATTGGTAAAGAGCCAATGATATCAGTACTCCACATAGAAAATGGCCATGGGCTGACCATCTGTGTGATTTATGTTGGCGGAGCTCTTGGGACTTCCTAATATAGCTGGCAATTGTCACATTGCCTTACATTATCGGCAGCGTCCCAGTTTATAGTTGCCCAATAATATCCATAACAGAGTATCCTCTTTGTCATAGTTTTCCCCCAATATGATCGCCGCATTCTCTCTCATGAAATTCTTTCTGAACACACTTTATCTCGTCATTAGTGATAAATTGAAGTAGGGGAACCGAAAAACCTTTCCTGTACATAGTTCCTTCTTGCACAATATACGTGAAGCTATACGAAAGGCTTGTCACAGTTCATTTCTCCTTCCAGGCAAGATCCATGCAACAAGTAATATTTTAATGGAGTCATCCACGATTCCCTTTCAGATTCCTCTTCCAGTACTTGATCTATTTCCATCATATTAATACTTGGGGTATGTAATATCTCGACTAAGCCCATCTGTTGCGCATCGTCGGCACTAATGAACTTTGCCAATAAATCAGCCTCTCCATTTTTCTTGTGTAACTACCCCAAAATTTTCGATCTCGAAAATTCCAGATAGTTAGAGAAAAGAAGAAAGAGATAGAAGAAGAACAGAAACACCAAAGCACGATTTCACATTCGCAGCGGATAAAATATAATATCAATAATATCAGTAATATCAGTTTACAAGGAAAACTGTACTTGACAAATTACACTTTAATACTCAGAGTTACAACATACACAAACACTGGACAGATACAATCCATATGTCCCAGATAAACTACAATATCACAGCGGAATACACTCCATACGTTCCTGCCATCCAGCTCCCCTCTTGAGCTCCAGAACATCCTCACCTGAAAATCTGTAATACTCAGTCTGACCCGGGCATTACATCAAAGTAACACCCGGGTCAGGCTGGAAACAAGCATGAGTAAACCAATATAATTTGAAATACTAAGTTCAAACCATAAAAGAAAAACACGGGGTAACTCGTACTTCACTACGAGTTCATTACTTGTTTTGCTCAACCCTTATTCCACAAATCGATCCCTAATTACCCATACTTAGTTTCAAAGGTCCATATTATTCCATTCCAGTCTATTGATTTCACATATTAAATCTATGTAGAATTATTGTAGATTACAAATCGAAGTAATTTCGGGTATTTACTGATACCCGATCCCGATCTCTTCAAGTCCCATGTCATCTTGCACAAGTTTTCAAAAGATATACAATTCAACTTTAAATATAGGATGTCACTATTTGACCCAACATATTATATCACATAGCATCACACATCACATACCAGACATCAACTAATCTAACGCATACGACATCATTCAATCATTCATAAGCAAGATTAATCAACCAACATCTCTAGTTAATTTAATTAACCACAAATGAAGTAAATTAATTACTTTAATTACTTGTAAATCCTGTTAATTAATTAATTACGAACCTATTAATTAATCATCCAATAATTATCCATCTGAATTAATCATCCTTGATTAATTTTACTTTAATTACATTAAGTAATTAGCCTTTAATTAATTACACAAATTAATTATACTTAACCATTTATAGTAATTATTCTTAAATAATTACTCAAATTAATTATCTTATATTTACTTACATTGATTAATTATCCTTTAATAAATCACACTCATTAATTAACTAACCCATAATTAATCTCCTTAATTAATCAATCCTTTAATTACTTACGTTAAGTAATTATCATTTAAGAAATTAATCTCTAACTACTTAATTGACTTATCCTTAATTATGAATTGATTTATTTCTAATTAGTCAACTTAATTTCTTAATTAATCAGTCTCTAATTATAAAGTACCTAACTGATTAATCCTTAATTATCAATTAATTAATCTATAATTAATTCACTTAATTTCTTAATTAACTAGACCTAAATCATAAATTAATTAAAATAATAAATTACTCTTAATTATTTAATTAATCCTTAATTATCAAAACCTTAATTTAACTTAAAAATGAATCTTTACCTTTTAATTAAACACTTAAATACATTTGAAAATTAAGTTTTAAAATAACTTTCAAAATAGATTCATTTAAAAATAAAAATAAAACTTGCTTAAATTATACAAAAGCCCTTCGGCCAATAACTCCACAAACCCAAAACTAAACATACTGGACCTAAATAATAACACAACTCAACGAAATGGGCCGAAGCCCAACACAAAGAATACAGACCCGCCTCTTCTTCCCCAAACACACGAATCTGACACCCATTCTTCCATCAGAAATTCAATTGCAAATTCGAGCCGCCTAGCAATATACAAGAACTCGATCAACTCGAAAGAAACTCGATATTAAGGCCAACCCAAACGCACGCAAACACTATTCATCAGTACAACAAATTCGATCACCTAGAACCCACCTGTGCACGATACCACACGTGCACGCCCTCGCCTCTGGCCAACTCACCGTCGCAACACTGTCGTTCAGTCCGCTCACCACCTCAGACCCACATGCCACGACGTCGAACATCCGCAACCCTCCGATCGCCAATTCGTTCGACAGCTCGAATTCCCTGACTAGAAAAACCCCAACATACCTCCGTGAATTGACCTACCTCAACGTCGACCATTCATTGCTATGCATGCCATCCATTTCAGATGATAGCTTATCCCACCAGCTACCTCCGGTCCAAAAATTGTGCACTCCGATCACGCCATCGGCTTCCAATTTACCACGATTACCATTGATGCCGAGACCAACTTTAAACCCTAAAATCAACTCGCATGACCAAATCAAACCCAAATCCAATATTCTACCACGGTCGTCCTCTTCCCTATGACCATCCGCCACTTCCAGAACAAGTCGTATCCTCTCTCGTCGACGAGTTCGATGGCGATAAATGTTTGAACGAAAAATGTTCATCTTCCAATTTCTCAAGCCATGGTTCACTAAAAATTCCAATTTAACTTCTAAAATTCATAATTTTCTACAAACACTCTAATTGCATGCATGAATATTTGAATTAAAAACATGAAATTTTAACTGAAGTACTTATTTACTGTAAAACCTGTCCTAAAGGAACTGCACAACATAATTTTTCACAAATCTATTTTTAACTCAAGCTATTCTAGAAAACAAACAAATTTCTTGTTTACATCTACATGCAAAATGGCCTAGGTGAAGAGATATTGATTTTTGAATGCAAACTAACATAAGCATTAAAAGAAATCAGAGTTGCAGTTTTTTTTAATTAAGTTTCTCTCATTCCAATTAAAACTATCATCAAGTTCTATTATAAATAATTTTAAAATTCAAATCTTGTTATTATAAACATTTTCATTTATGTATCAATGCCTGACCATGATTAGAAAATTTGAATTTTTGATTTAGATCAATTTGAAAGCCTATTAATGAAAAACAGGGTAGAGGTTCTGGTAGTCAGACATGCATACAATTTTCAATATACAAATATAAACATTCAGCTTTAAACAACCATGCAAACATATATTCAAACATACATCATAGTCTACTTTAATTTTTTACACATGCATTAAATTCAAAATTGTTTTAGGCTTAGTTTACTCACCTTGCATTATTTGAATCAGAGCGGTATGGAAGTTTTGCTTAAATCTGGAATTTTCTTGAGTTTGATCTGGTATTAAACTTTGTTGTTGAGTTAATCTCCTGGAATTAGAGTTAGATCTGGACTGGTTTTATAAATGGAACTAGAAGCTTTAGTTCTAATGCTTAAAACTTCTGGTCTGCTAATTTTTTTCTCAGGCTTTGATTTCATTTCTGGTTTGAGTACAAATTCTCCCTTTTCGTATATTTTTTCTGTTTGTTTAGCTTTTGAATAAGAAGATAGGAAAAAGAAAGATGATGAGAAATGATATAGTTTATATACATTAAATTTAGGATTTATTAGCAATAAAAGAAAAATGAAAATAAAATAGTGACACATGTCTTTTACATTTAACACTTGTCTTTTACCTTAGTTAATTCACTTACACTTGTTATTAAAGAGATTGATAGCTAACACGTGAAATTTTGCATGAATTTTATAAATTTTTAAATGGTTATAAAGCTTTTTATATCTAATTTCCTAATTAATTAATATATATCTTAATTAATATAAATAAAATCCTATTAAAGAAAATAATATAAAACAAACTATATTCTAAATAAAATCATAAATGATATAATTTTCAAATCCAAAATATATTTAAGATATATATCTATCTTTTGAATTTCAATATTCTAATCCAAATTCAAATTCAATTTTAAAATTCAATTCAAATTTAACTCAAATTTATATATTAGGAGATTACCAAATAAATATCCATCTAGATATTAATATTTATTATCAGATTTATTTAGTTAACTTATAGATTAATATTTCTTCTAATTTAATCCTGCTAATTTATCAATTGACGGATGTCCAAAAATCCGGGTTATCACATTCCTCCCTCCTTTGAATCTTTTCGTCCTCGAAAAGGAACAAAGATAAAATTTATTAAAATGATTATTATCAGAAAAATTTCCCTTTGATAATTTTTTTTAAACACTTTGAAATATTATAAAATGGTTTTTATAAAGATACTTTTTATAACTCGATGTTTCAACCAGTTCATCCTCGTTCTCAGAGAAATTCGGTCTTACGTTGATCAAGCGTAAGACTGAAATTCTATAAGTACTTGGTAAACCCATTTTCAACACCCAATGAAAATACTTGGAAAATAATTTTTATTGAAACTATAGAAACATTTTTGAAAATAGAGGAACATCTTTGGTGAGAATGCTCTGGAAATCATCACCCCCATCCAACGGTCGCAGTTAACCCGATGGTTACGTTGTCATCCCGGCAAAATCCATAGATAGCTGTAGGCATCCGTGCCCCTCGATTACGCCATAGAACCCGCTACAGGTCGCAGCTACAACCGAGGTTGTAACGACCCAGATTTTTGACGGCTAATTTGCAATATTTAAATTGGATTTAAATATTTAATTTGAACTCTAATTTGATTTTGAATTTGAAAAGTTGTTTTATTTAATAAAAAGAATTCAAAATTTAAAATATAACGACCTATTGAATTAATTAATTATTAAAGTGGTAAGTAGATATTAGGTAAAATATAAAATCTGGTATAGTAAGCTTGTTGAAAATATTTTAACGGCTTATAAAATTTATATTGATAATACTGGAAATAATAGATGGATTAAAATTGAATTTAACTATCGTTTGTTCAATTTTAAATTTACATCGTTTAAATTGACATTTAAAAATAGCCTTCCGAGGCATAGTCTCGGATTTCGACGAAACCAGTTCCATTGGATCCGTAATATTGAATTATTGCCGGATTTCAAATTTTGTAATTTTCGAAGCTATCGTGTGATCGTTCGGGGTAAAAATGATTCGAAAACAATTAATTATTTATTTAAATATCCTACATCAAATCATAGCCTTATTTTTCCTTTCAGCTTCTCAAAGACGCTTTCTTTACCTCTTGAATACACGATCTTATCTTACAATTTAAACACGAGACCAACTTTCATTTTCGAAAGAAAAAAAATCTGAATCCAAAATCAACGAATCGGGAGGAGCGTCGTTCGAGCGACGTGTGCGATGGGTGATCGGGTTCGATTCGACATCGAGGCATTGTCTTGGCCGGTCGCTCTGTCTTTGGGATTTCGCATGTACGAGCTGGTGATTTTGAGCGCGACGCATTCGCGTTCTGGTATGCGCGAGGGGTAAAGATGATGATTTTGGGAAGAAGGGTACTTGCGTGAGGAGAAGAAGAAGGCGCGTGTGGTTCTAAGGGTCGTGGTTCAAAGTTGTGGCAGGAGTGCGAAGCAGCGTGGGCTGGAGGCAAGGTAGAATTTGGGATCTGTTCGCTTCAGTGAGGTATAATTATGAATTCATTTTCGAATTTAAATCTAATATGCATTTGTACACAGCTAGGGAAAACAGAAACAAAAGGGAATTTTTACAGTAAGGTATAAATGTTTCTATTTTTAATTTAATTCATATACAAGTTTTAGGAAGAAAAAAAAAGAAAAAAAATAATAATATAGAAGTTTAAAGTGTTCACAGCAAAGAAAGTTCTGTTTGATATTTTCAAAAAGGTAAAATATAAATATAAGTATTTATAGAAAACAGAAAATAATACATACATAAGATTTTAGAAAGCAAAACGGAATTTTGAATGGTATATAGGTTATTTTTATAAGTATATATGTATGTTGTTTCAAGAATAAAATAAATATATGTGTTTAAATATTATTTTAAATAGTGGATTTAGCGATTAAAATTTGTTTAATATACTAAAGGATTTTTAAAGATAGTAGTTAAAATGAATCGTTAGTTCAAAATTAAAATGGAAATTTATCGATCGATTATTTCGAATATTTATAAAATGCATATAATTGTTATATAAGGTTTAAAGTCGGGAAATAAATAGCTTAAATAAATTGTAATTCAATTAAAATATTCACCGATAAATTTATCATGGATCAGTTCAAATATTAATAAATATCGTCTAATATTTATTCAAGGTCAAAGTATGGAAACGAGTCGGGATTGGGAAGGTTTGCAACAGTTTAAATCAAAGGTGAGTTAATCTCACTCGGTTGAATTTAAATTTAAATTGTTGAATTTAAGTTTATTGTTGAATTGCTTGAATGATGGTTGAAATTAGTGGATTATTGAATAGACCTTATATGCCGCATAATAGTGGATAATAATATATGAATTTCATATACTGCAATATTCCACCATTGAAGTGGAATTGGTATTTTATTTGTGCTAACATCTACGGATGCAGGGAAACAGGTTGGAGGGATCCAACAGGTTTCCTCAAAGATATTTATTTTATCTCATATATTTGTATTGTTCTGTGACAAGATGATAAATTGAGATGGGTGACCTTGTATATAAATTGAATTATTAACTGTTGAATAACAAAGATGCTGAAACTTGAAATTTTACTACTATTGATAAATTAATTCAAAGAAGTTAAATAAAACTCAAATAGGAAATATTATTGGAATGTGAAACTTCAACTTGAGAATGAAGAAAAAGAAATAAAAGCATCTTATAAACTGAAATTGTTAAAATTGAGTTTTTGGGAAAATTTAATATATTAAACACTGGAAGAATTATTGTAATCAACAAGTAAAATTTTATTTAAGAATGAAAAGAAAATGTTGTTCAGAAGTACAAATAAGGGATTTTTACTAAGAAATAAAAAGGAATTTTATTAAGTAATGAATGGAAATTATTTAAAGAGTAATATGAAAATTTATATAAAAGAAATAAATTATTAAGGTGGAATTCTTAAATAAAACTATCTTTATAAATAAAGTGAACTCAAAGAGAACTATATTAAGAAATAAAATAAGAGAACTATATTAAGAAATAAAATAAGAGAACTTTATTAATAAATGAAATGGAATTTTATTAAGGAACAATATGGAATTGAATTGAAGAATAAAATTATAAAATAGGATTTTTGAATAAATTGTTTTCCTAAATAAATGAAAAAAAAACTCAGGGAGTTATAAATTTATAAACGGAGTTTATAAATGGGAAAAGAAGATATCAGTGGATACGAAAAGGAATAAGTCATGAACTTATATTGAGTTATAAATTTGTTTGAAATGGAAATAGTAGAATATTTCCGAAAGTAAGAAATGTGAATATGGTCAAGAGGAATTTATGGATGAATATTGGGTTTTCTAAAATTATAAACTTATTTTAAAAGGAGTATTTTAAATTACTACATTATAAATTTTTGTAAACTATTACTTGAATTTAAAATGTTTCGAATTAGTTATTTTTGAAGGATATGCAAATATTTATAATAAACTTTAATTTTCTAAAACCAGCTTTACAACTTATCATTAACTGGATATGAACTCTAATTTTTATGTTAAATATTTCTTTTAAACCGTAAATTGTATAAAACTATACTTCTTATTTTATAAATCTAAATGTTTTCAAATGCTTTTAAAATCCAATTAATAATCCTCTTATGATGATAAGTGAGTTATTAAATGAGATAAGATTTAGGAGAAATCTTATTAAGTGAAGGAATTGAGTTTGAAAATTTAAAAGCGAAGTATAAATTGATTTTTGAGAAAGTGATGAGAAAATAAGAAATATTTTCAAAGGTTAAATCAAATTGAGTGTGTATGAGAAATCAGATAAGATTTTATGGAAATAAAAGGACTGTGAAATTTATTTCAAATGGGTTAAAATGGGAATAATATTTGAATGATATTTGAGATAAATAATTTGTGGAAATTATTTAATGGTTGCTTGTGTATGATTAATTGATAGCTAAATAACCGACCATCAATATTGGACAATGCGCTGGTCGTTTCGAAGAGTCCGGGATCGGATTTAATTATCCGAAAACCACTTCGATTCGGTTTGTACGATTACGAATGAAGACCGTGAAGAGTTGAAGATGGTGATTCAGTTTGTCCAGACCCAGGGCAACTTGTATGGGTTGAATGCTTTCAGAACATCGTCAGGTGGACGATGAGCATTCTAAGCGGGGTTCGTTCTTGAAAGGTAACGCTTAACCTCAAGCCTCATCAACCGGAAATGGCTAAAACAGGGGAGGTGCAGAAAGACTTCGTGGGTAGCCCCCACTGGAGAGTGAGGTTTCCCCCATCTAGATGTCCCTTTTATTTCGGCTTAGTGGGTGCTTGGTCACACCAATCATGGGGTGATCTTGCTTGGGACTGTTCAGTAAGGAACGGTTTCGGTCTTGTGTTGCAAGGGAGTTAGGGTGGCTCCTCGGTACTCTGATCTAGACCAGGTACTGTGACGGGCGGTACCCTAGTAGCCCTGCCATTGTATGTGATCCAATCTCCAATAAGCGCTTGTACGGTTTTGATTGTGCCCAACTATTGCTGAAACGTGAGATGCAAGCATTTCAGCTAGATTCTATTTTACTTTCTATAGACACTATAATAATATCACAGAACTTTAATAAAAATTGTTTTAGCTGTAAGGTAAAAACCCGACATGTTTATTTGTGGCGTGGTCTTACGAGATGCTTTGTTTTTCAAAGGATTTTTGAAACTTTAGTAATCCAGTCGAGTGTGATTTTCTCACGCTGGTATTCCAGACTGACTCGGGTGTTGTTTTATATGATGCTCGGGTCAGACCGAGTTAAGCAGGATCAGGTTATATGCTGGAGCTCAGGAGACGAGCTGGATGACAGAGCGTATTTCCGTATTTGTCTATTATTTCCGCTGTGTATGATCATATAGTAGTTGTCTCTGTATGACTTATTGATGTACTCTGATGATGGTATGTATGTATATGTATACAGTACAGATTTCTTGTATTTAAAACTGTATTCTATATATTATTTTTTGTTCCGCTGCGATGTGAGATTCTGATGTTGTTTTTGTTCTTCTTCTTCTACCTCTTTCTTCTTTAACCCGAACACTCGTATTTTTGTTCCACTTTGAGCTGAAGTGTGGTGGTTTTGGCCAGCTCAAAGGGGTACGGATTTGCGGGCCTTTACACCTGGTATCAGAGCTGAAAGGTTAAGCGAGAACCTTGGCTCTGGTGGGAAATTACTCATTAGAAAATAGAGTCAATGGTACTCTAGAATGAGTCTGAGCGTATTTATAGATATGAGTGCATATTTGTTAGTGAATATAAAATAGTTTTATATTGCGTTGATTGATTTGTTGAGTGGTATATGAACCTTCGTCAGCACAGCCTCGAAAACTGTATCGAAGGGGTTTCTAAACACTTAAATAGAGCAATTCGACACAATATTGATTTTCAAAAGTGGGTGAATGAACTAATTTCATCCAAATATATTTTGATATAAAAGGAATATTTTCTAAAATTATTATAACATGGATGTTTGGATGATAATATTTTTACAAATGAGATAATTAAATTTAAAATAGTTATCTAATCAAGGAAAACATTAAATGTTGAATTTTGGAATTAAAATTTAAAGTGAAAAGTTAAAGATGTAAATTTAACTTTGATTAAAATTTAAAATTTGAATTTAATTAATGATTTGAAAGGGATAAATTAGTAGATTTTAAATGAAGGTGAAATGAGAAATAAAACTTAAAGTGGATTGAAATTAATTCAAGTTATGTGAATGGAAGTAAATTAAATTAAACTGAAAATAAAAATCCAGTGTATTTAAATTAAGTTGAAATTTGAATTAAAAATGGGATTAGGTGATGAAACCCGAGTTATAAATAGAGATTCCATTGAAATGGTAAGTCAAATTAAATATGAATCTCAATTATTATGAACTGGACTAAAGTAAAGATAGTTTGAATTTACAAACAAAATCCAAATCAAGTATGGATGGAATAAATTGGCCTTGGATATTATCTTAACAAATTTTGAATGGTTAAATAAATCATATGGGATTTGATCTAGATGAGTATCAAATAAATTGGAAATGAATTCAAGTAAGAAATTGCAATAAATAAATTAACTTAAGATTTAAAATTTATGGAAAGGTGATTTCGAAGAAAGTGAAAGTTCATTGAATAAAATAGATTGGTAAAGTACCTTAAACTTTGGATGTGATTGGATGGTAAATAGAAAATTTAATTGGATTGAAAACTTTGATTGAATTGGGATTATCTTAAGCTAAGTTAATGTGTGAATTTGAATGAAGATGAATTAAATTGAGATGTAGATGATATAGTAATAAAACTCTCACTTGAGTAAAATTCATTATAATGAAATGAGGTTGAGTTTAATGTAAGCTGAGTTAAGTGAAATTTGAATTTGAATCAATAAGACTTCGATAGCTTATAAAAGAATTGAGAAGCGTTGAAATAAAATATATACTTGACTAAGTAAAATTGTATAAACCCGAAGTAAAATAAAATGGGAATGTGGTTGACTGTAAATAAAAGGAAGTGTGGAGATAAATAAGAAGTGGGACTTATAAAATTAAGGTGGAACAAATAAGTCAAATAGAATTGAATCGAAGAAATTTAAATGAAGAGATTTTTAAAGCTAAAAACCAAGTATTGAATTATAAATTGGGAGTAAATTAATTTGGGATAAATTAGTAACTTGAATATGTGAATAAACTTTAAATTGGTTAAATAAAATTTGAATGGTAAATTAATAAAAGTGGAGAGTGAATTAAAGTAAATGGGAGGAAGAGACCTTGAATTATAAATATAAAATTCAACTTGGATTGGTTAGCAAATGAAATGAAATTGGATTAAATATAAATGGTTAGAAGTGCAAACAAAATCCAATTGTGTATAAATAAAGTGAAAATGTGGTCTTGTAATAAGTTAATTAAGTTCGAGAATGAATCGAACATGGGAATTGAAATTTTTAAATGAAATAATTAATTGAGTTAAGAAGTAAATGAAAGAGATTTGATTTAAATAAAATCAAATTAAATTGGAAAGGAATGTATGGGCAAATGAAATAAACTTAAGTTATGAGAATTAAATAATTTGAAGTAAATTAACTTAAGTCTAAAATTCAATGAAGCATGACTTATATAAATTTTGGACATGATTGTTAAATTTTAAGCATTGGAGTTGTCGAGCTTAATAGAAATGGTTTTGAATTGTTAAGAAGCAGAAATTGATTTTTGAAATCAATTAAATTGCAAATGGGTTTGTTTGGGCATAATTATGAATTGGAGTAAAGTAGATGTGTGTAACTCACTTAAAGATGAATGCAAACGGTATTTGTGTCAGTTATAAACAAATGGAACTAGTTTGGAAACTATATAAATTTGTTATGAAGTTATTTATATTGCATTGCTTATGTTATTGATGTGTTGTAGTTGCTTAAATGAATGTAATGTTATAAATTTCATAAATATGTTGCTTATATGTTTAAATTGATTAAGTACAGGTACTGGAAGACCGTTTAGAGAGATTTTGGACGCGCATATGCTAAATTAAATACGCCGCTTGCTTAAAATGCTAAATAAGGTACGCCTACGCAATACAAACTAGGAAATATGAACTGTTTTTGGTTTTCCGACCGTGTGGGTCGATGTATATATATTTATCTCTATTGTCAAATTGCAAAAGCTTCTCCGTACAAAGAGGACTCTGCCCAAAATTTTCAGAAATTTTGGGAGTTAGAAAATTTTTAGAAGTTTTTGAAAATTTTGTTAACAACAAACGTTTTCAAATTGGAAATTGAAATAAATTAATGAATGAAACTAATTTAAAATAATGACATGAATTTGTTATAAATGGAAAATAGAATTTAAATATTCAGAGTTAAAGATAAATTGAATTCATATGGAAATGGAAGAATCAATTGAATAGGAATAGATATAAACTAAAGTGGTAAGATGAAAATAAATATAAGAAACACATAAAATGCTTATACTAACTTAAGTAAGGAATGATGCATTCTCAATTGGGAATTGACATTTCAAATATAATCTAAAATAATGTTTGAATGAATAGATATTGACATTTGTACGAAGGTCGATAAAATGCTTTGTATATTGTGATTAGATATATTGCTGTGTAAGATATGAAGGTAATATGAAGGTAAAGAGGATTGATTTTGATTTCTGAAGATAAATAAGAAATGCTCGACAAAAAAGGTATGTGATTAAATTTCTATATGAAATTGATTGGGATTTTGATTGAGACTCTTGGCTATTTGTTCTCTTTTGAGTTTTTGAGAGGCCGTAGAGCCATTTTGTAGTTGTACCGTTCTAGCCACGCAAAGGAGACGCTGGCAAAAATTTTCGAGAATTTAGGGTGTTCGAAAAATTTTGAGAAAATTTTGATAATTCAAAACTTGGTTTTAGATTGAAACTTGAATGGTTAAACAAATAGTATAGTTTGAAACTAGGGACAAGTTTAGAAAGTTAATAAGAAGGGTAACGCGACTTTTATTAAAAAGATAGTTTGGTAGGATGTTGAATTGTTGATTTTGAAAAAAATTAGTAACGGGTATTGGACTATTCTTCCTAACTAGTAATTTCGGGGACGAAATTCTTTTAAGGGGGGAGGAATGTAATGACCCGGATTTTTGACGGCTAATTTGCAATATTTAAATTGGATTTAAATATTTAATTTGAACTCTAATTTGATTTTGAATTTGAAAAGTTGTTTTATTTAATAAAAAGAATTCAAAATTTAAAATATAACGACCAACTGAATTAATTAATTATTAAAGTGGTAAGTAGATATTGGGTAAAATATAAAATCTGGTATAGTAAGCTTGTTGAAAATATTTTAACGGCTTATAAAATATATATTGATAATACTGGAAATAATAGATAGATTAAAATTGAATTTAACTGTCGTTTGTTCAATTTTAAATTTACATCGTTTAAATTGACGTTTAAAAATAGCCTTCCGAGGCATAGTCTCGGATTTCGACGAAACCAGTTCCATTGGATTCATAATATTGAATCATTGCCGGATTTCAAATTTTGTAATTTTCGGAGCTATCGCGTGATCGTTCGGGGTAAAAACGATTCGAAAACAATTAATTAATTATTTAAATATCCTACATCAAATCATAACCGTATTTTTCCTTTCAGCTTCTCAAAGACGCTTCCTTTACCTCTTGAATACACGATCTTATCTTACATCCTTTAAACACGAGACCAACTTTCATTTTCGGAAAAAAAAATCTCGAATCCAAAATTAACGAATCGGGAGGAGCATCGTTCGAGCGACGTGTGCGCTGGGTGATCGGGTTCGATTCGACATCGAGGCATTGTCTTGGCCGGTCACTCTGTATTTGGGGTTTAACGTGTGCGAGCTGGTGGTTTTGAGCGCGATGCATTCGCGTTCTGGTATGCGCGAGGGGGTAAAGATGATGATTTTGGGAAGAAGGGTACTTGCGTGAGGAGAAGAAGGAGGCGCATGTGGTTCTAAGGGTCGTGGTTCGAAGTTGTGGCAGGAGTGCGAAGCAGCGTGGGCTGGAGGCGAGGTAGGGTTTGGGATCCGTTCACTTCAGTGAGGTATAATTATGAATTCATTTTCGAATTTAAATCTAATATGCGTTCGTACACAGCTAAGGAAAACAGAAACAAAAGGGAATTTTTACAGTAAGGTATAAATGTTTCTGTTTTTAATTTAATTCATATACAAGTTTTAGGAAGAAAAAAAAAGAAAAAAAATATAATATAGAAGTTTAAAGTGTTCATGGCAAAGAAAGTTCTGTTTGATATTTTCAAAAAGGTAAAATATAAATATAAGTATTTATAGAAAACATAAAATAATACATACATAAGATTTAGGAAGAAAAAAGGAAATTTTAATGGTAATATAGGTTATTTTTATAAATATATATGTATGTTGTTTCAAGAATAAAATAAATATACATGTTTAAATATTATTTTAAATAGTGGATTTAGTGATTAAAATTTATTTAATAAATTAAAGGATTTTTAAAGATAGTAGTTAAAATGAATCGTTAGTTCAAAATTAAAATTGAAATTTATCGATCGATTATTTCGAATATTTATAAAATTCATATAATTGTTATATAAGGTTTAAAGTCGGGAAATAAATAGCTTAAATAAATTTTAAGTCAATTAAAATATTCACCGATAAATTTATCATGGATCAGTTCAAATATTAATAAAAATCGTCTAATATTTATTCAAGGTCAAAAGTATGGAAACGATTCGGGATTGGGAAGGATTGCAACAGTTAAATCAAAGGTGAGTTAATCTCACTCGGTGGAATTTAAATTTATTGTTGTATTGCTTGAATGATGGTTGAAATTAGTGGATAATTAAATAGACCTTATATGCCACATAATAGTGGATAATAATATATGAATCTCATATACTGCAATATTCCACCATTGAAGTGGAATTGGTATTTTATTTGTGCTAACATCTGTGGATGCAGGGAAACAGGTTGGAGGGATCCAACAGGATTCCTCAAAGATATTTATTTTATCTTATATATTTATATTGTTATGTGACAAGATGATAAATTGAGATGGGTGACCTTGTATATAAATTGAATTATTAACTGTTGAATAACAAAGAAGCTGAAACTTGAAATTTTACTACTATTGATAAATTAATTCAAAGAAGTTAAATAAAACTCAAATAAGAAATATTATTGGAATGTGAAACTTCAACTTGGGAATGAAGAAAAAGAAATAAAAGCATCTTATAAACTGAAATTGTTAAAACTGATTTTTTGGGAAAATTTAATATATTAAACACTGGAAGAATTAT
Organism: Allium cepa; assembly: GCA_030765085.1. Classification (NCBI taxonomy): domain Eukaryota; kingdom Viridiplantae; phylum Streptophyta; class Magnoliopsida; order Asparagales; family Amaryllidaceae; genus Allium; species Allium cepa. The sequence goes on from CM060929.1 coordinate 890,730,507, forward strand.
TGTAATAAACAAGTAAAATTTTATTTAAGAATAAAAAGAAAATGTTGTCAAGAAGTACAAATAAGGGATTTTTATTAAGAAATAAAAAGGAATTTTATTAAGTAATGAATGGAAATTATTTAAAGAGTAATATGAAAATTTATATAAAGGAATAAATTATTAAGGTGGAATTCTTAAATAAAACTATCTTTATAAAAAAGTGAACTCAAAGAGAACTATATTAAGAAATAAAATAAGAGAACTATATTAAGAAATAAAATAAGAGAACTTTATTAAGAAATGAAATGGAATTTTATTAAGGAACAATATGGAATTGAATTGAAGAATAAAATTATAAAATTGGATTTCTGAATAAATTGTTTTCCTAATTAAATGAAAAAGAAAACTCAGGGAGTTATAAATTTATAAACGGAGTTTATAAATGAGAAAAGAAGATATCAGTGGATACGAAAAGGAATAAGTCATGAACTTATATTGAGTTATAAATTTGTTTGAAACGGAAATAGTAGAATATTTCCGAAAGTAAGAAATGAGAATATGGTCAAGAGGAATTTATGGATGAATATTGGGCTTTCTAAAATTATAAACTTATTTTAAAAGGAGCATTTTAAATTACTACACTATAAATTTTTGTAAACTATTACTTGAATTTAAAATGTTTCGAATTAGTTATTTTTGAAGGATATGCAAATATTTATAATAAACTTTAATTTTCTAACACCAGCTTTACAATTTATCATTAACTGGATATGAACTCTAATTTATATGTTAAATATTTCTTTTAAACCGTAAATTGTATAAAACTATACTTCTTATTTTATAAATCAATATGATTTCAAATGCTTTTAAAATCCAATTAATTGTAACGACCCAGAATTTTGGGCAATACTAATTTAATAATCTGCAATAATAATTAAATTGGTTTGATGAATTTTCTTTATAATTTTAATTTAAATTGTTGAAATTAATCTTATTAAGAATAACAAATATTTAATCTGGTAAGTGTGATCAATATCTTTTAACAATTTAAAAATTGGTTAGAATTGTTTTTTTTTTCAAAAGCTAATAAATTTTATTCTATTTATAATATATATGTTTGATATATATTGTGAATGGGAATATCTTTTGTTTTAAATTAAAAGTTGAATTTTCAAATTGTAATATATGTAAGCGTATGTTATAATTTTATATTGTTTTGAAATTTAATTTAATCTATTAATAATTTATGTATGAATGAATATTGCAATTTTAAAGTTTTGTTTTAAATTCAATAAGATTTTTCAAAAGATAATTTAGTTTAATTCAATTATTTCAAATATAAGATTGTTATTTATTTTTAATAAGATAGTTTAAAAATGGTTTAAACAAGCTTTGTTTTGTTTTCTTTTATAATGTTTAAAATTTTAAATGGTTATAAATGTTTATGTATAAGTTTTAGATTTTTTTTAAATACATGTATAAGGTTATACTTATATTATAATTAGTTTAGGATATTTTCTTTTAAAAGTAAACTTATTTACATACATGTAAGTATTTATTAATAAAGTAAGTAAATATGTAAGTTTATATTTACATTTAAAATTAAATAAAATTAAATTTAAAAATACTTAATGACATGTGTAATCATATTAACATATCTTAATAACACTTGTTAGTAAATTAAGGAGTATAAGTGACAAGTGTCTTTATTTTGAATTTCATTTTCTTTAGTTCTAATAAATATTTTGAGAAGAAAACTAGTTTCTTCATAACATTCTCATTACCTTGTTTTTCAACTTAATTCAAAACAGAAATTTATTCTCAAATCTGAAATTAAAGTTCTGCAAACCAAAAGTAAATCAAATTTGAGTTCAAATTAAAAACCTGCAAATTTGAAGAAAAAAAAATACTGCAACTCAAATCTGCAATCTACAAATCTACATGCATCTTCAACCTGGAAATTTCAAAGCTTCAAATTAAAGCATGCAAGGGATTTTCAACAGAAAACATAATCAAAAGAAGATCAAAGTATTTTCCAGATTTAATATTTCAAGGCCTGGAACAAATCAATACCTGCTCTGTTTTGTGCTCTGCATATCATCTTTAAGGTGAGTAAATTGGTTTTAAAAATAGTCAAGTCGAACACTGATCTTGTTGCATATGAATTGATTTAGTTTTTATAATTATTTTATAGTTATATCTATATACAACTTGGACTGTATATGTGTTGATTATGCTCTATTGAGGAAAACTGTGTCTTTTGTTCAAGAAATCCCAATTTTTTTTTCAATTTGATCCAAATTAGTTTTGTATGCATGAACAAATCTGTTTGTAAATGAAAATGAAGACCTTAAAAATAGTACCATAATTTTTAGAACAGCAGAAAAGTATAAACAAAAGTTTTACTGTAAAAAACTAAACTTTTGTAAAAAAAATTACTGGCTCAAATTCGAAATTGAGTTTCATGCATGTAATCGTGATTGTAAATCATGAATTTAGGCATATAAATTGTAAATTTTAATTGTGTATTTATAGTAAATTTCGGGTTTGAATCTTTTCTGAGTTTTTGTTGATTTCAGTCGAATCACTCGATGGTTCGAGTTGATATTTGGTTCGAAGGTAGCGTTTGAGGTGTAGAATTTGGGAAAAATGTTGAATAAATTTTTTCAATGTGTGATTTGTTCGAATTTGAGGAAGTTAGGGTTTATTTTGGTCTATGGGTTCGGTTGATTTTCTTGGCCTTTGCGTCATGGAAGGAGGACCGGGGGTGGTCGCGAGGATGGAGCATAGGGGCTGGGGCTGTGTCGAGTTGATTAGGATGGCGGCGGGTTCAACGGCGTCGAGTTGAACATTGGTGATGAGATTTTCGGTTTGAAGCAGCTGAAGGTTTTCGAGCAAAAAGTTCAAATTTTGATTCAATCGCTTTTTCTTCGTTCTGAGTTTAGTGTTTTGATCGGGTGTGGGTTTGTGACCATGGGTGATCGTCGCGATGATCGTAGGTGGTCGGCGGCGGGGTTGCACGTGCACTGTGATTTGGGTCTGTGCACGTTTGGGGTTCTGGAAATTTTGGTTGGGGAAGATGGAGGCCAGCTCAAAGTCGAGCTCGTGTTTTTAGGGTGGCGACCCGAAGTAGATGCTGTTGGGGGTGACTCGAGGCAAGCATGAGTTTGCTTCGAGACTTACTTGGAGTTTTGGTGAGTACTACTCGCGTTTAACCCGAGATATCCTCACGAGCTAGTATATGCTCAGGGTTTTTTTAAGTAATATGTTACAGATTAAACACATTGTTGAATAAATGAAATCAAGTAAAGTTTTATAGAAGAGATAAATTACAAAGTTAGGGCTTGTTCTGTGAAATGAATGTAAATCAAACTTTAAGTATCGATTGAATTTATTTTAATTTAAAATTGTTTAAAATGAGTTCTTTTGGAATAATTAACTTCCTTCAATTTTGAATATTAATTTAAAAAGGGTAATGATTGAATTCAAATATTAAATCAAAGTTTTAAGATAAGTTTTAAAATAATGTTTAAAACTTAAGTTTAAAATTTTATTCAAAGCGAAGAAGTTTGAATTAGAAGATATAAGTGTTTTAGACTTTAAATTGATTTCTAAATTTCTTATTTTCAAATAAGGTTATTATTATGATTTTGAAATTCGAGTGGAATAATTTGATTTTGAGTTATTAAAATTTTGATTAATTCAAATAATTTAATTATGAAGATGAATAGGGTTAATTTATCTTGTTTTTAACTTGAGAATACTTGATATGATTTGTAATTAAGTAAAGAATTAATTAAGATAAATGTTTTCTTAATTAATTAAGGATTTTTGAAATTATAAGGAGTTAATTAATTGTTTAATTAATTTTAAATAATTAGTTAATTATTTATTTAATTTTAAATAACCACTTAATTATGAATTAATTAAGTGTAGTTACTTAATGAAGTAATCAAGAATTAATTTTTGAACGTAATTAATAATGGAAGTAATTAATTATAGGAGTAACTAGTAGAGGTTACTCATGGAGTAATTAAAGTTGAGGGGTTATTGGATAATCACTTAATGTTATTAATTAAGAATTAATTAATATAATTGTTTTAAAGTTAATTAGTTATGGAGTAATTAATTAATTAAGAATTATTTAATGATGGAACTAAATATTTGTTAAGTAATTTATTAAGAGATTGATTAAGAGTTATTAATGAAATAATTAGGAGGTAAATACTTAATTTATTTAAGTTAATTAATTAATGTGATTAATTAATTAATTAATGAGATTAAATATGGGTTAATTACTAAATGTAATTAATTAAAATTGTAATTAATTATTAAAGTAATTAATTAAGGATTTGTTAATTAATTTAATTGAATAATAATTACTTAATGAAGTAATTAAAGATTAATTAAATGGATTAATTAATCAAGGATTAATATAATTAATTTAGAAGTTAATTAATTAAGAAGTTAATTAATTTAGAAAGGTAATTATAAGTTGTTAATTACTGATTAAAGAGGTGATTAATTATAAGTTAATAACTTAAAGGGTTAATTAATTAATAAGGATTATTTAATTAATGAATTAATCACGGTTGATTAATAATAATAATTGAATTAAGTATGATTAATTAATTGTAATTAATTGAGGATTAATGTAATTAATTATAGTTAATTAATTAATAAAAGATCATTAATTATTGTGATTAATGATAGTAGTTAAAGATTAATTACTGAATATGGTTAAGGATAATTACTTGAATGTAATTAAAGGATAATTAATCGAAGAAGATTAATTAAGGAAGATCATTAAGAGATGATAATGAATTTGATTTGTAATAAATCCATAATCCAAGTGATTAAAGGATAGTATTTAATTTAATTAGTGGTCAATTAAATTTATTAAGAGTTAATCAATTCTGCTATGGATACCTGATTAATATTGAATGGTTGATATTGAGTGATTGATATTGGATGTTGAATGATATTGGATGATTGATATTGGGTGATTGGTTGATACTGGATGATTTGGATGACTATGATATTTGTGATATGCTGCTTTGTGAAGATGAATATTGATATGAATTATCTATTGTGGTAATATGATTTATCTATCTGTTTATATCATCCTGAATATAAGTTAATTGTTAAACCCTTAAGTACAACTTGGACATTAAAATTGTGTTTGGTTTCGATGAGACTGGGATCGGGTTTCCATATTTGGAATTCGAAAACCACATCGATTCCAATTAAACGTTAGGTCAGTAATCCAAGTGGAGCAAGTGAAGACTCGAGGTGTAAGGGCTATACGTCAGTATAACTCTGTGGGTGATTCCGTAATGAGTTTGACGGAATACAACTTATAGGTTCGAGATGTAGATTTAGAGTGCAAGGGCTATGGTTGTTGACTCTGAGGGTGATTCCAAAATGAGTGCAATGAGATAGTGCCTTCGATTTCGTTCGAACCCGGAACGAACTTGTATGGATTGAATGCTTTCAGCACATCGTCAGGCGGACGATGAGCATTCTAAAAGATGTGTCCTATAAAGGTAATCGCAGCCTCAAGCCTCATCAACCGGGAATGGCTAAAACACGGAAGGTGCAGCAAGGCTTCGTGGGTAGCTCCCACTGGAGAGCAAGATTTACTCCTGTCTAGAAGACCCTTTTTATTCGGCAGTGTGGGTGGTTGAATTCCGGACAACCGCCGGGGTGGTCTTGTTTGGGACTGTTCAGTAAGGAATGGTCCCGGCCTTGTATTGCAGGGGAGTGGGAGTACTCCTCGGTACGGTGATCTAGGCCACGTACTGTGACGGGCGGTACCCCAGTAGCCCTGCCATTGATGGAAACTCATTCTTCCTACGAGACCCTACGGTTTTGTTTGTATTACCCACTTTTTTGGCTAGTAGCTGGAATTTAATAGATGTAACAATTTCGGCTATTTCTTATTTATTTGAAAAACCTAGACACTATTATAATATCATCGAATTTCCTATCAAATGTTTTGGTTAGCGTAAGGTAAAAACTTTTCCATGTTTATGTGTGGGAAGTCTTACGTGATACCTTTTCTTTTCAAAGGATTTTCAAAAGTTAAGCAATCTTTAAACCGTTTACTCACACTAGACCCCTGTCTGACCCGAGTGTTTATTTTCTGTTTTATTACACTCTTGGGTACTCATATTATGTATGAGTAGTCAAGTGGTTCAGGTTAGCTTGACGAATTCTGGAGGAGATATGGAGCAAGAGGCTTCGACGTGTAGATATATATTGATTCCGCTGTGTTTGGTTGGTATCCGTATCTTATATTCTTGAGTTGTATGAATTAGACAGATGTTTATAACTGTCTAATATGTGTTGTATAGTTGTGTACTCTGATGTATTAAGATACCATGTAATATTTTATTTGATATATTATATTTCATTCGATCCGCTGTGGGTTCTCTGATGTTGTTCTATTTCTTCTTTCTCTTTCTTTTCTTCTTCTATCCCTTTCTTTCTTCAAAATGATGTGATTTCCTGGAGTTAGGAAGTCGGGTCGTCACATTTGGTATCAGTGCATTAGGCTGAGCGAATACCTAAGCTCTGAAGTGTGTCTTTCTTTAGGGAGCATTAGGTTGAATGAATACCTAGGCTCTGTAGTGGTGTCTTTCTTGAGAGAGCGTACTTGTAATTTTTTATATATAACTATATATATTTATATCTACATGATCTGTTGGGTTATCTGTTCGGATTTTCCAACATAAGTTATAGAGGTAGATGGAGTAGTGGTGTGTGTGTGTGTAACACAATTACCACTGATGGAAGAGGTCCATATGTTGAGGTTGGAAGTATTTGTCGAGACCGTAGACCTAATACCGTCTCGAGTGAGATTTGTAGTTTAGAATAAGGATTTCTATGATATCAGAAGGAAATCTTTTTCAAGATTCGGAGTTTATCTTTGAAGTGTAAGTTTGGATTTCGCTTGGGTGAGCGAATTATTCTTGAGTTTGGATCTGTCGGAAGTGCAGAAATAAGTGATGATATCTTGATAACTGCGTGATGAGATGTAGTATCCATGGATATTTTCTGAGGGTGTTTTCTCTTGAAGTAGATTTAGAAATAGTTGAGGAGCAGTCTTTACCTGCCTCAGGGAAGACTCGTCTGCATAGAAGTTATCTGGATCTTCAGTATGGAGGTTATATGTTCTGGAATATGAGACTAAGGTCTATAAGATGTTTCACTTCGGCATAGTCTCATTTGATATTCTTTAAGGAGAGCGAGATGTTGATGCTTAGTTAGAGACGAGTTTCTTTTGGATTGTCTGCCATCTTGGAGGTCCATTGTGTGGTTTGTAGATGGTTTTGGTTTCCGAGAAGCATTTGGATTAGAAGTCTGTGGATTGCTGTGGTAGCAGTTCAGCTCGAAGTGATCGGTGCGCTGACGAGCGGATCTTTTAGCTTTGCAGTATCATCGAAGTTGAGTTTGGAAGATGCAGCGTTGGTTGTTTTTCCGATGGTTTGGGAATCTTGGTGTTTATTCTATCAGCAGCCCGGGCAGTTGGTGGAAGTTATCTGGAAGAATTAACCTTGTTTGCAAAAGCTTAGTGCTGTTCTAATTGGTAAAGAGAGGACAGTTTCTTTGGAATCTGAATTAGGTTGGATCGCAAAAGTGACTTGCGATTGGTTTGGAATTTTACTTGAGCATTCTTTTGTTGAGACTGAGGATTCTCATGAGGAAGTAGGAGCTGCTGGAGTAATCAGAAGGTCGTCTGCATCTGGAGTTCAGTTCCGTATTGTTTTGGTTCTAGAAGTGATTATGGTAGCTAGCCGGTTGTAGGAAGGTTCTTGGAGAAGTAGAAATTGGTGTAGCGGCTCAAGAATTTATTTTCGGAATTTGGATTTGGTTAGATCTAGCTATTGAGTTGGATTCTACTGTAAAGTTGTGTGACCAAGTCAGATGAGTCACTCAGATTTTATGGATTTGATGAACAAAGTTTTCGAATTTAGTGGATAAGTTGTATTCGTGTTCATCAACAGTATTCTTATCTATTTCAGAATCAGAGTTGTGCAGCGGAAGCGAGGTAGCAGCTGTGCAAGGAAGGAAGAAAGTTCTTTTGCTATTGCTTGAATAGTAGAGTTTGTGTTCTGGATTTCGACGGATTATAAAGATTTTTCTATTGAATAGAATCTAGGAACTGTTTGCTTTGGACTAGTGGTTTCAGAAAATATCAGCATAGGATGAGCTGATCAGGAAGAGATTGGCAGCCCAGGATTGTCTGTTGAGATATACAGATATGAGATAAGGAGTTTTGGAAATTCGAACTTGGGGACTTCATTTGTTGTTTAGATTTCTCTGGTTAGGAGAGCAGAAATTGGATAAGATTGGATGGGTAGTTCTGAGGCATTTGAGATTTCTTATCTGTATTCTGATAAGATAAGATCTGTTGTCTATGAGATAGAACTACCAGTTTGGGTAGTTGGAATTCACTGAATTTCACGTACTTCTGAGGGAGTATGTGTATGATTCATTGTTGCTTGTTGAATCTATAGTTCAGTCGGAGTTGGATGTTGAGCTGGATTTGAGAGTAATCTGATATTCTATTTAGATTGGTGGATCTAGAGAAGAGAGGAGCTCCGGATTTTGGTGGTGTAGTTTGTTAGTTTAGCTTCGGTGGAGCGAGTCTCCCGGTGATTTTTACTTGGGAAACTCCAAATAGTATTAGAGTTTTATTCTGACATATGTCAGGATAATTAGTTAAGTTTGTTTGTGTGATTGATTGCTTTGGTTGTTAGTCACTGGTTGTTAGGAATGCTTTGCTAATTGAAATTAAAATCTTTGCTGGGTTATTAAATTAACTTTGCTTTTAAATTTCGGGGACGAAATTCTTTTAAGGGGGAGGATTGTAACGACTCGGAATTTTCGGCAATACTAATTTAATAATCTGTAATAATAATTAAATTGGTTTGATGAATTTTCTTTATAATTTTAATTTAAATTGGTGAAACTAATCTTATTAAGAATAACAAATATTTAATCTGGTAAGTGTGATCAATATCTTTTAACAATTTAAAAATTGGTTAGAATTTTTTTTTTCAAAAGCTAATTAATTTTATTCTATTTATAATATATATGTTTGATATATATTGTGAATGGGAATATCTTTTGTTTTAAATTAAAAGTTGAATTTTCAAATTGTAATATATGTAAGCATATGTTATAATTTGATATTGTTTTGAAATTTAAGTTAATCTATTAATAATTTATGTATGAATGAATATTGCAATTTTAAAGTTTTGTTTTAAATTCAATAAGATTCTTCAAAAGATAATTTAGTTTAATTCAATTATTTCAAATATAAGATTGTTATTTATTTTAATAAGATAGTTTAAAAATGGTTTAAACAAGCTTTGTTTTGTTTTCTTTTATAATGTTTAAAATTTTAAATGGTTATAAATGTTTATGTATAAGTTTTAGATTTTTTTTTAAATACATGTATGAGGTTATATTTATATTATAATTAGTTTAGGATATTTTCTTTTGAAAGTAAACTTATTTACATACATGTAAGTATTTATTAATAGAGTAAGTAAATATGTAAGTTTATATTTACATTTAAAATTAAATAAAATTCAATTTAAAAATACTTAATGACATGTGTAATCATATTAACATATCTTAATAACACTTGTTAGTGAATTAAGGAGTATAAGTGACAAGTGTCTTTATTTTGAATTTCATTTTCCTTAATTCTAATAAATATTTTGAGAAGAAAACTAGTTTCTTCATAACACTCTCATTACCTTGTTTTTCAACTTAATTCAAAACAGAAATTTATTCTCAAATCTGAAATTAAAGTTCTGCAAACCAAAAGTAAATCAAATTTGAGTTCAAATTAAAAACCTGCAAATTTGAAGAAAAAAAATACTGGAACTCAAATCTGCAATCTGCAAATCTACATGCATCTTCAACCTGGAAATTTCAAAGCTTCAAATTAAAGCATGCAAGGGATTTTCAACAGCAAACATAATCAAAAGCAGATCAAAGTATTTTCCAGATTTAATATTTCAAGGCCTGGAACAAATCAATACCTGCTTTGTTTTGTGCTCTGCATATCATCTTTAAGGTGAGTAAATTGGTTTTAAAAACAGTCAAGTTGAATACTGATCTTGTTGCATGTGAATTGATTTATTTTTTATAATTATTTTATTGTTGTATCTATATACAACTTGGACTGTATATGTGTTGAATATGCTCTATTGAGGAAAACTGTGTCTTTTGTTCAAGAAATCCCAATTTTTTTTCAAATTGATCCAAATTAGTTTTGTATGCATCAACAAATCTGTTTGTAAATGAAAATGAAGACCTTAAAAATAGTACCATAATTTTTAGAACAGCAGAAAAGTATAAACAAAAGTTTTACAGTAAAAAACTAAACTTTTGTAAAAAAAATTACTGGCTCAAATTCGAAATTGAGTTTCATGCATGTAATCGTGATTGTAAATCATGAATTTAGGCATATAAATTGTAAATTTTAATTGGGTATTTATAGTAAATTTCGGGTTTGAATCTTTTCTGAGTTTTTGTTGATTTCAGTCGAATCACTCGATGGTTCGAATTGATATTTGGTTCGAAGGTAGCATTTGAGGTGTAGAATTTGGGAAAAATGTTGAATAAATTTTTTCAATGTGTGATTTGTTCGAATTTGAGGAAGTTAGGGTTTATTTTGGTCCATGGGTTCGGCTGATTTTCTTGGCCTTTGCGTCATGGAAGGAGGACCGGGGGTGGTCGCGAGGATGGAGCATGGGGGCTGGGTTGTGTCGAGTTGATAAGGATGGCGGCGGGTTCAACGGCGTCGAGTTGAATGTTGGTGATGAGATTTTCGGTTTGAAGCAGCTGAAGGTTTTCGAGCAAAAAGGTCAAATTTTGATTCAATCGCTTTTTCTTCGTTGTGAGTTTAGGGTTTTGATCGAGTGTGGGTTTGTGACCCTGGGTGATCGTCGCGATGATCGTAGGTGGTCGGCGGCGGGGGTGCACGTGCACTGTGATTTGGGTCTGTGCACGTTTGGGGTTCTGGAATTTTGGTTGGGGAAGATGAAGGCCAGCTCGAAGTCAAGCTCGTGTTTTTAGGGTGGCGACCCGAAGTAGATGCTGTTGGGGGTGACTCGAGGCAAGCATGAGTTTGCTTCGAGACTTACTTGGAGTTTTGGTGAGTACTACTCGCGTTTAACCCGAGATTTCCTCACGAGCAAGTATATGCTCAGGTTTTTTTAAAGTAATATGTTACAAATTAAACACATTGCTGAATAAATGAAATCAAGTAAAGTTTTATAGAAGAAATAAATTACAAAGTTAGGGCTTGTTCTGTGAAATGAATGTAAATCAAACTTTAAGAAGTATCGATTGAATTTATTTTAATTTAAAATTGTTTAAAATGAGTTCTTTTGGAATAATTAACTTCCTTCAATTTTGAATGTTAATTTAAAAAGGGTAATGATTGAATTCAAATATTAAATCAAAGTTTTAAGATAAGTTTTAAGATAAGTTTTAAAATAATGTTTAAAACTTAAGTTTAAAATTTTATTCAAAGCGAAGAAGTTTGAATTAGAAGATATAAGTGTTTTAGACTTTAAATTGATTTCTAAATTTCTTATTTTCAAATAAGGTTATTATTATGATTTTGAAATCCGAGTAGAATAATTTGATTTTGAGTTATTAAAATTTTGATTAATTCAAATAATTTAATTATGAAGATGAATAGGGTTAATTTATCTTGTTTTTAACTTGAGAATACTTGATATGATTTGTAATTAAGTAAAGAATTAATTAAGATAAATGTTTTCTTAATTAATTAAGTATTTTTGAAATTATAAGGAGTTAATTAATTGTTTAATTAATTTTAAATAATTAGTTAATTATTTATTTAATTTTAAATAACCACTTAATTATGAATTAATTAAGTGTATTTACTTAATGAAGTAATCAAGAATTAATTTTCGAACATAATTAATAATGGAAGTAATTAATTATAGGAGTAACTAGTAGAGGTTACTCATGGAGTAATTAAAGTTGAGTGGTTATTGGATAATCACTTAATGTTATTAATTAAGAATTAATTAATAAAATTGTTTTAAAGTTAAGTAGTTATGGAGTAATTAACTAAATAATTAATTAATTAAGAATTATTTAATGATGGAGCTAAATATTTGTTAAGTAATTTATTAAGAGATTGATTAAGAGTTATTAATGAAGTAATTAGGAGGTAATTACTTAATTTATTTGAGTTAATTAATTAATGTGATTAATTAATTAATGAATGAGATTAAATAAGGGTTAATTACTAAATGTAATTAATTAAAATTTTAATTAATTATTAAAGTAATTAATTAAGGATTTGTTAATTAATTTAATTGAATAATAATTACTTAATGAAGTAATTAAAGATTAATTAAATGGATTAATTAATCAAGGATTAATATAATTAATTTAGAAGTTAATTAATTAAGAAGTTAATTAATTTAGATAGGTAATTATAAGTTGTTAATTACTGATTAAAGAGGTGATTAATTATAAGTTAAAAGGGTTAATTAATTAATAAGGATTATTTAATTAATGAATTAATCAAGGTTGATTAATAATAATAATTGAATTAAGTATGAATAATTAATTGTAATTAATTGAGGATTAATGTAATTAATTATAGTTAATTAATTAATAAAAGATCATTACTTATTGTAATTAATGATAGTAATTAAAGATTAATTACTAAATATGGTTAAGGATAATTACTTGAATGTAATTAAAGGATAATTAATCGAAGAAGATTAATTAAGGAAGATCATTAAGAGATGATAATGAATTTGATTTGTAATAAATCAATAATCCAAGTGATTAAAGGATAATATTTAATTTAATTAGTGGTTAATTAAATTTATTAAGAGTTAATCAATTCTGCAATGGATGACTGATTAATATTGAATGGTTGATATTGAGTGATTGATATTGGATGTTGAATGATATTGGATGATTGATATTGGGTGATTGGTTGATACTGGATGATTTAGATGACTATGATATTTGTGATATGCTGCTTTGTGAAGATGAATATTGATATGAATTATCTATTGTGGTAATATGATTTATCTATCTGTTTATATCATCCTGAATATAAGTTAATTGTTAAACCCTTAAGTACAATTTGGACATTAAAATGGCGTTTGGTTTCGACGAGACCGGGATCGGGTTTCCATATTTGGAATTCGAAAACCACATCGATTCCAATTAAACGTTAGGTCGGTAATTCAAGTGGAGCAAGTGAAGACTCGAGGTGTAAGGGCTATACGTCAGTATAACTCTGTAGGCGATTCCGTAATGAGTTTGATTGAATTGTACTTATAGGTTCGAGATGTAGATTTAGAGTGCAAGGGCTATGGTCGTTGACTCTGAGGGTGATTCCAAAATGAGTGCAACGAGATAGTGCCTTCGGTTTCGTTCGAACCCGGAACGAACTTGTATGGATTGAATGCTTTCAGCACATCGTCAGGCGGACGATGAGCATTCTAAGTGATGTGTCCTATAAAGGTAATCGCAGCCTCAAGCCTCATCAACCCGGAATGGCTAAAACAGGGGAGGTGCAGCAAGGCTTCGTGGGTAGCTCCCACCGGAGAGCAAGATTTACTCCTGCCTAGAAGACCCTTTTATTCGGCTGTGTGGGGCGGTTGAATTCCGGACAACCGCCGGGGTGGTCTTGTTTGGGACTGTTCAGTAAGGAATGGTCCCGGCCTCGCGTTGCAGGGGAGTAGGAGTACTCCTCAGTACGGCGATCTAGGCCACGTACTGTGACAGGCGGTACCCCAGTAGCCCTGCCATTGATGGAAACCCATTCTTCCTACGAGACCGTACGGTTTTGTTTCTATTACCCACTTTTGTGGCTAGTAGCTGGAATTTAATAGATGTAACAATTTCGGCTATTTCTTATTTATTTGAAAACCCTAGACACTATTATAATATCATCGGATTTCCTATCAAATGTTTTGGTTAGTGTAAGGTAAAAACTTTTCCATGTTTATGTGTGGGAAGTCTTACGTGATACCTTTTCTTTTCAAAGGATTTTCTAAAGTTAAGCAATCTTTAAACCGTTTACTCACACTAGACCCCTGTCTGACCCGAGTGTTTATTTTCTATTTTATTAAACTCTTGGGTACTCATATTATGTATGAGTAGTCAAGTGGTTCAGGTTAGCTTGACGAATTCTGGAGGAGATATGGAGCAAGAGGCTTCGACGTGTAGATATATATTGATTCCACTGTGTTTGGTTGGTATCTGTATCTTATATTCTTGAGTTGTATGAATTCGACAGATGTTTATAACTGTCTAATATGTGTTGTATAGTTGTATACTCTGATGTATTAAGATACCATGTAATATTTTATTTGATATATTATATTTCATTCGATCCGCTGTGAGTTCTCTGATGTTGTTCTGTTTCTTCTTTCTCTTTCTTTTCTTCTTCTATCCCTTTCTTTCTTCAAAATGATGCGATTTCCTGGAGTTAGGAAGTCGGGTCGTCACATAAATAATCCTCTTTTGATGATAAGCGAGTTATTAAATGAGATAAGATTTAGGAGAAATCTTATTAAGTGAAGGAATTGAGTTTGAAAATTTAAAAGCAAAGTATAAATTGATTTTTGAGAAAGGGATGATAAAATAAGAAATATTTTCAAAGGTTAAATCAAATTGAGTGTGTATGAGAAATCAGATAAGTGATTTCATGGAAATAAAAGGACTGCGAAATTTATTTCAAATGGGTTAAAATGGGAATAATATCTGAATGATATTTGAGATAAATAATTTATGGAAATTATTTAATGGTTGCTTGTGTATGATTAATTGATAGTTAAATAACCGACTATCAATATTGGACAATGCGCTGATCATTTCGAAGAGTCCGGGATCAGATTTAATTATCCGGAACCCACTTCGATCCGGTTTGTACGATTACGAATGAAGGCCGTGAAGAGTTGAAGACGGTGATTCGGTTTATCCAGACCCAGGGCAACTTGTATGGATTGAATGCTTTCAGAACATCGTCAGGTGGACGATGAGCATTCTAAGTGGGACTCGTTCTTGAAAGGTAACGCTTAACCTTAAACCTCATCAACCGGGAATGGCTAAAACAGGGGAGGTGCAGCAAGACTTCGTGGGTAGCCCCCACTGGAGAGTGAGGTTTCCCCTGTCTAGATGTCCCTTTTATTTCGGCTTAGTGGGTGGTTGGTCGCGCCAATCACGGGGTGATCTTGGTTGGGACTGTTCAGTAAGGAATGGTTCCGGTCTTGTGTTGCAGGGGAGTTAGGGTGGCTCCTCGGTACTCTGATCTAGACCAGGTACTGTGACGGGCGGTACCCTAGTAGCCCTGCCATTGTATGGGATCCAATCTCCTATAAGAGCCTATACGGTTTTGATTGTGCCCAACTATTGCTGAAACGTGAGATGCAAGCATTTCAGCTAGATTCTATTTTACTTTCTATAGACACTATAATAATATCAGTGAACTTTAATAAAAATTGTTTTAGCTATCGTAAGGTAAAAACCCGACATGTTTATTTGTGGCGTGGTCTTACGAAATGCTTTGTTTTTCAAAGGATTTTTGAAACTTTAATAATCCAATTGAGTGTGATTTTCTCACGCTGGTATTGCAGACTGACTCGGGTGTTGTTTTGTATGATGCTCGGGTCAGACCGAGTTAAGCAGGATCAGGTTATATGTTGGAGCTCAGGAGACGAGCTGGATGACAGAGCGTATTTTCGTATTTGTCTATTATTTCCGCTGTGTATGATCATATAGTAGTTGTCTCTGTATGACTCATTGATGTACTCTGATGATGGTATGCATGTATATGTATACAGTACAGATTTCTTGTATTTAAAACTGTATGCTATGTATTAAATTTTGTTCCGCTACGATGTGAGATTCTGATGTTGTTTTTGTTGTTCTTCTTCTACCTCTTTCTTCTTTAACCCGAAGACTCGTATTTTTGTTCCACTTTGAGATGAAGTGTGGTGGTTTTGGCCAGCTCAAAGGGGTACGGATTTGCGGGCCTTTACAGAGGTTACATTGCTATCACAGCAAAACCCATATAACTATAGGCCTCAGCGCACTCGAATTCCGCTGCCAAAAGAATGAAACTTCTCCACTCCCACATAGGTCGCAGTCTACCGATGTAAAATCAAACGTATTTTGTTGGCTCTCAACAGCACACACGACTTTCGCCATATCACCATTGGTCGTAGTCTACCGATATAAAATCAAACGTAAACTGTTGGCTCTTAGCAGTACACATGACTTTCGCTATGGCCTGCAGTAGATCGCAGTGACATCGAGTTACACTGTCGTCACAGCATAACTCAAATGCCTCTGTTGGCATTAGCGCCCTCGATTTTCGCTACACACTACACATAATCCTCAGGAACTAGTTTGTCCGAACTCCTCACAGCATCAACTTTAGGATCCCCCTAGGGTTCAAGGCAGTACCACCTTGTGGCCCTCCTGAGAAGTTCATTTCAAGGGAGCGCCTTTTTCCCCAGAGCCATTTTCAAAACACTTTATACTATACACATATAGTATCTTCCAAATCATACACCCAGTATGAATCTCATATAAATCTCCTTTCTCAAAATCGATTATCCCAAAATCAATAATTCTCGAACTAGGCTTTCCAAATTTCAATATTGATTTTACCCGAAAATCAAAAACCTTTCCAAATCCTTAGGTTCCAAAAACCTTTCCTCCAAAATCATTCTCATAAGATCCTTTATATATATATATATATATATATATATATATAACCTTAAAAAATCTTTGGATCATTTCAAACTTGTATAAAATCCCTTATATACTTCAAATATTTTCAAAACCCGTTTCTTCTGGTAAAAGATTCAACAAGGGAAGTTTATCATATATAACAAAGATATATAATTTTGTTTATTTCAAATCAAATATTCAAATTTGATTACTATATAAAGTCACTTACCAGTTACTTACTTCCATAAAGTAAATTTCTACCACAGAAATATCTGATTTCTATTTTATTTCAACATGTATTTCACAAAAAATATATTTTTCACTTCAAAAACCATTTTACAGTTCTTATCCACAAATTTTCAATATCAATTTCATTTAAACCCGTATGATGTACACATATCATCCATATGCTATATCAATCTGATCGCTCACTCGATCACACAATTCCACTTTCGAACTAGTATCGTCCACCCGACTACCTAGTGCGGACTTAGATTGGTTTCTTGATCAGAAACCATCATTCTCCTTGCATAGTCATAAGTATGATAGAGAATATCCAGACCCAATCAACAATCCTTATCCAGGTTCCTAATCGAAAATCGAGTGAAAAATTTCAATTCGGATCGATATAACAATCTCGAAATTCTGTGCTCGAATCTGGATCAAACCACTATGCGAAGAGAATAATAGACATACATCCTACGTATTTATCTTAATTGGTTATTAGCGAAATCAATTCTCTTTCTATTCACCTTCACTTTGATTTTCATTCACTTACTCACAATTGCTTAAATCCTCATTTGGATTATCACCTCAATTCTTATCTCAAATGGATATTTAATCATAAACAATTTAGACTTTGCCCGAAGTAAATTTAGAAAATAGTTTGAAAAGTTATAATAGTTAAGTAGTTGAAAAATAATTATTAGTTTTTAAAATAGCTGTAAAATATTTAAGTAATTGTAAAATAGTTGGAAAATAGTCAAATAGTTAGAGAAATTTTAAATAATTGCAAAATAGTTGTAAAATAGTAATTAGTTATAAAGTAGTTGAAAAACAGTAATTAATTTATAAACCAGTTGCAAAATAGTTAAATAATTCCAAAAGTATTTATAAAATAAGTATAAGATGGTTTGGGGTTTAATAAGAAAGATTGTATATATAGTAAATAGCTTAGAAAAATAGATTTATATTAAAACAATTTATATTGAAAATACTCCAGAGCTGAACTGTTCAATTCCCAATCTCCATTCCCAACAATTCAATTTAAATTCCCATTCTCATTTAAATTGATTCAATTCCAATTTAAATAACTTCACTTTCCATGAAATTGATTTAATCCCAATTCAAGTTGAATTTAACCTCAATTTCTTTCCAAATTCAAATCAAATTCCATTTGATTTTAAACCTATCCAACTTTAATTTCAATACCAAAAATTCAAATCAGTTTAGACTAATTTTCAAATTGAATCCACTTCAATTTCAAATCATTACAATTTATGTTTGAATTAATCTCAATTCCTATTTAAATTTGAACTCATTCAACTTCAATTTCATTTCAAATTAATTTAAATCAAATTCAATTTGAACTAATTCAATTTAAATCTCAACTTTAAACCATCTCGAATCATATAAATTCAAATTAAATTTTAAATGTTGATTTATTCAAATTTTTCTTTATTTTTAAATCAACAATCTAAATCTTTAACAATTTAATTCTTAACCTTCAAATCTTAAGTTCAAAGTAATTCCATTTTATCTTAATAATGGATATATTACCGCACCCCATTTCTTCATTCATTTAAAGAAATCAAATTTTCAGTCTAAAGATTATTAATAACAACAAGATGGTATTATTAAAAATAATTTAAACCATCCATCTATTTCCCATTTCCAAATCTCAAACCCATTTTGAGATCATACAAACTCCAAATTCAAATTGACCATTTAATTTCCCAAGTTAAATCACAATTTCATCTTTAAATTTCCAATTCAAGTTGCTTGTTAAATTACTTAACTTTCCCAAAGTAAAATTCAATTCATTCATTTAGTTAACCTTACTTAAATTTGAATTCCCACTTCTAATTTTCAAATTTCTAATAATATTCTTTCTTACTTATAAGTTCAAAACTTATATCACTTTGAGTTTTCGTATCACATTCTAAGGAAAATTAAAAACTCTACCTTAGTGTTTATTTCAAATATACATAATTATTTCCTTTACACACCAAGTTACTTTAAATTTTAAACCACCTTTGGTTTTAAATTCAAAACAAATTCCTATAAATTTTCAAACATCTCTTATTTGAAACAGAACCTTGTAAATAATACTATCATTATTTCTTTTAACATTTTGAAACAAATTCCAAATTTCTAGACCTTGATTTTAAACTTCATAATTTAGATCATCTTCAATCCCAATTTATAAGTCATACTCACCTAAATGTTTTACCCAAAACATTTGATTTTGCTTACTCATTGACACATATTTCATTATTAAATGCAACAACCATTTATGATAATAATCAAGATTATCTTATCTGGAAACCAATCCATTATCTTTTTATTTTGAAAACACTTCTACTAATTTAGTTTCAGTTTGGATCTATTTCAAAATTATCTTCATTTAATTTCAGTTTTGTTGTATTACTATTACCACTTAATTTTCAAATAATACAACAACCAATTACCTTAATATATAATGGTTAGAAGAATCTTTGCTTTATATATATACTTATATAAAAATCATTTACGTTTAAAACCATTATATAAGAAAATAACACATACACTCTCTCATTTATGTTACACTTAACTCATTCTAGGGTACTATTGACCCTATCCTTAATGAGTACACCCATCAGAGCCAAGGTTCTCGCTTAACCTCACTTTGATGCCAAATGTAACGACCTCGAAATTTTCGATCCCGAAAATTCCAGATAGTTTGAGAAATGAAGAAAGAGATAGAATAAGAACATAAACACAAAAGCACAATCTCACATTCGCAGCGAATAAAATATAATATCAATAATATCAGTTTACAAGGAAAACTGTACTTGACAATTACACTTTAATACATCAGAGTTACAACATACACAAACATTAGACAGATACAATCCACATATCCCAGATAAATTACAATATCACAGTGGAATACACTCTATACGTTCCTACCATCCAGCTCCCCACCTGAGCTCCAGAACATCCTCACTCGAAAATCTGTAATACTCTGTATGACCCGAGCATTACATCAAAGTAACACCTGGGTCGGGCTTGAAACCAGCATGAGTAAACCAATATAATTTGAAATACTAAGTTCAAATCATAAAAGAAAAACGTGGGGTAACTTGCACTTCACTACGAGTTCATTACTTGTTTTGCTCAACACTTATTCCACAAATCGATCCCTAATTACCCATACTTAGTTTCAAAGGTCCATATTATTCCATTCCAGTCTATTGATTTCACATATCAAATCTATATAGAATTATTGTAGATTACGAATCGAAGTGGTTTAGGGTATTTACTGATAACTGATCCCAGTCTCTTCAAGTCCCATGTCATCTTGCATAAGTTTTCAAAAGATATATAATTCAACTTTAAATACATGATGTCACTGTTTGACCCAGCATATTATATCACACAGCATCGCACATCACATATTGGACATATCAACTAATCTAAGGCATACAACATCATTCAATCATTCATAAGCAAGATTAATCAACCACCGTCTCTAATTAATTTAATTAACCATAAATGAATTAGTTAATAACTTCAATTACTTTTAAATCCTGTTAATTAATTAAATACAAACCAATTAATTAATCATCCAATAATTATCCATCTTAATTAATCTTCCTTGATTAATTTTACTTTAATTACATTAAGTAATTAGCCTCTAATTAATTACACAAATCAATTATTCTTAACAATTAATGGTAATTATTCTTAAATAATTACTCAAACTAATTATCTTATATTTACTTACATTGACTAATTATCCTTTAATAAATCACACTCATTAATTAACTAACCCTTAATTAATCTCCTTAATTAATCAATCCTTTAATTACTTACGTTAAGTGATTATCATTTAAGTAATTAATCCCTAACTACTTAATTGACTTATCTTTAATTATGAATTGATTTATTTCTAATTAATAAACTCAATTTCTTAATTAATTAGTCTCTTATTATAAATTACCTAATAATTAATCCTTAATTATCAATTAATTAATCTCTAATTAATTAACCTAATTTCTTAATTAATTAGACCTTAATCATTAATTAATTAATTAAACTAATGAATTACTCTTAATTATTTAATTAATCCTTAATTATCAAAACCTTAATTTAACTTAAAGATGAATCTTTACCTTTTAATTAAACACTTAAATACATTTGAAAATTAAGTTTTAAAATAACTTTCAAAATAGATTCATTTAACTTGCTTAAATTATACAAAAGCCCTTCGGCCCATAACTCCACAAACCCAAAACAAAACACACCAGACCTAAATAATTACATAACTCAACGAAACGGGCCGAAGCCCAACACAAAGAATACAGACCCGCCTCTTCTTCCCCAAACAAACGATTCTAACACCCATTCTTCCGTCCGAAATTCAATCGCAAATTCGAGCCGCCTAGCAACAAACAAGAACTCGATCAACTCGATATTAAAGCCAACCCAAACGCACACAAACGCTATTCATCACCACGACAAATTCGATCACCTAGAACCCACCTGTGCATGATACCACACGTGCACGTGCACGTGCACGCCCTCGCCTCTGGCCAACTCGCCATCGCAACACCGCTGTTCAGCCCTTTCACCACCCCAGACCCACATGCCATGACGTTGAACATCCACAACCCTCCGATCTCCAATTCGTTCGACAGCTCGAATTCCCTGACAAGAAAAACGCAACAAACCTCCACGAACCGACCTACCTCAACGTCGACCAGTCACTACTACGCACGCCATCCATTTCAGATGATAGCTTACCCCACCAGCTACCTCCGGTCCAAAAATTGCACACTCCGATCATGCGATCGGGTTCTAATTTACCACGATTACCACTGATGCCGAAACCAACCTTAAACCCTAAAATCAACTCGCATGACCAATCAAACCCAAATCCAATATTCTTCCACCGTCGCCCTCTTCCCTACGACCAACCGCCACTTCCAGAACAAGGCGTATCGTCTCTCGTCGACGAGTTCGACGACAATAAATTTTTGAACGGAAAATGTTCATCTTCCAATTTCTCAAGTCATAGTTCACTAAAAATTCCAATTCAACTACTAAAATTCATAATTTTCTACAAACACTCTAATTACATGGATGAATCTTTGAATTAAAAACATGAAATTGTAACTAAAGTACTTTATTTACTGTAAAATCTGTCCTAAAGGAACTGCACAGCATAATTTTTCACAAATCTATTTTTAACACAAGCTATTTTAGAAAACAAACAAATTTCTAGTTTACATCTACATGCAAAATGGCCTATGTGAAGAGATATTGATTTTTGAATGCTAAACTAACATAAGCATTAACAGAAATCAGAGTTCTAGTTTTTTTTAAAATTTAGTTTCTCTCATTCCACTTAAAACTGTCATCAAGTTCTATTATAAATATTTTTAAAACTCAAATCTTATTATTATAAACATTTTTCATTTATATATCAATGCTCGACAATGATTAGAAAAATTGAATTTTTGATTTAGATCAATTTGAAAGCCTGTTAATGAAAAACAGGGTAGAGGTTCTGGTATTCAGACATGCACACAATTTTCAATATACAAATAAACATTCATCTTTAAAAAACCATACAAACATATATTCAAATATACATCATAGTCAACTTCAAATTTTTACACATGCATCAAATTTAAAATTGTTTTAGGCTTAGTTTACCCACCTTGCATTATTTGAATCTGAGCGGTTTGGAAGTTTTGCTTAAATCTGGAATTTTCTTGAGTTTGATGTGGTATTAAACTTTGGTGTTGAGTTAAACTCCTGGCATTAGAGTTGGATCTGGACTTGATTTATAACTGGAGCTAGAAGCTTTAGTTCTAATGCTTAAAATTTCTGGTCTGCTAATTTTTTTTCTCAAGCTTTGATTTCATTTCTGGTTTGAGTACAAATTCTTCCTTTTCATCTATTTTTTTCTATTTGTTTAGCTTTTGAAGAAGAAGATAGGAAAAAGAAAGACGATGAGAAAAGATATAAGTTTATATAGATTAAATTTAGGATTTATTAGAAATAAATGAAAAATGAAAATAAAATAGTGACCCATGTCTTTTACATTTAACACTTGTCTTTTACCTTAATTAATTCATTTACACTTGTTATTTAAGAGATTGATAGCTAACACTTGAAATTTTGCATGAATTTTATAAATTTTTAAATGGTTATAAAGCTTTTTATATCTAATTACCTAATTAATTAATATATATCTTAATTAATATAAATAAATCCTATCAAAGAAAATAATATAAAACAAACTATATTCTAAGTAAAATCATAAATAATATAATTTTCAAATCCAAAATATATTTAAGATATATATATCTATCTTTTGAATTTCAATATTCTAATCTAAATTCAAATTCAATTTTAAAATTCGATTTAAAATTCAATTCAAATTTAACTCAAATTTATATATTAGGAGGTTACCAAATAAATATCCATCCAGATATTCATATTTATTATCAGATTTACTTAGTTAACTTATAGATTAATATTTCTTCTAATTTAATCCAACTAATTTATCAATTGATGGATGTCCAAAAATCCGGGTTATCACAGCTTGCGTGGGAATATGAATTGTCATAGCATTCAAATCATGCTAGCAATTCCTAAACTCTGGTAAGATAAGGGAGAAGTCGCTATCCCTTAGCCATATAGTCTCCTCTAGCTTGATATACCACCAATTGCGAATCGTAAAAGATTTCAATAGATTTCACTCTGAGTTCTCTAGCAAGTTTTAGTCTAGAAATCAACGCTTCATACTCGACCTCGTTGTTTGTGGCAGGAAAATCAAGCTTCAAAGCATAACAAATCGACTGGTTTTTAGAGGTCACAAGTACAATCCCAGCTTTAGAACAATGATCATTTGATGCTCCATCAGTATACAATTTCCATCGCACGAAGGGATTTTGATGATTCTGAAAGATCATCTTGCGTGGTATATTCTGCTATAAAGTCCACCAATGCACGACGATAGCTTTTTGAGGAAGATATGTAATGTCGAACCGACTGAGCTCAATGTTCCAATTCAGCAGCCTTCCAGATGTCTCAGGTAACTGTATGACCTATCGTAACGGCTGTTCGGTCTAAATATTGATCGAATGTGCCTGGAAGTACGGATGAAGCTTCCGTGATGCGATTAGCAAGTAGTATGCCAATTTCTCTATCTTCGGATAATTCCTTTCTACGCCTGTTAATCGCTTATTGACGTAATACACCGACCTTCGAATCTGATTCTCCTCATGAATCAAGGCCGCACTTATAGCATGCATCGTCACAGCCAAATAAATGTACAACTCGTCGTAATCTACCAGCTTTAATAAAACAATGGGTCTCTCCAAATGATTCATTAGAACTCGCAACGCGTCTTTGTAATCCTGCATCCATTCAAAATTTCTCTTTCCTTTCCTAACCAAATCAAAGAAAGGAATGCATTTGTCAGTTGCTTTGGAGATAAATCAACTTAAGGCCGCAACCTTCCCATTATGACTTTGCATTTTCTTAATGGTTCTTGGTGCTTGAATATCTCGTATAACCTAAATCTTCTTAGGATTAGCTTCAATTCCTCGAGCATTGACAATAAAACCCAAGAACTTTCCTGACGCAACACCGAATGAATATTTCAAAGGATTGATTTTTATTTTGTAACAGCAAAGGATGTCGAACGTCTCTGCCAAGTCTAAAATGTGGTCGTTTTGATCATCATGACTTCACGAGCATATCATCCACATAGACTTCCATTGTCCTTCCAATCTAATCTTTAAACATCTGGTTAACCAAGCGTTGATAGGTTACTCCGGCATTCTTCAATCCAAACAGCATCACCACGTAACAGTACAACTGTAGCACCACGATGTTTTATGGGAAATGTAACTAAAAAGAAACTAAAAGTGCATTAGGTACAGTGGCAAAGGCACATGTTGACATCCTTTTGTCAATACGAAGCGATGTTTTTTTAGCTGGTTTGTTTCCAGCGATTTTCCTACGTATTCAGCGTCGTTTCTGACATGTGGCGACTTCCCATTCGCTCCAGCGATGTAATTGGATGAGATGGCTAAATTTTATTGATTGAGTGATATGTATGGGCTAGAATGGATAACCATTAAGTGTACGAAAGAAACAGATTTAATCTAAAATAATCTAATGTATTATATTCACTTAAACAATCTATAAATCAACCATTTAACCTAAACCTAATCTTTTATTCAACCGTCGCCATAATTCTACAGTAAAATTATTGTGTATTATTCTTCCTCCTTTTCTCTACTAAATAAACAAATCTCTACCAATTTAAATTATCTATATATATTCAAGCAATTTGGGGAATTTAGAAAAATCAAAGGGAGAAATATTAAAGCCATGTTTTTTTCAAATTTATGCAAGCTCAAGTACCACGTGAGTAGGAATTAACATGAAATAGAAAATAAAGTAGTTCAATTTCAGTTCTTTTCTAGCATGTTAATATGAATTAATTTCTGTTATTAATTGAGAATAGATGTAAATTATTGCAAATTCTTCTTCCACTTCTCAAATCTAATTCATGTTTGGTTTAAATATGAGACAAATAAATTGTCTATTCACATTTTATGGCATAAATAAGATTTAAATTTATGTAAATTATTGTATCTTCTTCTTCTTCTTCCACTTCTCAATTCTAATTCATGTTTAGGTTGAAATTTAGAAGAAACAAATTGTTATTCACGTTTCGTGGCATAAATAAGATTGAAATTTATGTAAATTATTATATATTCTTCTTCTTCCACTTCTCAATTCTAATTCATATTTGAGTAAAAATTTGGAATAAACGAATTGTTATTCACATTTCATGGTGTAAATAATATTGGTTTAATTAAATTGAATTAGAATTGCTATTCAATTTCTAATGGTAGAATAGGTTAGTTGAATAAATTCAGAATATGTTACTTAAATAAAATTAAGGTTTCGACTGGTATAATTACGTAATTTTGAATATGGTTTTGGAACAAAATTGGAAAGTCTAATTGGCATAATTGTTTGTTTTATATGTGGCCTTAAAATGTAAAAGTGGAATTTTGTGTAATTAAATGGTTTGTGGTTATTGGATAAAATATTTGTACATATAAAATCACCAAAAGCAGAATGTAAATTAGGGTGGAAAAAAATGAAAATTAAATGGACCCTAGGCTAGTGTAAATCTATAACAAAATGGCACAAATATTACAGACAAACCATATGGACTGAACAGACGTGAAATTGAAATACCATTTATGTAAGAAAAAGAATAATTGTGAAATAACCAACTTGGATGTAAAAATGGCCTAAATAAGATTAATGAAAATAAACAATATGTAAACTGTAATGGTAAAATTAATTAATCTGAAAGCAATTTGGTAGGTAGACCTTGTAAAGGTCTGGGTAGGTATTTCATGCAGTTAAGACCAAAATATAGTTTTGGTTGTACGTACTAGCAGCAGGCAAGTAGGTTCTAAGGATGCCTGTTGCCTTTCATATATTGCTAGTATGTAGGATAGATAGCATCCGCAAATGTAGGCTTCTTCAGGCAGATCAACATGGAAGGAACAGGACAAGTGTGCTCCGACGTAGGCTTCTTTAGGCAGATCGTTGGAGAATTTTGCACAGCCGACCCAGCCGCGGACGCTCTTTCGGAGGACCGACACTTTTGGTAAGGGCAAGTCCATGTTGGTGATCAAGAAGATAGGAGGATAGGACTCCAGTTTGGCAGAGCCTGAGCGCAACTTTGAGGTCCTGTGAGGTTGTTTAAGTCGGCGCCAATCAGACATAAGAGGCATTTAGTCACAGTGCACAGGTGAAGAGCATGACTTTCATGATGTAGTATGTGGATAGGTAAGGACATCAGGTCTGACTGGCTGATTGACATTTAGTATTACTGCATGGTTGACTTCCTTAGAGTGACCGCGGACTTTGGCTTCTTAGGAACTGTATCTGAGAAGGATTCGCTGCATTATATTATTCACCCTCTACGATATTCGGGAAGACTTGAAATTAAACTATTTTATTCTTTCTGCTCCATTTTGTTTCTCATTCAGCATACTTTATGTCTGATCCATTTCTATTTTTCCTATTTTCCCTAAATCACAGGAGGGTCATTGGAGCAGTTGTTATCTTCAACTTTTGTTTCCTTTGTTTCATGCACTTTGTTTCTCTTTTCCGTATGTTACTCTATATATAGGGACCTATATTGTGAACTTTGTTATGTTTTATGTTTAGGTGGAGACTACTTGGTACTTTTGGTTTCAGAAATAAATTTTGGATAATGTTGTTTTTAATGAAGCTGTTTTGCAATTTATTTATAATTAGTTAAAGTGTTTTTTCGCTGTAATATTTTAATAATTTTATGATGTTGCCTTAATCTCTGTGCTATGTTATGCATGTTTATTTCGCCCTACCACCCATGCTTCTAGTCATGTCCGATTTTCAGTGTGCCTAGAGGCGCGGGGTGTCACAGTTGGTATCAGTGCTAAGGTTTTTGTAATCCTAAAAATATTTTAAAATTTTAAAGGTTTTGGAATAATTTTTAAAGGATGCTCCAAATAATACTTTAAAAATTATATGTATATATTTTGGATAAAAAGAAATTTTAGAAATGGGTCCCTCATATCTCTACCTCCCTGTCTATTGAACTATTTGTGGAGTACCTAATCCCATCTTTTTAATATTCACAGATAGAAATGTCTAAACCGTAAGATATCCCCGAAGTTCTAGGTCTTAATATGCCTACTTGGTTCAGACCTTATTTGCAGGCTATTGCACGAGCAGAGCCACCAGTTAGGGATTCTGCTCCGGCGGAAGGTACTCCAGCCCATCCGCCAAGCCTTTTTTATTTTCCCAAGTTATGCAAGGACTACACCAGCTTAGGAGGCAAGCCGTTTCATAGTATCGAGTCATATACTAAGGAAAGAGCTTGGATCCGTAGTTGTGAGTGGATATTTGGACTTATGGGATTGGAGGACTTGGCTTGGAGGCAGTTGGCTTCATGGCAGTAGCAAGAAGAGGCACTTTGTTGGTGGGAGATTGTGGAGGCTGAGGCTGATAATTAGACTCGAGCGGATAATTGTACTAGGTTTAAGAGAAAATTCTTATCGTAGGCTGAAGAAAGGAGTGTAGCAAGAGAAATTTATACAGCTCAAGAAAGAGGATATGATAGTTAGGAATATGTTAGTCAATTTAGTGAGCGTGCCATATTTGGACTAGACCTGATCAATACATCTCACAAGAAGGCACTGAAGTTCACTGAGGGTTTGAGTCAGGCACTTCAGAGTTTGGCGGTGAGCCACATTCTGATAGGATCCAATTTTCAGGGATTGGTAGAGATGGCTTTACTTGCTGATACTGAGAAGAAAGGAGATGCAGCACAGAAGAGTGATGGGAAGAAGCAGTGAAAAGGAAAGAGGAGAGGAGGAGGAGGTTCAGGTGGAAAAGGGAAAGTTCTAAGGAAGGACAGAAAGTGCAATACTTATGGGAAACCAGGTCATCTTGCTAAGGATTATAGAGGGGTAGGAGAGCGACCGAGACTAAGGTGTTATGTTCATGACCAAGTGGGAAATATGAAAAAGTACTTTCCGTCGAAGCCCAAGGACAGTTCACTTCACAGCCTGCTCAGGCTTATGCTTTAGAGGCGGCTCCTTCCTCTAGTACTCGTCTACTTGTAGACAAAGGAAAGAAGCTGGTCATCGAAGGTGTGTTATCTATCTTTGATTTTCCTGCTCTTACCCTATTTGATTCTAGAGCTTCACACTCTTTTATATCTAGTACTCTAGTGAAGGGTCTTATTCTTGATGCTTGCTTAGTGACCGACCCCGTAGTAGTATCAAATCCCATAGGAGGATCGGCCTATTTGTCCATGTTATGTCAAGATTTGAAATTGTTTATTTTAGGGGTTGAGTTTGAATGTAATGCCTTTTTATTGGGCTTTTCTAGGTTCGGGTTGATTCTTGGCATGGATTGGCTATCCATGTATGGTGTTATTCTTGATTGCGATAAGAAGATAGTGAGGTTAGGCACTTTTAATTAAAGAACCTTGGAGGTATCTTGTAATCCTTGAGGATCAGTCATGTTGAGCTACCTTTATTCCATTGACTTATCGTCCGATAGTTTGAGCTCGGTACTCGTTGTTAGAGACTTTTCAGATATGTTCGAGGAGATTGATGGCCTTCCACCTCAAAGAGAGATCGAGTTCAAGATTTATCTTCTCGATAATGCCAGACTGGTTGCTTTACTGGTAAGACATATGGCTCCTAAGGAACGTCTTGAGTTGAGCAAGCAGATTGGAGAGCTTTTCGAGAAGGGCTTCATTCGTAGGCGTGTTTCTGAGTAGGGCGCACCGTTCGTCTTTGCTACTAAGGTGGATGAATCTTTCAAGTTTTGCATGGATTATAGGGAGGTTAGTAAGCTGATGAAGAAGAATCGTTATCCTCTTCCTCGTATAGACGATCTCTTCGACTAGCTAGTAGGAGCCAAGGTATTTTCGCAGCTCGAATCGGCCATGGGATCTCATCAGTTGCATGTGGCAGAGGATAGCGTCGATAAGACTGGGTTTAGGACTTCAGACGGGTTATTTGAGTGGTTAGTCATGCCATTTGGGCTAACCAATGCTTCGGTATATTTTATGGCCTGATAAGTCGAGTATTTCGTGAATCGTTGAATAGGTTTGTTGGTATTTGTCGATGACATTTTGGTTTATTCGCGAAGCTTGGAGAAGCATACTGTTCACTTGGAAGAAGTGCTTAGGACACTACGAGCACGTAAGTTGAAGGCGAAGTTCTCAAAGCATCATTTTTGGAGGGATAAGGTTCGCTTATGGGACACATTATCTCGGAGGATGGACTTGCAATAGGTCCGATAAAAGTGGCAGCAGTACAGGATTGGCAGACCCCTAAGAATGTCATGCACATAAGGAGTTTCCTTGGTCTTGAGTGCTACTATAGGAAGTTTATTAAGGACTTCGCTAGGATATCAACTCTACTTACCCACCTTACCAAGAAGAACTAGGCTTTTGTTTGGGATGCCAAGTGTGTAGATGCCCTTGGTAGATTGAAGGAAGCTTTGACTACCCGCCCGTATTGGTATTACCAGATGGAACCAAGCCTTTCTCGGTTTATATGGATGCTTGTGGTATAGGGCTAGGGGAGATACTGATGCAAGAGGATAGGGGAGTGGGCTATGCAAGTATAAAATTGAAAATGAATGAGAAGAACTACCCGACGCATGATCTTGAGTTAGCAGCTATAGTTTTTGCTCTCAATTCTTGGAGGCACTATTTCTAAGGAGAAAGATTTAAGCTTTTTATGGATCATAAATCTTTGAAGTATCTATTCTCTTAGAAAGACTTGAATTTGAGACAGCAAAGATGGATGGAGTTTTAGCCTCTTACGACTTTGAGATTTCCTACACCCCTGACAAGGGTAATGTAGTGGCAGATGCATTGAGTAGATGAAAAGCGGTTTTATGTCTCTTGCTTATGGAATGGAAGCATTTGGAGTACGTTGCTACATATGATTTTAGACCTCCATTGGATTTAGCTCCGGGATTGTTAGAAACCCTCGATGTCCAACCAACTTTGAAGGAGCAGATTGAAGCAAGGCAAGGTGAGGACGAAGAATTAAAGGACATTTTAGATAAGCTTGGTAGAAGAGACTCATCACCACATCTTAGGCGCTATACCATGGGCACTAGGAGATGGCTTAGAAGGGATGGTAGACTTTGTGTTCCCTATAGTAAGGATTTAATAGATGTGATGTTGGCCGAGTAGCATCATTCTAGGATGACAATGCACCCCAGTGGTGATAAGATGTACCGAGATATAAAGAGGGTATTCTATTGGCCCGGAATGAAGAAGAGGGTGGCGGAGTATGTAACGAAGTGAATCACTAGCTAAAGGGTAAAGGCGAAATAGAAGAAGCCCGGAGGACTGTTGCATCCATTGGATCTTCAATTATGGAAATGGGACAGCGTCTCTATGGACTTCGTGGATGGATTACCAAGGTCACAGAGAGGGAACACGAGCATTTGGGTCATTGTGGATAGACTGATGAAGAGCGCTCATTTTATACCCATTAAGAGTAGTAGGACGGTAGGTTCTTTGGCGATTCTTTATGTAAGGGAGATAGTTAGGCTTTATTGAGTTCCCACCAACATTGTGAGCGGCAGAGATCCATTATTCACCAACGAGTTTTGAAGGAGTCTCCAGCAAGCCTTGGGAACGAAATTGAATCTAAGCACGATATATCATCCTCAGACAGATGGACAGACTGAGAGGGTAAATAGATTTTGGAAGATTTTCTTAGTTTGTGCATGATTGACTTCGGAGGCTCTTAGGAAAACCACTTACCTTTGGTAGAGTTCGCGTATAGTAATAGTTATCAAGAAAGCATTGGGATGGCACCGTTCGTGGCCCTTTATGGCAGACCATGTAGATCACCAGCCTATTGGTGGGATACCACCGATAAGATCTTGCTTGGACCAGCTTGTTCAGGGAAACTTCCGAGAAGGTGGATTTGATTCGTAAGAGGTTGAAGACTGCACAAGATAGACAAAAGTCATATGCCGATAGAAGACGTTCAGATTTGGAGTTTAAGTTTGGATATATGGTTTTTTTCAAGGTTTCTCCTTTGAGAAACTTCATGAGATTTAGCTCAGTGGGTAAGTTGGCATCGAGATTTGTATGACCCTTTCCTATTACTGCACGGATTGAAAAAATGTCATACAGAGTTTATATTCGAGATAAGTTAGTGAGAGTTCATGATATTTTTCATGTTTCGCATCTGAGGAAGTTTCTAGATAATACCGCAGTAGTAGTATAACCTGACAGCTAAGGAGAGAGGAGGTAGAGCACAAATCATTTGTGTCGTACACCTACCCATATATTGGAATACAGGTTCAAGAGATTACGCAATAAGGAAGTTTGTCTAGTGAAGGTTCGGTAGGGAAATGACCCCAAGGAGTGCACGTGGGAATGTGAGGAGAGAATTCAAACCTCTTATCATTTTCTATTTGAAGGTACACTTTAAATATCCTATCTTTGATCTTTGACCTTTCCTTAGTTAGGATCTTTTCGGTAATCTTTAGGTGAAACCTATGGATGGTAGCTTGGTCGTAAACATGTCATTAGGGCATGTTATGTTTGATGGATGAAAATGATTGCAAGTGGGAGCCAATGATTGCAAATGGATGCATTGCATGCAATAGATAGATATTTATTAGGATAATCGGCCAACCAGGTACACACACCTGCATATGCATGCCACTTATCTATTGGATTTGCACAAGGTTGTATATATATGTGTGTATAAAAATGGATTTTGCACAAGGATGGTGCATTTGGGTGAATGATTGAAACATACAAATAGAATTATCAATTATACTAGGGTAATTGCATACACTTGGTTGCATGGCATAAGCGTACTTGCATTATAGGAGGTCAACTAAATGAGTAGACTGGCTACCTTTTCGCATTAGGTAAGTTCATATGCATTTCACTTTGCATAAATCATAAATTGCATTACTTAAAATAAGGACAATGGTAGAAATGGATGATGGTTGAGTAGATGGATGTAGTTCTTGGATGCTAGTTGTTAATTATGTTCTTCAATCTTTGGAAATTTCGGGGACAAAATCATTTAAGAAGGGAGAATGTAACACCCCAATATTTTACGGAAAATATAATTAAAAAGAAATTGTAAGTACAATAGGTACAGTGGTAAAGGCACATGTTGACTTCCTTGTTGACCAAGGATCAAGTCTCATTGTCGCCCAAAATCCAAAATGATGTTTTTAGCCGGTTTGTTTCCAATTATTTTCTACGTATTTCATCTTTGTTTCTTACATGTAGTGGCTTCCCATTCGCTCCATTGATGTAATAGGATGAGATGGCTAAATTTTATTGGTTGAGTGATGTGTATGGGCAAGAATGGATAAACACTAAGTGTATGAAAGAATCAGATTTAATCTAAAATAATCTAATTGATTATATTCACTCAAAAAATCTATAAATAAACTATCTAACTTAAAACCAAATCTCTTATTCAGCTATCACCGTAATTCAATAGTAAGATTAGTGTGTATTATTTTCCTCCTTTTCTCTACTAAATAAGCAAATCTCTACCACATTAAATTATCTATATATATTCAAGCAATTTGGGGAATTTAGAAAAATCAAAGTGAGAAAGATTAAAGCAAAGCTTTTTTCCTAATTTATGCAAGCTCAAGTGCCAGGTGAATGGGAATTAATATGAAATAGAAAAATGAAGTAGTTCAATTTCAGTTCTTTTATGGCATGTTAATATGATTAACTTCTGTTATTACTTGAGAATAGATGTAAATTATTGCAACTTCTTCTTCTACTAATTCTCAAATCTAATTCATGTTTGGTTTAAAATATGGGACATATAAATTGTCTGTTCGCGTTTATGGCATAAATAAGATTTAAATTTATGTAAATTATTGTATCTTCTTCATCCACTTCTCAATTCGAATTCATGTTTGGGTTGAAATTTGGAACAAACAAATTATTATTCACATTTCATGGCATAAATAAGATTGAAATTTATGCAAATTATTGTATTTTCTTCTTCTTCCACTTCTTAATTCCAATTCATGTTTGGGTTGAAATTTGGAACAAACAAATTGTTATTCATGTTTCATAGCGTAAATAAGATTGGTTTGATTAAATTCAATTAGAATTGTTATTCAATTTCTAATGGTAGAACAGGTTAGTTGAATAAATTCAAAATATATTACTTGAATAAATTGATATAATTACAAAATTTTGAATATGGTTTTGGAACAAAATTGGGAAGTCTATTTGGCATAATTTTTTGTTTCATATATGGCCTAAAAATGTAAAAGTGGAATTTTGTGTAACTAAATGGTTTAGGGCTATTGGATAAATTTTTTGTACAGACTAAATCTCTAAAAGGAGAAGGTAAATTAGGTCGGAAAAAAAATGTAAATTAAATGGACCCTAAAGGATAGTGTAAATCTATAACAAAATGGCATAAAAATTACATACAAACTATACGGACTGAACGGACATGAAATTGAAATATCATTTATGAAAGAAAAAAGGAAATTGTGAAACAACCAAATCAAATGTAAAAATGGCCTAAAGAAAATTAATTAAAATAAACAGTATGTAAACTGTAACGGTAAATTTAATTAATCTGGAAGCGATTTGGTAGGCGGACCTTGTAAAGGTCTGCATATGTGTTTCATGTAGTTAAGACCAAAATATAGTTTTGGATGTACGTACTAGGAG
Source organism: Allium cepa (assembly GCA_030765085.1). NCBI lineage: Eukaryota > Viridiplantae > Streptophyta > Magnoliopsida > Asparagales > Amaryllidaceae > Allium > Allium cepa. The sequence goes on from CM060929.1 coordinate 890,764,786, forward strand.
CAGAAAAGTAGATTCGCAAGAATGTTTATTGCCTTTCATAGGTTGCTAGTATATAGGATAGATAGCATTCGCAATCGTAGGCATCTTTAGGCAGATCGACGCAGAAGGAACAAGACAAGTGTGCTCCGACGTACGCTTCTTTAGGTAGATCATTGAAGGATTTTGCACAGCCGACCCAACTATGGATGCTCTTTCGGAGTATCGACACTTTGGATAAGAGCAAGTCCACATTGGTGACTAAGGAGACGGGACGATAAGAGTCTAGTTCGGCAAAGCCTGAGCGCAACTTCGTGGTCCTGCGAGGTTGTTTGAGTCGGCATCGGACAAACGTAAGAGACATTTAGTCATAGGCATGGTTGAAGAGCATGACTTTAACGCTATAGCATGTGGATTGTTAAGGATGGCAGGTTCGACATGCCGATTGACATTTAGTATTACTGCATGGTTAACTTCTCTATAGTGACCACGAACTTTGGCTTCTTAGGAACTGTATCTAAGAAGGATTCACTGCATTAGATTATTCACCCTATATGATATTTGGGGAAGATCTGGAATTAAACTGTTTTATTCTTTCTGCTTCATTTTATTTCTCATTCATCAGACTTTATGTCTGACCCATTCATATTTTATGTATTTTTATTTACCCGACCACCCGTGCTTCTAGTCATGTCCGATTTTCGGGGTGCTTAGAGGTGCGGGGTCTCACCACAACCCAACATCCATAACAAAGCCGGTTTATTCCTGATTGAGGACATGCATCGAGATTTTATTATACCTCGAGTACACATCCATAAAAGACAAAAATCTTTGCCCTACAAATGAATCAACTAGCTGATCAATCCTTGGTGGGGGAACTATCCTTAGGACACGCCTTGTTCAAATCTTAATAGTCAATGCATGTTCTCCATTTCCCTTTTGCCTTCTTCACCTACACGGTATTAGATATCCAGTCAAGATAGAGGGTGTCGCAAGTAAACCCATTGACTCTCAATTTATGCACCTCCTTTTAAGGGCGATTGATCTCTCTGAATCCATTCCTTGCCTTTTTTGTTTCAACAGAAAATACTTCGGACCAATGTTTAATGTGTGGCTCACAATGGCAGGCGAGATCCCTCACATGCTAGAATGAGTCCAAGCAAATACTTCTAGATTCACTCCGAAAAAATTAGCAAGTTCTCTCATCATTAAAGGACCGAGCCGTAATCCAATCTTTAAGACCCAGATGGGCTATCATGGCTGACTTTTATATCAATCATTAGGTTAGCGGGCCCAGATTTGGCCTCTTAGGTCTCCTCTTCATCATCCCTTAGTCTATATCTCTATAGAACCGACTATAGCTCCCAAGCCAAGGCTCAAGAGCCATTAGTCAATCTTCAATAACCAGGAAGTGGACAGATTTGTCCACACCCTTTCACTTTTCCTTTCATTGAGCTTCCCTCAACTCAGCTAGCACATCCAGTTGCCTGATCACCATGAACCACTCCTATGCCATTATTAGTTAGAAACTTAAAAATTAAACACCACGGGGCAAAAGCTGCCCGAAAATCAGCTAGGGCTGGTTGGCCCAGAAAAATGTTGTACGTTGAGTCAACATCCAAAATGATGAACAGTAGGATCTGCACTCTCCTACATTCACCTTCCCCCAATTCAACAAGCAACTCCATATAACCAATAGCCTCAATCGCCATACGATTAAAACTATGTATATGAGCTTTAAATGGTTTCAAGTCTTTAACCTCCATTCTCATCCGGTGTATGCCTTTTTGAAAATAATGTTTACCAAACTTCCACAATCAATTAGAATCCTTCTCACCAAAGCAGGGCCAATCATGGAAGAAATGACAATCGGGTCAACTGTAGGTGCCTCTACTTAATCTGCATCCCTAGTTCTGAACACTGTCATCAGTCACCGTGTGTTGCTGCATGGTCAATGGTCCATCCTCCGTGTTTGAACAATAATCAAAGTCTACATGCCTTATTGCGCTAGCATAGCGCTCCATTTCTTTCCAACTCTTGTCCGTAGGTTGCGGTCCTCCAACTATTGTGTTTATCACTAGTCTCTCACCGCTCCACGCAGGCTCCTTAGCCCTACGCGGAGCTTGTCCTCAATTGGGTCCCCGCCATCCTGCGGATTTCTCAAAAACTGCTACAATTACTTTTTCTGAATCAACTTCTCGATAGCATCCTGGAGATGCCAACACTCATTCGTATTGTGCCCGTAACACTAGTGAAACTGCAATAGTTTCCGGTATGTTTATGTGTCTCTGTCGACACCTTTGAACGCGGCTTCTTGTATTGAAAAGTATTACAAGTGGATAGGTAAATATTCTCCAGGTATGCCTTTAGAGGTTTGTAATTGTCATACATAGGAATCCTAGGCCTTGTTCTATGAAACTCCCTCTTTTGTCCTTGATTCAAGTCTCCATTTCTCTTTTGTTGATTTGGCTTATTATGAACATTAACCAGAACTTTCCAAGACTCTCATCAGACTGCTCTATTGCAATGTTGCTTTGTACTGCTTCTCCTCTCGGTCCCACGACATTATTTTTCCCAGAGGACTTGGTTTCCTCCTTCCTCAGAAGCTGAGTTGCCTTTGAATAGAAGTTCTCCAACATGGCCGGTGGTTTTCCAGCTAGCCAATCACCAAACTCAGATTCCGGATCAATTCCTCTCGTCGCAGCCATAAGTATAGTATGATCATTTGGGTTACTGACTTCTATAGCGGCGATATGAAATATTTTGAATAGTCCTTTAACATTTCCCACGGAGACTGAAGTACGCTAGAAAGTGACATCACGTCTTTAGGACAAGTAGCTTGGATCTGGAACTACTCCATGAATTTAGTTGCCAGTTCATCAAACCTTGAAATCGATCATAGGAGTAATTTTGTATACCACACCATTACTATCCCAGAGAGGGTTATAGGAAAGCATGTACATTTGGTTGCATCATTGGCTCTTACTGAATCCATCAACCATTCATACCTCATAATGTGCTGCCAGGGGTCAGTTTTTCCCTCATAGGCAAGCATCGAAGGTATGTTGAATCTTCTCAAATATTAAAAATGCAAAACACTATTAGTAAATGGCATATAGCTCCTTGAAATTCCCCAGTCATCATCCATCAAACCCTGGTTCTCTCTCACCAAATGTCTGACCATCCCGATAAATCTGATGTCTGGATAGGTGATGCCAAGTGGCGGTCGTGCACTACCTCATGTAAATGGTCTGGTCGATGTCTCTGGGCTATTTCAAGCCTTCTTGGTCCACCATCTCCTTGATGTGCACTGTGGGCATTCATCTTGTCGCCATTTTGGTGGTTTACTTAGTCACATTTAAACGAACTCCAACATCCAAGCTTCCAGAAACAGCTTCATCTCGATTCCCCAAGTGCAACTAGGAATTCCTCCTCTAGAAGAGGGATCGGCACCAATCCCTAGGGAGGGATCGGTACCGGTCCATAGGGAGGGATCGACACCAATCCATCTTGGCAGACCATATTGGTCTGCCAAGTAATGTTGTAATGTTCCCGCTTGTTCTCCTTCGACCCGGTGATGCCTACGCCTGTAGTATTCATTTGATGAGGTGGAACTCTCTGACGTCGAGTAAGAAGTAGGATCCCTTCTGGGATTCTCACTATGTTATTGACCAATCTGGCTCACTAAGCTAACATTAGTCTGAATTTGCTCATTTAGCTATCTACAATATTCCATCAACTCCCTCATTAAGTTATTGAATTCAGCTTTACTTATAGAATCAACAAGTTTTTGGACTTCAGCAGGCTCCATATTCAAATTTGCAGGTTGGTTGCTTGGACTCCTTGTTCAATGCTGGAATTTTCATTCGCATCCACATTCTAAGAAGTAGATCTGCTATGCCTCACCATTATCGATTTCCTTGCTTAAGTTCTAGTAAATCTGAGTTGTATATGCAAGTATTTGAAGATGACTACGGATCTCCTTTGGGGGATTTGCTCAATCCGATAGAAGCAAAGGGGAATCTAACGCGTTGAGAATCGGGCTCTCAGTGAAAGCATTTAAAAATTTACAACCAAACTGGCCACAAACACCCAAGAATAGGTTTGTGTATAGAAGTAAATGGAGAACACTAAATTAAAATAGAGGAATATAGAAAAATGGTAAACAAATCAAAGAAAAAAAAAAGAACAACAAGATTTATAGTGGTTCGACATCGATTTCCAACGTTCACTTTGAATATTCTCTTTATTAATTTGCTATAATATTGATTACAATAGCAAATAGCAAGAAGTAAGAGAATAATGGAGGAAGTTGATTACAATAAAAAAGCTATGTAACCGGTAGCGTAAAGATCCTCAGAATGACCCCTTTGGCCAGTATTTATAAGCGATGACGACCACCAATCTCTCTGAAACTTCAGCTACAGGATTTCCTTATCCATTCGGGCCCACTATAGGGGGCACTAGGCAAAAATCCCAATGGAGAATGATCGGTACCGATCCCTCCATTGGGGAAGCGTCCCTATGGTGACTTCTTCATGCTTAGATATGATAGTATCTTAAATATCAAATCGATTGGACAAGTGGAGCTCATGCTTTTGATCAATCTTTGGTAAAACCCCCTTTTTAAGTTATTGTCGTCAATCCCTCCATACTAGCTTACGCCAATCCCTTTAATATGCCATTCATTCGTATTCTCTGAACTCCATCACATGATGTTGATCCCTTCTTATCATCCATAATACTATACCGATCCATTATGCTTCATTAGACTATGTCGACCTATAGCCTTCCAATCATACTGATCCCTCTTATTCCTTTATACTTTGTCGAGCCCTTCTATTTAGCTCCAAAATTTGCATGCTGATCCATTCGGTTCAACAAGTCCATGCTGAATCCTCTGTTTCAACCGATCTCTTATACCTCACAATGCTATACCGATCCCTTTTATGACTTAACAGTATGCCGACCCTTCTTGCTCCATAGGACTATACCAATCCATCACCCTCCAAAGCATTATATCGACCCCTCCTCATCCTAAATAATATGCCAACCTCTTGAATACTAACAAATCATGTCGATTTAGGCATCATCACCTATGTCGATCCCTCTACTGGACTATCCATCCAAATGACAATGTCGATCCCTAGAGTTTAACCTTGTTATACCGATCCCTCAATAAACAAAGCTATTTTCCATATTTTTAACATCTTGCATCGTCATCTATCAATTCTGTTCAATCCAGGCTTCATATAACCATTTGAACTCTATTTTCAAGTCCTATAGCCATCACTCCGTGGTCATCCTTCTTAATAGCAATTGAATCTGTCTTACACAATAAGGAGAGGGATCGGCATAGCTGAAAGGGATGGATCGGCAAACTTCGCTCAATAAGGATTGGCAAGTTTATTGAAGAGGGATCAGCATAGCATATCAAAGGGATCGACAAGCCTAGTTAATTAGCAAGTATTCAACATTTGTGAGTCCACCAAGGAAGGATCAGCGTATGATAGAAACCAAGAGCATTCTTGCAAACAACAATCATTATCTCGAGATCCATAAGTCCAAAGCACATGAAATTTGGAAGCGAAGTATATGGACCCTAGGGAACCTACTCTAGAGATCGCAGGGTAAATAGACGATGGAAGAGGGATCGGTATACAACCATCTGGAGGGATCGGTAGAAGGTAGTGCACATGCAAACACTGATTCAAAGATCATGCGATAATTTGAGCTCCTTTGGCCAAAATGATTCGAGAATTAGAAGGTTAGCATGTTTTGGCATACAGAAGCCACCATAGGGATCGCTACTCAAAAATCAACCAATGAATGGATCGGTACCAATTCCTCTTCATTGGATTTTGGGCCTCACGACCCTTTAAATGGACCTAGTGGGTTAAAAAGTCCTGTGGCCGAAGTTTCAGAGGAATGTGTGGTCGTCTTCACGTATAAATAGATTAGACATGGCTTTAGAAAAAAGGGATCTTCATTCTGCTTCTCTTCATCTTCTACCTAGGCTATGCTTTGCCATTTTCGTTCTTGAATTTCATGGATTTGTAAATGCAATCAGCGGTATAAACTGATAAAAGGAAAATCTTTGGAGTGGACGTAGGTCGGAGTTAGCCGAACCACTATAAATCTATGTCTCTATTTACTTTCTTTCTAATTATTTTATATTTTTTCATTTTTTATTTCTCTTCACATTTATGTGACTAGATTGGATATTGGTGCTTTCACGTATTTGGGTGTTGGTGGTCAGTTTTGATGCCAACAGAAATATACATGCTTTATTTTAATTCAAATCTATAAGAGGATTTTGTGCTATAATGTAACATTTTGCTGTCAAACATTTCTTTAATTAAAATCATTCCCATTAATGTTAATTTTGGATTTCAAGTTCTTCAAAACAACTAATAGGTTTTCACTATATATATATATATATATATATATATGTATGTATGTATGTATGTACACACACAGAGATATATATATGTGTGTGTGTGTGTGTGTTTGTGTGTGTGTACGTATATCTATAATTATTATGGATATATGCATATATCTTAATTAATTAAAACTTGGACAATAAAGGCATGTGTAAATTTGGTTAATAAGTTATTAATGTCATTTAATACATTAATTATCGCAGTCAAAGAAGGAGAGAAATGAAGAGTTTCTCTTTCTTCATATAATGTCATATCTTCCCTTAATTAATCCTATAGGGTAAGAAGAGAAATGAAAGGTTTCCTTCTGTAAATTAATTTATACATGTTCCTTTTACAAATATAACCACTGCTTTCTACTGCACTTACACTTCACATAAATGAATGTATTTGATATATTCATTAAATACGTAAATTTATGTTATATTTAAATCTCCACTTTAACAATTTAAGCAAAATAAGATTTTATTTAAAATTTTATTAAATTAGATCTAATATCATTTAGATTACATAGGCTAATAAAAATCCAAAATGTTAAAAAAATTGAAATTAACCCATTTATTCTGCTGCGGACTGGCCCATTTCCAATACTGGTACCAGAGCGAGGTTGCTTGAGGCATTCAGCTGGTACATTGGATGTCTCAAGTTCGATCCATGCAACTAGCATGATAGGGGTTACTCACATTGTGATCTATGATGAAGCATTACCTCTTACATTAGCATGTCCTCTGATGGATAAATGAGTTTGGACCGGAGCAATAGTCTTATCAAAGATCAATAGCCTATGTGGTCTAAACTAGTCATATTTGGGCTAGATAATTAAGCTTGCTCAATTAGTACGATGTGTAGAAAGGTAATGCCTAGGATTGGAATTGGGTAATCAAGTACCCTATCCTACTTGGTTACCGGCCTGGCTTGAAAGGTGAAGTAGGCTCAAAGGTCGCCCCTAATAGAAAAGGCCCAATTTATATCGGGCCTTGGGCTAATTCACAAAATTATTTTGAAAATCAATTTTAAAAGTTAAATTAAAGTAACAACATGTCTATTATGAAATTTATAATACAACATAAGTTTTCATAATGTTTGAAAGGATAATGATATTCTCAAAATGTTTGGACATATTTAATACTAACTTCAAAATTTAAAATACATTAATAAAATGAATTAATTAAATAGGTTAATTAATTAATACTTATATACATATATTGACATATGTTTAGAAAAGCTAATAGGGTTAACTGGCCCTTACTAGGAATAGATTAGAGAAAGAAAAATCAATGCAACAAGCTACATTGACAAGGAAAAAAAACCAGTGTATATATATATATATTGATATATGTTATATTATTTTAAAATGTTTAAGATAACAAAAGTATATATGTATTTATATAAAAAAAATTCAAAACTAGTATAATTTAATTAAAAAATATTCAATTAAATAAATAAATTAAAGGTTAATTAATTAAATAAATTAATTAAAGGTTAATCAATTAAATAAAAATACACATATAAGATATATGTGTTATATTATAAAGGTTATAGTATATGCTATAAAGGTTATAGTAGATATGTCCAATATAAAAGTTGTATTGGAATATTGATATAAAATTAACTAAATAAGATTTAATTAATATAATATGATACATAAGATTATTATATAAGTTGGTTAAAATACAAAAGTTATGCGAAACTTATACAATACGAATGTGTAAATTAAAGGTGGAATGGTAAGAAACCCAAATAGACTTAAAGAATAAATACATGTGTATACTACATATATCTGATTTTTGATATGTCCAACACTATAATCATGAGTGTATTTCAAAAGAAATACATTATTTCATAAGTCGATATCATTCACTTAAATACATTAAAGATTATGAATCTTTAGTATAAGTGTTTTCCTTTACCATTTATGTATTAATTGATTGCTTGTGTACTCTCTGTTTAATGAGCAAACTTAAGCTAGAGATGTTGTGTGTAGTATTATTAATATATTTAGTAGGCGAGGTAAGATATCTGCATGTATTCGTTGAGCAAACTCGAAGTGCATATATTATACTTAGGCAGTCGCTAAATGGTAGGTACGAGTATAAAATCTCTTTCGATTCGTTGAGCAAACTCAAGATCGGAATGAGATTAGGATAAGGAATCATGGGTTACGAGTTGTATATGATATAGTCGGTAAGGAATTATCCATCGTTTATAGGGCTATGACTGTGATGACCTGCCCTTCTACTCCCAGAAAGACGTATCATCATTTAAGAAAGAAAGGGATAGAAATAGAAAAGAATAGAAAGAAAGAACAACGACATCAGAATCTCATAGTGGAACGGAACAAAATATAATATATCACATAACTATTACAAAGTTTTACATATATCAGAGTTATACAATATCGTACACATGACAGTCATATATACATCTTTCAATAAATACATCCCAAAGATACAGCATACATCAACTAACACAGCGGAACTAGATAGATATCTACATACGTTTGGAAACTCCTGCTCCAAGCTCCTCTAGAAATCAAAGTCCAAAAACCTATCACTTGGCTACTCATAAAAATTTGAGTACCCAAGAGTTTATGAAAAACAAAATATAAACTCCGGGTCAGACATGGGTCTGGTATGAGTAAACGGTTTAAGGTTGTTTAACTTTGAAATACATTTGAAAATAAGGTATCACGTAAGACTCCCCACAAATAAATACGGGTAAGTTTTTACCTTACGCTAACCAAAACATTTTATAGGAAATCCAGTGATATTAGAATAGTGTCTAGGGTTTTCAAGTAAAATACAGAAATAGCTAAAATGCTTACATCTCACGTTCCAACATAGTTGGGCACAATCAAAACGTGCGGCTCTTATTGGAGATTGGATTCCATACCATGGCAGGGCTACAGGGGTACCATCCGTCACAGTACGTGGCCTAAATCACCGTACCGAGGAGCCACCCTAACTCCCCTGCAACACAAGGCCGAAACCATTCCTTACTGAACAGTCCCGAATAAGAAAACTCCAGCAGTTGTTGCAATCAACTACCCCGCACAGCCGAAATAAAAGGGGACATCTAGACAGGGGTATATCTCGTCCTTCTTGGGCATGACCCACCTAACCTTGCTGCACATCCCTTGTTTTAGCCATTCCCGGTTGATGAGTCTTGAGGCTGCGATTACCTTTACAGAACATATCACATAGAATGCTCATCGTCCGCCTGACGATGTGCTGAAAGCATTCAATCCATACAAGTTCGTTTCGGGTTCAAACGAAACAGAAGGCATTATCTCGTCACACTCATTTTGGAATCACCCTCAGAGTCAACGACAATAACCCTTGCATTCTGAAAACACCATCCTGATCTCCACTTGAGAATTCACGACCTATCGTTTAATTTGGATCGATGTGGTTTTCGGAATATCAAATTGACACCCGATCCCGGTCTCATCGAAATCCAAACGCCATTTTAAAGGCCAAGTTGTTTATTTAATTTAAATAGTTTAATTCAATGATTTAATTCACATAGCATTTATCATAGATAAATCATACACAATCATCATAGATATATATATCAAAAGCATAACATAGAACATTACAGAATATCATCAATAAATATCACCATCAGATATTATACATATACAACAATCCATAAGCAACCATCTTTAATTATTTTTGTAATTAATTCAATTTAAAACAATTACTAGAGAATTAATCACTTAACCCTGTTTAATTATCATTAATTAACAATTAATTACTTATTTCTTTTCAAATTATTTATAAATCATTTCTTAATCATTTATTATGTCTTAACTACTTAATTTATTAATTATTTTATTTCACATTATTTAATTAATTACTTCCTAATCAAGTTATTTAACTTTAATTACTTAATTGATTACCCTTAATCCTTCATTAATAAATTAATTATTAATTAATCAAACTTAATTACCCATTTATTAACTGCTAATTACTTAATTAATCATTATTAATTTTTAATTAAATTACTTAATTAATTAACTATTAATCATTTATTAATGAACTTAAATAGTTAATTACAATTTTATTAATCACTTAATCATTAATCAATCTAAACTCTAAATACCCTTATAAAGTAATCAGTCTTAATTACTTTCTAAAATAAAAAATCAATATTAATTAGTCATCTTAATTAACATTTTGAAGTTCTTCTTGAAAACTTTGAAAATCAAATTATTATTAATTATAAACTTAAATGTTAATAAACTTTATGCTTAACTTAAAATAATTACTTAATTAAGATAATAATTAAGTGTTAAAACATTATTAAGGTATTAACTAAAAAAATGAAGACTTGTATTACATTTTTAACTCAAACAGTTAAACCTTTATAAAGTTACAGTACTAAACTTGTAGAAAAACAAGTTACCTATCTTCACCTTAAAATGCAACACTGCAGTTTGAAAACCGAGCACTCGCCTGGATGTAACTCGAGCTACACTTCGAGTTAACCATCCCTTTTCCCGAATCATGTCCTCTACGCCATCTTCTTCTACTACTTTTTTTTCTTCAGCAAGCTTAAGTTTAACTAAGTAATTATAGCATCAGGTTCGCTCATGCAACTCGATCAAAACCCCGAAGCAATCGACTCGATTTCTCGAGTAACAACTCGAGACCGTGCTTCCTTCAATGTCGCTGATACACCACCGTTTCCGTACACGTGTACGGCGGCGCGACCCATCTCCGGCGATCACCAACCTCATCGGCAAGTCACAAATCTCACGCAGACACGAAAATCAAACTCGAATCGCCTCAAAAAAAATTCGAATCGAAATTAAGCCTACAGCTCGAAAAACTGTAAACTCGTCCATCCACTAAATCATCTTGCCACCGTCGCATAAGCCACCGAAGGTGCTCGAACTTCAACCACACTACGACAACCCACCAAGCAATCCTCCACCAGAATTTAGTGCAACTCGATGGCATAATGATGATGAACACGACACCTAACAGACAGGACCAAAAACTCCAACTAAAACCCTAATTTGGTCTCGTATCCTAATTTGACGCAATAGAAAAATTATTGTACATTTTTCTTGAGATCACAATCGTTTACACTTGCTTCATTTCAAGTTTCAACACTTATTATTGATTCAATCACTAAAAATTGATAAAAATACAGTTTTGCACAAATACAAACTGCTCTTGAATTACTGCACTAAAAATCTTCATTTTAGTTTTAAAAATCATAATTTTCAGTAAGCATTCAAGTTATAAACTTGAATTAGCTTTTTATAACAATTGGATTTATCCATTTATTGCTTGATTTCCTGTAAAAATGGCTTCCAGTAAAAAAAATATTCTACCAATCATGTTTTAACCAGCTTGCAAAACCTTGTTTAAGTTTTAAAAATCTTATTTGATTGCAACTGAAAGTTTTACAATGATTTGATGAGCATAAATTTAAGTTTGAAAAGAAATATGAACCTGTAACAAACAACATAGAAGTACAAAGCATCACAGTGATATATTCAAACAATAACATATGCAAACTATATTTTCAATAAATCTAGAACCATTTTTAATCAACCTTAAAGCTTTAAAATTTGATGTTTACTCACCTGCCAAATTACTGTGAACAGATAACAAATTTGATGATCTGAAACCCTGTAATTGAATCTTGCTTGAATTTCTGTTTTTAGTTTGCACAAAAAATTGAGTTTGCTTCTTATTTTCTTTCTTTTTATTTTTCTCAGGTTTCCTATGGTAGTTAAACGAACTAGAATGGCAAGATGCATACATATATATATAGAAGAGAGTGGATTGTAAGGGAAGGTGTTATCTAGTTCTGTTGTTTTCTTCTTACTGAAAAGTAAGGATTTGCTAAATATTTTGACTAGACAAAATGTTAGGCTGAGAGATTGGCATTTAATGCCTTGCTTCTTAATAGGTTTACACTATTATAATTATGTTTGTTTTACATAAATATTTTGTATAAGATATATACTTTTGCAGGTAGGCTTGTAAATGAAGATATTTTGTGCATTGTTATTTTCTAGCTTGAAAAATGTACATATTTGTCTCAGGTTTTATCTTACACTTGCAGGCAACACTTGGTCTTGTATATGAACATTTTTATTTAAATATTTGTTTTGTTAACTATCACTTACAGGTAGATATTTAATCTTGTGTATGAAGATTTGTTTTGTATAAAAATATTTGTTTGTTAACTTCTAGCTTAAATAATTTATACACAAATGTTTGGTTTTACATTACATTTGGTTTTATTTTATTTTATATTTTGTTCTTGTTTTATTCTTTGTTTACAAACTTATTCATTTGGCTTTATTTTCATTTTGATTTTGTATTTTAGCCATTAATATTTAAATTAGGTTCATATGGTTTACTTACATTTATATTTTTATATTTATTTAACATTTGTATTTTAACTATCAATAATTAAGTTATATTCATATGTTAGACTTATTTTTATGTTGATAGAATTTGATTTTTATTTCAAACACTATCATCCACATCTATATATTTATTTATCACATGTTAACAAGACAAAGTATTTTAATTCAATCATATAAGACAAATTTTATTATAAATATTATTGAGATATTTTATTTTAAATTTTCAAATCAATTTCCTTTTAAAATACCAATATATACAAATAAATGGCAATTATTCCAAAATATTTAATCATTTTCAAATGATAAATTTACTTTTTATTTAATTTAGATTAAATATTTATTAAAATAATAGGGCCAAAATCCAGGGTCGTTACATTCCTCCCCACTTAAAAGAATTTCGTCCCCGAAATTTAAAACAAAGATAATTTAAAAGCTTTTATACCAACCATTCAAACATACATATCATTCATACATTAACAAACAATCAAACAGTCTATCCTAACAAACATCACTAGCCATCTAGACACAAATTCGGATAAGCTTTCCTAAAACTATCGAGTGTTTCGCAGGTACAATCTCTGGGATCCTCGCTCCACTGCTGAAACGACCTGACTTCCGTCTCCATAGAAAGTCGCATCGCTAATAAGAAAGAAAGGGATAGAAAAGAGAAAGAAAGAGAAGAAGAAGAAACAACACATCAGAATCTAAACAGCGGAACGAATAAATTATATTAATAACATAAAATATTACATAGTTTACAACCACTATCAGAGTACACAGATAATACAACACATACTAGACAGTTCTAAACACCTGTCTAGTTATTACAACTCAATACAACTCAGAGTCAACACAGAACACACAGCGGAATACAATATATCTAACACAGAAGCCTCCTACTCCATTGCTCCTCCAATATTCGTCAAAGCTAACCTGAATCCCTTGGCTACTCGTAAAAATTTGAGTACCCAAGAGTTTATGAAAAACAAAAATAAACTCCGGGTCAGACATGGGTCTGGTATGAGTGACATGTTAAAGTTGCTTAACTTTCAAAAACCTTTTTTGAAAAGAAAGGTATCACGTAAGACTTCCCATACATAAACATGGAAAAGTTTTTACCTTACGCTAACCAAAACATTTTATAGGAAATCCAGTGATATTATAGTAGGTCTAGGGTTTTCAAATAAATAAGAAATAGCCGAAATTGTTACATTTATTAAATTCCAACTACTAGCCACAAAAGTGGGTAATACAATCAAAACCGTTGGCACTTATTGGATTTTGGATTCCATACAATGGAAGGGCTAATGGGGTACCCCCCGTCACAGTACGTGGCCTAGATGAACGTACCGAGGAGCCACCCTAACTCACCTGCAACACAAAGCTGGACCCATTCCTTACTGAAAAGTTCCGAACAAGACAACCCTGCAGTTGTGGCTAGCAACCGCCCACACAGCCGAATATAAAGGGACCTCTAGACAGGGGTAAATCTTGCTCTCAAATGGGGGCTACCTACGAAGCCTTGCTGCACCTCCCCTGTTTTAGCCATTCCCGGTTGATGAGGCTTGAGGTTACAATTACCTTAATAGGACATATCACTTAGAATGCTCATCGTCCACCTGACGATGTTCTGAAAGCATTCAATCCATACAAGTTTGTTCCGGGTTCGAACGAAACCGAAGGCATTATCTCGTTACACTCATTTTTGGAATAACCCTCAGAGTTACGACGATAACCCTTGCACTCTGAACCACCATCTCGAACCTATAAGAACTAGATCCGACAAACTCATCACGGAATCACCCCTAGAGTCATACTGACGTATAGTCCTTACACCTCGAGTCTTCACAAAGCTCCACTTTGATTTTCGACCTAACGTTAATTTGGATCGATATGGTTTTCGGATATCCAAATATGGAAACCCGATCTTGGTCTCATCTAAATCCAAAGCGTGTCTTTTAGGTCCAAGTTGTTTTAAAGTTTAAAACAATTCAATACAGTATCTATATACACACAGATAGATAACTCACCAATCACAAATGATAATCAACATTATCAAATAACAAGTAATCCACATTATCAATATCAAAATAGATAATCCATATACTACCATCACAATAGATAATCTATGTTATCATCACAATGCAACCAAGCATTCATACCACACAATAATACTTATCTCATTACTGAGATCACAAAGCATCCATGACAATCAATGTCATCCATTCATACAAAAGCAAGGATTTATTACAATATAATTAATATAAAATGAATTAAATTAACTATCTCTATTTCTAATTAATTTAAAGTGTATTAAATTAATTACTCCATCTTTAATTAATTTAAAATAAATTAAATTAATTACTTCATCAATATAAATCTTGCTTACTCAATCATTTAATTGATTACAATCGATTAATCATTCATTATTAATCACCTTAATTAATCACCCTTGATTAATTACCCTTAATTACACTCATGTAATTATCCTTAATTAATTTCACAAATTAATTATTCTCAACCAAACAATAATTAACCTTTAATTACTTCAATTAATTAATTAACTATAATTAATTATCTTAACCCTCAATTAATTACATTAATTAATTACATTAATTAATTACCTTTAATTACTTATCATTGATTAATTAATCATAATTAATCATCTTTAATTACATCATTAATTATAATAATTAATGATCTTTAATTATACTTAATTAATTATCCTCTTAAATTAATTATCTTAAGTAATTAACTCATAATTATTAGTCATCCCAGATTAATTACATTCAGTAATTAACTAACTTAATTACTTTATTAAACCAAAATTAATTATCCCTTAATTAATTTCTTAATTAATCCCTTGATTAATTACTAAGTAATTTATTCCAAGTTACTTCAATCTTAAATTTCTTCAATTAATTACATCTTGTAATTATCAATCAGTTACTTAACTAAGTAATTTCCAATCCATTAATTACATAATGAAATTATCTTTAAAACCCAAGTGTTGAAAAATTAATTACTTAATTAATTAAATTAAACAATCATATTTAACTCAATTAATTACCTTAAGCAATTTATTTCTTAATTACTTCATTACGTAATTATATTCAAACCATTCACAAATGATTATTATTAAATTAATTAATCTAATTAATTATAAAAATTAACCATATTAATTAATTGTTAAATAATCCCGGTTAATGACCTTCATTAACCATTCTCTAATTATTTTTATTAAATAATTAACTTAGATTAATTACAAATTAAATTATTTTTAGTTATCCTTTAATTAAAGTTAATTATTAAATAAATTGACCTTAATTTAAAACTTAATTACATAATTAATAATTCGTTAATCATTAATTTAAAAATCTAATTAATGATCCTAATTATAAATTTATTAATCATTAGTCAATATTCATTAATTTCAAATCATTAATTAATTAAATTAATTAACCATTCCTTAATTACTTTGTTAATTAAATAAATTTCCAAAACATTAATCTTAATTTAATTTCAAGATAAAACATAGCTTAATTATGTTAAAAGAACAATTTATTTGAAACAAAGTACTTTTGAACTACTTTTAAATTTCATTTCAATACAAAATTTAAAATGAATAAATTTAAACTTAATCAAAGTTTAAACAATTTAAAACCCTTTTAAAAATTTCAAGACAAACAAGTGTGTCTTAGAAATAAAATTCATAAGAATTTTGAAAACTAAATTCATTTCAAAATTTCAATAAATTTCAATTTACATTGTTTAAATCTTTCAAATTTAGATCTTCTTTTAATTTTAAGATTGAAATTCATATTTGATTCCCAGATTTAAATTCAACATTAAATCTTGCTCATGTTTTTCAAAACTTCAGATTTAAAATTTGAAACTACTCACATTTATAAAGTAGATTAACAAGTTTAAGTTTAAAAACTTTATATGATTATTTATTAAAAACTGAGATTTAAAACTAACTTGAATTTTAAATTTTCAAACTTAGATTTAAAACTAGGTTTAAAACTTCCTTTACAATAAAAAACTTCTGTTTTAAAATTTTCAAACACACAGTACAGGTTTACTGTTAGAACCTGTAAACTAAGAATACCCGAGAACACCCAAATATACTTCGAGTTAAAACCCATTTTCCCCGAGACTATTGCTCAACAACTTCGAGTCAAACAATGATTTACCCGACACTTCTCTGCTAAACCAAACATCACCAGTAACTCATCATCGTCCATATGCACGGCGACCACCGCCTCCACTGATCATCAGAGATGATCTAACTACTTCCAGAAACTCATCTATGCCCAAATGCGATCAACAGTTCAATCAGTTATGCAAAGAATCAAAATTGAGCTCCCCATTCCCAAACCTGGAAACTTCAAAACTGGTTTCTGCTTCAAACCTGTCAACGGTAATCATACGCCGCTTCGACCACCTGAGGTCCACCCACTCCGGCCTCGAACTCTTCTACACACCAACTACCCATTCACCAATTATCATAGCACTCGGTCAATTGATCAGATCAAAATGACCCAATTCATAAAACCCATCAAAACTAGGGTTTAACACTGAATTTCAAAACTGCATCCAATCTAACCAATTTTAATCACTTCTCTAATTTTTCTAAGAATCACTTAACACTTATCTACTAACCAGAAGAAACCCAAGCTTCCTCAAGTCATAGATCACCAGTATTTGATTGAAATCCATTTTTAGTTCAGGAACAAACTGCAACTTAATCATACACCTAACAATCTTAATACTTGATTTAAAAATCAAGTTCCGGTTTAGATATTTGATTTATAATCCTGAATCTATAAATCATGACAACTTGCATTTTACTTAATTTAAGATTTCACTATGTTTTATTTGTTTCCAGAACAATACTAAGTTATTTTAATTAACTAAAATCTTTAAACCAACATTTATGATATAACAATCATATTTCATTTGTAACTTAGATCTTATCAAAGCCTGGATCAAGAGATAAGGAAACATAAAAAAATCGAACTTGAACTAGAAAATTAAACAGAGGTGTCTACAGGTCTTTAACAATATGCAGATATCATATTTCTCATGTACACCAATTTCAAAAATAAATAAACACAAACACATAATTATCTTCAAGCATAAATCAAGCAACCATATAGAAATATACTTAAGCATTTTAAAAGGAAGTTACTCACCTTTTTTATTTTAAAAAATGCAGAGCCTGATTCCCTCTTTTTGAAATTTGCAGAAAAAATGCAGGCATGATCTTTGTTTTAAAAATTTAGTTGCAAGCCCTGTTGAAATTTGAATGCTTATGTTTCCTGCCTCTAATCACTTGCACGCAGATGCATTTGAACCAGCTTCAAATTGAGGTTGTGCAGAGATAAAATGCAGACAGATTGGTTCATCTCCAAGCTTAAAAAAAACAGAATGCAGGCTTTTTGATAAAGAGGAATTTGTATATGTAGATTTTCTTTTAGGTGGCATGCAAACTCATTTTCCAGATTTTTGAGGAAGTGCACACCTTAATGATAAAGGAGGTTTTGATTTTGATGAGGAGTTTAACTTGCAATTTGTAAACTGATTTTGGAAGTGGTGTTTAAAGTTTCTTTTGAATATGCAGGGTCTGTTTTATGCATTGAACCGAATTTGGTTCTTGAAGATGAGTTTTGATTTTTTTTTCTTTTTAATTTAGGAAATGGAAAAGGTAAGTATGAATGAAGATGCAAGCTTATATAAATGAATTTTAGATTTAATCAAATAAAAGAAAAATTAAAACTAAAATTTTACGCTTGTACAAATTTTATACATTTGTCAATTTGTTATATTAGTCATTTAACACTTGTTAAATTAATGCCTAAGAGTGCAACACTTGTCTCTTTTAATAGTACTTAATTTACAAATAAATGTCTTAATGTATTATTAGCCTAATTTTAATTTTGTTAGTTTATATTTAAATATGTATATAAATTTATAAAATGAAATAAAAACAAACCATGTTTATAAATTAAAACTTATACATATAGAAATTAAAACAATTAAAATTTATACTTGGAATTTTAAATTCAAATCAAATATTTTCAAATCAAGTTATGTCTACAAATTTAATTTGAAATAACAATTGCAAATTTTATTAAAAATCTATTTAAAAAGACAATACACTATTAATATTGTTTTTATAAATATCTTATTATTAAATTAAAATCATTTTAAAAGAAATTATATTTTTATCAATAAATTATCTATTTAATTAAGCCATAAAAGATTTTTGTTAATTCATTCTAAATTTAAAACTCAAGCCAATTTAATTTAAACATTTAATATTTTTTTTCTTACAATTTTAAAATCATATATTTATTTATGAAATAGTTTTAAAAACTCAATACTAATTTAAATTAAAATTTTCAAATTATAATGTATATATTAGAATTTTAAAACATGATTCAATTATTAAATTTAAACCAAAATCATTTATTCAATAACTTTGAAAAGCTAATATTAAATAAAAACAAATTTTCAAATTACTACAAATATTAAAAATTAGAGAAATATGGTTTACTTATTAAAATTAAAATAATGCTAGTCTATTTAAAATATAAACCATATATTTATATTGTAAATAGAAACCAATTTATTATTTTTAAAATAAAAAATAACCAATTTAAATATTTATTGAAGATGATTATTAAATCTATTTGAATTATTATTAACAAAATATCAATATCAATTTAATTTTAAATACAGATTATTAAATTGATATTGTTAAAAATTCCGGGATATTACAACTGCACTTAGACGAGCTTCACTACTTTTCTCCTGAGTTGCCTCTCATCTTGATCAACAATCCAAACTGGATTCCAGACCATAATCACATTCGGCTCGACTTTCAAATCTTCCTGGACTACTGGTTCTACAACTTACGATGGATCATGAACATACTTCCTTATATGGGATACATGGAATATACTATGAATTCCAGACATCCATTCTGGCAATTCAACTCTGAAAACTACAGCACCGACTCTTTCCAATATCCGAAATGGTCCAATATATCTCGGGGAAAGTTTTCCCGTCTTTCCCATCTAATAGCTCCTTTGATCGGGGAAACTTAGACAAAAACAAAATTACCAATCTCAAATTCCAATTGTCGCCTTCTCTTATCTGCGTACTTCTTCTGACGGTCCTGAGTAGCTCTTACCCTTTTTTTGATAAGCTCAACTTAGCAGATGCTTCACGAATCAAAACTGGTCCAAACACAAAACGATCTTCCTACTCTATCCAACAGGTTGGGGATCTACACGGTCTTCCATACAAAGCTTCATAAGGAGTCATCCTAATACTCGCTTGGTAACTGTTATTATAGGAGAATTTCCATTAAATGAAGATGGTCTTCCTAAAATCCATCCAAAATCCAAAACACAAGCTCGCAGCATATCCTCTAGAATACGATTCAGCCTCTCTGTCTGTCCATCTGTCTGAGGATGATAGGCTGTACTCAATCTCAAACTTGTTCCCATAGCTGATTGTAGAGCTTCCCAAAATTTGCTAGTGAAAGATAGGATCACGATCACTTACTATGCTAACAGGAACACCATGCCATCTGACTATCTCCTTCAAGAAAATCTTTGCCAGAGAAACTGCAGTACGAGCTGCCTTAACCGGTACAAAATGGGCACTCTTAGTTAAACGATCCTCGATAACCCATATTCCATCGTTTCCTTTCTTGGTTCTTGGCAAACCGTCAATGAAATCCATCGAAATCATCTCCCATTTCCATTCTGGGATTTCCAAAGGCTGCAACAAATCGGCTGACTTCTGTTAATCTCCTTCACTTGCTGACAGATAGCACAACTGTTAACGAAAGCAGCTACATCCCTCTTCATGCTCGGCCACCAGAAAATTCTTCTCATATCTTTATACATTTTAGAGATTCCTGGGTGAATATTCAATCTGAAGCGATGACACTCGACTAAGACTTCCTGCCTCAATCCATCTATGTTAGGTACACACAAACAACCATTAATCCTCAAAACATCTTGATCGTCTACCTTGAAATCAGAATACCGACCATCCTTAGTTCCAAGAATCAGTTCCTCAAAAGATATATCCTCCATTTTCTTACTAATGATTCTGTCCTGGAGAGATGGAACAATTTCCAAAAGAGACAAAACTGCATTTCTGCTAAAAGCGTCAGGCACAACATTTGCTTTTCCCGGGGTATACAGAATATCCAAATCTTGTGATGCTAGAAATTTAACTCATTGCTGCTGCCTCAGATTAAAATCCTTTTGAGAGAAAAGATAATTCAACAGTTTGTGATCCGTGAATAACTCAAACTTCTCTCCCAAGAGATAATGTCTCCAAATCCTCAAAGCAAAACAATGGATAATAATTCAAGATCATGCGTAGTGTAGTTCTTTTTATGTGGCTTCAATTGCTGACACGCATACGCAATTACCCTTCTATCTTGCATCAGAACTATTCCCAGACTAACTATACAAGCATCTGTATAAACTTCAAATTTGCTTTTCCCATCCGAAATAGCAAACACTGGTGCACTGGTTAACCTCGACTACAATTCTCAGAAAGCTTCTTCACACTGGGGTGTTCCATTTAAACTTAGCTCCTTTCCTCGTCAACTTGGTCAGGTGTGAAGAAATCTTGGATTAATCCTTGATAAATTTTCTTTAGTAGCCAGCTAAACCTAGAAAATTGCGAATTTCCGTCGGTGACTTTAGTTGCTTCCATTCCGGAATAATCCCAACCTTTGCTATATCTACAGTGATACCTTCTCCTGAATTAATATGCCCTAAAAATTTGACTTTCGATTTTCAGAAATGGCATTTAGAAAACTCAGCCTTCAACTCATGCCTCCTCAGTATCTCCAACGTTATCCTCAAATGCTGCTTGTGCACTTCTTCAGGCTTAGAATAAACCAAAATATCAATGATGAATACCAAAACAAACTTATTCTACACATCCCAAAGACTTGATTCATCAGGTCAACAAAGAACCTTAGCGATCCATTTGATTTAGTGACAAACACTGCAGTAGAGCCCCAACAAGAAAAAACTGAACCTAATCAATCCCTTCTCCAAAAGATCCTGAGTCTGCTTAACTAACTCTTCCCTCTCTCTAGGAGCCATTCTCCTACTAGGCTAAATCACCGGCACTGCTCCTGGAATCAAATCAATACGAAACTCTATCTCTCAATGGGGAGGCAACACTTAACTTCCTCGAATATATCAGAAGAAATCCTGGACCATATTAATGTCTTCAACCTTCTCTTGAGAAGTCTCAACTCCATGTAAAAGACTACTCAAGTGAATTTCAGAATTATAACATGACACTCTGGCAATTCTACCCAAATCAGTTTCCAACGAAACTGTTCTCTCATCACAATTCAGAACAACTTTATACTTATCGAGCCAATCCATCAAAGAAATGGAACCACTCTGCTACTTCTGAAATTACCCAAGAAAAACTGCTAAGCAGAAAATCTCCTCGACGGCACACAAAAACTTCGAGCTACATTGCTGACTCAGATGCCTAAAGACTTCCTATCCAAAGCTCTTCGAGAAACTCGGACCACGAATCAAACAGAAACACCCTATTGAGCTTAGCCACAACACCGAAGCAGATATACTTCCTTAACTCGCTCCAAAAAAACATCTTCGGAGACATCCATAGTCACTGTGTCTCGTCACACAGCTACTACATCCTGAGATATCAAGATATCATGACTTGCTTCTGTACAACCAACAGATCCAAACTCTAGCTCATCCAAACTTACACTTCAAAGATGAACTCCGAACCTTAATAGGTTTCCTTCATAGATCGATGAAATCCTTACACCACCCAAAGCGCACGCGAGACGACAATAGGTCCTACAGTCTCAACAGGTATACTTCCAATCTCAAGCATTCAAACTCCAACCATTGGTTGTCGTGTTACACGCACCACCACCCTATCTACCTTTATAACCTATATTGGAAAACCAGAACAGGTAATCCAACAAATAGGTAGTAATAATATTTATATGTATGTATGTATGTATATCAAAATTACAAATACGCTCTCTCAAGAAAGAAATCTCTCAAGAGCCTAGGTATTCGCTCAACTTAGCGCTCTGATACCAACTGTGATGACCCGCCCTTCTACTCCCAGAAAGACGTATCATCATTTAAGAAAGAAAGGGATAGAAATAGAAAAGAATAGAAAGAAAGAACAGTAACATCAAAATCTTACGGCGGAACGGAATAAAATATAATATATCACATAACTATTACATAGTTTTACATATATCAGAGTTATGCAATATCATACACATGACAGTCATATATACATCTGTTAATATATACGTCCCAAAGATACAACATACATCAACTAACACAGCGAAACTAGATAGATATCCACATGCGTATGGAAACTCCTGCTCCAAGCTCCTTCAGAAATCAAAGTCCAAAAACATATCACTTGGCTACTCATAAAAATTTGAGTACCCAAGAGTTTATGAAAAACAAAATATACACTCTGGGTCGGACATGGGTCTGGTATGAGTAAACGGTTTAAGGTTGTTTAACTTTGAAAAACATTTGAAAATAAAGGTATCACGTAAGACTCCCCACAAATAAATACGGGTAAGTTTTTGCCTTACGCTAACCAAAACATTTTATAGGAAATCCAGTGATACTATAATAGTGCCTAGGGTTTTCAAGTAAAATACAGAAATAGATGAAATGCTTACATCTCACATTCCAACATAGTTGGATGCAACCAAAACGTATGGCTCTTATTGGAGATTGGATTCCATGCAATGGCAGGGCTACTGGGATACGCCCGTCACAGTACGTGGCCTAGATCACCGCACCAAGGAGCCACCCTAACTCCCCTGCAACACAAGGTTGGAACCATTCCTTACTGAACAGTTCCAAACAAGATAACCCCGGCAGTTGTTGCAATCAACTGCCCCACACAGCCGAAATAAAAAGGGTCATCTAGACAGGGGTATATCTCGTCCTGCTTGGGCATGACCTTCCTAACCTTGCTGCACATCCTCTGTTTTAGCCATTCCCGGTTGATGAGGCTTGAGGCTGCGATTACCTTTACAGAACATTTCACTTAGAATGCTCAACATCCGCCTGACGATGTGCTGAAAGCATTCAATCCATACAAGTTCGTTCTGGGTTCGAACGCAACCGAAGGCATTATCTTGTCACACTCATTTTGGAATAACCCTCAGAGTCAACAACAATAACCCTTGCATTCTCAAAACACCATCTCGATCTCCACTTGAGAATTCACGGCCTACGGTTTAATTTGGATCGATATGGTTTTTGGAATATCAAATTGACACCCGATCCCGGTCTCATCGAAATCCAAACGCCATTTTAAAGGACAAGTTGTTTATTTAATTTAAATAGTTTAACTCAATAATTTAATTCACATAGCATTTATCACAGATAAATTATACACAGTCATCATAGATATATATCAAAAGCATAACATAGAACATCACAGAATATCATCAATAAATATCACCATCAGATATTCTACATATACAACAATCCATAAGCAACTATCATTAATTATTTTTGTAATTAATTCAATTTAAAACAATTACTAGAGAATTAATCACTTAGCCCTGTTTAATTATCATTAATTAACAATTAATTACTTATTTCTTTTCAAATTATTTATAAATCATTTCTTAATCATTTATTACGTCTAAATTACTTAATTTATTAATTATTTTATTTCACACTATTTAATTAATTACTTCCTAACCAAGTTATTTAACTTTAATTACTTAATTGATTACCCTTAATCCTTAATTAATAACTTAATTATTAATTAATCAAACTTAATTACCCCATTTATTAACTGCTAATTACTTAATTAATCATTATTAATTTTTAATTAAATTACTTAATTAATTAACTATTAATCATTTATTAATTAACTTAAATAGTTAATTACAATTTACTAATCACTTAATCATTAATCAATCTAAACTCTAAATACCCTTATAAATTAATCAGTCGTAATTACTTTCCAAAGTAATAAATCAATATTAATTAGTCATCTTAATTAACATTTTGAAGTTCTTCTTGAAAACTTTGAAAATCAAATTATTATTAATTATAAACTTAAATGTCAATAAACTTTATACTTAACTTAAAATAATTACTTAATTAGGATAATAATTAAGTGTTAAAACATTATTAAGGTATTAACTAAAAAATTGAAGACTTGTATTACATTTTTAACTCAAATAGTTAAACCTTTATTAAGTTACAGTATCTAAACTTGTAGAAAAACAAGTTACCTATCTTCACCATTAAAACGCAACACTGCAGTTTGAAAACCGAGCACTCGCTTGGATTTAACTCGAGCTACACTTCGATTTAACCATCCTTTTTCCCGAGTCATGCCCTGTACGCCATCTTCTTCTCTCTTTTTTCAGCAAGCTTAAGTTTAACTAAGTAATTATAGCATCAGGTTCCCTCACGCAACTCAATCAAAACCCCGAAGCAATCGACTCGATTTCTCGAGTAACAACTCGAGACCTTGCTTCCTTCAATGTCGCCGATACACCACCGTTGCCGTATACGTGTACGGCGGTGCAACCCATCGCCGGCGATCACCAACCTCATCGGCAAGTCACAAATCTCACGTAGACACGAAAATCAAACTCGAATCGCCTCAAAAAAATTCGAATCGAAATTAAGCCTAAAGCTCGAAAAACTATAAACTCGTCCATCCACTAAATCGTCTCGCCACCGCCGCATAAGCCACCGGAGGCGCTCGAACTTTGGCCACACTACGACCACACACCAAGCAATCCTCCACCAGAATTTAGTGCAACTCGATTGCATAATGATGATGAAAACGACACCTAACAGATAGGACCAAAAACTCCAACTAAAACCCTAATTTGGCCTCGTATCCTAATTTCACGCAATAGAAAAATTATTGTACATTTTTCTTGAGATAACAATCGTTTACACTTGCTTCATTTTAAGTTTCAACACTTATTATTGATTCAATCACTAGAAATTGATAAAAATATAGTTTTTGCACAAATACAAACTGCTTTTGAATTACTGCACTAAAAATCTTCATTCTAGTTTTAAAAATCATATTTTCAGTAAGCATTCAAGTTATAAACTTGAATTAGCTTTTTATAACAATTGGATTTATCCATTTATTGCTTGATTTCCTATAAACATGGCTTCCAGTAAAAAAATATTCCACCAATCATGTTTTAACCAGCTTGGAAAACCTTGTTTAAGTTTTAAAAATCTTATTTGATTGCAACTGAAAGTTTTACAATGATTTGATGTAAGTTTGAAAAGAAATATGAACTTGTAACAAACAACATAGAAGTACAGAGCATCAATGTGATATATTCAAACAATAACATATGCAAACTATAGTTTCAATAAATTTAGAACCATTTTTAGTTAACTTAAAGCTTTAAAATTTGATGTTTACTCACCTGCCAAATTACTGTGAACAGATAACAAATTTGATGATCTGAAACCCTGTAATTGAATCTGCCTTGAATTTCTGTTTTTAGTTTGCAATAAAAATTTGAGTTTGCTTCTTATTTTCTTTCTTTTTATTTTCCTCTGGTTTCTTATGGTAGCTGAACAAACTAGAATGGCAAGATACAGACACACACACACACACACACACACACACACATATATATATATATATAAGAGTGGATTGTAAGGGATGGTGTTATCTAGTTCTGTTGTTTTCTTCTTACTGAAAAGTAAGGATTTGCTAAATATTTTGACTAGAAAAAATGTTAGGGTGAGAGATTGGCATTTAATGCCTTGCTTCTTGATAGGTTTACACTATTATAATTGTGTTTGTTGTACATAAATATTTTGTATAAGATATATATTTTTGTAGGTAGGCTTGAAAATGAAGATACTTTATGTATTGTTATTTTCTAGCTTAAAAAATGTACATATTTGTCTCAGGTTTTATCTTACACTTGCAGGCAACACTTGGTCTTGTATTTGAAGATATTTATTTAAATATTTGTTTTTTTAACTATCACTTGCAGGTAGATATTTAATCTTGTGTATGAAGATTTGTTTTGTATAAAAATATTTGTTTGTTAACTTCTAGCTTAAATAATTTATACACATATGTTTGGTTTTACATTACATTACATTTGATTTTATTTTATTTTATATTTTGTTCTTGTTTTTTTTCTTTGTTTACAAACTTATTCATTTGTCTTTATTTTCATTTTTATTTTGTATTTTAGCCATTAATATTTAAATTAGGTTCATATGGTTTACTTACATTTATACTTATTTTTATATTTATTTCCATTTGTTTATTAACTATCAATAATTAAGTTATTTTCATATGTTAGACTTATTTTTATGTTGATAGAATTTGATTTTTATTTCAAATGTTATCATCTTCATCTATAGATTTATCTATCACAAGTTAACAAGACATAGTAATTTAATTCAATCATAGAAGACAAATTTTATTATAAATATTGTTGAGATATTTTATTTTAAATTTTCAAATCAATTTCCTTTTAAAATACCAATATGTACAAATAAGTGGCAATTATTCCAAAAGATTTAATCATTTTCAAATGATAAATTTACTTTTTATTTAATTTAGATTAAATATTTATTAAAATAATAGGGCCAAAATCCAAGGCCGTTACAGACTTGTTGAGAAAACTCAAGGTCGGAATCTCAAGATAGATGAGTCCTAATACCCACTAATGAAGTCGACTTCTACGTTTCGTCTTAGGATTTAGAGAAACATAAAAGACTAGGGGAACCTTTATAAAAATGAAATGGTAATATTTAACCTTTTTAATATTGTAAGAACATCTGCTATATAAAGCTATAATAATCTATAATAATAAATTTGAGTAATTAATATAATTGATAAAAAAATTATCAGTTAAAATATATAAATGAATTGAATTAATATTGACACATATAAATATAAAATTTACACACCAATAAATTTTTTCGTATTGACGCATTATACAACCACTAAATACATTCCTAACTTTGTCACTTGCAAGTTTGCTTGCCCGAGACTGTGTATTGTCTTCAATGAATTTCGAACTCTAAAAGAAATACAAATATATGGATATTTTATCCATATACGATCACATATAATAAATATTATATGGTTAATAGTCATATTTCGTAATGTACGAATGCTCGATGAAATTAGTTCATTGAAGTAAGCAAGTAAATTGTAGTGTGAGATTGTGTATTCAATATGATTGATTACAATATTGATCTTGTTGTGTTAAATGTAATAGTGGACAAAATACTACAAGCTAAATCTAAGAATTCGATCACTGAAATATCAGTTTGATCAGTTTACATAAAGTGCAATTTATTGGTGTTTTTAAAGTTATGAATGACCAAATGCGCTTTTGTAAAGAGTTTGTTGTGATATTATATTAAAGTTTTCCTTTAATGGTTCGACCATTTAGAAAGAAAATTGAATGTATAAAAGTATATGTAACTCAAGACATAGTTGGGTTGAAGAGAGTGAATGGTCACTTTCGCTTCGTAAAGAAATATGGAAATGATAATTGTAAAATAATAATAGGTACTTAATATTGGAATGAGAAATATGATTACTACTTCAAAAGCATTTTCTTATAAAAAAATTACACTATTTATTTCTTTGAATTTTAGATATTTGATTTGAAATTTTAGACTGCAAACCAGTTAAAATATTTTTTTTTTTTTTGAAAATGGGTAAACCGCCTCATTAAAAACCTTACTAGATATCAACGTGATATCTGGTAAGGAAAAAAGAGTGCGGTGCTTTATTGATTTAATGAATAATACAATTTACAACTTACAACAAAGTCAAAACAAAACAAGACCAAACCCTCCTTATTGGGTGAAAGAAAGAAAAAAATAAATGCCCGAACCATATCAATACATCACATAACCCAATAACCAGAAAATCATAAAAACATTAACTGACATCGGTAATCAACCGTTATCTACTAGATCAATGCCCCATCTCTATAAAATTTCTTCATTTTCTTTCGTTCTCATTGACTTTCTCTTACTTTTCGTCATCAAGAATTTAACATCCATCTCCACATAGTTCCAACGCTGAAATTTGTCTATCACTTTTCCATCATGTACTCTGGCATTTCTTTCCATCCATATGTGGTAGATAATTGTGACAAAACTGCAGGCAGCAAGATCTTTGATTTGATTTGCAGTTTTGAATAACTCAGAAATGTCAATCGCTACCTCTTCTATCGGCAACGAGCTGTTCAGATTCATTCCTAGTTTGAGTTTACTTCGAGTCCAGAGGAATGCTGAGTATGGGCATTGAAAGAACAGGTGATTTCTACTCTCTGGCTCTCGATTACATAACACACATGTAGGATCAACAGAAAATCCCCATTCCATCTGTTTGTCTTTGGTTGGTATTCTATTTAGGATTATCTTGTATGTGCATAAACTCATTTTAGGGCTGTTACAGTGGTTCCATACAATTTTAGCCCAAATATTAGGCTGAAAATGTCTTCTAGTGCTATCCCATGCAGAATAGAAAGTGAAACCATTTGGCTTGTGATTCCAGCTCCAATAATCAGAACCATGCGTTGTAGACAATTGAACTTCATTAATTTGGTTTACTTGTCAAGTAAAATGTAGGGTTTGTGGCCTTAATGTGTTGTTCTGTATTATACTACTGACCTTCAAGTTGTCTCCTCCATTTAAACCAATAGCATCCCACCCAAGGATATTGACCAACAATTCATTGTTAATCCAGGGGTCGTTCCATAGCAGTGTGTCTTGTCCATCAACTATGTTTCTTTGAATGTGTTGTAGCCCTTTTTGTCTATGCTTAAGGATAGATTTCCAAGTGCAGGAACTGTTGTTATCTATCTCCACTGTCCAGAAGTGTTTATCTTTACAATATCTACTTCTCATCCAATTTGACCAAAGATTGTTGTTGTTTATGTAATGCCACAATAATTTGATAGCAGTAGCTGATCTAATATCCTCAAAATTTCGTAGGCCCACCCCTCCTTCTAGTTTTGGTCTGCACAATATGCCAGGCTATTTTATGCGTTCTGCCACCCCAGACAAAGTTTGCACATATCTTATTTATTTTATTGATTGTTGCAAGAGGTAGTTGGTATATCATCAACCAGTATAACACCATAGGTGTAATAACTGAGTGTATGAGTTCAATCCTTCCTGCCATTGATAAGAGTTTACAATCCCATCCATCCATTCTGTTTTGAATCCTATGAAGTAAATTTCCACAATCATTATAGTGAATATAATTGTAAGATAGAGGGACTCCCAGATATTTAATAGGTAGTATTCCTTCTTTCATATCCAATACGTTGAGAAGAGAGTTTCTGTTGGTCGCACCTCTACTGAAATAAGCTTTAGATTTCAAATTGTTTATATTTAGCCCTGTCAAACCTTTCAACTTCTGCAACATGTCTTTAAGAGCTTTAGCATGTTTATGCTTAGCTTTTGAAAATATCATGAGATCATCTACATACATGAGGTGAGTGACACATGGATCTAGATTATAGATAGGTTGAAATATGCCTGCTTTGTAAGCTTTATACAACATCAAAGACAGATATTCCATAGCTATGCAGAAAAGATAAGGAGAGAGGGGGTCACCCTGTCTCAACCCTCTGTTACTATGAATAAAACCTTTGGGGCTACCATTTACAATGATAGAGTAAGTAGGGGATGAGATACATTTTCTTATAAGTTTGATCAGTCTATATGGGAAACCCATCATGTTCAGCATGTGGCATACAAATTCCTTGTTAATCATATCATAAGCCTTTTGTAGATCAATCTTGAGACACATTTTATCACTGCCCTTTCTATTAAATTGTCTAATTTGTTCATGTGCTAGCAGGATATTTTCTGTAATGTGTCTACCTGGGATGAATGCTGACTGGTTCTCTGATATAAGGTGAGGTAAAAATGGCTTTATTCTATTGCATATGATTTTGGATATGATTTTGTATAACACATTACAACATGCAATTGGTCTATAATCAGAGATACTTACAGGCTGTTTGATTTTAGGTACAAGTGTGATGAAGGTATGGTTTAAACCTTTTTCAATTCTGCCTGTATTGAAAGCTTCTTGTATTAAATCCAAAATATCATACTTCAACTCATTCCAGTGAATTTTATAAAATTTTGCAGTGAATCCATCAGGGCCAGGGCTTTTGTCTTCTGGGATTGGGTAAACAGCTTTTTGGACCTCCTCAATCGTGATAAGAGATGTGAGTTTAGTTCTTCCCCTGTCATTTATTATATTCTTACATTGGATATCTGGGAAATAAGTAGGAAGAGGCTGTGATGAGTAAAAGATGGTAGTGTAATAATTAATTGCCTCAGATTCAATTTTATCAGCATCTTGTATTATTTCCCCATTGCTCATGATAATCTGATTCCAATTGTTGATATATCTCCTTTGTGACATCTTTGCATGGAAGAATTTAGTACATGAGTCTCCATCTGTCAGCCAATCGATCTTTTCTTTCTGTTTAGATTTTAGAAATTCTGCCTCATTTTGACTCTTCCGGTTAATATATACATTGCTGAGTTTTTCAAATAAGAGTGTATTAGTAGGGTTTGCATCACATTCTTTAAGGCATTTCTGATATTCTTCTTCATAAAATTTGAGAAGGTTACCCTCTTTACAATTTTTAGATTCCATTCTTTTAGCCTGTATTTGCATTCTGTAATAAATTTCATGAATTTGTGCATTTTTGAAGCTTGCCAGTTTGGGGATATTGACTGATAAATATCTAAAGCGTTTTGAAAACATTGCATATAGCCTTCTGTCAAGTACCAAGAGTTCACATACCTGAATGGAGTGTTTTTAAAAGTTTGGGCCTCTTTATTGAAACTGATAAATATTGGTATATGATCACTGATAGCATTAGAAACCCCAAATGATGTAATTCCAGGAATAGATCCCATTAATATGTGGTTACGTAGGACCTTATCAATTTTAGATGCTACCCCCTTCTTCCTCCAAGTGTATTTAAACCCTATAATCGGTAGTTCCAGTAAACCCACTCTAGCAATGCAATTATTAAATCCTTCTATTTGACTAAAAGGAACAACAGAACCCCCCTTCTTATCTGAAGGAGACAAGATATTATTAAAATCTCCTAATATGATCCATGGAGAATTCACCAATCTGGCTTCCTCAATTAAGTCTTCCCATAACTTATTTCTATCTTTAATGAAATTACTAGCATAAACATACGATATTCTACATGTAAATCCACCAGTGTTTACAGCTAGTATAGAGATGTGTCGAAAAGATTTTTTCTCCATTTGACAATTCCAAATATTCGAGTTCCAGATAACAAGAATATGACCTTTGCTACCACAGTCATTATTATCGATCATTTTCCAGTTATTATCTAATCTATGCCCCAATTTTTCTGTATTCATACCGCTTAGCTTATTTTCTAGTAAGCCAGCCATTGTTGGCTTATATTTTGTTAGGAATTTAATCACTTCGAATTGTTTACTCTTAGCATTTAAACCCCTAACATTCCAAGAAACAATGTTCATTATTTAATCTTACTTTGGCTCCTTGTATTTGCTTTAGGAGGAGCAGAGGTCAATTTTCCTTTTCTACTTTTAGAACTCTGTATGTTAGCTGTTTCAATTTCTTCATAGAATTTTTGGTTTTTATCCACGTAGTTCGAAACATCTTCCATTTTCTCTGGTTGTTTGTATTCTTTTTCTTCTCTGGCTAGATTTCTGATTAGTTCTTCTCCTTCAGAATCACTTAAATCTTCTATCAATCTTTCTGTAATTTGTTCACTAATGTGTACTGGTGTGATGTCTGGCCTATCATGTACTGAGGGAGTGGTATTAATATCCTTTGATTTTGATACATCTGTGCTCTTCTCATTTTGAGTGGAAGACATTTCATTTATAATATTTTTTTCCTGTTGTTTTTGTAACTGCAGGCATCTTAGGTTGACAAGAGACCATCAATTCCTTATTGCCATTAATTTCTAAGATTTCTGAATTTTCAGTTGTGGTCCTATTATGTGCAATAGGATTTTCTAATTCTTCATTTGTAGTTTCTACATCTTCCTGTATTATTTCTTTATTGGAATTTAAACATGTATTACCTGCTGATAGTTCTGCATTATTATTCTCTTCTGTTTGTTCTATATTGTTAATAATAACATTCTGTTCCGAGTTTGACTCACTGGCATTTTGTTCATTTACTTTTGGTACCCATTTTCCTTTACTTTTTATTTTGCATTGTTGAGTAGAGTGGACAAACACTTTACAATCTTTACAACTATTTGGTTTGTAAAGGTAGTCTACTTTTATCAATATCTCCTCCCCGGTATGCAGAATTGCTATCACTTCATTAGGAAATTCATCAGTTGCTTGCATTTCAACCAAATTTTTTGCAAATGCGATCCTAGATTCATCAGTAGTAATCTTGTCCATTTTAATTGGTTTTCCCAATACACTTGCTACAGCGCTCATTGCCTCTTTATCCCAGAGTTCTAGTTCTAGATTAGATAGTTTGATCCATATAGGTAGAGTTGTTAGAAGCTCTTTTCTAAATCTAGTGCCTATCACCCATTTCTTGAGAATGATAACTTTGTTGTCAAACAGATAAGGTCCTCCTTTTAGCACATTATCACAATCCAGTTTATTGTCAAAGCGTATTATGAAAAATCCATTTTCTCTTGATAACAGTTGAAACTTCCCTGAAGGTTTCCAGACTCATTCTATATATCCTTTTAAATGTAAATGATACGGTCTAGTTCCATAAACATAAAATATGATCGAATGTTCCCATTTGTCCTCTTCTCTCTTCACTGAGTTTTCTAAGATTAATGCTTTCTTCCTATTGTTATCCAAAAATGGTTCGATGTATTCTAGATCCAGAAATTCGTCATGTTTCTCCCCTATTCCCCCACTTTCTGCCTCCTTCCATGATTTCGAGTTCCCTGCTCTTATATCATTTTGTATCGACTTCCATTTGTTAACATCCTTATTAATGTCAATTAGATCGCCTTGAACCTGTGAGGTTCCAGATCTAGTTCGGGTTTGAACCCACCCAAATTTGGACCCCTGGCATGACGAACCACTGTGGTGGTTTTTTGATTGCCGTAGACAATCCGTCACGACCCAGGTCAGAGGATCCGATCAAATCCCCCGTTTCCTCCGAATATACTGCTTTCCCTTTGTTTCGATTCATATTCTTAACGGCATCTATTTGCGAAGTGCCTTGATCAGGTGGTCTTCCTCTATCTTTGTTAAAATCGCCAGTAGATTTAGATCCTTCAGCCGCCATTCCGACAAAGTTGATATTTAATTAAATTGTTTATCGTTATAAACCAATTAAAATAAATGATATAACTAGCCTATATTAAGTGGTAGAATGAAGCTTCAAATTTCATACGCTATATAGTAATGGCGAAAATAGTGGGAGCATGCCATGAGGCACCTGTTGATCGCGTCAAACTATGAAAACTGTTTTCATAAAACACACCAAACATTATTTACGAAATAATGACTGTTTTATAGTGTTAGCTGAAAATAGACATTATTTTGTTTCAACATGAATATTATGAATATTTGTTATGATATAAAACTATAATAGTTGTATTTGATTTGCATTGAAAAATACAGAAGTATCTAAATTTATTTGCAATTTTTTTGGAATTATTGACTAACCCAAGATTTAGAGAAATGATTCTTGGATTATATGATTACGAATCATATGGTTCTTGTTAATTATATCTCAAACAATTAAGAGCACAACACCCATATAGTTGGAGTGTGATATGAGTTGATGAACTCTGCGCATTAATACACATAGATGTATGCAGTCGCAAATCTATTAATACCAAAATGGTTCCACGTACTTCATTATACCCACTAATGAATTATCACTGACATAGACTTGTATATTTGATGCACGTGTAGTATGTCTACAATAATCTTATAGAGTATAAAACGAAAGTAAATAAAATAACATGCAATAGAAAATAAAATTAATTCAATGTGATCGAACATTGAGCATATTGGAAATGAGTTCCCAACATATCTGAAAAATGAATAAAGGTTCAATCTCAAAAGTCACTGCTCCTTATGATACATAATGATGTATCGATGTAGAGTAATTGAACTTTGTTGAACGAAGTATGATTAACTGTGAGTGAAGTCAAGTTAACTTCTTCTATAAGGTCATGTACTTAAGAATAGTAAACGGGGTTAAAATTAATTTCATCTAAATATTGGTTTACAAAATCATACAAGATAAGAGTTATAAGAAACCCCAACAATCATACAAGATAAGAGTTATAAGAACCCCAACATAGCCTCGGCCAAGGAGTTGGGAGGTTGTGCGAATCAAAAGACTATATAAAATAATTTTTCGTGAGGGATCTTGTATGAATCACCTTAAAAGGTGTTTGGGAAGAACCTTCGTTGGATGACCAGCTTATATTTTGAACATAGGTTTTGTAAACTAAAGCCAAATCAGTTTTATATATAAGGAATTCATGAAGTGTTTATGAATATATTCCATTGCACTGAAAAACAACTGTTGTTTCCAAATACAACTTCGTAGTAAAGGAATTTCTTTTAGGAATTATTGGTAGTAAAATGGATTTGGATACGATCCTAGGATAAAAAGGATTATAAGGGATTAAATGAAATTAACCAAACCTGAATAAACACAATGCATTAGAATGCCTAATAAGCATTCTTGCACGTTGAAGTGAAACTAAGAGTTTCTTATCAATGTCGAGAATAGATAATCTCAAAAGTTATTTAAACCATTAAGAGCATTGACACTACAATAAGGAGTGATGTGAAAGTTCGGAATAGATTTCAAGTTCATATCAAAATATGTCTTTGATAGTTGTACCTGAAGGGAATGATCCATCAGTCACATGAGCAAGATTATTGTAGTTGGAACACAACGAACAAAGTTGATAAGAATTACATCATAAATTTCAATTATTGAAATTAGCGTAATAGATTTATTATTCAACATGCTCAAGTTAATTCAAATTTACTCACAAAATTATAGCTTGGTCAAACTTAGTGTTATGGTATGCACATGTTGAAATGGAAAATTCTAAACAGTGATTTAGAATAGATTGTTTGCACATAACAACAAAGTGTCTCGGAGTCAATGAGAGCGATATTGAGTTTGTGGGTTATTTAGATATGATCCAGGAAATGATACGAAGGTATCATTCTGTAAGCATCAGCATTGAATAAGTATTTTGATAGAAATATCAAATAGTTTGATTTCAATCAAAACGCAAAGGAAACGTGTGTCCATAACCAAAAGAAAGACCCACTAATAGGTACATAGATATTTCTAGACTATGAGTGGACAACAAACTGCTAATTGTTAATGATATACTTATATTATAAACAGTAATGCTTAGGTTGTTTAATACTCGATGTTGGATTTGTAAATTATATCTTTCACAGTAAGTATAAAGGATATTGGGAATGTCCCAACCGATATGCAAAGACATCATATTAAAATGTTTAATACAGAATATATAATATAAATTCCTTATGTATTGACAATAGGAACTATTATACATGTTGTATTGTCTACAATATCATATTTTGCTTACATATTTGATGAATGAAGCAAATATCAAATCCAAATTGAGGTCACTACATAGTAGTTTAGAGTACTATCGTATATTTATGAAATGCTAGAGAATTGTTTAAAGAAACAACGAACACCTTATGAACGAGTGTATAAACTCAAACTTCAAGAGTGATATTTTTTATAATCTGTCTATATTAAATTCATGTTCAAACCTTAATTAAAAAGCTTTAATTTGGAAATGTTTCAAGCAAAAGGTTATGGCTGATTCGATGAAAGGCTAAGTACATCGCCTTGAATAGTTCCGCAATAAAAGCAACATAAATAAATATAAATGAAAAAATTTATAACTGAGCTAAGGGTGATTCCAATTATTAAGAATACTCCATCATTGTTATATGATAACAATTTAATGATAAGAGCTCACTGGAAGTTGAGAAACATACTCTGAGTAGTTCCATATGATAAAGGTAGTTTATTAACATCAGAGAGAGCAGATTAACAGAGTAATTAATTATACCAACATAGCAGATTCATTCATGAAAGATCTAACTCGATCGGTTCTCATCAAACTGGTTGACTGGATGGAATAGGGATTCCCTAACTAATCCAAAGTGCAAGTAAAAGAATGATAGAGTTAGAGGAATGACCTAGGGAAAGTTATATAATTTGTTATATATATCTGACTCAATAAGCGATCTTGTTTGAAATAAAAGGTGTTTTCATTCTATTATATATTTTATATAACACGTTATATAAGTAAGTAATTTAATTGAAAGTGTATTTGATAGAAAATCCATAAATGGTATGTTTCGTGATAGTAGTTAAAGTGCATTGTTATCATGAGTGATTTATCACAATAACATAAACATACCGTTTATATATTCCTAGTCGAGATGTATCGAGACAGGATATCGATGCATCCATTGAGCACAGAGTATGTAACATTCTTCAAATGTTGGGAAGTGTATTAATTTTGATTGCTGGAGGTACCAAGGGGTTACATATCTTATTGGATATTTATGGAATGACTCATTCGATAGTTTTCTATTAGTCAATACAACTAAGGTCAAAAGAAATATCGATGTAACAAAATTACACAGGTCTCTCGATTTGAGAATACTATTGATCTTCAATGCAGAAGTTCCGCTTTTATTATAGTTAATTTATAGCATGGCATCCATTGAACTACTATATTTGGATCGAGTGAAACATTAGAAGTGAAACACTATTCAAGAGAGGATTCTTCTCCTTAGGTATACGAGGTTAGTATCACGGTCAACTTAACTCAAAGTCAAAGTCTATGGCCAGAACATTTTTGTTAATAATAATTATTATTATTGGACCAAGGATGTAACAATACGGATTTTCGTTCTCCGAAAATTCGACATCGACACTCACTTTATCGACTGCCGAGGAATCGAAGGCCGGAAATACGGAATGTTATGGGTTTTTAAAAAGAAAAGAAAAGAAAGAAGAGAGAAAAAGAAGAAACAAGAAGATAGAAAATTTTAAAAATAGAAGAAATAGAAAGAAAAAGAGAATAGAGGAAAAAGAAAACAAAAGACAGAAAAGAAAATAGAGAATTTGAAAATAGAAGATAGAAGCATTTTAATAATAGAACGGACAGAAAGGAAACAACAGAACAACAACAGAATCTCACAATTCGCAGCGGAACAACATATAATAATAAATGAATAATCTTTAAACAAAGAACTATATCAGTTATTACATTATCATCATATTACATCATATCATATCATCAGAGTGTACAACAACATACATCAACAAACAGTGCAGCGGAAAAAGAAATACTATATAAGTAATATGCCATGCCATCCAGCTTGCCTCCAGCAAATCCAGAATATCCAGAATATCCTGATAAACCTAACTCTTAACTGCCCGTGTGGAAATTGGTGGGCACCCAGAGTTTAGGAAGGAAAACAATAAACTCCAAGTCAGTCATGTGACTGGTGTGAGAACTCAAAACAGTTTATTTAACTTTAAAATCAAAATAGAGGAATATTTTTAATCAATTCGCAATGCTTTTAAAAAATGAGACTACCATAAGGCCTCCCGCACACACACACAATGCAAACGCAGAATCGGAGGAGATTTCTCCTTATGATAGTCAAAGATGCTTGATACGCATTTAAAATAATATTTGATATTATTATTAGTGCATAGTGTAGGAAAAATTCATTTCGAAGGTAGAATATAAATCTTAGCCAACATACGACCATTATCGTATGCCTACTATAGCTACTATCCAAACAGTGGTGACCACCATAAGTGAATAGCAGGTTCTACAACTAATACCGTACAAGTTTCGTATTGGGAATTGGATTTCCAACAAATGGTCAGGCTAAGGAACTTCCTACTGCCACATGGGATCGCCTCTGGCTGGACGTCCC
Source organism: Allium cepa (assembly GCA_030765085.1). Taxonomy (NCBI): domain Eukaryota; kingdom Viridiplantae; phylum Streptophyta; class Magnoliopsida; order Asparagales; family Amaryllidaceae; genus Allium; species Allium cepa. The sequence continues at coordinate 890,803,683 of CM060929.1, forward strand.
GAGAACTTAACCAGCTCTCTGCCAACACAAGGCCGGGTTACCTTTATCACTAGGTAACTACTACACGAATATGGCATCCCCCGGTCCCATCGGACCTTTAACCGAGCGCTCGTCACCAACAACACCACACAGAAATAGATATAGTGTATCAACATGAGTAAGTATCTGGGCTCCATACCATGATACCACCCTTTCCAGAAGGAAATGCACATACCCTAAAGGGAGCTACCCCTCATAACCTTGCCGCATCTTTCCTGTTTTGACCATTAACGGGATGTGAGGCTCGATGAATTCACGTCCACAAAAACACACTTTGTACAAAAAGCCGTGCTTTGGGTCAACAAATGATCAACACAATGATCACTAAGATAGACGATCAAATAAATGATCCTATCACAAATAATCAACACAATGATCATTTCAGCATCACTCAGCATGTCACATTACCAAAATGGGATATATCGCTGATAACTTCAACTATATAACCTTTGAGCTCGTACGTCTCAAAGAAGGGTGTTAAGCAAAGAATAAATTCTCCGCCACCAACAGAAATATATTTGAAAGAAATCGGCTTTATATCTCAAATTGTAATGTCAGGCATACAATCCATACAAGTCTGTTCCGGGCTCGAACAGAACCGAAGGCACTTCTTACGAAGCCCTTGCAATACGGGTATTCACAATCCCGATCGAATTTCCCATCACTTAGGAGATCTCTATACCAGGAGCTACCCAGTGCAGAGACAATCGATAGGTCATCCTATCGCTCTCGCAAATACCGGTCTTCAACACCGATCTTCAAATGCAATTCACAACGACGTATCACATATTCGGAATGGGTTATACGACCCCATGGTCCTTTCCCGGTTAACCCGAATAGTGAGCGCTTATTCAAAAATAAGTGTGCATTCAAATTCAATCAATTCACATCAAATACCCATTCAAAGGGAAATATTGATAGTCGGTTATTTAACTATCAATTGATATGCACACATCACCAGATTCCAAATAATTTTCCAAATTATTTATTTTCCAAAATATCTTTACAAGATATAAAATTCCAACACTTCAAAAATAAATCAATATTTATTTTCAAACAAATTTCACTTTCACATGTAAATTCCATAATGAATTTATATTTCAAAATATTCATGCATATACGATTTCAATTATTCATTTTCAATTTATCTTCAAAAAGATAAATTCTCTATATTCACTTCACATTGGAAAACATTTCCATACTTATTAAATAAGTAATTCACAATCATTTATTTTCAACACTTAGAAAATATTCAATATACTTAAATCGAATTAAGTATATATTTCATTCTTCAAGGAAATCATTCTCTTTAACATATTTATTTGGGCCAAAACGAATGTTGCGTAAAACATCGTTACGACGTCCCAAAATCACTAGTATAGGAATTCTGAATTAAAATAGATACATAAATCCCAATACTATTCAAAACATTTCCTTTCGGAAATCATTTACTATAACAACAGTGTTATAGTCCACCATTTCCTTTTATTTCTCGAAACATCTATTTCAACAATAAATGTTGAAATCTATGGTTTCGAATCTCAACACATTTTAAAACATCGTTAGATCGTTTTAATTCTGTTTAAAATATCACATTCTAAAACATTTTCTTTAACGTATTATTTACTATTCAAAAACGTGAATATACTACATTAACAAATTTCATCATTTCTATTCACTTTAACTTAAAGGATTATTCACTGTTTACAACGTGAATATAACTCCATTAATAGGTTATAACAATTAACTTATCAAAATAAGTCGTTTGCGAATTTATAAAACAACGTTTATAAATTCCATTTCTATTTATTTATAAAAACTTCCTTTTTATAAATTCCTTTATTAACCTATTCCAGTTTATAACTAAATTATAAACTAAACGTTCATATTATAAGTTAAATACTTATAAAACGATTATTTTACAAAATCGTTCTTTTAAAGACTTTTCAATTTATAAACCTTATAACTTATAAGATTTATTTATTTAATCAATCTATTCTTCAAATAATTTCACCAAATTTATAAATCTTACTATTTATAAATTTCATTTATAACTTCACAGTTTATAATTCTATAAATTTCATTCATTAATGAAATTCATTTTCACTTAATTCAAACACTTATAAAAACTCGTTTTATAATGTCCATAATTCAATTTATAAATATCCATTTATAAATCTCTTAATATAAATTAATTTATATTATTATTTTAAAACGTCTTTAAATTACTTTATAATATCACCATTTCGATTTATAAAATAATCAAATTTCATAAATCCTATATTTAAACTTTTAATAATAAACTCAAAAATCCAGTTTAAACTATTTTATAAAGTCATTAGTTCATATTTCTCAAAAATCGACTTTTAATCGTATTTCTAAAAATCAGCTTTTTAACTATATTTCACAAAAACCATAATTTTTATAACTTTAAAAATTATAACGTTTATTTATTTATAATGGCTCAATTCCAGAAATAAAGTATATTTTCAAAAATCATTTTAAAGATCATTTTAAAATCCCAAAATCTGGGTCCAATGATGCTACACATCAAATAGTCAATCACGACTAACAACGATATCATATATCGATATGATAATCCATCAAATATCAAAATATCTGAAATAAAATAAATACTGTTGAGGAATCCAGTTGGATCCCTCCAACCTGTTTCCTGCATCCAAAAACATTAGCACAATACCAATTTCGCTCCAGTACGAAATTATCGCGGTACATGTTTTTAATAAATATTATCCGCTTAATAACGGCGTAATAGGGTCTCATCCGCTAAACCAAAAATGCGGGAAATCAATCAACTGCAATATATACATATGCCAATATATATATATTGATATTATATATAATACCAATTTCACTGTTTATGAAATATTCGCGGTATATGTTTATATTAAATAACATCCGCTTAATAACGGCGCATAATGTCTATTTTAACAATCAATAATTTACAGTCATCATTCAAACATGCATTCAAATATTTTAAATCTAATTATTTAAAATAAAATCGAAATCTATTCGATTGAGTGAGAAGTTCTCACCTTGGTTTTAAATTCCGTTTAAGCTTTTATTTCGAATAAAATTAAACGCGCGTTTAATTTTACCCGAAATTCTCACTAACTCCAAACGACTCCAAACCAACTCCATCGCGTAGTGCTCGTCCATACGATTCCAACGCAAAAAATCTCGTCCGAAACGGACCTCGTACGAAAGAGTTATGATTTTTATAAGATTGTATACAAATTTTAAACTAAAATTTACAAATCTTTTTATATAAATCTCAACTTTCATCTGGGCCGTAGATCCCAAGCCTGCAACATCTCCACCCTAGAACGCAACCATCTCCTTCCTCTCACGCATCTTCTACAGACAATTACTCGTATGGCCGAACCCATTATTAGCATTTAGGGTTAAACATTGCAAACTCCACTCACGTTTATACTCGATCACAACTCTGCCATGACGAAGCCCTCTCTCCAAGCTATACTCGGCTCCAACCTGGGCACGCTCGGCCTCATCATGTGCCTCGTATGGCGTGCGCAACTTGCTGCCTTCCTGGTCGATTTGCCGTTGATTCATTGATTTGTTTTAGATCATAGCCGTTGGATCTGTAGATCACAACGTGCTCTTCAACTTTCATGTTAGAAGTTTTCTCTAATTGTTAGTGGATTGGAAGATTTTTGGTGATGAAGATGGAGCATTTCAGGCCCTTGAATTTGGTGGAGGCGGCTGCTAGGGTTTTAGTTTATTTTTTTTTTTATTTTTATGAAGGGGGTGTCTCTATTTATAAGAAAACCAATCGCAAACACTATTCATCCCGGGAATTCCGAACTCCGATTTAGACGCCGTAACCAGCGTACCTAGGGTTTATCCCGCGTTCCGGACACAATGGAACAGGTTTCGGAAGCTAATTCGGAAGTATGTGCGAGTTATGGCTGAAAACGTTCAATTTAAATTAAACCGATTTAAGTCGATTTCTAGGCGTTTTAATTTGTACCGGACAAACGGTAAATCCAATTGACTTGAAATTTGAAACCTTACAATAATATCACATTACGGATCCGATGAAACTGGTTTCGTCGAATTCCGAGACTTTTTGAAAAATGGCTATTTTGACTCGCCAAATTTAAATTAAAAATAAATCGATGCGTTTCGAGCTGCCACGCTCAAACGATAACTCCGATTGACACGAAATTTGAAATCCGGTAATAACTAACTATTACGGATCCAATGGAATTGGTTTCGTTCAATTCTGAGACTGTTCAAAAATTGACTATTTTACAGTCGATTATTTAATATTAAAATATTCAATTTTCACAAATTAACTTCTAATTCGATTTTAAAAGTTCTAAAATATTTCTATAACTCCAGTATGATTAAATAAAATTTTACAAATTATTTTCAATCATATTTAACTCAATTTTTAATTATTTTCATAATTTAACGTATTAAATTATCGATTTAATTATTCAATTAAATCCAAAAATTCAAATAAAAATTTATTTGACTTATAAATTCACTTATTAATATTTAAAATTAATTAAATACTCATATTTTAATTAATAAAAATTCTGGGTCGTTACAATCTTTCCCCCTTAAAAGAATTTCGTCCTCGAAATTACAAGTAAGAAAATTACAGAATCTATTAATTTTCCCAAAATTTATAATTAAACTTTTTACAATTCTTTACTAAGTTTTCAAATCGTGCTTAGTTATTTTTTTCAAAAACAAACTATATCATTTAACTTTCAATTCCAAAATTCAAAGTTATAATTTTCAAAAATTTTCCAAATTTTCTCAAAATTTTTCTAACGCCTTAAATTTTCGGAAAAATTCGCCATAGTCTCCTTTGCGCGGCTCGATCCGAAAAAAAAAATGACAGTATATATATCACAAATATACATCTCATCAAGTAATGAGGCATCCCGAAGGGAAAAAAGTGTAAAAGTACGATATTTAATCCGAGATATGTACCTTATACTTTATTAGCAAGCATATATGGCTAATATAGCGCAAAAGCGAGCTCCAAATGCGAAGCAACGCGATCCGCACCTACTCAACACTTAACAAACAACATGAGAACATGCACATATGCAAATAATCTCAATATACAACATATAGTAACATATCAACTATATATATCACATAGCAAATGCAACAATAGCAATATATATTCAACCATCATCCAATTACCATTCAACAAATTCATAACCAATATATTCATTCATATTTTCATTCATATACAATGAATTGGTTTTCACTTTAAATCACATTTGATTTGTTTACATTGGATTTACTAACATTCATTCTCAATTCTAATTAGTTTCAATTTGTTAACATTCACTAATTAAATCCCATTCACATTCAATTCTATTCAAATTTATTTACTTCTAATTTGAATTCAATTTCATAGTTTTCAATTTCATTAACTCTTAATGACTTTTATACAATCATATAACAATCATATAACAACCAATTTATATTAATTACAACCAAATTCTTTTCACTTATATTCATTCAATTTGGTTTAACATTAAATTGATTTCCATTCCAATTTATTCAACTTCTAATAACATTAGATTTTAATGAATTAACACTTTTATTCATTATTTCATATCAATTATTCACATTCAATTTATTATCAATTCAATTCATTACAAGGTTGAATTCTATTTATATACTCAAGTTCATATCCATTTAATCCACTTGATTATTTACAACTCATATTCATATAATTTTACTTCTTGTATATATAAGTTTATTTCACAATTGTAATTCACTTTAATTATAGCTCAATTCTTATAATTCTTTTGCTTATACAATTATTCTTTTATTTAGATTATTCAAACAACTTAACAATCACTTATATACACTTTAATAATTCTGAAAAATTATTCCTTTATATATAAAATATAATCAAGGAAAAATTATTTCATTTACCCAATTTTAAAAACAATATTGTGTCGAATTGTTCTATTCAAGTGTTTAGAAACCCCTTCGGCATAGTCTTGCGGACCACGCTGACGAAAGTTCATATGCCACTCAATAACCCAATCATCACAATATAAAACAATTTTATATACACTAACAAATACGCTCTCATAGCTATTATTACACTCAAACTCATTCTAGAGTACTGCTGACTCTATCTCTAATGAATTATACCCTACAGAACCATGGTTGTCGCTTAACCATAAGCTCTGATACCAAATGTAACGCCACGGATTTTCGTTCTCCGAAAATACGACATCGATACTCGCTTTATCGACTGCCGAGAAATCAAAGGCCGAAAACCGAGATGTTATGGGTTTTAAAAAGAATTTAAGAAAAGAAAAGGTAGAAGAAGAAGGTAGATAGATAATAGAGAGAAAAGAAGATAGAAAATTTTTAGAATAGAAGAAATAGAAAGAAAAAGAGAATAGAGGAAAAAGAAAACAAAAGACAGAAAAGAAAATAGAGAATTTGAAAATAGAAGATAGAAGCATTTTAATAATAGAACGGACAGAAAGGAAACAACAGAACAACAACAGAATCTCACAATTCGCAGCGGAACAACATATAATAATAAATGAATAATCTTTAAACAAAGAACTATATCAGTTATTACATTATCATCATATTACATCATATCATATCATCAGAGTGTACAACAACATACATCAACAAACAGTGCAGCGGAAAAAGAAATACTATATAAGTAATATGCCATGCCATCCAGCTTGCCTCCAGCAAATCCAGAATATCCAGAATATCCTGATAAACCTAACTCTTAACTGCCCGTGTGGAAATTGGTGGGCACCCAGAGTTTAGGAAGGAAAACAATAAACTCCAAGTCAGTCATGTGACTGGTGTGAGAACTCAAAACAGTTTATTTAACTTTAAAATCAAAATAGAGGAATATTTTTAATCAATTCGCAATGCTTTTAAAAAATGAGACTACCATAAGGCCTCCCGCACACACACACAATGCAAACGCAGAATCGGAGGAGATTTCTCCTTATGATAGTCAAAGATGCTTGATACGCATTTAAAATAATATTTGATATTATTATTAGTGCATAGTGTAGGAAAAATTCATTTCGAAAGTAGAATATAAATCTTAGCCAACATACGACCATTATCGTATGCCTACTATAGCTACTATCCAAACAGTGGTGACCACCATAAGTGAATAGCAGGTTCTACAACTAATACCGTACAAGTTTCGTATTGGGAATTGGATTTCCAACAAATGGTCAGGCTAAGGAACTTCCTACTGCCACATGGGATCGCCTCTGGCTGGACGTCCCGAGAACTTAACCAGCTCTCTGCCAACACAAGGCCGGGTTACCTTTATCACTAGGTAACTACTACACGAATATGGCATCCCCCGGTCCCATCGGACCTTTAACCGAGCGCTCGTCACCAACAACACCACACAGAAATAGATATAGTGTATCAACATGAGTAAGTATCTGGGCTCCATACCATGATACCACCCTTTCCAGAAGGAAATGCACATACCCTAAAGGGAGCTACCCCTCATAACCTTGCCGCATCTTTCCTGTTTTGACCATTAACGGGATGTGAGGCTCGATGAATTCACGTCCACAAAAACACACTTTGTACAAAAAGCCGTGCTTTGGGTCAACAAATGATCAACACAATGATCACTAAGATAGACGATCAAATAAATGATCCTATCACAAATAATCAACACAATGATCATTTCAGCATCACTCAGCATGTCACATTACCAAAATGGGATATATCGCTGATAACTTCAACTATATAACCTTTGAGCTCGTACGTCTCAAAGAAGGGTGTTAAGCAAAGAATAAATTCTCCGCCACCAACAGAAATATATTTGAAAGAAATCGGCTTTATATCTCAAATTGTAATGTCAGGCATACAATCCATACAAGTCTGTTCCGGGCTCGAACAGAACCGAAGGCACTTCTTACGAAGCCCTTGCAATACGGGTATTCACAATCCCGATCGAATTTCCCATCACTTAGGAGATCTCTATACCAGGAGCTACCCAGTGCAGAGACAATCGATAGGTCATCCTATCGCTCTCGCAAATACCGGTCTTCAACACCGATCTTCAAATGCAATTCACAACGACGTATCACATATTCGGAATGGGTTATACGACCCCATGGTCCTTTCCCGGTTAACCCGAATAGTGAGCGCTTATTCAAAAATAAGTGTGCATTCAAATTCAATCAATTCACATCAAATACCCATTCAAAGGGAAATATTGATAGTCGGTTATTTAACTATCAATTGATATGCACACATCACCAGATTCCAAATAATTTTCCAAATTATTTATTTTCCAAAATATCTTTACAAGATATAAAATTCCAACACTTCAAAAATAAATCAATATTTATTTTCAAACAAATTTCACTTTCACATGTAAATTCCATAATGAATTTATATTTCAAAATATTCATGCATATACGATTTCAATTATTCATTTTCAATTTATCTTCAAAAAGATAAATTCTCTATATTCACTTCACATTGGAAAACATTTCCATACTTATTAAATAAGTAATTCACAATCATTTATTTTCAACACTTAGAAAATATTCAATATACTTAAATCGAATTAAGTATATATTTCATTCTTCAAGGAAATCATTCTCTTTAACATATTTATTTGGGCCAAAACGAATGTTGCGTAAAACATCGTTACGACGTCCCAAAATCACTAGTATAGGAATTCTGAATTAAAATAGATACATAAATCCCAATACTATTCAAAACATTTCCTTTCGGAAATCATTTACTATAACAACAGTGTTATAGTCCACCATTTCCTTTTATTTCTCGAAACATCTATTTCAACAATAAATGTTGAAATCTATGGTTTCGAATCTCAACACATTTTAAAACATCGTTAGATCGTTTTAATTCTGTTTAAAATATCACATTCTAAAACATTTTCTTTAACGTATTATTTACTATTCAAAAACGTGAATATACTACATTAACAAATTTCATCATTTCTATTCACTTTAACTTAAAGGATTATTCACTGTTTACAACGTGAATATAACTCCATTAATAGGTTATAACAATTAACTTATCAAAATAAGTCGTTTGCGAATTTATAAAACAACGTTTATAAATTCCATTTCTATTTATTTATAAAAACTTCCTTTTTATAAATTCCTTTATTAACCTATTCCAGTTTATAACTAAATTATAAACTAAACGTTCATATTATAAGTTAAATACTTATAAAACGATTATTTTACAAAATCGTTCTTTTAAAGACTTTTCAATTTATAAACCTTATAACTTATAAGATTTATTTATTTAATCAATCTATTCTTCAAATAATTTCACCAAATTTATAAATCTTACTATTTATAAATTTCATTTATAACTTCACAGTTTATAATTCTATAAATTTCATTCATTAATGAAATTCATTTTCACTTAATTCAAACACTTATAAAAACTCGTTTTATAATGTCCATAATTCAATTTATAAATATCCATTTATAAATCTCTTAATATAAATTAATTTATATTATTATTTTAAAACGTCTTTAAATTACTTTATAATATCACCATTTCGATTTATAAAATAATCAAATTTCATAAATCCTATATTTAAACTTTTAATAATAAACTCAAAAATCCAGTTTAAACTATTTTATAAAGTCATTAGTTCATATTTCTCAAAAATCGACTTTTAATCGTATTTCTAAAAATCAGCTTTTTAACTATATTTCACAAAAACCATAATTTTTATAACTTTAAAAATTATAACGTTTATTTATTTATAATGGCTCAATTCCAGAAATAAAGTATATTTTCAAAAATCATTTTAAAGATCATTTTAAAATCCCAAAATCTGGGTCCAATGATGCTACACATCAAATAGTCAATCACGACTAACAACGATATCATATATCGATATGATAATCCATCAAATATCAAAATATCTGAAATAAAATAAATACTGTTGAGGAATCCAGTTGGATCCCTCCAACCTGTTTCCTGCATCCAAAAACATTAGCACAATACCAATTTCGCTCCAGTACGAAATTATCGCGGTACATGTTTTTAATAAATATTATCCGCTTAATAACGGCGTAATAGGGTCTCATCCGCTAAACCAAAAATGCGGGAAATCAATCAACTGCAATATATACATATGCCAATATATATATTGATATTATATATAATACCAATTTCACTGTTTATGAAATATTCGCGGTATATGTTTATATTAAATAACATCCGCTTAATAACGGCGCATAATGTCTATTTTAACAATCAATAATTTACAGTCATCATTCAAACATGCATTCAAATATTTTAAATCTAATTATTTAAAATAAAATCGAAATCTATTCGATTGAGTGAGAAGTTCTCACCTTGGTTTTAAATTCCGTTTAAGCTTTTATTTCGAATAAAATTAAACGCGCGTTTAATTTTACCCGAAATTCTCACTAACTCCAAACGACTCCAAACCAACTCCATCGCGTAGTGCTCGTCCATACGATTCCAACGCAAAAAATCTCGTCCGAAACGGACCTCGTACGAAAGAGTTATGATTTTTATAAGATTGTATACAAATTTTAAACTAAAATTTACAAATCTTTTTATATAAATCTCAACTTTCATCTGGGCCGTAGATCCCAAGCCTGCAACATCTCCACCCTAGAACGCAACCATCTCCTTCCTCTCACGCATCTTCTACAGACAATTACTCGTATGGCCGAACCCATTATTAGCATTTAGGGTTAAACATTGCAAACTCCACTCACGTTTATACTCGATCACAACTCTGCCATGACGAAGCCCTCTCTCCAAGCTATACTCGGCTCCAACCTGGGCACGCTCGGCCTCATCATGTGCCTCGTATGGCGTGCGCAACTTGCTGCCTTCCTGGTCGATTTGCCGTTGATTCATTGATTTGTTTTAGATCATAGCCGTTGGATCTGTAGATCACAACGTGCTCTTCAACTTTCATGTTAGAAGTTTTCTCTAATTGTTAGTGGATTGGAAGATTTTTGGTGATGAAGATGGAGCATTTCAGGCCCTTGAATTTGGTGGAGGCGGCTGCTAGGGTTTTAGTTTATTTTATTTTTTTATTTTTTATGAAGGGGGTGTCTCTATTTATAAGAAAACCAATCGCAAACACTATTCATCCCGGGAATTCCGAACTCCGATTTAGACGCCGTAACCAGCGTACCTAGGGTTTATCCCGCGTTCCGGACACAATGGAACAGGTTTCGGAAGCTAATTCGGAAGTATGTGCGAGTTATGGCTGAAAACGTTCAATTTAAATTAAACCGATTTAAGTCGATTTCTAGGCGTTTTAATTTGTACCGGACAAACGGTAAATCCAATTGACTTGAAATTTGAAACCTTACAATAATATCACATTACGGATCCGATGAAACTGGTTTCGTCGAATTCCGAGACTTTTTGAAAAATGGCTATTTTGACTCGCCAAATTTAAATTAAAAATAAATCGATGCGTTTCGAGCTGCCACGCTCAAACGATAACTCCGATTGACACGAAATTTGAAATCCGGTAATAACTATTACGGATCCAATGGAACTGGTTTCGTTCAATTCTGAGACTGTTCAAAAATTGACTATTTTACAGTCGATTATTTAATATTAAAATATTCAATTTTCACAAATTAACTTCTAATTCGATTTTAAAAGTTCTAAAATATTTCTATAACTCCAGTATGATTAAATAAAATTTTACAAATTATTTTCAATCATATTTAACTCAATTTTTAATTATTTTCATAATTTAACGTATTAAATTATCGATTTAATTATTCAATTAAATCCAAAAATTCAAATAAAAATTTATTTGACTTATAAATTCACTTATTAATATTTAAAATTAATTAAATACTCATATTTTAATTAATAAAAATTCTGGGTCGTTACAAAGGACTTTATGTTTGGACTATAGAATTGAATATGGACGACATTAAAATTTTAACTATTACCAAATTCCATAATCCAAAATGAAAAAGTTATGATAAAGAGAATCGGAGTAAATGATTATCACTACTAGATAATGCTTAAATAAGTAAAATTAGATTTTACCAAAAATGTGTGAGCGATAAATTCAGCCAATGCCACATCATTAGCTAAGGTGACGTGTAAGCGCTCATATTCAAATTGTTCAATATTCAACACTGACTAAAATTACACCTTTGAGTCGCACAGCCTTAATGATGAATACTCTGAATAAACCACACGATTTAAATTTATAATTATTGTAAATTAACGTAATTAATTAATATTTATTAAATATTGATTATTAAATTTTATTTTATTTATTATTATACCATTGGCATTTAATAAGGTGCACAACTAAAGTTATAAACGCACGTATTGATATATGATACTGATAGATTATTTAAATTGGATTCAAACAAATTAAATGTTAAGTGGGGTTAGGATCACTTAAGGCCCATAATTCCTCTATGTTTGGCCGACCACATAAGAGAGAGAGGATAAGTTCCAAAAAGAATTAATTAAGGGGAAAGAATAATATAAAAAGCAAAATAGTCCCTATAAATTGTGCATTGATTGCCTTCTTTATGTCATTTTTTCATAACCTTTTGGCTATTCATTCCATTCAGTAACTTTTTTGGTTCCCTCCTTCCTCTTTGATGGCTCAAAATATAAGAGCTTCCACTGCTTCAAAAATTCCTAAAATCAAATACAAATCAAATCTATTCATTAAAGATGGTTTATCCATCTTGATCCTTGCAAAATCCGGAGGCTGATTTCTGAATCTAGGAGCTTTGGTTCAATATTCAAGATGTGATTTGTTGACTACATCCAAAGGTAATTTTCTTATTTGAATTCACCTATGTATTTATATCATCTGATATAATTAGACTTTGTGTGATTCACCTCAAGTTTTAATTATTCATCTTGCCACATGTAAAGTAAACCTCCCTTATGTCTATTTGATTAAAACATGTTTATTGTATTGTTTGGAATCAGATCTATATAAGTTATTATTTCCCCGTATTCTTTAGATCTATAAATTCTTATCACAAATTTAAACATGCCTACTTTGTCCTAATTTCTTTTATTTTATTTTTGAAAATTATGAAAACGAAAATTGATTTTGAATAAGATTTTTTATATATAATTATATAGCATTTACCTACTCAAAGGCAAATGAATTATATATTTTAAGTTATCTACTGTCCTTTGAAATTGATCATTAATTCTATATGGTAAATACCTACATATAACTGTTTCAATCCTTGTTCATAATAACCTTGATTTAAGAGTAATGAATGCACTTTAGTGCAAATTTGATTCCTTGTTGTTTTCTATATTTAAAATCTCTTGTAAATCTAAAGCATTGTATCATTTCTAAATTAAAAAGCTTAATGAAAACTACTAACTTTGAAATCAAAAATTATTTATACAAAAGTATATATACATATATCATATGCTACATTGTGTGCAAATATATTTTGTTTATATCTAAATTATTAAATTGTAATAATCATGTATATTGAAATACAAATGTTTTAGTTTAATTCAAATTTATTTGAGGATTTTGTGCAATAATGTAACATTTTGTTGTCAAACCTTTCTTTGACTGAAATCTTTCCCATTAATGTTAATTTTGGATTTCACTATTAGGTTTTCACTACACACACATACATACATACATACATACATAATATATGATCATTATAGATGTATGCATATAGTTTCATTAATCAAAACATGGACAACAAAGGCATGTGTAAATTTGGTAGATAAGTTATAAATGTCACTTAATACATTGATTACTACAATAATAGAGGGAGATAAATGAAAGATTTTTCTCTCTTTATATATTATCCCTTAATTAATTACTTAGGGTAAGAGAGGGAAACCAAAAATTTCCTTCTCCAAATTCATTTATACATGTTCCTTTTACATATATAATCACTATTTATATACTGCACTTGCACTTAACACAAATGAATGTATTTGATATATTCATTATAACGCCTATAAATTATAGTTATATTTAAATCTCCATTTTAACAATTTAAACCAAATAAGATTTTATTTAAAACTTTATTTGATTGGATCTAATATACATTTAGACTACATGGCTCAATAAAGATCCAAAATCGTTAAAATTTTTGAAATTCATCAATTTCTTCCACTTCGGTTGGCCAAGTTCCAATAGTTAAAATGAGATCAATGGCCAGTTAGGGCCAGAGTATCGTAATGATCACTTATTTTGAAGTTTGACCAGTATTACCAAAAGAATCTCTACAAGGCAATGACATGATTGATAACTAGCCAAATAAAATAAGAGACTAGAAGTGGGAAGTGAGATTAATGATTTGGAAGACTTTGCACTTGACCAAAGAGGATGGTTAAGGAAGAATGGATGATTGGGTATTTTGAACATGGATATTCTAAGGAAAGAAGTTCCTAGAAAATGTCATCATTGAAGTTTGTTATTCATCTCGGAGGTAAGAAGATGTACCAAGATATGAAAGGAAATTCTTTTGGGAAGGAATAAAGAGGAATACAAGATTATGTGTGAAGCAATGTTTAATTTGCCAATAACTTAAAATCGAGCATCAAAGCTAGGTAGACTGCTTCAACCTTTAGAGTTTTCATTGTAGAAATTTGTTTCCCTATTGATAGATTTTTTAGTTGGGTTGCCATGGTCAAATAGGGTAAATGAAAGTATTTGGGTTATAGTAAACAGATTGACTAAGAGTGCATACTTTATCCTTATTAAGTTAACAAGAAAAACACCTAGGTTGGAGAAATTACTCATGAAAAATGTTGCAAAACTTCATGGAACACCAAGTATAGTTGTAAGTGATAGAGATCCTTTGTTTACTGGCCAGTTCCTGAAGAGCTTACATAATGTATTAGATACCAAGCTAAAAATGAGTACCAACTTACCATCCATAAACTAATGGGAAAACAGAAAGGATTAATATGGCACTCGAAGAATTATTGAGGGCCTATGCATTGTAATTTGAAGGTCATGGGAATACCATTTTCACTTAGTCAAATTTTCCTATAATAATAGCTATCAAACTAGTATAGGATGGAACCTTTCGAAGCACCATACTGATGGCATGCAAATCATCAACATATTGCTTGGAGACCAACGATATACCAATGATTGGTCTGGATTTGGTGAAAGAAGTGACTGAAAATATTGAGTTACGTTGTGTGAGGTTGAGGAAAACTCAATCAAGGTATAAAAGCTATGCGGATAAAAGGCGCAAGGACATGGAATTCTTACTTGGAAATTGCGTCTTTGTATATGTATAACTGATGAAGGGTGTTATAAGGTATGGGAAATTAGAAAATTGGCACCTACATATGTTTTTCAGTAACCTATTATTGATAGAATCGATAAACTTGCATATCGTATTGAGTTATCGAATAATTTGGTAGGAGTGTGTAATTTTTTTCATGTATCTCATTTGAGAAAGTATGTACGTGATCCTGGAACCACTACAGAGCCAACGGTTTTAGGAGATTCAGTAGTAGAGCTCGATATGGCTATCATCAGGTGACACATTCATATAATGGATAAAGATACGATGGAGCTTAAAAATAAGGCAGCCAAGTTAGTAAAGGTTCAATGGAGTGATGATGGAAGAGACCGTACTTGGAAGATTGAGCACAAGATTAGGGAGGCTTATCTTGATTTTTTTTTCTATATATGATTGCATAGACCTTTGACCAGTAGTTATTCTAGTAATGTGTGATTTTAATGCTAGTGGCGCATTATGCATGATTGATATGCTTCATTATCATACCATATTGGAATTTTGAGGATAGACTTTTTTATAGGGATAAGAGCCCATAACACCCCTAATTTTATAATACATTATTCCAAAAAAAATTATAATTGGTAATTAAACACATAACGTGAGAAAGTAGATAAAGTGTGGATCGTTTCTATACTAATAAAATTTGGATTTAAAACCTTAAATGGAGTAATGCGTTGTAGGAAAAAAATTAAAGGCTTTCACTAAATTGGCGATTGATAAGGAAGAGAGCTAATATATTAAATTTAATTCCCCTAACACACTGTCTCCCTCTCTTATTACTTTCAGCCCACCCTATAACCAATGCGAGAAAACAAAACATAAAACCAAGAGAACTCCATTAAAACCCATTTCAACAAGAAGAAGAGGAAACGGCTTAATGAAGAAAACTAAGGCTATTATCACCGTACAAATCCAATCTAAGTTGAATTATATCTCCATCTCTCGGTTGAATAATGTTGTAATCCAGATTATGACGAAATACGAATGGATTGTTGGGTTTAATCATGCATTTGGCTTGAATAAGCATTCATATGGATTATGTTTATTATTGTTAATTTTCATGGAATTTCCTAAATGCTTTTTGATCAAATAATTTTTAATATCCAAAAGCCTTGAAATTTTGATGTCATTTGAAAAATTATTCTGTAGATGGGTTTTTAATTTCAAATTTTTTGAATCAAGCAATAATTTACTATGAATTTTCTAAGATGAGAAAATTGTAAATTTTTTATTTTAATTATTGAAAATACGAAAATAATTATTTTGCTTTGAAATTTTTATATATAATAAAAGATGAGAACTCTAATTTTTGAGAATTTTAAGGATTTTTACCAATTAATTTCGGTCCAATATAAATTGTTTTGTGAAGAAAGAATTTAACTAGAAAAAGGCAATTAAGGATATAATTAATGGGAAAATAAATGTTTTAGAAAAGAAGAGAAGTTTTATCTTTGATTTTGCTATAAAGGATTTCTAATAAGATTTGATTAACTTATAGAAATCTGACAATGATATTGGTTTAGTAAAAAATTATTACTTTTAAAGAAAATAAAACAGTTGTTCAAATATTTATAGAAATGTCATGTTGACATGCGATAGTTTTGGTTTTCGACCTTTTATAGCTATAAAATTTTGAGATGCGACAGCTTTGATTTTCAACCTTCGTTTCTTATGAAGTCTTGGGATAAGATGGCTATTATTTTCAAAGTTCAATAACTGTAAAAGTTTTGAAGTGTGTAGTTTTGATTTTAAACATTTGATGGCTTTGTTGACATGTGATAGTTACATGTATATTAGACATGTATATATTGTCTCTTTCCTATCGATAGTTACGGTTTTTTGGAAGAAATTTATTACTTAATTGTAAGTAATTTTTGTGTATAAATTGGCTATCATATGAACATATGTTTGTGATGGATGATGCTTTATATGTTCGTTTTTACCTTGATCGGTTGATATTTCATATGTTAATGATTGATATGTTCACTTATATGTTATCAAATGACATTTATGACCCTAAGGATTAGGAAATAATGACTTATTAGGATTGTTTCAATAGTTGGCATGGTCACACTTAACTCTTGAGTGAGTAGAATTGCGTTCATAAGATTGTGAGGATCAAATTGCATTAGGATACCCGAAAATGATCAAAAGACATGACTCGTTGACATTTTAAAACCAGATTTAAGGGTGGAGGCTGGTATAGGGTCGTGCCCTACACTCCAACCGTTAAGCCCCATAGTTAATCAGGTCTGCAATTCCAATCCATAGAGTTTTTCTGATATTGAGGCTAAAACCATAATTATACGTCCGAGAGAACTCATAGTTGTGCTCTTCTTTATTTTTCTTCTAAAGTAACCAAAAGACCATTATGGTTATTTTTCTTCTATAGTGAATTAGTAGACCATTTGATATTTTCATTTGAAAGGACCAGAAGACTATTTTGATATTTTCTTCTATTATAGGAGTAGCTTGGCACTCTTATCAGAACAAAAGACCAATGAATTATCTCATTATATTTTTGGCCAGAGTCAGCCCAATAGGTTTTAGTTGGCCTGTGAAAACTAATTATTCATAGTGACCTTGAAAAAACTTTGTCGACGTATAGACAATTTTATACAATTGGGTAATTATGGGAACGTATGACCCTTAAACCCTAGTGAATACTAGACTGTTTGTTTGGATCTGTTATCCATGATGATGATGTTCTAATAATTATGGTTGCGGGTATGTGTTATGATTGACTTATTAATTGTAAAGAGGATAGTGATGGGAAACCTTTTTTGTGCTTCGACGACGTAGTCTCACTATTTATCCATTTTAATTTGAGAATGTCTAATATTATTCACACAACTTTTGTTTGATCCAAAGCTTTTTTCCCCTTAACTCTTCGGTACTCATGTGGATAGGTTTAAAGTACAGTATTCATATTTATATGAATAAGCTTTCAAAGACCGGCAGGAGAACAACTACTATTAGAGTTCATTTCCACTATGAAATTTAACTACTTTACTGTTGTTTATTTGTATATAGACGGGCTTTATAATTGTCAAGTAGTTAAGCTATATCATCCAAGGGGCATCATCATATGTCGCTTTTAGAATTATATTTAAATTCATTATATTATACTTACACGATAGAATCATAGGGTTATGTAACTGAAATGTATTGAATTTAAAAATGAATTAATAAAAATGTTTCGTGAAAAAAATTATAAATTCTTATGCTCTTGATGATAATGATGTAATAACTAATCTCAATTTATTAATGGAAATAATATTAAGGATGTCTACAGCATCATTTCTATATATTTTCGAGCCTCGGTACGGGGGATGTTGTATAGGAATGCGGATTACGGATCTTAAGGTAGAATTAACACTAGAGGAGGGGGTTAATAGTGTTTAATTAATTTTATGAATCTTTTTGAAATCTTTCCAAATTAAACCCAAATAGATGCAATTCACAAACACATAGATAATCATAGAACCAGACACCGATGCAAATAGTAAATAAAATCAGTAAAGGAAAGAACAGGCCGAAATTTTATACTGGCTCGGAGTTACCCAACATCCAGTCCCATACAATTTCTTGTGCGGATTTCTTTTCATATATAACGTTGATATTACAACCTCGATTTCAAGGCCATGAGATACACCCTCCTATCTCCGAGTCCAGGGCAAACTTTCTTGATTTAAACAGGCTATAAGATCACCTAATTGATTGACGGGCTATAATCACACCCAATTGATTTATGAGCCACAATTACACCGTTTCCAATCACACTTTGATAAAGAGAGACTCGATGCACTTCAATCTTTCGATCTTTAATTACAAATGATCCTATAACTCTAAATAGCACTAGATCTTTGAGAGAGAGTGGCAAAGAATCAAGCTAGAGATGATCGAGTTTGATTCACTTAGGATTTTGGCAGAGTTTTGTTAAGAATGTTTGAAAATAAAAATGTAAGAAAAAGAGGAGAGAAAACAAAGAAATCTTAAGTGAAAATTCATTGATAACTACTGGTATATATAGGAGAATAAGGGTCATGTCTATTCGTGAAAGGTTATGATGAATAGATACTTCTTTTGAAAATTTGAAGTTTAAAATTTATGGCTACCATGTCGACATGAGGGGTATAGGCATGTCGACATCCCCTAGTATTTTTTGAAAATTGAATTTTGTTTTGAAATAAATTTTCTTTCTAAAGTTTGTCGAAACAATCTTAGAACTTTGTAAACTATTTTGAATATACTTTATGATTATAAAAGCCTTTGGAAAATGATCTTACGAAATATAAAAGTAATAAAAACTAAATTTATAAATACTTTGAGATTAAAGCTAAAATATTAAAACCAGAAGATAGTTTAAAAACAAAAAATAATTTTGAAATTAATATGATTAAAAATGGTTTTTTGATTTAAGTCTAAAATATTTAAACTGAGAGAGATGTCTTTTTAAAAAGATTGTTTTGAAAAAACATCTAAAAATAAGTCAATTTGAAAATTTCATGGACTCCATTCCACCTAGAGAAGGTCGTGGGTTCCATCGTATTATTAAAGCGAGAAGGTGGATTCCATTCCACAATTGAAATCCGAATAAAGATTTAAGTGCTATTCTGAAGCTTTAACATAAAACTAGAATCTATTACTTGCCTTGATATCTTAAACTCTTGAACTCTTGATACTCATGAGTCTTCAGTCTTGATTTCTTCAATCTTGAATTCGTCCGTCTTGAATCTCTATATTGTACAGTTTTCGTTCTCAGTATGTGCACGCACACACACACACACATATATATATATATCATGCATATACATATATTTAGAAAAAGATGTTAGTTTTTATATTTTATAATAAGTCCTAAGGTAGTTTTCATCAAATCCATCATCTCAGGAACTAACAGTCCCCCCTTTTAAAAGATGACAACATATGTTTATAAAATATACTCTACCAAACTCTTATTCCGCCTTATTCCAACACTCTCCCTTAATTTACTAACTCCCTCTTAATCTAAGCCTAACTATCCTATTTTACATTTCTCTCCCTTTGTCATCAACAAAAACTTAGCCTAAACTACATAATTCCCCTTTATACTAATATTATGGAACTAAATGCTAATAACGAAGTATAATAAGCAAAACATAAATCTAATTTTATAATATATGATGTTACATTACACATATGTATGAAACATAGACACAACATAAAATTAAAAACATTAATATAATAACAATCTAACAAGAATTCTTGATAATTGGTGACTTGTGAATCAAATAATTAGAGTAATGGAGAAAAAAGATTCCATGTTGTTCGACCAAATTACCATTTTTGTGAAAACAAACTTCTCTAAAGCAAACAACATTATCCTTCTCGTCCATTTGCACTTCTTTCTCTTCTTCTTCTTCTTCGTCCTCTAATGGATTATGAATACGTATGTTAGATAAATCATCTTCAATCATAACAGGGTCTGCATGATTACCCATTAGAAATTTTTTCAAATTTCGTAGAATCTTGCCTTGTTTCTCTTGTTCCTTTGCCATCCTCATTTGCATGACTTGTAATTCAGTAAGCATTTGCAGAGAATCCTTCATAATTTCCTCGATCTTCATTAGCGAACTAATGTAGTACGTTGGAACGGACCAGAATTAGGAGAAGGAACGGAAATGGTTGCATTTTGGTTTGATCTAGAAGCGGAGGCCGTTACTTTGTATTTTCAAAAGTTTGTCACAGAGAAAATGAAGCGAGAAGACATATGAATTTGAAATATTGCGGTTATATAACCACCAAATTGATTTTAGAGAGAAAATCAAATTTTCAAATCTGATCGTTGTATGTCGACATGTGGGGTCGGGGCATGTCGACATCCCTTTGAAAAATTTGACAATTTTGTTCTTCTCTATTTACTTAAATATATATGTTACTATACCTATATTCAATATCTTAGTTATAGAACAAATGCTTAGTTCTCTTCTTAATTTAGTAAAGGTTGATTGATTCAAGGGTTTGGTCAAAATATCTGCTATTTGATTCTCAGTGTTGAAAAATTCAAGAGAAATAATCTCTTTACTTATATTATCCTTGAGAAAATGATGTCTGATATCAATATGTTTGGTTCTGGCATGATGAGTAGAATTTTTGGATAAATTTATTGCACTTGTATTGTCACAATAAGTTGGTGATTTGAAATATTTATTCTAAAATCCTTTAGGGCCTGTCACATATAGAAAACTTGAGAACAAGCCAAAGCAGCAGAGGTATATTCTGCTTCAGTTGTTGGTAGTGAGACGGTGTTTTGCTTTTTCCTAAACCAGGAAGCCAGATAATGTCCTAAAAATTGACAAGTTCCACTTGTATATTTCCGGTTTGATTTACAACTTGCATAGTCAACATCACAATACGAGATTAAATCAAATGGATCATTTTTAGGGTAAAATAGGACATAGTCTAAAATGTGTTTAACATATACATTTAATAGCTTTTAAATGGGTTTCTTTGGGTTGAGATTGGTATCTTGCATAGAGACAGACACTATGCATGGTATCAGGCTTACTCACAGTTATATAGAGTAGCGATCCAATCATTTCCCTGTATAGTTTTTTATCAACATCTTTTGGCATGTCTTCTTTATTCAAGTCTTCACTGGTTGCAACAAGAGTAGGTTTTCCACTCGCAGTGTCATACCAAACTTACTAACTAGATCACTAGCATACTTTTCTTGACTAATGAAAATATCACTATCTAATTGTTTTGTTTGCAATCCTAAAAAGAAAGCAAGACCACCCATATGACTCATCTCAAACTCTTTTTTCAATATTTTGGAAAATTCTTTGTTTATTTCATTGTTTTTGATCCAAAAATGATATCATCTACATAAATCTGTACTAAGTGGATATCATTTTTGTTTCTTTTAATAAAAAGAGTATTATCTACTCTACTAATTTCAAAATTTGATTGTAATAGGTAAGATATTAGTCTGTCGTACCAGGCTCTAGGAGCTTGTTTCAGACCATATAAATCTTTCTTTAATTTGTAAACGTGATATGGAACTTTTCTTCTTCAAAAAGTGGATGTTGTTCAACATAAATATCCTCTTTAACAAAACAATTTAAAAAGGCACTTTTGGCATCCATTTGAAATAATTTGAAATTGTTGTGGTTTGCGAAAGCAAGTAGAATTCTAACGGCTTCTAATCTTGCTACCGGTGCAAAGGTTTCATCAAAGTCTATTCCTTCTTCTTGAAAATAACCTTGCGCGAATAACTGAGCTTTATTTCTAATGACCTCTCATTCATTTTATTTTTATAAACTCATTTACTTCTTATTATAGTTTTGTCCTCGGGTCTAAGAACAAGTTCCCATACATCATTTCTGGAGAATTGATTTAGTTCTTCTTGCATAGAAAGAATCCATGAATCATCAGATGATGCTTCCTTTGGATTTTTGGTTCAATAGTTGATATAAAAGCTAAATTACTCATCTTGTTTAGTTTATTTCTATTTCTAACAATGGATTTATTATTTCCTAGTATATTTTCTATAGGATGATCTTTTAAAAGCCTGATCCTTTTATTAGGATGATGTAACAACCTTAGATTTTTGCATATAATTTAAATTTGACTTTATTTTATTTTTAAATTATTTTAAACTTGTTTTATTTCAAACATTTAATTTTTAAATATAAATTTTGATTATTATATGAATTATAATTTCAAACTGGTATAAATTGAATATTTTCCTGAAAAATGGATTTGTGGTCAAAACTGGTCAAACTTTGACTTTTAAATTTTAAATTTAAATATTTTAATTCTTAAATTTTATCTTTTATTATTAAAGTAGATATAATATCATGAATACTGCTTTTCGTTTCGTTGAAATTGGATTTAAACTGTGAAAGTTATACCCTTTACAATATTGTGTGTATATAAGGTTATCTAACAATTTCTTTGTTTTAAATTTATATAAATGATATTTTTACTTGATATATCTTATTCTAATTTGTATATTTACGTTATATTATGTATATTTTGACTTTTAAATATTTTTAAAGTGATGTTTGAATTTTTGCAAAGCTTATTGAATTTATTTTCAAATTGTAAAGCCTAGTTTAATTTTTCCTGCTATTTTCTTTATTTAAATTATATTTAAATTAAAATTTATATGTTTATTTGTGAATGCATTTTTTTTTATGGTATTATCGTTTTTATAAATATTTTTACAAGCACATATAAATTTTCCAAAGTTCATTCTGTTTATTTTCCATTTTTCTAGACTAGTTTGCAATTTTGTGCTACTTTCTTATTTTTACCTTATATAATTAATAAATATTGATATATATTTCATATTTTGTTATATTTTCGAATTTTTGACTGAAATTAATATTATTTTCAGTAATATAATGTAACGACCCAGGATTTTTAGTAATTAAAATTTGAATATTTAATTTATTTTAAATATTAATAAGTGAGATTTATAAGTCAAATAAATTTTATTTCGAATAATTGGATTTAATTGGATAATTAAATCGATAATTTAATATGTTAAATTATGGAAATAATTGAAAATTGAGTTAAATATGATTGAAAATGATTTGTAAAATTTTATTTTATCATGTTGAAGTTAGAAAGATGTTTTAGAACTTTTAAAATCGAATTAAAAGTTAATTTGTGAAAAATTGAATATTTTAATATTTAATTGACTAGTGAAAATAGTCAATTTTTGAACAGTCTCAGAATTGGACGAAACTAGTTCCATTGGATCCGTAATAGTTAGTTATTACCGGATTTTAATTTTCGTAGCAATCGGAGTTATCGTTTGATCGTGGCAGCTCGAAACGCATCGAAATTGTTTAATTATTAATTTGGCGAGTTAAAATAGCCATTTTTCAAAAAGTCTCGGATTTCGACGAAACCAGTTTCTTCGGATCCGTAATGTGATATTATTGTATGGTTTCAAATTTTGTGTCAATTGGATTTACCGTTTGTCCGGTGCAAGCTAAAACGCCTAGAAAATCGTTTAAATCGGTTTAATTCAAATTGGACGTTTATTGCCATAACTCGCACAGATGACCGAATTAGCTTTCGAAACATGTTCCATTATGTCCGGAATGCGGGGTAAACCTTAGAAACGCCAACCGACACGCTTCATTTAGAGTTCGGAAAATCCGGGATGAATAGTGTCGCGCGAATTTTCTATAAAAGCCCCCCCTCTCTTCATTTTTGCAAAACTTACAAAACCCTAGGGCTAAAATCTGCAGCCGCCACCCCCTTAAAACTATCAATGGCCAGAAAATAATATTCTTTTCTCCTCAATTATTTCCAATCCATAAACATTTAGAGAAAGTGTTCAACACGAAAGTCGAAGAGCATGAAGAGAGCTTCAGATCCATACGGCTACTTCGTCGATTCGTCAACCATAGAGGGAGCTATCTGCTCGCGTTAACCATCAGGTCGGCACGATTTTCGAGGCTCATATGATGGCCAAGCTTGCTAGGATTGAGGCCGAACGTGGCTCTTGCGAAGGGGGTCTGGATGGTGGTACTTGATCGAGGTAGAAGCTAGTGATTTGGTTGCAAAATTTAAACCTAATATGGAGCTTGATGGGTTTGGTTGCGTGCACGTTTCTGGAAAGGGGGAAGAAGGTGCGTTCTACGGTCATGATGAAGTAGGCAGTGGATCCAAGGGCTTAGAATGGTTGTAGGTTAAAATTTTAAAATTTGTTGTAATTTATATATATAAAAATCGTGTAACTTGTAAAATCCATATCTTTTTCATACGAGGTTGAAAACGCACAAAACCAGTTGCGTTGGAATCGTATGGACGAGCACTATGCTATGAATTTGGATTGGAGTCGTTTGGATTTAGTGAGAATTTCGGGTAAAACTAAACGTCCGTTTAATTTTATTCGAAATAAATCGCTAAAGCGAAATTAAAATCAAGGTGAGAACTTCTCACTCAATCGAATCAGTTTCGATTTTATTTTAAATAGTTATATTTAAAATATTTGAATGCATGTTTGAATGATGATTTTTATCTATTGATTGTTAAAATAGACATTATGCGCCGTTAGTAAGCGGATGTTATTTATTAAAAACATATACCGCGAATATTTCATAAACAGTGAAATTGGTATTATATATAATAGCAATATATATATATTGGCATATGTATATATTGGAGTTATTGATTTCTCGCATTTGTATAGCGGATGAGACCCTATTGCGCCGTCTATTAAGCGGATAATATTTTAAATCCCATATACCGCGATAATTTCGTACTGGAGCGAAATTGGTATTGTGCTAATGTTTGTGGATGCAGGAAAACAGGTTGGAGGGATCCAACTGGATTCCTCAACAGTATTTATTTGATTTCAGATATTTTGATATTTGATTGATTATCATATCGATATATGATATCGTTGTAGTCGTGATTGACTATTTGGTGTGTAGCATCATTGAACCAAATTTTGGGATTTTAAAAGGATTTCAAAGTGATTTTTGAAAGTATACGTTTATAAAATATTTTTGGAATTGATCCATTTTAAATAAATAAACGTTATAATTTTTAAAGTTATAAAAATTATGATTTTGAGAAATACGGTTAAAGATTGATTTTTGAAAATATGGGGTTAATGATTTTATAAAATAGTTAAATTGGGATTTTTGAATTTATTATAAAAAGTTGAAAATATAGGATTTATAAAATTTAATTATTTTATAAATCAAAAATGATGAAATTATAAAGGAGTTTAAAGATGTTTTAAAATAATAGTATAAATTGATTTTATAAAGGATTTATAAATTGATATCTATAAATTAAAACATTTGAATTATAAAACGAGTTTTTATAAGTGTTTAAATGAAGTGAAAATGGATTGCATAAGTGAATGGAATTTATAAAATTATAAATGGTGAAGTTATAAATGAAATTTATAAAGAAAGATGTTATAAAATAAATAGAAATGGAATTTATAAACGTTGTTTTATAAATTCGTAAACGACTTATTTTGATAAGTAAATTGTTGAAACCTATTAATGGAGTTATATTCACATTTTTGACTGTGAATAATCCTTTAAAATGAAATGTATAAAAGGATGAAATGTGTTAACGTAGTATATTCACGTTTTTGAATAGTGAATAATATGTTAAAGAAAATGTTTAGATTTGATGTTTTAAATAGAAATTAAAACGATCTAACGATGTTTTAAAATGTGTTGAGATTCGAAACCGTAGATTTCAACATTCATTGTTGAAATAAACGTTTTCGAGAAATAGAAGGAAATGGTGGACTATAACACTGTTGTTATAGTAAATGATTTCCGAAAGGAAATGTTTTGTATAGTATTGGGATTTATATATCTATCTTAAATTCGAATCCCTATACTAGTGATTTTGGGTTGTCGTAACGATGTTTTACGCAACATTCGTTTTGGCCCAAATAAATATGTTTAAGAGAATGATTTCCTTAAAGAATGAAATATATACTTAATCTCGATTTAAGTATATTGAATATTTTCCAAGTGTTGAAAATAAATAAAATTTGTGAATTACTTGTGAATAAATAAGTATGGAAATGTTTTTCCAATATAAAGTGAATATTTTGAGAATTTATCTTTTTGAAGATAAATTGAAATGAATAATTGAAATCGTATATGCACGGATATTTTGAAATATAAATTCACTAAGGAATTTATAAAAGAAAGTGGAATTTGTTTAAAGATAAATATTGATTTATTTTTGAGGTACTGAAATTATATATCTTGTAAAGATATTTTGGAAAATAAATAATTTGGAAAATTATTTGGAATCTGGTGATGTGTGCATATCCATTGATAGTTCAATAACCGACTATCAATATTTCCCATTGAATGGGTATTTATTGTGATTTGCTTGAATTTGAATGCCACACTTATTTTTGAATAAGTGCTCATTATTCGGGTTAACCGGGAAAGGACCATGGGGTCGTATAACCCATTCCGAATATGTAATACGTCGTTATGAATTGCATTTGAAGACCGGTGTTGAAGACCGGATCTTTTTGAAAGCGAAAGGACAACTCGTCGATTGTCTTTGCACCGAGTAGCTACAGTATAGAGACTCCCTATGTGATGGGAAGTCCGGACGTGATTAGAGATTATCCGGATTGCAAGGACTTCTTTGTAAGTGCCTTCGGTTTTGTTCGAGCCCGAAACAGACTTGTATGGATTGTATGTCTGACGTTACAGATTGAGATATAAAGCAGATTTCTTTCAAAAATATTTCTGTTGGTGGTGGGGAATTTATTCTTTTAGCTTAACACCCTTCTCTGAGACGTACGAGCTCAAAGGTTATGTAGTTGAAGGTTATCAGCAATATATTCCCATTTTGGTAATGTGACATGCTGAATGTTGCCATGAAATGATCATTGTGTTGATTATTTATGATAGGATCATTTATTTGATCGTCTATCTTGGTGATCATCTCTATGATCATTTGTTAACCCAAAGCATGGCTTTTGTATAAAGTATGTTTTTGTGGACGTGACTTCGTCGAACCTCACACCTCGGGAATGGTCAAAACAGGAAAGATGCGGCAAGGTTATGAGGGGTAGCGCCCTTTAGGATATGTGCATTTCCTTCTGGAAAAGGGTGGTATCATGGTATGGAGCCCAGATACTTACTCATGTTGAAAACACTTTATGATTGTGTGAATTGATTACGAGCGCTCGGTGAAAGGTCCCAAAGGACCGGGGGATGGCATATTCGGTCAGTTGTTACTCAGTTAGGGGTAACCCGGCCTTGTGTTGGTAGAGATCTGGTTTGGTTCTCGAGGATGTCCATCCAGAGGCATTCTCATGTGGCAATGGGAAGTTCCTTGGCCTGATCATTCGTTGGAAATCCAAAGAAACAATACGAGACTTGTACGGTTTTAGTTGTATAACCTGCTATGGAATGTGGCGGTAACCTGCTATTGAACATAGTTAGCTATAGTAGGCATACGATAATGGTCGTATGTTGGCTAAGATTTATATTCTACTTTCGAAATGAATTTTTCCTACACTATGCACTAGTAATAATATCAAATGTTTTTTTTTAATGCGTATCAAGCATCTTTGACTATCATAAGGATAAATCTCCTCCGATTCTGCGTTTGCATTGTGTGTGCGTGCGGGAGGCCTTATGGTAGTCTCATTTTTAAAAAGCATTGCGAATTGACTTTAAAAATATTCCTCTATTTTGATTTCAAAGATAAATAAACTGTTTTGAGTTCTCACACCAGTCACATGACTGACTCGGAGTTTATTGTTTTCCTTCCTAAACTCTGGGTGCCCACCAATTTCCACACGGGCAGTCAAGAGTTAAGGTTTATCAGGATATTCTGGATATTCTAGAGTTGCTGGAGGTAAGATGGATGGCATGGAGTATTACTAGTATATAGTATTTCTTTTCCGCTGTTTGTTGTTGTTGTTGTACACTTTGATGATATGATGTAATGAAATGTAATGTAATGTAATAACTGATATAGTTCTTTGTTTAAAGATTATTCATTTGTTTATTATATGTTGTTCCGCTGCGAATTGTGAGATTCTGATGTTGTTCAGTTGTTTTCTTCTGTTCCGTTCTATTTTCTATTTTCTTTTCTCTCTATTTTATATCTTTCCTATCTTCTTCTCTCTTCTTCTGTCTTTCGCTTTTTCTTAAACATTGATAATTCGTATTTCTGTTCATCTTGAGTTAATCTATGGAGATTAGTGTATATTCAAGGAGTACGGATTTACGGGTCTTCACAGGTGGTATCAGAGCATATGGTTAAGCGACAACCATGGTTCTGTTGGGTATTACTCATTAGAGATAGAGTCAGTAGTATTCTAGAATGAGTTTGAGTGTAATAATAGCTATGAGAGCGTATTTGTTAGTGAATATAAAATTGTTTTATATTGTGATGATTGGTTTATTGAGTGGCATATGAACTTTCGTCAGCACGGTATGCACAACTATGCCGAAGGGGTTTCTAAACACTTGAATAGAACAATTCGACACAATATTGTTTTAAATTGGGTAAATGAAATAATTTTACCTTGATTATATTTTACATATAAAGGGATAATTTTTCAAAATTATTAAAGTGTATATAAGTTGATTGTTTAGATGTTTGAATAATCTAAATTGAAGAATAATTGTATAAGCAAAAGAATTATAAGAATTGAATTATAATTAATGTGATTTACAATTGTGAAATAAACTTATATATATAAGAAGTGAAACTATATGGATATATTTATGAATATGAGTTGTAATAAAAATGAATTTAAAGTTAAATGGAAATTTACTTTAGAATTGGAATCTGAATTTATTTATAAGTGGGAATTTAAGTTATGTAAAACCAAGTGATGTTTGTAAAATGAAGTATAACTTAGGAGATGTTGAATGAAGTTGATTTTGATATCAAAGTAAATTAATAAAGTTAAATGGTGGATATGAACTTAAGTTATGTAAATGAAATTCAACTTTTGTAATTGAATTGAATTAATGGATTGAATATTAATCAATTAAATGTGAATAATTGATATGGAATAATGAATATAAGTGTAATTCATTAAAATCTAATGTTATTGAAAGTAGAATAGTTGAATGAAAATCAATTTAATTAAACCAATTGATAAGTAAAGGAAATTGGTTGTAATAGATATACATTGGTTGTTATATGATTGTTAGTTGATTGTATATAATTCATTAAGTGTTAATGAAATTGAGTTAATGAAATTGAAAGCTAAAGTAATTGAAATTCAATTGGAAGTTAAGTGAATCTTAAATGGAATTGAATTTGATTTGGAAGTGAATCAACTTGAATATGAATTAGTGAATATAAACTAATTGAAAAAGAATGTTAGTAAGAACATCCACTGTTAATGAATCAAATGTGATTTAAATTGAAAACCAATTCATTGAATATTAATGAGAATATGAATGAATATTTATTGGTTATGGATGTTAGTTGGATGATAGTTGGTTGATGGTTGAATATTGTTGCTTTTAACTACATTTGCTATGTTGGCATATATAGTTATTATGTTGCTATATGTTGTATGTTGATACTATTGTCTATATGCATGTTCTCATGTTGTTTGTTGAGTGTTTAGTAGGTGCGGATCGCGTTTGCTTCGCATTTGGAGCTCGCTTTCGCGCTATATTAGCCGTATATGCTCGCTAATAAAATATAAGGTACATATCTTGGATTACATACCGTACTTTTACATTTTTTCCCTTCGGGATGCCTCATTACTTGATGAGATATATATTTGTGATATATATACTGTCATTTTTTTTCGGATCGAGCCGCGCAAAGGAGACTATGGCGAATTTTTTCGAAAATTTAAGGCGTTAGAAAATTTTTGAGAAAAATTGGAAAATTTTGAAAACTTTAACTTTGATTTGGAGTTGAAAGTTAAACAATAGTAGTTGCTTTTAAAAAGAAAACTAAGTATGATTTGAAAACTTAGTAAAGTATTATAGAAGTTTGACTATGGATTTTGGAAAAGTTAATAGATTCTGTAACTTTTCTTACTTAGTAATTTCGAGGACGAAATTCTTTTAAGGGGGGAAGATTGTAACGACCCAGGTTTTTTAGTAATTAAAATTTGAATATTTAATTTATTTTAAATATTAATAAGTGAGATTTATAAGTCAAATAAATTTTATTTCGAATAATTGGATTTAATTGGATAATTAAATCGATAATTTAATATGTTAAATTATGAAAATAATTGAAAATTGAGTTAAATATGATTGAAAATGATTTGTAAAATTTTATTTTATCATGTTGAAGTTAGAAAGATGTTTTAGAACTTTTAAAATCGAATTAAAAGTTAATTTGTGAAAAATTGAATATTTTAATATTTAATTAACTAGTGAAAATAGTCAATTTTTGAACAGTCTCAGAATTGGACGAAGCTAGTTCCATTGGATCCGTAATAGTTAGTTATTACCGGATTTCAATTATCGTAGCAATCGGAGTTATCGTTTGATCGTGGCAGCTCAAAACGCATCGAAATTGTTTAATTATTAATTTGGCGAGTTAAAATAGCCATTTTTCAAAAAGTCTCGGATTTCGAAGAAACTAGTTTCATCGGATCCGTAATGTGATATTATTGTATGGTTTCAAATTTTGTGTCAATTGGATTTACCGTTTGTCCGGTGCAAGCTAAAACGCCTAGAAAATCGTTTAAATCGGTTTAATTCAAATTGAGCGTTTATTATCATAACTCGCACAGATGACCGAATTAGCTTCCAAAACATGTTCCATTATGTCCGGAACGCGGGGTAAACCTTAGAAACGCCAACCGACACGCTTCGTTTGGAGTTTGGAAAATCCGAGATGAATAGTGTCGCGCGAATTTTCTATAAAAGCCCCCCTCTCTTCATTTTTGCAAAAATTAAAAAACCCTAGGGCTAAAATCTGCAGCCGCCACCCCCTTAAAACTATCAATGGCTAGAAATTAATATTCTTTTCTCCTCAATTATTTCCAATCCATAAACATTTAGAGAAAGTGTTCAACACGAAAGTCGAAGAGCATGAAGAGAGCTTCAGATCCATACGGCTACTTCGTCGATTCGTCAACCATAGAGGGAGCTATCTGCTCGCGTTAACCATCAGGTCGGCATGATTTTCGAGGCTCATATGATGGCCAAGCTTGCTAGGATTGAGGCCGAACGTGGCTCTTGCGAAGGGGGTCTGGATGGTGGTACTTGATCGAGGTAGAAGCTAGTGATTTGGTTGCAAAATTTAAACCTAATATGGAGCTTGATGGGTTTGGTTGCGTGCACGTTTCTAGAAAGGGAGAAGAAGGTGCATTCTACGGTCATGATGAAGTAGGCAGTGGATCCAAGGGCTTAGAATGGTTGTAGGTTAAAATTTTAAAATTTGTTGTAATTTATATATATAAAAATCGTGTAACTTGTAAAATCCATATCTTTTTCATACGAGGTCGAAAACGCGCGAAACCAGTTGCGTTGGAATCGTATGGACGAGCACTACGCTATGGAATTGGATTGGAGTCGTTTGGAGTTAGTGAGAATTTTGGGTAAAATTAAACGTCCGTTTAATTTTATTCGAAATAAATCGCTAAAGCGAAATTAAAATCAAGGTGAGAACTTCTCACTCAATCGAATCAGTTTCGATTTTATTTTAAATAGTTATATTTAAAATATTTGAATGCATGTTTGAATGATGATTGTTATCTATTGATTGTTAAAATAGACATTATGCGCCGTTAGTAAGCGGATGTTATTTATTAAAAACATATACCGCGAATATTTCATAAACAGTGAAATTGGTATTATATATAATAGAAATATATATATATATATATATATATATATATATTGGCATATGTATATATTGGAGTTATTGATTTCCCGCACTTGTATAGCGGATGAGACCCTATTGCGCCGTCTATTAAGTGGATAATATTTTAAATCCCATATACCGCGATAATTTCGTACTGGAGCGAAATTGGTATTGTGCTAATGTTTGTGGATGCAGGAAAACAGGTTGGAGGGATCCAACTGGATTCCTCAACAGTATTTATTTGATTTCAGATATTTTGATATTTGATTGATTATCATATCGATATATGATATCGTTGTAGTCGTGATTGACTATTTGGTGTGTAGCATCATTGAACCAAATTTTGGGATTTTAAAAGGATTTCAAAGTGATTTTTGAAAGTATACGTTTATAAAATATTTTTGGAATTGATCCATTTTAAATAAATAAATGTTATAATTTTTAAAGTTATAAAAATTATGATTTTGAGAAATACGGTTAAAGATTGATTTTTGAAAATATGGGGTTAATGATTTTATAAAATAGTTAAATTGGGATTTTTGAATTTATTATAAAAAGTTGAAAATATAGGATTTATAAAATTTAATTATTTTATAAATCAAAAATGATGAAATTATAAAGGAGTTTAAAGATGTTTTAAAATAATAATATAAATTGATTTTATAAAGGATTTATAAATTGATATCTATAAATTAAAACATTTGAATTATAAAACGAGTTTTTATAAGTGTTTAAATGAAGTGAAAATGGATTGCATAAGTGAATGGAATTTATAAAATTATAAATGGTGAAGTTATAAATGAAATTTATAAATAGTAAGATTTATAAATTTTGTGAAGTTATTAAAGAATATATTTGGATAAATAATTGAATCTTATAAGTTATAGGATTTATAATTATGAAGTTTAAAAGAACGATTTTGTAAAATAATCGTTTTATAAGTATTTGACTTATAATATGAACCTTTAGTTTATAATTGAGTTATAAATCGAATAGGTTAATAAAGAAAATTTATAAAGAAAGATGTTATAAAATAAATAGAAATGGAATTTATAAACGTTGTTTTATAAATTCGTAAACGACTTATTTTGATAAGTAAATTGTTGAAACCTATTAACGGAGTTATATTCACATTTTTGACTGTGAATAATCCTTTAAAATGAAATGTATAAAAGGATGAAATGTGTTAACGTAGTATATTCACGTTTTTGAATAGTGAATAATATGTTAAAGAAAATGTTTAGATTTGATGTTTTAAATAGAAATTAAAACGATCTAACGATGTTTTAAAATGTGTTGAGATTCGAAACCGTAGATTTCAACATTCATTGTTGAAATAAACGTTTTCGAGAAATAGAAGGAAATGGTGGACTATAACACTGTTGTTATAGTAAATGATTTCCGAAAGGAAATGTTTTGTATAGTATTGGGATTTATATATCTATCTTAAATTCGAATCCCTATACTAGTGATTTTGGGTTGTCGTAACGATGTTTTACGCAACATTCGTTTTGGCCCAAATAAATATGTTTAAGAGAATGATTTTCTTAAAGAATGAAATATATACTTAATCTCGATTTAAGTATATTGAATATTTTCCAAGTGTTGAAAATAAATAAAATTTGTGAATTACTTGTGAATAAATAAGTATGGAAATGTTTTTCCAATATAAAGTGAATATTTTGAGAATTTATCTTTTTGAAGATAAATTGAAATGAATAATTGAAATCGTATATGCACGGATATTTTGAAATATAAATTCACTAAGGAATTTATAAAAGAAAGTGGAATTTGTTTAAAGATAAATATTGATTTATTTTTGAGGTATTGAAATTATATATCTTGTAAAGATATTTTGGAAAATAAATAATTTGGAAAATTATTTGGAATCTGGTGATGTGTGCATATCCATTGATAGTTCAATAACCGACTATCAATATTTCCCTTTGAATGGGTATTTATTGTGATTTGCTTGAATTTGAATGCCACACTTATTTTTGAATAAGCGCTCACTATTCGGGTTAACCGGGAAAGGACCATGGGGTCGTATAACCCATTCCGAATATGTGATACGTCGTTATGAATTGCATTTGAAGACCGGTGTTGAAGACCGGATCTTTTTGAAAGCGAAAGGACAACTCGTCGATTGTCTTTGCACCGAGTAGCTACGGTATAGAGACTCCCTATGTGATGGGAAGACCGGACGTGATTAGAGATTATCCGGATTGCAAGGACTTCTTTGTAAGTGCCTTCGGTTTTGTTCGAGCCCGGAACAGATTTGTATGGATTGTATGTCTGACGTTACAGATTGAGATATAAAGCAGATTTCTTTCAAAAATATTTCTGTTGGTGGCGGAGAATTTATTCTTTTAGCTTAACACCCTTCTCTGAGACGTACGAGCTCAGAGGTTATGTAGTTGAAGGTTATCAACAATATATTCCCATTTTGGTAATGTGACATGCTGAGTGTTGCTGTGAAATGATCATTGTGTTGATTATTTATGATAGGATCATTTATTTGATCGTCTATCTTGGTGATCATCTCTATGATCATTTGTTGACCCAAAGCATGGCTTTTGTATAAAGTATGTTTTTGTGGACGTGACTTCGTCGAACCTCACACCTCGGGAATGGTCAAAACAGGAAAGATGCGGCAAGGTTATGAGGAGTAGCGCCCTTTAGGATATGTGCATTTCCTTCTGGAAAAGGGTGGTATCATGGTATGGAGCCCAGATACTTACTCATGTTGAAAACACTTTATGATTGTGTGAATTGATTACGAGCGCTCGGTGAAAGGTCCCAAAGGACCGGGGGATGGCATATTCGGTCAGTTGTTACTCAGTTAGGGGTAACCCGGCCTTGTGTTGGTAGAGATCCGGTTTGGTTCTCGGGGATGACCATCCAGAGGCATTCTCATATGGCAATGGGAAGTTCCTTGGACTGATCATTCGTTGGAAATCCAAAGAAACAATACGAGACTTGTACGGTTTTAGTTGTATAACCTGCTATGGAATGTGGCGGTAACCTGCTATTGAACATAGTTAGCTATAGCAGGCATACGGTAATGGTCGTATGTTGGCTAAGATTTATATTCTACTTTCGAAATGAATTTTTCCTACACTATGCACTAGTAATAATATCAAATGTTTTTTTTAATGCGTATCAAGCATCTTTGACTATCATAAGGAGAAATCTCCTCCGATTCTGCGTTTGCATTGTGTGTGCGTGCGGGAGGCCTTATGGTAGTCTCATTTTTAAAAAGAATTGCGAATTGACTTTAAAAATATTCCTCTATTTTAATTTCAAAGATAAATAAACTGTTTTGAGTTCTCACACCAGTCACATGACTGACTCGGAGTTTATTGTTTTCCTTCCTAAACTCTGGGTGCCCACCAATTTCCACACGGGCAGTCAAGAGTTAAGGTTTATCAGGATATTCTGGATATTCTGGAGTTGCTGGAGGCAAGATGGATGGCATGGCGTATTACTAGTATATAGTATTTCTTTTCCGCTGTTTGTTGTTGTTGTTGTACACTCTGATGATATGATGTAATGAAATGTAATGTAATGTAATAACTGATATTGTTCTTTGTTTAAAGATTATTCATTTGTTTATTATATGTTGTTCCGCTGCGAATTGTAAGATTCTGATGTTGTTCAGTTGTTTTCTTCTGTTCCGTTCTATTTTCTATTTTCTTTTCTCTCTATTTTCTATCTTCTTATCTCTTCTTCTTCTTTGTCTTCTTCTTAAACCCTCAGTGTTCGGTTTTCCGTCGTTCGATTGCTCGGCAGTTGATAACGTGAGTATCGATGTTGAATTTTCGGAAGACGAAGAATCGGGTCCTGACATATAAACTTATATAAATAAATAAGAGAAATTTGAAAGGTTTTGTGACTCTTTATTTGCCTTAGTCCTTTTGCATTCTTGTCTTTTCATTTCAACCATTACTTGCATTTACTATTGGCTGACCTTATCATATTCTTCAGCCGACTTCCTCATTCCATTTTCACGTAAAAAATATACTTCTCAACTCAAAAATTTCGGTCATCATCATTTCCAAAAGTTTGGTAAAAATCTCTCTCTTCTTTCCATTGTTTTTTTACTTGTTTATATTGTTTTGCACTTGCTTTCTTCACATTCTAGGCTCGGCCCCTCACCACTCTAGCACCATAGCCGCCTCCACCACCACATCTAGCCCACTACCCATCCATGGCCATGCACCACTAGTTGATCAAACTCCACCAAAATTGCAATATCCACCTTGAAAATGCACATAGCCTAGCTTCTTTGCCTTCACCACCTCAAACTCCTCCTTGGCCGACCCATACACCACCACCACCTGTCATAGTCGACCCATACACCTCTGCCACACCTGTACCTGACCCACTACAGACCTGGTCGTGACTTGGAATGCCTTGGCCGTGACCTTTTAGTGCCTTGAAAACATTGTGTTGCCTTATAGTTAATGTGTTCATGCTCATATATCTCTACCATACTTTGCTCCATCATTTTCCCATGCTAGGCTGACCTTTAGGAACCCAAACCAGATCCAAACCATGCCTTTAGCTGTGCCATTTCAGATCTGGGGCTGAAGCATAGGTGGTAGAAAGAAAGTGCAAACACTTTGGATTTGTTTATGCATCTAATTCTATCATTGTTTAATGGTATTTTGTGTTGAAACTTATGTTATATATATATTTGTTTTGTTTGAATGTATCCCAGGCTATTAATCTTTGGCTCTCCACTTTCAAATCATATTCATGATTTCGTGCCTTCGAAGACCTTTTTGTGTGTAGTTGTTTGTCATCTCCAGCTAATACAAGTAAGTAATTCTCACCAGACAGTATGTACATATATAACTAGTGAATTAACCCCTTTTGAATTTGTAAAATGCATTATCATGTTACACCTGCTATATTATGATTATATGATGTTCAACCATGCTTAAACATCTGTTATAACATCTGTTACTGTTATATTATGCTGTTCTGTTATTTTTATCAGTTTATCACACAGCAAGTTCCCTTTAGATTAGAATTACTATGGGTTGAAATGATACATACCCGAACGGACTTTAGAA
Source organism: Allium cepa (assembly GCA_030765085.1). Lineage (NCBI taxonomy): Eukaryota > Viridiplantae > Streptophyta > Magnoliopsida > Asparagales > Amaryllidaceae > Allium > Allium cepa. The sequence continues at coordinate 890,841,454 of CM060929.1, forward strand.
TAAGGGAAAATCGTTATGGGCTGAAATGATAGGCCTGGACGATTTTCAATTTATTTCATTTACTTGGGACTGCGGGTTTGAAATGATAAAACCCCGATTTTCTTTGTAAATTACGGGTTGAAATGATATATTACCCGTATCACTTTACCTAGCGTAGAAAATTATATACAGACCCGTAGTTAAAATATGTTTTCTAAAATTTTTAAAATATTTTAGAAATGTAAATATTATAATATTTTGATTTAAAACTTAATTAAAAATGATTTTTTTAAATTATTATTGATTTTCTAGAAATTTATAAGTTAAATAAATTATGAAAAAGTTAGAAATTTGAATGTGAGTTATTTTGGAAATTTTGATTTAATTATAATTGGAAATTAAATTGAATATGAACTTATGATAAATTTATGATAATTTGGATTTAAAATGAATTTAAAGTGATTTTATAATATATTAATGATTTTTGAATAAAGTTAAAATGTGAAATGAATGATTATTTAAGTTGAAATTTTGAAATATAGCCAAAATAGGAATTTGTGAGTTTGGCTTAAATGTGAATTTGAAGTTAAGTGAATAAAATGAAATTAAGTTATATTTTGAAATTTTAAAATTAAGTGTTAAGTTGAAATTTAATTCAATGAATTTAAAATTGAATGTTGGAATTTAATAAGTGAATTATTAGTAATTCTTGATTTTTGAATGGAAATTTAACTTTATAAAATCATGAACTTAAGGAAAATTAAATGACGTTTATAAATGTGAAAATGTATGATTTTATAAGTTAAAAATGTTTTAAAAAAATATAATTTTAAATTATACTGAATATATAAAATTAATTAACTGCATTTTTTAAATGCTATTAATTTTAATGTAAATGATATTACAGCATTTGTAAATGCTGTAGTTGATGATAATGAACTAAAAAGCTAAGTTGAATTAAAGGCTATTATAGCATTTTTGTAAGTGCTATAATTATTGAATTTAACTAAGTTTATTTGAAATATAAGCAAACCCTATTACAGCATTATAAAATGTCGTCTTTTGTTAGATTGAACTGTTTTGAATGTAACTTTCCGTAGCTTTTTCTAAATGATGCGAAAAGTGAATTTTCACTGTTTTTATAAACTTAAGTGAATAAATGAACTTTGAAAGTTGAAAATTTTGGAAATTTAATAATTTAATTATTAAATATAATAACTTCAACTTAATGATTTAAAATGATTTTTGAAATATAAACTGTTTTGAATGTGAATTAAAACGGCATTTTAAATTGAATGTAATGAATAATGATTTAAAATGAAATTTTGGAAAGATATGATATTTTGATATATTAAAATGATTGGAAAGGAAGTTTTGTAAAAATATGATATTTTGATATATTAAAATGATTTGAAATGAATGTGGTTTTGAAAAGATATGATATATGTTGACATATTATAATGATTTGAAATGAAGTTTTGGAAAGATATGATATTATTGATATATTAAAATGATTTGAAATGAAGTTTGGAAAGATATGATATTTTTGGTAAATTAAAATGATTTGAAATGATGTTTTGGAAAGATATGATATTTTTGATATATTAAAATGATTTGAAATGCGGTTTTGAAAAGATATGATATTTTGATATATTAAAATGATTTGAAATGAATGTGGTTTTGAAAAGATATGATATATTTTGATATATTAAAATGATTTGAAATGAAGTTTTGGAAAGATATGATATTTTTTTATATATTAAAATGATTTGAAAGGAAGTTTTGGAAAGATATGATATTTTGATATATTGAAATGACTTGACAGGAAGTTTTGGAAAAATATGATGTTTTTGAAATGGTCTAGAAATGATTAGATCATTATTTTGATAAAGATTTGAATTTGAAATGATACTTTATTTTGAAGTATAAACTATGATTTTTAAATTATAATTACGGGTTATAATAACGATTGGTTGTCAAAGAGACCGGGATCGGATATCTGGCATACTCTCTGTTCACACCGAAAACCACTTTGACAACCATGTACGCGGTGGAGATTCCAGAATGAAGTAGGATGGTGGTGACGTTCTTGAGGTATATTACGTGGACCCAACTCCCGTGAGTTGGCATAAGGTGGCTAAAACAGGAGCGATCTCGGGCCAAAAATGGTAGCTCCTCTGGTCGGACACATTCCTTCGATACTATACTCTTACTTGTGATTGATTAGATGGTCATCCTCCGATTTTGATATAGGAGTGTGTTCCGAGGTGGGCGTATGTGGCTGTTGCATTACCACCAGCCCATGAGCATAATTGGTATATCTACCCTGGCATTGCCTTGTGTGCCGTGTTACCTACCATATCGAGCGTTTACTACGAGTTTCTATTTGTGTCGTACCTATACAGTATCTTCTCATAGTCTCCCGATCAGGAGATATGCAGGTACTGTATAGACTATTGGCATTATTTGTGTGAAGGGAGATATGGGTAGCCCGGAACGCTATTTAAAAGTAAGTTTATTTTACTGTAGACATTAAGTTTATTTTACTGTAGACATTATTATAATAGCGCAATATTACTATATAGTAAATAGTTTAATGGATCCTTGGAGGATGGGCGGTCCCAGGCATCCTTTAAGTTACTTATACCTTATTACAGTTCACTTGAGTTGGTTTACATTATATAAGTATATATTGTCCTGACTCGAGTGTTTGTATTTTTATTTACGCTCGGGTCAGCCAGAGTTATTCACAGATTTGGATTCCACTTTCTGGAGATTGGAATCGCTGGAGATTATCTGCTTATCTAGTTTTATCTATTCCAGTTCTGTTGTTCTATTCAGCTTGTACTTGGTTATCATCTTGAGACTTATGTTGTACTTTATTTCTTCTATTGTATTTATTTAACTCTGATATATTTATATAGTAGCTTCATGAACTATTATTTCTTTTATTTCCGTTGCATTAGTAAATACTCTGTGTCTGTGATCTGTGATTATTATTTACTGTATATTCTGAGATTTGTCAAATTTTATTTACAACGCGGTATTTTGAGCAATTCAATTCCGGCATGAGTGTCTACCTATACACTTATAATGGATGCGAATGGTTGAAAATATCTGGTTGTTACAGTTGGTATCAGAGGTTTGGCTTTGAGGCAAAAACTTAGAATTTATGGTAAATTTGTTTACAGAATCACTTTCATCCAAACTTGATCTCTTCCTCTTGGGTTCAAATTTCATTTGAATTTTGGGACGTTCCCTGTGGTTCCAAAATTCATTCGTGTCCCTCACTATTCATCTCCTTTTGATTTTAGAGTATCCCATAACTCCACTTCAAATGAGCTTTATAGTGAATTGGCGGTCCCGCTAATCTCAAAAATTCATTCGTAAAGGGGGAAACTCCTTTACAATTAGCATCGATTCACAATGAGATTTATATCTATCCTTGGTTTAGATGCTAATATCCTTTGTTATTCCAATCTTTATCTATTGAGGTCGAATGAAGATTTACCCTAGAAAATCCACATCGATCTTATTCTTTAAGTCACGGTTGACCTGGTTAAGGTTGCCCGTGGTTTATTTAAGCTTACCCACCTCCCTATTTTTTTATTCAATCATCTTGTCTTTTGTTTCCAATCTATCTTCCAAACATTTTGAATTGTACTTGTAAATCATTATTAATGTTTTGTTTAAAATTGTGTTGCTTGAGTTGTTGATGTTGATTTGGGTTTCCGATTGATTCGTCTGATCAACGTTATCGATAGGATTTCTAAAACACTTCGACAGAACAAATTGACACAATATTATTTTAAAATTTGGTTAATGAAATAAATTTTGATATAAGTAAATTTATGGAACTTAATAAATTGATTTAAATTAATCATTTGAAATGATAATACTTGATTTATCATTTATTGTTCTGTAAATGGATTTATAAATAGTTGTTTATAAATTGATTTGGGAACTGAAATGAGTTTAGGACAAGAAATTTCAGAATTTAATTTCCGATGGTTTCAAACCTTGTGTTTAAAGTTTTAAAATGGGTATATTATTTAAAGTATTTTCTAATAGATATTTGGTTCCAAGAAATTTTAAAGTTTAAAATTAGTGCTCTTCTCTTTGTCGCTGGAAAATAACTTCGGTGATGACCGCGGCATCATCGACGTTCATTTTCGAGTTTCAAAGTGAAGAGACTGTTTTATAGTCTTGCTACAGCTTTGTTTTGGGAAATTTAATTGATTTGGATTTCTAAAATAAGACTGGATTTATAATATATATATAGATATATGATTTAGATTTGATTTGACATATTATGTATATATATTTATTTATCTCTAAATGGTTTGAAGGAATCGGAAATTTTATTCTTAAACTTTATCTTGAAGAATCATTTCAATTATAAAAAGAAAATCAAAATTTTAGATAAATGATTCAAACTTGAGATGAAGGAATTATAAAGTTTTGTTTGTATAATACTCAATTGCATTTAAATATAACTTACCCAAATTATACAGAAGTTAACAATATGACTGGATAATATACAACATAAAAAGATTTTATAAATAAAATTTGAATGCTTAAAATAAATGTTATACACTTAAATTTTAGTTATAAAATGATTAACAGGAGTAAATATAATAAAAGGTTAACTGAATAATTTACAATATAAAATGATGTTAATGGAACTAACAATAAATTAAAGCAGTTATAATAAGAGTAAGTATAATGGGCATCGATGATAAAATATATTGAGAGGAATAAATTTAACTTTAAATAGGAATAAGGAAGAATTAAATTTATTAAGTACATTATGAGTATAATTAATGATTATTTTTAAATTCCATGATCTTAGAAATTGTTAATTTAAGATGATTAGAAGATAACATAATAAAATTTGAGATAGTTAAGATTTATTTAACTTGTGTAAAAACTAATTATCTATTTAATTTGAAATTTCCATGGTTTATAACTTATTATCTTATTTTGTTTTTCAAACTATCTTTTGGTTGTCCTTATTTTTCTTATCTTGCTTCACGCTGGTGTAAGCATTATTCTATAATTTTCTGTTTAGAAATCTTTCTATAAATCTTTGATAATCCCAACCTTGTTAAACTTACCTATAACAATAGTTATCAGGTATAATTTCAATCTCCTTTTCATCTTGCCTTAATCTTATTTCACTTTATCTTTTTCTGTACTTTCTCGCACCTCATTCCTTTTCGAGGACGAAAAGTTTTGAGTGGGAGAGAGTGTAACAACCCTAGATTTTTGCATATAATTTAAATTTGACTTTATTTTTATTTTGAAATTATTTTAAACTTTTTTATTTCAAAATTTTTATTTTTAAATATAAATTTTGATTATTATATGAATTATAATTTCAAACTGGTATAAATTGAATATTTTCCTGAAAAATGGATTTGTGGTCAAAACTGGTCAAACTTTGACTTTTAAATTTTAAATTTAAATATTTGAATTGTTAAATTTTATCTTTTATTTGAAATTAGATTTAATATCATGAATACTGCTTTGCGTTTCGTTGAAATTGGATTTAAATTGTGAAAGTTATACCCTTTACAATATTGTGTGTATATAGGGTTATTTAAAAATATTCTTTGTTTTAAATTTATATAAATGATATTTTTACTTGATATATCTTATTATAATTTCTATATTTATGTTATATTATGTATATTTTGACTTTTAAATATTTTTAAAGTGATTTTTGAATTTTTCTAAAGCTTATTGAATTTATTTCCAAATTGTAAACCTGGTTTCCACTTTTCTGCTATTTTCTTTATTTAAATTATATTTAAATTAAAATTTATATATTTATTTGTGAATGCATTTTATTTTTATGCTATTATCTTTTTTATAAATATTTTTACAAGTCCATATAAATTTTCCAAAGTTCATTCTGTTTATTTTCCATTTTTCTAGACTGGTTTGCAATTTTGTGCTATTTTCCTATTTTTACCTTATATAATTAATAAATATTCATATATATTTTGTATTTTGTTATATTTTCGAATTTGTGACTGAAATTATTATTATTTTCAGTAATATAAACTTATATAAATAAATAAGAGAAATTTGAAAGGTTTTGTGACTCTTTATTTGCCTTGGTCCTTTTGCATTCTTCTCTTTTCATTTCAACCATTACTTGCATTTACTATTGGCTGACCTTATCATATTCTTCATCCGACTTCCTCATTCCATTTTCACGTAAAAAATATACTTCTCAACTAAAAAATTTCAGTCATCATCGTTTCCAAAAGTTTGGTAAAAATCTTTCTGTTCTTTCTATTGTTTTTTTTACTTGTTTATATTGTTTTGCACTTGCTTTCTTCACATTCTAGGCTCGGCCCCTCACCACTCCAGCACCATAGCCGCCTCCACCAACACCACATCAGGCCAACTCCATCCCACTGCCCATCCATGGCCATGCACCACTAGTTGGTCAAACTCCACCAAAATTGCAATATCCATCTTGAAAATGCACATAGCCTAGCTTCTTTGCCTTCACCACCTCAAACTCCTTCTTGTCCGACCATACACCACCACCACCTGCCATAGTTGACCCATACACCTCTGCCACACCTGTACCTGACCCACTACAAACTTGGCCGTGACTTGGAGTGCCTTGGCCGTGACCTTTAGTGCCTTGAAAACATTGTGTGTTGCCTTATAGTTGTTGTGTTCATGCTCATATATCTCTACCATACTTTGCTCCATCATTTTCCCATGCTAGGCTGACCTTTAGAAACCCAAACAAGATCCAAACCATGCCTTTAGCTGTGCCATTTCAGATCTGGAGCTGAAGCATAGGTGGTAGAAAGCAAGTGCAAACACTTTGGATTTGTTTATGCATCTAATTCTATCATTGTTTAATGGTATTTTGTGTTGAAACTTATGTTATATATACTTGTTTTGTTTGAATGTATCCAAGGCTATTAATCTTTGGCTCTCCACTTTCAAATCATATTCATGCTTTCGTGCCTTCGAAGACCTTGTTGTGTGTAGTTGTTTGTCATCTCCAGCTAATACAAGTGAGTAATTCTCACCAGACAATATGTACATATATAACTAGTGAATTGACCCCTTTTAAATACGTAAAATGCATTATCATGTTACACCTGTTATATTATGATTATATGATGTTCACCCATGCATTAACACCTGTTATAACATCTGTTACTATTATATTATGCTGTTCTGTTATTTTTATCAGTTTATCACACTACAAGTTCCCTTTAGATTAGAATCATTATGGGTTGAAATGATACATGACCGAACGGACTTTAGAATAAGGGAAAATCCTTGTGGGCGGAAATGATAGGCCTAAGAGATTTTCAATTTATTTCATTTACTTGGGATGCGGGTTTGAAACGATAAAACCTGGATTTTCTTTGTAAATTACGGGTTGAAATGATATATTACCCGTATCACTTTACCTAGCGTAGAAAATTATATACAGACCCATAGTTAAAATATGTTTCCTAAAAATTTTAAAATATCTTAGAAATGTAAATATTCTAATATATTGATTTAAAACTTAATTAAAAATGATTTTTTTTAAATTATTATTGATTTTTTGGAAATTTATAAGTTAAATAAATTATGGAAAAGTAAGAAATTTGAATGTAAGTTATTTTGGAAATTTTGATTTAATTATAATTGAAAATTAAATTAAATATGAAATTATGATAAATTTATGATAATTTGGATTTAAAATTAATTTAAAGTGATTTTATAATATATTAATGATTTTTGAATAAAGTTAAAATGTGAAATGAATGATTATTTAAGTTGAAATTTTGAAATACAGCCAAAATGGGAATTTGTGAGTTTGGCTTAAATGTGAATTTGTAGTTAACTGAATAAAATGAAATTAAGTTCTATTTTGAAATTTTAAACTTAAATGTTAAGTTGAAATTTAATTCAATGAATTTAAAATTGAATGTTGGAATTTAGTAAGTGAATTATTCTTAATTCTTGATTTTTGAATAGAAATTCAACTTTATAAAATTATGAACTTAAGGAAAATTAAATGATGTTTATAAATGTGAAAATGTATGATTTTATAAGTTAAAAATATTTTAAATAAAAATATAATTGGTTGTGAAATTATATTGAATATTTGAAGTTAATTAACTGCTTTTTTTAAATGCTATTAATTATAATGTAAATGATATTACAGCATTTGTAAATACTGTAGTTGATGATAATGAACTAAAAAGTTAAATTGAATTAAAGGCTATTATAGCATATTTGTAAGTGCTATAATTGTTGAATTTAACTAAGTTTATTTGAAATTTAAGGAAACCCTATTACAGCATTTTAAAACGCTGTCTTTTGTTAAATTGAACTGTTTTGAATGTAACATTCCATAGCGTTTTCTAAATGCCGCGAAATGTGAATTTTCACTGTTTTGATAAATCTAAGTGAATAAATGAACTTTGAAAGTTGAAAATTTTGCAAATTTAATTATTAAATATAATAACTTCATTTTGATGATTTAAAATGATTTTTGAAATATAAACTGTTTTGAAATGTGAATTGAAACGGTATTTTAAATTGAATGAAATGAATAATGATTTGAAATGAAGTTTTGGAAAGATATGATATTTTGATATATTAAAATGATTGGAAAGGAAGTTTTGTAAAGATATGATATTTTGATATATTAAAATGATTTGAAATGAATGTGGTTTTGAAAAGATATGATATATTTTGATATATTATAATGATTTGAAATGAAGTTTTGGAAAGATATGATATTTTTGATATTTTAAAATGATTTGAAATGAAGTTTTGGAAAGATATGATATTCTTTATATATTAAAATGATTTGAAATGCGGTTTTGAAAAGATATGATATTTTGATATATTAAAATGATTTGAAATGAATGTGGTTTTGAAAAGATATGATATAATTTGATATATTAAAATGATTTGAAATGAAGTTTTGGAAAGATATGATATTTCCGATATATTAAAATGATTTGAAATAAAGTTTTGGAAAGATATGATATTTTTTTAATATATTAAAATGATTTGAAATGAAGTTTTGGAAAGATATGATATTTTGATATATTGAAATGATTTGACAGGAAGTTTTGGAATGATACGATGTTTTTGAAAGTTAAACAATAGTAGTTGCTTTTGAAAAGATAACTAAGTATGATTTGAAAACTTAGTAAGTTATTGTAAGAAGTTTAATTATGAATTTTGGAAAGTTAATAAATTCTGTAACTTTTCTTACTTATTAATTTCGAGGACGAAATTCTTTTAAGGGGGGAAGATTGTAACGACCCAGGAATTTTAATAATTAAAATTTGAATATTTAATTAATTTTAAATATTAATAAGTGAAATTTATAAGTCGAATAAATTTTTATTTGAATTATTGGATTTAATTGGATAATTAAATCGATAATTTAATATGTTAAATTATGGAAATAATTGAAAATTGGGTTAAATATGATTGAAAATGATTTGTAAAATTTTATTTTATCATATTGAAGTTAGAATGATATTTTAGAACTTTTAAAATCGAATTAAAAGTTTATTTGTGAAAATTGAATATTTTAATATTTAAATCGACTAGTGAAAATAGCCAATTTTTGAACAGTCTCAGAATTGAACGAAACCAGTTCCATTGGATCCATAATAGTTAGTTATTACTGGATTTCAATTTCCGTGTCAATCGGAGTTATCGTTTGATCGTGGCAGCTCGAAACGCATCGAATTATTTTTAATATTAATTTGGCGAGTTAAAATAGCTATTTTTCAAAAAGTCTCGGATTTCGACGAAACCGGTTTCATCGGATCCGTAATGTGATATTATTGTAAGGTTTCAAATTTCGTGTCAATTGGATTTACCATTTGTCTGGTACGAATTAAAACGCCTAGAAAATCGTTTAAATCGGTTTAATTTAAATCGAACATTTATAGCCATAACTCGCACAGATGTCCGAATTAGCTTTCGAAACCTGTTCCATTGTGTCCGGAACGCGGGGTAAACCCTAGAAACGCTGGTTACGGCGCGTAAATCGGAGTTTAGAAAACCCGGATGAATAGTGTTCGATATTTCCTATAAATAGACCCACATTTCACAATTTTAAGAAGAAAAAAAATGAAACCCTAATGAAAACTGCAGCCGCCGCCATCTTCACATTCAAGGGCCGAAATCTTCCCACCTTCCCCTCCAAATTTCTTCAAATCTACTCACAATCATCAGAAACTTTCAACTAATGAATCATCGAGCTCGATGAGAGCTTCAAGTTGAACGGCTATGATCGAGTTTTGTTGAGTAAATCGATGGGATTTTGGCCATGAAGACCGGCCGTTCGGCCTTGAATTGCGTGCAACATAGGTGACCGAGCTCTATGAGCTTGAGGCCGAACCTAGAGCAAGCAGAGGGCTTCAAGATGGTGAGGGTATGATGAAGTTTCGTCGAGTGTTGGAGTTGTAAATTTAAACCCTAGATTCAAGAAATGGGTTCGGCTATACAGGGAGGTTCACGCGTTTGGGAGGGAGAAGGAGAGGTTGCGTCATGCGGCTATGATCTGATGGAGGTGGATCCTACGACATGTGTTAGTTCTAGGTTTAAAATTTTATAAATTATGTTGTAAATTAAAATAAAAAATTTGTATTAACTTGTAAATGCTATAACTTTTTGCTGCGAGGTCGAAAAATTATGAAACAGGAAGCGTTGGAATCGTATGGACGAGCACTACGCGATGAAGTTGGATTGGAGTCGTTTGGAGTTAGTGAGAATTTTGGGTAAAATTAAACGCGCGTTTAATTTTCTTCGAAATAAATCGCTAAAACGAAATTGAAATCAAGGTGAGAACTTCTCACTCAATCGAATCAGTTTCGATTTTATTTTAAATAGTTAGATTTAAAATATTTGAATGCATGTTTGAATGATGATTGATATCTATTGATTGTTAAAATAGACATTATACGCCGTTAGTAAGCGGATGTTATTTATTAAAAACATATACCGCGAATATTTCATAAACAGTGAAATTGGTATTATATATAATAGCAATATATATATATTGGCATATGTATATATTGGAGTTATTGATTTCCCGCATTTGTATAGCGGATGAGACCCTATTGCGCCGTCTATTAAGCGGATAATATTTTAAATCCCATATACCGCGATAATTCCGTACTGGAGCGGAATTGGTATTGTGCTAATGTTTGTGGATGCAGGAAAACAGGTTGGAGGGATCCAACTGGATTCCTCAACAGTATTTATTTGATTTCAGATATTTTGATATTTGATGGATTATCATATCGATATATGATGTCGTTGTTGTCGTGATTGACTATTTGGTATGTAGCATCATTGGACCAAATTTTGGAATTTTAAAATGTTTTTAAAGAGATTTTTGAAGGTGTAAGTTATAAAATATTTTTGGAATCGATCCATTTAAAATAAATAAATGTTATAATTGTAATGTTATAAAAATTATGATTTTTGAGAAATATAGTTAAAAGTTGATTTTTGAAAATATGAGGTTAATAACTTTATAAAAAGAGTTTATATTGGGATTTATTGAATTTATTATAAAAAGTTTAAAAAAATAGGATTTATAAACTTTAATTATTTTATAAATCAAAATAGTGAAATTATAAAGGAGTTTAAAGACGTTTTAAAATAATAGTATAAATTGATTTTATAAAGGATTTATAAATTGATAATTTATAAATTAAAATATTTGAATTATGAAACGAGTTTTTATAAGTGTTAGAATGAATTGTGAATGAATTTCATAAATGGATGAAATTTATAGAATTATAAACGGTGAAATTATAAATGGAATTTTATAAGCAGTCGGTTTATAAAATTTATAAAGTTATTAAAAGGATAGATTTGGATAAATAATTGAATCTTATAAGTTATAAGATTTATAATTATAAAGTTCAAAGAAACGATTTTTGCAAACAAATAAATTATAAGTATTTAACTTATAATGTGAACTTTTGGTTTATAATTGAGTTATAAATCGAATAGATTAATAAAGGAGATTTATAAAAAGGAGTTATAAAATAAATAGAAATAGAATTTATAAACGTTGTTTTATAAATTCGCAAATGACTTATTTTGATAAGAAAATTGTTATAACTTATTTATGGAGTTATATTCACATTTTTAACTGTGAATAATCCTTTAAAATGAAATGTATTAAAGGATGAAATGTGTTAACGTAGTATATTCACGTTTTTGAATTGTGAATAATATGTTAAAGAAAATGTTTAGATTAGATGTTTTAAATAGAATTAAAACGATCTAACGATGTTTTAAATGTGTTGAGATTCGAAACCATAGATTTCAACATTTATTGTTGAAGTAGACGTTTTCGAGAAATAAAAGGAAATGGTGGACTATAACACTGTTGTTATAGTAAATGATTTCCGAAAGGAAATGTTTTGTATAGTATTGGGATTTATATATCTATTTTAAATTCGAATCCCTATACTAGTGATTTTGGGACGTCGTAACAATGTTTTACGTAACATTCGTTTTGGCCCAAATAAATATGTTTAAGAGAATGATTTCCTTAAAGAATGAAATATATACTTAATCTCGATTTATGTATATTGAATATTTTCCAAGTGTTGAAAATAAATAAAATTTGTGAATTACTTATGGATAAATAAGTATGGAAATGTTTTCCAACATAAAGTGAATATTTTGAGAATTTATCTTTTTGAAGATAAATTGAAATGAATAATTGAAATCTTATATGTATGGATATTGCGAAATATAAATTCACTATGGAATTTATGAATAGAAAGGAAATTTGTTTAAAGATAAATATTGATTTATTTTTGAAGTGTGAAAATTATTTATCTTGTAAAGATATTTTGGAAAATAAATAATTTGAAAAATTATTTGGAAACTGGTGATGTGTGCATATCCTTTGATAGTTCAATAACCGACTATCAATATTTCCCTTTGAATGGGTAATTGATGTGATTTGTTTGAATTTGAATGCCACACTTAGTTTTGAATAAGCGCTCACTATTCAGGTTAACCGGGAAAGGACCATGGGGTCGTATAACTCATTCCGAATATGTGATACGTCGTTATGATAGCATTGAAGATCGGTGTTGAAGACCCGGTATTTGCGAGAACGATAGGATGACCTGTCGATTGACTCTGCACCGAGTTGCTCCGGTATAGAGTTCTCCATATGTGATGGTGAATCCGATCAGGATTGTGAATATCCGGATTGCAAGGGCTTCGTAAGAAGTGCCTTCGGTTTTGTTCGAGCCCGGAACAGACTTGTATGGATTGTATGTCTGACATTACAAATTGAGATATAAAGTCGATTTCATTCAAATATATTTCTGTTGGTGGCGGAGAATTTATTCTTTTAGCTTAACACCCTTCTCTGAGACGTACGAGCTCAGAGGTTATGTAGTTGAAGGTTATCAGCGATATATTCCCAATTTGGTAATGTGACATGCTGAGTGTTGCTGTAAATAATCATTGTGTTGATTATTTGTGATAGGATCATTTATTTGATCGTCTATCTTGGTGATCATTTCTATGATCATTTGTTGACCCAAAGCATGGCTTTTGTATAAAGTATGTTTTTGTGGACGTGACTTCGTCGAGCCTCACACCTCGGGAATGGTCAAAACAGGAAAGATGCGGCAAGGTTATGAGGGGTAGCACCCTTTAGGATATGTGCATTTCCTTCTGGAAAAGGGTGGTATCATGGTATGGAGCCCAGATACTTACTCATGTTGAAAACACTTTATGATTGTGTGAATTGATTACGAGCGCTCGGTGAAAGGTCCCAAAGAATCGGGGGATGGCATATTCGGTCAGTTGTTACTCAGTTAGGGGTAACCCGGCCTTGTGTTGGTAGAGATCCGATTTGGTTCTCGGGGATGTCCATCCAGAGGCATTCTCATGTGGCAATGGGAAGTTCCTTGGCCTAATCATTCGTTGGAAATCCAAAGAAACAATACGAGACTTGTACGGTTTTAGTTGTATAACCTGCTATGGAATGTGGCGGTAACCTGCTATTGAACATAGTTAGCTATAGTAGGCATACGATAATGGTCGTATGTTGGCTAAGATTTATATTCTACTTTCGAAATGAATTTTTTTCTACACTATGCACTAATAATAATATCAAATGTTCTTTTTAATGCGTATCAAGCATCTTTGACTATCATAAGGAGAAATCTCCTCCGATTCTGCGTTTGCATTGTGTGTGTGTGCGGGAGGCCTTATGGTAGTCTCATTCTTAAAAGCATTGCGAATTGATTTTAAAAATATTCCTCTATTTTGATTTTAAAGATAAATAAACTGTTTTGAGTTCTCACACCAGTCACATGACTGACTCGGAGTTTATTGTTTTCCTTCCTAAACTCTGGGTGCCCACCAATTTTCACACGGGCAGTTAAGAGTTAGGTTTATCAGGATATTCTGGATATTCTGGAATTGCTGGAGGCAAGATGGATGGCATAGCGTATTACTAGTATATAGTATTTCTTTTTCCGCTGTTTGTTGTTGTTGTTGTTGTACACTCTGATGATGATGTAATGTAATGTATAAAATGTAATAACTGATATAGTTCTTTGTTTAAAGATTATTCATTTATTATTATATGTTGTTCCGCTGCGAATTGTGAGATTCTGATGTTGTTCTGTTGTGTTCTGTTTCTTTCTATTTCCTATTTTCTTTTCTCCCTATTTTCTAGCTTTTTCTCTCTTCTTCTTTCTTTTTCCTTTTCTTAAAACTCTAAGTGTTCGGTTTTCCGTCATTCCATTGCTCGGCAGTCGATAAAGTGAGTATCGATGTTGAATTTTCGAAAGTCGAAGAATCGGGTCCTTACAGATTTGGATTCCATTTTCTGGAGATTGGAATCGCTGGAGATTATCTGCTTATCTAGTTTTATCTATTCCAGTTCTGTTGTTCTATTCAGCTTGTACTTGGTTATCATCTTGAGACTTCTGTTGTACTTTATTTCTTCCGTTGTATTTTATTTAACTCTAATATATTTATATAGTAGCTTCATGAACTACTATTTCTTTTACTTCCGTTGCATTTCTAAATACTCTGTGTCTGTGATATGTGATTATTATTTACTGTATATTCTGAGATTTGCCAAATTTTATTTACAACGCGGTATTTTGAGCAATTCAATTCCGACATGAGTGTCTACCTATACACTTATAATGGATGCGAATGGTTGAAAATATCTAGTTGTTACAGATGAGCAGTTTCAAAATTTGTTTCATTTGATTCATTATTTAAAGTAAAAAAACCATCTTCATTGTTTATTTGAAAAAAAATCTTTGAAACTTTCATCAAAAAATAAATGCATGGTTTCTTCAATGGTGTTAGTTTTTAAATTGAAAACTTTATATGCTTTACTTCTATTAGAATATCTGATGAAGATTCCTTTGTCGGATTTAGAATTAAATTTATCAAAATTGTCTTTTGTATTTAGAATAAAGCATTTACTTCCAAAATCTTTAAAATAAGATACCTTTGTTTTCTTATTTAAAAGAAGTTCATATGGTGTCTTATTGGTTAGAGGTCTAATAAAATCCTATTCAAAATGTAACCGGCTGTAGCAACTGCTTCAGCCCAAAAATTTCTTGGTAATTTACTATCTGAAATAATAGTTCTTACACACTCTTGAATCGTTCGATTTTTAAGCTCTACCGCCCCGTTTTATTGTGGAGTTCTTGAAAAAAAAATTATGAGTTATTCCTTTTTTATTACGGAAATTCTCAAAAATGTTCGTTTTCAAATTCTGCACCATGATCATTACGGATAGTTTTGATTTTTAAAGAAAGTTGATTTTGAATTCTTTTTGCAAAATTTTTAAATAAATCAAAAGCATCATTTAAATCTAGAATAACCATCTACAGTTATAAAAAACATATTTACTGTGATTTACTAACTGAATTTGAGATGGACCAAACAGATCTAAATGAAGTAACTCAAGAGGTTTTGAAGTAGAAATCTTATCTTTTAATTTGAATGAACTCTTCCTAAGTTTTCCTTATTGACAAGCATCACATATATTATCTACTTAAGAATCCATTTTAGGAAGACCTCTTACTAAATCAAGTTTTGAAAGTATAGGTAAGAGTTTCGAATTCAAATGTCCAAATCTTTTATGCCAAATCCAAGTGTTACGACCTACCTTTTTGGACAACTTAAATCAACGATAAACCACACGCATCAGACTCAAACCATTCAAAAGGAAAGGTTGTTATGGGGTAAAAAGGAAAAAGCAGAGAAAGAAAGAATAACAAATACAGAATCTCACAGCGGAATGATAAAGTATAATAATCAAATAAACAGTTCATGAAGCTGTTTACAAATATCATTTGATTACACATTTACAATACAGACCAAAGTAAATACAGCGGTAATAATTAAATAATGCGGCGGAATAAACAAAATAGGAAACAGGTCAACTTCATCCTCCCGAGATAAATGGTCTTCAATGCATTGAAAATCTTAGAATGACCCGAGCGAATTGAAAAGACAAAACAGTCAAGTCAGAACTAAAAGATCTTATGTAAGTTTAATCAACAGTAAATAAATATGCGTGTATCAGCATCGAAGATGTTTACGGGTTTTGACACCATCTATCTAGTGTCAAACATGAATGCAATAACTTAAGAGATGTTCGGGAATACAACTCCTAAGGATGTATTAAACTACCTATATACATAGTACAATATGCCATTATAATAGTGTCTATGGTAAAGTAAAGTGTTAAATTAGCTTTAGTGCGCTACCTATATCCCCCTTAACACGTTTTATATATTCCCATAGTCTATACAGTACAGTATGCTCCTCGTAAACTGGAGAGTTACCCAGATGACACTTCATAGGTATGGTACAAAACAAACTCGTTGAAAGCACGATAGGCATGTAAATACGGCATGCAAGGCAATGCCAGGGTAGAATTCTACCATTTTGCGAATCCGGACTGGTGGTAACGCACAACAGCTACTACCGCCCACTTCGAAACACACTCCCAAATCGAATCAAGGGGTGGCCACCAAATCAATCACAAAGTCATAATGTGGTTTCGAAGAAGCATATCCGATAGGAGGTGCAACCTCACTTGGCCCGGCGTGGCTCCTATTTTAGTCACATCTAAGCTGACTCACAGGAGTCAGGGCTACGTAAATACCTCATACAGAATCATTCGCCAAACCATCCTACTTCTTTCTGGAATCTCCACCACATACACAGTCGTCAAAGTGGTTTTCGGTATTGGCAGAGAGTATGACAATATCCGATCGCAGTCTCTTTAACAACCAAACGTTATTTCATACCAGATGGTTCTTTTACATTTCAAAAGTCGATTCATAATTGATACCAAAATATCATATTCGATTCAAACACATAACTTTCGAAATCATATTCACTTTCGAAATCATATTTACAAAATAGGTTAAATCTCATTTCAAAATCATCTTATTCAATCAAATATGTCATTTCACCAGAAAATATCATTTAAATCCCAACTTAGGTTATTACGTCATTAAACCATATTCGCTTTTAAATCAAGGACTTAAATATAGCAATCCAACCTTGCACCGTTTTACTTTAAGAAAATAGTTTAGATGGTTTAAAATAGTTTAAATTGTTTTTATAGTGTAAAATAGATTAAAATAGTTTAGATAGATTTAAGATAGGTTTTAATAGATTAAATAGATTTAAAATAGATTGAACAGATTTAAAAATAGATTGAATAGATTTAAAATAGATTGAATAGATTTAAATTAGATTAAACAGATCTAAAAATAAATTAAATGGTTAATTTGATTAAATAGTTTAAAATAGATTAAAATACTTTAATAGTTAGAAAACCTTAATAATCGGGATTTTTAAAATAATATCTCTTTACACAATTTATATTAAATGAATTAATTTGAAATTGATATAAAACTAGACTATTTCTTTCATTTCAATACATCTGGACCACGTCCAGCTTTGAAATTTCAATTTAAATCCTTTAAATAATTCATTTAAACCAATTCCAATTTTAATATTTAAATCTTGGATACAGATTGAAATGATAAATATCCGTATCACTTGACCATAGGGCAGAAAATTATATACGGATTCCGGATTGGTTAAATCAAATGATTTTAAATCCTAAAAATTGAATATGGTTAAATGATATTTTGAAATAAAAATTGATTTATATAAACTAAATTATTTTTGAAAATCCAAGCTTTAAATGTTGAATTTGGAATTGGTTTAAATGAATTGTTTAAAGGATTTAAGTTGAAATTTGAAAGTTAGACATGGCCCAGATGTGTTGAAATGAAAGAAATAGTCTAGTCTGATATTAATTTCAAATTAATTCATTTAATATATATTGTGTAAAGAAATATTATTTTAAAAATCCTTATTATTAAGGTTTTCAATCTATTAAAATATTTAATAAAATTAACCATTTTAATTTATTTTTAAATCTTTGAAATCTATTTTAAATCTATTTAATCTATTTTAAATCTATTCAATCTATTTTAAATCCGTTTAATATATTATAAATCTATTTTAAATCTATTTAATCTATTTTAAATCTATTTAAAACTATCTTAAATCCACCTAAACTATTTTAATATATTTTTACTTTTTTACACTATAAAAACTATTTTAACTATTTTAAACTATCTAAACTATTTTCTAAAAATAAAAACGGTGCAAGGTTGGACTGCCGTATTTAAATCTTTGATTTAAAAGCGAATGTGGTTAAATGACGTAATAACCTAAGTTGGGATTTAAATGATATTTTCTGGTGAAATGACTTATTTGACTGAATATGATGATTTTGAAATGAGATTTAACCTATTTTATCGATATGATTTCGAAAGTGAATATGATTTTGAAAGTGATATGTTTGAATCGAATATGATATTTTGCTATTAATTATGAATCTACTTTTGAAATGAAAAAAACCATCCAGTGTGGAATAAACGTTTGGTTGTTAAAGAGACCAAGATTGGATATTGTCATTCCCTCTGCCAATACCGAGAACAACTTTGTCAACTGTGTACGTGGTGAAGATTCCACAATGAAGTAGCATAGTTTGGCAAATGATTCTGCATGAGATATTTACGTAGCCCTGACTCCCATAAATCAGCTTAGATGTGACTAAAGCAGGACCCATGCCACGCCAAGTGAGGTCGCACCTCCTATCAAACATGCTTCTTCGATATCATATTATGACTTTGTGATTGATTTGGTGGCCACCCCTTGATTTGATTTGGGAGTGCGTTTCGAGGTGGGCAGTAGTAGCTACTATGCATTCCCACCAGTTCGGATCCGCAAAATGGTAGAATCCTACCTTGGCATTGCCTCGCTGCCATGTTCATATGCCTTATCTCGCCTTTTACGAGTTTGTTTTGTACTATACCTATGGAGTGCCCTCTGGATAACCCTCCAGATTACAGAGGAGCGTACAGTACTGTATAGACTACGGGAATATATAAAATGTGTTAAGGGGGTATGGCTAACGTCTTAACACTATTTTAATACTTTACTTTACTGTAGACACTATTATAATAGTGTATTGTACTATGTAGGTAAATAGTTTAATAGGTCCGTAAGAGATATAATCCCAAACATGTCCATAAGATATGTAATCTCAAACATCTCTTAAGTTATTGCATTCACTTTTGACACTGGATAGGAGATGTCAAAACCCATAAACATCTCCAACGCCGTTATACTCATATTTATTTAATGTTGATTTAACTTACATAAGATCTTTTAGTTTTGACTCGAGTAATTTGTCTTTTTGATTCGCTCGGGCCAGTCTGAGCTTTTTAGTGTACTGAAGACCATTATCTCGGGAGGACGAAAACAAAGATCGTATACTATTATTTTCTATTTTATTTATTCCGCTGCATCATGTTGTTCCACCGCATTATTTGGTTATTATTGCTATATGTACTCTGATATGTTTTGAAAAGGTGTAATCAAAAGTTATTTGTAAACAAGTTCATGAATTGTTTATTTGATTATTATATTTTTTCATTCCGCTGTGAGATTCTATGTTTGTTATTTTTTCTTTCTCTGCTTTTTCTTATTTACCGCATAACAACCTTCCCTTTTGAATGGTTTGAGTCTGACGTGTGTGGTTTATCGTCGATTTAAACCATCCAAAAAGGTGGATCGTTACATTTGATATCAAAGCTTTGGTTTAGTGATAACCTTAGCTTTGTGGGGTCTGACTCATTAGAAATAGGGTGGTAATACCCTAGAATGAGTCGTTGAGTGTAGATGGGAGAGCAGATGAGAGAGCGTATTTGTTGGTGTTAAAATGTTTTATATTTTTTTAATTTGTTCTATTTAGTATTTATAAATTCTAATCGGTACATAGGATGCTATGACATTGATTGGGATTTCTAAACATTTAATAGGGCAGACTGTCACAATATCATTTTGAAATATAGGTAAATGAAATAATTTTACCTAGTATTATGTTTTGTATATAAAGGAATAATTTTTATAAATAATATAATTGGGTATGATATACTTGTTTGTTAGGAAGTGAAATTCCATGAATAGTTGGTTGTGACATAAGATTTACAAACAAAATGAATATAGATTGAAATTTGGTAACTTAAGTTTTGGGATTTTTGAAATTTCTTTCAAAAGATTTTAGACTATAATATTTGTATTAGTTTGGAAGTATTTATGATATAAATATTTTAATATGATTTGAAAGAAATGCTGAAAAGAATTTTTGAAGGAAATAAGTTCTGTACTCCCCTCTCTATCGCTGGAAAATAATTTCGGTGAGTGGCTTATCATCGACGTTCATTTTCGAGTTTCAAAGTGAGAAGACCGTTGTAGTAATTTACTACACATTTTTTTGATAAATAAATATTAATTTTTATTTCCAAATAGGATTTTATATATATAAAAGATATTATTATATATATATATATATATATTATTTTAAAATAATTGAAAAGGAACACGGTGTTTATTTCTTAAGTTTACTATAATGAAATGAAACCTTGACTATTTTAACAATTGGAAACTTTTAATATGTGTAATTAGAAACTAGATGCCAAGTGATTAATGAAAATATAAGAAATTTAAATTTTGTAAATCGTAAATCAAAAGATATGAAAATGAGAAATGATAATTATTGAACATTTTATTCACTATATGAATAAGATGAACTTATGAACATTCCATTACACTCTAAAACTCATATATATAACTTACCAAAATGTAAAAAGTTGTAACGTTAAAATAAGAATATATAATAGAATAATATACAAGTAAACTTTAGTAAATGAAAGTGTTCAATGGAATTACTTTTATAAATAAGAATTCTGATATTATAAATTGTTATAAACTAAGGTTAATAGTTTGAAATGTTGCTAATCAAATGTAATATAAAAGTGAATAATGTAAGAAAAATGATTATAAACTTAAGCTAACATTTTAAGCTATTTACAATCAGATTGAATAGTAAAGGTGAACCCTATATTGAGTAAATGATTATAACTTTTGAAATATTGAAATGATTCAGAAAACAACTTAATATTCAATTGACATTACAAAAGGAAAGAGTAAATGTGAATTAAAGATAGAAATACTTAAGTATGAAATGATTTATTTGTTGGAAATCAAGTATAACATTCAAATGATAAATGTAAAATAATCTGAAATAAAATATATGTAATCCTTCAATAATGAATTCGTTGATGATCTAAATAATTGAAATGGAAATAACTTGGGTAAGTAATGAAAATGGCATCATATGAATAAATGAGAAACAAAATTTGAAGTAATGAATGAAAATTAATGGTAAGATAGCATTGTATAAATGAAGAGAAAAAGGAACAATAAATGGTGAAACAAGATCAATAAGAATAAACTTAAATAATAATTTGAAATCTTGTTTGTTTTGGCTTATGGGATGATTGGGAAAGGATACTACTAACTGTATAAAGATGTATGAATATTCTATTGAGTTTTTCTAAAACTGTTGTGTGTATGGTATACTTGGTAGTTTATTAATCATTTTATACGTTAAGGTTTCTGAATCCGAACAAACCATTTGTTTTTTGCTATTGGTGGATAGTTGATTACTTTGATTTCATATGATGGTTGTATGGTTTTGTTTGCTAATGATTGTTGTTATGTTGTGTTAGCTTGTTTGCTATAAATTGAAACAACTAAATATTTCTCTTTTACTTAAATATTAACCTCTTTGGATTGTATAAGTGAAATACAAGTTTATGGAAGCAATGCCTACTGCTTTCGGTTTCATAAATAAGCGTTGTTTGGCCGACAAATAAATACATTCTCAGATTATGGTTTTCTAGTGGTATTTTTTTCCCATGGTTTAGGATATTTTATTTTAAAATATATGATATATATTGTTGTTATTGATATTATTATTTCTCACAGACCTCTCCATACAAAGGAGACTCTTTCGAAATTTTTTATGAATTTTGAACTTAGAAAAATTTTGTGAAATGTTTTTTTTACTTTTATTAGCTTCAATATAAAAGGGTTTAATTGTTTATAAGTTGATATTTTATTTGAATTATTTAATTATGTAAATTAATTTTTATAAATGTAATATTTTGTATAAGATATATTAATTCCTTAATCCCTTCTTTTCCCTTTTCGATGATGAAAAGTTTTGAGCGGGGAAGAGTGTAACGACCCGTAATTTTCCATAATTAAAATATTGAATTTAAGACGATTTTGTAGCTTAAGGTTGGAAGGAAATAAAATTTATGACGTGGGAATGATAAAACTAACTAGAATTAAGTTTAGTAATGTAAATTTAATTTAATAAATGACTAGAATGAAATGTAATGGTATTAGTTCAAAGTAATTGATAACTACTTTAAATGTAATTCCAATAAATTGCAATGGTTAAAAGTTATGATTGGCTATAAAGTGTAACTAAGTAAATAAACCAAGTATTGTATAAAATGGTGGAGTTTACGTAATAAATTGAAACTGATTAAAATTGGGTAATTAATCCGTATATGAATTTATTAGTTTTGTTTGTTAACAATAAACATAGAAATGTTTTTGAATTGGTAAGTTATGACAATGGTTTAAAATTCATTATTTAATTCATTGATAATAAATTGGAAATCAATTGGAATTAATTCACTTAATTAGTGCAGTTAATGTGAATTAAATTGATAATTGTAACATATTAATGTAATAAGATATAAAAAAATGTTAATTATAGCCATGAGATGACAATTGATTGAATAATAAGATGAAAAGACGAATAAATGGATTTATTGGAATTTATAGCAATAATCATTGTATTTATTTCAGTTGAAATTAAAATACTGTAAGTAGTAAAATGATTAACACCGATTTGACAGGTAAATTTGTTTTAAATTATTGTAAATGTCTAAGTAATCAAAAATGACAGAATTTGTTAGTTACTAAATTTGAATTGAAAATGTGATTTAGTTAATTTAGTAATCATTATATAATTAATGTAAAATAGCCATTTGGGCCGCTGTCTCGAATTTTGGCGAAACTAGTTTCATCATATCTGTAATAGTGAATTATTGTAGGATTTCAAGTTTCATAGCGATCAGACTTGTCATTTGATCGTGCGGGCTCGAAACGCGTAGAAATCAATTTAATTGAAATCAATTTGAAACAAATTGATTCTTAAAGCTAACTTTTTGATACGATGTAATTTGGACTTGAAACCCGTTCCATTGAGTTTAAAAATATCAAAAACATCTATTTTGATATATTGGATGACCCACTTTCGTTTTGGGGGCAGAACGAGCTTTTTGGGTCGTTATTCGTCGTTCCTACAAATTCGATATATGTTTATCTCCTTATCGGGATTTTTTAATATAAATAATCTTGTTTCTCAAACCATAGCAGTCATTTTCTTATTCAATACGTACAATTCTATCTGGCTACCTCCTTCTTCTAATGGAAGAAAAAAATTCCAAATACAAACCCTAAATTCAATTTCCAAATCAATTTCAAAATCAAACTTCTCAAAACCCTATCATATTATATATCGTTGGAAATCTCCTGACGATATGAATCAGCGTCTAGCGTTCGTTTTTGGAGAGAGAACTCGAGTAAACAGCAAGTCATGATCAAATTTGAATTGGGGGTTTTCAATCTGAGCATTAACCGATGAAATTGAGATATGGGTATTGAAGAGCTCGTCAAGTAGAGTCGATTGGCGGTTGTCTCATGACATAACATCACCTGAGGCGGTCGAATTTTTCTTATTAGGGTTCGAAAACCCTAACTTTAAGGAGGGCGGCGATCGGCATAGGTGGCGACGGAGGGTCCTGGCCGAGGGTAGCGGTGGTGGAGGCGAGCGCAATGGTGGCGGCGCCTTAGTGAATGGTGGTTAGGGGCAAGGGAAATTAGCGGTCAACGGGGAGGTTTGGCTGCGTATATGGGTTTGGTGGTTCGACTTTGGACATGAGCAAGAGATGGCGACGTGGTAATTATATATTATTATTTGTTTTATAATTTGAATTTCAAAGTGTTTTAATTTAGATAACTTTTGCATACGAGGTCGGATTTATGCGCGGTTTGTTTCGCAAGGATCGTATCGAAATTCCAGACATGGTGGTGCAAGTTTAGACAAATTCTGAGACTGTTCAAATTTGGACCTTATTTTGGATTTCAAATCGATTTGAAATCAAAGGTGACTGTTTTAACCCACATAATTACTAAATTATCTTATGTTAGTTAATTTAAATTTATGATGTAATTAGAAATTGATTGGTTGATGTTTGGTATATTTAAATTGTCATTTCAGTTAAATACGACTTTTATTGCATTTAATCGTCATTTAATTTAGTATTGTGTTTAATTGTCAACTGAATACCTGTAATAATCATTTAATTGATGTTATTTATTGATTGATTGAATGGTGATTGTGATATTGGATGATTGGATGTTATATGTTTATATTGTTATAACATTGAAAGTTCCATATGGGTTGAAATGATACATACCCGAACGATCTGATAGGTTAAGGAAAATCGTTATGGGTTGAAATGATAGACTCAAGCGATTTCATGGATTTGTAATTAAATTCGAGATTGGCCGCAATTCGGTAAATAACTTGATTTTCTATAATAACAATATGCAGACTTATGAGACAATGAAGATTTGGACAGTTTTGAACTAGTGTTAACAAGATCTCCAAAAATTATCATTTTAAACTTTTTCAAAGTTCAGATTATGATAACTTTGAAAACCAATGCTTTAATACCAATTGTAGGAAATGCGGATTACAGATCATAAGATAGAATTAACAGTAGAGGTGGGGTGAATAGTATTTAATTTATTTTATGAATCTTTTTGAATTCATTTCAAATTAAACCCAAACAGATGCAATTCACAAACATAGAGACAATCACAGAACCAGACATGGATGCAAATAGTAAGTAAAAGCAGTAAAGGAAAGAACATACCGGAATTTTATACTCGTTTGGAGTTACCCTACATCCAGTCCCACACAATTTCTGGTGCGGATTTCTTTTCAAATATAATGCCGATATCACAACCTCGATTTCAAGGCCATGAGATGCACCCTTATGTCTCCAAGTCTAGGACAAACTCTCTTGATTTAAATAGGCTACAAGATCACCTAATTGATTTACGGGCTACAGTCACACCCAATTGATTTACGGGCCACAATCACGCCGTTTCCAGTCACATTTTGATAGAGAAAGACTCGATACACTTCGATCTTTGATTATAAATGATTATATAACTCTGAATAGCACTGAGATCTTTGTGAGAGAGTGGTAGAGAATCAAACTAGAGATGATCGAGTTTGATTCACTTGGGATTTTGGCAGAGTTTTGTTAAGAAGGTTTGAAAATAAGAATGGAAAAAAAAGAGGAGAGAAAACAAAGAAATCTTAAGTGAAAATTCATTGAAAACTACTGGTATATATAAGAGAATAACAGTCATGTCCATTCGTGAAAGGTTATGATGAATGGACACTTCTTTTGAACATTTGAATTTTAAAATCTACGGCTACCATATCGACATGGGGGTATTGGCATATCGACATCCCTTAGTATTTTTTTAAAATTGATTTTTGTTTTAAAATAGATTTTCTTTCTAAAGTTTGTCAAAACAATCTTAAAACTCCGTAAACTATTTTGAATATACTTTTTATAAAAACCTTTGGAAAGTGATCTTACAAAATATAAAAGTAATAAAAACTAAATTTGTAAATATTTTGAGACTAAAGCTAAAACATTAAAAACAAGAGATAATTTAAAACAAAAAATGATTTTGAAATTAATATGATTAAAAATAGTTTTTGAATTATAGCTAAAAATTTTAAACCAAGAGAGTTGTCTTTTTAAAAAGATAGTTTTGAAAAAAATCTATAAAAAAAGTCATTTTGGAAATTTCGTGAATTCCATTCCACTAGAGAAGGTCGTGGGTTCCATCCCACTAAAGAAGTTATGGGTTCCATCACACTATTAAAGCAAAAAGGTGGATTTCATTCCACGATTTAAATCCGAGTAAAGATTTAAATGTTGTTATGAAGCTTTAACATAAAACTAGACTGTATTACTTATCTTCATATTTTGAACTCTTGATACTCATGAGTCTTCAGTCTTGATTTCTTCAATCTTGAATTCGTCGGTCTTGAATCTCCATATTGTACAGTTTTCATTCTCACTACCTGCATATGTATATCCTGCATATACATATATCTAGACAAAGATATCAATATTTATATTTTATAGCAGGTTTGCCACATGTCCATCGGAAATGGTCACAATTACCGTTGGAGGCCGTCGGAAGTTTATCGTTGCGGCCGTCGGAAGTCGTTACGAAACGAGAATCTAATACCGACGGCTCTTTTTATGGTTTTCGATGGCTTACCGACGGCCACTGACGGCTAGTTGACGTCAGAAATCACCATTGGTCTTGTAGTGATTGAAGTAGAAACTGAGTTACAAAATAATTATATCATTTACATTAAAATATGCCAAAACCATACATCGTGCATGACTACATGATACTTACATATAACCTCACGTTTCATTTGTGTAAAATGGCTGTAGCAGCCATCAATCACGTTAAGCCAGCAAAGCAAGAACCTTCTAGTTTCTAGCTAGCATGTGTGTGCAAAACATTTTTAATAGTTTCATGGGTGCCCTTATATGATCCAGAACACAAAATACAATAATAGAAGAAAAATAGGATGAAGTGGCTCTTTGATTGTGCTTACTTCTATTGAATCTGGTTTGGCTCTTCTCTTCTAGTTAAATATAATAACTCAGTCTAAACATCGTGCATTATTTATTTATGTTAATATAACCCCATACCTTCCTATATGCAATAAAATATGTGCACTAGATTATAAGACTGAGGCCGAAGGTAATACTAAATTTCACTACTAAACGAAGTGTTTTTTTGCTAAATAACAAGGATATGATAGTAAATATACGATACACACACATCATCCAAATAACAGACGACAAACACTTTCAATTAAGCCTGATGCATAAAATGGCAATGTTTGACCAGAATGAGGAGACTGAAATATTGCAAATATTTTTACTTTGCTGTCAATAGAAACAATTTGGAATGGAGTGACTCGTGCTTACCTTCATAGTTTAAACTTTAAACTGCTGTCTAACCATATTGGACTTAACCATCCATTTCCCATGTACATGCCCAATCTCATTAAATTCTTTTCTTCTATAAATAATAATAATGTATGAGATCAGATAAGTCGATTGGATAATCTAAGTTATACATATATTAGGTAAATCTCCAATGCATACGAGTGTATATGCACGTCCATTTGGACCTGCATATAGTTACTTGATTGTTTGAATTTTATATCTCATAACAATTTTACTACCGTTTTTAATGAACAATTTAATTTCATTTCTTCATTACAACCTATTTAATGATTATTATATTTATTGTTATTGACTGGTTATTAACAACTTTTTCTTTCTTCATGCAATATTTCACTTACTCTTTTATCTATTAATTTTATGATGGGCCAAAATTATTGCTCAATCAATGTCATTTAGCTCTTCCGATAAAAATGTGGAGAATTATATAACATATTTAAAAATTAAGTGCTAGCTTTTGTATTCATTCAGTAAATGTAATAAAAAAAAGTAATGTATGTACTCTTCATATTTGTTGTACAAATGAAACTCAACTTACTTATTATTGGATACGAAGATTTTTTACAAATTCATTATTTCTTAGAATATGTTTTTGACTCGAAACAAATATACACATCATTCATCGAAATTAAATATTATCCAATACTAAAGTTTTTAGCTAAGTATTATCTCAATGATTTCAATGTTGGTTCCATCTTAATTAGAATGGGCATGGGTCCGTTCTGTCCAGTTTAGAGCCTAAATCATTTTTGTACTACATCAAACGGTGAGTTAAAATCAATAACTATAATACAATTTTTTAATGCAGTTCGGTTCTGATCCGGTTTAGTAATTAATAATACGGTCTAGTTACAGTTCGGTTCGGTTTGAACCCATATCACATTTGTTTAGACAACTTGAATAATTATTGAATAAATAGCAAGAACATTAATGAAAAACAAATTCAAATAAAAAACATAATTCGTAAATAATGCATATGGTGTGTATCCTTACAAAAATATCATATACTAAAATGGTTCATTACCAATTAATGAAGTTCAAACACCCATACACTTAATACTTTAGTAACTTTGAAAAGAAGAAAAAATACAAAATCCCATCAAAAACGTTAATTCTGCCAAATGGTTTGGTCTGGTTTGATGCAGTTGGTTCAATCGTGCAAACCGCAACTGCACCGTATTAAATTAGATCGGTTTGGTTTTTGATATTTTATTTGATTAGAAGATATGATTTAGTTTACCAAACCATTATAATGGTTCGGTATTTTTATCTTCACATGTTAGTGCAATTTATGCCCACACCTAATTTTAATATTGAATGTATCATGTTACATGTTACAATTAGCACAAATTAGCAACAAACTCATTTTTCTGAAAATAAAGTTCCATATTCATTATAAAGGAGACAAACTATTGAATCCTTATCCACAGTTGAATTAGTAAGTTAATTCCTTCCGTTAGTAGTTAAATAAAATACAATTGAATCAGTGATTGCAAAAGGCATAAAGTTCACCATTTTAATATTTATAGCAAAACAAATTCAAAGTTTAATACAGAGACAACATGTGACCACTATAATGAAAAATGCGGGAATAGTTTAGTTTAAGCTAAATAAGTGGCACCTGACAACCATTAATATGTATATACGAAACATCACTAAATATATTTTGAAACATGTGAGGAACAGTTCGGCTAACCTATATTCCAAAAGCATACCAGCTTAACTAAATAAATCATGAATTTCGGCAGTAACAGGTACAATGATTCATCATCAAACCGTTCCATTTCAAATAAAAGGATAAGTTTTATTAATATATTTCAGTAACTATATCATAATTCAAAATCAATGCGTAACCATTAGTATATCATCCAGAGGAGCATATAATTATACTATTAATACACCATGGAAACTGAAATACATAAAAAACTTGCTGTTTATTTCTTTCCTATGTACAAATACTTGATTTGTGCATCACTCTCCACAACAGAATCTGTACACTATGAACTTTATTAATTTCTTGCTGGTTCAACAGGCCTTTGAAAATCATACCCAAATATAAACTTAATTCCATAGGTTGAACCTTTCTTAGGTCGTCGTTATTCACATAGTAATCCTTTAGTGTATTGGCCTAATCAAATAGGAATCCAGCCTATTTCAAACATTCCTCCACTATAGACACTTTCTTGTCCATCTTCTGCCCCATGAGCTCTGGTTGCACACTGATCAACTTAATAATGGCTTGCCTGCCATTTTTCCTACAGCCAAGCACATCCACTTCGACAAAAGCATAAACGATCTAATTCAGAGTCTTTCCTCTACCACCCATCAGTCTTGGAGCAGGACCAGTAGAAGCATAATGCTGATTTTTGTCCATGCCAAAAAACCATTTTACAGCGATCTTAATTGATCCGATAAAGCCACTTTGTGACGTTGAGATTCTAAACCCTTTACTCTCCTGAAAACTATATCAAATGCTACGTCAAGCTCTCTCCTGCTGCGAGTCCAGTCAGCTGATGCAGCCTTCTGTCTAAACTATGTGTATGTAGTAGTTGTCATGATCATGAATCCAAATACGGTAAGAAATCATTGGGTAGAAAAAATGAATTATCTTATTAAAATTAAATTTAATATCCTATGTACAATTGTTTTTCTACAAAATATTCTTAGACAGTTAGAAATAAAATTTCAAGATACAAACTGCAAATTTTCTTCTTTAGTTAGATTAAAGTTAGTTTTAGTGTCAAATAAATTTTCGTAGAGCAATAGTAAGAGAAATCCTTATATTCTACTTAACTATGAAAGAAATGGTTAGGAATATAGTAAATTTAGCAATGTGTGAGTGGGAAATGGGAACAAATTATAAAATATCCATTATTACTTTTAATAGTAGATCAATGCAAAAGTGCCAAAATTTCAACTTTTAGTGGTCATTTCGACAAAGCAAGAGTCAATCGTTTAGTGCATTGGTATCAAATTCATCATTATTTTAGTAGCTACTTAACTTTGATAAAAGAAAATTCTAGGTATAAGAAAACCATTTTTATAATACAATTAATTAAAAGTATAAAAAAAAGGCAATATGGCATGATTTATACTTATTTCATTTAAAAGTGCTCTCCTCTTTCAGTAGAACAAAAAAAAACAAAGTGATACCTATTGTGACAATTGTAATAAGCATCTAGTTGCTCCTTGAGATTCTCCCGAATAGTACCATTATTGTAAAGTCTAAATTTTGTAGGAAATACAGACCTTCTAACCAAAATCAGCTCCATGAATTGAACGTACATCTTATTGCTTTTATGCATGTCACCACAAAGAGGTTGACATTTCACAACTACATCACCTAACTCTGCAACCAAAGCATACGAAAATAATATGACATAGTAGCTCTGTCATAATATATATATATATGTGTGTGTGTGTGTGTGTGTGTGTGTGTGTGTGTGTGTGTGTGTGTGTTCTAAAATGAAAATGGGATGACATAGGCATGAGAATTCTTATCATATTACATGTCATTACAGTTAAAGATAACGACATTGTTATGAAGTTCGCTTACTCGAACAACAAATCTTTCAAACAAAATTAAGGATGAGTCGTGAAGGGTAGCATGAATCTCTAATATGACTATTTCATAAAGTAACTTGAATGCATTATAGTTTGACATAAAGTTAGCATAACTTGAAAGCAGCAAGCAATAATATGGTTCTAACATAGGAACTATAATTTAACTTTGATCTACTAAGATCCATCGCCTGTTGACATTGATTGTGAATAAATGGAAATGCCACCAGTATTTAACTAATGGCTATGCAGAACAACTTTTATATAAACCCAATCTTATTTCACACAACAACGGTTAGTAAATATTGGTTGAAAAAAATTACGAAATTTGACAAACAAATAGCAAGTGGTGACCCGTATACTTATATTCACGAAATGACATTACATTCTAAATAACATATCCTACTTACATCATATTAACTATGAACTTTTAGAGTGCCCTAATGATACGAATACTGGATAACAATCTCGAGATTAGATATAGCTATTATATCCACAAAATTTAAAGTTTTACATTATCAAGGAAAGCTAACCCAACTATACAGAATTAGTTTGAACAAAAAAGCAATTGAGAATGTGGTTCCCAAATTATACTTCAGTTGTTACTATGTTGAAAAGAATGCAGTGGGTCCACTGATAGAGAAACATAGAGAGAGTTACATTTGTTCAATTTGTGACCATTAATAACATAAAAACATCTTTATAACCATTAAAAGAAATGTTATCTTTATCTGCCCTCTAGATTCTCGTTTATGGTCAACTTGGACTGATACGTGAGACTTATAACATGCAAATTTTGATTGATTTGTTTACGGAGAGAAAGTTTACTTTTTTTTCCTTCCTTAAAATAACAATGTTTTTTTCTTTCTAACCATATAATACACGTAGATATTGATGTTACCAATCCACATAGAAATTGGCTGATGAAATTAAGAATTTCATCAGTTAAAATGTGACATCAATATCTGTTATATTAAATGGATGAAATTAGTAGCAGATACATTTTATTAGCGACTCACGCAGTTATATTAAACATGTTTGGAGCTGGTGCAAGCTAAATAACTGGACAGAAATGAACATTAACACATTATTGACAACAACGGACAGAATCGCTGTTGTGCATATTCAAAACAGCATATTCGTTTCTTCGAAAAAACAGTCGGGGCCAGTTGCATATGTACACGTCGTAATTGGAAATCCAAAAGCAAGAGCTTAAAATTTTGACAATTTAAAACTGACATCAGGAACAGCCTAAGCTTGAAATTGTCAATATCTTTGAATTATTAGAGGTTTGAATTCAAATATTAAAGCTCAAAAGACACATTTGATAATGGAGATTCCTTTTGTTACACTGGAAGTGAATATAAATAGAAATAAAAATTAGAGGTTTGAATATTCATTTACATAATACATTCTTGACTTGGTAATTTCAAAAGCCCCAAATTTGAATACACATTGTTGCAACTTTGGATATGATGTTACAGATAAAAGTTTATTTTTTGTCATCTATAAACACCACTTAAAAATTATTTGCAACTAACTTTCACATGTATATAAGTCACCTATAAGCTTCATCAAGAGAAAAGAGTGCATAGGATTTATGGAATAATTAATCTATCATTGTGGGTGCATGGACTGAATTGTTGCAAACACCAGTTCAATTCGGTAGTTTATTGACATTCTTGAACATAGGACGGTGGTTTTCAATTTGCATGGATAACTTACCAAAATTTACGGTGCTTATCACTAGAGCAAGCTAAATTCCTACATACTTTATGAAAAAATTGATCGTTTTTTCCCTTGTTTAAACAAATTTCCTACGTGTTTGCGATTTTTGTGATACCAATAAATGATATAATAAGGAAATCTCTTTGAAATTCTTATTTTCTATTAAAGGAGTAATTATGACTTAATTTTCTAAAGGAATTTTCCTTCTTTCCTTGTTTCTCCCAAAGTCAAAAGGAAATCTACACTAATGCTTTTCCAATTACATACGGTACTTTTGTCTACTTCTTAAAGGATTTTTCCAATTACATACATACTGTTAATCTAATAATAGTATATTCTAAGTACAATGCACTAATTTCAAATTCTAATATATATAAGTTATGTGAATATGTATCTGTTTAAGGACAACATATCATGTATTGATAAATGTCGTATTATTCATAGATTCAAGTACTCGGACAAATTTTCACTGAATTTAATATTAAAAATCTCAGTTATCATGATGTGTGTTAGCTTGATCTACTGTAGCAAGCTTCCAACAATATTAAAATCGATCTACTGAAACAAACAATCTATCCTGGACCAAATAGCAACTACAAATCGAAGAACTGACTTGATAAACAACCAATCAATTTCTTTAATTTGAAATAACTGTGTCGATGGAAACTTAATGAAATGTTGTTCATAAACTACCTATCGTACCATAATGTCTCCCTAATGAATTATGATATAGCAAAGGGAATCAAAAAGGTAATTGTAACGACCCGTAAATTTCGACGATTAAATTTTAGTTAAAAAGGGATTATGTAAAAAAAATTGTAAAGAAAAATAAAGATATATATAAAAGAGATAGAATTTATGTTGGAATGAACGCTAAATGAAAATCCAATGATTGAGATAGTGTAAGATGTATACCTGTGTGTAAGTTGAATAAATAAAGGAGATTTAAATTTATAACTAATAATGAATTGTAGAAACGGGTATTTAACTTAATTGTTGAAAGTTAGGAGAAATATCAATAAAGAAATAGCGTAAATTGTCGCACTTGAATAAAATGTAAATTAAAGAAATAAAGACAAAATTTAAATTACCTATGTATTAATATATTAAAAAGGACTGAAATTGTATGTGAATTAAGGTAGTAATATAGATGGCAGTTGATGGATAACCAATTTAATGCAAATCCAAATGCAATTGAAACGGCTGTTTGAGTTTTGGAGTGAAAATGGGAATAGTGAATACAACATTATAACCTCTTAATTAAATATGATTGTTTAATTAATACTAAAAGTAATAAAAGTTGGTAATAGTATCAATGAAATAATAATAAGGAGAATTGAAATTGTATAATGGAAAATTTGTTAATAAATGGATGAAAATATTGGATGAACTAATTGATGGAAATAAAATCTAAAAGAATGTTGGATAGAACATAAGTGATTGAAATTTGGTAGTGTGTATTTGGAAATAAAGTTCATCTAAATATTGAGAAATTTTAATGTTGTTATTATGAAAATGTTACTTTAGTAATTATTAAAATAGTAACGGGAAGTGTGAAGGTACATTTATAAACGTAAAACTTATTTTAAGGAATTAATTGAGTGTATACTTATGAAATAGATTTAATGACAATAATTATTGTACGTATTTATTCTATTTGTTGGTTAAGTTTTATTTTGATCAATTTCAATTAATGCACTAAATTATTGCAGTTAGTGTGGAATATTGGTAAGAGAATAAATAAGATGTAACCAAGGGAAAGGTCCATTTTATAATATAATAATTAGTGTGATCTTAGGAATGAATTAATTGAAGTTTAAGCTTTTATTTATGTGTAAAGTTAACAAAATTTCAATTAAATTGAAATCCAGTAATTTATGAAAATAAAGATGAGAATTGGGAAATATTACTGTAATGAATCATAAAAGAAATGTTAACTATGTGGTTGAGTAATAATTGATTTATTTTGAGTTGTAATCCAATAAAATCAAATTTATTAGAATTTATTGCAATTAATTGGATTAATTGCAGTAACCTTTGGAAATTGGAACTTAGTAAAAATAATCTGGATTGGATTTCAAATAAATAGGTTAGGGTGAGTAACTGAATTACATACTATGAATAAGTAAACCAGGAAAATTAAATTTAATTAATATAAAATAGTTGATTTATTGCAAATAAAAGATTATGTAAATATTTAGTTAGGTGGAATTAAAGTTAATTACATAATAAGGTATGAATCCACTGCTAATTTTATGGAAATGAAAAGAGTACCAAAAACAAGCTTTGTCAGTATATTTAAGTTTAATGTATAATAATAAGTTAATGGTAATAAAAGAAGTTTAAACATCTAAATATTCTGTTAATAGAGAGTTGAGTTTAAATCTAAGAATATTAAGAAGTAGATTTTTGAATACAACATTTGATCCATCCACTTAAAATGTATAGATAGGATAATCGCTGATTTTTGATGTAAGTAGCGCAAACGGAGATTTATCTATTTATTTGGAATTGGAATTTATAAGTGTATAAATAGGAAATAAGTGAAATTTATTTTTAAATATTCATAAATGAAGATTTAGATGAAGGTGAGAATGGTAATGCTTTAAATAGTAGAGACGTACACAAATCAATGTAGGTGATTTGAAATAAAATGTTGTCGAAACGATAAAACGTTTCTTGTGAAAAATGGATGACATAACGAAAAAGGGTAATGTATTCACTTGAATATAAATTGAAACTTATTTAAGGTATTAATTACAATGGATAGAGATTTTGGGTAACATTGTAAATGATATGTAAGTAATGCAAATGTATGTCAATAGTAAGGGATTAGGATGAATTAAAAATTTGTAACATAGGAATTACCTGCCTATTTGTTAATAAAAATTTGAATGGTTAGTAAGTGATAATAGAATAAGTGTACATTAGTGGAATTGAGGTAACGTTGGTTTTAATGTTAAGGAAATAAATGGGTATAGTAAAGTTTAAGTGGAATTGTAAGTATGTATAGGGGAATGAATTATTGCAGGGAAATATTTGGTAACCATTGCAATAAATGTAAATTAGTGTGCATTAATATGAAATTTAGTAATAGGTGTGAATAACTTAAATTTCTTCATAGGATAAAGAATGATGGAAATAACATTTATTTAATATATCGGGATTTAATTGATCATATAAGGTTGATTGCAAATCAAATGAAAAATGCTTAAATGGGAATTAAGTTATTTATTCATTTGGATTTAAAGCATGATTGAAATTTATTGGAAACTGAATAAAACGTTTTATGTTGATTGAAATTTTAGTTGGAAGTAATTAAGATAAATAAAATATGTATAATATGGAATTCAAATGTACATAGAAATGTGGATTTTAGTATGTTAACGTAAATCTATTGAGAATGGATAGAAATTTAATCTGTAATTATTACAGTAATTTAGAAATTTAGTTGAAATTGGAAATTTATCTATGTATTGGAAATTTATGGAATTGTGAATATATATATATATATATATATGGAAATTTAAATGAAGCATCTAATTATACATGTGTGAATACGCTTAAAATGCAATGTAAATGTTGAGAAAGAAATAATTTAATCCGTAACGTGTATAATTAATATCCTTTTGGGACCACTTCTGTTTGCACGTTAAAATTCGTGCACACCTATCCTTTTGCGATCTATCTATAAATATGCTGTGATAAACCCTAGCCTCCTTTCTATTGTCAATTGGCTGTACGTTCATTTTTCTTCATCTCTTTCTCTTCCTCAATGGTTGCAAAACCTAATCTATCTACAATTCAAATTTTCTAATAAAATTCAAACTCTCCACAAAAATTCCAGAAAATTTTATGATAAAGTTCTCGAGACACGTAATCTGCTGGTACAATTCGTTTTCTGTTTTGGATATTCGTTTGACCAGAAAAAAATTCGACGATGTGCTGTAGCTTTTAGCTGACGTGGCCATTGAAGTTAAGTGGGTTTTGTTTTATTTTATTTTATTTTATTTTTGTTTTCAAATCGTTTAAAATGAATATCTTTTTCATACGTTTTCCGATTCACGCAAAATTTCTTTTGTTAGGATCGTAATTTAGTTCCGGATCTGATGACGCTGGTTTGGACAGATTTGGGGACCGTCGGATTTTTTGAGTTTAAATCGGGTTTAAATTCGATTTAAATTCAAAAGGTGAGTGTTTTAACCCACTCACAACTTCTAAAAGTTTTTATGTTTGTTAAATTCATTTTAGATATGAGTAGAAATTTAGTATGACTGTTTGGCATGTTTTATTCATCATATCTGTTAAATCGCATTTATTTAATATAACTGTTCATTTAATTTTATTATTGCATATAGATTTACAGTTATAGTTATTTATTTGCATATAAACTGTTAGTTTAATAGTGTTAAATTTATTTTTGAATATAACTGCCAGTTATTACAGGTCATATATTCTCGGATATATATATTGATATTGATTTAGTATTGGATGATGATTTTGATTTGGATGATGGATGATGATGGATGAATGGATGTTTTATTTTATATCATTTAACTGCAAGTTATCATGCATTTTTCGTTTCATTCGGGATTGTGGTTTGAAATGATATACAACCGCAAAATTTTATTTTTTTTAATTGCGGATTGAAATGATAAATATCCGTATCACTTGACCATAGGATAGAAAATTATATACAGGCACCGCGGTCTATATATAAAATATTTTAAAGTAATTTCTATGGTTTGGATGGGATACGGTTTATGAAAATTTTATGTTTTGATATTTTATAAATATTATTCTTCTACATATATACATATAAAGTTAAAATTTTTCAATTTAGGCTGTGTATAAATCTGTTAAATAAAAATGAAAAAAATTTAGAAAATGGAATTTGATAATTTATATTATATGTTCAAGTTTGGAAATTTTAAGGTATGATATTTATAACTGGAGTTTTTCCAAGATAAATTTAAATGAATATTCTAGTATAATTAAATTTAAGGAAATATTAAATTTCTAGAAATTGGAGTTGTATTTATGGATTTTATGTGAATATTCAAGACTAAATAATAGAACAATTGATTTGTTGAAAGAATAAAATTCCAACTTTAGTTTTGAAATATTAATACTCCAAATGGATATATATATATATATATATATATATATATATATATAGAAATTGAAATGGTTTTGGAACTTGAAAGTGATATTTAAATTATGGTTTAGACTTTAAATAAGGAAATATATTTGTAAAGCCATGGAAAATATTTTTCTTTAAAAAGTAACCTTAAAGTCAAACCAATTATTTTATATACCGTTGAATATCCAAACCATTCAAGTTCTAGAAGTTATGGTTTTAAAACTATGAATTTTCGAAATATTATGCTTTGAAAATATAATTCAAATGTTGGTTTCCAGATATTATAGATTTTAAAACAGTATGATTTTTGGGAAAGAATTATATTTGAAAAAATGATATCATATTGTTTTAGGTTTTAAAATGATATCGTATTCATAGTTTTGAAATGGAAAATTTTATTCTGGTTTTAAAGTATAAACTATTTTTAAATAACCGCGGTGTTATAATAACGATGGGTTGGCAAAGAGACCGGGATCGGATATGGACATACTCTCTGTCGATACCGAAAACCACTTTGACTAACCGTGTACGCGGTGGAGATTCCAGAATGAAGTAGGTTGGTGGCGACGTTTCCTGTAAGGTAAATACGTGGACCCGACTCCCGTGAGTTGGCATAAGGTGGCTAAAACAGGAGCGATCGACGGGTTAATGAGGTCATTCCTCTGATCGGACACTCCTCTTCGATATTATACTTTGACTTTGGATTGATTCAGTGGCCACTTTTACTTTGATTTTGGGGGAGTTTGTTCGAGGTGGGCGGTAGCTGCGGCTACGCGTTACCATCGGCCCGGAAGCGTAATTGGTATATTACCCTGGCATTGCCTAGTTGTGCCGTGTCACCTACCCTAGCGCGCCTTATACGATTTTGGCTTTGTACCATACCTATGGAGTGCCCTCTGACGACGCCCAGTACGGGGGAGATT
This sequence comes from Allium cepa, assembly GCA_030765085.1. NCBI lineage: Eukaryota > Viridiplantae > Streptophyta > Magnoliopsida > Asparagales > Amaryllidaceae > Allium > Allium cepa. Next base: position 890,880,489 of record CM060929.1, read on the forward strand.
ACGGTACTGTATAGACTATGGGAATATATTTTGTGTTAAGGGCTATATGGGTAACCCCTTAACGCTATTAAAAAGTAAGTTTATTTTACAAATAGACACTATTATAATAGCGCAATATACTACATAGTAAATAGTTTAACGGATCCTTAGGAGATGTAAATCCCGAGCATCTCTTGAGTTACTGTACTCATATTTATTTCTGTTAATTTAACTCACATAAGATCTTTTAGTTCTGACTCGAGTGTTTTGTCTTTTCAATTCGCTCGGGTCAGTCCGGGCGTTTCAGGATTGAAGACTTTAGCTTTGGAGGACGAAGACGAAGAACCCGTATTATTATTATTTATAGTTTTGCACCACACTCATACTGTTCCGCTGCATTGATTGTATTGGTATGTGTAACTCTGATACTTATTGTATAAAGAAGAATCAAGTGTTTTGTAAACCGTTTACGAACTATATATTTATTATTGTATTTTATCCTTCCGCTGTGAGATTCTGTTTTGTTTTATTTTCTTCTCTGTTTTCTTATTTACCCCATAACAATCCGCCCTTCTGTATGGTTTGAATTGGCACGTGTGTCGGTTTAAATCGTGCGAAAAGGCGGGACGTTACAGTAATAATGCTGGTTATAAAAATATCACACCTTAATTATGACAAATATAAATAAAGTGAGTACTGGTTAACCGTAAAATCATAAATCTCACTGCTAAGCATCTTTTTATATCATTAGTTAAATCTTTATTATTTGTGTGTATCAATTAATCTTTGCATGTCATTAAATTATTACACCTTAATTATGACAAATACAAATAGAGTGAATACAGGTTAAATGCAATATATCTAACCGATAAATTATGACAAATATTCATTTGAGATTCGTGAACAAATTTGGTTTGAAACTTATTGTAAATATAGGCTTGTCTTGGAAATCAATAAGTGCACGTATGAAAGTATAAAGTTAACATCTCCTTGTAAATTATTGTCAGTTTTAATTAAAATTAATCTTCAAAAATTTCTTCAATTATTATAAGTTCCATAATTTGATAATGAAAATATGTAATTAGTTTCACATTAACATTCAAAAATGAAGTAAATAATATAAATCTAGCTAAATTGTTCTAATATTTAGAAGCCTTATGTCTTCCCTTTCTTTTTGCAAGAAGCCTAACTCCTAAATTTCTAAATCAGACATTGTAGATGAAATAGTAGTGTACCGGTTCAATGATACAAATCAATAACATTAAAAAAACAGTGTAATTTGCTTAAGCTAGAAAATTTGCTCAAGTTAGGAAAAATATATTTGTAACAACAATTAGTGAAGAATTTAAAAAATGATTTTGAAAGGAAATATTAATTAAAAACAGAACCTATAAAGTCATTAGTTAGTAATTATGTGCCAATTTAATCAAATCCAGTAATAAAATCAAAATTGGCTGGGAGTATAAATGCACAGTAGTGGTGAATCAATATGCTCAAGATAAAATATTAAGAATACTACTAAATTATACATGCTTAATTTATATACCACCAAATCGTTGAAATTTTAAATATTTTAGAAAAAACATTTCTTGAAAATCAAACCAACAGAGTTATTAATTAGTGTTCTCCACTAATTGAATAGCAAAATAATGATTCCATAAAAATATGTTCATCGGTATGGTAAAGCTGAATCAAACACATATAATATTCATGGAAAACAAAGCCAAATCAGTGGCATTGAATAGCATGCAGGCGATGACATTTAAAGAAATATTGTAATTATTGGTAAAGTTGCAAAAAAGATTCATGACAACATTTAGTGGAGAAATGAAAAGTATAACGACAGAAAATGAAGAGTTTAATGAAAATAAGTGATGAGTGCACTGAAAATATTTGTAAATTTAACCTTTTTTTTGAATTCATAAACAGGTGAGAAATCAGATAAGTGTGAATTAAGAGCAGTGAGTGACGGCTCAAAAGTATCAGCAATCGAAGCGCGTAAACAGTTAGTTAAAGCATATACATTGTACAAAAGTATACCTCGGAGGGAAAACAGAAGGTAAGAGAAATCGTCTATGCAACCAGATCCGTAAGCAGTGAGTTTTCTCTTCCGACTTCCAGTCGCTTGCCCTAGGGTAAGCTATTTCTTCCGACTGACCCAATCGCCTACCGTAGGGTGAGCTATCTTTTCTGGCTAGTCCAGTCGTCGACCGTGGATGCCATGCCACTAATGAATCGAGGTCGAAGGTCAGGAAGATTGATGATGAGGAAAGTTATCGCGAATGTTACGCTGCCGGCGAGATGGAAAATGGGGGCATGAATGGAATCGAGGGTTTTGTGGGGAGAATTTGGAGACGAAATCGATTAGGTCTTAGAGAGGAGGATGAGAGCGGAAGGTACGATTGCGATGGGAGACATCGACGCATATGAAACGCAAGGGCATTTAGGGAATTTCGAAAAGACACGGTTGAAACTAATAGAATGAACTTTCATTATTAGTAGTAAAGATTATAATTTTTTTCAAATCATGATGATCTGTAAACATACATTTTGAATATCCAACAGCAAGATATTAAGAGCAAAAAGTGCAAAACGTGAAACATACAAGATACAATATCCTGTGCACACAAGCAGTTTCCTCCTATGCACACAATCAGTTTCTCTTTCAGATCTAACTAATAAGCATTAAGTGCACATTCATCCATCAACAAGCATTAAGTACTCAAATACATCCTGGAGAAGTTAAAGTTTAGCACTAATGGCCAATTGAAAAAAGGAGCTAATTCATGTAACCTAATGGCAGATACCTTAACACTGTCAGCCTAATCCATGTTTAGATGTTCTGGCATTGTAGTCATCCACTCGCCACACCATTAGTCACGTGCAGAAACACACCATTTTCAACAGCCATCCACATATTGAATTCTCCAAAATTTTGTAAAAAATCGTATTTAAAAAATTAACCATGAAAAAAAAAAAGATTACTGTTTAGCAATTAGATATAACGATTGTCATTTATTAATTGTAACCATGACAAATGATAAATGAAAGCTCAAAAAAGTTGTAAATTTATAACGACGGCACTACTTGTCGAGAATAATCAAATGATATATCCGAAAGAATTACAACTGATAACCAAAACCGCATACAAGAACTCATACAATAACTCTAACTCAAATGGTCGTTACTATGCTTACTTTGAAGATGCTTGCGTCGGTTCTAAAGATGCCGCCGATTGAGTCTGATTCCCAACAAGCGCTGTCAACCAATAATGTCGATCTCCTGCACAGATGTTGGCCAACGTCTGAAACTGCTCCCTTGTCACTGTTCTGGAGTAGCATCGGTTGATGAGGAGGTATTGGAGGTTTGGAACCCGATGCTGTTTTGCAGGTGAACTAGAGCCTGATGTTGATTCGCTACTTCGAGAGAATTGGAGTTGACAAAGAGAAACTCGGATCTAAAGAGATGTTGTCTTGTATGGGAATGATGGAGCAAACGCTGATAATGATCAACACGATCTCTGGCCAACTCCAACGCATATTCAAAATCACCACCTTTACACGGATAATGAATAAAACTAAAATAGCAGCTACTACTCCAGGCAAATATCCCTTTTTGATCATCTATTTAAAATTGCATTTTGCCCCTTCCAAATCTCCCACCCTGCAAAATCCAAGAATCAAATGATCATACGTCAACCAATTCAGATTCATTCCTCTCTGTCTCATCTCCTTATACAGCAAATCTTTTGCCTCATCCACTTTCCAAAGCTTGCACAAACACTGTATCCTCATATTGTAAATAGAAAGACCAGGATGCTAGCCATGCTTCTTCATCAACACACGCAACCTATCAACAAGCTGCAAATGACCATAATGGTACAGTCCAGTCAGTGCAATGATAAAAGAAGTGAGATTAGGTTTTACATTCTTCCTTGACATTTCATCAAACACCGAGTAGGCGGCCATGGAGGAACCAGATTGGCAGCACGATTTGAGAAAAGTGTTGTATGTAGTCAGATCTGGATGTATACCTCTGCTGCGGCAATCTCGGATGAGATTGGGGACCAATGTGTGGCTTTTGGAACAATGCAGGCAAATAGAACCGCGTTAAACGATTGTCGTTAAAGGATATAATCGAGGAGCATGTCAGGAAGGGACTGTTGCCACAATATGTCGGAACTCGGAATGCAACGGCGGAGCAGGAGCAACCGCCGCCTACCTCAAGCCACGATTGTGGGAGGCTCAGGAATGATGGTCGATTGATCATCCATTGACCAAGATAATATGAAATAAGTAGCGAACTACTGGCAAGCAACCACGTCATTTACACATGTACGGGGACGGAAATAGCCCCTAGGCATGCTCTGAATGATGATAAACTGCGATGCTATGGTTTGTGAAATTTATCATTTGCTTTTGGATTGGACACTGCTTTTCTTTTTGGGTTTTGGTTTTGGAGTTTGGATTGAGCTCCTGGTTTTGCTTGCTTTTTGATTTAGATTTTTCTTTGGATGATTATTTTCGGTTTTGGATGCTGGTTTGGATTTCTGGTTTTCTGGTTTTGATTTGGATTTTGGATTTGGATTTCGGATTGGATTTTGATTGGATTTTTATCTGGTTTTTGATAAACGGTCGTCGGATATGGATTGTGCTTGGCAAGGGGTGAGTCACTCTGCCCGAACGTGGTAAATTGACTCATTCAGGTCGTCGAGGATGGACTATGCTCGGCAAGGGTCCGGAGTGACCAGGATTCGGCCTAGGACTTAGGCCCCGTATTATCGATTATTGTTTCAGGTCGTTGAGTATGGACTATGCTCAACAAGGGCCCGGAGAGAACAGGATTCGGCTTAGGACTTAAGTCATGGCTTTGTACAACGTCCAGGGACACTGGACCATGGTCGTCAGGTGTGGATTGCGCTTAGCAAGAACCCGGAGAGGTTAGCTCAACGTCCAGGGACACTGGACCAAGGTCATTAAGTGTGGATTACGCTTGGCAAGAGCCCGAAGAGGTTATGGATTCAGATATCGACTCGGAGAGGTCCTGGATTCGGTTATTGGCTATTGGATAAGGATGCTTTAGGACTCGGTTGTCGAGTTCGGATGGATAAGGGACTGGCTTAGGCTTCGGTTATTGGATTTGGAATTGGGCATCGACTCGAAGCAGTCAAGGATGACATACTCTGGCGATATGGCTATGGACTTTGGATATTAGAATCAGAACTATTCAAAACATGCATTCTTATCAAAAGACATGTTTTGAGGGGCAAAGTGTTATCCCACTTTTTGGCCAAAACTAGAATATCAACAAATAGGTATGGAATGATGGATATCAGGATTGGAAATCAATTGAAATCAAGGCTGCGATCGATGTCGTCAAAATTTGGCTGAACTCCGATCAGGACGAAATTGATTGGGGACGATGATGAGGAGTAGGAGAAGCTATGTTTCAAGTTTCAGATCAATCGGAGTTCGAATGGAGGAGATATGATCGATGCAAGGTTGGAAGGACATACTGTTCGAATCCATCAAAGGGTTAAGGTGATGCTCATTTCGAATCCACCAGATTCGTATCCATCGGTTTGTAGTATTGGTTCGAACCGATACACTTCATATCGATCAGAAAGTTTGGATTTCGTATCGATACCGTTCGTATCGATAGGCTTCGAATCGACCGGTTTTTGGTTCGACTCGATAGGATTCACATCGATCAAAGGTAGAATAGGGTGAAGGATTTCGAATCGATGCTGTTCGCATCGATCAGCATAGACACAACCCGATGGCTTCGTATCAGTCAGATGGGAAGAGGTGGCTTGCTTCGTATCGATAGTAGATGGACTTTGGCATTTTTGTATCCATCAGGTAAGGCTTCGTTCGTATCCATCATCGAGTATGGTTTCGCACCCATCTGTTGGCCTTTCATTCGTATCGATAGCATTCAACATTTTCGTATCGATCGGATCGATACGAAACACCCCCTGCGATAGATACGAGGGCAGACAGTTGAGTACATGAAGGAGTGATGGACACGTGCAAGCGTGAAGTGTGGATACGTGCGCGTCTCTAGGAAGGAAGCGTTCAACTCGACGCATCAAGTGGAGTCAACACGCTGCGATATTCGAATCGATCCGGGAAGATAGCGCCATGTCATTGCGTGCACGTGCTTCTGATGGAGTCGATAGGAAGGGAGTCGAACAGATGGATTCGAAGACGACAGCCAATGGAAAATCCCAATTTCGAATCCATCATATCTCCTACACCGATGATCCAAATGCAATGAAATTTTCACAGCGGCTTGCATACAAGGTAAGGAATGTTCCTGCCAAGTTTCAGCTCGATTGGATCATTTTTTGATGGATACGAAATCACTTCGTACCCATCACAGATCGAGTCGAAACTTGGTGGGGTCGGTCGCTTGGGCCCACTCACGTGCCAGAAGAAGTCTCCCGAAGTTTGAGCGCGATCTCAGCCTCCTACGCCTATGAATGACACCCTGAAGCCTACAGAAAAAGGATCTTTTGGCTATTGGAAGTCTAGACTCTGCCGGATTTATTTCTATACTTCAATACAACTATTGTACTCGAAATTCTTCATGTTTACTGCTGTAATCATTTGTAATCATCAAGGATAATCAATAAAAGGATAAAACTTTGGAGTGGACGTAGGCCGGAGATAGCCGAACCACTATAAAACTTGTGTCTCTGATCATTATTTTTGAATTTCTGTTTGATATTTGCTGAGATCTGATATTTGTGCGTGAATATCATTGGTTTGTGTTCATACACTGGTGCTTTCACGGTATTTGGGGTTTGTGACCAATTTTGGCACAAACACGATCCTTGTGAAAAATATGCTAAATGTAAAGCATACATACTTTATGTCTGAAGTGTTGGAACTAACAACCATTATTCAACAATATTTATTTTAATGTGAAGAATATCATTGTATTTCTTTTACAGTCAAAGAAAATTCAATATAATAAGAAGTATATAATTGTATTTAATGCTTTTGAGCTTTCTGGTTCCATTTCTAATTCCATCTAACATTTGCTGTATTTTGGTAATGTTGGATTTCACCAGACTTGACTGCAATTTGTGAAAGTAGAATCAGAGGCTGGAAATTTTCAAAACAATCAACGACATAGATTAGTTAAAAGAAATAAAGTCAAACAGGTTTAATAAATTTAATAATATGAATAATCCGAAAAACTATGTTTAAAAAAAATTATTTTTAGCTGTCAACAATGGATATCATTGGAAAGCATATTAAATTTGAGATTTAATAGTGAAATCGATTCTTAAATCCAATTAACGTAGAAAAAGTTATCACATTTCAAAGGTTGAAATAGAAAGAAATTAAAAGCGTGACTGTTCATTTCCCAAAATATAAAGGAGACCTGTGTGCCCTTGAAATCTAACTCAATAATAAAATTATAGTATAGATATCAAATCATATAAATATAATCAAATCACATAAAGAAATAAACCAGGCATAACTCGTATAAAATCAAACCAATACTTCATTAACATAATGCAATTTGATTATATCTATAGACTTGTTATTGAAACTAAAGCGATGTGAAGTTCTTTAGAACTGAAAGATTAGTATATTGTTATATCTTAATATATTATTCATTACCATTTGATTACCAAAGCTGTAATGCCTGTTCCTTGAAGGTGGATACATGGCTAACTCAAAATTGACGTCCTTCTCGTCCATAGTCGGCTGCTCTCGACCAGTTTCCTTCCGGAGTTTCTACCGTTTTTTCAAAATACCTTGCCTGCATGAACAAATAAAAATAAGTTGAAATTAATAGCATTATATCTCAATTAATTATATTTCAATAATTAAAACAATTACTAATAATATATAAACTAAAATATGCTTAGTGACTCTTTCTCGATTTATCGTTATCCATGTATATGAAACTGTCTCCCTTGGATTTACATGCTCGATGACATGAGTTTGGGTATATACATCCATGTACGAAACGGGACCCTGTGCCTCAGCTTCTTATAATTGATTATTATGTAGTACTATTGTATATTCAAAAATACACGGCACAATAATTATTTACAATTCATATTTATAGTTTACCAAGTTCTAGCGATATTGTTGGAATGACTTAGACCCTCCTCGATGAGTGACAGGATTTCTGTTCTTATTTGCAGAGTTTCTTCTCGACTCTGCCTGCACATTTAAATAAACAATAAATTATTCACTTACCAATTTTTTTTGATATTTAAGTATCAATCAAATAATTAATAAAATTTTAGTATACTTACCTTCGCTTCGTCCCAATGCACCAGCCACCCTTTCCACACGCTCGCTCCCATTCAGTTCAGCGTCTGCCCTTTATGCTTCACAGTCGACATAGAATCCCGATAATTCTTCCTCATCTAGTAGTGTCGTACTAACTGTAGTTCTTCTGATTGTACGTCGATTGTGGCCTACATTTCATGATAAACAAGCGCCAAATAATTAAACAATAAAAGGTCAACAATAAATAAGCGACAAAAAAATTAAGAACGGAAAATAGAAGATTATACTTACAATGAAATCCTGTCACATAAACTCCAGGATGTGGGAATGGATATCATCTCACTTGGGCCAACAACCATCATCCTACTCTTATACGGATCTCTTGAAGCTGATAAAACTATAGCTAACGGTTGTAGGTCAAACCCCAAGTGTTAAATATGATACAGATTATTATATCGTACACAAATTATTTAAGATGCTGAAAAAAGTTTTATACTTACCCCTCAACTCTAGGTACAAGATACACAGCGGGACACTGTTGCGGCTGCGGTGGGCCGCTGCCAACGCCTCTTGAAGATTGGGAAGAACTCCTCCTTTTGGACTTGATACATGTCGCAAACACATCATTCTAAAAGAGAATAATAGCATAGTAATAAAATATATTTCATAGTTAAATGACATAAAGTACTTAAAGTGCAAAATATACCGAATTCAGATTGGGTCTTATATTCCAACGATAAGCAAAATACATTGCGTTTTTAACATAAATTGCTCAATAAATGATAGGAAAAGTAATGACATAAATGATGTAAATGAGATAAGCAGATTCGGTTTCATAAATTACATAACTTGCAAAATAAATATCATCACTTACATAAATTGCATAATACATAGGAATTCAACATAATATTTATATCAATCATTATTGTCTTCTGATTCAAATTCGATCTCATATTCTACGTTATTTTACTCCCTAATCTCGAATACTTCTATCAAAATGTTTGATTCATCGTTCAGAGATTCAAAATCAGTACGATCATCTGTTATTATTATTTCGTTGCTTTATCTCTTTTTAGAGATGGATAAGGAGCATGATAAACTTGCAATGCTTGTTTGGCTAGTACAAAAGGATCGTACTTGTGATAATACGATGTGTGTTTTATTTCAGTAATATTATAATCCTTGTGCACATTAATTCCAGAACCTGCAATGTTGCTGAACCAATTGCATCTTAATAGAAATACATCCTTCACGGGTCGTGAGAAATATGTTGGTTGCAAAATTTGAGTTAAAACGCCATAAAAATCATTTATGTGATTTTCTGGATCATCACTACCTTTAACAAGTACACCTGTATTATTAGTTAATTTTTCCCCAAATTGCAGAGTAATATAGGAATATCTTCTTCAAGTTTACCTAAACGTTGCACTTTTAAAATAGTCGAACAAAGCTCTTTGTAAAACAGACTAAGTTCCGTTATTACTTTCCAAGCTTTTAAGGGTTATAGTATAAATAAAACGAGTAATAAATTTTCTATCATTATGTAACAGTCATGGCTTTTCATTCCACTCAATCTATCGTTTTTAAAGTCAACACATCTACGAAGATTTGATGAAATACCATCAAGAAATCTTAATCCTTCCACCCATTTTAACACAACTTTAACTCGATTATTATCTAACATAACGTGCTTTGGGTTTTTTTTACTACCGTTTGGTTTCATATGAAGCTCGGGACATTTGCATAATTCTTGTAGATCGCGTGTTGATTTCAAATCGTCCTTAGTTTTCCCCTTGACATTCAAAATTATGTTAAAAACATTATCAAATACATTTTTATCATTGTGCATCACATCAAAGTTATGACGAAGAAGAAGATGTTTCCAATAAGGCAACTCCTAAAATATACTTTGTTTGCACCAATTATAAATAGTCGATTTACCTACAATTTCTTTTTGCACTCCAGTTTCATATATCTTACAAGTTCGTATATGTCATCGCTTGACCATGCCGTTGATGGTTATCCGGTTTCTACTCTGTTAGCTAAAAAGTTTTTTCTATCTCCTCTGAAGGGATGATTGATATGGAGAAAACATCGATGACAGTCAAACCATGAAGTTTTCTTACCGTTAGGTAAAGAAAATGCCCATGTTTCTTTCATGCAATAAGGACAAGCCAGACGACCGGATGTACTCTGTCCTAAAAGCGTTGCATAGGTAGGAAAATCACTTATAGTCCACAAGAAAGAAGTAAACATATGATTTTTTTTGAAATGCCGTATGTTTCTACCCCTTCTTCCATAGTGTTTTTAACTCCTTAATCAATGGTTGTAAATAAACATCGATTCCATTTGTCGGATCGTCGAGGCCAGGAACGACAACAGTAAGAAACATATATTGTGTTTTCATACACATCCACGGAGGTAAATTGTAAGGTGTGGTGATAATGGGCCAAGATGAATATTCAGCACCAAATTGAAAAATGGTGAAAAAAACATTCGTACATAATCCAAGTCTAACATTACGACTTTCCGTGCAAAATTGGAATAAGTTTTGTCAAAATGCTTCCATGCTTCTTCATCGGTTGGATATGTCAATGTACCTTCTTCCTCTACTCTCACACTATGTCATCTCTTATGAAGTCAGTTACAGAAGATGTGTATAATCTATGAATTCTAGGAGTGATGGGCAAGTAATGCATACATTTGTATGGAACTTCCTTCCCTTCTTTTTTCTTGGTTTGTACCTTTCCTCGTTACATATTCTACACTTCCTAAGAGTGATGTCCTCTTTCCAAAACAACATGCAGCCATTTAAATATATATCTATTTTTTGATAAGGTAAGCCGAAAGCCGATATAAGTTTTTTAATTTCATAGTGATTTTCACACAATAAATTATCGGGCGACATATGTCTTTTTGCAGCTTGTACAACAGCTGTAAATCCGACATCGGTGATGTATTTTGACTTCATCGTAATATATTCTGCGGTTATTGATAGCTGAATGCCATTTTTACAATCATGCCAAAGAGGTTTCTTAGCAGCATCCAATTAATCGTAAAAAAAAACTGCTTCAATATTTGGTTCTTCAACATTTACATCGTCGTCATCAACTTCAACCGTAGGAAACATTGATTGTGTTGCATATACAACCATATTTTCTATATGGTTCGTCATAATAATTTCATTACGAGCAATCTCTAATTTAGACTCTGCAAAAGTATCCGCTACAACTTCTCCATGACGATCCCAAACATAATACTCCAGCATGAAACTGATTTTGCAAAATGGACTTTCATAATATCGAGTAATAAATACTTCAAATGTTTACACCTACTGCATGTACAACGAATTTCTACATCGTTTCCGTTAATACTTAGAGCAAATGCAACAAATATTATAAAAATCATTCTTTATTGAGCCTCTCAATTCCCTTCTTTGATACATCATCTCCTCCGATCAACAAAATAATCGATCATTTTTTCCATTTAAAAAAATATGTCACAAATTCAAAATTAAATATTGGCCTTTTTGCGTATTTATATTTTATTTTTCAATGTACTGATACATAAACTTATACGCATCAATTTTACCCCACTTAATAATACAATATTGAAATGTTGGTTTATGGTTTTCTTTTTTACTGGTCAGTCATCCTACTTTCCATTACAAACACAGTAAACACTTATATTTTGTACATTATTTCATTTTAAACGATTCAACAAAATTTGGCCGCACTTTTCCTTTGTTTCTGCATTGTACACAAATGCGTGTACACAGGAAACAAAAAAGAAATGTGATCGGAAAATTTTGTGAACCTTTTAAAACGAATAATGTACGAAATATCATTGTTTACCGAGTTTATAACTTGTCCAATACAGGGAAAAATCCAACAAGTATTGTACTAGATGAATATAAATGTCCATTTTTCTGACAAAAGCAAATATTTATATAACAATCATATACGACACTTGTCGGACGGGGACAAAAACTCTCTAAAGGACGTAATAAAAAAGTAGATTATATAGAAAGGGGAAGTTTTATAGTTTGTCTCTTATTTACTATGTAATATATTATTGTTTGTAAACGGTTGAAAATTTACTAATTTTATATGTTTAAAAAATTTATCAATCTACCACATTATTCCAAGTATTTTATTAAATAAGGTTGCTTCAATATTATTGTCATTTTCCGATGCAGTCAATTTCTTTTTAGGACTCATGCATTCGTTTTTACATAAGTAAAGATGTTTAAAAGCAATGGACATGGATGATTCTAACTCCGACTGAAATAGAATATATCTCTGTTTTTCGATAACTAACTTGTTTTCAAGTTCTATGGCTTATTCTAATTAACACAAGACAATGGTAAAAACAACACATATATAATGGTTTACACATGTACACAAAATCATAAATTATACCTACTCTTTACAATTTCACGCTAACAAATGAAATATGTACCATTCGATACTATAAACCATTATTAGGCTATTAGAAACAATTAGAATCGCTAATTAGCCCTAATATATCAACTTATGTAAATCTAAATTTAGGGTAAAAATTAGATTTTTTGCAAAAATATGAGATTATACCTGAGATTGAAAGCAATATAGTGTGATTAGGCAGCCGAGGAGGATCTAGAAACTTGAATTTGAGGATTGGAAGCAAGAAATTGGGATTTTAGGGGTTTTGATTATTTTTTCTTGCTGAATGAATGAGGAAGAAAGGTCTCGGTAGAGGCCTGAAATTCGCGAATTTTCGACGGCCGCCGACGGCCCATTTGAAGCCGTCGGAAAACGGGCGTCGGAAGCCGTTGCCAGTTGCTGTCGGTATTTGAGCCATTTCTAATAGTGTTATTAGTCAGTTGATACTAATTATTAAATATTACTTCTTACTAAGTAATTATTAAATATTACTTGTTACTTATTAATTTTTTATATATATAACAAGAGTGATACTTTGTTCAATCAAAACACTCGTAATAACGTCTCGGGGGCTCAAATCCATAACCTTTAGAACTAGTGTCCAAAACATTATACCTCTAACCACTTGAGTTAGAGGTCCTTGACAATTAATTATTAATTTTAATTATCAATTATTATTTATTAAATTAATTAATGGTAATTATTAATTAATAACTAATAAGCTTAAATATATTAATTATTTATTATCAAATGTTCTTAAATTTATTTCATAAAATTTTAGATTTAAATTTATTTAAATGTTAAATATAATTATTAATTACGAAATACTAAATAATAAATATTACTTCTTAAGAATTAAATTCTATGTACCAATTAGTTATAAGTTATAAATATAATCTTAATTATTTAATAGTAATTTATAATTATTAATTGTTTAATAGTAATTATAAATATTACTTCTCAATTATTAAACATTGTTTATTAATCAAATATTAAATGTTAAACATTAATTATTTAACATTAATTATTGATCATTAATTATTAATTATTGGATATTAATTATCAATTTATTTATAAATTATTTAATGTAATTAATAAATATTACGTATAATTTACTAACTATTAATAATTAGTGTAATAAATTATTAAATACAAAAAATAGTTATTGATGACTTATCATACTTAGAAATTATAAATTATTTATTAATAATCGTTAATTATAATAAATTATAAATAATGATATATGTAAGCTATTGTTTATGGTTATTGATATGTGCATTTGCTCTAAATAAAATATTTTGCAGTTGCTTCGGCTTCTAAGGAACAGATGCAAATAATACTATTTGTTTCGGTGCATTTACTTCGGTTCCTAAGGAATAAATACAAATAACAATATCTGTTTCAGTTGTAAGGACAATCGAAGGAAAGGACACTATATGCCTTGGAGCATTTGCTTCGATTGTTAATACAACCGAAGCAAATGAGGCGAGGCAACAGGCATATTTTATAATAGTGAGGGCTACAAGTTCTCATATATAAATGCCAAAAATGATTTATCTTTATATTAAACTTAGCCATATGTATGAACTTGTGTAATGCGTTTATTTACCGTAACTTTGTGTATGTAACAAATTTACAATATTGCACCATGTTGTTCCTTTACTTACTTTTGTTTATTGCAAGTTAAATTAATAAAGTTCAATCATGAACAAAACTATGATATCTTTTTGGTTTTTACATGGCTTTCCACTCATTTTCTTATAAGCACCATTGCAATTCATATGAAGTGTATTTGTTCAAATTTGATTATACATTGGTACTTGTCTATGAGTACTAGTGTCTGTCAATGCCTATCTTTGGTCATCTATCCTTGGCATCACCCGTCTTCAAGCATTAGTCAAGGATTTGGTACTTAGGGGCAAATTATCTGATCTTCCCCTAATTAAGTTATACTATAAGGAATCAATCATAACCTAGAGGTGTTGATTGGTACCTATCATTGGGTACCATTGAACATTCTGTTCTCAAAACGCACAATGCTCATCCTATTAATCCCGCAACACGAAGTTTAACTTAATGAACACAGTTCTATTGATGCAGTAACAAGTTTATCAAAATCTTTATATGGAAAACCACTTTATTACATAGAACTCAATCCTATGAATGTCCAAATAATTATGCTTAAGAAGTAAATCAAGTGAAATAGCAGTAAAATGCTAACTCATGTTCATGGACTTGTGTCCCCATCTATGACTAATAGCTTGAATATGTTGTCTCCAAGGTTTTGCCAAATCACATAGAGTCCATCCCAATTTGAACCAAGTGTCCCCACATTCGGAAAGACCTATTTCAAATAAGCCAACCTTGAACATACGATTTTGAACCATAGCATTGAACTACCACGTTACTCTTTGTTGGTGTGCAATTACCCTCAAATTCATCTCTTTTGCTTTTCCTCTACCAAGATGAGGGAAGCTAGCGATAGCTTCCTATTCTTCTTGGGGACATAGCTCAAATGTCGATGAGAAGGGACATCTGCTTCGATTGGTACCATTACCTCAATTTTGTATACTAATGCGAATAGTATGTGTCCAATCACAGATTTCTTGGTCGTCTGATAATCCTACAATGCCAGTGGTAAAAGGTAAACCTAATTTTATTTTTCTCCATTCAATCCCTTCTTTATGATGGATTTGATGATATTTTCATGTCCTCCACCCGTCTATTCAGCTATCGACATAGCACCGCTAGGAAAATCTTTCGAATTTGATAATAAGCATAGAATTTATATAATTTTGCACTCTCGAATTGAGTTCTGTTGATAGTGATTATCTTCTGAGATACTCCAAATTGGTATAAACTATTTTTAACTATGAAGTTAATCATTTTCACCGAAATGGTTGTGGCAAGTGGCTCTACCTCAACCTATTTTATGAAATAGTCCGCCACAACGATTGCATACTTTGGTCCTTCTTGTGCCATCATTAGTTCACCAATGATATTTATTTTCCAAAGCCCAAATGTCTAAGGGCTAACAATCTGCATAAGCTCATTGGATGGGGCTCTTGGTACCTTTTCAAATCTCTAATGCTTGTCACTTTTTAGAAAATTCTATTGCATCCTAATTGAGAATTAGCCAGAAATATTCGTATTTGCCATAATTTTCCCTTTAGTGCGACCTCCACAGCTTCGTTGATGACCGTCATCAAGAACTTTCTTCACTTCATTCTTATCAACCATGCTTAGCAAGGAGGCTGAGATTCATCTTTGAAATAACACTTCATGTTGCATAATGTAATGTGGTACCTTACATAATAGTCTCTACATTTCATTTGCACTCTTTGGTAGAGTTCCCTTCAATAAATACTCTTTAAATGGAGTCATTCATGACCCTTTCTCTTCAATCTTCATAACGTACTCCAAATCCATCTCTTTAATACTAAGAGTCTTAAAAAATTCCACTGGAATGATTCCCAATAATTACGGATCTCCAGAACTAGCCAGTTTGGCTAGAGAGTCAGTATTCATGTTTTCCTCTCAAGGGATGTGTGATCGTGTAGTCCGGTTGTTCCACCACCTTCGACAGATAAGAGGGAATGTCATGTACCCTTAGCCTAAAATTCTCTCTTCACTTGGAAAACCACTAGTTATAAGTTACTAATATTTGTAATGTCCATACTCCCAACTCCTCTGCTACCTTGAGTGCCAAAATTAATACTTTATATTTCACTTCATTATTTTTAGCATGAAACTTAAGATTCAAAGCATAGTACACACTACAACCTTCTAGATTTACTAAACTACTCATGTTTTTTAAATGTGATCATCGGATGCACCATCAAGCTTCCGTTTTGGAAGCTCAAACATCTCCTTTTCTATTTCATCGTGCTGGATAATAAATTCTATAGTGAAAGCTTCAAATGCTTATCCATTAATCGCTTTCCTTGGATGATAAGTAATTTCATATCTGCTAATCTAAATGTTCCATTTAAATAATCGTCGAAAGTCACTGGACAATGCAATAATTGCATAAGAGGTTGATCCATCAACACTCTTATTGGATGATTGTGGAAGTAAGGTTGTAACTTCATCGATGCTATTAGTAAGAATTAGGCTAGCTTCTCTAGTTTAGGATAACGCTAATCCACACCCATAAGTTTTCTTATTGGTATAATACACAAACTATTGGATCTTCTTCTCCTCATGCACTAATGGTGCACACAATGGATGATTTGTAACTGCCAGATAGACGTATAAATCTTCTCCATTTAAAAGCTTCGATAAACGGTGGTTCGGAGAAGATCCGATGGTTGTTGAAAAGAAGTTTCACATTCGTCCATCCATGGATACTTCGTATTTTCGTTTTTGAGATCGTCAAAGAAAGATACACACTTATTGGTCCCTTTTGAGAAGAATCGGCTGAAAGCAGCAACCTAACCATTCAAGCTTTGTAGTTCCCTCATAGTCCTTAAGGTTGTAAATTACTTCAAAGATTTAACCTACTTCGGATTAGCCTCTTGACACCTAGAGTTCACGATAAACCCTAAAAATTTCCCTAATGTGTCTTCGAAAGAACATTTCAATGGATTCAATCTCATTCCATAAGTAAATCGAATATATCTGATTAGCGGCCTATGTTTTTGGTCGATCTACTTGATTTTTACCAGCATATCATCAACATGCACCTCCGTCATTTTTACTTTGTTCCAAAAACATCTTATTAACCAAACGGTTGTAAGTTTCTCTAGTATCATTCAAACCAATCAACATCAACCCTAGATCTATGGTAAAACTTGGGTGTTATTATGTAACACCCCATAAAAATTGATAAGAAATTAACTTATAAGAAAATAATTATTTAACAAATTAATAATAAGGCTCAAATTAGAGATTTTGTAAAGTTAAAATTTGACCATGAAAGTTATGTCATTGCGTTTGTGATGATTTTTTGATCAATTTTTATATATAATGTCTTGAAAATAGAGCCCAAACGAAAAAGTTATGGACGTTTGAAGTATTCGAATTCAAAATAATTTAAAAACAACTCAAATTGAAGTAAATAATTAATTCAAAATTTTGAAATTCAAAAATTAATAGTAATTAGACTTGAGGCTTAAGTAAATTTTAAAATTAACACTAACATTAAAGGTTAATGAAGGAACTAAATAAATGCATAACAATAAAAATTAAACGGTTCCAAAAATAAATGAACCAATCGACCGCTCCCTAGGACTAGTTGACCACTAGTGGTTAACTGCCTAGGGACCGGTGAGTGTTGGTGGGAGCTAAGGTTCTTTGCATTTGAACATCCATATTTTTATTATTTTAAACCGACATAAATCCAATGGTTCTGGTGCATTCTAACTGCTATAAATAAGAGCCTAACCCCCACACTTATGTTCATAAATTATTTTGGAAACCAAGCGAAGCTCTACTTGTTTCTTTATTCTCCAAGATTCATAAATTCTTTTAGGTTTTAGGTGAGGGATTTTAGGTTTTAGTATTCTTTTTTTAATTCTATTCTACTCCGACCCTTGAAATTCTGAATGAAATCTATATACAACTCACTTGTTGTATATTTCTAAAGGAAGAGATCTGGAAAGAGATTTATGCGGGCGTGAACAAATCCAAGAGGAAGAGCTAAATGCCTTTTTGTGAGTGGAAATCTTAGTTTTTCATGTTTAAGTAATTGTATACTATAACTTGGATCTGATATATGACTTTGGGGAATTTTGTTTACAAAAACATCACACTAAAACCCTAGAATTTCCCTAAAGCGAAATATCAACTCTTATGTTTGGATCTCGGTTATTCTATATTAAAATAATGGAATTGTATAAGTATTGCAATTTAATGTTTTACATTCTTTTCCACTTCTTATCTATTATTGGATCTGATTAAAGGTTTTGAAATAAATAAATTGGAAATGGTATGTAAGGTACGGATTTTTTTATTCGTAGTTTACATAGCATACTTTTGCAATTTAAATAGAATCTCCCTCTCTCAATTTTATACAAAGAAGTTGAATAGAGCATAAATGTATTTGAATTGTAAGTTTTTATTAATCATTGATTCCATTATTTTAGTATAAAATAAGTTGGTTATGGATTCTATTTTGTAAAGTTTGTTGATTTAATTGAATTGAATATATGGAATATGTACTGATATGGAATTGAACTTGTATAAAATTTGTTTTTTGATATTTAACGTTAGTTTAGGGCACAATTTTTCGATGCTTATATATATATATGTGTGTGTGTGTGTGTGTGTGTGTGTGTGTGCGTGTGTGTGTCTCTCTCTCTATGTGTGTGTGTGTGTGTTTGTGTGTGTGTGTGTATGTATATGTATATGTATATGTATCGGCGTAAATAACATATTATTATAACTTATTAATTGCGTAGTTAATATAGAATTAATTATCTTTAAATTTTCCCTTAGAAAATTAATTAATTGCAAAGGCGAAATAAGAGTTTTTCTTATAAGGACTTGATTTTTAATGCGGTGAGATGTAGGATAATATACAAAGAGAGTGTTTTAGATTATGACTAAGTAATAGGGAGGCAAGGTCAGTCAAAAGCACGCGGAAGTCTGCCCAGCTAATCAAGTACTAACAGTGTGACTTTGGAACCGATGTGACACATCGGCAATGATAAGCAACTAGGGAGGATGCGAACTAATCCCAATTTTATAGGTTAAACCTGTCCAGTCAATCTGGCTACCAATACCTATGAATATTCGGACTAATGTGAGACGTCACGGTTAGGTTACGGATCACAATACAAAGGACCTGCTTTGGGGATTAAAGGTAGAAGTGGTTAGTTAAGGGTCCGCCTCTTCCCCGTAATAGAAGTATCAAAAGGTCGGGATAAATGTGTAACACCCTTGATTTTAATAATATTATTCATGAGATTTAACTAGATAAATTATATATAATAATGTAGATAAGGAGATTGTTGATTAATGAACTAAATGGCTGTGCTTATTAAAACAAATGAACTTATAAATGGTTAAGTAATCGAACATAATGGCATTATGGTAAATAGCCGTCCATATTTCCCACCCTTATACTATTCTCCTTAGTCATATACATTCATTTTTATCTCAAACAAAATTTACAACCGTAAGAAGAAAGCAAGGCCGGCCATTAGAAAGAAGAGAAGAGAAAAATCAAAGAAAAGCTTAGGATCAAGCCGGAAGAAATCAATCCCAATCAAACTTCAAACACTTTATCCAATCTAAGGTAAATAATAATTTTCAAATCTTTATTTTGGTTTTTTTATAATTATATAGGTTCATATTTAAGAGTAAATCTATTTTTATGATATATTGAATGATGATATGCTTGATTTATGAGTTATATGGTTTAAACAAAGTTGTTTAAAGGAGATATACAAGGGTACAACCAAGATTTAATGATTTTTCAAATGCCATGCGAAAATTCTATGTTATGGAAAATATGATTTTGGAGTTGAGTTTCAATTTTCATAATTTTCCAAGCCGTGGAGAATTGGTTATGAATTTTCAAAGGAAAATATGGTTAATTGGATTATCAATTTATTTTGGATAATGTATAAAGAATTTGGATATGGAATTTTAGTATGATAAATAACATGATTAAAGTGAATTTCTAGAATTTTTAGGGATTTTTACTAAGTGATTTATTATGAAAAATTAATTTATCTCGAAAGGAGGATCAAAATGATTTAATTGTTTTGATAACAGGAAGGGCTTATTTGTTACAAATTATCTTGATTTTAGATCTGAGAATATGTGGCAAATATTATTTAAAAGTCTGTGAAAGACAATCGAATGTTTACAAATAAAAAGTTTGTTATAAAAAGTTTACTTAATTTGTTGAAAATAGCTTTTGTTCAAAAAGGGGGTTCCGCCTTCTCTAGAAAGATCTTTTGACTTCATTGAAACCAACTAGGTCAAAACCAATGCATATGATATCATTCAGGTGGTATGTAGTGAATTGGACAAGGGCGGAAGGAAGGTTGTCAGAGGGTTGCTTACGAAGGAGTTGGTTCCTTAGTTTATATTGGTTTGAAAAGAAAATCACTAGACTATTTTAAAAAGAGCTTCCGACATAGTCGAAAGCTGTGCTTTCGACAAAGTCAAAAGCTATGGTTTCGAAGGGTAGTTTTAAAGGAGCTTCCGAAATAGTCAAAAGCTATGCTTTCGAAAAAGTTGAAAGCTATGGTTTCGAAAGGGTAGTTTATAAAGGCGCTTCCGACACAGTCTAAAGCTATGATTTTGACAAATTCGAAAGCTATGGTTTCAAATGGGTAGTTTATAAAGGAGCGTCCGACGTAGTCGAAAGCTATGATTTCGAAAGGATAGTTTTTAAAGAGCTTTCAACAGAGTCGACAACTATGCTTTCGACACAGTCGAAAGCTATGTTTTCGAAAGGGTATTTCAAAGAGGTTTTCGAAAGAGAGCCGCTGCCTTTGTTTCAAAGAAGTAGCTTTCAAAGGAGTGATATGGTTTTTGTTTAAAGCTTTCGAAGGGGGTAGTTGCCGACCAAGTCGAAATCCCTCTAAGAATTTGTGACCTTTCAATGGCATCGAAGGCATCGATGTTGTCGAATGGTTCATCTATTTTTATAAATACAAGTCACTTCCCAAAGCTTTCGAAGACGTCAAAGGTAACGGTTTCGAAAGGGGTTTCGAAGCCAACCTTCAACTGTTTCTCCCAGATATTTCAATGCTTTCGAAAGGATGGTTTCGACACCATCAAACTTCCCCAATATTATATAAAATAAAGAGTGGTTTCGAAAGAGATGATTTCATCTATTTTCACTTTGATCCAAATTAATGTTTTATATATAAACCTAATGCTTTCAAAAGGGTGGATTTTCAATGGTTTCGAAGGGTAACCTTCATTGGTTTCAAAAGGGATACTTTTAAGTGGTTTCGAAGCTATGCTTCTACTCTTAAATAATAGTACCTTACATGGCCGAAAGGTTTCGAAGGGGTGTTTTAAAGTATTATAAAGGTTGGAACCTATTGTTTTAAAATATGCATTTTAAGCTTTCGAAGGAGTCTAAAACAATGCTTCTGAAGGGGTTAAAAGCAAATCTTTCGAAGGGGATACTTTCGAAGGGGTTGTAAAATTGTTTTCTTTTAACCTAGCTTTATACTTACGAAGGGGATACTTTTGAAAGGGTTGGTTTACAGGACACTTTATTTTTGGATATGTAGGGTGGTTAACATTAAATAATAAATGTTGATTAACCTTGGGGATACCGGGGCGGGTTTAATGAATTAACACAACAATTAGGGATACCAACATTTATATGTTTTGACATAATCACTAGGGGATACCAATGTAAATTATAAATGAATATAACCTGAATTTGGGATACTAATGGAAAATAGGTGAATCATGAGGATAACATGAAATAATTAGAATCACATGGGTAACATGAGCTAAACAGTCAAGTTATGGGTTCGTAGTCATCGTAGGAAAACTACGGATGTTTGATGGATAGTCAACATCGTGTTGGGGATGGATAGTCTCCATAGGATTTAAGAAGGGTTCATAGTTATCCTAGGAAAACTATGGGATGTGAGATGGACAATCCACATTAATTTAAGTAAAATGAATGTAGGATGGATAGTCCCTCTTTGATACAAGTAAAGTCTAAATTGGGATGGGTAGTCCTTGAAAATATAAGACGGACAGTTAATTGAAACTTAGATTGTTAGACTAACTAACGTGGGAGGGAAATCCTAGTTGTTTTTCAAGTATGCATATCATATTTATTAGTATGAAATGTTTGTTTTAACCATTGTGGATGCAGGAGCACGAAATATGGTTTTATAAAAGTTTTAGGAAACTAGTGAGTAGAGAACCCGTTCTGCTAAGCGGCGTGGTCTCACTAGATATCTAAAAGATTGATTTAGATTATCTTTCATACTTTATGTCAGACTCAAAGTTTTTATTTTCCCCTTAAACTCTCGGGTACTCAATTGATTTTGAGTAGTTTGAGGCTTAGGGTTTTCAGGTTTTCTTCTTAGACGAATAAAGCTTCTGGAGGCGTGCAGGAGGCAGTTAGTTATTTAGAGTTATCTTTTCGTTGTGTTTTTGGATGTAAAGGAAAATTTATTAGCTTTATTATATACTCAGGTTGACCAAGGAGGCATCTTTGCATGTCGCCCTTGGGGTATATGTAATAATTATATTTTGCTGAATGTGGTAAACGTTTTGGGATTATGTAATGAACATGAAATGTTTTGAGTGGAATGTAGAAATATATTTTTGAATTGTTAAAATTTTCCATATTCTTGTGATATGTGTATCAATGAATCTAACATTGCCGTATTCGGTCGCCGATGATTAATAACTATGGATGACTGCAGCATCCATAGCTGTTAGTTTTGGGACTTTAAGTAGGGGATGTTACAAGTTGATATCAAAGCATGGGTTTATGAAATTTTAAAAGAAAAGTTAAATCTATAAGCCTTTTAAAACATAATCCAATGAATTTGAAAATGTAATCGGGGTTTGGGTTAACGCTATAGTAACGTACCTGTATTTGATATATAGGTATATATCTAAGCGTGCTCCCCTCTCTCTTAGACTGTTCTTATGTATCTTACTAAGGCTTGTATGCAGATTTATAAGATAGATGATATGGAAGTAGGAAACGGAAGAGGAAATCTAAGTAGAGGAAGTACCAGTACTAATGAAAATGCTCGGCCTAATACCCGAAGAAACTAAGGTCGACAGGCTAATGCTAACCAAAATGCGGGGCCAATGTAGGTGTTGGAAACCCACCAGTAGATGCAGGGATGGTGTATCAACTGTTGGCTAATATTTTGCAAGCAGGAGGTGCCGGTAATGTTGGCGGAGTTAATCCGGTAGTTCTAGTTGGATATAACTATGCTAGGCTGAGCAAAGACTACACTAGTTTGGATGGAAAGCCATTTATTGGAACGAAGGATGCGGTTGACGTTGACAACTGGCTTTTGAACTATGAAAGGATCTTTATGGATTTATTCTTGGGTAATAGAGAGAAGAGAAGGCTAGCCTCTAGGCTGTTGCAAGGGTTAGCACTTCATTGGTGGAACAATGTGAAGGCCGGAGTACCAGAGGAAGAGCTAACATGAGCAGATTTTAGGAGAAGGTTTGAGTAGAAGTTTCTGTTTGAGGTTGCCAAATTGGCATTGCTCAGGAAGTTCATGGATCTTGTCCATGGAGGGATGTCTTTGATCGAGTACGCTGCTAAGTTTGATAAGATGTCTCGATATGGTTATGCTTTAGTTGACACTGTTGTCAGAAGGAATGAGAGATTCATTAAAGGATTAAGGCCACAGCTAGGCAGAATGACTATGGCCCATATCCGAGATCCTTCTAATATGGTGGTGGAGATGGTTATTCGCCTTGAGAAGAAGCTTTCTATTTCTATTAGAGAGAAGCCAATTGAATCCCAGGGTCTTTAGGTAAAGAAGATAAAGTTCTTCAAGAAGAAGGACGCTTAGAAAGGAGGAGCGGCCAAGAAAGGGAAAACAGATATAGTTTTTTACAAGTGGGATAATAAGGGGCACTACGCTAATGAGTTTCGTTCGGGTGATGGAAAGATGGTTGTGGAGAAGCAGAATGTGAAATGGTATAATTGCAACCAGATGGGGCATTACAAGAACAAATGTCCTGAAGCTGCCAAGGTAGGAAACGGAAAGGTCTTTACTTTGGAACCATCATCCTCTAAACCAACTTCTACTGAGAAAGGAAAGACTGTGATGGAAGGTACGCATTTGATTCAGAATATACTAGTTAGAATACTTTTTGATACCGAAGCATCACATTCATTTATATTTCAGTGTTGGATAGATAGATTATTCATAGAACCCACATACCTTGTTACTTCCTTAAAGGTTGCGAATCCAATAATAGGGTATGAAACTCTTGGGATGGGATGTGATCAGTTAGAACTTGATTTGTTAGGTCATAAGTTCGCATGCAGTTTGTACGTCTTTGATGTCGAAGATTTTAGGATCATTTTGGGTATGTATTGGTTGGGTAAGTATGAGGCTAGGATATTTTCCTATGATCGAGAGATATCATTAATAAACCTAGATAGTCATAACCGAATCATTTTCTCAGTGGAGGATTCCAGTAAGAGTGTTCGTGTTTTGTTGAGTGCCATGGAGGTTGGAGAAGACCTTAGTTAGGTGTGTGTGGCTAGAGAGTTTGCAGATGTTTTCGAGCCGGTTACCGTATTATCCTCGAAACGAGCTATTGAGTTTCGAAAAGACCTTGTGCCAGGAGTTTAACCTGTCAGTATACCACCTAACAGAATGAAGCCGGTCGAGATGAAGGAATTAAAGGTGCCGCTAGTGGATCTTGAGGGAATAAATTTTATCAGACCAAGAAGTTCGCCTGGGGGAGTGGTCGCGGTGTTTGTGAAGAAACCAGATGGGTCATTAAGGATGTGCATCGACTGTCATAAGTTAAACGAAAGGACGATCAAGAATATGTACCCTCTGCCAAGGGTAGATGATTTGTTTGATCAGTTGAATGGAGCCTATGTATTTTTCCAATTTGATTTAGTGACGGGGTTCTGTCTATTGAGAGTGGCGGAGGGTAGCATTCCTTTGATGGTATTTCAGACTAGATATGGTTCGTATGAGTGGTTGGTGATGCCATTTGGATTGAAAAATGCGCCAGCTCTCTTCGTTGATTTGATGAACCAGGTGTTTTGAGAGTACTTAGATAGGTTCGTATTGATATTTATAGATGACATTTTGGTGTACTCTAAAAATAAAAGGGTGCAAGAGATTTATCTTAGAGTGGTGTTGGAGATACTGAGGCAGAATCAACTAAACGTGAAATTTTCCAAGTGCCATTTCTGAAAGAAAGAGGTTAAGTTTCTTGGTCATGTCGTTTCAGAGGAGGGATTGGCAGTCAATCCAGTTAAGATCGAAGCTGTCAATAATTGGAGGAGGCCAGAGATGGTAACTGAGATCAGGAGTTTCCTTCGACTTGCTGGCTATTACGGGAGATTCATTAGGGATTTCTCACGGATTGCAGCGCCTTTAACTAAGTTGACTGGAAAGGATGTGAAGTTTGTTTGGTTCGACAATTGTAAAGAAGGGTTCCTTAAGCTAAAGCATTTGTTAGCTAATGCGCCATTTTTAGTACTTACAAATGGTAACCAAGGGTTGGTAGTATACACTGATGCATATGGTACTGGACTGGGAGCAGTATTGATGCAGAGGGGCAAAGTTATTGCTTATGCATCTAGACCACACGAAGTTAGATATCCTACTCATGACTTAGAGTTAGCTGCGGTGATATTTGTCTTGAAAATTTGGAGGCAATATCTTTTAGGAGAGAGGTTTGAGTTGTACACCGATCATAAGTCATTGAAGTATTTATTCTCTCAGAAGGAGTTGAATATTAGGCATCAGAGATCGCTGGAGTTTTTATTTGCTTATAATTTTGGTATAGAGCATACTCCTGTGAAAGGAAATAAGGCAGCGGATGCTTTCAGTAGAAAACATCAGAATATGGTGTTAGCGATGTTGGCAGAATGGAAGGATTTAGAATCTTTAGCCAGTTGTGGTGTGCAGTTGAGATCTACTGCTAGCTCAAGTCAGGATAGTGCCATGTTATCTTGCTTGGAAGTCTGGCTAGTGCTGATTGAGAAGATAGCTTCTAAGTAGAGAGAAGATCCAGTTTTAAGCAGGAGGGTCAAAAGGCTTAAGGTCAGGTCATAGATCGACGACCTAAAGAATTTTAGTCTTGACCAAGGAGGATGGTTGAGAAAGTAGGGACGATTATGCGTTCTGAATGTAGAGAACTTAAGGAGGGAAGTTTTAGAGGAATTTCATCGATCGAGGTTTACGATTCATCCTTGAGGGACCAAAATGTTTCAAAACATGAAGAGAAGCTTTTATTGGGAAGGCATGAAGAGGAATGTTGGCTTGTGGGTTAGGTAGTGTGTTAACTGTCAACAAGTAAAGGCCGAACATCAAAAGCTAAGCGGGTTACTTCAGTCTTTAGATATTCCAGACTGGAAAGGGGATTCGATATCGATGGATTTTATAGACAGGTTGCCAAGGTAAAGTAGAGGAAATGAAAGCATATGGGTTATTATGGACAGGCTGACCAAGAGTGCCCATTTCATTCTAGTAAAGTCAACCAGGATAACATTGTTTTGGCTAATTTGCTCGTGAAGAACATAGTTAGACTTAATGGAATTTCTAGTAGCATAGTCAGCAACAGAGATGCATTATTTACTAGCGAATGTTGGAGGAGCCTACAAGAGGTTTTGGGTACCAAGCTCAAGATGAGTATAACATATCACCCACAGACGGATGGATAGACAGAGAGGGTCAATAAAGTACTTGAGGATTTATTGAAAGCATGTGTATTGGATTTTGGTGGACCTTGGGAGGACCGCCTACATATGATTGATTTTTCCTATAATAATAGTCATTAGACTAGTGTAGGGATGGCACCTTTTGAAGATTTGTATGGAAGACCATGCAAGTCGCCTGCATATTGGTTGGAAACTAGAGACTGATTGGTCTTAGGTCCAAATTTAGTTAGAGAGGCATCGGAAAAGATTGAGTTAATCCGAGGATGGATGAAGGATGCTCAATCCAGGTAGAAGAGTTACGCGGACAAGAGGTGTAAAGACCTAGAATTCTCAGTGGGAGACAGGGTTTTCATTAAAGTATCATCGATGAAGGGCGTGGTACAATTTGGAAAGTCAGAAAAATTGGCTATAAGGTATGTTGGTTCATTTCAGATTGTAGAAAGGATTGGAAAGTGCACATACATAGTAGAGTTGCCGACTAGTTTAGTAGGGTTCCATAATCTATTTCATGTATCTCATCTTCGCAAGTTCGTGCATGATTCAGAGGCTATTATTCCTCAAATAGAGTTAGAGGATTTGGTAGTAGAGCCTGATTTGACTTTTGTTAGACAAGTAGTTCGGGTCGTGGCGAGAGATGAGAAGAGATTGAGGACCAAGACAGTCAAGTTGGTGAAGTTTAGTGGAGCGACAATGAGAAAGACTGTACTTCGAAGACAAAAGACAGTATTTGAGAGGCTTATCCTGATCTGCTTTGACAGTATGTCTGTATTTGATCTATATAGATTGGTTGCTAGTTTGGTAGGCTAGTATGGTTATTAGGAGATGTTACATATGATTTCTAAGTTTACTAGTTAGTCCTTATTTAATTTCAAGGACTAAATTCTTTAAGGAGGAGATCTTGTAACACCCCTGATTTTAATAACATTATGCAGGAGATTTAACTAGATAAATTAAATAGAATAATGTAGATAAGGAAATTAAGGTTGATTAATGAACTAAGTGGCCATGCTTGTTTAAAAAAATGAACGTATAAATGGTTAAGTAACTGAACATAAGGGTTTAGGGTAAATAGCTGCCTATATTTCCCATCTATATACTATTCTCCTTAGTCATACACGTTCATTTTTATCTCAAACAAAATTTACAACCGTAAGAAGAAAGCAAGGATGACCATTAGGAAGAAGAGAAGAGAAAAATAAAAGTAAAGCTTAGGATCAAGCTAGAAGAAATCAATCTCAATCAAAATTCAATTTCGCTATTCAATCTAAGGTGAATAATAATTTCTACATCTCTATTTTGGTTTATTATAATCATATAGGTTCGGGTTTAAGAGTATATCTGTTTTTATGATATATTAATGATGATACGCATGATTTATGATTTATATTGTTTAAACAAAGTTGTTTAAAGGAGATATGCACGGTTTTAGGGTAAAACCGAGATTAAATGAACTTTTAAATGCCATGGGAAAATTCTATGTTATGGAAAATATAATTTTGGAGTTGGGTTTCAATTTTAATTATTTTCCAAGCCATGGAGAATTAGCTACGAATTTTCAAAGGAAAATATGGTTAATTGGATTATAAATTTATTTTGGATAATATATTAAGAATTTGGATCTGGAATTCTAGTATGATAAATTGCGTGATTAAAGTGAATTTCTGGAATTTTTAGGGATTTTCGCTAAGTGATTTATTTTGAAAATTTAATTTATCTCGAAAGGAGGACCTAATTGATTTAATTGATTTGATAATAGGAAGATCTTGAATGTTAAAAATTATCTTGATTTTAGATTTGAGAAAATACGACAAATATTATTTAAAAATCCGTGAAAGCCAATCAAGTGTTTACAAGTAGGCAAGTTAGTTATAAAAAGTTTACTTAATTTGCTGAAAACATCTTTTGTTTAGAAAACGGGTTCCGCCTTTTCTGGAAAGACCTTTCGACTTCATTGAAACCAACTAGGTCGAAAACAATGCACATGATATCATTCAGGTGGTATGTAGTGAACTGGACAAAGCCGGAAGGTAGGTTGTCGAAGGCTTGCTTTCGAAGGAGTTGGTTCCTTAGTTTATTTTAGTTTGATAATAAAATCACTAGCTTGTTTTGAAAAGAACTTCTAACACCGTCGAAAGATACGGTTTCGAAAGGGTAGTTTATAAAAGAGCTTCTAACATAATCGAAAGCTATGGTGCTCGAAAGCATAGCTTTCGAAAAGGTAGTTTATAAAGGAGCTTCCAACATAGTCGAAAGCTTGTTTTCGACAAAATCGAAAGTTATGATTTTGAAAGGATAGTTTCTAAAGAGCTTTCGACAGAGTCGACAACTATGCTTTCGACACATTCAAAAGCTATGTTTTCTAAAGGGTATTTCAAAAAGGTTTTCGAAAAAGAGCTGCCGCCTTTGTTTTAAAGAAGTAGCTTCCAAAGGAGTTACTTAGATTTTGTTTAAAGCTTTCGAAGGGGGTAGTTGCCGACCAAGTCAAAATCCCTCTAAGAGTTTGTGACCTTTCAATGGCATCGAAGGCATCGATGTTGTCGAATGGTTCATTTGTTTTTCTAAATACAAGACGCTTCTCAAAGCTTTCAAAGAAGTTGAAGGGAACAATTTCGAAAGGGGTTTTGAAGCTAACCTTCAACTGTTTCTTCCAGATATTTCAATGCTTTCGAAAGGACTGTTTCGACACCATCATACTTCCCCAATACTATATAAAATAAAGAATGGTTTCGAAAGAGATGCTTCCATCTATTTTCACTTTGATCCAAATTAATTTTTTATATATAAACCCAACGCTTTCGAAAGGGTGGATTTTCAATGGTTTCGGAGGGTAATCTTCATTGGTTTCGAAAGGTATATTTTAAAGTGGTTTCGAAGATATGCTTCTACTCTTAAATAATAATACTTTAACATGGTCGAATCAAAAGGGGTGTTTTAAATTATTTAAAGGTTGGAGCCTATTGTTTTAAAATATGTGTTTTAATCTTTTGAAAAGGTCTAAAACAGTGCTTTCGAAGGGGTTGAAAGAAAAGCTTTCGAAGGGGATACTTTCGAAGGGGTTGTAAAATTGTTTTCTTTTTACCCAGCTTTATACGTACGAAGGGGATACTTTTGAAAGGATTGGTTTACATGACACTTGATTTTTGGATATGTAGGGTAGTTAACCTTATATAATAAATGTTGTTTAACCTTGGGGATACCAAGGCGGGTTTAAAGAGTTTAACACAACAATTAGGGATACCAACATTTATATGTTTTGACACAATCACTAGGGGATACAAATGTAAAATATAAATAAACATAACCTAAATTTGGGATACTAATGGGAAATAGGTTAATCATGTGGACAACATGAAATAATTAGAATCATGTTGGTAACATGAGTTAAATAGTCAAGTTATGGGTTCTTGTCATTCTAGGAAAACTATGGGTTGCTTGATGGATAGTCAACATCATGTCGGGAATGGATAGTCTCCATTGGATTAAAGAAGGGTTCATAGTTATCCTAGGAAAACTATAGGATGTGAGATGGACAGTCCACATCAATTTAAGTAAAATGATTGTGTGATGGGTAGTCCCTCTTCAATACAAATAAAATCTACGGGAAGTGTAGTCCTTGAAAATATAAGACGGATAGTCAGTTGAAACTTAGATGGTTTGACTAACTAATATAGGACGGGAAATCCTAGTTGTTTTTCAAGTTTGCATATCATCATGATTAGTATAAAATGTATGTTTTAACCATTGTGGATGTAGGAGCATAGAATACGGTTTTATAAAGGTTTTAGGAAACTAATGAGGGAGAACTCGTTCAGCTAAGCGGCACAGTCTCACTAGATATATAAAAGATTGATATGTTAGATTATTATTCCTACCATAATTCATGTCTGACTCAATTTTTTTTATTTTTCCTTAAACCCTCGGGTACTCAATTGATTTTGAGTAGTCTGAGGTTTAGGGTTTTCAAGTTCTCTTTTTAGACAAATAAAGCTCCCGAAGGCGTGTAGGAAGCAGTTGTTTATTTAGAGTTATCTTTCCACTGTATATTTGGATGCATAGGAAAATTTATTAGCCTTATTATATACTTTGATCGACCAAGGGGGAATCTTCATATGTCACTCTTGGCGTATATATAATAATTATATTTTGCTGAGCATGGTTAAAATTTTGGGATTATGTAATGAACATGAAATGTTTTGAATTGAATGTGGAAATATGTTCTTGAATTGTTAAAATTTTCCATGTTCTTGTGATCTATGATCAATGAATCTAGCGTCGCCGTATTTGCTCACCGAAAATTAATAACTATGGATGAATGCAGCATCCGTAGCCGTTATTTTTGGGCCTTCAAGTAGGGAGATGTTACAAAATGGTGGGCCTGGTAGAGGATATCTTGATGAGGGTTTGCTTCAGAATTGAAGTCATAAGTATCCTGAAGAGATTTTGCATAAGGTCAGCTAGATAGTATCGGAGAGGAGTTCGCCTTTGGATAGGTGGTAAATGACATTGACCTGCCTTAGATGAGGTATTAAGTTATCAGAGTCTGCTTAGTTTCCATTAAAAATGTATTAAGTGGTTTGGGTACTATCTCCTGCATTATTAAGACATTATCGACGATAGATATGGGTTTTTGGTTTGAAAAAACAATGGACTGGGAAAAGCCGTAAGGCTTGTGGTCTGAAAACTTATAATATGGGTAAGACATATTTTTATTTTTATTATATTTCCCTAGTATTATTATAGAAAGGATCCAGATTTTATCCACCATACATTGTTGTTCTAACTCCCTCCTCTTACAACATATGTTAGATATGTCAATGTAGATTTTCGAAGGTAGTGGCGGAGATGCAGACTTGCAGTAGTTACTATTTATTTACTCATTTTATTTTCTTTATTTCTAATGTACCTATTGAATTACATTGTAACTAAGGAATATTAAATAATAATTATTTATTGTTGTTGTTTTGTGGTTTAAATTTTTAAATAAAATGCGTACAATTCTGATATTATATTTTATTTTTCTACTGCGATTTTCTGAATGTATAGATAAATAGCTTTGTATTTTAATCTTTGTACTAACCAACAACCAGCTTAAGAACTGGTCTAAGTTTCGATGGGCCTTTTGTTGATTTGAATTTAAGTCTGTTTCGAGGTGGGTTGTTACATTTGTTATTAGAGATTAGCTTACCCAATCAATGGAGATTAGTACACATATGAGTGGCGTGCTTATTATTTTTGAAAGTGTTTTCCAAAAATCTTATTGTATATAAATATGTATGCTTATCTTAAACATATATAAACATTGTAGGCAAATCTTTACTTCAGAATATAATACTATCTCAAGAAATGTAGATGGAAAGATTGTAACTCGAAAATTAGTAGGGCAGTAAATGTGAAATAAATAGGGAATTTTAATAATTTAAAAAGGATATAAAAGGAGTAATGGGGATGATTAAAGAGATTATTAGAGTAATTATGGAAAGGTAAGAAAGGACAATTAAAGTCAATTTCTAAATCCAACCCTATATGGAAGAATTTGGTAAAAGATTTTTGAAAAATTCCTAGAAATATTTTGAATAACTTTTTCAAAGGATTTATTGAGAACGTTGTCTTGAAAAAGTAAGGAAATTTGAAAACTCATAATTTAAAAAAATTGTTGAGCCAAAAAATTCTGATTAAAAGGTTTTTGGTAAAAAGGGTTTCTCATTTTTGAAATTCTAGTTTAAAATTGGTTGAGTTAAAAGTTTTCAGATTTTGGAGCAAGGGATTCTTCATTCTTAAAATAAAAATAAAACAGAGCATAGGTTGGACTTGATGATATTTCTTCTATTTCATAAATTTGGAAGTTCCTTCTTTAAATTTTTTCTAAAAGGGGAATAAATGGAAATGGAACTTAATTAAATTAAGGAATAAAGAATAAAAGGATAAGTGTAACTAGGATAGGAGGAAATTTTCCGTATAAGGAAAATACGAAGAATACAGCTGAAGTAAGAGCCAATTAGTTTGGAGAAATACAAACTAGTTTATGTATAAATGCACGTAGTTCAGTAACTAATGGAAACATGAAGTCTTCTTTCCCTTTTAGTAGAAATTAACGCACAGGTTAACTCAAATAGTAGCAACAAGTATATGTATGTAGGCAAGAAAAATATAATATTACATAACCCTGCATTTCAATGGCCAGTAAGCAAAGTAGGTAAGGAAGCTCGGTAGACTAACGAAATATATATGAGACGAAGATTGATACGTTCAGTTTACAAAGAATGTTGCATGTGCTAAAACCAAGCAGTAGAAAAAACAAAAATGAATACAAACTAATATGTTCACACACTCTCATTCACTACACACACATAACAACCACATATATAAGTGCAAAAACACCAAGAGGAAGAATGCATGGCCTTATAAAAGCAATAGTTCCCCATGCAACTCCTCGTATTCACGCCCATGATCTCACTAATCCTGTCACCCAAATGCACATCACACCCGAATAAAAACACACTCACATTTACCATACACATGCCTAACCCTTATACGAACCCAATACACATAAAAAATCAGTCATATGTGCACATAAAAATAGTGCTCAACACATATATGCACTTGCATATGCATAGAACTCCACCATCTACATACACACACTAATGCACACCTATATTTATATATATAGACACACCTGTGCAGTTAATGCTCTGCTATTACCTCGCTATTACCCTGCTATATCTCATAGCGGATTTCTACTGCTACGATTTTTCCATATAGCTTCAAATAAAGCCTTTCTGCTTTAAGCCCCATTATTTCCGCTAAATTTCGTTATTCCGCTACAATCCGCTATATCTTCTTCAAAAGAAATGAATTGAAAACTGATATTAATACATTATTATATAATTTATTTAATTGAATTTTTAATATATTTTCGGAAGTGAAAATACTTTAATATTCTACTAAATTCAATTATATTATATAACTGTTTTACGTTTATTTACAGTATATGGACACATGATTTTATTTCAAATTATTTATGTTAATTATAATTCAATTGAATGCTAATTTTTCATTTTAATTACCATTTATATATTTTTAAAAACATTAAGTGAGAATTTTATATGTTATTTTATAGTCTTCTGCTATATCCCGCTATACCCCCCTATATCCTCGTTCTCCGCTATGAATTTTTGCATCTCCACCCCATTAAATCTCCCAAGCGCTTTAACTGCACAGAGACACACTGATTTTTTATCTGCATTCATCTCATACATACATCGTGCCATGGCTACTACGAATATTAAAAATATTCCTATCTTTTGTGAAAATCCTGATCAGAACTCAAGGGATTCTTTATCCTCCCTCCTTGATTCTCCGACTTCTCCTCGACCTCTTTCCTCCTAAAATCTTAAAGATAAGCCATCGGATCAAGAAAATGATGGTTTTCAAATAGTCAAAAATGCCACAAATGTTTCTTAGAGAAACATCAGAGGCAATCCCATAGGCCTGCAATCTTCATTCCGACAAGATCTGCGCCTAATGGGTAGAGTTATAACCAAAGAAATAATCAACAGCTGTTTAATAGTAGACCAGATTTCAATGCCTTAATAACTTTCTCTAAAGAAACAAATAGCATAACCAAACCAGCATCTTCTTGGGAAGATCTAGTTAAGAAGGGATGGCCTAATTAATTTGCAGATTTGAGTTACTTGGCACCAACAAAAATAGGCGACAAAGGAATTGTTGTAGTTAAAGAAGAGATCAGTCGAAAAACCGAGGATAAATGGAGTAATTCTATTGTTGCTTATATGTTTGGATCTAGGCCCTATTATCGTCATTTCAGAGATTTCATTCTTAAAACATGGAACCCAGTTGACAAATTCAAAATATATGACACCCTGCACCTCTAGGCACCTCGAAAATCGACCATGACTAGAAGCATGGGTGGTCGGCTGAAATAAAAATCCATAACATAGCACGAAGACTAAGGAAATAACATAAAATGATTAAAATATTGCAGCGGACGAAAACATTCACTAATTATAAATTAATAGCAAAACAGTTTCATTAAAAACAATGCTATCCCAAATTTATTTCTGAAACCAAATGTACCAAATAGTCTCCACCAAAACATAAAACATAACAAAGTTCACAATATAGGTCCCCATATATAGAGTAAAGTACGGCAAAGAGAAATTAAGTACATAAAACAAAAGAAACAAAAGATGAAGATAACAACTGCTCCAATGACCTTCCAAGCCGCAAACAACTACAATCTAGACCTGCCCTCCTGTGATTTGAGGAAAATAGGAATGGGTTGGACATAAATTCTAGTGAATGAGAAATAAAATAAAGCAGAAAGAACAAAACAGTTTAATTCTAGGTCTTCGGTGGATATCATAGAGGGTGAATAATATAATGCAGTGAATCCTTCTTAGATACAGTTCCTAAGAAGCTAAATTCTGTGGTCACTCCAGAAAAGTCAACCATGCAATAATATTGAACGTCAATCGTCCTATCGGACCTGCTGTCCTTACCTATCCATGTGCTACAACGTGAAATTCATGCTCTTCACTTGTGCACTATGACTAAATGCCTCTTACGTCTGACCAACGCAAACTCAAACAACCTCGCAGGATCCCGAAGTTGTGCTCAGGCTCCGCCAAACTGGACTCCTATCCTCCAGTCTTCTCGGTTACCAACATGGACTTGCCCCTATTCAAAGTGTCAGTCAACCGAAAGAGCATGCATAACCAGGTCGGCTGTGCAAAATCCTCCAACGATCTGCCTAAAGAAGCCTACGTCAGAGCATAATTGTCATGTTCCGTCCGTCTCGATCTGCTTGAAGAAGCCTAAGATTGCGGATGTTATCTATCCTATGTGCTAGCTACTTATGAAAGGTAACAAACATTCTTGAGAACCTACTTGTCCGCATCTAGGAGGTACAACCAAAACTATATTTTGGTCTTAATTGAATGAAACACCTATCCAGATCTTTACAAGGTCTTCCTACCAAATCACTTCCAAATTAATTAATTTTACCGCTATAGTTTACATACCGTTTATTTCCATTTCCATTTATATGCTTTAGGCCATTTTTACATTTGATTTGTTTATTTCATAATTTCAGTTTTTCTTACATAAATGGTATTTCAATTCCCCATTCGTTCAATTCGTATGGTTTGTCAATAATTTTTATGCCATTTCGTTATGATTTACGCTAGCCTTTAGGGTCCATTCGGTTTACATTTTTTTCCACCCTAATTTACATTCTCCTTTTAGAGATTTAATCTCTACAAAAAATTTATCCAATAGTCAAAAACCATTTAATTACACAAAATTCCACTTTTACACTTTTAGGCCACATATGAAACAAATAATTATGCCAATTAGACTTTCCAATTTTGTTCCAAAACTATATTCAAAATTATGTAATTATATCAATCAAAACCATAATTTTATTCAAGTAACATATTCTGAATTTATTCAACTAACATATTCTACCATTAGAAGCTGAATAGCAAATCTAATTCAATTTAATTAAACTAATCTTATTTACGCCATGAAAAGTAAAAAACAATTTATTTGTTCCAAATTTCTACCCAAACATGAATTAGAATTGGGAAGTGGAAGAAGAAGATACAATAATTTATATAAATTTCAATCTTATTTATGTCATTAAACATTAATTGACAATTCATATGTCCCATATTTAAACCAAACATGAATTAGATTTGAGAAGTGGAAGAAGAAGAAGTTGCAATATTTTACATCTATTCTCAATTAATAACAAAAATTAATTCCTACTAACATGCCAAAAAAGAACTGAAATTAACTACTTTATTTTTCTGTTTCATATTAATTCCTACTCATTTGGCACTTAAGATTGCATAAATTTGAAAAAAGCTTTGCTTTAATTTTCTCCCATTGATTCTTTAAAATCCCTGAATTGCCTGAATATATATAGATAATTTAATTTGGTAGAGATTTGTTTATTCAGTATAGAAAAGAAGGAAGAATAACACACACTAATTTCACTGTAGAACTATGGCGATGGATATATAAGAGATTAGGTTTATGTTATATGATTTATTTATAGATTTTTGTGCTAATATAATCCATTAGATTATTTAGATTAAATTTGGTTCTTTCATATACTTAAAGGTTATCCATTCTAGCCCATACACATCACTTAACCAATAAAATCTAGCCATCTCATCCTATTACATCACTGGAGCGAATGGGAAGCCGCCATATATCAGAAATAATGCTGAAATACGTAGGAAAATAGCTGGAAATGAACCAGCTAGAAAAACATCGCTCCAGATTTTAGGCAACAATAAGACTTGATCCCTAGTCACTAAGGAAGTAAACATGCGCCTTTAATACTGTACCAAATTCGCTTTTAATTTCTTTTTAATTATATTTTCCATAAAATATCGAGGTGTTAAATTCTCCCACCTTAAAGGATTTCGTCCCCGAAATCCCCAAAGATGAAAGAACTTAATTAACAACCAGCATCTATGAACTACATCCATCTACTCAACCATCATCCATTTCTACAATTGTCCTTACTTTTAACTAATGCAATTTATGATTTATGCAAAGTGAAATGCATATGAACTTACTTAATGCGAAAAGGTAGGCGGTCGACCGATTCAATTGACCTCC
Organism: Allium cepa; assembly: GCA_030765085.1. NCBI lineage: Eukaryota > Viridiplantae > Streptophyta > Magnoliopsida > Asparagales > Amaryllidaceae > Allium > Allium cepa. Next base: position 890,918,135 of record CM060929.1, read on the forward strand.
TATAACGCAAGTATGCTTATGTCTTGCAACCGAATGTATACAATTACCCTAGTATAATTGATTATTCTATATGTATGTTTCAATCATTCATCTAAATGCACCATCCATATGCAACATCCATTTACACACACACAACCATACACAAATACAATAGATAACAGGCACGCATACGCAGGTGTGTGTACCTAGATTGTCGATTATCCTAATAAATATCTATCTAGTGCATGCAATGCATCCATTTGCAAACGTTAGCGTCCACATGCAATCATTTTTATCCATCTAAAATAACATGCCCTAATCACATGTTTACAGCCAAGCTACCGTCCATAGGTTTCACCTAAAGATTATTGGAAAGACGCCAACAAAGGATATATCAAAGATAGGATATTTGTAGTGTACTTTCAAATAGAAAAGTATAAGAAGTTCTAATTCTCTCCTCAGATTCCATGTGCACTCCTTGGAGTCATCTTCCTATAAAACCTTCACTAGACGAACTTCCTTATTGCGTAATCTCTTGACGCCATATTCCAATATACTGGTGTGTGTACGACGCATAAGTGATTCATGCTCTACTTCCAGTTCCCTTAGCTGATTGGGTTCTACTACGACTGTGGAATCATGTAGACACTTCCTCAGATGCGAAACATGAATAACTTCATGAACTCCTATTAAATTATCTAGAAGATCAAATCTATATGCCACTTTTCCAATCGGTGCGGTAATAGGGAAGGGTCCTACAAATATCGGTGCCAACTTACCCACTGAGCCAAATCTCATAACATTTCTCAAAGGAGAAACCATGGCAAAAACCATATCTCCAACCTTAACTCCAAATCTGAACGTCTTCTGTCAACATATGGCTTTTGTCTATCTTGTACAGTCTTCAACCTCTTGTGAATCAAATCCACCTTCTCAGAAGATTCCTTCATCAAGTTTGGTCCAAGCAAGATCCTATTGGTTATATCCCACCAACAAGCTAGTGATCTACATGGTCTACCATAGAGGGCCTCGAACGGTCCCATCGCAATGCTTGCTTGATTGCTATTATTATATGCGAACTCCACCAAAGGTAGGCGGTCTTTCCAAGAGCCTATGAAGTCAATGATGCACAATCTGGGCAAATCTTCCAAAATCCTATTACCCTCTTAGTCTGTCCATCTGTCCGAGGGTGATATGTTGTGCTCAGATTCAATTCTATTCCCAGTGTTTGCTGAAGACTCCTCCAAAACTCACTGAAGAATAATGGATCTCTGTTGCTCACAATGTTGGCGGGAACTCCGTGAAGCCTAGCTATCTCCCTTACATAAAGAGTCACCAAATAAGCTATCGTCCTATTACTTTTAATGGGTATAAAATGAGCGCTCTTCGTCAGTCTATCCACAATGACCCAAATGGTCGTGTTCCCTCTCCATGACCTTGGTAATCCGTCCATGAAATCCATAGAGACACTCTCCCATTTCCAAAATGGAAATCCAGTGGCTGCAACAGTCCTTTGGGCTTCTTTTGTTCCATCTTTACCCTTTGGCAAGTAATGCACATTAATACATACCCTGCCACCCCATTTTTCATCACGGGCCAATAGAATACCCTCTTCATATTCTCGTACATCTTATCACCACTGAGGTGCATTGTCATCCGAGAATGATGTGACTCGGCTAACACCGCATCTGCTAAATCCTTACTATGGGGAACACAATGTCTACCATCCCTTCTAATCCATCCCCTAGTGTCCATGGTATAGCGTCTAAGATGCGGTGATAACTTTCCTCTACCTAGCTTATCTAAATGTCCTTTAACTCTTCATCTTCACCTTGCCTTGCTCTAATCTACTCCATCATAATGGGGTGAACGTCAAGGGCTGCTAACGAACCCGGAGCTAAATCTGGTAGAGGTCTAAAATCAAAGGTAGCAGTGTACTCCAAATGCTTCCATTCCAAAAATAAAGGACATAAAACCACTTTGCGTCCATTCAATGCATCTGCCACTACATTACCCTTGCCAGGGTATAGAAAATCTTAAAGTCATGAGAGGCTAAAAACTCCATCCATCTTTACTGTCTCAAATTCAAGTCTTTCTGAGAGAATACATACTTCAAAGACTTATGATACATGAAAAGAACAAACCTTTCTCCTAAAAGATAGTGCCTCCAAGACTTAAGAGAAAAATATATAGCTTCCACCTCAAGATCATGCGTCAGATGGTTCTTCTCATGTTTTTCAATTGTCTAGTCGCATAGCACACTACCCTACCCTCTTGCATCAGTACCATCCCTAGCCCTATACACAAGCATCCATATAAACTGAGAAAGGCTTGGTTCCATCTGGTAATACCAATATGAGCGCGGTAGTTAATGCTTCCTTCAATCGACCAAAGGCATCCTCACACTTAGCATCCCAAACAAAAGCTGAGTTCTTCTTGGTAAGGTAGGTAAGTGGAGCTGATATCCTGGTGAAGTCCTTAATGAACTTCCTATAGTAGCCCGCAAGACCAAGGAAACTTTTTATGTCTGTGGTCTTCTTAGGGGTTTGCCAATCCTGTACTGCTGCCACTTTCGTCGGATCTACTGCAAGTCCATCCTCCGAAATGATGTGTCCCAAAAAGTAAACCTCATCCCTCCAAAAGTGGCACTTGGAGAACTTCGTCTTCAAATTATATGCTCATAGGGTCCTAAGCACTTCTTGCTTCGCGAATAAACCAAAATGTCATCGACGAACACCACTATAAACTTGTTCAACGATTCACGAAATACTTGACTCGTCAGGTCCATAAAATATGTTGGAGCATTTGTTAGCCCAAATGGCATGACTAACTACTCAAATAACCCATCTGGATTCCTAAATGCAGTCTTCTCGATGCTATCCTCTTCCACACATGAAACTGATGAAATCCCATGGCCAAATCGAGCTGCGAAAAATACCTTGGCTCCTACTAGCTGGTCAAAGAGATCGTCTATATAGGGAAGAGGATAATGATTCTCCTTTATTAGCTTATTAAGCTCCCTATAATCCACGCAAAGCCTGAGAGAGCCATCCGCCTTAGTGGAAAAGATCCCCACTCAAGAATACTCCTACAAATGAAGCCCTTCTCAAAAGCTCTCAAATCTGGTTGCTCAACTCACGACATTCCTTAGGAGCCATATGCCTTACCGATAAAGCAACCAGCTTGGCGTTATCGACAAGATAAATCTTAAACTCGATCTCACTTCGAGGTGGAAGGCCAGCAACCTCCTCGAACACATCTGGAAAGTCTCTAGCAATGGTTATCGAACTCAAACTATCAAGTGATAAGTCAAGGGAGTAAAGGTAGCTTAACATGACTGATCCTCTAGGATCACAAGATACCTCCAAGGCACGTCCATTACAAGTGTCTAACCTCACTACCCTCTTATCTCAATCAAGAACAACACATAAGCCAAGAGTGTACTTTCTGGATCAAATAGGTAGGCGAAGCCAATCCATACCAAGAATCAACCTGAACCCTAAAAAGCCCAATACAAAGGCATTATAGTCAAACTCAACCCCTAAAATAAACAATTTCAAATCCTGACATAACATGGACAAATAGGCCAATCCTCTTACATGATTTGATACTACTACTAGGTCAGTCACCAAGCAATCATCAAGACCAAGACCCTCTACCAGAGTACTAGAACTAAAAGAGTGTGAAGCTCTAAAATACAATAGAGTACGAATAGGAAAATCAAAGGTAGTAACACACCTTCGATGATCACCTTCTTTCCCTTGTCTACAACCGGATGAGTACTAAAGGAAGGAGCTGCCTCTAAAGCATAAGCTTGAGTAGGATGTGAAGGTGTTTGTGAACTGTCCTTGGGCTTCGATGGGTAGTCCTTTTTCATATGACCCACCTGATCGCAAAGATATCTCCTCAGTCTCGGTCGGTCTCCTGCCCCTCTACAATCCTTAGTAAGATGACCTGGTTTCCCAAAAGTATTGCACTTCTAGTCCTTCCTTGGAACTTCCTTTTTTCCACCGGACCCTCCTCCTTCTCTCCTCTTTCCTTCCCACTGCTTCTTCCCATCACTCTTCTGCACCACATCTCCATTCTTCGTAGTATCAACAAGTAAAGTCATCTCTACCAATCCCTCAAAAGTGGCTCCCATCGGAATGTGGCTCATCACCAAACTCTACAGTGGCTGACTCAAACCCTTAGTGAACTTGAACGCCTTCTTGTGAGGAGTATTGATTAGGTCTAGTCGAAATCTGGAAAGCTCATTAAATTGATTAACATATAACTGTCATATCCCATTGTTGATCTGCATAAATTTCTCTAGCTGCACTACCTCTTCAGCCCGCGATGAGAATTTCCTCTCAAACCTACTATGAAAATCCATCCTAGTCAAATTATCAGCCTCAGCCTCCATAATCTCCCACCAACAAAGAGCCTCACCCTGCAACTACCATGAAGCCAACTGCCTTCGAGCTAAGTCCTCCAATCCTATAAGTCCAAATATCTACTCACGACTACGAATCCAAGCTCTCGCCTCGGTAAATGACTCGGTGCCAAGAAACGGCTTGCCTATTAAGCTGGTATAGTCCTTGTATAACTTTGGAAAATCAGGAATGCCTGGAGGATGGGATGGAGCCCCTTTCGTCGGAGCAGGATCCTAAGCTGGTGGCTCTGCCCGTGCAGTAGCCTACAAATGACGTCTGAACCAAGCAAACGTATCAAGGCCTGGAACTTCAGGGATAACTTGCGGTTCAAACATTTCTAACCGTGAATATTAAAAAATGGGTTTAGGTACTCCATAAATGGTTCAATAGATATAGAGGAAGAGATATGAGCGACCCATTTCTAATATTTCTTTTTTTGTTCCAAATATATATACATATACTTTTAAAAGTATTATTTGGAATATCCTTAAAAATTATTCGAAAATCCTTATATTTTTAAAATATTTTTAGGATTACCGAAACCTTAGCTCTAATGCCAACTGTGACACCCCGCACCTCTAGGCACCTCGAAAATTGGACATGACTAGAAGCACAAGTAGTCGGATGAAGTAAAAATCCATAACATAGCATAGAGACTAAGATAACATCATAAAATGATTAAAATATGATAGCGGAAGAAAACTTTCACTAATTGAAAATTAATAGCAAAACAACTTCATTAAAAGCAACATTATCCCAAATTTATTTATAAAACCAAAAGTACTAAGTAGTCTCCACCAAAACATAAAACATAAAAAGTTCATAATATTGGTTTCCATATATAGAGTAAAGTATGGAAAAGAGAAACGAAGTACATAAAACAAAAGCTGAAGATAACAACTGCTCCAATGACGCTCCAAGCTGCAAAGAACTGCAACCTAGAACTGCCCTTCTATGATTTGGGGAAAATAGAAAAAATTGGAATGGGTTAGACATAAAGTCTAGTAAATGAGAAATAAAATGAAGCAGAAAGAATAAAACAGTTTAATTCCAGGTCTTCCCCAGATATCGTAGAGGGTGAATAATATAATGCAGTGAATTCTTCTTAGATATAGTTACTAAGAAGCCAAAGTCAGTGGTCACTCTAGGAAAGTCAATCATGCAGTAATACTAAACGTCAATGAGCCTTTTGGACCTGCTGTCCTTATTTATCCACGTGCTACAATGTGAACATCATGCTCTTAATTCGTGCACTGTGACTAAATGCCTCTTTCATCTAACCGGCGCCGACTCAAACAACCTCGCAGGACCCCGAAATTGCGCTCAGGCTCCGCCAAACTGGACTCCTATCCTCTTGTCTCCTTAGCCACCAATGTGGACTTGCCTCTATTCAAAGTATCAGTCCTTCGAAAAAGCGCCCGCGGCTGGGTCGACTGCGCAAAATCCTCCAACGATCTGCCTAAAGAAGCCTACGTCGGATCACACCCGTCCTGTTCCGTCCACATCGATCTGCCTGAAGAGGCCTATGATTGCAGATGCTATCTATCCTATGAACTAGAAACATATGAAAGGTCATAAACATCCTTACGAACCTACTTGCCCGCTCCCAGTATGTACAACCAAAACTATATTTTGATCTTAACTGCATGAAATACCTATCCAGACCTTTACAAGGTTTGCTACAAAATCGCTTCTAGATTAATTAATTTTACCGTTACAATTTACGTACTGTTTATTTCCATTAATCTGCTTTAGTCCATTTTTACATCCGATTTGGTTATTTCATAATTTCCCTTTTTCTTACATAAATGCTATTTCAATTTCATGTACGTTCAGTCCGTATGGATTGTCTGTGATTTTTATGTCATTTTGTTGCAGATTTACACTAGCCTTTAGGATACATTTAATTTACATTTTTTTACCAGCGTAATTTATGTTCTCCTTTTAGAGATTTAATCTGTACAAAATTTTTATACAATAGCCACGACCATTTAATTACACAAAATTCCACTTTTAAATTTTTAGGCCACATATGAAACAAACAATTATGCCAATTAGACTTTCCAATTTTGTTCCAAAACCATACTCAAAATTATGTAATTATATCAATCAAAACCATAATTTTATTCAAGTAACATATTCTGAAATTATTCAACTAACCAACTCTGCCATTAGAAATTGAATAACAATTCTAATTCAATTTAATTAAACTATCTTATTTACGCCATGAAACGTGAATAACAATTTATTTGTTTCAAATTTCAACCCAAACATGAATTATAATTGTGAAGTGGAAGAAAAAGAAGATACAATAATTACATAAATTTCAATATTATTTGTGCTATAAAACGTGAATAGACAATTTATATGTCCCATATTTTAAACCAAACATGAATTAGATTTGAGAAGTGGAAGAAGAAGAAAAAGTTGCAATAATTTACATCTATTCTCAATTAATAACAGAAGTTAATTCATATTAACGTGCCAGAAAAGAACTGAAATTGAACTACTTTATTTTTCTATCTCATACTAATTCCCACTCACCTGGCACTTGAGCTTGCATAAATTTGAAAAAAGCTTTGTTTTAATCTTTCTCCGTTTGATTTTTCTAAATTCCCTAAATTGCTTGAATATATATGGATAATTTAATTTAATAGAGATTTTTTTTATTTAGTAGAGAAAAGGAGGAAGAATAATACATATAAGTTTTATTATAGAATTATGGCGATGGATGAATAAGAGATTAGATTTAGGTCGGATGGTTAATCTATATATTGTTTGAATGAATACATCCGTTAGTATTTTAGATTAAATCTGTTTCTTCCATACACTTAACTACTATCCATTCTAGCCCATACATGTCACTTAACCAATAAAATTTAGCCATCTCATCCTGTTACATCAGTGGAGCGAATGGAAAGCCATTACATGTCCGAAACAACGCTGAAATATGTAGGAAAAACACTGGTAACGAACCAGCTAAAAAAACATCGCTCTGGATTTTGGGCGACAATGGCACTTGATCCCTAGTCACTAAGCAAGTCAACGTGCGACTTTATTACTGTACCAAATGCACTTTTAATTTCTTTTTAATAATATTTCCTATAAAATATCAGGGTGTTACAAAATCTATACAAGAAACAACGGGATTTTTATCATCAGATTCTCTGTCGAATCCGGCTGTAATAAGGCAATATAGAGAGGTCCATACTTTATCAATGGAAAGCTTACTATCTTAAAAAATGGGACAAGAAAATGATTCTTAATCGAGATCTACTATCCATTTATCAAATTTGGATAAGACTGCCAGAACTCAATCTCAGACTATGGGACAAATAAGCATTTGCAGCAATAGCTAGTGTTGTAGGTATTCCAATAAAACTTGATGAGCCTACGGCTAACGAAACAAGACTCAGTTATGCAAGATTTCTAGTAGAAATCAATGCCAATGAAGTTCTACCAGAATTCGCCTATATCACCATGCATGATGGAGAAAGCATTACTCGGAAAGTATTACTAGAATTCAAGAAATGTACAAGTTCCTTTAATTCAAGAAAAGAACAATTTGGAAAAACATGTAATAATCTTTGAAACCATTAACAGTGAAGTTTGAACCATTCCTGAAAATAATTTGAATTCAGAGAAAACTCAATACTTTGGAAATATGAAAAAAAATGTTCTAAGCTCTGATTTTCAAAGGATGATATGGAAATTATTAGCAATGATGCGCAAACTCGGATCTTTCAGCAAGCGGTTTCAAATAGCTCTAAATATGAAGAAAAAAGACTTAACATGGCCATAAAAACTATACAACAAAATGTTGGTTTTATTGTAAAAAAGGTTTCAGATGACAATAGTGCGGTAATCATAGAAAAAGCAAATCAGAGTTCTAGGGACTTCAATATACAATTCATGGATCTTCCACCCCATCAAGAAGACCCAAGTTTAAGTATAGAAATAGTTATCTCAAATGGTTGAAAAAATGAAAACTCTGCAATGTTAACTAAAAGTCGTCTAAATAACTGCTCTGAGATTTCCGTATCCTTGATAGAGAATGTTGGCCTTATTCTACATTCATCTTCTTCCCTTATAAATAGCAAAAGGAAAAGGGCAGAAAAAAGAGCATACAGAAAATTATGGATAATGATATTGATGAAATCCCAAATTCAATTTTTTTTGAAAAGAAATACATCATCAGAAATCCTGAGTGGGAATAATTCTTAAAAGTTAAAGGAATGAAAGCTTATAAGAAAAGGGGAGGAAGAGCTTCTGAAAGCATAGAGATTTGCAGCAATACTTCACCTTAGCTGTAGTGATATCCTTTATATTACATCTATGTCTATTATTTCATGAAATGTTAGGGGTTTAAATTACCCAAAAATAAAATTGGATTTTCAAAGTTACTATTATCATATAAACCTAGCATTGTAGGTATTTTAGAGCATAAATTTGAAGACAATAATTTAGCTAATTTTCATAACAGCCTTTTAAATAGTTGGAATCTGTTCATAATAATTCTATGGGGGGTGGTAATGGTAGGATTATACCATTTTGAGATCTATATTAGTACTCTCTAAATTTGCAATATATTCGTTGTTGTTTTAAAAACAAAGGAGTTTTTCAACTGTATGTGACTTTTATATATGCTTCTAATATGGAAAAAGACATACTTTTATTATGGAATAAGTTGGAACAGCTAAATAATAACATTTACAACTCTTGGATTTTAATTTGTGATTTAAATACAGTTATGAAGGCCTTTGGAAAAAGGGGAGGAATTCCAATTCCTTTTAGGAAATTAGAATTCTTCTCTAAGTTTATATTTAAAACTAGATTAACTGAGCCTAATATTATTGGCAACAAGTACACTTAGAAATCTGGTGAATTCAGAAATATCAATTATAAATTTGATAGAATTTTGGTAAATCATTATTTTTAGATAAATTTCCTAATTTTAGATGTTATACTCTACCCCAAGCTACTAATGATCGTACCCCATTACAACTTATTTTTTTCCCACAATAGTATTATTAAAAGCAACTTCCCTTTTAGATTTAAAAATGGTTAGGTTTTTAATAAGGATTATAGAATGGTTGCTAGAAATAGTTTTCATATTTCTGTTTCAGGCTCTGCCCAATTTAAGTTTAGAACCATTTTACAGCAAACAAAGGCAATCTGAAATTTGAAGCAAAAATAATAACAATGGAATTATTCAAATTAAAGAGGATTGTGTGAGATTGAAAGACAATATTGACCTTGATAGATCAGACCCAATTCAGATTAATGAGTTTTATAATGTGCAAAAAAACTTGCTAATTCATTACATATTGAAGCTACCAACTTAAGATGGAAAGCCAAAGTAGACTAGCTTTCTAATGGTGATTTTCCAAGTAAATTTTTCTATGCCAAGATGTCTAGTAGGAAGTATTGTAATGACATAAGGAAATTACTCAATGACAATGGAATTATCATTAATGAAGAGTTAGAAAAGGAAGTTATCAATTATTTTACTGGTTTGTACTATTCAGATAGAAGCCTAGGTATTTTCCCCAATATTGCTCCTAAATATTTACTACATGATAATAGTGATGAAACCTTACTTTCCCCAATATGTCTTGAAGAAATTAAAAAAATTATTTTTTCTGCCAAGGATGACAAAAGCCCTAGACCAGATGGCTTTGGGGCTAAATTTTACAAAACTCGTTGGTTGGATTTAAAAAGTAATATATTTGAGGCTATTAATGAAATTTTTTTCATCTAGCAGATTATTGAAAAGTTTGAATTATACTTTTATTACCTTAGTGCCAAAAATTAAAAATCCTAACTGCGTTGGAGATTTCAGGCCTCTTGCATATTGTAATTTCTTTTATAACATTACTGCTACTATTCTAAGCAATAGAAAAAAAAGCCTTTCTATAAATTTTAATTTCTAAAAACCAAAATGCTTTTATCCCTGGCGGATTTATTGCTGAAAATACACTTCTGGTCCATGAATTATTAAGAAATTTCAATCAGACAGGGAATAAAAATGTATTTAAAACTTGATTTACATAAAGCATTTGATAAAATCAATAGAATTTTCATTATCTATATGATGATGAGACAACTAGGTTTCAATGAATTTTTTTGCAACCTAATTAAAGAATGCATTTGTAATGTAACATATTCTGTTCTTATAAATGGCTCCCCTTGTAGGTTCATTAAAAGTAATAGGGGAATAAGGCAAGGAGATCCTTTATCTCCTTACCTATTCTCTATAGTTATGGAATATCTAACATTGGAAATGGATAAGGAACAATTGAATAAATATATAAAACCAATTAATTCAATTATTCCTTGTATTACTCATCTTTATCTGTGATGACTTATTAATTTTTCTTAAGGCAGATGTCCATAATGCTGAAATAACAAAGAAAATATCTGATAACCTCAAAATTATACAGTGCTTCAAATTGATGACACCAAGATCAAGATTTATTTTAGCAAATGATGCAGTAATATGAAGGAAATTCTTAGTGTATTAAATTTTTAGCAAAGCGAGCTTCCAATTAAATACCTAGGACTTTATCTTAGTTGCGACCAAATCAAAGATAAGGATTATGTCTAGTAGCTTCATGATATAATTCAAAGTAAATTTGACAGCTGGTCTAGCAAGCTACCCTCTATTGCAGGAAGAGTTGAACTCACTTACACAATCATCACAGCAATAGTCATGTATTGGATGCAATCTCACAATATCCCAATCAATACAATTGAAAAAAATAGAAAAATGATGTGTAAATTTATCTAGAGTGGTAAGAATCATAAAGCTTCCTGGAATGCTATCACCAAAACAAAGAGGGCTAGAGATTTAGGCATTAGAAATCTTAAAGACGTAAATGAGGCTTGTAATTTCAAACTATTTTGGAAATACATTGAAGGCAACTCTCTTTGGGAAAAATGAATGAAAGCCAAATATGTCAAAAACAAGAACCTTTTGTCCTTGCCAGTGGAAAAATACATTCACATTTGGAAAAGTATTTTAAATTGCAGAGAAATTGGCACTAAATTATTAGAAAGAAAGTTCAAAATTGGAAAGCAAACCAGTCTTTGGTTTGATCCATGGATAAATGGAAAATATTTGATGTCAATTTGGGGAAGCAAATGAAAAAGTGGAAAGCATCATTCAAAATTCACTTTGGAAAACTCATCTACGGCTAACAGCTTCTATTTTCAACTCTACAATTAGAAAAATAGAAATAGACCCAAGCTTTGAAGAAGACAAATGGATTTGGAAATTATCTATAAATGGAAATTCTCTTTTGAAAACATTTGGTATTATATTAAAGGAAAAGAAAAGGAAGTGGATTGGTTCAAAATAATTTGGAATATAACAAATTGTCCTAAAATGGCTTGTTGCACTTATTTTGCTCTTTTAAATTATCTGCCTACCAGAGACAGATGTGCATAATGGAGTAAAAACAAAGTAAACATCAATTGTCTTCTATGTAAGAAAGAAGCTGAAAGTATTGAGCAACTTTTCTATGATTATCCATATTCAAGACATATTTGGTTTATTGCCAAAAACAAATTAAAGCCCAATCAACTGTTAGTGCTTCAAATATCGGATACAATATTCAACAAATAAAAACAACTTTTAAAGGAAAAAAAGGATTTTGGTAAAGCTTAACCACTACAGTTTATTTTCTATGAAAAGAAAGAAACAACAGGCTTCATCAAAACAAATAAACTGACAGCACACAGTTATGGAAAGCCATTGAATTATAATGCAATATCATTCTCCATAGTTCTTGCAGTCCTTATAAACTCAATATGCAAGAAAAAAGCTTAAGTGATTCAGAAAACTATGAAAAAGGGTTAAAGAATACTTACAAAATGGTAAATTCTCTTACAATAATTCCCTTCAAATAAGCAACTGCAGAAGGTCTAAAGCTTCAGTAGGTTATCAAGGCAACAATTTCTATTAAGATAAAGTTGATGGTGGACACTTCTTCGTCCAAACAAGAGAAAATCCTTGCAAGGGAAACATACAAAAACTTAATATTAGTAGTTTTAATTCAAATTTTGATAAAGTTTGTAATAAGTTGATTTGCTTACCCGATTTGAATAGAAGCTACCTCTCTTTAAATAGTGAGCTTGAGCATATTGATAATTCGTAACCCACAAGCAACAACAACGGATTAAGAGCTACTCAATCAAAGAGCATATATATGCTTAATAACAATTACTTATCTGATGGGATTCATAGAGATGGTACTCGCATCACTTCAGATGGTTGCCTTTATAACGCCAGTATCATGAATGATACCGGCAAGGGAAGTAAAAAGTCTCTTATCAATAATAATAATATTATTAATTAAAATATTATGAATTCTAATCATATATTTTCTTTACCTGATATGTATAGGAGCTACCGTGCTTATAACAGTTTATGCGAACATGAAATGATGCTTCAACTGCTATCAAAGACTAAAGATTAGGATTCAATCATTACAAGAGAAATATATAAATCAAATATATCACTTATATAATTGGGAAAGAGGAAAAAGTGGCATTATGAAGGAACCAGATATTCTAGCTAATAATTTTCATAATAGCACTTGCCTAAACCATACTTCTGAAGCTATGAATGAGACTCAAATAGATCTATCTTCCAAAGCTCTTTTTAGAGAACCTTCGGCTAAAGCTACTTCAGATCTGATTGAGCCTCAACTTAATTTGGTCGCCAAATCTCCATATCTAGAAGTATTTATCAAAGATCGCCTTGATATAAGGTCTGATGAAGCTGTCTAGCAAAGCAACCAAATTTAAGGCTATTGAAACAAAAATCACTTTACAAAATGATTTCTACTCCAATCTGAAGCCATAAGATCAACAGCGCCTTATTATGAAGACATGGAAGCCGCCTTGAGGCTTTTTCTCCGGCTCCAGACTCCAGTTTGATTTTTAGGAAGGTTTGGGTTAAATTTACTTTCGTATTCCACCAATTTTTATCAAGGTGGTTTTGTTTGTGGAGGCGTTTGTTTGCTCTAGATTGTTCTAGGGTTTGCTTTTATGTTTTGCTCTGCATTATGTATTGGGTTACCCTATCGGGTTTACCAGTTTAAATCTTTAGGCCGGGCCCTTTTTATTAAGTTTTAAAAAAAATATCATATATACATCAGTGGTAATCAAAAAAAATAAATGCAAAGTTGTATGCACCCCAAAAACAAAATATAGTAGGAAATAAGAACCTGAGATTCTCTCAAGCACGAACTGAAACGAAATGAAAATACACTAGACATAGACATGTGATTATTTTTACTCACCTGAAGATGATATGCTCCTTTCACACTCGCAAACGCAAGTTCGAACCTTACCAACCATAAAATAAAACTGGATTCGCTTCACCAAATATATACAGCAGCATATAGAGATCAACATATTAGAAATTTATGAATTTAAATAATTTATTCAATTTGTTCTTGAATTTAGAAGTGGGAAATGTAATTTATAATCTTATATAGGAAGGTAGAATGTGATGAATAATGTGCACAAATATTTAGTGAAGGGGAGAATGTAGGAAAATTCTAGAAAGAGAAGCGGGTAGAAATTGGGTTTGGACTTATGTTATTTGGGCTTGGTTAAATGGGTTTTGGGTTTAAGATAAAACAATTATATATATATATATATATATATATATATATATATATATATAGACACACACACACACATATCCACCCATTCTCTTTTATTTATAATCCAAATTTCTATTTTGTTTCAATGAATACAATTTACATTTCAAATTACTTCTTTCACAATTTGTATTATATTCTAATGACATTACTATAAAAATTTACTTTCCACATTTCATCTTATACTAAATTTAATTATTACATTTTCACAATCAAAATCCATTTATTAAAACAATATGTAAACCATTTCCCAAATAAAATCTCCAAATTCTTATTTAATTAATAAAACTACTATAATTAACTTAAATTAATTGCCCCTTAAAAATCGGGTTGTTATACACTTTCCCCCTTAACAAAATTGTGTCCTCGCTATAAGGATAAATCTATAACATTTTAATTATACTAAATTTACTCCTACTATTTCCAAAAGAAATTCATTTTAAATACCAAAACATTTTTACTCAATGGAGAGAGGCTTTATAAAATCTCAAAATTTATTATTTAGTTAAATTTCTTTTCAAATATCATACACATGACCTTTTTTTTTAATTTCTTCTTATTCTAATTCGAAAATAATTAAATTAAAAATTCTGGTTAAATAAATTTAAATTACAACAATAAAATTTTAAAATTTTATCAAATAAATTTCAAGTAAAACTTTTTTTTCTATTTAATAAAATATTTTACAATGTATTTCTTAATTTCAAAGCATTCTATTATAATCAAAACTATTTTATATGTTATTTTATAATAAAAATTCAAACTCCATACAAATATATAACATTTTTCCATAAATTATTACACCTTTCCAAAATATTGTGTCCATATGCATCGTACTAGTGTTTAGGAATCCTTATCGATAACGTTGATCATATATATCGGCTAGAATCCTTAAACCACTTTACAGATAAATTAACACAATTTCACTTCCAAAAGACTTTTAATTTAAACATTTACTTTATTCCTAAAGTCATTAATAATAATACTAACTAATATTTATATACGATAAACCTTTGTTTTCACCAAAATACTTATTGATTTTTAAAACAATTCAAACAATCTTTAAAAACAAATATGTCTATACGTATATCACTCAACAAAACCTTCCCAAAAAGCGATATTAACGACAAACAAATGCCATTTATATTTATTTTCAATGAGTACAACCAAATAATTAAATTCATTTCATAGCTTTGAAATTATACATAAATCTCAAATCAAATCAATTCCCGCATCTTCAAATTATCAAATAAACACAAGAGACTAAATAGAGGTACTCAGCGAAAACTAATAATTCTACTATGCACTCTGATTAAAGAAATCAAAACTTAAACACGCAATAACAAATCAAATACCACGATACAACATCAAATCATCCAAAATCATGCGATACAAATACTAATGGTTGGACAACTCCTTTCGTCCTTGTTACTCAAATCATTTTATATTCCATAAAGGAAAGAAAATAACTTAATTATACATTCGTAAAGTTAAAAATACATCCCCTGATGATTAACCCAATAATCATCATATATATAATATACTATGTCTTATTATAAAAATTTACTCAACACACCCACGAGGACAGGGAGCCACGAGGACAGGGATCCTAAGTCTCATCTAAGGTCTCAACTCGTGTCTCTGTTATGCTATGTATTGTTCTGAACCTTTCTCTAATACTATTTTGTAACACCTCACCTCTATTCTCATATTATTCAAGAGTATTACAGAATAATACTGTGAGATAATACAGAGAATGAGGCTGTATGAGGTACACATGTGAAAATTCCCTTGGACTAACACTGGTACGTATTAAAACATGTTAATGAAACTCACATATACATACTCAGTATCGATATAAAGAAATAGACATGTGTGCCTCCAAAATAGAACAATACATAATACACAGTACAACACGGAGAACACAAAGTCAATCGTAGTGATAAAATTATATATATATATATATATATATGTTAGTGTTATACAATACAATTCATATATCATATATATGTATATACACACATATAATGAAAAAATATCACACAAATATCATGTAATAATCCTAATATAGAACTCCTCTATGCTTTGTGAAATACATGCTGGTCAAGTCGTCCATGTACCTGAAATGTCTTGGACTGGCCCGAGCATTATAAAATAATACACGGATCAGATATGTCTAATCAAGGACCATAAGAAAGTGATAATGTATAAACAAGGAACAATTTGATATCGCTATTAAAAATACATAGTACATAAGACAACATATCAAAGTGTGTGTATATACATATAGAATAATCCTCAAGACATTAAACATCCAAATATTTCAAATCCCTATAATGACGTCATCATCCATTCAAATATACATTGAATCAGAAATCACAAAATATACACAAATGGGCGAATCATATATACATATACATACATACATATATAGAAATCACCATCTAATCAAAAATAATCAATAGTGAGACATCCTCAAGCGAAGTCGGACAGAAATAAAATAACGCCCACTATCTCTCTTAATCTTATATTATAAAATACCAATATCAAATCAAAAGAGTCAATACTGAAGATTTGAGCTAGGTCTTAACAATATCCAAATATAATCAATAATAATTAAGTCAACTGCCTGTAAAAGATAGGTCGTCTACCTAAGAAGGATACGGGGTTGACCATACTTTGGACATAGTCTCAAGTATAATCTCATCTATACATAATATGTATCTATCTACTACCCAATATATACACGTACATCCACATATTCGAAACCAGATGGGAGACTTATGGCCGCCTACTGCAAGCTTGCTCCGAGAACCCAGGTCTACTCGTCTACTATAGAGTAACAGTCTATTCCTTTAGTCTTCCGTTACCTCAGCGAACATCGTGACCCCATCCACCAGTGGCTCGTCTACACGTAGCCCAGTCACGACCCTGCTTTGCCCCTAATGGTAACAGACTGCTGGCCTCTGCGACACAAGGGGATGTGGGAAACAACCCATCTACTACTACTAATACTATAATGTGCGTCAAAGGGATATATAACTATGGTGTCGTGGATCTGGGACGCGACCCCACAATCAAGCTTCTAGGGTGGATACTGGTTGATCTAGTTTACTCCTGAAACATAAAGGGAGTCGGTTTAAGGTAGATAGACACATAATGTACACAATCGATATGCTAACTAGTAGCCTCCATATCTATACATACTACGCAATGAGTCACACACAATATATCCCGTATTGAGTGTCATGCATGAGCTAAGAATAACCGAAAAAATAAAACAACAGCGTCTCATACCACCGCGTGTTACTAGTCAATTTATTCAGTGCTCATACATCACATTTGCCCTTCTTTATTCTATACAATGAATCTAAAGAATAACCTAAAATCTCATACCAAACGGTATTTCTAAACCGTTTATTCTAATTCCTCACCATACATAATAAATAGCAATAAATGTAACAGAAAGGATGTATCACCATATCATCTTAAATCAACCTTAAATCTATAACAATGGCGAATATTTTATATATAATCCTTTTATAGTTAATAAAGAAAATGCAAGATTAGAAATATTTAATAAAGAAATGTCCATAATGTATTAGTTTATATATATAACACACATATATATAGAGATGGATAATAAAAATACTCTAAGATTATATTATTAGTCTATTGGCGATACTTAATATATATATATATATATATATATATATATATATATATATTTGATATCGATAGTAACAAATTTCATGCCCTGTTATAAATTTTAGATGATTATTAAACAACAAAAGAGTTATCAAATTAGTAACGTAAAAATAGATATATCAAATTAATAAATATATGAATTTAATAATAGACAAGTATGTAAGTAAATGAATATAATAAGAAATCATTTTCAATTCTTATAAGAGTAAATATTTGAAAATGAAAATAAGTTTATATTATAGGATTAGCCAAAAAAATTTTTTTATATGAATCTATAAACTTGCTTAATATATATATATATATATGTATGTATGTATGTATATGTATGTATATATACTCACATATACTAGCGCAAAGAGGGTAAGCAAAAAGAATATGGACATTGGTTTTCAATAGGACATGCAAAACAAAATATATATAATCCATCACCCTTGAACTCCTAACACTCACACCTGTTATAAACTTTCTCCCACTCTAACTCAACACTATACAGTCTCAACAACAAAGTCACTTACTATTTAAACCAACTCAAAGTACCTTAGTTAATAATGTTACCTTATGAGCTTAAAATTAGATTTCCACGTGTATAATTTCATAGCACAGTTTTACAAATGGCTAAGATAAAAAAAAAGAACATTTTGTGCCATCCTCAGTTTCATATATAAATGTTCATATAGATATGTTGTTATGAGGTTATGTTTCGTTTATAATTTAACAAATACATTAGTAAAATATGAATTATGTACATCAAATTTCATAGTTCTATAAATTAACACTGATACTTATATAAACCATACAAATAAACTCATTGTTTGCTGATTAAACTGATCTTCACATTCATTCAAATATAATTACTAATGAATCTATACTATACTATGGTTACCGAGTATGATATTAATAGCTAACAGGGCTCCTTACATTTCACATACAAATTTAAAAACGAAACGTCACACATATTGCTCTACTTTTCATCCTCCACCTTACGCCTCTGCCCCTTATTTGCCTCTTTTAGTCCAACCCTAAAATTTATTCTATTCCTAATTTTCCACTTTGACCCTGCATCGATGTCTGCTCCTCCGCTTATGCCCACCGCATACCCCTCCATCTTCGAATTTCTACATCCTTCCAGGCCTCGCTTGTTGTTTCCCTTCTTATCCGATGATCCCCTCGCTTCTTCCATCGTCCTCATTTTCATCTCTCCTGCCCTCAAAGATTTGAAGGTATGTTTCTTAATCATATTACAAATAGGTTATTTTGAATTTTTCTATAATTTTGATATTCTATACTATAATTAGTCCAGCTTCTTTAATACTTTTTGACATATACATTCATTCACCTATATATTAGCTACCACTAACAATCATTATAAATTAAGGAGTTATATGTGCAACTGATTTCAATTTTTTTGTTTCTCTTTTTATTCAGTTTATGACCTTCAATTGATACAAAAGTATGAAGCAACGTACACCCATACTATAGTTTTGGCTATTCGTTACAATTTTTTCGTGTAAAAAACTTATACATTCCACCTATACAAGATATTCAGAGTTACAATTCATTATATACTAGATATTTACAGTTTCATATTCATAATTAATAGTTCTATTATTGTTTACAAATGAACAACTTTTGAAGTTATAAAACCAAAAATATTAAACTGCAGATAATAGGTACTAATTTTTGATATATCTGTGAATTTTACTATGTTACCTTCATAGATAATGTTGGATCTACTTATTTTGCTATAGATTAACAAAAAAAACATTAGGAGATAAGAGGACCGCCTCTTCTGCTATGTGCTAAATAAATATAATTTTCTTTTTTGTTTGAAACGTCAACTAATAAATTCGGTGGAAATGATGATGGTGTAAGAAGTCTTGAAATTTTATATTTATCACTTAGTTTGGTCAATGTATTTTCAAAAGTTAAACATAATATCAAAAATATTTCTATGCAACTTACTCAAGGTCTATGCAAAGTAGAACCCTACACTTTAGGTTTCTACTGATTTTAAATTGTTAGTTACTTTTGTTCCGAACTGAATTGTTTTAAATAATCTTAAGGGATTACTTAATGGACAACCAATTTATAATACGCTTGTATTTCAAAGAAATATTTTTGTGTATGTTTTCTTGGTTCATATGCTCATATATGATAAATAAGAAAGGTAAAATTTGTTGTAATAAATGGAAACTAAACGGGCAAAATTCTTAGAATTAACCAAAAGTCAATAGATATTTTAACTAATTAATATGTTTGGTATATAAAACTCCTATATACCCATCCAAATATACCATTTTCTCAGCAATCTATTCAACTATCTAAGTAAGAATTAAGCCAAAAGTTCAGCAAGTTTGGTGTGCAAGTCTAATCATGTTATCTCTACTGTATTTCAAATAGTTTCAACGATATTCTCTCATATAACATCATCATGTTAAGGAATTTTGATACGGTTCCTTATTGTGTAAATAGTAGATATTATTAGAGGCAAATGTCTTCTTGAAGAAAAAGAATGGAAGAAGATGTTGTTGGCACCTTGTTGGGACAATCATGAAAGACAAAAACTATAATATTTTTGACTGTGTGGATGATGAATATAAACTATTATGATCGTGTAGATCCCAACAAAAAAACTGTACGTAAAATGGAAAAAAAAAGAGTGGCGAAAAGAGACTGAAAGTGCCAAAATGCTTCCCAAATCAACAAGAAAGTTGTCAATCTTGTTTTAGTGGAGTTTATCCAACAATTTTCGGGACATTTACAGGTAGTATTATTTTTAAGTTATGGATGCAGTACTCAAGTTATTTTCTGAGGAGACGTTTGATTTGGTTGATCTATAAATAATAAATAAAGGCGGGCATATT
This sequence comes from Allium cepa, assembly GCA_030765085.1. NCBI lineage: Eukaryota > Viridiplantae > Streptophyta > Magnoliopsida > Asparagales > Amaryllidaceae > Allium > Allium cepa. The sequence continues at coordinate 890,938,772 of CM060929.1, forward strand.
TCACAGACGAAAAGTAATCTATTAGAAATACATGCATATGCAAAGTTGTTATGTTATACCAATTAAACTTATTATAATTTCACCCGTAAGAAAATCTTCCTCATTCTTAATCTACCATAATAGCTTAAATCCATTTATTATATGGCATGTGTTATGCCTTCCCATGTTCTCACCCTAGATACATTCCAAATACTATTGTAAGGATACTAATTTTTTAAAAAGATTTAAATTGGTAATTAATTTAAATTTTAGAATTTGATTGAAAATTAATTTGGAATTTTCCAAATTAAATAAGATAGGTGCCTGTTTATATATATGTATATAAATTAACTTTGAATTTCATTTTGAATTTGAAACTCTAAAATAACTATGTTAGAAAATAAATTGAATTTAATTTGGGAATTCAATTGTAAATATTTTACTAATAAATTGGATCTGAAAATACTATGTTCAAAATTAATAAAATTTGTTTTCTAATTAGAATATATTTTTTTGGAAGTTATATTTTGAAATTAATATAATAATTTTCTAAAAGTTAAATTTGAATATTTTTAACGCTAATATTATTTATATCAATTTGAGCATAATAACTTAAGTTTAATTTTAAAGTTATATATATCTAAATGTAATATATATCTAAATATAATAACTTAAGTTTAATTTTAAGTTTAATTTTAAAGTAATATATATCTAAATTTAATTTTAAATGTAATTTATATCAATTTGTATATATTTTAAAGTTATATATATATACATTTAAAAGTATAAGTATAAATTGTATATACATAAAGATTTAAAAAATACATAGCACATTTGTAAATATATAAGATAGATATTTATTTATTTAAAAGGTTAGTAACTTGAGTTTAAAATTTAAATAAGATTGGGATATATGTAAATATAAACACATGAAAATATAATTCATGAATTAATGCACAAAACATAAAAACATGTTTCATAAATTAAATTTGAAGTAGGGATTTAAAATAAAATTAATAAATAAAAAATTGGTTAAGGTCTTTAACATAAAAATACAAGTTTGAGACATTTGCACAATTATAAAGAGAAGTAAATAACAAGTGTTAACAATATAGACAAGTGGCATTTAAATTTTCTTTTTATTAACATGTATTAAGAAATAAAACTGGCTATTCATTTCAATTCTATGTTTTCTCTTCTCAAGTTCTATTCTTAGCTTTCTTTCAAATATTCAGAAAAAAAACAAAACAACATTCCAGATCATTAACAAGAACAAAATCAAAAACCTAAAAACTAACTACAAGTAAGATAACAAGGCTGAGATCAAATCAAATCTGGCAAAAATAAAAACCTGAAGCAAATTCAAAGATTTTCGAACCAGAAAATCAATAACTCAAACAAATCAGCTCAAATTCAAAGATCTGAAGCTTGTGACCAAAATAGATTCAAAAATAAACCAGAAGCAAGTTTCAACCTGTAATTGAGCAAGATGTGAATTAAAACCTAGAAATCATAAATCTGGAAAAACAAGTGCAATCTGGAATCAAGCAAAGATCAACTTTCAGATCAATAAGAAGAAGATCAAGGGAAAAGCAAATTTAGGTTCAAATTGGTTCCTTTCAAATCTTTCTGGTGAGCAAACTTTAATCCTTAAACCAGTTTCATTTGAATTTGATGCCTGTGATGATAATGTTGATGAGTGAGAATGTGCCTGTATGTAGAGTTTATGTTGTGCTTGTCTGAAAACAGGAAAGTAAACCCCCTGTTCTTTGTACAGGTTCTAAAATTTAAAACAAAAAAAATCAAATTATCTTCCTCTAATCCTTGTTAGGTCTTAGGATTTTGAACAAAATATACTTATATAATCAAGATTCAAATTGTAAAAATATTTTCATATAAAATCAGTTAGAATATTTTCTGAAATTTAGAAAATACAGTAAGATTGTAAGAATATCAAAAAATTCGAACTTCAAAAAATCCTGTTTCTTTTACATCATCTTGTTTGATTTGGAAAATCATGAATTTTAAAAATAAATTCAAACTTTTTGTGCTGTTTCGATGGAGAACTCTTGAGTTGAACGGAGTCAATACTTTTATCAAATTCCGTCGAACGGCAAGATGAAGTTCATCGTGCTTTGGTCGATAGGTAGTTTGAGCATCAACGAGCATCAGAAAAATGCTTGCATATTTTCTAGTTGATCGTGGCAATGGTGCGACTTGATTTTAGGGTTTAAGACGCGGTTTGACTCGTTGAAATTTGGGGTAGAAATTCATAGTCGAGGGTGGTCTATCGGCGATCAGTCCAGGTAGAGAAGAAGCATCGACCAGTGGAGCAGCTTGGGTTGAAGTCGCATGATTATCGATGGACGATGGTGATCAGGCGAGGCGGTTTATGGTGATGGAGTTTATTCCAGGTGGAGATCGATGCATTCGATTTTGATTGTGAAGTGGATCGTGGGGTTCTGGGTGATCGAGTTCATCAGAGAGGTCATGGTTGACTTGTCGAAGGGGCTGGGGTTGGTCGGAGATGATCCGAGCCCTGGTGCACGTGCATGCGATATCATTAATGTCTGATGATGTTGAAATTTTGAGGAAGAGAGGGCGAACTTGAAGGCGACCTCGTGGAGTTTCGTTGCTATCTCGAGTGCATACTCGAGCATATTCATGAATGTGTTACCATGTTTAAACAGTTATAAAATTTGAAAATAAAACAAAGTATTGGGAGAGAAGAAAAATAGAAACTCGGGTTTCACTCGGGGAATTTGGGATTTTACTCGAAGATAGGTTCGAGTTATCTGGGGGTCATCTCGGGTTTGTGTTGAAAATAATTTTTAACACTTAAACAAGTTTTCAAATTTTAAATTTAATCCAGTTTAAAACCCTTCTTAATTTGATATGTCATGCCAGATTTGTTAAATAATTAATGTTTTAAAAATAATTATTTTATAATTTATTATTACAAGTTCAAAAGAATCCTTAAGTTTATTTTAAATTTAAAAGGTATAATTTAGTAATTAAAAGATAATGGTTTAAGTATTTTAAGTTAATCCTTAGGTAAATGGTAAATTAGTTTAAGGGTTTATTTAAAGCTCTGAATAATGATTAAGAAATTGATTAATTAAAGGGTTTATCTTAAATTTATTAAAATTTTAATTAATTACCAGCTGTTTAACTGATGTGATAATTTGAAGGTTAATTACTTAATAAAAGTAATTAAGAATAATTTATTTAATGATTAAAGTTGATTAATTAATTAATCAATTAAAGGATAATTAATTAATATGGTTAATTAATTAAAGTAATTAATTTGAAGATAATTAATTAAAGGTTAATTAATTAATGAAAGTGATTAGGGATAATCACTTATTGTGATTCTATTAATTAAATGGTAATTAATTAAGGGTTAATTAATTTTGTAATTAACTTAAGGTTAATTAAAATTAATGTAATTAATTTAGGATAATTAATTAAAGGATAATTACATAATTAAAGGTTAATTAATTAATTTATTAATGGTAAATAAATAAATGATTAAAGGATAATTAATAAGATGGTTTGTAATTAATTAATGTTAATTAACCAGGATTAGTGATTAATTTAGTTTAAGTTAATCAAATAATTAATTGATCTTGCTTATGAATGCTTGGATTCTATTGAATGGTTGAATTGTTTGATATCCCTGATGTGTGACGCTCTATTTTGATTTGAGCTGTGATGAATGTAACCTATTTATCTGTGATGAATGTAATTTATTTATCTGTAATAGATTTATATTATCTTTGAATCTGTGAATGGAAGATAAGAGTTATTGGAATATATAGCTTATCAATATTGATGTGCTTGAATCTGTGATCATCATTGATGTTGCACTATTGTGTAAAATACCTAGACTATACCATATGCACACAAATATGGATTGCACGAGGAAATTGGTTAAGTCATAGATTTTTGAAATGATTTTAAAAAAAATTGAATTTTGAATCCAAATGGTTTGGAAATGAAATCGGGTTAAGTATCAAAAGCTTTTGAAAAGAAATTTTGAAGATAAAAGTTACTTTGAATAACTTAATAAAGTTTTGAACTTTAAATAGTTTAATTTGAATTTAAATTTAAGATTTGAAACTGAATTCTATGTTTGGAAATTATGGTTTAAAAAGATTATACAAGTTATAAATGTTTTTATATGGGTTTTAAACTGTTTTAAAAATATTATTTTGGAAATTTGAATTTAACCCAAGTTTTAGACTTGAAGGGCTTTAACTTGTGCAAATATAATCGGATTTTCCCGGAAACGAAAAATCTTTGTTTTTCAAATAATAATGGCTTCCACATAACGGGAAAACTTCCAGTTTGTGTTAAAAAGATTTCAAGAATTGAAATGAACAGTTTTGAAAACTATGAATGAATCTTTATGAAAGATGGTTGAATCTTATTTTGAAATTGAAAAGGATTTGAATGGTATATCTTTTATACATAAAAGATTTGAAATGGGAATTGTTTTGAAAGTTATGAATGGATGTTTGGAAATAATTTTGAAAGCTATAAATTGAGTCTTTTATTTAAAAATTGGATGAGTTAATCCAATTTGAAAAGGAAATTGTTTTGAAAAGTCGTGAATGAATCTTTCTGAAAGACTGGTGAACTTTGTAAAGTGAATCTTTTTATTTAAAGATTAAAATGGTAATTTGTTTAAACGTTTTAAAGAAAGTTAGGTTAGTCAGTAGCGGGTGTCACGAATATATGTGTGTAAGCGTGTGACTATTTAATTTCTAGTAGAAACCTTGGGGGCAACACGTAGGCAGGATTTTGCCGAAGCTAGGTAAATTTTGTGTCGTTCTATTTCTGCATTTATTATTCTGCTATTATCCATGCTGCTATTATTTTGATATATCTGTGTTGAAATAATTTTACAAGCTTCCGCAATAATTTTTATAATTAAAAGCATCACCCTATTCACCCCCCCTCTAGGGTGAAATCGATCCTACAAGTGGTATCAGAGCTAGTAATAGAAGTCAACTTTTGTTTTTAAAAAATTCGTTTTTCAAAACTCAATTTTTGTTTTAAAAAGTTGAATTTTTAAAATGGCTTCTTTTAATACTGCTTTTGCTGAGGGTCAGTCCATAGTTAGACCACCAATGTTCAATGGTACGCTTACTGGAAAAATAGAATGAAAATTTTTCTGAAAACCATTGACGCTTGAAATATTGTTGAGACAGGTTAGAGAGTACCAACTATAATTATAGATAATCAAGAAATAGATAAACCAAAGGATCAATGGACAGAACTAGAAAATAAATTACAAAATGCTAAAGCTAAAGCTATGAATTCTATTATCTGTTCATTGGATCAATTTGAATTTAATCGTGTCTCACATTGTCTAACTGCGCAAGAAATATGGCACACACTAGAAGTGACTTACGAAGGAACATCTCAAGTCAAAGAATCTCGCCTTGCCATGCTAAGCAGCGAATACGAGAATTTCATAATGGCCAAGGAAGAAAATGTCAAAGAGATGTACAGACGACTTTCCAATATCGTATATAAATCAAAAGCTCTCAGAAAATCGTACACAGAGTTGGAGATAGTCCAAAAAAATCCTCAGAGTCCTTCCATGAAGATTTGAAGCAAAAGTGACTGCCATTCAAGAATGGAAAGGTTTAAAACAAATGAAAGTTGAAGAACTCATCGGAAATCTCACCACTTATGAGCTAGAAATGAAATTCAAGGAAGAGTGTGAAGGAGGAGACACTCGAAAGAAATCAATAGCTATTAAAGGAACAACCAAAAGTGATGGTGAAGATGATGATGGAGCAGCAGAATTGGAGCTGATAATAAAGAAATTCAAAAGGTGGAATTACAAATACGAAAATCCAGCTCTAAATCGAAAATTGAAAAGCAGAATAAACAAAATACTAGACAATCCAGAAGAATAAAAGATCATCTACCATAAGTGCAACCAATCCGGACACATCAAGTCCAATTGTCCTCAAAATCGACGCGACTTTGGAAAGGAATCAAAAAGGAGAAGTTTTGCAGCCATGTGAAATACAAGTGATGAAGATAATCAAAGTACTAGTAGTGAGAGTGAGAAAGAAGATATGTGCCTTTAAGGAAATATAACTGATAGCGACGATGATGAGCCAAGCGAGGTATCATAACTCACTCACTCAGAATTACTTATATATTTCCACGAAGTAAATTGCTGTTTTGAACGACTTAGGGAAAAGCATGCTAAAATTGAATCACAAAGAGATAGTTTGATAGAATTAAATAAACAACTTGACCAATTAGTTAAAACCTATCAAAGTAGGATCCCCTAAGTGTGATAGTGTCCAACATTTGAAGAAGAATTAAAAAATCAAAAATTAATATAAAATCACTTGAAAATGAAATTCTTATTTTGAAAGAGAGTGAAAATACTAGGAGAGGGAATTCTATTAAAAAGTGCACACAATTATTAAACGAAAAAGAATCTCTCAAAACACAAGTCCAACAATTGTCAACGACTTTAGATAAATTTTCAAAAAGTGAAAAATCGTTGAATATGCTATTAGGGAAGCAAACTGTTAATACGGTTAGACAAGGGCTTGGATATAGTCAATCTAAAAATGTTAAAAACAAAATTAATCAAGTCAATTTTATGTGCACAATTTGTAGAAAATATGGGCACAATCACAAATATTGTTGGTATAGACCCAAATACGTGAAAACTATACCAATTTGGGTTCCAAAAGACACAAATATAAAATCTCTCAAAGTTAAACAAATCTGGGTGCCGAAAGGAACATATATAAATAGTTTTGGGTCTCCACAAAATTATTTTTCAAAATATTCTGCCACTAGCAATCATGTACCTATAAAAACAAATAAGTCAAAAAAAAAATTCATCGTGTAGGTGTGGTGGCAAGCTAAGGAACAACAATAGTGTTATCTGGATTCTGACTGTTCCAGAAACACAACGGACGACAAAGTAAAGTTCCTTAGCCTAGTACAAAGGTGACAGAATCACAATGGACAACAACGAAAAATATCGTAAAGGTAAAACAGGTAATGGTATATTTATTTGAACGATATATTAAATGTGATAATCTGCACCGTAAACTGAGTTAAATCAGCCAATAATGTGATGATGAAATAATGATGATTTTGATTCCGACTTATTCAAAATTGTTGGCCAATTATATTCTTATGCCAATAACATTATAAAAATATGTAGAGTCTTTGAATTACTTCATATATATTAGTTTGGACTAATAATAGTGTTTTATTGGATGATAATACATTTGGTTATTTTATGGCTGACTCTATATTCACGGTTTTTGATTATTTACACGGTTTCAATTCAAATTCAAGAGAATGTCATTTAAAAGGCTGTTAAAATTGATTTTGAGATATTTTGTTGCATACTTCATGGTCTGGTCTATCAAACTCAATTAATGATAATTGAGTGATAGAGAAATTCAGATGCAGATTACATTGGTAATCTAGTTGATAGAAAAATTACTAGTTGAACGTGATTTTTGTTGAGACATTTAGTAACTGCATCGTTTTTCAAAGAAAATATCTGCATATTTTTCATTTCATAATTTTTCAAATAGCAGAAATTTTTCTCATAAAACTCCTTCTAGAAAATCATCTTTGACCTTGTTTTCAAATTGGTCATTTTTGGAAAAAATTGATTTTATAATTGTTTTTGAATTTATTTTTTAAATTATAACATTGACTAATCTGACTCCCTACTAATTATCAAAAAGATAAATAATGATTGAAAAAAAGGCTACGAGTGTTGATATTTATCATATATTATGACTCGAGATGGTATAATTAGTAAATTTCTTTAGAAATTTAAACAAGAGTTATAAAACTTTTTGTTGGTAAAAATTCCATGACCATCTCTATTTCTATCATATTTCTAACGACCATCACTCATCAAAATTCAATATAGTTTTTCAATATGTGGTGCTTTAAACAGTAATCATTCATTTTTCATTTTACATTTTTTTAATAAAATAATAATAATAATATATAATCAAAAATATTTACTCTAATTTAAAAGTCCTCACGGTTACGCATGGGTGAATTACTTGGAATTTGTTATGTGCTTCCATGCTCATTTAAAAGTCCTCACGGTTATGCATGTATGGAACACATATCAAAATTGATTTTATTTTAATAATAAACAAGTTGATTCTAATCCCATTTAAAAGCCCTCACAGTTATGCGTGGTTAGAAGATACTTGAATTCATTTTTTTTAAAATAAAATTGGAATACTACTAATCTCATTTAAAAGTCCTAACGGTTATGCATGGTTGGTAGATATTCAAATTCTTGATATACATATACCACAAATAGACACAACTGTATGATTTTATATGATGATATCATTCCCATCATTCTAAAAGTGGAATATGCGCCTAACAAAGTATTTATGATTTTTGTTTGATTTTTTATTGAAATTTAATGTTTGTATTCGATTGATTTTTAATGTTGTATTAATATCGATCACTTTATCTCTATTCTATCACTATTACTCTTTTGCCGATAACAAAAGAGGGAGAGAAAAGTTATGATTTTGTCAAATAAAATCAAGCAAAGGTCAAATATTTCTATTTGCATCTAGGCTCATTTGCATATTTTTAATTGTATGCATATATGAAGGTGGAGCTTTGTATAGAGAGGAAGCATTTAAATAGGGGAGCAATTAGGGTATATCAAGGATCAAATACATTTAACATATTCAAAATCTTAAATATATGTTTGTTATCATCAAAAGGAGGAGATTGTTGAATATGCAACTATATGATTTTTGTTTGATGATAATAAACATATATATATATATATATTAATTTAAATGTATTTGTTAATATACTATTTTATTTACACAGATTAAATAAATATTTGATGAGTAAAATAAATAACACAGAATTTGAATTCAAACGGATATTTTATTCAAACAAATATTTATCACAATTTTTGTATAGTACAAATTTCAAGCTCTCACTATATTATACAACTTCAATTACAATACAATTTTGATTACATCACAATTTCACATTTACATTGCACTTACATATCACTCATTCACTCAACTCGTACTGATCTTCAACTTCATTCCAATGTGAATCCAGCATTTGAGAAATCTGCAAAAATATACATTGACGCGGTAAAATTGAAAATAAAATACTTTTGCAGTATAAAATAAAATGTGGATTTTGAAAATAATATTTGCCTCAGTTATTTGGGTTGTTCGTCATCATTTAAATTCGAATTCATCATACACGAATAGCTTGTGACATACACAGTGTATCACTATATATGCCACAAGGCCGTACACACCGATGTATACACTTGATAAAATTACAGGGGCACGTGAGCACAGGTCAAACCCAAAACGCCGGGTTCAACTCAAGTGCAATAAAAATAATGTCACAATATCAGCACAAGGTCAAACCCGAGCTTTAATGCTGGATTCAACACAGGTGCAGTTCGAATAAGCAAGTTTAATAAAATGGTCAGGAGCAAGCCAATCAAAGTGTACACATGAACCAGAAGAGTTCGATTCAAGACAGCGACTCAATCAATATGATATGCAACCTGAACCACATGAGCTCAATGCAACACAACATCAAAGGAACAGATACAAGTTCAATGATTCGATACACAATGAAACTGCACCAGACCAGGCACAAGCTAGAAGTTCATCATGCTCACAAGTTTAAGGCACAGTGTAGACTTAGAACACACTAGAAATGACAACTAGAAACATGAATGTACAGACACCATGATAAACTCAAACAATGCAGAAACCATGGAACAACATAGCAACTCAAGCCAGCATATAAAATATATACAGCAAGCTCCAGATGGTACACAAGTAAAAGGCAACAACAAGGGATGCACCAATGAAACAGGGTGCAACATATATAACAGTAGACAGTGCAATGCAGACATGTCAACAAGACCATATACATGCTTGAATAATACATCTGACTCAATACAACAAAGCAATGGAACCAGACTCATGAAGGCACAGAGGCACCAAAGCATGCACAAGTCCATATGCAGACATAATAAAGCCAGATACAATGTAATGTGCATAGATAAATTTTACAAGACCAACAATGCAATTGAAATGCAAATTGTCTCAAAGAGTGATACCAGAGACTACGAAGAAATCAAGGCCAAACAGATTCAAGATGCAATTATGTTCAACAAAGACTAGAAACAAAGGCAAACCAACTCAATGCAACTACATGATGACTGGAAACATAATACATATATGCAGCCTCGACCAAAGTTCAAGTCATACACATGAAAACGACTCAAATGAGCAAAGTGCAAACCCAGACCAACATACCAAATGAAGACTTGACATAGACATAAAGGCAGCAAATACAACTGATTCAAGTGAAAGGCAACTATACACATCAAGTCAATATGATCAAGGCAACAAGCCCAGAACCAAGTTAACAGTTACAATGAGCACAACATCTAACCAGAGCATAGCACAAAAATGGAACGAAGTCCAGAAATCAAAATAGCTTCAAATTGCCAAATTTGAACAAATTCATGAAGCAACAGTTTCAAATCAATGCAACAGAGTAAAATCAAAAGTGAACAATGCTTCATACGAGTTCAAGAATACAAGTCCAATACAGGTTTTACAAATGGCCAAAGTCGAACGAAATCAACATCGTCAAATCAAGTCATAACCGAAGTCACCAGAAAATCAACGCCGTGATAACCAAGGTAACAATGAACGGAATCGAACAGTTCAAAATCAATACCGTGTTGAGCAAGGATAACAACGTCAAAGAAATCAAACCGTTTCAACCAAGTAAACAACAAATATACGAATTGAAAGAAGTCAGTAATAATCTCAAGCATCCAAACGAAAATCAATGGCCGAGATAAAACAATTGACAAATTCAAATAATTATATACGAATGAAAATACAGGGGTTCGAACCCTATATATACAAGTAACATCATCGGAAATATCATCGAGTTCAAGTAAGCAAAAAAAGTAAAGCAAAATAATAAATTACATACCAGATTCTTTAAATCGAACTCGACGAAATTGAAGCAGCCATACGCAAAATCGAAGAGACAATCATTCGACAAAGTAAGCATCGCAAGATCATAAATTCGAATGATTAATTAAAGCGACGCATTCAATTTCAAAAGGCCCTAATATTTTAGCAAAGGAAAAGAGGAACAAAGACGAGCTTCGAATTATCACAGACAAAAGAAAGTCGGCCGATATAATAAAAAGGAAAAGGGGAACTCTCTTTAATTATTCATTGGGCTGATTTTATATTTGGGCTTTACTATATTTAAATTAGGGTTTTTTATTTAAACTTTTTTTAAATCATTTTTCTTTTGAAAATTGTGTATTTACTAGTCATGTGACTAGGGTACAAACTACGTGGCGTAGTTTGAGAATTCGCAACTCAGTAGCTCAGTTGTGGTAGGGTTTTAAGCGTAGAGTTAGGTTAGTCAGTAGCGGGTGTCACGATTTTACGTGTGTAAGCGTGTGACTACTTAATTTCTAGTAGAAACCTTGGGGGCAGCACGTAGGCAGGGTTTTGCCGAAGCTAGGTAAATTCTGTGTCGTTTTATTTCTGTATTTATTATTCTGCTATTATCTATGCTGCTATTAATTTGATATATCTATGTTGAAATAATTTTATAAGCTTTCGTAATAATTTTTATAATTAATAGCATCACCCTATTCACCCCCCTCTAGGGTGAAATTGATCCTACAATAAATGTGTTTATATGAGTTTTAAACCATTTTAAAAATATTATTTTGGAAATTTGAATTTAACCCAAGTTTTAAACTTGAAAGGTTTTAACTTGTGCAAATATAATCGGATTTTCTCGAAAACGAAAACTCTTTGTTTTTCAAATAATAATAGCTTTCACGTAATGGGGAAACTTCCAGTTTGTGTTAAAAAGATTTCAAGAATTGAAATGAATAGTTTTGAAAACTATGAATGAATCTTTGTGGAAGATGGTTGAACCTTATTTTGAAATTGAAAAGGATTTAAATGGTTTATATTTTATAAATAAAAGATTTGAAATGGGAATTGTTTTGAAAGTTATGAATGGATCTTTGGAAATAATTTTAAAGCTATAAATTGAGTCTTTGATTTAATTATTGGATGAGTTAATCCAATTTGAAAAGGAAATTGTTTTGAAAAGTCGTGAATGAATCTTTGTGAAAGATTGGTGAACTTTGTAAAGTGGATCTTTTTGTTTAAAGATTAAAATGGTAATTTGTTTAAACCATTTAAAGAAAGAATTTGGGAAATTGTTGTGACTTAACTGAGATCCTAATATCCACATGGTTTTAAAATTATGCGCTCGTTATTCGACTTAGCCAGGAGAGCACCTTTGTGTTCTAAAACCAATTCCAAATAATGATATGACGTTATGGATAGCATTTGAAGACCGATGGTGAAAACCGGATATTTTCGAAAGCGAAAGGATAACCCGTCGAATGTCTCTGCACCGATTGGTCCCCGGTATAGAGATTTGATTACCTTTGTGATGAGGAGTATGGACGTGATTAGGAATTATCTGAATTTGCAAGGGCTTCTTTTTAAGTGCCTTCGGTTCTGTTCGAACCCGGAACAGAGTTGTATGGATGTATGTCTGACGTTACACTTTGAGATGTAAAGCTGGTTTCTATCAAATACATTTCTGTTTGGTGGTGGAGAATTTATTCTCTTAGCTTAACACCTTTCTCTGAGACATACGAGCTCAGAAGTTATGTAGTTGATGGTTACGAGTGATACATTCTCAATTTGGTAATGTGGCATGATGAGTGCTGCTAAATGTTGCTGATCATTTGTTGATCGAAGCATGGCTTTTGTGAAAAGCGTAGCTTTGTGGACGAGACTTCGTCGAACCTCACAACCTGGAATGGTCGAAACAGGAAGGATGCGGTAAGGTTATTTGGGGGTAGCGCCCCCTGAGGGTATGTTCATTTCCATCTGGATAGAGGTGGTATCATGGTATGGAGCCCTGATATTTAACCTATGTGATTGCTACAAATTTATTACTTTGTGTTTGTTGGTGATTCCCGGGATAAAGGTTGGTTACGACCGGAGGATGACATACTCGTGTCAGTAGTTATCTAGTTACAAAGGTAACCCGACCTAGTGTTGGCAGAGATCCGGTTAGGTTCTCGAGGCGTCCCTCCAGAGGCGTTCCCATGTGGCAATAGGAAGTTTCTTAGCCTGACCATTTATTGGAAATCCAATCACCAATACGCGCCTTGTACGGTTTTAGTTGTAGAACCTGCCATCTAATATGGTAGCTATAGTAGGCATACTATAATGGGCATACTATAATGGTACGTATGCTGGCTAAGATTAATATTATACTTTTGAAATGTTTTCCACTATGCACTAATAATAATATCGAATGGTTTTCGCATATCAAGCATGTTTAACTATCATAAGGAGAAATCTTCCCCAAGTGTGCGATTGCATGGTGTGTGCGCCAGGAGGCCTTATGGTAGTTTCATTTTCCAAAAAGCATTGCGGATTTCAACTTTAAAATCTTTTGTTGTTTGTTTTAAAGATAAAACTGTTTTTGTTTGCTCATATCAGTCCCATGACTGACCTGAAGTTTATTGTTCCTTTCCTAAACTCTGGACGCTACAATTTTCCACACGGGCAGTCTAGAGTTGGATTTTTCAGATAGTCGAATAGTAGGGGTAGATTCGATAGCATTCAATCTCTGGATATTGGCAATCGCATTTGGATCGAGTTGCTTCACTTCAGTGTTGATGATGATTCTCACTTTTTGGTTTGGAGCCTTTCTAGTCTTGGAGTATTGGCAATGGTGTTGCAGTTAATTGGAGTATCTATCTTAAGGACTTCTGAAGATACTATCTTTTGGAGACTTTCTTCCACTGTTATTTTTGTATCTTTGATGTTGAGATAAATTGTATCAATGTGTTGTATCATTTAATCAACTATTGTATATCAATGATATTATATTTTTCTTCCGCTGTATTGTTATACCTGTTGTGTTATAAGCTTCGGCGAACCAGATTCGGGGTTTGAATCTGTGGCATTTGAGTACAAGTGAAGTACGGTTGTCGATTTTCGAAGGTCGAGTCAGGGTCGTTATAACTATCAATTTAGAATGCCAACAGAACTTTTTGTAACCCAATCCCAAGACAATGTCCATACGATTTATTTAATTTGTATTAAAAATTTTCCCCTTACAATCCATATTTAAGTTTTTTGAATTTTCATGGTGAATAATTATATTGTTGAAGGTCTCGTGGTATAGCTGTTCATAAAATTGATAAATGCTTCTAGAAATATTTATATATTTTTTGGATGCTGGCATTCAATGCAGATGACAGCAGAAGGTTGATGATTCAAAAAGTCAATCGGCTAATACAGAGAGAGGATAGGGAAGTAAAGAAATAATGTCACCACAAAAAGGAAACTATATCATAAATTTGATTATAGACAAAAGAGATGTTATGGATATTGAAAGTGGCATGCATCTCTTCCTAAATCTAAGTACTATCATCTTACTTATTTGTTTATTTGTCTTGCTTATGTTGTAACTCTTAATCTACGTTCCATACACAAGTTTTGGTCAAATTTCAAATCTGTTTGTTATTTCACTCTTAATAATTGCAATCAAGCATGATTTACTAAGATATAAAATCAAATCTTTAAGTTTCCTTAGCATTAAATAAATACTTATGCCATGTCTTACTAAATTCTTCACACCCTTTTTATTTCTTTCAATTTGATTTGGATTAAGTAATAACAGTAAAATTCCTTAAATATAAATAGAAGAGATGGTATAAACTATCGGTTCGAAGGTATAAATTGGACTTAGTCATCCAATTTGAAATATGAAATATTCTTCAACCAATTATACACATCTGTCAAATATGCTCTATTAGTTTATTATGACGAATTGGATATTAAATTCTAAACATTCTAGTTTTTTATTTCTCTAACTTGGTATATACATCAATATTTTATGTTTCCCTTATAAATAGTCCTAGACATGAAAATATGAATATTTCCCTCGCCAAATTTGGTGTATTAATAGTTATTACGCCTTTGTCAATGTTTAAAGTAATGGGTATAGCGATTATGTAATTATATAGATTAAATTCAATTTTCAAAAGTTAAACACTTGCACAAGTAATTAAATGTAAAATAAAAATCATTTAATCATTACCGTGAAGCAATATTTAGCAGATTGGTTAAGCAGCTCTTTACTTTTTATCTTTATTTGACTATCGTAAAATCAATATTTTTAAACTGTAATCTTAATTGCTTGCTTATAGTTATTATATTTTAAGTGGAATTTGATTTTATGAAATCATATTTCTATTTTCTATTCGGTTTTATATAATTTTACCCAAATGCCGATCGATTTTGATATCCACTTTTTGTTGCTAAAATTGCTCTTGAAAATTGTGGCACTTATTTCCATATCAATATACACTACTTCTATATTTTATCATTAATTGTTGATTCGTTAACATATAGTCCTTGAAAATAAACATCAAATTTATGCAACTAAAGATAAATGTTAGTATTGCTTTATTTTGCATGTATGTCAGTTGACCTAATCATAGTTTCCATTTTTTGTGCAATTATTGAACATGTTTAGCCAAAATCTTCTGTAAAAGAATACCTTTCTTTTTTTAACACTGATAAAGTCAATTTTCATGTATTTATCTTCTTTTAATCTATACTTTATCATTTTGAAATCTATTATTTTAAACTGTTTTATTTGAATTAGTGACATAAGAATTGAAGCTAGCTAGCCATTACTCTAAAAATAAATAATAAGCTGTTTATTGTTTCTTCTGGCATACTGACTGCATTTGACTACAATAGTAAATAAAACTAGACCATCCAGTAAGTCATGCTTTAGTTTTCATGTTTATTTTTTTACAGGTGCACCAAAAAACAAAACTTCGCTGTAGCTTTTACATAATATTATCATTTCACTGCAAAATAATACAGCTGCCACTAAATAGCATAAAATGAAAGAGGGCAAGGGAGGTAAAAAGGCAGACACATGATGGAAGGGTTTGAAAAGTGGAAGCCAGAATGGAAGGGGTTAAGGATTAGAAGAGAAAGAAGAAGTAGAAGTGAGAGATAATGTGACGACCCAACTTCCAAACTCCAGGAAGTCGCATCGCTAAGAAGAAAGAAAGGGATAGAAAAGAGAAAAGAAAGGAAAGAAAGAAACAGACAACATCAGAATCTCACAGCGGAACGAAAGAAATTCTATTATGTCACATAAAACTTTACATGGTATCATATACATCAGAGTAATACAGCTAATACAACACAAACTAGATAGTTATAAACATCTGTCTAGCAATTACAATTCAAGTACATCAGAGAAAAACAGATACAACTCAAACACAGCGGAACCACTAAAAATATCTACACGTTGAAGCCTCCTGCTCCATTATCTCCTTCAGAACTCGTCAAAGCAATCCTGAAACACTTGACTACTTATACGTAATATGAGTACCCAAGAGTTTAATAAAACAGAAAATAAACACTCAGGTCAGGCAGGGGCCTGGTGTGAGTAAACAGAGATAAAAGTTGCTTAACTTTAGAAAATCCTTTGGAAACAAAAGGTATCACGTAAGACTTCCCACACATAAACATGGAAAAGTTTTTACCTTACGCTAACCAAAACATTTGATAGGAAATCCAGTGATATTATAATAGTGTCTAGGGTTTTCAAGTAAATAAGAAATAGCCGAAATTGTTACATTCATTAAATTCCAGCTACTAGCCACAAAAGTGGGTAATACAATCAAAACCGTAGGGTCTCGTAGCAAAAATGGGTTTCCAACAATGGCAGGGCTACTGGGGTACCGCCCGTCAGAGTACGTGGCCTAAATCACCGTACCGAGGAGTACTCCCACTCCCCTGCAACACAAAGCCGGAACCATTCCTTACTGAACAGTTCCGAACAAGACCACCCCGCAGATTGGTCGTCACCAACTGCCACACAGCCGAAATATAAAGGGACCTCTAGACAGGGATAAATCTTGCTCTCCAGTGGGGGCTACCCACGAAGCTTTGCTGCACCTCCCATGTTTTAGCCATTCCCGGTTGATGAGGCTTGAGGTTACGATTACCTTTATAGGACATATAAATCTTAGAATGCTCATCGTCCACCTGACGATGTTCTGAAAGCATTCAATCCATACAAGTTCGTTCCGGGTTCGAACGAAACCGAAGGCATTATCTCGTTACACTCGTATTGGAATCACCCTCAGAGTTAACGACGATAACCCTTGCACTCTAAATCACCATCTCGAATCTATAAGTACTATTCCGTCAACTCATTACGGAATCACCTACAGAGTTATACTGACGTATAGCCCTTACACCTCGAGTCTTCACTTGCTCCACTTGGATTAACGACCTAACGTTTAATTGGAATCGATGTGGTTTTCGGAATTCCAAATTTGGAAATCCGATCCCGGTCTCATCGAAACCAAACGCCATCTTAATGTCCAAGTTATACTTAATTGTTTTAAACAATTAACTCATTTCATTATCATCTAATTCACATAGATAGATAAACTACATCTCACAATAGATAATCACATTCATATCATAAACAGATAATCTGTATCATCACAAACAGATAATCATCATAACCAAATAATCCATCACAAACCATCATACTTTAACCAAACATTCATATCATACAGATACGACTAATCTCATTACTGAGATCACAACCATTCAATCAATAACATCCATAAGCAATGATTTATTAACCATCAATTATAATTAATTTAAAATGAATTAAATTAATTACAACCATCTCTAATTAATTTAAAATAAATTAAATTAATTAACACTTCTATAAATCCTGCTTAATATCCTTTAATTAATTAACCCAGTTGATAAATCTTTCACTAAGTATTTAACTTGATTAAATATCATTGATTAATCATTCACTATTACAATGAGTAATTAGTCTTTAATTAATTTATAAATTAACCTTAATCATAAGTAATTAACATTTAATTACTCATTTATTAATTAACTATAATTAATTATATTTGTCCTTAATTAATTACAATTAATTAATCACTTAATTAATTATTACTTAATCAAACAATCCTTAATTACATCATTAATTATAATAATTAATGATCTCTAATATTTAAATAAATTACTTAATAAAAATTATTTACATTTAGTAATTATGCTAATTATTAATCACCTTGATTAATATTAAATTTAATAATTAACTTTCTTTAATTACTCATTTATAAATTAATTAACCAATAATTAATCATTAATTAATTTCTTAATTAATTACAAAAGTAATTATCCAAATTACTAATTACATTCCAGTAATTATCAGTATTACTTCTCTAAGTAATCCTGCTCCATTAATCACATTAAGTAATTACACTCTTAAAATCATCAAATGATTTACTTAAATTAATTAAACTGAATTAATTTACTTAAATAAATCACATATCAAAATTAATTACAATAAGTAATCAATTCCTTAATTACTTTAACAATTAATAATACTTAACAAATTACAATTACTTATATTCAATTAATTAATATAGTTAATTATCAAAATTAATTACATTAATTAATTATTAAATTATCCTTAGATAATTATCACCATTTATTAATTAACAACCTTTCAATAATTATATACTTAAGGAAATTTGAATTAAATTAATTATTAATAAATCATTTCTAATTAATATTAACCTAAATCATTATTTAAAATCCAATAATTAAGTAAATCCTTAATTATCTCAAATATTTTTCAAAATAATCCATCTACTTATTAATGAATTTATTAATATTCAAATGTATTTAAAACCAAACATTTCTAAATTTAATTCAAATTCATTTAAAATTTCAAATTTCAAATTTCAAATGTTTAACTGTTTAAACATTTATCCAAATTTTAAATAAATTTATTCCTTAAAAAAATAATAAAGAATCATTCATTACTTATAAAAGACCCTTTTATAAAAATAGTTTAAAACTAAATTACTTAATTTATTAAAGAAATGAAGCTTTAGAAAATGAATTGATTATTTAACTATTCAAATCTAAAATTAACACTACATATTTTTATTCAAATATTAAAGAAATAAATTCTTTCAAGTTTAAAACTTATTTGAAATCAGATTTCATTTTCAACTCTATTTTAAAACATTTAAATCTGTTCATATTTTTTTAAAACTTACAAAAACTATTTTAATTCAAAAATTAGTTTTTAAAAGTAAACCCGAAACTGTTTTAAATATTGATTTAAAACTGAATTTAAATCTTGTTTAAATCATTTAAATCTGATCAAAATTTAAAAACTAACAAAAACTGTTTTAAATCAAATTCTGGTTTTAAAGATAACCTGAAATAGTGTTAAAATCTTGATTTAAAACCAAAATTAAATCTGGCTTAAATTTAAGGTTTTCATTTTTTTTTTAAACTTTGAATTTCACATTACATTTGAATTCAGACTTAACTCCCACTTAAATCAAAACCTGCACTAAAATTTTGAATTTCATTCAAAATTTCAAAACTGCAAAAAACTCAGGTTTTAAACCTGTAGCCATATACCCGAGAAATCCATTTTTTACTTCGAGTTTCCTAACCCCTTTCTTCGAGTCAGAATCAAAACTACCCGAGGATTGCACGAGACAAAACCCTCCACATTCCAATTAAGTTCACCTGAGTTCAACCTGCACAATGCATATGCACCGTCACCTTGGCGAACTCCAGCCACGCTAACCCCTTCTACAAGTCACTGACCATCTCCCTATACTAACTCAATCATCCAAACTCTCCCATATCAGTTGGAAATCTAAAATGGAAAATCAACAACAACCTGAAATATTTCAACAACACTTCACACCAAACCTGTCAACAGTCCATAGGCATGCCTCTGACCATCATCATTGCTGAAATTCCAGCAGATGATCCATCTACAACCCCTCTGCAACCTCCCAAATCCCACTCCTACTCGATGCAGCAGAGAGCATGTGCATAGACTAAGAATTGCAACACTTAAAAAAAACAGTGGTTTGAAAACCTAGGAAAACCCCAATCCATATCACCTATCTCTTTCTCTGATCGTCTATCACCAAAATCCCCTTCATTCTTACATCAAAACTCCACTACAGTAAGCATCTTAACCCCCAAATTCACTAGCCTACAGATACTTTCAAAATTCCTATTTCTGTTTAAAACAGAATTGCTAATTTACACAGTTCATTTTTAAAAAAAGTGAATTTTGTTTTATACTTTCTGATTTCTAACATGCATACATGATATAATCTTGTTTTTTTTTAAAATAAATAAATAATGAAGTTGATATTCTAATTTCATTGCAAAAATGTTTAGTGTAGTTGTTCCAGGGAGTAACAGACTACAATCCTAACTTATTTTTACTAAATCATAATTTTATAAAAACTACATTTATACTAAATAACATATTTTGTTTACATATAGGTTTACTAACAGAAACAATTCAAATAATAAAGCTTTTCTATTTAAGAATATCCTAATTTACAATCCAACTAGATATGCAGATTCCAGAAATCAAAAACAGATAAACATATTCATTTCTATACACACAGAACATTCATGAGTATGTAATCACCACATCATTTTATTACTTTCACTTCATATGTTCAGATGTCACAAATTTTGTGCATGTGAGGTTACTCATTTCATTTTAAAACAAAACAGAACAGTTTTGTTTAAAACAGTTTGATTTCTGTGAATAAAACATAAGCTCTGTAGTTTATGTTTGATTTTGATTTTTAAAGGAAACTGTTTTTAAAAAAAATAAAGAAGCTTACTCACTTTTTTTAAATTGAAGATGCAGAGACAAATGGATGCAGATTCATTCCTGGAACTGTTGAAACTGCATGCAGAAATCTGGGTGCAATTTGAAGATGAAGTTGCTTTCCAGTTGTTGTTGATGAATCTGATGAGTTTGCTTCCAAGTTTGAATTTTAAATTACTAGCTTGAAGTTTGAAGATTGATTTGCAGAATTTAGATTGCGGATTGGAGTTGTATGCAGATTTGAAGAAATTGATTGCAGTTGTAGAAATTTATTGAAGATTGGTTTTTGCAGATCATGATTGAATTTGCAGATTTTAACATGCATTTTGTTTTGAGTTTTGATTTTGCTCAAATCTGATTTTCAGGTTTCATTTTTGAAGAGAATGATTTAACAAATGCATTGCTATGTTTTATTGTCAATGAAATTAAATTTCAAAAATGAATTAGCTTGCCACTTGTTAACTTATTATGTTAAATGTTTTACAAGTGTCTACTTATGTTTTAAGATTTTAACACATGTGCATATCCAATTATTAAAAGCAATTTCTAAATTTATAATTGTATTTAAATTATCTTAAACCATTTCTAATTTATTTTTAGCAAGTTACAAATGTTTATTAACATCTAGTCTTTAAATAAATACATATAAACTTCTTTATAAAACTATACACTTACATTTTATTGTTTGTTTAATTATTTTTAAAAATAATATTCTTTATAAAACTAAATTTCAAAAGAAAAGATTTTAAGAAGAAAAGAAGTGTTGAATTCATTTTATTTCAAAAGGTTTCAAACTAACTGTTATACTTTAACAAGAATGATTTAAATCTTATTTCAAAGAAAAGCAATTTTAAAATAAAACAAAACAAACTTTTATTATAAAATAAAATTTACACAAAACAAATTCTTACTTACATTTCTATAAAAATATAAGACAGATTTTTAAAACAAACCTTTGAAAAGTTTACAATACTAATTCAAATTAATTTAATCAATTTACAAATTATACATTTATATAGTAATTAGAAAATATCCTTTATTTAATATAAATTAAAATTAAAACCAAATCCTCTATTTACAATGTATAAACATTTATACATTATAAATAAATATTTTTAAATCAGCATAGAAAGATAAATTTATTACTTAAATATTTTTAAATTTTGAAAAGAATATCATTTGACAAATTAAATAATTATTAATTTTCAAAAGAGAATTTCTGTTTGAATTAGATTATTAAATCAATATTTCACATTTTAAAATAATTATTAATGAAATTATTAAATAATTATTGCCTAAATTTCCGGGACATTACATTCCTCCCCCCTTAAAAGAATTTCGTCCATGAAATTTAAAAGCAAAGGTAACTTAATAATCCCATACAGATTTTAAATTTAAAATAGCAAACATATATTATCTACCAAATACTAGCAACCATAGCAACCAATTTAAACAAACAATTCTAATTATCCAGACAAAATTCTGGATAGAATTCCCTAGAGTTTCCAAGGTATAAACACCGGAACACTCACTCTACAAAATCTAAACTAACTACACCACTCAGATAGAGCTCCTATATATCTAGATCTACAAATCTAAACAGGATACTAGACCACAGACAAGTCCTGATCAACTCCCAAATCTCTCAGAACTACTGATTCTAAAACCAAAGATAGACCATACACGTACTCCCTCAGAAATACGCGAAAAACCAAAACAAATTCCAGCTATCCGAACTGGAAATTCAATCCTGTAGACCAAACACTCAACTCTTAAGAGAAAACAGAAAGATCCAATCTCTTATCTGCACATCTCTCCTGTCAATCCTGGCTGCCTCCAACTTCTAGGTCAATCAAATCTACCACACAAACTCTATTTCACAAACATCAGAAGTCTTCAGACAAACTACTCTATCTGGAAACAAATAGATGCTCAAAACAATCAAGTCTCCAGATCCAAAATGAATTTCCTGTAGAAATCCTCTGATCCAAGACAAAACTCAAATTCCCAATGAATCGGGTGTTGCTTCAATCCTGGAATAGCTGCCACCATGCTTCCACTGCACAACTCTGATTTGAGAATGCTGTTGATGAACACAAGTATAAACTTGATCAACTTATCCCGGAATGTTGTTCATCAAATTCCATAAAATCTCAGTGAATCCATTTCAGTCACAAACATCACAGTAAAAATTCAACCAGAGAACTAGATCAAATAAATCCTTCCAGCTTAAACAGATCTCATTCTCAAAGAATCTCCTACAAAGCTGAACCACCTATAAAGCTCCAAGAATCAAGTCGAAACAGAACTCTACTCTCGATGGATGCAAATCTCAACTCCTTCGAAGATATCCAGAAAATACTAAACCACTTCGATAACTCAAACATCCTCCAGAGATGCTTCAATCCCAAACAAAGATCACTCAGAGAACCTTCGAACCATCGCAAGTCACTTTTGCGATTCCACCTAGTTCAGATTCCAAGAAATCGTTCTTACATGAACAATCAGAACAACTAAAGCCTTCAAAAGAAGAAACTAGTGGTCCACCTCTTAACCACTAACATTACCCCTAACTGAGCTTCCAGAAGAAATGGACAAGCTACACCATATGCCCGGACTACTGACAGAAGAATCACAGAGACTTCTGAACCATCGAAGAAACGGGCCACCCACTGTTGCTACTGCTGCCAAAGACATCCTTATCCAAAAGCTCATCGAACCTCAAAGCTACACCAGCCTCTTCACAATAGAGCCTTCCAGATAGACAGATATCTCTCAGGAAACTCGATCTTAAACCAAACACAAAACACTCTGCCAAACTGAGTCTCAACTCAAATATAGACAGAACTCCTCCCTAAGGTTACCAAGATACCATTGCTGGCTTCTGCACTCCCAACTGATCCAAACTCAATAAAATCCACTCACATGAGTGAAATCCAGCTTATAATCCAAAGATAAACTCCGAATCTTAGAAAGATTTTCTTCAGAGATTGGTGAAATCCTTCACCAACTGCAGAACTACTCAAGATGCCCAACACTGCCCTAGCAGACCACTTCCAACTTCAAACACTCGAACTCCAACCGTTGGTAGTTGTGTTACACACTACTAACCTATCTACATTTATTACTTATATTGGAAAACCTGAACAGGTAATCCAATCTAATAGGTAGAAATAAACAAATATATCTATATTCAAAATTACAAATACGCTCTCTCAAGAAGGACACCACTCCAGAGTCTAGGTATTCGCTCAACCTAGAGCTCTGATACCACAATGTGACGACCCAACTTCCAAACTCCAGGAAGTTGCATCGCTAAGAAGAAAGAAAGGGATAGAAAAGAGAAAGGAAAGGAAAGAAAGAAACAGACAAAATCAGAATCTCACAGCGGAACGAAAGAAATTATATTATTTCACATAAAACTTTACATAGTATCATATACATCAGAGTAATACAGCTAATACAACACAAACTAGACAGTTATAAACATCTGTCAAGCAATTACAATCCAAGTACATCAGAGAAAAACATATACAACTCAAACACAGCGGAACCACTAAAAATATCTACACGCTTTAGCCTCCTCCTCCATTATCTCCTCCAGAACTCGTCAAAGCAATCCTGAAACACTTGACTACTCATACGTAATATGAGTACCCAAGAGTTTAATAAAACAGAAAATAAACACTCAGGTCAGACAGGGTCTGGTGTGAGTAAACGGAGATAAAAGTTGCTTAACTTTAGAAAATCCTTTGGAAACAAAAGGTATCACGTAAGACTTCCCACACATAAACATAGAAAAGTTTTTACCTTACGCTAACCAAAACATTTGATAGGAAATCCAGTGATATTATAATAGTGTCTAGGGTTTTCAAGTAAATAAGAAATAGCCGAAATTGTTACATTCATTAAATTCCAGCTACTAGCCACAAAAGTGGGTAATACAATCAAAACCGTAGGGTCTCGTAGGAAAAATGGGTTTCCAACAATGGCAAGGCTACTGGGGTACCGCCCGTCACAGTACGTAGCCTATATCACCATACGGAGGAGTACTCCCACTCCCCTGCAACACAAAGCCGGAACCATTCCTTACTGAACAGTTCCGAACAAGACCACCCCGCAGATTGGTCGTCACCAACTGCCACACAGCCGAAATATAAAGGGACCTCTATACAGGGATAAATCTTGCTCTCCAGTGGGGGCTACCCACGAAGCTTTGTTGCACCTCCCCTGTTTTAGCCATTCCCGGTTGATGTGGCTTGAGGTTACGATTACCTTTATAGGACATATAAATCTTAGAATGCTCATCGTCCACCTGACGATGTTCTGAAAGCATTCAATCCATACAAGTTCGTTCCGGGTTCGAACGAAACCAAAGGCATTATCTCGTTACACTAGTATTGGAATCACCCTTAGAGTTAACGACGATAACCCTTGCACTCTAAATCACCATCTCGAATCTATAAGTACTATTCCGTCAACTCATTACGGAATCACCCATAGAGTTATACTGACGTATAGCCCTTACACCTCGAGTCTTCACTTGCTCCACTTGGATTAACGACCTAACGTTTAATTGGAATCGATGTGGTTTTCGGAATACCAAGTTTGGAAATCCGATCCCGGTCTCATCGAAACCAAAGGCCATCTTAATGTCCAAGTTATACTTAAGGGTTTTAAACAATTAACTCATTTCATTATCATCTAATTCACATAGATAGATAAACTACATCTCACAATAGATAATCACATTCATATCATAAACAGATAATCTGTATCATCAAAAATAGATAATCATCATAACCAAATAATCCATCACAAACCATCATACTTAAACCAAACATTCATATGATACAGATACGACTAATCTCATTACTGAGATCACAACCATTCAATCAATAACATCCATAAGCAATGATTTATTAACCATGAATTATAATAATTTAAAATGAATTAAATTAATTACAACCATCTCTAATTAATTTAAAATAAATTAAATTAATTAACACTTCTATAAATCCTGCTTAATATCCTTTAATTAATTAACCCAGTTAATAAATCTTTCACTAAGTATTTAACTTGATTAAATATCATTGATTAATCATTCACTATTACAATGAGTAATTAGTCTTTAATTAATTTATAAATTAACCTTAATCATAAGTAATTAACATTTAGTTACTCATTTATTAATTAACTATAATTAATTATATTTGTCCTTAATTAATTACAATTAATTAATCACTTAATTAATTATTACTTAATCAAACAATCCTTAATTACATCATTAATTATAATAATTAATGATCTCTAATATTTAAATAAATTACTTAATTAAAATTATTTACATTTAGTAATTTTGCTAATTATTAATCACCTTGATTAATATTAAATTTAGTAATTAACTTTCTTTAATTACTCATTTATAAATTACTTAACCAATAATTAATCATGAATTAATTTCTTAATTAATTACAAAAGTAATTATCCAAATTACTAATTACATTCCAGTAATTATCAGTATTACTTCTCTAAGTAATCATGCTCTATTAATCACATTAAGTAATTACACTCTTAAAATCATCAAATGATTTACTTAAATTAATTAAACTGGATTAATTTACTCAAATAAATCACATATCAAAATTAATTACAATAAGTAATCAATTCCTTAATTACTTTAACAATTAATAATACCTAACAAATTACAATTAATTATATTCAATTAATTAATCTAGTTAATTATCAAAATTAATTACATTAATTAATTATTAAATTTTCCTTAGATAATTATCACCATTTATTAATTAACAACCTTTCAATAATTATATACTTAAGGAAATTTGAATTAGATTAATTATTAATAAATCATTTCTAATTAATATTAACCTAAATCATTATTTAAAATCCAATAATTAAGTAAATCCTTAATTATCTTAAATATTTTTCAAAATAATCCATCTACTTATTAATGAATTTATGAATATTCAAATGTATTTAAAACCAAACATTTCTAAATTCGATTCAAATTCATTTAAAATTTAAAATTTCAAATGTTTAACTGTTTAAAAATTTATCCAAATTTTAAATAAACTTATTCCTTAAAATAATAATAAAGAATCATTCATTACTTATAAAAGACCCTTTTATAAAAATAGATTAAAACTAAATTACTTAATTTATTAAAGAAATCAAGCTTTAGAAAATGAATTGATTATTTAACTTTTCAAATCTAAAATTAACACTACATATTTTTATTCAAATATTAAAGAAATAAATTCTTTCAAGTTTAAAACTTATTTGAAATCAGATTTCATTTTCAACTCTATTTTAAAACATTTAAATCTGTTCATATTTTTTTTAAACTTACAAAAACTGTTTTAATTCAAAAATCAGTTTTTAAAAGTAAACCCGAAACTGTTTTAAATATTGATTTAAAACTGAATTTAAATCTTGTTTAAATCATTTAAATCTGATCAAAATTTAAAAACTAACAAAAACTGTTTTAAATCAAATTCTGGTTTTAAAGATAACCTGAAACAGTGCTAAAATCTTGATTTAAAACCAAAATTAAATCTGGTTTAAATTTAAGGTTTTCATTTTTTTTTAAAACTTTGTATTTCACACTACATTTGAATTCAGACTTAACTCCCACTTAAATCAAAACCTGCACTAAAATTTTGAATTTCATTCAAAATTTCAAAACTGCAAAAAACTCAGGTTTTAAACCTGTAGCCATATACCCGAGAAACCCATCTTTTACTTCGAGTTTCCCAACCCCTTTCTTCGAGTCAGAATCAAAACTACCCGAGGATTGCACGAGACAAAACCCTGCACATTCCAATTAAGTTCACCTGAGTTCAACCTGCACAGTGCATATGCACCGTCCTCCAGCCACGCTAACCCCTTCTACAAGTCACTGACCATCTCCCTATACTAACTCAATCATCCAAACTCTCCCATATCAATTGGAAATCAAAAATGGAAAATCAACAGCAACCTGAAGTATCTCAACAACACTTCACACCAAACCTGTCAACGGTCCATAGGCATGCCTCTGACCATTATCATTGCTGAAATTCCAGCAGATGATCCATCTATAACCCCTCTGCAACCTCCCAAATCCCACTCCTACTCGATGCAGCAGAGAGCATGTGAATAGACTAAGAATTGCAACACTTAAAAAAAACAGTGGTTTGAAAACCTGGGAAAACCCCAATCCATATCACCTGTCTCTATGATCATCTATCACCAAAATCCCCTTCATTCTTACATCAAAACTCCACTACAGTGGGCATCTTAACCCCCAAATTCACTAGCCTACAGATACATTCAAAATTCCTATTTCTGTTTAAAACAGAATTGCTAATTCACACAGTTCATTTTAAAAAAAAAAGTGAATTTTGTTTTATACTTTATGATTTCTAACATGCATACATGATATAATCTTGTTTTTTTTAAAAAATAAATAAATAATGAAGATGATATTCTGATTTCATTGCAAAAATGTTTACTGTAGTTGTTCCAGGGAGTAACAGACTACAATCCTAACTTATTTTTACTAAATCATAATTTTATAAAAACTACATTTATACTAAAAAACATATTTTGTTTACACATAGGTTTACTAACAGAAACAATTCAAATAATAAAGCTTTTCTATTTAAGAATATCCTAATTTACAATCCAACTAGATATGCAGATTCCAGAAATCAAAAACATATAAACATATTCATTTCTATACACACAGAACATTCATGAGTATGTAATCACCACATCATTTTATTACTTTCACTTCATATGTTCAGATGTCACAAATTTTATGCATGTGAAGTTACTCATTTCATTTTAAAACAAAACAGAACAGTTTTGTTTAAAACAGTTTGATTTCTGTGAATAAAACTTAAGCTCTGTAGTTTATGTTTGATTTTGATTTTTAAAGGAAACCGTTTTCACAAAAAATAAAGAAGATTACTCACTTTTTTTAAATTGAAGATGCAAAGACAAATGGATGCAGATTCATTCCTGGAACTATTGAAACTGCATGCAGAAATCTGGGTGCAATTTGAAGATGAAGTTGCTTGCCAGTTGTTGTTGATGAATCTGATGAGTTTGCTTCCAAGTTTGAATATTAAATTACTAGCTTGAAATTTGAAGATTGATTTGCAGAATTTAGATTGCAGATTGGAGTTGCATGCAGATTTGAAGAAATTGACTGTAGATTTTTGTAGAAATTTATTGAAGATTGGTTTTTGCAGATCATGATTGAATTTGCAGATTTTAACATGCATTTTGTTTTGAGTTTTGATTTTTCTCAAATCTGATTTTTAGGTTTCATTTTTGAAGAGAATGTTTTAACAAATGCATTGCTATGTTTTATTGTCAATAAAATTAAATTTCAAAAATGAATTAGCTTGCCACTTGTTAACTTATTATGTTAAATGTTTTACAAGTGTCTACTTATGTTTTAAGATTTTAACACATATGCATATCCAATTATTAAAATCAATTTCTAAATTTATAATTGTATTTAAATTATCTTAAACCATTTCTAGTTTATTTTTAGCAAGTTACAAATGTTTATTAACGTCTAGTCATTAAATAAATACATATAAACTTCTTTATAAAACTATACACTTACATTTTAATGTTTGTTTAATTATTTTAAAAAATTATATTCTTTATAAAACTAAATTTCAAAAGAAAAAAATTTAAGAAGAAAAGAAGTGTTGAAATCATTTTATTTCAAAAGGTTTCAAACTAACTGTTATACTTTAACAAGAATGATTTAAATCTTATTTCAAAGAAAAGCAATTTTAAAATAAAACAAAACAAACTTTTATTATAAAATAAAATTTACACAAAACAAATTCTTACTTACATTTCTATAAAAATATAAGAAAGATTTTTAAAACAAACCTTTGAAAAGTTTATAATACTAATTCAAATTAATTTAATCAATTTACAAATTATACATTTATATAGTAATTAGAAAATATCCTTTATTTAATATAAATTAAATTTAAAACCAAATCCTCTATTTACAATGTATAAACATTTATACATTATAAATAAATATTTTTAAATCAGCATAGAAAGATAAATTTATTACTTAAATATTTTTAAATTTTGAAAAGAATATCATTTGACAAATTAAATAATTATTAATTTCAAAAGAGAATTTCTGTTTGAATTAGATTATTAAATCAATATTTCACATTTTAAAATAATTGTTAATGAAATTATTAAATAATTATTGCCTAAATTTTCTGGACATCACAGATAAGGTGGCAGTAGGAAACCTACGCCTCTGTTTTTACATAGTTTTGTACCTTCTAACCTGATTTTCTTAGCATCTTTCTACCATACTCCGTCTTCGTTTTAGACTTCCAACGATGTTGGAAGATTTAGGAAGAGTGCGACAGCTTAATGGATGCATTATCACGTGTGGGTTGAGAATTACTTTGCTGTGATTTGCGTTGGGTTGTTTTTTACAATGAGGTGAGGTTAAGAACATCGTTGGTGCTGTTGCTTTGGTTTAGGAATTTGGTTGATTTTTCAGTGTTTCGCTTGAGTTCTGGTTCTAAGGAAGGTGGCTTTTCTGTACTCTTCCAATGTTGATCAATTCATCCTATCAAAAAGATCTTCAACGATTGCTTTGCGACAGAATTCTTTTTTCTGATTTTGATTGTCGAGCAACCTCCCCTAGCTACTTTGGCTGGAAAATTGTGTACAGTATAACATGTTAACTATCGCAAATTTGTTCCAGCTGCCCAATTATTCATGTCCCACAGTAAATAAGCATTTGACCATGTAATAATTTCCAACAAATATGTTGTATTATTTATGAAGTGAGCATATTCCAACAATTTGCTTTTTAGTAGAGAAATATGTTCTTATGTCATTGTAGTATGGAATTCAACAATTTTCGCATTTACTATTTACCGGTGAGAAAATGTTTAAGTCTTTTGTATGGTCTGTCATTGACAAGGGCCATTTTATTTTAAATTCAGAATTATTTCTTCAATATTTGTTCAGCTAAAACCAACATATGTTAGTCCGACCTAACCACTTGATTTATTTTAAACATTTAACATATGGATATAATTATTATTTTCAATCATTGACATTTGCAACATTTGTAGCTCTAGGTTCTAAAGTGCTCAAAGATCCTGACATTAAAGAAGTAGTTTAATATTTGTAAGAATTATGGTTGCATTTTCTCATTGATTTTGTATGTAAATATATAAGTGTCCGTTGCCAGTCTTATGGCTATAAATTAGGCTAATAATCAGAGAAGATCTTTAACAATACAATCTAATAATAACTAATCATTTGTAAAAGATATACATGATCTTTTATAAATTAATAGAATAATTTACGTATTCTATCAATATTATAGAAGCTATTGTATATTTATTAATTAACATTTATTACTTGTCAACAAATTCCTAAATATTCAGAAATATTATACTACTATTTACAAAAAAATCACTTAAATATGGACTCTGCATCACTTCCGTGTTTGCATTATAGTACTTTCAATTTTTTGATGGCAGATCTATTTGCATAGCTCGGGTTTGCCCGACTTAGTATTACAAACACCAAGTCATCAAATGTATACTAAATCACTATATTAGTAACATAAACGGTAATAAGTAAAACCATAGTTAACTACACACAACGTATTAATAATAACAAAATATCACACACATCAAAATGCGATTTCATCGTCGTAAATCAACATATATGATACATAAAATCTATCATTAAACAATATTACATCCATCCCTACGACGCTCCACCTCTATTTACACTAGCCAAGGACACTACAGGGTAATGCCGTCCACTAGCGCGAAGAATAAGGCTGTTGAGGAGCGACCATCTGTGTAATTCCTTTGTGTTAGTACCGATATGTCATATAGTATTATATGCATTTCGTTTCAAGAGGAAATTCGAGATATCGAATACAAACTCAAAGCTATTACAAGTGGCTATGTGGTCTTCGGAAACAAATATAAACTAAGCATGACATAAATCAGTCACAAATATTCATATCACTAAGGCGGAAACAGATATGAATATAACACATAAAAGTGTACATCAAAGTAGTGGTCATGTAAGATCCACTACATCATAAAAGAATAGTACAAGTGCTAGACAAAAGAATATGTATACATCAAGGAGTCTCTATCTCGAATGTATAAAACAAAAACTACTAAGCTAAGTAGTTAGCCAAAAGTCAGATGACGGACCGTGAAAAGAAGTCAAGTAGAAGCACCTGAAATATCTCGGTCTGACCCAAGTATTGTTTAAGAAGAAAATAATAAACGGATCAGTTTAGCTATACGTATCATATAAACTGAGATAGGGTAATGACAAAAACATATGATAATAATAATGCCATACTGTGACAAGTATACATTAAATAACAACAAAAATCATACAATATCTCGAATATTCTCAAACACCAAAAAGAATATCATATTCTTTAATATATTCACCAAATCACAAATATTGATAAAATTATCAATTTAAATCAAAAAAACCGGTGAAACACAAATTCTAGAAATGATCAATTAGAAATCCAGAAAACACAAAGGGGGAAGCCTATCACAAACGGGAGCACGAAAACTCACCAACATGTGCATCACAAAACGAACGCTATTCCATGGTCGCTAACCATCAACTTTGAGCCGAGGCTCCACAAATGGCCCGAAGACCATGGGTCACTACCCCATCACTTTTGAGCCGAAACCCCACAAATGGGGTTTTAGTCCCCCACACGAACAAAAAGACATCGCGCATCGCTAGCCTAAATCACAGAATGATCATCGTTGATCGATAAGTGTAAA
The DNA here is from genome assembly GCA_030765085.1 of Allium cepa. Classification (NCBI taxonomy): domain Eukaryota; kingdom Viridiplantae; phylum Streptophyta; class Magnoliopsida; order Asparagales; family Amaryllidaceae; genus Allium; species Allium cepa. The sequence goes on from CM060929.1 coordinate 890,971,480, forward strand.
TTAAACTAGGCTAGTAAATAAATGAGTTCAGCTTCATGTCCCATAACCACTGGCTTAACTTACGTATTTACTAACAAATTGTAGATTTCCACTAGAAAGTTGTCACAAGAGTTCAATCGAACAAGTCCAAGAATTAACCGACAAAGTAAATGCAAGTGTTTCATACCACTTGTTTTACTAAGTCGTTTAATTAGATTTCTCGAACGAATGAGGTAAAGATTTGTATATACTAATAGATTGAAAAACGGTTTAAAAAACGAGCTTTGTATTAAAAATAACGTTGAAACCATTTTTGTATAAGAGTCCAAATATTTACCACTAGTATAGAAACCTTTGTATTTTAAAGTGACAAATCACAAAAAATGATTGTAAAAACAATCAATCACCAAAAATTCACATTCGAAGACGTGAATCAAATCCATAGAAATTGATACCAAATACATCAAAATGGATATTCCCAAAAATCCAAAAAATAAGTCATCAAAGTCGATAAAAGTGATAACAACTAATCGGATCAACAAAAACTGACAAACATTGGAAATTCAAATGAAAAACAGCCAAAATAGACGAAATTGGCAGTTCTAGACGTCTGGGGGTTAATCCAGACGTCCGGATTTGGGTTTTGGAAATATTTCAGAACCCTCCCAGACGTCTGAACTCTAACAAGACGTCTGAAAACTAACCAGACATCTGGTAGGTTAGGACCACACGTCTGGTCCTAATCTCTGTCGTTCTTTTTATTTTTTACCGGGACCATAATCAGACGTGTGGAATTGATCAACCAGACGTCTGGTTGTCTGATATGGGCAACATTTTGCCTAGGCTAATGATGGCCAAATGGATTCGAAAGCGACCGGACGAACGACGGGGGCTAGGGATTTATGCCAAGCGACAACCCAGTCCTATAGGCTCTTCGATACACCCCAAATAACATGTCCAAATATCCAAGATAGGATCTTAAAGATTTTGACTTCAAAACACCGAAATTTGGAAAATTCACAAAATCAATTCAAATCAAAAGCAATTGAACATGAAATAGATGTTAGGAATTCATACCTAACAACAATGAAATATATAAACATAGATGTGAGTTCAAGAACTCACCTTTAAACCCAAAAACAACGAATGAGAAGCTCAAACACATAGGAAAGATCGACCACTCTTCAACTCTAGAAACTCGAATCTAAGCTCGCAAGAAAATATTTCCTAAGTTAGGCTTTATGAATTTCTGAAAATTGAAGAGAGATTGAAATGAAGATGATGAGGAGGATGCTTACCTAAGCTTCTCTTTGATTTTGGAGCTTGAATTTGAATTTCATAGCAAAATTAGGGTTTAGGAATTTTGTTTTCTTTCCTCTTCCCCCATTTTTATTTAGTTTAAGTGTTAGGAAATAAAATAATGAATGAAGAGGAGAGGGGATGGAGTTAGGGTAATATGTTGGGTTAATGGGCTAAAACCCAAGCCCAAAGCCCAATATAAAAAAAAACAAAATTCAACTCAACTCCAAACATATCCATGTTTATACTCAAAAAGGTCGCAAACATAATTTTGGACTCAATGGAAGTGCTCTCGAGTCCTAATTAAACTGTTTGCAAAAAATAGCATTTCAGACTCTAATTCGACTAGCGATGCTATATTTAAATAAAACATTTAAATATACAATCGTAAAATATGCGTGTTGTTACAGATTCTCCTCCTTAAATAAATTGCATCCTCACAATACTTAAGAAGAAAATAAAGAGTAACAACCATAAAAGCATATTAACATAAAATAAAATTTTAAATAAGAAGTTCGCCTTAAGGAGCACGAGAGAGTAAGTCCTCATGTGTTCGCTCGAAGAATTCTCTAGATTCCCAAGAACAATCCTTAGAATTTGAGGACCATTGAACTTTCACAAGCGGAACATCTTTATTACGAATGCGTTTTACCTCTGTAGCAATGATACAAATAGGATGTTGCTCATAAGTCAAATTAGGTGAAACTTCAATTTCTTCAATAACACCCGGCTCATGAATAGAATCGGAATCTCTAAGGAATTTCCGTAGTTGAGAGATGTGAAAAACGTTGTGAATAGCCGAAAATTGAGACGGTAATAAAAGGCGATAAGTCATGGAACCAATTCGGTGATGGGAAATGGGCCAATATATCGAGACGCTAATTTACCCGATCGACTGAAATGCACAACACTCTTCATAGGTGAAACAGAATGAACATCAAATCTCCCACAGAATATTCCAAATTCCTTCTTCGCTTATTGACATAGGATTTTTGTCTACTTTAAGCTTCTTTCATCCTATGACGAATAAGGTCAATCTTTTCTGTGGAATCACGCATAAATTTTGGACCTAAAACCAGCTTTTCACTTGTCTCAAGCCAACAAGGAATCAGCATGGCCTTCTATAGAGTGCCTCAAAAGGTGCCATACCGGTACTAGGTTGGAAGCTATTATTATAGGAAAACTCAACAAAAGAAATATGATCTTCCCAACTTCCACCAAAATCAAGAATACATGCACGAAGAAGATCTTCAAGAGTTTGATTCACACGCTCGGTTTGTCCATCGGACTGAGGATGACAAGCGGTGCTAAAATTAAGCTTCGTTCCCAAAGGTTTTTGAAGACTCTTTCAAAATCCACTAGTAAATAACACGATCGCTAACAATAGATGTAGGAACTCCATGCAATTGAACAATCTCTTTAACGTAAAGTTTGGCCAAAAGAGGTACGGTCCGATTAGACCAAACGGGAATAAAATGGACGGATTTTGTAAGTCTATCTACTATCACCCACAAACTGTCATGACCCAAATGAGAATGGGAAGTCCGTTAATAAAGTCCATGGAGACTTGATCCCACTTCCAAATAAGAAAATCTAGAGGTTGCAATAATCCACCAGGCCTTTGATGCTCGGCATTAATGAGTTGGCAAGTCATGCAACACTTAATGAAGTTAGCAATCAGATTTCATTCCATCCCATAATAAAGTCACTTCATATCTGCGTACATTTTACTACTACTGGGATGAATGGTAAATTTAGAACGATGAGAATCTTTTAAAATGTCTTTATGAAGATCACTAATATTTGGCACGATAAGTCTACCAAATTTTCGAATGCTTCCACAAGCATCGATTTCAAAGTCTTACAAACCATCAATATTTCTATCCTTATAACTTTGGCTAAGATAAGCCAATTCGGGATCATGCTTTTGAGCATTAAGAATACAGTCTAAAAGAGATAGATGAGCCTCAAGGTTACAAAGAAAAAGAAAAGAACATGAATCGGATCCATGGTCTCGAATCTCATAAGTAGAAAATGTCTCAAGATCATTCTATTCGGATATCATCATAGAAACAACCGCTTGTTGCTTACGACTAAGGGCTTCGGCAACATGATTCCCCTTTCCGTTAGTATAAAGAATATCAAGATCATAAAATGCAAGGAACTCGAGCCAACGTTGTTGACGCAAATTAAGTTCCTTTTGAGAAAATAAATACTCCAAAGATTTATGATTTGTGTAGAGAACAAATTTTCTCCCAAAAGATAATGACACCAAATTCTAAGGGCGAAAACAATAGCCGCGAGCTCTAAATCATGAGTGGCATATCTAGTCTCGGCAGGCTTTAATTGTCTAGAAGCATAAGCAATAACAGGTTCCCTTTGCATGAGAACGGCTTCCAAACCAACACGACTAGCATCGGTATAAACAATAAAGTCTAGGTTCCATTCAGGAATCATAAAAATAGGAACATCAGAAAGGAGTTGTTTTAATTTTTGAAAAGAAGCTTCACATTTTTCTGACCAAATGTACTTAACTCCCTACTTTGTCAAACTAATAAGAGGCACAGAAATTTTAGAAAAGCCTTTAATGAACCGACGGTAATAGCCCGCCAATCTAAGAAAACTACGAATTTCTGTCACACTCTCCGATCTCTTCCAATTTTGAATCGCTTCAATCTTTGAAGGATCCATGGAAATTTCGGATTAAGAAATAATATGCCCGAGAAATTTCACACGAGATTGCCAAAAGTGACACTTAGAAAACTTTGCTTTCAATTGATTGCTCCTATGCAATACAATCCGAAGATGTTTTTCATGCTCTTCCTCGGTTTTAGAATAAACAAGAATATCATATATAAAGATGAGAATGAATCGATCGAGGAAGTCTTTGAAAATTGATTCATTAGGTCAACGAAATAAGCTGGAGCATTCATTAAACCAAACGGCATAACAAGCCATTCATAAGATCCATAACGAGTACGGAACGATGTCAAAGGAATGATATCCTCTGCAATACGAAGCTGATGAAAACCGGTTGCTAAGTCTAACTGTTAAAAGACTCTAGCACCAGTGAGTTGATCGAATAGCTCATCAATACGAGGTAAAAGATATTTATTCTTGATGGTGAGATCATTAAGCTTGTGGTAGTCAATGCAAAGCCTAAGTGTACCATAGGATTTCTTTACAAAAATAGCCGAAGCTCCCGAAGGAGAGGAACCAGAACGAATAAACTGCTTCGCTTCCAATTTGGATAATTGCTCACGCATCTCCTCATTTTCCTTATTGGACATATGATAAGGAGGACGAGTGACAGGTAAAGCTTTAAGGATTAGATTAATTTTGAACTCAATTTCTCGCTTAGGGGGTAATCCTAAAACGGGCTCAAATATATCGGAAAATTCACGAACAACGTGAAAGAGGGAAACGACATCTTCCTCATCATCATTATCTTCATCATATGGATTAAGATAATATAAGGATGCTACCAAATTGAAATCTGAATCTTTAAGAAAAATAGAAATCTGCTTAACAAATTAAGGATGTCGAAGATATATAGTCCTCTCGGGACATAGGATCTGGGCTTTATAACGGCTAAGCCAATCTATTTCCAAAATCATTCTAAAACCTAAATAATGCATAACATGCAAATCAGCTCGGAAATCATAACCACATAAAATAATCTCGACATCTTTACAAGTAAAATGAGTATTGCGGATCCACTAACTGGATTCGCAATTCTCAAAGAAGTCATCAAGCCCATAACATTTAAAGAAAAGCATCAACAAGTTCTTTTGATATAAAAGAGTGGGATGCACGCGTGTCAAAAAGAACTCAAATTGAAAGATCACGAAACATAATAATGCCATCAATGATAGAATGAGAAATATCTTGACCACGAGAAGTGTTACTATGAGCTTGCACAACATTTAGCATTCCCTCCTTCTTGCTTTGAAGTTTGGGACATGAAGATATAGTATGACATGAACTTTTGCAATAGCGACAAGTAAGGGGATTCAAATACTTATTTGCAAAATGGTCCTTAGAACCACATTTGCAGTACTCTCCACAGCTAGAAGTAGGAGTCTTTGCTACCGAAGTTGCTTGCTTCTCTTTTTTGTTGGGATAAGGACCTATGAACTTAATAGGCCTCTTCTTGTTGTTGTGGAAGTTCTGTTTGGCACTCATAACTTCAACATCACTTTCTTTATCGGCCTCTTCAAGTCGAAGAGTGATATTAACAAGCTGATCGAAAGAAACTTCTAATTTCATAAGTAATGGCCTTTTGAGGTTCTTATTCAATCCATAAATAAACCTCTGATTTTTCTTCAACGGGGTATTAATATATTCGACCCCATATTTATAAAGGGATTCAAAAGATGCGACATAATCTGTCACTGAAGATTCACCTTGAACAAGGTCAATAAAGCGTTGGGATAAAGTTACCTTTTCAGCTTCCGGCACAAATTTCAACTCGAATCTTTCCTAGAGTTGCTTCCAAGTAAGATCCGCTTCGATAATCTCAAAAAACAAAAGCTCATACGAATCTAATGCTCTTCCTTGGAGCATGCTAGAAGCCACTTGGACTCGATGTAGATAAACAAGATTCATGCAAGAGAAGATGTGGTCGCATGATTTAAGCGAAGCTTGGACTTCTATTGTAACGACCCGGAAATTTTCATTCCCGAAATTCCCAGATAGTTAGTGAAAAAGAAGAAAGAGAAAGAAGAAAAGAAAAACAGAAACATAAACATCTCACATTCACAGCGATAAAATATAATAGCTAACATTTATACAAAGAAAACTGTATCTGTTAATTTATAATTATATACATCATAGTTACAACCATACACAACAATGGACAATTTAAAAGAACCTATCCAAGATAAACTATAATATATCGCAGCGGGAATACTCCATACGTTCCTGCCGTCTAGCTCGCCTCCTGAGCTCCAAAACGTCCTTACCTGAAAATCTGTAATACTCGGTCTGACCCGAGCATTACATCAAAGTAACACCCAGGTCAGGCTGGAAACCAGCGTGAATAAACCCATCTGACATGGAATTTAAAAGCATACAGCTTATATAAAACCCAGGATAACTTATGTCAATTTCAACTTCACAAGTTGTTATAGACATCATCTATTTCACACATTAATTTCTAAGTGCCAAAACTTAGAGTAAATGTTCCAATTCGCTTAAATCATTCCATACCAACCAATTTATTTCATATATCAATCTATAAAGAATCGAAGTGGTTTCGGGTATTTACTAATACCCGACTCCGGTCTCTTTGAATTCAATGCCATTATAATCCATATTCAAGTGAATTACAATTCAACTTTAAATGCAAGATGTCACTATTTACATAGCTATCCATCATTGATAGATAACCACATCATCATTGTCCATCCAAACATATCATATCACAAAACATTTCATATCAGAGATATCGATTAATTCAGGGCATTTAACATCATTCAATCATTCCTAAGCAAGATTGGTCACTTAATTTATCTCTAATTAAATTAATTACTAACTTTAATCACTTATCATTAATCACGATGACCCTTAAGTAATTACTCGATTAATTACCTTATAACCACTTACATTGATTAATTATCTCCTAATTAATCATACTCATAAATTGACTAACCCTTAACAATTTTTTTTTCTAATTAATCAATCCTTTAATTACACTAGGTAATTAATCTTTAATTACTTCCCTTAAATAATTTAACTTTAGTTTCTTTCATCAAGTAATTATACCATTGCTTAATTGTTTATATTGGTTAATTACATTGACTAAATACCCTTGAATCAATAATTAGTCATAACAATTAATTATTCTTTTGTTAACAATAATCACTCTTTAATTTCTAATTTATTGATCAATAACTAATTCTTATAAATAAATCTTTAATTATCAACGAAATTAAATGATAAATTATTTATCTTAATTCATCTTCTTAATTATCATTCCATATTCTTACCTAATAACCTTGGAATCAAAATAACTTAAAAGTTTTAAGTTTAAGTAAAATTCAAAATATTTAATCTTTTAAATTAACCCATTTAATTATCTCATTAATTTAGCTTTTAAAACAACTTAAATATTTCTAAACTTAAATTAACAAAACATTAAATAAGAAATCTACCACTTAAATAGTTTACGATAATTAATGTATCCTGACTCGGTTAACATCTAATATAAAACCCAAAACAAACCCGAGTATTACCTCACACAAACTCGAGTTAAACCCCATGCTTCTCTTACGTCCCTGACTTCGAGCCTACCCCAGCATTTTCCCAGCACGAACTCGAGCAGGAATGATCTTTACACAAACCTGACACGTTCGTGTACGTGTGCACCTGCACAACTACGCTGATGGTCATTGATCGCCACCGATAGCACTCGCAAGTCGCCGGAGACCTTCCCCGAGCATCCAATCACCCAGAACCTTTGCATGGCTTCGAAATCGAATTCGAGCCCCAAGGAAAACCACCTGAACCCATTCGATCATCAGCAAACACCTTGATTCCAATCATCCCTACTGCCAGCGTTAACGCCTCTGCCCCTGAAAATTCGACACTTCATCCTCCTTCTTATTCACTTAGTCTGATCCACTCGATTCAACCCACGATGACAAAATTATCACTCAAACCATCGTAGGTTAAACTCATCGTTAAACCCTAATGTCGCTACGCCGCGCCACCTCAGCAAGAGATATCGCCTCTGACTAATTTTTCCATTATTCACGTTCCTCGAGCCGCCTCTGACAAGCAACCTGAGTCACCGTTCGACATCGTTCGACGACATTTGACCATAACCTAAAATTTGATCAACTACAAATTTCACACCTTATCCAGTATTAAAAATCTGGATTCACCTTTTAAAATTCATGATTCTAGATGGCGAACAAGATTATATAATTGAATCTAAGAATTTTGATATTTGATTTTAGTACGTTACCAAAGACTCACTGTTTTTTTTTTCCATTAACCAAATGATATTCAAATCTATCTTACATACATATATTTTCAAATTTTAATTTAAGTTTAAACGAACATGCTTTGTTCAGAGATCAAAGCCTAAAAATCATTCAGCTGAATGATTTAAATTTTTGAATCAGGATAAAACCTGTAATATAAGGAACAGAGCATGTTTTCCTGTTCTGACAGAGACTAATACCTTATATATTCATAAAAAGTATCATTTGTTTTTTCTTTTTTTCATAAATTCCCAAGTTTCCATAGAAACTTTGTCTTGATTTACTTAGCCGTTTTTAAATTGAAATCTTGTCAAAACTAACATCTCTTGATTAGAAACTATTTTCTAAAATGAATTAGAGGGATGTGATATGATTTTTTCTTTCAGATATATTGCCTGTAGCCTGGAAACAAATTCATATGTCTGATTTTTCAGACAAGCACAACATCTTTATGCATGTAGACATGTTTCAGAAACTAAAAACCATCATGTAATCCCATTTTCAAACATGCATTACTAGTTTACTTCAACCATTTAGCATATGCATCAAGTTTGAAGTGATTCATGTCTACGGGAAAAAAAACAGAGGTTCAAAACTAAGACCAGAGATGTTTTAAAATCAACAGAAATACCATAGGCATTCATACATACAAATATGCAAAGAAATCTTCACATAGTTTTCACAAGCTATTTAAGTTTTAAATCTAATAAAAAAAATCTTACTTGCCTGATTGCTAAAGGACGGAGAAGCAGATTTTTTTTGAAATTTTTAAAGACTGGAAACTGTTCTTGATATGCTTTGATTTTAACTACTTTTTGTTTTGAGATGATCCGCATTTTGTTTCTCCGATTTGAAACTGATCTGAAACTTGAATTTTCATTTTAAACTGAACTTTTGTACTGCTGAGTATAAATGAACCTGATTCTTTCACTTTTGGATTAGCCACTTAATTTAAAACTATAAATCTTTTGATTTAAGCTTGCTCAAGATCTGCTTTAATTTTACTTTAGGTTGAAACTTTCTTTTTTTGATTTTCAGGTTTTTGAAGAAAATAGGTCTGGCCCCCATTTTTCTTACCTTTTACCTAATTTCAAATCAAAAGAAAATGCCATTAAGCTTACATTTGTCAATACATATAATTATTTTCTTACAAGTGTTGGCATGCAAAAATGAGATATTTACAAGTGTTTTAAATTTATATTTAAATGTCACTTGTGCCTAGTATGTATTTATATTTATAAATATATTTTTCTTTTAAACTTTTCTTTATATATACAAAGTACAAAAGTTTCAAGTATTTAAAAATGTATTTAAACCCTTGTTAAATCTTATTTTAGGCTATTATATTTGAACTACTAAATATTTGTTTTTATTAATCTATGTTGATACCCTTAATACAAATCAAAATAAACTCCTTTATTTAAACCTCATTTAACTATCATACATTTTTTAAAATATATTTCCCAATTATAATTATACACAATATTTACAGAAAATGTTATTAACCAATTATACATTAAATAAATTATCTAAAAATCCAAATTATTTACTAAGGCATTTACTTAAATCTTAAATTCAAGTTTCAAATTCAAACCCAAATTCAAATTCAAATTCAAATTTGAATTACAATCCAGGTATAACTATTTATTATCAGAATTATTTGTTAAATCTATAATCCAATATTTCTATTTAGTTAACCTCGTTAATTAACAATTTACAGATACTCCAAAATTCAGGTTATCACATTCCTCCCCCCTTTGAATCTTTTCGTCCTCGAAAAGGAATGAAGCCAGAATTTATTAAATATTTTAAAACCAGTTAAAATATTCTTTGATCATTTTAAAACACCTTTAAAAATCTGTAATACTGCCAAAATTGTTTTATAAAAATACTTTTTATAACTCGATGTGTCAACCAGTCCATTCTTGTTCTCACAGAAATTCGGTCATACGTTGATCAGGCGTAAGACTGATAATCTACAAGTGCTTGGCAGACCCGTTTTCAACATCCAGTGAAAATACTTTGAAAAATAATTTTACTAAAAGTATTGAAAACATTCTTGAAAATAGAGGATATATCATTGGTGAGAATGCTCTGGAAATCATCACTCACATCCATGGTCGCAGTTGTATCCTAGGTTACGTTGCCATCGCAGAAAAAGTCCATGTAACTGCAGGCTCTCCACGGCCTCTCGATTACGTCATGGAACTCACGACAGATCGCAGTTACATTCCAGGATTACGTTGCCGTCACAGCAAAAGTCCATGTAACTGCAGGCTGTCCGCGGCCTCTGATTTTCGCTGCCGAAATGAAACTTCTCCACTCCTACATAGGTCGTAGTCTACCGATATAAAATCAAACGCAGACTGTTGGCTCTTTGCAGCACACACGACTTTCGCTATGTTACCATAGGTCGCAGTCTACCGATATAAAATCAAACGCAGACTGTTGGCTCTTAGTGGCACACACGACTTTCGCTATGGTACACTCTACTCATAATCCCCAGGAACTAGTTTTGTCCGGACTACTCACAGGATCAACTTTAGAACCCCCCGGGGCTCAAGGCAGCACCACCCAGTGGCACTCCTGAGAAGTTCATTTCAAGGGAGCGCCTTTTTCCCTAGAGTCATCATCAAAACACTTTATACTATACACATATATTATCTTCAAATCATACACCTAGTATGATCTCATACAAAGCTCCTTTACCCAAAATTGATTATTCCAAAATCGATAATTCTCAAACTAGGCTTTCCAAATTCTCATATTGATTTTACCCAAAAATCAAAAGCCTTTACAAATCCAGAGGTTCCCAAAACCTTTTCCAAAATCCTCATAAGATCCTTTATATATATATATATACATATATATATGTATGTATATAATTCTAAAAGCTTTGGATCCTTTCAAACCTGTATAAAACTCCTTTTATACTTCAAACACCTTCAAAAATCCTTTCCTTCTGGCAATAGATTCATCAAGGGGAGTTTCATTTTATAAAACAAAGATATTTAACTTTGTTTACTCAAAATCAAATATTCAAATTTGATTACTCCTTTCAATATCATTTTCATTCAAATCCGTATGATGTACACATATCACTCGTACGATATACCAATCTGATCGCTCACTTAACCACACAATTTCACTTCCGAACTAGTATCGTCCACCCGACTTCCTAGTGCGGACGCAGATCTGGTTTTTTGATCAGAAACCGTCATACTCCTTGCATAGTCATAATTATGATAGAGAATATCCATAACCAATCAACAATCCATATCTAGGTTCGCCGTCGAAAATTGAGTGAAAAATCCCAACTCAGATCGACATACTATCTCGAAATTCTGTGCTCGAATCTGGATCAAATCATTATGCGAATAGAATAACATACGTACACCCTATGTATTTATCTTTATTAGTTATTAGCCAAATCAATTTCATTTCTACTCACATTTACTTTGATTTTCATTCACTTACTCACAATTACTTCAATCCAGTTGGATTATAACCTCTATTCTTATCTCGATTGTGTATTTAACCCATAACAGTTTAAACTCTGTCCATTTTAAATTTAAAAATAGCTTGAAAAGTTTGAACATAGATAAGTGGTTGAAAAATAATTACTAGTTTGTAAAATAGGTGTAAAATAGTTAGAAATAGTTAAAATAATTATAGAAATTTTAGATAATTGCAAAATAATAGTAAGATAGTAATTAGTTTTGTAAAATAGTTGAAATATAGTAAGTAGTTTATAAAACAGTTGGAAAATTGTTAAACAGTTTCAAAAATAATTGTAAAACAAGTATAAGATAGTTTGACTTTTAAAAGAAAGGTTGTATATATAATGAATAGCTTGGAAAAATAGGTTTATATTAAAACAATTTATATTAAAATAGTCTAGAGTTAAAACTGTTCAATTTCCAACCTCCATTGCCAATCAATTCAATTTAAATTTCCACTTCCATTTAAATTGACCCAATTCCAATTTTAAATAACTTCAATTTCCATCGAAATTGATTCAACCCCAATTCAAGTTGAATTAACCTCGGGTTCTTTCCAAATTTAACTTTAATAAATCATGATCTAAAATTCTACTAATTCAAATAAATTCCAATTGAACTAGTTCCAATTTCAATTCATCTCAACTCCAGTTTGAGTTAATCCCTATTTCAAACTCCATCTCCAAATCAAGTTGATTTATTCTTGATTTCCTCCCAAATTCAATTCAAATTCCAATTGAATTTAAAACTATTCAACTTTAATTACAATTCCAAATTATTTAAATCAATTCGGACTAATTTCAAATCGAACCCACTTCAATTTCAAATCGTTTCAAATTAATCCAATTCAAATTTTCCATTTGAATTTTATACTTATACATCTTCAATCACAATTTTAATTAATTCAAATCAAATTCAATTTGAACTAATTTCAATTCAAATTTTAAATTTAAACCATCTCGAATTATATAAATTCGAGTTAAATTTCATTTTAAATCAATTTAATTTCTGAGCTCAAATTTCTAGAATTTTCATTTTAAATTATCTTTATTTACTTATTTCAAATTTTTCATAAGAGTTCAAAAAAAAAATTAACCTAAATTTTTTATTTATTACCTAATTTTATCTTCCAGTTTAAAACTAGTTCCTTAAATAATTTTAATTTAGAAGTGTAATTATTCAAATTTTCAGTTCAAAGTAATTCCTTATCCTTAATTTCTAACTAAAGTGTGATTTTTCTTTTATCCCAATAATGGATATATTACCACACTTCCTTTCTCATTTATTTAAACAAATCCAATTTCAGCTTAAAGATTATTAATAACAACGGGATGGTATCATTCAAATTATTTTGAAACATCCATCCATTTTCAATTTCCGGATCTCAAACCCAATTTGAGATTACTCAAACTCTCAATTACAATCAACCATTTAACTTTCCAAGTTAAATCCCTATTTCATCTTGAAATTTCCAAATCAGGTTGACCATTCCAAATTATTTAACTTTTTCCAAGTTAAACTCAATATTTATAGTTTACTTCAAGCCATCTTTGGTATTATGCATATCCATACATACATACATACATACATACATACATATATACATACATACATACATACATATATATATATATATATATATTTAACCAACTAGGCTATACTTTAAAATTTAAACCACCCTTGATTTTTAATCTAAAACAAATTCCTTTAAATCTTTAAACAACTCTTGTTTGCAACAAGCTCTCTCATTCAAATAATATTATTTATAATTCCTTCTAATAATTTGAAAACAAATTTCAAATGTTTTTAAATCTTAAGATTCAACCTTCACAATTTAGATCAACTTCAATTTCAATTTATAATCCATACTGACCTAAATGATTTACTTCCTTAAAACATTTTATTATTTATTGGAAAACAATCATCCCATTACTAAACACAATAATCATTTCATTTCTCTGGTTTGAAACCAATTCTAACTCATCTTATTTTGAAATTCTTCCCAACTTCAAGATTTAATTTTCAGTTTGAATCCATTTCAAACTTATCTTTATTTAATTTTAATTTGGTTGTATTTCTACTACCACTTAATTTAATTCCAATATTCAACATCCAATTACCTTAATATTTATTAGAAAGATATATTGCTTTATATATCAAAATATCTTCTTATATAAAATCATTTAAAATCTTTATATAAGAAAATAACAAGTACGCTCTCGTGTGTGTGTGTATATGTATATACACACACTCAACTCATCCTAAGGTACCACTTACCCTATCCTTAATGAGTAATCCCACTAGAGCCAAGGTTCTTGCTTAAGCTTCTGCTCTGATACCAAGTGTAACGACCCAGAAATTTTCATTCCCGAAATTCCCAGATAGTTAGTAAAAAAGAAGAAAGAGAAAGAAGAAAAGAAAAATAGAAACATTAACATCTCACATTCACAGCGGATAAAATATAATAGCTAACATTTATACAAAGAAAACTGTATTTGTCAATTTATATTTATATACATCATAGTTACAACCATACACAACACTGGACAGTTTAAAAGAACCTGTCCAAGATAAACTATAATATATCGCAGTGGGAATACTCCATACGTTCCTGCCGTCTAGCTCGCCTCCTGAGCTCCAGAAGGTCCTTACCTGAAAATCTGTAATACTCGGTCTGACCCGAGCATTACATCAAAGTAACACCCAAGTCAGGGTGGAAACCAGCGTAAATAAACCCATCTAACATGGAATTCAAAAGCATACAACTTATATAAAACCCGGGGTAACTTATATCAATTTCAACTTCACAAGTTGTTATAGACATCATCTATTTCACACATTAATTTCTAAGTGCCAAAACTTAGAAATAATGTTCCAATTCGCTTAAATCATTCCATACCAACCAATTTATTTCCTATATCAATCTATAAAGAATCGAAGTGGTTTCGGGTATTTACTAATACCTGACCGCGGTCTCTTCGAATTCAATGCCATCATAATCCATATTCAAGTGAATTACAATTCAACTTTAATTGCAAGATGTCACTATTTGCATAGCAATTCATCATTGATAGATAACCACATCATCATTGTCCATCCAAACCTATCATATCACAAAACATTTCATATCAGAGATATCGATTAATTCAAGGCATTTAACATCATTCAATCATTCCTAAGCAAGATTGGTCACTTAATTTATCTCTAATTAAATTAATTACTAACTTTAATCACTTATCATTAATCACGATGACCCTTAAGTAATTACTTGATTAATTACCTTATAACCACTTACATTGATTAATTATCTCCTAGTTAATCATACTCATAAATTGACTAACCCTTAACAAATTTTTTTCTAATTAATCAATCCTTTAATTACACTAGGTAATTAATATTTAATTACTTCCCTTAAATAATTTAACTTTAGTTTCTTTCATCAAGTAATTATACCATTGCTTAATTGTTTATATTGGTTAATTACATTGACTAAATACCCCTGAATCAATAATTAGTCTTAACAATTAGTTATTCTTTTGTTAACAATAATCACTCTTTAATTTCTAATTTATTGATCAATAACTAATTCTTATAAATAAATCTTTAATTATCAACGAAATTAAATGATAAATTATTTATCTTAATTCGTCTTCTTAATTATCATTCCATAATCTTACCTAATAACCTTGGAATCAAAATAACTTAAAAGTTTTAAGTTTAAGTAAAATCCAAAATATTTAATCTTTTAACTTAAACCATTTAATTATCTAATTAATTTAGCTTTTAAAACAACTTAAATATTTCTCAACTTAAATTAACAAAACATTAAATAAGAAATCTACCACTTAAATAGTTTACGATAATTAATGTATCCTGACTCAGTTAACATCTTATATAAAACCCAGAACAAACCCGAGTATTACCTCACACAAACTCGAGTTAAACCCCATGCTTCTCTTACGTCCCTGACTTCGAGCCTACCCCAGCATTTTCCCAGCACGAACTCGAGTAGTAATGATCTTTACACAAAACTGACACGTTCGTGTACGTGTGCACCTGCACAACTACGCCGATGGTCATTGATCGCCGCCGATAGCACTCGCAAGTCACCGGAGACCTTCCCCGAGTATCCCATCACCTAGAACCTTTGCATGGCCTTGAAATCAAATTCGAGCCCCAAGGAAAACCACCTGAACCCATTCGATCATCAGCAAACACCTTGATTCCGATCATACCTATTGCCAGCGTTAACGCCTCTGCCCTTGAAAATTCGCGACTTCATCCTCCTTCTTATTCACTTAGTCCGATCCACTCGATTCAACCCACGACGACAAAATTATCACTCAAACATCGTAGGTTAAACTCATCGTTAAACCCTAATGTCGCTACGCCGCGCCACCTCAGCAAGAGATATCGCCTTTGACTAATTTTCCCATTATTCACGTTCCTTGAGCCACCTCTGACAAGCACCCTGAGTCACCGTTCGACATCGTTCGACGAAATTTGACCATAACCCAAAATTTGATCAACTACAAATTTCACACCCTATCCAGCATTAAAAATCTGGATTCACCTTTTAAAATTCATGATTCTAGATGGCGAACAAGATTATATAATTGAATCTAAGAATTTTGATATTTGATTTTAATATGTTACCAAAGACTCACTATTTTTTTCATTAACCAGATGATATTCAAATCTATCTTACATACATATATTTTCAAATTTTAATTTATGTTTAAACGAACATGCTTTTTTCAGAGATCAAAGCCTAAAAATCATTCAGCTGAATGATTTAAATTTTTGAATCAGGATAAAACCTGTAATATTAGGAACAGAGCATGTTTTCCTGTTCTCACAGAGACTAATACCTTATATATTCATAAAAAGTATCATTTGTTTTTTCTTTTTTTTGTAAATTCCCAAGTTTCCATAGAAACTTTGTCTTGATTTACTTAGCTATTTTTAAATTGAAATCTTGTCAAAACTAACATCTCTTGATTAGAAACTATTTTCTAAAATGAATTAGAGGGATGTGATATGATTTTTTCTTTCAGATATATTGCCTGTAGCCTGGAAACAAATTCATATGTCTGTTTTTCAGACAAGCACAACATCTTTATGCATGTAGACATGTTTCAGAAACTAAAAACCATCATGTAATCCCATTTTCAAACATGCATTACTAGTTTACTTCAACCATTTAGCATATGCATCAAGTTTGAAGTGATTCATGTTTACGGGAAAAAAAACAGAGGTTCAAAACTAATACCAGAGATGTTTTAAAATCAACAGAAATACCATAGGCATTCATACATACAAATATGCAAAGAAATCTTCACACAGTTTTCACAAGCTATTTAAGTTTAAAATCTAATTAAAAAAAAATCTTACTCACCTGATTGCTGAAGGACAGAGAAGCAGATTTTTCTGAAATTTTTAAAGACTGGAAACTGTTCTTGATATGCGTGATTTTAATTACTTGTTGTTTTGAGATGATCCGCATTTTGTTTCTCTGATTCGAAACTGATCTGAAACTTGAATTTTCATTTTAAACTGAACTTTTGTACTGCCGAGTTGAGATGAACCCGATTCTTTCACTTTTGGATTAGCCACTTGATTTAAAACTAGAAATCTTTTGATTTAAGCTTACTCCAGATCTGCTTTAATTTGACTTCAGGTTGAAACTTTTTTTTTAATTTTCAGGTTTTTGAAGAAAATAGGTCTGGCCCCCATTTTTCTTATTACCTTTTACCTAATTTCAAATCAAAAGAAAATGCCATTAAGCTTACATTTGTCAATACATATAATTATTTTCTTACAACTGTTGGCATGCAAAAATGAGATATTTACAAGTTTTTTAAATTTATATTTAAATGTCACTTGTGCCTTGTATGTATTTATATTAATAAATATATTTTTCTTTTAAACTTTTCTTTATATATACAAAGTACAAAAATTTCAAGTATTTAAAAATGTATTTAAACCCTTGTTAAATCTTATTTTAGGCTATTACGATTTGAACTACTAAATACTTGTTTTTATTAATCTATGTTGATACCCTTAATACAAATCAAAATAAACTCCTTTATTTAAACCTCATTTAACTATCATACATTTTTTTATATAATTCCCAATTATAATTATACACAATATTTAGAGAAAATGTTATTAACCAATTATACATTAAATTAATTATCTGTACAAATTATTCTAAAAATCCGGATTATTTACTAAGGCATTTACTTAAATCTTAAAATTCAAGTTTCAAATTCAAACTCAAATTCAGATTCAAATTTGAATTACAATCCAGGTATAACTATTTATTATCAGAATTATTTGTTAAAACTATAATCCAATATTTCTATTTAGTTAACCCCGTTAATTAACAATTAACAGATACTCCAAAATTCAGGTTATCACATCTATAATGCTTTCGAAACCCTTGAATGGCTTTCCATCCAAATTGGTATAATCACTGCACAAGTGTGCAAACCCAGATTTAAGGTGCATAGGCTCTGGAATGGATCCGACTGCTTAAGTATTCTTTACAGAATCTAAAAGCTATTGGGCCGACATAAATACTTCATCCTGAGGAGTTGCACTGGATTGACCGGCACTGTGATGGCCTGGTCTAACCATTTCTCTTCTTTAAGAAAGAAAGAAAGAAGAAAAATATTATTCTCAGAATAAATATCAAACAATCATGATTGATAAAACAAGACAACATGAAAGGAAATAGGATAAAACAGTACGAAGACTCGAATTATTCCTAAGAGAGACTTAGGACAATGATCATTGCTATAATATTCTATATTTTTTCGAAGTTTGGCTCTGATACCAAGCTGTGACGCCCCACCTCTATACTCACACTAGCCAAGGACACTACAGGGTAGTGCCGTCGACTAGCGAGAAGAATAAGGCTGTTGAGGAACGACCATCTGTGTAATTGCTTTGTGCGAGTACCAATATGTCAGATAGTATTATATGCATTTCATTTCAAGGGGAAATCCGATATATCAAATACAAACTTAAAGTGACTACACAATGGCTATTTTGTCTTCAAAAACAAATATAAAATAAGCATAACATAAATCAGACACAGATATTCATATCACTAAGGCGGAAACAGATATGAATATAACACATAAAAGTGTACATCAAAGTAGTGGCCATGTAAGATCCACTACATCACAAAAGAATAGGTACAATTGCTAAATAAAAGAATATGTATACATCAAGGAGTCTCTATCTCAAATGTATAAAACAAAAACTACTAAGCTAAGTAGTTAGCCAAAAGTCAGACGACGAATCATGATAAGAAGTCAAGTAGAAGCACCTGAAATATCTCGGTCTGACCCGAGTATTATTTAAGAAGAAAATAATAAACGGATCAGTCTAGCTATAAATATCGTATAAAATGAGATAGGATAATGACAAAAACATATGATAACAATAATGTCATACTGTTACAAGTATACATTAAATAACAAAAATTATACAATATCTCGAATATTCTCAAACACCAAAAAGAATATCATATTCTTTAACATATACAACAAACCATAAATATTGATAATACATGTAAATCACAAAAATTTGTGAAACACAAATTCTAGAAATCATCAATTAGAAATCCAAAAAACACAAAGGGGGAGGAGGCCTATCGCAAACGGAAGCATGAAAACTCACCAACACATGCATTACAAACGGGACGTTATTCCATGGTCGCTAACCATCAATTTTGAGCCGAGGCTCCACAAACGGCCTGCAGACCATAGGTCGCTACACCACCAATTTTGAGCCGAAACACCACAAATGGGGTTTTAGTCCTGCGCACAAACAAAGAGAAATCGCGCATCGCTAGTCTAAATCACAGAATGATCATCATTGATCGATAAGTGTAAATTACACTGGGCTAGTAAATAATGAGTTTAGCTTCCATGTGCTATAACCACTGGCTTAACTTAAGTATTTACGAACAAATTGTAGATTTCCACTCGAAAGTTGTCACAAGAGTTCAATCGAACAAGTCCAACAATTAACCGACAAACTAAACGCAAGCGTTTCATACCACTTGTTTTGCTAAGTCGTTTAATTAGATTTCTCGAACGAATGATGTAAAGGTTTGTATATACTGATAGATTGAAAAACGATTTAAAAAACGATCTTTGTATTAAAAATAACATTAAAACCATTTTTGTGAAAGAGTTCGAATATTTTTCATTTTCTCCTCTCTGTGATAGTCATTTCTTGGAACAAATTCTTAGACGTTGCGAGGGAAAAAGAAAAGCGTTTTCAATATAATTCAAAGCACTACAATCCAATTGCATTGCCTTGCACTTAAGGGTGTGATGGGTAGTATATCACTTATCACTACATCAAATATAGATAGGAAACTGTGAAATACACGCATAACAAATAAATGTTCTAAATTTATCAAACACTTAAGTCTCACTCAATGACAAGTATAGGGTTAATTTCATTAGAATTATTGAAGTGTTGAGGTTTTAAAGTTAGAATCAAGCTATGGAGTCGACAAATTAAGCAATATCAAATGATTATAATGCTAAAAACTTCAATCAAAGCATATCGCACCCCACAAACAGAAAGAAATAAACTCTAAAGCTTGTTGAAAACCATTGCACATAATTTTCCGTTAAATATTGCAAACTCGCACATTTTCCAGTCGCCGTTAATTCTCAACCATTTAATACAATCCATTTATCAATATTAGTTGTAAGTAAACAAAAGCAACTAAAATTCGATATGAAGCTGAAGAAGTGCAAAATTTAGCCCTACCTTCTCATAACTCCAAACTCCCGAAATTCACCTTCAAGCTCCCTCTCTGTCACCCGTTTATCTAGATTACCAACGTATACACGAGTCATTCTGTAATCAACACGTTTCTAGTAGTTAACGAAAATGCTTATTGTAATGTTAAGAACAAAATAGCATAAAAATTACATTAAACTAGATGAACAACAAAGTTTAATTGCAGGCTTTAAAAAATAAATAAGCAAATTACATTAGTTAGGTACCCCTAAATACAAAATTTAACATTTCTCTCTGTTATTATAGTTAAGGTCTTTTAAATTTGGCAGACGTGGCTTCACTAGTAATTCTAGTATGCCTAGTAAACACAGGTAACATGCACTTTCGAATCACATGTTTGCAATCACATTATTTGAAAATAATTATTCATTTTGCTTATTCATTAATATTTAATATTGTTGAACAACTTTTTTATATCCTGTTTTTAGCATCAAAATTGTGATTATATTACACTTGTATACAACACTCAATGGCTTGGACTGGTAAAAGCAAAACTTGAAATTAGAGAATGAAAATTGTTTACGTTCCCCATCTATTGCAGTTCACTGAAATATAGTGCAAGAAGCCTACGTATATAACCTAGTTTATAACAAAACGACTTCTCTTTACATGGTCACATGATTTAGGAGAATATAAATTCACGTGTACAAGTTAAACTAATAGAATTAGGTTAAACACGGATTACCGTAGCCAATATTTGAACTAACTAGGATCATATATAATTTAACAACAACATGCGACGGTATAAAGAATTTATGAGAAAATTGGTGATCGTTTTTTTCATTTACACATACGAAAATTCCATTTCTGTTCATAGTATAGATTTCCATCACGAGAAATTCTAGTAACAATCGATTCAATTTTAAAACTTAAGTTGATTCATATATATATATATATATATATATATATATATATATATATATATATATATATATATAGGCAAAGTCTATATAGACACAAAATATGGACACAATTTGTGACACAAAGAATCTCCACCATTGAATTGCCCCCTGAATTCCACCTTCCACATAAAGACAAAAAAATCCAATGGTCCGGATCTTTTGTATCACCATTTTGTGTTTAATTTTGTGTTCATATAGCCGGCCCCATATATATACATATATATATATATATACATATATATATATATATATATATACATATACATATATATATATATATACATATATATATATATATATATAGAAATAGACAATTTAAAGATTTAATTCATTACCTGTAATGGGAGTTATCAGATTTGGATGATTATAAATAATATAACTTGGAGAAGCCGTTCAAACCCTAATCCGTTTCCAAGGGATTTAGTAGCTCAAGCGCGGTATTTGATCCTTTTACGAGAGCATCACAAGTTAAAATGCTAAAAATTCACGTGAGCTTAAAAAGCGCACGTCTGTCCATTAAACTCTGGTTTAGACGCATATTAAAAAGGCGTGCAAAAATGAACGCGCAGAAATCCTTAGGGGTGGGTACGCGGGTCGGTTTGGAGTCCAAACCGCTTCCGCACCACATCAAATGGTTAATCAAAAATACAAACCATTATACCAATTCTTTAAACGGTCCGGTTTCGGTCCGGTTTGAATGTAATACGGTTCGGTTTCGGTCCAGTACGGTTTGAACCCATATTAAATATGAAATAAAAGAATTATTTCCATCAACAATCAATTTATAAAGGCAACCATTTGAAACTTTTACATTTAAAGGTTAAAATACATAATGTTATACTGAAAAGAAAGATTAGTTCTTAATTGTATGAATATTTCAATTTGACATTTATCTACAAGTGAGACTTTTTTTGGTAGATTAACCAAACATCAACATTAATCACTGCATAATCATTAAGGAAAATGACTAGAATAAGATTATAATTAGCATTTATTCACAAAAAAATGAGATGAAAAATGTTATACCAAACTATAACTTCTTCCTTTATGTCTGCGATTATTATTAATATAACAACAACATACGCCAAAAACAGTACGTACATCGTTAGATTCTAAAATAAGATAGGAGTTGCTTATATTTTTATCATAAAATTACTAATTTAAATTTTCGATTCGGTCCGGTTTAATATGGTTGGTTCAATCATCCAAACCGCAACCGAACCGTATCAATGCGGGCCGGTCCGGTTTGGGGTATCTGCTTTGATTAGAAGATTCTGTGCGGGTTTCCACACCGCTTTTGCGGTCCGATGCGGACGGTTTCTGTATAGTGGTGCGGTTTATGCCCACCCCAAGAAATCCTCCATCCATAAATCATCTCGTTTTATCTTTTTTCCCCTTTTATGTAAGAAAAACCATTGATATGTTGTCTCGCGTTACCAAAATTACAAAATGAATGGCTACAGTTTGACTACAGACAGAGAAGCTAGCTGGTCCACATCAAATTGCATCTACTCTCGAGACAACGATTCATGACTTACGGATTCTGCACGATTCACCTGAGGAATACACACATCGCATATTGACAGCTTTTGATACAGTCAATGTATAATTTTAAATATTAAATAATTTTTAGTACATGAATGTTACGTTAATTGTATATTAACCATGAAATGTTGTTTATTATATAGACTCATTACTTATTTAGTATATTAATTAATTGTTGTGTCTACCGTATATTAACCATGAAAGGTTGTTTGTTATATAAATCCATTACTTCCTCGGTATATTAGTTAGTTGTTATGTTTACCGTACGTTAACCACTATAGACCAGTTACTTACCTAGTATATTAATTAGTTGTTTATTTCTTAGTTCTGGTACGTCGGCGTCGGGGTAGTTGGTCAAAGTGTATAGCATAGTACTACGATAGAATTCTTAGGGTTTAGTAGATAGGCTATACGCGGATCCATTGTTTTTCTTACAAATTTGATTACCTCAATCATTTGATCGTTCACTTATTTCTGCTCTAATTGAGAGGCGGAGGCCTACGACATACACTTTTCATTTTTTCGATTTTGAGCTCGGCATTACCCCCGTCGATTTTTATATGTTGACTGGGATTGACGCAGGAGGCCCAGATAGGTTGCTATTTCTTTTTGATCATTTATATGAGGACCATGAGGTTTTCACTATATATCTACCACATTTTACGATGATCATGTTTCTTCTGACGTTGTTCCTCTGACATGTCCACAGGATTATATATAGCTTGTATGAGTACCGATGTTGTAAGTGACGTTGCAATTAGTGCATTCTCACATATTTATTTGGTTCGATCTTCTTTTCGATCCAAAAATATTATTAGATTATGTTATTTTTGTAGCTGTACCCGATCTAGATTGGCTTCAAACTGTACACCGGGGGTCCTCTATACTAAGACGTTTGTACAACCGCTCTTGATTCTAGTGCTCTCGGGGAGGTGAGGCCTACTATATTTTTTCATGTCCGTATTATGAGTACACGACAAACATGCATCCCCACATTGTTATGACAGCTAGCCGTACAACGGAGACATACTTCCCATGCACGACATGATGGAAGTGTCTTCAGATGGTTTCTCATGTGCCTATGGGGGTTAGGCATGACTTGATGGAGGCCGAATCTCAAATTGACATGCGGTTCAGGGCTATTTTTTTACGGGCACCATAGGCTTCATATTGGATCGCCGTGATAAATGTTGGACAGATGTATAAAGGTCATCCTCTTTCCATTGCATATCGCCTGTGTAGACAAAGGATTGCTCTATATACACCAACATTTCTACCTATTTGGTACCTAGGAGATAAATGTCGGTATCAAACCACTAGGGAGCTACGTGTTCATGTCCATTATCTTGTGTTGACTTGTTCGGTAGACGTCGGACCATTGGATCACAGTATATGCTGGAATTGAGACGGAATGGATGGGTAGATGCTTTGATATTTTTCTTAAACCATGGAGATTTTGACGAATATTGGGCTAGAGTTGCTCCTTAACTCTACATATTACCTAGCTATACTCGAGGAGTGAACTCAGATTATATAAGTCCACATCTAGTCACCGGTAGAGTTCATGCACCTTCATTTTCTTTTGATCTCACTCCATCCTAAGACGCTCAATAGCCCATGGACTTCGGTCATAATGCTTATTTTAGAACATATGATATCAAAGGTACTCTTATTGAGCAACCGATAATTTGGCCACAGATCAGGCCCTACATTGGACTTTACCTGCCTTTGGAGGTAATTCGTTAAATTAATAATTCGTTATACAGTATTAGTCAAGTAGACATCTACTAATATCTACTGATATATTATTTGTAATCGTAGGTAGGTTGGACAAGCATAGACGATATATAGTCATTTTTTAGCATACGACAGTCATTCATACACAGATTGTAACGATCCACTTTTTTGTACGGTTTAAATTAACAATAAACCATACATGTCTTAACCCAAATTGAACAGAAAGGCAGATAGCTAGGAAAAAGGAATAAGAAATAGGACAGAAGAACTAACCAACATAGAATCCCACAACGGAACGAATAATTTATAATATATAACAATCCTTTACAATAAAAAAACTGTAATTTATATAGATACAGACATCAATCAGAGTACATTAACCTATCTCACCACGGATAGTTATAACAATCTGTCCTCACAATTGCTGAATAATATAAAAGATGTAAGCAACAGAAATATATTCATCTACATGAATTAGAGCTGTCAATGGATACCCGAAAAATCCGAAATCCATCCGCATCCGTACCGGAAAAGCGGATAATATACAATATCCGGAAAAATGGACGCGAATGAGGATACGAAGACATCCGCATCCAAATATTATTCGTCCGGTCTTTGTCAAGATTATAGTATAAATTATGTGTATTTCAGTATAATGAAAGATATTTATTTATTATTTTATTAAGTTAATAGTTTATATTATATGCATTAACGCTTATTAACTGCTCAAAACTATTTATTATCGCCATATTTGTTTATATTTAACACTTTTATAATCAATTGGATTGGAAAAAATGTATGTTAAACTTAAAATTTATATTTATATTTCTTGATTTATCAGTCGTTAGTGGATAGGATAATTATCCGATATCCGTCCGTATCCATGGATGCGGATCCAAAAATAATTTCGGATGTGGATGCGGATATGGCACTATTTGCATCCGAAAATATCCATTGACGGGCCTAACGTGAATACGACTCTGGCCTCCAGCTCCTCTCATGAAGCTCCAAAATCGATCCATCTAAACTTGGAAAATATGCTCGACCTGAGCATTTAGGAAAAACCACTCCCAGGTCAGTCTAGTTAAATCAGCGTGAGAAAACACAATCAACTTGATTCTTAAAGTTTAATAACCTTTTCAAAACAAAGGTATTTCCTAAGACCTTACCGCAGATAAAAACAGACGGGTTTTTACTTTACGATAACCAAAACCTCTTTTATTGAAAATCATTTGATATTTTAATAATGTCTAATCGCGAAAGTAATAATAAGTAGCTATGATGCATGTGTGGTGTACATCACAACAATACTGGTCATAAATCAAGATCTGATAAAGCTCGTTCGCTAATTGTGTAGCATTTCCATGAAGATGCCCTCAGTACTTCGAGAACGGTCCTTCTACACAAGGATCAGAGTTATCCTTCCGAGGGTCATTACCTGTCTAGCCGAGGTACATAAGAAATACATAACTGGCCGCCTAGGCTGAGTGTATCGCTCCCAACATGCATAAAATAAACGATAGAGACTTGCTAGAAAAAAAGACGACTACACCCTCATGTGTTAGCTAGGCCCCTTGGCTATGTATTCTATCTTTGGTTTTAGCCATTTCGGCAAATGAGGTTACATTCGGCGTTCCAGCTCATGCGCCGTCTCCAAAATGGATTATGGAATCCAACATGGACTCACATGCCTTAACAGGTCATGGAATCACACTTGAATTCCACATTTAATAGATCTTGGAATTTCACACAGATTCCCATACTCCAACGAGTCACGCAACACATATGGATTTCAACATCTCAAAATATAACGCATCTCCTCGTTTAACCGTATATGGCTTCGGAGTAGGTCATGAGTTTTGAATCATCTCTTACGAGTACACTCTCCATTTCCTGGATGCTCCAAAAACAATTCATCGATTCCCGAAATGCTCAAGTCCGGTTCTTTATGAAATAATCAAACAATACATAAGATCGGTGATCACCCCCTAACCGTTTAAGTGGACGGATCTCCTTATCATTTGTCTTAAAAGATCCACAAGTTTATACGTATAGTATAGCACCTCAAATGGTAACTGTACCACATAATCTCGCATTCTCCTAGATATTTCTAGAGTTAAAATCCTTCGGTGTTAAATAGAGAATAATTCCGTACCACCAAAATTAAAAAGGATTACATAATTTGGCTAAGATTTGATAGTCAGTTATTTATTAAATAAACAACATTCAAACAAAAATTTCATTTCCCACTGAAATTACCAAGCCTCATTTAATTTAATTTCAATAAATTAAATCTCTCTATCAAAAACAGTCATATACTTATCTTACTGGAATAAGTATTTTAGTAAATCATGTCTTCAAAAAAATACTTGGAACCTTTTAAAATAAATGTGGAAAGCACCATTCGGTATCAACCATGTATCGTAGCTCAATGGTTACATCTCTATCCTAGAGAAACCAAACTTAACTTCAGCAATCTCTGCCTTTCGATTTCTTCCATGCAATCAATCATGTATCACAGTTTGCATAATGATTATGTCGCTATCCCAACGAAAACATCCCAAACTATAGGCAATCCCTACCCTCGAATTACGCTATGAAAATATACCATTACTTCCCGAAATCTTTTATTTCAGTAATTGTCTCAAAATAATGCTTATAAAGTTTTCATAATAATTTCCAAGTTTGATTTAGAAAAATACTATTTCAATGGTTTACTATATCATATATTATTTTTAAAGGAATATTAATATTTGAACAAATTATCGTTGAAATAATAGTATTCGAATACCGATTAATTCCTTAAATAATAATTCAATTTTAAATCAAATCATTATAAAATAACTTTAATTAATAATTAAAATATACTTTTAAACATTTTAGATAATTAAAAAACTTTGAAACAATAATTAAATACTTTGAAATAACTTTTAAGAATCAAAAAATAATTAACTTTAATTCGTTATCAAATAATTATTAATTATTTTTAAAAAAAATTAATAAATAATAGAGGAAATTAGTTTAAAGGAAAAACTTTATGCTAATTTTTAAATGTAGGACGGAACTTTTAGAATTTAGGCTCAAGGACAGTAGCGCGTTCTATTCAACCAACTTCAATCGTTTCCTCCATCGTCGAAGCCATCATCTGAAGATTGCAATTGCCGCCACTGCCATAATACTAGCCTGACGTAGCCGCCGCCTCCCTAGCCCAAACCTTCCATAGTCGCCGTCACCCAAAACGCCGTCGTCCAAGCCGCCGCCGTCGTCCAAGCTTCCGCCGTCCATTCCAAAATTTAAAAAAAAACCTACTTCGATACTCCAATGCAAGCGTAAATTAGAAATTTCATGAAAATTGAAGTCTAGTGCCACTAAATCAAGACGTAAGAAACAAATGGAGAAGCAAAACACAGAAGAAGAAGAAAGTCAAAAAGTTTTAATCACAAGTTGAATGATATTTAGATATAGCATTTCTATATTTGAAACACAATACACTATGTTTAATATGCTAAATGATAGACTAATATAGTATTTATACTTTTAAAATATAGTACAATTATCTGACTATGCAAAATGATTTGGATATAGCATAAGTATATTTAAATTGAATAAGGATGAAAAAATATGCAAAATAAACTTGAATTTAGCATAAGTATATTTAAAGTGAAGTAGTATGAATAGAATATACAAAATAAAATAAGTATTCCTAAGGAGAACTACCAAATGCAAAATGATAATTACATATAGCATATGTATTTTTAATGTAACATTTTAATCACAAAGTTCACCACTATGTTTATGATATGCAAAATGATAGTTTAATATAACATTTAAGTTATGACATCCATATCATGTTTAAAATATGCAAAATGATAGTTTGATATAGCATTTTAGTTGTGAAGTCCAACACCAAAGTTGCAATATGCAAAATGAGATTTAATATATCATTTTAATTACAATATCCATTGGCATGTTTAAGTTATACAAAATGATAGTTTAATGTAGCCTTTCAATCACAAAGTCCACAAGCATGTTTAGGATATGTAAAATTATTGTTTAATATAAC
Organism: Allium cepa; assembly: GCA_030765085.1. Classification (NCBI taxonomy): domain Eukaryota; kingdom Viridiplantae; phylum Streptophyta; class Magnoliopsida; order Asparagales; family Amaryllidaceae; genus Allium; species Allium cepa. Next base: position 891,000,329 of record CM060929.1, read on the forward strand.
ATTTTAGTTATGCAAAATGATAGTTTAATATAGAATTTTAGGACATACAAAATGATAGTTTAATATAGCATTTTAGGATATGCAAATTGATAAACTAATATAGTATGTTTAGAATATTTAAAATGATAGTTTAACATAGCATTTTAGTTATGAAGTACACTAGCATTTTATTGATGATATCTGTAACATTCAAAATAAAGAAACTCAATAAACTAGTAAACAAACAACTGATGCATTATATTTTATGCATATTTTATCATCTTGTGAAACATATATGTAATTTTATCTAATTAAAATCGCATCTTTTGCAGATTTTTAAAACAAAAATTACTTCAGCTCCTTGAAAATTAGGAACAATCAATCATACAATTACAAACGCATAAATTATAACAACTGCAATACAAAATATAACATTCAGTTATGTATTATACATATAGAATTAGAATGATAATTTCATATAGCAATTTTTTCTTAGTTCATTTCAACACATTTAATTGCCATCGTTACTTTTGGCATCACCAACAACCTTAACTTCCATTCCACCGGTGCTCATCTGAAATCGGCCATAAAAGTCATGGGTCAAGTCACCACAGGCCTTCAAAGTAGTCGCCACCACCTACAATCCATCGTCTTCGCTTGACGAACGAGCTCTGCCTTCGCCTGAACGAGTTCCGCCTTCATCCGTGGTTGTGCCGCCGTCGTTTGTTCTTGTGATGCAACGCCATCCATTATTGTGATGTCGCCGCCTGTCCTATTGATTTGAGAACGAGATTTGAAAATAGTCTAATTTTTTTGTGAAGAATTTCCTTCAAGCGAAAGAATAAAACTTGCGTTCCTAAAACGTAAAAATAATTGTAGCGTCCTTCATCCCAAAAGAAAAAAGCTAATTTTTTCCTTCAGCGGATTTTCCTGCAAATAATAACCGTTCTCAAAATAACTCTGGTTCAAAAGTCAACTTCCAAATTTAAGGAAAGGGTTTAGTAACACCAATGGTATTTAATCACACTCAAATTAAATTATTGAAGTTTTTATGTAAATCAAAGGTATCTCGTAAGACCACGCCACACATAAACACGATGGGTTTATACCTTACGATAACCAAAACATTTCATATCAAATCCTTTGATATTATAGTAGTGTTTAAATAGAAATACTTACTCAAATAGCTGAAACGCTTACATCCCATATTCCAGCATAGTTGGGCACAATCAAAACCGTATGGCACTTACTGGAGAATGAGTTTCATACGAATGACTAGGTACTTGGGCATCACCTGTCATAGTATACGTCTAGAACAACGTACAGAGGACCACGCCGGGATCCCCTACAACATATGACCGAACTATCCTTAACCTGGATAGACTGAATATGCTATTACCCCTGGCGTTCCCACCCTTTTCCAATCTCCTTCCATAAATCATAGCAATAATATCCGAGGGTATCTAGAAAGGTGATAAACATACCCTAAGTGGGTGCTACCCACTTAGCCTTGCTGCATCCCCCCTGCTTTTCAATCATTCCCGATTGATGAGGCTAGAGGCTACGATTACCTTTTGAGGAATTTTCTCTTAAAATACTCATTGTCCTCCAATGACAATGTACCTATAGCATCCATCCATACAAGTCCGTTCCAGGCCCAAACGGAACCGAAGGCACTATTCCCACTACATCCATTTTGAAAAAATCCTCAGGATTAGTGGCGATTAGCCCTTGCACTTCACTGCTCCATCTTCGACCGTATGCTCTTGTTTTTCCTTTCAAAAAACATACACATTAGATCGAAGTGGTTTTTGGATAACTTATCCGATCCCGGTCTCTTTGAAAACACCGTTCAATAATTTCCAGTAAACTCAACCCTAATTCTTTAGGAAATAATCAGAAAAAAATAAGATCGGAGATCACCACCTAACCGTTAGTGGACAGATTTCCTTATCAACGTTCTACAAGAACGAAACGAGTTTATACGTACGGTATAGCACCTCAAATGGTAACTGTACTATGTCTTTATCAAACACTAAAATATTTTTCCTTTTCTCCTCTCTATGATAGTCATTTCTTCATAGCTTTGACCACAACCTCTTCCACTTTGGCTTCGACTTCTTCCATTTTTAAATATCTCATGTTCTCGCAAGGTGAGTTTTGTTTGAAGAGCTTGCTCTAAGACTCTTCTTTAACCTTCCTCTTCAATTTTTCTTCATGGGCTTGAAGTGAACCCATGAGTTGATCAACGGTCATAGATCCTAGATCTTTAGATTCTTCAATTGCTATAACTATCTAATCAAATTTTGAATCTAAAGATCGTAGAATGTTCTCTACAATTCTAGAGTCTTCTATTTTTTCTCCACATCATTTCATTGGATTGCAATAGATAAAACTCAAGAAAAATAATCATCAATTGATTCTGATGATTTCATACATAAAGATTCAAACTCACCTCGCATAGTTTATAGTCTAATTTTATTTACTTTATCGATTCCTTTAAAAGCATTCTTCAAAATGTCCCATGCTTTCTTGCTAGTTTGTGCATTACCTATCTTCTCAAACATAACATCATCAAAACTTTGATAGATGAGCATAAGAGCCTTTCGATCTTTTTTCTTTAAATTCTTCAAATTATCCCTTTCAATTTGGGATAAAGTGGTAATATAGGCGGGTTCTTCATACTCATTTTCTACGATATCCCATGCATCTTGCGATCTAAGCAGCGCCTTCATGCGAATACTCCAACTTTCATAATTCTCCTTCTTTAATAAAGGGACTTGAAAAAGAGTCATTCTGTTTGCCATCTTTCTTGATTAGCAACCTGGATTAGGAACCTGGATTTGATACCATTATTGGAAATTTTAGGAGGATCTTCTCGCTCTGATACCACTGTTGGGAATTTTCTATAGGAAGAAGAACGAGGGAGAAACTTTTTAATTTACTAATGAAGATTGAAAGAATATTTTATAAAGGAGGAAATAGCTTTATTTTTCTTTGCACTTTTATTCTTTTTGCTTGCTTACAAAAGGAGAGAAAACATTCATATTTGTAGTGTGATACAATCTCTAGACTTTTCTTTAATCTTCCATATTCTAGAGTTTTCTTGATAGATGATATTCTAGAATTTTCAAAATAACATATCTTGTAAGTCTATATTTTTCTCTATTCTTAATTTGACATTTCCATTAATATAAAGATTATAATCAACATAATTGACGTTTCCAAAAACCAAGTTTATTTTCAACACAGAAGACTAATGAAAGATATATAGGAAGAAGATGATATGTTAAGTTCATAGAGAAAGTTGCATATGCTAAAACAAACCAGTAGAAGAAACACAAATGAATACAAACTGATACACACACACACACTCTCATTCACCACTCACGCATAAAAACGTACATATATAAGTTCAAAAAAAACACAGAGGAAAAATGCACAACCTTATAAAAGCAACAACTTACCATGCAACTCCTCGTATTCACGCCCACGATCTCACTACCCCTGTCACCCGAACACACATCACACCCAAACAAAAACACACTCACACATCTACCATACACATGCCTGACCTCTATGTGAACCCAATACACATGAAAAATCACTCACATGCGCATATAAAAATAGTATTCAACACGCATACACACTTACATATGCATAGAACTCCACCATCTACATACACATGTTAGGGATGCGGATTAAGGATCTTAAGGCAGAAATAACACTAGAGGGGGGTGAATAGTGTTTTAAAGAATATATGAACTATATGACTAAATTAAAACTTTCAACACAAATCTAAACAGAATTCTAACATAGAATGATCACAGAACATATAACAAATGCAAATAGTAAAGTAAAGCAAGTAAGAGGAAAGAACACACTGGATTTTATACTGGTTCGGAATCCTCCTACATCCAGTCCTGCACCAAGGCAATATCCTTGTACAGATTTTTATAAGCCAATATCCAAATTACAACCCTCGATTTCTAAGGCCTTGAGGAACCCTCCTATCTCCGAGTCTGGGGTAAACTCTCTTGATTTACGGGATACAAGATCACCCTAATACTTCTTAATAACAATCCTTTTGAATGGATAGACTCTATGGACTTTTTGAATAAAAATTAATCCTATAACTCTGAATAGCACTTTTATCTTTAGTAGAATGATGGAGAATCAAATAGAGAGAGTATCTAAATGGTTTCCTATTGAGAATTTGGCAGAATGATGGCACGATCTTGAAAATAAAAAGTTTTATGGATATGGAATGGTGGAGAAGAAAGAGTGAAGAAAATAAGAAAGTAGTTGTTAAAAAATTCGTTTTGGAAGCCTTAATATAGATGCACAACAGTCATAACCATTGGCGAAAGGTTTTCAAACGAATGGACACTTCTTTTGAAAATTGAATTTTGAATCCAACTGTCACCATGTTGACATGGGATATCCCTGTAACGACCCAGAATTTTATTAATTTAAATTTGAATATTTAATTAATTTTAAATATTTAAAAGTGAATTTATAAGTCGAATAAATTTTATTTCGATTTTTGGATTTAATTGAATAATTAAATCGATAATTTAATATGTGAAATTATGGAAATAATTGAAAATATAGTTAAATATGATTGAAAATGATTTGTAAAATTTTATTTTATCATGTTGGAGTTAGAATGATATTTTAGAACTTTTAAAATCGAATTAAGAGTTAATTTGTGAAAATTGAATATTTTAATATTTAATAATCGACTGTAAAATAGCCAATTTTTGAACAGTCTCAGAATTGAACGAAACCAGTTCCATTGGATCCGTAATAGTTAGTTATTACCGGATTTAAATTTTCGTGTCAATCGGAGTTATCGTTTGATCGTGGCAGCTCGAAACGCATCGAATTATTTTTAATTTAAATTTGGCGAGTCAAAATAGCCATTTTTCAAAAAGTCTCGGAATTCGACGAAACCAGTTTCATCGGATCCGTAATGTGATATTATTGTAAGGTTTCAAATTTCAAGTCGATTGGATTTACCGTTTGTCCGGTACAAATTAAAACGCCTAGAAATCGATTTAAATCGGTTTAATTTAAATTGAACGTTTTCAGCCATAACTCGCACATACTTCCGAATTAGCTTCCGAAACCTGTTCCATTGTGTCCGGAACGCGGGATAAACCCTAGGTACGCTGGTTACGGCGCCTAAATCGGAGTTCGTAATTCCCGGGATGAATAGTGTTTACGCTTGCTTTCCTTATAAATACCCCCATAACTCAAGAAAAATAAAAAAAATATACAAACCCTAATCTAAAACTGCATAGCCGGCCCTAATTTTTCAATGGCCAGTTTTTCTTCTCCTTCCTCCCTTGATTTCTCCAAATCCATCAAGAATTAGCACGAAAGTTCAACTACAAAGTTGAAGATCTCCTCGAGTACTACGTTTTCAACGGCTATGATCTAAAACGGAGCGTCGGGGATTGAGATAGGTGTGGCCGTTCGTCATGGCCTACGCACGCATCCCTAGGAGGAGGAGGGGGCCGAGTCTGGTGGTGTTTGGGTCGAGTGTGGTTGTGGTGTAGGGCTTCAAGTTGCAACTTCCTGATCGTGATATCGTCGAGTGTGGAGAGAGCAAATTCAAACCCTAGTATGCGATTCATGGGTTCGGCCTCAATTTGCACGGCCTGGAGATAATACGTGTGATGTAGAAGATGAGCAGGGGCCGTTGGATCTGGATCTAGTGGCTAGGATTTGCTGTGGGTTTAGGTTATTAAAGTTTAGTTGTAATTTGTTGATTTAAAATACGTGTAACTTATAAAATTCGTAACTTTTTCATACGAGGTCGAAAAAATGCAAACTCAGTTGCGTTGGAATCGTATCGACGAGCACTACGCGATGGAGTTGGTTTGGAGTCGTTTGGAGTTAGTGAGAATTTCGGGTAAAATTAAACGCGCGTTTAATTTTATTCGAAATAAATCGCTAAAACGGAAATTAAAACCAAGGTGAGAATTTCTCACTCAATCGAATCGGTTTCGATTTTATTTTAAATAGTTAGATTTAAAATATTTGAATGCATGTTTGAATGTTGATTGATATCTATTGATTGTTAAAATAGACATTATACGCCGTTAGTAAGCGGATGTTATTTAATAAAAACATATACCGCGAATATTTCATAAACAGTGAAATTGGTATTATATATAATAGCAATATATATATATTGGCATATGTATATATTGGAGTTGATTGATTTCCCGCATTTATTTGTTTAGCGGATGAGACCCTATTACGCCGTTAGTAAGCGGATAATATTTATTAAAAACATGTACCGCGATAATTTCGTACTGGAGCGAAATTGGTATTGTGCTAATGTTTTTGGATGCAGGAAAACAGGTTGGAGGGATCCAACTGGATTCCTCAACAGTATTTATTGATTTTCAGATATTTTGATATTTGATGGATTATCATATCGATATATGATATCGTTGTAGTCGTGATTGACTATTTGGTGTGTAGCATCATTGGACCCAGATTTTGGGATTTTAAAATGATTTTAAAGTGATTTTTGAAAATATATAAGATTTTCGGAATTGATCTATTTTAAATAAATAAACGTTATAATTTTTAAAGTTATAAAAATTATGATTTGGTGAAATATAGTTAAAAGCTGATTTTTGAGAAATATGAACCAACGATTTTATAAAAAAGTTTAAATTGGATTTTTGAATACATTATAAAAGTTTGAATATACGATTTATAAAATTTGATTATTTTATAAATCAAAATGGTGAAACTATAAAGGAAATTAAAGACGTTTAAAAGAATAATATAAATTGATTTATATTAAGAGATTTATAAATGGATATTTATAAATTGAAATATGGACGTTATAAAACGAGTTTTTATAAGTGTTTTGAATGAAGTGAAAATGAAATTCATAAATGAATGAAATTTATAGAATTATAAACTGTGAAGTTATAAAAGAAATTTATAAATAGTAAGATTTATAAATTTGGTGAAATTATTTGAAGAATAGATTGGTTAAATAAATGGATCTTATAAGTTATAAGATTTATAAATTGGAAAGTCTCTAAAGGAACGATTTTGTAAAATAATCGTTTTATAAGTAATTAACTTATAATATGAACGTTTAGTTTACAATTTAGTTATAAACTGGAATAGGTTAATAAAGGAATTTATAAAAAGGAAGTTTTTTATAAATAATTAGAAATGGAATTTATAAACGTTGTTTTATAAATTTGCAAATGATTTATTTTGACGAGAAAATTTGTTGAAACCTATAGATGGAGTTATATTCACATTTTTGAATAGTGAATAATCCTTTGAATTAAAATGAATAAAAGGATGAAATTGTTAACGTAGTTTATTCACGTTTTTGAATAGTGAATAACACGTTAAAGAAATTGTTTTAGATTTGGTGTTTTAAACAGAATTAAAACGATCTAACGATGTTTTAAAAGATGTTGAGATTCGAAACCATAGATTTCAACATTTATTGTTGAAATAGACGTTTTCGAGGAATAAAAGGAAATGGTGGACTATAACACTATTGTTATAGTAAATGATTTCCGAATGGAAATGTTTTTGTATAGTATTGGTATTTATATATCTATTTTAATTCCGAATCCCTATACTAGTGATTTTGGGTTGTCGTAACGATGTTTTACGCAACATTCGTTTTGGCCCAAATAAATATGTTTAAGGGAATGATTTCCTTAAAGAATGAATTATATACTTAATTCGATTTAAGTATATTGAATATTTTCCAAGGTTGAAAATAAAAAGTTTTGTGAATTACTTATGAATAATAAGTATGGAAATGTTTTCCAATATGAGTGAATAATTAGAATTTATTTTTTTGAAGATAAATTGAAATGGATAATTGAAATCGTATATGCATGAATATTTTGGAATATAAATTCACTATGGAATTTATATGTGAAAGTGGAACTTGTTAAAAATAAATATTGATTTATTTTTGAAGTGTTGAAATTATATATATCTTGTAAAGATATTTTGGAAAATAAATAATTTGGAAAATTATTTGGAATCTGGTGATGTGTGCATATCCAGTGATAGTTCAATAACCGACTATCAGTATTTCCCTTTGAATGGGTATTTGATGTGAATGGATTGAATTTGAATGCACACTTATTTTTGAATAAGCGCTCACTATTCGGGTTAACCGGGAAAGGACCATGGGGTCGTATAACCCACTCCGAATATGTGATACGTCGTTGTGAATCGCATTTGAAGATCGGTGTTGAAGACCGGTATTTGCGAGAGTGATAGGATGAACTATCGATTGACTCTGCACCGAGTAGCTACGGTATTGAGTTCTCCATATGTGATGGTGAATCCGATCAGGATTGTGAATATTCGGATTGCAAGGACTTCTTTGTAAGTGCCTTCGGTTCTGTTCGAGCCCGGAACAGACTTGTAAGGATTGTATGCCTGACATTACAAGTTGAGATATAAAGCCGATTTCTTTCAAATATATTTCTGTTGGTGGCGGAGAATTTATTCTTTGCTTAACACCCTTCTTTGAGACGTACGATCTCAGAGGTTATATAGTTGAAGTTATCAGCGATATATTCCCAATTTGGTAATGTGACATGCTGAGTGATGCTGAAATGATCATTGTGTTGATTATTTGTGATAGGATCGTTTATTTGATCGTCTATCTTAGTGATCATTGTGTTGATCATTTGTTGACCCAAAGCATGACTTTTGTATAAAGTATGTTTTTGTGGACGTGACTTCGTCGAGCCTCACACCCCGTGAATGGTCAAAACAGGAAAGAAGCAGCAAGGTTATGAGGGGTAGCGCCCTTTAGGATATGTGCATTTCCTTCTGGAAAAGGGTGGTGTCATGGTATGGAGCCCAGATACTTACTCATGTTGAAAACACTTTATGATTGTGTGAATTGATTACGAGCGCTCGGTGATAAAGGTCCCAAAGGACCGGGGGATGGCATATTCGGTCAGTTGTTACTCAGTTAGGAGTAACCCGGCCTTGTGTTGGTAGAGATCCGGTTTGGTTCTCGGGGATGTCCATCCAGAGGCATTCTCATGTGGCAATGGGAAGTTCCTTGGCCTGACCATTTGTTGGAAATCCAATTCCCAATACGAAACTTGTACGGTATTAGTTGTAGAACCTGCTATTCACTTATGGTGGTCACCACTGTTTGGATAGTAGCTATAGTAGGCATACGATAATGGTCGTATGTTGGCTAAGATTTATATCTTTATTTTCGAAATGATTTTCCTCTACACTATGCACTAATAATAATATCAAATATTATTTTAAATGCGTATCAAGCATCTTTGACTATCATAAGGAGAAATCTCCTCTGATTCTGCGTTTGCATGTGTGTGTGTGCGGGAGGCCTTATGGTAGTCTCATTTTTAAAAGCATTGCGAATTGAATTTAAAAATATTCCTCTATTTTGATTTTAAAGATAAATAAACTATTTTGAGTTCTCACACCAGTCTTGTTAAGCTATTGGGCTATGTGATGGGGGATTCTCGCTTCGCGGTTTGGTGGCGAACGGGAGACTCTTACTCCCACACATCCTCTTTTAGGGGGTTGGTTAGGCGTAAGCTGTGACAGTCGAAAGGCTGGCCGTAAAAGCAAGTTTGGGATATCAGTGTAAGCCACGGTGGGGCTGGGATGGTTGAAAAGCCTACCGTTTGTGACCGCTACTTACGGGGCGTTACATTTGGTATCAGAGCTGATGGTTAAGCGACAACCATGGTTCTGTAGGGTATTACTCGTTAGAGATAGAGTCAGCAGTACTCTAGAATGAGTTTGAGTGTAATAATAGCTATGAGAGCGTATTTGTTAGTGAATATGAAATTGTTTTATATTGTGATGATTGGTTTATTGAGTGGCATATGAACCTTCGTCAGCACGGTCAGTCAAACTATGCCGAAGGGGTTTCTAAACACTTGAATAGAACAATTCGGCACAGTATTGTTTTAATTGGGTAAATGAAATAATTTTGCCTTGATTATATTTTATATATAAAGAAATAATTTTTCAAAATTATTAAATTGTATGTAAGTTGATTGTTAGGTTGTTTGAATAATCTAAATTAAAGAATAATTGTATAAGTAAAAGAATTATAAGAATTGAAGTATAATTAAAGTGATTTACAATTGTGAAATAAACTTATATATATAAGAAGTTAATATATTTATGAATATGAGTTGTAAATAATCAAATGGATTAAATAAAATAATGAATATAAGTGTTGATTCATTAAAATCTAATGTTATTAGAAGTTGAATAAAAAAATGAATGAATATAAGCAAAGGAATTTGGTTGAAATTAATATACTTTGGTTGTTATATGATTGTTGATTGGTTGTATAAAATTCATTAAGAGTTAATGAAATTGGAAGCTATGTAATTGAATTCAAATTAAAAGTAAATAAATTTGAATAGAATTGAATGTGAATTGAATTTAATTAGTAAATGATAACTAATTGAATTGAGAATGAATGTTGATAAAAAATCCAATGTTAGGGAATCAAATGTGATTTAAATTGAAAAACCATTTCATTGTATATGAATGAGAATATGAATGAATGTTTATTGGTTATGGATGTTAGTTGGATGATGGTTGAATATATATTGCAATTGTTGTTTAGTTGCATTTGCTATGTGACATATATAGGTATTATGTTGCTACATGTTGTATATTGATACTATTTACATGTATGCATGTTTCTCATGTTGTTTGTTGAGTTTAGTAGGTGCGGATCGCGTTTGCTTCGCATTTGGAGTTCGCTTTAGCGCTATATCAGCCGTATATGCTTGCTAATAAAATATAAGGTACATATCTCGGATTAAATATCGCATTTTTATACTTTTTTCCCTTCGGGATGCCTCATTACTTGATGAGATGTATATTTGTGATATATATACTGTCATTTTTTTTTTCGGATCGAGCCGCGCAAAGGAGACTATGGCAAATTTTTCCGGAAATTTAAGGCGTTAGAAAAAAATTTGAGAAAATTGGAAAATTTTGAAAACTATAACTTTGATTTTGGAATTGAAAGTTAAACTATAGTAGTTGTTTTTGAAAAGATAACTAAGTATGATTTGAAAACTTAGTAAAGATTTGTAAGAAGTTTAACTATGAATTTTGGGAAAGTTAATAAATTGTATAACTTTTCTTACTTGTAATTTCGAGGACGAAATTCTTTTAAGGGGGGAAGATTGTAACAGCCCAGAATTTTATTAATTTAAATTTGAATATTTAATTAATTTTAAATATTTAAAAGTGAATTTATAAGTCGAATAAATTTTATTTCGATTTTTGGATTTAATTGAATAATTAAATCGATAATTTAATATGTGAAATTATGGAAATAATTGAAAATATAGTTAAATATGATTGAAAATGATTTGTAAAATTTTATTTTATCATGTTGGAGTTAGAATGATATTTTAGAACTTTTAAAATCGAATTAAGAGTTAATTTGTGAAAATTGAATATTTTAATATTTAATAATCGACTGTAAAATAGCCAATTTTTGAACAGTCTCAGAATTGAACGAAACCAGTTCCATTGGATCCGTAATAGTTAGTTATTACCGGATTTAAATTTTCGTGTCAATCGGAGTTATCGTTTGATCGTGGCAGCTCGAAACGCATCGAATTATTTTTAATTTAAATTTGGCGAGTCAAAATAGCCATTTTTCAAAAAGTCTCGGAATTCGACGAAACCAGTTTCATCGGATCCGTAATGTGATATTATTGTAAGGTTTCAAATTTCAAGTCGATTGGATTTACCGTTTGTCCGGTACAAATTAAAACGCCTAGAAATCGATTTAAATCGGTTTAATTTAAATTGAACGTTTTCAGCCATAACTCGCACATACTTCCGAATTAGCTTCCGAAACCTGTTCCATTGTGTCCGGAACGCGGGATAAACCCTAGGTACGCTGGTTACGGCGCCTAAATCGGAGTTCGGAATTCCCGGGATGAATAGTGTTTACGCTTGCTTTCCTTATAAATACCCCCATAACTCAAGAAAAATAAAAAAAATATACAAACCCTAATCTAAAACTGCATAGCCGGCCCTAATTTTTCAATGGACAGTTTTTCTTCTCCTTCCTCCCTTGATTTCTCCAAATCCATCAAGAATTAGCAAGAAAGTTCAACTACAAAGTTGAAGATCTCCTCGAGTACTACGTTTTCAACGGCTATGATCTAAAACGGAGCGTCGGGGAGTGAGATAGGTGTGGCCGTTCGTCATGGCCTGCGCACGCATCCCTAGGAGGAGGAGGGGGCCGAGTCTGGTGGTGTTTGGGTCGAGTGTGGTTGTGGTGTAGGGCTTCAAGTTGCAACTTCCTGATCGTGATATCGTCGAGTGTGGAGAGAGCAAATTCAAACCCTAGTATGTGATTCATGGGTTCGGCCTCAATTTGCACGGCCTGGAGATAATACGTGTGATGTAGAAGATGAGCAGGGGCCGTTGGATCTGGATCTAGTGGCTAGGATTTGCTGTGGGTTTAGGTTATTAAAGTTTAGTTGTAATTTGTTGATTTAAAATACGTGTAACTTATAAAATTCGTAACTTTTTCATACGAGGTCGAAAAAATGCAAACTCAGTTGCGTTGGAATCGTATCGACGAGCACTACGCGATGGAGTTGGTTTGGAGTCGTTTGGAGTTAGTGAGAATTTCGGGTAAAATTAAACGCGCGTTTAATTTTATTCGAAATAAATCGCTAAAACAGAAATTAAAACCAAGGTGAGAATTTCTCACTCAATCGAATCGGTTTCGATTTTATTTTAAATAGTTAGATTTAAAATATTTGAATGCATGTTTGAATGTTGATTGATATCTATTGATTGTTAAAATAGACATTATACGCCGTTAGTAAGCGGATGTTATTTAATAAAAACATATACCGCGAATATTTCATAAACAGTGAAATTGGTATTATATATAATAGCAATATATATATATTGGCATATGTATATATTGGAGTTGATTGATTTCCCGCATTTATTTGTTTAGCGGATGAGACCCTATTACGCCGTTAGTAAGCGGATAATATTTATTAAAAACATGTACCGCGATAATTTCGTACTGGAGCGAAATTGGTATTGTGCTAATGTTTTTGGATGCAGGAAAACAGGTTGGAGGGATCCAACTGGATTCCTCAACAGTATTTATTGATTTTCAGATATTTTGATATTTGATGGATTATCATATCGATATATGATATCGTTGTAGTCGTGATTGACTATTTGGTGTGTAGCATCATTGGACCCAGATTTTGGGATTTTAAAATGATTTTAAAGTGATTTTTGAAAATATATAAGATTTTCGGAATTGATCTATTTTAAATAAATAAACGTTATAATTTTTAAAGTTATAAAAATTATGATTTGGTGAAATATAGTTAAAAGCTGATTTTTGAGAAATATGAACCAACGATTTTATAAAAAAGTTTAAATTGGATTTTTGAATACATTATAAAAGTTTGAATATACGATTTATAAAATTTGATTATTTTATAAATCAAAATGGTGAAACTATAAAGGAAATTAAAGACGTTTAAAAGAATAATATAAATTGATTTATATTAAGAGATTTATAAATGGATATTTATAAATTGAAATATGGACGTTATAAAACGAGTTTTTATAAGTGTTTTGAATGAAGTGAAAATGAAATTCATAAATGAATGAAATTTATAGAATTATAAACTGTGAAGTTATAAAAGAAATTTATAAATAGTAAGATTTATAAATTTGGTGAAATTATTTGAAGAATAGATTGGTTAAATAAATGGATCTTATAAGTTATAAGATTTATAAATTGGAAAGTCTCTAAAGGAACGATTTTGTAAAATAATCGTTTTATAAGTAATTAACTTATAATATGAACGTTTAGTTTATAATTTAGTTATAAACTGGAATAGGTTAATAAAGGAATTTATAAAAAGGAAGTTTTTTATAAATAATTAGAAATGGAATTTATAAACGTTGTTTTATAAATTTGCAAATGATTTATTTTGACGAGAAAATTTGTTGAAACCTATAGATGGAGTTATATTCACATTTTTGAATAGTGAATAATCCTTTGAATTAAAATGAATAAAAGGATGAAATTGTTAACGTAGTTTATTCACGTTTTTGAATAGTGAATAACACGTTAAAGAAATTGTTTTAGATTTGGTGTTTTAAACAGAATTAAAACGATCTAACGATGTTTTAAAAGATGTTGAGATTCGAAACCATAGATTTCAACATTTATTGTTGAAATAGACATTTTCGAGGAATAAAAGGAAATGGTGGACTATAACACTATTGTTATAGTAAATGATTTCCGAATGGAAATGTTTTTGTATAGTATTGGTATTTATATATCTATTTTAATTCCGAATCCCTATACTAGTGATTTTGGGTTGTCGTAACGATGTTTTACGCAACATTCGTTTTGGCCCAAATAAATATGTTTAAGGGAATGATTTCCTTAAAGAATGAATTATATACTTAATTCGATTTAAGTATATTGAATATTTTCCAAGGTTGAAAATAAAAAGTTTTATGAATTACTTATGAATAATAAGTATGGAAATGTTTTCCAATATGAAGTGAATAATTAGAATTTATTTTTTTGAAGATAAATTGAAATGGATAATTGAAATCGTATATGCATGAATATTTTGGAATATAAATTCACTATGGAATTTATATGTGAAAGTGGAACTTGTTAAAAATAAATATTGATTTATTTTTGAAGTGTTGAAATTATATATATCTTGTAAAGATATTTTGGAAAATAAATAATTTGGAAAATTATTTGGAATCTGGTGATGTGTGCATATCCAGTGATAGTTCAATAACCGACTATCAGTATTTCCCTTTGAATGGGTATTTGATGTGAATGGATTGAATTTGAATGCACACTTATTTTTGAATAAGCGCTCACTATTCGGGTTAACCGGGAAAGGACCATGGGGTCGTATAACCCACTCCGAATATGTGATACGTCGTTGTGAATCGCATTTGAAGATCGGTGTTGAAGACCGGTATTTGCGAGAGTGATAGGATGAACTATCGATTGACTCTGCACCGAGTAGCTACGGTATTGAGTTCTCCATATGTGATGGTGAATCCGATCAGGATTGTGAATATCCGGATTGCAAGGACTTCTTTGTAAGTGCCTTCGGTTCTGTTCGAGCCCGGAACAGACTTGTAAGGATTGTATGCCTGACATTACAAGTTGAGATATAAAGCCGATTTCTTTCAAATATATTTCTGTTGGTGGCGGAGAATTTATTCTTTGCTTAACACCCTTCTTTGAGACGTACGAGCTCAGAGGTTATATAGTTGAAGTTATCAGCGATATATTCCCAATTTGGTAATGTGACATGCTGAGTGATGTTGAAATGATCATTGTGTTGATTATTTGTGATAGGATCGTTTATTTGATCGTCTATCTTAGTGATCATTGTGTTGATCATTTGTTGACCCAAAGCATGGCTTTTGTATAAAGTATGTTTTTGTGGACGTGACTTCGTCGAGCCTCACACCCCGTGAATGGTCAAAACAGGAAAGAAGCAGCAAGGTTATGAGGGGTAGCGCCCTTTAGGATATGTGCATTTCCTTCTGGAAAAGGGTGGTGTCATGGTATGGAGCCCAGATACTTACTCATGTTGAAAACACTTTATGATTGTGTGAATTGATTACGAGCGCTCGGTGATAAAGGTCCCAAAGGACCGGGGGATGGCATATTCGGTCAGTTGTTACTCAGTTAGGAGTAACCCGGCCTTGTGTTGGTAGAGATCCGGTTTGGTTCTCGGGGATGTCCATCCAGAGGCATTCTCATGTGGCAATGGGAAGTTCCTTGGCCTGACCATTTGTTGGAAATCCAATTCCCAATACGAAACTTGTACGGTATTAGTTGTAGAACCTGCTATTCACTTATGGTGGTCACCACTGTTTGGATAGTAGCTATAGTAGGCATACGATAATGGTCGTATGTTGGCTAAGATTTATATCTTTATTTTCGAAATGATTTTCCTCTACACTATGCACTAATAATAATATCAAATATTATTTTAAATGCGTATCAAGCATCTTTGACTATCATAAGGAGAAATCTCCTCCGATTCTGCGTTTGCATGTGTGTGTGTGCGGGAGGCCTTATGGTAGTCTCATTTTTAAAAGCATTGCGAATTGAATTTAAAAATATTCCTCTATTTTGATTTTAAAGATAAATAAACTATTTTGAGTTCTCACACCAGTCTTGTTAAGCTATTGGGCTATGTGATGGGGGATTCTCGCTTCGCGGTTTGGTGGCGAACGTGAGACTCTTACTCCCACACATCCTCTTTTAGGGGGTTGGTTAGGCGTAAGCTGTGACAGTCGAAAGGCTGGCCGTAAAAGCAAGTTTGGGATATCAGTGTAAGCCACGGTGGGGCTGGGATGGTCGAAAAGCCTACCGGTTGTGACCGCTACTTACGGGGCGTTACATTTGGTATCAGAGCTGATGGTTAAGCGACAACCATGGTTCTGTAGGGTATTACTCGTTAGAGATAGAGTCAGCAGTACTCTAGAATGAGTTTGAGTGTAATAATAGCTATGAGAGCGTATTTGTTAGTGAATATGAAATTGTTTTATATTGTGATGATTGGTTTATTGAGTGGCATATGAACCTTCGTCAGCACGGTCAGTCAAACTATGCCGAAGGGGTTTCTAAACACTTGAATAGAACAATTCGGCACAGTATTGTTTTAATTGGGTAAATGAAATAATTTTGCCTTGATTATATTTTATATATAAAGAAATAATTTTTCAAAATTATTAAATTGTATGTAAGTTGATTGTTAGGTTGTTTGAATAATCTAAATTAAAGAATAATTGTATAAGTAAAAGAATTATAAGAATTGAAGTATAATTAAAGTGATTTACAATTGTGAAATAAACTTATATATATAAGAAGTTAATATATTTATGAATATGAGTTGTAAATAATCAAATGGATTAAATAAAATAATGAATATAAGTGTTGATTCATTAAAATCTAATGTTATTAGAAGTTGAATAAAAAAATGAATGAATATAAGCAAAGGAATTTGGTTGAAATTAATATACTTTGGTTGTTATATGATTGTTGATTGGTTGTATAAAATTCATTAAGAGTTAATGAAATTGGAAGCTATGTAATTGAATTCAAATTAAAAGTAAATAAATTTGAATAGAATTGAATGTGAATTTAATTTAATTAGTAAATGATAACTAATTGAATTGAGAATGAATGTTGATAAAAAATCCAATGTTAGGGAATCAAATGTGATTTAAATTGAAAAACCATTTCATTGTATATGAATGAGAATATGAATGAATGTTTATTGGTTATGGATGTTAGTTGGATGATGGTTGAATATATATTGCAATTGTTGTTTAGTTGCATTTGCTATGTGACATATATAGTTATTATGTTGCTACATGTTGTATATTGATACTATTTACATGTATGCATGTTTCTCATGTTGTTTGTTGAGTTTAGTAGGTGCGGATCGCGTTTGCTTCGCATTTGGAGTTCGCTTTAGCGCTATATTAGCCGTATATGCTTGCTAATAAAATATAAGGTACATATCTCGGATTAAATATCGCACTTTTATACTTTTTTCCCTTCGGGATGCCTCATTACTTGATGAGATGTATATTTGTGATATATATACTGTCATTTTTTTTTTTCGGATCGAGCCGCGCAAAGGAGACTATGGCAAATTTTTCCGGAAATTTAAGGCGTTAGAAAAAAATTTGAGAAAATTGGAAAATTTTGAAAACTATAACTTTGATTTTGGAATTGAAAGTTAAACTATAGTAGTTGTTTTTGAAAAGATAACTAAGTATGATTTGAAAACTTAGTAAAGATTTGTAAGAAGTTTAACTATGAATTTTGGGAAAGTTAATAAATTGTATAACTTTTCTTACTTGTAATTTCGAGGACGAAATTCTTTTAAGGGGGGAAGATTGTAACGACCCAGAATTTTATTAATTTAAATTTGAATATTTAATTAATTTTAAATATTTAAAAGTGAATTTATAAGTCGAATAAATTTTATTTCGATTTTTGGATTTAATTGAATAATTAAATCGATAATTTAATATGTGAAATTATGGAAATAATTGAAAATATAGTTAAATATGATTGAAAATGATTTGTAAAATTTTATTTTATCATGTTGGAGTTAGAATGATATTTTAGAACTTTTAAAATCGAATTAAGAGTTAATTTGTGAAAATTGAATATTTTAATATTTAATAATCGACTGTAAAATAGCCAATTTTTGAACAGTCTCAGAATTGAACGAAACCAGTTCCATTGGATCCGTAATAGTTAGTTATTACCGGATTTAAATTTTCGTGTCAATCGGAGTTATCGTTTGATCGTGGCAGCTCGAAACGCATCAAATTATTTTTAATTTAAATTTGGCGAGTCAAAATAGCCATTTTTCAAAAAGTCTCGGAATTCGACGAAACCAGTTTCATCGGATCCGTAATGTGATATTATTGTAAGGTTTCAAATTTCAAGTCGATTGGATTTACCGTTTGTCCGGTACAAATTAAAACGCCTAGAAATCGATTTAAATCGGTTTAATTTAAATTGAACGTTTTCAGCCATAAATCGCACATACTTCCGAATTAGCTTCCGAAACCTGTTCCATTGTGTCCGGAACGCGGGATAAACCCTAGGTACGCTGGTTACGGCGCCTAAATCGGAGTTCGGAATTCCCGGGATGAATAGTGTTTACGCTTGCTTTCCTTATAAATACCCCCATAACTCAAGAAAAATAAAAAAAATATACAAACCCTAATCTAAAACTGCATAGCCGGCCCTAATTTTTCAATGGCCAGTTTTTCTTTTCCTTCCTCCCTTGATTTCTCCAAATCCATCAAGAATTAGCAAGAAAGTTCAACTACAAAGTTGAAGATCTCCTCGAGTACTACGTTTTCAACGGCTATGATCTAAAACGGAGCGTCGGGGAGTGAGATAGGTGTGGCCGTTCGTCATGGCCTACGCACGCATCCCTAGGAGGAGGAGGGGGCCGAGTCTGGTGGTGTTTGGGTCGAGTGTGGTTGTGGTGTAGGGCTTCAAGTTGCAACTTCCTGATCGTGATATCGTCGAGTGTGGAGAGAGCAAATTCAAACCCTAGTATGCGATTCATGGGTTCGGCCTCAATTTGCACGGCCTGGAGATAATACGTGTGATGTAGAAGATGAGCAGGGGCCGTTGGATCTGGATCTAGTGGCTAGGATTTGCTGTGGGTTTAGGTTATTAAAGTTTAGTTGTAATTTGTTGATTTAAAATACGTGTAACTTATAAAATTCGTAACTTTTTCATACGAGGTCGAAAAAATGCAAACTCAGTTGCGTTGGAATCGTATCGACGAGCACTACGCGATGGAGTTGGTTTGGAGTCGTTTGGAGTTAGTGAGAATTTCGGGTAAAATTAAACGCGCGTTTAATTTTATTCGAAATAAATCGCTAAAACGGAAATTAAAACCAAGGTGAGAATTTCTCACTCAATCGAATCGGTTTCGATTTTATTTTAAATAGTTAGATTTAAAATATTTGAATGCATGTTTGAATGTTGATTGATATCTATTGATTGTTAAAATAGACATTATACGCCGTTAGTAAGCGGATGTTATTTAATAAAAACATATACCGCGAATATTTCATAAACAGTGAAATTGGTATTATATATAATAGCAATATATATATATATTGGCATATGTATATATTGGAGTTGATTGATTTCCCGCATTTATTTGTTTAGCGGATGAGACCCTATTACGCCGTTAGTAAGCGGATAATATTTATTAAAAACATGTACCGCGATAATTTCGTACTGGAGCGAAATTGGTATTGTGCTAATGTTTTTGGATGCAGGAAAACAGGTTGGAGGGATCCAACTGGATTCCTCAACAGTATTTATTGATTTTCAGATATTTTGATATTTGATGGATTATCATATCGATATATGATATCGTTGTAGTCGTGATTGACTATTTGGTGTGTAGCATCATTGGACCCAGATTTTGGGATTTTAAAATGATTTTAAAGTGATTTTTGAAAATATATAAGATTTTCGGAATTGATCTATTTTAAATAAATAAACGTTATAATTTTTAAAGTTATAAAAATTATGATTTGGTGAAATATAGTTAAAAGCTGATTTTTGAGAAATATGAACCAACGATTTTATAAAAAAGTTTAAATTGGATTTTTGAATACATTATAAAAGTTTGAATATACGATTTATAAAATTTGATTATTTTATAAATCAAAATAGTGAAACTATAAAGGAAATTAAAGACGTTTAAAAGAATAATATAAATTGATTTATATTAAGAGATTTATAAATGGATATTTATAAATTGAAATATGGACGTTATAAAACGAGTTTTTATAAGTGTTTTGAATGAAGTGAAAATGAAATTCATAAATGAATGAAATTTATAGAATTATAAACTGTGAAGTTATAAAAGAAATTTATAAATAGTAAGATTTATAAATTTGGTGAAATTATTTGAAGAATAGATTGGTTAAATAAATGGATCTTATAAGTTATAAGATTTATAAATTGGAAAGTCTCTAAAGGAACGATTTTGTAAAATAATCGTTTTATAAGCAATTAACTTATAATATGAACGTTTAGTTTATAATTTAGTTATAAACTGGAATAGGTTAATAAAGGAATTTATAAAAAGGAAGTTTTTTATAAATAATTAGAAATGGAATTTATAAACGTTGTTTTATAAATTTGCAAATGATTTATTTTGACGAGAAAATTTGTTGAAACCTATAGATGGAGTTATATTCACATTTTTGAATAGTGAATAATCCTTTGAATTAAAATGAATAAAAGGATGAAATTGTTAACGTAGTTTATTCACATTTTTGAATAGTGAATAACACGTTAAAGAAATTGTTTTAGATTTGGTGTTTTAAACAGAATTAAAACGATCTAACGATGTTTTAAAAGATGTTGAGATTCGAAACCATAGATTTCAACATTTATTGTTGAAATAGACGTTTTCGAGGAATAAAAGGAAATGGTGGACTATAACACTATTGTTATAGTAAATGATTTCCGAATGGAAATGTTTTTGTATAGTATTGGGATTTATATATCTATTTTAATTCCGAATCCCTATACTAGTGATTTTGGGTTGTCGTAACGATGTTTTACGCAACATTCGTTTTGGCCCAAATAAATATGTTTAAGGGAATGATTTCCTTAAAGAATGAATTATATACTTAATTCGATTTAAGTATATTGAATATTTTCCAAGGTTGAAAATAAAAAGTTTTGTGAATTACTTATGAATAATAAGTATGGAAATGTTTTCCAATATGAAGTGAATAATTAGAATTTATTTTTTTGAAGATAAATTGAAATGGATAATTGAAATCGTATATGCATGAATATTTTGGAATATAAATTCACTATGGAATTTATATGTGAAAGTGGAACTTGTTAAAAATAAATATTGATTTATTTTTGAAGTGTTGAAATTATATATATCTTGTAAAGATATTTTGGAAAATAAATAATTTGGAAAATTATTTGGAATCTGGTGATGTGTGCATATCCAGTGATAGTTCAATAATCGACTATCAGTATTTCCCTTTGAATGGGTATTTGATGTGAATGGATTGAATTTGAATGCACACTTATTTTTGAATAAGCGCTCACTATTCGGGTTAACCGGGAAAGGACCATGGGGTCGTATAACCCACTCCGAATATGTGATACGTCGTTGTGAATCGCATTTGAAGATCGGTGTTGAAGACCGGTATTTGCGAGAGTGATAGGATGAACTATCGATTGACTCTGCACCGAGTAGCTACGGTATTGAGTTCTCCATATGTGATGGTGAATCCGATCAGGATTGTGAATATCCGGATTGCAAGGACTTCTTTGTAAGTGCCTTCGGTTCTGTTCGAGCCCGGAACAGACTTGTAAGGATTGTATGCCTGACATTACAAGTTGAGATATAAAGCCGATTTCTTTCAAATATATTTCTGTTGGTGGCGGAGAATTTATTCTTTGCTTAACACCCTTCTTTGAGACGTACGAGCTCAGAGGTTATATAGTTGAAGTTATCAGCGATATATTCCCAATTTGGTAATGTGACATGCTGAGTGATGTTGAAATGATCATTGTGTTGATTATTTGTGATAGGATCGTTTATTTGATCGTCTATCTTAGTGATCATTGTGTTGATCATTTGTTGACCCAAAGCATGGCTTTTGTATAAAGTATGTTTTTGTGGACGTGACTTCGTCGAGCCTCACACCCCGTGAATGGTCAAAACAGGAAAGAAGCAGCAAGGTTATGAGGGGTAGCGCCCTTTAGGATATGTGCATTTCCTTCTGGAAAAGGGTGGTGTCATGGTATGGAGCCCAGATACTTACTCATGTTGAAAACACTTTATGATTGTGTGAATTGATTACGAGCGCTCGGTGATAAAGGTCCCAAAGGACCGGGGGATGGCATATTCGGTCAGTTGTTACTCAGTTAGGAGTAACCCGGCCTTGTGTTGGTAGAGATCCGGTTTGGTTCTCGGGGATGTCCATCCAGAGGCATTCTCATGTGGCAATGGGAAGTTCCTTGGCCTGACCATTTGTTGGAAATCCAATTCCCAATACGAAACTTGTACGGTATTAGTTGTAGAACCTGCTATTCACTTATGGTGGTCACCACTGTTTGGATAGTAGCTATAGTAGGCATACGATAATGGTCGTATGTTGGCTAAGATTTATATCTTTATTTTCGAAATGATTTTCCTCTACACTATGCACTAATAATAATATCAAATATTATTTTAAATGCGTATCAAGCATCTTTGACTATCATAAGGAGAAATCTCCTCCGATTCTGCGTTTGCATGTGTGTGTGTGCGGGAGGCCTTATGGTAGTCTCATTTTTAAAAGCATTGCGAATTGAATTTAAAAATATTCCTCTATTTTGATTTTAAAGATAAATAAACTATTTTGAGTTCTCACACCAGTCACATGACTGACTCGGAGTTTATTGTTTTCCTTCCTAAACTCTGGGTGCCCACCAATTTCCACACGGGCAGTTAAGAGTTAGGTTTATCAGGATATTCTGGAGTTGCTGGAGGCAAGCTGGATGGCATGGCGTATTACTAGTTTATATAGTATTTCTTTTTCCGCTGTATTGTTTGTTGTTGTGTGTTGTTGTACACTCTGATGTGATGATATGATGTAATAAAATGTGATGTAATGTAATAACTGATATAGTTCTTTGTTTAAAGATTATTCATTCATTATTATATGTTGTTCCGCTGCGAATTGTGAGATTCTGATGTTGTTCTGTTGTTTTCTGTCCCGTCCTATTTTCTTCTGTTTTTCTCCTTTTTCTCTATTCTCTTTTTCTTTCTATTTCTAAATTTTCTATCTTCTTTTCCCTCTATCTTCTACCTTTTTCTCTCTTCTTTCTTTTCTTAAATTCTTTTTAAAACCCATAACATTCCGTGTTTTCGGCCTTCGATTTCTCGGCAGTCGATAAAGTGAGTATCGATGTTGAATTTTCGAAGAACGAAAATCCGTGACGTTACAATCCCCTTGTGTCGACATCCCTTAGTTCAAAATTATAGAGATGTTGTTTTGTAAAGAAAATTGAATTTAAAACAAGTTGAAACTTCTCTGAAGCAAAGTAAAGTGTTTAAACAATATTTTGAGATAGAGAATGAATATAAAACATTATTTTAATTGTATATATATATAATTGATATATACCGTCAATTATATAAGTAATATTTAAAATCAAAACAAGTTTTGATGTTTTAAAAAATAGAAGTTTTTTAAAATCAGAATAGAGGAATATTTCAAGGCTAAAAACAAAGTTTGAAAATATTTTTGAAAACATGAATTTGAAAGCTAAAACATTTTGAAAACAGATTTAAAAACATTTTGAAAAATCTATTCAAACTGAAATTGCAAGAACCTTCCTGCAGAGCTCCTCCATAGGACTCGAGAACTTATACAAAGTAGTTTAAATGATATTGATTTTCATGGGTTTGTAATCCACTTGTCGTAGGTTTGTAAGCTACTTGTCGTGGGTTTGTAAGCCACTGATTTCGATAGAAATTGGGTTCCATCCCAAAAGAAAATTGGAAGAAAGAAGAGAGTGCTATTATGAAGTTTTAACAAAATACTAGACACTTACCTTGAGATCTTGAAATCATGATTCTCTAGATTCTTGAATCTTGAATCTCTAATCTTCATCTTGATGCTTGAGTCTTTATACTGATCAGTCTTCGATGATACCTGCATATACTTCCTATATACAAATAATATATATCTATCTATATGGAAATGTTAGTATATATTTTATAAAGTAAAGTATAATAACTATATAAGGTTGTTGTCATCAAAACATCATCAACTCAGTTCCTAACAATCTCCCCCTTTTTGATGATGACAACCTTTATTTATAAAATATTCTTACCATACCATAACTCTCCATAACTCCCCCTTACTCCGTGACTTCTTCTTAAAACTACAACTCCCCTTTATTCCATGACTCCCCCTTACACCAAGCACATATATTTTTATAACTTTCTCTCCCTTTGACATCAGCAAAAAGGAATAAAAGATTTACCTGTTCTAAGATAATCAAGTATATATAGAATAAAAGTGTAAAGTGAACGTGTAAGTGATCAAGTGTGTGAGCATATATATAAGTGTAACTTGACAATCAACCAATACCATACATAGCAAACCAATCATGTATAGTATATGATGTTATATACAAACCAAATCCAAATCAACCTTAAGTAAACAATTCAGTCAAATCCTAATCAAATCTAAATCAAATCAAATCAAACGAATAAACAAACATACATAATGATCAGACATTCCTTGGGGCTTCCACCCATCCATCTTCTCCAAAGATAGGATTAGTTTTGATAACATCCCAATTATCTTTGTCGAGAGTGACCGGTGGATTTGCTTCGGGTTCGTCTTTGCTAAGGCTTGAGATCATCCAACGAAGTGCGTCGAAGTGTCTCTCTTGCTCTTTGATCATCTGCATTTGGCTTAATTTTAAGTGCCTTTGATTTCTGAGTATAAAAGAGAGAATATTCTTGAAAGAAGTAAGAGTTTCTTCAATATTTTCACTTAAATTCTTAATTGGAGAAGCCATAATTTAAGAAATAAGTTGAAGTATGAGAGGAGATGAATAGAAATGGAGGTAGAGAAGTTTTTCTGGAAGAAATAGGTATTTATAGGAGTTATTGGCCGTTCAAAATGAATTGTCACTTGGTAGTTACAAGAATTTGAAGTTAGAAATTGTAACTACTTTCTGACTGTTATATGTCGACATGGGGGGATGGGCCATGTCGACATGGTCTAGACAGAATGACCAAGTTGAGTTATTTTTGATTTCTAAGTTTATTTTTATACTAGTGGACCTATATAAACTTAAAATAAATAACTATCAGAGATATATAAAGCTGGAAAACAAAGAATAAGATAACATTACTTATATTAGTTAACATTCCATAATATTAACCAAAAAGATAGAAAATACAAAGATAGATAAACGATAGCTAGAGAGATAATGGCTAGGATTAGTTTGATGAAGATGATGATGAGGACAAGCCAAGTTTCCTGCCTATCTTCCCAAAGAACTTGTCGATCTTCGTAGAGATTTTATCCATTTTCTTGCTAATAGATCTCTTAAGAACCTTTTGGTTTTGAGCAAGTATCTTTTGGTTCTTGAGTATGGTTTTGTTGGACGGATTGGCAGGTGTATGTGGATACTCTATACTTTCCAAAGAGGTTTCTTCATCTTCCTCTTCTTCTTCAATTTCCATTCCTTCCCCTTCTTCTTCCTCTTCTTCTCCCTCTTCTTCCATCTCTTCATGAGCAAGTCTCTCTTCCTTTTCGATAAGTGTTTCATATGGTTGAAACATAAATGGTATTTTCATAAGGGAAATGTTCCCATGATTGAACACTTTCCTACTTACAAACTCTTCCTTTTTAACATCCACACCAAAATAATTGAAAATCCGAGTAAGATAAATTCCATGATAAAGAGTGTTTTCTCCCATAGTAAAATTTTTGGGTCTTAACTCATCCAAAATAGTTTGTGCCCAATTAATATCATATTTTCCAAATATAGCAAAAAGAGCTTTACACACTTTTGAGGTGGGATTATTGTAGTTTCCCGACCTAGGAATAACGGTATGTTGAATAGGAAGGTTGACAATTCTTGCTTTTGGGCGGAAAAAGCGATTCTTAAAATCCATGTGGTCATCGCTTTCAAAAATGTGATGAAAAGTCTCTCAATCGGTTTCATTGATTTGAAATTGCGAGAGATTCATACCGGTAGATTTGCAACAAAAATAGTACCCAAAATATCAGAATCCAAAACAATAAGTGTTCCTTTAACATTACTCCAAATTTGATCTTCATTTCCATTATAAAATTCACGGTTTAGGTTCGCATAAAACATTTTGACAAGGTTTGGATAACAAACGAAATCATTTTGCTTGTTATCAATCAAGCTAAGAATGGAGTTTTCTTCAAAAAGTTGATCGATTTCATAAGAAGGAAAATCATCAAAAATAGCAAATTTTCCCGTATTGACTTTACCATAGTTTACATAACTTATGTAACCTTTGATAGCCTCCGGGTCATTAAAAAGATCATTTTTGATGGATTTGGTCAGCCTCATAGTTGATGGGGTACTTGAGGAAGCCATTGATGAGTGTTTGAGAGGAGTAGAAGATAATGAAGAAAGTTTGAATTATGAGAATAAAGTGAAAAGAGATGATAAGAGAAGTATATTAAATAGATTCTTTAAAGTCATGTTCTCTGGTCAAGAGGTATCTTTTCAGAATTTTGAAGTAAGTGAAAAGGTGGAGGGAAATTCAAAAGTTTGAATTCAAATTTTGAAATCAAATTTTTGAGAGACATGTCGACATGGGGTATCCTGGCATGTCGACATGTGACTGTTGAATTTGAAAAGAGGTGTCTTTTTCTAAAATCTAAGAAATTCCTAAAATCTTAAGAAAACTAATCTATATTCTATATCTATATATAATTCCAATAATAATATTAAATATAATAATATTAAAATATTTTAATATTTAAAATAATATTAAAATAATATTATTTTGAATTTAAAAATTCAAATTTCAAAGGTGCTTTTGAATTTAAAAACTCAAGAAATTGCAAACAAAATCAAAACAAGCAAGCATCCAATAAAATCAAAATAAATGTGTACCTATTTTTAGATCCAAACTCCGATCGTCTTCCGATTCGAGAATAGCAGTGAAGCACAGATTTGAATTATCAGTTTTCTTCTCGTCATCACTGGATGAATCTGAATCGTCAAGAGTTGCTGCATGTGCCTTCTTTCTTTTCCTTAGTTGCTCGTTATTTGGTTGAAATGTCTGTTTGTCGGGATATGAACAATCTATCTTGTAGTGCCCTGTTTTGTTGCAGTTATAGCATCTATCACCATTGTTGTTGTTGTGATTGTTGTTGTTCTCCGAAGTATTTATGGAATTCCTTTGATTATTTCTTTTAAAGTTATTCATCTTTCTATACTTCAGAAACTTTCTGAAATTTCTGGTCATGAAAGCAATTTCTTCATCACTATCTTGTTCTGAATCTCCAGTTGTTGCTTTGAATGCGATCGATTTCTTTTCCGTTGCCTTAGATTCTTTTCTCCCTTGTAGTTGAACTTCATAAGACATTAGATTACCGATTAACTCTTCGATCTTCATTTGACTAACATCATTTGCCTCTTCAATAGTAAGGGTCTTTTGATCCCATTCTGGAGTGAGTGAATTGAGTATCTTTCTGACTTGATCTTCTTCTGAGAAACCCTTTCCTAAAGCAATCAATAAATGTACAATATCTTGAAATCGACAATACATGTCGGAAATGGACTCATTTTCATGCATTTTAAACAATTGAAACTGGTTAGTTAATATGGAAATTTTAGTCTGTTTAACTTTTCTTGTTCCTTCATGAGTTACTTGCAAAGTTTTCCAGGTTTTAAATGCAGACTTACAAGCAGAGACTCTATTAAACTCATTCCTATCTAGTGAACAAAATAGTATATTCATAGCCTTAGAATTGTTTTGTGCAACCATCTTTTGCTCAGTAGTCCACTGGGCAAAATTAGTAGTTGGTTCAACATATTCAATATGTGTCATATTCCAAGTATATAAACTTATGGATTGTAAATAAATTTTCATCCTACATGCCCAATATGCATAATTACTGCCATTAAAAAGTGGTGGTCTGACAGTAGACTGACCTTCTACAAATGAAATAGTGTTAGTGCTTGTGTTGACAGAAGTAGTGGTGACAGGAGTGACATTATTAGTGTGTTGTGCCATTAAAACTTTTCAAAATTTCAGATTATGAAAATAATGAAAACCAATGCTCTGATACCAATTGTTGGGGATGATTAAGGATCTTAAGGCAGAAATAACACTAGAGGGGTGGTGAATAGTGTTTTAAAGAATATATGAACTATATGACTAAATTAAAACTTTCAACACAAATCTAAACAGAATTCTAACACAAAATGATCACAGAACATATAACAAATGCAAATAGTAAAGTAAAGCAAGTAAAAGGAAAGAACACACCGGATTTTATACTGGTTCGAAATCCTCCTACATCCAGTCCTGCACCAAGGCAATATCCTTGTACAGATTTTTATAAGCCAATATCCAAATTACAACCCTCGATTTAAAAGGCCTTGAGGAACCCTCCTATCTCCGAGTCTAGGGTAAACTCGCTTGATTTGCGGGACACAAGATCACCCTAATACTTCTTAATAACAATCCTTTTGAATGGATAGACTCTATGGACTTTTTGAATACAAATTAATCCTATAACTTTAAATAGCACTTTAATCTTTAGTAGAATGATGGAGAATCAAATAGAGAGAGTATCTAATGATTTCCTATTGAGAATTTGGCAGAATGATGGCACGATCTTGAAAATATGGAGTTTAGAATGGTGGAGAAGAAAGATCGAAGAAAATAAGAAAGTAGTTATTAAAAAATTTGTTTTGGAAGCTTTTATATAGATGCACAACAGTCATAACCATTGGCGAAAGGTTTTCGAACGAATGGACACTTCTTTTGAAAATTGAATTTTGAATCCAATTGTCACCATGTCGACATGGGGTATCCCCTTATGTCGACATCGCTTAGTTCAAAATTATAGAGATGTTGTTTTGTAAAGACAATTGAATTTAAAACAAGTTGAAACTTCTCTGAAGCAAAGTAAAGTGTTTAAACAATATTTTGAGATAGAGAATGAATATAAATATTATTATAAATATATATATATATAATTGATATAGACCGTCAATTATATAAGTAATATTTAAAATCGGAATAAGTTTTGATGTTTTAAAAAAATAGAAGTTTTTTAAAATCAGAATAGAGGAATATTTCAAGGCTAAAAACAAAATTTGAAAATATTTTTGAAAACATGATTTTGAAAGCTAAAACATTTTGAAAACAGATCTAAAATCATTTTGAAAATCTATTCAAACTGAAATTGCAAAAACCTTCCTACAGAGCTCCTCCATAAGACTCGAGAACTTGTACAAAGTAGTTTAAATTATTTTGATTTTCGTGGGTTTGTAAGCCACTTTTCGTAGGTTTGTAAGCTACTTGTCGTGGGTTTGTAAGCCACTGGTTTCAATAGAAATTGGGTTCCATCCCAAAAGAAATTGGAAGAAAGATGAGAGTGCTATTATGAAGTTTTATCAAAATACTAGACACTTATCTTGAGATCTTGAAATCTTGGTTCTCTAGAGTCTTGAATCTTGAATCTCTAATCTTCATCTTGATGCTTGAGTCTTTATACTGATCAGTCTTTGATGATACCTACATATACTTCCTATATACATATATATATATATATATATGGAAATGTTAGTATATATTTTATAAAGTAAAGTATAATAACTATATAAGGTTGTTGTCATCGAAACATCATCAACTCAGTTCCTAACAACACACAGTTAGGCACACCCAAATATGTATAGACACACACTGATTTTTTTCTGCATTCATCTCATACATACGTCAGTGATGACTAAAACAAAATACATGCAAAGTTGTATGCGCCCTAGAAACAAAATATAGCAGGAAATAAGAATCTGAGATTCTCTCAAGCAACGAACCAAAACATAATGAAAATAGACTACACATAGATATGTGAGTATTTTTACTCATATGAAGAAGATATGCTCCCTTCACACTAGCAAACACAAGCCCAAACCTAACCAACCATAAAATAAAACTGGATTCGCTTCACCAAATATATACGGTTGCATGTGGAGATCAACATATTAGAAATTTATGAATTTAAATAATTTATTCAATTTTTTCTTGAACATAGAAGTGGGAAATGTAATTGATAATCTTGTACAGGAAGGTAGAATGTGATGAAAAATGTGCACGGATACTTAGTGAAGGGGAGAATATAGAAAATTATAGAAAGAGAAGAGGATAGAAAATGAGTTTGGAATTATATAATTTTTTAGGCTTGGTTAAATAGGTTTTGGGTTTAAGATAAAAAATTAATTATATACACACACTCATTCATTTTTTTAATGATATTTCATATACAACATGTCACTGGGACAACGTATCACATGTCAATAAACGTTCGAATCATGCTACACAAGTTTCAAAGTTGTGACCTCTCACATCAAAACCAAATTACTTAACCACTTGGACAATGGTGTTTGTCCTCATTCTCTTTTATTTATAATCCAAATTTCTATTTGTTTCAAATGAATACAATTACATTTTAAATTACTTCTTTCACGACTTGTATTATATTCTAATGACATCATGATAAAAATTTACTTTCCACATTTTATCTTATACTAAATTTAATTATTACATTTTCACAATCAAATCCTTTTTTTAAAACAATTCGAAAACCATTTTCCAAATAAAATCTCCTAATTCTTATTTAATTAACAAAACTACTATCATTAACTTAAATTAATTGCCCTCTAAAAATTGGGTTGTTACATTCTATCTCTAGATCTGATGCCCACTTCCGATATTGACTCCCCTATCACATCTCTTAAGAAGCGATTTGTTTATGCCTTGATTGATGATCCTCCTAGTGTCGAGCTAATTGCTTAGGAAATTGAAAATAAACTTTCAGACCTTAAGTTTGTTGTAGGGATGCTGGGACCTTGATGTATAAGGATACTAGCCTCTACTACCACTCTATGTGGAAAGTATTCTCAAAATGGTTTTTTGATGATGGAAAAGATGAGAGAGAGCATTTTTACAGACTCTTAGATGACGATTTGTTGCTCCACAATGATGGTGAGTTCGACAATAATAACGAAGTGAATTTAGCTCCAAAGGACTAGGATAGCAAGTTCATTTTACGTACTCTTGGGTATTGCCCTGATATTTTATATCAGTTCTGCCATTCCACCGGAGTTTAGATTCTTTTGTTATATCTTAGATGTCATATGATGATAAGCTCTCTTTTCATATTTTTGTGACATTGTTTATTATTTTTCAATTATGTCACGCATGTTGGCTTTATTTTTTTTACCTCATTATGCTATCAAGCTAGGCATGTTGGCTATGTGTTTATGTGTTGGGTGGCTCTCGGGCCATGGACTTTTGTATCTTTATTTATACTTATATATATTTAGTATGGATGTATGGTCCTTATGCTATACAACCTCTATATAAAATACATACATACATACATACACACACATGTATGTATGTATGTATGCATGCATGTATGTATGTTTGATCTAAGAATTTCTTTTTCTCTTCTTAAAACAAGAAAACAAATTCGAAAATTATTTAAAAATTTAAAGCAGAACCCTTTTATTTTAATTTTATATGAAAATTATTAATATACACACATATACATATACATATATTTTATATAAAAAAATTGTGCCGTGAGCTGAAGTACAAAAATAATTTTTTTAAAGCAACCTAAAATATTATGTATACTTATATTAAATATATATATAATTGTTTAGCATATATAAGTTTGAAGATTTTTTTATATTATAGATGGATATAATATAAAGGGAGCTTGCATAAATATATGATTTGAACTAGATTTTAAATGTGGAATTTTACCCTTTTAGTTATTCTGATTGTCGACACCTTGGCTGCTACGGTTCCCCTTCTTCGAACTTTGGGTTCTATGACCTTAACCATGCGATCAGTTTTGTATACAAGGCATCACCAATTTTCCATCAATGGAGGCTAGGTTTGCTTATGTGTGGACAGTATAAAGGGTGTGGATATTTATAGTCAACCAAAACATAAATATCTTGCACCTTTCTCTCCGGATCTGGAGACCATGTATCCAACCCCTCTTCCCCTTTGATTTAGCTGACCCCTCTTCAATCTAGGCTTTTCAAACTTCGATCATAATTAGTTTAACAACTGAATTAATTATTTAATTAATTTTTTAAGCCTTTGCCTTAAATAAATTAATATTTAACAATTTATGTATCTTTTTAATTTTTTAAGGCTTTAAATAAATAATTAAAATGCCATAAAATTCAATACAAAATTGTTACTAATTTATTTATTAACTTATAACTTTAATTTAGTTTTAAACCGATCTATTATAACCAAAAAGATGAACCTAAAATTGGGATAGAAAAAAGAAGCTATTGTAAGATTAGATGATGGGCTATTGCATAAGGGTTATCGCACCTGTTAAAGAAAGGTGCTAGCACAAGTCTAAAGAAGGGTTATCGCATGCATAAAAGATAGAAGCTATCGCAAGTTGAAAGAAGGGGTATCGCGTGTCTAAAAGATAGGAGCTATTGCAAGTCTCAAATGGTTGAGCAATCATAAATTTCAAATAGATGATCTGTCACATGTCTAAAGCATACTGGCTATCGCAAGTCTTAAATGGATGAGTTATAGCAAGTTTCAAATAGATGAGCTATCACATGTCTAAAGCAGATGTGTTATCACAAGTGTTGTCCAAATTTCTTACAAGAGTGATTAGACGATCAATACATCAAGGCCCAAAAAATACCTATATTAGCTAACACTCGATCGAGCCCAGTTCAAACTGACCAATGTTCAATTAGCTCCACTTAGCAAGTCCAACAAGCAAGTCATAGATGGGCTTGGGTTCCTATACCAGGCCCGACCTGGCATAAACCAAACTAACAAACTCACCTGATCAGACCCGACTTAAGCACGACTCATCTTTGGCCCAACTTCATCTTACCCCACCTCGACCGTCCCTAGGTAGCCCATCTTGTCATCCTATGAATGATGCGACATGTCTCTTGCAACTTAGTCCTTAGCAATATTCAGCTTCATTTAGCAAATCCAACAAGTCATAGATAGGCTAACCGGAATCCATGTGCCTAGCCCAGCTCAGTTTAGTTTGGCATGGTTACCTTATAAAACTTGACTTGGCTCAAAGCGACCCACCAATGGCCCGACTCTCTCAGCCCTCTATGACCGGTCCCAAGCAGCCCGTCTTATCACTATATCTCAGCTTGTTCCTTTATGATCCATCCTTAGTATATCCAGCTTCACTCAGTAGCCTTCGGTAACAAGCGATTAGCCGCTAAGCTTTTAATTCACCTTGCCGCCTGGTCAAGCAAGAGTAACCAACAAATTATATGACCAGTTATACTAGAAATTGTAGAATGTCTGCCATCATCATGCCTACTCTTGTAACTTGCCACCACATTAAATGTGCATTAAATGCAAAGCATGTGCCTGGTATGGAATGTTAGCTGGCTTGGTTCTTAGCAACATATTCCACTCTACCTTTATAGTTTTCCCATCAACCCATGTGACCAGAACGACAACCAAGAGCACTTCCTGCATGTTTTATTATGTGATCTTGGTCATTGATCATCCGTATCGATTCCCATAAATACCTCACACTATGCAACATCAAAAGGGTTGATTTTTATGCTTCAAATACACATTTCCAACAAGCAAATCCTCTCAAAGCTCTTAAATTTAGAATCAATGTTAACTAAACGATAATTTCCTTATTATCCTTTGGTAGTTATAAGAGATAAGCATAGTAAGAGGTCTTTATAGTGGACGTAGGCAAGCTTAGCCGAGCCACTCTATATCTTTGTGTCATTTAATTTAATTTACTTTTTTGTCGCCTTATTTTACAATTCAAGCCAAGAGTTAGCAAGTAAACTTTTCTTTCACAAATGCATTAGTCTAATTTTAAAGTTGGCTAATTTATTAGCTAACATTTAGATGCTAGAAGGAGGGCCTCCCGTTAAAGTTCTCACCTTTCTTCACTTCTTCTTCTCTAGACACTCTTTTCACGTTTCACCATTTCAAATCCTTGAAGTGAGAATAAGCTCATCAACTCTAATGACTATCCGACTAGCAGTGTACTATCGCCAGCGCTGCTTATCCCTCCATGGGCTCAGTAATGATTTATGGTGAACTGTGCTCTAAATCTTGACCAACGTAGGAACTCTAGCATGTGAGGTAAATGAACCGAGGACGAGGTTGGACACTCATACAACTATGACATTATTCCACTACCCCTCTAGAGATCAAGATAAATCCTCACCAACCTATTCTCCCCAATGCTTACGACCTTATGAACACCACCAAGGCTCGAGGTACGGTGGTGCCTGAAATCTCAACCGTGGGTGTTTATGCTCATCCAACAAGACAAGTTGTTCGTTGGCTTAGTCATATTATTAACATTGACCCGAGGATAGCCATGCATAGAGAAACAAGAGATCACTATTTTCCTTTTATAGAATAGTAGTTAGCTTTTAAACACCTTCGGATGGCAAATGGAGTTAGAGACTTATGGATGAAGTGTCTTAGCGGTGTGTAGCACCTTTAGTTTTTATGTAACATTAATCAGTATATTTAATTAGATAAATTAAATATAATAATATGATGTGTGGGGATAAGGAGAATGAGATTTGATAATTAATTGGATCAGACCTTAATTAATCAATTAATAAGATTGATTTAAACATAGAATAGGAGGGAGTTAATAAGGGGGGCAAATTAAAATAGTTCCTTACTTCATTCTAGAAATCCTTTCCTCCCTCATTCATTCTCGTGTTTCATTTCACAAACTCCAAACCAACATAAGAGGCATGCCATTACGAAGAAGATGAAATCTAAAGCATTTAAGGGAAAAGCTTAGAAAAACAATCAACAAAAAATCTCAATCTCTTTATCCCACCTAAGGTGGATGATTGTATCCATCTCACTTGTTTATGTTTGATTTTGGATCAAGCATGATATTCGAATTTTTTTGTTGATAATATATCATACTATGGTTAATTATATCATTGTTTGTTTGAATGATGATTTATTGGAATTATTTTATAGGTTTTAGAAGGTAAAAACCTAATTTTTGATCTTCAATCGACTTAAATTTTTTTATGATATATAAAATAATATTTTGAAGATGGGTTTTTAATTTCATAATTTTCAAGTTCAAATGAATATTTTTGAATTTCTTAAGATTAAAAAAGATTTTATTTCAGGTTTTAATATTAAAAGTAATTAAATAAATACTTTTGGCCCCAAAATTTTATATGTAAAAGAATATGGTAATTCTGATTTTTGGTGGTTTTTCCCAAGTGGTTATGAATTTATTTTTGTAGAAAGGATATTAATGAATATTAATAATATTATTATATACATGGGTTTGCAAGTTGTTTTGGGGAGGTAAAACTGACCTTCCAGCAAATTTCTGAAAAGAAAACGAAATGCAATTTGTTATTTAATAGAAAATTGACAAGTAACAAGAGTTGGTGGAAAGAATTAGCTTTAAAAAGAAACTAATCAGTTTATATCTGTTTACAAAAAATGCCATTGTAAATTTCGAAAACCCCATCCCTTTGTTAACGTGACATCTAAGAAAGCTGATATCTGGATAACTGTAATATAGTTATAGGAGGTATCGAATTTATAGGTTCGACATCTTTATCGGGGGATATATACGATATCTACTTGGTGGATATGCAATGTATCGATTTATATAAAAGGTCGGCATAAATTACTATAGGGGATCGATATCTCAAGGTTGTAGAGGCTCGACACATTAGGACTCGGGAACTTTGTATTGTTCTTTTAAAATTTCGACACCTTTTTCTTTTTTAAGGGTTTGGTATCCTCAGGTTTTAAAAGTCCGGCATCCCAAGTGTTTAAGGGTCAAACACCCTTTAGTGTTTAGAGGATCGATTTCCTCAACTGTTATAAACCTGACACCCTTTGTCACATGTTTATTCTACCTATATGTTTTTTGCGGCATTGATGCCATATAATTATAAATCAGACTCCTATGGTTTATAGGTGCGATGGCCTTATGTTTTGCAAACCGAAAGCAATGGTTTAAAGGCACGATAACCTATGTGTTTTATAAATTTGATAACCATATATTTTCGGCATTATAGCCATATTTTTCACAAATCAGAACGATTATTTTAGAGACTCGATATAGAGGCTTAATATCCTATTCTAGCGACATAGATGTCACCTGTTTAAAAATCAAATAGTTTTATTAAGGGGCCCGATAGGTTATATGTTTTAGAGGTTCGACAACCTTGTTTTTGATACTAAATGATTTCAAAGCTACTTGAAGATGGTTGTATTTTAGCACAGAATTTTGGCTAAGTATTGGGCTATGTTTTCCTTATTTTAAAGAAAGATTTTAAGAGGTTAATCATTTATAATGATAATTGTTTTCATGGAAATAAAATGGTATTTTATCCCAAAATTTTATATGAATTTTCTAAAGGAAACTAAGTAGTTTATGATGCCAATGATTATTAGTTGAACGTTTCTGAATAAATAGTGTTATATGTTCTTGTTACCATGTGATTAGTTATATTTATATGATCTGCATTGTCATACTATCATCATGGTGACCCCACATTATATCTTGGGGTGTAAGGGAAGAATTACCAGTTAGGTTGTCCCAGTAGTGGGTATGGTCAGACTTAATTCCTGAGTAAGTAGAATTGCATTTAGGAGATCAGATAGATCAACTGCGTTAAGATGCCATAAACTGATCAAAATGACATGATTTTTGATAGGTTCATAGTAATCCTAGGAAAACTATGATATCTGCGATGGATAGTCTACATGAAATAATAGATGGATAGTCCATATATTCTTGATAGGTTCATAATAACCCCAAGAAAACTATTATACATGTGATGGATAGTCCACATGACCCGAGACCAATAGTTCGTATGAAATGTGTGATTGATAGTCTACAAACCGGAGATGAATAGTCCATATAAGATGTGTAATGGATAGTCCACGTGGCTCGAGACAGATAGTCTATATGAGATGTGTGATGGGTAGTCCACATGAGCTGAGACAGATAGTCCATTTTATTCGAGATAGATAGTCCATTCGATTTGAGATAGATAGTCCACAGATTAGGGACGGATAGTCCATTTTATGAGATTGGGTAGATTGTGGGATTGCATAACTCTATAAAGATAGATTAATTAGACATACCCACATTGCATGCCTATATATGATTATATTACGAGGTTCTAACCAATGTGGTTGCAGGTGCATGATTTAGATTGCATATTTGGACAAGATACTAATGAAGGGAAAACCGTTATGTTCAGTGGCATGGTCTCACTGGATATCTATTTTGATGCGAGATGACATATTACTATCCACACTAGACATTTTGTCTGACTCAAAGTTTTTGTTTTTCCATCTAAACACTTGGGTACTCATTTCAGTAAGTTAGGAGTAGGAGTTTATTTCCACTTTATTGTTTAAAGCTATTGCTTTATTTGAATGGATGTAATGACCTGATTTATAACTGTCAAGTAGTTAGACTCTAATTACCCAAGAGGTTATCTTCATATGTCACTCTTGGAATATAATTTTAACTATTATTATATTTTTTCTGAACATAGAATCGAATGGATTATGTAATGGAATGCAATGAATATGAAAGTAATTAATGATATGAGTTTTGAAAATTTTAATATTCATATGCTCTTGATATTATACATACAATTAACTGATTTCATTTTGTTACTAAAAATTAATATTATGGATGAATGTTGCATATGTAGTGCTTAGTTTTGGATCTCAAAATGGAGGATATTATTACTTGGTATCTGAGCATAGCTTTATGTAAAATTTAAAAGATTTTAATGAAATTAAACTTAAAAGGTTTTGAAAACGTAATCCAAGTAAATGAAGGAATAAGATTGGGGTATGGGATAACGCTATGTAATGTACTTGCATTTGTTATATATATAAGTATGAGTTATTCCCTCTCCCTTATAATATTCTTCTGTGTCTTATTAATGCTCTTATGCATATTACAAGAAAGCAAGATATAGAAGCAGGAAACGGATGAGTGAATCTAGGTGGAGGAAACATCACAACAAATGGAAACGTTCGACTCAAGACGAGAAGGAATCCTAGTTGACAAGCAAATGCTAACGTGGGTGCTGGAACCCCACCAGTAGATATGGGGACTATGTACCATTTCTTCATGAATATGATGCAAGCTGGAGCTGCAAAGTGTTTGGCTAGTGGAAATGTTGCTAATGTAAGAGGAGCTAGTCCCGAGGTACCGGCTAGGAACAACTATGCTAAGTTGAGCCGGATTATACCAGTCTTAGAGGAAAGCCTTTTCTAGGAACGAAGAATGATATTGAAGTTGAGAATTGGTTGTTACAATGTGAAAGGATCTTTAATGACTTGACTGGCAACAACTATGCTAAGTCGAGCAGCGATTATACCAGTCTTAGAGAAAAGCCTTTCCTAGGAACGAAGTATGCTATTGAAGTTGAGAATCGGCTGTTGCATTGTGAAAGGTCTTTGCTGATTTGGATTTGAATGATGAGAAGAACAAAGGCATCTTGACAGTTGCAAGGAGCTATTTTCTATCGGTGGAATAGCATGGCGGTTGGAATACTAGAGGAGAACTTGAATTAGGCTTAGTTTAGAAGGAGATTTGAAGAAAGGTTCCTGTTTGAGATAGTGAAGCCAATTTTGTTTATGATGTTTGTAAAACTAAAGCAGGGAGAGATGTCGGTACCGGAGTTTGCAGCTAAGTTTGATGAGTTGGCCAGATACAGACATGCTACTATTAACACTGTAATCAAAAGGAATGAGAAGTTCTTTCAAGGATTGAAGCCTGAGATTGCCAGGGTATGCCGCATCTTAATGATCCATGTGATGTGGTAGTAGAAATGGAAATAAGGAACATGGAAATGCTCTCAACATTTGGGAAAGATGGGCCTATGCAGACTCAAGGTTTTCAAGGTAAGAAGAGAAAGTTCTTCCAAAAGAAGGGAACTCAGAAGGGTAAAGCTGCCAAGAAAGGGAAAGATGATATTGTTTATTATAAGTGTGATAACAAAGGGTGCTTTGCAAATGAGTGTCGATCTGATGATGCTAAATGGTTATGGGAAAGAAGAATGTGAAGTGTTTTATCTTCATTCAGGTGGGGCATGACCAGAATAAATGTCTAAAAGTGGTCAAGACTGATAAAGGAAAGGTTTTTGCTCTGAAGCCATCGGCTTCTAGACCAACCGCGAAGGAGAAAGAAAAGTTTGTGATGGGAGGTATGCTTTTGATTCATGACATGCATGCTAAAATATTATTTGATACTAGTGCATCACATTCTTTTATCTCGCATTGTTTGGTAGATAAGCTACGTCTAGAACCATCACACCTTATTACTTCCTTATGGGTTGCGAATCGGATAGGAGGTTATGCAACTCTTGGGATGAGATGTGACCATTTTGAAATTGAGTTATTAGGGTATACATTTGCCTGCTGTTTGAATGTATTTGATTTTGCAAGTTTTAGGGTTATTCTAAGTAGGATTGGTTAACCTGATATGATGCCAGAATATTTGCCAAGATAGGAAGATATCATTAAGGCACTCCAATAGCTGTGATTGAATTATATACTTGATAAAAAATCGAGTTCTGATGTATGTGCTTTATTGGGTGCAATGAAAGTGGAAGATGAGGTGGGGTTCTTAATGTTAAAGAGTATGCATATGTCTTTGGGCCAATTATAGGACTACCACGAAAAAGGATGTTGAGTTTTGAACAAATCTTGTACATGGAGTTGAACCTATAAGTAGACCGCCTAATAGAATGACACTACTGAGGTGAAAGAATTAAAGGTGTGACTTATGGACTTAGAAGGGAAGAATTTTATTAGACCAAGAGTTCGCCTTAGGGAGTGGCCACGCTATTTGTGAAGAAACCGGATGGGTCATTGAGGATATATACTTATTATCGTAAGTTGAATGAGAAGACTATAAAGAATTAGTTTTCTTTTCCAAGAATAGAAGATTTATTTAATCAATTGAGTGGATGAAAAGTATTTTCCAATTGGATTTAGTGATAGGATTCCATCAATTGAGAGTGGTGGAGAATAGTATTTCTTTGGCAGCATTATAAACGGGGTATGGTTCGTAATAATGGATGGTCATGCCCTTTGGACTGAATAATGAGCTTGTTTCTTTGTGGATTTGGTAAACTTAATTTTCCTAGAGCATTTGGACAGATAAGTGTTAGTGTTTATAGATGATATTCTGATATATTCTAAGATTGCGAGAGATCATGAGACTTACATTAAGATCGTGCTTGAAACGTTGAGATGGCATCAACGGAAAGAGAAGTTTTCAAAATGTCATTTTTGGAAGAGAGAAGAATTTTCTTGGTCACGTAGTTTTAGAAGAAGAGTTATCTGTGGATCCAATTAAGATTGAAGCTGTAAAAAATTGGAAGAGACCCGATACGTGACCGAGATAAAGAGTTTTCTTGGACTAGTTAGCTATTACCAAAGATTTATCAAGGATTTCTCTTGGATAGCAGCACCCATGACCAAACTAACAAGGAAGGACGTAAATTATGTTTGGACTGATAAATGTGAGGAAGCATTCTTGAAGCTGAAACATTTATTGATCAATGTATCCATGTTAGTTGTGCTAGATGGGAATCAGGATTAGGTGGTGTATACTGATGCATATGGAACAAGATTAGGAGCTGTGTTGATGCAAAGAGGTAAAGTGATTGCCTACGCTTCTTGCCAGCTTAGACCATATGAAGTTGGATATCTGGCTCATGTTTTAGAGTTATCTACGATGACTTTTTCTTTGAAAGTATGGAGATACTATCTTTTAGGAGAAAGATTTGATTTATTCACGGATCATAAGTCTTTGAAGTATTTATTCACTCAGACAGAGTTGGATATAAGATACCAAAAGTGGCTAGAGTTTTCGACAACCTATGATTTTGAAATTAAGTATAAGCCAAGGAAAGGAAACAAAGTAATAGATGCATTTAGCAGAAAACATCATAATGTGGTATTAGCAATGTTGTTAGAATGGAAGGATTTAGAAACATCGACTACATATAGTATGTGATTAAGGTTGATAGCTAGTTCTAGTCGGAATACTGCGATGTTGTCATGGTTGGAAGTATGACCAGTAATGATCGAAAGAATTGCTTCTAAGCAAGAGATTATCCATTACTAGATGAACGGATCAGAAGGCTTGAAGTAGGAACTGAGATTGATGATTTGAAAGGTTTTAGTCATGACCAGAATGGATGGTTAAGGAAGAAGGGACGGTTGTGTGTTTCATATGTTTGCGACCTAAGGAAGGAAGTTCTTAGGTAGTGTCATCGATCGAAGTTTACTATTCATCCTGGAGGAAATAAGATGTATTAGGATATGGAGGGAAGTCTCTTCTGGAAAGGAATGAAAAGAGATGTAGGATTACGAATAAAATAATGTGTGAATTGTTAGCAAGTAAAAGACAAGCATCAGAAGCCAAATTGGTTGCTTCAACCATTTGAAGAGCTACTTTGGAAATGGGATTCTATATCCATAGATTTTATCGATGGGTTGCTAAGGTTGAATAGGAAAAAAGAAAATATTTGGAATGTAGTAGATATACTGACTAAGAGTGCACATTTTATTCCCATTAAGTGGAAAAGGACGACACCTACTTTGGTGAAGTTGTTCATGAAGAATATTGTAAGACTGGATGGGATTCCTAGTAGTATAATCAGTGACAGAGATACTTTATTAACTAGTGAATTCTAGAAGAGTATGCAAAATGTTTTAGGTACCAAGTTGAAGATTAGTACCGCTTATCACCCACATACAAAAGGGCAGATAGAAAGAGCCAAGAAGGTACTTGAAGATTTACTGAGAGCATATATAATATATTTTGGAGAGTCATGGGATGGGAAGATCGTTTGTACTTAGTTTAGTTTTCTTATAATAATAGCTATCTAACTAGTGTATGAATGACGCCTTTTGAAGCTTTGTATGGAAGGCCATGCAAATCACTAGCTTGTTGGCTAGAAAAGGGGATATATTGATTCTTGGTCTAGATATGGTGAGAGAAGCTAAAGAAAAGATCGAGTTTTTCCGAGCAACGACGAAGGAAGCTCAGCCTAGGAAGAAAAGTTACGCAGATAAGAGGCTTAAGGATATAGAGTTCTTGATTGGAGGACATGATTTTGTTATACTGTCGTAGATGAAGGGTTTGGTAAAAGTTGGAAGTACATAAAATTAGCACCGAGATAAGTTGATCCATTTTCTACCATAGAAAGGAATAGGAAACTTTCTTATCAGATAGAGTACCGAATAGTTTGGTAGGAGTCCATAATGTTTTTCATGTTCTTATCTTAAAAAATGTGTTCATGATCCAGAGACTACTATCACACCAACTTTATTGAAAGATTTAGTAGTGGAAACTTTTGTTAGACAAGAATTTCATGTTATATTAAGAGATAAGAATAAGTCGGAAACAAGGAAGTCAAGTTACTGAAAGTTTAGTGGAGTGTCAATGGAAAAGACTATACTTGGGAGACAGAAGACAAGATTAGAGATACTTACCCTATGTTGTTTTGATGGCATGTTCTATATTTTTCATATACACCTTATGCTAGCAGGATATACTAGTATTGTTGTTCTATTTTTATCACACATGTTTGCATGATTGATATGCTTGTTATTTTCCCTATTGTAATTTTAAGGACGAAATTCTTTAAGGAGGGAGCCTATAACACCCCTTATTTTTTTGTAACATATTCAAGGGATATAATTAGATAAATTAAATAGAAAAATGTGATGTGTGGGGATAGAGAGAATGAGGTTTGATAATTAATTGGGTCAGATCATAACTAATCTATTAATAAGATTGATTTAAACATAGAATAGAAGAGAGTTAATAAGAGGGTCAAATTGGGAATAGTTCCTTACTTCATTCCTAAAACTCTTTCCTTCCTCATTCATTCTCATTTTTCATTTTACAAACTCGAAGTCAACATAAGAGGTCGACCACCAAGAAGAGGAAACCTAAAGCATTCAAGGGAAAAGCTTAGGTAAAACAATCAATAGTAAATCTCAATCTCTTTATCTAATCTAAGGTGAATAATAGTATCCATCTCACTTTTTTATGTTTGATTTCGGATCTAGATGA
Organism: Allium cepa; assembly: GCA_030765085.1. Classification (NCBI taxonomy): domain Eukaryota; kingdom Viridiplantae; phylum Streptophyta; class Magnoliopsida; order Asparagales; family Amaryllidaceae; genus Allium; species Allium cepa. Next base: position 891,043,868 of record CM060929.1, read on the forward strand.
TTTTTGAATTATTCTTTTGATAATATATCATGCTATTATATCATTGTTTGGTTGAATCATGACTTATTGGAATTATTATGGAATTATTTTATGGGGTTTAGAAGGTATAACCTAATTTTAATCTCCAATCGATGTGAAATTTTGATATGACGTATACATTGTTCTAGAGGTGGGTTTTCAATTTCATAAATTTCCAAGTTCATATGAATATTTTATGAATTTCCTAAGATGGAAAGGGGGTTTATTTTGGGTTTTAATTACTAAAAATTATTAAATAAATATTTAGGCCTTGAAAATTTATATATGTAAAAGAACATGGTAAATTTTGATTTTTAGTGATTTTTCCTAAGTGGTTATGTTTTTATGTAATTTTTATTCTAGAAGGTTTATCAATTAATAATAATATTATGTACATGGGTTTACAAGTTGTTTTGGGAAGGTAAACTGACCTACCAGTAAATTTCTGAAAAGAAAATAAAAATTATATTATCCAACAGAAAATTAACAAGGGAAAAGAGATGGTGGAAAGAATTAGCTTTAAAAGGAAACAAATCGATTTGATAATTATTTACAAAAAAACGTCATTGTAGACATTCAACACTCACGTTCCTTTGTTATGCGACATCTATGAAATTCAATATCTGGAATAACTATATGATAGTTGTAGAAGGTATTGAATTTATAGATTCGACATCCATATGGGGGATGCATACGATATCTATTTAGTGGATATGTGATATATCGATTTATAAAGAAGTTCTGCATCAATTACTGTAGGGGTTCGATATCTCAAGGTTGAAGAGACTCGGCCCCCTAGGATTTTAGGACCCTATATTGTTCTTTTAAAGTTTAACACCTTTTCCTATTTTAAGGGTTCGATTCCCTCAAGTTTTTAAAATTCGGAATCCCAAGTGTTTAAGGGAGTGACACCTTTTAGTGTTTGGAGGATCGATATCCTCAACTATTTTAAACTCGATACCCCATGTCAACTATTTATTCCACCTCTATGTTTTTGCGACATTGATGCCATATGATTATAAATCCAACACCTATGATTTATATGCGCAATGGCCTTATGTTTTGCAAACTAAAATCTATTGTTTAAAGGTACATTAGCTGATGTATTTTAGAAATTCGATAACCATATATTTTTGGCATTATAGCCATATGTTTCACAAATCAAAATGATTTTTTTAAAGGCTCAATATGGAGGTTCAATATTCTATTCTAGTAGCATAGATGTTGAATGTTTAAAAAGCATATAGTTTTATTTAGTGGCCCGATAAGCCATATGCTTTAGAGGTTCGACAACCTCTATTTGAACATGGTTGTATTTTGGAATAGGATTTTGGCTATGTATTAGGCTATGTTTTCCTTGTTTCAAAGAAATATTTTAAGTGGTTAATCATTTATAGCGATAATTGTTTTCAACAAAATAAAATGGTATTATAGCCCAAAGTTTTATATGAATTTTCCTAAGGAAATTATTGCTTTAGATTAAGTAAGTTTTTGATGCCAATGATTGTTGATTGAACATATTAGAATAAATAATACTATATGTTCTTGTTACATGTGATTAGTTATATTTATATGATTTGCATTGTCACACTCATATCATCGTGATTCGACATTATATCTTAGGGTGCAAGAGTAGAATTACTAGTTAGTTTTTTCCAGTAGTGAGTATGGCCAGAATTAACACCTGAGTGAGTTGAATTACATCTAGGAGATCGGATGGATCCATTGCACTAGGATGTCTTAAACTGATCAAAAGAATGTGATTTTTGATGGGTTCATGGTAATCCTAGGAAAACTATGATATGTACGATGGATAATCCACATGATATTTGAGACTTTTAGTCCACATGATTCATGATAGGTTCATGGTGACCTAAGGAAAACTATTATATGTGTGATAGATTGTGATAACCCAGATTTTTAGACCTCTATTAATTGGTAATTAACAGGATTAAATTTATCAAATACTGATTTGTGAGTTGAACAAATAAAATTATGATAACTAAAATATTCGAAAATGATAAGTCTTATGATAATAAATAAATAAATATATATATTTACGCAAACCTTATAATATTGAAAATTATAAGTGTGTGTGTGTGTGTATTATAATTAGAATACAACATAGTGTGTGTGTGTGTGTGTGTGTTATAATTGGGAGGTTATGTTTTGAATTTAATATAAGAATTTTCAAAATCTATTTCAACTTAAATTTTATATATTTTATTTTAAAAAAAAACTAAAGACAAATATTTATTAATTAAAGTTTGATAGTTAAAATGAGATTTAACAAAAGGGTTTATTATGCTTTCTTTTTAAATTTACAAGTACTAATTATGATTTGTATATAAAAATACAAACATAGATTAATAAAAATAAATGGGATTTAAAACTCTAATTTTAAAATCAATATTTCTATATATGATTACTTATTAGTGTATAATTTGTTTTCTTTAAAGATTATATAAATATTAAGAAAAAGGAAGAGTTTAAATATAAACACATAAAACATATATAAATATAAAAAACTAATTGAAAATATAATATAAAAAGTGTATAAAAACATATTAAAACATAAATTCATGTGAAAATACAAATGTAAGCTAATTATTGCATGCAATTAACAATTGTAGGCTAATTTAACAAGTGTCGCATTTTTCTATTATTTTCTTTTCATTTTTAAATAAATATAACTTGGCTATATATATCTCTACCTCTACTCTCTCTTTTCTTTTCTATCTTATTTTTTTCAAATCAAAAGCTAAACAAAATCAAAACCTTTTTCAACGTTTTCAACCTGATCAAAGTAAGTAGATTCAAGATCAGTTCAAAATAAAGAAAACCAACTTCCAGTTCAAAATCAAAAGCATTTTCCAGATTCTCAAAATAAAGCCTTCTCTATTTAACAAATACATGTGCGTAAGCTACGTTTTAAAACTTGAATCTGGGTTGAATGTGATAAATTATTGATATAATGTTGTAAGAAATGCTTGCATGTGTGTGTGTCTATATGCATGTCTGTACATATGAATATATAACCTCTGTTCAAGGTTACAGTGTTTGAAACCAAACTCAAAAAAAAATCAAAATCTCTTCACCTATCCTCCTGTAGGCTTCAATGTTTAAACCAAATGTGTTTGAATCAACATGATTTAAATTTTAAAAATGCTTTTAAGCATAAATAATAAGTGGATTTGCTGGAAATTGGAAAATATAGGAAAACTCAATATATGTTGGAAATTCAAGCATCATGATTTCTAGTTTCAATTATATTATCTAAAACATTTTCGAAAACGACGATTTTTAAAAGTGGAATCATGAATTTTAAGTGTGTTTTCATGGAGAACTTGCGAGTTGAACGGAAATGGGTTTAGTGGCAAGTTCTGGTGATCGCAGTAATGATGGATCTCATGATCATAGCTAGAGCATGTTTGGTGATCGGGGATCATCAGAAAAATACTCGATGAATTTATAATTCATCGAGGCAGCGGTGCGACATCGATTTAGGGTTTTAACCCAGTTTCTGGTCGATCCTATTCTCGAAGCATTCTGTCGTCAATGGCGAATCGGACTTGACCGGGGCAAGTGGAATCGAAACGTGGGTCTTTGATGAAGGGATGAACGTGATGGCGAGGTATCAGATGGTCGGGATCGACAAGGCGAGTCGATTTTGTTGATCGAAGTTTGGGCTCAGCGTTGTGTTGAGTAGCTCGATCTCGAGTTTGTCGTCGATTCAACATTCTAGGTGGTCTGAGGGTTCGAGTAGATGGTCTTCAACGTGTTGAAGGTGGCGAGGTCGATCGGAGTTGGTCGGAACTCCTTTGCACGTGCACGAGATATCAGGCTTGGGTTTGTTTGCTGGTGAATTTGAGAATGTGTTGTCTCGAGTTTTGTCTCGGGAAGATGAAGCTTTGGCTCGGGTTAGCATACGAGATGTTTGTGAGGGTTTTACTGTTATTTAAATTTAAACCTAAAACAAAAGGAAAAAATGGCTCGGTAATAACTCGGGAGATTTTGTTTTGGACTCGAGGTGTCACTCGGGATTGTCTCGGGTATAAAAAGTTACAGTTTTAAACTTTAAACAAATTAAGTTTAAATTAATTTCTAAATTTATTCTTTTAAAAATAATATTTATTTATTACGTATGGGATTAGTTTGAGGTTTGAAAGTAAATGATTTAAGTGATTAAGTTTAAATTAATTAATTATGTAATCATTACTTATAATAAATTTTTAATTTATTTTAAATAAACTTAATAACGTAATTAAGAAGTTAACTAAGAAGAGATGTTTTGATTGTTAATTAACTTAAAAGTTTAAGTTAATTTATTTGTTAATGATAATTAATTCCAAGGTTTATTAAATAAAGATTTGTAATGATAATTAAGTAATTAATTAAAATAATGGTTTATCTTTTAATTAATTAAAGTCTTAAGTAATTAAAGATTGATTAATTAATGACAGCAATTAGTGGATAATTAATTAATAATAAAGGATAGTTAATTAATAAGTAAAGGTTAATAAATTGATAATTAAATTATAATTAATCAATAATTAAAGGATTGATTAATTAATAATTAAGGATAACTAATCATTAATTAAAGGATAATTAATTTATGTAACTAAAGGGTAATTGCTTAATGAAAATTAATTAAGGGATAATTCATTAATTAATGTAATTAAAGGATCATTAATTAGTGTGATTAATTAATGTAAGTAATTAAAGATTAATTAATGTGAATGATTAAATTGATTAAAGAATAATTAATTAATTTCAATAATTGATTAGATGGTTTAATTAATGTTAGTTAAGCAGGATTTAAAGGAAATTAATTTATTTTGTGTTAATTAAATTTATTAGAATTGGGTGACAAATCAATCTTGCTTATGGATGATTAAAATTGTATTGAATGTTTGAATTATTATCTTTAGTCCGATAAAATTTTAATATTCTATGATATGATATGTTTGGGTTGAACTTTGATAATGTGGGGTATTTATTGGTGATGTATTGCTATGTATTGACATTATGTATTTAAGATTGAATCATATTAACTTACACAACTAGGATTAAAGATGACATCGGATTCGTAGGGACCGGGGTCGGGTATCAGCAAATACTTGAAACCACTTCGATTAGTAACTACAATAATTCTTTATAGATTAGAGTTAGAATCAAATAGGCTGGACTGAAATAAATTAAATAACACGACCATTTAACTGAGCAATAGTTCTTAAATATTGTTTTGTAATAAGTACTGATTATAAACAAGATAAGAACTCGTAGTGAGATACAAGATACCCGAGATTTCAATTAAGTTTCATAACTTGGTGTTTTCAAATTATATGGGTTTACTCACGCTAGTTTCCAGCCCGACCTAGGTGTTACTTTATTGTAATGCTCAGGTCAAACCGAGTATTACAAAATTTCAAGTTAGGACATTCTGGAGCTCAGGAGGTGAGCTGGATGGCAGGAACGTATGGAGTTTATCTCGTTGTGTATTGGAGTTGTTTGATTATTTTCTAGGATAAGTTAATTATAACTGTCCAGTTTATGTGTGAATGGTTGTAACTCTGATGTATTGTATGTAAATTAACAAATACAGCTTTTCTTTGTACAAATGCTGTTGCGTGATATTATATTTTGATCCGTTGCGAATGTAAGATTCTGTTTTTTGTTTTCTGTTTCTTCTTCTACCTCTTTTCTTCTTAACCCAAACAAATATGGCATTTCTGGCATTCGGATGCACGGCACTTCTACAATTAACGTATTAGTGTCAAATTTTCGGGTTTGAAAATTTTGGATTGTTACATTGTGGTATCAGAGCTGAAGGTTAAGCGAGAACCTTGGCTCTGGTGGGTTTACTCATTAAGGATAGGGTTAGTAGTACCCTAGAATGAGTTGAATGTATTATATATGAAGGCGTATTTGTTATTTTCTTATATAAAATTTTAAAAACAATTTTAAAATTAGTTTTTATATAAGCTTATATTTTGGTATATAAAGCAATAATTTTTATAATTATTATATATATTAAGATAATTGGTTAATGGTTAGTGTGTCTAATAATGGGGTGTTAAGGCAACAATTTAGATTAGTATGACTTATAAAATGGATTTAAATTATGAAGTTTTAAAATCTAAATCTAGAAAAATTTTGGAATTTGTTTCAAAGTATTAAAATAAATAATAAATAGTATTATTTACAATGTATTTGAATGAAGAAATCTTGTTTTAAATACGAGTTGTTTTGAAAATTTTAAAGAACATTTGCTTTAAAATCACAGGTGGTTTAAATTTGGAAGTATGACTTGGTGGGCTAAGAAAATGAACATATATATAATTAGATATACACAATATCAAGTTGATTGGAAGTAAACATTAGGTGTTGAGTTTTGAATTTTCCCTGAAATGTGATAAGTTTTTGAACTTATAAGTGTGAAGGGATATTGATAAGAAGTTTAAAATTTGAAATGGAAAATTAAAAAGTTAAATAAGTTTAACAAACAACCTGAATTGGAAATGGATGCTCTTGATGGATGTTTTAGATAATTTGAATGTTTATTTACTTTGACTTATCATGATACCATCATGTTGTTACTAATAATTTGTGAAACTATGAATTAGATTGTTTAAAATGAATTAAGAAATGGATTGAGATAATATATATCCATTACTGAAATTAATTGGAAATAAAACTTTAATTGAAATTATTTAAATGATTTCATTTTTAGAAATAAAATAGAAAATTATGATAATGTAATCATCTTGAACTTAAGATTTAGATGTTAAAAATGAACTTGCAAAATGAAATTGTTTAAGAATTGGTTTCTAAGTTAGAAGTTAAAATTGGGTAATAAATTGGATTCTGAACATTAAATTGTTTAAAGACTTAGGCTGTTAAATTAAAAGTAAAGGTTAATTTGTTTTAAGGAGATTAAATCAACATTTGAAAATTTAACTCGAATTTATGTAATTCGAGATGGTTTAAAGTTGAAATTGGAATTGAAATTAGTTCAAATTGAATTTGATTTGAATTAATTGAAATTGTGATTAAAGTTGAATAAGTTTAAATTCAAAATGGGAATTGATTTGAATTTGCGATAGGAATTGAAGATTTTTAATTTGAATTGAAACTGAATCAATTTAAATGGAAGTGGAAATTTAAATTGAATTGATTGGAATGGGAGAATAGGAAGTTGAATAGTTTGGCTTTGGACTATTTTCAAAATAAATTGTTTTAATATAAACTTTCTTAAAACTATTTACTATACAATCATTCTTTTTAAAACCCAAACTATCTTATACTTATTTTACAACTATATTTGGAACTTTTTAACTATTTCACAAAATTTTACAACTGTTTTATAAACTAATTACTATTTTACAACTATTTGCAACTATCTAACTATTCTACAACTATTTAACAATTTTACAACTATTTTAACTATTCTGCTGCTATTTATAACTAATAATTACTTTACAGCTACTTATCTATTTTAAACTTTTTCGAGCTATTTTCTAAATTCAAGTTGGTCAGAATGCAAACTGTTTATAATTGAATACAATGGAGACAAGAATTGAAGTGGTAACCCATATGGAAATTGAAGCAATTGTGAAGAAGTGGATAGAAATGAAGGTAAACAAAAGGGAATAGAAAATCAAAATGAATGAGAAGTAAAAGGAAATTGATTTAGATGATAATCAATGAGGGTAAATACGTAGGATGTACATATATTATTCTATTCGCATTACGATTTGATCCAAATTCGAGCGTAGAATTTCAAGATAATATATTGATCCGAGTTGGGATTTTTCACTCGATTTTTGACGGCGAATCTGGATATAGATTTTTAATTGATTCTGGAAATTCTCTGTCATAATTATGGCTAAGCAAGGAGAGTGACAGTTTCTGATCAAGCAAACAGATCTAAGTCTGCACTAGGAAGTCTGGTGGACGATACTAGTTCGAAAGTGAAATTGTGTGATCGAGTGAGCAATCAGATTTAATATAGCGTATGGATGATATATGTACATCGTACGTGCTTGAATGGAATTGATATTGGAAATTTTGAAAAGGAATGTAAAATGATTTTTGAAATAAAAATATATTTTGAGAAATATTAATGAATAAAAGTGAAAGTTTGATATTTCTATGATTGAAATTCACTGTATGAAAGTAAGTAATATGGTAAACAACTTTGTGAGGGAAATCAAAAAGTACTATTTGATTTGGCATAAATGATATATATATATATATATATATATATATATATTTTATATATATGATAAACTCCCCTTGTTGAATCTATAGCAAGAAGAAAAGATTTTTGAAAAGATTTAAAGTATAAAAGGGAATTTATATAAGCATGAAGTGATCCAAGATTTTTCAAGATTATATGTATCTATATATATATATAAATGATTTTATGAGAATGATCTTGGAAAAAGGTTTTAGAACCTATGGATTTTGGAAAAGACTTTTGATTTTTGGGAAAAATCAATTTTGGGAATTTGGAAAGCCAAGCTTGGAACTATCGATTTGAGATATCGATTTTTTGTAAAGGAGATTTTATGTGAATTATAAAGAGTATGATTTGAAAGATTCTATATGTGCGTAATATAAAGTTCTTTGAGATTGGCTCTAGGGAAAAAGACGCTCCCATGAAATGAACTTCATAGGAGATCCACGGGGTGGTTCTGCCTTGATCCCTAAGTGGGGTGCTAACTTTGATCCTGGAAGGAAGTCCGGACAAACTGAAGTTCCTGAGAATTGTGTGCGTAGCGAAAGTCGAGGGTGCTGATGCCTACAGAGACATTTGGTTATGTTGTGACGATCTACTGCGGACCATAGCGAAAGTCGTGTGGTAGTGAGTGCCTACGATCTACGTTTGATTTCGCCAGGAGTGCGACCTAACATTGGTAGACTGCGATCTATGAAGACATAGCGAAAGTCATGTGGCAGTGAGTGCATACAGGCTAAATTGGGACTCGACTGATGTTGTTTGTGATCTATGTGGGAGAGGTGAAGTTTCATTTGGCAGCGAAATTTGAGGACGTTGATGCCTACAGTTACATGGGTTTTTGCCGCGATGGCAACGTAACCCCGATGTATCTGCGATCTGTAGCGGGTTCCATGGTGTAATCGAGGGGTGCGGAGGCCTACAGCTTTCTATGGTTTTGCCGGGATGGCGACGTAATCATCAGATTAAATGCGACCATGGAGTGGGTGATGATTTCCAGAGCATTCTCACCAAAAATGTTTTCTACATTTTCAAAAATGTTTTCTATATTTTCACGAAAGTTTTCAAAAATGCTTTCCAAATATTTTCACTGGGTGTTGAAAACGGGTTTACCAAGTACTTATAAATTTTCAGTCCTACGCCTGATCAACGTATGACCGAATTTCTATGAAAACGAGGATGGACTTGTTGAGACATCGAGTTCTAAAAAGTATTTTTATAAAAACTATTTTGATAATATTATATAGATTTTAAAGTGCTTTAAAAATTTTAAATAAAAAGGGTTTATAGTTAAAAAATGTTCAAGGAGTAATTTAACTAATAATAAGCATTTTAATAATTCTGACTTTGTTCCTTTTCGAGGACGAAAATATTCAAAGGGGAGAGGAATGTGATAACCCAGATTTTTAGACCTCTGTTAATTGGTAATTAACATGATTAAATTTATTAAATACCGATTTGTGAGTTGAACAAATAAAATTCTGATAACTAAAATATCTGGAAATGATAAATCTTATGATATATATATATATATGCGCATACCTTATAATATTGAAAATTATAAGTGTGTGTATATATATTATAATTAGAATACAATGTAGTGTGTGTGTGTGTGTATAAATATATATTATAACTGGGAGGTTATGTTTTGAATTTAATATAATAATTTTCAAAAACCGTTTCAAGTTAAATTTCATATATTTAGAAAAAACCCCTAAATATAAATAGTTATTAATTAAAGTATGATAGTTAAAACGAGATTTAACAAAAGGGTTTATTACGCTTTCTTTTTAAATATATATGTACTAATTATGATTTTTATATAAAAACATAAACATAGATTAATAAAAATAAATAGGATTTAAAACTCTATTTATTTAAAACTAGTATTTGTATATATGATTATTTATTAGTGTATAATTTGTTTTCTTTAAAGATTATATAAATATTAAGAAAAAGGAAGAGTTTAAATATAAAAACATAAAACATATATTAATACAAAGACTAATTGAAAATATAATATAAAAATGTTAAGCTAATTATTACATGCAATTAACAAGTGTAGGCTAATTTAACAAGTGTCACATTATTTTATTATTTTCTTTTCATTTTTAAATAGATATAACTTCTCTATATATATATATCTCTACCTCTACTCTCTCTTTTCTTTTCTATCTTATTTTTTTCAAATCAAAAATTAAAGAAAAATCAAAACCTATTTCAATGATTTCAACCAGATCAAAGTAAGTAGATTCAAGATCAATTCAAAACAAAGCAAACCAACTTCCAGTTCAAAATCAAAAGCATTTTCCAAATTCTCAAAATAAAGCCTTCTCTGTTCAACAAATACAGGTGAGTAAGAAACTGTTTTAAAACTTGAATCTGGGTTGAATCTTGATGCATGTGATAAATGATTGATATAATGTTGTGAGAAATGCTTGCATATATATAAATATGAAGTGTGTGTGTGTGTGTGTGTGTGTGTGTGTGTATATATATATATATATATGCATGTCTGTACATCTGAATATATGGCATTTGTTCCAGGTTTACAATATTTAAAATCAAACTAAAAAAAAATCAAAATCTCTTCACCTATCCTCTTATAGGCTTCAATGTTTAAACCAAATGTGTTTGAATCAACATGATTTATATTTTAAAAATGCTTTAAAGCATAAATAATAAGTGGATTTGTTGGAAATTGGAAAATACAGGAAAGCTCAATATATGTTGGAAATTCAAGCATCAGGATTTCTGGTTTCAATTATATTGTCTAAAACGTTTTCGAAAACGAGGATTTTTAAAAGTGGAATTATGAATTTTAAGTGTGTATTCATGGAGAACTTACGAGTTGAATGGAAAGGGGTTTATTGGCAAGTTTTGGTGATCGGAGTAATGATAAATCTCGTGATCGTAGTTGGAGCATGTTTGGTGGTCGGGGATCATTAGAAAAATACTCGGTGAATTTACAATTCACCACGACAGCGGTACGACATCGATTTAGGGTTTTGACCCAATTTTTGGTCGATCGTATTCTCGAAGCAATTCCTTGTCAATGGCGAATCAGACTTGACCGGGGCAAGTGGAATCGAAGCGTGGGTCTTCGACGAAGGGATGAGCATGATGGCGAGGTTTCAGATTGTCGGGATTGACGAGGCGAGTCAATTTTGTTGATCAGAGTTTATGTTCAGGGTTGTGTTGAATAGCTCGTTCTCGAGTTCGTCGTCGATTCAAGGTTCTAGTGGCCTGAGGATTCGAGTAGATGGTCGTCGATATGTTGAAGGCGACGAGATCGATTGGAATTGGTCGGGACTCTTGTGCACGTGCACGAGATATCAGGCTTGGGTTAGTTTGCTGGTGAATTTGAGAATGTGGTGTCTCGAATTTTGTCTCGGTAAGATGAAGCTTTGGCTCGGGTTAGCATGTGAGATGTTAGCGAGGGTTTTACTGTTTAAACGGATTTAAATTTTAAACCCAAAACAAAGGAAAAAAATGACTCGAGAATGACTCGAGAGATTTTGTTTTGGACTCGGGGTGTCATTCGTGATTGTCTCGGGTATAAAAAGTTACAGTTTTAAACTTTAAAGAAAATAAGTTTAAATTAATTTATAAATTTATTCTTTTAAAAGATATAATTGTTTATTAAGTATGGGATTAGTTTGAGGTTTGAAAGTAATTTATTTTAAGTGATTAAGTTTAAATTAATTAATTATGTAACCATTACTTATAATTTATTTTAATTTATTTTAAATAAACTTAATAATGTAATTATGAAGTTAATTAAGAAGAGATGTTTTGATTGTTAATTAACTTAAAAGTTTAAGTTAATTTATTTGTTAATGATAATTAATTCCAAGGTTTATTAAATAAAGATTTGTATTGATAATTAAGTAATTAATTAAATTGATGGTTTATCTTTTAATTAATTAAAGTCTTAAGTAATTAAAGATTGATTAATTAATGACAGTAATTAAAGGATAATTAATTAATAATCAAGGATTACTTAATAATTAAGGGTTAATAAATTAGTAATTAAAGTATAATTATCAATAATTAAAGGATTAATTAATTAATAATTAAGGATTAATTATTTAGTAATCAAGGATAATTAATCATTAATTAAAGGATAAATAATTAATGTAATTTAAGGGTAATTGGTTAATGAAAAATTAATTAAGGGATAATTCATTAATTAATGTAATTAAAGGATCATTAATTAGTGTGATTAATTAATGTAAGTAATTAAAGGTTAATTAATGTGAATGATTAAATTGATTAAAGAATAATTAATTAATTTCAATAATTAATTAAATGGTTTAATTAATGTTAATCAAGCAGTATTTAAAGGAAATTAATTTATTTTGTGTTAATTTAATTTATTAGAATTGGGTGACAAATTAATCTTGCTTATGGATGATTAAAATTGTATTGAATGTTTGAATTATTGTCTTTAGTCTAATAAAATTTTGATGTTCTGTGATATGATATGCTTGGGTTGACTGTGATAATGTGGGGCATTTATCAATGATGTATTGCTGTGTATTGACATCCTGTATTTAAAATTGAATCGTATTCACTTAAACAACTTGGATTAAAGATGACATTGGATTCAAAGGGAACGGGGTCGGTATCAGCAAATACCTGAAACCACTTCGGTTAGTAACTACAATAATTCTTTATAGATTAGAGTTAGAATCAAATAGGCTGGACTGAAATAAATTAAGTAACATGACCATTTAACTGAGTAATAGTTCTTAAATATTTTTTTGTAATAAGTACTTATTATAAACAAGCTAAGAACTTGTAGTGAGATACGAGTTACCCAAGATTTCAATTAAGTTTTATCACTAGGTATTTTCAAATTATATGAGTTTACTTAGGCTGGTTTCCAGCCTGACCCGGGTGTTACTTTATTGTAAAGCTCGGGTCGGACCGAGTATTATAAATTTTCAGGTTAGGATGTTCTGAAGCTCAGGAGGCGAGCTAGATGGCATGAACGTATGGAGTTTATCCCGCTGTGTATTGGAGTTGTTTGATTGTTTTCTGGGACAAGTTAATTATAACTGTCCATTTTATGTATGAATGGTTGCAACACTGATGTATTGTATGTAAATTAATATATACAGCTTTTCTTTGTATAAATGCTATTATGTGATGTTATATTTTGGTCCGCTACGAATGTAAGATTCTGTGTTTTGTTTTTTGTTTCTTCTTCTACCTCTTTTCTTCTTAACCCTAACAAATATGGAATTTATGGCGTTCGAATGCTCGACACTTATACAGTGAACATATTAGTGTCAAACTTCTAGGATCAAAAATTTCGGGTCATTACATACATAGTCCACATGACCCGAGATAGATAGTCCATATGAGATGTGTGATGGATAGTCCACATGACCTGAGACAAATAGTCTATATGAGATTGTGATGGATAGTCAATGTGACTTGAGACAAATAGTCCCTATGAGATGTGTGACAGGTAGTCCACATGAGTTAGGATAGATAGTCCATATAATTTGAGACAGATAGTCCATTTGATTTAAGGCACATGGTCCATTTAATTTGAGACAGATAGTCCATAGATTATGGACAGACAGTCCATTTTATTAGGTTGGATAGATTATGGTAGTGCATAATCTTATAAAGAAAGATTAGTCAGACATACCCATATTGCATGCCTGTATATGATTATATTATGATGTTCAAACCAATGTGGTTGCAGGTGCATGATTTGTGATTGACATATTTAGACAAGTCACTATTGAAGGGAAAAATCATTCCTCTCAACGGCATGGTCTGACTAGATATCTATTCTGATGCGAGATGGCATATTATTATTCACATCAAACTTTTTGTTTGACCCAAAGTTTTTGTTTTCCCCCCTAAACTCTCGGTTACTCATTTAAGTAGTTAGGAGTAGGGATTTTCATGTTAGACGAATAACCTTTCAGAGACATGCTGGAGGCAAGCTAGGTAATATTAGGAGTTTATTTCTGTTGTGTTGTTCAAAGCGTATGCATTGTTTAAATGGGTGTAATGATAGGATTTGTAACTGTCAAGCGGTTAGATTCGAATTATCTAAATGGGCGTTGTCATATGTCACTCTTGGAGTATAATTGTAATTATTATAAAATTTTCTCTAAGTGAGGAATCGATGTGATTATGTAATGGGATGTAGTCAATATAAAATTTATTAATGAAATGAATTTTGAAAATTTTCATACTCATATGCTCTTGATGTTATAGATATAACTAACTGATTTCAGTTTGTCATCAAAAATTAATATCATGGATGACTACAACATTCGTAGTGCTTAGTTTTGGGCCTCTAAATGGGGGATGTTACAAGGTGGTACTCATGTCATCGATAGAGAACCAAAAGCCCTATCAGTGCACTCCCAATCCTATAAGGGTGCAGTCAAGCCTAGATCAAGAGAAGGGCATGCCAACCATAAATAGTTGCCCTCTATGCATAAGTAAAGGAGGTCTTCTACTACAGCTCACCATTACCTCATCGTCACTGATCTCCCACTCGACAAATACATCGGTTGAGCCCATACTCGATCATTGGCCAAACAATCCCACAACAGGCCGATGTCAACCTTTGGGTGGAAATGAACATCCTTCGCAGCTTAACAGAATGCAATCCTGGAATGCCCAAGACGGTGATTTTTTTTGATGAAGAGAACTGAGAACCATTTTTAAAGGAAATCACGAATACTTACATCCACCAGTGGTATGCCTTGCTTCCCATTAACAAGTACGATGTGAGTTCCTTCAGTTCACATTACCGCATTTAACTCTATTACCCATGTCGGTCAATTTTTCAATCCAGCATAGTTCCTACTCTTCTCCTCCACTCTCACAAGACAGGCCTCCTGCTAGTTCCTAAATCTGCAACTGAATGAAGTCCATTCTTAGGCCTAACTATATGTAGACTTCAAAACCATGCTCTTTACTTCAATGACCCATGTTATGATGGCTAGTGAGCTAGGTAACATTAGATAGGGACCAACCATGATCCTTGGTCGTTTGTGAATCACTTCAACAAGGAGTCTACCTAGGCCAGGGGTGTGACAAGAATAGCCTAGGTGTGGCCCTCTACTCAAGGGTTAGATATAAGTCAAGAATGTGGAAAGAACTCCAAAAGTAGCCAGCTACACCCTCAACTAACTTCTATCAATGGACGAATGACATTATGAGGATATGGTACGCTAATATTTCTAATAGTGATAACAAGATCCGACATATAAGCCAACCCAATCCCATGAAAATACCGACCTTTGACCCAATGATCGACAAAACAATACCAAAAGGTGAGCAGAAAATAGCACCTAATACAAGTCCAGGTACACTAACTACACTACTTTGAACAGGGATATGAAAGCGATATTATTCATAGCCAGGGGTTGGGTGCAATTCCAAAGTATTACTTGTTCCATCAAATCAATGGGTACTCCACCATCGAGTGTCGGTGCTCAAGTATGAGATAGAAAGACTAAATTGGGATGTAACGCTTTTTGAGTTTGTTAGGCATCAAAGGGAATAAAGGATAACTCATAACAACCAATCACACTAACCCAGTAACCCAAAAGCAACATCACATCCATAACCGACATCTTGACCATATATGTGGGCTTGCATGTGGGTGGAAGTAGCCATGGATCACAATCCTGGTATCAAAGAGAATTGTGTTCAACCAGCCAGATCTATTCTCTATAGCATCGAGTATGCAAAGCAAACAGGTTAGAAACAGATTAGCCTATCAAGTTTACTACTGAAGATAGAGACGTCATTTCTTACCCCCACTATGATCCTATGGTCATCATTCTTATAATGGATAACTTAAATGTGCATTGAGCCTTTGTGAATAGGGGCAGCTCAGTCCACGTCATGTTTAAGTATGTTGTTAAGGCTCTCAAGATCCCTGCTTCCAACCTCACCTCCTATGCCCTACTTATCTATGACTTTAGGGATTTAAGCATTATTCCAATGGTTACTACCTCCCTTGTAACCATATTTGAAAAAGTGCCCCTTGCAGAAACGATTCTAGTTAACTTTGTAGTAGTTGATTGCCCCTATACATATAATCTCTTGATAGGATGACCAACATTTTCAAAACTGGATGCAGTCGTTCCTACAACCGGCCCATCATGAAGTTCCCTGTCCCAAGTAGGATGGGGAAATCCACGGCAATCGGAAAAAATGTAACAACCGGCATATTTATCGATTGTATATTTAAATATTATATTTAAATATTTTATCATTCATCGGATTTTGGTCCGAAAAGCTACTTTTTGCAAATAGTCGAATTAGGACTCGAGACCACTTCCATTGAGTTCAAAATGCCGTTTGCGACCTTTTTGAGTATAAGCTTCAATATGTTTGGAGATAGTTGATTTTTGCTACTTTTTCCCGCTTATGACTTTGGTTTGGACTGCACCCTTATTAGCTCAGCCCAACCCCTTCTCTTCATAACTTCTCCTCTTTAATTAAACACTTCAAGCTAAAGTAAAAATGGTGGAAGAGATGGGAAATGGAAATTCCTAAGCCCTAGCATCATTAGCAAATCCAAATTCTAGCTCCAAATTCAAGAGAACCTATTGGTAAGCATCTCCTTCATCTTTCCCAACTCATTCTCTCTTTGATTTCAGAAAATTCCTAAACCTAATTTGGGAAATATTTCTCTTTTAAGCTTAGAATCAAGCTTCTTGAGTTGGGATTGAAGGTGGTTGATCTTCCTTTTGCTTTCGAGCTTCTTCTTCATTGATTTGGGTTCAAAGGTGAGATTTTTATCTCACGTCTTTGTCTATAATTATCTTCGATTGTTAGGTATGAATTCCTAACACTTATTCTTGTGTAATTGATTTTGGTTTGGATTGATTTTGTGTATATTCCAATTTTTGGTGTTTTGGTCTAATTTATGAAAATCCTATTATGGATATTTGGACATTGATATTTGAGGCGCATCGAAGAGCCGTTTAGGCTGGGTTGTCGCTCGACGTAATTCCTTAGTCATCGTCGCTCGATCGATCGCTTCCGGTATTCGTTTGGCCATTTTTGGCCTAGGTTTAGGGAATGCCCTCAACCCCTCATTTAGACGTCTGAAACGTAAGATTCAGACATCTGAATATTGTTCTGGAAAGATTTCTATTCCCAGATTTAGACGTTTGAATATAAGGCTTCAGACGTCTGAATTGGTTCATTTGGAACCAGAAAGGAAATAGGCTAAAAAGTGCCTATTTCAGACGTCTGAATTCAAGGATTCAGACGTCTGAATTCTCTTTGGAAAATATTTATTTTCCAGATTCAGACGTCTGAATACTTGATTTCAGACGTGTGAATCTGCATTCTTTTTGCCTATTTGCCTATTTGCTTGAGAATTCCAACATTAATCGATTTGTGTTGATTCCATTTTGTTATTATCACTTATTATCGACTTTGATGACATTTTCTTCGTGATTTTGGAAATATCCATTTCGATGGATTCGGTATTGATTTCTTTGGATTTTATTCACGTCTTCGTATGTGAATTTTAGTGATTGATTGTTCCTACAATCTTCTTTGTGATTTGTCGCTTTAAAAATATAAAGGTTTTCTATACTAGTAGTAAATATCAAAATTCTTTCATCAAAACGATTTCAACACTATTTTATTACAAAGCTCATTTCTTAAACCGTTTTTCAATCTATTAGTATATACAAGCCTTTACCTCACTCGTATGAGAAATCTAATTAAACGGCTTAGTAAAACGAGTGGTATGAAACGCTTGCGTTTACTTCGTCGGTTAATTCTTGGACTTGTTCGATTGAATCTCTTGTGACAATTTTCTAGTGAAGATCTATAATTTGTTCGTAAATATTTAAGTTAAGCTAGTGGTTATGGGACATGAAGCTAAGCTCATATATTTACTAGCTTACTGTAATTGACACTTCTTGATGATCATGACGGTCATTTTTATGATTTAGACTAGCAATTGTGCGATGTCTCTTTGTTTGTGAGGCTAGACTAGACACCATCTGTGTGATTTCGACTCACACATACCTCTTTGTTTGCAAGGTTAGTCTCGACCTCATCAGTGTGATTTCGACTCACACATGTCTCTTTGTCCACGTGGAGGACCGTACCTCATTTTTATTGAGCTTCGGCTCACCAGGAGGAGCTTCGGCTCGACGTCCGCAATTGGGGACTATACCCTGTCAGGAGGAGTTTTGACTCACCAGGAGGAGCTTCGGCTCAAAGTCCGCAATGGGGGACTATACCCTGTCAGGAGGAGTTTTGCTCACCAGAAGGAGCTTCGGCTCAAAGTCCGCGATGGGGGACTATACCCTGTCAGAAGGAGTTTTGACTCACCAGGAGGAGCTTCGGCTCAAAGTCCGCAATGGGGGACTATACCCTGTCAGGAGGAGTTTTGACTCACCAGGAGGAGCTTCGGCTCAAAGTCCGCAATGGGGGACTATACCCTGTCTGAAGGAGCTCTGGCTCATTTTTTCTGGGATTGGCCATCCTTTTCTTGTGATTTCTGGATTTCTATTTATTGATTTCTGGAATTTATGTTTCACCAACTTTTACGATTGGCATTGATATGTATGTCATTTACCGTGGCTTGGTGAATGAAATAAAGAATATGATATTCTTTTTGGTGCTGTGAGATTCTTGAGATATTTGTATGATTTTCCTTTGTTGATTTTTCTATGTATACTTGTCGCAGTATGACATTTTTGGTTATCATACGTTTTTACTACATCTCTTCTTATATCTCATTTTATCTGATAATTATAGCTAGACTGATCCGTTTATTACTTTCTTATCAAATAATACTCGGGTCAGACTGAGATATTACAGGTGCTTCCTCTTGTCTTCCTATCTGGAACCATCATCTGACTTTTGGCTAACTATTTAGATTAGCGGTTTTTGTTGTATACACTTGAGATATAGACTCATAGATGTATTCTTTTGTATAGCACGTGTTGCTATTCTTTTGTATTATTGTGGATCTTTTTGACCACTACTCTGATATACACTTTCATGTGTTAGTTATATATTCATATCTTCTTCCGCCTTTGTGATATGAATTATGTGCGACTGATTTGTATTATGTTTATTTCTATATTTGTTTCTGAAGATTATTATAGCCACTGTGTAGTAGCTTTGTGTTTGTATCGGTATGTCGGATTTCCTCTTGAAATAAAATGCATGTTATACTATTTGACATATCGGTGCTCGTGCAAAGCAATTACACGGATGGTCGCTCCTCAACAGCCTTATTCTCCGTGCTAGTTGACAACATTACACCGTAGTGTTCTTGGCTAGCGTGGGTATAGAGGTGGGGCGTCACAAAAAAGCTTGGGAGTGTTATGGAACCTTCCTTAGATAAGCTGAGAATGGTGTCCTCATGCTTCAGTGGGACTTATAACTATTATTTACGAGCCACTCGAGTGAATTTTCAACCCGGTTAGTGCTTAAGTTCGAGCCTAGACCACCCTAACCCTAAAGCTAAGGCATCAACATCGGTAGCTTCCCCATGGACAATGGCCTACTTGATCAGTTGAAAAAATCAACGATCACCCGTATGAGTGCTCGAGCCGGACAACATTCTCACTCGTACTGGGACCATCCTTGTCCTTGAAGATACCAAGTCGATGTTATGTCATCTAAGGGTAATCGTGAGAACATCATCACTCCGGTTAATGCGGGGACCACCCAAGGTGATGAAGCTACATCAATTGGCACCATGTCACTCAAGAGTACCCTCAAGCCTAGTAGTGGTTAGGGTCATGTCGGTACTGTTCCCCACAATGAAGACTGGGATGGAAAGAATCTTATCTCCTTGTCCACTCCTAAAAGAACTAAAAAAATCATCTCAGCATAAAATGAGCAAGTCGCACACCGTTTGCAAGCTGGGCATCCTACACAGTAATACCTACCCTCACAACACCAGTAGACTCATCCATGAGGTCTAGGAGCAACATCAATCCCTCGACAAGCACAGACGTCTATCCCGGTCGTGGATGCCTTGGAGTGCATGATTTATGCATTGGACCAATGCGACTTAGAGATAGGCACAGATCCTAATGATGACTTGCTCGACCCTGCATAGGAGATTCAAACATTGAAGGTGTGTCAGTTACTCTATTGGAGTTGATATCCATAGACAATGCCGACCTTAGTAAAGTTGTTCAAATCAACCCAGAACTTAGTGCGGAAATTAGAAACGAGATAGTCAAATTCCTACAATAGAGAAAATATTTTTTTGCCTAGGGTCATGCTAACATGACTGGCATTGGTCCCTGGATCATTTTCTATGCACTTAATATTGATCCTAATGCCACCCTATCCATCAAAAGTGTTAACTACTCAACCTAGATGGATACTGAACTCTCAAAGAAGAGGTAGAAAAGTTATTACTAATGGCTTTATCCGAGAGGTAAAACATCCCGTCTTGTTAGTTATAGTGCTAGTTAGGAAGCCATATGGGACTTAGAGAACTTGCACTGACTTCTCCGACCTTAACAAAGCAAGCCTTAAAGACAATTTTCCATTGCCTCGCATTGATCGGCTAGTGGATAAGACCAGTAGACATGAGCTCCTTACCTTCATGGATGCTTATTCTGGATATAATCATATCGCCATGCATGGTCCGAACCAAAAGCACACTTTATTCATCACAAATGTCAACCTATAATGTTATCATGCCATGTCATTTAGGTTACGGAAAGTAGGTGCCATCTATTAACGGCTCGTTAACCATATGTCCTTTGAACAGATCGACCGACCTGTGAAAGTATAAGTAGAAGACTATGCTAGTAAAGTCTAAGAAGGCCGGATGTCACATACAGAACTTGGTCGAAACTTTCAACATACTGTGTAAGTAGAACATATGGTCGAACGCCAAAAAAGCCCTTTTTCCATCCAATCTAGAAAATTCCTCAGCTATATTGTGAGAACTAAGTCTAAACTAAAAAAATCTTAGTTATCCGAGATATGAAAGTCCTAATAACTGTGAAGCAAGTGCAAAGAATGACTAGGATGGTTGCAGCTTTGAGCTAGTTCTGGTCGAGTTAGAAGTATGCCCTAGTGGCAATTATCTAATTTATTACATAAATCTGCCTTTATGAATCAATCTTGTTTATAATAAAAGGTGTTTTTATTTCTACTATATACTTGTTATAATGAAAAAAATAACTAAGTAATTATTTTGAAGTATATAGATGGAAAAATCCTTAAATGATATGTTATGCGATAGTAATTACATTGCATTGTAATTGTGAGAATTTTATCATATTGGAAATAATATATTATTTTAAATATTTCTAGTCAAAATGTTTCAAGAAAGGATATCGATTATCCGCTGAGACTAAAGTACATAATACTCTCCAAATGTTAGGCATTTTATTTCTTATGGATGTTGGAGGTAGGGCTATGTACTGATAGTTAATATAACTACGGTCAAACAAACAATCTCGAAGTGATGATACTACACAATTCCCTTGACTCAAGAATACCATGGAACTTCAATGTGGATACTCCACTTTGGTTATAGTTAAATCATGATATGACATCCATCGAACAACTATAGTTGGGTCTGAGTTGAAGCATTGGAAGTGAAACGCTATACAATATATAATTGTCTCCTTGGTTATGTAGGGTTGGTATCACGGTCAACTATAGTCAAATCAAAGTCAAAGTCTATGGACATAGTAGCATAATTAATGATAATTTTTACTATTAAACCAAGGATTTTTTGTTAGTTGTTACAAAATTGAATATGGGCAATGTTGGAATTTTGACCAAAACCAAATTTCATAATTCCTAACGTAGTATAATTTTGATGAAGAGAATTGGCATAAATAATCGTTACTACCAAGTAATGCTTATAATAAGTAAAACTGAATTTGAAAAAAACTGTGTAAATGATAAATTCATCCAACATGTCACACCACTAGCTAAGGTGACATGAGAACGTTAACGTTTGAATCGTTCAATATTAATCATTGACGAATTTACCCATTTGAGTCACACAACCAGAATGATAAATATTTCGAATGAGCCACGCGGTTTAACTAATTTTTTTAGTTATTGGAAATTAACTAAATTAATTATTAATTATGAAATATTAATCATTGAATATTATTTAATTGTCTACAAAATATTAGTATTTAAAAAACTACGTATATAAAGTTATGAACATGCATATCGATATACAATGTCGATTGATATGTGAATTGGATTTAAATAGAAAAATACTAAGTCGTTTTAGTTAAAAGTTTTAATTAAAAGAATTAATATTTTTGAAATATTATTCTTAAATTTTTTATTTGATTTGTTTTGAAACCATTAGTATTTAATAAAATAGGTATATAAAAAATATAAAACCATATAATGATATACAATATCAGTACAACATTTGAATTAGACTAAAATAGAATTAATACCAGTGGGATTTTGAAAATTTTAAGCGACCATATGGCAATATCTAGGGCTGGCCATGCGTGTGAAGGAGGGGAGAATTAACTAAAATGCAATAGAGCACTAAAGTGAGGAAGTTTTAAGGAAGAAATATGAAATGCTTTTATTACACCTTTAAAAAAATCTCAATTCATTTCTTTTTTTATAATCATTTTTCTTTTTCAGATGATAGTTCTCCTCTCACCATCTTCTATAGCTGAATTCTCATGGAGGATAGTGTTTCCAAAAATCCAAAACAAAACTGAAAACAAAATAAGATAAAAAGATAGTTATCTCACTCCTGTGTTACAAGGCCTAGAGGGCGATTCAACGAATCTAGGAATCAATTCTTCATTTAAGGTGTTTCTCTTAGCTACATCAAAAGGGAAAATTTTCTATTTTATTTATATATAAATTATCATGTCTATATGCTTTTAATCCTCTAGCTTTTCCAATGATTTTACCTTTACAAATTTGGATTATGAAATGATTATCAAATTTCTCCTTTTAAAATCAATTGTATTATCATAATGTTGATATGTTTTAACAACCCCTTTTCTTTTATCTATTACTCGTGTGTTATCGGTGATAATAATCATGAATTCATTACTTCACAGGTATGATTGTTCATATTGTGTATATAATTTAGAATGTATCTCATTGTCATGAGTTTATATATGCCTAAATCGTTTAATTCTTTTATTTTAGATTCCTTGTTTGAATAAAAATTTATAATGATTTTATTAATATATTTAGTTTCAAGTCATAAAGCTTAAGAACTGAATACATTTATTATAGGTTATTTTGAATTAATTTTGATTATTCTTTACATGATAAACTGAATGAACTTATATTTTATATGTTGTTTAAAAGGGTAAACTTTAAATCTTTTTATTTGCCTCTTAAATTAACAATTTGATCTACGTTAAGTTAATTTGTTTAAAGATGTGACTTTTAAATTATAAACTAATAAACATAATTTTAATGTTGTTTTATCTCAAAACATTGATTTAATTTATGTATATGTTTATACATGTATATGAATATACATACACACGTGTGTTTATATATGTGTATGTGTGTGTGTGTGTGTGTTTGTATGTATGTATGTTTTTAATTCAAAGCATACAACATTGGACTTTTATGTAAAGTGTTGCAGTAGCGCTTTAAACTATCTTTTAATTAAATCCAATTTTAGATTGGCTATTTTATTTTTAACATGTAATAAATGTAAATTTTATATTTTCAGAAAAACTTATTTTGGATGATATAGGCATATATATAAAGGACAAATGTATCTGTAGCGATAAATCCCAACACAAAAACATGTACACATTAATCATGTATACTACTTATTTGTTGCACTTACACAATATTCACTAAAGTATATTTGGATGTACTTACAATTTTATGCTATACATACATTGCTCATTAATGATATTCAGTACATCATTAAATTTAATTAAAGAGAGAAAGAAATTAAAGGTTTCTCTCACCAAATAATGCAAAATCTTCTCTCAATTAATTGCATTAATTCTAAAGAGAGAAATGAATGGATTTTTCTATATAAATAAGTAATTGATATGCACATGGTGTATATTATATAGTCATATATTTAAATCAAACTAAATTTAAACACCATTTTAAACAATTTAAATAAAATATGATTTTATTTAAAAATTTATAAGATTGGATACCTTTAGACTTCATAGGCTTAATAGATACAAAATATGAATTTTTTTGAAATCTACCTATTTTACCCACTTCCGACTAGCCTGGTTCCATCCACAGTATCAGAGTCAAATAGTCTATGAGGTCTAACTTAGTCATGTTAGGGCTAACCAATTAAGTTTACCACTTTAGCAGGTTATTTAGAAAAGTAGTGTCTAGGCTTGGGTTTGGGTAATCAAGTACCCTGCCCTCCCTGGCTAATGGTCTTGCCTGAAAAGTGTAGTAATCCTAAGGGTTGCCCCTTATAGATAAGACCCAATTTGAATGGGCTTGGGCTAATTTTCAAAATTGTTTTGAATAAAATAAGATTTTAAATTTTAAATTTAAATTTAAAATAATAATTCATTATAAATGTCATAATATGATTTTTTTAAATTGGTTTTGAAAGCCTTATATATTATAAATGTTATGATATAGTTTTCAAAAGTGCTTTGAACATATAAAAAAATATTCTGAAAAATTTAAAGTATTAAGATAATAATTAAATTAATTTAATTAATAGCTAATATATTAAAATATATACATGTATATATTGATATATGTTACATTATCTTGAATTATTTAAGAAGATGTATGTGTATATATATAAACACATAAGAAAATTTCAAAATTAATATTTAATTGAATTGAATAATCAAATAAGTTAATTAAAAAATAATAAATACATATATAAAGATATATGTATATACCTATAAATGTAATTGTAACGACCCACCTTTTCGACCCTCTAAAGTCACACTAGTATGTGCAAATATTCACATGCTGAGCATCCAATTTCCGAAGAGACAGATTGTTGGAGTGAAAGAAAGAAAAGAAAGAATAGAATCTCATATCGTGACGATTAATATATAACAGATCTTTAAAAAAGAAAAGTTTTATATTCATTTAGATTTTTTTAATGTTAAAAAGATATTCAAATTAAAGGTATCTCGTGTGATCACACCGCACATAAATACAGATGGGTTTTTACCTTACGATAACCAAAACCATTCTATTAGAAAATCCAGCAATATTTTAATAATGTCTAGGATTTAAAATAAACATTTAATCATAGCTGAAATGATTACATTAATTACATTCCAACATAATAGGTATACAACTAGGTCCATAAGGCATGTATTGGAGAATGGATTTCATACAATGACAAGGGGTACTGCCTATCACAGTGCACCTCTAGAAAAATGTACCAAGATCCTTGCCGGTAACCCTGTTAACACAGAACTGACCTACCTGTTCTAGGATAGTACTGAATATGTCACCACCCGGGTTGTCGACCAACAAGCGTACAAAGTCACTAGCATATGTAAATGGGTTGGCATCAATCTAGATCAGGTGTTGACCATACCCTAATGTAACAAACCACATAGCCCTACTACATGTACCATGTTTTAGTCATTACCGAGTGTGAGGTTTGAGGCTAAATTTTACATTTTCAGAAAATGCCATTTGAAATGCTAACACTACCCTCCAAGAAACAATGCGATGCCGGCATTCATCCATATAAGTTGTTCATGATAAGAACAAAGCGAAGGCAATACTCCTAATACATCTTTAAGATTAGTAACAAGCAACCCTTGCATTTCAAAAAAGTTCGTCTTCGATTTCATCATCTTCAAAATGTCTTCAAGTTGAACGCTTATACTGGTTCGAAGTGATTTTCGAATAACATATCTGATCCCGATCTCCCCGAACTGACAATGGATAGTTTCAAAATTAGTCAAGATTTGATAGTCAATTTTTTAAATATCAAACAATCCAACTAGAGATTTTAATTTAGTATAGAACTAACCTTGGTTAGACACATAAGCAACCACTAAGCCTCTTTAATTAATCATTCCATTAATTAAAATATCTTTTGAAATATTTGTGTTAAAATATCTTTTTCAAAAGATATGTTCACAACCCTCAATACTCTTTTCAATAATTGAAAAAATATTCATATACTTATCTTGAAGGTATAAGTATATTCACAAACCATTTCGCTTTCAATTTATAGAAAACATCTCCATATACTTATATCCACAGTACAAATATATTAACAAATCTTAAGAAAGATTTGATATCTCAAAACATACTTAAATGGGTCAAAAACAAATGTCACCTAAAACATTGTTGATTATAAACCTAAACTCATTTTCTGGTGTAAGTAAATAGATCGCAGGAAAATTAGACCAAGTATATTTACCACCACTTTTCAATTTCAAACTTGTACTATCTTTTGATTGACAATGTAGTTGGACAAAATAGCGCACTATCCTTGCCTCGACATATGTTCTTAATTCTTAGGATAGAGAAAAGTTTCCCTACCTCGGAACTTGGTGTTAGTATGGAAAGAATACTTTCTACACCACCATAATTTAAAATGATCATTTATAGAAATAAAATCTCATTCCTTTTATAGTCTCTTTGATATTTACAAACTCCTTTTACAAATCTCATTTCTAGTTATAATACTTCTTTTATAAATCCTTAAATATAATTATAAAATTCTGTTTATAAATCTCTAATAAAATCCTTTTATAAATATCCGATTATTATTGTAAAACTCCTTTTATAAATCTTTAAATTTATTTATCACAAACCTCCGGTTTCAAGATAGAACCAAATACTTTCCATAAAATATCATTTTGTATATTACTATAAATCCACAAATGTGATTTAATATACCAAATTATAAAAAACAATATTGTTTCCTTTTTTATAAAATACCATACATAAATCTATTCTTTTCAATATAAAATACTGTTTATAAACTGTCTTTTTATTTATAAAATAATATTTATAAATCTACCCTTTTACACACTCTTTTATATAAAACGTTTCACTGATATTTATTTCAAAATATTTCTATCTTCTTTTAAAATAGAATTACTTCATTACAAAGGATAAATTCGCCTTTGTTTTCCTTTAAAATGGACATTCGTTATTATCTTGACCTTTCCATGCAATATCTGAAATACTTTTAAAACATTTTCAAATAAATTAGAAAAGATTAAAGAAAGGTTGAAATAAAATAAAGAAGTTCAAAAACCAGTTTCAAATAAAATTCCATAAAATTTTCCAAAATCACTTTTAAAATCATTCTTCGAATCAAAAAAAATTCAAATCAAAATAGTAAATAATAGTATTTCCAAAATACTGTGATGAGGTCAATAGCTACCGTAGCACTTAACCATTGTCATTACTAACTTTACCACTAAAAAGGTTTAACTTTTAACATATACCAATGTCATATTCAATGTGGCCAACTACCAAACTTTTAGCATTCGATAATTTATGTAACATGTAACTTAAAGAAAATCAACAATGGTGAGGAATCTAGATTCCTGTATAAAATTCCTTGTATTTCATTTTATACGTCATTCACTTTTCAAAGTAGAAATTCAGCCAAACCAAACCAATATATCTTTTAAGCACAAAATAATAATTTATATCTACTATATATCATATAAAATTCATTCAAAGGTGAGATAACTCGTCAAAATTCCAGCTAATGCTTAAGCATTCCGGTTCGAGCTAAAATCTGACATTCGATTTTAGCTCCAAATTCCACTTACTCCAAACTCGATGAAACTAATTCCAATGTGCAGATAACGGTCATACAACTGCAATGCAAAAGACCACGTCTCGGTTAGACCTCATATGCAAAAGTTATTCAATTTATAAGTTTATGAATTAAAATTTGCAATTAATATAATAATTACTTTACTTAAAACTAATTACCCTCTCTAATCTTCTTCCCTCCCTCTTCAAATTCGTGCACCTATACACGAGAACACCCCAACCCACCATTAATGTGCATGCACACATGTTGATAAAGAGCTATGCTCCACCATTCAAAGAACAGTCGGTTTCATTGAACTCCACTACGTGAATGCTTCATATGCCCTCATCTCGTCAATCTCATTCCATTCTCCACCGTTGCGACCTATAGCAGCCCTTCCTCGACCTCATATATGACTACAACCCACCATTCTTTCACCATCCATGCTCCTCTACACGAGAAATACGTTAGCCATAAATCTAAATGTCAGTTCCTTCTTCGCGTATCGAACATCCCAAATCATCGTCGCTACCCCCAATATGCACATGGATTTGACGCCCTCGTCAAAACAAAATCAACACATTCAATTTTTTTAGTAAACGAGTTGAGTTTAATTTCTAAAAGGAGGAGGTATGATTTTATTTTTAGGAAAACAAAATGAAAAAGAAGGAAAGGTCAAGAGTGAAGAATAGTTTTGTGTAGGGTATTGTTTATTTTTCAATTTTCAGCACTTCACCACAAAAAATTTCATTCTCCTATGAAACCGCAAATAACAAAAACTAAAATATTATCGTACACAAAAATGTAATACGATCATAAAACAATAATAAAATACACTGGCCATCTCATTTTGTGAAATTTCAAAAATAACAACATTTGCCATAAAATACGTCAAATGATAATTCAAATGTTTTCTAAATTAAAAATTATGGAAAAATCATATAAATCCATTTAAAAACAAACCATTAAAAAATCAAGTCCTTTTATTAAAATTTGATTTTCTTGTTAATTATTCAATTCGAATCGGGTTTAAATATTTAAATAAACTGAATATTCCCATTCGAAACATTAAATTCCAGGTCGTTACATTCTCCCCCTTAAAAGACTTTCGTTCCTTAAATTCCTAATGGAAGAAAATGTCTCCAACCCTTAGGCTTCTAAAATAAATTAATTAAAATAAGTTATTAATCACTAAAAGTCCCATATGTTGCTAAAAATTTTGACAGCTCCTCCTTAGCAACGCTAGGTTCGAAAAATCACAATATCAACAAAAGCCCATATCTGGCACCTTCCATATCTAGGGGAAACTCAACGATAATATATACTTATGGTGTACATTATAGAGTGTGTATGACATATAGCAAACACGCTTGTTAAGCATAAACGTGCACCTATTTATCGAGCAGTCATACTCTACTTATGAAACCAAAGGCAACTAACAAGCCTTCGTTTCCATGCACCTATATTTCATTTTATAAACCAAAAGAGATTTAAACATGATAATGAAACAATACAATACATTAAAGCCCGCACGATGTACATATGTCATCCGTACACAATATCAAATCTGATCATTAACTCGATCACACAAATTTCACTTTTGAGCTATTGTCTCTCACTCAACTTCCCTAATGCGTACTTCGATCAGGTTTCTTGATTAGAAACATTCATTCTCCTCACATAGTCATATACTATGATAGAAAACTTCATAATCATATCAAAAATCTATTTCAAGCATTCGTCGTCAAGAATCAAGTGAAAAATCCTTGTTTTAATCAATGCAAATCACCTTGAAACATATACCCGAATCTGCACTGAAAACAGTTATGCAATTAAAATGGTCTATGTACAACTTACGTATTCATTCCATTGGTTTTTAACTACACCAGTTATTTTTGTTTCATATTTATTTTTACAAATAGTGTTCGATTTAATACTAAAATCATTTATGAATTTTTCATAACACATTACTTACGTTTTTATAGGCATTTCATAAATACATGTCTTTATTTTAAAAACATTCCATATTTAAGATCATATTCGTATAACACTCTTCTACCTCGTTAGAGTATCTACACAATATTAGATTTGTTTTACTCAACTAGGGTGTTTAATAAAAAAAATTTAATTCTTACCATCCTTCCATTCTAGAGTTACAAACTCTACCTTTATATTTTCACACACTCTTAGCTTCAAGTTCTCAATTAGTTCGAAAGCTTTTGACTGCCCAAAATCGTCAAAAATTCCATTCAATAAATGAAAATTACCAAAATAACATATCATAATAAGATGCACAAACTAAACTACCTTAATGCATATGATACATGCATCCATATAATAACTTAACAGAATACTTAAGAACTAAACCACCGGGTGTTATTTCAAATCATTTTTAAATAATAGTAATGTACATATCTCCTTTTGTATACCAAATCATCCTTTTGGAATTAAATCAAAATCTGTTTACCAAAACAACTATGAAGAAAAACTATTGCGGCATCATTCCTCACTTAAAAACTCAAAAATAAACGCCGATGATACTACAATCATCACTAGAATTATTTTCCAGCAATAAAAGAAAGTTCATGCTTTATATCTCCTTTAAAAAACCTTTTGGAAACATTTCTATACACAAATACTTTCAAGTAATACTGCTATTATTGTTGTTTCTTCGTTATTATCCATTTTTTCATTTATTCTTCATTTAATTCTCTTCAAAAAAAATTCTATTGGGTGTTTTTGCCAATTTTTGGTGCAAATGTTTTGGTGCTTTCACTGAGAAACATGATTCTCAGCCTATCCGAATCCCTCTATTGCTACTAGATTGCATAAACCCCCCAAAGGAGATCCATAGTTATCTTCAGGAAGTTTGTTCCTTCTATTCATATTTGCAAAAATCTAAGTGAAGCTATCAATAATAGCGAGGAACATTAGATCTATTTCTCAGAACGTGGAAGGAAATGAGAATGCTAGCATCTAGCATGGAGGCCCAGGAAATCAAATAATGGATGTGGATGCGAAACCGGTTGAAGTGTAGAATCCCACGATTATATTACAAGAGTTGAATTTCAGAATCTAATGAGAGAGCTGATTGAGAGCTATCAACAATTAAATCAACAAATTTAGACCAATATCAACTTAATGAACCAACTCAATCAACAGCAATGAGGAAAAGCTAGGAGGCACCCTACTCTTTATCGGGCATCAAAGAGTTCTAGCTCACCGGACGAGTATCATCGGCATACATGTCGTAGAATAGACGAATATCGTGCAAATTCTTTAGGGCGTCAACTGGCAGACCATCATGGTCTTCCTAAATGGTGCCAACCCCTACATAGGGATCGGCAATGATCCCTTTTCAGAGGAGGGAACCAACCCATGCATAGTAGGAATCAAGCTTGAGCTGCAAATAGTTGGTTTCGGATGATGGAGTTCACTTAAACGTTGACCAAATGCTTCCTCGGAATGACGATGAAGTGAATTTATGATATATACATCAGGAAGATGGTGAACCAAGAAGCCGTGGAATGGCCTGTAGACATCGATCAAACCATTCATGTGAGGTAGAGCATGACTATCGCTTGGCACCGACTATCCAAATGTCGGACTTATTGGCTATGGTCAGTCAGTCGGCAAGAGAGAGAGCCAAGGCTTGACCAACGATGATTGGGGAATCTTGAGAAGCCATACCTCGTTTACTGATAATGTTCTACATGAGGAGTATCCAAGGAGGTTCAACATGCCGTCGATGCCTAGTTATGAGGGAAAAATCGACCCAAGCAGCACATTATGGGGTATGAATGGCTGATGGATTCCGCACGAGCGGATGATGGAACCAAGTGTAGATGCTTTCCTATAGCTCTCTCTGATATAGCTATGATTTGGTTCACTAGGTTATCCCCACGATCAATTTCTAGATTGGATGATTTGACAACAAGGTTTGCAGTTCTGGATGCACGTAAAACTTGCCCGAAAGGTGTAATGTCCCTGTCCAGCATGATCCATGCTCTAGGAGAATCATTGAAAGATTATTTAGAGAGATTTCATACAGCTATTATGGAAATCGGTAATTCAAATGACCATGTAATATTGATGGTCGTGATGAGAGGGATAGATCTAGAATCTAGTTTCGACGATTAGTTAGCTGGCAAGCCACCCACAATGTTGGAACGCTGTTACACAAAGACGGCTCAATATTTGAGAAAGGAGGAAGCAACTAAATATGTGGGTTGGAACCCATACAAAGAATATCCTGGCATTGTACTCACTTAACCAATCCATACCAAGAATAATTCCAAACCTCACAAAATCAAATACATGCAAACTACAAACAAAAGTATGAACTAATAAGTTAAAATCTAACTGGTTACACCTCAACCCTAGAGTTGCGCACCCTCTCATTGGATTCACAACTCGTAAGGAAGTAACTAAATATGTGGGTTTTAGGTTAAGCTTATCTATCAAACATCTAGATATAAAATAATGTGATGCACCAGTATCAAATAGAACGCTAACAGAAATACCATGAATCTGAACCATACCTCCCAAAATTGCCTTTCCTTTCTTCTGAGCTGTAGCCTTCGAAGCAGCGGCCTCCAATGCATACACCTTGCCATTTCCATCCTTAGCGGGCTCTTTGCACTAGTTTTTATAGTGGCCAGTCTGGTTACAAATGAAGCACAAGACATTTTTTTTCCTGGCTACCTTCTTTGCCTTTCTACCACGACACTCATTAGCAAAATAACCCTTCTTGTCGCACTTGAAGTAAACATCTCAGACTTCCCTTTCTTAGCTGCTCCACCCTTCTAAGCACCTTTCTTAGGAAAGAACTCCGTCTTTTGGCCTTGCCCAACCTGGACCTCCTTAGCCTTGCTCTTCCCTAGAAAATGAAGTATCACCTCATGCCTTAATGCCATCTTCACTACAAAATTAGAAGGATCTCTAATATGAGACAATGTAGCCCTGGTCAACTTAGGCTTGAACCCCCTGACAAATTTCTCATTCCTCTTCATCACTGTATCCACCGAAGCATACCCACATCTAGCCAACTCCTCGAACCTTCTAGCATACTCCAAAATAGACATCTCTCCCAGCTCTAACTCAGCAAACTTTCTGATCAGAGCAGACTATGCAATCACAGACATGAACCTTTCTTGGAACCTCCTCTTAAAATCTTCCCAGGTCATTGTCTCCTTATCACCGCCCCAGTCACACTATTCCACCAAAACAAAGATGCTCCCTGAAGCTGTCTCGAAGCAAGCCTCCTCTTTTGCTCATCATTGTGCCCTAAGTCTTCAAAGGTTCTCTTACAATGCAACAAACAATTCTCCATCTCAATGGCATCTTCCGTTCCAATAAACGGTTTCCCTCCAAGCTTAGTATAATCTCCGCTCATCTTAGCATACCGGTTAATTACTGGAACTTCTAGAACCTCTGCTCTTGTAGCATTTCCGCCTAACACTCCAGTTGCATCTCCTTCTTGCATCATATTCATAAAAAACTGAAACATAGCTTCCATTCCAACTTGCAGGACTCCAGCACCATCATTCTCTGCTTGTGCCTGACCTTGGTTCTCCTCGTATTAGGTATGGCATTTTCATTGGCGCCTTCTCCTCTTGGGTTAACTCTTCCACTTCTACCATCCATATCTATATTCAAACCTCATGAGATATAGGAAAACAACCTAACAAAGATAGGATACCATAGATAAAGCTTATACTTATATATAGAAAACACAAATACGTTACTCTAGCGTTATCCCATACCCCAATGTTACTCTAATTCCTTAGTATTATGATTCCAAACCATTTTTAGTTGAAGTTTTTCATAAACCTATGCTCTGATACCAAGTTGTAGCATCTCGTATCTAGAGACCAAAAGCTAAGCGCTACAGATGCTGTAGTCATCTACAGTATTAACTTCTGGTGACAATATACGGTAATGATAATTGCAATTATAATACCAAAAGCACTTGAATATGAACAAAATCACAAATTTCGAAAACAACATTTCATTAAATACATTTCAAAACAAGAATTCATATCCAAGTTACGTAACCCCTTAACATTTCCTAGGTAATGATCAAATATCAATTACAAAATACGCCAAGAGCGACATATGACGATGCCCCCTTGGTTGACCAGATTCAACATAGATATATTTGACTTAATACACACAGCGGACATAAATAGAATAAACTATAACTCCTATTGAGCATCCGTCAGCCAACTGCTCGTCTCTGGAAGATTTATTCCCAAATTTCTAAAACCTGAAAATCTCAACCCTCAGCCTACTCAAATCAATTTTGAGCACCCAAGAGTTTAAAGGGAAACAAAAACTTCGAGTCAGACATTAAGCCTGGTGTGAATAATACTATTATATCTTGGTTTACTGATATTAAGTGAGACTACGCTACTGAGCGGAATAGGTTTCCCCTCACCAGTATCCTTTTTCAAAATACATATTTTATAAATCTTTCCCTGCAACCAAACTGGTTAATCAAAATGATAATAATAATAATAATAGCAATATCCGTTATACTAAAAACAGATACAAATGGACTATCTATTTGAAATGTGGGCTAACTACCCATAAACTTGATTAACAATCCGCAAACTGGACTAGCTGTCCCTTTGGCTAACTCAGACCTACCAAATAAAATATCAAATGGTCTAAACATTTGTTAGACAAAACTTCTGGATGGTCTATCCTTAACTTACTTCTCTTAGGGTCAACAGATCCTAATGGTTTTGCAGGCTAACTAATAACCTATCTCTATACATAAATATTCCTTTCTATATGTAACCAACATTTTAGTCTTACATGTGACTAAGCCCTACACACTAGAATTCTGAACTAAATTAGCTAAGGGCTAATAGTTAATGAGCATAGGGCATGATCGTATACAAGTCCTATCTGATCTTCTAATCTGAGTCATTCTCTAAGGGTTAATGACCCTTCATCTTTTTCCTTGAAAAACTTTTCAAATGATTTAACTTTTAAATCATACATATATAAGGAACATACATTTTTAGCTTTATTCTAAGCTATTTTGCCATGTTTTATATACTTTACTCTAATAATGTTGATGTATTTTAATGAGTACTACCTATGTCCTAAGAGTTTGTTCACCTAAGATAATATACCCGTAGTCGAAAATAGGCTTGATCAAAGGTTATTGGAAGTGATCGGTAGTTGATTGTTTGAGACCGTGTAAGCAATAGTAGGGTGAGAGCTGGTCTATAAACAACATGGGTGTTTATCCATGGTACTATTTCACTATTTTTTCGGCTTACGATTCCCTAATATAAATTAATGTCCTTTTTACTTGAAACACTTAGGCTATATTGCCTATTTAATATATTCGAAACCTTGATTTAAAACTTTTAAACAACCCTTTCAAAACCATTAAAAGTACCCCTTTTGACATCATTGAAAGTAACTCTTTTGAAACCAAGTAAAACCCTTTACTTAAACTAGGCCGAAAGGCTAAATCCATCCTTTTGATAACATAGAAAAACCATCCATTTAAAAGCTTTAAAATATTAGACATGCTTCTTTAAAACCTTCAAATATTGCCTTTCAAAAACATAGGAAAAACCTTTCCTTTCAACCGTTTCAAAACCCCTACAGAACCACCCCTTCGAAACCATTCATTAAAACCTTTCGAAAGCATCGGAACTCAACCCTTCTGAAAGCACTTGGGTTCAATTTAAAACATATGGAAACACCTTTCGAAACCATTGAAACTGTCTTTTTTGAAACCATTTAGGTTATACTTTAATTCAAAGGAAAAAGGTCATTAAAACATTTAAGTAGAAAGTATCTGTTTCAAAACTGCTTCCTAAGCACAAAAGTGATGGTGTCGAAACCATCCCTTTAAAAGCATTGAAGAAGTGGCCAAATTTTTGAAAACTTAGCAACTCTTTCAAAACCATCTAGATCGAAAGGAAGAAAGCGACAGCTAAAGTTTTCGAATTAGTCAAAAGCAGTCATTTAGAACATAAGCATAACCCAATTGAAACCCTTTCCTTTAAAACCATTTGACGTAGTCGAATGCCAACCTAGTCGAAAGCTACTCAGTCGAAAGCAAGCAGCCACATTTTCTTTTAAAAGAAATGTAGTGCCTCAACCCCTTCGAAACCCCGAGTTTCTACTCTTTTCTCTCTGCCTACTACAATTCACAACGTACCAGTGAAAAACATGTTTATTTGTCCTTTTAAACTCTTTCTTTATACCTAACCTGTCTTGTTTGTCAAATTTTGATTGGTTGCAAGTTTCTCTTTTCTAAAAGTACTGTCGAATTTCCAGAATTAATAATTTTAATTTTATTTACAATAAGCCTCTTCTCCTTTTATAAATATATAAAACATTTAAGTCTCATAACTCAAATAATTTTATATATTCATCAAAACACTAAGGAAAATTCTACAAAAATTCGTAATAATTATTTTTTGAAAATTTTCTAACATATAGTAATTTTAGACTCAAACCAATTATTATTTAACCGTAAATAATTTATAACCCAAAATAATATTTTTTTCACTCGAAAATTCATATAAATTCCGAAAAATTTAGAAATTTTTGAAATTTGAAACCCATCTCCAAAATATTATTTCTAATCTTCACAAAAATTCGTAAGGAATTTGGATGTCATTTACTAGGGTTTTCATTTCTAAACATGTCATAAATTCTATATGAACAACCATAAATCATCACAAGTATATATAATCATTCTATCATTCAAAAACATTGAAAATCAATGCAAAATACTTCAGATTTCATCTTAAAACCGAAAACAAAAGAAATATGAGATGTAAACATTACTCACCTTAGCTTTAGAGATTAAGGAGCTTGAGATTTGAATGTATTTGATTTGAATTAGGTTCTTACTACGCTTTTCTTAATCTTCTACCACTTTCTCTTATTAATGGTGGCCAGCCATGAGTCTTAAAAAATTTCAAATAAAATGAACGTGTATGGGACACATAGCCAACGGTTTAGGGTAAAAGAATGGCCTCTATCTTATTTTACCCCTCCTCCTTTTCATTTTAACTCTTCTTTTAATTCATTGTTTAAATGGCATGGCTACCCCTTAATTAATATCAAATCTCAATCCCCTAATCAACACATTATTTTATTTAATTTAACTAATTGAATATACTAAATAATGTTACCAAAAACATGGGGTGTTACAGTCTTCCTAAAATAAGTTTTAATGTCAATAATTTATGCGATACCTGCCGATTAGGAAAACTTGGTTAAAGCTCTTTTAAACCTAAAGATATGATTTCTATTTCTCATCTTCTTGAACTTCTTCACTTAAATCTTTTCAGACCATCGTAAATACAATCAATAAATCACAATAGATATGTCTTTATAATTGTAGATGATTTTCTTAGATATACATGGATGATTTTCTTGAAATTTAAAAGGATGCTTTTGAAATATTTAAAAAAATTGCTAAAAGAAATTAAAATCAAATGTCAACTAAAATCTAAACAATTAGTAGCGATCATAGAGGAGAATTCGAAAATGATTTTTTTGAAAACTTTTTAATATGGAGTAGCTCATAATTTTTATTTTTCAAGAACATCTAAATGAAATGGAGTAGTCGGACGTCAAAATTGAACTATACAAGAATGTGCTACAATGACATTAAATGATAGTAAATTAGCTAAAATATTTTTGGGCTGAAGCGGTTGGTATGGCTTGTTGTATTTTAAATAGAATTTTAATATGATCTTTAGCTAAGAAAACTCCTTACAATTATTTTATAATAAAAAGCCTCAAGTATGTTACTTTTGAGTTTTTGGTAATAAATGTTTTACATTAAATACAAATAATAATTTAGATAAATTTGATGCTAATTCAGATAAAGGTATTTTTATTGGTTATTCTACAGAAGTAGAGCTTATAGGGTTTTTAATGTTAGAACTAACACCATTGAAGAAACATTACATGTTACATTTGATGACAATTTTAAAATCAATAACACTCATTTTAATAAAGAAGAAAATGTTGATAAAACTAATGAAATCACTAACAATGAAATCACTAATGATGAAAATAATATAATTCTGAAAATTTATGTCCAAATAAAAAAATAAAATATTTGAAAGATCATCATATAGAAAATATTCTAGGAAATATAGAATCTATTGTAAAAATTAGAAACCAATTAAAAAAATGAGCAACGTTGTCTTTATCTCAACTATTGAACCTAAATATCTAAAAGAAGCATTATTAGACGATTCTTGGGTTCTTGCTATGCAAGTAGAACTTGATCAGTTTATTAGAAATGAGGTTTGGGAATAGTCCGAAGAACTGAAGATAAGTCCGTAATAGGAACTAAATGGGTATATACAAATAAAATGAATAAATAGGAAGAAGCTATCAGAAATAAATCACGTTTAGTTGCTCAAAGTAGTAGTTAAGAAAAAATATAGATTTTGATAAAACTTTTGCTCATGTAGCTAGATTGGAGGCTATCAGAATTTTACTTTCTTTTGCAAATCATAGTAACTTTAAATTATTTCAAATGGATGCCAACAGAGCCTTTTTAAATGGGAAGATGTCTTTGTAGAACAACCCCTACTTTTTGAAGATGAAAAACTACCTAATCACGTTTATTAATTAAAGAAAGTTTTATATGGTATAAAACAAGCTCTTAGAGCAAGGTATGATAGACTAAAATCTTATTTATTAAAATCTAATTTTGAAGTAGGAAAGTTATATAGTACTCTATTTATTAAAAGAAATAATAATGGCATTCAACGTATACAAATATAGACGATATTATTTTTGGATCAACAAATGAGAAATTAAATATAGAATTTTCAGATATAACGACCAAGGAGTTTGAAATGATTCATATGAGAGAACTATAATTCTTTTAAGGACTACAAATAAGGTAATTAAATAATGTAATTTTACAAGCCAAGAAAAATAGGCCAAAGGCTTAGTTAAGAAAGTTGGTATATCAAATACTAGTGGCAAGCCAACTCCTATGGCAACAAATAAAAAATTAAACAAGGAAGAAAACTTAAAAGATGTAAATCAAAAATTATATAGAGGTATGATAGAATAATTACTCTATATAACTATCAGTAGACCAGATATAACGATTAGTGTCTGTCTATGTGCAAAATATCAATCCCAAGCTAAAGAAACTCACCTAAAATCAATAAAAAAAGATACCAGGATATGTAAACAATACCTTATACTATGGATTTTTTTTTATCCAGAAGAAGGTTCTTTCGATTTAATCTCATATAGTGATGCTGACTATGCCGGTTGCAAATGAGACCAAAAAAGTACAAGTGAAATGTGTCACATTTTTAGACATCTTCTTGTTTTCTAGTTTAGCAAAAAGAAAAATTCAGTATCTCTGTCCACAACAGAACTAGAATATATTTTGCCACCTTAGCCTGTTCATAGGTTACTTTTATGCAACAAACGATAAAAGATTTTGGTTTAAATTTTACTAAATCACTAATATACTATGATAATACTAATCCAATACATCTATTTAAAAATCCAACACATCATGCTAGAACCAAACATATAGATGTAAGGCATCATTTTCTAAGAGATAATTTAAATAAGGAAATAATCTCACTCGAATTTATAAAAAATGAAAATCAAATAGCCGATATTTTAATAAAACTATTAACTCAAACATCTTTTATGAAGATTAGAAGAGAATTAGGATTATGTTCTTTCTCTAAAATATAGAGATAATAAATTTTAAATTACATATTTAGAAACAAAATAAAATGTCAAAATTGAGCTACATATGTTGACATGCCTCCTCCTTATATATCGACATATACTAGTAATTTTAGAAAATGGATTTCCCTCCTAAAGTCAAAATTCGAAAGGCATCTATATAATCACCAAATTTTGAAATTAAATTCATTTTTCTATCTTCTCTCTTTGTAAACTCTGAATAAAATAAATTATTGGCTTCCTCGAGTTCCAAATGCCCAAGAGAAGAGAATGCACCCTTTTCCTTCCAATCTCCCACTCTAAGCCCCTTCCAAACTACCACCATGGCCAATGTTACCAATATTAAAGAAGATCAAAAGCATACCTCAATATGCTTTCAGAAATAGAGATTTTTCAACTATATCCCTTGAAAGAACAAGAGAAATGGGCTAATTCTTTGTGATCTCCATAAATACCTATTTGATAATCCAATGAATCCAATGGTAATCAAAGAAGATAATCCTAATATAGTCATTCACAATCCTATGAATAATGAAAAGGATGAAGAAAAGGAATAAAAATAGGAAGAGGATGAAGATGATGATGAGGTTAAATGCGTTGGCGAAGTATGATTCGATCGATATGAAAATCTCATCAAACAAAAAGGAAACTTTTTCATCACTACCCTTTCCGTCCTATCCACATGTCCTCCATAATTAAGAGAAAACCATAGATTAATGTATGTAATAATTTTGGTTTGTTAGATTAGCTTTGGTTGTGTGCGCAATTTATTTTTTTATTTGGATTTGTGTGTGTTTTTATGTAATAAGTTGGGTTTGTTAAATTAGGTTTGGTTTTGTTTACAATTTAGTTTTCTGTTTGGATTCGTACGCTTTAATTTAGTTTGATTTAGATTTGGATTTGTGTGTTTTAATTTGGTTTGATTTATATTTGGATTGGTCTATATGTATGTATTGGATTGGTTTGTGTATAGTTTAAAATTACGTAAATATAATCTGCTTTCATCACCATACATAACCCCTAAGGTAGTGTAGTGGTTAGTACATACAACGCTCACCTTAAATGTAAGGGTGCAATTCCCACCAACTACATATCCTTGGATTTACCTGAAGTATGTGTTGTGGGTTCGGTATATACTTCATTAAAGTTTACAAGTAAAGCTTGGTTCTCTAGGTCTTCAAAAAAAATAGTGCATTATTATTATATACTCATCATATGTCATCATATATAATCATATTAGTTTAACTTAGATTATTGATTTTGAGTGTATATTTTTTAAGCATTTGTGTTATGAACAGTTTTTAGTTTTTCGCCCATTTTCTTCGATGACAAACGAGGAGAAAATATAAAATATACATATGCATTTATTCAGTGGGAGTTATCTAACTCATGGGAGCTATAATGTATTTCATATAAAGGTATTAATGATTGCCATCATCAAAAAGGGGCAGACTGTTAACACATCACTTATTGAATTTGACGATAACAACCTTTATAAACAACAATATACATTCATATAAAATATGGATAATAATGTTTTGCCAAGTTATATAATATATGGTGCAGGATATTATACAGATGTTGAATCGAAGACTGTACATTATAAAGACCTAA
Organism: Allium cepa; assembly: GCA_030765085.1. Classification (NCBI taxonomy): domain Eukaryota; kingdom Viridiplantae; phylum Streptophyta; class Magnoliopsida; order Asparagales; family Amaryllidaceae; genus Allium; species Allium cepa. The sequence continues at coordinate 891,085,195 of CM060929.1, forward strand.
AGAATGGACATAAAAAATCATGAGTATAAAGATAAGATATGAAGATCTCAAGATTATAGTAAAGTTTATAGAGTCATAGAATAGTTTTCAAGTCTTTGGTAGCAATCTTTGATCCCTATTTCTCATTTTCCAATCCTTTATCTTTAAAACAAAAAATATATATTTAAAATATATCTAAAATTATTTTGTAAAAGTTTTACAAACGGTTTAAATGTTATTATCATCCCGCCCTTCGGTCTGGCTGGGATAACATGAATTCGGCTAAAACGAATGGTTATCACGATTGGGGATTTCTTGTATTTGAAACTATGGACGACAATTGAATGGATTTCGATGAACAACACTTAAAAACTAGCTAAGTATGGAATTGGAACTTCAAATAGGAAACGGATCGGATCCCCAATATTTGACCCAATCAAGGTGCAAATAGTATAGAGTAACAAGGAAGGCCTTATAAGGCTACATTTTAAATTTTAAGTCGATCAGAGTTCGTATGCTTGAGTTATGGGCAAAAGAAGATGGATTGGTGTTAACAGATCGGTGGTAATTTTCTTGGAGTTGGAGTTGAGAAATTTGCTACTTGCTTGGAGTTAGATGCATGTTTTCTTGAAAAAAACTTGGAGAATCGTGCTTGGAGTCGGATACATGTTTGTTTGGAGGTTGTTCGGATAAAAACAATTAGTTAATATCACGTTTGCTTTGATAAAACTTGGATTTTACCCAAGTCTAACCCTGGGCTAGAATTTTCAACACCTGCTTTGAGTCAGAAAGATGATTAATTCGGGTCTCACTTCGGGTCAACCCTAAAGTGGGTTTTTCGACGATTGTTTTAGCGATTTTTGACAATGGTTGATCCATAACTCAAAACCTACAACTCCATTACACACGAAACTTTGGGAGCATGGACCAGAAGAAGGTGGGAATGGTCGTTATGTATCATTTTTAGAACGATCGGCCATGATCGATCTTCAACATAAACAACTCAACTCAACTCCATAGACAATGTGATATCTCACAAAGGTAAGGTGGAATGGCATGAAATTTAGATAGCAAGTAGCTAACATCATAGGGACCTACTGGAATGATCATACCCCAAAAGGAGATGGTACAAAAGATTGGCACCGAGCATTTTTTGGAGAACGATCGGTCCCAAATTTTATGGGCTTGGAGGTTCCTTAGCGAAATTTCAACCCGGTCCATATACGTCTTCATCTATAAATACAGTAGACTTGGCGCATTGCAAGGGATCTTCTTCTTCGGGATCTTCTTTTGACTTACCTTCATCACATCTTTCTTTTCATCCACTAATTTTATAAGTTAAAAAACTATATTTTTAATCCTACAATAGTAAAAAGATTATTGGAGTGGATGTATATCGGAGTTTGCCAAAACAGTATAAAACTTGCGTGCTCATTTACTTTTCTATAATTTATTCTATGATATGTGAATCTATGCTTTTCTGTTTGGATCTAAATATTGGATATTGGCACTTTCACCTACAACCGGGTGTTGGTGACCATTTTTGGTTCTAACATTTATAAATATGTTCGAACTACTTTACTAAGTATCAAATTATTTTACATAGTATGGGATTTTCAAAACATTTTAAAATAAACAAATTTTCAAATCACACTAGCCTATATCGACATATCAGGGGATGATATATTGACATACATGCCGTAATTTTGAATTGAAGCGTCTATTCATCTTAACTGTTCGCGAATGGACTTGTCTGTTTATTCTCTATATATAGGGGATTTTCAAACGAATTTTTAACTAATTACTTATTAACATCTCTCCCCCTACTCTGCCAAAATTTCTAGTGGAAAATATATTCAAATCTTCTCAGATTCTACCAAAATCATTTCAATCTTTATTATATTGATTTTCTACTATTTACTCTCTGATGTCAATCATCCCTCTCTTAATCAAACATTAAAGTGTTGTCCAAAAGGTTATAGGATTCATTATAACCAAAGATCAAGAAATTATGTTTGAAAAATCATCAAACTCTAGTTGTATTTGCATAGGTGTGATTGTAGCCCATTAAAATCAATTGGGTGTGCTTGGTAGCCCGAAAATCTGAGTGGGTGTGCTTGTTGCCCATCCAAATCAAGTGGGTATACCCTGAACTCGAAAAATCAAGAATGTGTGTCTCGTAGCCTCAGAATCGAGATTGTAATTGGGACTTCCCTTTACCGTTTAAAGATTAGTATTTGCAAAAAAAAAATCTTTATAAGCAATTATACGGGACTGGATGAAGGGTAACTTCGAACCAGTATAAAAATCCTGGTGTGATCTCTCTAATTCTTTACCTTTTACTTTACTGTATTTATACTTATCTATGTTTGCATATATGATTGTTTATTTTGCATTGGTTAATAATAATCTTAGAAGAATTTGTAGAATACAATAGCCTATGATTTTCGTTTGATGATAATAACACACACACACACATATATATTCATTTAAATGTATTTTTTGTTGTACTATTTTATTTTTTTACATAATTAAATAAATATTTGTTGAATAAAATAAATAACTTATAATTCAAATTTAAACAAATATTTTACTCAAATAAATATTTTATTGCAAATTCAAATAGTACAAATTTGAGCTCTCACTACATTTACACATTTTTCAATTACAATACAATATCAATTACAACACAATTTTCAGTTTATAATTTTCACCTTACAACATATTCACTCTCACTCATATTTGATCTTCAACTCTTTTCCAGCCTGTATCCAACATCTGAACTATGTGCAAAATATACACTAACGCGGTAAAATTGAAAAAGAAAATATTTTGTAGTGCAAAATAAAGTGTGTGTTTTGAAGATATTATTTGCCTCAATTTTTTGGGTTGTTCGTCGTCATTTTTTCTTTTAATTCTTCAACACGAACAACTTCTGACATGCACAGTGTATCACTGTACATGCCAGCACCGATATATACTTGCTTTTTAAATTTGCAGGAACAGGTGAGCATAAGTTCAAACCCAAGCTGCGACTGGATTCAACTTAGGTGCATGCAAACAAAATTCAGTTCAAAATGTATAAAGGACATGTACAAAGGATCAAGGTGGTTCTCTAATCAATGTGCACATGAAGTCTCGACCAAAACAAGAAACCAGTTCAGGTCCAACCAGCACCAAAATAAAAACTCAACCAGACCAGTGTATACAACAAGACCACAAATGTAAAAAAAGAGGCAGTTTAACTAATGGAACCAGAACAGTCCAGTTAGCAAATAACAAGACAACCAGTGATGAACACGAGGATAGGTGAACACTTGAATAACAAATCCTCATGCAACTAGTCATAATCAACTTGAAACCAGACAAGACCAATGCACAAGTGAAGCCTCAACCAAGACACGGTGTAGACCAATTTAACTCGAAGAAAACCAAGTTCAGATGTCAGTTCACATGGAGGTGAAGACAAGTTACATGAACAAAGAATGCGAAGTTGAAATGCAACAAGACTTCAAATGGCAAAAGAACTAGACTAGATTCAACTTCAAAATGCACAAGAACCAGGCTTACAACAAACAGGCACCAGACAAAGACATGAGACCAAAAGTCAATGTACAAAGGCGAAATGAAGCACGCACATATACATACATGTATGTATATATGTATATATGTATATACTCATGGAGACCACAATCACTCAAGTGCAACAAGACTACCAGACATGCATAAACAAAGACCAGAATTAAAGATGACCAAAACCAGAATGGAGCACACAAATATCATGTCAAGTAGTATACTTTAAGACCACATGACAATATGAATGCATGCAACATAGACCAGGTCAATTCAACTCGAAGCTATGTGAGGGAACCACACAAGCAATCTAGACTGAACTGAATAGGCATCAAAGCAATCAAGCTCCACCACATCATCAGACAGTGGCAACGACTGATACAATTACATATGCAACATCAAGTTTAACAAAGCATATAAAAGAAGAAAATCGAACTTGATCAGTAGTAGTTTGAACAAGTTAAGGAGGAGTTTCAAAAAGTAATGGTCGATGTAAAAAAAGATATTGTCAATCGAAACTATGTTGAATTGTTTTTCGTCAAGTCAGTATTATCAAAAATTCAAATGCCAAAGAGCACAGATCGAAACCAACTCAACTACATTCAAGCAAATTTGAATTCATGAAGCAATATGTATCAACTAATGAACAAGTCTGAGTCACCACAATCGTACGATCAAAGAATCAATGCAAATGATAAAATCATAACATATTCAAACCAAACTATATGAACGAAAATTAGGTATTTTATTCCTATTTAATCCCATTATCATCATCGGCAGAATTAACATGCCGAGCATAATCAATAATCGATAAAGGAAAATCACATACCAATTCACAACATCATTCAAGCTCGACACAATTGGAGCAGCCGTAAGCGAACAAAGCAAGGAAATCGATTGACGAAGCAATTCAAAACAAAATCATCACTTCAATCGATAAATTTGATCGGCGTCCTTAATTCCAGAAACCTTAAGTTTTGAAGAGAAGCAAAAGAGAATGGCTAGCATATACGTACTTAAAATAAAGGGGAAACGTTTTGAAATAATTAGGCCGGTCTCTTTTTATTATATTTGGCTTAGCATATAAAATGGGATTTTTTTTTAGTTTATTATGTAATTTTCTCTTCTTAAATTGTGTAAATTCTAGTTGCATAACTAGGTACAAACTACGGGGCATGGTTTGAGAATTCGTAACTCAGTGGCTGAGTTGTGGCAGAGTTTTGAGCTTAGAGTTAGGTTAGTCAAGTTAGCGAGTGTCGCAAGTTTATGTATGTTTGTAAGCATCTAATTACTTAATTTCTAGTAGAAACCTTGGGGGCATCACGTAAGCAGATTATTGCCAAAGCTGGATAAATTTGTGTGTGATTTTTACTGCATTACTATTTGTTATTATTTTTATTTCTGCACTAATTTTTGTTATTATTAGTATCACCTTATTCACCCTTCCCCTCTAGGGTGAAAATGATCCAATAGACTTTTAAAAAGATTCATAAAAAATTAGAAAACTCTATCCACCCCCCTCTAGCATTTAATTAGCCTTAAGATTCATAATTCTACAACCAACATAGACGACATCTGACAAATCAAAGGGGTTGACGCATGATGGTGAGAAAGAAATTCTTGTAATCCACATGCCTTTCATGACTATAAATAGAAAAAGCATTATAGCTTGAAGGGGCTTCTTCCTCTTCTTTTGACAATTCTTTTTTGAAAAACCTTTAAGGTTAAACTGTGCCTTCTGCCATGAAATTCTGCACCAAATAAATGAAAAAGGAAGAAAGAGAGACTTTCCTCGTGAATGTAGGATTTCTTAAAATCTGAACCATGTAGATCCCCTATGTCCTTTACTGTTTTCTGCAATTTCCTTAACTAGTTTAGTAGTACATTTTATCTCACTTATACTTGGATTAGATATTAGATAGATCTGACACTTTAATAAAGAATTAAAGTGCAACTACTTGATTGTGTAAGCACTCGGTGGCATAATCACCACCTCATGGAAAAATTAAGATTCTTTGGTTTATCTAATCCAAAATCAGTAAAATAATTAGCGAAGTAATTATTTTGCGCATAATCGAGGAGATAAAGGATGAAAAAGTTCATCGACATCATTTCGCGCTAGAAGGAGGGCCTAAACCTCCATACTTCTGTTCATTTTCCACTTTCAGTAAGACAGTGCACCACGAATCATGAATCCCACCGATTCTACTATTGCCCTGATTTAAGAATCTGCACATCTGGTAGCAAAAACTATCCCCAAATCACTTATACTCTCAAAAACCCAGGATGAGATGGGAGCTTCAACCAAGGGACCTGCAGATACCATCTTGGCTGTATTCCAATCCTCCTCAAATGGAATAAATCGACTATTGAAGGATCAGAGAAAACAATGATCCAGCATATCATTCACGACCATCTTCACCTCCTCACTCTACAGCTCACTACCATCGTTCCACAGTTACGCTGAACATTTAGCGGGTGGATGATAATGGCACTCCTATTAATGGGAATGGTGATGCTGGATTAAAAACTAACATTAAATTAAAGAGCAAAATCCAGGCTAACTCTAGATTCAAATAAACATCAAGCTGGCAACCCTTCAGACCTGATAGCTTCAATCCATAGTGCACCTCGCTGATGCAAGTAAAAAGGCAAAGTAGAGATACGTACTGGAAGCCAAAACCCAAAGATAGTCTTCAATGTCAAACATAGGTTTACACCAAAAGTAACCTTCATGGTGGCTGATGTCGCGGGAGTTGTGTTCCCACATCAAGACCCACTTATCATTACGGTGCAAGTGTCAAATTGTACTATGAAGAAAGTTTTTGTCGAATCGTGAAGCTCTTTAATGTCATTTTCAAGTCTTCTTACAACCAAATGAAGTTACCTTTAGAAATCCTAAAACCAAGCCCCAAACTGATCTTTGGTTTCAAGAACACTGCTACCAATCTAGTGGGGTCAAGCCTTCTGCTTATTACACTTGAAAGTGCTCTGTTGCATAATTCGTTTTATGTAAGTTTCCTAATCATCAATCAACCCTTACCCTGCAATGCTTTCTTGGGAAAAGCTTCTCTAATTGATCTAGGGGTAATCATATCTCAAAAGGACTTATTCATGAAGTTCAATACTCCAGTTAGAATAGGGGCGATAAGGGGGGAACATTTTTTAGCTAGGGAGCTGTATCATATATCTCTAGCAATAAAATTGTTCCAAACTATTTTGCTATTTATTTTTATATTTGTAATCATAAAATTGATTTAAAATAGAACATAAAACTGCGATTATATTAGATATTCAAGCTGATACTACGACGAGTATTTCTATGCCCCTAAACCTAGGAGAAAAGAGAGGAGAACATATTTGCACATGATTGACATCGATTAATATAATTAAGTTATTGCGCAGTATTTCTCTGAAGAAGCTCAGATACGGGCATCTTCTGTGACCTTACCCCGAGAAGAGTAACTAGAGAGTGAAATAGGTCCAAAGTTAGGGGCGGCAAAGAAAGAATTAAAACCTGTAGATGACACCAAAGGCATACAAATAGATCCAGAAGACTCCACAAAGGCATTCAAGATAGGGAAGAACCTTAGTGCAGAAGCCTGGGATGAACTGATAGACTTCCTAAAATGGTCAGTATATGTATTCACCTGGACCCATTAATTCGGACATGGTAGGAATAGAACTGGCTATCATCTGCCATGCGTTGAACATCAACCTAGTTGCGCACCCAATTAAAAGAAGCATAGAACTCTAGACCAAGAAAGATACAACACTCTACATGAAGAGATTAAGAAACCAAAGGAGAATGCGTTCATCAGGGTACCCTAATTGGATTGCCAACCTAGTACTGGTGAGAAAGCATACTGGGAAATAGAGAACCTGCATAAGTTTCACCAACCTCAACAATGCCTGCCCAAAGGAAAATTTTCCCTTGCCAAGGGTTGACCAATTTTTAGATGCAACTAGTGGACATGAACTACTTTCGATCATGAATGCTAATTTGAGGTATAATCAAATAGCTATATTTAAACCAGATCAAGAACGCACTAGTTTTGTGACAGACAAAGGGTTATACTGCTATAAGGTCATGACGTTCGAAATCAAGAAAACGGGGGTTACCTATCAGAGGTTAGTCAACATGATGTTTGTTGAACATGTTGGAATGAATATGGAAGTATATGTGGATGACATGTTAGTTAAATCAAAGGCAGCACCAGATCATGTCAAAGACTTGAAGTATACCTTCATAGTCCTAGGACAATATCGAATGAAGCTAAATCCTCTGAAATGCATCTTTTACTATCCAGTCAGGCAAGTTCCTAGGATATATAGTAAGAGCACGTGGTGTTGAGGCAAACCCTGAAAAATCAATGCCATAAGAGGGATAGGAATCCTAAGGAAGCCAAAAAATCTAATAAGCCTCAATGATAGAGAAGCAATTCTAAGCAGATTCATATCCTAAGCTATAGACAAATGCATCTTGTTCTTCGACCAAGTGAAGAAGGGATGAAACTTCATACAGATGAGGATTGCGAGGCAGAATTCCAAAGCCTAAAGGAACATATAGTCAATACTTCTATATTATTAAAGCCAATAATAGGTGAGGATTTATACATTTATTTAGTTGTAACTGATCAAACTATTAGTACAATAGTGGTACGAGAGGATAAAGGGATGCAAGTATCCATCTATTTCCAAGCAAGCAGTTATCGGGAGCAAAGCTAAATTACTCGGTTGTTAAAAAGCCTGTGTATAACTATCATCTTACAACAATACAATTGTAACGTTACTTCTAGGTGCATCCCTTTAAAGTCCTCATAGACAAACCTCTTAGACAAATACTGCAAAAACTAAAGACATCATGTCACCTATTAAAGTGAGCAATGGAACTTATCCAGTATGACATTACCTACCACCGTAGGATGGCAATCAAAGGTCAAGCACTTACCTACTTAATTACGGAATGCACCTTACTAACCGAGCCTCATTCAAAAGAAGGAAACAAATACCCCGCAGCTCTGGCACTAATTCATGGATAGAGCGTCAAATGAACAAAGGGCGGGAATTGGACGAATATTAATCATACCAAATGGGCAAAAGCTACATGGAGTAGTGCAGGCAACCAATAATGTGCCAGAATATGAGGCTCTCCTCGTAGTCCTATGAATGACCCAGGTAATGAAGGTAACACACGCTAAAGTGTACAGTGATCCTCATTTAGTCGTAAATCAAGTGAAGGGTAATTACCAAGTGAAGGAATCGACCTAGGCCAAATAGGCATAACTATCTAAGAATCACTCAAGCAGTTTGAACAATCTGAGATAGCACAAATCCTTTATGAAAGCAACTCATCTATCGACTCTTTAGCAAAGCTGGCTGGTACCAAAAAGGCCAATGAAATAAAGGCAGTACCAATTGGGAATCAAGCAGAGCTAAGTATAAGAAATCAAACAAATACTGGTCCTGAACTGAGCCCTACAGTCAGCCGTCTAAGGCACGCAAAACCAAGATATGATTGAAAGCGAAGAGCAACCTATTCCAGAATCCTCAATTTAACAAATCGAGGAGAAAACTAAATGACTACTATCAAACAATATCTTCTAAATAGAGTCTTACCTCCGAACATAAATAAGGCACGAAAAATAAGATATCAGGCTTCCTATTACTCATTCTTTGATGGCATATTATACAAGAGAGGGTATTCTACCCCTTATCTTATGTGCATTTCTAAGGAAGAAGGGGCATGCATCATGAAGGAAGTACATGAGGGACAATGTGGTAATCACTCTCAAGGAAACAAATTGGCAAAAAAGGTGCTAAGTCACAGCTACTATTGGCCTACCACACTTCAAGATGCAAAGGAATTTGTGAGGTAGTGTGACATGAGTCAACAGTTCGCTAGTATCTCTAGACAACCATCCCATGAGCTAATCCCACTTGAGAGCCCATGGCCGTTTGGCATATAGAGAATAGATATGATGGGACCACTTCGAATGTCAAAAGAAGGAGCTAAATATGCTATCGTGGCCATAGATTACTTCACCAAATAGGTAAAGGCGGAGCTGCTAGCCACAATTACTGTAAAGAAGATAGTCACTTTCGTAGTGAGGAATATAATTACCAGATATGGGATACCTTATAAAATTATTTCTAATAATGGCACCCACTTTGAAAGCAACGATTCCATAAAGATTTGCAAGAGAAATGGCATAATAAAAAGTTTATCCTCGATTGCTCATCCATGGGCAAATGGACAGGTTAAAGCTGCGAACAAAACCATTAAAAAGTTATTAAAGAAAAGGCTACAGAAAGCTAAAGGAAAGTGGATGGAAGAACTTTCTTTAGTATTGTGGGCCCAATGAACTTCAAACAGATCCCCTAAAGGCCACACTCCTTTTTCGCTAACCTACAGATATGAGGACACGCTACCCATCGAAGTTAAAATCCCATCACATAGAAGAATATTAGATACCACAGAAAAGAATAAGAAACTGAAGTTGCCCTAGATCTCATCCAGGGGAGAAAGGATGAAGCAATAGTAGTAGTGGCCACATATCGGCAAAGGATGGCAAAGAATTATAATGCAAGGCTTAAAGAGAGAAAATTTTACAAAGGGGACTTGGTCAGAGAGTAATGGCCAAACAAAAGATCAGGCGGATGAATCATTAGGACTGAACTGGGAAGGTCCATTAGTCATAAAATAAGTTTTAGTGAATAGGGCATATCGATTATATAGACCTGATGGAAACCTAGTTACAAGAACTCAGAGCACCTCAATCCTTACTTTGACTAATTTGCATTGCTTACGGATGTACATTATAGTACCATAAAGAAGTAATAATTCTATAAACTGGACGTATGGATACTATACAGCCCGAATTTGTATAAAATCTTTGTACTGTCTATGGAAAAATCAAATGCACATTCACATATCACTGCTCGTAGCTACTCAATTTGCGAAATGCAAAGTTAGTAGGCAAAAATAGCAATCTCAACACTAAGGACGGTAATACTAGCCCTACAAACTAGGACTTCCATTAATGAGAGTCCAGCTTTTTAGCCAAAATACTACACTTGATAGGATGTTAAACTACCCTGACCCAATATGAATATTCTTATGATAACAACCATAGAAAGACTGGCATAGGGATATTGGACTACCTGAACCATTATAAAAAACCTTATGTTAGTTAATTCGACATACCACACTAGAAATATGGATATTAGACAGCCAAAACCAGTACAAAAAAAAACCATGTGCATGCAACAGAGGTTGTATATACATGACTTGACTTATCAGTCAAATCATTTTTAGTCCTCCCCCAAACAACTAGGGGGACCATGCCACGCACATGAAAAAATTACCTTTCAAAGCTCACCGCCATGGATCTATGGGTGTAGTGCCGCCTACGAGCGATAACGGCAATCTCAAAAATGAGAATAGTGATGTTAGGGAAAGATATGGCTCGGTATATGTATGACATTACACCCTCCAAATAGATGGGTAGGTCATACCCAACATGCAGCTAAGGATATTACGCCCCCGGATAGGGGGAAGGTCATAACAAACTACGGCCAAAGACACGGTCAATGACATTTTGCTCCAAATAAAAGAGGCAGGTCAAGCAAAACACACAACCCACCATCGTCGCTCGGTAAAGATACTGACAACACTACATGCGAGGGACTACGACAATCTTAAAAATGAGAATGGTGGTATTAAATTGAACAACACAAGTTAGAGCACAAAAGGCCCATGTCCCAAATAGATGGAAAGAAAGAGAAACTCGACACAAACAACAAGAGGCGCAAGATTAGTTGCTTCAAACAACAAGTCTACCATGACCTATAATTGTAGCAGGCTTGGGGAGCAAGTGTTACACCCGTTCTTACCAAGCACTGCTTTGAAGGCGTGAGGGAACCAACTCAAAGTCACGACACCTAACCGGACTCAAGCTCAGTAACTAATGGAACAAAAGTAAGAGAACAATATTGCATGTATTACGAAAATAGGGCAAGTCATGGTAAGTACATCTAAAATCAAAGTCAAATACGGCGTACTGCACCAAAGCCTGGGAAAGTACATACTTCCATATTTTGTGAAACCTAAGGAAACAGGTCTGCTCCAGCATATATTGGGGGTAATCTCGGTTGTCCAACACGTGGACAAAAGTACTTTGAACGGGTTGTATATGGGGCTACTCAAGATATACTTCAATGCAAAACCATCCTTACAAGTGAACGACAAATGTGAAGCTGCACTTAACTCATGTTGCACCTAACTCAAATCACATATAACCTCAAGCATATTCTAGACATATGCCAAGTCAACTCCCAGAGCAGAATGGGAAAATCTACTCCATTTTGACCCGATAATGTCAAGTCTAGCAAAGACAGCAATGGTATTAGCTGGGAAGCATGACCTGGGTGCTAGGTAATATTCACCACTATACCACTTCATATGCATCGCTACATAACATCATGCAAAAGGTCATATACTGGTCAGCACAAGCACAACAATGCTAACGAGTTAAAAATATCGATTTGGAGGTCCACAAGCAAGGTCAATTCAAATTTGAATTCTCCTACCATAATTTTAGATATTTCCGCTTTAATTTTGGGAATTCCCACCTCTATTCATACTTCCCGCCAAAGATACATTAGTAATCCCATCACGTCAAATATACAACATGGATAGACGACATCTGGCAGAACAAGGGTTGAGGGATGATGGAAAGAAAGAAATTTCAGTAATCTGTGTGCCATTCATGACTATAGATAAAAAATCACTGCAGCATGAAAGGGGCTTCTTCCTCTTCTTTTGACCTTTTTTCTTTTTTGAAAAATCTTTAAGGTTCAACTGCACCTTCTGCCATGAAATTCTGCACCAAATCAATGAAAATGGAAGAAAGATAAACCTTCCCTATGGATATAGGATTTCTTAGAATCTGAACCACGTAAATCCCCAATGTCCATTACTGTTTTCTGCAATTTCCTTAATTAGTTAGTACTATATTTTATCTCAACTTTACTTGGATCAAATATTAGATAGATATGACACTTTAACAAATGGTTAAAGTGCAACTACTTGGTTATATAAGCACTCAACAACATAATCACCACCTCACGACAAAATAAAGATTACTTAGTTTTGTCAATTCAAATTTAGCAGAGTAACTAGTGAATAACTACCTTGTACGTAATCTAGGAGTTGAAGGATGAAAAGTTCATCAACGGTTATTCTTTTATATATAAATATAATTCTAGGTAAGATTATTTCATTTACCAAATTTCAAAACAATACTATGTTGATTTTCCTTGTTCAAGTATTTAAAACCCTTATCAATACAGTGGCGTTCCACGTCTCAACCAGAATTCATAAACCACTCGACAAACCAATCAACACAATTTGAAATATTTTATAGCACTAACAAATAAACACTGTTATATGCAATGCACTCAACTCATTATATGTTGTTACTAACCTTATCTCTAATGAGTCTATCCCGCTAAGGCATAGGAATTTGCTCAACTTAAGCTCCAATACCATGTTATAATGACCCGCCTTTTCGACCCTCATAAGTCGACAGTAATACATCCATGGTATTCACCTGGCGAGCATCCAAGTTCCAAAAAGACAAATTGTTTAGGGTAAAAGAATGAAAAGGCAAAAAAGAATCCCACATTGTGATGAGTAATATATAATATACAATAGATCTTTACAAAAGAAATATTTTGTATGCGTACATCAAATGGAGAAAACTAACATATCGTCAACCTGGACAATTATAACAACCTGTCCTCATAAATGCTGATAAATATAAAACAACAAATTGCAGCGGAAATAGTAGATATGTTAATACATATTGGAGGCATTAAGATCGTCTCTTGAAGCTCCAAAGTATTCATGATTAAATCTAGAAATATGCTTGGGCGGACCCTGAGCATTATAAGAAAATAACGCCGGGATCAGTCTAGTAAATTAGCTGTGAAACACAAATCACATGGATTTCTTTAATGTTATAAAACTTTTCGAATTAAAGGTATCTTGTAAGACCACATCGCACATAAACACGAATGGGTTTTTAACCTACGATAACCAAAATGGTTACATTTTAGAAAATCCATTGATATTATAATAATATCTAAAGTTCAAAATAAATATTTAATCATAGCCAAAATAATTACATTAATTACATTTTAGCATAATAGGCATATAACTAAGTCCGAAAGCACATATTGGAGAATGGATTCCATGCAATGACTAGGCCACTAGAGTTCTGCCCATTACAATACACGTTTAGAAAAATGTACCAAGGGCCTTGTCGGAACCCTCTACCAACATAGAACCAACCTACCCCTTCTTGGATAGTACCAAATATGTCATCGACCCGGTTTTCGACCAACAACCATACTAAGTCACTAGCATACATAGATAGGTCAGTATCAATCTAAATCGGGTAATGACCGTAACCTAATGGTGGTGAACTACATAGTCTTGCTGCATATCCCATGTTTTAGTCATTGCCGGGTATGAGGTTTGAGGCTACATTTTACCTTTTCAGCAAATCCCACTTGGAATGCTAACATTGCCCTCCAAACAACACCCCAATTGCAAGCATTCATCCATACAAGTTGTTTAGGATATGAACAAACCGAAGGCACTACTCCTACTACATCCTTAGGATTAGTAGCAAGAAACCCTTGCACTTCAAAGAACTCCCTCTTCGATTTCATCATCTTTAAGATTACTTCAATTCGGACGCTTATGCCAGTTTGAAGTGGTTTTTGAATGGCACAGATCCCGGTATCTCCGAACCCACAATCGATAGTTCCGAAATTGGCCAAGATTTGATAATTGATTATTTAACTATTAAATAAAAAAACAATCCAACCAGAGATTTTAATTCCATAGGGAAACCAATCTGGGTTAAGCACATAAGCAATCACTAAGCCTCTTTAATTAATCCTTTCATTAATTAAAATCTCTTTTCAAATATTTGTATTAAAAATACCCTTTTCAAAAGATATATTCACACCCCCCTTTACTCTTTTCAATACTTGAAAAATATTCATATACTTATCTTGAAGGTATAAATATATTCACAAACCATTTCACTTTCAATTTTTGTACAATGTCTCCATATATTTATATCAATGGTATAAGTATATTAACAAATCTTAAGAAAGATTTGATATTTCAAAAGCATATTTAAATAGGTCAAAAACAAATGTCACTTAAAACATTGTTTACTATAAACCCTAACTCTTTTATTTGTGTAAGTAAATGGATCGTAGGGAAATTAGACCAAATATACTTACCACCACCTTTTGATTTCAAACTTGTACTATACTTTGATTAACAATGTAGTCGGACAAGTTAGCATACTATTCTTGCCTTGATATATATTCTTAATTGCTAGGATAAGGATGGGTTTCCCTACCTCAAAATTTGGTGTTAAGTATGGAAAGAATACTGTCCATAACACCATAATTTAGAATGATCATTTATAGAAATCGAATTTCGTTCCTTTTACAAATCTTCTTTCTATAATCTCTTTTATATTTACAAACTCCTTTTAAAAATCTCCTTTCTATTTACAAAAGTTCTTTTATAAATCCCCAAATATAATTATAAAACTCCTTTTATAAGTCTCCATATTTATTTATCAACTCCTTTTATAAATCTCCAAATATAGTTGTAAAACTCCTTTTATAAATGTTAAAATTTAATTATCATAAATGAGACGACCCGCCTTTTTCTCCATAGAAAGACGCATCATCTTTAAGAAAGAAAGAGGTAGAAATAGAATAGGTAGAAGAAAAGAACTCAACAAAAATAGAATCTCACAGCGGAACGAAACAAAATATAATATATAACATAGCTATTACATAATCATTTACATAACAAAGTTATACATACAACAACACAAGATAGATAGTTATAAAGTCTGTCTATTCTACAACTCAAATACAACACATACATCACAGCGGAAACACAATATAACTACAAACGATGAAGCCTCCTGCTCCATATCTCCTCCAGTATTTGTCAAAGCAGACCTGAATCCCCTGGCTACTCGTAAAAATTTGAGTACCCAAGAGTTTAAGAAAAACAGAATAAACTCCGGGTCAGATATGGGTCTGGTGTGAGTAAACGGGTTAAAGTTGCTTAACTTTTAAAAACCTCTGAAAACAAAAGGTATCACGTAAGACTCCCTACACATAAACATGGGTAAGTTTTTATCTTACGCTAACCAAAACATTCGATAGGAAATCCAGTGATATTATAATAGTGTCTAGGGTTTTCAAATAAATATAAAATAGCCGAAATTGTTACATCTATCAAATTCCAGCTACTAGCCACAAAACTGCGTAATACGAATCAAAACCATAAGGGCACGTAGGAAGAATGGGTTTCCATCAATGGCAGGGCTACTGGGGTACCGCCTGTCACGGTACGTGGCCTAGATCACCGTACCAAGGATCACTCCCAATCCCCTGCAACATAAAGCCCGAACCATTCCTTACTGAACAGTCCCGAACAAGGCCACCACAGCGATTCTAGCTAGCAATCGTCCACACAGCCGAATAAAAAGGGACATCTAGACAGGGGTAAGTCTCGTCCTACTTGGGCATGACCCACTTAGCCTTGCTGCACCTCCCCTGTTTTAGCCATTCCCGGTTGATGAGGCTTGAGGCTGCGATTATCTTTATAGAACACTTCTATCTTAGAATGCTCATCGTCCACCTGACCATGTTCTGAAAGCATTCAATCCATACAAATTCGTTCCAGGTTCGAATGAAACCGAAGGCATTATCTCGTTACACTCATTTTGGAATCACCCTCAGAGTTAACGACAATAACCCTTGCACTCTAAAAACTCCATCTCGAACCTGAAAGCATTGGATCGATGTGGTTTTCGGATAACCCTCCGAAGGAATCACCCTCGGGGTTAACGACAACGACCTAACGTTTAACTTGGATCGATGTGGTTTTCGGATAATCAAATTTAATACCCGATCCCGATCTCATCGAACCAAACATGTCTTAAAGGCCAAGTTATTTAAAGGTTTAAACAATTCAATTCAATACAATTCAATGCTTTGAATTCACACAGCATTAACACAGATAAATATCGCACATTTATCATTGATATAACCAATATCATATCATAGAATGTCACAACACATTCATCAATAGATATCAATCAATAGATATCATCCAATTCAGACATTCAACAAACAATCATCCATAAGCAAGCATTATCAATTCATATCATAATTAATTTAATTACTTAAATTAAATTAATCCCTTAAGAATTAATCACTTAATCCTGCTTATACAATCATAATTAATTACTAACCTTAATTAATTAATCACTCCTTGATTAACTTAATTAATCAATTAATCAATCCCTAATCCAGATTAATTATGCTTTATTTATCAATTAATAATCCTTCACTGTTAATTAATCTCCTTTAATACAAAGTAATTAATCCTTTATTACTTTCATAATCAATTAATTAACCTTTAATTAACTGATTAATTTATCCATCAATTATCGATTAATAACCTTAATTACTAATCAATATCTCTTAATACAAATTAATTAATCCATAATTACCTTTTTATAATTAATTAATTAACCATTAATTAACTAATTAATTATCTCTTAATTATTAATTACTAAACTTAATTATCAACTATTAACTAAGATCTTAATTACAGATTAATTATTCCTTAATCGTCAGTTAATTAACCATTTGATTAACCCTTAGTTAACTGTTAACCTATCCTTAACTAACAGATAATCAATCCTTAATTACCATTTGATTAATCCTTAATCACCACTGATTAATCAATTAATTACCACTTAACAATTTCTTAATTAATCCTTAATTACGGATTAATTATCCTTAATTATTAATTAATAAAACCTTAATTATTAACTAATAAAATTTAATTACAAGTTAAGCACTTCTTAATTACTGATTAAGTAAACTTTAATTACTTAATTAATTACTCACAAATTGCTTGATTAATCAATCTTAGTCACCAGATTAATTAAGTCTTAATTACATTTAATTACTTGATTAATGAATCCCTAATCATTAATTAGTAATCTAGTGAATGATCCTTTAATTACAATTTAATTTATCTTAAATTAATTAACCTTTAATCCTTGACCATTTATTAATCAAGTAAATTATTTTCCCTTAATTAATTTCTTAATTAATCCTTTATAATTACACTAATTAATTGGACTTAATTTCTTTAAATTAACTTAACCAAAATTAAGATATTAAAACCTTAATTAAGATAAAACATTATCTTGTTACTATCCTTACTACCATTAACATAATTACCCATTTATCTTTAAAATTATCTTAATTAAATCATCAATCAAGATTTAATATAAATAATCATTTATCTTTAAAACTTAAAGTTATCAAGACATAATTTTAAATAGCTTAAACATTTATCAATTAATAGTTTAAAAAAACTGTTTTCAACTTGAATTTAAAAAACTTGTCTTTTATATAAACTTTTTAAAATTACTTTCAAAACTTGATTTTAAAAATCACTTTAAAATTTGTTAACAAGGTTTAAATTTAACAAACTTCAAAACTTCTTAAGATATGTTTAAGAAAACATTTATTAAAACATCAAGTAATTTATATAAAAGCTTAAACTAATTTAAATTTTTAAATTACAAAATAACAAGTTTTTAAAACTTTTAAAATCTTTAAACTGTTTTACTTTTGTTGCTTCGGGTCAAACCCATAGCCCACTCGAGCCAAACCCGAGTTCTCTTCTTCCCATCTTTTTTTTAAACTTTGATTAAAATTGAAGTTTAACAAAACTATAGGTTAATCCTTACCCATCATACTCGAGAATGAACTCGAGCTTCCCGCCCAAAAACTCGAACGCGACTTCGAGACTTCACAGCTAAACCCTTCTGACACGCACCCACCATCATGTGCACATGCACGCCGCCGTTGGTCGCCTTCGACCATCGTCAATGCCTCTGGTATGTCACTCAACACCACAGCATTACAATCTGACACCCAATTCGACACTATAGGGCCCTAAACGAAATCGAACTACTCTTGTCGAATACTAGAAACCATAGCATCACCTGAAACTTCACCAAACCCCTCTTCGACCATCATAGAGTTTGCAATCACGTCCACACACTCATAAGCCCTCCATGCTGCTTTCCTCCCATTCTCGAGTAACTCGAACCACCCAAGACGCCACAATAGCCAAAACACTATCCATGAGCAAAACTGGGTGTTGAACCCTACCTTAATCAATTTCTAATGCCATGGTGATTAATAAAATCACACGCCATTTTTGCCCGAACCCCTATAACCTCCTCCACCTTCAGTAACAATTCCGACCACTCCAGTTGCTTCAGCCTCCAGAAATTACTCAAACCCCATTTTCCAGTAAACCCCTAAATTCTCATTCAATTCAACATTTTAAATTTGAATTTTTGTTTTAAAAATCATATTCTTTAATGATGATTCAATACATATACATGAATCAATATAATTCAACATTTTATTTATTAATTATATAAGTTTTCACTGCATTCTTCTTATTTACAGGAAAATTCTAAACTTAATTTGCTTAAACATATTTTCGTAATCTAGATGAATTTAAAACTTCACTAATATATTTGAAAATTCAAAGCTGCAAAGTGTTTATATGGGAAATTTGAATTTTTATTTATTTATAAAACTCTGTAATCAAGAATGAACAGAGGAACAAAAACTTCAGGCATGCAGATTCAAATCCATCCCTACCTACAGATTTACATACAACTGCATACAGGCATCATTATCAATTTTTGTGTTTTTCCATATTTTTTTCAATTTAAATCTTGTTGTTTTAAACAACCTTTGTTTAAACATCTCAACATGAAAACTAACCAGAGAAGTAACAAGGTAGTTTTGAATTTATTTTACACACTGCAGTTTCGAAAACAGAAAGAAACTAACATGCACACGCGTTAACACATTCATATATATATATGCAGTATTATCACAAACAAGCATCATTATAACAGAAATTACTTAAGCAACAAAATTAACCTACTTAAGATTGAAATTAGTTATTTACTCACCTCTTAAATTTGCAGAGAGTTTTTTAGAAATAGGATGGAAACAAAGCCCCTTTGTTGAAAGTTTGAAAAACTGTGTTGATGTTGATGACTTTTGAAAGCTTATGTTGCTTGGTACAGGATTTCTTTAAAACTGGAATCATGATGATGATCAAGACATTTAAAAATTTGTTGTTTCCAGGTTCTTGATAACATAAAGTTCTCAAGCTTTCTTTTTTCTTCTTCTAAAGCTTCTACAGGTTTTGAAACTAATTCTGGTTTCAGGCTTATGATAAAAGAAGATTCTCCAGGCCTTTGATTAATGCTTGATAAAAGTGAATTATAGAGTTGATTATTTTGTTTGAGGAATGAACTTCAGATTGAAGGAAAACATTTCAGGTTTGTAGTTTTGAAAAAGCTACAGGCTTGATAAATGCTTGATCAAAACAGGTTACATGATTTTAAATCTGATATTTGATTATCAGGCTTGAGAAGAGATTTCAGGGATTTTTGAAAAATTGGTTATAGGGTTTTGAAACTTGATTGCATATGAGAATATTTCCGTTTTTGTGGCCATGGATTCTTGTTAGAATTCAAAGAAAAAAGGAATAAAGAAGGAATGAAAGTTTATAAAATTTATGGTTATCAAAATTAAAGAAAAAGAAAATTAGGAAAAATTAGACACTTGTTAAATTTTGTTACATTTGTCATAAACCATAGCTTACTTCATAATACATGTATTCAATGAAGTTTAAAAATGAACACATGTCATTTCTTATTTTTAAATTATTTTAAAATGAATTTTAAAAGCCTTTATTATTAATTTTCTTAATATGTAAATACTTTACTAATTTATAAATGCTTTTATAAATTTATATATCCTTCTTTTTCTTATAGAAATAAAACTTTCAAAAGAAAATAATATATAAATTAATTAGATTCCAAATAAGATAATATAAAATTATTTAATTCATTTTTACATGCTAATTCAAATGATTTTTCCATTTATTTACTACTAAACAAACATTTTCCAAATTTATATAAATATAGTTCTTTTGTTTTGAATTAATATAAAGCAAATCTTATTTTTAAAATAAAAACTTTATTAATAAATCCTTTTATATCCAAAATTATTTCAAGATATACATTCTTTTTAAATTACAAATTTCAATTCAAAATTTCAAAATTTAAACCCAAATTCAATTTAAACTTCAATTTCAAATCAAATATGTCTATATTAAATTAAACAAACACTTTATTAAATTTAGGAATATTAAATTCTAATTTTAAAGTTAATTTTTAAATAAACATATATTTAAACAACACTTGTTAAATTAAATATTAAGCCTATAAAAATTCAAATTTATAAAATAACATAAATTAAATAATTATTCTACTTAAAATCAATTTATCTCTAAATTTAAAAACATCACATAAAATTTATTTTGGCTATTTATATTTGAAGATAACAATTTTATCAATCTTAAATAATTTAATTAAGAGATTATCTCATTTTAAATTCTCTGAAATTCCGGGATATTAAAGTAAAACTTTAGTTTTAAGATAAAACTAAATACTTTCCGTAAAATGATCATCCCCTATACTACTGTAAGTCCACAAATGTGATTTATCATACTAAATTATAAAAATGATATTATTTCCCTTTTTATTAAATACCATTTATAGATATATTCTTTTTTTTACAAAATACCATTTATAAACTATCCTTTTATTTATAAAATAATATTTATAAATCTATCCTTTTACACATCCGTTTATACAAAATGTCTTACCAATATTTATTCCAAAATACTGTTATCTTCTTTTAAAACAAAATTACTTCATTACAAAAGATAAATTCCCCCTTATTCCTTTAAAATAAACATTCATTGTTATATTAACCTTTTTGTGTAACAAATACTTTTCGAAAAACTTTTAAAACATTTCCACATAAATTAGAAAAGATTATTAAAAAGATTACAGTAAAATAAAAAAGTTCAAAAATCATTTCTAAATAAAATGCTATAGAAAATTCCTAAAATCACTTTTAAAATCATTCTTCAAGTCAAAACCATTTTCAAATCAAAACAGCAAATAATAGTATTACTAAAATACTATAATGAGGCTAATAGCTATCTTAGCACTTAACCAATGCTATTATAATCTTTATCGCTAGAAAGGTTCAACTTTTGATTTATATCGATGTCATATTCAATATGGCCAAATATCAAACTTTTAACATTCAACCATTTATACTACAAGTATATAACTTAATGAAAATCAACAATGGCAACGAATTCAGATTCCTCTACAAAATTCCCTATATTTCATTTTATATGTCATTCGCTTTTCAAAGCGGAAATCCAACCACACCAAACCAATAAATCATTTAAGCACAAAAAAATAATTTATATCAACTGTGCATCATATAGTATTCATCCAAAGGTGAGATAATTCAACAAAATTCCAGTTAGTGCTTAAGTGTTCCGCTTTAATCTAAAATCAAATAATGTTCGATTTTATCTCAAAATTCCACTTGCTCAAAACTCGACGAAACCATTTTCTGTGAGTAGTAATATAACGACAAGTTGTAATAGGTTCTTAAGGTATAACAACACTTCACCAAACGTTGTAGAAGATAAGCTTTTTACAGCATTTTGTTTCGTGCTATTTACAGTGTTTTATATCATTACGTTGCATTCTGTTGCAGTGTTTTACCTTTTATTATGTTTTTCTTCATACAATATTTATAAATCTTTCTTAACTTTTTGACAACTTATCTGAAACACTGTTATATTAACGATTTTATTACTAACGATGGCATTTTTTATTATTTTTATTTTTTGTGATATTTTAAAAATGCTACCTACTCTTCCTGAATTTACCCATACAACATTTATACCGACTATAGAAATTCATATTCAATAACATTGCTTAATTTGAACAACACAAATAAATGTAATCTTAGCATACTATGTGTTATACCTAATCAAAGTTTCACTAACACTATGCACAAAATAAACAATAATCATAAATAACATGTATATAACATTTCATACACAATGTTCTAAGCAAAGACGATAGTACAGTTTTACATAAAGAGCATACTCTCCTATAGAGGGGAGAGGGTTTGATTCCTGGCAACCGCACTGAGTCGTCCAAAATGGTTGGCTTAATTTATGGTTGTAAGTTGTGGTGGGCCTTCTTGTGTTCTCCCTAGATGTTTCCAATGAAGCTAGGTTTACTGGGATTACAGAAAAGCAAAATATTAGTCGTGTAAAGTCCAAGCTCGTCCCCTTTAAAAGTCCAAAATCCTACAAGGAAAAAATGTAATAAAAATAGGTGAAAAAATTATACGCAAATTACAAGGAAAAAATGAAATTAGAACAAGTGAAGAAATTACATTATTTTTATATCAATGTGAAGTTGTATTAATTTCAATGTAAAATTCAAAATGAAGGCTAATTAAGTAATTTATATTATTCGAATAATCATACAATACAGCTATGTTACCACTTAGTTTTTCCTTGATAAAACCTTGTTTATCATGGTATATTTTTATCTAAGTTTTAAATAGTTCCATGTGTTACTTGCAATTTATATCACTGAAAAAGAAATCCTGGACATTTATTAACTAGTAAAGTCAAAAGCTCTACAATGTGAATAAAGCACTATAAATAAAGGCTTGTTAAATCAAACAGGGCAACAGGAACACTTTGAACACAAAACCCAACTCTTTGGTAAAAATTTGAACAATCCAATGCTCTTTAGAAAGTTAACTAGGTTAGACTAAACGATCAGTAAGTTAAAGCAATGAAGTTGGTGGAAAACATGAAGCAATCTGAACTAAGAGCATGATGAAGCAGCAATGACGAAAAGTGAAGCAGTGTAGTGGCAAGGGAGTGGCTACTTATCATAGAACCAATAGATAATGGTAAACATGCTATAACATAAATAAAAGATAAGAAGCATGTTGGCTATAGTAGACTGGACGATGAACATTCATAGAGTGAAGATAACACAAGAGTGGAGCAGAAGTGGCATCTGGTGGTTGATTATTATATGGATAAGTTGAATTACGTAGATAAGATATAATTTATGTATGTTTATAATTTACCAAGATATAATTTATGTAATATAATTTATATAGTATATATTTTCATACATAAACTTAATCATTTTTTATAAACTTAGTTCATTTTCGTTGACTTTGTTAAATTTTTGTAATACATAGTTTACATGGTTAATTTTCGTAAACTTAAATAATTTTGTCGAACTTAACTAACTTGATTAAGTTTATAAAAAAATGTAGTTAGTTTTATAAAAATTGGTTTATTTTTATAAACTTAGCTTTTTTACAAGATTTGGTTAATTTTTATAAATCTTTATTTGTTTTGTAAACTTACTTTTTATGGAAGTTAAATTTCTACAAGATTAAATTTTATAAAATTTAATTAACTTAGTTAAAATTTTAAAAAGCTTGGCTAATATTTATAAATTTATCAACAATCAATATAAGCACGTTTAAATTATATAGAAAAGGGTCCAAGTGAAAAATAATAACTCACACTTGTGATCAAGATATATGAATAAATTCCAACAAGAAGGGAAAAATTGGTGAATTCAACAAGTAATACCAAAATCAATAAACTCAAAAAATAACTCATAAGGAGATAAATTAGACGTGCTGGACATTTGGTTATTGAGTGGTATATAGAGAACGAACCCAATGGGTTTAATATATGCAAAAATACGCATTCATCCATTGAAAACAGTATGGAATTATACATTTACATCTCATTTTTCTATCATGGCACTGTAATCTCAATAATTTTGCATTAGCATTGCTTCTAATTTCAATATTTATGCCCTGCTTAATTATTGCAAATTTTGATCCTTATCTGTTTTTAGCAGATTGACGACGAGATTTTGGTTTTATGCATAATGGATGCATACTCAAGTTAATGATGTTTTTTTCATTCTTTTCCTCTAAAAAGAAGCAACATTTGTACCTCGAGCTTCATTTTTATGATGTTATACTAATGGTAATTCAAGGGAAATCACTTTATTCAAGGTAATAGAGTAGGATTCTCTTGTAAAAAAGAGGCTAGGACTTTCTAATATTATAGTTTGTTGATTCATTGTTGGTTAGCTCATAATGGGACTTACATTTACTTCCAATTTTCTATACAACCAGTTGCGTGTGAAAAATAATAAAAGATGATAAATCATTAATTGTTTCAAAGCATCATTGTTTGCATCGAAAATTGGCATAAATATCCAATTGAGATTTCATAGAGAAAAAATGAAAAATATAAAATTAAAACAGAGGAAACAAGCAATTAAATAATTAGAAAATCAAAGCGATAACGAGAACACAAATATTATTAGTGGTTTGGCGTTGTTTTCCTGCATGCACTTTGAATAGACAACTTTATTAATCACTTTGTAAAATGAGTACAAGAAGGATCAGATGAAAATTCTTAGTTAATAGAGTGTAAAGTAACAAGCAGCATAAAGGTACCCAAAATTAAGAACCAAACCCATATTTATAGAGGAAGACGGTGAAATATCTCCCTAAAAATTTGGTAGAAGGATCTCCAAAACCATATGGACCCACAAGAAGGATTGCATGGCCCAAATCCTAAGAAATAAGTAAATCATCCTCCTCATCCAAGAAGACGAAAGTTCGGTGTTGATCCCAATTTCGGAGTAATTTGAGGGTGCAATCTCTATAGGAGCTTCTCTATGCTCTAACATGCTTAGCCTCTAATTTTTATGCCAATTGGATTAGTAGAACTTGAGTTATTACTCGATCTTTGTTGCAATACATTATGTATCCTGATTCTAGCTGACCCCTATGGGGGAAGAGGGCTGATCCTTCTTCCTTAGTCCTTTTGAGGTGTGATCCCTAAGGTAGGCTCCCTATGGTCCCCACATCTTATTCCTAAAATTTCATATGAATCAGACTTACAGATTTCGAGATACTGATTTTTTTTCCATTGAGTTGCACTTGTTTGGCTGAAATAGGCCGATCCTTATGTTTGAGAGTGATTATAGCTGGTCCCTTTTCTATATTAAACTATATTTCATAATTTGAATATTCTGCATTGCATATCTCTCAATGTTGTTTGATCATGGCTTCATACCATCATCTGTACTTGATTTTTAGAGCCTGAAATCATCACTCTAGACTTAATGGCCTTGATGACAATCTAATGTAACTTGTCCAATCAGTTCGGATATATCAGGATCGAAATGCCGGATAACACTTGTCCTCTAAAGCACGTCATGCCTCTAAAGTACGTCTTGTGGTAAACATGAGGTGCTTTGAATCGAAGCGGATTAGAGCCGTCGGAAAAAAGTCCATCTATTTTTATGCATAGTCGTTATCTTTATGTTGAATTATTTTCCCAAAGTGTTGTATCTCCCTTTGATCGTCATGTCACTTGGTCATTTTCAATAGTATAAATTCATTTTTATATTTCATCAGTTGATATCTGTGTCCAGTTCTACAAAACCAGTAAGCTTTAGGTTTGAATTCATTTTTTATCGATTTCAAAAATTGAACATTTAGAATATACACGCACACATTCAGGTACATGTTCTTATTGTTGGCTCTCGGACACGTTTACATGCTCACAGGTTGTTGTCGATTTTAATTGAATTAAATGCAATCTCATTGATTTTATATTTATTTACTTTATATTGATTTTAGGTTCAGACTTGCATGCATATAGGGTTCGTAACCGATACTTTCTCTCTTTTTTATGTTTATAGGGATTGGCATTCCTCTAGCCGATCCTCCTTTCTTTTCTTCTCTCTTTTTTATTATAAGGATCAAAATTCTCCTTTAGCTGATCCTTTTCTCTCCCAACTTCTCTTTTTTTCCTTTTAACATAGGGATTAGATTTCACACCCTAGGTAGTGACCGTACCCGATCCCTAATTCTTGGGAGACTTAACCGATTTTCCACTTCGTAAATAAGGAAAGCGGGCCAAACCCTTGGACTCCATATATAAGCCAATATCTGACTTCCCTTCCTCAGTTTACTCCGAGCACTCTATACCTTTTTTTATTGCATTTAACCATCTCGAATCCATCAACATATAACTTCCATCTCTACTCATCTTGATCGTCATCAACTGCTCAACCACCTCCATTAACCCTGCTCCATTTTTCGATTCTAGCATCAAATTGAACCCCGCTTTCCTTTCAATTTAGCAATCGAAATCACATAGGTAGGTTTCATTGTATACGATTTTGGACAAATGTCCATGATGAGACGATGGTGATTTTTGGGGTTATGAAACTGCATGTTTAGTCTGAACAGGAGAAAATGAAGTGAAATTGTAAAATTAAGGTACCAACGGTGGATGTTGGAGTAAGTTGTGGGTATGATCGATTGGGATAATGGTTGAGATGAATGTAGGGATCGATTGGTGGTGGATGGAGAAAAGATCGGTAACTAAACGAGGGAGAGGGATCGGTTACAAATGATTTTGACGGATGTAAGAGGAGGGATCAGTTTATTAATCATGTGTATAGTGATCGGTTAGAGCATCTGTCACGGTCAAAATTTCAGCGTTCGAAAATCGACATCCGTACTCCACTCGTACTTGAATGTCGCAGATTCAACCGTTAAAATTTGACTCGTGCCGGAGCTTATAACACATTAAGTACAACACAGCGGAAGAAATGGATAATATCATATACAACATCTGATACAATATCCAGATATAATGATGATATAATAGATATCAATACTATCGGAGATACAAGAAATAGCAGCGGAAAAGAATATCTTCAATACAATACATCTCCAAAATGCAACTGCAACACCATCTCCAACTAACGACAGCTCGAACAACCATCAAGTTGCACCAAGCTAAGCAAGGTCAGCCGTGAAAGCTGAAGTGTAGAAAATGCGATCC
Source organism: Allium cepa (assembly GCA_030765085.1). Classification (NCBI taxonomy): domain Eukaryota; kingdom Viridiplantae; phylum Streptophyta; class Magnoliopsida; order Asparagales; family Amaryllidaceae; genus Allium; species Allium cepa. Next base: position 891,112,796 of record CM060929.1, read on the forward strand.
ACAAAAGATTGCAAATGCTACCAAACCAAGGGCTTCGAAGGCTATCGAATCAATCCTATAGTTCGACTATTGAAAAACCCAAGTCTAGACTGCCTGTGTGGAAAATTGTGGGCACCCAGAGTTTAGGAAAGGAACAATAAACTCCAGGTCAGTCATGAGACTGGTGTGAGCAACGAAAAACAGTTTTTCTTTTAAAAAAACACAACAAAGGAATTAAAACATTGAAAATTGCAATGCTTTTGGAAAATGAAACTACCATAAGACCTCCCACCACACACACAATGCAAATGCAGACTTGAAGGAGATTTCTTCTTATGATAGTCAAACATGCTTAATACACAAAAACCATTTTGATATTATTATTAGTGCATAGTGAAAAATATTTTGAAAGTATAATATTAATCTTAGCCAGCATAGGCATTTCGCACTTATGCCTACTATAGCTACCATGTTCAATAGCAGGTTACCGCCACATTCCATGGCAGGTTATACAACTAAAAACGTACAGGGCACGTATTGTTTCTTTGGATTTTCCAACAAATGGTCGGGTAAAGGAACTTCCCAAATAAAATGGAACGCCTCTGGAGGGACATCCCCAAGAACTTAACCAGCTCTCTGCTACACAAGCCCGTTTACCCCCTTCCCGAGAAGTAAAACCTTAGATATGCCACCCCCGGTCCTTTGGGACCTTTATCCGACGTACCTCTACACCAACAACATCACATAGTAATAAATATACTACAGTGCCCACATGAGTAAGTATCTGGGCTCCATACCATGATACTACCCTTTTCAAGAAGGAATGGTCACACCCTAGGGGAGCTACCCCTGAAACCTTGCTGCCACAATTCCTGTTTCGACCATTACCGGGTTGTGAGGCTCAACGAAGTCTCATCCACAAAGCTACGCTTTTTTCACAAAGCCATGCTTCGATCACAAATGATCAACAAATGATCATCAACATACAGCAGCACTTAGCATGCCACACTACCAATTTGGGAGTATATCGCTGATAACCTTCAACTACATAACCTCTGAGCTCGTACGTCTCAGAGAAGGGTGTTAAGCGAAGAGAATAAATTCTCCGCCACTAACAGATACATATATTTGAAAGAAATCTGCGTTATATCTCAAAGTGTAGTGTCAGACATACAACCATACAAGTCTATTCCGGGTTCGAACAGAACCGAAGGCACTTCCGAAGAATCCCTTGCAAATCCGGGTGTTCACAATCCCGATCGGACTTCCCATCACTTAGGGAATCCCTATACCGGCACGACTCAGTGCAAAGACAATCGACGGGTTATCCTTTCGTTTTCGAAAATACCCTATCTTCACCACCGGTCTTCAAATGCTATCCATATCGACGTATCATTATTCGGAATGGGTTATATGACACAAAGTCCTCTTCCGGCTAAACCGAATAATGAACGTAATATTTAAAAACATATGGATATGGGATTTCAGTTAAGTCACAACTTAATATCCAAACTTTTCTTTTAAATGGTTTAAATTACCATTTCAAATCTTTTAAATAAAAGATTCATTTCACAAAGTTCACCCAGTTTCACAAAGATCCATTCACAGATTTCAAAACAATTTCCATTTCAAACTTGAATCTTTCGATACACATTGGAAATCCTTTCTTTTTATGAAAGCTATTACTGTTTAAAAGAAATAGTTTTCATTTTAGGAAAACTAGTTACAATTTACATAAGTTAAAGCCATCCAAGTATAAAACGTGGATTTAATTTTAAATTTCCAAAACCATACTTTTTGAATGGTTAAAAAACCTGTATAAACACCTTTATAACCTGTATAATCTTTTTTAGACCAAAATTTCCAAATCATTGAATTCAATTTCAAATATTGAATTCAATTATAAATCAAATTATTTAAATTCCGAGTTTTATTAAGTTATATAAAATAACTTTTGTTTTTGAAAACTCATTTTCAAAAGTTTTCAATTCCAATTCCAAAACTATTTTGGATTCAAGGATTCGATCTTCGAAATTGTTAAAAATGTGTGACTTAGCCGATTTCCTCGTACAATCCATATTTGTGTATGCATAAGTGTAGTCCAGGGGCTTTACACAATAGTGCAACATCATAAATCATCATATCACATATTTAAGCACATCAATATTTGATAAGCGGTATAATCTATAACGCTTATCGTTCATTCACAGATTCACAGATAAATAATATAAATTTATCACAGATAAATAAATTTGCATTCATCACAGGTCGCACCAAAATAATTCACAGTACAAAGCATAACATATCAGAGATATCAGACAGTTCAACAATCAATAGGATTTAAACATCCATAAGTGAGCTCAATTAATTATCCGATTAATTTAAATCAGATGGGTCATCAATCATAATTAATTTACATTAATTGATTTCAAATCATTTGATTAATTGTCCTTTAATCATTTATAAATTAAATTAATCAACCTTTAATTTATTGAATAATTGACCTTTAATCATTCAATTAACCTTTAATTAATTCACTTAACTTATTAAAAATCTTAAATTAACCATTTTTGTAATTAATTATCATTAACAATTCTTAATTACAAATAAATTAAACACTTAATTATTAATTTACCAATTAATTAATTACAAACCCCTAATTAATTGCAATTACAAATTAATTAACCAATCTTTACTTACCATTATAAAATAATCATTCTTAATTGCTTTCCAAAATAATTAATTAATAATAATAATTATCTTAATTAACATTTTAAAACTTCCTTAACTTTGAAAACAAATTATTACTAATTTGAAACTTTAATGTTAATTAACTTTAACACTTATTTTAATAAATCACAATTTAATTACATCGAGTAATTATACCTTAATCCCTTGATTAATTATCCTTAATTGATTAATCATTCATTAAGTAATTAAGCTTCAAGTAATCATTTTATTTTGAAAACACTTTGGGAAAAAATTTCCAAATCAAAACAAATGTGGATTTCAAAATATTTAAATTAACATGTTAAACTTGGAAAAACTTTACTGGGAAATTTCGTTAACACTTTGTTTTAAAACTTGAATTATTTATCAAATCAAACTTCTTTGTTTTTAAAACTTGAACACCCTATTAAAAAAATTGCTCTTGAAAACCCTTTACTTCCATAAGTAAGACTTGGTTTACTTTTGTTTAAAACTTAGAAATCCTTTTGACAATCAAGTTCTCTTATTTAAAACCTTATTTATTCTTTTAAACTTCCTATAGCAATTTCTTAAAACATGTTCAATCCAGACTCGAGCAAACACCCACGTTCTCCCCGAAGCAACATGCGAGCAAACTCGTCAAATGATCTGAGTCTACCTTCGTGCAAAAACATAACTCCACCGAAGTGAACTTCTTCTTCTCCCATACCCAAAAGCTCTGATGCACGCGAGGGTCACAGTGCATGTGCATAGGTGATTGCGATGGTGTCGCTCACCGACGACACCCAAACCTATCCATGATCGTCCCACGACCAAGTTCCGACCATCAATTTCTGATCATAAACCCAACTTCGAAAAACGAGGAAATTTGCGCACCACCTGAAACAACAGCCTCGCCTAAAAACTCAGAAAACCCACGACGTCGACCACCGTACCACCTGAAACTCCGGCCACAACCTCAGAAGCCTTTCACGCAACCATCTCCTTAATCTGGAGCCACTCGATTCACCATAGGAGACCCATTCGTCCGATCTCCGTCCATGACAAATCAGAAGCGTTAAACCCTAGTTCATTCATAGCCAATCACCTCGGCCAACAAAGAAATCCATCTGTATTTTTCCTACGATCAGCAACCTCCTAGCCACCTTCGACTACGATCTAGCCTCCATCTCCTGTGTCGATCATCGACAATTTCCAAAGATGCCCAAAATGATCATCTCAACAACTCCCATAAATTAACAATCTGAAAATCGTGAAATGCATACTAAAAATCATGATTTTCCCTCACTAATTCATTCATGCCATTCAAAACAAAAATTGGATTGATTCATTTTTATCATATATATATTCACTGTTATTTCATTTTTAAAGATAATCTGTTGAATTTTAAACACTGAATCTATTTTTAAATTATAATTTCTACCTATATACACATATTTGCTTTTAAAATCAAAACCTAATACTAATTAGATGATAAGAAATTGAATTTTCTTGGTTATTCTATACCCTGTGAGCTAAACAGAGAGATGGTTGAATACTTCAACACTATCAAAGATAAAGATTCATATACACAGAGTTGAAACAAAGAAAATACCCAAGCATACATATTAAACATGAATCATTCACAGATGAATATTCAACTGGTTCATATTTTAAGTTTTTAGAAAGAATGTTACTCACGGTTGTTCCAAAAGAAAGAATAGAGCTTGAATTTTTTCTAGTTGAATCCCTTCTCTTGATCTCTGTCTTTCATTGATTTGTATTGTTGTTCAAAGTTGAAATTTTGTTTTGAAGTTGAGTTTTGTTTACTTCAGTTTTATTTTGAATGATGGACGAAACTGAAATAAAGAAGCTTGATATATAGGAGATGAGTTTACAGGTGATTATATGTTTGTACCGGGTGATTATTATTTGGTTTGTACAATATCAGACCAGATTTTTTTTCTTGTTTGTTGATTATGCAGATTTTTTCTATTTGACTAAGCAAGATTTTCGGTTGATAATCTTATTTTGTGTGCTAAGGAGGCTGATATGATATGTTATGGTGTGCTAACATTAATTTTCTTTGTCTTGTTTTATAAGCTTTTGCTTATTTCTTTTATTTGTTTGTACATAGATACTTAGATATTTTTTCTTTTGTTTATTCCTACTTGCATATATACATTAGTGTCTTCTTATGCAAGCTCAAGATATTTATATCTTCTTTTGTTTTACTTTACATTTGCATTTCTATATGTATATAGATATTTAACTTTTAAAGAAATCATTTTTTATTTTTTTATTTCTATCCATATACACATTATTTTAAAGAAAATGTTTTTTAAAACGAACTACCCATAATTTAATTTACATAAATAACATTTTAAACCCAAATTGTTGTTCTAAGTCATTTATTCAAAATTTAAATACAAATTTAATATTCAGATTCAAATTAATTCCAAAAATTACATAAATTATTAATTTAAATTTAATTCAAAATTGGGATCGTTACAGATCCTCCCCTTAAAATAATTTCGTCCCCGAAATTTGCAGGTAGGGAAATAACAAAGATAGATACACAAAGATAGAGAAACAGTTTCCAGGTCAACCTGGATATCTATTCTGTATTTGGCTTACCGAATTAGAATATCACCAATATGAGAACGAACTCATTCAGTACTACACAGGATACCCGGGTCATCAGTCTATGGAATATCAAGGCACTGGCTAGTTCGAAGCATAACTAACTGTTCGTAGAATATTTCGAGACCCAAACAATGGATAAATTGGTTTAAATCTTCCATAATTTTCAAATACTAGTTATGAATTCTAACTCAAGTCGGAATACCCCAAAGTATATATAGCTTGTCCCCCTGTGGACTTTGATATTCTCAAGAAATTACAATAGAATTTCGAATTTAGTTTTAATCGAAATCATTTTATCGATACAAGTCTTCATATTCAACTTTGTATTTAATTTACCAATTTATTTCAAATAGAATTTCAAATTCACTGAAGTTAAAAATGAAAAGATGATAGAAATTTGACAAAAAGAATACGAAATTGAAACTTATCTACACGATTCGTAAGGGCCACCATCACATCGAAGCTTCTTCCTCGAGCTGCCACAAAGCCAATCAAAGAGTTGAAATCGAATCAAAGGAGATTGATAGAGAAAGATATTTCCGTTGTTGCAGGGTATTGACCATTTGCAGTGGTACTTCGTTGTTCCATATTTCGTCCTCTTCTTGCACTCGTACTTACTATCAGTGGATAGCAAGAGAATTTACTGAGGCATTCGAACGGATATCTTAAGGATTACTCCTAGGGTCTACTTCACCCTATCTCTAATGAGCTACTTAATGTGTTATACTCCTGAGCTTAAAGTTTTAACCGTCAGCTCTGATACCAAGATGTCACGGTCCAAATTTCAGTGTTCGAAAATCGACATCCGTACTCCACTCGTACTTGAATGCTGCAGATTCAATCGTTAAAATTTGAATCGTGCCGGAGCTTATAACACATCAAGTACAACACAGTGGAAAAAAGGATAATATCATATACAACATCTGATACAATATCCAGATACAATGATTATATAATAGATATCAATACTATCGGAGATACAAGAAACAACAGTGGAAAAGAATATCTTCAATACAATACATCTCCAAAATGCAACTGCAACACCATCTCCAACTAACGACAGCCCGAACAACCATCAAGTTGCACCAAGCTAAGCACGGTCAGCCGTGAAAGCTGAAGTGTAGAAAATGCGATCCACAGAAGATTCCAAATGCTACCAAACCAAGGGCTTCGAAGGCTATCGAATCAATTCTGTAATTCGACTATTTGAAATACCCAACCCTAGACTGCCCGTGTGGAAAATTATGGACGCCCAGAGTTTAGGAAAGGAACAAAAACTCCAGGTCAGTCATGCGACTGGTATGAGCAACGAAAACAGTTTTTCTTTTAAAAAAAAACAACAAAGGAATTAAAACATTGAAAATCGCAATGCTTTTGGAAAATGAAACTACCATAAGACCTCCCACCACACACACAATGCATATGCAGACTTGGAGGAGATTTCTTCTTATGATAGTCAAACAATGCTTAATATGCAAAAACCATTTTGATATTATTATTAGTGCATAGTGGAAAACATTTCGAAAGTATAATATTAATCTTAGCCAGCATAGGCATTTCGCACTTATGCCTACTATGGCTACCATGTTCAATAGCAGGTTACTGCCACATTCCATGGCAGGTTATACAACTAAAACCGTACATGGCGTGCATTGTTTCTTTGGATTTTCCAACAAATAGTCGGGCAAAGGAACTTCCCAAATAAAATGGAACGCCTCTGGAGGGACGCCCCCAAAAACTTAACCAGTTCTCTACTACACAAGGCCGGTTACCCCCTTCCCGGGAAGTAAAATCTCAGATTTGCCACCCCCGGTACTTTAGGACCTATATACGAGGTACCTCAACACTAACAACATCACACCGTAATAAATATACTACAGTTCCAACATGAGTAAGTATCTGGGCTCCATACCATGATACTACCCTTTTCCAGAAGGAATGGTCACACCCTAGGGGAGCTACCCCTGAAACCTTGCTTCCACGATTCCTGTTTCGACCATTACCGGGTTGTGAGGCTCGACGAAGTCTTGTCCACAAAGCTACGCTTTTTGACAAAGCCATGCTTCGATCACAAATGATCAACAAATGATCATCAACACACAGCAACACCTAGCATGCCACACTACCAATTTGGGAGTATATCGCTGATAACCTTCAATTACATAACCTCTAAGCTCGTACGTCTCAGAGAATGGTGTTAAGCTAAGAGAATAAATTCTCCGCCACCAACAGATATATATATTTGAAAGAAATCTGCTTTATATCTCAAAGTGTAGTGTCAGACATACAACCATACAAGTCTATTCCGGGTTCGAACAGAACCGAAGGCACTTCCGAAGAAGCCTTTGCAAATCTGGGTGTTCACAATCTCGATCGGACTTCCCATCACTTAGGGAATCTCTATACCGGCGCGACTCAGTGCAGAGAAAATCGACGGGTTATCCTTTCGTTTTTGAAAATACCCTGTCTTCACCACCGGTCTTCAAATGCTATCCATATCGACGTATCATTATTCGGAATGGGATATATGCCACAAAGTCCTCTCCCGGCTAAACTGAATAATGAGCGTAATATTTAAAAACATATGGATATGGGATTTCAGTTAAGTCACAACTTAATATCCAAACTTTTCTTTCAAATGGTTTAAATTACCATTTCAAATCTTTTAAATAAAAGATTCATTTCACAAAGTTCACCCAGTTTCACAAAGATCCATTCACGGATTTTAAAACAATTTCCATTTCACTTGAATCTTTCGATACACATTGGAAATCCTTTCTTTTTATGAAAGATATTACTATTTAAAACAAATAGTTTCCGTTTTGGGAAAACTAGTTACAATTTACATAAGTTAAAGCCATCCAAGTATAAAACTTGGATTTAAATTTAAATTTCTGAAACCATACTTTTTAAATTGTTAAAAACCCGTATAATCACCTTTCTAACTTGTAATCTTTTTTAGACCATAATTTCCAAATCATTGAATTCAATTTCAAATATTGAACTCAAATTCAAATTAAATTATTTAAATTCCAAATTTTATTAAGTTATATAAAATCACTTTTATTTTTGAAAACTCATTTTTAAAAGCTTTCAATTCCAATTCCAAAACTATTTAGGATTCCATCTTTGAAATTTTTAAAAATATGCGACTTAGCCGATTTCCTCGTGCAACCCATATTTGTGTGTGTATAAGTGTAGTGCAGGGGTTTTACACAATAGTGCAACATCATAAATCATCACATCACATATTTAAGCACATCAATATTTGATAAGCGGTATAATCTATAACGCTTATCGTTCATTCACAGATTCACAGATAAATAATATAAATTTATCATAGATAAATAAATTTACATTCATCACAGATCACACTAAAATAATTCATAGTATAAAGCATAACATATCAGAAATATCATACAGTTCAACAATTAATAGGATTTAAACATCCATAAGTGAGCTCAATTAATTATCTGATTAATTTAAATCAGATGGGTCATCAATCATAATTAATTTACATTAATTGATTTCAAATCATTTGATTAATAGTCCTTTAATCATTTATTAATTAAATTAATCAACCTTTAATTTATTGAATAATTGACCTTTAATCATTCAATTAACCCTTAATTAATTCACTTAACTTATTAAAAATCTTAAATTAACCATTTTTGTAATTAATTATCATTAAAAATTCTTAATTACAAATAAATTAAACACTTAATTATTAATTTACCAATTAATTAATTACAAACCCCTAATTAATTACAATTACAAATTAATTAACCAATCTTTACTTACCATTGTAAAATAATCATTCTTAATTGCTTTCCAAAATAATTAATTTATAATAATAATTATCTTAATTAACATTTTAAAACTTCCTTAACTTTGAAAAAAAATTATTACTAATTTGAAACTTTAATGTTAATTAACTTTAACATTTATTTTAATAAATCACAATTTAATTACATCGAGTAATTATACCATAGTCCCTTGATTAATTATCCTTAATTGACTAATCATTCATTAAGTAATTAAGCTTCGAGTAATCATTTCATTTTATTTTGAAAACACTTTGTGATAAAATTTCCAAATCAAAACAAATTTGAATTTCAAAATATTTAAATTAACATGTTAAACTTGGAAAAACTTTACTGCGAAATTTTGTTAACACTTTGTTTTAAAACTTGAATTATTTACCAAATCAAACTTCTTTGTTTTTGAAACTTGAACACCCTATTAAAAAATTTGCTCTTGAAAACCCTTTACTTCCATAAGTAAGACTTGGTTTACTTTTGTTTAAAACTTAGAAATCCTTTTGACAATCAAGTTCTATTATTTAAAACCTTTTTTTTCTTTTAAACTTCCTGTAGCAATTTCTTAAAACATGTTCAATCCAGACTCGAGCAAACACCCACATTCTCCCTAAAGCAACATGCGAGCAAACTCGTCAAATGACCCGAGTCTACCTTCGCGCAAAAACATAACTCCACCGAAGTGAACTTCTTCTTCTCCCATACCCAAAAGCTCTGATGCATGCGAGGGTCACTATGCATGTGCACAGGTGATTGCGACGGCGTCGCTCACCGATGACAGCCCAAACCCATCCACGATCGTCCCAAGACCAAGTTCTGGCCCTCAATTTCTGATCACAAACCCAACTTCGAAAAACGAGGAAATTTGCGCACCACCTGAAAAAACAGCCTCACCTAAAAACTCAGCAAACCCACGACGCCGACCACCGTACCACCTGAAACTCCAGACACAACCTCACAAGCCTTTCACGCAACCATCTCCTTAATCTGGAGCCACTTGGTTCACCATAGGAGACCCATTCGTCTGATTTCCATCCACGACAAATCAAAAGCGTTAAACCCTAGTTCATTCATAACCAATCACCTCGGCCAACAAAAAAATCCATCTGTATTTTTCCTACGATCAGCAACCACCTAGCCACCTTCGACTACGATCTAGCCTCCATATCCTATGCCGATCGTCGGTAATTTCCAAAGATGCCCAAAATGATCATCTCAACAATTCTCATAAATTAACAATCTAAAAATCATGAAATGCATAATAAAAATCATGATTTTCCCTCACTAATTCATTCATGCCATTCAAAAAAAAACTGAATTGATTCATTTTTATCATATATATATATATATATATATATATATATATATGTATATATATATATATGTATATATATATGTGTGTGTATATATATATATATATATGTATATGTTCACTGTTATTTCATTTTTAAAGATAATTTGTTGAATTTTAAACCCTGAATCTATTTTTGAATTATAGTTCCTACCTATATACGCATATTTGCTTTTAAAATCAAAACCTAATAATAATTAGATGATAAGAAATTGAATTTTCTTGGTTATTCTATACCCTGTGAGATAAATAGAGAGAAGGTTGAATACTTCAGCACTATCAAAGATAAAGATATATATACACAAAGTTAAAACAAAGAAAATACCCAAGCGTACATATTAAACATGAATCATTCACAGATGAATATTCAACAGGTTCATACTTTAAGTTTTTAAAAAGAATGTTACTCAAAGTTGTTTCAAAAGAAAGAACAGAGCTTGAATTTTTCCTAGCTGAATCCCTTCTCTTGATCTCTGCCTTTCATTGGTTTGTATTGTTGTTTAAAGTTGAAATTTTGTTTTGAAGTTGAGTTTTGTTTACTTCAGCTTTACTTTGAATGATGGACGAAACTAAAATGAAGAAGCTTGATATATAGGAGATGAGTTTACAGGTGATTATATGTTTGTATAGGGTGATTATTAGTTGGTTTGTACAATAACAGACCAGATTTTTTTTCTTATTTGTTGATTATGTAGATTTTTTCTACTTGACTAAGCAAGATTTTCGGTTGATAATCTTTTTTTGCGTGCTAAGGAGGCTGATATGATATGTTATGGTGTGTTAACATTAATTTTCTTTGTTTTGTTTTATAAGCTTTTGCTTATTTCTTTTATTTCTCTGTACATAGATACTTAGATATTTTTTTCTTTTGTTTGTTCATACTTGCATATATACATTAGTGTCTTCTTATGCAAGCTCAAGATATTTATATCTTCTTTTGTCTTACTTTACATTTGCATTCCTATATGTATATAGATATTTAACTTTTAGAGAAATGGTTTTTTTATTTTTTTATTTCTATCCGTATACACATTATTTTAAAGAAAATGTTTTTTTAAAACGAACTACCCATAACTTAATTTACATAAATAACATTTTAAACCCAAATTGTTGTTCTAAGTCATTTATTCAAAATTTAAATACAAATTTAATATTCAGATTCAAATTAATTCCAAAAATTACATAAATTATTGTAGCAACCCTAATTTCTATCACCAGAAAATCGCATCACTATTTAAGAAAGAAAGGCATAGTAGAAGAAAGAAAAACAACACATCAGAAATCTCACTGCGGAATGATTGGAATATAATATATAACATATATATAGTATCATATACATCAGAGTACACAACTATACATCTCAATTTAGACAGTTATAACATTTCTGTCTAATATACAATACAAGAACAACTATACAGAATAACACGCAGCGGAAATTCTATCTATATATCTACATGCTGAAGCCTCCTGCTCCAAAGCTCCTCCAGAATTCGTCAAGTATAACCTGAATCACTTGACTACTCATACAGAATATGAGTACCCAAGAGTTTAATAAAACAGAAAATAAACACTCGGGTTAGACAGGGGTCTGGTGTGAGTAAACGGTTTAAGATTGCTTCACTTTAGAAAATCCTTGGAAAGAAAAGGTATCACGTAAGACTTCCCATACATAAACATGGAAAAGTTTTTATCTTACGCTAACCAAAACATTTGATAGGAAATCCAGTGATATTATAATAGTGTCTAGGGTTTTCAAGTAAATATGAAATAGCCGAAATTGTTACATTCATTAAATTCCAGCTACTAGCCACAAAAGTGGGTAATACAAACAAAACCATAGGGCCTCGTTGGAAGAATGGGTTTCCATCAATGGCAGGGCTACTGGGGTACCGTCCGTCATAGTACGTGGCCAAGATCACTGTACCGAGGAGCCACCCTAACTCACCTGCAACACAAGGCCGGGACCATTTCTTACTAAACAGTCCCCAATAAGACCACCCCATAGTTGGCTGCAAACCAACCGCCCACAAAGCCGAAATAAAAAGGGACATCTAAACAGGGATGAATCTCATCCTACTTGGGCATGACCCACTTAACCTTGCTGCACCTCCCCTGTTTTAGCCATTCCCGGTTGATGAGGCTTGAGGCTGCGATCACCTTTGTAGGACACATTTATCATAGAATTCTCATCGTCCACCTGATGATGTTCTAAAAGCATTCAATCCATACAAGACCGTTCCGGGTTCGAACGGAACTGAAGGCACTATCTCGTTGCACTCATTTTGGAATCACCCTCAGAGTCAACGACAATAGCCTTGCACTCTGAATCACCATCTCGAACCTGTAAGTACTATTTCCGTCAAACTCATCACAGAATCACCCCCAGAGTTATACTGACGAATAGTTCTTACACCTCGAGTCTTCACTTGCACACCACTTAGATTCACGACCTAACGTTTATTTTGGATCGGTGTGGTTTTCGAATATCCAAATATGGAAACCCGATCCCGGTCTCACCGAATCCAAACGCCATTTTAATGTCCAAGTTGTACTTAAGGGTTTAAATAGTAGATATTCAGAATATTACTTAATATAAATGGATGATTCACATTACACAGATAGATAATCCATTATTATCACATTTCAGATATATCACATTTATATCAACACATATTAATCAACGACATTCAATATCATCCAATATCATTTACTCATCCAATGATATTTATCATCCAATCATTGATCAACCATAGAAAGGTTTGATCCAAACTTAATTAATTTAATTGATCCTTAATTAAATTAATTCTTACTTAAACACTTGGATTATCATCAATCCATCTTACCATTCATTAATTAATTACAAATTAATTAATAAACATCACTTAATTATCCATTTTGAATTAATCATCCTTGATTAATTATTACTTAATTACTTTAAGTAATTATTCCTTAATTACAATTTTAATTAATCATCATGATTAATTACTTCTTAATTACCCAAGTAATTATCTCTTAATTACTCTTTTAAATTAATCACACTTGATTAATTATTATTTAATTACTTTGATAATTATTCATTAATTATCCTTTAATTAATCATACTTGATTAATCACCTTTTTAAATTAATCACACTTGATTAATTACTGTTGATTAATTACCTTTAATTAATCACACTTGATTAATCATTTATAATTAATCATATTTAATTAATTATTTTTAATTAATCACATTTGATTAATTACTTTTAATTACATTTAATAATTAAAACTTAATTATAGATTGATTATCCTTAAATTATTAATTAACAATTAATTAATTATTTCCATTAATTAATGATAACTTTATTAATTAAAATTTCTTTCTTAATTAATTACTTTAATAAGTAAATAATCACATTATTAAATACTCTTAATCCTTTTATAAATTAACCATTAATTAAATTATTTAAACTTTAATTAATTGTATTAATTAATTCTTTAATTTATAACTCAAGTGATTAACCCTTAATCACATCCATTTAATTACTTTTATAAAGTAATTATCCTTTACTTAATTACCTCCAGAAATCAGTTACTTAATTACTTTCCAAGTAATTACACTAAATTAATTCATGAGTGATTATCTTCAATTAATCACAAATTAATTACTTAATTAATTATTAATTAATCACTAAATTTAATTAAATTATTCTTAACTTCTTATATTAAAAAGATTCTTAATTAAGAAAAACATTATCTTAATTAAAACATATTAACCAAAACACTTTAATTATTAATAAGAATTGAATTGTCTTAATTATTTTCACAAATTAGTTATCTTTAGATAAATCAAAATTCTAATTTACATAAGATAAATCTTTATTATAATTGATTATCAAATTCTTAATCATTAAACTTTATTTAAAATAAATTATATTTGAAATCAATTATAATTAAAATAATTTTAAACATTAAAATAAAAACTTTTGAACTTTCCAACGTTATTAAATAAAATTTAGTACAAACCTATTATTAAAATTCACTTTTTTTATTTAAAAACTTTCATATTTTTAATATATATAAACTTGTTTAGAATTTTAACTTGAAAACAAATTTAGTTTTTTTTTAAAAATAAACTTGTTTAAAACTTTAATTGTTTACAAAATTATATTATCTTTGTTTTAAAGCTTTTAAAACCTTACTATTAAATTTTTAAAACCTTTTTAAACTTAAACTTTTAAGCTGCTGACCCAAACAAAATCCTGCTCAACAACTCGAGCAACCTACAGCAAACTCACGCGTAAAACTCGAGTCACCCTCAGCAAAAACTCACGTAAAACTCGAGTCACCCAACCTAAACCCTGCTTCGAGCCGAAGCATCACGTACCCGAAGTCATCTTCGAGCTCCTACCATCTCCTCCCCAAAACCACTGCAGACACACAAAATCGTGCACGTCAACGTGCACGTCGTCGCCGGTCGACGGCGAACTCCACGCAGCCTCCTCTAAGTCGCACTCGACCCTTACAACTCAACGCACAACCCAGAATCCCAAATTCATCGAAATATCACTATCGAACCCAAACTGTTCGAAACCTTCAACACCGGAAAATCCACCCTCCATGGCGACACAAACCTCGAGAAGACCCACCATCACCACCGTAGCTACGTCACAACCTCCTAACCCCACGGCGTCCCCTGCGATCACCTCCGGTAGCTCCATGTTGACGCAAATCCCCATGGAACAACATCGACACTTACAGCATATAAAACCCTACTCACTAAATTTCCGGCCAACCCATTCATCTATAAATTCCAAAGTGATTTTTCTGATGGTCTCCGTTGCCCCCCCCCCCCCCAAACTCGAGCTCAACCACGACCTAAATTGCGCCGTTGATCGCCGCCATTCGACCAAAATGTCCAAAACTGAAAAACCCCAAATCCACACTAAAAACTAATCTAAAAATCATGATATGTTCATTAAAAATCATGATTTCCAGTATGTAATCCAGTTATGAAATCGAAACTTAAGATTGAAATAATAAAGATTTGACCCAAATTAAAAGTTCTATTGTAAACTCAAATTTCAGGACTAATAACTTACTTTAAAAACTTATAATTATTTTTAGAGGATAACTTACTCGATTACAAACAACTTCAATTCACAATTCAAAGTCAAATTCGAATTCATAAATTAGTTATTGAATTTATTCAAAAATTTGAAACTGTTTTTACACACATTAACATTTTTTTTAACTACACAGGTATTCAAACCACATACTCAATCGTGCAATTCAAAAAAAATATTCCATTAACAACAAAATATTCATCACAATAACATATTGAAACAGGAATTAAACTGTTTTTAAACAAAATCATTTACTCGCCTTTTGTTTGCAGAAAACAAAAAATGTTTTCCAGGCTGGAAATTTATTTGCATGTTGATTTTGTTGCCTATTGATTCTAGATTGCATGTTGATGGATCTTCCAACTGCTGCCTTGCCTTAATTTGAATATCTTGTAGCTATTGAAACTAATTTTCTTGTTTGTATTTGAAGATTTGAAATTCCAGATTTCTACTTTGTTTTCAGATTTTCCATTACCTGTTCTTTTTCCTTTATGTTTGATCTTTGTTTGCATTTGTATTCATAATAGTTGAAAAGAAGAAAAGAATTTTGCTGAAAGTTTAAGAGTAGATTTCTTCTTATTTTACAGTTTTATTTAAAATTTTAAATTAAAAAGAATTAACACTTGTCCCATTAATACTCTAGTTTGCTTACACCCAAGCTCAAAGATTTACAAGTGTTATTAATGTCTAAATTAATGTCTCACAAGTGTTTTTTTATGTTCAATTAATATTTTGAATGTTATTTTCTTATTTAAAACTTATTTAGGTTATATATAAGTAATTATGTAATATTATGTACTTACCTTTTTAAATAAACAAGTTTTAGATTTTAATAATTACAAAAGCAAATTCATGTAAACATTTATAAATAACTTATAATTTTGATCAAATCAATATAACATGTGTTTATAAATTTGAGAAACTTATATTAATTCATTATATAAGAATTTTAAAACAATTTATCTTATGATAAAATTAAAATGAAAGAAATATTTAAACAAATGAACCTTTAATTTAAATCTTATTAAACAAAAGCTTAAAGTATATGTTTATAATAAATAAGAAATTAACTTTGTTATTTTAATCTCAAATATTAAATCAAATTAACATTGCAAATTACAAATTATATATATATATACTAAAGATTGAAACCACTTATTAAATTCAAATCAATATTTTTTTCCTATTTCTAATATATACAAATATATACATATTTCAAATGGAAAAACATCTTAACCTTATATTTGATAATTACTATATTAAATTTTAAACGCAAACCAAATCATAATATATATATGTATATTCATATATATTACAATTTGAGTATATAACTTTTATTACTAAAAAACTTCCTATTTACAAGATATATCAATATATATATTATCAGTAGAAAATATTTTTGATTTTCTTTTGAAAAATAATTCTTACCAAATTTTAAATTGCCAAAATAAATATTTCCAATTTATATTGTTAAGAAAAATGTTGATAGATATTAACAGATTATTATTATCAGCCTTTAAAAGAATTAACTTGTCAATTTATAATGTAAGATGATCAAATTAATTTAATTATTATCAAAGATTATTAAATTGATATTGGTCAAAGTTTCGGGTCGTCACATTCCTTCCCCCTTAAAAGAATTTTGTCCCCAAAATTTAAAAGCAAAGATAATTTAATAACCCAGCAAAAGTTTTAACTTCAAATAGCGATCACACAATCAATCATAGCAACCAATTCAAACAAATAATTTTATCTATCCAGACAAAATTCTGAATATAACTTCCTAATATGATCTAGAGTTTTCCAGGTACCTATACTGGAATACTCGGTCTAAGGAATCTTAAGTAACTATACTACTATAACCAAGAACTCCCTCTTCCGATCCATAAATTTGAACAAGATATCAGACTAAACTCAAGACCAGCCCAACTACCATATCCTTCTGAACTGCTGATTCTATCACTCAATGAATCATACACATATTCCTCAGAGATATGTGAAATATAATGAATTCCAGCTATTCGAACTGGCAATTCAATCCTGTAGATAAAAATCTAATCTTTAGAAAACATAGGAAAACTCAAAATACCTCCGGAGCTAGCTTTCCAGTTTATCCTAGTCTTATATTTCCTCTGATCGGATAAAGCAATATCCATAATCCAACTTTACATTCCAAATTTCCTCAATACTTAACTGCATAACTCTTCTGATGATCCTGAGTCACCTCCATCTTCCCCGAATCAGCTTAACCCTTGTTGATTGCTTCATAAACAAACTGGACCAAAATTAAACCAAATCTCCTGGTCCTACTCAACAAAATGATTCTCCCAAAAATTTGCTGAAATCCCAAAATACAACTCTATTCCACAAGCATCAGTGGAATTCAGACCTACATCTCTTATCTGGAATAGCCAAATAGTTGCACCTGATAACCTTACCTTCGAAATCCAGAAAATTCCTTCATACTTGAATTTCCTGTAGAAATCCTTTAATCCAAGAAAACTACAACTTCTGGTTGCTCCCACTCTAAATAACTGCAATCTCGCTTTCGCTGCACAACTCTGATCTGGAGTAGATGAGAATGCTATCGAAGAACTCGATCACCAACTTTCTCCATACACTGTTCATCGGACTCATAAAATCTTAGTGACCATTCCATTTGGTCAAAACATCCAGCAGAATCTTAACTAGAACTAGATGGTCAATCCCTCTCAAAAGAATCCTAAGCTGCCTCACCAAACTCTTCTCGCTCCAAGAGTCATCCCTCTACATGGTTGAACCATCAATATTTCTCCTGGAAATCCAAGTCGGTAAGAAAACTCAATCTCTGATGCAGATAGACCTCTAAATTCCTCAAAAACATCTGGATAATCGCTGACTACTTCATAGCTTTCACCTCCACTTGAGATGCCTCAATTCCCAAACCAAAGAGTACTCAAAGATTCCCAAACTAATCGCAGGTCAGTTTTGCGATCTTACTCAGTTCAGATTCCAAAGAACTATCCTCCCTTCACCCACTAGAACAGCTTTCCTAATCAAGATCAATCTTTCCAAATTGGCTTATCTACCAGAAAAACTGATAGATCACTTCCAGCAAATATCCTGCTCTGTTGAGCCTTCCAAAGAAATGGATAAGCCTTCACCATCTGTCTGGTCCGCAGATAGTAGAATCCCAAAGATTACTGAATCATCGAAGAAACAGATCCACGCTGCTGTTTCCAAACTTCACTTCAAAGATACCGCTAAGTCAAAAGATCATCCTTGACCACAAGCTTCTTGAAACACAAAACTATCACCTAATTTTACTAAAAACCCTTGAGACGGGTAGACATCTCCTCAAGAAACTCGGCTCCAAACCAACACCAATCACTTGTTCTTCTCAAGGAAAACAAATGAGACCGTGTCCGAAATGAGGTAACTCATCGACCTTAGCCTCATATTTCAAACTAGATTAGACACCTACCCTTCTTAAGATCTAGAAAATCCCTAAATATCTGAATCTTCCCTGCAGTAGGCATCAATATTCCTCCAATACCATCTAAATCTTGCTCCAGAAGAACATCTTCTCAACCATTCATGGATACTGCATCTCACCACACAGCTATTCCTTCCTGAAGTAACCAAGATACCATCACCTGCTTCTGCTCAACTGACAGATTCAACTTTGGGAAATCCCGCTCACTCAAGAGCAAATCAACCTCACATTCCAAGAATATACTCCAATTCTTGAAAATACTTTCTCTGGGATCAATGAAATCCTTTCACCAATATACAAAGAGACCAACTTTAACGACCCGACTTTCTATCTCCAGGAAGCCGCGTCGCCAATGAAGAAAGAAAGGGAAAGAAGAAGAAAAGAAAGAGAAAGAAGAAAGACAACAATATCAGATACTCACAGCGGAACGAATGAAATATAATATATCACATAAAATACTACATAGTATCATATTACATCAGAGTACACAACTTATTCAACACATATTAGACAATTATAAACATCTGTCTAACTATACATCTCAAAAACACAAGATACAGATACCTAACAAACACGGCGGAACCATAATATATCTACACGTGGAAGACTCCTGCTCCATATCTCCTTCAGAATTCGTCAAGCAAACCCGAATCACTTGGCTACTCATACATAATATGAGTACCCAAGAGTTTAATAAAACAGAAAATAAACACTCAGGTCAGACAGGGGTCTGGTGTGAGTAAACGGTTTAAAATTGCTTAACTTTAGAAAAACCTTTGAAAAGAAAAGGTATCACGTAAGATTCCCACACATAAACATGGAAAAGTTTTTACCTTACGCTAACCAAAACATTTGATAGGAAATCCAGCGATATTATAATAGTGTCTAGGGTTTTCAAGTAAATAAGAAATAGCCGAAATTGTTACATCTATTAAATTCCAGCTACTAGCCACAAAAGTGGGTAATACAAACAAAACCGTAGGGTCTCGTAGAAAGAATGGGTTTCCATCGATGGCAGGGCTACTGGGGCACCGCCCTTCACAGTACGTGGCCTAGATCACCGTATCGAAGAGCCACCCTAACTCCCCTGCAACACAAGGCTGGGACTATTCCTTACTTAACAGTCCCGAACAAGACCACCCCGACAGTTGTTGCAATCAACCACCCCACACAGTACGAATATAAAGGGACTTCTAGACAGGGGTAAATCTCGTCCTACTTGGGCATGACCCACTTAATCTTGCTGTACCTCCCATGTTTTAGCCATTCCCGGTTGATGAGGCTTGAGGCTGCGATTACCTTTATAGAACACATCTATCTTAGAATGATCATCCTCCACCTGACGATGTTCTGAAAGCATTCATCCATACAAGTTCGTTCCGGGTTCGAATGAAATCGAAGGAACTATCTCGTTGCACTCATTTTGGAATCACCCTCAGAGTCAACGACCATAGCCCTTTCACTCTAAATCACCATCTCGAATCTATAAGTACTGTTCCGTCAAACTCATCATGGAATCACCCACTGAGTTATACTGACATATAGTCCTTACACCTCGAGTCTTCACTTGCTCCACTTAGATTCACGACCTAACATTTAATTGGAATCAATGTGGTTTTCGGATTATCCAAATATGGAAACCCGATCCCGGTCTCATCGAAACCAAACGCCATTTTAATGTCCAAGTTGTTTTAAGGGTTTTAAACATTCATCTTATATTCAGGATGATATAAACAGATAGATGAATCACATTATCACAATAGATAATTCATAACAACCATTCATCTCACAAAGCATCGTATCACATATCATAGATATCCAAATCATCCAGTATCAACCAATATCAATCTCCCAATATCAATCACCCAATAGTGATCATACAATATCAATCAATCAAACAATATTAATCAATTATCCAAAGCAGAATTGATTAACTCTTAATCAATTGGATTATCTAAATCCTTCATCATTAATTTATCCCAAATAAATAAATTAATTAATCATCTCTTAATGATCTTTTTTAATTAATCTCCCTTGATTAATTATCTTTTAATTACATTCAAGTAATTATCCTTAACAATAATCAGCAATTAACCTTTAATTACTATCATTAATTATAATAATTAATGATCCTTCATTTACTTCTATTAATTAATCAATTATAATTAGTTACATTAAACCTTAATTAATTATAATTAATTAATCACACTTAATTTAATTACTCTTATTAATCAACCTTGATTAATTGATTAATTAACTAATGATCCTTATTAATTAATTAACCTTTTAATTAATTAAATAATTAATTTAAAATAAATCATCTCATTAATCATAAACTCTAATTAACAATTTGTAATTACTTATCTTAATTAATTAACTTCTTAATTAATTACATTAACTTTTTGATTAATAAATCTAATTAATCTTTAATTACTTCATTAAGTAATTATCATTCCATTTAAATTAATTAATAAATCCTTAATTAATTACTTAACAAATAATTAATTCCATTAT